>OX352713.1:3432569-8232569 GCA_947095575.1 Electrophaes corylata | reverse complement strand
GTGATGACCACGAGGTTTTTCTGTGTGTGGTAAGCTGTATTTTCAACATAAAATTTACGCCCAGAGCAAAATAAAACGGCTCCTTATGAATACTAATCTTGGTTCCTTGGCACATTAAAGAAATCAATTGATTTACGGCATGTGTGCTTACACCATTGTTTTCATTATCGCTGTCACCTCACCAACTGTTAATTGAAATGCTACACGCGCGTTCCTGTCCCATGTTTAATGACTTTCACTGTTTGTTTTCCTTTCGAGGAACTTGTGATCTTGTTCGGCAAAATCTAACCTATGTTACACAACAACGGTCTTACCACAAAACGTTCTATTAAAGAAAAATTATCAAGTGACTATAGAGCCTAGTATCTCTATCAAACTTATTGTGCCATAATTAAATATGCACTAGTAGAGGAAATTTGAAGGTAGCGCCAGTGACCTTCGATCGATATAGATATATAGATATAGGACCGGCGCAAAAAATTCGTCTCGCAAAATAAGAGCTCACTTGAAAAGTAAGCTCTTATTTTGCTTTGAGAATTAGTGACATTATTCACTAGGTGACATGGTTGTAATTAGGTTGAACTTAAAACTGTTTATATTTGTTTCTAACTTCGTTAGTATACAAATGTAGCTATCTTAGTTTATATTCACGCGGACAGCTTTTAGCTATGATTTTATATGTGACCCGTCATCTACGGGCATCGTTGATCGAAGCCTGTGATACGGACAAGCTGAAGAGTAATAGCATGGTATGGGCCATGTCACGCGGAGGGAAGAAAGTAATATAACGCGAAGAGTGGTACGGATGTGGATGGTTGTAAAAGTAGAGGTATACCAAAGAAAAGATGAATGGATTTAAAAATTGTATGAGCAAGAAAGAAAATAATACAGACATGACGACTGATAGAAGAGAATAGAAGATAAAAAACAGCCTAAACCACAGGTCGTAGACACTAATTTTCAGGCTATATTTGTCTTGGTACGTAGGGGTGTACTAATAAAGGAATCCTACTCGAGGAAAATAATTTTTGGGATAATATAAAAATCTTTGTCATTTCCTTAAGTGCAGGTAAGCACTATAAAAACAAATAAACTAATAAAGGAATTCTTGAAATTCATTTTAAAATCGTCATGTGCTTGTTACACCGGCTTCCACACTCTTCAAACCGGGACACACGAGCCCTACCGACTAATAACATAACTGCTTAGAATAAAACATAATGTAGAATTTTGAAAATACCGCATCCCATCATTTTCATTTCGAGAAATTATTGATTTCAAACCGCTGAAAGTTTACGGAATGGCACTGACATTACGGAAACTTTCGATGCATCATTGCACTCACGTAAAACCAAGGTAAGTCATTGACAAGAATCTTAGATGAATTTGAAAACGGTGATTGATTTATGCAAAGGATCTACTTCCGGTTTCCTATAACACCACGCTTTGTTGCAATGTGACTATCGTATACTAATGGAATCGCGCGCGACTTCATCCGCGTGAAGGTATTTTCATACAATCTTCAACCCCCGCAGTACCCGCTTAGGGGTTGGATTTTGGGAATTCCTTAGTACACCTCTACGTATGAAGACGAATATAGTCTAGCAGCAACATCTGCAACACGCGTCCCATTAATTTTGATAGAGGTAAAATAACTAGTGACCTTTTACAAAAAAATAAAATAAAACAAAAAATAAAAAAACTTTGGGTCTAAAATCTTCTTATAAAACTTGATGTTGGGTGGATGATGCCATTCTAATGAAGAAATGAGTAAATCAGGAATTTATAAGACATGAATTATGATGAAAGTAAAAATCAATAAAAAATAATTACCTTGTCCTGGCTTTAGTTTGTTGATGAGTGGCGTGCCCGGCACAACATTCGCAAGCAACAGCAGCACAACTGTCCCCGTCAATGACCCCATGACTACTGGCGATGTAGCGGTCTCTCGGCCTCAGGTGACCGCACTGATGGGCTCGCGCACCTTGTTTGCTCCTTTTAAGCTCGACTCTACAACTTATCAATAATACCTGCGTGAACTCTACATTTTCTATAGCTATACGATTTAATTTAAGTATCCTCATTGCCGCTGATATTAGATTATTAGTCTCAAGTGCTTTCTGTGTCGGCAGTTTTAGTTGCACAGAAGTGGCGTTACGTATTGAAAACCAAAGTGGGTTCTATGTCGGTGAATTAATTGCGCATTAAAGTTATCTTTATTTATCTACTTACCGTAAAAGCTTAAGAATAAAATATCAAAATAGTAGTGTTTATCTATCATTTATGCAAAATAACAGGTACTTTTCCAATGAGATTATGAAGGCAATGGAGATTAATCGCCATACTTATAAACATTGTTCAAATTTAAATATTGCATAAAGTTATCCCTGGCACTATTTGCCATTGTCCATCAATAAGAGGTGGCAATAGTTTAAGCATTGTTTATCTCTTGACATTTTTTTTATAAGTAAGGCTTTAAGTTCCGTCTACATAAACAAATTAAAAACAATACAAATCAAATAAAGATAAAAGAAATCGTTTTATATATATTAAATAATTGCATTTTATGACATGAAAAGTCCAAACTACTACTTTAGGAGTTCCGGGACGAGTTTTTATCTTCCAAATCTAATCGATTCACAGTACGGCCTGAAGTAAAACTGTCGATGTGTTTGTTTTTGAACCAGAAAAACAACCTGCCATGGGTCTTCGGGCGCCAGGCCCGGTCATTGCCACCAGTTGCAGTTATAACATCAGTGACAAACTTTGTATAGCAAACACGTTTTTAACGATCTATTTATCTAATCGCTGAATACTTTTTCTTGCTGTTCATCTGGCTCATAATGATTTTGTACTACTGTGTAAGGTACCTAATGCTTTTATTGATAAGAAAAACTAAAAGTTTCCTCATTATTCAAAATATTGTAGGGGTGGTAGCGCTGCTATCAGCGGTTTCAGTCAATTACTATACAGTAAAAAAGAAATAATAGGTAGGTATTTATTTCAAAATTTAGAGAAGAGCAGTTACGCTATTCTTTGATTAAAAACTAAATTTAAACGTAGTGAGGTATTATTTTCAGGTAGAAAGTACTCTATATTGATCTATAATTATCTTTACCTACCAACCAACCTAAGCAATTGACGGTATTGTAATGCTCGCTAAAGACACTAAACATTGATGTTTGAAAACTATGTTTCTAGGTTAACCAGTATGCAAAGCAAAATGGTAAGGAAAACTACGAAATACGGCGTAAGCCTAAGTCGAGACCTTTCTCCGCCGGCGTTATCGATTCAAAAAAAAGAGAGTCTGTTAAATTGAAGTTTACGAGTAACTCTCCAAAAAAGACTGGTAGTTGTAAACATGAGAATCTTATTGAAGAAATTAAAAATACTAATGAAAGAGCAAAAAGTCTTGAACTGCATAACGTACAGTTGAACGAAGATAATAAACTTTTACGAAAGAAATTAGACCAAATCAATGAAAATAAACATGTAGCGGATTTAAAGTTAACAGAATGCGAAAAGTTTATAAGCAGATTAGGCAAGGAATATGAAAATCGAAACGTAGAATTAAAATCTTTAAAAGACAACGAAAACATGTTGATTTCTGAACTAACTAAGGAACGAACTGAAAGAAAAACTCTCACATCACAACACGAAAAAGATGTAGTTGTGATACATGATCTGCAACGGCAGGTAAAAGAAATGGAGATGATTTTGAAAAGGAAACATCCTGATTCCGTGTCTGCGTTGATAGGTAAGATCCCTTGTAAAGAACAACATGTCACTGTAAGCTTGCAGCAGGATAACGACATTGTAATTATAAGTATTCAATTAAATTGTTTTAGTGGCGTCAAAATCATCTACAGTAGAGGACAATAAGAAGAAGCTACTAGAACAGCGAATAACACGTTTGGAGCAGGAACTGAAAGACAAGGAAACTCATTTTCAGGGTATATTGCTAACACTTCAGGAAAAGTTTGGTGATATGAAAACCAAATATGAAAGCCATATTATAGACGTTGAGCGGCAGTTGATGGATGACCGCAAAGCTAATAATAAGCTTAAAGATAAGATAAATAAAACCAACTTAGTTGATACAGCCGTCCAAACCGTGTCTAAGCCTAAACATAGCATAGGAACTCAAACTTTTATCAAGCCTGACAGAGCTTCATCAGCTGTGAGTAGGTTATCCCAAAACTCAGCGTTGTTACTAAACAAGTTGAAGGAAGACAGTTATTTGGTAGCGACAATAAAGGGTTTGCAATCAGAATTGACTGCGAAACAACGATCTATTGCAAAGATAAATAGAGAAACAGAAGAGCTTAGGAAGAATTTGCGTAATTTGCAAAAGGAAAAGGAAGGTAAGATCAATACATATTTTAAAATATTTAATTTACGTACTAGTTACACCACTTGTTACCAATGGTTTTTTATGTATTTCAGTGCTACTCCATCTAAATCCACACAAGAAAGTAGGAGGGAAGCAAACGAGTAAATCCACGGAAAACATTTTAGCGAGAATGAATACAGAGATGGAGGCGGAACTCTCAGAGATGAAGCAGCAAAAAGACTGTCTCGTACAAGAGAGGACCAGTCTACTAGACTCTCTCAAACGGACGAACGAAGAGTTTATATTACTTAAGAAAAAACGTATTCAAGACGTGAGTAGCCGTCTCATAACTATTTATGAATCATCGAATCAACTTCAAGGCACAAGTCAAGAGTTCACACAATATTATTCTTAATTAACCCAATACGTCTGGTTTCTGCGTCTATGATTGAGTCCCACTGCGGGGCAAACTGGGCACTGTTTTCACTCATCTGTTTATGACATCATAGATCCCAAATGGATGAACCAATTTTGTTTGAAAGGTTTGAAAGATCTTCTTAGCTGATGTCAGTGGCGTAGCTATCGTAGGGCCAGGTGGTACAGTGCACTAGGGCCCCGGAGGTCAGGAGGTCCTCTAACCTAAGCTTTGAAAAGAGAGGAGCATAAAAGAAAAAATTGTTAAATTTCAATAAACTTTTAACTTTTTGAAGGCCAATATAAGTTCAAGCTACGTGGAAAGCGTACGTGGGGGTGAGGGCCCGATTTTTTCTTTATGCACCGGAGCCCTTCTCCATTTAGCTACGCCACTGATCTATGATAATAATCCTTTCAGGCGTTTGGAGATCATCCGCTATTTTCTAGTTCATCAACTAATTACCTAATATTTTTCCCTCACAGCTTCACACTCTCCAGCTGGCCCACGAGAAAGAGTTAATGCAGATGAACATGCAGATCTATCCTCTTCAAGAAGAAATTAAAATGCTTAATCGATCCGTGGAGATACTCCAAGAACGCGTCAGAAATTCTGAAGACAAACTCATGAGATTCCAAGCTGGTATGCGGGATTTGGATATGCATGCTGGGGGAGATAATCCAAGTGTGAAAAGTGGTAACAGCAAGAGAGATATGCGCTAAGATGAAGAAGCCTATCCATGAAATATCAGAAGTAGGTAAGACACTGCATAAAAACGTAAAGATCAATGCTCACATAGACCAAACTTTCTAAGAATACTTTGATCATAATTTATCAAAACTAACGACGTCTAAAGTACAAAATTAGTGTTGGGCCACCAAATGGATAAGTTGAGTGGGGGGATGTGTACAGACGTATTTTTGGTTCACACGCACAAATCTAATGATATTCGTCTCTGTTTAAATAAGGTTTTCGAAGTAGTCGTGAAGAGATTCGTCTATTGTGTGAAAAACCTAGCTCTCGTATTTTCTGAAGCGCTACAATAAATTGTAATAAGGTCAGGGTTGTAATTATACGTATAGGCTATTCATTGCAATTATTGTACTACGTGTGTCTTAACCTATGTGATTTGTCGATGCTTCGTTACTCAAATCATGCATTTTGAAAGTATACCTACATGCGAAAAGTATTTTTGTAATGGTTCGATCACGGAACATTGATCAACTCCAGATTGTTTAATACCAACACCTTTTTTCCTACGAAGTTTACGGAACATTTTTCACCATTGGGTTGTCTTTCTACGGTGTTACTGCATGCAGTTTTTTCTTAATTGAACATTAAGATACACAGAGGCACTGCTATCCCGAGACCGAGAAATGATTTTGACCTTTATAGTTTGTGATTGAATTGGACCTATTAGTCAGGGATTGAATGCAGGCTTATCGACTTCCGATTATCGATAAAAGAATTGAAGTTTAAAATAAACTTAAAACAGGGTTTTAAGGTCTTTATCATACTCGCAATGATTTTATTGACCGGTGGTTATTTTTATAAAAGACATTTAAATATATAATATCGAAATCGAAAACACGAAAAGTACCTACTATAGAGAAAAGAAAAATACAGGGTAAATTTATAAAAAAAACAAGCTGGTATTAAGTGGTAAGAAGTATCACTTGTAACAAAGAATTTCCTCGTTGATTTATTATATCAAGATTCCTTGATTTCTTTTATCAAATTTTATATTTCGCATAGGTACAGTTAGTTGTTATGCATTTTTATTTGCACGAAACAGAAGTAAAGATGTATATCGACATTCGGAAACCGATAAACGTGCAATCCCTTTGGCAATTTAAAAGTGTTACGAAAATTCCGGTCATTGTCATTACTCACCCACTTTATTTGTAATTCTGGGTATCAGTAAACAATTTCCGTGATCGAACCTATTTGATATAATATAAGATGCTATGGGACCATGCTATTTATGTAGTCGTAAGAATTGAAGTGTTCGTGTGCCTTGGTGCATGCAAGTGCAATGTGATTGTTGGTTGTTTAGAATTATAAATTTGATCGCACAAATTAGTAGTAACTAGTAACATAGTTTTGGAGTCCTTATAAATAGGGTATCTAGTCAAATATTTCAATGTTTTAAATGCTCTGTCTCTGGGTCATAACAATTAATTCGGATTTTAATGTTGGTATATCTACTGTCACTTAAATAGGTGTAGGTATTTTTATTGGTTTCAAATATAGCTTTTTATCCTTCTTAGATAAAGTCTGCTGTTTGTTGATGGGTATTTTTGCTGTATCTATAAAGTTAGGTATCGCTACTGTTGTGATTCAATAAGTGACCCGTGTTAGCTTAGAGATTTATCCCACCCATCGATGGCGCAGCATTGCAGTGCCTTTTTAGCTTTAAAATAAATACATTCTATTTGTGTAAAACATTTTTATTGATTCTTAGAACCACGCGACGTCGTAATCTCTTCCTCTATGAATGAAATTTGGGTCAATAACTCTCGCCAGTGCTTTAGAAGCCGCAAATGTCTCTTGCCCGGTCATTTCGATTTGGTCTGTAGGAAGTAAGAACCCATAAAGGCCATCGTCTCCAACTTCTATGGCAAAAGATTGAGGGATTCCTGAGGCGTAGGCCCAGTCGATAGCAGCCCCTGTTGCTGGGTAGATAGTGTGGTATGTCACTCCAGGTTTGTATCTTTGGCCAGTAGAGTTATAGATAGCCTGAAAGTAATAAATGTCGCGCCGGGGTCACCAATATTGGACTGTGGGACAAGTGAGATTTGAGAGATTGATGTTTTTTAAAGTAAAAAAAAACCCTATTCGTATATCTCTCTATTCCTATTTTATATTATTTACCTACACTTAAAGGAAATCCAAGCGTCTCAAAAGCTATGCACCGAGTGGGATTTGAACCCATCGCACTGTATTAAATAAATTACTAAGAAGGTATTCACTCTTACGCCGAATACTTACTCAAACGCATATTAGATTAATCGCAAGTGATGAATTTTTGGCGGATATTCATTGCAATCTTTCAAAAAAGTGCGACTTAAGATGAGCTTCTATCTAAAATGCGTTCGAGTATTCGGGGGTTAGTAAGCTTTAATCGAGCTTAATGTCAATCTTCAAATTTTACTAAATAACTTTTTAGGGTAAGGGAGGCCTTTGCCCTGCAGTGGGACACTACAGGCTCTCAATAATAGCTTTTGGGATATAGTAAAACCTAATAATATCATCTCTTACATTCGAAATTTGTTCAGCGTTAATCCTGTGCAAATGATTGTCATTGATCAATTCAGGTCGGGCGCTCCAAGGGTAGAGGATCAACTGGCCATACGAATGCAAATCTAACAAAGCATCGGGTTTCTTGTCCGAGTTTAATATCATATCCTAAAAGCAAAATGCCAATGTTAAGTGTGTGAAGGTAGGTTTCTCTTTAATCAATGTTCTTATCTATATAATGATCATGTCAATATACTTACCCGTAAAGCCATAGACTCGGCTTCAGAAAAAGGATGGGGTCCAGAATAGCTTTCCGAGCACTCATCCTTCACTGTTATTCCAGTTATGTCCCAATCTACCCTAGAAAATACCTTCTAATAAAGAATGATAAGAATCTTTGTCCTGGCTGACTGACATATCGCACCTTTAGAAATATAGTGACTCAACGCAAAATTCTACTTTTTTGGGAATTGACGAATAAAGATCGAAAGTCCGCTAATTTTGTAAGAAAACGACAAAAATCTTTAAAAAATTAGGTATAAAGTTTAATTTTTTTATTTTATATAATTTTTAAGTTTACTGTCTACTTATTTTATAAAATGAATTTAAAATCAGATTGTTTATTCAATTTATTTTATATTTTTTAAAAAATAGGTACCATTTTGAGTCTCTAATAAAATAAAATCTTATTTTTTAAAAAGACTTATTTTGATTTAGGTCACTGTATTTCTGAATATTTGTTTATTTATATTGTATTATACCTGAATAAGTCCCTGTAGTGCTCAATTTTATAAATACATGTTAGACGCTTTAATGAAGTCACAAATTTTTTAGTATGGAATTAATAGAAAATATGATCTTAACTACAAATACAACAATATTATATGATGTATAATTTATCAGCTATACTTATACAGCAAGATTTAAGTTTAAGTTTAAGTAAATAAGCATGATGTTGGAAAATAATTTAAGTAGGTGAGTTGGTAAAAATATCAAAAGATCTGGCATTTTGCAAACAAATATATTTATATCATATTGTCCAGTATTATTAATGTAAGTAAATAGTTTATCAGATTAATAAACTATTTACTTACATTAATAATACTGGACAATACTTACTACTAAGCTAACTTTATCATAAAAAATAAATTCTCCAAAAAGTAATCAACACTTTTACAAACAAAAATAATCAACAGCTTGACATTTAGAAAATAGTCACAGTATATTGTTAAAAAAGTCTGAATAGTAATTTGGAATTAAATTTTTGGTGACGAGTTCTCGTAAGTCTTTTTTCCTATTTTCACTTAGCTCCAGCAAAGTCAAAGTCAAAGTCAAAAATCATTTATTCAGTAATATCCGCAGGGATCATCTGGAAACGTCTTAAATTTAGGTGAATCTAAGGGCCAGTTCCTCGCGACCAAGCCTAGAAGAACCGGCAAGAAACTTACGGCTTGGTTCCTACCGTTTTTTTGTATGAATTGTAAGCCTCTTGGTAAATGCTTTGGTCGTCGTTACTTCCTCTGCTGCCATCATTTTCTTTCGTTTGTTTCTCATATTAACCATAGTGAACTCATGATGGTTGTACGATGTCTTATAGTAAAATGAGAAGCTGTTCTCTTTACAAAATTTCTGAACCTTAAAATGTTGTTAAATGACAAAGTGTTTTTATGTTCATCATCGTTATAATTATTGTAAGCCCATTTTTGTTGTAAATTCTTCAAATCGATGAAAAAATCGTACGTCAATTAAAAAGAAGAAGTTTCTCCAGTTGGACACTGCATAATGGCCTGTAAATCGTAGACTGCGCAAATGTGTATCATGTCATCTATGTTCTGACGGTCTTTTCGTTTTTCATTTCGACACAAGTCCTTTTCTATTAAATGAGCCTCATACTTTTCTTTCAGTTCTATTTTGTGGTTTGGAGGTGCAAGTTCATATTTGAAGCTCAGGTTACAGGCACAGGCACAGGTGTGTGTGTTTTTTGGTTTAAAAAACTTATGTTAAATTCCTTATTAAAGATATCATGATAGACCAAATAATCATAAGTAGGTTTTTCATTTTCTTTCTAGTATTTATCAAAATCCCTTCACAAATCCATTACATGAATCTCGAACTCGTTTTCGGGATTGTCTGGTAGTTTCCAAAACAGAGTTGTTAGCACTATCAGGTCCTGGTGTACTAAGATGCGTGCTAGAAGACGTCGAAGACGTAGTGCTAGATATCGATAATCGACGACGATTAAGAAAAGTTGGGTCAGAGCCGCTCAAATCTACATCACTCTTGTTGGAGTTGGTAGGTGACTGATAGTATTCTTTCTTTTTTTTAGATGCACATCCGCTTGAGGCTTGATTCGTTAACTTCGGTGTTGAAGGATCTTTTGGGGTCACTTTTGTTTTGGCAATAGAGGTATCTAAAGTATCATCGTTAGAAGTGCTGCTCGAGCTGGAAGATGAAGATGAGCTATCCGAAGTAGAAGATGGACTAGAACTCGACGCTGTTCGAATCCTTTGACACTTTTGGTTAATTTGATTTGGCGGTAAAACGTTCTCGACAGTTAACATTTCTTCACCACCATCTGGTTTCTCTTTGAGTGTTCGTGCCTGTAAATAAGAGATAAGATATGAAAAATATTCTATCATATTTAGATTTATGTAAGTAAAATGCTGCTGGAAACATACCTTTTTTGTGATTCTACTGTACTGAAGAATCGTGCTCGAGTCATATGGGATGGATCTGTCAGGAGTATTTTCTATGATTGATGGACTACCTGTACGACTATCTGTAGATGGACTTAGAAGTATATTTTCCTTACCACTTTCATTCTGAAAGCAATAAACTGTTTTATAAAATCACTATCATAATATTAGAACTACCTACTCTTCTAAATCAATTTAAAAATATATCAAATTATCGTACCAAGTAATCAATATCATTTATTTTTTCATTACTGATTAGTGCTGTCTGATTACTATTGTGTCTATTTTCCTGAAATTAGGATGAGTTTTAGTTATAATTATTAACAACAACTTAAAAAAAACAACAACTGGTTGTAATAACAAAGAAAACCGAAGAAACCTGTCTCTGATAATGTAAATCTAGTTGTTCCAAAATATAATTTGCTCTTTTCTTCATTTTTGGATTGGTGGATTTGGTAGGATTCGATAGATATAAAGCTTTACTTTGAGTCAAGTAATATTAAGTTTCCTGAAATATAATATAAATCAACAGTATATTATATTGTTGAATTACACACACAAAAATAACCTATTTAATAAGAATATGCACCACATTTTATAAGCAGACAGACCCATTTCTTATATAGTCAGGACAAACATAACCATATTTGATAAAATAGGGACATAATTAGTAAGCAAGCCAGTTCTTTGAACATACTTTTATTTCGAGAAAGGCTTAATAGTGATTACGACCTATTCTTTTCAAAACGTTTAGTCAAACAGTGACTTAATAGCAAATGAGATAAGTCTGTGAAGAAATATTTTAGTTTTAAAAAGACCTTAACACTAAAAATGTCTTTATTTTATTAAAAAAATAGAAGTAAACATACCTTAAAATCGGTTAAATGATGACCTAGTAAGCTTTAGGTCTTGATAATAGTAAACACGCAGCGACTTGTTCCTGACACTCGCGGCACTTTACTGATAATGTCTTTCTTACGCTGAACAGAGTGCAGGACGAGAAAAGAACAAAAGAGGCCGAATTATTCTGCTGTCTTTTTCTGCACTAAAAAAGTCTCTGTTCGAATGAACAGTCGATGGAGGATGTTATTGTAGGTCATTTTATGAGTCTACCTCAATTTTTAGAAATTTTGAATTAGGTCCCTATAATTCTAATGGTGCGATATAAACAACGCACAGTCTAAACTACTGGTCGTAGAGACTTGAAACTTCAGTCTATATGTCTTGGGGTATACTATGAAAGGACTTCCTGAAATTCAACCCCTAAATCGTGCAGCGGGGCCGAAGTCACGTGCGTTTTCATTATAAATTCTTTAAATTTAGTGTTCCGTCAAGTAAAGAATTCCAGTAGCTAAGCTAAGGTATAATGACAGTCCAAGGATAAGGTAATGAGGACTTACTGGAAATTCCTGTTAACATCAACGCCCTTGCAGTCACTGAACTGTCGTCGGTTCTTTCGCCAGAGTCTATCATGTGTGTGCGAATATTTAAACCCGTCTGGGTTGAGCAGAGGTATGATTATCCTTAAAAAAATACGGCTGAATACATAATAATTCGGATTCAATATTCGGATTCCGATAAATCAAAGGTTTGTTTTCTTAGAGTAAAAACCTTTGGTATATTGTATCTAATAAATAACACAATATTAGGAACAACATTGGAACAACTAGGTAGGTAAATATGTAAATGCAATACTATTCGCGAGAAACCAAATCAAAAAAAGAAAACTCCGCTAAAAACGTATTACGTGAAAACCCACCATTCCTTATTCCTCATATACCGAGGCAGCTGATCAAACTTCGAAACGATGCTGTCCAAGATATACAAAGCTGAAGTAACAGCGATCCATTCTCGAGCGTGGAGCCCTGAAGTTAACAAGATAACCTTGTTCTGAGGATTGCCGTTGGATATTTTTACCATCTAGGTCCGAAAGAACAGAGAGAAGATTAATATGGGAGACATAAGAAATAATAATCATCATCCTGCAATGTTCACAACTGGACATAAGTCCCCCTTATACGTTTCCAGGAAGAACAATTTGCGCCTTCTTCATCCACTTAGCCCGCAATCTAAACCTATAGGTACCTACATGCTATGGGAAATAGTAAGTACCTACCATTGATTGCAGGAGCTATAGGGGTAGCACCTATCATATCATCACCAGATTTGACCAATTTCTCAAGACTCCATCGTGGTTTAACGATTCTTATGTAGGCTTTGTTTTATATCTACCTAGTCATAAATAGCATAACGGTGTACGATAGGTAGCTTGTAAAACTTGTTCATAAAATAAACCGCTAATTAGAAGTAGGTTGACATTCAAATCAAAGCTAAATTTCATAAACTTAAAATATTTTAATAGAGAACTCAATTCATAGGCACATACCTATTAGGTACCTAACCTACACTTACTTTGATTGTTCTATTCTCAGCTGTATAACCAATAATGGTCACTTGACAAATAGAGGCAAAGTTTTCTTTTAGATAATCAAAATATTCATCTATGATTTCCAACGTTGGATACTCGTTCCAGTTCAATCTGTGTCCTGAAAAACTCATGCGTTTAGGTAACCCTGTAACCACAGATCATCATAAGCAAGTTTGAGAAACGTGAGGCAAATTGACGTCATCAAGCGCCACCACTATAAATTATATTATGAATACTGGTAGATAAATATAAAAAAAATACTTTAAAAAACAGGTTTTGTCCCACCTACGTAAATAAGTCCACTGCTGGACACATGCCTCCTTCTGAGAGGAGTTTGCGAGAATTACCACGCTTGTTAGGCAGATTGGTGACCACAATGTGGATGTTTAGTACTCAGACGGTGCTAAGCACCGTCCCTTAGTCCCGTCATCTTCTGTTGCGTTTACTTAGGCCCTTTTTACTACATCCATGAAGTAATGAATCCTATTCTAAGCTATTTCAAAATTGCTTCGTTCGTACCATGGTGGTACTGCCTTTCCTTAGCATAGGTATACTTCCCGCCACATCCGGCATTCTGCTATAGTTACTTAAGTACCTACTTTATCTACACTACTTAGCTATCATCTAAAAGTGGCTAAGTATTACCAATTCTTAACGTCTTATCATCCCAGAAGACAGGCTCGGATCTTTGCGCGTCCACTCTTCTTTGAACGTCCATCACCACGACAGTGTGGTTCAGGTTTTGAGAATTTAGGAGTCTGTTGACCTTCAGTTTCTCTTCAGATTGGACAAGAAATTCCGCGCGTTTAGGAGTCAAGCTCCATATTGAAATGTCTGTGGGATGGATGAGAGCTGTGAAGATTCTATTAGCTGAAGTCAAATAGGTATCTACTTATCAATGAGGACTGACAATATTCTAGAAAAATATAAAGATTTACCTTAATTTTTGGAGTCTAGGTAAGTCATACCTAAATTTAAATACCTAACTATTTGTGGACATTTCAACAATTTATTACCTTGACATCTACCTACTCTATTGAGATTCCACTTTTATTTCTTATTTTTGACATTTCCTATTTATTTATTTTCATTTATTGACATTTGGTTTATTGAGATTATCTATTAGTGTTGGGTTAATTGAATTTTGAATACTATTTTAAATTATATGTATAATAACTTCTTTTTAAAATGTTTATATGCCTCTAGGCTGGACTAATGGAACCACATACTAACCGTGACATCAATTTTGTGCCTAGTTTCCATAAACAATAAGTGTCTTTTATCTTATCTTTATCATGTAGTCTTAACTAAGCATAACTTGTACTATAGGAACCAGATGATTGAAAGAATACTTACCTACATCTTTTTTTTTGTAAATACATACTTAACATACAATAGATAACATACATCACACGATTGTTTGTTCTCGGTTGGAATCGAACCCACAACCTACAGCATAGAGGGTAGAGCTGCGACGAGCGCCCCTTCTACGATGCCGATACATCTGGTGGAATGAGCCAGATTTTAATCATAATAATTTTTGCATTGTCCATGTTGTAAAATAGGTCTTAGGGGGTACTTAATGCAAAGAGCGTTCAAACATGAGCACCACTGGGGCAAAACAATAGTTATAACTATCCTTCTGATGGATTAGTACTAGTTCAAACTATTTATAAAATTAAATAATATAAACTATAATTTTACTTATGTAAGCAGTAGATGTGACCTTGGTTATCGATGAGTCTCTTGATCAGCAGAATATCACTGGAGCCTCGGAGAGTAGTTCGCCACACCTGTGCGCCTTCATATGTGTTCACTTTTTGACTTTGCACTTGTGGAGCAAAGCTTACTTGCAAGAAAGTATAGAATTCTTTCAAAATTATCATTATTGATCTATTAAATAGAAATAAATAGCTTCATACTATAAAATTCCCAGGTACGGTAGATATTATTTGTAGTATTCAGTAGGTATCTTAGTATTTCAGTACCAGTTACCTACACATTTTGCGTAATGGGTATTCCATACTTGATCTAATTTAAAACATTATTATGTGTATCATTACAAATATTTAAGAGGCTTTAAACCTTAGGTGATAAGTTCTAAGTATAAAAAAAATATTTAAAGACTTCAACTCCCGCGCGGTTACGTTTGGACCATTGATTTGCCCCATTTATGGTGCAGACGTAACTGGTTAGTTACTTGGATGACATAATTTTTCCAGTATTTTGATTAAAAAACCAAACTACTGAACCAGTTTTGATAAAACTATGGAACTAGTTAAATATCCTTACAAGTGTCAAAACTCATTTTCTAAATAGGTTTAAGTATAAATAATAGATTTCTGAGACATCAACCTTCCAAATACAAATTTAAAACCTCTTTTTTTTAAGTTGTTTAAAAAATCTACATGCCTGTGATTTCTTTCTTACAAAGTTAAAGTAATCTTACCTAAGTGAATGAATATGAAAGGTGTGGCAACTGTGTACATTTCTGTGCTAGATCACTGTTGCATGGGCAATAATTTCATGTTTTATTACTCTGATAACATTTTTATAGTTCACCAACGACCTAGGTAGGTGCCTCGACACAATACTACACTTTGGAAAGTGTAGTTTTGCAAATAACATAAGGCAGATTGATACTTGTAATATGTTTATTAACATAACTCTATATACATTCATAGTAATTTCAAATAGAAACATGTTCATACAATTTCACATAAATTTATTATAAAATGAGACAATCATAAAAATATTTAGGCTTGGTGTTGATATTATTGTTATATGCGCAGAAACCACTTCACAAATAACTCAGGCATGTAAATAAAATCAATGCCTGAAGAATGAAGGATACTCGGCAACTTAAATCAATCGCTCATTATATTGTTTTTTTCTAATATATCACAATTTAATCCACTTATCATAAATAAATTATAAAATTGTCAACTGAGTGTCTGTCTTAATATTTTATAGTATAAAAACAATGTCAAAAACGATTCACTGTTTAATCTGATCACATGGTCCACTGTTGTGCATAAAACGCAAACAATATTCCTACCAAATGTTTTATTAGTCTCATTTTCACGTCGCCACAATCATCACCAATTCATTGTCAATGGAAATGACACAATATTCCTCTTTAATGTTTGTCTTCTAATGAAAGTACATAGATTCTTACACTTTATGCGCTAATACATAAGCACGTTTCGAGATGAGTGATCGCACCGAACCAGCGTTTCACAGACATGATGATCACTCACAATGATATATTAGTTTTGAGGGCAGTGGCCGGATTAATAGATACGTTTCACTAGTTCATTTTTAAAGAATCGTGTTCTATAACGGAACACTGGGGTCCTGGGCTAGTCGGCGTCACCGTTGGTCACTGTTAGTGGCTCGTCGTCCTCGTTGTAGTCTAGGGAGAGGACAGAGGCACGCCTGCGCTTGCCTGCCGGAGGATCACTGCACTCACTACCGGAGTAAGTCCGCTTCTCAACCGGCGATGACGGTCGGTTGCCGTTTACCGTCGCGTGCGTGGCTCGCAACTCTTGTTGTAGGAACAACACCGTGCTTTGCATGCCTTCTACATCCTCATCCAGTTCTTGGAGGATTTCGTCCAACTCTGAAAATACAAATGCATATGTCACTGAGTATCGTAATAAGAACAATTAGACGTATCTATTTTAGACTGGGTTTGATGACATACCTGACTGTGACTTTTTGACTTCTTCACTGAAACTCTTCTGTAACGCTAAATCACCTTCTAACTTAGCTATTCGGCCACTCGACGTCATACGACCGAGATCCTCGTTCTCTTGATGAAGCAGCCTGCATTTTGCCATCAGTTTCTTCCCTGTATTTGAGTCTGGTGTGAACTTCCATGCGGACAGTTCATTTTGTGTTTCCTCTAACCTAGCTTTTGTCGACGTGAGTTCTTGTTTCAGCCTTTGAATGAGTACATTAACAGCGGGGTCGAGAAGCGTTGGTCGACCGTTCAAACTCGCGTGAGAAGATTTCAGTTCCGTTATTTGACTCTGGAAAGTAAAAATGATATTGTAAAATACTACTTATAAGAAGTTCGAGTTTATCTTGGTTGGGTATTCAAGAACTTACTACATAATCTTGTATCTCTTGCTCTTTCGCAGCAAGCCTCCTAACAAGGACCTTTTCCCTGTGTTGTGATTCTGCGTATTGCTGTTTGATCCTATCCTCTATCTCTTTCGTTTTTTCCAGACTACCTGTACATACAAATTTAACTTTTAAGACAGCTTCTTATGAGTAAACATTCTGAACTGCAAAGGTAACAGAATAATTAAAAAAAAAATCATATTAAATGTTTTGCAAATTATTAAGAAACATTATAATCGACAATACCTTAACTATAACAAACAACTTGAACTAAGTTTAAGGGGGCCAAGCAAATGCTATTATTAGTCGCACAATGACTGAGGTGTCAGAGTGGAATCCTTTTGAGTGGTCACTTCCATTTTGAGAGTAAAACATTCATTCAATTTGTTGTCTTATTTCAGGAACTAGAAAATTTGCCACGGTGTCATAGCTTTATAGTAGATTTATGTATAAAAAGGCCATGCAAAAAAGATCTAAGATTATTTAAGTCTTGACCTGCTTTGCTGCCTCTAAACATTTCCTCATTGTTTTATTCATACACATTTGTAATATAATAAAGAAATATTTTATTCCTTGGTGGTGGTTTTGAAATTACAGTATATAGAACTTAAAATAATCAATGAACTTGTACAACAATATCTCTAAATGCTATGAGAACTTTAAATATACAATCAGCTTCTTATTGGAAAAAAAATACAGGGCTTTGGTAGTACAGTAAAACTAACATTGTTACTGTCAAGTCCTATATTCTATGAGCATTTGTTAGTAGCTATTGATCATATTTTGTGTAGCAATATTAACACATGTTCTTAGAGTATAGGAATTAGGAACCTGACATAAGACCAAATAATTGTGAAAGAAGGCTTATCTAGAGACTGAAAATGATTTCCATCATGTTTTAGATATATCCTTGACAATTAATCCGAGAGGTAAAGTAAGGAATGTAATTTGTGGCAAGTTGATCAACAAAAGATGGCAGCACTGTTATTGTGGGCAAAGCCTACACAACAAACTACAAAAGAACCGTTACACCAAAGCAGAGATTGACATATAAATATTTAATGGTGCCTAAAATATTTTATTCAGGTACAAAACTTGTATGTGCTGCCCTGCTCAATAATGCCAATGTTCTTAAAGAAAAGAAGACTTGTACCAAGAATGACATTAAGACTCCTTGACATTCCTTCTTACACATCTTTCAGGATCTGAACTCGAGATGTCTCTGTGTAATTCATGGTTTAATTAAATTTTAAATAAAGGAACAAAATAGGTTTATATGTTTTTACAAAAAATTAATTTACAAATAGCACATTTGCAGAAAATAGAGATTTCAAAACCATAGATTAAAGAAACTTACTAAGTAATAAACTTGGATATGGTAAATCAGACAACTACAATAAAATGTCAATTGTGTTTACTTTACACACAAAATGTTGCAATGCTACAGTCTTGTACAAAATTTTACCTTATGGAAACCAAAATAATGTAGGTTTTTAGTAACTTTCACATTTATATAAGAATCGAGATTATAAAAGAAGTTTGAGTAGGTATGTACTATAGCATTTGAAACCACCACCAATTAGTACCTACTTCATGATTCGTTTATCATCTATGTAGGTATAGTTAGAAAAACTATGTTTTACCAGAAATACTATGGTGATATACATATATAAATAAAGACATAGTAACAAATAGACATGACAGGTTATTTTTATCTAACACGAAGAGAGTACAATGTAATAAATAGTATCATATAATACAGAATAAGCTTTTACAAAAACAAAATATTACTGATACAGCAAAATAAGTGATTAAAATATATTTACTTTCAGAGAATTGAAACCGGATTCAGCCGCTACTGCCTTAGTTATTGAGGACAGAACACAAATCACCAACACCGCTCCGTGTTGCACTGGAGAATACACTAGGCCTTGTGCCATTTTCCACTTGCACTCAACACTCAATTGGCACCGTGAAACACCTTATTTCTTCACCTTGGAAACCTCTGAACACCTAGATACACCTCATTTCACATAAACTAACATTTCAACATCACAGTTATCAACATTTTATAACAGTATTCACTAATTTAGTTAAAGCATTGTCGATTGTAATAGTAACGTAATCCGCGGGGCGCGACGCCGGTAACGACGCTACCAAGCCGTGATGACTTTCGTAAATACCTTCCAACTGTTTGTTCAACGTTTCGAGGTGGTCAATGTACAAGTCCTGGGTTCTCCATGCGGAGCGGAGTGAGTCGGCAGAGGCAGCGTCAATCTGATGCGGGGTCAATAACACGCGCACTGCCTTGGCGGGTCCGCCACCTTCGCTCGCAGGCTCGCCATGCCTTTCGCTGTCCTCGGACATTGCACTCTTGCTAACAAGTTAAGAACACCTTCTCGACTGCAAGCAAAAAACCTAAATTAAATGCTGAAACGGAATTTATTTGCATCTGTCCGCGGTAACTCAGGCTTGGAATATTCTAAATTTGTGCTATCTTTAAGGCGATTTAAAGATTACTTACGGTAATATTATATTTTAAACTATCTCACGGTTTGTAATTTGGTTACTTTTCGCTGGAACTATCACTATTCTTATCAAAAAAACAGTTTTACGAGGTCAGCAAGTTCAGAACGACAGACGCCATTTTATATTGGTACTGTACAGCAGTGTTGCCCGTAGCTAACATCGAAAAGTTCCAGACCCAAGGCATAAAAAAACCGAATATGGTACAAAAATCCGTTAGACATTTTCTTGTATATTTTTTTGCGTTTTTTACAAAAAACAATACCAAAAGCCTCTGGGTAAATAATTCGGTAAAACGAAATTTTGTAGCAGGCATCATCAGAATGAAAAATAATAAACTGAATTTTCGTTTAAACCTTCTTTTTAGCGTTCTAAAAGTTGACTCAAGTCTCATAAAATCCGATTGTTCCACAACACGACCTAAAAATAAAAAGTATAGTTTTACTTTTGCATCTACGGCGTAGTTTTTCAAGGTCAAAGGTAAAAAAAAACAGTTTTCGCGATTATTCCGGTTTTAACTGCTTTATTGATGCTAACATCTACTTGTTTGTATTTGTACAGCATAAAATTTGCGACTTTTGTATGAAATTTTTTAAGGCGCTCAACCGTTTTTGCGATAGATAGATAGAAAGCTGTGAGCGCGCAGTGTGCTCAGCCATACTAGTCAGCCATATTAGTTTTCCCATTTGTATCTTTCCATTTAAATAATAGAAAAATATTACTAAAAATTATTAACAGAAATACCCTTTTTATCAGGAAAGTTATTTCTTTATTACTATTTTTGGCAGAGAGTAGTTTTATCCCAACCTAGTTGGTGGGGTCTACCAGTTGTGCTAAATATCAAACCATGAATGACAAAGATAGTTCCATTTTCTACTGAAGTGAACAGCACTGCGACCACACTGCAACACTAACGGATTTGAAATTTATTTCGGAAAGTACCGATTTTTCATTAATTTCGGTGCATACCTAGTATGATTAGCTTTGTTGCAAGGTCATCATCATCAACAACCTGTGGATGTCCACTGCTTGATAATCTAATATGCTTCCCTTACGTCTACCAGAAAGAATAATAATATTTATTTTTTGAGCTTTTCTTTTTAGATTTAGATTATAGGATCTAAATCTAAAAAGAAAAGCTCCACCACGGACCACCTCCTTCTCTATAGAAGGATTACTAACTTAAAATTATGGTCCGTATTCAGTAGGTATATCATCCGGTCCTATTACGTTATTATGCATTGATCTTGATTAGTATCATTTTTCTATTCTTCTTCTTCTTCTTTTATTATATGGCTTTTCAGCGGCTGAGGGTTGCCACGAATTTGCCAACGTCAAGTGTTTACTAATCTTAAAACAAAAACGCGGAGATCGTACGGTAAGAAGGGAGACTCTAATACAAATCAAGTTGATATGTCATATACTTAAGTAGGCAATATAATATATTTATTTTGTTAGGTAGGTAAAAACACAAACACACATAAAATATAAATAAATATTTTCCTATTCAAGAACATTGCTATTGCTTAGTCAGAAACGTCAGTCCGACAAAAGCGTTGCTTTAGTTTTGGGTTTGACGGGTTTGACATTCTTCTTTGACATATTCGAATGCTTGGAAATTGACGATGACATCGACTAAAATCAGTTTAGTACCTAAGTACTTACTTACTTGAACGTTTAGTGTTCAAATACCTACTATCAGTAGGTATCACTAGCCAGAAGAAGCCTATCCAATACAATAATAAGCATTAAGAAGCGGCACTTCCATTCAACCAAATTACCATGCTGGTATATACCTTAAGAAGAATAATCCAATTTTACTTATTTTACCTAGCTGAAGGCCACTGCTAAATAAAAGCGTATCCCATACCAGGAATACCGATTTTGAGCCTTTCATCCACCGTTTTCCACAGGTTCTCGTCATTGAACATTTCAAGTTACCTAGTTCATAAGAACTAGGTAACTTGAAATGTTTTAGAAATACCTAACCTAAATGTACCTAGGCACCTAGGTACCAGTAACCTACGTGTTTGCTTAAAGAACATGGTATATAGGTACCTAGTCCCTAGATATGTACCTGTTATGATCTTCTTGCTATTTCAAACAGAGATGTTACAAGTTTGAGGCTGTCTGAGGCTTCGTAGGTAATAGGTACTTACTTAGCTTAAATTATTAGACTCCGATTACAGTGCAGTTTGGTTGGTAAATCTATGTAAGTTATTATTTTCTATAGCGTTCGTGTTCACATGTGCGCATTCTGTTTTGAACTAGAGTCCAAGGACGTATAAACATAGGATCTGCTAGAAAAAGAAGAAATTACCGTATTTATCATACAGTCATTACTTTTTTTTCTTACTATACCTGGGATGCCTGGTTCTGAAGGATCTGATAGATCAACAGGATTCAGGATACTTCGAACTTGGGTTTAAACAGTGGCGGATTTACCCTAAGGCCACCCTAGGCCCGGGCCTAGGGCGGCCAGATTTGCGCTTAGTAGGGCTAGGGCAGTATATGGTGGATGCTGAGAAAGGGGCGGCTGATGGCTTGGGGCCTAGGGCGGCCGAGACTGCAAATCCGCCACTGGGTTTAAAGCCAGGACCGGGCGATAGCCAGTAAGTACCTAACAGGAAATAGGTACCCATGACTTGAAGCTACAATTGATAGAAACAGATGAAGGTATTGTCAGCTGCACTAGAATAGAAGCAGTACAGCGTCCCGTAAATAGAGGCCCGATTGAAAAACTCGCCTCTGACCCTGTCTAAATCATCCACAATCACAAAGGCCTAGGTATTTACCTACTTGTATTTAGTCTGTAGTGGGAAAAATCAGACTTGATTTTAGCGTAGTTGGTATATAGGTGGCTCAACCGGACATCTGGATATAAGGGAGGATATTTACTTGGTGCCTGGTTTCATCGTAATTTCAAGGGCTTGAGATTTGTTTATAAAGTTTTGGCCTACTTTATTTTTCCTTACGATAAGCCTTATCATATAATAATGAATATAGGTAGGTAAGTATGTGGGTGGAAGAGCGACATGAGTAGCACGAAAAACATAGTAGGTAGATATTCTTTATAGATTTATTATTACTTATGTAAATTAATAACAATTATTAACATCTAATTAATGTTTAACATTAATTTTTACAAATACATTTCTTTAAATAATTACGAGTACTATACAAAATGATAAAAGAGAGTTACCTACTTATATCACAATATTATGTACAATAAGCCGTGTTGGTCCGCCCTAGAATAGGACCCCTCCATCAATTCTCGTGGATGTTGGGGTATGCACCAAAGAATAGGCAGCAGCATATCTTGATTGCTGTACATACACCAATAGGTACTGCTGTCATCAATCCACCTGCAAGCTTGGTGACTGTCGCAAATTCTCTCAAATATAGGGGCCTATATCCATCCGTGGACTCATTTAGACTGATAACAATGATGCACAACAGAAAATTAAACGATATAAAGCCGTGTGTCAATAAGGTCTCCAGACTTCTTGACTTGATGGTCCGTAGAGTCCATTTTTTCCATCTTCATTGGCGTCACAGTTCTGGACCATTCCGCTAGATTCCGGTCCACCCTGAAGGTCGGCGGTAATAGAGATACCTCCATCAATATCGCTTATTTTGATCTCGCTGGGAAACTGTTCCATGTTGTGTTTATCCGCTGAGCTGTGTAGATGAACGTGTATTTGGTTTTGGTTGACTGTGGAGTATAGATTCGGGAGTATCATTTGTGGACTTGGGTTTATGTACGGTGTTGCGTGTGACTGTAGGCAAGCCGGGTTATTATTTATATTATTGTATTGGTAATTATTTGAGTAGTTGTAGGAATTCGACGGCCAGTTGTAGTAGTTGGGGTCGTATCGCTGTGTGGTTGAGTTGAGATCTGTGAGGGAAGAATTGATGCCACTCGGGCTGCCCTTGAAGCTGGGAGTGGCGGGTTGGAACCCACTGTAGTCTGTGTGACCCAGCGGTGGCATTTCAGGTAATACTGGAAAGAAGAAAAGAGGGTGGTTAGATTTCGTTTGAAGAGACTTGTATAACTACGCAAGTTGGTTAGGTACCTATAGGTAAGTAGATTCGGTTACCAAGCCTATTCAACGTATTATTGGCGACTACCGTACCTGGGTAAAATCTGATGCTCTTTTTCATGCTAACTGATAAATAACACCTATGGGTATGTATATTTTATACGACTTGCTGATGGAACAAAGAAATGACCCACCTAATGTTCAGTTACCATCACCTAAACCAAAGCAGTGCCTCGCAGGTCACGTTTGTTAGGAACGTACCCTACGATGTACTGCTCCGCGTCCATAAATCTGAGGTATACAGGTGTCGAGTATCATATGCCTGTAATTTTTTATTATTAATTCAAAAAATATCTCTTTCATGTCTATAAAAAGCGATGGCAACAGTCTTATCGGCCATTTTAGCTAGTAGATCTCAGCGAACAATTTGAATAAGTTGAGCAGACTCCAATATTTTATAAGTAAATAAATAAATATAAATACTGGCATACATTTGACATACCGCCATCTAGCTCCAACACAGAACAAATATGCACTACTATATTCATCCCACGAATGTTTTATATCGGTGGGTTCGAACTCACAACCTGCAGCGCAGTATAGAGGTTGATATAAGAACTCTGGGAAGGTAGAATTAGGGTTGATGCTGTAGGTACCTATATGATATGACCTGACCTTATTTCATACAGTGTAGGTATACATGCTTCACTATCCAGCACCCACGCAGTATAATACAATTAAAATTTGATCAGAAATTGGTATTTAGATAGCATCCTCCACTTCGGTACCTATAATGTGGTAAACCGCTCCATTACCGTGGTTATGGATATCAATGGAGGAAGTTTGTATATTAAAATTAATAAGCTTTATGACGCAATATGATTATACTGAAATACATGCGAGTCGTAATAAAATCTACCTATTCATTTTCCATGAGGAAAGTTCATGTTTCATTAGTTTTGGACTAACCAAACTTCAGGAAACTACTTGTAGCTGGGAGATATAGGTATATCACAGTTTGAAAATGATGTAATATGTACTTATGTACCTATCGACATTTATAACCTATGGGAAAGGTATGGTGACGTACACGAAGAGCCGACTGTAGGCTGGAACCCACGGCTTAGTCGGTTTATATATAGCGGTATGAGGACACCCTTACAATGTTTTCATACACCGACCGTCAAAGAGCTGTAAGCGAAATATTGCATTTATTCAGTAATATCCACGAATCGCACAGAATCGTCTCGGCGTTAGTTTCTCACGACCAAGCCTAGAAGAACATGCAAGAAACTAGGAACAGATTTGGTTACCTGTTGGAATGTGTATAGTGGGGTCAGGCTTGTAGTAAGACGGCTGTAAGGGCGCGTAGGCAGGGTACATCGCAGCCGTAGACGAGTACCCTGTGTTCCAGTCGCTCGCACCCAGGATGTTGCCGCTTCCATCACCTGAAAATAATAGAAAATAGACACATTTAATAATCGTACAATTTTTATTTTAGTTTTTATTTATTACACAAATCCCTTATCCTAATACAAATATTAATGTTTTCTTTAAACTGACAGTCAAAAATAAAAAACTAATAAATGTAACTAATAATGTAATGATTTCAGCCTAGGAAAGGACCCCTGCATTAACTTCATCATGGGATGGTAGCACCTCTTGAGTAGTGTACACCAATACTGCGGTCACCAAACCGCTTACCAAGCTTAGTGCCTATGGCAACCACTCCTAAATATAGGGGAGGCTTGTGTCAAGCAGCCGTGTCATTTAGGCTAATGACGATGACGATACAATATAGCACGTACACTTAGAAAAAACATTATGTTCATACACAAATGTTTGTTGTTCCTGGGGGAACCCACAATCTCCAGTACCAACAGGACTCCAGGCCAAAATCTCTTTACATGGAACATGCTGTTGAAATATTTTGATAAACCCTTTTTAGGTTACCAAATGCATGCAAGTTACCAACTAAATTCAGTAGAAATAAATTAAAAATGCGAATCATCTAATTTCCATGCACAAAATCTTGTCATAACTTTGTTCGTTGGTATTGGTTTTATTTAATACTAGCTGACCGGTGCCCACTTCGTTGGGCGGTAAACATGTTTACTTACAAATCTTAACTGAAGTAGTACTCGATGTCACCAACAGATGGCGTTAATACGGCATAAAATAGCGGCCGTTCGCAGTTTCGCCAGCGTGGCAGTTTATATCAGTTCCCGTTATTTTTTCGGGATAAAAAGTAGCCTAAGTTACTCCTTGTTACATTAGCTATCTGCCAGTGAAAGTCCCGTCGAAATCGGTCCAGCCGTTCCAGAGATTACACGAACATCCAGAGAACAAACAGACAGACAGACAGACAAAAATTTAAAAAAATGCTATTTTGGTATATGTATCGTATATACATTCCTATGCATGTAGTAAAAAGTGTTATTTTAATATTACAAACAGACACTTCAATTTTATTTATTTGTATAGATTTTGTCATAAAACTATATTACATTATGAATTAATGTCCTTTTTATAAAACACCTGCGTAGGGAGCCGACCTCGCGTCGGAGCCGTGCGGGTACCTAACTCATAGATCTAAACTACTCCCCTGCACGCGCACTCCCAACTTGGTGACGCTCACTTCGCAACGGGCCGTGCAGCAGAAATCGTAATATTTTAACTTCGCCATAACTTCAAAACCAAACGTCCAATTCTAATCATTTAAAGACCAAATATTATCTACATGAACTGTACTTAGTGATAAAATAATTTATTTTGATAAGGATTAATAGTATGAGTAAAATAAATGCGTTTAAATGTAGTCCAAAAAAAATTGAAGATTTTTAAATAAAAAAATGGTTGTTGTGCCTCACTCGACATAGATAGGTATAGTGTGTCGCTGACTTTTTTGTAGATATTTATAAGATCTACAATTATGTAGAACATTTTATGGTTCTATCTTTTATAGTTTAGGCAGCGTACGCAAAATAAGTAACTTTTCTGGTTGATTTTTTACACCTTGTGTCTGAAAAACCCAAATATTTTACGGAACGCTATTTTTTTCCAAAATAAAATATAACCTATGTTACTCAGTGATAATGTAGCTTTCTAATGAAAAAAGAATTATTAAAATCGGTCCAGTACTTTTTGAGTTTATTCATAACATACAAAAATACAAAAATACAAAAATACAAAGCTTTCCTCTTTATAATATTAGTGTAGATTTGGTACACCTCTAGAAAATCCATCTAGCACTTGTTCATACATTATCATATCAAAATACTAATGCTAAGTTTGTTGATAATTGTAAAGTTGCATGTATCAGTATGGAGGTCACGCATACGGAACTTAGGTGTCGGGATTGTCAGCTGATTCATACGATTGTGGTGGAGGTAGACCAACCTAATGAAAGTGAGGTCAAGTGAGGTAAAATATAAAGCCACTAGATGACGTTTGCTAGCTACAACTACTAGGCTTCTTAGTATTTGAAAAAAGAAACTTCACGACTTTAATCCGCAAATACGGTAGATATCCGACGATTGACGACCGATGTAGCGGGGCAGGCGAGTGTCCGCCTGTGATGCAGGAGGTTGCGGGTTCGATTCCCGCCTTGGGATAAATGTTAAACACTTGATCTTCATTGTACCTAATGTAAGATTTTTACCAGTCCCCTAGCCAAACTGTTGAGTGCGCACCATTTCAATATCGTAAGTTAAAACAGTACAAATTTTGAGTAATTGGTTGCTTTTTTACCAAGTCTTTTAGTAGTCTTCTTATTCTATGGTGTAACCCACATTATTTTCATCTGTGATACAGGCACAGAATACTTTGTTACATCGGGATACAGGTAAAATCACTGCTACAAGCCACAAGCTACTTCTACGAAGTAATTTTGTTTTGCAATAACATGTCCTGATCCTTATCACAACATGCTTTGTCACAGTCGTATGAGTAATTTCATGTGAATCCAGAGAAAGCTTATAAAAAATCACACGAAGCTTGGCTGAATGCCAAATCAACACCCAGTGCAATGGGTCATTGTTTTATTCAAATATTATAAGTTGAAACTTTTATTTATTATTATAAGTACTTGGTATTCACATTTTTTATTACAAACAGAATATATATTTGTTTGTATTCTAAACTTTTTATCTACATTTTTTTGTATTAAATAAATAATAAATATGTGTGGACATTTTTATACACATCAGCTTGTACTATGGAAACCAGATGACTGCTAGAATACTATGTAGGTTTTTTTTGTAAATAGAATATAACTTAGAATATAACGTAACACCCAGACAGAAAACAAACATTTATGTTCATCACATAAAACGTTTGTCCTCGGTGGGGATCGAACCCACACCCTACAGCAGAGAAGGTAGAGCTACTACTAACTGAGATGTGAGGCCAATGTGTGTATTATTTTCTTGTTTTATTTAGGTTTCCAAAAACTCTACATAGGCGTTCTATTTTTTTGGTAAACAATAGCACTACTGTTGTTTTATGATACTTTAATTATTTTATATAATTTTCATTATTAGACTGTATTAATTTGATTATAAAAAGGTCGAATTAAGAATCAATGTATTGGAAGCGCGGTGGTCCCGACTTAAAATAGTACCTTTCTACCTCTATCAGGGATATCTACCGTGCCTGAGTATTAAAACCATGAAGCTATTAGATTTCAGTGATCTCGAGTTGGTACTACTTTGTATGAGGAGATATCTACTGATCTTTATGCTAGCAATTTAAGTTAACTTAAAATTACTCATTAGCCTACATTGTGGCTAGATTGTAATGATATTAGAGTACATTGCAGATGGTGTACGCTAATTAATAAAAAAAAGGGAATATCTACCGTGCCTGGGTAAGCTATTTCTATTTTTGTAGCATTTTTAATAATTGTAATAATTATCTTTTTTGTTTTTATTTAATGTAATATTTAAATTTGACCAACGTCTGCCAGATGCTCAATTGCCAGGCGTTCCCAGAACGTGACCTGCGTACGTTATAGCGCGTGCCGCTGAGTCAATGCATTGACAAAACAAATAAATGTTAATTCTTATAGTTCTGTGTAGTGAGTACACTTATTACGGCACGTACACACTTTTGTTCATCTTTCAGAATTTTGGTGAAGAACGGTTCTGCCAAAATACTGGCAAAGCTTGAAGAAGATTTATGTCTAATTTTTATTAGGTACTTGCAAAACGCGCGCAACTTTACCCGTGTGATGTTATTTTCATACAAACTTAACCCCTATACCCGTTTAGGGTTGAATTTCGAGAACTCTTTTAATAGGTACCTACACCTCTACACCAATACGAATATACCCTAAAAATTTCAAGTCTCCGAGACCAGTGGTTTAGGCTGTGCGCATGTCTATAGCTTGTACTATGGGAATCAGATGACTGATGGTACTTATATACTTTTTTTTGTAAATACATACTTAGAATACAATATAACACCCAGACACAGAACAAACGTTTACATTCATCACACAAATGTTTCTTCTTAGTGGGGATCGAACCCACCACCCATAGCACAGAAGGCTGGGCTACCTACTACAAACTGAGCTGTGACGGCTGTTTAATGTCAGTTAGTTAATCAGGACAAATTTTTTTAATTGAAAACCTGTACCTACCTACCTATAGAGTATGATTATGTTGGTGGTACGGCCCCTGACCACAAAACGTGGTTGTTTGTTTACTAGTAGTAGGGTACTCTTTGTGACGTAATGCCGCGTAGCTGTGACGCAGTTGTTGTTTTACTAAATCTCGATTATTTTAGAAGTGCCGTCAAAAGAAGAAAAATGAACCTAAAATAAAAGGCTTCACTTTTTTGAACCTCGCTTCGTATTAATAAAACATGAATCTGTTATCATACAAACTTTAACCACCGCTGTACCCGCTTAGGGGTTGAATTTAGAGAATTCCTTTCGTCTCTTTGAAGCCTCTTTGACCCGTGGTGTAGCTGTGCGTTGTCTATATAATTCAGTCAGTCAGGACAAAGATTCTTATTTTAATTACTTAATTGGTACAGATATAGATTAAATTGATTGAATTTTGTATTATGACCTTTATTTATATTTAAGGAATAACAATTTCCTAAAAAAATAAATAAACATCACAATAAGGTAAACCCAAACATTAACCCATATCAAAATTACTCGTATATTGAAGACAGAAAATTCATAAGAAACGTTTAACAACAATCGAATGAAATTTTTGCTCCTTGAAAAAGTTGGAGATTTCTTTGTGAATAGTTTTAGAGAGTTTTGGTACTTAGCTATTTGATCAGCTATGAGCTATGAGATCATTATCACATAAATGTTTGTCCTCTGTGAGGAACAAACCCACAACCTACAGCGCGGAAGGTAGAGCACTGCTAACTGAGCAGTGATTAGTCATGCGTTTATAACAGCTTCGATTGCATATTGATGCAATGGATGGCCGTGGCTTTACTTGGGAATACCCAAGGCGCAAGTCGTTCTTTGTCGACTTCTACGATTTCCCAGTTCTAATATCATATGAGTTGTTACCTAAAACTAAACATGCAGTTATAAGATAGATAGACAAATAACTCTTTATTGTTCACCACACAGAAACATAATACAGGACATATACACAGCTTGGTTAAACAATGGGCGACCTTATCACTGAAAGCGATCTCTTCCAGGTAACCTTTGTACGGAAAGAATAGAGCTAAATGTAATTGACGGCGGTGCAGTTACTTACAAATGAGAAGAAAATAAATTATAAACCTAGAACTATACGTTATTGTTTTCTTTTAAATCGAGGACATGACTTCTTTCACGGCTTTTCTTTAACTCGCGTGGTTTCGGACTTGTCCATCAGCGCCCTTCTCAAAAACCAACCTGTATATCTACTTGTATACTTTTATGTATATCTATATACCTGTTCTATTTTTCCGTTGACATCTGTAGTGCTAAGATGAGCAACGCGAGATATGTCGCGAATGACAAGAGATACTTTGTCTATGTAGCTTAATTTGTCGTTTACTCTAACATGTGCACCACGACAGAGAAGTTTGTCTTCGTAGACATAGATACGCTAGTGTAGAGAAACCAATATTGCCATAAAACGGTTCCCTATTAATTTAAATATAGCAACACCGGTTTCGTTCATTTAATTTTGAGTGATGGCTCTGGAACGCGTCCTTAAATAATATATTTTATTGACAGTGACAATTTGCAAAAAACGTCACTGATAACTTTTTGATCGTTTTTTTATTCGTTTTCTGTCATCTTTGGAAGCAACATTGTATTTTCATTTTAATTGTTCTTCTAGTGTTATTTTTAAGTTCTGATGGGTAATTTTGGTGGTATTTTAACCATGATTACTTGAGGTCTTAGCACAAGTGTGAACAATTGAAATGAAAGTGTGTTATGAGGCATCCTGATTTGAACGTAAATGTTTCTTTCTTTGCTTTGGTTTTGAAGAAAAATGCCATCTATTTCTTCAAAACCGATGACGGCTGACTTTACTTTTTTTTACCGACTCGACTTGACTAAAAAGAATTTCTTCAACCCACTTGACATTGGCAAAATTGTCCGCAAGTCGGACAGATAGACAGACAGATTCAACGTCTGGCAGACTAAAAGGATTGCAGACGTCTCTGACAATTTTCCGCTGAATTTTTCGGTCTTCGCGTTGTGCGTAAATATGGTATAAATAATTATAATAGGGTACTGCCATTGTTTTAGGTTTCGGTTTAGGTTGGGTCGGATAACAAAGTATTCTGTGAGTCGGATCACTAACAATTTTGTCTATCTCGTAACTATCTCGTCCTCAAAAAGTACGACGAGAAAATAGTCGCGCCGAAATGTCAAAATTCGTTTAAAAAAGGGTGCACATGTTAGAGTTTGAAGACAAAAAACCCACAGATAAGCAAAACTGAGCGTTATTTCTTCATTTGACAGGTCTTGACGAGTTTTCGGCGCTGCCATGTTAGTACAGGTAGACGAAAAGAGATAACTTTATTTTTCACGAGAAAACGAGTAGACAAAATTTTGTCGTGGTGCACATCTTAGCTCTACAGGGCTCACTCAATTCTCGTGACAAAATACCACAAAATACCATTAAAATATTGCAACCGTGTCAGTCTTCAAATGGACTTCAAAACTGACATTTCAAACAGGCCCAATTTCGACGATCAAATTCTGGTTTCAACTCGTCGCAGATCAAAAAAATACGTGAGTTGGTCCTATGTTTTTTATTGAAGTAATACTTCTTATGCGACTTCTAACAAGGTTGCGTTAAACGTTTAACACTACCATGGAGGGGGTATGAAAGCACTGTTATTTCTCTCTTTCTCTCATTTTACTTCAGTCGTGTGGTCTAAAGCACACTCGTTTTTTGATTCATATTTTGTAAGCTAGGAGTCAATTACGTCCTCATTAAGTAAATAGAACTTTATAACATGTTTAAAGTAAAATCCTAGTAGTCGTGTCATGACTTACGCAAACAATATCTCCGTGACTCACTGTTGCAAGCCCCATTTAAATGAGTCGAAAACAATTTTATTTAACAAATACAACGTTAGAATCGGTGACTCCGTTTTAATTCATTGTTTATGATATACCTACTCTTAGTTTCATCTAATACTAACTTATATTATTGGTACTGAGATTGAATGTTTTATAGTTTTTGGAGCAATGTTCTGGTGGTCTTGTGGTCCCTGTATTTTAATCCTATGGTCCTGGGTTCGAATTCAGTCGTGCCATCCTCAAAGAGTCTTAAGTAGGTTCTTGGTACTAAGAGGTCTAAAGATATATCAACCTTAAAATAAAAGTCGTAAAACTATTTGATTATCTTATTTTATATATTTTTTATCACCGTATCTCAGTTATTATTATTTTAGTCATTTGGTTTTTTCTGTATTTTATATAAAAAAAGATTTATTTCATTTATTATTGAATATAATATTATTTCGAATTGTAAGGTATCCAGAAAATAAAAAACCAAATCAGGTAAATTATTTCATTTCCTTTTCCTGTTCGTTGTTAAACAGTTGGTAATTTACCTACTACTTACCTATTAGACAGGAAAAATTTATATATTATGTAAATTTTTACATGTGCAATACTGTAATAAAAATACCGTATGCTCTCTTTCTGAAATAGCTCGTATGGTCTTACTTACTATCACTGTAATTAGTAATTCCTGCCGCCAAGAACTCACATTCATTAGTATGTTCCGACGATCCAAGCAGACTGTTCTATCCGCTCGCTCTCTCTATCTAGCTTTGTGAGGATACGCAACAGTGACCGCTGAACATGAAGTGAACCAGCTGCTTGTACCATCACATTTTTAAAAGCACAGGACAGAATATTAGTGCCTTAAGTCCTAAGATACAAATAGTGAGGCATACGCTGAGTCAAGACTCCACTGCTACTGCAGCTCACAGGGCACAATATGCTTATTGTTTTCCGTTTCTTTACTTTTACTTTTTAGGGTTCCGTACACAAAGGGTAAAACAGGACCCTATTACTAAGATTCCGCTGTCTGTCTGTTCGTCTGTCACCAGCCAGTATCTCATAAAGCGTGATAGTTAGAGAGTTGATTTGAATTTTTACAGATTATTATTTCTATTGCCGCTAGAACAACTAATAGGTACTAAAACACAGAATACAAATAGCAAACGTGATTTTTTTGCCGTTTTATTATACATAATGGTACGGGACCCTTCGAGCGCGAGTCCGACTCGCACTTGGCTGGTTTTTTATCTGTTTTGTATATGTTTGTGTGTTTTGTAGCGAATAAATGTCTGTTTATGTAAGTATGTTCATGTCCATAAAACCCTACCCTACTCTAACACTGCGATAGCATGTGATCGTCATTACCTACCTAAAATTTAGCTGCAAATAGTGCAAATATCCAGACCCACTCATACCGGGCTTAAAGAGCTTTAAATTAGTACCGTAATTCGGATCAGTTTATGAACCAAAAGTGTTCGATAATGATTTTCGTACGCACACCGGCACCCAACGTATCCACTTCATTCTGCGGTCCCTGCATTGAACTGTTCCTAATTTTGCTCGCTCGTACATGAAATTAAAATCGGTTTTATGTTTAAATGAGATATGCAGTTGATACATATTTAATTAGGTGTCTAAATAAAGCGCCGGCCTGCGGTCCGGCCTACTGTGGAAATTATGTCGATGGAAAAACCAGGCGTGTGTCAATACGCCTGACAAATCAGGTGATTGAGCAGTTCAGGGTACGTAATAATGTTAATACCATGATGAATCAATGTAGATATTTTTGTTTATGCTACCGCTGGTGGAACAAGCATATGACCCACCTGATGTTAAGCAGTAACCATAACCTATAACAACGCATTGGCTTGTAGGCACGCACGTTAGGTACGCGCCCTACGATGCACTACCATGCCTCCACCAACCTGAGGCATACTGGTGTTAAGCTTTATGTGTCTGTAATTTTACCCACATCCTCCAAATTGGAATAATAATATGATAATAATAATGCTGGACAATCCACACAGCATTATCTAGCCCCAAGCTAAGCAGAGCTTAAGTTATGGGTACTAGATGACTGATATACTTAATACAATGCATTACATACATAGATATTTTTTATTATGCATAGAAAATACCCAGAACACCTGGAATAAATATTTGCAGATCTTACAAACGTTTATTCCAAGGCGGGAATCGAACCCGCAACCTCCGTATCTAGTGGTGTCCATAATTTGTACGAAAAGAAAAGTCTTTCGAAAATTCGCTGTTCGACACGAATATTCCTGCTGAAACTAACGTTGGTATATTCTGGCTTTATTGCCTTATCAACTCCACTATTATGTAGTTATGAAGCTGTAGGTGCGGACAGGCTGCCTAGGCCTGCCAGTGACGTGAGATAATTACCGTTCCCCTTCCTACCTCCCTCTGCCCTACCCCCAGGGTAATGTCACATTAACACCCTCACCTCGCGCGGAGAACTGTCAAAACATCGCCAACTGTTTAACGAATATGAAACAAATGAAAATAGCAATTTTAAACTGTTGGTAAATATTTGAGCTGCAGCGGTAGAGTACAGAATAAATTGAAATGGTTTTCGATTATTAAGTTTTGGAGGAAATGAATTGAATTAAAATAAATAATATGACCTAATAGTACTTCATTTAAACCTTTTGGGAAACGAAATGAGATGATCAACAATCTTTTTGGCATAAAAAGTAAACAGACCTTTGCATCTATTGAAAAGGATTTATACAGGGACCAGAAAAATTGTTTCATTCATACCCCTTTTTACTAAACACTACTAGTTTCCAGTGAATAAGGGCGTAATCCATCCAAATCCTGGGCTATGTCTGGGACAGGATTTCAGGTGAAGTAGGCTTGCCGAGCCGAGAACTTACACCATCCTCACAGCTGTGGTCAATACGTGCAGAGCTAACTAAGCAGAGGGCTTCCACACGAAGTTTTCTTTCACCGTTTGAGAGCACTTAAAATTCTTCAAGTATAAAATCCAATACACACACAATCGAACCCGTGACCATTTGAGAACCTTTATTTCCTACCGGTTGTCGGTTCTACGAGTTATATGGTCTGGTGTGCCTATTACCCCTTCAACTTGCTGATTCTGACTGATAATCTGAACTAGCGTCTCTTATAAGAATCTATTTAATTTTTATTCAGTAGGTGTCTCATCTCAAATCCAACAGCTAATTGCAATTTCAGCTAGACCACCACCACACAAACGTTAGCAACGACAAACATGTCATTCACTCAATCAATGGGCTGATTAGTTGGGCCCTAATTAGCCTCCTTTGATCAAACTGCTTGAACGTTCTTGTTACATATTCACGGGCAATGTAATTAGTGTTAGGTTATTGATTGCTTGTATGTTGTGTGCCTTTTGTGAGGTTAGTGAGCAATCAATCAGCTAGGTACTACTGCGTACTCACAGGGCCAATTCACGTAACGAAATACCATCAAATTCAAGTTTCGGTCGCGTCAATCTCTTCGTCTTCTTTTTTTCATAATGACATCTGTTCCGTCATTCAATAGACAATAATAAATAGTTAAGTAAGTTAATGAATAAATAGTTTATAAGAAAGTCAAATCAATAAAAAAAAATCTAATTGGTATTTTTCAAAACTGACATTTTAGACAGGCTGAACTTTGCTTTAGTCCATATTCTTAGGGCCCAACCTAATGCCCAACTGACATTTTGACCATCGAATTCTAGTTTCAATCTCGTCTCATCTACAAAAAATAGTGAATTAGGTGTCTGAGAAAATTTATGATGATTTCTTGTCTGTTCTCTAGCACCGATGGTCTAGTGGGAGTAACCCTACCTTCTGATCTTTAAGGTTACGGGTTCGAATCCGGTTGTACTTCAACAAATTTTTCTATACCTTATTATTACCTATAAAAACTTATGCACGCAATGCCGTGCCCTGATTTTTGACTCAACCGAAAGTATTGACTTTAGGTACTTGATGCTGGACTTTGTCAAAAAATTCAATAGATTTCAATAGCTAAGTTCGTCTGTCTATAAAAATAAATCACTATGAAATTCTCTGGTGAAGCTTTATAAATCTCGTTAGCCATAAGAATATTCTCACCCTCCGAGCTGTTTTTGCTTTTGTTGGTGATCACTTACAACGAGAGTCGACGTAATTTGATACATCCTGTGTTTGACGGCGAAGGCTGTGTCCAGATATTGTAGCGAGCCTTTGAAAGTTTGAACTGCTTTGGTGGAAGTTTTTTTTTGTAAACTGGTACAATACTGGCAACACTCTGTAGGTATTTTATATCATTTGTATACTGAGTAATTTCATGTTTTGGGTATTATTATAATTTGGTCTAATTTTTTAGCATCTTTATCTTTTTGTACACCGCCGTTTATCAGTTTTAGTTTTTCCTTTCCATAAAAAGGTTATCTGGAAAAGATCGCATTTAGCGATAAGGCCAGTAATACTCAGTATTTATCTCTATTATGCTTTTACTTCTTTGTGAACGATAAAGAGTTAATCTATCTATCTATATGTAACTGGTTATGAGAGAAAAAGAGAAAGAACAGTGCTTTCATACCCCCTCCATGGTAGAGTCAAACGCTTAACGCAACCTTGTTGGAAGTCGAATAAGAAGTATTACTTCAATAACGACCTGGAGTAGGTAGAGTGATACCGGTAGGCATGCACCGAGATGTGATAGGCAACGAGTACGCGTATCGCGTGTACGACGGATAGTGTTACGGCCGGCCGAGTGTATCAACGGTCCAATCGGTCGGATCCATTGCTGGTAACAATACCTTCGTATGGCCACTACATGAGCTGAAGTGGAGGATGAAGCGATAAGTTTACCGCTAGTAATAATAATACTTAATGCTGGACAATCCACACAGCATCATCTAGCCCCAAGCTAAGCAGAACTTGTGTTATGAGTACTAGATGATTGATATACTTAATACAATACATTGCAAACATAGATATTTTTTTTGCATAGAAAATACCCAGAACACCCGAAATCAATATTTGCAGATCGTACAAACAATTATTTCAAGGCGGGAATTGAACCCGCAACCTCCTGCGTCGCAGGCGGACATTCGCCACGTATTATTTAAATAATGTGCGCGGTCTTCGCACTAAGGCAAGTACTCTGTATAGAAATGTGTCTATGAACACGTACGATGTTATTTGCCTTACGGAATCTTGGCTTAATAATAGTATCTTTAATAGCGAGTTATTTGATGATAGATACGTGGTTTGGAGGCGGGACCGTAATTATTCGATGACCAAACAAGAAAAAGGCGGTGGAGTTCTAATAGCTGTTCGTCAAGATCTTGCATCAGAGTGCCGAGCTGATTGGTCATCTTCTGCTGAGGACCTGTGGGTAACTCTGACAATTCGTAGTCGCAATCCTAACACTACCTACAAAATGCACTTATGTGTAGTATATATATGTGATGAGAATTTAGGTGGGTCTATGCACTCACAATTATCTAATTTTACCGATAATATGACGCGAATTGTTTTAGATAACCCACTCGATAAAGTCATTGTACTGGGTGATTTCAACATGCCATTGATTTCATGGTCACGTAGTGACGATGGGCTATCTTTAACTCCAAGTAATTTGCAAGGGGCACACCAAACAGATCTTATAGATAGTCTTAGCATATGTAATCTTCTCCAATATAACGCAATATTAAATAAAAGCCATGGGCGCCTCCTGGATCTGATCTTTTCTAACAACGAAGTCAGCATTCATGCCTGTGACTACCCGTTGATACCTGAAGACCCCCATCATCCCTCGGTGTATCTCTATGCAGAGTTCGTTCAACTTCACACCATAATGCCGGTACCATACACTAAATTTAATTATCAGGACGGTGATTATCAAGCAATCTGTACCGAGCTGGATGCTGTGGACTGGTGCGCAGAGTTGGCTTGTGGGTCTGTTGACGACGCAGCATCTTTCATTTATAATAAAATTTATAGTCTTCGTGATCATTACGTCACTTCAAAAACTGTGATACCATCTCGCAAGTATCCCCTATGGTACAGGCGACCATTAGTAAAAATTTTAAAAGAAAAAGCTAAATTTCATAACAAATATAAAACCTATGGAAATCTTAGTGATCGTGACTCATTTGTTATATTACGTGATAGAGCGCGGCTATTGGAAAGAGAAATGTTTAGTGACTATATAAAGCACATTGAAAGCTCTATAAGAAGGAATCCCCATGCCTTCTGGTCTTACGTAAAAAGTAAAAATAATTCGAATGCATACCCTTCAGTCATGCAGTATGGTACTCGTTCGTCTGATCAAGGTGACATCATATGTAACATGTTTGGCGAATATTTTCACTCTACTTTTCTTCAAAATAACACGCAGCCGTTAGATCTTGTAGTGACGGAGGACCAATTTCATGCTGTACCAACTGGGACTGACATTGGTATGGTTGAGGTGGTTGAGGGAGAGGTCTTAAAGCTTTTCAAGACCTTAGACCTAAACAAGTCATCGGGACCTGACAGTATCCCTGCTATTCTAATAGTTAAGTGCGCTAAGAGTCTAGGTCTTCCTCTTTCTATCCTGTACCGTCGCTCTTTGTCGGAGGGGGTTGTACCTACCGTATGGAAGTCAGCATTAATTACTCCAGTGCATAAAAAAGGACCGAAAAATATAGTTGAGAATTATAGGCCTATATCCAAATTATGTTTGTTTGCCAAAGTCCTTGAAAAAATAGTTTACACTCAGTTATACTCCGCTCTTAAGCATGATCTGGCGCCACAGCAGCATGGTTTTTTGAGGGGTAGGTCTACGACATCGAATCTCTTGTTGTGTGCGGAGTTCCTCTCTCGCTTCATGTCTGAACCTTCACAAATAGATATTATCTACACTGACTACAGTAAATGTTTTGATCGAATCGATCATTTACTATTATTAAAAAAACTAATACAAATTGGTATAAGAGGTAACCTTTTCAGATGGTTTACGTCTTACGTCCAAAACAGGTGTCAAACTGTGGTTCTCAGTGGATATTCCTCTTTGTCCATGTATATCCCATCAGGGGTGCCGCAGGGATCCTTGTTGGGACCGTTACTTTTTACGATTTTTGTTAACGATATCTCTTCTTGTTTTCATTACTCTAAAATTCTTTTATACGCAGACGATATGAAGATTCTCTATCAGATTAAGAATTCTGATGACGCATGTCGTTTACAGGAAGATTTAGTTCGTTTTCAAAATTATTGTAACCTAAACAAGTTGGATCTGAACGTTTCCAAGTGTTACGTCTGCTCTTTTACCCGCAAGTCAGTTGCTATTAAATTTGATTACACCCTACATAACTCACCTCTTACAAGAGTAGATACTATTCGTGATTTAGGTATCACGTTTGATAGTAAACTTTTATTTGATCATCATATTGATGACATTGTGAACAGAGCGTCGCGTGCGCTGGGATTCGTTCTAAGAATGTCCAGTGACTTCTCTAGTATTAAGACATTTAAGATCCTTTACTGTGCGTACGTGCGCAGTCACCTGGAATACGCGTCCCAAGTCTGGAATCCCCGCTACGACGTATATTCCTCGCGGCTGGAGCGCATTCAAAAAAGATTTTTGCGATATTTACAATTTCGGGCAAAGACTTTCCTACCAAATTACACGGTTAGATGTCGAAAATTTCATCTTTTACCGCTCTATGAACGAAGGAACATTGCCGATTTAACATATCTAGTAAGCATTGCAAATGGCAAGGTCGACTGCTCTGAGCTGCTGGAGTTGTTGGGGCTTCGCACTAATACAGCAGCATTTAGAAGACCTAATACCCTACATGTTCCTCTAGTTAGAACTAACTACAGGCAAAATGCTTTTATTATCCGGGCAAGCGCCTTGTTCAATACCTTAGCAGACGCAGATATTGATTTATTTAACACTTCGGTTAGCAAGCTTAAACGCTTGTTAGCTGAGAAATTTTTCTTGTGTTGAGTTATGTAATTATTATTCTTATTATTTTCTTTTGTTTTGTTGAGTGAGTTTTGAATATCTATATTGTAGGTATATATATATATTTATTTTTGTTACTACTTAGGTATTTGTATAAGTCGTCCACGTTAACTGTTTTTTGTTTTATGTGTATATGGCTATCAGTGGAAACTTTTAATTGGCCTTCAGAATATGTGTTTTGAATTTATTAGATTTTTGTGTACCTAGCTGTAAGTTTTCTTAAAATTATAAAATAAAATAAAATAAAATAAAATAAAAAGTATTGCCCTGGACGTATGAGTGTTCGGGCTTTAGTTAAATAAATGTATTTATTTGTGAATTTATTATCAACTTGGATGAGAATGCTGTTTTTAAGCTTGGCAATGCCCGGCCAACTTATAAAACTATAACAACTTATAACAACTATAAAACTGGTCTGATAGAAGCTTCAAGACCAGCTCGCACCTCGGTGTACGACACAGATAGACTATATGAACGAACTCGAGCGGGATACCGTATCTACAATCGTCGCATGTTTTATGGCCACACGTATAATCTCAGCAACTTACATTACAGTGAACGTGTCTAAGAATCAAACGCATTGAACTGGACAATGTTACCGTTTGCACCGTCTAATGTGACGAAGCCGTTTTTTCTAGCTACATAAAGAATGTGACACAGCACAAAAGATGCATGACGTACGCGCATTTTGATATAAATAACTAGTGAAGCGTGAGGCTATTTTCATACAAACTTCAACTCACGCTGCACCCCGTTAGGAGTTTTTCAGGATTTCCTTTTTTAGTACGATATTATGCACCAAGACAAACCTTTAAAAAAATTCAAGCCGTGCTGTGTGTATGGCTGTGCGTTATCTATACGTCAGTTAGTCAGTCAATCAGCCAGTCAGGGCCAATTGCTTTTATTCAAGTTTCGAATTTCAAATAATGAAGTGTTACCAACTCTGAACAAAATTCTTAGTTAGATTAGTAGTGCTTGTTGCAGACGAACGAGCTAGCTTTGCACAATCGTGCTCTTTCAGCGAGATAATCCAATCATTACAGCTGACGGCTCGCTGCACTTATTTAGCTGTAAGCCTTCCTTACTTCATCAAATACGATAGCGTACCTATACGATTTTGTCGAAAGAACAGCCGTGGAAGTTTATCATTATCATTAGAATGTGGATCATAAAACATAGATATCTTAAGACTTCGGCTCTGCTCTGTTTGTCTGCAACTTTGCGCAAATCGTCACTCTACGTCAATTTTATTTTGTAACATTGAAAGATTCTAGTTTCTTTCTTCTTTCTTATAGCAATACCATTCCTTAGTATATCAGATCTAGAACGTATTTTAAAAGACATATAACATTGCACACATACATGACTACACACATGAATACATGACTAAGACGTCAAAGTTTTTTGGCAGAAAATGTTAATTTATAACTACAAATACAAATACCTTTTCCTGTTAAAATTCTCCTTTTTTTTATATACTGTTTGTATAGAAAGTATTTTAAAATTAGAATCAGGCAAGAAAAAAATGTAACAGTTGAAACTTTTCTACAGACTTTACCTCCAGATAAGTACGCATCTTTTCTTTTCTTGATATCGATATTATCCCACAAATTATAGCACTAAATTGAAAAGTTGGACTTACGCAAATTACCGATACAATTTTTACAATATTTTTTGTTACGTTAAGCATATTACCGGCTGGCATCCGAACACGTAGAACTATAATTGATTGTATTGAACCGAACCAACACCTCAAAACAATATTGCATCTCGTTTCTACACTTTGTTTCTGAAAGAGAGGTATAAGTGCTATCCGATACGCGTTTTCCTTCCAAGGATACAAGTAGGTACCTACGTGATTCGTATTTTTTTCGTGGGTTGAATTATTTGTAGGGTTTCGTTGTTGCTCATTACAGTACAAGCGTATCCTGCAGGCTTGACCGCAAGACATTACGGCGAGCCACCTGATCTGAGGAGATGGAGCCTTAATGCTTCATTCGTGCTACGTGCTCGCGTTACAGGCACTATCGGTAGTTTTGTAAAATAAAAGCTCTAGAACCAAAGTGCTACTTCGATTACAGATAATACTCGCGCAGAAATAAAATAACCTTTTCACATTGTTTTATATAATAACCAACTAGAAAAACTGTGGAATAAGTTCACAAAATTTAGTACCTAGGGACATTATTACCAGTCGACAACAAAGCATTTCTATATTAATATATTTACTGAGAAGTAAATAACGTTAGTAGGATATTTTAATGAATGAAAATTCTGTAAATAGCTTATCAATAAAACTGTGGTTCTATAGTTGGGGCGGTCAAGTCGACGCAACCGCAGACCACACGGTATCTACACAAACCTATACCAAACAGTACTGAATATTTTTGCGTTACTACTTAGTTTTCATCGATTCTATGGTAAAATGCTCATACTTCTAATATAGCCAATATTTTGCAGAATATTTTGCGCAATTAGTTGTAATTGATAGGTTGTTTTAGTAAGCTATAAATATTGAAAGCATTTCTAATGAAAACGCAGAAAAGCGTATGATGAAATTTGATTGAAAATACTTTTTGACTAGTGTAAAGTGTCAAAAATTTTAGTACTTTAGACTGATCGAAGACTTAAAAGCATTTTCCTCTGAATGTTTTATTTTCTTATTAATGTTTTCGTGGTTTTAGTGAAACAACCTCTTTGAAAAGTGGAAATTTTCACACAATTTATAGACCATTCCGACGCCGACTAAAATCAGTAAAACCATTGCGGTTTTCACATTTGGTCAAGCACTTACATTTGAATAGAAAATAGACAATGGAAAATAGTCTGTAATGAGTCGGGAAAGGTGATGAGATGAATAATTGAATAGACACGCTTTGGCGGGAAAAGTTTAGCGGTGTATTTTGGCGGTGTTTTAGGGACGGCACTTTTTGGAGTGGACGCTGGCAAGCAAGCTAAACTGAGGGTTTTTATCATACTCAATTGTTTTAAAAACTTTCTAGAACGTCCGGTGAAGTTCTAGAAAAAAGTTTGATTGAGTTTTGTTGAGTAACCTAATCCGAACTAATAAATTTAAGAGTCTTTCAAATTGATCAATCATAAATATCTCCTAAGAACCTATCAACAAGTAACATCACATCGAACTACCGGTTAAAAATGAGCCAATTATAATGCTTATCGGTAATACAGCTAACTGTCCAGCCGATTCAGGAGTTGTGGTTTGCGGCCAGCTCCAAGCCCGCAGAGCCGCCCACCATATATTTTAATAGTTTTAATGCCTCCAGGAGAAGCCATCCCGATCCCCAGTAGCACCGGTCTAGACAATCATTTTTTTGTCGAAGTCCCTATGAAGACGTTAGTTTTGAATTGATTTTGAATGTTGTTTACGTGTCTGATTTATTCGATTGATCTGCCGAAAGGAAACGTATCTTTAGTTTTTTGTTTCGAGATTGAAAAAAAAAAACTAGTTACGTGAAGAATAAGATATTCAATGTCTAGGAGTATTTTGCAATTTCCGACGAAGATTCTTTAAATCTTGATGTAAAGTAAAAATAATCTAGGTATAGGTAGATGAGCACGAAGGTCAACTAAACCAGTATGATTAAAACCAAGCAGAGGACACGTGCCGGTGCAATAGTGCAACAGAGGCCGGTCGGAGGCTAATCCCATCGCTTATTACATCCCACAGTAGCACTCGCACCACGGATTGAAACCGCAGCAATCGCCGAGTTTCTGCAGCCCCATCGATCTATTGCTTTCGTTATCAAATTTTCACACGAACCCCGGCACCAAGATTGACTTTATTTGAGTAAGTGTAACCGCAGGACGCGACCGAATTTAAACCTTAATATACATAGCTCGCCGCATTAGACACTCCGATACCAACACTGCTGAATTAAAGCCAATGTAATACGGAGCTACAGAAAGAATTGTTAGACCAGTAGCCAATCACGGCCCGAGATTGATCATCAAAATTGATCAATCAAATCGATTGTACCGGAAATAAGGCGCAATTCGATGATATTGTAGTAAGAATTGAATGTTTTTGGAAATTACGGATAATTTGAAAGGTGTGAATGGAGATGGTTTAGTGAAATTTTGGGGCTTTGGAAAGTATTCAGTAAATATGTAGGTTACTTATGTAATAAGCTGATAACTTATTTCTGGGATAAAAGGTACCTTGTGATTTTAAAATTGCGTTGAATATAATACTAGGGCAGTTTTTTATAACCAATAAAGAAAGGTGTTTCTTTTTAATACAAACTGATGATAACAAAACAACATGTCAGAGTCAAGCCCCCAGCCTGATTACTTTAGATTCAAATGGTGAACAGGTAACTACGAAGCTACTAGAAAGGTCATAAAGAATTAAATTTTGTCTCGTTTTTATTAACATAACGTAGTAACCGACTTTTTATAAACTATCAAACTATTGCCTATTTACGAGCTCTTGCAAGCTCGGATTCACATGTTTGAGCTTGGATCGATAAGATGTGTAATGACGCATAGTTGTATTTTTGTATGTAACGTATGCACAAAACATGTCTTGTCTTATTATATCCCACCTTGAAAAGAAAAATAGAATATAATAGAAAATAATTTATTCAAAGCTGCAAATGTATTCAAGCTCTAGTTTGGCCATTTTTTTTTTTTTTTCGAACGGACTAAAATGCTCGTATAATCGCCTAGCGATTTCCGACAGCGTTACCGGGCTAGTAGTTTGGCCAGATCTAGACATTTCTCTATCTACAGCTCACGATGCTCTGTAATGACATTGTGCCAGCCAGCGTCGGTTTTTTCTCAAGTTGTTTGAAGTTATTGTTATTTCTTGAAGAACATTGTCGGGTCAACGACCGGCATCTCTGAATGAAAGTTTAGTTTGGACCACGTTACACCTGAGGAGTTTATTTCGGTTTATCAATCATGTCTGATAGTGTCAAATGTGCTAGTATAGTGCTAAAATTTGATTTAATTGTAAGTTCTGATAAATTTATAATTCATCATTTAGTATATGCACTTTGAAGAAATTTACGTTTAAAAAATGCGTCAGCGACTATATATTAGCTAACTTTAAACTACATTATTTACAAATTCCTAACACTTGTATTGCGCCAAATAAGTAAATAAAGTCCATTAAAGATGTAGTTCCTGCAATGGAAATCATCAAATTTGTAATAGAAATTTAAAATCAGTTTTGTTACGTTACTCCTGTCAAGTTTTTGGCTTTACGCAATTTTTTTATTTATTATGTGAACGTTTGACCGCAATCTAACCTGATGTTATGTGATGATGCGGTCAACGGTGTAGTACGCTTTACTAGAAGTATCTATTCATTCTTTCATGAAAACATCTAAAATGTGATACATTTTATTATAAGCACTGTGATAAACAGAGGGTACAGGTAAAAACCATCGTCTAACAGCAGGCAGGTTAGTTTTTCAAACAAGCCATATTGTCGAATATCGTTTATACTCTGAGCTTAAACTGGGCACGCGTGCGGAGAGGCAAGGTGTTCCATCAACGGAATAATTGGCGTGTTCCGATTGTCCGAGACCCTTCCTACCAAGTACTACGTCATCTGTGGTCTACATACACCATACTTACTCTGGCATGAACTGTGGTAATAACTATAGTAAGTATGATCTAAGCTGTGGTTTTGGTTTAGTACCTACGTTGAATTCTGTGCCCGCTTCCCATCTACCGAAATTACCAGCCCGGCACAGAATAATACAAGGCAAAACATTGATTGTGGATCGATTTTGTAACAAGAAGGTTTGTTTTGTTGTTTTAATGCTTGATTTGAGTAACGGAAGTGCATGAATAATATCTTTAAAGGTAGGTAACCTACTATCTTTACTTCACCTAATTATCTATTACTAGCGAAAAACCCCGTGACCGCATGCAGTTATTTTCATACAAACTTCTAACCCCGCTTCAATTCTTCATACCCATTTAGAGGTTGAATTTAAAAAACCCCTTTCTTAGTACAATGCACCAAAACAAATATAGGGTATATTTTGTTTTACAAATTACAAGTCTCTACAACAGTGGTTTAGGCAATGCGTTTTCTTTATGTAAGTCAGTCAGGACAAAGATTCTTATAACTGGTATATTATTAATAAACAAAAAATTTTTTTTTTTATTTTCTAAACGTTCTAAATAAGTCATACTTACAATACTAATATTACAGTACAGGCACATAAGGCACTATGCCTCAAGTTGATGGATGCAGAATAGTGCATTGAAGGGTACGTTTCTAACGAACGTGACCTACAAGGTAATACTTGTTTTAGATGATTGTAACCACTTATCATCAGGTGGGCCACTAGCTTGTTCCATCAGCAATCGCATAAAAATAACTTTTTTTATAAAAACCAAAACATTAAAGAACTCTGCTTAACCAGTTTGGATTAGTTTTACGGCTTTAAGGATAAAAAACAGTGTAAAATTCTAAGAAAAGAGGAGGTAATCACGGAGTCGATACAGGAAGTCAACGATTGTCTTCTGTAGAACAAATTTCAATAAGTAAATTCATAGAGCTGTGAAGAAATATTTCTGGAGGAGTGAATTAATTTTATCAACGCATCAGCATTGCCATTCAGCGTGGCAATACTTTGGGGACGCTTCCAATTAGCACTTTTTTGGATCAGTTGAGCTATCTCCAGATAATTTTCAACGGTGTGTAGATAGCTCAACTGTTTCATATGTAATGTACAAACCAGTTATAAAGACTTGTATTAGCTGTAATTTTGTCTGATAAGAAATCCTCATCATCATTTTCCTGCCCTTATCCCACTTCATGTGGGGCCGCCGGCACAACAGATTTCTTTTCTTCAGTAAAAATAACGTGAATTTGACTCCAAATAAACCGAAGTTGAAAACAGTGAAGTAGGCGTACCTAAATCTTTTACGCTCAAACGAATGCACTCCCATGAAATTACACCGTAAATCATCACGGACTGAGCGCAGGAATTGGTAATTTCTTGACGCGATTATGCCTAAATAACTGTAAAGTGTCCGTGGCTGGCTCTGCTAAATTTATTAATATCCGCGCTCATTACCCCTCACAATCACGGCCTCTAACTGACTGCCGCCTTATTTACCGAGAGACTACGAGTAAGGAATCTCGTAGACCTTCCAGACCAGTCCAGGCAAATAAATTTTAAAAAAATATTTGGGCAAATAACTGACTGGCTTCACAGCTTAGTAGCTAGCTTTGCCTTCTGTGCAGGTTGTGAGTGCAATCCCCACCGAAGACAAACATTTGTGTGATGAACATAGATGGGATATCTGGGTGTATTCTAAGTATGTATTTACAAAAAAAACGTATAGGTATAAGTATTCTATCAGTAATCTGGTCCACACGTTTGCGGCACCTTTTGGCTTAGAGAAGAACTCTTAAATTAGAAGAACTCTTAAATTAGATTAGATTCTAGACTTGATTGTTGAGAATAGTTTTATATATAATAATAATAATAATAAAATATCGAATAGAAACTCGTGTAAAAGCTTACAAAATATATTATTAGTGTAGTTATATATTACTAGTGGCAACGCACGCGACTGCATCCGCTTGAAGTTATTCATACAACCTTCAACTTCTGCTACAACCTGGAGTACACAGGACCTGGAGTACAGTCTGGAGTTGAATTTCAAGAATTCCTTTCTTAGTACACCTCTACGCACTAAGACAAATATGCCCTAGGCTGCCCTAGCCTTAGGCTGTGCGTGTCTATATGTCAGTCAGTCAGGAGAAAGATTCTTATAAGTGGTATAAGATTGGAAATTCTGAACAGTAATTCAGAAACGTCTGAATGTTGCTAAGTCTCCGTGCGTTTACAAGGCAATCCGCAGGTTTCATCAGTGCAATCTGCGCGCGCGCCTAATGACGCGCTATTAGCGGCACTGACACTCTGACGTCTGGCTACTCTGTTGATAACTTCTGTTGCATAATAACAATGTTGCATGTTATTATTTTATTTCTACTTATGTTATTAAAGGAAGTTATTAGAAAGGAAGAACAAGGGGCTTCGAACACCGATGATGATGATGATCATATGAAAGTATCCCGCAAAGTTAAGTTTTTTTTACGAAGGCTTAATTTTTTATACAATCCGATGACTCACCTAATGTCAAGTGGTTACCATCACCTATAACAAAGCATTGTTTATAACAGACCACGTTCATAAAAAACGTACCATACCACGCAATGTTCTGCGTCCATCAACCTGAGACATACAGACAAACTCATGTGCCTGTAATTTCGTCGGCAAACTGCTTGACGGCCAATATATGCACGGTTTTAGAACTTTCCCGGACAAGTCCTCTTTTACGATTCATTTCTATGTATTTCAGAGTTATTTTCTAATGATTGATTACTATATTTAAGTCTGTAAATCGTTATAATATCAGACTCTTCATTATCAAAATTTTTTCGGACAGGAAAAAAATGGTAAGCTTACCAGTCGGCAAGGTGGCGTTAGTCTTGTACTCTCGTTCTTCATGTGACAAGGACCGAAGACTCCTGGTCTGCGTCTTGTAGTCTTGTATCTCCCGCAGAGCCAGGGAACTGTCGCAGATCAGCGACCTTTGGAACCCGAACGATCTTATTTGGTGTTGTACGACGTTTGTACCTGAAGGTGAAAAAATACTCTCACGACTGTAATCCGGGTGGATATTCATCTCCTGAGATCTTGACTCCGTAGATAAAAATCACGTTTAAACAATGTTTGGGACTAGAAGCGGTTGTGTGAATGTGTGTCAATATTTATTTAAAAAAAATTACTTCATTGTTATACTTAAATACTTTGTAAATACTTATACTTTATTCACAAAGAAAATTACAGCTAAGACAAGTATTTATAGTTGGTAACAAAATATACATGAAACACATGAGCTATCTACAGACCCGCTAACGATCTAGAGATAGCTCAACTGATCCAAATTGTATAAACTTCTAAAAGTTGTAAATATCTTAGTAATAGAATTAATTTTACATCACATACTATATTTTTTGTCTTCTCCTAATATAATTAGTTGGTTGTAGTAAAGCTCTTAGTGAAGGGCTCGTCCTGGGAAGTGCTCCCACCATACCTTATTTTTGCCGCCAAGCAGCACTACTGTATTCCTCATTGAAGGGTGTAGGTGCCTGGGAAATTACAGGCAAATGAGGCTTAACACCTATATACTTCAGGCTGATGGCCACAGAGTACATAGGGCTCATTCCTTACGAACGTGACCTGCAAGGTGATGGTAACCACTTAACATTATAGCTATCTCTTAGTTCCATTCAGTAGTAAAAAAAAAGTACCTACCGTTGAAAAATGTTGCCTAATTCAATTTCCGGTATCCTCAATTAAATACATCAATGTGTCAATCACCCTATCATCTTATTAGTGTAGGTGGTCTTTTTTCTAAAAATAATGGTCGGCATAGAACCTTTACACAAAAAGCGAGCCGCCTCTAATTTGAGCCTCGTAAAAACCACACATAATTCGTTTACAAACTCATACAATGCACAAAATTTATTTGGCGCAATTATATAGTGAAATCGGCACAAACAAATGCAGTCAGTTTATTATTTGTTATGCCTGCCTATTTTAAAGACTGTAGTGATGTCCCTTTATCATTTTGCAAAGTATCGATAACTTTTGTAATTTTATTCCTAATTCGACGATAAGTCCTAGCATCTGAGGCCCAATCCTCGTATTTTTTGGAGCTGAGACGAGATTAAAACCAGATTTAAATTATCAAAATTGGACCTGTCTGAAATGTCAGTTTCGAAGAATACTATTTGGAGATTGACACGATCAAAACTGGAATTTAATAACGAAATATAGTTACAAGAATTGGGCTTTCGATAGTTTCACTCTTTACCTGTGGCTTTGTCGTATTATTAAAAACTTTTGACATGAGTTACGCAAAGTTTGTTTGCTGTTTTGAAGAGATTACAACATAAAGGTACAAAATATTATGTTCAGTAATAATTTATGTCAGGACTGTCTTTTGTTCCATGCTTAGCAAGCGATCATTCTTTAAACGTACTAATTAAAATTACAAATTATCTATAGTCATCGACTATCGATAGTTAAAGTTGGCGCATCCCTAACAAGGGTCACTCCGAAGCGGCTTACGCCGGGGCACCTACAAATTAAGTCTATTAACTCAAAACTTTTAAGTCCCTGTGCACGCGAGATCTTCCTTTCTTGTCCCTCGGAGTTTGGGGCTTATTCGTTAAGTACTGCTTTTGTTTGCCCTTTCTACTCTTTGTTTGATATTTGCTGTTTAATAAACGGGATTTTCATTGTTATGCTTTGGCAGAGATTTCGCGACGCCACTGGAATTACATCACATGACTTGTAGGCATTACTCGATTTATTTATCGCATGTAAAAAAATGTAGAATAGAATAATACAAATTTATATAAAATAAATAATAAGGATTTTATTTGATAAACTCAATTTATTGATTACAGAAAAAGAAAAGAAATAAAATAACATCACGACTTTAATCTTCAAGCACTTGAGATTTTTCGAGGAGGTCAAATGGAGGTAGTCAGAGGTACGTCCAAATACATTTTTTATTACACAATTATACAATGTACATTTGGTACATACCAACATTTTGCAGCAGTTGATATTTTCATACACATAATTTTTTCGATAGAAAAATCCATTGGTGCACGTCCAAATTTGACGAGAGTCGTAGGTATATATAACTCTATCATAATCTATGAGTAGAGGATCTGTCATAACTTTGATGGTTTAGTTACGGTTCAGTTTAATAATATAAGTACATAGATATATATTTTTTTAAGTAAGTATAGTATTTATTAAAAATAAAAAAAAATTATGTCTATCTATCTATAGCTATCCCAGTTATAAGAATCTTTGTCCTGACTGACTGTCATATAGACAACGCATAGCCCAAACCACTGGTCGTAGAGACCCGAAACTTCCAGGTAGGTAACTTTTATGGTAGGTAAGTGCAATTTGCAAGAAAATTACAGATACAAAAAGTTCAATATATTGAACATTAATCTCAGTCCAATCGTAATGTTCTTTATTCAATTTTCATACAGTAAAGTAAGTACAGGTTTATGAAAAGGACTTTTTGAATTTGGACGTTCTGTCAATATTCAGAGAGACAAAGGTCTGAGCAGTTGTGCCACTGTGCGTGTTTTGAACTTATTACTGATATAATTTCACTATTGTGTGCCTCCGGCTCCGCTCCATATGGCGTAACGTGTGTTTTTTGCGCCTGTCAGCCAATTTCGTCGATAGTCGAGCTCCTTTTGAGTCCTTAAGGCTCTTGCATGATGGAACTCTTTGGATTAATTTGAGCTCTTACAAGAATTTATTATTGTTTTATGCTGCGTAACTTACGCAGTATTGATAAACAAAAATAACATAAATCCATTGGAATAGGCAGTTTTTATTAGATATGATTACTAAGAGTCTGTCATGATGTACAAAAGTTTTAGTGTACGCCTAGTTAAATGCAATGTCTGGAAGGAATTGCGTTCACCGATAAGACCGTCCAATATAGAAGTGTTTTTCTTTTTTATTAGTGCTAGTATCTCCGAAAGCATCTTTATATTTAAAAAATTCATAAAGTTACAAATCTACAACCAATTATAATATATTTGTTCTGACTGGTCGAAGAGACTCGAGATTTACAGTGTATGTTTTGGTGCGTAGAGGTGTACTAGATATGGATTCCAAAAATTGACCTTGGTAATGGAGCAGGGTGGGTTCGCCGATTTCACTTTTATTTTGCGAAGTAATTTGAGTGTCCAGTGTGCATGCCCCCTTAGAGTGCGTCCTTAGTTTTGCGTGAGCGAGACACGGATGCCGGAAGACGATGTTTTCTGATATTAATTAGCCGCACTTCAAATGGGGTTGAAGTGGTATTAAAATGAAAGTTCACGATAATGTTATAATAGGTGGTCAGTTAAAAAAAAATGCCATTTCGCCTTCCTACAGCGTCAACTTACAGGGTTTAAAGGTTCTGAAGTACGATAAGGATTTTCTTGTTAGGCTATGTCTATACGATATTTTTTTATAACCTGATGTTAAGTGGTAACCATCACCTATAAAAAGCAGGTGTAGGTGCTGGTGAAATTACAGGCCCCACGTGAGACTGAATCTGTATGCCTCAGGTTGATGAACGCAGAGCAGTGCATCGTAGGGTACGTTACTAATAAACATAGTAGTAGTAGAGCTCATAGTGAAGGGCTCGTCTGGTGAAGTACTGGTACCTACTTCTGCCGCCAAGCTGCTTGCTGTGTTCCGGTTTGAAGAGTGTGCCACCAAGACAAATATACCCTAAAAATTTCAAGTCTACGACCAGTGTCAGTCACTCATTCACTCACTCAGGACAAAAATTGTTTTAATTGGTGTAATATCTTGTTTTCAGTTACGAAACTACTAAGTAATATTTTACCAAAACACGACCTTTAGGTATAGTATCGTATGTGCTATCGACCAGTCCCGTGGGAAGAAAATTTATCTACGTACGATATCGCGGCCGCAGCGCTATCGAAAACAATACGATAAATAGAACTGTTCATTTATAATAATAAATATTTTAATTGTTTGTGTCCGTGCGGTTGCGTCCGTACTCGACAAATAGCATGAATAATAATAAATTGGTGCTTGTGACGTGGCCGATCAAATTACCTACCCCTCATTTTAATAATATTCGATTCGGGTCCGTGCGTTCTATTTTTGAATTTTTTAATCGATGCTCATTTTATTTACAACGAGTTCCAAATTGAAAATATTGCTCTCTGCCTGTGTAAAATAAAATGTATCTATACCTTATACAGATCAATAGTACTACTTATAATTGTTTTTATATTGAGTTACAAAAGAAAGTACTATTACATATCAACAAAAAACAAGTTGTATTAAAATAATAACCTAGCAGTAATGATATCATACGTCATTTGAATACAGCTTGGTTTTATTGTTAAAAGGAATTAAAGTTACGTCAGGAATATTTTGTAGCATAAAAAACAAAACATAATCTCAAACGGAAGTAGTTGAGGCCACAACACGTCAAGTCACCGTTGCCTTTGATAACCAATATTCAAACTTCATTCACAAAATCAAAAATCAATTTCCATTCGGCTACTTACTGGTTTTGGATCTCGGCTCCCGCGGCCCGTCGACCGTCACTTTGATGGCTTTTTGGTACGTGGTGACTTGAGGCGGACTCGTCGATATCGTGATGGTTAAAGAAAAGCTTTTACCTGTAACAAAATTAATCTATACTATGATAAAACTGTAGCGGTCGAAAATTAAAGATATTTTTCTGAAATCTTGCTAATCTAATCTAATCTTGGTTTGATGGGTGTGGGTGCCAGTGAATTACAAGCACATGAGGCTTAACACTTGTATGCCTCAGGTTGATGGACGCCGAGCAGTGCATTATAGGGCACGTTTGTAACGATCGTGACCATCAAAGCAATTCTTTGTTATAGGTGATTGTAACGACTTAACATCAGAGGCCATATGCTTGTTCCAGCGGAAATTATACAAAAAAATGATACTAAAAAAAAAGAAGAATTGACTTTAAAAAACATATTTGTATGTTTATACATATGTTTGTACGATTGTTTGTACAAGCATCATGTAAAAATTACTGAATTAATGCGATTTAAAGAATTAGTTAGCTTATAGTCCAACTTAAAAACTTAAACACGATGTTTTCCTTCACTGGCATTGCGAACATAATTTTTCGAATAGAAAATTCTATTCGTGCTTGACCGGATTATTACTTTCATAAATATTGACATACGTAAAGTATTTGATATGGGAACCAGATAACTGATAGAAGACCCTTTTTTTTCAAATACGTACATAGAACACAGCCGTCATAGCTCAGTTTAAGGGAGGATAGGGAGAATTCGCCATAGTGTTATGGCAAATATATTGACGGTTTTCAATTTTGAAAAAAAGGGGATAAGGTCTTTTATTGCATGGTTATAAGGGCTCGCGAAATTGACTGTTTTCCAAAACCACTAGTAGATATTTGTATCTATAGATACCTCTCATTATGCTAATAAAATCATTAAAATTAACAGTATAGGTTGATTATGTTAGCGTAATAATCAAATTACTGACACGAATATTGTAGTGGACAGGATTGTTTTGTTTTGAACGGTTGCTGCATTGCAAGCCGCGATAGAGTGGACTACTACCACCAATTACATACACATATGTAAATAAACAAATATTATATACATATAATTTAGCTGTGAAAGAGTTCTTGCAGGCAAAGAATAAAAAAATAAACCAATTACTTACTGACTTATTTACTTACTAACTACTTTAAAAACACAAAAATATGAAATTTAGATTTTAAATACTTACTACCTATCCTAAACATTATATTCCTTGTTTTAATTTAAGCACTAGAATACTTATCTTTTAGTGAATTTTTTATGCATAGCGAGAAATAAAAGGCTATTAAATAAGTAAATAAATAAATATTTGTGAACATTTTTTACACAAAATCATCTAGCCCCAAATTTAAGCATAGCTTGTACTATGGGAACCAGATGACTTATTAAGTTTTTGTTGTTGTTCTTAAATACATACTTAGTGTACATACATAAAAAAAACCACTGGTAACATACATGATTGCCGAAAACATTGATAGAAATTACGTAGGTCCTAAGGATCTAATAGAGTACCTACTCAGACTCACTCAGAAAACATAGGGCCTGGTTATACTTGCACAACATATTTAAGGAATAGATTTTATGGGCAGACTTTTGTGGGAGGGTCATGCTGTATGACAATGTTAAAATTCCTTACTTGTTTTTGGCAAGGAACTAAGGAAGATCATCTCAAACTTAAATTCAATGACAAAAAACAACACTTTTTTTATAGTTCATAACGTGTCGAACCACCACGAGACTAACCTCCATCGATATCCACGTTACATTACGCGGCAACCAGGCAATACTCCGCAACTGAGTTATATATGCCACGCAATGTAATTCAAATACAAGCACGCTGCGTTTTTGTAAGCTCTCCGGGCTTAGTAAGAAAACATAGTTTCACCGTTTCAAAAGACAAAAACAGTTTGTTCTTTTTCAAAAATATTTCAGTAAAAGTAATAAAAACAACATTTTGTGTGAATAGCAAGGACATCAAAATGGCAAGCACGACAATGAGGATACAATGTGAATCCCACCTAACTGTGGATCTCGAATTGTCGAAAATAGCGAGCTTTTTGGGCGCCCGATTTGCGGTCACCAGTAATGAATGCACCGATAAATACCGAATAAAATTACAGTTAAAATGAGTGGATTAACATGTCTAATGCAGATAATTCGTGTGTAGAGCACTCGGCGCGATATAAATGAGTGATTTCGGTCAATTTTGTAGACGAATTTATGCAATTCTTGTGTAACTCCGTTTTGGTGCATTTTGAATCTCATCTATCTACGGTAAACTGCAGAAACTTTTTACTCACTGTAAATAAATCAAATAAGGAATGTTCACAAATATATCTTTAAAATCACAAGCTATTTTAATGACCGAGAGAGCAAAGCGTCTCGTTTTCGAGATAGCCCAAAAATGCTTCTGCCCGTCTGTCTGTCTGTTCTCACCTTTAGGTCGCATTTTTCAGACGATTTTAACTAAACATGTGCTATGTTTAGTTGAAATCGTCTGAAAAATGCGACAGTTCCTGATTTATTTAAATTTTTAGTCGATCGTGATTTTTTATCAGAGGGGGAAAGTTACTTCTATTTGTAGGAAACGGAAGGAAGTTTGCATTGAACTTTGTATATTTCGACGGATTCTAATCAAATTTTGGGAGGCACACTAAGGACTTTCTTCTACACTAGCGGCCGCTCGCAGCTACATCCGCGCGGCAGTTTTTTTCACGTTCCCGTTATATCCAAATTTCATTCAAATCGGTTCACTGGTTAGAGCGTGAAAGAGGAACAACCATCCATCCATCCATCCAAACATTCGCATTTATAATATTAGTAGGAAGTAGGATACCTAAGAAGTTGCGAAAGAAGAATCAAAACAATGAGTGGAGGGGGTGGTGTAGAAGTTTGCAGTAGCATTCTATTTGACAGATTTTAGGTTTGGGAAAAGGATAGTGACGATCATTTCATGGTTACGGCTCGCGAGGTTTGCTGTTCTCACATAACCACTAGTTCTATTTATACTCGGTAAAATGGTCAAGGTGACCGCATCTATGGAGATAAGCAACTGCCTCGCTTGTTGTTGCCTGAAGTTAAAATGACTACAACTTGTCAAGACACGATCGAATGCAACACATGTTAACAGGAAATGGAGCATGATAACATATAAAAATTTTAACTAAAATAACTAAGTCTTTGCAATAAACTATTATTACTCGAGCGTGACGTTACATTAGCTTTTTACAGTAGTTGTAGGTAAGAAGTACTTAGTACTTAAACACCATTCAATCTATACCAGATATAAAGAATCACATACACAACGCACAGCCTAAAGCATTAGTCGTGGAATCTTTGCGTGTAAAGGCCAAAGGGGTACCTACTCAGAATGGAATTCCCGTTTTTTTTTATTTTTTTTCAGGGATAACAAACGGCTCTAAGATGCAATATAAGTAATAATTTTTAAAAAATAAGTAAGTTTGTCCTACCTACTTACTTACCTAGAAAAAAATATTGTAGCCCACTGGCAGTATCCTCATATTGTTCAAGATAATATTCGGCGTTTAGGTATACAAATTTTAGTTTTAACCCTAAGCTTTCTAGAGACAGACATAGCCTACTAAAGCTACTGATTTGCCGAAACTGATTCATTTTGAAAGGGTATCTTATAAACCAAGAAACAAATGCCAAAAATATTGATTTCTTATACTTTGTTTAAAACAAAAACAAATTAAGTTCACATAGGTACCTACATATACGGAAACAAATCATCATAAACATGGTCGCTAAACCTTAAAGGCGTGTCAATGATGTGAAATATTGCTTTTAAAATCGGTATTAAACTTAATGCATTTCATGATCAGTCATCAATAGTTTAGAGGCTTTAGAGGCTAACACAATGCACGTAAGGTTGTAAAATAACATTGTATTCAGCACTACTCTTGAAAACGATAAACGAAGTTTCGTATCATCGTTTTGAGTTACACTGCGGGGCCTCGGTAACTCTTTCCGCAGTCAAGTTGTCGCTGGCTGACATGCCGCGCAGTGTAACTTAAAACAACAATATGAGTATTCGTTTATCGTTTTCAAGAGTAGACCTGCTGGTCTCAAGAGGTGTTGAGATGCGTGAAATATTCAATTTCTGCGCAGGTGGGTGAGGGAAGGAGGGAATGGCGGCCATCTTGATTTACGATCGAACGTAAATCCTGAGTGACATTTGTGAGTGAAGCCGAATCGTGCGCCGACGCTTCTTATGTTGCGCTATGACACGATTTTCAGGAAAATCTCTTGCGGTTACTTTCGTACTGCTGCATAGGTACAGTGAACTTGCAACGAAAATCACATTACACGCGCAATGAAATGCAAACTTGTATCTGTACCGTTTTCAGAGCTGTATGGATCTGATTCCTTTCTCAATACAATATTGTTGGAACGCCTACGTGCATAAAGATAAAATGTTATGGGCTTTAAGACGTGTGAACTGGCATTAACTTGCCGCTTTTTCTTTACTTCAAAATTAAATGACTTCATGTAGTTTTTTCTTTACGCTGAGAATGTCGGACCCACTTGGGTTCTACTATTTACTAAACTAAATTAAAAAAAAAAGAAAATAGTTTCACGACTTTAATCCCCAGGGCTTAGTAGATATCCCCTTAGATCTCTTAGTACCAAGTCTTTCGAGATTCTTTGAGGATGTCTAATAGGGGTAGTCAGAGGTAAAGGTCACTATATTTTTTATACATTAAGTTGATAGACCAGTTCTATTCATCTATCTATAAGTTTTTTGGATACCATTTACTGATGGAACAAGCAGATGGCCCACCTGATGCTAAGTAGTTATCATCACCTTATAACAAAGGATTACCTCGCAGGTCATATTTGATTAGAACGTGCCCTATGATGGTATACATTCCATGGTTACATCCGCAGGTGTGTGAAATGTGTATATTAGTTGGTGGCAATTAATGAAAGTACGCAGATACATAATGAGGCATATACCTTTCATTAATTGACACTAACTAATCTCAGTAGTTGTTTCTGAAAAAAGGGTATTTGGTAGGCAGATAGATACTGGTCGCGAGCCTAGATTTGAGACGTTTCAAGATGATCCCTGAGGATATGCTTTTTGACTTTGACTTTGAGACAGACTTACAGCTAAATGATAATATAAGAGTTTTGATTTTTATACTTGAGTTACAACACCCAAAAAAGTAGGCAATACGGGTTACATACACGAAAGCACAAATAACACAAAATCCTTTCTGAAGCCTAACAAGTACATTTATGATTCAGCTTTATGCTATAAATTTATGGGAAAATAAAATGGAATAAAACGAACAAACGTGATATGCTGATGACCGCGTCATGAAAATAATCATTTGGTCACAGTTTTGTCATGTTCATGTACAGTACACGATCAAAGTTACCTTAAATTATAGCTCTATTATGATCGTTCGTAGCTGCATAATGCAAGGTCTCAAAAACTTTTGCTGCTAACTATACTTTGTCCCTAATTACGTGTTCATGTCAGTCAGAGTAGAGTTGTCTCGGCATAACTCGAAGATTAGAGCGAGATATTATTAGTCACACTTTATTACGAAAGCATAAGATTACATTGCTCGATTGACGGTGATTGTTTGTGAAAGCAAAGGGCCATCAAAGTATAGTTTTTTTAGTTTCCTACTACTTGTCATAGTAGTAGTAAATGCTCATGTGAAGAATGTATTTCTAGTTTTGTAGGTTCTTTTAATAACAAAAAAAAATCTAGGCTTGGTCGCGAGAAACTGGCGCTAACTGAATCTAATTCACCTAGACTTAAGAGGTTTCAAGATGATCCCTGCGTTAACGCAACCTGGTCGGAAGTCGCATAAGAAGTATTACTTCAAAAAGTTACTGACGAGGCGAGGACTGCCGGCCTCGGTAGTAACTCGCCCATACCATCTCTATTGGAATAGTGTACACACCTAATGCACGGGGAATTTGGTATGAGAACTCTTTGTTCACGCTCCCTACTCAACTTCTAGCTCTACCGATTCTCTAAAAAAAAAACTTGATAATTTGAATTTCGATCGATTTATTAAATAATTAAAAAAACGAAGCTCAGCTTTGAGTGACTTGTCTCATCAACTCAAGTCAAGTTCAAATATGTATTTTGATGAGCGTCACAACTAATGGTAGTTCACTTTGGTGTCAAGTTACCCGCAGGTATCGATGTCTCCATTCAAAGTTTTTGAGTTTTGTTTGTAAATTTTTGTTTTTGGGGTACTGTGATCTCTTGTTTCAAGATTTTCGATAAGTTTTTTCATGCTATTTGCGTTGGATGGTTTTGAAATACGTAAATATTTTAAAGCTTCCTTTTCCATGAGGACCATTGCATCTATTTTTAATGGTTTGATTTTTGGCTCTTTCAGTTAGTAAGTGGAGATAATATTTTCTTAACGCTTCCAGAAACTTTCTTGAAATGATTGAATCAGTTGCCAGCGATTGAGTAATCAACATATTCCGTATCAACATATTATCAACATATGACAACTGTATTCCGGATATAACGGTGTCTGGGAGAGAAGTTAGGGGCTCAAGTTAAGGTCAAGAAGTGGCCTGGAGTCAGTGCTGATAGATCATTTGGATCCGAACTTAATGGGCTCAAGGGTCGAGAATTAAGAACTGCTTCGATTTGAATGAATAGTGTGGCTAATTCTTCAAAAGTCATTGTTTGTTCATTAACAATAAGATAAAGATGAGATTTAGCAGCCTTGATCTGTATTTTCCATATACCTCCAAAACGGGGTGCGGAAGGTGGATTAAACTTGAATTCTATTGATGATGATGATGACCAATACATAGTCAAGAATAACAGAATATTGGTCAGCGGGTGTCTTTACGCCTTTAATTTTACAACTCAGAGCATGAGGGCCGGTAATGGACGCGAGACCAACAATGGAACAGTAAAGTACGAACGTCGTTTACGTCTGTTGCGGTTTCGAAATTAAAATCAAAATGCTGATACGCTGTCGCGATTTGATGTGAAAGCATTCGTACTTGAGGCTTGACAATAAATTGACATTCTCGATAGTGGTACTATAGGTACATGATTGTCCAAGTTACAAAAAGTTCCTCGACGTCATGTAGGTCTAAAAAGATTGAAAACTTAAAAAAAGTATAAATAAAGAAATTTTGATTCTCACCAAGGGCACATATTTGTTTGATAAACACAAAACGTTAGTTTATTTATTTAACCTCATAGCTAAGTTGGTAGTTTGGTGGGACTTGTAAGTTTGTCAGCACTGAAGATTTATATGCAAAATTTTTACGTTGCGTTGGTTATTTTTATAAAAACTTCAACCTCCATTATACCAGTTTAGGGGTTGAATTTTGGAAAATCCTTTCTTACCGGATACCTACGTCATACAAAGAACACACCCTCCAAGTTTCAGGTCTCTACGATCAGCGGTTAAGGCTGTGCGTTGATCCGTTAGTCAGTCATTCAGGCCAAAGCATTTTATTGGTAATAGTATAGATAATATAAGCTTTACTTAGTTTGAGACTAGATGGCGCTGTGTTACTTGCGAGTATTTTTTTGTTCAACTTCTAATATAGCACGAACCTCAAATTAATAAAACGGAAGTAACATAACATACCGGAGAAAACATGATTCACATAATGGCACCTCGTTATTGCACAACCCAACTAGGTATTTATAAATATATCGTTTTAATCTATAAATAATTATCTCGCAAAACCTGTTGACCTACAATCTGTGACGCTAGTAAGTGGCCTTATTGGCTCAAAGAAAAGGTAAATTTGCATTGATGACGTGCAATAAAGCCACTGGCAAGGTTTGTGGGAATTTTTTAATATGTTGGAAACATTGAGAAAGGAATATTACTGGGCTATAAAACATTCGTATGAAAAATAAATATTTATAGAATTTTTTTACACAACATCATCTAGCCCAAACTAAGCATAGCTTGTGCTATGGAATTAAGATGACTGATAGAAGAAGAATATGAACAATACTTAAATATAAACACAGTTTTGATGAAGGTCATATAAAAAATGAAATGAAAGTGAAAAAAATAATAATGGCCGTAAAACAGAGTCTGCGAGGATTTTTGATTTTGTCAGAAGTATTTGTATGGAATTAGAAAGAGAAATGTTACTGGGATTCTACATCTTATAAACCGGACGATGTTTTTTCACTGGACGACTTTGACGACCGACGTGGCGCGGCGGGCGAATGTACGCTTGCGACGCAGGAGGTTGCGGGTTCGATTCTCGCCTTGGGATAAATGTTTGTACGATCTGCAAATATTTATTCTGGGTGTTCTGGGTGTTTTCTTTGTATAATAAAAAATATCTGTATATGTAATGTATTGTATTAAGTATATCAGTCATCTAGTACCCATAACACAAGCTCTGCTTAGCTTGGGGCTAGATGATGCTGTGTGGACTGTCCAGCATTATTATTATTATATAAAGTCAGTGGTTTTAATGATGGAGACTTTATGAGATATAGAAGTTTGTTGCAAGTTATATCACCGTGTTCTTAGTAAGCCTAAAGGTCGCCATACGATAGCTACTGTTATATCCGGGACAACTGCAAAACCAAGCCTGACCGGAATAGGTTAATACCTGGTTTTTGGACTCGGGACATAAAGCTGTGTATTTCATGTTGTTTGTATCAGAATGATTAAGTCAGGACGTCATCACAATCTAAAGGAAAATCCGATTAATGACGTTGAATGGAAACACTTCGTAATCATCTTAAGGTCACGAATAACTTAACATATTTATGTCTATAATCTAAGCTATAATAATTTAATAGATAGGTACCTACTTGTTTTTATACATTCTATATTTAGAATCTCTCAAAGGCATCACGCTTATATTGTAAGCTAGTGGAACCGCGCGTGACTTCATCCACATGAAGCTATTTTCACACAAACTTAACATATGAGGCACATGAGGCTTAACAGTAGTATACCTCAGCTTGATGGAAACGATGATTAACAAAATCGGGTGGGTGTTTATGACACCAGCAGTAGCATAAAAAGAAGACTACCGCCGCATTTTTAGTAGATTTTAACCTTGATGCTTAATGCAACCGACGTAGGTAATCGAAAGAAACAAAACACGGTGTTACGCTGGTTTTATTATAATTGACTAGCGGTCCGTCCCAGCTTCGCACGAGTGTTAGTAAGGATCCGTCAGTATTCAAATCGTTTCAGTAGTTTTGGAGCCTATTTAATGCAAACAAACATCAAACCTTTCCTCTTTATAATATTAGTAAGTATAGATATAAAGATGTCTGTTTACACTCATCTCCGTAACGGCAGAACGGGTTTAGATGAAATTTAGAATATGTATAGTTCGTATATATATATACAATAAAATATAGAAAAATGTTATAATATTTTTTTTCTTTAAAATTTCTTTCTTTTAGAAATGATCTTCTTATTAGTTATTCTTTATTTCTTTACCTCAAAAATTTTAATATTGACATGCAAACATCTTGACAATAAAACACGGAAATTCCAGTTCAAATTTGGAATAAGTAATAAATTACTGTCACTTAGCAACGGCACGACGACTAACGGAGTGGTAAATGCAAGTTTTCACATTCGTGATTTAGAAAATGTGCGTTTCCTTACCGCAAATCATTATTTTGTTTATGAAGGGGCGTTGGCGGGCTTAATAGCGTGATCATTTAGTTTTCTTTTATTATTATACTAACACGACGCACGCGACTTTGTCCGCGTGAAGGATAAATACAAACATCAATCCCCGCTGCACCCTTTAGTTGTTAAATTTCGAAAATTACTTTCTTACACCTTTACGAAGAATATAACCTAATAATTTCAACTAGAGGTTTGGGCTCTGCGTTGTCTATCAGATAGTCAGGACAAAAATTCTTAGACGTACCTACCTCTGATTAGCATTAGACATCCTTCAAATCTTGAGTTATTACTACTTGGTAGGCCATAAGAAATTTAAAAGGATATATATAAATAAATAATGCTGGACAATCCACACAGCATCATCTAGCCCCAAGCTAAGCAGAGCTTGTGTTATGGGTACCAGATGACTGATATACTTAATACAATACTATATTACATACATATTATTATACATAGAAAATACCCAGAACACCCGGAATAAATATTTGCAGATCGTACAAACATTTATCCCAAGGCGGGAATCGAACCCGCAACCTCTGCATCGCAGGCGGACATTCGCCCGCCGCGCCACATCGGTCGTCTCTGTTTCTATTTTCTATACTATGTGTCGTATCTGTTTCTATTTTCTATACTAATAATATAAAGAGGAAACATTTGTTTGTTTGCATTGAATAGGCTCCAAAACTACTGGACGGATTTGAAAAATTATTTTTACACTATCCCCGGGTGACATAGGCTTTATTATATTTTCTAAACAAATAGGGATCCTTACTAAAACCCGTGCGAAGCCGGGACGGATCGCTAGTATTCAAATAATAAGGTAAAATAATCTATGACGGGCTAAGGAAAACCGGTCTATGATACTTATTCCTGCCTCACTAGGTAACACTCAAAAGCTTCGTCACTAAAAACGTTCGTCATCGCTTGTGACGTACGAAACAACTTTTTGTTAGTCAATATAGATTTTATTCTACGTGTGTTAGTTTGATTTGAGCGAATGGGTATTTACTATTTACTCATTAAAGATCTTGTGTTAGTAATATCAATATTATGCGTAAGTAGTTCCCGTATTCAAGTGAGAAAAAGTAAATTGTATAGTTGTGTAAATCCTGTTTTTTTTGACGCGATACTTAGTTTAGTTATAAACTAAACAGTTGTAAGAAAATAAGTTAAGAATTAGTAGTAGAGCTCTTTGTGAAAGGGCTCGTCCGGAGAAGTACTACCACCGTACCTATTTCTACCGTCAAGTGTGTGCCGGTGTATGTATGCCTCAGGTATGTGTACATAGTTTAGTGCTTCGTAGGGCAATATGTTTGTTCCAGCGGCAGTAGTATAAAAAAGGTGTCTTTGTAAGCTCAGAATCATTTTGTGACGTTGTTTTAGACTTTATTTTTAAAGTTGGACATAGCTTAATAGTTTTGTTAGTTGTTGTTTAATAATAGCCAATGAGGTTTTATGTATCCGCGGTAGATAAAAACTTTTTCAAACGAAAGGACTAAAAAGTATAGTTTACGTTCTTAACGAACATGACCTGCAAGGCAATGCTTTGTTAGATGATGATAACCACTTAACATCAGGTGGACCATCTGTTTATTCTATCAGCAAGCGTATAAAAAAACACTAAATTTAAAATACATGTGTTCCGAGGGGCGCCACTGTGCGCTGGCCAACAGTGTACTCAGTTCACATCTCTATCCTCAAAAGTCAACACAGTTTTATTACCTAAAAAAATAATTTAAAATAAAAATTAGGTATATTACGTATTTATTTTTAATAATTTCATATACTTCTTTTATACTGTACTCATTAGTGCAAACCAATGAGGTTTACAATACAACTGCAGTAAATCAAAACTTTTTGCATTTGAATAAAGAATAGGTACCATTCGCGCTGCTTTTTTGACCAATCAAAACATATTTAGCTGTAACTTACTTCGATCTTTGCAAATTACGTGTTAGTGACACAATTAGATACCGTTGTATGATGGCATACAGTAAATATAAGGCCGGTTAACCATTAGTAGAGGATAATAATTGGTTAATCTGCAGCCGCCGGTCGGCATGATTTGTGTGCACACCGTCTAATAACTGGATATTGTGTAGGAAAATGGGATGACAAGGTAATTTGGGTGCAGGCTTGTTAAATTGGTTTTTATGAATTAACCTCTAAAATATTACAAATATGAATCAAGAAATTATTTGCATTTACTTATAAAGTAATTAAATTTAGTACCAAATAAATGTCGTCTTTTCTTTTCGTGTCGAGACAAACTCCTTTCTTGTCAATATGTAAACACCTCAATGACAACTGAATTTCCTAAGCCATTTAGAGCCATGTAATTAACCCGTTAATTATTTTAAATCACTGTTGCATTTTTTCGTTGGTGACACATAAATAAATAATTATGCCAGCTCTAAAAGAAACTCACCTCTCCCACTTCGACCCACGAATCGCAAGTCGTTAAACTTAGCAACCCTGTTCTTCATGATTGCTGAGTTGTTGCGCAGTTCCGCGCTGCAGTTTTCATCATTGCCAGCCCTGACGGTCACCAGGGTTCCGTCCAGTACTTCACCCAACGCTACCACCTTGAAGCCGCCGGGCAGGGTCTTGTTGGACCGCCAGTGTTGTGGCAGCATTGAGCACATCACGTCAGGGCTGCCAGTTCTTACTGCCAACAAAAAGGAATGTTATCATCAAAACGATAGGAAATAAGGCTAGATAATGTTGGACAAAAATGTCCACCAATATTTATTTATAAGCCATATAAAGTCATCCGAGCCTTTATAAAATCTCCAAAAGTTAAGTCTTTGTAGCCGAAAATGGCTAGGTAGGCTATGATGTTTGTATATATAATAGTCAGGATGGGCTACTAAAACCTAGTGGACTTTTAGTGTTCTAATGAGTCACAATATCAACGGCACACACTGTGCCTATTACAATTAGCGGCAATTGCTGAGGGGTGCTAGGGCTGTCGATGACCAGCATTCAGTGTAATGAGATCGTTCAATGCAGGCTAATGAGGTCAGGGGTGGCGTTAATACATTTACCGTGTAAATGCAAAGGTTGGACGTGACACGTTTTTCCACTGTATTGTGTGTTGTGTGACATCCTTAGATCACCATGAGAAAGGACACAGCGTGGTTGAATATTTTTAATTACTATTCTATTTAAAATTCAACCAAGAAATCATGATCATTTTCGAATGGCGACAACGAATTTATAAAAGTAACCACTGAAATCTGGGTATTTTTTGATCCATTGAATTAATATTGATGCAATTTCCAGAATTAGTGAGCTTATAAGTAGTCCAATTTAAGTAGTTCCATTGTCATCCCTAAAGCGGGTGTAAAAAGGGGTGTAAAGAGGGAAAGTCGCGAGCGAGTCAGCTAGTGCTCAATATTTTACAATTAATAAATAAAATACACTACCTACTTTCAATCGAAATAATGTAATCAAACCAAACACGTTCACCACGAATACTGTTGATTTTGTAATTCAGATTCACTCGTTAAATTATAACTACAAATATTAAATTTTCTTTAATGAATGTAACCACATTTACTATGAACTGGTTTAATTATGCTGTTCAAATAGTATGTTACATTATAATGTTTTAACTTTTTTTTGCGTCGACTGGAACCTACATTTGACCACATCAAACCTGTGATCGAAAACGACTTACTCTTCTCAACACATTAATTACTCAAAAACCTCAAGTGTCCGTTTTTTAATATAAATTGTAGCATTATTATGCTTCATATTATTAAATATGTATGGAAGCTTTTTACACAACATCATTTAGCCTCAAACTAAGCATAGCTTTGGAGGTACTAAGGGAAGTAGATGGCTGAATACATCATATATATTTTTTGTAAATACATACTTAGGTTTGTGTACTAACCAATAGTATAGATATATATAATTATATTAGTTGTCTCATGGACAAATTGGCATAGGCTTGCAGCTTGTGAATTTTTTGATAAGTAAATCAATTCGTTGAATAATTCAATTTCGGTAAAACCAATTGCTGGGTTTTCAAGGTATTCAAGGATTAACGAAACAGTATGTATTTAGCCAAAGCACTATAAATACGAGGTTACAGGATCTGTAACAAAATTAACTTTTTGCTACTTAAAACCTAAAATGTGGCAGAAGAATGATTATCATTATTATAAGATACGTATATGCTTTATCCGTGGTATAGAGACATTCAATAGCTGTCATGTCACCTCAAAAACTCAAGTGGTAAGCTTCACCCAGAGTGATCCCACCGCGGTTCGTGGTCCCCTGAAACCCTCGACCGCACTTCTCGGCTTGTGGGCTCTATAATTTGTACAGCCTCAACTTCCGTAAATAGAGAAACCACACTCACTATTAAACTTTTTACGATTTCACCGACCGTTACGCGGTGATTTTTAAATTCCGCATTTTTAAATCGTGTGACCGCATCTTTAATTGTTGACCATCATTTAGTTTTGAGGTGGATGAAGGATAAAAAGCGTGGTGTGGTGACAGGCGTTGCTGTTCGTGGCTTTTTGTGCACACACACGCGTGCTCATGTGTAAAAATAAACGCTATATAGCTTAGAAACGGAGTTTCAATTCAGATAGCACATCTATATGACGACCGATGTGGCGCGACGAGCGAATGTCCGCCTGCGACACAGGAGGTTGCGGGTTCGATTCCCGCCTTGGGATAAATGTTTGTACGATCTGCAAATATTTATTCCGGGTGTTCTGGGTATTTTCTATGTATAATAAAAATATCTATTTATGTAATGTATTGTATTAAGTATATCAGTCATCTAGTACCCATAACACAAGCTCTGCTTAGCTTGGGGCTAGATGATGCTGTGTGGATGGTCCAGCATTATTATTATTATTATATAGAAGTGCTTTATTAAAGAAACGCGGCCGGTAAGCTGGCAATGGCAGACTGCATGGCAATGTTGATACGCTGAGGCAATTGCTCACTAATCCTTGGATCACGCGTTATTTTGACAGGACGCCCAAGATACTGAATAACTTTTGAGCCCGGTGGAAATGCTTTGGAATGCCAAGAAAAGCAAAAGTATTTTCGCTTAGAAAGATTATATATGCACTTCTTGACTTTTGTGCTACCCTGCTGGCCCTAATATGCTCAGCAAATGAAGATACGCAATAGTTACTAAAAGACGAGGCTCATACCGTCAGATTGTTTACCATCGTAGCACAGCAGAATAATTTATATATTCTTATGAAATAACAATACCTATATTGAAATTTGAATAAGTAACTGAATTTCATGAAATAACAATTTATAAAGCTGTTCAGCCATGCAATTATTTTAGTGCTAACCACATTTTGATTAAAATCCTCATTAGTGAAATTATCTTGTTTTGGCAGGCAATTAAGCCATACGTTAATCAAAATGATATTTTACTGCACAAATTGTACTAGATTAAATGTATATAGCTGTATTAAAAGCTACACATGGATGTCCGTTTTGCCTGCTTTATGATCTAGACGTCTATGATTTTTTTTATTCCAAATAAAATTAAAATTTATTCCAATGCTGATACGCTGAGCTAGAGACTCATCAGCCCTCGAACACACCTTAAGTTAAGTAACGGATCGTAAGAATGTCTAGGCTATAAACGCCCCTTTTGAATTTTAAAACCCGTCGGATCTCGGTACCCTACGGTAAGTCTCGATCCCTAAAGGAGTGAATTCGTAGGTTCTGTCAATACTGTATATTGCGATTCTTAAGATACTAAGCTAAATCTGCATCTAAATCTAAATCTTTCATAAAAAATTCTATATTAACTAGCTTGAAGTCGATAGGGTTGTCTGTAATGTCCTCCCTCTGATATTAATTTATCTGTCTTAATTAAGTGACAAAAAATAAGTGTAATGATAAATAACGATTTTGAAACCTCAAAATCTCTCTTGTTCTTATTTAAATTGCTCAAACAAATAATGAACCGTACACAGCAAATACTGATAAAATGAGTTGACGTTCCAAGCGGTGAAGTAACTTTAACACCTCAATTCAAGGTTCAATGATTCAGCAAACAAATTTGTTTTACATTCATTTCGGTTTACATAATATTTACAACGGTGCCACTAATGAGGGAAATCCAGAAAAAAATCCCTGCTATAGGTATATTTACTAACAGTTTATGTTGACTGAATTAGTCACAACCGATTTTGACTATAGTTTTCTCAAAAGTCAAACAACCAATATTTCGAAGCAAATTGTGAGTGTGAACGTTTTTAGATAGATAAAGTATTTATATGTAACTGAAACACGCATGGATAGTAGATATAACTTACATTATTTACCGTAGGTACCTACTTTTTATCTTCTGTTTGTCTTTAGTTTATACACAAATTAACCGCGCGTCACTTTCTCCGAGCTCGCGTTCAAATCTTTTGCCCGGAGAATGTGTTTCATATTCACACGTATAGGTCATGAAAATATAGTAATGTACGAAGTGTAGTTTTTTATTTATGACATGCTGATAGAACAAGCAGATGGCACATCTGTGGTTACCATTACTTATGTCAATCAAGCATTGCCTCGCAGGTCATATTCTTTTGGAACGTACCTTACGATGCCATGCTCTGGGTTCATCAATCAAGGCATACAAGTGTAGTGTAATGTTGGTGTTTGTAATTTCACCGGCACCTACAACCTTCAAACCTAAACATGCCCGCCATTTAATGAATACGTGCCAACTACGGCAAAATATGTGTATGTACCAAATGTAATACGTGGACGTACCTCTGACTACCCCCTTTAGACATTCTCGAAGAATCTCGCATGGGTACTTGGTACTAACAGACCTGAAAGGATATCTACCGTGATTGGGGCTTAAAATCGAGATGCATTTTATTTATTACTTAAATATTTGTTTATACCACTAATAGTGTTATTAAAAAACTGTCAAACAGTTTCAATTTAAGTTGGATAAAAACATCAAACAGTTTTAATGCTTGCCTTTAAAATATTAAGGTCGAGTGTTATGAAATATTAGTGAAGTATTTACTGTCATCTCAATTGATGAGAATTGACGATATATTAACACGAAAGAAGTGCCGCCGAGATCCGTTTCCTTTCATGTTTGGAAGCAACATAGCTTTTTTAATTTTAATTGTGTTTCTAATGTTATTTTAAGTTCTGCTGTGTAATTTAAATGACATTTTAACTAATATTACCTAAGGTTTAAGCGCAATGTGTGAGCAATTAGAATGAATGTGTATTGTGGCATCCTGATTTGAATTTAATTTTGATTAAAAACTATTTATTGACATTGACATTGATTAAATTGTCTATGAAAACAGGTGCTACAGAGAATTGATTCTTTATTGCAAATAAACCACATTGAGTCAAAAACATTTCTCTTTAAACACCGGTCAATCTTTTTGTTATTCTCAGACCACTATCGTTTTACTGTAAATTTGATTTTGATTTGTAAAAATTTTGTTAGTAGTAATAGAGCCCTTAGTGAAGGGCTCGTCCGGGGACGTATACTACCACCATGCCTATTTCTGTGGCCAAGCAACTTGCTGTGTTTCGGTTTGAAAGGTGTGGGTGCCGATGAAATTACAGGCACATGAGGCTTGACACCTGTATGCCTCAGGTTGTTGGATGCAGAACAGTGTATCGTAGGTTACGTTCCTAACGAACGTGACCTACAAGACAATGCTTTGTTATAAGCTATGGTAACCACTTAAGATCAGGTGGGCTATATGCTTGTTCCATCAGCGAATTGTATATAAAAACAACATTGACATTGGCAAAATTGTGGAAGTTAGATCCACAGAAACCAGAAATAAAAGAAGAAAAGAAGAAGATGAATCACCGCGTCTTTTGCGTGAATATTTTGTATGTGTACCAATAAAAATGTAATTAAATGAATAAAATTAGTAAATTTAGCTATTTTTTTTGATGTATTAACTTTATTATAAGAACTAATTGTACTAAACAGTGTTAGCAGTATTAGTTTAAAAGTTTCTTACCTAGGTCCGGGTATTCTGCTAATGTCTCCTCTATCACCGTCTGTACCCACCAGGGCTCAAGATCTGCCATCTCCCGTCGCCGTCGGCCCCGAGACTCGTACGGCAAATGCATCCTTCACAACATCACACGCTGGTTTGACCCCGCGACGCCGCCGACCGGTCCCACCAAAGCTTCAATGAACACGTCACAGATTGGAATTGTCGCTCGGGTCAAGGTCATCAATTCTCCAAATCCTTGGTAACTTTGCTAAATAGCTATGGCACGACTCTGTAGATTCTTATTGGCGTTAACTGATTTCTGTTTTATTTCTCGCAAATTTGCCGATGCCTCGTAATTTTTTTAATGATTAGCAGATCTTTGGGTACTTGAGGTTCAGTCTCTTGGGTTCCGTGCTATAACTGTTGTTTATTTCATAAACAAAACACATCCACAGTCAATTATCACATTTATTGTCCTCGTCACAAACGCGTTTAAACTAAACTCTTTCCTTATGATAAATTTAATTATTGCTTAAAGTTAGAGCAAACCTTGATTTCTTCAACTTCACTTTCGTCATTTTAGATGAGTCACGACTGTTCCACTCGCGAAACTGTCTTCTTAATCATTTTAAGATTCAAAGAATAAATCTGAAGACGGATACGTCGCGTTGTGTCAACATCAGCTGATGATGTGTGGGAGATGTTTCCCGCGCGTCGGCCGGTGCCGGCTCTTGTTACGTAAGTGTTGTTTTTGCTAATAAGTCTAGCGTAATCCCCCGTACGTCGCGCCGTGAGTCGGATGAGTCAACTCTCTAAGGTTCGGGTCACGTGTGCTCTGCCCGCGCGCCTCTTTACTACTGAACGCTGGACGCGACGCCGCTGCCGCCGCCGCCGCCACCGCCGCCAGCGCCATTCTATCACTCGCTGCCTCCATTCTCTGCGGTCAATCTGCGGTTTGGCCACGCTTCATTTGTTGGGAAAATGCGCGGGGTTATCCTCCCGCTCGCTCTGATGGACGAAACCTCCAGTGCGAGTGAGAAGTATACAAGTTTTGTACTATTAAATTATTTTTGTTGAATTCTATTGTTTGAAAGAAAATATGAGCTTTACGGCAGGCTCTATTATCTCGCTCTTGTTTCACTGCGAGAAGAAAGACGCCCGTAAATAGTAGTAACACTCTGTCCGATCCAATTAAAATACATGACCGCATTCGTAATTTACACATAGCATAATATTGTTTGACATCCATCGTTGTGTCCATCCAAATTAGTGATACTAATGAGCTTTGATTGCCACTGAATTAATACGTTTGACACGTTCGGGCTATAAAGCCTGGTCATTGATATATTTTTTGAGAGGATGTAAGGTGGAGTAGAAGAGTTTTGTCTTAAGACGTCTGTGTGGGCGTGTGTACGGCTGGGCGGGGCACTCCGCCCACTGTCGTGAAGACGCGAGCTCGCGGGAGGAAAAATGCAATCGCGTGCCGCCCGCACCCCTCGCGCCGCGTCCCGGCGCCCGACGTTTTCACTTGTTGCGCTGCACATGTGACTCTTCTGCTTTGTTGCTTGTTTAGATACCACTTTATCTCCTCGCATACTGGTTCCATAGACTTGGACGGAATTACAATCACGTAACCTAGAATTTTCACTGAGACAAAAGTGGTATTCTTATGCTACCTGTTACTTTTTGATAAATCAAAACCAGTCAACAAAATAGTACATAAATATTTTTGTTGTTGTTATTGTTACAAGCATTTGACCTAACCCATTCCCGTAGACGAACCCGCAGACGAATGATCTGACCTACTGATTGTCAGCACGACCGATAACCGCAGAGCTGTCAACTTTGCGGGTAGCAACTACACCCTAATCAATACCTGGATGTCTACTCGTGAAAACGATAAACTAAGTCTCGTATTGTCGTTTTGAGTTACACTACTCGGTATACCAGCCAGCGACAACTTGTCTGTGAAATGGGTTACTAAGGCCCCGCAGTGTAATTCAAAACGACAATACAAAACATCGTTTATAGTTTTTTAAATTATTATAAACTAGCTGTGCCCGCGACTTCGTCCGCGCGGAATTTAACAAAATTTTTTTTTTTTTTCGTTTTTGCATTTTTATCATCAGTTCTTCGTATTAGCTTTATTGAAAAATGAACCCGCGCGTTAGAAGCGGTGGGGAGGTGCCCGACGTGATGGCGCAGTGGTGGCATGCGCGTGGACTGCGCGCGGTATTGGACAATACTTGGATGTTTTAGAATTTTTCTAAAATAAATGTAGCCTAAGTTACTCCCTATTACATCAGCTATCTGCCAGTGAAAGTCTCGTCAAAATCGGTCCAGAGATTAGCCGAAACAAACAGACAGACAGACAAAAATTGAAAAAAATATCAGTTTGGTATATGTACCTACCGTATATACATTCATATGTCACTGGGAAGTAAAACTCTTACCTGTTGCCCAGTTAGTGACCCAGTGACAACAGCCTCTTTATAAAGTCCGAATCTAGTCCGAATGATGTCAAAATACCTACCTACCTAAGTAACATTCTATAGTCAAAAAATTAATTTATGCTATAAAAGCATTTTTCAGCAAGCCATCTGGTCAAATTGGATTTGAATTTATAGAATGTCATAATTTTATTATATAGTCAAGAATTTTATTATAATTTTTTATTGCCATTATATAACTGTAATCTAAGTTATTATTTTGTATTTTTCTGTGTACCTACTAACAATATTACTTATTAAGTATCAAATTTATAAGTGCTACTAATTGAATGTGACAATCTGAAAGAAAATAAATGAATGAATATCTCAGGTTGTACAGTCAGCTGCACTAGAATGCTTACTGTACCTACAACTTAGCCCGGTAAGTGTATATGTACATTATTATGCCATACACCCCACAACCTAGATTGGAGGTATTAGAATTGCGGTATACAACAACCTTCGTCTAACAAGCCCAATTGTATACGCAAACGTTTATGTAAATTGTGTATGTAGTTTCCAAGCAGATTCCAACGCTCTGCCACTTTGAGAATATTCTAACTGGAATATACCTACTCCTATTTGGTTCTATTTAGTTTCAGTTTTCTGTGAAATAAGGTCAATAAAACTAGATATATAACTTTTGTGGTAATGCCAGTTCTCTCAAACAGTGAAGGAAAATATCGAGAGTATTCTAGCAACGGTCATGGGCTTGCAACCCGTCCCGTATGGAATACCAAGTACTGCAAAATGTGGATATCTACCCGCCCTCCCCCTTAGACGTCCTGAAAGAAACTCGAGTAGGTACTATGAGATCTGAAGGGATATCTACCGTTCTTGGGGAATATAAGTCGTGATGCATTTTTTGGGTGCTATTTCATTAATTTCATTTTGGGTTTGAAGTTTGTATGAAAATATTTTCACGCGGACGAAATCGCGCGCGTTAAAGTATGCTATAAACATTATAGTAATCATTATTAAAAAAAAATGTAGATGTGTTTGTTTGTAACCTCTGTCCCTGACACACACAGTTTGTTACCTACAATTTATAATTTTTACGAATTACTTGTGGCTAATTTTGCAGTATCCCAATATTTTAAATTTTTTTAAGTACTTACGGATGATACCGAAATTACAAGGTTGTTTTCCTAATATGTTTCTTATCTATAATTATTTAGTATAGTGTGGTAAAAGCTGAGGACCAAACTAGTGGAAATTACACAGTCATTGTTTTCATCAAAGCGTGCCAAATGTTAATTCATAAAATGAATCACAATTTTCCGAAAAACATTGACAGTGTGTGTGACTTATTGGCTGAGTCATAATCTATACCAATTATGAATCTTCGTCCTGACTGACAACTTTTCTTGCCTTACTCTTGAAAACGACAAAAGAAGCTAACGAAGCTTTGTATTGTTGATTTGAGTTACACTGCGGGGCCTCGGTAATCAGTTCCTCAGTCAAGTTGTTGCTGCCTGACGTGCCAAGCAATGTAACTCAAAACGACAATACGAAACTCCGTTTATCGTTTTTAAGAGTAGACCTGTCCCTCTACCGTGAGCTCTTATAGCACGACTGCAAACTGTCAAAACTACACCTAACTTTTGTGCTTGCTAGTTATGATTGTTTTATATTTTTTGATACTAATTTAATAATAATAATACTAGACAATCCACACAGCATCATCTAGCCCCAAGCTAAGCAGAGCTTGTGTTATGGGTACTAGATGACTGATATACTTAATACAATACATTACATACCTATATACATATTTTTTATTATACATAGAAAATACCCAGAATACCCGGAATAAATATTCGCAGATCATACAAACATTCATCCCAAGGTGGGAATCGAACCCGCAACCTCCTGCGTCGCAGGCGGACATTCGCCTACCGCGCCACATCGGTCGTCAATAAGTATATATCAGTCACAATATCTTCGTAACACGAACTTTTAGCCACGGTTTCCGGATTTGTATGAAGATGCCTTCGTTTCCATTGTTCGGGTATGTTCGGGCTTGTTTAAGCCTGTTCGGGTCTCATTGTACAATAATTTTGTATTTCGAACACATCAAAACAAATTATAGAAGTTGTGAAAATCTCCATACCGTGACCCTCCTAATACATGACATTTGGAAGCTTACGGTACGGGTTACTAATCAAGCAACTAACGTGCGACAACCGACTTAACGGTAGATCCTCTGACTGACAACGTTTTTTGCGTGTTTTTCTATCCTTAGTCGGAAGGAATCGGCGTATTCACCTAGTTATAAGATTATTATAATTGTACACTTTGATTGCATGGAGTAAAAGACTTCTTGGCCTTTGACTTTGACTATAATACAAAATGTTTACCTAGAAAATACAAAGACCAAAGAAGTAGCCATTTATTGGTAGAATAACACACATTTAGCGCTGGTTTCAGTTTTACTATTGTACGATATATTTCAATATAAACTATATTCTTGGCATATTTTGATTATGTATTTTGCAAACGACTCGTTGCAGTAACAATCATGGCCCACCCGATGTTATGTGGTAACCTATAATAAGCCCCTCTTCTGTGCATGTTTATTTCTTTGTATATCTTTAAAAACGTAGGGGGAAATCCAATTGACGATGCTTACCGTATATTAATATAACGTTACATTTACCCGGTATTGTTAAACGCGACTGTATGCGCGCCCTAAAACAGTAATAGGATAATTAAGTACCTACCTATCGATGAAACATGTCTTTATCCTGCAGTACAGAACCATTATGTATACCAGTAGTGTCCAGGATGATTTAAAACAATACAGGTTTGAGTTTTGTGTTTCAAAATAGGGTCACCATTTTGCTGACAAATGTAATGACTTAGCTCTTAGAATCAGCTAATTGTAGTGGAAAATGCAGCAATAGGGAGGCCATGAAGTTTGTAGAAACTACAATAAAGGGGAATAAAGGTTCTCGAATGTCGACCACGAATTGGAAGGTAAAATGTAGGGATACCATTTTTTTACACTACCTACTTGTTGATGAAATGGATACTTAACATCAGGTGGTTCATCTGTTTGTTCCATTAACCATCACCTATATAACAAAGCATTGCCTCGCAGGTCATAATAATAATAATAGTATAATATAGGATGCTGTGTGAATTGTTTAGCATTATTATTATTATTATTATATTTGTGTTGCTTGAAATAAATTGATTATTTCAAGCAAAATATCGCCGCAGTGTGTCACTCAGCAGCCAAATGCGTCATTATACAAAATACGCTCTAACAGATGCGTTAATATCGTAATAACCCCTTCTTTACCAATAATAAGAATTTTTATACCGACTGACTGACTGACATAAAAACAAAGCACAGCCTATAAACCACTGCACTTACTGGCCGTAGAGACTTGAAATTTTCAGGGTATATTTGTCTTAATGGTATTAAGAGAAGAATTGCCAAAATTCAACCTTTAAACTGGTATAGTGCTGTGGTGGTGAAAGTTTGTATGAAAATAATTGCGTGTGGACGCGTCCAGCGGAATAAGTCTGCCGCAATTCACTAGTCGTACATTAAGTAATATGCACAACAAGATAATAATAAGTATATTATTTGGATAGAAACGGGATATTTACCATGATTTTTTTGATGATTTTTTATTAAATATCGGGAAACAATCAAACTCAAAAATCATGGTAAATATCCCGTTTCTATCCAAAATATTGATCAAAACCATGATAGTTTAAAAAGTAATAAGTATATTGTTCATTAATGCTTAACTTTGTTTCAGTGTACCTAAGATATCATTTTCCTGGTTTGACGCATGAACCAAAATTAATTTTATATTATTAGATACTTGGTGTTTAGAATTATAAGCTGTGGCTATTAAGTTATTACTTATTTCATTTGTGGTTAGACCGAATAAAACCAGTGTCCGCTAAATTTACATTATTAGAATTGTTTTTATCAAATGTATATAAGATACCTTGCAAATATATTGATATAGTCAGTATCCAGTCTGTTTTATAAAAAAAAAATCAGAAGGCATCCTTTTTCTCATAAAGTATGTACCTAATCGGCTTATTAACTGCTAGTGAACTGTGACGCAAGCAAAACAATAAAAAAAGCTAGTGTGCTTTAGACCACACGACTGAAGTAAAACTTCTTTAATATACGAAACGTAACTGGCTATGAGAGAAAGAGAAAAATAACAGTGCTTTCATACCCCCTCCATGGTAGCGTTAAACGTTTAACGCAACCTTGTTGGAAGTCGCATTAGAAGTTTTACTTCAATACTGAATTTGAAAAGAGCATATTTACAAAACTTCGAAATAGTGATTACATTCTTTGGCTCACGTTTTTCTCTTTCCGTAGCACTACTAAGCGTAGTGCTACGCCGTAGCAAAAATTACGTAGCACAAATTAGAAATAAGTACTAAGCCGTCGTCGTGCTAGTTATTAAATTTCAGCACTGATAAACACTCATGACATAGCTTGATAGTTTCTAACAAACTGACTAGCATTTTGGCCAACATGTGATTGGGCGACCGCTAGAGGCATTTACATCCAGCGCTGCCATAATTCGGATGTCCCGGTTCTTACAGTAACGACAGCCATAACGAAGGCTTTAGGGTGGCTTGAAACTCCGTCCCCAGGATGGTATTGAAATTAATTACTTTAACGTACTTAGGTAAAATAACAGGCCTTTGCATCTAATGTCGATGATTTTATGTCGCTTCAAGGGTAAAACTTCACTCGTACTTCTATTTACGGGACGCTGTAGTGCCTCAGATAATACTATTTCAGATTACATAGGATAACGTTCCATAGAAAAAATTACAAGAGCAGAAAACAGTCAGTGCCATCTCTTAAATAAATTCGAAACATTCTAAGTTTAATACAACGCCATCTAGCGTTAAGTGTTGTTACTAAGGTTAAATGTGTTTGAATGTAAGTATGACGCGGCACACCATTGGAAACGAGTTCAAACACGTGGTTTTAAACAGTTCCGCTAGATGGCAATGGCTAAAATTGTTATGACAAATATCCGTAGATGGCGATGTTGTCCTAATAAGTTTTTGAAATGATGCGAAACTTTGTTGCTTAGATCGAAAAGTTTTTGTCATCAAATAACTTTTTAGCTTACTACTACTTTTTCCTAAATTATTTTTGCTACTTATGTGCTACAATAAACACTAGGATTATACTTTAAATCTTACTGTTTATATTTTATGAGAAAAAAATTTAATAAGTGCAGCATTCAGCTACGAGTAATGTAGAATACTTGCATACTATTTACCTACACTATGTACTAACATAATCAGTTAAATTCACAGTATTTCTGAGCTTTTTTTCATACAAAACTAATTTTCAAACAAAACTTTTCAAAGAACCTAACCTACACTAAAAAGATTTAAGGAAAGTAAATATTTGGATTGTTCGTTTCACAATATTTTTGAATGCATTCTGAGTTCGTAACGCGGTCATGCCCTCTAGTGACACAATAAAAAGAAACATAACCAGAACTGCAAATTGTTATTTCCACGCCATAAACTTTTCTAAAAGTTCTCTTTTAATAATAAAAAGAATGCAATGGTTTGCCAGGACTATTAATCTTTCAGTGAATGAGTTTTATAGCAGATGGTAAACTTGATGTCTTCCTCAGAATTAAGTTTTTATATGTTTTAAGTTCTGCAATTTTTTATCGTTTGATTCGTAGACTTTCTGTCGTCACCAAATTTATGTTGGTATATACAGACTAGTGAATATTATCACTGTCTGTAGATTCGGTCAGTAGCATCACAGACGAAAAATATTATCATAGGTATTTACGTCTGTGGTAATAGTATTAACGAACCGAGTGATACCTCTCTGAGACTTGCCGTGTCGTAAATAAAATGTAGGCATGTGCCAATTATAGTGTTTGAGCATACCTGATGCCTAAGGTCCAGCGGCAGCGATGACAGCCTGCCATGTATGGAATACCAACTACTGTGGGTAGGTATGTACCAAATGAATTACTTGGACTTTTCTCTGGCTAACCGCATTAGACTGAAAACCAGCCCTGCGTAAAAATGAAAGTTCTTACGCAGAATTAGCAATTACTTGCAATTTAGTGATATTTTTGTACCTACATTATTATGTATTGTTTTATGACAATAAACTCATTTGTATTTGTATTTGAGACATCCTCAGAAATTGGCAAAAAAACTTGGTACTAAGACATCTGAGGGGATATCTATCGATGACTATAGTTTCAAGACTTTAACCCCCAATGTTAGTCTTGAAACTATAGTCATTTTATATCATTTTAGTTAAATGTGGAACAATAAAAACATAACGTGAGTTTCAACTTGTTAGTGTTTCAATGTCTTTGTAGATCAGGTAGTATATGATGATGGATATAAACTAGCTCTATGGATACTAACTATCGTCAGGTATCAGTTTGAGACGAACCACTAGTTTGTACATTTTTATCGAGTCAAGTAACCTAAGTTTAAGTAAATAAGGTGTGCTAGGATCGTTGTAGTGGTTCTACGTACCCAGGGACATGATTTGTTGCAACTACGAATAGGAGATCGTAGCAAGTGGAAATTCGTGGTCTTTGTCTAGGTACTTTTATGGGAAACAGGCGTGATTTTTGTGCGTACTTTTTTCTGCACAAGATCTTTGGTATAATATTCTCACACGGTTCAATCAGAACCTTTGGGCGTATCCCGGTTTATCATCGAATACTTTCATTGTGGAGCTCCGGGGGCTTTTCTATCAACACTCGCCATTTATTATCTGATATCAATGGCTTGTCGCATCGCGCCCAAACAAAGCTTCCTGAGGTATAACTCGACCATCTCTCTCAGACCCCTCAATTTCTATTAGCAGTATCTTTCTAAGTTTTCACTGAGCGGCGAAGCGGGTCAGCGGACGCTGGTTGGAGTATTATAATACGTTTAATGGCCTGTAATGAATGGCATAACATCCATAAAGCGACAATACAGCCACTCGAACATGGCCTTTTATATTAATACTTGATTTATAGTTAGTCACCGCGAAAAATGACTTTGTTTTGCACGTGTTACGAGCAACGTCTCCAAGACGATAGGTAGGTAGGTACGCGAATGTGGCCGAATCATGAATCAAACGAAGAATAGACTGGAATCCTTTGGCTTACCTTTATTTCTGGATAAAATATTTATGCGTTTGCCATTGTATAAAGTAAGCTTAAATTTAAGTTTTTTAAGGCAAACAATAAGATATTGAATTAATTCATATAGAAGCAATGATATTTTGAAAAATCAAACATATTACATTGACACTTGCTTTGTATATTGTAAGTACGAATTTCGTGAGAATACAAACAATTAACATTTAATCAACATGCAAGCGCAAATCTTCTAAAATAAATGAAGTTTCTCCCCTAAAATAATCCGAAAAGTACCTACTGGTTAAAACGATACGTACAATATGTTTATTAGCGTCCTTTGTGGCAAAATCAATGAAACTTGAATCTTACAAAAGAATTTTACGTAATCCTAACATCAGAAACTTTAAAAAGTTTGCTCTTTTCATGCTCTCAAAAGATAACGATCCTTCGAAGGACAGATGTCCATTTTATCTCACTTTTTAAAGCTCTCTATAAAAAGTCTAAGCTATTCATCGAAACAACACCTACGTAACTATGTATTGTATGTATAGGTAGATGTAGACAATACCGGGATAAATGTAACGTAAAATCACTTCAATGCGAAGGTATAATCCACTTAGAGGCATGTCGCAGCTTTTTGTCAGAATAGTAGACCGGTTCATTGATTTGTAAAAAATAACACCGCGGGGCACCTTGTGTGTAAACAGCGGCTTTGTGCCCCTGCTTCCTGGGCCTTGGTACAGATGGCACCATGATTCAAGTTGATTGGGTTTACTATATGCTGATGAACTTTCTTTCATTTGATTTATGACCGGTTCCAATAGCCTATTACAAAATGTGAAGGAAAACATCATGATAAAACCAGTACTCTAGCAGCGGCGATGGGCTTGCAACCTGTCATGTATGACAAACTTATGTTATACGTGACAAACACACACATTCACATTTCCAAAATAAACTAAAAATGAATTGATGAACTTTGTAAAATAAGATTTTTGTCTATTTTGAAACTTCATTCACTAACGAATCCTCATTAAAACTATAAATAAACTTCAACGAGTAAAGCCGGTGCTAATCAGTGCTTGTGATAAGAACTTAAGCTCAACCTACGGAGTACATAAATGTCTAATATAATAAAAATTGAAATCCTGACTGACTGACATAAAAAGCACACCCTAAAACAAGTGGAGAGTGCACCGAAACGCAAAATACGTCAAATCGAAAGGTCCAAAATTTAAGTCCAAGTTATTAGAAGACTAATTTTATATTGGCGCGAAAACAAACAGACAACGCAGACAAAGTCGCGGGTGGCCATTAGTTAACCTATAAGTACTGTCAAAAACCACATCTGCACACATAGTTAGAAAACAATGCTCGAGTGGAGACTTGTTTTTTTTTATGGTGATGGTAAATCAAGAATCAACTGAATCGTTTTGAATTAACAATCGGGGGCCTGATTCTACTATCACCCGTCGTTGTTGATTCGACAATTTGTTTCTCATTGTGTGTTACAGAGGCGGGCAGTAGCATCTTCTAAGTACTTACTATGGCTTTAAGTCGATGACGTGTGTCGAGCATTTGAGTCTACGATAAAGTCTCTGTGATGCAATTTCTTGACGGTTATTTATTGGAGTTGATTTGTGTCTAACGAAACTACTGCATTTTTAGGGTTCCGTGCCCAAAGGGTAAAACGGGAGTTGAAATTTTCACAGATTATGTATTTTTGTTGCCGCTAAAACAACAAATACTAAAAAACCGAATAAAATAAATATTAAGGGAGCTCTCATACAATAAATGTGATTTTTTTGCCGTTTTTATTCTAGATAATGGTACGGAACCCTTTGTGCGCGAGTCCGGCTCGCACTTGGCTGGTTATTATTGATCTTATGTATTATTGAACGTCTCGTTTAGGTTTTTAAAAGTCTTTGACAGACCTTGTTTAGACAGTTTATACCCGATTTAATACAAAATGTCGTTTCTATACAATCACCTACCAAGGGAATGAGGGTTCACGTGTGTTGTCTCTGAGCGAGTTACCCACGCTAATCCACACGTTTGGCCACTTTGAATAGAATGTCAGCGACTCTATAGCCACAGGATACAGTACCACCTATAGACAAACGCCTAGACGAGCGTGAGCGTAACCGTATCATTCAGTAATTGTACGAGAGTGGTACTAACGCGTACAATGGTTATTCCATTTGTTATCTTTATAGCCATAGATTTAAGAAGTATTTAAGTGAGGCGTACTGAAAGTTAAATATTTGAGTTCTGGCTGGAGCATTTTTTTAAGGTTTCTGTTTTGTATAATTATAAAATTGACCGTAACTTATATAAAATAAATCAATTCGCGGAATAATACTATCTGATGATGAAAGTAAATTTACGCGTTTCGCTAGTCATCTTATAAACTTGACAGCCGCTATACGGTATCGTTTCGATAGACATATGTCGACTGGGGATGAAGCAAAGCTTCGGAAAGGGCAATCACTACCACACGCCATTCAAAACACCCACAATAGTTTCTGGCACCTCGACCGTTCAACTTTGATTTATACGCGCTTTTCAGTTCGCTAGAATCGTGTGAACATAATTGTTGAGATATTGGAATTTTACGCTCTTAATAAAGAGATTGTGGGCATTTATGGGCTATTTAAGGAACTGATGATAAATGACGTGTTTTGCTCGTGTACTGTCGAACTCGAGTCTAAGATTGATTAATGATATCATTCATTGTTGGTTGGACTAGGTGCAAGTTTTTGCACTAAAATTGTGGATCAAAATTTTGTATTATAAAGCTAAAAATAACTTTGTGACAAGATACTTTTCAAAACATAATGCAAATCAGTTAGGACAACTATTATTTAATTTTTTAAACGGGCTTTTGACGCGTAAATACAATACTAGATACTTCTTATAGAACTTTATAACTACATGAATCCATGGTTTAATAATCATAACAATATATTTATAACTATGCAAGAAACAGACAGCAAATTCACTTTTTTGCGTGATCCTTTTACAAAATAGTTTAATATCAAGCTCGACCGAGGCAACTGCTTGTCTCAATCCATGTCGAAAACGCTACTAGGTGTTCTAGAAAGAAGCTAAAAAGCTGCCGTCTCGTTTATTCCACACATCCAGGGATATAGGAAGGTGAACTTAAAGGGGTTACGGGGCTTAGGCGCGTATACCCGCGCCGCGTCTCGTATTGGGGCTTACCGTGATTTACTCAGTACGTCGCTCGCGACCCGCGCCAACCAGTTTTTTTACTTTTAAACCGGGAGAGGAGAATGAAAGTATTAATTGAAACTTTTGTAGGGTTTTTGATTATATTTTTTCACCGTTATTCACTTCAGAGATCGACTACTCGTAAATGAGATTGTTTATATGCTGCCGATGGTTAAAAACGCTTGAAATTTTATAAAAAATACATGTGTATCCAAAGAAAAAGAAAAACATTCTGCCCTACCTGTAACATCAATTTATTTAATTATGTTGTTTTAAAAAAAATACATTATTTTATTTTTATAAAAAACATAATTAAACAGGGAAGGTTTGTCGCCAACACGACTGAGGAATACGGAATACCTCAATCAATAGATTGCTCAGATATAAAACCAATTAATTAATGTATCTTGAAAATATGAACTTTTTTTGTAATGGACTTTGAACTTTGTTTGTTTGATCTACTGCATTTTTAAATACTTTTAACTGTGTGTTGTACCTTATATCAACATTAGCCTCTATACCTACCTCCTAGATAAATACTTTAAAAAATAACATGACTATAATAAAGACTTCGCTTGCTTTGTTATGAGCTACTTGAAAATCTGAAATGTCCTGATCTTTAGATCATAAGAAAGTAAGTTCGGTGCCACCGTATCTTTTTTCTGTTTACTTACCGGATCAGGGGTTACCCTTTATTGGGTAAAGTCGGAAAACTGATATTCCGCGACATAAACTTAGGCGCGACTTTATTGGCGGCCAAAGATTTGTATCGGGTTTATTCCAAATGCAATATGTGATCGAACAGTACCGATTACGAACAGGGATGGAGGAAATTTTAAAGTATTAATGCTATTATTATGTCGGTCAATAGTACAGTAGCGTTCCTATTTTTTTTTAATGTTTCTTGTTGCTGGAACAAGCAGATGGCCCACCTGATGTTAAGGGGTTCCCATTATCTATAACAGAGCATTGCCTCGCAGGTCACGCTCATTATAAACGTGCCCTTACGATGTACTTCTCTGCGTCCATCAACCTGAGGCATACTGGTGTTAAGGTTCGAAGTCCATCGTGATTCAAATCCTATTTGCTCTCTCACGATATAATTATGTATAACTTCATCTATACTATAATATAATAAAGAAGAAATATTTGATTGTTTGTTTCTTTGCATTGAATAGGCTCCAAAACAACTGAGCCGATTTAAAAAATTCTTTCACCGTTGGGAAGCTACACTGTCCTCGAGTGACGTAGGCTATATATTTTCAAAACAATTAGGGATCCTTACTTAAACTCCAATAATGTAACCCAAGGTGTAAAAAAATTCCTTTAATCGCGTGCGCTGCGAAAACTATTGGTTTAAAACTTTTTGTTAAATACTTGTGCGAAGCCGGGATAGGCCTGCAAAATGTGGGTATGTGCCATCTGTCATATTCGGACGTACCTCTGACTACTTTAGGCATCCTCAAAGAATCTTGGTACTTGGTACCAAGAGGTTTGTGGGAATACCTACAGTGCCCGAGGATTAAAGCCGTGAAACTATTTCTTTCTTCAATATACCCTTATGAAAAATTTACAGCGTGTCCAATTTTACACCTATGATTCGGTGTCTGCGCTGTGGGATACAGCTAATCAACGGTGGCTTAAATGAGTTACGACGTAGCGAAGACGAGCGGACGGAAGTAAGTAATATTGTTCCGTGGAATCCAATGCAATGCTGTCGGATAAGCTTATTATATGGCCGAGGAAACACTAATACCTAGCTTAGTTAGTACGTTTAGGAGTTTTTAGGCCACCCATAGACCTCTGTTATGGCTGGACTGTTAAAACTGGAACTCAGAGCTATTAAGTATTAAGATATAAATGTCACTAGAAGTCCCTTATTCAAAAGATAATTTTTATCAGAAACTTTTTATTAAGATACAACTTAAAATGTCCACCTATTTTTAAAAAGTAAAGTTAGATACGTGTCTTGTCACTATTATAATGATAAATATAGGTAGGTATGTTTGCTTGTCTATGTTGTTTGTAAAACCTATAATCGCAAAATAATACTGCTTTTTACGTTATTCTTTAGATAATCGCATACTAAAATCTAAGCATACGCGTAGTAAGTACCTACTTATAAAATAGCGTCGTTTACAAAAATAGATTCCCCACATTTACTAAACAATAAAGTTTGGCAAAGCTGCCATAACCCGTACCCTTTGATTGTCGTGCGATAGCAACAATGTAAGCAACAAAGGAGGTCAGTCAAGGCAATTGGCTCACGAGCGTGACCGGAGCGCCCGCACTGACCCGACTTACGAACTACTTTGCCCAACACCCTTTACACAAATTGATTTTAAATGGCGATTTATTTCCGCCCCATATCGCCGATCCGATCTTCCTACGAGTTTTACGGGAGGCTTTACGTGGGGTTAAGGAAGTCCCAGTTATAAAACGGTTTATTTCTTTTCATGGCGGCACTTAAGTACCTACTCTAATTACCTGGATTAACCTATCCGAAACCTTCATTATGCGACATGAACGCTCAACTTTAGCGAGCCACGATTGACTCACAAGCGAACTCTTTGTAACAACAAAGCTCGTAACGGAACGAGTTATAAAACAAGGTAAACGCTTGAGCGGTGACAGTTTTTTATCTCCGATTCTATACATAACGGGTGTTTGAAATAAAAGTTTTGTTGCTGTATTGCAAAATGTTTACCCTTTTGCAAAATTTTGTGCAAATTACTTTATGAGTGCGTTTTTTGTTGATGCAGTTTACAACTGTAGCGTGAGGGAATGTTTACCCGCCCGCTTGCAGATGGTTCTGTGTTTTATGAAATGCAAAGGGAATCGTGTCGCATTCTAAGTCGTCGTCTTATACAAATAAATAGTAACCCTTCGGTGGCGGCGCGTTTGCTGCCGAAAGGTTTATTTTTATTGCCGTTGACTTTCTTTTAGTGTACCCCTTCATAATTGCCAGGGTTGAGGGTAAAAAATAGAAATCGCAATTTCTTTGCGAATACTTTTTTGTTTTCACACTTCGCGAATTGCGTTTCTTTTTTTGCATTTTGTCAAAAAGTTGCAATAAAAGTACAGTTAGACACACAATTATAAATAAAACAAAGAAGGGTTTTTTTCGAACTTGTTTCTGGAAATCATAATTAACTGATTGGTGAAAGAGCTTTGATAAATTTATCTGCACAGCAGGTACTCCGCTCTCTGGAACGGCGTTGCACCAAAGTAAACTATAAATTTATATTTTTTTCCGAAATTGAGACATTTTGCGACCGCAAAGGCTCTTTCCAGCAGGGGGTGTCACCGACTGATATATATTTTCTCATTCTAGTAAGTAAACGACAGAATTGACAAAGCATCGTAAGTGTGTGAGTAATGTGATGTAATTGAGATGTCTGGAAGGTGCAATAGAAAGTTAGTGACAATAGCTGTCAGTAGAGATTTTGTGGTCACAATGAAACAAGCGATAAGTGAACTATTTTGATGTCAGGGACACCTGACTTCCAGTTTCAAACAAACTGGAGTTGACTGAGTGGATTGGAGAATTCGTTTTCTATTACCTTTGAAAGCATCACAGTTTTTCGTTTTAGTGGTTTTTTTAGTTTTATTTTAAGTTCTACTGTGTAGTTTCATTGGCATTTTAACTGACACCCTCCCTGTACCCGTCCAGAGGTTGAATTTCGAAAGTTTCTTTATTAGTACACCTTTACACACCAAGACGAATATACCCTAAAAGATTGAAGTCTCTACAGTCAGTGGTTTTAAACTGTGTGACAGTCAGTCGATCAGAACAATGATTCAATAATTAATATAGATTTTGAGTTAGTTGAGTTTCGAACCAGAAGACGGAATGTAGGAACCACCGCCACCACTATAACCACTTCTAATCAAGGTAGAATTTTGGAAATAATCGGCCAGATCCTAATAATCATAGACTGAATTTAAAACCAAAGCTTGCCATATAATTATGTTGTAGTAATATTCTATTTATGTGACAGTTTGATCTCTGCTCCGCCCAATATAAACCAAGTCTAACCTATTTTTGAACTTTTACAACATTTAAATGGGAGTGAATGAATAGCGTAAACAGTTTTGTGTAATTAAGTGAATCGGACTCGACGATTTGAGAGATAATAGACGAATTCTCTCCAGAATTAGTGTGACTAATACTGACGTGGGTTTACATGGCGTTGAAAGGAAGTTAAGGTATAACAATGGTGTCACTGTTTTGTTCTTTTGTGGAAAAGTGTGTCACAGTTTTTTGCTCTTTAATGTTTCTTTCAGATTCCAAAGTACAACCTTTGCCACACACTCTGTTAGTAAATTGTATACCATCAACGTAATGGGTAACTACTATTTATTAAAAAGAACTATTAATACTATTAAAAGGAGAAAAAGAAGAAGAATTCCATTGGTGCTGTTTATACAAAAAAATACGTAACGCAAACACTAACGGACTTAGTAATAATAGGTGTTATTAGTAACTTTTCAAAGATGCCATAGTGTTATGGTTTTCAGTGATGAAAAACTCTTTGAAATTAAAAAAGTCTAGGTTACAATTACACGATAGACTTATCGTGTGATGAGATTTCTTCAGTTTTAAAAACCCATCATGTAAACCCATCGTATCTAATAAGGATCCCTAAACAGGGTGTCCGCCGGCGTCGATATGTCAGAGTAGCGAACACTCGTAAAATTTTATCACCTTTAATGGGTCCGCAGTGATTTGTAGCTTTCTGACTATTGGTAAAATGAGTTGTTTTACTGTGAACATGGTTTTACGTGAAAGTATTGGTTTCTTTTCGTGTAATTAAGTACACAGATAATGTATATTTTCCTTTTTTTAAAACCAATTAGTATTTTAGCAGCTGTATGGAATACTAGCTACTGCAAAATGTGGGTATTACCAAATGTACTATCTGGACGTACCTCTGACTACCCCTCCCTAATACATACTAGTAGACATCCTAGAAGAATCTCGAGTACGTACTTGGTACTAAGCATTGCTATATCTTTATGTATATTTTTTAGATAGGGTTGTTAGATTAGTTGGAAATTGAGCGACTCTAAAGAAATACCTAACTCTATCTATCTGTCACTTCAAGAGTAGTCACACACTGCATTTTTAGCAGATTTTTTTATGCTATACAGAACTTTACCTTGTGGGTTACGCACGATATTTACGTGCCTTACGATGCACTACCTTGCGTCCATGAACCTGGGATGTTAAGCCGCATGCGCCTGCATGCATGTGTTGCAATTAATGCTGGACATAATGCTCAATTGGAACGATACTGACACTCTCAAAATGAGAGAAAGAAACGCGCGTTTGCAGTGACCTGTTTGTATTTTGTAGTAGAAGGTATTACATACGTAATAATAGGTTGCAAGCCCATCGTCGCTAGCTAAAAGTTATAAGAAGAAGGGGTCGAAGAACCTGATCTAACAAAACTCTGTTGAAATGTATATTTTCTCACCATTTTTCAAAAAATGAGCATTCTCCGACGTATGAATGGTAGGTATCAATTTAACGCAAAAAACAACAATGAAGTAGGATATCGATGGCAAGATATCGCTCCAGGCGAGATCCGGCACAAAACCCGCGCTTGCTACCGGAAGCTCTTCCTTCTCACACGGCATTCACGCGCAAACAATACCTACAGTTGCATGACAAATTCGACACGGCCGATCGCAGTCACAATTGAATCACTACGTATTGTGTGCCAGTTTGATAATATTTATTAACATCTATATCTTTGCATTCCAAGGAAGTTTTTACGATGTTTACTTTAGGTCGCGCACAAAGACTAAATCCGACTTTTGTTGTGTCGTTGGCAGCGAGATATTAAAAGCACGTGTGGCCAAACAAAGGTTGCGTTATGCGGGGGATTATTTGCCAATTTATGGCGCTTTTTGTAAAATCCGTTGAAAGCCAACGCCGGAAATTTGGCTCCATTTCAGAATGATATTTAAACTATAAATAATGCGCGTGAAGTATGAGTGACAAAAATATTCTGAAGGATACCTACTCACTGGTGAAACGTTTATTTTTGTATTTAAATTTATAATTTTGAAACATAGAAAAATACAATGAATACCAAGTAATATAATAAACATATACATGCACAAAATACATATGAAACACTATCTGCAGACTGTTTCAAGCAACCTAGAAATAACTCAACTGTTACAAATCAGTACTAATCGGAAGCGTTCTTTGGCTGCATTACCACGCTGAATCGCAATACTAATACGCCAGATACTCACCAGTGTTCAGGTCACGCGTCACTTTGACCAGCCACCCAGATATTAAATTATACAAACCCGGAAGGCCTTGACCCATCGACCTAGACCCATCGACCCCAAGAGCAAATGTAGAAATAACTCATATTATTGTAATATACACAAAATTTGAAAGTCATTAAATGTAAATAACCTAGCCAATTTTAAATAGCGTTCATTTTTATGCCACCGCTCAAAAAATTATCTCCAGAAATGTTACCGCGTCGCACGCATCCCCATAAAGGTCGGTACAAACAATCCCGGTATTTTAAAACAAAAGAAAAAAGTCCAGCCATGTGTCGATAGACGGATCGACGAGTACCGTGTATGATACGCAAAAAAAGAAGAAAAAAAACATTAAACCGCGTCGGAACAATCGAAGCTAACTTATAAAATATGTATCCTACCGGCTTTCCAAACTTGCACTGGTACTATTTTGACTTTTTTGGTGCTATTTTGACCGCGATCGGGATTTTCCGACAAGAGAATGGATCATAAAGGCTGTTTCGACGATCATTCGCTTTTGCGCTTGTGAATAATCTAACCTGCATGTCCGGATTGATAGAACTCTTTTCATGGTAGGTATGTAGAGGGTTTGATTTTAGGCATTTACCTTTTGTTTAGTGCTGCGCTATGGTGTTCATTTATTTGATGTAGATATATTAGGGTTTTGATAAATTATCACATAATATCTATCACAGTAATAATTGACATGAATTGTCAAAAATAAAATAAAATAGGCTCTAACCGTTGTAAAGCGTTGTCGGGTTGTCTACCGTGACAACGCTTCATCGCGTTTCATCACGCTTGGCAGATGGATTGATGACACGGTGACAGTACTCAAGAGATGCTACTGCCCATTTCTTCGGGCGCTCCCTTAGTCCTTCCTCTTACGACATTCATGGGAAGTAATGGAGGTGTTCCCACCATAGCTACATTATACCCCCGTAAATTTCCTGGAAAAATAAATATTTATGGACAAATATATTTTTACACAACGTCATCTAACACCAAATTATGCATAGCTTGTACTATGGAACTAGATGACTAATATAATACTTATGTACCTTTTTAATACGTTTTAGAATACAATACAACATCCAGGCAGAATAAACCTCTGTGTTCATCATACAAATGTTTGTTCTCGGTTGGGATAAACCCACCACCTACAGAAGGCAGGACTACTACGAACTGAGCTGAGGCGGCTGTCGTAAAGAAGGTAACTATTACAAATAATAACAAAAATAACATCGTATAAACGGATAAATTTCTGATTTGTGTGTGTATTCAGAACGAGATAGTAATAAAATTGGAAAACGCTTTCCTGGAAATTGTTTCCATTTCCGGTAATTGTATTTCGTTCATAATTCAAGCTCTCAAATAAAAATATCACCTACAATTGGTTCTCAGAAAAAAAGTGGGCATTGTTTTGTAGAACTATGCGAAGTTGCATCATCATCGTCATCATCTTCATCATATTTTTTTTTTAAATTAACTTACGCTGTGTCTTCCAGTTCGTAGTTGCCACTCAGAAACCTTTATTTCCCAGTGGTTTTTTGTTGGTTATTCTAATAGGTATAATATTCTATAATAAACTTGTCGTAACGCGCGTGACTTCGTCTGCTTGAAGCTATTTTCATATAAACGTCAACCCCGGCTGTATACGTTTAGAGGTCGAATTTCGGGAATTCCTTTCTTAATACACCTCTACGCACCAAGACAAATATACTCTGAAAATTTCAAGTTTCTACGACCAGTGGTTTAGGCTGGTGCATTGTCTACAGTCAGTCAGTCAGTCTGTCGATCAGTCAGGACAAAGATTCTTATAATTGGTATAGATACCTATAGATTTTTCTCTAAAACATGGTAGGTACTCTAACGTTGTCGATATTAAAATTTTGTATGATGATAACCGATAAAGCTAACGTTTTAAAAGTATCCGCCTGCGACGCAGAAGGTTGCGGGTTCGATTTCCGCTTAGGGATAAATGTTTGTACGATCTGCAAATATTTATTCCGGGTGTTCTGGGTATTTTTTATTTTATTTATTTATTTATTTATCATAGAATCAACAGCACTTAGAGATATTAACTTAAAACTTATAAACAACACTTACTGCCAATAACAGATTCCTACTTTGTACACGAAGCTATTATTTTATTAATTGTCGCTAAAGGAACGATTACACAAAAAAAAACAACAAAAGCAAACGGAAAAAGAATAAAAAACAGTTTTCTATGTAAAATAAAAAATATCTATTGCATGCATGTATGCATGCATGTAGCATGTATTGTATTTTATTAAGTTTATCAGTCATCTAGTACCCATAACACAAGCCCTGCTTAGATTGGGGCTAGATGATGCTGTGTGGATTGTCCAGCATTATTATTATTATTACACTTACGTCACAAATATCAAATTGATTCGTGCTTAACCCTCAGTAAATATTTCACGAATATACATTAAAGCTACTTCCGGAAAGCAGTCCTTAAAATAACAGATATAACACTGTATTCGGCAGCAGACGACCGTAAGATGGGATGTTGTGATGTCTGCGCACTATCGCGTGCGATCCAGCTCGTAAAAAGATGTCATTAATTAAGTGGTGAATGTCATTGGTTTTTGATGAGGTTGCCCTTTTTTGTGTCGTGTGTTCAAAGTTTCGAAAACGATTCTGGGACGCTTACTAGGCGTTTTGTTAATAGCTTATAATCGAAATACAAAATGAGACTTCAACCACGTTGCGTTGAGTTACTCAATAAAGTACTTGATATATTTTTATTTTTGAACACCAGTGATCTAGTGGCAGTGACCTCGCCTTCTGATCTTAAGGTTGTAAATTCAAATCCTGGCATGAACTATTGAGTTTTTCTATTATATAAAAAAATGTATATGCGCAACACCAGTGCTCTTAGTCTTAGTTGCATCTTGTCACGTATGAAATCCAACTATACTGCAAATGTGGGTATGTACCAAATGTAATATTTGGACATACCTCTGACTACCCCGATTAGACATCTTCAAAGAATCTCGATTAGGTACTTGTTTCTAAAAATCTAAGGGGATATCTACCGTGCCTGGGGATCAATTATTTTTGGCAAAAAAGCCAATTATTTTTTGTTATACTTCTGTGTCTAAAAAATTGAGGCGCAATTTGAGTCAAGGTTTGTTCTGCTTTTAGTCATGCTTTGGCTAACATATAATATCTAGAATCAAGTAATTTAAATGGAACTGTAAGATTTACTCTATGTTGACTTAAAGAATAGCTTCATGGAATGGAACAAGAACTTGGTTTGGTATCTATCAAAAACATTGCAACATTTGATTTGGCTGGACAGTTTCAAACAAAACTCAACTTTTCATATTGAGTACTGCCAAGTATTCAGTTATTCCAATTTCTAAACCCAAGCTTGCGATTCGAAATTGAATATAAAATTTAGTAAAAACAAAAAAAAATACTATGGGATATTAATTATGAAACGACAGTCATCAGACAAAATTAATGAGTCTACTATCGACGCCAGGGTTTTGTCTTCCGTCAGACATTTATAAGCGTCCAGCAATCCCCGTCAGTCCACCCGTCATCGCTAATTTGCCATTGTTTCCATGACGCCACCTTTTTGCTAAAACCATAAAGAAGATAAGGTTTTTGTTTGGCATGTGTCTGATCAGCAGGACGGGATGAGGTGTGGATCATTTATCTTTGGGTACGGGTGTTAATTGGTGGAGATGTTTTATTATTTTCTGATAAGAATGGTGTTATGAGAGGTATGACTTTTAGGTCTACTTTGAGAAACCGACCCCTTAACTTCCCAGTGTAGAGAAATCGGCCAAGTGCGAGTCGGACTCGCGCTCGAAGGGTTCCGTACCATTATCTATAATAAAAACGGCAAAAAAATGACGTTTGTTGCATAAGAGCCCCTTAAATATTTATTTTATTCGGTTTTTTAATATTTATTTAGTTGTTCTCTCTCTAACTATCACGGTTCATGAGATACAGCCTAGTGACAGACGGACAGACAGGCAGACAGCGGAGTCTTAGCAATAGGATTCCGCTTTGCTCTTTGGGTACGGAACCCTAAAAATGACTTAATTAGCAGTATGTGTGTATACTCGAGTTTCAATTCCTGCTTAGCCATAATTATGAAAGACCAGCTTTAAAAATAACGTGATTTAAAAATTGATGTTAAAGATTTTACAACTAAAAACTGGCAGTGGTTTCTTGTTTCATCTACTTATTTTATAGATCACTGTCTCTTATAGCATGCAGTCACTTGGTAAGCTTCCAACCAATGCCAACCGAAATCTTGCAACAAAACGTAGGAGCAATCGCTGCAGTTTGGAGCCTCCCCAGACTCGCATCGGCTATACGTTAGCTCCTCGCGTCAAGGCGACACTGCTAGGTTGCTATAAAGCACGGTGCAATAAAGAGAATGGATGCCGCCCATCGCCGGGCACCGGCCGCCGGGAGGATTACCCGAATCGCCACTATTTATCGCTCGAGCCTTGCGCCCAGGTGCCATCAATCTATTTAATGATCGGGTCAGCACATACTCTTGGCCTTTTTGGCGCTTGCCTCGCTCGACGCAAAACGAAGACGCGGATTCGGGAGATGGACGTTTGATGAGGCGCTTTGTGACGATCGCGCATGGACGCACTGTACATTAGAGAGTTCTTTTTTTTGGGGCCAGAGCTTGATTTTGTGAGGGAACAAAGTGTTGCGGATAAGTAATGAGTATTTTATAGCAGTCATGTTTACATGTATTTATATGGCTGGTCCTGAACTTTGAACCAAAGCGTCAATAATATGAAGTCTCAATTTTTTTTGTTTTTGTTTATGTTACCACTTAGTTACTTCTATCTGCATAATTCCATACTCACCTATTCCGAATAGGCTATTCGATTGAATCAAAAATAAATCTTTGAGGTATCTTAAATTGCTCCCCATCGTTTGCATCTGTATGTGGGTAAACGTATTTTGATCCGGTCATAAAGCGAGTAAAATGACAAGGTCCGCATAAATCAGCCTTAGGGAGTGAGGGTCAATGGCTCAAGATAGCCAGTACAGTCGCGCACAAAAGGCTATTGGAATGACGCGGTCATACATTTGGCGGGATCGTGCGCTCAGCAATGGATGTGGGGATTGTACGACATTTACTCACGAGACTTCGGCTAAGCTTTGTTTAAACGGTTCTTGGCTGTTCCACATCGAATGGTGTGTTGGTATCTTTGTTTGATACTGTGGGTATGGAGTGCGGAAGTCTATTGGGTTTGAGTGGCACCATTCGCTGGCGCATCTGGTTTCTCAACACTGAATAGGCCTCGTGACATCTTGATTTATAATATAAACTCTACTGACTTTTTTATTCGTTTTATTATATCTTACGATGCACTGGAAACAAAGTGATATACTAAATAGTTATCAAAGTCCATAAAATGAACTTTAGTTTTAAAATCTTTTAAAAGACGCATCAATTTCTTTATTTTACATTCCTTTCTTACTACACCTCTGTGTAACCAAGAAAAGACCAGAAATACTACAGGGTTTCGGTTCGTGTGAAAATAACTTCACACGGACTGTCGCGGAAGTCACGCGCGTTTTCTATAGTTTGACATAAGAGGTCCTAAACCGGAAAATTTTTTGATTTCTGAATGTGTTATGACAATTAGTGTCAGCAGGTCTACTCTTAGAAACGATAAACGAAGTTTCGTAATAGTCGTCTTGAGTTACACTACGCGGCATGTCAGGCAGCGTCAACTTGACTTTTGACGGTCACCAAGTTACTCCGCAGTTTATTATAAAACGACAATACGAAAGTTCGTTTATCGTTTCTAAGAGTAGACTTGCTGGGTTATTTTATGGTGATGTGTTTTTTATCAGTGTCAAAATTACAGTAGATTTTATTTGGTATAGACTGAAGCGAAATTTCAACAGTTATGATTCACACAAGTGCACTAGTTGGTGAGAAATGTCGACGCCAATGATGCGATTAGGGCATAACGTGCGGCGCCTGCCCCAATAAGCCGGGTCTTGTCTAGAGTAAACTTGCTTATTTCACCTGAGCAAACTGCCGCCCGCCCATGGGTGAGGGCGCGTTTCCATTCTCATAATGACGGAAGCTGAATAAAAATACTGTATGACGACTCTACCAATAAAATCGTTATTCGTTATAGTTCGTTCGTTCGTGGCTTGTAGTAGCCCACTGCTGGACATAAGTCTTTCCCACACGTTTCCAGAAAGAACGATTTTGAGCTCTTTCCATCCACTGACTCTCCACGACCATAACAATGTCGTCAGACCAGCGAGTAGAAGGGTGTACTATGCTTTTTTTCGGTTCGTGGTTATGACAGCAAATCTTTATCATTATCATCTTTAATCTTTAATTACGCGGACGAAGTCGTACGCTTTTAATTAAATGTATATTATAATATTAATACCTAATAAGGCTGCAACTTAGTAAGTTGCAGCAAAAGGTATGACATTTCATGAAAGTGATTCTTAAACAATCGTATTATGTGTCCAATAAAAACGTAAATATTCAAACGTACCTACGAATAATAGTGTAAGCATAATATAGTTCCTGAAATGGACACATACCTTGAGGCGGGTAAGTTCGTGGGCGGGCGGCGCGCACTTCCGGTCAAGTCGCGGGTAGCTCTCGGCTTCCGGCCGTCCAATTTGGCCACATTCAGCCGGTGGAGGGGGTAAGACGTTTGATACCCACCCCCACCTTGCAAATTTCTTCGGGCTTAATGTATGACCTGAAAACGAATAGTTTATTTCAAATAAGTTGGTTGGTATTTTGTGTCATGTTTTTTTTATTTCTATTTTAAATAAATGAATTGGCACACAATCATTGTAGTTATTACGAACACATGTCACTTTTTTTCGGACGGGCAAAAAGGCTAGTATTATCGCCTTGGCCTAGATAAGTAGACTAATAAATATAGTTCTTAACTTTGATTAACATATAGGTTAAGTTTTATCTCGTTTGATTGAATTTCTTCCAAAACGCGGGCGTAAGCGGTGGCTGCTAGTAGATAAAAATAATAAAGAGTTTAAGCAATATAGCAAGGCGTAAGTATATTTTAATCTTAATCTGCACCCTTCTATAATCCGTCGTTAAGCACGAAACAACTAATTATAAGATGAGCTCAGGTTAATCCCCGTTTGACCGGATCGGGCCTTAGACCGTCGCAATTAAATGGCTTGAAGCCAAACAGAAGGCTCTTTGAGGCGGTGAGAGACATTGATATAGGTAGGTGAGGCAGAGTCTGGCCACAATATTTTTCTTTCTGAAAAGTAAAACATTGGCTGAAAAGTTCAAGTGGTCAGGGTATAGACAAGGGTAAAGGTGAGGTTTTGATCCACCAGAGGTATTTGTTGGAAAAAGATCGTATAGGTTTTTTTCTTTGATTTCCTAAAACTTTGAAGGTAAAATGAACGATAAAGTTGTTGTTCAAAATTTTAAGTAGGTAGTTGATTGATCGTTGAAATATTTACTAGTTTTAAAAACTAGTAGATATTTCAAACACGATAAAATTTATATCTCAATGTTGGGTATGCGCTAAATATTTGGACGTACCTTTGACCCCCATTAGATATCCTTAAAAAATCTTGAGTCGGTACTCCTTGGAAATGAGAGAATATCTACCTAATATTTATTAAATAATAAACAAATAGAAGAAGAAGAAGTTTGCAGGTTTCGTATATATTTCAGAAACACTACTTGTACACATTCAATTATTACTTAGATGTTACTTGAATAAACTTAGATAAACTGCTTGAATTACTGATTTCAGTTCCATTCGTAAAATAGGTTTTACTCATAAAGTAAGACATATTTTTAATCAAAAAGCTCTTTTTCATTTTCAAGAATACCAAAACGTATAACCACATCCTTCCACGCATATAATTACTGCAAAAATTTTTGGCAGCGCACACCGCATTATCAAAACAAAGGTCCCGTAAAATCCACACTAGGTGGCCGGCAGCTCATTAAGGAGTCGCAAGGGTAAAAAGTAGACCCTCCAACGCATCGCTTTTTGTAAAAAAGGCTTAATTAGGCCTCATGCGGCTACCCTACAACCCCTGTAACTTTTAATAAATGTCCGAAGAGACCCCGTTACAGAGTACGTACCTACATGGGATTACTGGCATAATACGATGTAATGGCCTTAATTTGTTTTCTGTCATCTTCGGAAGCAACATTGTATTTTCATTTTAATTGTTTTTCTCTAAAAAAAAAAACTAACGTTATTTTGTAGTTGGTTGGAATCCCGTCGCGCCGCTGCTAGATAGCTTGTTTCTTCACGATGTTTTCCTTCACCGTTTGAGATCAATCTAGCATTGCGCACATACATTTTTCGGCAAATAATCGGATTCAAATGTACAACCCACCTGGGTTGGGTAAAATAAATATGGTAATCGCAATTGACGATGCACGACACTAATCTGCTATATTAGGTATAGTTCAAAGAGCTACAGGTATTTCCCACGTATTACGATTTCGTGCGCGTGTGCCCACAGTCGTGGGAAGGTATTAAATATCCCGAATCAGTGCACATCTCGTGAATGAAACTCAGATAGAAGCATCTGATAGTGTTGTTACATACAAACACATCCACTATAACGTGAGCTTTCATCCCCTTCTAGAACCTAAGCACGTTTGATGGTTTAACTGCAGTGGTTTGTTTGAAAAGGTCAGAGTATGATGGTCGCATTATTTTAATAAAGCGATGCGCCCACTTATCAGCGCCATCTGTGTGCCGCGGGTACAATGACGGATCATCCCATAATGCGAACGGGAAAAAATACTGCGTATTGTAGATTTTTTGCAGCACTGTTCCGGGTTATTGTTGCGTTCTTAATTTTATGGGGTAATTTAAGCAAATGACACGGTTTTATCTTTGCATCTGATGGAGAGATAGTGCTTGTGAATGAGACTCGTTCTTACCATGTAACTAGATCTGTTTACAATGTAAGGTTAGATTACAAAATCTTGGACTGGTCACAGGTAAACGCAAAACTTATAATATGTGAAGTACCTTATTGTATGTGAAATATCTTATCAACATGGTCTGCAAAGATGGCTATGGCTTATTTGAACCCTTGTCACAGGTAAATACAAAACTTACAAGATGCGTGGTATCTGGATTATAAATTTTACATAGGCATGCAATGCTGAATTGGATGATGGATTCAACATATTACATTGGCATGGATCGAAAAAAAATACTTTTTTCAGAACCTATGGGGTTTGAATATAAAATAATATTACACGGGTATTTATCGCGTTCACCTTTGTTATTTTCCGTGGGCGTGTTGCTAAAGCCGTGGAAAAACCAAACAACATGAAAGTGAGAAACAAAGGTAATACACAAAAAATACTCGTGTACTCGTGTGTGTATAAATGCATGGTTTCTGCATGGTTTTGACAAAAATAATTTCAATGCTTATGTAATAGGCATAAAGGTATATGATTATCAGAGTAATTTTTCGTTGCAACGACTTCAATGAAAGTCGGCCTAAAAACTCCGCCACCAGAATATACCTACCTACCTACTCTATATGACATTACTTTGTTCCTTAGCACCTGTCTGCTCAAGTAATGTTGGTTAAAATGCCACCAAAATTACGCAGAACTTATAAAAAAAACTGAAATACAAAAGATATGTAACTTCCAAAGATCAAAGAAGGTCCGTGAAAACAAATCGACATTACTTTCCTTGCGAATCTTCAACTCATTTCTTGACTTCTGTCAATTCTATCCTATAGTACTATCTGTTCTATAGAACCATACACATGTGAAATAAAATGACTCACTTTAAATGTTTACACTATAAAGACAGTACATCAATGCTTTATGGCCTCAGAGGACAATAATGAGAGCACATAAAGCCGCTGCCACATCGGCGGCGTATCTCGATCTGCGTCTCAATGGAGGTTATTTACATAGCAATAAGGTGAAGATAGAATCTCGTCTCCGCAGGCAGCACCTTACCTCAAACCATGGAGTAGGGAAAACTGAATGTGGTATCAAATGATGGTTACTTGACAAACAATCGAAAATTCGAAACAAAAAATCGAAAATTTATCTATAAAGGTGTAATATTAAAAAGCTCTTTGTGAAAGGGCTCGTTAAGGGAATAAATTTTTAATGAAACTCATCAGATCTCTTCCAAACTCTTAAAGATGTCTAAGAAGGTGGTCAACGGTACGTTCAAATATTACGTTTAGCACATACCTAAATACAATAAGCTAGCGGGCCGTCCCGGCTTCGCACGGGTTTTAGTAAGGATCCCTATTTTTATTTTAAATATAATATAGCCTATGTCACACGGGGATAGCGTAACTTTCCAACGGTCAAAGAATTTTTCAGATCGGTCCAGTACTTTCAGAGCCTATTCAATGCAAAGAAATAAACAAACAGTCAAATACTTCCTCTTTATAATATTAGTATAAATAACCAAATACCGTATAAATCAAAGAAGTTTTGAATTATTCGGTATGTGTGACAAGATTATGCGTAGATTCGCTCATGTGTGACACACGTATGTCTTGTAAACGGCCTTTTTCTTCTTTCGTAATTCATGGTCGCAGTTATTGGCAGTGTGCACGCTGCTTATGGTCGGAAGGAAATCAACTGGGGTGTCACGTAAGGAGTTTTTAAACAACTCTTGTGGATTTATCTGTCGGGAAATGAGATTGCAGTCTTGATGCTGGGAGGCACATCAAAGATCAGATAAGAATTGATTTTATTGTTATTTGGTCTACCTACTATTTTTTCAACCCATGGAAACTTTAGTTCTATTTGTATATTTTACTGCGACTATTCTTTACGGTAGAATGTTTTAACCAAACAAAAAATTCTAGTGTATATTTATAGTAAAAATATATTCCTTTTTTTGAGGAGTTATTATGTAAAATCTATATTACAACGAGTATCAAGCCGATATCATGAAAACTGAAAAATATCAAGTAAAGCTTATCTTCGTCTAAGCTTCCTAAGATAAAATATAAATTGGACTAATCCTGAAATAGATTGTATGAAATAAAAAAAAACATACATCGGTTTATAATTGGCAAAAATATAGTAGGTAATAAGATAAGTAAAAAACACCCGTATTTCGAATGCTGTTTTGTTTTCTACTAATCGATAAAAATTGTATCGCAATACTGTCATTTTCTTGTTTTTGCATCTATATAAGAATATGAAAATTGTGAAAATCAATATAAAACCCATCAAATAATGAAGAGTTATATTCTCATGCGAAGAAGGTCAAACTAAAGTAATTCGTCTCAATCGATATAAACGTTGTTTGACAATTCAATTCTACAACCCCCCAAATATTAAAATCGGAGTTTATGAAGTGTGACTGTTGACTGAGGCGAGTATGTTACAGAGTCGATAACAGTTACTACGCCCCGTGGCGAACCGATTTGTATGGAAATTGTAGAAACGGGTGTCGGGGATGTTATCCGGAGGTGCCATTTGATGGCATAATTTGGGACAGCGAACGTAAAACCAGATTTATGCTTGTTTGTGCTTTATTGAATGTTGTCGAGTGGGGCCACGGGTTATGTTGGACTTAGATTAGGTTTTAAATGATATTCCATTTCAATACAATTTTAACAGTATCTTTCTAAGCACTAATATTTGTAGATTTGCTTTTTCTCACAAGAAAGCACGTCCGTTCAAATCTGTTTACTTAACTAAAAAACGCGAAGAAAAGTTGGTTTTCAAATCTCAAACTACATACTAATCAGGTTTACTAATCAGATAATGGAATAATCTGTTGCTCAAGTTTTAAACCTAAAACTAATAATTATAATGCTGGACGATCCACACAGCATCATCTAGCCCCAAGCTAAGCAGAGCTTGTGCAATGGGTACTAGATGACTGATATACATAATACAATACATTACATACATAGATACTTTTTATTATACATAGAAAATACCCAGAACACACGGAATAAATATTTACAGATCGTACAAACATTTATCCCAAGGCGGGAATCGAACCCGCAACCTCCTGCGTCGCAGGCTGATATTCGCCCGCCGCGTCACATCGATCGTCAAAGTAGACAACTCTAGTTGTAGAATTGTAGGTTGTAGTTGTAGGTTTAAAAGGTTGTGCTATCATTGAAAAAGTCGCAGTCTATACCATTGATAACGTTTTACTTTTAAACCCGGAGTGTTGTGCCATGTTTTCATTTTGTACTTTGATTTTATTTTTTTGTGCTTTTACATTGTAGACTAAATGCAGTAAACCAAATGTAGTTCTCAATTTTACTACTTATTTTTTTTTACTTCACTTTTTTTTTACTTTTTGATACCTAAGCGTTTGACTGCGACCACACCTGATGGAAAGTGTAGATGCAGCCTAAGGTGGAGCACGCTTAGCTATAACCCACTTGTATTATTTATGTTTATTATTTTATTTGGCTGCAGTAGTTGGTATTCTTAGATGACAAGTTGCAGGTTGCAAGCTGCTGCTAGAACACTAACTGGTTTTCTCACAATATTTTCATTCATCTAGGAAAAAACTAGCATTACATACATTATTCTTTCGTATAAAAATAATCTATTGGTGCACGACCTTCGTATTAGAAGCCAGAGTTACTCCCACTAGTTTTGTGAGAGTATTTCAATAGCTGGGATATTCTGTATTCAAAATTGTTCAAAACATGTCAAATGACCTTCTGTAGTAGAAAAACTGTGTTTGGAAAAGCCGCTGAGCCGTCATATCGAGCTTGCCCGGATCGCCAACCGTTTTTACGCGTTCATAAACGAACCACGGATCGGCGCGAACCGAGGTAGACAAAATTAAAGCGATAGTTTTATTTAGTACTCTTTTCACCAAGCGAGCAAAGCCGGATTTTAAAGCAGATTTTAATACTAGCAGAATGTGGATTATAAAAACAAACAAAAAACAGTGATAGAGAGAGAAAGGAACAAGGTTTTACAATAGGTACCAAATACACGTGAAACTGTTGAGCTTTTTGCAGATACATGCAGAAACGATCTAGAGATATGGTAGAACGAGTAGCAGCTCTCATTGTGAAGGGTTTGTCAGTGGATCTACTACAACTATGCATTTTTTGGTCACCAAGCACCGTTGCAATGTTTCATTTCAAACGGTGCTAGTGGAATTACAGGCACATGAGATTTAACACTGTATATCTCAAGTTGATAGACACAGGACAGTGCTTCGTGGTTAGGTGATGGCTTTCATCTAAATAAATATAATCAAAAAATATCATATTGTAAATGTACCATCCCACCCATACTTTTCCTCGGTGAAGAGACCCGAGAGGGGTAAATTGAAAAACAGCGCTGTATGTCCACATCCAGTAATCGCTGAATTTACACCCTTGGTCTCTCAATATTATTTGACTACACCTATGTATCTACCTATTGTATAATGAGGCAGTAAATATCTTTTTATTTTATTTATTTTTATTATCATTTAATATAAGATGTGCCATCTCGTTATTTCATCAGCAAATTGTATAAAACTGAAAGTAAAATTATGATAGTGCGTATTGTCGTCATAAAATAATATACTAAAATATGAATTTCTTAGAAGGCTTTCATTCGCTCAGATGACAATTAAGAAGTTTGAGCTTTATATAGAGTTCTTTCTAAAATAGCACCGATACTTCTTGCAAATGGATTAACTGGATATAATCACATCTCACATAGTATTTGCACACTTTTTTCATGCGACAACCGACAGGCAGGAACACAGCTCACGTCGGAGCACTCTCTTGTCAATTATTTTTAGTCAGCCATACCAGCTTATTTACTTATTCATACCTATCTATTGCATGTATAAATTTAGGTTAGCTCCAAGCTTTTTCGAACGTACTGTTGTAGGAACTATGCGCTTATTTGATATTACCGCTGCTCTCAAGTGAAGTCGAATACGAACCTCCTGAAATCTTCAAAAGTTTAACAAGCCATGTTTAAACATGTATATCAGAAGTCCGTCCAAATAATACATTTGGTTGGTTTTGTTTGTATTTCTATGTGACAATTTGGAAATTCATCGCTCATTTTCTCACGATGGGCTTCCAAATTTATTTTCTTTCATCTTTGGACGTGGCGATATCGTATAGAACACTATACACGGGTATTTATCGTGTTTAACCTTTTTATTTATTTATTTTAGGGAAAAGAAATAAATAATAATACACGATAAATACCCGTTTAATATAAATAATATGTTTTCCGGTCGCGAAAGTTTAAAAAATACTGATTGAAAAACTATTGAAAATTTTGCCACCATACTTACGTTACTTAAATTTAAACACTCCTGAAACTGACCTTAAGTAAAACCAGGTAACTGATATACTCGTAGTTATAAAGAGTTTTTGACTACTTAATAATTTATAACACCCAGACAGAGAACAAACATATTTTGTTAATTAACAAAAATGTTTGTACTTAGAATGGTTCGAACCCACAGCCCACAGCACTGAAGGCAGAGTTATTACCAAATGAGCTGGCCAAGCCTTGAAAGTGCAGTATAGAGTGGATATTTTAATAACTTTAACCTATTTAAAAGTTTATCAACGGTTGCAGCTGGACGCCTGAATTCAAATGCCGGGGTCTGTGAACGCGCAGTTGGCTGCATTGTCCCTCCCCTCATCACCCCTCCACCGGCACATCCCGCGAGAGTTTGTTTTTCGGGGCAAATAGCTATAGGCTTGATAATGGCCTCGCGGGTCACGAGTACGGTATGAATACTGCTCTACTTTAACGAGTTATTGAAACTTGAAATTAAACGAGGTCTTTCCCTATCCCCTCGCAAGGGGGATAGAGGACTTTCGTCATCGTCGTCGTCAAGTTATTGAAGCGCTGAGAGTTAAAGTAAAAAATAAAGTATGTATTCTTGTGTGACAATTTGGAAGCCCATTGCTCCTTTGCTCGCGTTGAGAGAACCAATAAAATTAGAATTTAAGGTAAGGGTAGATAAAAGTTATTATTTTATGCATTATAAGAAATTACACCAAAACAAACATTTAAGTTGATAGAGGCTAGATGATGTTGCGTAAATCCTCTATCCTTTATGTTATTCTTTATCAGTTTACGGACGGTAATTATATGAGATATCGTCATAAAAAACATTGCCTCTCTACCGCTTGTTCCGCGCTTTTGCTAGCACGCGCGGCTCAGGCGGAACGTGACGCTTTTTCATGCGTGCAGCCGGCGTTCTTCGATATAAATTACGTTATCACGTTAATAACCAAGTAGAGCCTACTGCCACTCGATGCACGGTATCGGAGTGGCGGGTGGGTTTTGATTTTTGTAGTTTCGTATTATTTGCGTATTTATCCTCCCGCCGGCCGGCAGATACATTTATTTGCGCTACTGGCACTGTATCCCCCTCCCCCTTCATTGCCCCCTCGTTCGATTGATCGCGATATCATTGCGATAATAGGAACACGAGTTCGTCACGCAGCGCACGCAAAAATATGGCGGACAGTGCTCACCAGAGCACAACGGATTGAACATACATGTGTGTATTAAAAAAAAGATTATTTTTGTATATATATAAACCTAGTTCACTTGCAACGGCTTGCAGATGTGAACTGTTTCATGTATTTTGTACATTATGTATTATACATAAATAGTTACTAATTGAAAACTATTTTTTATGTAAACACGTACTTGTTAAAGTTAGAATAACTTATATAGGTTAGCCAATTTACGTAGTGTACTTTCTTTATTTTTTTATCAAGCAAATTATAAAAGCGTGTGTCAGTGTGTGCGTGTTTGTTATGTATTTCCAAACAAATGGCCAAACCGATCGAAATGAAATTCAGTACGTAAAAGCATAAATAAATACTAGTGGACATTTTTACAACTGCGGCGACTTCGTCCGCGTGCAGCTTTTTTCATACAAATTTCAACCCCCGCTGTACACGTTTAGAGGTTGAATTTCGAGAATTCCTTTCTTAGTACACCTCTACGCACCAAGACAAATATATTCTGAAAATTTCAAGTCTCTACGACCAGTAGTTTGGGCTGTGCGTTGCCTATATCCCAGTCAGTCAGTCAGTACAAAGATTCTTATAATTGGTATAAATATAAATAGATTAGATATATACACTGGGAGATTCCGCCCGGAACAAAATGACCATAGAAATATTTACCACCCAAAGTCGAAAGAGAAATCAGATTTTTATGAAGTGCGAATTGCCACGGTTAACTGCCTATCAATCATAGTGAAACAACTTCTGGGTAAGTCAGTGGCAAACAAACATTATCTTCACAAAACATGCAAATGATCTGACTTCAATAGATGCCGCGCCCAAGCTTATGTAAATGAGATAGGACCAAGACATAAATGACGACACTGTGACGATACGGTTAAACTTTTAACCAAACATTCGTCAAAACGCTTTACAAAAAAATTACTGGATAAGCCGTGTTTGGCCATGCTTAGGGTAGGGTTCTGTAGTTAAAAATCAAAGCAATTTGCCAAACGGGATTATGAATAATAATTTAGGTTTGTTTAGGACACTTATTGCTTTTATAAAAGAAGTAAATAAGTGTAGGTGACATTGATGCTGGCCTAAATTAGTCCACAGCTGGACATAGGCCTCTATATTTGAGAGAGTTAGCCGAAGACACCACAATTGATAAATGCGTTGGTGACCGCAGTGTCGGCGTATAGCATAGACGACCGATGCGGCGCGGCGGGCGACGTAGGAGGTTGTGGGTTCGATTTCCGTCTTGGGATAAATGTTTGTACGAACTACAAAGATTTATTTCGGGTGTTCTGGGTATTTTCTATCTATAATAAAAAATATCTATGCATGTATGTATTGTGTCAAGTATATCAGTCATCCCATAACACAAGCTCTGCTTAGCTTGGGGCTAGATGATACTGTGTGGATGGACCAGCACTATTATTATTATTTTATTATAGTACTCAAGAGATGGCTATTCTCGATTTTTTTATGTGTCTCCTAGTGCGTCATGCTATTGCCAAATGATCAAGTGGTAGCTGGCTAGGCGTATTTAATAAGTCTGGAAAAGTCCACAGATTTCCACAGACTTTTACCAAAGACCTCAAACAAAGACAATTGATACGTAGGTATATTAATATAACCGCGATTAACACAATATTGTTGGTCCATTATGTCTTATCAATATCTTTGGTTAGGATAAACTTAGGTATAAGCAATCTTTATCGTTGTCTACAGAACCCTAAAATATTTTGTCATGTGATCCGCGTATACGCACTATTCGGTTATCAATTTAAAAGTTGCATTATCCTTGTAATGCTAGGGGCCAGGAATAAAACATTTCAATTTAGAGATCCGGTTACGACCCCCGTTTCAAATCTGCATTGTGGGTCTGCGGGACCCCAGAGTAGTTTTGGGTACATCCATAAACAGCGATGTTATAATTTGGATTACACTTTTTTTGAAGAGAGCAATATTTTATTCGGTTTCAATTTATTTGTATGCTGCCAAGAGTAATAAAATCTTTTCAAAGATTTTAATAAGTTTTATTCAAACTTTTATCCAATTTTTCCACTGATACTACTAGTCTAAGTTTTGTCTAATAGTTTTTATGTGCACTCACGTTTGAGCAACTCATAGAATGAAAACTTTATGAATTACAAATTAATGAAATGACTCCTTTATCCGTTCCTAGTTTCCTCTAACCTGATCAAGAGAGCGCAACATGATTGAGTTATAAACTTTCGCGTTTTAGTAAGATTTGTTAAGATAGAAAATATTCTGTTAATATTTTTATCTAATAAACTAATCTAGTCTTACAAAGAGCCTATTACGTAATATTTCACCCCATTTGCAAGCCCCTGTGTACCCGACTGCCCTCGCTCCAAACGTAGTGTATGCTTGGTTAGCCCCGCGCCTCCCGCAGCCGCGCCGGTTTACAAGAAAGGGGTAGTTAGCCTCTATTGTCTTCAACCCCAATACGGCAGCCACTGAGGATGTGGAGAACTCGGTTAGTGATACTTTTGAAGTTATAATTTTAGTGAAACTTTAAAAATATGCCTGAGAGATGTTTGACTGGTTTGACGAACATTGGTTTTATATTCAATACCAGCACCCACCCGCGGCTTCGCTCGCGTATTGGATGTAATTTTGTTTCTTCAAAGCTTTTTCGGCCTTTTTCATTTTGTTACTGTAGGTATTTTTTCGGGATAAAAGTAGCCAATATGTTTACCCAGGGTATAAACTATATTTATTCACAACTTTATCCAAATCGGTTCTACAGGTAGGGCGTGATATAGCCACAAACATCTAAAGTTCTAAACTTTTACAATTATAATAATAAGCAAAATTTTTTTTTATAAATTAATTTATACCTGTATAAAAAAATATTATCCTAAAAAACTGTAAGGAAATAATTGGGAACGGTCGGAGCTGCGAGTAATTAATACTCTGTGTACACTATAATGTTTATGCGACAAATTTGTTTCGCATGTCAGGACTAGGCAGTACCTACTACCAATTGAGCTGTGAGACTAGTCAGCTGCGGAAGAAAATTGGCGATACTCATTCTTAGCTGTACTGCATGTAAGCATGCACCGTTCACCATGTCTCTCAATAAAGACGCGGTACGGAAACACTTAGCAATGTTGACACTACACTTTAGGCGATTCTGTAGCTGATTCATGCCAACGACGCACTTTGATTGCTGTTGAGAAACGAATGCAATGAAAAGAAAAGTTGGTCTTTAATTATTGTGAGCCAGATTTTCTGATTCGTTGTTTCATTTTAAAAGCTTGATAATTTGAATAGAAACATCTCGTACTGTATCAGTACTTATTGAGTGGAGAGTATTTAGTTATAAGGTACAGCCGTTTTGGTAGTAGGTAGGTATAGTCAGCTGCACTAGAATGTATACAATTTGTAACTTTCAAAATGGTTTTACAGTGGTGCTAAAAATAATAACACTAAAACTATTCAAAGAATAAGTGAGAGCCATCAACTAATTTCATTACTTTTTAGTTTTTGAGGTGTATGAGTTCATTGTTTTGCTGTAATAACGTTGTGAAAGTTATAAATTGTTTACAATTTAGTTTAGCTGACTGTACATACCATTGCATCTATTGTAAGAGAATATGATTACGATTTTAGTCAAGCGGTTTTACTGAAGAAAATCGTCGGCTAATGTTACAGTACCAATTTACAGTGACCAATGCGGAGAGAGTTTACCTGACAACCAACGACCCATAGGTCTACTAAAGATCTCTCGTAGGATTTTGGAACCAGGCATTCATTTTGTTATTTAATAGTAACTAATAAATTATTTTAATAAGTGGTTCCAGCTAAATGAACCAGTCAGTGTTCTTAAACAGTGAAGGAAAACATCGTGAAAAAACCAGCTAGTATTTTAGATGCGGCTTGCAACCTGTCATGGACGGATTACTAATTACTGTAAAATGTGGCCAAATGTAGTAATTTGACTTACCTATGACAACTCTCCATAAACGTCCTCGAAGTATCATAAGTTGGTACTAAAATCTACCGTACCTGAGGAGTCATGAGGCGGCTGTGTTACTCTTTCTTTTTTTTTTGATTATATAAACTTTCTTAGAAAGGTATGGCATTAAACAAAATACCGTATTATATTTTATTTTTAGTTTTTATCAATATCTAACCAACAGATTTAGCAGTAAAGCAAAAGCACATTCAACATGATATTCACTTGTCAAAGTCAAGCCTCACCTATCGAGTCTATTCAAACCAAAACACATCTGCCATTTAATCCCAACAAATTACAAGTATCCAAATAACAATAAAACTTTAGAGTCCACGTTAAACAGTAGTGCGAGTAATGAATGGCCGCGGCATTATAACCGGCCTGCAAATCTAGTAGGGGAGTGCGGCTGCTTCGGTGAGCCTCCACGGCCAGACGCTCACCACACTCTGGCGTGTTCTGTTCCCACATACTCAACCAGAACAACGGCACATGTCATCTACACTCACACCCGAATATACGCTTTAATAGAGCAGACTTTAAGCTCAGTTTCAAGTGAAATGTAACTCTCAATTGTGCGATTTTTATATCAAACACAGAACCAGATCGCTATAACGTGTTCTTTGTAGCTTTAGCCACGTCCCTCTCACACAATGGCATACTTATTAGGATTTAGTCCAGATATTAGTTGGGGATGTGGGTATTGTTTGGATTTTAATAGAATTCGACTGCGCCCCGGGCGGTTGAGTATACTGACTCGATGGGGTGCGTTCGGTAGCTCGGTTTGCATCTGTGGCGTATTGTTTCGTGGTATCAATGAACGCAGATGCGGATAAATATTGATTTGTTTTAGAAAAAACTTAAATTAACCCTTTGATATATGTATTTTTACAAATTTATAGTACTAGTAGTAGTGTAAAAACTGATTTACTCTAAAAATTGCGAGTAGGTAGGTACTTAATCTTAAGAACTGTATAAATGAATTAAAATTTTCAATGTTTGTAAAGTTTTATCTCATGGTCTGTGTCTTATTTTAAAACAACCATTTAATTCATCGATGTCACAATTATCTGCAACTTTTAAGATGTAATGAGAAATACCTACAGCTGATTTTGAAAAATTGGCATCGAATATCATCATTGAGCGCTACAATATGTAGGTATAGCACAGATGTGTTGAGTCAATGTTTTCCTCTTTCTTGCATAGAGAAAACTTGACTTTGTAAGTAAGCGTCCAAAATAATTGTAAACTATACATTTTATTGGTTACAGTTATGACCACCGCATGAAGTCTTAAGGATCATGTAAACCGAAAACCAGAGTACCTTGGCCAAAAAGATGAACCTTTGTGGTCATTTAGTCAACATAGCTACTCTTGTTTTTGGTCACACTAATCTATATATTCTAACCTACTTAACTACTTTTTTCAAACTAATCAAATTATGGAGCTTTTACAGATCGTCTACGGAACTCTACAAGGTCTACGTAGCGTCTACGCAAGTCGTAGCAGATTTTTTGTGCGAATCAAGTGACGCATTTCGGATTTGCTTTTCGATTTCCAGTTGGATGCACTGATGCTGCATGCAACGTGCCCCCAGTAGTCAGTACAGATCGATAGTGCCCCTTTACGCGCCCCTTATTGAAAATTATAACAATGGCACACCGCGCACTACGCCGCCACCCTCTTAACACTCACTGATTTCGGTAATAAGTTGTGGATATGCCGATGAGATTCAACTTTTTTTATATCACTGAAAACTATCGTTGTTTTGAAGCTCAAACCAATACTTATACATATGTTATTTTATTGTCACTAAAGTATGTCCGTATCTTTATTTCTTATGTTTGTACGGTATTTCACCAATCACTATAGTATCTACGTACCCATATTACTACCGTAATTACAGTGTTGTGTCGTAGTGTAAACATAGACAATATGTATACAGAAGATCAAGTGAAGGTGGTTATTGAAACTATCACCGCTTCTCATCGACGGTAGATCTCAAGGTTAATGTTCACGTCTGCCCGCGACCACGACTGTTGCAACATAGCTCGAAATATAAATAAAAAAAGTAGTACGCAATAAATACTCATGTAATATAAGTGTTATATTGACTAGCTAGCTATTACACGTACACACATGTGGATTTAGAAAATACATTATTGAGAGAAAACATAGCCCTCCGTCCTTCGGCATTCGGGTAAAAATACTTTACACGCTAGCATGTAAAACATCTCGAAACGACAAGCAGACGCATCCATACCATAGTACATGGACGTGTTAATATATCGGTCGAGCAGGGCAGAGCGGGGATTATAATGAGACACAGCCCCACTAAGTATTTTCGACATGCGTCGCCGGCACCCGGCAAACATTTGGGGGTTAACGAGTGCGAGCAAATTACAATCCGAACGAGTATTTCCATCTATGAGGAGTCGGAATTACTTCGAAATTGGCGGTCCAATGTGGCGTTATGCTACATGATGATGAAAGCAGATGGAACTTCACCCAGGTTTATCCTCGTAAAGATGAGAATAGCTAGATATTATAGATATACTTTTTTAAAAACCACCCGGAGAAAACGTGTGTTGTGTTTTTTTTAACCAGCGATAAAATAAGCGGGTTTTAGTTAAACGCGTAACTATATTTGACATGGCAAGTGCTAACATTGTATTCCAGTAATTTTCAAAACCAGTCAACTAGCTTAGTTTTTTTCTGCGCATTGCATTTTTTTCACAGGCAATAGTTGCTAGAACTAAACCGAGGCACGCGTTTAGTTTTTTAATCGGCTTCATCCCGTCCCAATTTCTAGCCCCTTCGTAGAAAAAGGACTGTTGGCAAAATACTGGAACTAATTCCATTATGATGTCGCGTGGGTGCCATAAACGTCCCACAACGCGGCCAGTCTCAAATCAGTCATTAGCAGGAGACTTCTTTTATTCTGCCAGTGATACTGAGAACAGTAAAGAATTTAGACCATTGTCGTACGAATTGTCGTATTGTATATCTTTGTTTTTAATGTTTTTGTCGTCTTTGTGTGATTGTTGGGAAGTTAAATGTAGTTAAAAGCATTGTTTTCATTGTGTTTAATGTCACAGAGCGACGTGAGTCTATTGGTGTGTATCGGGGCGTTTATTAGAGGCGACGGGACCTGTCGTTGGATTGAGGTGTCAACGTGTTATTAGTCATCACTGCCGTCCTGTGGAGCGTTCAGGTTTTAAGGGAGTATACTGCAATACAGCCTTTGTGGTGTTACGTGTTGATCAACGTTTACAATGTGCCATTGCAATATACAGGGAAATAGTCAATGGAATAGATTTACGTCAGAAAACCTCAACTGCGCTTGACGCTGAAACAAATTGTAGTGTTTTTAGAGAATGAAAAGGTAGCGTCCTTTCTAATTTGCTAATGTTTAATTAAAGGTTATTAAAATGTATCAACTTACTAAACATTTTTTTTTATAACTTCTTGACGAAATAAGCTGATGACCCACGATGTTAAGCAGTTACTATTAGGTAATGATAACCACTTAAAACTTTCTTTATTATAGGTATAGCAAAGTTTTTTCTTCGTAAGTTACGTTTGTTAGGAACTTGCCTTACAATGCACTGTTCTGTTTCCTAAACTACAAATTGATGAAAACATTTGCTAAGCTTCATATGCCCATAATTTCACCGGCACCGGCAGCGTTCTTGTTTGTTTGAAGGCACACCCTCCACGCCGAAACACAACAACGTTGATTGGCAGCAGAAATAGGCATGGTGGTAGTACTTCCTCGGGCAAGCTCTTCACTAAGATTTCTACTACTATTAAAATCTAGGACTATGATGTGATTTGTCTACCAAGAATAGACTAAAGTGTACAGAAGCTGGAATCCTGAAGAAAATAAACTACAAACAAACAATAGGACTTAAAAGTGAGCATATTTTGGCCTTGTCGGAATGGTCAAGAACAATAAGCTAAATGGTCTAAGTTTTTACAGCAAAATTGCCAAAGTGACAAAGAAATAAACAATTAAGTAACACCAGTGGCCCAAAGACAATATTATTTATGACAACAGAAGCTGTTTGACAATAAAATTAAGAGTGCAAAAAATATGGGACGAAAAGCAAAAATATACAATATTTTGAACTTTCTAAATATTTCTGACAGATTGCGTTAATTTTATTATAAGATCTAGGTTTCATTTAGATACTATTAACAGCTAGAGAGTTCGCAAAAAAACTAAATCGTTTGAATAATCTAACAGCTCAGTCGGTAGTAGTTTTGCCTTCTGCGATATAGGGTGTGGTTTGACCCCACCGATGACTACTTTTTTAGTTGTCTGACTTTTCTTTTTTAGTTTTTCCTCTAGGCGTTTTATATAAAACCTAAAAGAGTAAACATAAATTTATGACATGTACAAAGGTGAGTTTAGCCCTAAAAAGAGTTTTTTTCCAGCAAACCTTACGGTGGGAAAAGGTGAGATCCAAAGGTGGTGAGTATATTATTTTGAAAAAAGTATATATTTTATCAGCTATCTCATTCCTATAGCATAAGCTTAGCTTAGATTAGGATAAGATAGTGGTGTGTGAAGTGTACACAGTTTATTTGATTATTTTACTACAAAAATAACAAAATAATATGCTTTTGATGAAGTATTCTCTTATTAACATAATCTGAATTTCCGAAACAATCTCCAATGTAAACATAACGGAACAATTAGTACACCGCGGCAACGGTACCTTTCTTCTTCATTATCCAAAACTTGATTGTTTACATTTTGTTTATTGTCCCTATAACTGTTCAAAGCTGTGCAGGGAAAGACCGCTACGTCACTACCACGTCACATCGCGTCCCGTTATAATCATAAACCAAAAGTAACGGGGTACTAACGGGGTAAGAATAACTGCACCATTTTCAAGTAACCCTTTCTTTATGAATAATTACACAAGGCACCGTAATAGTATTATACAAAGCAATATGGCTCGGCCTTGGAAGAAAGCACAAAAGACTTTCTCCGTGAAAGGGTTTCACTTCCTATTTGGTGTGACGAATTCTCTGGACGGTACCGTTGCTCTAAATTGAAGCAGTTTGCTTGAATGCGATGTGGTATAGAAGGCTCCCACTGTGGCGGCTATTGTGTTTCAATAATATTGTCAAGGTATATCAAATGTGGCGAAAGTATAATGCATTGCTAGTAAAAGGGTTTGAGCATGCGAGATATTTTAAATCTAATATGGACGAAGTGAAAAAAATGGACAGTGATTTTAATGTTGGTAGTTGATAAATCAGCGTTCTCATGCTAGTGTTTTAAACTACTCGGTTTTAACGATGTGTGTGCCTATAAGTTGGTGAGGCTGATTTAGTGTCGTGGATTAGGTTTTGATGGAAACACACTTGCTATAGTAAATTTTATACAGAATGCAAGGTGTGAAATGTGACAAGAAGGCTTGATACAAACATGTATGCCTATTTCTGCCACCAAGCAGCTTGCTGTGTTCCTGTTTGAAAGGTATTGGTGCCGGTGTAACCACAGGCACACGAAGCTTAACACCTGTATGCCTCAGGTTAATGAACGCAGAGTAGTCCATCATACGTAGGGCACGTTAGCGAGCGTGACCTGCGATGTAATGCTTTGTTATCGATAATGGTAACTACTTAACATTAGGTGGGCCATCTGCTTGTTCCGTCAGCAGGTCACATAAAAAAAAACTGTGTGTATTATTTGTAAGTAGATAATGTATTTAGAAAATTACTATTTTATTAGCCATCTGTTTCTATACCTATAAACTTTGCTTGGTTTGGGACTAGATGATGTTTGAGAAATATTCCCTAGTACTGGCATACACTAGTGACTAATTTCCCGTAAGGTCGTAAACGTTCTCGCTCTATGTTTCTTCCAGATCCGTTTACAAAATACACGGCAGCAAACATACATACTCGACGCACTCATATTTGCAACTAATAATGGATGTAAAAAACTAAAAAAGCTTCCCAAACTGCGTTTGCAATTGCAACATTGCATGTGTGTTGCAATTCGCATAATTCATAGGGTTAATCTGTTCACACCATCATATGTACCTACACCTGCTTACAATTACCAGTTTGGCGTAGAGATTAGTGAGGTTAAGCTTCGTGTTTGCGGATGCCTTGATGACATTATAGCTGAGACGACAACTGTACATACACAATCAATATTGGAATTAGTTTCAATATTGGTTCTGGATGTACGTTTTTACAATAAATTAGTAGGTCGTGTTCTGTCCGTGATTTGTTATTGAATTCAAGTTTGTTTGGGGGTTTTTACAACCTTATAAAAACTCGTGGTTTCAGAATTCAAGCACCGTTGTAAATGGTCAGGAGGACTGATAAAATAGAGATCATTATCTAATGATAAAGACAAAACTCGTTTAAACTTCCAAAAGGCTCTTTAATTTATTTTTAAATTAGTAAGTAATAAAGAACCAAGGACACTTACATTGCTCTCAGAACCAGCGAGTTGAAGTGGCAAATAGTGAGGCTCGTAGAACCGAAAACTGCTGGAGATTAAAGGTTCTGGAGTTACGACCACGAACAAGAAAATAAAGCATAGGACGCCTCTCCGCCCAGTGGATCAACAACATTGAGATGAAGATCCAAGACTCAAGAAGAGATTTCAAGATGATCCCGGCGGATATTACTAAATAATTGTTTTTTAATTTTTCCTGCCTTTGAAGAAGACGAAAAATTGTTCTTCCTGGATACGACCTCTTCAGGATGATAATGATGAAATTACTGTGTAGATGTAGTACCCGAAAGGGCTCCGAAGCTTCTTCCCTACGCATAAGCCGTTGAGTAAGACAAGTCGTCACTAATCCGTCGTCTTTATTCGCCGCTTGTTTTGGGATTTCAGCTATTTGGGAACGGATTTGGATAGATTAAGTGCTCCTTATTTACCAGGTTTCACGTAATTTTATGTCTTTCAATCGTTGTAAGCTGATTATCCTGTTTAAATTGTGCAACGTGCTTATTTTGCGGCTTCGAAATAATCCAGTAAACCTTAGTACGTAGAGAAAACACTCCTATCGTACCTTTGTTTGCCATCAAGCAGATCACTGCAAATTTGGGAGTATAAGTGCTGGTGCAATTAAAGCCTCATATTTTGTTTTCGATTTATAAACCCTATCTACACATACTTCTTCCCATTTTTTATAGCTCTTGTCTACAGGTCTGCAGCGTGACTGAGGAAAAATGTGGATGCCAAATATAGTACCTAACATCCTCAAAGATCTTGAAACTAAGAGATCTGATGGGATGACTACCGTGCTGTTTTTTATAGGAGTATTATTTACAAATTTTTTGCTGTGTGATAACGTCGAAAAATATTTACCTATTTATATGCCGATTTTATGATTTTCGTAACACTGTAAATGTGTGACTTACTTTGGAAAACACTGATAGCCATTTCAATCTTAAAGTTCGATTAACTATACAGTAAATCTAGGCTTTCTGAAAATCCTCTAACAAACTTTTTCTATCGCAACAAATTGCCAAAAGCCTCTAAATAAAATCCAGTGCAAAAAGAAATAGTCTGAAAAGCCTAGCGGTCAAATCGCGACCGCCGGCTCGGGTGCAATCGTAAAAGGCACGCTCGATTCGCACCGCTTCAAAAAACTGTCGCGGATTGCTCGTTATCGATCTGCCCCCGTCTCGCGCTGACCACTGTCACAACATGTTGCATCCAGTAGCGCAATGACGCTTCTTGAAATACCTAGGTTTACTACATTTTTATTTCTATAAGTTCGTATAAGTGAATCGTTCAACTTTGGTGGCAAGTTTTTAGGCCGTCGTCTAAAAGTCTCTGAAAAAAGTTCTGCTAGAGCCAGTAGGGTGTGCAATGCAACAAATTTAGCCTACTCCTTATCTGGCATAAAATACCCATATTTACAAATTATATTTCATCAGTTAAGTGGTTCTCATAGTAGGTATAAGCTTTGCTTAATTTAGGGATAAGTGGTGTTTTTATTTTACACACTGTACAACTTTAAAATCCTCAAGTATGGTAGATATCCCCTCCGACCTTCTAAAGTCTACCAAGTAGCACCAGTAGCGTTCTTTAAGGATGTCTAAGAGGGGTAGTCAGGGGTACGTCCAAATATGACATTTGGCGTATAACCACATTTTGCAGTAGTAAGTATTCCATACATAGACAGGTTGCAAGCTCATCGCATTTATTTTATACATTTCAAGAAAATTTTGTGTTAGTACAATCATCATCAAACGCCTTTTGCATTTATGATTCAAAAGGCCTTTGATGATGATTGTACAATACTGCTTGTATTACTGTTGGCGTTTATAAATAATGTCTTGCAGAAAGTAAACCGGGTATTTTGTACTGATATGAATCTCTGTATAATTTTGCACATTGCGCTGTGCCTGTGGGTACTACACATGTGGGTGTTAATTCATATATGGCTCGTTAATTTTCCTTAACGCCCGATGGTCCCGGCACACTAATGAATTTCAATTTGTTGGCGGCCGTCCGAAAAAAGAGCTGGGTTAGGATTAGGCTTTGAACCTGTCAATACCACGATATGGGTGTTGTTGAGGTTCTGAAAAAAGTAACTGGTTTGCTGGATGATGTGTTTTTAATGGGGAATAAACGTCAAATTTCTAAAAATATATTGAACAATTTTGCAAGGACTTTAATACAACAAAAGATTAGTCTTTTTGACTGGTAGGTTCTCTCAGTTGCCTTTTACAACATCCACAAGAGGCAGGGTATACTATTTGTTTTCTGCGTTAAATGCTACTTTATCATTGGTAAGAAAGTGGCAATTACAGTGATTGCACAGTTCATGCTTGTCGGAAAGCTGTCACAAGACACCTAATAAAAGTGGTTACATTTATATTGCAGTAAAAAGCCAACATTATCGAAAAGGGTCCCAAAAAGTTGTTGAAACCCGGTGAAGTGACGTGACGAACCGCGACCGCGCTTCATTCATATTCGCGTGTTCACCTGTTACCAAATTGAATAACGCGGGAAAGGAAAGTTATGATAATTTGAGTGGCAGAGTGCCGTAGCGAGGTGGTGGAAACTCCGGCCACGCGGGAATAAGTTGGGAACATGCTACTTTTATTTATTTTCTAGATTACTTAGTCCTTCATTCCTCATTTTTGAACAACTGCATATGCATTTGTCCTAAAATAAAATGTAAAGGTCAAAAAGTCTGTACATTACAGATATCTATTTGAAATCTTGATAATAGTGCTTAAAAATATGCAGAGAAGAAATCGACTTTAATATAAAATGTTTATACGTGTGTACACGCATCACGCAAAAACTACTCAATTAAATGTTGATGTGATTTACAGAATAAGTTAACTTATAGTCGTCATCCTTAAAATGGGTGTTAATAGGGAGATGAGTTTGTATGAAAACGTGAACAAAATCGCAAGCGGGTCAGCTAGTAAGTACAAAAATACTTTTAGTGCTGACCACAGACCATATTACTTCATCGCCCAACTGTGTTTTTATTTAAAACAGTTTTAAGGTATGTTTTAAAATTCGAACGAATTTTTAGGCAAGCAACTTCACGCCCGTCATCCGAGATGTAGTGATTGCGACCGCGAATCACATTTTCACACAGCAGTATTAGGTTTATTTAGAACTTTTGCACGAATGTGTCAAATGCAAACTTTGCGGAAACTACGCAAAGCGACGTGGATGTGGCGTAGAGTGACAACTCGCTGTCAACCGAGACGTAGTGAAACCACAGACCGGATAAACACTTTAATACAGAATTGTTTTACAGATGTTAGTATTAGCAGAGACAGTAAAATGATACTAAAGAAAATCGTTACTTGTAAAACGCACTACCTAACCTGTGTGAAAAATTATGAGCTACGTCATCATAGCAAAAAAACATAGTTTTTTATGGGTTTCTTGAATTTTAAAGTTGCATCGGCTATTAGTCTTAATTTTGTTCAAGGTTTCTCAAACAACATTGAACCGATTTAAATTACCCATTTTAGGATCAACTTATTTGAATATTAGCACCGTTAGCATTTCTTTACGACGAAGAGACCGCGTTTATTGTTAAAAGTACCGTTCTCCAATTTTTTACTGCAATTTCTTTCTCATTGCCCTATTTAGGTTGCTCAAATATTTACATGTAACTGTAAAGATAGCGTAAGGTCCACGGAAAAAAAATGCTTCAGTTTTGGGTTCTACTTTTTTACTGATAGGAGAGTAATAAAACTTTTGCCTGAGCAAATAAAGACATTTTTATACAACTACAACAAAATTATGCTTAAAAAAAGGCCGTTACGTTTTAGTGCAAATTGTTTTACTGGTGGGAGGAAGATGTTATAATTCGGTGGCTATGCTGTTGGGTAATTAGAACATTTGTTTTGAGAAATTCCCGGAGAAAGAAAGCTTGGCTTTACCGAGTAGGCGTCATCTAACAATAAACCATGTTTTCTTGGAATTTATTGAGTTCGGTTAGCTATAGAAAGCGGTTATTTTATTATAGCATATTTATTATATCCTTATGTGCAAGTATATATCTAATTTTTTTCATATAATTAAGCATTTATTTACAAAGAAAATTATAGCTAATACAAGTATTTATAATTGGTATGTACAAAATACATGTGAATACTAGTCTAGTAGTCTAAAATTACAGTGATTTATAATGTTTATCTATATTATTATATATTTTTTATTACTTATTTAAAAAGCATCCAATCGAATTTCATTGAAAACCATGCATGCAAGGATGCAAACACCGATTGATGTAGTTTTGATTCATAATTTTTTTAAATATTTTAAAGAACGTACACCTTGTTCTTATAACAAAAAATTGATGTTTTTATTTATTTCTACGGTATTTTTCTAAAAATAATTTGAGATTACCTCTTATGTCAAAAAATTTGTAGTCTTTTTGATTAATTTATAGTAGAAAACTTTGTAAATATAGCGTTTGCGTAGTTTTACAAAGTTTTAAAACGTCGTGATATTTTTCGTTTCTACCAAACAAGATGGCCATTATGTTTGATTGCGGGTGTACGATTTTATCGGTGAAACTAACTCATATCAACCCTTCTCTTAAGTTTCCTCAATCGTAAATCATAGCTAATACTAGTATCTTACCCTCTCAAAGGCCCCTTGTCCAGTGACCAAGGAACTTTCCTAAACCAGCAGGGCTAAGATGTGTAACGCGACATGATTTTGACTACCCGTTATTTAGTGCCAACTACAGGTATATCCTTATACCAGAGGCCCGCTTCTCGTAATTTCTTTGAGCTGAGGTGAAACAAAAAGACTTTATAATGTGCAAAATATTGTCAAATGTGGTCAACAACATCACAAATATTTATGCAGATTTTTTTCTGTTTTTGTGTATCATTTAAAGCCTCAATTTCGAAATTCATTTTATCGTCAAGTTAATCACCTTCAGTCATTCCTTTAAGACTATTAGATTGTTTCAAACAGGAGACAGGTCATCGCCAAACAGATCATGAGTAAAATCAACTCGAGTCCAGACTTGAGCGAATGTTTCTATGCTACCTGAATCTATAGAAAGAGGACATACTCGAGTTGATTAAACTCATACTCAGTTTTGGCATTGGCCTATTTACTGATTTATTCAATCTAATAGTCTTAAAAGAATAATAATAATAATAATGCTGGACAATCCACACAGCATCATCTAGCCCCAAGCTAAGCAGAGCTTTGTGTTATGGGTACTAGATGACTGATATACTTAATACAATACATTACATATATAGATAATTTTTATTGTACATAGAAACACCCAGAACACCCGGAATAAATATTTGCAGATCGTACAAACATTTATCCCGAGGCGGGAATCGAACCCGCAACCTCTGCGTCTGGAATGACTGAAGGTGATGCCTACCTATTTATTGAACGCAAACCTAGAAGTAAGAATAAGCCCCAAGCGCTCTCACAGTCCCTAATCTCTTCCCTTACCTCCAAAACGATAACCAAATATGCTACAACCCTTTGCATACACAAATTGCATACGGCTAAATGGATTCGTCCATCCACTGGGCGTAGTCATTAACTCGCGGAAACGGACACAGCGGCCCAATTTCCTAAGCCGTCGCCAATTAACAGCACTTGAGCCAGGGGTTGGGGTAAGTAAGATGTTGTTATGATTTACGATGGTGGGTTATGTAACGTCGTATGACCACATCTAGTCTAGTGAGAGTGACTCCGACTTTTGACCTATAGGTGTGGGTTTGAATTAAGTCAAGCACCAAAGAATTTTCCGAAAAATTTATGTGCACAATGCCAGTGCTGTGAAACGGTGAAGGAAAACATTGTGAGAAAACCTTAGTTAGCTCCGCATGTATTGACTGTCTTTTTAGTGGATTGACTAAGTTGTGGTATAAGTGCTGGGCAAGCCTACTCATCCTATCATCTAGTACCCATAACATAAGCTCTGCTTAGCTTGGGGCTAGACGATGCTGTGTGGATTGTCCAGCATTATTATTATTAATTATTCACATATCTTTAAAAAACATTTTAATCAATTTACGTAGGTATTCATTAAATGGTACATACAAGAGCCAAGTACGAAGGTATTTCTAAAAATTACCTTTAGAAAGTCTCGTAGTATTATTTAGTTTTGTAGAAACAGTAGCTTTATGGAACCAAGCTATTTAACCGTGGGTTCTTTGTTATTAGTTTTGGGTTATTTTTATGATTAATACTATTCCTTTCAAAATGCCGCCTTTAAAGGTAATGCCGACTTTCTTTAATGTTTGTGGCGGTAAACCTTAACCTACCTACGACATCCTTTGTTTTAGAAAGGGCCAGATGCTATTAGGTAAATAAATTCTTCCGTGAACACTGATGTATTCTACATCAGGTAGGTAACACTTGAACTAAAACCAAACATTACCCTTATCTTATATTTGTTTTGTGTCTGACCGTTATACTGTCTAAGTATGTACTATAAAAAAGTATTCTATCAGTCACTTGGTTAAAATTTTTAGTACATACTTAGTCAAAGTCAAAGTCAAAAAGTCTAATGCATTTATTCAGTAATATCCGCGGCGACCAAGCATAAAAGAACCTATATTTGTTAGTAGTTTAGTTAGTTTCAGGCTAGATTATATAGTAGTCACATCTTGCAGTAGTTAGTATTCCGTACGTGACAGGTTGCAAGCCCATCACTGCTGTAAAAATACTAATTGGTTTCTTCACGATGTTTTCCTTCACCGTTTGTGAGCATAATAGCATAATGCATTGCGGTTTGGTGTATTTTATTTGGGCTGAACTACAATTCTACTAGTATTTACATGAATAATCGTAAATTACATAAGCGTATGAACTCAAGAGCATGATCGTAATATGTTTCAGGTCGTGACGGCTATCAGAAACTGCCTTGGTTATTGACTTCTCAATCAACTTGAAACGTGTTTCCCGGATATTTATTCGTTTCATTATTCGATTGAAGTGTTTCTCGTCGATTTAAAAAATCTCGACCCGCGCAAAGATGGTTTGGAATAAATATTAATAATAAAAGCGGGTTTGCTTCAAATTACGCAGAGGAGGCGTAGCGTGTTGACGACTCCTAATTTGGCGTAATTTACATAGATTATGCCGGTTCGTTGAGTGCCAATCTTTTTAAGTGGCTTCTTCTACTCATTTTGTGTTCCTGCCGTGGCCCAATAAGGAATTTATTATTTCAAAGAGCCTTTGCGAATTTTTTATGTGTTTTATGAGGTGAATTTTTCGGTTGTTTGAATTTTTCCTCCTTTATTTCAGTTGAAATGTGAATGGCATAATTAGTTGAAAAGATAAGGATTTCTGAAGCGTTTTCTTTATTAAGGCACGGTCATAACATACGATGCCAAAGACAGTGAATTAACGAGTTTGACTTCAAAATGAGAAATTAGAACAACGACCCCAAGACCGTTGTCACATTGATTAAAAACAGATCTGACTCTGGATATCATATTTTGTCGTTGCAGAAAATTTAAAATTGTATTTAACGCTGGTCGAGAGCCGGCTAGCCGCATTGCACACTCATACATTCACAACGCAAATATCGTCTAATCCTACCCACCCCTGTGCAAGCCAACATTATCTTGTGTTATTTTTCGATATTACCCCGTTTTACGGGGGTTCGGGCCACGTAAATCAAATTTATAGCCATTTTATACAGGCATTAAAATTTTATCAGCGAGATTTCTTCTACGCCATTGTCCAGTTGAGTCCTGTCACCCTTACGACTTCAATGCGGTGATATGGAATTTATTTGCGCTTCTGATATTTTTTTCTGCTTTTGTTGAAAATGGTTTGGTGATTATTTCCTTGTATTTTCGGTTTTATACTATCCACTTTGCTAGACTATAAATACTAGATTTAATTTGTGCGTAGTCAGAGATATTACAGGCACGTCAGGCTTAACATATTTATGCTTCAGGTTGATGGACGCAGAGGGCCCGTTTCTAACGAACGTCACAAACGCTTTGTTATATTCGATGGTAACAACTTAATATTAGGTAAGTCATGAGCATTTGCTGATGGATTTGTAATATACCTACTCTACCAACGCGAAAAAGCTTTAATTCACACAATCAATAATTATTAATTATATTTGTGTAAAATAATGTTAAAGTTAGGTATCTTTAATCTACGATTTATTGATAGCTTACACTACATTTACAGTTTCTTAATCTATTTTTCTAGTTAGAGGACAATGTGTAGAAAAATAAAAGTACCTAATTTTAAATTAGTTTTCTATTAGTTATGCAGCTAAGCTTTGAAGCAGTAAACAAGGAATCAGCGAATTTCTGATCGTCCAACAAATTCTAGTCTTTTACAATGTCCTGCCATTTCCCATCACAAAGAACATTTTCATCCTTTCACGTTATACAAAAAATCGCAATTTAGAGTGGTCTCCATTTAGGTTTTTATCGATGATCTGAACATCGCCCGCGGCCCTCTACAGCACGGTCTTCCGCTCACGTGGAACAATGTGGAAGGCTAGAACGCGTACACACGCTGGTACTTACTAGTGCATAGATAGTACTTACCAACTTACAGACACCCAATACGTAGGTAAATGTATGGAATACCAACTACTGTTAAAATTATTATTGATACGAAAGAAGAAAAACAAAAAAAAAGACGCCGACTTAATCCCCAGGTAGGTACGGTAGGCCTCAGATATATCACGTAAATGTATGGAATACTAACTACTGTTAAAAGAACCATTGAAACGAAAGAATAAGAAAAAGAAAGAACGGTAGCCTCAGATCTCTTAAGGCCTAACAATTAGCTTCAGGTGGCCAACTTGTTCCATCAGCAAGTCACAAAAACAAAAAAACTTTTGATAAGTTGATAGTCAGTTAACTTGTTCGACAAGTTGCTCCGTCTGCGGAGTTTCTAAGTCATGACAAAGGTTTTCTGACAACTAAAATATTCTGCTGAAGTTAGGATACTAGCTCATTGTATAAACTGAACTAGCCTCGTGTAAACTCTGCTTAAACGCAGCCGTGGGTCACGGGTCGTTCTTATCGATATGTGATGTCGCCTCGCGGCGAGGACGGCCTTTGAGCCGCGGTTCCTGCATTGCGACACTGAAAGCACTCTCTTTTTACCTGGGGCACAGGAAAAGGGTTTATTTTCATAGCATTGTGCTAACATTATTCTTCATCTATCGCTCTTACATTAATCCAAAGCTATGACGAAGCTATGACAATATATTCGGGGCAAGTCGCTCCGGCTGGAAGTTCAAAACCGTTCGTCTTAAAAATGAAGTAATTTCCTTCAGAAACAGCCTGAAGAAGTCTGATGATGATGATCATAGGACCTTTATATGGGAGGCCCAATTCTTGTAACAAAATATCGTCAAATTCAAGTTTTGGTCATCTCCAAATTATATTATTTGAAACTGACATTGGGCTTCTGAACTACAAGATCAAAGTTTTATACGATTATGGCCTGACTTATAAAAATCTATGGAAAAACAAATGATATCTGTTACCAAAGGTAAATGGCGGGGCTTAATAAAATATGATGGTTAAAATGGCCACAAAACGCTGATGTAAACATGCGTTATTATTTTTCATTTAATAATCGAAATGCATTCTATGATAAGTAAATGAATAAATGCTGACATGCATTAGTCACAGTGCCATCTAACCCCAAACTAAGCAAAGTTTGTACTAGGGTAACCAAATAACTGATAGAATACTTAAATACTTTTGTTTTGTTAATACATGCATAGAATTTATCTTGATACATAAACATCTGTGTTCATCACACAAATACTTGGTCTTAGTGGGGATCGAACCCACTACCTATGGCGCAGAAAGCAGAGATACTAATGATCCGTGGCGGCTGTCAAACGAAAGATAAATCAATAAGTTTTGTGCAGCCAAATAAATATATTCTATTCATACTTTTCCACTACCAGGATTTTATGTGAAAAAGAAGCCTTAATTAGCATAATAACGACCTGCTTTCACCACACCTAGTAATCAGGTGCATTCATACATTCACGTATTCACACAAAATTTCAAAATGCACTCGCTAACGTCCGTCTGGCCACAGGTTTTTAATATGGCCAAATAGGATGGTCGAGCATAATGAATGAAAAAATTTAAGAGCCGACTGCGTAGATTTAAAATAATTAACCCCAGGTTTTAGATTTTTCCATTTCAATTGAAGTTACAAAAATGCATTTATTTGGTTTGATCTTCACCGAGAACAAACATTGGTAGGATGAACATCTGGGTGTTATGTTGTACTCTGTGTATGTATTTGCGGTTCCCATAGTAGGTACAAGCTTTGTTTTGTTTTGTCAGTATTTATCATTCTTATTTCTTGGAATTCTAAGGACCACTTAGAAATGTCCTATGGTGGTTCTATACGTCAGTTCAATCTAGCCAGTCATACTACTACTACCTGGACGTGATGTGCGTGAATAGGACTGCTTCGTTGTTTTTCATGGAGCGGACTCCTTCGTTGCTTCCCATGGGTGTCGTAAAAGGTGACCAAGGGAAGGCACCAGATTGGATAACAGCGTCTTCTGAGTACTACCGGTGGTCCCCACCGCAGCTTAGAATATGACTCCTTCGTTGCTTTCCATGGAAAGCAGAAGCTCCTGATGTACCTGTACTACCCGTTTTGCCTAATTTATTTATTATTTACTTAGATGGATTAGTTTTTACACTAGACTTCCAATGTTATGTAGTTTTGTAAGTATGAAATATCATAATCAGTAGAAGCCAAACGTTCCTTGCGTGTCTTCTAGGTTTGGCTACATGGAATATTCGGAACAGAACTGGCACCTAGTTGTAAGACTATTCTGAGTGATCACTTTAATTCTATAGAATAAATGTCTTTTCACCTACTTCCAATTTAACCTTTAACCATCGCTAAAATATAGTCCAATTACTCGCCAGACGGAAAATCAAAGCATATTACCAACGTAATACTCAAGTCAAAGTTTTATATTTAGTCTTGTTTAAATCACCAGCTCTTTGTCTATATTATAGAGTACACTGACTTCACCAAAAAACATCGCTCAACGCTGCATACCCTTGGGAATCAAAGCTTGTAATGAGGGGTGCAACGTAGTACATACTTTATACTATACCTACTGGTAACTGTTACCATACATACATCGCTGAATCCAATGCGACACAAAGAGCATTGCTTAAAATAAAAATATGTTGCTGATTCGCAAACAGTAGGTATATTTGATGTATATCTGAGTATTTTGAAAACCTAAAACTTTTGTGACCTTCCCAAGTGCTATTGTTTTTGTGAGAATACGTGACTAACCAAGGTGATAGCTTATTTGAGGTTGAGCGGTTACCTCAGCCTAACAATTGCTTATACTCACAGAGCAAGTCACAAGGCAAGTCAAAACATGTGCCTTATGCAGCATAACTCTGCGTCCATTACTTTGAGAAATCAAGTTACACGCGCTTGTAAATTTTCTATTCGCATTGAATAGTGTTCATTTTGTTTCGATGTATTCAGCATTTTACTTACAATTTAAATGAACTCGAAGCTACGATATTTGTCTGTTTCTAAAAGTTATCGCATTCCATACAATATTTAAGTGAGTTTGAACGGTGTACCAGAAAGTAATGCTCAAAATAAGGTTGGTTTCCAACTGCAGCTTCAGTACTAATTTTTATCATGTAACAGTTAAATTCGCAGTCAGTATGCTACCTGGAGCGTATCAATGATCGGATTGTACCAATTGTGTTTGCACACAGATCCGGTTAGCTGATTGCCAACGGCGTCGCAGCCGCGGTCGACCCTCGACAAACTAACCAGGGCACCTTATAAAGCTCTCTCAGGCAAATTCACCTTCTACTAGGCGCCTGTTGTAAATATCTTATTTAAAAATATTTTTTTCACTACATGGTGTTTTGCAGGACAGAAATTATAATTATCGATAATTAAAATCTCTGAGCGCAACAAAGGCACGTTCAATACCTACTTGACTAAAATGTATGGGATGGATGATTTTGGTATTGGTTCCATAAAATTAATGAAAGTTTAAACCTGGTACTAATAAACTCAGCGTAAAGTTGAAAAAGTTACACCGTGTTCTGTCTTTTGCATTGACAGGAAGTTTCAGACCACATCGAAAGAACAAAACACGGTGTAGCTATTTCGAGATTACGATAAGTTTATTAGTAATTGAAACTATCAGTTTATATGCCTACTTGAAACAAAGGGTGAACTATGAAATAAAAGATTTAAATAATTTTTAAGTATTTTCTTTGTATCTTTTTTATCTATTCTAAGTACGTACAATATTTACATAGCAATAAAACATACATTAATTACAGATAGTTACTATGTGTTTGCTAATAAATACCTTTTACATTATAATATTTACAGTTTATACATTATTTCCAGCTTGATTTCAAGAACTGGTTAAAGTAATCAGTCGGTTTGCGAAGAAGTAGAAATCTCATAACATTTAACTATTTTATAAAACTACTTTCACGTAATATTTATAGGGCTTTTATCCACAATTCACTATTATATGATTAAGCCTGAACACATCTGCAATAAAATAACAACCCATCTATCAACATTGACTATTGTACAATAAACGCTATACTATTCTAGTGACGATATACCTATGAATAAATATCTGAAATAAAATCAATGTATTTTAAAATAACTATTTACAAGCTCATTTGATTATCACATTTCAACAAGCCCGCGCTATAGCGGTCACTAGACTATGAACACCGCCACTGAATTGTCAATATGGCCGCCAAACTGATTTGTGCGTTGATATCGTCCCATTCGTGAGTTTGGTCGACATCGGACTCGTGGAGAGTACCCGTGTGGTACGTTGAGATGGAGCCTTTAGCTCGTTGCGTACTCTAGGCCTATCAGCAACTGTGGAGTCAGCTGCTTGGACACGCTTCATCTCTTGGAGCTCCACATTCGCTGGTCGCGTTGGATGGAATGCAGATTTCACCACCTCAATCGTCTCATCATCAGACTCGTCGGTAATAGTTGCGTCGTGCATAGAATTCGCGTCTGACCTTGTATCAGCTTTCGATCTGTCAGGGCTTGCATTGAGCATGCTTCGTGGACTACCGCTTTGCCTACTACTAGTTGGAGATAGCCGAGCGCTGGAAGTATCCATCGGAGAAACAGTGCTTTGTAAATGCCTTAGTGCATCATAGGGACTGATACCATTCTTCAGTGAAAGTTCTGGTGGTAATGCTTTCATTGCTAAATCAGCAGGATGTGGAGGGAACGGTAGGAGTCCGTTTGGTGGTAAGAATGCACCAGGCGGCGGAAGAAGTCCAGCCGGTGGCATGTTAGCCATCGCTGCAGGAAACGGGAATAGATCTGCTCCCGGCATCGGGACCGGAGGAGTCGCCATCGGTGCTACGCCACCTGTTGACAAAGAAAAATAAAATTTAATAGGTTTGTCTAAATAATCCATTTGACAGAAACTACCGATGTCTGATTTGGCAACATGACGTAATATGAGAGACGAGCCCCACGGGGCCGCCGCCGGGGCGCAGGCACTCCGTCCATTCCCAGTACACGGGGGTGCATAATCGTACTAAGGATAATGTACAATCTGTAGGCGTTTAAAGGCGGCTGTGCCGAAAGGGATGTTTTTTTAGTGAGATGTAGAGAGGGTGAGGGTGCAATATTTATTTATCTGTAGGTTCTTCGCAGACGGACACGATATCGTAATTCGTACAAGTCCGTGTTCGCGGAGTGTGTCGCATTACGAATGCGAGGCACGCTGCCCCCGCGTGTGTCGGCACAAAGCCAGCTCCATCGCGATAAGGAGCACCTATCTCCAAACACGGACAAAGAGGGCTCAAAACGTGAAATTTTCATTAGCAGCTGTGTTGCGAAAAGTTCTTGCAGCGAGCTTTGATTCTCGATAGCGTGTAAGAGAAGCTGCCGTATAAAAAGGACACGACGAAGGCGCAGATTGGGCCACAAAGAGCGGAGGTGGTGCTACGTTCGTTACTCTTTTGCACTTTTTCTGTTTGCAGCAGTGGCAGTGCGCAGACCACTTTAAAAGGCAACGAGGGTGAAAGGGGGTAGTAACTAGGGGGTAATTTGGCGAGGTGGGAGCCAATATCGGCGTCGCGCCTGATTGAGGTGATTTCCGATCGCTGAATTTGATTCTGTTTTGCTTTGTATGTTATTTTTAATAAGCGTTTATTACGTTCAACGAGGTGTTTGACTACTGAAGCTAAACAAAACTATTCAATTTGCTGAAATAGTGCTAGTTAATTGTAAAATATAGAAAAGTAATGGTGATTTAATAATAATACAATGCCTACACTAAACAAACAAACAAGCTAGGTATAAAAAAATCGGCAGTGAACATTTCAACATTTTCCCCTTCTGCCACGCTACACGCTGAGAGAACCGACGAAAAGGAAATCCAAAACAATATACCCAATTATCAAAGTTCATGAATATCTCTGCGATGCGCCGCCTCCGGTACGTTTAATAAAACTCCGTAGGTGTTTGAGTACATCGCTCCTAGCGCCTGCGACGGAAACAAAAAGTGGCCCGTGGCGTGGTCGCCTACATTGGAATAAAATTGACTCCACACTCTCTCGAACGTGAAGGCGTGTTTTTTAACCGTTTTCTGAGTACCCCCCCAGCACCCGTTGGACTTCAGCGGGTGGTTTTGCTTCGGTCGAACCGGTGTTGTTTTGCAGCGCTCAAGAGATGCTCCTTTTATTTGAGCCGCTTTGCGTTGTTACGGCCTTGAGGGGCGGTTCTGTAGCGAGCAACATGTTTTTGAGTGGTGTTTGCTGAACGGAATTTTTAAATTAGGAAATACTGAACGTGTTCATTTCAGTTTTAGCACCGGCTGTGCTATATTCTGAGTTGATTGGAAGCTGAGATGCACCTACTCTTAAATATATCCAATATTTTTTCTTTCAACATTACCTGCTTCCTAAATCTTTCATTTCTACTAGCTGTTTCATCCTTAGTTTTGGTGTAATCGTAATTTTTATTCCATTCACTCGCCATTTTTATTGCACTCCTAGGATGAGGTACTATCTAACGACAAAAAAAAACAAATAATATCAATCAGTACATACCTTTAACACCAAGTGCACTGGTTTGTGGAGGTCTAAAATAATCTGCCCACGCGTAGTTGAGGTATGCCGCATCCAACCAGCCTGGGTTCAGTAGGAATGGACTGAAAGCCCCAGGGTGCCCATATCCATAACCTGCAACAAGAGGAAATTATGTTTAGTTCTGTGAAAATCAATCTAGAATGTTGGACTTTGTAGAATGATAGATACAATATATTTTGTAGCACATGGTATAAGATTTTTTTTCTTTGGTAATAAGGGTGTCAATTGTGTGCAAATCGTTTCAGCAATGATGCCTTGGGCATGGAGGTCACCGTCTTAGGCCACGTCCGATCGCACTAAAGTTACAAAGGCTCGTCGTAAAGGCGGCGACACAGCGCGCTGTTTACCGCGCCCGCCAACTATAACAAGGGTTTGTATACAAAACGAGCAGTTTTACTACTGCAGTTAGCCGGCTCCTCTGTGCCATACGTTTTTACGACCCTCCACCGTCACGTTGCCTTTCGCCTTTCATAGCGAACTTTTATTTGTTTAATCGATAGACTAAAGACGCCAGCCGAACTCTATTTTCGGTTAACTGCGTTTTTAATCTCAATCGACTGATCAGGTGTGTAGATATTTATTGTGAGATAAACCGTTTACGAGGCTCTTCTACTTTGTTTTGAACTCTTTATCTTCGAAGCATGCTGATTATAAACAAGTCTTTTGTGACGGCTGTTTACAAAACAATTACTTTATTTAGAGAACCCCTTTAGCTGGGATTAGCGAGTGCTCCGTGAGAGGGTTTCCGAAATCATGGGTATTTTAAATGAAGACCGTGATGGATGGGACGGTAGCTGTCACCCAGCGAGTGGCGGCGGCGAGGAGCAGAGTGGAGCTTCCATCATGCTGCAATAATAACTTAAATGCTCTCGGAAACGGGCCGCTTCATTTGTTAATGCCAGTATTCAATTTAATTCAGTCCCCGAAATGTTACACATGCGGGGCTTTGAATATTAACGGAAAGCGCCTCTAATTGCGAATGATTTATAACGCTTTAGATAACGTGCACAGTTTTATCCGCGTAATAACTGTTATAAATCATTGGATTGTTTCACTAAATTTATTTTGATAGGAGCGATGTTTCTGTTTCGAAAAGACAATAGTTTAGAGAAAGGAATGCATTTTATTAGTTGACTTCTCAGTTGGGATCTATAAAGCTATTTCGATCTCCTTTAATCACCGTCGACCTAAAAATTTACAATCTGTTAAGAATGTGGCTCGAATCAAAAGGCTCGCGGCTGAATCAGTACCGCTTGGATAATAAACAATACGACGCTGAGTGTCAAAATGGGCATTAAATAACTCGAGAAGAGATGCGAGCTGCTGTCACCATAAATTAATGTAGAGGAGTGCGAGTTAAGCAAATGGAATCAGAGTTATGGCTCATAATTCGGACGGCTGGGTGGTGACTACGCCGCATTTATAACGTCTTCGTGTTTCTGGTTATTGTCTGTGTTGTAATAATTTATCTATTGTAGAATGGAAAGAATAGACAATTATTTTAAAGATAAGATGAAGATAAAGATAAATTTATTTTGCTAACAAACGTTACATAAACAATTTAATTACAGATTAGCCTTATAATAAAAATAAACAATCCTTGTTGGATGACATAGGTACCCAAACTAGGAAGACCTGTAAGATGGCGTACCTATACCCTCCGCCGGAAAAAAACGGTCTTATGGCACTAATATAAATAAAGTAACATAGATTATTATTATTTTTGTTTTGGTAGAAAGATCTAAACTTAGTGTAAAAGACATGTATGAATTTAAAGTAAAAGAAGTTGAGCTTGTTTTGAGACTATTTTAATTTTGTGTGGTTATGTTAAAATTGTAAGTATGTGTTCAGTTTCTGTGTAATTTTTTTGAAGTAACCAAGATTTTAGGGTAGTTTTGCACCTGGGAGTGCTCAAAGGATAAAACTGAAGAGTTTTGTTTAATTTATTATATAAATATGCTCCAAGGAAACAAGAATGGCTCATAGCAAATGTTGTATTGCACCTAGGGGTGTCGCATTTTTGTCTCTTATTAAATACTAGCGGCCCGTCCTGGCTTCGCACGGGCTTTATTAAGAATCCTTTATTATTTGTAAATACAATATAGCCTATGTCACTCGGGGATAGAGTAGCTTCCCAACGATGAAAGAATTTTTTAAATTGGTCGAGTAGTTTCGGAGCCTATTCAATGCAAACAAACAAACAATCAAATTCTTCCTCTTTATAATACCACCAGTCGCACCAGTAGTTGCGTGTAGTACCTATAGTTTATTTAAGTAACTATGGGTCCACAAGATTACAGATTCTATAGTACTTAAACCCTTTTAATATTTTTTGCAGAAGTTTTATTATTTAGATATAAATTAATGAGCCGTGTGTGTGAATAATCCAAGTCAGTAATATTTTATTTCAAAACTAGACGATTTTCTAAACGTTGAAAAAATATGAACGTAAAAGTTATGACTGAACAGTCTGTTTCTTCGCCAGTTTCCTTCTAGGAGTCGTTTACGGCCTGAAAGTTTCCGTCGATTTTCTGACACCCAATAGTTTCGGTCTCAATAGGAATTCTAGTTCGTTATGAGGGTCGCTGGGTGTGGATGCGGTATTTTAGCAACTAGCAGGGACATAAAATCCATATTTTAGAGGCGAGGGGTAAGTGAGGGCGGGGGCAGCGGGGAGATCAAACGGGACTTTATGACGCGGCCCAGAGATTGTTTACATCTGTTACTCGACCGTGGCCGCACCGTGGAACTTGGTAACCGCTGGTGAAGCAAGTGCCCAGTAAACTTTGATTGTTGGGATTTATGAAATTTGGGGAATGTACTGAAACTTTTAAACCTATGGAAGATAATCTTACCATAACTTTAAAAATGTATATTTAAAAAAAAAGATTATTCTAATAATATACCTTAAAATATTTTGAAAACGGTTTTACTATTTTTAACCACTGTCATCATTTTTAATTTCAAAAAACACAATCTTGTTCAAAATGTTTCACGAGTTAAATAACATAGTAGTAATTTTCGTAATAATTCTTATTTCAATGTCATTATCACAAAAGAAACGTGTATTTTTTAATCCCGTCTAGCCAAGAATGCGTAAACATTGCGAAAGCTAAATATAAATGTCGAGAAAAAACAGTTTAATTATACTGCAACTAAAAATGAGCTTTACTAAATACATTTAAACTAGGGATGTGCCCAATAGACAAAGTACCTGACTTTTCGGTATTATAAATACAAACTAAAATATTGTATTCTAAGTATCATTAAAAGTATCCCGGGTTCCCATAGTACAAGCTTAATACAAGATTAATTTATTGACATACAGACACTTGTCAATAAAACTAGTTGCTTCTTATCAACATACCGATCGATGTGGCGCGGCGGGCGAATGTCCGCCTGCGACGCAAAGGTTGCGGGTTCGATTCCCGCCTTGGGATAAATGTTTGTACGATCTGCAAATATTTATTCCGGGTGTTCTGGGTATTTTCTATGAATAATAAAAAATATCTATGTATGTAATATAATATTGTATAAAGTATATCAGTCATCTAGTACCCATAACACAAGCTCTGCTTAGCTTGGGGCTAGATGATGCTGTGTGGATCGTCCGGCATTATTTATTATTATTATTATATCACATACAGTTAAGAGTATGCAAAACATAATAATATAATTGAAGATGAGTACTCTAGTAGGACAAGTTATTATGTCAAAGTTATTTATTAAAACTCACACTTAACTCTCCCTCATCTCTTTTTATGTTCAGTTCTGTTCATCCAAAGATTGCTTGGTAGATGTCGCTTTAGGCGATTATGCCGTCCATTGTATTACTACATTGTGTATAAAATGTGTGTGCTTTACTCGTCGTAGTAATCAATAAAGAGTTATCAATCTATTTATATACATTGGCCATTGAGATGAGAGTTTATCTGACAGGCAACACGTAGGTACTAACGTCTTAGTTGTATGTTTTTTGTCGCCGAAAGGTAATTTCTGAGCCGAATAATCTAATCGCAGTACATCACAACGTGGTGTTTGACTACAGAAGCTAAACAATGTTTTGCACTATTTCAGAAATAGTGAAAATAGTGCAAATTACATGTAAAATATAGAAACCCGAAATTTATATACACTGCCAATTCCAGTTCATCTGACAGACAACCCGTAGGTACTAACGGCTTGATTGCAATTTTTTTTGTCGCCGAAAGGTAATTTCTATTAAGCCGAATAATCTATCCGCAGTAGGTACATCACTAATGGTAATTAGTGCGTTGTAACGCGGTCATTAAGTCGGTGCACATTGATCGCTTTATTAACTTGAGTCTTTGATGTTTACGGCGGTAGGATGTTAGTTTTTCCGCATACTGCCTTTTTATTATTGGCCGAAGTTTGGGCGCAGTTTGTTTACACAGACGGTCGACGTCGGGCTTAAATAGATCTGTGGTGTCAAAACTTTATGAATTCAGTTTTGATTTCTTGTTCTGCTTATTGACGTACTTTTTTTATGGTTATATTCGGAATTACTTTGAAAATTCTATTTTTAATAATAATTTAATCTAATCAAGTATCATCATTGTCATCAGCACTAACTATTTCAGTGCACTAAGCACTAACTAGACCTTTGCCTAAGTGTTTTATGCCTCAGGTTGATAGATACAGGGCTATACATTGTAGGGCACATTCCTTATGTGCGAATACCTTGTTATAGGTGATAGTGATAATATATTGACGCCTTCTAGCCCCCTATGGAAAGCACATAACTAATATAGTTATATACATATAAACTTGTAGTTTTTTTTTGTAAATATGTATAATAATCACTACTTAACATCAGGTTGACCATATAGTAATTCCATCAGCAAGGGATAAGAAAAACATTTACGTCTTATATCTCGTGGTTTTTAGAATATCAGTCATAAACTCAAAGTTATATCAAAGTTGACTGCATGGAACATATTAAACTAGCATATCACCTAAACATTTAAACGGGTATGTATATTTCCTATAGTTTTACCTAAACTATATGTACCATTTCTTGTAATCTGGCAATAATAGTTTCGTCTTCCAAGGAATTTAGGATTATATCTACCGTATAATCTTATTTTTTTCATATACATGAGAGTATGCTACTGCATTTTTAAAAACAGTTCATTGCAATTAAGATTCCATTTAATTGGTGCCAGCTTCAGAATCACTTAACACAAAAGCATAAGAATAAGTACAAAACCGTGTTTAACCAATAACCATTAATAAGCGTCATGTCAAAACAACTTGCTAACGACCTCAAATACAACTCCTTAAATTAGCTTCCACACTGCTGGCAGCTAGCTGGCAATAACATAATTTTATGGTTGAAGGTTATTCTACTATATTGGTAAAATACAGTTATTCATTTAAATGTATTTTTTGATAACATTACAAAGTCATGGATAAATTTTCACCTATTCTTCTTTTTACGGGATCCTGTAATGCGGTCATTTCACAAATACATAGAAAAGTGAATTTAAAACTTCATATAAGCAATTAAGTACTATTAGTTAGTAGTTAAGTAGTTTATAGTGAGCACGAATGATTTAATTTAAATTTTTTGCTAATTTTTTCACCATTAAAATTTATAAGTAAGTATATTCCTCTTGTTCTCTAGCTATCTTCTATTTTAACTGTTATTTAATAAGTCGTGTCTTTCTATGGGAACTTGTAATTATAATAATAATAATGCTGGACAGTCCACACAGCATCATCTAGCCCCAAGCTAAGCAGAGCTTGTGTTATGGGTACTAGATGACTGATATACTTAATACATTACATGCATAGATATTTTTATTATACATAGAAAATACCCAGAACACCCGGAATAAATATTTGCAGATCGTACAAACATTTATCCCGAGGCGGGAATCGAATCCGCAACCTTCTGCGTCGCAAGTAGACATTCGCCCACCGCGCCACATCGGTCGTCAACCAACAATTAGCCATCAGCATACTAAATATTTCTTGTAGAGATGCATGTATTTATTTCACGCTTAATTCTTTGTAGCTGTTGGTTTTCCTAAAATTATGAAATAAATGTACATTATACAAATATAAAAAGTATTTTTTTCTATTGTCACAATAAAAAAAACCAGTGTGGCAGTAAAGTCCATAAGTTTTACCGGAAGCACGTATAGAAGTCCTTATACATCTTGAACTGGCGTGAACGACAATCGAAGTTATTTTCGGTATATTCACCGTCTGTACAGTAATTCTTCGAGTAGTAAGGAGATTACGGAGAGCGATTAATGTCGCACTGATTGACGGTTTCTGACTCGAAATCGCAGATGTTCTATTTGGCGAGTGCTGCGTTTTTGATGCGTCGGTTTTCGTTTTTTATTTCGATGCGTTAAATTCGGTTTTTTATTTTTGTTCTTGTACTAGCAGCTCGTCCCGGCTTTAAACGGGTTTAAGTAAGGGTCCCTAATTTTTTGTGTAGTCTTTCAAAAGTAAAATAATTTTTCAAATCAGTTCAGTAGTTTTGAAACTTTTCAGTTGATATTAATTTTAAAATACAATCTTTAACTTATTTCTATTAACGCATTGTTTTTATACATAACTAGCGGCCGCCCGCAGCTTCGCCTGCGTGGCAGTTTTTTCCCGTTCACAAACTTTCATCCCCTATTTAATCCCCGTGAGGGTAGAATTCATCAAAATCCTTTCTTAACGGATGCCTACGTCATAACATCTACCTGCATGCCAAATTTCAGCCCGATCCGTCCAGTGGTTTGGGCTGTGCGTTGATAGATCACTATGTCAGTCAGTCAGTCAGTCGTCCCATTGGTGGGGATAGGCATTCCTTATAGTTTAGTCCATGTTTGTTTATCGCTGGTAAAACTGGTCCACAGCACACCCAGTCCTTCGAAATATTTAAGTATTTTATTTAGAATTTATCGACGATACAATAACCGTTTAAAAATATATTAGATTCAAAACGATATCGGAAATAAACTAGTCTAGCTGTGGTCAGAATCCGCGGCGCCGCAGAATCGACCTCGGGACCACAGATTGGCTTAACGCCAACAGGCGCGTGCGCATACGTTTTGTATGGTACAGTCAAAAGCAAAACCAATTTTAACATTATTAACAGCCTTCGACTTTGACAGTTACTCTTTTTATACAACATACTGAAACAAGCACATGATGATCCTGATCATCTCGCAGGTCTAATTTCTTTAAAAACGTGCCCTACAATGCACTGCTCTGCGTCTATCAAACGTAGGCACTGCGGCCTCATGTGCCTGTAAATTCACCGGTTCTCACCCTTCAAACCGGAGCACAGGAAAGTTGTTAATAATGGGTTATAATATGAACCGTATCCCGACGGCATAAAAGTTATCAAATCTGTCAAATGGAAACAATGCTGTGATTGGATTCGTAGTAGAATTTATAATAATATAGTCTTTTTAAGACGCTAAGTATTTATTGTTTACCTAATGTATAGTAAAACTCCTAACAACATCCAGACTGAGAACAAATATTTTCAGATCATGCGATTTTTAACTGGCTGTGGAAATCAAACTCGCACCTTTTGCATTGTACTTCAATTTGAATAGATGGCTAGTTTGTTCTAGTCACCTGAGTAACTGTTTGCAACATCACCATCTAATATAAATAATTATGTACTAATTTACATTTGACACAACATAATTTTCGGTCACGTATAATGTGGACGATTTCAAGAAAGGAGTAAATAGGTATCTTCTAGATATGTGTGCTACACCGTCGACCGCATCATCACTTAACATCAGGTGAGATTGCGGTCAAACTTTTACCTATAAAATGATAAAAAAAAGCAAAGCTTATATTATGGCAACCAGTTATTAGAATACTCAAATACCTACTTCATTTTTTGTAAATACATACGTATAATATCAGATAAATTATATGTACAGATCTTGTGCAGACTACCACTTTAGTCAGCCAAAGTGCAATTTATTTATTTATGGACATTACAAAAGTAATTTTAAACGTTATCATTAAAAGGGCGCGCAGACTTTACCTGAAATATATTTGTCTCAAAAATTCAAAATTAATTATTTGAAAGCTGTATTTTATTCCAAGTGACTCAGTAATAATGAACTATCAAAATGGTTATTACATTTATTAAAAGGTAGCGTAAACCCATGTAGGTGACATGGCTAAGAAAAAAAAGTTTACGAACAGTTTTCGTATTATTATATTAATTAGTATTGACTTAGCGCATTTGAATTACGATGATAATTACTGAAGCGTACCTAAATTTAATATTGAAAATAAATAAGATCTGCGCTGTACCTACTATAAGCACCAGCGCACACTGGAGCATACCGCGGCAAAGCAGTTTTAATTCTTTAATTTATTAAAAGCCTAATAATAATTGTAATATTTGAACTAACTGGATTATATAAATCTATACCATTTATAAAAATCTTTGTCTATATCTTTGACATATAGACAAGGCAATGGTCGTAGAGGCTTGAATTTTCAGGTTATATTCGTGTAGGCTTGTGGAGGTGCACTTAGAAAATAATTACTGAAATTTAACCCCTAAGCAGGTACAGTGGGGGTTGAAGTTTCTATGAAAATAACTTCCCATGGATGAAATCACGCACGTTTCACTAGTAATAAATATAACAATATAAAATACGCTGGTCTTACAGGCTCCACTGTGTATTGACCCTTATGTTGATCTTCGACGCAAAGGACTATCAACTTTTTATTGTTTCAATATGTCGTCTGTTAATAGTGAGCAATGTCAAATGATGTTTGTTTTTGACTATAAATTTTATAGTGCGTTATAAATTGACCGTCTGTTAATTTGATAACCTGTAAAGGACGCTGTGAAATACGTTACGAGCGGGCTAATATATATAAAAACCTGTAATATATCTTTAAACTAATTATAAGAGTATTTGAATGGCTGGCTGACATATACAACGCACAGCCTAAATAAACAATTGACTGTAAAGACTTGAAATTTTGTTGGTCTATTAATCATCTTGCCTAGGCATAGAAGTGTATACAAAGAAAGGCATTTGTGAAATTTAACCCCTAAAAGGGGTACAGCAGGGTTCGAAGTCTGACAAAGACGCACATGGAGTCACTAGTTTTTTATAAATTAAACAGAACAACAGTGAATACTAAATGATTATTATAAAAAAAATAGCAAACAAAATGAAGACCATCTTAGATCTCAAGCTCAAGGAACGCGTTTAAATCTAATACACGTAAAATTAAGAAAGAAATAAAAACTATTTTAAGAAACTTACTTTGCTTAGTTCTCGGTTCTCTAGGTCCATCCACTGTAACTTTAATCGCCTTCGTGTAAGATGCTACTTGACTAGGGAAGGTACTGATAGTGATGGTGAGAGAGAATGACTTCCCACGTCCACTGCGGCCCACAAACCGCAGGTCATTGAACTTGGCCACTTGGTTCTTCATCACAGCAGTGCAGTTCCTCAACTCTGCCATTACATTCTCATCGTTTCCAGCTTTTATCGTAACAAGGGTTCCGTCTTGCACGTCATCCAATGCAACCACTTTGAAGGCAACGGGAAGAGACTTGTTGGATCGCCAGTGTCCTGGCAGCGCGGAGCAGAGCACGGCTGGAGAGCCGGTGGGGACCAGCTCACCGTGGCTCTGTCGGTAGTACTCGTGGATGTAGGAGTACACGTCCGCCATACCAGGGGCCGGAGGGCTTGCGTGCGGGAGGTGCATCGACTTCAGTCAACTCTAACAAACACACCACCTATTACACACCACTGAAGTCCTCTGTCACGCCACTATTAAGTCTGTACTCACTATAACGAAAGTTTTGAAAGTTGTAAACACGCGATCATCGGCTCGAAGCTCGCAAGAGTTGCGTGCGCGCGGAGCGAAGAAAAGTAGTGGTTCGCGGTTCGACCGTCTCGCGTGGTATGAGCCGCGGGTGCGTCTACACTGTGCACCACTTGTTGGGCGCGGGCAAGACGCCGGGCGGGGAGATGGAAAAATAAACGGGCGACCGCGCGACTCGAGACCGCAATCCGAAGACTCACGACGCGCGCCGAAGTGTCGCTTGAGGAACGCGTGCTCGCGGGAACTCTGTTTCGACTGATGACTGTGATACAACGCGACTTTTTCCGATGGTCAATATTTTGCGTTCGCGCGGTAGCCGCCCCACCCGGGTGGCGGCCCCGACGTCTCGTAAAAAGCGGGAAGGAGACGAAGGGTACGGGTGATGCGGTGGCTTGGTGGGTACGAGCGGGACGGCCGCGGTTGGTCTCTGCGTTTTTATAAAAATGCTCACGGGAGCGGGACGCGGTCGCGTGGAAGTTGCGGGTGGGAGAGGGATGGGTGGATTTTTTTGAATCACCGCGGTGACGTATCGCGTAGCGGTGGTAATTAGGGTGCGGGGCGGCGGAAAACCGCGGCCGGTGCAAAAACCTATCAACGAGCTCATGAAAAATTATGATTTCATGTTTGGAGTCGGCGGGAGACCCGCGGGGTGGCACTTCATTTTCGCTAAAGTATGCTAGGAATTCCTTGGTGAGGGTTTATTCACATATCATGCGAGTGTATTATTGTTTCAATAACTGCGTTACCAAGTGAGCTAAATGTTTCATTGACTTCATTATTTTAAGTCATTATTTTAAATTTAATACCGTAAGATATACAAACTTTACACCAAAGTTAAGTCAAAATGCTTGTTGGCTTGTTTTTATTCTTTTCGTACATGCAATTCCATAATATAGCATATATTTTAATTGAAAAAGTTTCGCTGATTCCCAAAAGTTTTAACAAAATTCCCAAAAGAACCTAAGTGACTGCATCGAGTTGATAGTTCCCGGTGCGTCCTGTGGTTAGCCGCTAACGTGCGGTCAAAGCGAGAGGTGGAATACGAGCGAGATAGCAGAAGGGGCGGGACTCGGGCGGAGCAAAACTTTAAGAGAGTTTTCATCGAGTTTCCCGCGCTTTTCGCAAGATGAGGCACGTCACCTACGCGCTACAAAGTGCTACGACAGTTCTACGCCTACGTAGCTCTTTGGAATAAAGTTTATAAGAAAACTAAACCTACGATTATTTTGTGTTGAGTTCTTCTTCTTTTTATCTTCTCTATGTCACCTATCCGTCATTCAACACAGTTTTGTCAATGTCAAGTGTTTTTAATAAAATAAAAAAAAAGAATATATTCAACCATTCAACCCACTTGACATTGGCAACATTGTCCGCAAGACGGACAGATGCCACAAAAAAAAAATAGTTTTTAGTCAGTCAAATTAAGTCAAGTTGACTGTCATTGGTATTGAATAATGACGTTTTTATTCCAGTCCTTGACAAAAAAAATGTTGTCATACACTTCCATTCTAAATGCTCACTTCTTAAGTTCTTTTAAACTAACACTCTCATCAATTTAGGTAATGTCAGAGTTTACCAATAAGTTTCATAAAATAAATTTTAGTTAAAAAGGTATTTATAGTAACACCCCAACCGAGTAGTGTATTTTAAGAAATACAACTTAAATAAATAAAGCCAAACTTAAGCAATAAAGGTTTGTTTTTTTTAAGCCGCCATCATTAACCACATTGTAAAATTTACCATACCATCCGTATTATTAAAACAATTCGATTCACAAAAACTCCTTATCTTATCTGTAGGTTCGCATACCTACCAGTACCTATTTGACATATAAATGTTTATTATCCCTACTAAAGCAAAAAAAATACCCAAACAAGTATTTACCTCCACGGTTGTAAACTATCGAGTTATTTCTCTAAGACCACATTTTGTCGGCACCTTTGAGTCTTATCTATATTGTCTATGGTATAAATGCAGTCGAGGTAAATTCCCTTTGTTTTTAAGGCTACTCAATGTGCAAAAAGTACGGTTTATGACGGGTAGTTTGCCAATATTTGCGGGGTAGCTTGTAAAGTTTATGAGTAGGTATTGGTTTTATTGAGGGGAACACTTGCAGATTTTTGCAAAGTTTCAACTTTAGCGCTTGAAGCGGTGGTCGATTTATGAAATAGCAACTTTTGCCTACGACTTCGCCCGTTGTATTACTTAATATTTATTGTTATATTTTGGCTATGTTACACTATATTTTTATTGATTCTAGCTTATGTGTTATTCTGATATAAAAACTATATTATTGTAAAGTATTAAAAACCATATTAAGTACAGTAGTTTTTGCGTGAAAGAGTAACAAACATCCATCAAACTTTCATATTAACGTTATTATGTAAGATAAAAAAACGCAATTATTTAGCTGTGTGATAAAATAGCCTTAAAAAAACCTAGCGGTATAGATACTCGTGGTTTTTTTTTTGCATAGTGCACTAGGTATATACATGAGCACATCTTATAAGTAGGTATTCATTTCATATCATAGTCTTATTTCAAGCTTACTTTCATACCTAAACGTGAACGATGCTTAAAATTTTTATTCTTTGTAGATGCTTACTGCGCCTATATTTTAATACAAATAAGTTACTGTAGGTATATTAAAAAACTAATATATAAAGTAAATTTTACTTACAAATCGTCAACGTCATTAGAATGTAAGGACCTGACACGGAAATCACACGTTTACGATTCGTTTTTAAGACGTACAATTCACAGGCTTATAATATATTTTATTGTAACTAAAAAACGGGGTCAAAAAAATTGGAGTAGAATAAATAAAACAATGAATAAAAAATTAGAAAGCTGAGGGTCAATGACGCCGGTACCTCGGTTCTCACAGATACCTAAATTGTCAAAGAATTTCTCTCAATTACAGCAATAAAAATAATATTGTAGGTAAACAGTGCGCTTTGAAGTGAGCGCCGGTAGCTACCGCGCGGTTTTGTGCAAGCCTGCTAGTAACAGTCCGAACAATGCTCCGCACACAAAGACTGCAATTCTAAGACGTCTCTTTATCCTGGGCCAAACATCGGCATTGCCCTATTGTCGACCCTTTTGTCAGCTATTTACCGACTTTTGGGTTGTTACACTGAAGGGGATTGACAAAAAGCCGCTCGCTAGAAAAAAGTTTGGTCTCAATCCGAATAACATGAATAGAGTTATCGACTCGTCTAAAATTACAATTTATTCTAGTTTTGTTGCATTTTGCGAAATTATTCTAGTGATTATAAGCTAATTTAAAGTGTATGAATATAAACTATTTTTCTTTGTTAGTCAGAGAGGCATGTATTTTGGGAAAACTGTATTTTTATGATCATATTTTCTATAAACCATTTTACTTTATCATAAAATAAATAACATTTTTTAAATCGGTGTGCTAGAAAGCGGCGAGTTTTTTTAAAATTTCTTTTACGCTACTGCGGGTAGAACTAGCATGTCCACCTGATGTAAGGTGGTAACCGTTACCTATAACAAAGCATTACCTCGTAGGTCACGCATGTTAAGTACGTGCCCTACGATGTACTATCCTGGTACTACGAGTATTATTTATTTATTTATTTAGATAATTAGAACGGCTAGAAAGCCAATTACACTAATTTCTTATGCATTTTGTGAAATCTTAAAACAATATTAGGAAATTATAGTTAAGTAGGAACATTAATAAAATAATAATAAAATTCAAATGTCAAAAACAATGTCGAAAATTTACCTACCAACAAATTAATAATTAATAACCATTAAAAAGTCAAAATTAGTAATAATAATAAGTTAATAAAATAAAATTAATTCTAAAGTACAAATCACAATTATAAATGAGTGTCAGTAGTATACATACTAGATTATAACAAAAACCGATGATGGTCTAGTGGGATTAACCCCGCCTTCTGATCTAAGGTCGTGGGCTTAAATCCGGTAATGCACCAATGGATTTTTCCATTTGATAAATTTATGAGACAATGCTCTCAAACGGTAAAGGAAAAAACATCGTGAGGAATCCAGTATTCTAGCAGCGGCGATGGGCTTGGAACCTGTCACGGTTGCAATACTAACTACTGCAAAATGTGTGCATGTACCAAAATGTACTATCTGGACATACCTTCATTAGACATCCTCAAAGAATTTCGAGTAGATACTTAGTACCAAAAGATATCCACCGTGCTTGGGGCAAAAGTAGTGATGCTATTTCTTTTTTATGTCTATAAAGGTTATTAACATTTTGTTTTCGTGGCTAAAGAGGTTAAACGGTTTCTTAGTCAACCTTAACTGGTAACATTATAAATTACCTTTAGCCAGTTGGTACCACATGTCTAAATGAACTGGTGGACTAATCGATGGGCGGAAGTGTAACCCGTCAAGGGTTGAACATTAAACTAAACTATATAATTGCAGACAAATGTCGGCTTTTATATTAAACGCTTGAGGCTTCATGGTTATTTATTTTGTAGATAATTATGACGTTTGATAAGTTGGTATATCTCTCTGTTTATTTTTTTCTATATAGCTTGCTGATGGAACGAGTAGATGGCACCTGATGTTAAGTAGTTACCATCACCTATAACAAAGTATTACCACGTAAGTCACGCTCTACGATGCACTGCTCAGCGTCCATCAACCTGAGGCATACAGGTGTTAAGCCACATGTGCCTGTAATTACACCGGCACCCACACTCTTCAAACCGGAACACAGCAAGCTACTTGCTTCAAAATATATACTTTTTACAGATAGAACATGCCCACCTAACTTATAGCAAGGTACTACCTCACCGGTCACGCAATTTAGAAACCTTATGATACACTGCGCTGTATTTTGAAGCCTGAGGAATACTGGTGTTAAGTCTCATAATTTTACCGGCACCCACACCCTTCTCACCGGAACACAGCAAGCAGTTTAGCGGTAAAAATCGGCATGGACCCAGCAGTACTTCCCGGACGAGCCCTTTACTAAGAGCTCTTCTACTACTATTACTGATATATAATGTTGAATGCAGCTGTGTAAAAAAAACAATTCAAAAAAGCCATTATCATTATCCAAAAAAATGTCACCATACTCCAATCACAGATTAGACTTTAACATCTACAATGACGTCATGCTGATTGCGTCATACTCAGTTCACAATAACTGCTAAATAACGTTAGAACTATTCAAGGAGAAATAAAATAAGTAATAGCTTTACATCATCATCATCATCATACACGTGAGAAGTTCTACGAGTACTACTGGACAAAAGGTTCTTCCACAGATTTGAAGCTGTCAATTAGTAAGTTGCGAGTTTGCTCGCGTAGTGGAAGTAAAGCCAATAATTAGTATTAACGTGCTCATCTATGACAATATGATTTAGTACTAGTAGAATCGCGAACGACTTTGTTTGTGTGAGTATTTTCATGCAAATTCAAGAATTTGAATTTGATAAAAAAATTGTTTCATAGAGCACTACCACCTATTCCACATTACACAAAGGTTAACTGGAATAAAATGCTATTTAGCTTTAAGTTCGCCTATGTACTTCCCTTTTGTGCATTAAAGAGTTTTCTAATATAATCTATCTACCGTGCCTTGAGATTAAAATCATACGGCTCTTTCTGTTTTAGTTTTAATCGCGACACAAGGTAAACTTAATAGTTCTTTAAAATTAAAAGTTTCAAGGTGTTTCAGAACGATATCTAAAAATATACGTTTCTAAAAAACTCGTTACCAAAATAACGTCTGTACTTCAATATCCATTAATCAAACACTTAAATGTGCACTTCCACAATGCACGGGACCTCATGCTGGTATTGCACTCGTTCCGCAAATCCACAATGTTGCTAAACGTTGCTCCTTAACAAACGCTGAAGGGTCCTCAAGACTGAGGTGGAGACGTAATGTAACTCTAATTGGCCACTTGAGTTTTAAAGGAAACCGGAAAGGTAAATAATATAGATCTTGCAACGGGTAGAGATGCCATCTGTTTCAACGACAGAATAAGTTTTATTGAAGTAATACTTCTTATGCGACTTCCAACAAGGTTGCGTTAAACGTTTAACACTACTATGGAGGGGGTATGAAAGCACTGTTCTTTCTCTTTTTCTCTCATAGCCAGTTACGTTTCGTATATTAAAGAAGTTTTACTTCAGTCGTGTGGTCTAAAAGCACACTCGTTTTTTTTGTTATTCTTTCACAGGCTGAAATTTACGAGTACCTATGTGTTTTATTTACGTACGTGAATAAGTGTTAAAAATTCCACTGTTGAACATAAGCCTTTCTCGCATTTGGCGGAGTTTGTCATAGTCACTACGTTACTTGGTGAATTGGTGACACAGTGTCGATGTTTAGTACTCAGGAGACACTGCTACCCACCTCGTTCATTTGGTCCATTCCTGGCGCGTTCATTTGGTCAACTTTTATGACATCTTTAAGATGTAATGGATTTTAAGTGTTTTTTAATTAATAGACCATCTATGGCTTTATAATTTGGCTACAATGTTACCTGAAATAGGTGACAAACAATAAGGCAGGTCGATCTAAAATACCGCATCATCACTTAAGATCAGGTGAGATTGCGGTCAAACGTCTACCTATAAATAGTAAAAAAAAAAAAAAAACCCCTTAAAACCATGTTCAGGAAAAACAAATGCCGGTAATAAGTTCCAGAGTTTGCATGATGAAAATAGAACTAAAACTTAATAGTATGCATGACAAATAAGATATTCATCACAACGAAACTGTTACATGTTTGTTGTACTAGCAATAAAAATAGATCTGACAGCTCTAAATTTCACTAACTCTACGCAACATCGACCGAAGGGCAGTGAGTATTGTGCAAATAGAGCAAATCCGCATCAAGGCTACCCGAAGCTTGTGTATCTCATTTTTGCATGCAATATAAAATGAGCGCTATCACGTTAGCATTAAATTCAATATGGTACGGATGCAATTTGATGGTACTAAACAAATTCCACCCTGAATATTGTTTCAATAGCCTCGATAAGTTGGATAAATCATGCAATTGAGGTAACAAGAGCTACTCTTACAATGGTTTTAAGATTCAATGTCGCTCATCTGAGAACCATTATTTTCAACGAAAGTATCAAACGATGTTGGGAGTGAAACTTTAGTGCTATACAACTTATATTTCTTCTGTGACTTACAGGTGAGAGGCTATACAGCTCCAAAGGCATATTATTATGTTATTACAAGAAGCAATTCTTTAAATCTGCTGTTTCGGATTATTTGTTGAGATAATTACTTTCCTAAAAGCTTCGGAACTATCTTTTTCTTTAGAAATACATTTGTGTACAAATAAAAACTGGCCAAGTGCGAGTCGAATTCGCGCACGAAGGGTTTCGTACCATTATCTATAGTAAAAACGGCAAAAAAATCACGTCATACAACATATGAGAGGAAAAAAAATATATGAGAGCCCAATTAAATATTTATTTTGTTTTTTAGTATGTTTTGATAAAGCGGCTACAGAAATACATAATGTGTGAAAATTTCAACTCTCTAACTATCACGGTTCATGAGATACAGCCTGGTGACAGACGGATAGACAGACAGACAGACAGACAGCGGAGCCGATCCTTACTAAAACCCGAGCAATACCGGGCGGATTTCTAGTATTAAATAAATGTAACTTAATAATTTTTGTGTCTAATTTAAATTGCCTATCGTTTCATACCCTACGTTCGTCTTCTTCTGTCAATGCAAAGGATAAAATACGGTACCTATTTCAACGTTACGTCTAGTTTATTAGTACCAATATTTGTGTTTAGTCAGTAGTGTGAGCTAGATCTCTGCTGGAATTTTTTTGGAAACTGAAAAGCCGTTCCGAGTATAAAGAGGGAACTCATAAAATTATTTGAAATATTTACAGCTCACACATACCTGAATTTCAGAGCGACTATCACATAAATATTTGCCATCAAAAAATCGTAATAAATTCGGGTAATGAGAAGCATGCACATACAGTGTGAAATTCCGAAGGGTGGAAGGGGGAGGTTGGAACTCATTACTGGCACGTGACACGGCCTTACCGCGCCCACTCCCCTCGACGCTGCTATATTTCGCCAATGAGTTATTGAGTGTGCTGAAACTCATGTGTTAAAATTGTATGTTTGTCTTTGACGAGAAAAAATACGCAAATGCATTTTAAAGTAAGTGTTAACCCTGATCAGTTATCCAATATAAGCATACAATCACTAAATAATGGCTATATTAACATTAAAATAGTGAGTATCAAAATAAGTACTCCAAATGTTTTTATTTATAATAAGTAATAAATGATGTTTTATAAGTTTGTAATAAAATCTGTACAAAATAAACGCTTTCAAGAAGAAAATAATGAGTTTCCGATTAATTCATTGATCAACTAAAAATTATTTGCCAACTTTTCGAGTGTACTCGAGTTTTTTGCAGCGCGAGATCTCATTGTTAATTGAATTTGATTGATGATGCAATACAAAACGTCAAATTACCCTACAAATGTGTTCCGAAACGAGAAACGCGACAAAATCCCAACGTTTCACCGCTCGTATTTTTCTAATTGAATCATGTGTGATTTATTATTGGTCTGATGATGTATCATTCTTTCAACAGCAGCCGCGGCTCACCCCATAGGCTTGTGGGCCAAATTATTGCTACAAATGTTCACATCCGTGCTTTTTAACTGCCATGTCGTTTTTGCCCGACCTCCCCTCCGAATATATTTTTATTAAACTGAGTAATCGATTTTTCGAGACTTTATTGAAGATTCGAAATTGCGTAATAGCTTTAAATGGACGCGTGGAGTGTGTTATTGTTTACGTAGCTTTGAAGATTAAATCTCTCACGGTTTATTGGGGCGATGCGATATTTTGGTTTTTTGGGTAAAAGTGTATCTTTTGAGAGTTTTTGCGATTGCTGATATTATTAAAAGTACCTTGAGTTTTTTTTCAAGCCAAGACCAAGATTATGTCGCTTCTAGCGATCGCTTTTAGCATAAGGCCGCCCATTGTATTACTGCATTGTTTACCTCATATTCTTTATTTTTGTGTACTTTTTGGTTATTTCGATCTTTAAATCATCTTGCAAAAGCTGTTTAGTAAATAAAAACACAGCACACCAAGTACAAAGATAGCAAAGTCATGTTGCGTAACCGTGCTAGGCTCACTCTCATCAGCACCTCATCAGCTGATGCAGTTTCCAGCTGGCGCGCACATTGTACCGCTACCTTTTGTAAAGAGCCTAGAGTATATTTGAGTCTAAAAATATAGTTTCTGAACATGTCTGAGGCGATTCAGGTTGTTCTTTTGTACCTAGAGAGCCCTATGTTTTAGTATTGTTTTATTAAAAATTATAATAAAAGTTACTAGATCACCTTATGTGTTACCAGTTACCTCAGCCTAGAAAGTCTACCGAAAACGTTACCCACACAAAAATATTTATTAAAGGTGTCAAGTTTCGTGTGTTTGTCATAGCACCAGCAATAGACACGGCACCCATACTCAAATCGAAATAAAGTAGTGCCAACAACTCTGCTTCAAAATAAGATGAAATAAATAATTTAATTAATACTTCTTGGTTGAACCTAAGCCCATAAACACGACTCTCATGTTGACAGATATGTCAAAGATCTAAAAAAATACATAAAACAGCTCACAAACCAACTGACCCATTTATAAATAAAATTTCCATCGAGCGAGCATGTTGGTAAAAAAATAATCAGGTCTGCATCCAATTTTTATATTCAAATAGACTACAAATAAATCCCACACATCGGCAAGCGCGGCTCCCCGCTAGGGTTGTCACAATGCGAGCGCAGTTTCCACGCCACTGACCGCTGACAAAACACCACACGCGGACTCGCTGACACCCCTAATGGCAGTTCCGTAACCCTGTGAGGTTCATATCCTTGCTTGCACTTTACAGGGTTGTCACTATTCATATTGATAATTTACACGAGAATCAAAGAACTACCAGTTCAAAAAGAACTTTAAATGTGTTATTACATTTTCTACTTCCACTCGTTTCCGCCAGAGTTGGAAATAGCTAGTTGTTCTCTAGAATAATACACTTAAAGTATACATAATATAACTTATCCAAAAAAAAATATGGACCTAGGCATGTACTGCAAAGTGCAGTATTTTATTTTTGCAGAATGTAACGCAAGAACAAATTGTAAAATAAGTATGTAGATCTGTTTGTTTTTGCTATGGCACCTGTTTGTCATTCAACAGACAATTTTGCCAATGACAAGTGTATGACAATATTATAGTTTTTTGTCAAGCAAACGATGACGTTCCTCTTCAAAATCTAAGATTTAACATTTTCGTTTAGTTCAGGAGGCTACATAATATAAAATGTGTATTATGCTCACGTTTCAACTACTCAAACTTTGTGCTAAGATCTCAAGCAAGGCCTTATTATTGTCAACGTCATTGACAATGACAACTGATAGCTCTGTGACTTTAAATGATAGATAAAACATTCTAGCTTGTTTACTTTTATCGTTTTCGAAATTAAGTGTGTTGTGATAACCCTATGGTAATGTGGGCAAGCGCGTCGCGACGCCGACACCCCGCCGTGTCATTGTGAGTTCACGCTGTATGACATGACGCCTTTGAATGCTACTTTTGTTTTGCACAGCCCTTAATTATCTTGATTAGAAGTCGAGTTTACGGACCACCTTTACACTGTATTTTACCTTTACTTATTAGAGACGACGACTGATCTAAGTACTTTTTTGGAAATTTTCAGAACTTTTGTTTGATTCAAAGCACCGATGGTCTAGTCTGAGTGACCTCGCCAGATGGCGAGGTCACTCAGACTAGACTAGATCTTAAGGTCGTTGGTTTGAATCCGGTCGTGTACCAATGTATTTTTCTATCGAAATATTTATGTGCACAATGCTAGTAATCTCAAACGATGAAGGAAAATATCGCGAGGAAAGCTGGTATTTTAGCAGCGGCAATGGGCTTGCAACCTGTCACGTATGGAATACTAACTCTGCAAGATGTTGATAGATAGATAGAAGATAGAAAACACTTTATTGTACACCACATTACTATAAACACTACAAAACTAATACACATATAGCAGAAATCATTAAGTGGAATACAATGGGCGGTCTTGTCGCTAAAAGCGATCTCTTCCAGACAACCTTGGATGGACAGGATTTGCCAAGAACGAAAAAGGACGGTAGTGTAGTATAAACAATAAGTATAATGCATAACACATATCAAAAGTAATATGTATTTGGACGTACCTCATTGAATCTCGAGTTTTTTTCGAGTTACTTAGTAATAAAAGATCTGAGGGGATATCTACTGTGCCTGGAAATTAAAGTCGTAAAGTTATTTCTTTGTTTTTTTCCATATTCAAATTACAATTTTATATGTTAGACTAACGGCAGCGGGCGTCAGCTGCGAGATCGATCACGTGTCATTTACAATCACAATAAAAAGTAGAGATAATAAAAACACCAATAAAGACATAAAGGCATCTCCTGTGGCTAACGTAATGACGGCGCTTACTAACATTTTAAACAAATAAAACTAATAGATGTATCAAGTGTTTTAACTGTTTGACGACCGATGTGGCGCGGCAAGCGAATGTCTTGCGACGCAGGAGGTTGCGAGTTCGATTCCCGCCTTGAGATAAATGTTTGTATGATCTGCAAATATTTATTCCGGGTGTTCTGAGTGTTTTCTATGTATAATAAAAAAATTGTGTATGTAATGTATTGTATTAAGTATATCAGTCATCTAGTAGGTACCCATAACACAAGCTCTGCTCAGCTTGGGGCTAGATGATGCTGTGCTGTTTTATGTCTAAAAAGTTTTAAATGTTTTCATTTCAAGACAAAAGTGAATAGGTATCTTCTACGTATAGGTAAATGTGATACACAGTCGATCGCATCATCACTTAACATCAGGTGAGATTACGGTCAAACGTTTTTCTATAATCTGTAAAAAAGAACGTAACAGGCGGAATATTTTTTGTAGTATCTTGTTATAGTTTTATAATTAACAACAATTAATATTCAACCTGTTGCGAGGCCGTTCATCGACACTCACCTTATGTTCTTATTTAAATCATCATTGATAGATTAATTGTATGCTTCTTTAAGCTACTCTAAATGCAATACATCTAAATATATATAACTCAAAGGTTATATATATTTAGATGTACTGACTGACTGACATAGTGATATATCAACGCACAGTCCAAACCAATGGACGGATCGGGCTGAAATTTGGAATGCAGGTAGATGTTATGACGTAGGCATCCGCTAAGAAAGGATTTTGATTAATTCTACCCCCAAGAGGATAAAATTGGGGATGAAAGTTTGTATGAAACTTTGTCAATTTTAAACCGATCGGGCTGAGACTTTGCATGCATAAAGGTACTATGATTTTATCCCGAAAAAATAACGGGAACGGGAAAAAACTGCCACGCAGGCGAACCTGCGAGCGGACGCTAGTGTATAATAAACGGCTTAAGAATACTTACAAAAGTGCATCAGTATACTGCATAGGTTATATAATTATCACTTCAAAAAACTTTATATGCACATCTAAATACATTATGTATTTAGATGTGCATATAAAGTTTTTTGAAGTGACAACTTCTTTAGGCGCGTTGAGCACTTTTTGGGTAAACAAAAATCATGGAACTCTCGTCATCGTCACTGAACGCTTTCCATGAGCTATATGTATACTGTGTAGCAATAGCGCAGTTGGCTAGCGCATCTCCTTATCAAGAGGAGGGTGGGTTCATATTCCACTCGAGAGTATAATTTTTGGGATAACATAAAATCTTTGAGGCTGACTAGTTCTTATTAAAAGAAAACATTCTCCCAAAAGCCTTATCCCTAAGTAGCTTCTCAACCACCATCATCCACGCATTGTCCCCTATCTGTTTCTTGACATCAACGGAAACATTCAATCACGATCACGCTCCTCCGAGACAGATAAGGGGAGGGGGAGGGGGGTAAGGGAAGTGGCATTTGGCACGGGCAATTGACGCCGCTGATAGAATCGCGAGCTGAGTTAGCAGATTTATAGGTGAGGAGACAAAGGACTCTTGTGTACTACGACTTTCTAGTAGTATTAAAGCTCTTAGTAAAGGACTTGTCCAAGGAAGTTATAGCACTTTACACCTATTTCTGCCTCCAAGTAGCTTGCTGTGTTCCGGTTTGAAGAGGCATTTGACTTTACAGCTATATGCCTCGGCTTAATGGATGCAGAGCAAAGCATAGAGCACGTTTCGAACGAGCGTAACCTGCTAGGCTCTGTTATAAGTCATGGTAACCACTTAACATCACTATTTTAACCCAAATGATTTAATCTTTTGATGTGGGAATTCGAATATAGAAAAACCAAGGTCATTGACATCTCTTAGAACCAGTAAATTATAGTTAACTATAGTATTATGTTAGTACTACCAAAACACTCGTGACTGCACCTGCGTAAAGCTGTTTTCATACAAACTTCAACCCCCGCTGTACACGTTTAGAGGTTGAATTTCGGGAATTTATTTCTTATTAGTAGTTTTTTCTTTTCTTTCTTTCGTAGTTTCGTTCTCTACGCACTAAGACAAATATACTCTGAAAGTCTCCGCCCAGTGGTTTAAGCTGTGCGTTGCCTGTATCCCAATCAGTCAGTCAAGACAACGATTCTTATAATTGGTATAGTTAGATATAGATAGTTAGCATAATGAATATAAATAAGGTATTGTAACAAACTCGGGCTCCTAAGCTACATCCAGTTTTGGCAAACGCGATGCGGTGTCGGCTTCCCGCGACACCGCTTCCGATAGACTCATGATATTCTGCACAGAGCTCACTCTATTACATCCGTACCTATTCCAGAGACTAATAAACTGAACGTAATACAAAAGAAAATAATATATATAAAGAATCTTTGTCCTGACCGACTGACCTAAGAACATCGCACAACCTCGTCAAGAACCACTTGCAAAATAAAAGGAATAAATAAATTTGAAATAATAACAATAATAATGCTGGACAATCCACATAGCATCTTTTAGTCTCAAGCTAAGCAGAGCTTATGTTATGGGTACTGGATGACTGATATAGTTAATACAATACATTACAACTTACAACAACTTCGTTTGTTCGTGTAGACCTGCTGGTTTCAATAATTATGTTGAACCCACAGACCAATACAACTGGGTATTTCCGATTACCTTCAAGAAACGATTATCTCTTCACGGGTTAATTGCGACAAAACAAAAGCTCGCGTCGGCCTGCTGTCTAATGACCCCATAAACTCGAAATTATACGCTCCGTTACTCAAACCGTCCGTTGTTTCTGTTTGTAAGGTTCATTGCGTTGTCTGAAGTGTAGGTGATAATAAAAATACATTTACACAACTAATAATATAACATCTATGTGCATGTTTGCTGGTGCTAGAAGTTGTCTCAGTGGTGCCAGTGGTAGTCTTTTTTTTCTACGACTTGCTGATGAAACAAGCAGATGGCCCACCTGATGATAAGTGGTTACCATCAACTATAACAAGGTATTGCGTCACAGGTCACGCCCGTTAAAAACGTGCCCTATGACGCACTACTTTGCGTCGATTAACCTGCATCACCTACACTGCTTTGGGTCCAGGTATGAACCGACACAGCAAGCTACTTGCTGTGTCGGTTAAAATCATCAAAAAACCCAAAAGATATTAAACTCACGAACTGATTTCACATTTTTCGTCATTTACTATTTTTTTTGTGTTTATATACCTATTATAAATATGGCGCCTTAAAAAATGGCGTCTGACCTCAACATTTTCTTTCAGTAAAATATGCCCCGGGTTTAAGATCGCTTAGTGACCTTGGAGCCATGATTTTGTTTCCTAAGATAGTCTATCTAAAAGATTCAAGATAGTTCAACATCCATTATTCTTAACTTTCCAAATCATCTAAATCCACATTCAATATTCCAACATCTCCCCGAAAAATCGAACAAAACCCAGCACGTTAACATAATGTTGGAGCAAATGGAGCACCGCGTAGAAGCGAAGCAGTGAGTGTGACAAAGTTGTTTTATCTGTGGCGATAAGGTCCCATCCCATTATACGGAACCGATCAGAGGCTATCGAGCGTGGAACGTCGGCAAGACGCACCCGCGACGCAACCGCGTCGCCCGCATCGCTTTATGACTATCCCGAGAGATTGCGAGGAAATGAGAAAAATCTTTTTACCCGTTTCTCTAGAAGATTTGCGTTTTCAAAGCGATTTCACGATGAATTCTTTGGTATTCTACAAAAAACAAAGGAAAGACTATACCTACCTACCTATATCTCGCCTATATTTATATATAGTAACAAAAATGCTAGCTTATGCTAGAACCTACTATCTAGGTAAGTGGTCATAACCTATCTTCATAGTAGGTTTGGTTTAATCATTTGTTTTCTCAAAAAAATTTACGAATTCACTTACAGAGAAAATACAACGTATCCTAGTAATGGATCAGTTTATATGCGAAATAAGCATATCAAACTATTATACAATAATAAGCAATTCACCCCTTGTTAGTAAAATACCAAACAGCTTTATTGGACACCATGCTTTATTTGTCTTTATTTAAAGTTAGCATAGGTGTAGTATTTGTGTTTTTGGAAGTTATATTTTTACCTTGTAATCATACTTTTATTTACGGTTATTTTTTTCTTATTTCAACAAAATCGCATCAACATCACACGAAATTTCCTAAACCAAAAACGCATTCCCAATGAAGAATTAACACATTTATTCCAAACCCGTTTCAAAGGAACGAGCGTACGGACACGTAAACTGAATAAAAACGAGCTACAAAACTTTTTTGTGGTCAGCGGGAAATAAAAAAGAAAAAAACTATCATTCGGCATGCCGGCAACTTTATAGCGCGATACCAAAGCTGGCAGATTGTGACAAGCCTCGACTGACGGGAAAAACAGGAAGCTTTGTGGCCCTAAGCGAAATACGTGGTTCAGTGTCAAAATAGGATGTATGAGCCTTAAAAAAGTAAAATCCGAGGATTTCTTAGCACTCCAAAAGTTAAGTCACTGTAGTCAAAGAATAGAATAGAATAGAAATTTATTTTGTCTCTTAAGAATAACATACAATAAAATTTAAAAATGTAGCGACAAAAAAGGCTACCACTCAGCATTTGCTACAAGAGCATATAGCAGCTCTTGCAGCGCTGGTTTTCAGTCAAAGAAACGGCTAGGTAATATAAATGGTTGTCTACATGTTTTTTTTATTACTGGACAATTTACATCTTCATCTAGCCCCAAGCTAAGCAGAGCTTGTGTTATTTATGGATACTAGATGACATATAAACTTAGTACAATACAGTACATACATAAATAGATATTTTTATTATAAATAGAAAATACCCAGAACAACCGGAATAAATATTTGTAGATCGTACAAACATTTATCCCAAGGCGGGAATCGATCCCACAACCTCCTGCTTTGCAGGCGGACGTTCGCCCGCTGCGCCACTTCGGTCGTCCGTAATATCCAATCCAATTGGTAATCCAATTATTATCGAGCGAAATGCAAAACGCTTTTATACAGTAATACTCAGGGATTATTTTGAAAAGTGACTTTCACTAGGTCCACGAATACTGCTGAAATGTTAAGAAAATAGTTTTGTTTGATTTTATTGGTATTTTATGTACCTAGTATTATTTTCTTTAACTACATTTTTTTATCTTGGAGCTGGAAGAATTATGTATTTTGTAAACGCTTTTTGATGAAGAAGTGACCCCACATAAGCCCACAAAATGTTTAACTTTTGAATCCATGATATCTTGTGTAACTCAAAAGCCAACAATTTTTAGTGCTTAGAATTTCAGTAGGTAATCGAAGTAGCTTATAATCTATGACTTTTTATATGTTTATTTTACCCGAATGATTATAATTACTGGTTCATAAAAATATTGCCGTCTGATACGCAAAAATACACAAACGGGCAACGAAAAAAAAAGTTAAATGACCATGTCTCGCACGCGTCTCTGTGACCTTCGTCAATCTGACAGATTGTCTAACTGACAGATTACGTGCATATCTGTGTTTTGCAATGCGTCCCGTCCTGTCTCGCTCCCGCCCCATAGAGTAGGTATAACTGGAAGTGAAACTCAATAGCATGCAGCGTAAATTGAGTTTATTTTTCTTGTTTAACTGTTTCTCTGCAGTACTTTTATTTGTAAGTTGGATTTCGAAAAAGTCCATTCACAACTTTGTAAAAGTACTGCATACTTTCATGTCAAGTTCACGTGAAGTTTTGCTCAGAATACCAGCGTCTTTGCCAATAATATTACTTTTTTAGTAGTAACTAAAATCGGGTCGATAAACAAAATTAAATAAAAGGAAGTACAAACCACTGACTACATAAGGTTAAAGCATTAGGGTAAGCAAAGGTAAGTAAATAGAAAAAAAAAACGAGTGTGTTAGTCTACACGACTGAAGTAAAACTTCTTTAATATACGAAACGTAACTGGCTATGAGAGAAAGAGAGAAAGAACAGTGCTTTCATATCCCCTCCATGGTAGTGTTAAACGTTTAACAGAAGTCGCATTAGAAGTATTACTTCAAAAAAATGTGAAATGAATATATTTTACCCAACGATATCTTGGCACCAGAGGAACTAGCGAAGGTAAAGCATTATTGTAGGTAAGTTCTATGAGCTAGTTCCTACTCTATGCTCATCATGTTTCACTGGACAGTTATTGTCCCGCTGACGTGTCGGCAGTAGGATGCACGTTTTAAAAGTTTTTAAATTTTACGCAATTTCTGGATGTTTCCGGTATAAGCTCGAGTGGAGCGATAATTGGGATTGACAGTCATCATAGTTAATATTTTTTGGGTCCAAGTAAAGGTCTTACTGACCTTGCAACTCGGTTGGTAGTAAATCTGCCTTCTGCGCTGTAGGTTGCAGGTTCATTTCACACACAGAAAGAAATAGAGCGACGAACACAGATATTTTCTATATTTGTTCTTTGTCTGGATGATAGAATGTTTTCTGAGACTAAATTTACAAAAAAATACCAATAAAATAATATAAATAAATATTCTATCAATCATCTGGCTCCCATAGTAAAATTGTGCTTAGTTTGGGGTTAGATGATGTTGTGTAAAAAACTTCACAAGTATTATATTATCAATTTTTTTTCTGTGTCTAGGTGTTAAACGTACGGATAAATTTAGAAAAAATAAAGTACCTCCAAGTAAGACCCAAGGTAGGTATATCGATTTGGCGAAGATTGATTATATTTGAAACGAACCCACACTTACTGAAATAATGTGTGTACTGTTACTTGAACAACATTAATCCATGTTAGCAATGATGACATTTCAAAGTTCTTACATCAAATTTACAAGAGTCGAGTCAGTGTGAATATGTATAAATAGTAATTTTTTCTTGAATAAAATCCCGTTAAAACTAAAACAATGTACTTTAGTTATCCCATCAATACATTACAAACAATTACTTATATAAACTTATAAGCTTGTATGCAAGTTTTATAAAAAAATCTAATTCTTATTTAATTTGTACAATAACATGCTACTGACCATTTTTTGGTCGTCATTGCTGCGTAAATACACAGATCAGTTTTCAGCTTGACATTTGAATGCGATTGCTCGCTTGTCGGATAGCAAATCTCAAGCAGATGTTTATTCAGTGCATTCATCAAAATTATCGCAACAAAATCTAAATCCATACACCATAACTAATTATATCCACCGTGTAATACTTCGGCGGAGAGGTAGTATTGTTCAACGGTACCCATTGTCGAAACCCGAATTACTAACCTACTTTTGGGGATATTCCGCCAAAAAACTCTCGTCAAAATCACGCTTTTTTGGTTTTGAATGCATTTTATATTTTCTTTTGTCAGACTGGTGTATTAGGAATATTTAGTTTGGTAGTTTCGTTAGCTTGTGAGTTGGTCGGGCGCACGGCGGTATTACAAAAGTTTGACGGTTGAATCGTTCGATAGGGTATTGATTTGGCTCGGCTACGTTCGTTTTCTACTTGTTTATTTTGCTATATCAGATGTATGTAGGTTTTCGGGTTTGCGGTGTGTCCGTGCTTCTAGTTGGTAGGTGGTCTTGTTTTTCCGTATTCTGTTTCGCGTGTCAACAAACGCAGTCTGCGATGCAATATTGATACAAACTGTGTTGCTGGTTGGATGAATCCGGTAAATCAGTTGACGTAGTTTTACGTGCCTACATTGCAATGTGATGTATTGCAATATAGAACACTCTATAATGGACCTCGTATTGCAATCAATCACGCTAAAATCCAAGGTTTGTAAATGAACGTTTGTTCCTTCTCATCTCCGTAACAGATGAACGGATTTATAGAAGACTAGTGAAATGCACGCGACTTCGTCCGCGAGAAGCTATTTTCATACAAACTTCAACCCCCGCTTTACACGTTTAGGTAGAGGTTGAATGTCTGGAATTAATTTCTTAGTACACCTCTACGCACCAAAACAAAAATTTCAAGTCTGTACGACCAGTGGTTTAGGCTGTGCGTTGCCTATATCCCAGTCAGTCAATCAGGATAAAGATTTTTATAATTGGTATAGATTATAATAAATATTAGAAGACGTCACAAAACTCCATCTAGCCCTAAACTAAGCATACCTTGTACTAAGGGGTCAAAGTCAAAATGCACTCGTTGCATGGAATCATAAAGATCACTTCAAATCATCTTACTGCTAAGTGAATTTAGGTGCTAGTTCCTCGCCAGGCTTAGTTGCTTAGAGGGATAGGCAAGAAATTTAAAGCTTGGTTCCTACCGTTTTTATTCTAAGGTTTTTCAGACCAAGAATTAAACTAGATTAAAAACTTCTTGCTTCAGTTTTTACCAATGTTTTTTGGAAACGAGAATAAAAATATAAATACTCAGATAACTTTATTAAGCGTGCACAATTTTCATAAATATTTTAAAAGTAAACGATGTCAAATAACCCAAAATTCAGTCTACATTACATTATTAATATTATTAAAAAAACGGGATGGAGAGACGACCGGCCACGAGCGAGCGTAACCAAATTATCGGTACCTAGGTTCACGCTGACATTCATTAGCCATGTTTGTACAACGCTTTTGCAGGGAATGAATAGATTTGTACGCTACGAGAACGCTTAGCATTATAAAGCATAGATGGATAGCGCCGAGCTAGTTGAAGTCCTAGCCTAAATAATATTGACAATATAAGTTACAGCGACCTGTCTGCTAACTTGTGTTCTAAAGTATATCTACATGGTTTCTCTGAAGCTAACAACATTCAATGAACAGGGATCGGTGTTGTATAAATCGGTTACGACCATTATCCTGTCGTACCGACATCTAAGTTACACTGTCAAGCAATAAGCAATAATATTTGACTGTATGTAACAGGCAAAAGTCGTGTAGATTTGTTTGTGATATCCACACTCCTTCTATGCCTTTTAATTAAATGGCATTAGGGCATTAAATCAACCCGGGCGGCCGATGAAAGCAAATATACCCAGCGTCTGTGTTTACCAGATACCATCTAATTACACGTCGATATGAGGGAACCACTACCTGGATTAAAAGTATTATTTTAATTAGTTCAGCTTTTTATAATGACCGCATCAGTAAAATGTAATATTAGGATGTGCCTCTGATTAAACCCTTGAGTGTCTCATGATGAGTAGGTTTCTAGATGTTTGAGTATCAAGAGATCTGAAGGGTGTCTATGTACCTCGCAACCACAGTCATGAGCTAATTTTGTTTGTACAGGTATCTATGCAGGGTATAGGGTTTGTATTATTTTTTATTAAAGTGATAGACTTATAAGATTAGTACAGAAGTAGTATAACTGAATATGTATAACCATTTTCCGGTACCTCATGTAATGAAATGTATGCACCGGTGCGGTGGCTTAGTGGAAGCGATCCCGCCTTGATTCTAAGTGTATGTTCAAATCCAGTATTGCACGATTTGGTCAGTTTTAGTTGGATTTGTTAGACAAAAAGTACGCAATGCCAGTGTTCTCAGACGGTGAAGTTTAAATATAGTGAGGAAATAAGTTAGTAATCTAGCAGCGGCGATGGGCTTGCAACCTGTCACTTATGGAATACCAGCAACTGCAAGATGTGGGTATGTGGCAAATGTTATATTTGAATGCGTACTTGGTACTATGAGATCTGAGGGCAACTCAACCATGACTAGGGATTAAAGTCGTGAACTTTTTTCTTTCTTTCTTATTATCCGGTAAACATTTTTAAAACAAACTGGTCAATAAACACGACAAATAACGTTTTTTTAGGATTGCACAGAAGTCCTTAATTTGGTAAAGTTACCTTTTAAAAACTCTACAAACTACTACCCTACACTTTGCATGCAATTTATTCCCAAATATATCCACTTATTTACCGTTATATAAGTTGTATAACGTGAGTGGGTTTATAAACTGTTTTTCACTGACTAAAGGCCTGTCGTTGTAATTCACTGACAAACGCATATAAAAGAGTCCGGTCACGGACAGAGCCATGAGTGGAGACTTCATCATAGATTTTTTTTTAATGTGATTAATTGATGAAACAAGCAGATGGTCCACCTGATGTTAAGTAGTTACCATTACCTATAACAAAGCACTGCCTCGCAGATCACGCTCGTTATGAACGTGCCCTACGATCCACTACTCTGCGTCCATCAACCTGAGACATACAGTTGTTAAGCCTCGTGTGCCTGTAATTACACCGGCACCCACACCCTTCAAACCGGAACACAGCAAGCTGCTTGTCGGCAAAAATAGGCATGGTGGTAGTACTTCCCCGGACGAGCTCTTCACATACAATCATATACAAATTAAATATACACATACAAACTAAACATATTTTTGTAGGTACCAAATATTTTACCACCCGCAGACACAAAACAAATGTCTGTGATCATGACTCTAATGTTTTTTTCTTGGTGGCCCATACACTACAGCGCAAAAGGCAGAGCCGTAGCTCTGCCTTCTGAGCTGTAGATTGTGACTAAGCTGACCATTGAGCTGTGACAGCTGTCTTGTCTATTAAATAAAACTTTCAAACCTCTGCCAAATCACATGGCTTACATTTTTTTATACCTTTGGATCGCACTCAGGCGCGGTTGTTTTTTCTCAGATCTGTTAGTAAAAAGAACCCACTTAAATTTCTTTGAAGATATCAGAAGTACGCCCAAATATTTTATTTGACATACCCACATTTGGCAGTAAGTACATGACAGTTTGCAAGCTCATTCTAACCAGGCATTACGCACAAAAAAAAACATATAGAAAACCCATTGGTGCACGACCTTAGAATCAGAAGGTCGGTAGGGCTCGTACACACTAGACTACCGTTGCTCCGAACTGAAAACCCGGGTGTATAATATAACTATTTCACCTACAAACAGCTGAGTTGGTAACAAAAAACAACGCCTGCCTATTTGAAAATCTATTTTATACTAATAAATACATTTGAGCTCTACCTTCGTTTGTGTTGCAGCTTGCAAAAAGCCATGGCTCCAGCTTAAATTTGGCTATAGAACAACACTGATTGATTACTTACCTTCCTACTACCGCCAAAATTGTATGCAAAGGGAAGAGTAAAAACATTCTGTAGAAAGTTCTACAAATTTTCAGTCCAATAGGATCAAATCCTACGTTGCAATTATATAGGTACTAACTACTACGTACGATACTAAGTTACACTATTTTTTTTGTTTAAATATGTTTTCAGGTAACTAAAATATATAATTTAGAAATAACTTTAAGAAACGGGTTTATCTTTTCTTGAATGGTCGGCAACGCATCAGCATCGCAGGTGTCCATGGGCGACGGTGATCACTTCCCATCACGTGGCCCGTTTACTTGTCTGCCTGCTATGGCATAAAAAAAAAATATAAAATGAGTATCTGATTCGTCTCCATAGCTCTCTCTGTTCGGGCACACAGCTCGGATCCTACGGGAGGTAATTATGCATGGCCGCTTTTTAGCGCGTCCACTAGCGAATAAAATATAACACGGCATCAACTAATGATTTCACGCTCGCTCACAATTCACCTGCCAAGTATTTGCATATTATGTACCTTCTCACATTATATACTTTGGTAAATAATAATAGGTGCCAACATAGTGATGAGATTAATACAAAACTAACTTATTAGGTTAGTCCTTTTTACTTTAACCTTTTTCTTCTTTTCTTCTTTTATTATATGGCTTCTTCTTTTCTTAATAATGGCATGTACATGTCTTTACGTCATTTGACAGACAATTTCGCCAGTGATATGGCCAGTGGATAAATAAATCGTTTTTAGTCAAGTCGAGTTAGTAAGAGTTTAATTCTGTCAGGCTATAATTGGTTTTGAAAAAAAGATGGCGTTTCTTTTAAAAACCTATGTGTATATTCTTATTCCTGTAATACAAAGCGCTGTTTTTGTTGAGAAACAAAGCTTTGAAAATAAAGATAAAACAATATTTTTTACTTGACGAATATTGACCTTTTACAATTTAATCTAAAATCTAATAATAAAATCTAAAGTCAAAACATAATTTAAAACATGGCTTTTTACACCGCCCTCTATCAAAAAATGCTCGAACCAGAACCATTCCCTGTAAGCTCTCTTAGTTCACTCATAAAAACGTATACGTAGAGGGCGCCACGTGCGGAAACATTTATAGTTTACACTTTTTGAGACACTTGTATTTACCTAAAAACAGTATTTATTGTTAAAATCTATTGACTAAACTTTTATGTATGACATAAACAAAATGTGGCTATTATTTAATCATTGGGTCGTTATTCATCAAGTTGTGATGTAGGTGGCATCTTGACCCCGGAAATCAAGGAACATTAAATCCTTGCAAAAACCATGTCTCTGGCAGACGGCTTGGCACCAAGTTTTTGTCTTCCACATGTGGTAGAACAAACAATGCGCAAAGGCCTCAACCACCGACACGTTACCAAATAAATCACTTGTCGGATATGGTCACGCGACCCTTGGCCCTTGAGAAAATATACAAAAACAAGAAGTTAGCAGTTTTTGTGATCATTCATGTCGGGTTATCGTGTATCCGCCTTCTGATTGTAAGGCCGTTGGTTTGAATCCGGCCTTGCACCAATGAATTTTTCTGTTCCAAAATACTATGTGTGCAATGGCAGTTCTATTAAACGGGCAAGGAAAACACCGCAAGGAAACCCGTGGCTTAGTCAGCTCTACACGTAGTGACCATGTCTTTCCTGTGGATAAGGCCTACAGGTGTTAAGCCTCATCTGTCTGTACTTATTTAGTAATACCTACAGTAGTTACTCAACCAAAATAAAGATTGTTTGGTAGATTGATAATCACAACACAATAGATAATGCTAAAGGATATTATATGAAACAAAAATTATAGACCCTGGAGAGAATTAATCCTACAAAAAAATCTGTCAATTTTTTTTACCTAAAACAAACTGGCCGCGTACAATCACATCCGGCTCAACCAACCCCTGAGTCGTTAAATAAAACGATTACACGGTCAAAACCTAACTGCTCTTCAAACATGCCGGTAAAATTACCGGTGGAATTACTCGGCGCGGGTAAACAGGATCATCATTGTAACACGTGTAATTTCGCGTTCACCGGCCATTACTTTTGCCCGAATTTTTGACTGGGCTGGTAGCGTAGCTTGATCTAAGAGTTAGTGACTAGTTTCTTACGTCATTACTTAACGCAGATATTACAGTATTAGAATCATTTCTTTTTCAGACATTGTAAAACGTGTATTTACTTTCTTAATTTTATTTGTGAATAAAAGATCATAATTATAAAATTAAAGAATTTAAAAGAATTGAATAATAAAAATCACAGTACGAAACATACACACAAAACATACCCCGCAAAAACATAGTTTTTTGAAATTAATATTTAATGCGTTTGATGCAGGAATTTTGAACACACTGAAAGAGATAACCACGGTATCAATCAGTATCTTAGTAAGATACGGGATAGATAAGATACGCACTATTTCGGCACAGTTGCATGCGAGTGCAAGTTTCTGTTGAGTGTCCGCCAAGCCTATACACGATCTAATGTTATTGGCAGATTAAACATCGACGATTTTTCTAGGCTGGGTGTCAAATTAATGTATCAACCAATAAAAAACAATAAAAGATTATAAAAAAATTACATTAAAAGAGGAAAAATAACGTTCTTAAATCAGAAAAAAAATTACGCATGCATGACGCAAAATTATATCGGAGGGCTCTTGGACTACTTTGTGAATAATTGAGCGCTACATGAGAGATGGAGCCGCGCAAATATGAAATGATCCTGTCCGCGGATGAGGGCAGGCAGTGATTTGCAGAATAAATGAGCCTTGTCCGTTTGTTTGTCACGATTTGTCGTTGTTAGGAATTAAGTGGGTTGTTTTGCGCTTTTGACGGTGTGATATGTAACTTTCACTTTTTCAACCCTTGTAAATTGATGGTTGCTGCAATAAAATATATTTTCAGTTTTTTTTTAGATTTTACACATTATGAATAGATTCAAATGAAAGTTCACTTTCATCGTTTATTTTCAGAGTTTGTATTCTGAAAATAGACATAGGTTTTATATATATCTACTATAAAGATCGATCCTGGTTTCGTACGTCTGAACCAATAAATAAATACATACAAACTTCAACAACAGTTTGAGTGAATTTCAGGAATTACTTTCATAGTACACTATTACGTACCAAGACAAAAATACCCTGAAAATTTCAAGTCTCTGTGACCAGCGCAGTAGTTTAGGCTGTGCGTCTTATAGGTATGTTAATAATTGATTCAGGCAAGCCAAATGTTTTCGTAATGGTTAAAGGTAATAAATAAATATTTCTGGACATTTTTACACAACATCATCTGGCCCCAAACTAAGCATAGCTTGTACTATGGGATCCAGATGACTGATAGAATACTTATATACTTTTTTTTGTAAATACATACTTAGAATACAATATAACCCCCAGATAGCAATACGTTTTGCCATAAACCTTTGCAAGCCTTATAGCTCAGTTAGTACCTACCTACATATTAGTATTTCTGGACATTTTTACACAACATCATCTGGCCCCAAACTAAGCATAGCTTGTACTATGGGATCCAGATGACTGATAGAATACTTATATACTTTTTTTTTGTAAATACATACTTAGAATACAATACACCCAGATAGCAATACGTTTTGCCATAAACCTTTGCAAGCCTTACAGCTCAGTTAGTACCTAGTAGCTATGCCTTATGCAGGTTGTGCAGGTTGTGGGTTCGATCGCCACTGAGAAAAACATTTGTGTGATGAACACAGATGTTTATTCTCCGTCAGGGTGTTATATTGTATCTTATTCCTAAGTATGTATTTATAAAAACACGGATGGGTTTCAAATTAATTTATTTTTAAATATTTGTGGCCATTTTTACACAACATCATATAGCCCCAAACGAAGCATAGCTAGTTTTGTTATTTGTAATATAATTTAGACATTTACAGTGTTTACCCCGAGCAAAGTAAGGCGGGTGTATTAGTGCCACTATAAATTAGTTATAAAAAGTTGGTCCACGCTATAAAAACGTGTTGAAACACTGGCACACGTCGAGGAAGCGAACCTGATACCGGCCACCAACGACTCTTCCTCAGTTTTTGTTGCGGTGGATTTATAGTTCCGGCCACCTTTGGCACACGTGGATAAATAAAAAGAATCATGGGATAATCTCCATGATATTTTTTTATTTATTTAACTAATTACACAGCCCTTAAATTATCAAAAAAATATACTACCTATATTATTACTATAATATGCTGCAAGTCTACTCTCAGAAACAATAAACGAAGTTTTGTATTGTCGTTTTGAAATACACTGCGGGGCAACTTGGTAGCCGTCAAATGTCAAGTTGACGCTGCCTGACATGCCGCGTAGCGTAACTCAAAACGACACTACGAAACTTCGTTTATCGTTACTAAGAGTAGACCGGCTGTTTACACCTCAAAAGCCGTATATAATCCAATAATTTTAGCGGATTCCCGATAAACCCAAATTTAACATAAACACAATTTATACCAATTATTAGAATCTTTAGATTGACACGATTGAATTTTGATTTTTATGACATTTCGTTACTAAAATTTACCCTCTGATAGGATGTCTACCGTATCAAGGACCGTGCCGCGCTCACAGCTATATGCAAACGTTTGGATGCTATCATGCGATAGATCAGATTTCTCCCCCAAGTTACTTCGTATATTCTGTGCCAAGCCCGGGGCCTTCAAGAATGGTTTAATTAACTTAATAAATACACACTCCATTTCATTACGGCATATACGGCATACGTCAAATGTTATGAGCGTCTGCAAACAATAAGCTATGTAGATGTACATTGATAAATGTGACTTCAAAGATGAGTTCAACTGAAATGCTTAATTAGGTTTGAGAGGTGGGGATTTTCGTTTCTTTGTTGTGACTAATAAGATAAATTTATTTCTTACAGAAAGCAGTGTATCTGGTACAGAACAAAAGAAGGCTTACAAATAACCTCTAGGCACGGTAGATATTACTTCAAATATCTTAGTATCAAGTACGTGCAATTGGTACATTTTGTAGTAGTTGATATTTTATACGTGACAGGTTGCAAGTCCTCCGCCGCTAATAAAATAATAACTGGTTTCCTCGCGATGTTTTCTCTAACCATTTGGTATCTCGTAAAATAACTGTTTTTTGTCTATCCTAAACTTGGAGAACTACCTAAACTTTGGAGTTTAAGTGTAAATAATTACCCATAAATATGTCTATATAACATTTCCATACTTCAACTTACCAAAAACACACAGATAAAAATATGTTGTGCATAATATTGAAATATTTCAAGTGGGCCTTTTGTTTTGACGAGTTTACATTGTTCAGTCTTTTTTACTCCGTTCCTGGATAATACCTTTTCAGGATAAAAAGAAGCGTACCTATGTGTTAATCCAGGCAACGAGCTACGCTAGCTCCAGTTTCATCCAAATCGATTCAGTGACTTGGGCGTGATTGAGCCACAAACATCCGCATCTATTGACTTTCACGTATATAACTAAATTTATATCTATCTTGACCAATTATAAGAATCTTTACCCTGACTTACTGACGTATAGACAACGCACAGCCTAAGCCACTGATCGCACGGACTTGAAACTTCTGAGTGTACTAAGAAAGGAATTCTTGAAATTTAAAAGAGGTGTTCATGTATATATGAACAAACGAAATAGCGCACGTTTCTCTCGTAAATAAATAAATACTTCAACATCATAATTACGTACAAGTATGTTTATTTTCATGAAAAAGTTTATCCCTTATTAGATATTTAAGGCGATTAATATTCAAAATTAAACATGTCTAACATGTTTCAAAACACGTGTGTCTCAATTTTAATAACTCCAACAATAATGAGACATTATTAGGGAGGCTTCGCATATTTAACTTTTGAAGAATCGACTGCTTATGCTTACCTAATGAAGCGAGGGAACATAGGGAAAAGATAAACGACGTACTATGATGTTGAAGGAGAATATAATACACTAGCGGTCTGTCCCGGCTTCGCACGGGTTTAAGTAAGGATCCCAAATTTTTTTGAAAATATAATATAGTCTATGTCACCTGGGGATAGTGTAGCTTCCCAACGATGAAAGAATTTTTCAAATCTGTCCAGTAATTTCGGAGCCTATTCAATGCAAACAAACATACTTTCCTCTTATTAATATTAGTATAGACTAGCAAAACGCACGCGTTTTCTCTGCTATTTTTATATAAGTTTCCGCTGTACCTATATTAGACTCAAAAGAAGTTTTTGAGCTAGTGCATGTAGTGTGTTAAACTATATATTGTATAAGGCGGGAATCGAACCCGAAACCTCCTGCGTCGCAGGCGGACGTTCGCCTGCCGCGCCACATCAATCGTCTGTATTAGTTCATATCGATAAAGAGTGATAACTATAGTTCAAACATTTTCACAGACTTTATCAAGACCCTATGGAACACTCAAGTATTCTAACAGCTGTCCTAGTTTCCATATTTATTACAAGCTTTTCACGGTTTAGATTAGATTGCATTGTGTAAAAACCCAACCAATATTTATTTAAACAATTGTTATGAACATGTATATTCATTACATAAATATTTATCCTAGGTGGGAATCAAACTTACCAGACGGTAGACTTTCTAACTAGTTGTAAGGTCAGTCAGTCGTAAAGTTTGAGACATTATATTTCAATACAAGTACCAGAACATCCTCAAGAGATCCATCTCAATTCACCCGAGCAATATCCCTAAAACATAGATCTCCCTGTCAAACCCTCAGTAACGAAGACATCTTACAAACTATAATACGCCATTTAAATGCACCGTCGACAGGCATAAACAATTGAAATAATTATCAGGATAAGCCTCTGGATCAACGGAAAGCCCTCGAGATTTCAACCCTTTCTAGTACTGACAGCGTCTTATGTAAATTCACAAACTTGTAAGCGAAGATTTCCCTAAATTCTTAACAGCCTCCCTTTACTTTAACCCTCATTGTATTATGCATAGAGTCTATTTTCCAGTGAGTTGTAATTGTGTATGTTACCGTGATGGTAGTCAATGATAATAGATGCTCAATTGGCTCTCTATATGATAATATGGCATCTTATGTTTTACTCGACACTTGGTAAAGCTCATTTTGGAGTAGCGTGCCAGTCTCAGCATTATGATAGAAAATACATTAGGCTGTGGAATAGAAAAAAAAAGAAACAGTATCTTCAAGCACAGTAGATACCAAGTAGCTACTTGAGCTTATTCGAGGATGTCTAAGGGGGTAGTCAGAGGTATGACCAGATACATTTATATTTGGTACATACATACATAGCAGTAGTTTAGTATTCCATACGTGAAAGGTTGCAAGCCCTTCGCCGCTGTTAGAATACTAACTGGTTCGTCGTTTGAGTTAACTATGGAATAGAATCGGTACTTACATCAATAAATAAGACCTGTGCCTAGATTTTTATAGTTGTATGTTATTTAAATCTTTAAAAATCCTTTCTTAAACATTGAAAACATTAAAATTGTTAAAACTTCAAGAATTACTATTTCGTATGGTCAGCACGTCTATAGCGTGGTTTATAGCGTGTCTTACTGTTTGCAAATAAATTAAAAAGAGCATATATAATTAAACTTAAGTTCCTCTAATAAAACTGTTAGATCCGTTCATTAGTTTATAGCCAGGAACTAACGAGTAAATAAACTACAGAAGAGTGCGTTAGAAGTCAATCGGTACTAAAATGTCAGGTCTGTTTTAACTATCAAGTGAAGTGAATGTACACATGTAGAATTGAATTAGATGAGATCTTAAAAAAACTGATAAAGCTATGATAATAAGGGTAATATTTTTATATTATTTACCCTTAAATTTTAACGAAATAAATCTATATCTATCTTTACCAAATTATAAGAATTTTTATCCTAACTGATTGACTAACATAAAATTCAACCCTTAAACTGCAATATATTATGTATTATTATGCACTATTGTATTACAAGTATGTATTTACAAAAAAATTAGTAGGTATGTAAGTATTGTATTAGCCATCCCATAGTTTGCTAGTAGTATATCCCAAGCTTTGCTTAGTTTAGATCTAGAGGGTATATTGTGAATACTTGTCAATATTTTTTTTTTGTATTTATTTTTTTGGCCATTTCTACACAACATCATCTATCCCCAAACTAAGCATAGCTTGTACTATCGGAATTAGATGAATGATAGAATACTTATGCATGTTTTTTTTGTAAATACATACTTGGAATACAATATCATTAAAATATTAATATAAAATAATACAATATTTATTATATTATATTAATATGGGGTAGAAACGTTAGGTCCATGGGGTCCAGAAGCGTGGCTTCTATTTAAAGAGTTATCCAAGAGACTGGTGGATGTGACTCACGATCAAAGGGCTGGCGCTTATCTTGGACAGAGAATTAGTTTAGCTATTCAAAGAGGTAACATTGCCAGCCTTTTAGGCACACTTCCTGCGGTCAGTGACTTAAATTCTGTTTTCTACCTATAGTAAAGACCCGCACTTTACTATAGGTAGAAAAAGTTATGATAAAATATTTAGATATAAGGTAGATAGGTTAAATATTAGATGTAAAATATTTGTATATACTAAATTACTTCCGTTATAATAAAATAAAATAATTTGTATTATTATTTATTTCAAATTAGGGGTGAACTTAGAATTTGTCACTTTTGTAACAACTCCGCTTAATTAAATTTACAAGCAAATACGAAAGTTAAAACGCAAAGACAACGAATGTGTACAGTCATTAACACATCTACTTAAGAATAAGGAAGTGGTTACATCAAAAAGAAATCTATTCCGTCTTTATGTTATGGGCTAGCGAATGTCGAGAGGGGAGAACGAGGTACAGTCGTACGGACTATGCAAACCGGATCTTTTCAGAGCGGACGCAGAGCAATACGTCAAAAGCACGTCAGTGAACGTGTGATATTGTGTGATTTAATGTAGTTAGCCTATAGAAGACTACAGGAAAATATAGTTATTATTGATAAACAGTGGTAGAGGACACACTGCATATCAGGTGGGATATCTGCTTGTTTCGTTACGAGAAAAGCTTGAATATTTTATCACTAGTAACTTCCATCATGTTTACTTTTGTAGATTTCCGTACGACTTTTACAGTTAGCGACTGCATCATAACTAATTTCTATACGTGAAAACCTGTAATTGGCTTTCTGGTTTTATCCCAATGTTATTTAGCTAGTATAAGCTGTTGGTTTTCCAAAAAATAAATAAATATTTTTTTGTAGATTATACAAAAACCATAGGAATTGCGAACGACTAGGGCATAAACTTTAGGAATTCTTTAGTCAGTCTGCCCCAAGACAAATACTGCCCAATAAAGAATCATATAAAATAAATTTGTTCCGCTGCGGAAGTCAAACCCACACTTTCGTTTACCATTCGTATTTAATTTGGTATTGCATTCTTTTGTATGTGTCAAAATAAAATTATATTTTTTATATTTAAAAAATATAATTTTATTTTGACACATACAAAAGAATACAATCAGAAAATTATGCTATATAAGAAATTATGAGCTAGATATTTGGTACCCTAAAACAAACGTCCGCAACATAGTTTGTCATTTGTTATTTATAACAGTCACTCATTAAAGAGCTTTTTAATCATTGTAAATTTTGACGATGGAGCGTATTAAACCAAGTAAAATTAGACTTTTGCTCGTTCAAGTTCCGGAGCGCATTATTTTAACTGACAAAGAATCGAATAAAATTGGAAGTGTCAAAGCACTTTTTGCTGTCACTGTACATTTTGTGAGTTACGAAATAATTTCCCGTCAAATCAAAGGTTTTTGTGCTTGGGTGGCCGCCGATAACAATTATTGTTTGGACCTCAGAGCATCCCAAATATCTAATTGGAATTTCTAATCAGAGCGTTTTGAGGGGCTAATTAGTTTTCTTTAGGGGTGGGTTCTGATCAAAAAGGTTTATCGATTTGATGTAAATTCATTATTTAAAGCTGTTTTGTAATTGGCTTTGTTATTTTGTTAGCAGCTATGACAATGTTAAAATGGTATGACTAGAAAGCCGCGCGTGACTTCGCCTACGTGACGTTATTTTCATGCAAACTTCAACCCACGCTGTACCCGTTTAATGGTTGAGTTTCGGGAATTCCTTTCTTAGTACATCTCTGCGCACCAATACAAATATGCCCTGAAAATTTCTAGCCTCTATTACTAGCAGTTTAGGCTGTGTTGTCTGAATGTCAGTCGGGACAAAGATTTCTAAAGTTGGTATCATAGTAAAATTCATTTTCCTACAAGATTATATTTTTGTTTGAACGAGACGCTGATAGTCGTCTGACGTTTGATTCTTACAGTGCTACCGAACAAAGGCAAGTGCGGAGGGTGTTGAACCAGTTTACAACTATCGCACTCACTACTCACTCAAATCAGTCCTAACTTCCAGTGTAGAGATGCATTCGTGCGTGAGCCGAAATTAGTCCAACCTTAGCTTCATTTGCTGCTTCATAAGTGAAACGTGGCGCTTGTAGTAAGCATTTACAAGGCAAATACACAAAAAAAGTAGTTTTTGCTGTTTAGGTATGTACTATAATGCTGTTATTTTATCTTGGTGTAGCCGATTACAGTATGGAAAGAACTATTTTGAACGTGTCTTCAAGATTTTCAGACAGTATACATTAATCGAATAAGTAGTAGTCTGGCCGCTTTACATACCTGAACCATCGCGTCTGTAGAATGCTTTGAGTCTCCTTGGTGGAATTTAGGTGTAGACAAAAAGTGCTTCCCTGGCTTCAAACGGAAGGGTTGCCGGACTCGATGCGTACTCGTTAGCAAAGCCAGTGGTTCTCAAGCTACGGATTTGTATGAATATGAAGATTAGCGTCAGTTTTTTAAGTGAATGTGCTTTGTTTCAATGCTGTATTCTCTTTGGTGAACTAACGGCCGAATACTCAAACGCAATTTATATTTAATCACGTCTTAACGAATTTTTTTCATTGCAAACTGCCATATAATTGCGACTTGGGACACCGGTTAATCTTTTTGATAAACTCAGACCTCCATCGTTTTACTGTGACAAATTCTGTCGACATTGACATTGGCAAAATTGTGGAAGTAGATGCACAGAAGCCATACAAAAAGAAGAAGAAGAAGTTATTGTCATATAAATTTCAACTTCTCCTGTACCCGTTTATAGGTTGAATTTCAAGAATTCCTTTCTTAGTTCACTTCTTCGCGCTAAGACGATTTACCTTGAAACTTTAAGTCTCTAACTAGCAGTGGTTTAGGCTGAGCGCTATCAATCGAGGGCAAAGATTCTTATAGATAGTATAGATAGATTGAGAAACACTGTATAACTGGTAAGCTATATAAATCTATACGCATCCGCCTAATGAAAGTGAGCCCTTTCTTCTCGTGTACTGGTCAGCCCCTCGCATGCCTGAGGATCCTTACAGCCCGTGTGTTTTAAATGGAAAGCACTTGCAATTTATGTGAAAGGGTTTGAATTCTTCCCCTGGTGTGTTTTGTGCGTGTATTTAGGCTAATTTGGCACGATTTGAACAGGTCGGTCGGCGATTACTTGTTTGTTTCTGTGATTGTTGTACGGTAAAAAAAGATTGTTGGTGTGCTAAGCCAAGAAAAGTGTAGGTATAATTTTTTTACTACCTTGATAAGGCGGGTTACACATAATCATTGGTTTGACCACGTGGAGTTTATGTTATCCCAAGTTGCTTTTAACCCGCCGAGGATGTGGTACAAAAAAGATACATCGAAGATGTGGAGGGTCCTGATAACTGCCATTTTTTAACAACGGATGGGAAGTTAGCTTTTAAAGACATTACAAAACATGTAAAAATTACCGGCACATGAGGCTTAACACCAGTATGCCCCAAGTTGGTGGACGTAAAGTACTGCATCGTAGGGAACGTATCTAGCGTGCGTGTCCTACAAGACAAAGCTTTGTTATAGGTGATGGTTACTACTTAACATCAGGTAGGTCATATGCTTGTTCATATGTTTGTGTACTAGCGCAAAAAATATTAATTCTACTCCACGCCTCCCTCAACATCGACATTGTGTACTACTTAACAACTCACTACTATTTAATACTGCACTAAGATAGGGACAGCAGTATCTTTTGAGCACTGTCGTAACCAAATATGAAAGAAGTCTATGTCCAGCAGTGGACATATGGATGATGATGACGATGATGGTAATATCAGTCATGATGAAGTCATCAAACTTAACTACTCTGTAAATTATTTGATTTATAAAAACCTTATTGGACGACCTTCAGAAACCTACCTGGACTTTTAGTTGTCCAATAAGATTATTTTAATGCCAATAGATGTACGATAAAATATGGCAAAGATTCCTGTAGGATTCCAGATAGCAAAAACATCCATTGCGGTTCAAAAATATGTTTCTTTCCAAAACCACAAAGTTAGGCATTCCACTGCACTCATAAAACAGTCCGTATCAAACCCACACATGAAAGGAACACGCTTGAACCATTATCCCTCCAACGTCCGACTTTTGTTTTAAAATGTAGAAATTAAAGTTTCTTTTTTCGGAAACAATTCTAAACTCGTAACAACTTGTGTTTTAGCTGCACCCTCGCGTGTTTACGGAAGTTTAAAAAGTACTGCTAAAACCCTTGCCACCCGGAACGGTCGACTGCGGGCTAACCACGATTGCTTACGGGCTTGAGGTGATATTCATACAAAGTTTATTTAAACCGTGGACTACCGTACTTACGTCAAATATTTCTAAAAATAAAAAAAACGTTTTTCGATCTAAACATGTAGAATTGCACGACTTCGTTCGCGTGAAGTTATTGACGACCAATGTGGCGCGGCGGGCAAATGTCCGCCTGCGACTCAGGAGGTTGCGGGTTCGATTCCTGCCTTGGGATTAATGTTTGTACGATCTGAAATATTTATTCCAGTTGTTCTGTTAAGATAATATTATGTTATCTTAAGTAGTGAACACGTTAGAAAAGCGTAGAAATTTATATAAATATCATCCAGAATTGGTGTACTCTGGAGTACTCTGTACATTATATTTAGGGGGTTTGCCGTAGTTATTGAAAAGATGGTATTAATTACTCGATCGATACAAAAAATAGATAAATGCGGATAGAACCCGCTACATAGCCGCCATGTGTGGCCGAAGCTTTTGAATACATTTTTCCTTTATCCCCAAAATACCAGCAAATATTTTAATTGGCCAGACGTTTCTACGATCCATAAAACTCAAGTAAAACGTTTTATTTTACAGCCTAGCCGATTCCGAGAAGTGAATGTGATTTTTTATACCAGCAGACATGTTTGTTGAAAGTTTGATAGATACATTCGTGCAGATTTTTGATTCGTTGGGATATGATTCATGATTTTTGAGTTTTTGCTATGAAATATCATAGCAATTTTTAAAGCTGTAGATACACATTCATCTTAGTGCAACCGACTATGCACATATTATATAAGTATGTCTCAAATGAAACGCGTAATATATAGAAAAAAAGGATTTTTGCACGAAACCCTAGTTTTTGTTTTTAAATAAAATTACCCTAATTTAATCTATTAATTTTTTGAAATCCTACGTGAAATAAACTTAAAACTAAAAAAAAGATTTAAAATTTAATCTATATCTATACTGTATCAGTAAAAGTTTCGTCAAAGTCGGTCTAGCTGTTTTGGAGATTAGCTGAAACAAACATACAGACAGAAGCTTAAAAAACTTTTTTGTTATAATTACATTTAACTAAATACTTATTTTTACTTTTTTTTGACATTTAGTCAAAAGCTATCATTTTGAAATTACAAACAGGCACTTCAATTTTATTTATTTGTATGGATAATCTATGGCCATTTCTAACTAAGGTTAATCAGCATTTTACATTGTAACTATTTGGATGGGTCACCATTATTGCCATTTTAATTTTAGTGATTCTGGGGCTTGGGGACACATTAACCTCTAAAAGTAATATTACACCATGACATAAACCTATTACTAGTCAGAGTTTCCCATACACTTACACATTCATTCCAAATCTCATCTCAAATTAAAATCAACCTACTCCCAATGGATTATGGTACAGTTTATCATTGTCAGACCTAAGACACCCTGTTGTTCACCTTCTACGTAGTGTAGAGCAATTAATCAGCGTGTGCGTTTAGGCGCTGCAGGCATGGTAATTAGATTTAAGAACAACTGGCCAGCGTCACCCGTAGAATGGCCAGCATTAATTTGAGCTTCTCTAACGAGGACGACGGACGCTCCGCTCGGTAGGACCTTTCGGAAACAGATGCTATGGAGTCGAGTTGAAAGACTTTTTAAATAAAAATAAATAAATTAATATTGACATACATTTACGCAACTAGCCCCAAAACTAAGCAAAACTTGTACTATAACTAATAAAAAATAGTTTTTTGTTATAAATACATACTTATAATACATACACGTATACAAGAACAAACATAGTCAAGTATTTATTTCTGTCTGCTCCTCTGGCTTTTTTTCAGATGACGGTAAAGTTACAGATACTTGTATACCTCAAGATTAGAGGCATTAATACGTTCCAAAAATGCTAAAATAAAAGGTAATGCTTGTTATAGGTGATGGTTATTATTTAACATCAGGTGGACCATCTGTTTGTTTGATAAGCATAAAAAACTTTACTATACTTACTAAAACTATTTACTTGAAATTATCTAAAATGAATTATTTGAGTAGCTCTTGCTACAAATATATTTTAAAAGGAAGTCTCTACTACTTTTTTTGTTCTCCGTAGTCAAGCTGTGTCCAGTAGCAGTGGGCTCCGCGTCCACTACGCCATGTTTATTGCAATCTGGCGGTTAAATGCCCGTCTGCTTACCCTGCTTATACTGCCCTTCGTTATAAACTATAGCCGCTTGGATTTCATTCGGATTGCTTTAATGTACCTGCTATTGTTACTGATTTTATATTTTACATATGAGTGGTAATTTTAGCACAGGTAGTTGAAGTGGTAATAGGCATGTCATGTAGCTAGTAGAACCGACAGTCGCTGATTAAAAAAGGTTCTTGAATGGTGACTACGAACCGGAAGACGAAGCTTAGGGTACCCTACCCGATGAACCGACGACATTGCAAGAAAATTGGCTCAAAACCTTTTTATTGGAAACGTATGGGCATAATATGTCCAGCGGTGGACTTTAACAGGCTTCTGCTAAAAATATTATGATAATCTAGTTTCAAGCTAAGCAAACCTTATACTATGAGAACCAAGTAACTGACATAATACTTATATCCTTTTCTTCGAAATGCCTACCTACTTCATTTCGTTCATTTGTTTTACATTTCGTCCTTGGTTAGGATCGAACCCACAATTTACAGTGCAGAAGGCACAGCTACTACCAACTAAGGTACACTCAGCATCCTATCTTTTGTTTATTGTTATAAATATTGTCTGGGTGTTGTATAGTATTCTAAGTGTATTTACAAAAAATATATATCTATCTGGTTCCCATAGTATAACTTAGCTTCTAACCAAGCAAATTTACTGAGCGTAGGCAATACCGAGATTGGCCTATAGTTTGAAGGATCTTTTTCACTTCCAGACTTGTAAAGGGGAATGAGTTTACTATGTATTATGAAATCAGCAGGTCTACTCTAAGAAACGATAAACGAAGTTTCGTATTGTCGTTTTGAGGTACACTACGCGGCATGTCAGGCATTGACAGCTTGAATGTGTAAAGGCTACCCAGTAGCCCCGGAGTGTATTGCAAAACGACAGAACGAAACTTCGTTTATCGTTTCTAATGGTGGCACTTCACATGGCTATTTGTATTTGCGTATTTGGCATATTTGGCAAACAAGTACCACGTGTGGACGGTATATTTGACAGAGCTTTGGCCTTATTTGCCTATTTGACAAATATGGCCAATACCAAATACGCGTTACCGTGCGCTTGTCGGTTTCTAGACGCAAATCAAAGGGGTCAAATAGGCAAATACGCAAATAAACCGACCACACAATGGCCATATTCAGGATCGCACCCGCTGTCGTCCTGTACGGTACAGACGGCCAAATGTTTGTGTGTTAGTTGTTTGACTGCCATGTGCGGATGGTCGTATCGCCTGTATTTTCATGTTTGCGTATACGACATATATTATTCCAGATACAACAAACACCCAATAGCAAACACAAATAACCATGTGAAGTGCTACCATAAGAGTAGACTCGTGACAGTATATTGGTACGAGATGACACTTTAGACAGATTTTTATAAGTAAGGCTGTTTGTCACTATGTATAGTTGATTACGGCGCCGAGTGCCGACTTTCGTACTTTGCCAACTTTTGCAATATTTAATGTTAGTATTAGCGGAGTAACGACTTTAATTACTAAATATACATTTGAATACGTAAAACATATTGTATTTCCAACAGTACCTACCTAAGGGATCTGATTCTCAAAATGTATAATACCTACTTCAAATAATATTTGCACTTTTCAGTTCACTCTCGAAATCTTCACCTCATAAATGATGACCGGTCTAAAACGTCGTATAAATTATTGAAGAGTAACTTTCTAATCGTCTGCTTAGCCTTTGGTCAAAGGGTTGATGAACTATCTCCCTCGGCGGCCCTTGTCCCTTGGCCCTTACAAACAATGTGCCCCTGTTTGCTCGGACTTAAATAAAAGGTTTGATTTTGTGTTGTAAGGGAGCTTCAATCAATATTTGCTGAGAGCCACTGATTGCTTTATTATAGGCCGTGCAGGTGGAGATTCATTATTCATGTGGACATAATGTTGCAACATAGAAAAAAAAATATGTTTGTCCCAAAACTACACACATTGCCTAATAGTTGTAGTTGCCACTGTTTATTAGCAGTGCTGTAAGTTATGGGTTCGATCCTTACTGACGACAAACATTTGTGTAATGAATCTAAGTGTGTTTGTGTGAGTTTGTGTAATTGTGGTTTGGTTGAGGACCAAACCATTGAACATATTATCCAACGCTGCCCAATCCACTTGTACCCGGGCCCTTGGAGCGATCTAGTAGATCTGCCTTCAAATGCTGTATCCTGGATCAGGGACCTGAACATTGACTTATAGTATTAGTTAGTGTTCTTTTTATATTGATTGATTGATTTTAGTAATTGTAATTTTTTAGTTTATAAGAAGTTTGTATTTGTTTATTAATTTTATTTAATTTGACTAGAATTTTAGATTTAAATATGTTTACTTATTTTTATCTTTACGCCTGTTACAAATGTCATACGATTAAATAAATAAGGTTCATTACACTCTAGACGTTTGTTCTCTGTCTGGGTGCTATATTGTATTTACAGTAAATGTAGTATTTATTAATTGCGTATAATTAAAAGTAGGTGTAACTAAAAAAAACGTAAAACTGGCCTATCCGTCACATATCAGTCAGTAACTCTTTCTTCTGCGTTGTAGGTTGTGGGTTCGATTCACACCGAGGGTAAACATTTGCGTGAACATACTCGTAGATATTTATTCTGTGTGTATGTGTTATACATATTTATTTATCTCCCTCTATCTAACATGCGCTTTAATCACTATCCTACTTTAATATTATAGGTTTATAGTATTACTAGATACTGTATAATGTTGATGTGTCACTTAAGACGAAATAAACATTTTATTATTTATTTATTATTATTATAGATACATCTGCGTAAAGCTATTTCAAACCCCTATTGTATACCCCTGCCTTTCAACCCCCTATATGCCTATAGAAGGTACAGGGACTTATTAAGTTAGGTTGTAAGGTTTATTGATCTTCAATCATTACAACCATTTTCTTTCCATTAAATATATTTTTGGCTTGATTATGTTAATAACACTGTAGATAAGACAGTTTAAATTTTTCCATATAAAATTGAATTTAATTTAGTCATATTATATTTGAGAATACTAAAGGTATTTTTAATTTTGTATAAAATCTACTGACTGCAGATTATTCAGTTTAAAAACATGCATTACTAAAAATAACCCCCATTTTTGTCCCCATTTTATAACATTATATCTATGTAAGTACTTAATTGCAAATGTGCAAGTGATATTTCATCTTAGACAAAAATAGACCGAGGTAGACACGATAAAGTGCATGATAGTATATACGAGTACATCGGAGTGGTTTGCGAAAATGACAGCTGCAGAGAGCCTCTCTAATGGGTGTCCGTGCGTCCCTACACTACTTTACAACTCCGAAATACATTTTGAAACATATAGCCTTAAGATAAGGTCAAATTTCGCCTAAAGCTGTGTGTTTTAGGGTGCTCGTACTCGTGCTATCAATGGACTTGTTGGTTGATTATGCAAAAGCGTACTCAATAAGTAAGAGCGTAGGTACGATATCAACGATGTTTCCACTGTTGGGACCCAAATCTACTCTCAAGATAAGCACAAGCGAACAGTAATTCAGTTGGTATGTGCTTATGTAGACCCTCTACGAACTCTACGCCGTAGAAGTGTCTACGACGTAGCATGCTACAATTTTCTTTTATCAACAAAACAAACACAACAAAATTATACCTTATTCACTTCGCCATAAGCTTATGTTAGCTTGATTGCTACTTATTGCTCAAAACAGAACTATATTTCTTTACCCTGCTTTATCAAGTCACTGATCCTGACGTATAAGCGGGTCTCAACTCTCGACCCTCATAATGAGTCCCTAAAACGAGCCTAGACTTATCCCGTAAGCAGATTTTGAGATACGGGTGCTCTGGCAACACTTAATAGGCTTCGTTAACTCGATCCTACCCGACCCGCTTTAACTATGTAGGAAAGCCGTCTATCACACGGCGCCCATAGAAAGCGCGTTGTTAGTTAGCCCAGAGGTTCATTAATTATGTCACCTGTCTTCGAGATACTGGGTGTGTTTGGTAGGTGAAGTTTTAAGATAAGACTATTTTTACTGATATATTTTTGTTGCTATTTTTTAAACTTGCTTTTTTTGTTTTGTAATCCAATTATTATTTCAAAATCACTTGCTTTCTAAAATATGTATATCCTGGCTGGGATGGAATTGCGTTTAGATTATATTTAACCACAAGAAATTTATCTTTAAAGTTAGGTTAACATTAAAAATAAAACATATTAGGCCTATTTATATGGTTCTATTGAAAAGCACTGTGTTAAATTAATGTACTTTTTTAAAGTAAAATAAAAATGAGGTTTTCAGTAAATCTATAACTGCTGATAAAATATGATGTCACAGATGATGTAGTACGGATAAGGTTTTCTTGTTGTCGTAATTGCAACGACTACACCTACTAGTTGTTCCATCCGACAGGGCGCATTACTTTTTTTTTAAGAACAGTTCACAGATTTTAGTTGGTGATGACAAGATCAGCTGTTGGGACTCTGTGACGGCGGCAAGTCACCGGCTCCCAAGGCGCGACACGGCAGCTAAATGCCGCAAGTGCCGCGCGCCATCCCGCTTGCACCGCCGTCACCGCCGCAGCTCTCGCTCGCGCCGGCGCGAACACGTGTTTATTTGTATGTTTTATCCTTCGGCGGCTTTAAACCCAACCCACCCTGACCGCAAAGTGCGCTCCGCCGCCCGCCGCGCCCGCGCCGTCGCCGCCTCTCGCTCGCCGCCAGCCACCACTGTGCCGCGGAGTCGCACCGACTCACCCGCGAAACTTTGTCCGAAGTCGACGGGCGCGGACGCGGACGCGTATTAATAGCCACCGCGAGCGGCCACCACAACCGAACGCGAGCCGCGAGTCGAACCATACCCGCGCCGATAGACGCACGCCTCGCACGCACCCCACGCACCTATACACGACACGCACCTCGACAGCGATACCGAGATAACAAAACGAAACAATAAATAAATTACCAGAGTGTCCGTAGACGAAAGCGAGAGCGACGTGCGTAAAGCGATAGCGTAAATACGCGCCGTGTAAAAAGTGCCGTCAGTGAAACTAGTGAAAACTTTTTTCGCCACGTGCGGGAGAGCCACCCCATCGCGCCGCCGGAAAAAATCGGCCCCTCGCGTCCCCCGGCCGCCCGCCGCCGAACTTTTCATTCACCGGGGAAAAAAGTGTGGCAAGGCCGTCGTGACGTCACCGCATCAAGTGGCTCGCGCGTCCCTAGCAACGACGTCACGTCTCATCATCGCGAGTGAAGTGATCGAGGACGATGTATCAAATGTGCGAGGATGTCGCGTGACAACGATGGTCCCGCGGGTGGGTAGTGCCATGTAGTGGGACCGAAGCGGGCTCTATGTGCAGCACACAGCGGGCGCGGGTGTCGAGGATGCACCTGACGGGCGCCTCCAGCGGTGCCGTGTCACCCGACACCAGTTCCTCGCTGCTTCACGAGACTTACACTAAGATGACGTCGGACATCCTCGCAGAGCGCACGCTAGGAGACTTCCTGTCGGAGCATCCGGGTGAACTGGTGCGGACGGGAAGTCCTCACTTTGTGTGCACCGTCTTGCCTCCACACTGGCGCTCGAACAAAACTCTACCCGTGGCGTTCAAAGTGGTCGCGTTGGGTGACGTCGGGGACGGGACGATGGTGACCGTTCGAGCGGGGAACGATGAGAACTGCTGTGCTGAGTTGAGGAACAGCTCGGCGGTGATGAAGAACCAGGTCGCCAAGTTCAATGACTTGCGGTTCGTTGGCCGTAGCGGTCGCGGTGAGTGCTGAAGGTGCAGTTATGTGAATCGATAGTTTTAATATTTAACTAATTATTTCATGTTTCCTTATAAAAACAAGAAACAATTTAAACGGCAACTGTGAGTACTAGGAGTATACATACCTACCTATTGAGTGAGATAATACTATGGATAAAACCATTATAAAATGCACACATAAATTATTTGAGTACTTAAATAAGAAGGTTTTAAAAAAAATATCACACCACTAAAATAAAAAACCAATAAAGCTTGTGAAATAATCTAATAAAAACATGAAAAAGGTTCGAAGTAAACTTTAGATTAACCAATCGTAAAAAGATTAAAAGTTTTTGCAAGGGGGCGACCGTGACATTGAGAAGTGCTTGAAACTTTTTCCCTTCACTTAGAATGAATGTCAAATAAGAAGGGCGGGCGGCTATTTCCGCCCAGATGGATTTTCCGCCCGCCCTTTCTTAAGAAAGTTTACTTTTACCAAGGAAAAGTTCGTTGTGCGCAGATATTTAAGAAACCACCTGTTATTCTCACTGATGCATTACTTTTCACGGCTTCCGAAGACAAAAAAAATATTTTACTTTTCTTAAGAAAATCTATTACTCTCTTTGCGATTATAAAACCTTAAATATTCTTAACATTGCTGTTGATTATTTTTATAAATAAAAAGAAATAAAGTGTAGCATATCTTTTAAAAAAGCTGTTTTTAATTACAAGATTTCTAAGCGGTGTAGTGATTACTTACTTATTTCCACACAGTGAGCTCTATTAGTCTAGCAGTAGCAACTTTGCCTTTTAAGGCTAAGATTGCAAGTTCAAACTCGTCCGTGTACAAAAAAATTTATTTATTCGAAAAAATGCTAAAACGGTGAAGGAAAACATCGGAAGGGAACCTGTGGTCTAGTTAGCTCTACATGTATGAACCATATATTCCCTGTGAATAAGGCCGATTGATCAGTGAAAATGGTATGGCTATGATAGTAGAATTACTTCATCTTAAACCTTATTTATGACTTATTTTTACTACTTATAGTATTTTAGTAGTAGTAGAGCTTTTAGTGAAGGGCACTTCCAGGGTAGTACTACCGCCATGCTTATTTCTACCGCCAAACAGCTTGTCGTGTCCCAGTTTGAAGGGTGTGGGTGCCGCTGTAACTACAGGCACACGAGGCTTAACACCGGGCACGTTTATAATTATTTTGGCCACCGATGTGGCGGGGTGAGTGAAAGTCCGCCTGCGACGCAGGAGGTTGCAGGTACGATTTCCGCATTGGGATAAATGCTTGTACGATCTGCAAATATTTATTCCAGGTGTTCTATGTATAACAAAAAATATCTATGTATTTAATGTATTGTACTAAGTATGTCAGTCATCTAGTACCCCCAACACAAGCTTTGCTTAGCTTGGGGCTAAATGATGCTGTGTGGATTGTCCAACATTATTATTATTACTTAGATAGATGGCAGGACAGTGCATTATAGGGCATGTTTCAAAATTCCGTAACCGGCAAAGCTTTTTGTTGTTAGTGATGATACCACTTCACAAAAGGTGTGATATAGGTACGCTTGTTCCATTAGAAAGTTGTATTAAAATACTTTATAATTCATAAATTATAAAATTACTGGTAGTAGTTGTTTAAGTTTTAAACTTTTGTATTTTGTAATTTTTGTATAAAAATGTATAACTAATATGTATAACAGTAAGACTAACATATTTATAAAAAAAAATATTATTTACAAAATTAACGCACATTATTTTACATAAATATTTCACACCTAAATAACTGACTATAACTTTTTTAATGAGTATTTTCGACCTAGAACGCGTCTCGACTTCAAAAACAGGATTTAGAAAAACGAATTGTCTTTGATGTGTGTATTATGAAGGGGCTTGTATATACCTTTTTTTTATACGTGTGTGATAGCAGTGCATATGTGACTGAATACACCGAATTTATTTATCTCTCTGATATCATTGTAAGCATGCTATCGCACAAATTTTAAAAATATTAATGCTACGACCAAACCCCTATACTATTTAATTTGCAGGAAAGTCAAGCGTTACACATTTCGGGAAGCAAAAACGTTCTGTTCGAACACCAAAACCATTATTAGAACACCACTCTTTCTTGTTCTGCGCCAATCAAATCCATCGAAGTTCCACTGCCCTCACAATGTCCATCCAACCATCTGGTCGGTGGTCTGCCTCGTGACCCTCACGTGGGCACTTGGTTACTGCTTTTGTCCATTTATCGTCTTCCCGCCTAGCCAAGTGTCCTGCCCATCTCTACTTCATTCATGGCTTGTTGAATTTCGACGTTTGGTATTCGGTCAGTCAGTGAGTTACCTAACAACGAGCTCCAGGTTCCGTCGGGCAACTTTCATTTTATGTTTTGAGCACTAATAATCATAATTTCATTGCTTACAGTATTTGTTTCAGTATTACTAGGTTTTGTTTAGGGTCATTTTGTAAAAACAAAAGATTCCAGTTTCTGTTAGTTGAGCATTATTTTCAGTTTTCGAGATCAGTGTTTTTACACTCTGTGTATGCCTAAAAATATGATGTCCTCTGCAGCAGTGTACACAACATTGGTGTGTTCAGTTCAGTTCAGTGCATTGTGATGTTCATTGTAGATCAGAATTCAAATATTACATTACACCGAGCCTTAGCGACAACCACGACCTTTGTCTTATTATCCAATCTTACCTGTAAGTTAATGTGTAAGTTAATGAAAATCTAACAATTGGGAGCTCACAACAAGCTGGATTTTCAAATTTTATTCGTTTTATTATACCTCTAAAACTATATAACCTAGAAGAACTAATACTACAGCAAACTATAGGTAAACTAAACGCGCAATATTTGGAGTAGAATGAAGTTCTTATTAGTGTGCCTCTCAAATTAGACTGAAATCTGTCAGTAAATAACGTCACAGGAAACTTGCCCCCTTTTCCCCCTATTTCCCCCGGATCAAAAATCGCGATCGACTTAAAAGTTTAACTTGATCAGGAAACTAGTGTGCCAATTTTCATCAAAATCGGTTGAAAATGCGAATTGTAACAGACAGACGGACGAAAGCATTATTTGGCCAATCTCGAAACTGGGACAATTCGCTCTCTGAATCAAAAAAGTGTATTGGAGTGTGTGAATAAAGCCTTTTCTTAGAATACTCCATTTGTCTAACTATTTACCCACTTTTGGACACAATATCTTAACAACAAACGCTTTAGTCAGTTTCATTTAATAAATAAATAGAAGTTGATGTTTTACAGAGCGCTGTCTTTACCCAAACCAAGCAACGCCTCTACTATGTGAACCAGATAGTTGATAAAAATGTTACATCAACAACGGTAGCACCCAGACACAGAATAACCGTATATATTCATCACAAAAATATTACACCTGTATACTTCAGGTGCTGGACCCACGGCATTCCATAGTATATCACGTTGTCTGCACGTATATCTGTCTTGGTACGTAAGAGTGAAACGGATTTCTGAAATTTATAATAAATATAAACCTTTAATTTAAAATACTTTATGAGTAAGACTAAAATGAATTCTGTGGCAAACAAAATATGTGCTTTTATTTTCTGAACGTTTTTTAGTGTAAAATACATCAGTAGCAGATGTTGAAAATTTTATCAAAGAAGATAGCACTTTTCTGCTAGTATAACTGAGCACCGTCATGCGGATAAAAAACCCTGCGTCTCGTAAAACCGCAGTCCGAAGTTCCACGTTGCACTTTAATCTCAAGCTATATTTCAGAGCTGTGCAAATGAAAAGTTAGTCTCGGCGAAGACTTGAAGAAACGACCCGCCTTCCCGCTCGCCAGCCAATGGAAAATGTCGGGAAAACGATTTCTTCCGTAGAGGCGGGGCGCGCTTTGCGGTCTTGCAATCATTTGAATAAAAAAATCTGCTTTGAAGAGTACTTTAAATACATCGCGGTTAGACAGCGCATCGTATTTCCCATGCCAAATCATTTTTATGTTTACCTGCAAAACGGGCGTAACTACGTCTGCGTTAAGCTTCATACAAACTTCAACCCTCCCTGTATCCATTTAGAAGTTGAATTTCGGGAATTCCTTTCTTACTACATCTCTACGCACCAAGACGAATAATACCCTGAAAATTGCAAGTCTCTACGACCAGTGGTTTAGGTTGTGCGTTGTCTATATATATCAGTCAGTCAGGACAATATTCTTATAATTGGTATACATTAAAGCAGATAACTCGTTATCATAGCATTGAAAGTTGAAAGACGCGTCGAAATCTCGCACGCAAACAATGTAGCACGCACGTCCGTGGTCGTCAACAATAACAGCCCTTGTCAGCCATAACGCGGCCGCAGCCGGTCTACCAAGCCGGTTACCCGGGTACTCGGCTACCCTGTATACCCGGTTACCCGGTTTACCAAGCCGGTTAGCCGCAGTGGAAAACTACCATTTCATTTACGGTCGCCCCTTGGTTTCGGGGAGTAGTTGCGTAACTATGCTTTGTGGCGTGACGCGGGCACACGCTCTATTACTCGTTTCGTTATTAGTTTGCTGATCGGAACTTTTCGTCTACTATTATGGAAGCTTGATTTTGGAGTTTCGTTTAAAAATACGTTCCTAGTTTTAAGCATGGTTCATCTTTTTTCGTATTTAAAGCAGAAGTATGCTAAGCATTTAAATACGAAAAAAATATCTTTTAGCTAGCGGCTCTTACAAAAAATTATGCAATATAATTTTAACTAAACTTATGTACTATTTTGCGAACAATAATACTCAAACAATTTCTAAGGATTTAAATCACCTACTGTTTTATTGCCATAAGACAAAAGTCTTATAACCTGTCTTCGCCTATCAATTCTAAGCACCTTACATCGGCATATTAATTCAGTCAATTAGCAAGAAGGCATTAGCACGTCGTTACCGTCCTGCGACGTAATCGCGACTGCGACACGGCGAGGCGTGTATTTGACAGCTGTCAAATTGGATTGCATCCAGCTATTAGGGAATGTCGCCGAGTTGCGATGGCCTAGTGTGGATAAGAAACAAGCGAGCAATCAAAAACAAATAAAAAACTGCTTGAATCTTCAAATTTTTTTATTTATACTGTAACTATGCTGACGAAGCAAGCATACCCAGCTGATGTTAAGTTATAATCATCACGTGCCCTGCGATACACTACCCATCAACCCGAGCCATACACTTATTAAAACTCATGTGCCTGTAATTTCACCGACATCCACATCCTTCAAACCAGCACTGCTGCTTAGCGGCAGAAATAGGTATGGTGTTAGTAAGAAATAAAGCAATTACATTTTTTTCGCACTCTATATGAGTATAACATTCTAGAAGTACAATTTAATAATAGACAATTTTCTTATATGATCATTTAAACATTAATTGTTATAATTATAAAGTTAGCCCTGTCACTATTTGTCATTACCTATTTGTAAGAGATGGCAATACAAAGTATTGTATCTTTTGACAGATTTTAAAAGTAAGGCATGAAATGTTTGGGCGTATCCATATTTTTCAGGTTGAAATGTCGGCAATTTGAAGTAGTGCAAGTGTCGGGCTACACTCAATTGTTTCGAATAGCGAAACTTGCAGTTAGAAAGTAGTTATTAAGTTCCTCTTTGGAGCACTTATTGTTTATAACTACTTTTTAAGTTGTTCTTGAACACATATTGTAAATAGGTATTCTGTGTTATAGCTACATTGCTTACTACCGAAAAGGTTATGTAATAATATGATTTAGTTTTAAGATGTACTTGCCTTAATATTATCAGATTAAAAAGAATGTATTCACTAATAGTAGTAGAAGAGCTCTTAGTGATGAGCTCGTACGGGAAAGTATTTACTACTATGGTTATTTCTGCTGCCAAGCAGCTTACTGTGTTGGTGCCGGTGAAATCACAGGTATATGAGGCTTATCACCTGTATGCCTCAGGTCAATGGATGCATAACAGTGCATCGTAGGGCACGCTCATATTAACCGTGCCCTGCAAAGCAATGCTTTTTTATAAGTGACGGTAACCACTTCACATCAGGTATGCCATCTGATTGTTCCGTCAGTAAGTGAAATAAAAAAAAATTACCTGGGCGAATATATTGCTTGACAAATGATTCCTCATATTGAAGGGCGAAATAGTAACCGCAGTATTGGTTTTTTATTGAATGCTGCCCGTCATCTAATGTGTTCTTCTTTAGTTATCAGTATCAACATACTGTAGAAGTCCACTGCTAGACATAGGCCTCCTTCATACATAGGCTCTCCATCCATCGACTTCCAGCAATCCTAACAATGTCATCAGTCCATCTCGTAGGAGGACGTCTTACGCTTCGTTTTCTGGTACGTTCGGTTCGAGAACCTTCATTCTCCAGCGGTTGTCGGTTCTACGAGCCATCGTCACTTCAACTTGCAGATTCTGAGGGCTATGTCAGTGACCTTGGTTCTTATTTTACGGATTTCCTCAGTACTGATTCTATCTCGCATTGAAACTCCCAGCATCACTCTTTCTATAGCCCGTTGTCTTTTAGTCGCTTCTTACGAAATCACGAGAGCTGATGGCGGAGCTTCTATACCAAAACAACCACTAACCAACCATAGGGAAACACCTTTTGGTTTATTACCACCTTTATCTTGCTCGTTTGTGTTGTAAACCCAGTAAGCGCTATACTTCAACCTACCACCAAACTCAATGTTGGAAAGCCTGTAAACGCCTCATGAAAACAAGTGTCGTACTCAAATCATCCCCTGACACCCGCAGCCTATCAAAGAAAACTGCCTCAACTTTTCCGTGTCAATCGTTTAGCATGTCTCGAAGGGCGCGTGCAAATTGTGAGCCTATAAACTCTGATACCACAGTAATAAGGCTAATCAGTAACTCAAGCCTCACAAGAAGTACCGTTACTCTGATATGCTCGTACAGCAGATCAAAGTCAAAGTCAAAAAGCATTTATTGAATAAAACCCGCAGGGATTATCTTGAAACGTCTTAAATCTAGGTGAATCTTAGTTCCAGACCAATAGAGATAATATTTGCATTCTTATTCATTTACAGGGTTTTACTGCAAGACAAACCTATCTATATCAAATAAAATATTTGTCATGGTGCGTATATAAGCTTAATGTTTCATTAAGTAGTCGTGGGGTATAACACCAAAGGTACTTTGTTCAAATATCCACTCCTAGATTTTAGATATTATTACTACATATTATGTAAGCTACGCGGGAGAATCAGCAGTATCTTAAAAGCATAATTCGATTGTCCAACTGGCGTGGTAACTCATACAAAGGTCTTCATAGTTATAAGTAAATCCTATCCTACTAATATTATAAGCGCAAAAGTTTGTAAGTATGGATGGATTGATGGATGGATGGATGGATGGATGTGGATGTCTTTCATGCTCTAACCAGTAGACCGATTTGGATGAAATTTGGAATAATTATAGATTGTAATCTGGATTAACATGAAGGCTACTTTTTATCCCGAAAAAATAACGGGAACAGGAAAAAACTGCCACGCGGGCGAAGCTGCAAGCGGCCGCTAGTAAACTCATATATTTCCACATCATTTCATCTAACATAATAATAATGAGCTACATATTTTGTTTAGTCAAGTTACAAGTAACTTAAACCAGTTGCTTTGAAGACACTTGACTTACTGCTTCATCTACTGTACTGTGTCATATCGTGTTCTGGGTACATTAAGTAGGGGTTATTTATTTAGGCGCGTTGTAGACGGCGGCAGGCCGCGGCTGGTACGAGCGGACTGCTCATCATTCTCATGTCTTCAGATTTTTGTGATGGGTTCCGATGTTCAGCTGAATTGCTTCGTCTGTTTGAAACTTTAAATACCATGTAACTGGCATCATAGATTGAAAGATAACATGTTAGTAAAGTAGGATAAAAGTGAACTTTGATTTAATCATTTTAATGTTATGGTGAGAAGAGTTTCGAGTAGTAGCCCTGCCTTCTGTGCTGTAGGAGGTGGGTTCGATCCCCACCGAGGACAAACATTTATGTGATGAACATAAATATTTGTTCTATGTATGGGTGTTGTCCTATATTATATAAGTATGTATTTACAAAAAAGAATATAAATATTCAAGCACTCGGCCGGTTTTATTTTATACGAATTGCTGATGTAGTAAGCAAATGGCCTACCTGATGTAAAGTGGTTACTATAAAAAGCATTAACTCGCAGGTAACTCGTTCGTTAGAACGTGCCCTACAATGCACAGGCCTTTAACAGCATTATTTTACACAAAATTTCCATTATAAGCGTGCCCTATGTGATCGACATTCAATCACGGTAGAATACAACGTATTTGTTTAACATAAGTAGGTGCAAGATTGCTCTTAATACTACGAGCAACAAGATTATGTCACAATATCATTGAAGCGAACCCCAAAAACACTTATAACACGAACGGTAAGCACTCCTCCGCGTTAATAAACTCCGATAGGCCACAACAAGCTGTGTGTACGAGCTCCATTTTTAACGAGCCTCACCGCCGAGCCCGCAGAAAGTAGCCTACACATGAAATCACGTATGAATGAGGCTTTTTTCAGTTTTTTCGCGTGTAGCCAGCGGCCGCTCCGGGGCCCATTAAAGCTTACATGTCACTCTCCTACGCCCCATCTAGCCTGCGGTACTGTGAACGACATTCAATGCAAAATCAGCTCTATTACCATGAAGACTTGGATCCAAATGCTTTGAGTACATTCAATATGATTTCTTTTAAAATATGAGTCTGTGGTAGATATTCAATGTTAAATCAGAGACCCATTTCTTGTAATTTATTGGAGCTGAGACAAGATTTAAACTAAAATTTGATTGTCAAAATCGGACCTGTCTGAAATGTCAGTTTCAAAGAACACCAATTGGAAAATGACGCGATTGAATCTTGAATTTGAAGATATTTCGTTAAAGAATTGGGCCACAGGTCTATTATTAGACTTAATATCCAAAATATTTTGAGTACAATCAAGATTTTCTGTGTCCAATTAAAGATTGTACTATCGAATAAAATAACAATTCAATCTTTGACAGTTCAGATAAAACATTACCGCATCTAAGAAGATCACACTGTCTAAAAACACTGTTTGTCCTTAAAGACCTGCCTTTTCCCATTTCCAAAACACATAGTGACGCTTTGGTTAGTGATACATCTACACTACATGTCAGTAGTCACTACTATATATTCTAGATCTGTGGGGGCAAAGTGTGGAGAAAGAATCACCAAATCGGTATTGGCTGCATCCCGCAGCGTTCCACAATACAGCTTTGACGAACGGTCATTTAATATTAACTGTGGTTTTTCCGCAGATGGAAATGTTTTTTTTATTGGCAATGTTACGTTGTGATGAAGTGGTCGGGCCGCTGTTTGTGACGCAGCCTGATATGTTGTGGCGAATTGCTCTCCTACAGTATTTGTGTGTTTTCAAGTGCTTTTTACGCTGAAGTATTCTCTGTCATATTAGTAGCTTTTGTGATCAACGTTTGTGCGGATGGCATTTAAATTTTCGTATAGGTAGGCGGATTGGCTTTTTGATTGACAATTGGTTCTGGGTTCAGATGAGCCCCAGTTGTTTACTTTGTGTCGTTTATATGACAAACTAGCGAAACGCGCGTGACTTCGTCGGCTTAAAGCTATTTTCATACAAACTTCAACTCCCGCTGTACACGTTTAGAGGTTGAATTTCGGGAATTCCTTTCTTAGTACACCTCTACGCACCAAGACAATTATACTTTGAAAATTTCAAGTCTCTACGACGAGTGGTTTAGGCTGTGCGTGGTCTATATCCCAGTCAGTCAGTGAAGACAGAGATTCCTATAATTGGTATAGATTAACCGATACAGCAAGTAAAAATTTGATCCGTATTGGATGTTGTTGATCGGTATTTTGCCTTGATTTGATACTGCCTAAAACAGGTAGTTCACAAACATCAGGCGATACACAAATTGAAATGGAACCGGCAATCAATTTTTAACTTTTCGAACAAGTGATCAAAATGAAACTACAAAAAACCGGCGCCAAAAGCCAACCACAGATTGAATTTACGACTCACGCTCACTTTGAGGGTAAAGTTTGTTCCATTCTAATATTCATTAAACGATCACGTCAAACGATTTTAATTTAACAAAAAGAACCACACTTTTTTGTATTGTATTTTTACATATTTGAGTGTCAAACATGCATTTTGGTAGCTATGCTACTTACAGGAAGAACATGTGCGATATGTTTAACATTTTTTGCGCTTAAACGTTAATTTGCATCATCCGTGTCAACTTAAATAAGTCCACTGCTGGAGATAATGCACCTTAGTGTTTTCCATATTTTATTTTTTTATACATTTTATAAGTAAAAGTTTGACCACAATCTCACCTGATGTTAAGGACCTAGAGGATACCTATTCAGTAGTCAAATTGGAAAGGTCAAGAATTATACGGTATTGACGTTAACTATAGAAATGTCACGTGATCTATCATAAAATGCTTAGACAATGCCTATTTTCTGTTCGGACCCACTGTCCACCTCATGGGACCACCTGGGTGAATCATTGAAAGTTTTTTTACAATACTCACCTCTCGGATTAATAAGAAATGTTTACATGTAAAGCAGTTCTGAAAGTACTTTTGTTTGTTGCAGGTAAATCGTTCACGTTAACGATCACCGTGTCGACGACACCACCCCAGGTGACAACTTACAACAAGGCAATAAAAGTAACCGTCGACGGACCAAGAGAACCCAGGTCTAAAACCAGTTAGTATCAACTTTATTTGAAATACTTTAGTTAAGCAATCACTTGCCTCTATTTGGCGGCTAACACACAACATCGCTGGCCACGGTACAGTAGAAACAACGTTAGCTTAAGTAAGATACGTGTAACATCTTTTCATCAAACGCCTCCAAAGAAGAGGAGGTCCGGTCATTTATGAACCGATTTGAAATATTTTTTTATCTGAAGGATTCAAGACATTCAGGATGATCGTATAGAAATTTCATACAAACCAGTTATGTTAGTTTTGAAATCAAAATAATGACTCCACCAATAAAAAATAAATTGTGGACACATGAACATATATTTTAGGGAAAACGCACCTTCATCCGTGTGAAGTTATTTTACATAAGCGTCAACCCCTGCTGTACTCGTTAAGGGGTTGAATTATGAGAATTTCTTTCTTAATACACTTTTACACACCATGTCGAATACACCCTGAAAAAATTAAGTCTCTACGACCAGTGGTTTAGTCTCTGTTTTGTCTATATGTCTGCCAATCAGGACAAAGATTATTATATATATCGATTTAGATATATCATCATCATCATTGGCAGCTTGTTTTAACCCACTGCTGGGCATAAGCCTCCTCCCTCAGACGCCACTCAATACGATTGATATATAGATTCAGAAATGTTGTTTCCAGAAGTTGTAGACACAGAGGAAGTAACAATTTGTACTATAACAAAACAACTATTCCCTTTCAACATAAAAGGTTGTTTTCAAACACTTCAAACAAATAGGCCTGACCTCAGAACATTCAAAACAACCTTAATGAAGGTAATTTATTAATTTTACGAGAAAATTGCTCGTGGCCTTTTCTTGTTCACGCAGCGTAAAACCGGAACGAATTCCTTACAATTTAAATTAAAGGGAAAACATTCCTCGAATCTCAGAACAAGTATAAAATATATATAAAGAATTTTCTCCTACAAATCGCACCATTGTGTTTTTTCAAAGTGGCAATGGGTACCTACATTCTTAATTATCATTACTCATTATCCTACATTGAGTCTAATCCAAATTAATTTAGCCTACTTGGCTAGATAAAAACCGCAATGATGTGTTATAATAAAAATCTAGAAAAAAGTAATTTGTTTTTGTGTTTGTCTTGAGAAGGAATTTCAGTGCGTGAGTAAATAAATACCACTGGCTGAGAGATAGATAGATAAACACTTTGTCTATAGAGAAAAGCAAATACAAAAACAGTACAATGTTGAATGAAAGAAGAATTATATTATCTCTACCGTCAGTTTTTGCCAACGTTATTGCTGTGATCTCAAAATAATATTATTCTGCTTTCAGAATAATCAGTCTCTACAGATTTTGTTAGGGTATGATTTATTTGATTCACTAGCTTTTAAGTACATTTACCACAAAGTAGGTGTACTTAAAAGCTAGTGACTAACTCTCGTGAATATTTAAATATATTTTGATCAATTGATTTTTAAAACATTTCATTGATAAACAAAAAAATATAACGGAATAAACATGTCCCACCTGATATTGAATAGTTACCTTTGCCTATAAAAATTACTTTATCACATAGCACGCCCACCAAGGAAGTGCTCTATAGGGCATTAGAGTATAACGCTTTTTTTTTTTTCAACTGAAATACAAACAATTTAATAATTGTGAAACCAACACCGTTTACCACAGATTATGTAAAAGTATTACTATACCTGGGTTATGAGAGATATTATGATACTATACTAAACTAAAATCTCACGAATCTTTTTTTTGAAAGTGCTAGGACGCGTCACCGCAATGTCAATGGAATTGAAGTTGGAATTGTAAGAATGAACCAAACGGTACATAGGAGATCGTTTGCCAGCATTAGTACGGCACCTAACTGTTGCAAATAATGGATTTGAACTCTTTTTGATATGAACTTCTCAATTGTTATTGGGGTGCTCAATTATTATTGCTGGTTTAAAGTACACATGGATATTCCGTAAACAAAAGCTTTTAAGCGCTCTGATGGTAACAAATGAGTGGACTGTCTCTCGAATCACACCTCGATCAATCCTCATCACCCTGAAGAAATTAAAATAATTGCGTACTCCGCGGGATAGTGCCGGCCTTTCAGATCCCTGGCTGCTTGAAGGGTTAAGTACTGTTCGCAAATCAAACAATCCAATATTTTGTAAACTTGTGATTGAAATACTGATGTATTTTTGGCGTTACAAAAGTAAGTTTTTTTTGCATATTTGCCATAAATTCTCTGGACTATGAGTGGTAAGGTTTGTAGGATTAGTGGTCCAATGATCGCTTCTTCCTTTCTCTTAGGATTCTTCTCTCTCTCTTATGAGTTTTTTATGTGGTGTTTTGTTAGCCTCTCAGGATAGTTGATGGTTATCAATTTGGCTGCTAAGAGGTAAAAAAATTAACGTGTTTTTACTCTACAAAAGTATTTTATTTCTGGCGCATATTGAACACACACAGCTACTTTTTATACTAATATGTCACTAATTGTTACGACCAGTTTCTACTGCGGTTTTACTACCACAAAACTAATAAATTCATTTTCAGTCACTTTTCGGGTAACATTGATAGCTCAACAACCATGTCGTATTTATTATTAAAATGGAATAAGAACTTTTTCTTGGATAATAACAATTTTTTTACTTAGAGATAGGAACCACATTTTAAACTTTTCTTGCTGTCTCTACTTTAGCTCATTCAGCTCACTAGACGAATGTGAGGGTACAAAGGAGGCTCCGTAATGAATCGGTTGTTTAATTAATTAGTCAAGAAAGGGCTGGGAGTGGAGGAAGGGGTAAGGGGGGACATGCATGCCCTGCATATTGATTTATTATCCAGCCTCCGGGACGATAAATTATTTAATTCTAAAGTTCCGACGCATGTTAACATGGGTGTCTAGTATCTAGTCGATGTATTGAACCGATTCAAGCGTAGGTGTCTCTCAGCTAATGTAATTGCATAGTAGAGAGCTGGTATACAGGGTGCTACAGTTAGTTTATAGAATAGAATAGAATAATAGTTTATTTGCAACACACAAAAAACATTAAAAAAACAAACAGCCAATTAACAATAATTCAAGTGTTACAAATTGGAACCTAACTCAGCATGATGCGGGTTGGCAACAACCCACGCTGGTCTTCCGTTAGGGCCGGTTTAGTTTAGCGGACAGGATACAAAATACCTACAAATTGTGATAGATACTAAATATACCAAAAGAATTATGAGCTAAAACAATAAAAAGTTATTGAATTTAAAAATTAAAAGGTAAAAACTAAAGAAATAAATCTAAAACTATAAAAAAAGAAGGTAAGTTAGGCATTAATTTCAAACATACACTAATTATTTAAAAAGAAAAACCTACTTCAAGCTTTATTGATCAAGGGTGACCTTATTATGAAAGTCTATATATATCAAATTATGACCCACAGACAAAATTATGATAACTGCACATACTTAGGATATCTGATTTATTTTCCTCTAAAGCTTTTAACACAAACTTAGTGTATCCGATTTCCTCTAAAGCTTGCACAAAAAATAGAAATAGGAAAAATCAGAGTACTCGTGGAATAAGTACTATGGTCAATGACTAACAACCAAGGGTTGGCGCTTACTTTGGACAGAACCATCCAAATTTATTTATTTATATACACATAGACTTAACATTACAGAGAGGTACCGCTGGCAGCTTTTTAGACACATCTCCTGCGGTCGGTGATGTTAATCATTTTAATAATTTAATAAATAATTGTTGTTTAAATTAGATTTATACAGGCATGGGTCGAAGACAATGCCCTTCAAAACAATTATGTCAGAATCAAAAACAGAACACTGCGGATATTACCAAATTGTACAATCTACTACAAAAGTGAGTCATAAAATGCTTGATCTTCATTCCAGTTCGCAGTCATGACTTACACACAAAAATTCTTTAGTAAAAACATAAATCAAGGTATAAATTAATAAAGTAAAATGGGTGACTTTGCCGCTCAAACCTTCTGTCAGGTCAAAATCATTGTACTGGATATGAATTATTGATAATAATTTCTAAGGGCCGTATATTATTTTCTTCTTTATCCACCTCATGCAAACGTCACGCTGTCGTTGGTCCATCGGATGGCAAGCCGTCTACCAGTTGTTTCATGGTGGCTTTCGAAATAAAACCTTCATATCCAGCGGACTGACTGTCAGGTTAACATGAAACCTAGCATAATATTTTTGGCAGTTCAAGTTGTGTGGTTGCCTGTACCAACCCTTCCCTATTTTTACGCACCGGGTGGGTGGTGCGTTTTATCGCCGGTGCCAGTAGCCGCCTACAATTTAATATTCGATGCGTTAACGATGTTTTTCTTAAGGTGGCTATTTCGGGTGCGCGAGCGCATGGCGGACCACCCAGAGTAGGCATTGTTTACGTGATCGTTGTTGTATGTTTCACACGACTTGGGATTGATTGAGAGGAACAGAACTCGTTACTTTGATGATGTTATTTGGACGATGAGCTTTCTAGCTTTAATTATAAACACAACGTAGTTTACTATTGTTCTACTATGTGATAACTAGACATTGCATTACATTACATCATATCACATTAACAGTGGTTACCATCACCCTTAATAATGCATTGCCTTGCAGATTACGTTGGTAAAAAACCACGGTGCATCTAAAAAGTTTATGTTCTATAACTTTTTTTTTACTCCTGAAAATTTCAAGTCTTTATTGAGTCTGTGCGTGTCATATAGACAATATGACAGTCAGTCAGTGAGGACAAAAATCCTTATAAGTTGTATTGTATATATATAAGTAGATGCAATGTACTTGTAGATATAGATTGGATTATTAAAGCTTTGTGTTTCAATAGTATATTAACTGTTGTGGTTTCAGTTTAGAACGGTTTTCTTGGACTCTTATCAAACCTTATTTATAACCTTATTTATTTTGACTTAAAGTTTATAAGCAAATAGAAGAACAACAAACTCGAACGTACTTTAAACTTAAGTATGGAAAAGAGAGAGGAAATGGGTTAAATGTTTTATCATTCAATGCGCAATTGAATTAAATTGTTTTAAAAATTCACAAAACTAATATACATTTCGCGAGACCCCCAGACATCAAAGCGCAGTAAAACTATTAGAAATGCTTCACATCATAAATTTAACTAGACCGGACGGCACCCCTTGTAATCCTTTAATCAGGTCCACGGTAGCCCTTGCCCGCACCCTTTCCCCCCAATAACCCCTGCCCCCCCAAACGGTGCAAATGACAGTTTCTAATTCCGACTTGCCATGAAAGTGTGTAATTGTTGCCGTTGATTTATATACTGAAACCTTTTGCGCGGGAAACGAGCATGTGTGCCTAATAGGGCTGCCGATCCGATTTCGATGAGCCTTCTAATTTTGTAATGAGAGAATATTGAAGTTTAGTGGGAATTGTTTTGTTGAATTCGCTATTCGCTAACCAAATTATCTTGTTTTCTGATTTTCTCTCAACTTATTTAAGATTACGTTGCCGAAACGTAGATAGGTACTCCATAGAGCTCAAATAATAAAGGTATATTTGACTTAAGTTTTAAGCATTTTTAGATAAAAGTACGTAGGTACTTATACACTTGCTTACTGTAATTTTTTTTTATTTTCGTGAAAGGCTGGTAATTTCTAACACTACTTCTATTTCAACCACCATGCTATTTTTCGTACTTTCTGTTTGAATATTTAACTCGTAATTAAAATCTTGCTGTCACCCACTTTTACCTAGATAGTAAAAATAGCGCTTAAAAATAAAAAAAAAACAGATTTTAAATCACAACCTCTTCACTGTTTCTTATCCCAAACGATTATGTGTCTAAAAATAACCAAATAGAATTTTTCACAATCCTGAAGGCAGCTTGGTAGTTTTCATAAATAAGAGGAATTTCCTGACAGTATCATAGCGTCAGCCCTTGTTGAACACGCGTGTGTGTCCGTGTTTTCATTTGTTTTCTGTGTGTGTGTGCATGTCGATGTCTGCATTTGTCAATTCGCGCACCAACCGGTGATGGGTGCACTTTGTTATTCATTTTCTAATTATTGAATCCTTTGTTCGAGTTGAGAAACTAATGAGATTTTGCTATAAAAAGAAGAGATAAGATGAGTTTATATTTAGTTTCTATACTATAGTGTGTGAGTGCCGGTGAATACAGGTAAATAAGGCTTAACACCTGCATAACTCAGATTAATAAACGCAGATCAGCAGTACATCGTAGGGCAAGTTCCTAACGAAAGTGACAGATAGGCAGTAGTAGTACTAGTAGTAGAGCTCTTTGTGAAGGGCTCGTCCGGGAAAGTACTACCACCATGCCTATTTCTACCGCCAAGCAGCTTACTGTGTTCCGGTTTGAAGGGTGTGGGTGCTGGTGAAATTACAGGCACACGAGGCTTAACACCTGCAGTATGCCTCAGGTTGATAGACGCTGAGCAGGGCGTCGTAGGACACGTTCTTAAGAAGCGTGACCTACGAGGCAATACTTTGTTATAAGCGATGGTTACCACTTAACATCCGGTGAGCCATCTGCTTGTTCCATCAGCAAGTTGTATAAAAAAAGGCCAATACTTTGTTATAGGACCATCGCTTGTTCTATCAAAATAAAACTTCTAAATAAACACTATTTTTTACAAAAAACTAAACTTTGGAAAGCCTACTGTGTTTTTCTAATGAATTTTGTGTGTGTGTTATTTTAAAAAGAACATTTATGAAAGCAGTAAATGGCTTATCTAATGTTGAGTTACCTTGGCTTGCAATAATTTCACAACAACAGAGCGCGTCCATAAATAAGGATCTGTAAGTCGTTTTAGGTGAGCAATGCCACTCTTTCGTTCAGTAGCTAGGTAGGTAAGTAGGTAGCTAGGTAGGTAAGTAGGTAGCTAGGTAGGTAAGTACGTACCTAGGTACTTGCTTTGTATCAAAGAATACTTTGCTTTGCATAACGTAGTTTTAAGTTTACGAATACGTAGGTAGGCAAACGAATGATGTACTAGGAATGTTGTATAGGTACGAGTAAGCTTTTCTGTCTTTCTTTCTATAAGTGGAATTCTATTGGATTTATCACTCCAAACTAAAAAGAAAAAGAATCTAAGGAATCTAGGCGCTAGTTTTAACGGTGATCGGTTGATTCAAATCTTCACCGAATTTCTACTTTAGGCACAATAGATGTAATAAACTCTCTTAACGAATTCAATAGCCCCAGAAATATAGCAGTTCTGTTGAACATGCGAAGCGCTCGTTCACGAAGCGACGACAGGATTGAATTATGTCGCGTCGCGTGAAGAGTGTTGCGGGATAGACAATGCGGATTGTCACTTGAATAATGTAGAACTTTACTTCAATGATATATTAGACTAGATGGAGGTGGCATTTATTTTTGACATTACATTTTTAAATAGCCTTACGAATCTAATACCTAGCACGTCTAGCCTAGCAGACTGACTGACTAACTGACATAAAGACAACGCGCAGCCTAAAACACTGGTCGTATCTATACCAATATAACCACTATATCTATAAAGTCAAAGTCAAAGTCAAAAAGCATTTATTCAGTAATATCTGCAGGGTTCATCTTGGAACGTCTTAAATCTAGGTGAATCTAAGCGCCAGTTCCTCGCGACCAAGCCTAGAAGAACCAAGAACAAGACCAAGCCTATACCAATTGTATGAACTGACTGACTGACTGACTAACTGACATAAAGACAACGCACAGCCTAAAACACTGGTCGTAGAGACTAAAAATTTTCAATGTAAATTTATCTTGGTGCAAAAGTGTATTTAGAAAGGACTTGCCAAAAATCAACCTCTGAACGAGCACAACGGGGATTCAAGTTTGTGTGTAAATAACCTCACACGGTTGAAATCACGCGTGTTGCTAGTATTATTCATTAAGGTTAAACAAGTCGGTACGTTGTCCATACAAACGCTGTAAGTGTTTAATGTCTACTATTTATTAATGTGCGTCCGAAGTTAAGTTTGATACTGAATTATCTTGCCGTTATCTAGGTACGTTACCCTATATTCTACAGTAAAATCAGATTACCTTGAAAGTTACAAGCGTCGAAAGATTTAGTACTAAATTTTGTAACTTAAATGAAAACCGTCGTTTGAATGTTCATCATCATCATCAATAGCCTGTACAAGAAAAATTAAAAAAGACATCCATAAATATGTAAAGTATCCTACTACACGTGCACAAACAGTTCTTTTGGCACACAAATCCGTAGATTCTTTAGGTATGCGTAACACCTCTACGTTACAGAGGGGTCTCTACACAAAGGTGCCAAAGTTGCCTCTGCACAATCTTGGTGACGAAATGCCTTCTCTGTTCTACGTCATCAAAACGTTCCTATGCAGAATGATTTGTGTTCAACGCATTGACTACGCAGGCACCTTGATTGAGTTGCAACGCAATTCGGAAATGCTAACTCGTGAGCCCTGAATAGGGAATCACTAGTGTTAATTTGCCGCTTTACCTATGAACAGTCCATAAAGTGTTCCATTTTAGATAGATTACTTCATCTACACCTAGGATTATACCTGAATGAACTATAACAGTTCTCGCAAGTAAGGTTTTATATAAAGTTTAGATGGAGTTTCCAAATTTGAAACAAAATTTCATACGTCTGCCTGCAAATAACTAGTTTTTGTAATAAATACTAGCTTTTACGTGTGGTTTCACTCGGAGCTAAGATGCTCCCTTTTAAACTCTATTAGGTCACAAAGTTTATCATTTTTGCTATATCTTAATCAGTCTAGTTTGCGACAAGTTTGTTGATTTAATTATTTATTCATACCTAACATCAGTTATGCAACGACACAAACAAACTTTAGTCTTGTTCCATGCCTATTTTTGTCGCCAAGCAGTTTGTTGTACTTCGATTTGAAGGGTGTTGGTGCCGATGAAATTACAGTCACATGAGGCTTAACACCTGTATGCCTCAGGTTGATGGACGCTGAGCAGTGCATCGAAGGGCACGTTTGTAACAAGCGTGACCTACGAGGTACCCAATCAACATCAGGTGGCCCATCTGCTTGAACCATCAGCAATGTGTATAAAAAAATTGAACGAATTAATAATAGTTGTCCAATATAAATTTCAATAATTACACGTCTTAAACTAACAAATACGTTTAGTTGTTATATCAACACTTCTACTATAAGTTGACTTAGATAAATGAATTTGCATTTATAAAACCTTGAGGCAAAAAATAAGCAATAACAATAATAATGCTGGACAATCCACACAGCATCATCTAGCCCCAAGTTAAGCAGAGCTTGTACTATACTATTACTTGTATGTACTATACTATTGTATATATATTATACTTAATACAATACATTACATACATAGATATTATACGATAGTACAAGTAACAGTAGCTAACATTTTAATGAATATTTCTGAAATAATCGAAGTTGCAGCCCCTTTCCATATAAGTACGAATGTCGTAACATGTCTGAAGTTCGAAGGTCCCCTTCAACACTCGATAATTCATTGACAATCGTGTGACAATCCGAGCACGTGTTGGAATTAGTTACAACCGACAAAGGAGCCCTATGCGTGCATCTTTGATGAATTAGTAACATTTTCACATTTAAGCTTCAAAATAATAATAATAATGCTGGACAATCCACACAGCATCATTTAGCCCCAAGCTAAGCAGAGCTTGTGTTATGGGTATATACTAGATGACTGATATACTTAATACAATACATTACATATTTTTTATTATACATAGAAAACACCCAGAACACCCGGAACAAATATTTGCAGATCGTACAAACATTTATCCCGAGGCGGGAATCGAACCTGCAACCTCCTGCGTCGCAAGCGGATATTCACCCGCCGCACCACATCGGCCGTCAAAATACTATAAAATAAATACTTTGCATTTATGGAATCTTTTAAAAACCATAATCTACCCTCAAACTAAGCATAGCTTGTACTGTAGGAACCAGATTAGTGATAGAATACTTATATTTTTTTGTAAATGCATATTTTGACAACGAAGCCGAGGCAGGCCAAAGAAACGTTGGCGTGACGACCTCATACTTTTCATAAATCCTGGTGAAAAGCGGCAGACGATGGAAAGCAGTGGAAAGAAATGGGGGAGACCCTTGCCCAGCAATGGGACAGCATAGGTTAAAAAAAAACATACTTTCAATACACTATAACACCTAGACAGAGAACAAAAATCTTTGATTATCACAAAAACGTTTGTCCGTAGGGACGTAAGGTTCAAACTCACAACCTAAAGCCTGGTTTACACTTTGATTAGTGCGAGTGCAGGTGAGTAGTGCGAGTAGTGTCCAGACACACTAAACACTGTCCAGACGTGTTTAGTGGCAGGCACGCTGCGAGTGAGGGGGAAGGGAGGGCGCGCGGGACGTGGCTACTCGCAGTCCACTCGCAAAAAAATAGAACACGCTTCTATTCACTTTACTACACAGCCTACTAATCACTTGCACTAATCAGTCGCTGTCCACACCTAGTCACTAATCACCTGCACTAATCACCTGCACTCGCACTAATCAAAGTGTAAACCAGGCTTTATACAGCATAGAAAGCCGAACTACTAACTTAAAGGCAGTCAAAATCAGTGAAGCGTAGTAATATTGGAATAGACTTAAAACAAAACGATCTTGAAACTTGATGGCATACTAAACTACCCCTAGACTAGTCCGAGCTTAGTCTTGCCCTTGCCCCACTTCTGGCACAGAGTATAATAAGTGTAAACACAAAACGTTCGTACTCTCTGGAGATTCTGACATTTGATGATCGTATGCATCTAAGAATATGGACTAAAGGTATGCATATTCCGACCAACACACCGACCGATGTAACGTAGCGGGTGAAGATCCGCTTGCGACGCAGGAGGTTGCGGGTTCGATTCCCGGCATAGGATAAATGTTTATACGATCTGCAAATATTTATTCCGGGTGTTCTGGGTATTTTCTATGTATAACAAAAAATATCTATGAATGTAATGTATTGTAATTAGTATATTAGTCTTCTAGTACCTATAACACAAGCTCTGCTTAGCTTGGGGCTAGATGATGATGTGTGGATTGTCCAGCACTATTATTATATTCTCGCCCCAAAAAATCGTCATCGAAACGACACTGATATACGAGTAATTAAATACAGATATTTTTACTCTGACTTTGTTTACTGACGGCTCAAGAAACCAAGACTTCAATAATTCTAAATCAATACTTTATGAGCACAATAGAATGAGAAAAGAGCAGCTAGTATCGTACTGATGTAGTGTTGTCTCTCCTAGGGCAGCAGCAGCAGTTCCACTTCGCATTTGGTCAGCGCCCCTTCCCATTCCCGCCGGACCCGCTGGGGGGGTTTCGGATGCCACCCATCACTACGTGCCAAAGTGAGTACTATGCCGTAGTTTCTTAGATAAATACAACACGTACCAGGTAACTGACTGTCCCCACCCGTGGTTTACCAGACTAGTGGTGAACTTTGGTTTATTTCATAAAGTAGGACATTATAATAAAAGTGAGCATAATGCAATGTTTACTTCTTCTGACATTCCTCATAAGACACAAAAGTTATTTGACAATAATAATAAATAAATATTTGTGAATTTTTTTTACATAACTTCATCCATCCCTAAACTAAGCATAGTTTACTATAAGAACCAGATAACTGATAGAATATTCTATCAATGCGCGTAAAATATAAGTTCAGTCAAAAAACCACCGCGTTACACACCCAGTGAAATCGCATAGCAATCTAAAATACCGCAAACCAAAAACTAACTCAAAATCTACCGGTTAGCATTATAAACATGAAACGACATCGGAAAGCTGAAAGTGAATGAGTCGCAAACCATGCGATACGCTAAACTACGTTCACTAAAGCGCGGATTCAATCAGCCCACAGAAAAAAGAGAATCGAACTCACTGCGGACGCAATCGAACAAGCATGCACCGGCGGTAAAATCCACGGCTACCCCAAAACAACTCATGCGGCCTGAAAAAAAAAAAACATTCGCAAATCGACGCGGCGGGCACGCGTATCGTATAAAAACCGACTCCGCCGATCGCCGGCCAAAAACGGAACCGTGATACCGAAAAATAAAAGCCGGTAATACTCTGGAAAAATAGAGTGTACGCAAAACGGGTGTGTTGTGTCGCTCTCGGTATCTTTATAAGTGGTTGTTGTGACTGTATTTTGTTTTTGAATATAAATGTGTGGACTTGTGCGATACAAATAAGTTTATTTGCACGTGTATAATTGCTGAAGTGATTTTATTCATTGAGTAGTGTATGCACGAATTACAGAACGCTTGCAACTTTAAGATCAAGAGTAAAATCATGGAAGATGTTAAAGAAGTTGGTTAAAGGCATATCCAAATGTTACATAAGGTCACACTTTAGTTAACTATGTATGTTAAGTTAACTATATATATTACATAAAAAAAGCATAAGGTTTTTTTAACAAAAAAATTCACTGATTGTGCTGCCAGATTCGAATTCGATTCGAACGAACCTTAGGATTGGAAGGCAAAATTGCTATTAATAGACTACCGATTCTTCCGTGTAATACGTATTCATAATTATAATTATGAACTCGTTGTTATTATTAGAAATTTAAATAATACAGAGATCGCTTTTAGTGATAAAACTGCCCGTTAAATTCTTTTTTTTATGAATTTACCTAAGACAATGTAAATGTAACATACTAAATTTTCTCTACACAGACATGAGCCAATTCGGATTGAGTTCGAGCAACTCGCATTGGGGATATGGCGGTGCGGGTGCGTACCCTGCCTATTTACCTTCCTGTGCTGCGCCATCAGCCTCGCAGTTCAACCCTCCAACCCTGGGCTTTGGGAGCACGGTTCCAGATCAAACACCTTCGCAGGATTTCACTGCCAATAATACAGGTAATCCTGCAGGCTGCGCCAACTTACCTATCTTTTTATAACTACGCAAGTTTGGTTGACATTGACTGTCACTTAATAAAATACTAGATAATAATAATAATGACGACCGATGTGGCGCGGCGGGCGAATGTCCGCCTGCGACGCAGAGGTTGCGGGTTCGATTCCCGCCTTGGGATAAATGTTTGTACGATCTGCAAATATTTATTCCGGGTGTTCTGGGTATTTTCTATGTATTATAAAAAATATCTATGTATGTAATGTAATATTGTATTAAGTATATCAGTCATCTAGTACCCATAACACAAGCTCTGCTTAGCTTGGGGCTAGATGATGCTGTGTGGATCGTCCGGCATCATTTATTTATTTAATAATAATAGATGAGAATGCCGTGTTGTGATTTGAGTTGTGCTTTTTTACTTGTAGGTATTGTTATTTTGTATGTACCTTTCTGTTGGTCTTAGATAATCTAAAAATGAAATAAATTGAATTTAATATGATCTAAAGATAAAATATAAAAATTACGAACAATTTGCGAACAATTTGCAACAGTTTCAATATTTCTAGTTTAGTAGTAACAAAGTAAAACAAAGTGTTTTATTGTTATCTCGTAAGAGCTTGATGTACCCAGCACGCTAGCAATCACTGTGGAAAGTTCACCAGGTTATATTGAAACATTGTTCAGTTCATGGTACCAGACAACAACTCATTAAAACAGTACGGTGAAATTAAATTTACCAACAGATTTACGAGTTACATCCTCCTCAATACCGTGTGCGCTACTGCAAGCTATGCTATACAATGCTGTACTAAATTACAATATGCTGCAGTAAGCTTCAAAGTTATCTATTGTAACTTTTTTCCCAATCTTGGTATTGAAATAACCACCAAATCAGCACCACAAACATGGATGTATCGATAGATATAATTTGACCTAACTTCACGATAAAACGGAGTTTTGAGATCAGTAGCATGGAACTTAGTAAAACGCTGGGTCGATAAATTCGAGAAGTTTTACCGAATTTATCGACAAAGCAATTACTCGATAAATATTGTTGAGGCTAGTTATGTGCTAGCGGGTGTAGATAAAATCAGTTGGTCGCTACAACAATTTAGTGGACCGAAATTTCATGATTACACCCTAGTACATTTAGATATACAAATAAAATTAAGTCTACTGCGGCAAAACACGAATATGCTCCATTTTAAAAACCGTGCTTCTATCAATTACTATCCTTAGACTGTCTAGAGTTTGGATGGTAGAATATATTTTCAGCTTACCACAAAACGGTGTTTTAAGTTAAACATACTAAAATTGGACCTGTATCTATCCATTGGTAAAGGATAGATCCATCGATAATATATGGCAATAATTTGAACACTATCTTTTAGTGGTAGGACTTTTGCGGTAGGACGGCTTGTGTTTTGAACGGATCTTTGAAAAACAATCTATTCCTAATGACTACATCATCATCGCTTTATTTGCTGTCCTTGAGGACATATAGAGTTTTCTATCTATTATTTAACATCATAATTACAAAAAAACCGGTAGGCACCAAGCCGTAAGTTTCTTTCCTGTTTTTGTGACACTAAGGTTTACCTAGCTTTGAGACGTTTTAAGATGATCCCGGTATATTACTTTGATTTTAACTGTGAGTCTATGTTGTATGTGACGAGAGGGTAATACCAACAAATGAAAAACAAAGCTTAAAGCTTAATTTAGCAGCAGCGATCATATCGCTCCTATATCGCTCGTGTAGACAAGGGTTACAAACCGGACATTAAACACTCATTATAATTTACACAGACTCGCGCGCGTCCGATCGCGATGAATTTATGGGCGTGAGCGTAAAATATAGCCATATTAAAACAACACTAAAACGTTGTATAGATTTTAAATAGCCGACGGAAATACAATGGGTTCTGGTATACCTATAATATGACAGAACCTACACCTATACGAGTATATTTGGGGTGTATGCACTGCGTCGGCTCCAAGTCCGAGAAAATACTGCGCTATTGATTTTTTTCTTGTACTGAAATTTTCAAAGAAAAGCAATAAAAAGCGTAGACATATTTTTCAGATTCAGATTGGACAAACTTATAACCATTTTATTCTGGCTAGCATTTATTTGCTATGGAAAAAAGAAACAGCCAACACAGCCTTAGCCAACCTTACAACATTAGGACCCACTTGCACAATGATTACTAAATGTATTTAGCGAGCCTCTAAATGCATTTAGGAAGCTTATTACGCTTAAAATCTTGAACAAGGAAAATTAAGTCGCTATTGCATTTACGTTAAACATGTTTATCGTTGTAAACGTAATTAGCAAAATTTATTATAAAACGACTCACCTACGTTTTTAATAAATATATTTCTCAACTCTTTGAAACTAATGTAACGTTTTCTTTCTCACAGTTCTTCCTGACACAACGGGGGTGGATTTAGACCAGCAGTTGTCAGGCTTGGTTTCCTCTCCCACCCATCACGGGACCCTGCTACCACGCTACAACAACAACACTGACTACAGCCTCTCCACGGGTCCAAGGTCACTAAGCGACAACAGTTCACAAGCAGAATCTCCAGTACAAGACGATCTATTAACTTCCAACACGACTAACATCGGCCACAATCACACAAACAGCTCAAACTTTCCTTCACTAATGGGCCCACAAAACTCTACATACGGAACCAGTAACTGCAACAATTCCCTTTACCCAGTTCTACCGGCAAGTTTGTTATACAGTCAGTTATACACGGCCGCGAACCAAACGCATAACTTCCATCCTTTACATTCGAACTCTATTCACTCTACGCAGAGTCACCACAACGAGTTGCAAACTATGATGGATCAAATTTCGTCGACAACGAACACTCACAGACAGCATGGGAATCATGGACAAGATCTTTTATTGGGTGGAGGTAGTTCTTGTGCCGCAGCTGCAAATAGAGGTGAAGATGGAAGAGTGAATAGTCTAGGACAGAGAGGTAACCCCCAACCGGACAGTAACACAGTGTGGCGGCCCTACTAAAATCGATACAGTCAGTGCTTCTATCTTTGCTACAAAGAACCAGACAAAGTGATTGTGCGGGAAAATAGTGATACGAGTAGTTGTAGACTTTTTCAAGAAAGGAGTTGTCAATCTGTTTAAAGTATTCGGTGCAACAAAACGAATATTAATGAAGTTGTAAGAAAGCGTGTAAAATAAGATTAAGATTGATGGTTTTTGATGTTACTCCCGTCCTGAAATTATACGATTTTTTTCATAGGCAAGTTAATTGTAAGTTTTAATGTTATTTATTTATTTTTTAAAAGTACAGTCAGATGTACTAGAATGTATACAATTTGAACTTCTAAAATGGTATTACAACACAGCAAAAACTTTTAAAACATGGAATCAGTTGTTAAGTTATTATTCTAGCGTTTGCTCTGTCAATATTTATTGTAGACGGCATTTTTAAAATTACCAAGTGTACTTATACATTATTGCAGCTGACTGTACTGTGTGTAACGTTACACGAACTTACTTTATATCTGTTTAAAAAATACGAAATAGTATACTTAATCGTTTCCTATAAGGTGTTATTTTAAAATATTTCATTTCCAAAATTATGCAAAATATGTTTGTAGTTAAATTAATTTACTAATATGAATTAGAAATTCATTAAACTATTGTTTCTTTTGTAAATAAATCTGTGAATAGTCTGTTGTAAAGTAGATGTGCAATCAAGTTGTGTAGATGTAATATTATCTGTTGAAAATTACGTGAAGTCTGTCCATTTGTAGATATCATAGATATTGTCTTAAAGTATGTAAGTGATTCTTACATAATTGTTTTCATGGTTAGGTAAAAATTCAAATTTATTTAATAATCTTTTATTTATTTTTATTTACTCCTTTTATAAAAATAACTTAACCTTATATTAATAACGAGTGCAATAATGTATTTTTCTTCATTTAAAATTTTTTGGAAAATAATGTCAGTATATTATAACTTATTTCGTATTTTGTGTTATAATTAAAGTTAGCAAAACTTATTTCAAATAAAGAAAATTTACACTAAGCCGGTGGTTTTTAAGATTACTTCTATTTTCAGTTTTGTTAAATAAAAATAAAATAAGTTATGTTAAATGCTCCAAAATCAAAATCAAACTTCTCACGTGCTAAGTATGAAATGTGGAATAACTATATTTTTTTAATCGAACCCAACTTGAAGAGTAATTTATTTAAAAGTTGTCAAATAATAAAAAATATTTACATTATTTAAGAACAAATAAATAAATAAATACGAATATACATTTGACACAACGCCATCTAGCCCTAAACAAAGCAAAGCATGTTGTAGTTTGTTTTATGTGAAAATTCGTCCAGGGAAGTTCTACAACTGTTCAATTTATGTCCCTAACTGTACTTTCAGTATGTATGCATTATATCGTACTTCATCTAATTATAGGCTGAATGCAAGGTGAGCTCAAATTTTGGCTGTGAACGAAACTGAAATAAATATCCAGTCTCATTAATTTGCGCCAATGCAATACGATGGACTATAACAGCAGACGCCCACTGTTGTAGGTTGACCATCTATTTGTTCATATCTGTAACAATTAAAGGAATCTTTATCCTGACTGACTCATTAACTGACATATAAAAAACGCATAGCCTAAACCACAGGTCGTAGAGACTTGAATTTTTCAGGGTTTGTTCGTCTTGGTGCGTAGAAGTATATTTTTCAAATTCAACTCCTAAACGGGTTCAGCGAGGGTTGAACTTTTAATGAAAACAACTTCAAGCGGGTGAGTTATGGTTAGGAGTATTTAATTCATATCTAAAGGCAGCAAGCCGAGAGTATCGTTGAAGATAAGTTTTTGAGGAAGTTTGCGTATCTAGTATAAAAAATACCAAATAACATAGAAATATTTTCATCTCATAAAGGCTTTTTCATGTTTATTACGTTCATAGTAAAAGTTATTCTAACACAAAGGTTATGAGCGATTAAGTATTTTCTAGCATTTTTATATGTATACCAGGCTTTCGAGTAGGTAAAATAAGCTAAGTGCCAAACTTAATCTTTAGGCACGTAGGGCAGTGGTCATAATTCTGAGAAGATATTTACCGTGGTTGGTGATAACAGTAAATTTTTTTACCAGAATAAAATGTCCAAAACTGTCCAACAACCACTGTCACATTACAATTGCGATAATATATGCGTCGTTCGAACGGAGGGGAAAAATCGATTCACCCATTTGACTATAATGAGAATTAAAATTGCGAGGTAATTGATGGGGATTAGTGCTGAGCTGATGAATTGCAATGCAGACAGAACTTTTGTTTTACTATAGGCTATAAATATATACATAGGCACATTCTTCATGCATGTGTGAAGCTTTATTATTTTGTTTAAATAATACTATGGTAAACAGTAGGAACCAACCCGTAACTTTCATGAGCAGTCGCGTGGAAGTGGCTTAAATTCATCTAGTATAGCTAGAAGAATTTGACAGCGGTTCAAAGTAATGCTGCCCATTTAAATGCTATCTACTTTGATTCTGATATGAAATCTACAGGACAAATATGGACTTTCAAATAGGGATTATTTGTTCGACTATTATATATATTTCTTTATTCTTTATTCAAAGTCAAAGTCAAAAAGCATTTATTCAGTAAAATCCGCAGGGATCATCTTGAAACGTCTTAAATCTAAGTGAATCTAAGCGCCAGTTCCTCGCGACCCAGCCTAGAAGAATTGTACACAGTAAAACTATGTGTATTAAAATAATGTGTACAAAGGTGAGCTTAACCTTAAAGAGAGTTTTCTTTCAGCTAACCTAACATTGATAACCGTTGAGAGTAAAATAGACTATCCCCCGATTGACCGACGACATTATTAAGATCGCGAGAAGTCGGTGGATGGAAAAGGCTCAAAATTGTTCATCTTGGAATCGTATGGGGGAGGCCTATTTCCAGCAGTGGATTTCTATAGACTGATGATGATGATGGTGATGATAAAATTTTACGGAGATTTGTAAAATATATAAGGTGTATTGTGTAATATCGATCATACGATTCAATCCTCCGCATCCTAAAATGAATGAATACGATGCATAAAATTGATATTAATTTATGCGAGTGATGTTTGCAATTAATTACAACAATCAATAATTATACGCTTCGCCGAGTGAAAACTCACACACTGCTGGAGGCCGATAAGGATTCGACGCTATGTAAAACTATGGTATAAGTACTAATTAATTTTTACTTACTTTTTAAATAGTTATGGCGTATACAAGTTTTGTCTAAAATATATTAATACCTGTATTGAGTCCCTAAGGAGTACCAAGTAAAAAAAGTTCCCCCACCCCCCTCTAACCATCCCATTCCGCGGATTTTTTGACCACCCCTCGTACGTCTAAGCACGCTCTTAGATAGTAGATCTGCTGTTATAGTAGTATACTACTATTACAGCAGATCTACTCTTAGAAACGATAAACGAAGTTTCGTATGGTCGTTGTGAGATGTTGTGAGATTATTTTGCGACGCAGGAGGTTGCGGGTTCGATTCCCGCCTTGAGATAAATGTTTGTACAATCTGCAAATATTAATTCCGGGTTTTCTGGGTGTTTTCTATGCATAATAAAAAATATCTATGTATTTAATGTATTGTGTTAAGTATATCAGTCTTCTAGTACCCATAATAGCTTGGGGCTAGATGATGCTGTATGGATTGTCCAGCATTATTATTATTATTATTTAAGGTAATCTCTATAATTATAATGCACAAGGATTGTTTTGATTGGATTTGATGATGAATAACTGAAGATAAATTAAACGATTTTTAGGGTTTCGTACCTAAAAGGTAAAACGGGACCCTATTACTAAGACTCCACTGTATATCTGTCTGTCCGTCTGTCACCATGAACCATGTAGTTAGAAAGTTGAAATGTTCACAGATGTATCTCTGTTGCCGCTACAACAGCAACTACTAAAAACAGAAAAAAAAGGCTCTCATACCACAAACGTGGTTTTTTTTGCCGTTTTTACTATAGATAATGGTACGGAACTATTAATGCGCGAGTCCGACTCGCACTTGGCCAGTTTTTATTATTATTATTATAGATAATGGTACGGAACCCTTCGTGCGCGAGTCCAACTCGCACTTGGCTGGTTTTTTTATATCGATAAATTCATAACCGAAATTCATACGCGACAGACAGGTTATTCACATTTCCAGGTATCAACTGAATAGCGTCATCAAACATTAACATAATTATTTCTTTCGGTCTACTGAGCGCTCACTGGCCCTGCATAATTTATTCTCTCCAAATAAAACCATGATAAAGCAAATTATACCTTACTACCAAGCATTAAACACCATTATACAAGCACCTCATTACTGTAGTTTTAACATAAAATTTAATGGAAATATTTCATTAAAAGTATCGCCTACAATTTTATTTAAAACCATGTTTTGGGGTTTCAGTCTGCTGTAAATTTTACAGGTAGGAATGAGATAGTGGTATTGCTTCAAAGTCTGTTTAATACCAATAAAAATATTAAAGATGTATTTTCATGTATCCGAACAGTGTCTATGGTACTACCTATGATTAGCTATGAAGTGTGTTCGTGTTACATGGTTCTACTAAACTACAGTAGTTAATACAGTCCACAAAGTTAATAAAGTAATTTAATTATAATTACATAATCTTTTCTTCTGTACTATACAAAGTCTATAAATCAATTTGAAAAAAGAGATGGTCATATTATTGTCAGCCTGTCTTTCCTGAACTCAGACTTCAGATTGACTGATAGAATACTTAAATAATTTTTATTTACATACTTAGAAAACAATGTAAAACTCAAACCCAGAACAAACATCTATGTTCATCACACAAATGTTTATTCTCGGTGGGGATTGAACCCACTACCTTAACGCAGAAAACTACTAAAAACTTTTATAACTAGATTAGTACTTCATGTCTAGCAGTCGACTTTTTTAGGCTAATGACGTAACAAAAGATGTAGGTGTAACAGGAATTAATTTTATATGGTGGGTAAGTATTCTTAAATTTTCTTATTTTCCGCACAATTTTCTTAATTTTTTCTTTCATAAAAACCTTCTCCTGACAAACAAACACATCAAAAAAAGAATTAGTGAAATCGGTCCAGCCGTTCACGCGTGATGGCGTGACCAAGGGAAATAATGATTCATTTTTATATATAAAGATAAGGCATTGAAGAAAAACTGCGAATGATCGCTAGTAAAATAATTTAAAATTAAACCTTCACCAAAACATCCGAAACATTCATTCTAGAGCAATCCCCAGCTGCATAAATCAGGCAGCTGCTGCTCAAAATGCTGGCGTATTTAATGCTAAAAATCAATAATTAAGCGTTGTATAGCTAATTAATACGATGCCCGTCGGACCAGCCATGCATTATAGAGGAGCGTGCATTATGGAAATGACCGATAAGCCGATGTCATGTTGGGTGCTATTTATTTAAACGCGATGAATATGATGGAATTCAGATTTCATGACATTTTTCTGTGATGGTTGCCGGTAACTATACGAGTAGTAGTAGAGCTCTTAGTGAAGGGCTCGTCCGGGGCAGTACTACCACCATGCCTATTTCTGCCGCCAAGCAGCTTGCTGTGTTCCGGTTTGAAGGGTGCCGGTGTAATTACAGGCACATGAGGCTTAACACCTGTATGCCTCAGGTTGATGGACGCAGAGCAGTGTATTTTAGGTGACGTTCCTAACGAGCGTGACCTACGAGGCAATGCTTTGTTATAGGTGATGGTAACCACTTAACATCAGGTGGGCCATCAGCTTGTTTCATCAGCACGTTGTATTAAAAAAAAAGAGTTACGATAAGTTATTGAAGTAATACTTCTAATGCGACTTGAACAAGGTTGCGTTAAACGTTTAACACTACCATGAAGAGGGTATGAAAGCACTGCTCTTTCTCTCTTTCTCTCATAGCCAGTTACGTTTCGTATATTAAAGAAGTTTTACTTCAGTCGTGTGGTCTAAAGCACACTCGTTTTTTTCATACAACCTTCAACCCTCGCTGTGCCCGTTTAGGGGTTGAATTTAAATAATCCTTAGAACAGATTTACGCAGCAAGACGAATACGACATGAAACATTCAAGTCTCTACGAGGTTGTGTGTTTTATATATCAGTCAGTCAGTCAGGACAAAGAATGTCCTGCTAAAGATAGATATGCCATTTAGCTACCTTAATTTCCAACAGTAATGTTTATAATCATTGAGTAATATCTCTTAAATTAAAAGATTTCCTAGAAAATAGGTACTAACGACTTATTTATATACCTAATCGAAAGTCCCATTTCCACGCGACGACTATAAAAACTTAGTAAAATAGAAGTTGAACCATAAATCAATGTTAATAGCTATCACAACTGTTTAGTTCTCGGTAGAATATAAATTAGTATTTCCTAATGATGAACTATTTAGTTTTTCTATGCCATTTTATGCAGACATGCGTATTTGCTTACAAACTTACATCATTACCTTACATCAACCTTTGTTTAGTTTAGGGCTAAATAGCGTTTTCTGAAATGTATGTCAGTATATTGGTATTACCGATATACAACCGCGTGAAGACGTATTGCTTTGTTTCGTTTGTTTTAATTTTGCACAAAATTTGGTAGAAGACAAATGTCAGAGTAAATTATTTAGCAATAGAGCTCTTATCTTAGTGAAGGGCTCGTCTGGGAAAACACTATCGACATGCCACAAAACAGTGTTGCCGTGTTTCAGTTTGAAGGATGTGGGTGCCGGTGAAATTACAGGCACATGAATGGTTACCACTTAACATCAGGTGGGCTATCTGCTTGATCTATCAACAAGGTGATGCATCAACTTGCCTCAAAGTATATCAATATATTATTGAAATTTTTTGAAGATTGTTAAAATAGTTTTCACTTTGGCAGAAAAGCTATGTCAACCAAAATCTATGCAATCTTCTAGTGAAACACAAATTGGGCATTGCCTAGTGGTTCTAAAGCAGCTAAGGTATAATCTGTGGAACGGTTAAATCACGAGTAAACTGCAGAGCTGTTGAAAATTGCTGAGTCGAAATAATGTCTGAAAGCCCCTATTCCGATATAATATTTTAATTTAGTGTATTCACAAGCAACCAAACAGACAGTATTCGAACGCGTTTAGTCTACTTGTTTTACCGTAGTGAAAGGTAATCTGTGGCTGTATTAACCCTAAACTTGGAAAAAAAAAACCGGCCAAGTGCGAGTCAGACTCGCGCACGAAGAGTTCCGTATCATCTCGTTTGTTGTATGAAAGCCCCTTTAAATATTCATTTTACCCTGTTTTTTTGTTGAGATATAAAGATTGTAGGTACGAGATACAGCCCAGTGACAGACGGACAGACAGACAGTGGAGTCCCGTTTTATCCTTTGGGCACGGAACCCTAAAAAACACATTCACTACAACTTAATTCCCTACAGTTTTAGATAAATTACAATAATCGTGTAAATCAATCTTCGGAAGTTCCCGAATACGGCGCCGGGTGTAATTTAAAACCGCACCCCCCACCCCCTCCCAAAATTAAGTGCGAGGCGGTCGGCACGTGACACCGGCAAATGCGACGAGCCTACCCATGTGTACTCACCTTAATTGTAAAGCTTCATTTGTAGTGTGTCACCAGTGTGCGCCTGCCTTTGATAGTGCGTGAAATTCTTCTTAAATGTCTCGTTTCATTTGAAACTAGAGTCATATAAACAGTTAGGTAACTTTACTGGGGTAGCCAGCTTAGGGCCCAGCCAATGGTTGTTCGCTTTGAAGCAATTCTATTCTTTCATTTTTAGGGTTCCGTACCCAAAGGGTGAAACGGGACCCTATTACTAAGACTCCGCTGTCTGTCTGTTTGTCTGTCACCAGGCTATGTATACAACTTAAGAATAGCATTACATACCAGTTAATTATGTTATATATTATATTATTTATATTTCGGTAGAATGCATTTTTTTTGGGGGGTAGTGTGAGTGAAAATATTAGTATATAAGGGCCTGACAGGTAGGTCTAGAAATATGGGTATATTCAGTATTTTTTAAAGTAAAATGCATATTATATTCTAAAACGTGGTACTAAGCAGCGGAAAGCGCAAAGGAAAATGGGCCAATTATAGGTACAAAGTCTATAGAAATCTCACCTACAATGGACCTATGACTGAACTAATAAACTGATAAAGACAAACCTAACAAATCTAATGTTGCTGTGACAGTAAGATATCGCATTTAATTCTAAAGTCATTTAAGACTAGATAACTCAATATTTCTTAAAACCAAATCACATACCCCGTTCCAAATTAAATCTTTATTGCTATATAAATAAGACTCAATTTGAAAACGTCTTCCACAACAATCTCCAGTGCTTTGATTCATAAGAGACGGTAATTAAAAGGGTCTGTATGAAAGGCGTAATTACACACATCTAAAGACTCAATACAATGGTTCAAAGCCTTCACATCGGCAATTAGAGTAGAACAAAGACGACTTCCATGTAAGGAGGCTTTGTGTAGCTTATATTGAAGAAATAAATGATTCGCTTTGTTTAAACAGTGGCAAAAACACACTCAGCATTTCACATTCACTAATAAAATAAATAAAGTATACTTATTAGTGACAATGGGCAGGCCATATATGGCCTGCCCATTGTCACTAATAAGTATAGCACTTAGAAAAGACAACGACAAATTTTTGCTCTCGGTGGGGATCGAACCAACCACCTACAGCGCTGAATGCAGCTGCGAACTAAGCTGTGACGACTGTCATTAAAATATATAAATATTTTTGTATCAAGTATGGGCCGAAAATCATTCTGCTCTAAAGATTTAGCAAATTCATCAGAATTTCCACCAAAATGCAGATTTAGATTGGTTTAATTAAAGCGGTTCGCGAAACGGCTAAGCGAACATAATCGGGAATATTTTAATTATCAACCCTGGCGTAAATTTCCCACGACTGCGATAAAGAATAAACATGGCCATTGTCTTAAGCCTCTTCAAGATATACTGTGCACAGGGTTGGCACACAACCAAAAAATACGTTACATTAGTATTGTTGAAGTAATACTTCTAATGTGACTTCCAACAAGGTTGCGACTACCAGGAGGGGTTATAAAAGCACTGTTCTTTCTCTCTTTCTCTCATAGCCAGTTCACGTTCGTATATTAAAAAAGTTTTACTTCAGTCGCGTGGTCTAAAGCACACTCGTTTTTGTATTAGCATTACGTAAAAAATATTGTTTACTAGCTGACTCGTGCCCACTTCGTTAGACGGTAAACATTTTTACTTTTCATTTTTCAATTTGATATTCACAAATTACGTGGCTTTCTATTGGTAAAAGATTTTTCGAAATCGGTTCAGTAGATCCAGAGATTACCAATACAATCTCACAAACTCATAAACTTTATCTCTTTGTCATATTATAAGTATAGATAAAAAAGCCGACCTGCTTGCAATCTGTAAGTGTAAAATGTAATGTTTGTACGTACCTCTAACAACCCCCATTAATAAGCCCGAAATAATCTTGAACTATGAGATCTGATATCTACCCTCAAATCTTGTAGTACAAAGTATGGAAGTAATTTTTTCTATGGCGGAAATCGAGGATGCTTTGTAGAGAAGCGAACGTTCGTACGCAACGTGTCGATACCATAATTAAATAAAAATTTAAAATAAATAATCAATTTTATAATTTTACAATTATTTTGCTATTGCAGGAGCTCATTTTGGAAACAACATATTTTTTTATAACAAATATTTAGTGTTATAATAAGTTTTTCTTTACCATTTTCTTCAGGACAAAAACTTGAGCGAACGTTGACAACCCTAGACAGAAATGGCTCAAGTCGTCGGCGGCCGGTCCCTTGGGCCCCATTACGCGGTCGCCGGCTGATTACCCGCCTTGATTCCAACCCTTCTTTGCTCCCAGCGTCTTATGTTTACTGATGTTTAGCATTATTGATGTTTGCCAAAAAATACCAGTGAACCCGAATTTATGCTTTTTCTGAATCAATCTTAATGTTTTACGTAAGTTTGTAATATAATAGTAATAATAAAAATGCTGGACAATCCCGCTAAGCAGAGCTTGTGTTATGGGTGATATACTTAATACAATACATTACATGCATAGATATTTTTTTATTATTCATAGAAAACACCCAGAATACCCGGAATAAATGTTTTCAGATCGCACAAACATTTATCTCAAGGAGGGAATCGAACCCGCAACCTCCTGCCTGCGTCGCAGGCGGACATTCGTCCGCCGCGCAAAATCGGTCGTCAAATATTGACAAATCTTCACACAACGCACCCTATTAGCCCCAAACTAAGTAAAGCTTTTACTATGGGAACCAGACAGCTAATAGAATACTTATGTACTTTTTTTATTGATACTTACTTGGAGTACATTATAGCACCCAGACAGAGAACAAACATCTATGTGTATATGTTTTTTCTCGATTTGCCTGTAATTGCATTTGCATCCATACCTTTCAAACTAGAACACAGCAATGCGGGCATCACTACTCAGACAAATTCTTTATCAAAGAACTCTACTACTAAAGGTGCTTACATACTTTGTAACCGCAAGAGAACCGGGTATCTACTTTGAAAAACGATAAACGAAGTTTCGTATTTTCGTTTTGAGTTGCACTGCGCGGAATTATAATAATAATACTCGACAATCCACACATCATCATCTAGCCCCCAAGCTAAGCAGAGCTTGTGTTATGGGTACTAGATGACTGATATACTTAATACAACACATTACATACATAGATATTTTTTATTATACATATAACATACCCACAACACTCGGAATAAATATTTGCAGATCGTACAAACATTTATCCCAAGGCGGGAATCGAACCCGCAACACATAGTAGACGGACATTCGCCCGCTGCGCTACATCGGTCGACATACCAAGCAGCAACTACTTTACTGCGGAATGGGTTACCGAGTTACCCCACAGTGAACTCAAAACGGCAATACAAAACTTCGCCTATCGTTTTCTAGAGTAAACCTCCAGAACTAACATTTACAGAACCAATCACCAAAATGTTCTGCTTAGTAGAACGAAAACGACTTTACAAACTTTAATAATTATAACTAAAACTACTCATATAATTATAACTAAAACTACTCATATAAGAGGGTCGCGTCGTAGTTTCCAAGGGCTATTACACTTGGAGAGGAAATTATTAGTTCTAATGGTCGAAATAAAAGCTAAGTAAACGACATGTATGGGATTATAACACTTATACATTCGTAACTAGATGGAAATGTTTCTATTTGGAACTAAAAATATCTGTATACGAATAGGTTTTCTGTGAAACTTTGTACCTAGACTAGAAATGCCATCATTAAAACACATCAATTAAAACAACTGAGCTATGACGGTTTCGACAGCCGTCACAGCTCAGTTCGTAGTAACCCTGCTTTCTGTGCTGTAGGTGGTAGGTTCGATTTCCACCGAGAACAAACATTTGTGTGTTAAGTATAGATGTTCTGTGTCTGGGTGTTATATTGTATTTACAAAAGTATATAAGTATTCTCTCAGTCATCTGGTTGCCATAGTACAAGCTACCCTTTGGGTACGGAACCCTAAAAAAATAGATCTAAGAAAACTATTCTATTCATTAAGAAACCCAGAGTAACCAGTAAAATTTAACTAGAAACCAATTCAATGGGTCACCGAAATTATTTTTATACATTTACAACATTGATATAATTTTAAAATTGTCAACACTTATTAATTTACTAATTTAAGCCTGGAGTTTATCACCTACAGTAGGTTATCGTCGAGTAACGTAAATAGCAAAATATAACAACCGTTTAAATTAAATTAAACTACTCCGAAACTACTTACAAACTGTAATCTTTTGAAAGCATTTTCCGCTCGCCTTTCAAACGCAGCACTCCAGTTTTCAAGAGACACAATGTAGGTATTTCAGCTCAGCGACCGCAAACCCGTCTAACGCCATCTGTTGCCAAATCAGCACACTAGAAGCACACTAGCGCCACTGGGGATGCACACTTTTTATCCCCCTGTAAGCACACTTACCTACACTGAAAATACGTAAAAGTGCCAAAAACTCTACACATAAGTTTTGTGCTAACTCCAACAGAACTGCCAAACAAAACACAGCTCTACTGCTATTGTGAATGAGTCTAAATTTGATAGCATAGTAGTGCATAGCAGTTGTTTTTCCTTGTTGGTAATTCTCGTTGAAAATCGAAACAGCTGATCCAATAGGAGAATAGAATAGGAACATAGGTCGTTTTGGAATTCAACTTCATATTTAAAATCCCGTTGAATTGAGATGGTCGAGTCTAAGGTCTTTTACAGGCGGTTGTTCAGACGTTTTGATTTGGCAGCGTTCGTATTTCTTAGGGGGAAAGCTGGATTTGCGGGTGTGTGCGTTACACTGGGGTGAGTGTACACGACTTTCTTAAGGAGTTTATTTCTTAAGAAGGCGAAGAAAACGGAACGGTTCGCACTTAAGAGAGTTTTGTTAAAAATATCACGACTGGGTTCAGCGCTTGGTTAAGAGAGGGCGCTTCTTTTTTTCTAAAAATATGTTCGCATTTTTATCTAATATGTAAGTAATATTTTTTAATTCGAAAAAAGTTTTTGTCAGAAAATAGTTTTTGCCGTTGTAAGAGTTTAATTCAAAGGAGTGGAGTAGTGCTGTGATATAATTACTATAGTATCGGTTTTTTTATGAATTTCTTTTGAAATTGGGTAATTTGGAAACTATAATAATAATAGAATTAAATCGTTTGTACAAAAGAGTTCAACGCGTTTTCCTTTGAAACTAACGATGTAATAGGTATTGCTAAAGTCAGCCCCACTTATTTCTTTTGTTCCTGATTTGTCAAACACTTATCCCAATAGACTACCCTCAAACCGCAACAACCAGTCATATCATCGTCCAATCCCGCAAATCTCCAACTGAATACAAAACGATTACAATCTTAACGAATAGCGTGTTGCGGTTAACCGCAAACCACATAAGCCGACCAATCACAGCTCAAAACATATATTTTCCTCTATTTATTTTTCCGAGGGTGAAAATCTTAGAAACCACAGGACTAACCGCAAAGGTCAGGTGATCGTCCAATAGGATATCGTAAATATAACCACAAGCCACGCCCCACTAACCGCAAACCAACCACAACGCCAGACCGTCACTCGTCATCGATCCCATTAATGACACTCTTTTTTTCGTAGGAGAAATTTATGCACCCGTTTTGGAGAATCACCCTTGTGTTTGGTTTGTAAGCTTTTGTTTCCAGCCAGTAAATATTTTGAAAATGGAATCAAAGAAAAATAAAAAGAATGCATTCTGATTTAAATCTGTGAATGCATGAGATTAGAAATAGCACCGTCCTTCAAAAGATGGGTATCGATTATGGCCGCCGCACACACGCACATTATACGTCGAGACGCACGGACACAGCCGCGACCGCATTATATTCATAAAGAATACAGCTATCCCACTCACCACTCGTCTTTGACTTTGTATAAATATATTTTGTCCCGCTCGCACGGCTCTTGAGCGGGCACTCGCCCCTGGGAGGAGAGGGACAGGCTAAGGTTAGGAGGTCGTCTTCGAGGTCGCCAATTTCTATTTCATTAAGTGGCGCGCCTGAAACCGCAGTGGATCGATGAAACTTGGATAACCTGGAAAAAAGTGTAGTCAGTTCCTATACAGCTTCCTTAATACTCAAAACTCATTGGCTTTAAAGGTACACGTCACGTGATTTGCATGTCTCTCACACTTGCGGTCATTGATCTGAACTTTGTTTTTTACAAAGACTTACACCTACTGCTTTAAAACAGAGTTATACTAGCGTATACAATTTTTTTTTTATAAAATCACAAGAGATTATCCGGGGAAGTACCTACTACCACTATGCCTAATTCTGCTGTCAAGCAACTTACTGTGTTCCGGTTTGAAAGGTGTGGGTGCCAGTAAATTACAGATACACGAGACTTAACACCAGTATGCCTCAGGTTGGTGGACGCAGGTAGTGCATCGTAGGGCACGGTTCTAACGTACGTAACATACAAGGCAATCCTTTGTAATAGGTGATGGTAACCACTTAACATCAGGTGGGCCTTCTGCTTGTTCCATCACAGTCATAAGGCTAATATTCCGTAGAATCAAAGTAATCAATTATAATAGTCTTATAACCAGGCGAATCTAAGTGCCAGTTCCTCGAATAGACTAAATATTGAGTAACTTAATAGACGACTGATGTGGCGCGGTGGGTGAATGTCTGCCTGCAACGCAGGAGGGTGCGGGTTCGATTCCCGCCTTGGAATAAATGTTTATACGATCTGCAAATATTTATTCCGGGTGTTCTGGGTATTTTTATTTACATATAATAAAAATCTCTATGCATGTAATATATTGTATTAAGTATATCAGTCATCTAGTACCCATAACACAAGCTCTGCTTAGCTTAGATGATGCCGTGTGGATTTTCCAGCATTATTATTACTACTGCAAGGCTTTAAATTTTAATGATTTAGCTTGTTCGTACCTCAAATAATACCCTCATACATCGTACCTCCTTTGAAATAGAATTCTTATTGTGATTTGAGTGCGCATTAAAAATGTATGAGAGGACACGCTCTGGTGAAGTTAGGGAGCCTCGCCTATGTAAATATACTTTTTGATGGGTGGGTATTTTATAAAATATTTATATAGGATAGAGCGCTTTCGAGGATATTGAAAAAGGTGAAAGATTCTTAACTTGTATATTTTTTGACATAGGTACAGTCAGCTGCACTAGAATGTATACAAATCTAAACTTTCAAAACGATGTTATTTTGTTTCAGTAAATATTTACATGGCAAATTCTCAAAACTCAATTAGACTCACCAATTGATTTTATGATTTTTGAGTTCTGGTTGTGTAAGATTTTTTTATAATGCTTCAATACCATTTTGAAAGTTACGAACTGTATATATTCTAGTGCAGCTGACTGTACACTGAGAAAAATGAAAAGCGGAAAGTACCGTTATTACGGCCGATTTTGTTCGTATGAAGGCAAAAACCGACCAAACGTAACAACGAACAAAAACGCCGGTTAAAAAGTTGTTCCGGTCGTTCTGTGTATAAGTGTAATAGACGGTATCATTTTGACGTATTCACTTTGGAAGGTAAAAACTAACGTGTGTTACAAACTCGCCCAGCGTAATTACAATTCAACGGTGTAAGACTATTTTAACCTTCGAAATCCATTTTTCTCAGTGTACTTACTGGCTGGTAATCGAGTTTATAGAGGTGAAAAGTTTTTTTTATACACCAACCTGATGACAACAAGATCTCAAATAATAAATAATGCTGGACAATCCACACAGCATCATCCAGCCCCAAGCTAAGCAGAGCTTGTGTTATGGGTACTAGATGACTGATATACTTAATACAATACATACATAGATATTTTTTTATTATACATAGAAAATACCCAGAACACCTGGAATAAATATTTGCAGATCGTACAAACACTTATCCCAAGGCGGAAATCGAACCCGCAACCTCCTGCGTCGCAGGCGGACATACGCCCGCCGCGCCACATCGGTCGTTCGATGATACAAGATCTAAGTTTGATGAAGAAATTATCTTTGAATGAATGAATGGTAGAATGAAAATACTTTATTGTACACCTTACAAACTAACAATGAGAGAAAACAATAATTAACAATAGCAGAGAATATACAATGGGCTGTTTTCGCTAAAAAGCGATCTCTTCCAGACAACCTATAGCTGGTAACGATTTTAAAATGAGACGGTTGGCCTTATCTTTATTTATAGCCAAAACACACTTTCTGTACAAAAATGGACCACGCAAAACGTCGACACAAATTGCGAAATTTAAAGGCATCAAATTTCTAACCAAATATCTCGAGCCCCAGACATCCCCTCAAAGAGCCCTTATATTAATTAGCAGGAATATTTTGGGGGATATTATTTACGTAATAAAGCCTTATTTAGTACCCCCCAAATGAAATATGAGCAATTCAGGAGAATAAGTACTAAGTACGCCCGTTTACTTTACTGGGTAATTCTTGGTATGAGTTTGGGGAAAACTCACCAAACATTTTGCATCGATCAAGACGTCAATTTTACAAATGCTCTTAATTTTTTTCCTGTTCCATGTTGCAAGTGAGAAAATATGGCTGCATTTGTATAATGCAGGATACACACATCACAAATGAAAATAAGTAAAAAAAACCGGCCAATGCGAGTCGGAATTGCGCACGAAAGGTTCCGTGCCGTATCTTTAATAAAAACAAAAAAAACAATACAAACAACAGCAGAAATACATCATCTGTGAAAATTTCAACTCTCTAACTATCATGGTTCATTAGATACAGCCTGGTGACAGACGGACAGACAGACAGACAGACAGAGGAGTCTTAGTAATAGAGTCTCGTTTTACCCTTTGGGTACGGAACCCTAAAAAGGGAAGACTAGCAGGGGGATTCGCCATTGTATCTGCATGCTTGTTTACTTTCAACATTGTGTCCATACCATGTTTAACCCAGGCCGGAGCACAACTGTAGAACAACAATAGGAATAAATAAAATTCTAGTACTATAGTATTTTTTTTTTCTAGTACTATGTTAACCTCAAACAGCTACACAGACAAATAAAATTAATAATAATAACTTTTGACGTAAGAAAAAATACGTTAAGAGTTTAGTATTTATTATTCTAAAAAAAAAAGTTATACGATACGCTACAGGCTAAAAAAGTAATAGTAAGTCAACTAGAGAAACCTTCTCTTCTTTGCGTGGTTTCATCTTTTTATAAAGCTGACTAAAAAATTGCCAAGCTATCAATTGTAAGATAAGATTATTTTACAATTGATAGAAAAAAAATTGTCAAGCTGTCAATTCGAAGACAAGATTAGTTTACAATTGACAGAAGCGTGCATTCGACCAACTAAAATCTTTCTGTTCCATTTTCAGGCACGTTCCATTTTTCTACCATTAATTGCAGATTGGAACAAGCTATCTAGCCTTAAATGGTGTCATGGGCCCACCTAATGCTAAGTGGTTACCATAATCTATAACAAACCACTGCCTCGCAGTTACATTCGATAGATACATACCCTACGATGCACTGCTCTGAATTCATCAAGCTGAGGCATACATATAGTCTCATATATTTATAATTTCATGGGCACCCACACCCTTCAAACCAGAACACAGTAAGCTGCCCGCATGGGCCTTTCACTAAGCCTATTACTACTAGAACTATCGTATTCTTTCGTATACGATAGCTTCAAGCGAAAAATATTAATACACACTTGCGTTATACTAAACCACATCCCTAATTTTCACTTGACGCCTCCCAAACATCCACATCAATCAAAGCATTGTCATCGCTTCCTGTCTGCCCCACCTAATCCTACCTATTGAAATCATTCGTGATTCGATCACAAGTCAGCACACATTATTTAAATACAATGGTTGTTCGTTAGGCCATGGAAATCTGAACTAATTTTACCTCTAAGCAGATGTGTAAAGTTTGTGAAGCTGCGTGCCAAAGTTATGCGAATTTACGCAAGATTTTATGGTTTATAATTTATCCTGATACTTATAAAAATCTGTCATATTATGAAATAATGATCGCTTACTATCGTATAAATAATATTTAAATTTAAATAATGCTGATAAGGACGGGCATTAAAGTTTTAACAATCTGCTTTGTATTTTGACCTACTTACCTGAGAGGAAGTCTACCTTACTTGGGAGTCAATCGCTGCCCTATTTCGGTTTTTAGAGTTAGACGGAGTCTGTCCGTCTGTCACCAGGCTGTATCTCATGAACCAAGATAGTTAGAAAGTTGAAATTTGCACAGATTATATATTTCTGTTGCCGCTATAACAACAAATACTAAAAAACAGAATAAAATTAATATTTAGTGGGGCTCTCATACAACAAACGTGATTTTTTGCCGTTTTTATTATACATACGGAACCCTTCGTGTGCGAGTACGACTCGCACTTGGCCGGTTTTTTCTATGCAAGACATTTCTCTCCTTTGTGTCAATACAGGCATCCAGCGCCAGCCGCTTTGTTTGGCACAGGTGATATTCGTATTAGCTTTATCTGTGAATTAAATTTCAACTAGACGATTCAAATTAATGCCTGCGGATATGACTGAATAAATGATTTTTGACTTAGGCAAGTGCAAACTATATTTTTACGGGTTTTCCATTAAAAATGTGTTAAACTAAAAGCTGATTATCTGAAAATCTTTAACACTATGTTGGAATCCATGTACTCATTCAGATTCACGAATTATAAAAATTAAATAGAATAAAAAGGATCATCATCTTCCTGCCTTTATCCCACTTTATGTGGGGTCGGCACAACATGTTCTTTTCTTCCACTCCCCTCTATCAGCTGTCATATCTGTACTCACTCCTTTCTTATCCATGTCATCTTTCACACAATTCATCCATCTTTTTTTTGGTCTACCTCTACCCACATATCCATCAACATATATGTTCATCGCTCTTCTGGTTACATGACTTTCATCCCTCCTCATGACTTGCCCACACCACGCTAGCCTAAATAGAATAAAAAGGATACAGCTTCAAATGGTATGACTACTTAAAAAAACGCATCACAAAAAATAAAGCATTATACGTTTTCTCAGCTCCACGGTCACAGCAGGCCTCAGGAGTTCGATGCAAGATTTAATTAAATCGCCACCCCAGTTTCCTCTCCCCCCGTACTTCCCCCCGCGGGTCCTACCCGCGTCGTCGGCAATTTCCTCGAGGCTTGATTTATTGTCGCCTCTGGTGAAGAAGTAAAGGATTGTGGGAAACCTTTTTGCAGGCTGGAGTTTGTTCTTGATACTTACTCGTTGATAACAAATAGTAGGTACCAGCATAGTTATATGGACATTGTAATAGGTTATAATAGGAAGAGGCAAGACGAGTTTTTATAAGTAGGTACAAGCATATCTGCTTACCACTATATTATGTTGAGAAATTCTACCTATACACTTATTCCATTGTCTCACAAAGCACGTGTTAGTATAATCACCAATATAATCCTACTATCATACTAATATTATAAAGAGGAAAACTTTGTTTGTTTGTATTGAATAGGCTCCGAAAGTACTGGACCGATTTGAATAATTCTTTCATCGTTGGGAAGCTACACTATCCCCGGGTGACATAGGCTATATTACATTTTCAAAAGAAATTAGGGATCCTTACTAAAACCCGTGCGAAGCCGGGACGGACCGCTAGTAATATTATAAACGCGAAAATTTGCATGTATAGATGGATGGATGGATGTTTGACTCTTTCACGCTCTAACCAGTTTGGACCGATTTGGATGAAATTTGGAACAAATATAGATTGTAACCTGGATTAATATATAGGCTACTTTTTATCCCGAAAAAATAACGGGAGCGGGAAAAAACTGCCACGCGTGCGAAGCTGCGAGCGGCCGCTAGTATAGTTATAATTATGTATGCAGTATGTATCATGACGACCAACGGCATTGTAAAAATTGCAGGATTTGTGAAATGTATTAAAAAAAAGGGTCTAATATCGTACTTCCTGGGTTGTAGGAAGGAGGCTTATGACCACTAATGGAAGATGATGTATGCATCAGAACAATATGATGCGATTAAAGTAATTTTATATAATTACTAGCTGACCCGTGCCCACTTCGTTGGGCGGTAAACATGTTTACTTACATATCTTAACTGAAGTAGTACTCGGTGTCGCCAACAGATGGCGTTAATACAGCATAAAATAGCGTCATAAAAAAAAATAAAAGAAAGCTATTTTGGTATATGTATCGTATATAAATTCCTATGCATTACAAACAGACACTTCAATTTTATTTATTTGTATAGATGATTACCGATCAAAAGATCCCAGTATCATAAAAATCTTAGCCTAAATGAAATAGTATGGTCTACATATGCTACTTCTGGTAGAACAAGCTTATGGTCCACCTGATGTTAATCCTGATGTTAATGATCTATAACAAAACATTGCCTTGTAGGTCACGCACATTAGGTACATGCCCTATGATGCACTACCCTGCATCCCTCAAGCTCAGGCATATTGGTGTTAAGCCTCATGTGCCTGTAATTTACACTACATTATTATTATTATTTTTTATTTTGAACACACTATAATCTAAGTCTCTTTAAGAGCAAGAGTGAATAGGTGTCTTCTAGACCGCCCTGCTTCATCGTCGGTTTCATCGTCACTTACTTACCACCAGGTGAGATTGAAGCCAAAGGACGGTCTATCAATGATAAAAAAAAAACAAAAATTCACCTTCAGCGTCGTTCATCCTATACTTATTAGGTATACGTCATGTTATAGCTAAATATATTACCCAAAGGGAAAGGCCCTTTGAAAAACTACGTGTAGGTAAAGTGTATTTCGGTGTCCGGCGAGAGATCGGGTTACTTTTCTCGCAGTGTATTAAGACGGGATCAGGGCGTAGGGTGGCTATGATTTATGTGCGAGTCTCGCAGGTTCTCGGATATTGAAGGAATATAGACCTACAAAGGGGCAGAGTTTGAATTGCTGGCGAGCCAAACAGTAAATGAGAAAAATTGTAGAATAAAATGTGCTGGACATAGTTCTCAGAATAAACAAGATAGATTGTCCCAGGCTATTTCTAGGTCTATTGACGAATTGGTTCTTGAATGGTGACCACAAACGGTCCTTCGTATAATGAAGATGTGAGAAGATTTTAGAGAAGCAGGGACAGGCACTCAATTGCTAAAACCCAGAATGAAAGTAAAACAGCTTGGTCGAAAAACTGTTATTTAAATTTAGTATTTTCAATCGTAGTATTCCCGGTTTAGAATACGACTTCTTCTCCTTTAAAAAATATAAAATTAAACTCCAGTGTGTTCTAAATTTTCAAACCAGTGACACTATATTTGGCCTATATGACATCTTTAACAGATTATTAGATTACAGAATAACTAAAAAAGGTGAACATTTACAAACACGCCACTTTAGACACTATATTACGTTCGTCATAATAATTGTTTTATGACTCCGCTATCTCAAGAATCACGCATTTTATTTTTCCAACATTCATTAATTATGCAGCTACAAGTACAAAACAAGAAACTTCTTAAGAAAAGCGGCTTTCAAGAAAATACGTGTAAGTTCATAAATTTTCATCAAAAGTCAAAAGGCCTATCAAAGCAGCCAAGTTTCACTCAAAAAGACGTTTTGTATACAACTTTGCTTATTAAGGGCCAACTTGGAAGGTACCTCCATACCAACTAATTAATCAGCATCCGGAATCGAACAACAAAGTATTAAATTACAACCCAAACTCGGATGTGCTAATAGCTTTAATTAATAGAGAAGTTTGGGGTTGAACAGGTCGATAGATGAACGAATGGTTTAGCTTTTAACTCGAGATATCGGATTGTTATTTAGTTTTATTAGTAGAACTCTTAGTGAAGGACTTGTCCAGGGAAGTACTACCACCATGCCTATTTCTGTCACTAAGCAGCTTGCTGTGATCCAGTTTGAAGGGTGTGGGTGCCGGTAAAATTACAGACACATGAAGCTCACCACCTGTGTGTAAAGCACATTTTTATCGCTCGTGACCTGCAAGGTAATGATTTGCTATAGAAGATGGTAACCATTACATATCAGCAGATTGTTGTATTTGGTTGCAAAGGCTGTTGTTGGATTAAAACCAGTCAGTCAGGGCAAAGGTTTTTATAACTGGAGTGGACTATAGATAACTTTGTGCCAAAGTCTAAAAAAGGTCCACCTTTTGATAAATATGATTTTCTGAACAGAAAAAAGGTAATAATAAATAATAATGCTGGACAGTCCACACAGCATCATCTAGCCCCAAGCTAAGCAGAGCTTGTGTTATGGGTACTAGATGACTGATATACTTAATACAATACATTACAAATATAGATATTTTTTTTATTATACATAGAAAACACCCAGAACACCCGGAATAAATATTTACAGATTGTACAAACATTTATCCCAAGGCGGGAATCGAACCCGCAACCGCTGCGTCGCAGGTGGACATTCACCCGCCGCACCACATCGGTCGTCAAGGGTTAAAGTGTTAGTTTTGTTCATTTTATCTGGCTGATTTATTACAATACTTGTCTGTTTGCATGCTATCTTATCACCAAATTAATTCACTCCATTTTCACCAAATTTCCGAGCTACGAATAAATGAAAAATATGAAGTAAATAGCATCGCGATTTAAGGTACTGACAGACGTGCTCATTACCAGCACGAAAACATGCTTTTATTGAGCAAGTGCTCATTAGTAGCACGTGTGTAATGTAATGAGCATGCTTATTTAGAGCGTGCTCAAAAATCAAACGACGTTTAATTTTCGAGCATGCTACGAGGGGGGGGAGTGATCCGAGCACGTCTAAACATCCGTACGTTTGCTTTGAGCATGCCTATTTAGGAGTATGCTTTAAAACAAGCATGCTTATTTCTGGCAAATGTGAACAGTTTGCAGAGCATGCTAATTTTAAGCAAGCTTATTAGCATGCTTTTTTTGAGCACGTCTGTCAGTACCTTTAAACTCAAAGCACGGTAGATGTCTTCTCCGATCTTATAGTACCAAGTACCTACTCGAGATTCTTCGAGGATGTCTTAGAAGGGTATTCAGAGGTATGTCCAAATAGTATATTTGAACAACACCTGTATGCCTCAGTTTTATAGATGCAGTGGATAAGGCACGCTCATAATAATCGTAATTTGCTAGGCAATGCTTTGTTATACGTAATGGTAACCGCCTAAAATCAGGTGGATCATCTGCTTGTTCCACCAGCAAGTGGTCCCCAGAAAGATGTAAATAGCATGCGTCAAATGTATGTCAAAATGTTTAATGTATGTATAAAGTTGTGAGCTGTTTCAGCTGGTTCTACGACTAGCGGTTAAGGCTATACGTTAGTATTTAATAATAATAATAATAATAAACTTTATTGAGGACATGGCTTAAAGTAATACAATAAAATATAAAGTACAAAAGGATTAGTCCTGCAATCGGCGGACTTATCGCGGGTAGCGATGTCTTCCAGACAACCGTTATTCTAAATTAAACTAACTAACATACTTATAAGTAAGTAATGTTTTGCATCAGCGACTGCGAGGAAGAGCAGAATCGGAATATACCAGCCCCTGAACTAGTTATAAACTGTATTTCAGGGGACGGATTCCCAAATCGGGCCAGCCCTCGCTGTCGCGATGCAAAGACTTTTAGTGTGATTCGGATTCGGCACACTTATTAACTCAAATATATTACTCTGAACGTGCCTTTTTAAATTTATACCTAAGTACGTATAGTACTTAGGTATAAATTTAAAAAGGCACAGTATTCAAAAAATAGACTGTCAGAAGTTCTGAGTCTGAGAACTCCCTACAGTCTTTGCATTACAAAATATTTTTTATTCATCCGTGGTTCACTATAAATCAAATATATCGCCAAATTAACTCACTACATACGCAACGCAGTGATAAATAATGTGTTCCTCAGGGTCGCGTCTCTAGGGTGGACAAAGAAATGATAAATACACATGCGTGCCTGAGTTATGTCTGCAATATGATTTACTACGCGGCCGGGGCCCGTGATATACGACCTGCTAGAAAGCTACGTTGATGATAGTTCTTGTTTATTTGGCAGAGGTTGATGATGATCATGATAATAAGACTTTGACTGGCATCACAGCTCAGTTAGTAGCTCTGCATTCTGAGCTGTAGGTTGTGGGTTCGATTCCTATCGACTACAAGCATTTTTGTGATGAGCATAGATGTTTGATCTGTATGTGGGTGCTATAATGTATTTACAAAAAAAAGTATAAGTATTAGTATTCTATCAGTAATTTGGTTCGCATAGTACAAGCTATGCTTAATTGCCGACCGATGTGGCGCGGCGGGTGAATGTCCGCCTGCGACGCAGAGGTTGCGGGTTCGATTCCCGCTTTGGGATAAATGTTTGTACGATCTGCAAATATTTATTCCGGGTGTTCTGGGTATTTACTATGTATAATAAAAAAAAAAAATATCAGTCATCTAGTACCCATAACACAAGCTCTGCTTAGCTTGGGGCTAGATGATGCTGTGTGGATCGTCCGGCATTATCTACATCTACACTATCTACACTAATATTATAAAGAGGAAAGCTTTGTATTTTTGTATTTTTGTATTTTTGTATTTTTGTATGTTATGAATAAACTCAAAAAGTACTGGACCGATTTTAATAATTCTTTTTTCATTAGAAAGCTACATTATCACTGAGTAACATAGGCTATATTTTATTTTGGAAAAAAATAGCGTTCCGTAAAATATTTGGGTTTTTCAGACACAAGGTGTAAAAAATCAACCAGAAAAGTTACTTATTTTGCGTACGCTGCCTAAACTATAAAAGATAGAACCATAAAATGTTCTACATAATTGTAGATCTTATAAATATCTACAAAAAAGTCAGCAACACACTATACCTATCTATGTCGAGTGAGGCACAACAACCATTTTTTTATTTAAAAATCTTCAATTTTTTTTGGACTACATTTAAACGCATTTATTTTACTCATACTTTTAATCCTTATCAAAATAAATTATTTTATCACTAAGTACAGTTCATGTAGATAATATTTGGTCTTTAAATGATTAGAATTGGACGTTTGGTTTTGAAGTTATGGCGAAATTAAAATATTACGTTTTCTGCTGCACGGCCCGTTGCGAAGTGAGCGTCACCAAGTTGGGAGTGCGCGTGCAGGGGAGTAGTTTAGATCTATGAGTTAGGTACCCGCGCGGCTCCGACGCGAGGTCGGCTGCCTACGCAGGTGTTTTATAAAAAGGACATTAATTCATAATGTAATATAGTTTTATGACAAAATCTATACAAATAAATAAAATTGAAGTGTGCAACTTATCAAGTATCTTGAGGAGCATAACATCTTGCCACAGTTTCAGTCTGGATTCCGCAAGGGCCATAGCACCTCAACTGCTCTTTTGGATGTGGTTGATAACCTATTGTTGGCACAGGATCAAGGTATGTGCAGTATACTGGTCTTGTTGGATTTTTCTAGAGCATTTGATTGCATTAACGTTTCACTTCTACTTTCCAAACTAGCATTTTATGGTTTTTCAAATGCCTGTATTAAATGGTTTGAAAGTTATCTTACTCTCAGAAGGCAATGTGTAGAGTTGAGAATGCCTGATGGCACTTCTGTCCGGTCTGCCTTTCAACCAGTTTCACGGGGGGTCCCGCAAGGGTCAATTCTTGGACCATTTCTATTTATCCTATATAGTGCCGATATAACAAATGAGATTTTTAATTGCCAATTTCACCTATATGCTGATGATCTGCAACTATATTATTCTTTCTCGCCTCGTGATTGTTGCACAGCTGTAGATAATATAAATTATGATTTAGGTCGCGTTTATGAATGGTCTCATTCTAATTCTTTGGTCCTTAATCCAAAAAAGTCCAAATTTATGTTAATTGGGTCTAAAACCAATATCCATAAGCTCTGTCTCGAGGATATAAAAATCACAGTAGGTGGTGAACCTGTGGAATATGTATCTGAAGCAAGAAACTTGGGGCTTATAATTGACTCTCAACTTAAATTTGAAAGCCAGGTCTCTGAGAGTGTACGCAGTTGCTTTTACAAATTAAAAATTTTATACAAGATCCGTCCGTATCTGAGCGAGGAGGTTCGAATCACTTTATGTGAGTCACTGATATTGTCAAAGCTTAATTACTGTGATGTGGTGTTCGGGCCTTGTTTGTTTGGTAAAACAGAGAAGCTTCTGCAGCGTGTCCAGAATGCCTGCGCGAGATTTTGTTTTTATATACCCCCACGTGCGCATGTGACTCCCTACCTTAATTCATCGTGCTTGCTTAAGATGAAGGCGCGCAGAAATCTACATTTGGCTTGCTTATTGTTTGGAGTTATTAAAGCCAAATCTCCTCCCTATCTTTTTCATAAGCTGGTATGGGCACGTGAGAACTCTCGCTACCCTAGCAGGTCCTGCTCTTTTGTGTTTGTAACAAAAAAGCACAGAACTGCTGCTTTTCGAGGGTCGTTTCGCTTCGCAGCTACCCGTTGCTGGAATGATTTACCCCCGCCATTACGTGCCCTAAAAACATTGCACACTTTTAAATTAAAACTTAAACAAGAACTTCTATCTATTCAAAAGAGCACATAAATATAGAAGTAGGCACCTAGGTAGCTAGCTAGTAGCTGGCTACTACCGACAAATCACGGTCAAGTCATGGCTTACCTTTTGGTGGCGCACGTTTAGCTAAGGGGCTTCTCTGTTATTAGTACGCTAGACACTCTTTTTCCTTAAAAGCTTGGTAGGTAGGTCTTCGCTCCATTTGCATGTTACAGTTTTGAATAAATTTATCACTGTTTTCATAGTTTGCTATAAGCTATTTGTGCGCTTGTTGACACAATAGGTCGTAAGTATTAGGATCTTGCGTGGATTATAGCCAGAACACAGTACTTCAAAAGTAGGTACGTTACTTTTTTACACGGCCGTCGCCATTGCTCTTCTTCTTAGTTCTTATTTTTTAATTTTTCTCTTTTTACTTATCAATTTTGTCTATGACAGTTCACTACTTTATGGTTAGTTCAGTTCTGTTTATTATGTCAGTTCAGTCAGTCTTGCTTGCCATTCTTGGGTATGTCCTTTTATTCTAAATGTATTTACAGTTAAAAATATAATTATTATAGTTTGTTGACAACCAACGATCTCAGTAGATCCCTTTTACATATGATATGTATTAACTACAATGTACCTATATGTAATAATGTATTTTACATTGTTCTTTTTTCTCTTTGAGATGTTATCGGTCTCGCTGTAGGTAAATGTTTGCTTATTTGTATATGTATTATTATTAAAATAAAATTATTATTATACTTTAGTTAAAGTTATCGCGTCCGTGATTTCACTGTAATGGTACAGACTGAAAACCAGCGTCGCTTCCTTACTACGTATGGAAGTGGCATCAAGCTGAGGCTGGACCAATTTGACCACATCCGCGCAGGGAAGGGCAGACACATTCATAGTGGGTAACAGAGTAGGTAAAGGTGTGTAGGGTAGGTTAGGTATATACTAGGTACCGGTTTCTGTTGATTTTCTGTTTTTTTGTGTGTATAAATGCCTAAGTAATCACTTGTTTGTTTGATGAAAGTATTTTATGTTGTACTTTTTGTTTTCTCTTTTGTGCCTACCGATACTACCTGCTCTATTGTTTGGTTGTTTTTTCTTTTTTTCCTGTATGTGTATGTGTGTCAAATAAACGTCTATTCTATTCTATTCTATTCTATTCTAAGTGTCTGTTTGTAATATTAAAATAACGCTTTTTACTACATGCATAGGAATGTATATACGATACATATACCAAAATAGCATTTTTTAAAATTTTTGTCTGTCTGTCTGTCTGTTTGTTCCGTGTAATCTCTGGAACGGCTGGACCGATTTCGACGGGACTTTCACTGGCAGATAGCTAATGTAACAAGGAGTAACTTAGGCTACTTTTTATCCTGAAAAAATAACGGGAACTGATATAAACTGCCACGCTGGCGAAACTGCGAACGGCCGCTATTTTATGCCGTATTAACGCCATCTGTTGGTGACATCGAGTACTACTTCAGTTAAGATTTGTAAGTAAACATGTTTACCGCCCAACGAAGTGGGCACCGGTCAGCTAGTAAATTATATAAAAAAAATTAGGGCTAGATAATGTTGTGTAAAAACGTCCAGAATATTTATATATTACTTATTTATTTATAAAACTATTAACTGCATGAAAAAAGATAAATTGACAGGTACAGTCCAAGTACAGTCCAATCGTTGACTCCATACTTCAAAAAATAACTTTATTTTCACGCCTAAAAAATTATAACCACATAATGGATCTAACGTAACGGATGGTAACGTCTGGATGGAAACGCGTGAAAGAGTCCAAGCTAGATTTCTATAAAATGTTGATGATGAGTATTTTTTGTAGGTAACAATTTTTTGCGTTCCATATCACACATTATCAACATTATTTAAATGATAAAAATATTCTAACTCCAAAGTTAAAACTAACATAATCAACAGACAAAGATACCAGACTAAAAAGGATTGCCTCTAAAATAAGGATACTTACGATGCTTTACTTAAAGCTCGGCTTGAATCTCGATTGCTATTAAAGGATTACCGGCGAGAACAAAGCGTTGGCATTTTGTTGCCCCTTGTCCAGTCCCCTCCCCGCCCGCCGCCTTGCCCCCCCATGCCCTGCCCTACGACCCCTCAAGACCTTCGTACATTTGCATAGCTTTAGAACAGGCTTAGGTTTTTTGCTTTCACTAAGTTCTTAAAGGATAAAGGCAGGAAGCTTTTTACTTGAGTTTGTGTTTGCGTATGAGATTGGATGGAGAATTTTCTTACTGGATAAAATATTTAGCCTACTTTCTATTAAGAAAAAATAGGAAGAACAGTGTAGAAAGAATGAGTGTTTTGTTTCAAGCTATAGATTTATATTTCTAACGTGCTTGACCTGTGATGTAATTTTATACTATAAGTGATATATACCGCTTTACATTAGGTAGGTAATAATCTGCTTGTATAGTCAACATGTCTTATAAAATGTAAATTGATTTATCAATGAGTATACGGATGCGTCTTTAAAACCCTGGCTGCATTATCACGCTGAATGCGTTGAGCTAGGGTTTTAAAGACGCATCCGATTGGTTCACTTGAGTTAAAGGTATTTGCTAGATATTCTTAGGTTGAATTAGTCTTTTAAATAAATGCTGATTTTTTTTAGAATAAGGTACATACACATTACCTTGACTGGGGGCCTTTAGGTAACAGATCGGGGGTTCTGTTACCTAACCTAAGAGGTCCCGAGCTGTAAGGCATCTCGACCTGTGTTCCGAGGTGCCTTAAGTGGAGTAAAAGGAGGCGTTGCAAAGACTCCCCCCTTTAGAGAAGAGCCCAAACGGGCAACCGCTGTGGAAGCTGTGGAGGCGCAAAGCGATCCCATGGCTTCCTCACTCTTGGAGTGGAGGAACACCCCAGGTTTTTAGTAGGTACACTGCCTTTGTCAAGGCGGGACTCCCACATAACCATCGGTCCCCCCGGGCTGATAGTACCTATAAAAGGATTTCCTGGGTGAACAAAAAAAAAAAAAATCGCGGGAATCGAAGCCCCAACCTCTTGCGTCGTAGGCGGACATTCACCCGCCGCGCCACATCGTTATAATAGTAGTTTACCTGTAAACATGCCGGGGTTCACCTGCACTCAATAATCACCCCTCAGTGATCGAGGAATGCTTGGCACGTCGCACCTACACCGTGAGCGTGACATATTTACCTATCACCTGTCAATAGGGGACTGATGTGTGTACTCGGCTTTGTAACATGTTGATGGTGTAATTTTGTTTTATTTGAGCTGTTACATCTTAGCTTGTCGGTTTGAGGGGAAAGTTTATTTTATTGGTATTTCTTTTACATTTCGTTACTTTAAGTGTAAAGATTGATAGTACTTTATTGTTCACATAATAAATCAAAATGTAAATGATGAAGTACAAGAGATGGCCTCATTGCTGCAAGCAACTTTTTCCTGACAACCTTAGCATGGAAAGCAATAAATAAATAAATAAATAAATAAAAAATATAAACATATATATGTATATTTTTATTGTAAATAAATGACATTTATTTACAATAAAAATACTGCTAATTCAGGCACTGGTATGTACAAAATACATATAAACAGTTGAGCTATCTACAGACCGTTGCAAACGATCTAAAGGTAGCTCAACTGATCCAGATCGTTTTACTGTATATTTAGTTAATTTTATTCAGCATTTTTAAGATCCTGTTGTTTTAAGTTATTTAAATTTGCCACATAGTACACTATCGTTCATTACCTGTTCTATTCAACTACAGCAAACCTACAGTATCACACTGACTACAAAGATTTTTACTAAAAAACAGGATATAAATAGTGACTAGATAAGTGATAAATGAAGGTTATAGAGCATCTTTAGTAGCAACGTACTGTACCTTCAATTTTCAAATTTGTGATAATTATCATTTTCGAAGTACTTTTAATGATACTTTTGTCAGAATCTGATTCATAATGTACATCATATTGAAATATTTAAAGTGTAGGCGACTGTATTTCCTCCAATAAACCTACCTAACTTAACCTTATTGATAAACTTTGCCAAAAAAATATTTGATATCTCTAAAATCAGGGGTACTACATAATTTTCCGCAACACTCCTAAATAAACCTATAATGATGCGCCAAGCACCAAACTTCGACCACAAACTTGTGCTACGAACCCCTACGGCGTAGCATAACTACGGCACGAAGTTACCAAAGACATATCGTTATTTGAAGTTTAATTTACAAATAACTGTATATACCAGTGGCACGTGAAAGCTTTCCGGATGTCTTTGGGGCTAGACAGACGTCGGTGAAGTTTGACCGGCTCTGTCCCGCGTGTCAACCCTGTGATCACGCCAATATAGACTACAACTTTATACATGCATTTTGCGCGTTCAATAACCTACTTTATTGCAACTGAATAGAGTTTTATGTGACTGTATTAAGAATTCTGGTTTGAAAATAATGCAGCGTATGTTTTTTACTGGCCTTTACGAGAATAGGCATTGGATTGTAGCAGGTAAGGAATATAATTGACACACAGTAAAATATTTGCGTTTATTATCTAATGTGAGTGAATTTAAATAAAACATTCTTTCTTTAGGTTTTCGAGACCTAACACCTAGTGCAACCAACTTTTACCGTTTTTTATAACCAATTGAAATCAGTATTTATCATAAATAAACCTACTACTGATGCCAAAACTTTGACGCATTTAGTTAATGCTGTGTGTGGCATCATTTCTGAGCTGTTCTAAATTCCGCAAGTCACAAGTTTAGATATCTGAATCAACAGATTCCATCCTATCTGATGTCATCCATAATTACGTCATCGGAATTCCATAATCGCAATCCGGCAGGCGTCGGGCGAGAAGTCGGAGGCATGCCTTGCGTGCCGTCGAGTGCCGTACCTATAGACACCAGGCTACCTAAGATATGCATCGGCCAGTACAGGAATTTTAGGTATTAGTGGCTATGAGCTAAAACCTTAGTCTCTAGAGAAGCAGTATCTGCCAGATAGATAGAAAATATTTTATTGCACACCACGACAAGGACAAACTAAAATAAAAATAACTAGGTATATGGTAGATAATAATTATTTATTTTTAAAACGTACTTCGCTGTAGAAAGAATAGCATAGTGATTACTGTAAGTCCAAAAATGTTTAAATCACTAACGATTCTGTGGCCAACGTAAAATGTTTACCAATAATTTCAACGGTGATTTCATATTATAACTATTTATATATATACTAGCAGAATGCGCGTGACTTTGCCTGCGCTAACTCATTTTCATACAAATTTCAACCCGCTGCTGTATTCGTTTAGGGGTTGAATTTCGGGAATTCATTACTTACGCCTCACCTTTACGCACTAACACGAATATACTTCAAAAACTTCAAGGGTCCACGGCCAGTGGTTTAGGCTCTACGTTGCCTATGTGAATCAGTCAGGACAAAGATTCTTATAATTGGTATGGTATATTTGATTTAATGTCTAAACACACGCCAAACTGAAGAAATTGCACTTTTATAGCTTCAACCTTACATGTATCGTAATTTCCCCAACTGCCATTTACCGAAGACACATAAAGCTTGTCCAGATTATGTACACATGAATATGCAAAGGCAGTACAGAGCTGGCTTGAATTAATAATAATGGACGAAAGCAGGCTTTAGAGCTTTCCCGAGGCTTTCGGGTCAGCGTCTCCAAAACGGAGCTTCCATTTACTGTGCTGTCTGACCAAAGTAGTGATGTTTTTTTGTTAGATTAAAGTATAATTTCTAAAACAGTGTTTTTTGGCCCAAGGACTAAGATATGTACTCGTAGATATAAGGTAGATAGGTTAAATATTAAATGTAAAATATTTGTATATACTACTCGTAAATTACTTCCGTTATCAAATAAATAAATATATTTAGTGATATTATTCTGTTTTATACTTTTTTCTGTCTAGGTTGAAATATAAGTGCGTTTATAATTTTATAGTTTTGTTTTACCAGCCAAATACATTATATAGACTGTTTCAGAGTAATTCATCCATGGTTTTATTCCACATTTTTATGTGTGTGTGTGTGTGAGCTGCGGCGGCGAAAACCTTAAAAAAGCTGGTTCTCGATGGAGATATAGAAGGAAAACCGCTTTCCTCGTGATGTTGGCAAACGAATTGGCGACTAACAGAACGCGCTGGAGACAAGCCGTCCACTTCATTACAAAGACATTCAGTGATCACGTTTTTCAGTCATGAAGTGCCAACCACAGACGTGTGAGTGTGTTTTTAAATCAGAATCGGAACAATCAGTTTGTCAGTTTATGCAAGTATTTGTCAGCAAATTGCACCCCGATAGGTGTTTCACCTGTAATTGCCTGACGGCACTTAATGCCCTGATGCTATGTAAATATGGCATTAATTAGTTAAGCAAAGTCATTTGTCTTCGTATCAGCTGTTGTTTGGAGAAGGCATTAGATTGGATGCGCAATCAGAATGTCTAATAGGTATAACGAAGCTACATGTTGAATTATTATAATTTATTTATTACAAATAATGATTAGTATATTATATAACGTTAATTACGACGACACATAATTTTAATAAACATAAGCAGACTGGCTTTTTTATGTCGGTGAACAAAAGAACTTTAATGTATGTAAGTACCAGTAGGATAAATAAGTCTATAAAAATCATAAAAAATATATATCAAACTATAATTTGATAGGTAAATTCCATTCCAATTCCATTCTGTAAGTTACAAATTGTATACATTCTAGTGCAGCTGACTGTATTTATTATTTATTTAATTCTTTATTGCACTAAAATGAATTGTACAAAAGGTGAGCTTAATGCTCGATGGCATTTTCTACCAGCCAACCTTGACAGGTAACACAGTGGTTGGCGTGCTAAAACTAAACTTTAAAAGGTATAACATATCTACTAACTATAACCTAATTATACATACCTACATAACAATTTATCTAATTATAAAACAACATGTATTCTTACATAATATATATATATATATATATATAATATTGACTGTACATGTTGTGAAGCCGCTGACAAAAGCCAGTTTTACATAAATAGCTCATTCCCCATTCGTTACAAAAGATATTAATTCGTCTGCAGTCTCCTTCTTGTTATGAACGATCCAAGTGGACGGTACGGATTCTTGGCTAATTTCACAGAAGAGTGGACCTCTCTCCCCTAACTCGACTTATGGGAAAAACTTGTTCAATCAGCGTAAGTAGCTGTTTTCGACCGGACCCAGAATTCCGGTGTACGTAAATTACAATTTACGTTATGGAGGTGGTATTAAAAATGTAATTCTATACAAAAAACGGGTGTACTTTAGACCACACGACTAAAGTAAAACTTCTTTAATATACGAAACATAACTGGGTATGTGAGAAAGAGAGAAAGAACAGTGCTTTCATACCCCTTCATGGTAGTGTTAAACGTTTAACGCAACCTTGTTTGAAGTCGCATTAGAATTATTACTTCAAATATAAGAATTAATTAATTATGTCAGTGCTCTTAAACGGTGAAGGAAAACATCGTGAGGAAACCAGTTAGTATTCTAGCAGTGGCGTGGCTTGCAATCTGTCACGTGTGGTCACTAACGTCACTAACTACTGCAAAATTTGGGTGCGTACCAAATGGACGTACCTCTGACTACCCCCTTCAGAAAAGAGATCTTAAAAAAAGAAGATCGTACTTCGTACTAAAAGATCTGAGGGAATATTTATCGTGCCTATCTATGTTCTTACCAACTAAAAATCTTGACGTAGCGTATTTTGCATTGACATTAAGTTTTAATTAGATAGAAAGAGACAAAACGTAACTATTTCGAGGTTACGCCGAGTTTATTAACACGTAGTAGGGTACGCTGTTATCATTCGTTTATTATTGTTATCCGTAGTGCGGGTTGGAACGCATTTCTTTGCATACATTTTTACCCTACTTTAAATACGGGAGTAGCAAATCTGGGTCTTTTCATAGCTCTGCGTCGCTTATTGAATTAAATGCTTGTCTGGTCTCCCGACGTAAATAGCAAGCTGAAGAAGGAAGAATTAATATACGTCACTACAATATGCAATGGCTCGTAATGAGATTACCCGTTGTTTTATGTCTTAGGAATTGGCGCGGGTAATAATTTGTGATTACGCCTTTTAGTATATTTTTGGAAGTACGAAAAATATTTGTTATGCTTATAAGCAAGTAGAATGACTACGTTTTTTTTGTACAGCTTGCGATGGAACATGCAGATGGCCCACCTGATGTTAAGTGGTTACCATCGGCAAGCCTCATGTGCCTGTAATTTCACCGGCACCCACACCTTTCAAACCAAAACAAAGTAAGCTGGAAATTAGCCCATTAGCTTAAAGATGATTGTGTCTTGTTAAAACTGTTAGCAAACCTGATGATAAATAAAAAATATTGATGTGTACTTTACATATTGTATGCATGTGTGTGTAGGATGACAGGATAACAGTGGCCATGAGTCAAACAAAAGATTTGAATTAGAATAAAAGGCAAGTCAAACAAAGTGAAGATATTCAAACCTTGCACCGTTTCCCACGGGGGTCACAAGTACCCCAAAACACACGTTTCCTTCATACATGTCCTCAGAAGGGTCGACAGGATATCTTAAGTGGCATCGAAAGGGCTGGGCCGGATATTTATATTCCCAATATATCCGAGAACTCAAGTTTGTAACTTGGCGACAAGTTTCAGCTGAAGTGCCTACTTTGAGTGATGTTTTGGCCACTTGGAATCAGGAATATTTAAGTGGTTCACGGTGATAGCTATACCGGCAGTCAGTTGAAGTCTTCTAACGTGGAGTTGTTTCATCTATAAATCTTGTAAATTTATAAATAGAAGTTAAGGTAAAAATGTTATGTGTATTGTAACTCATTCATACATAAGACTGTCAATTTAAATTCAACTATTCAATATACTAGGTCAAATCGGGGGCAGGAGCTAGTGTACGTAGAAATATTTTCTGAAAAAAAAACATGTATAGCTCGACGTTTTCGCAAAAGAGTATAAAATTCAGTAAGCAATCCAATAAATTGAAAAAAGGCTATTATTTTAATTAAATTTAGGTTTATTATTAATACATAGGTACTTAACCTATCAGTATTTAAAATAAATAAACGATTTTTTTATCTATAATGGCAGTCAGTTAGTTAGGACAAAAATTCTCACAATTGGTATAGATGATCCAATTTACAATTTTTTGAAATAATGTAATTAATTACTTTATAAAAAATACACAAGTCACTGAATCACTTTCACCAACAATCGCCTCGATATCATTAGATTCAGTCAACACTCATCATCTATCTCGATAAGAAGCTATTCAATTGACATGTGTCATACATCTCAACCAACCCTCGAAATTGAACTTCTAATAATTACCAAAAACTCCAAGTCATTGAATCACTCTCGCCGACAATACCTCGGCACGGCGATAAGTACATACAACACATCTATCTAACTACAATGCATGTTGATCGACTGTGATCGAACGTCCCCAAGCGAGGCCTGACATTTAACGTAACGGATGAGAAAACGTTATGTAAACGTTATTGGACGTTGACTTTATCTTTAACGTTCCCGTACTTGTACACAAAACTGATTTTAGAATAGTATGAATATAATTAACTTACTTTTAGATATTTTCGTTGTAATGTATTCTTTTTCTACTATTTTAATGGTGTACAATATAGATATACTCCCATACTTATAAACGAAATAATACCTTATTAAAAAAAGTAAATAAACAAATTATTGGTCATACTTATAAAAATCTGTCATAAGGTAAACAATGTTTAAAATAGCGCCATCTCTTTCTTAGCAATGGATAATGACAAACAGTGGCAGAGGGCAATATTTAAATATAAAAGGGTATATCTATATTGTACGCCAATAAAATAGTAGAAAAGGAATGAATTATGTACACTATGTATTGTATTTTATAAATAAGTTTTTGATTTATGTACATTATTTTAATGTTGTGCATATTTTTTTATTAACTTGTTTGTTTTTATGTAAATATATTTCTCTCTCAAAACTAAAGCTAATATAAACGTATAAATAAATGAGTAATGTACATTTTTACAATAGTAGTATACATTTTTGCATGCTGTGGCCTAGAAAACCTAGAAATCTAACATCTACATCAACTCTAAGAATTGAAGTAGAAAATAAACAATATCATATATAGCTCAGGTGTTTTCTTTTCAGGAATAACGTAGATGTTGTACTTCTGTAATGCTAAACCTTATTTCTCCAGGTTCAAGTGAGACCATACAAAATTAAAGAGGATCGTACACTTCCGACGACCATCCGGCCAACCGGTCCGGATTTGAATATTTACCCTCAGGTCTCTTCCAGTATTGACTCAGTGCAGCTCTCATTTACGAAGTTAGACGTCCGGAGGCTGCTCTTGTCTCATTTGGATAATGTGCGCAAATAGAGTCCAGTGTTATATTAGGGAAAGTACATTTTGGAGATGTGGTTTAAATGTAGGGACATGTAGAGATCTTTTGAATAGTAATGACATGCTTATAGGTTTGGTTATTAGATAGTAATTATTTTGCTTCGTGTTCTTGAGTATGATTATTTTTTATACGGGGTTTTTTTATTTTTTCTTCTTCTTTAATTTATTGCTTCTGTGGATCCAACTTATATCTATATCTCTTCTTGTTTTTCATAATCCAAGCAACTTTGACTTGACGATAATGGCTTTGACTTGACTTGACTTTGACTTTGATCGTCGGCGTTTTTGGCATAGTGATCCATATTCTTTTATGCATGACATTTTGACGTTTTTAGGCTTATGCCTCTTGTCTAAATACAAAAAACCTCGTGGACATTTTAATACATTAATAGATCATGTCGCAAAATTTTTCTATGGTATTAATTTTAACCCAAATCTTAAACTACAAGTTTACGGAAAAACTGAAGAACCTTTATTATCATAGTTTGTTAGTTTTTATAGTGCTTACCAGCACTTAAGGAAATCACAAAGATTTTAAATCATCCCGAAAATTATTTCCTCGAGTGGGATTTGAACCCACGACCTTCCTATTTATAAAATCTTTGTGATTACCTTTATTATGTCTCCAAAACATGTTTTGCTTCCTATAGTCGGCAAAAGCCCGCCCTATAAAAAAAGCCATCGGTTGGCGCGCCAACACTGCGTCCGCGACTATAAAATTTCACGCAACATAAAGCAAAAACACACCCCAACGCATTACCACTGTTATACCTAACGACCACTAAACACAGACCTCCCAGAATACACCTGCCTACCCCGTAAGCTCCTGGTTATCTTTTATACCAGAGGGAAAGGAAGGTCTTGTTATGTGGTTCATAAAACACATCTTGTTACGTTAGTGCGGATAGACAAACTTCCCCGGAAGAGAACTATGAAAAGTTAAACTATAACATTACGATCTATAGAATTAATGATTCAATTCTGAGAAGTGGAAATATAAGGGTCTTTCAAATTAAACTAGGAATTAACTACGACTTCACTCGCATGAGGGAAAAGGTTTCTTAGGCCCGTTCCTTTTTTATAACTGGTTTCTATCTCTTTCTAGGAGAAAAAAGTTGTCTGTAAAAGGTTTAATAAAACCACTTCCAGCAAAGATCAAGAGTTCAAGTACTCATAAATATTACTTTTTCTATGGAAATAACACTGTAGAGAGACAAAACTGATATCACAGTCAATATTACCACTATATCGTTCCGGAGTTTCGTCCAAATCTGTCGAGCCGTAACGTGATTAAGCCAAATATTAAAATATTCACTAAAATTATGCTTTCTATATTAATAATGTTACGCGACTTATCTTGCTCACCGCTTTAAGAGTTGAGTTTTGGAATTTTCTTCTTAGTGGATCCTTACACTACAACAGCTACCCACCCTCTGAATACCCTATTCCTAAGACTTTCGTTTAGATTTTAATCATGAATACATTTTATTTACTATCGACTGTGTTATGTTATATTCAAGAATACGCAATCAAATCCAAAAAATATTATTTACAGTGTAAAAGCCGTCATAAAATAAGCCAATCAGTACTTCACCCTCTTGGGTTGCTTCTCGACCACTCTGAGAATATACAGACAAAATGGATTTGATACTATGAATTATACTTCGATAAAGTATGTTAATAATAATTTTCCTGAATGACATTACAGTCTCCAATAGCACCCTATAAATAATATACACGGAGAGTTTTTGGTCTTAAACTAAGCTATCCATAGAATAAGGAATCATTAGAATTAATAACTTGATGTGCATTAAGTGTATGTAATATTTTTGATAATTTTAATAATATTGTTAAATTAAAGTTTGCATGCCATAACATGGTAGAATTACATTTAAACAAATATAATACAATATAATACATACGGCAAATAAATACACTTTGACTTTGACTTTAAGCTAATAATTAAGTTACATGCACTTAATTATTAGATTAGTTCTATGGATAGGAAAGTAATTAATAAATGAATAAAGTATTATAAGTATATTGGAATAGGCTTGTATCAAATACATAATTTTACAAACCCGATCAAAATTTTTACTTACGACACTATAATTTTTTTTAATGTTTGAAACAATTCAAGCATCAAAAGTATCAAGAATCTCGAGCAAAGTAGTTAATCTTGCTGAATTTTAATGTTTGCCCTCGTTAGTCTGTAATAAGGCCGGAGTTGTATCAGTCAAATATTGATGTTGGAGCTCCCGTTATATTGATTAGCAGAGGCGTTATCGTACTGAGCTTGAAGAGCATTACTTATCAGAAGAATATATCAACTTCGGATTTAAAGTTTTTAGGGTTGCGTACCCAAAGGGTGAAATGGGACCCTATTACTAAAACTCCACTGTCTTTCTGTCTGTCTGTATATCTGACTGTCACCAGAATGGATCTCATGAACCGTGATAGTTAAAAAGTTAAAATTTTCATAGATGATGTATTTTTGTTGCCGCTATAACAACAAACAGACTAAAATAAATATTAAAGTAATTATAAATAAGAAAATCTACCGTGTTTATTATAGATAGTATCTACGGAACCCTTCGTGCGCGAGTCCGACTCACACTTGGCTAGTTTTTTTAATATACTGAGCCTAATTACAAACCACTAAAGAATTTAGAAAATTTGTTTTTTTTTGGTTGATACTCGTAGGATATTGAAACCGAGTGAATGACGTTGAAGTTGAACGAATTGTTTAAAAAGTTAAAGCAAAAACATGATCTACGCACCTATCTACCTCCTATGGCACCACTGAAAACCAGCACTACAAGAAGTACTATTATACTCTTGTAGAAAATACTGAGTGGTGGCCTATTTTATCGCCATATTATAAAAAACTGTATTTCATATTAGATTATTATATTTATTCATTAGATGATTATTCATAAGAGCCAAACAAATATTTTCCTATTTTATTTCGTTCATCTATAATGTGAATGTGTATAGAGGTGGGTCAAATAGATGGATAGTATCAGCGTACGTAAAACACAAGTGCGTAAAGGGATTTAGATTTTTCGGTAAATATATGCCTTACATGAATGTAAGAAAAGCAAACACAGGGATATTTTGTAAAATAACTCACATAAGGCATTATGTAGCAATTTATATTGTTTACTCCAAAACTCAGTCGGCCGGTTAATGAGAATATTACGCTAATTATCCCAGGTAATGTCCCATTCCCTGTGGTCATTAGTGCTCTCATTAATTTGCTGGGTTTTATTTATATAATTAATTGCAGTTATGTTTAAAATGCCTACCTACGAGCTTTCAGTAGGTATATATTCACCAACGCGATGCGATTTTCGTAACGTACAATATCGATCAATATAATGCGCAATATAAATAGAGCATCGGTTGTCCAGTGAGAGGGACAACGCTTTCTGGTTGGGAGTTGATATCTTGTCGTGTATTTTTGTTCAAAAAATGTATGTACGTCATGCCAGTATTCTAAAACGGTGAAAGAAAACATCGTGAGGGAAACTCGTGGCTTAGTTAGTTACGTACATTTTGACCATGTCTTTCAATAAACTGCTGTGAGGTTGCAATAGATGCTGGGCTAACTAAGTCCATCTAAATCCTGTCCCAGGTACTACAGGGTCCCGTGAATAGAGGCACGATTAAAAAAATTGCCTCTGACGCTGCATAAATCACACCTTACAGTATGCAACATCTTTCATCTATACATCTACATCATACATCTATAAAAATAAATAAAATTGAAGTGTCTGTTTGTAATATTAAAATAACCGCTTTTTACTACATGCATATGAAGGTCCGTTCCACCTAGTTACATTGTAGTTACATTGATGTAACCAGCTGGACATTTTTTATCCAAGTAGTTACATTATTTAAAATTGTGACAATAACGTAACTAATGAGACTTTTTTGTCCCACCTAGTTACACCGTAGATAGGTACCATCGTAGTGTTGAAATAGGCAAAGTATCAGAAAATGCAGTTCTTTTTCTGGCGCTTCGGCGGCTGCTGCCGCAGCACGCTCGCTCTGCTCGCTCGCTTCGCGCATTTTTTTTATGTTCTAACATAACCTAACCTATCCGAGTTGGATCCGCCTTAGACAATTTCAACACGAGTTCGAGTTCATTAAGACGTTGGTTGCCAAGAGCATAAAAGTACTAGGAGTACATGACTCACGAGAGCTAACTAATATATCTTTTGAACCTACGATGGTACCTTTCTACGGTGTAACTAGGTGGGACAAAAAGGTGTAACTAGGTGGAACAACTCTGGAACGGCTCGACCGATTTTTATGGGATTTTCACTGGCAGATAGCTGATGTAAGAAGAAGTAACATAGGTTACTTCTATTTTAGAAAAATTCTAAAATGTTCAAGTACTGTCCAATACCGCACGCAGCCCACGCGCATGCCACCACTGCGCCGTCTCGTCGGGTGCCTCCCACCGCTTTAACCAACGATTCAATATCACAAAGGGCTCATTTCAATAAAGCTCATACGAAAAACTGAAAATAAATAATAACTCCACGCAGACGAAGTTGCAGGCACAGTTGTTTACTATATTATAATTTTACAAGATAATAAATCACAGATCAATCTGCATGGTTTACCTATATCTGTATCCATACAGGCACTCCTTGACCTCTCAAGTTCTAATTATAGAAGCCAATCACCGATAGTTCACACCCAATGCATCTTGACGTCTTGACACAGTCTTGCATATATAGGTACTATGCATGAAATAGGAGTAAGTTACAGTTATAACTTTAACTTTAGGCGATCGGTGATCGATGATCGGTTTAGTAATTTTCGCATGAAAGCGTAACAAACAAACTTACACTCACATTTATAATATTATAGTAGGAAGTATGTTTTTTTGTAAACACGTACAACACATATTATACGTGTAAATAATATCGTCGTTCTTTTGTTTCTGTCGAACGCGCCTGCAGTACGAAGTGATTAAGTTATGGAATACCTACGCCTTAGAAAAACCTGGTATATCTTCGCGTTTAACCTAACCTATAAAATAATATAAAAAAATCATACTAACGAGTCGCTATCCCGCCTCTCCACCTCTTGCCTTCCCTCCTGTTCTTCCCAAACTATCCAGCCTCCAGGCTGTTCCGGGATCTTCCTTTGTTGAAAGCAATCTTTCCGGTCTTCTTTGTCAACTGCACGGCCTTTAGGCTGACACTTTTGAGATTTCTCCAATATAGATAAGCTTTTACAAAGCTCAAAACGACTGTCATTTCACTATGACCTGTAATAAGTGTTTGGAAAAGAAAATCCAAGCAAACTAAGACTTGTCTAATTATTCTATGGACTTTTGGTAAGTACAAATAGTTCGCGGTAGCCAGAGGTTCACATATTATATTTGGCACATATTTACCTTTAGCAGTAAAGTATTATTATTATTAAACTTAATACAATACATTACATGCATAGAATTTTTTTTATTATACATAGAAAATACCCAGAACACCTGGAATAAATATTTGCAGATCGTACAAACATTTATCCCAAGGCGGGAATCAAACCCGCAACCTCCTGCGTCGCAGGCGGACATTCGTCCGCCGCGCCACATCGGTCAGTAGTGTGTATCCTACATGAGACAGGTTAACACTGTCAGAATACGAACTGGCTTTCTCACGATGTTTTTCGTGTCGCCGTTTGAGAGCGCTGGCATTGCGCACAAACATTATTTGAATAGAAAAATGCATTGTTGCACGACTGGATTGGAACCCACGACCTTAGCATCAGTAGGCAGGTCGCTTCCACTAGACCCTGGTGCTATTCAACGATGTTCTGTATTATGATGGTTTTTAAATACCATTGACACCCACCCTGTATCTTACCACTGTTTTACTTATTGTTTAGTAACTTTTCAATAACAACAAAATAATTAGGATAATAGATTAAATTCTAATTCTCTCTTTTTTTTCTAATTCTTAAATACTTATACTATTTTATACTTTTCTTTAGTAAAGATAGTATGAGTTTTAAGACAACCCTAAGGTTTCCCGTACTCCTTAGTAAGCTTAGTTCCTTCAAAAATGGCACAGCTTTTTTGTCGTAAGCTTGTATGAAAAAGCTGCAGTCTCAATTTAAAAAGTTAAATTTTCCTTAGATAGAAAGCGAGTTGATATATTGTGGAGTTCATACCTACAGATGGCAAGGGGAGACACGGAGGCAGGTGTCGTTCACGCTTCGCGCCTCGCCACACAGTCCTCGTTGCTACGACGACGGTGACAATTAGTCTGAGCCTACCTACGCCGAGATATGTCGCCTTGTTTGTATGGCAAATATTACTAGCAACCGATGGAAAATATACTACAACTTAGCCTGGTTAGGGTTTAAAATAATTAGCTGTCACTTTCAGAAATGGATATCGGCCACATATTAATAAAACAAAAGATTCCTAAAATACCAATAAGAATCTTTTTCTAACAGACTGATAAACAACGCATAGCCTAAGCCACTGGTTGTGAAAATTGAAATTTTTAGGGCATATTCATCGTGTCTAGAAATGTGCTAAGAACGTAATTTCCGAAATTGAACCAGGGTTAAGGTTTGTATGAAAATAACTACATGTGGACGAATTCATGCACCTTTTTACTAGTTCTGATATCATTAGATGACTGTATATTTCATGGTATGTATAATGGTTAGTGCGTTGAACTCATTCCGTACATCGCTTATCTACGAATACCTATCTGTTCAACCGTCACATTCAATTGATAAAATACAGCGCTACGAATAATCAAAAGCTACGCCAAAAGCGAACTAAGAGCGATGGAAAATACTAGTGTGTAACGAAAATACATTAAAGTGTTTCGATTTGGACACTTACCCCGCTTTCCCCCTCTTGTCTCGGCCACGTCTCAGCCGGGTGGGTGTAATTCGAACAAATGAGCGACGGCTACCGAACCAAATTAGATTCGCACCGTCCGACCCACGGTCACCCAGGACCGACCGACAGATTACCGCCCTGGCTATACAATTTGTATCCAATGCGAATAAGTAGAAAGTTTTGCGACTTTCGGTATTCGGAAGGCATAAAACTTTACCGTCAAGTACCTACCATTTGTAAAGTTTAAATTCTCGCATCACTTACATGTTTATTTCCGAAATGTATACTTGTATGAATTTAAAAATAAATAAATCCATCTAAAATCCTGTCCCAGGCACTATAGCGTCCCGTAAAAAGGAGCAAGAATCACAATTACTACTGATGCTGATAAATCATTTTCGATAGACGTTTTTAGAGTTCCGTACCCAAAGGGTAAAACGGGACCCTTTTACTAAGACTCCGCTGTCTGTCTGTCTGTCTGTCACCAGGCTGTATCTCATGAACCGTGATAGTTACAAATTTCACGGATGATTTATTTCTGTTGCCGCTATAACAACAAATACTAAAAAAAGGAATAAAATAAATATTTAAGAGGGCTCTCATACAACAAACGCTCACTCGGTCACTTAACCACCATTTCTCGAGAAGCTATGAAGTACAGCTTTACCTCATAATATCGGTAAAGACTAACTTTTTGATATAAATCAGATCTTATATTGGCCGAATAAATAAATACCCTGTTATCCGGTGTTTAAACAGTGCTCCCTGGGCTAGCGGGGGCATCGCCCCCACGGCTCCTAATCAAAAAATTGAACTTTCAATAAAGGGAATCATTAATTCTGCTTAGGGAGGGAACCTTACCTAACGAACTCCCGCAAGAATCTTGGGATGTTTTTGTCGGATAATTATTTGAAAGAAATACTTGGAAGAGCGTGGACCACTCGGGAAATTGTTTTTGAACGCGGCTTAAAAAACCTTGGCAAATGAGATTGGTAAGCTTCGTAACTAGACAAGATCAATTATGTAAGCGAGGTCGTTTGTGGGATTAAAATGTTTCATGGAGTAAACCACCACTTTACCATCATTTTATATATAGTATGTATAATTATTGTAGTAATGATTTAACTATCATTTGCCTGCAATAGAGTTCTTTGTGATGGGTTGGGTGGTCTCAAGAATCAAGTCAAAGTCAAAAAGCATTTATTCAGTTATATCCGCAGGGATCATCTTGAAGTTCCTGACATGCGTAATACTGGTACTAATTAAAATTAGGTGGGATATCTGAATAAGGTAAAGAAAACCAAGTCTTCGCGACCAAGTCTTCTAGGCTTGGTCGCGAGGAACTGGTGCTTAGATTCACCTAGATTTAAGACGTTTTAAGATGATCCCTGCGGATATTACTGAATAAATGCCTTTTGACTTTGACTTTGAAAAAAAAAGGAAGAAAATGCATTTTACAAATCGGACACAAGCATCATTGACGACAAAAATATACGAATTCTTACGTCACTAGATAAAACACCACTAAGTACTTACCTATTCATTGTTCTTACAATAAATTAGTTAAAACGTAATTCATATAGCTAAGCAATTACACAATGCACCCTTGGTATGTACGATAATTCTAATAAGCCAAGGCAAAGCCTAAGCACAGCACAGATAAGCCACAACAAAGCTTCAAACTCCGGATATTGATCCGTTATTTTCTCCAACGCAGTAAAAACCCCGTCTTTGTGAATCGAGAATTAATGATGTCCTTTATTGGAGACACAATTTTTTGATGCCACCCTCTGCCACAGAAGGTGTAACAGTATCTTCGCCTCGGGCGTTGGAAGCCAAACTCTTGTTTACATGAACTGGGGTCAAAAAGACCCCGCTTTAAGGCATTATGTGGATCTGTTAGGCTTAGAGAGACGAAAGGCTCGGTTTTATGATGTGAAGCGCTTAGCTGGGTAAAAATAAATGCTCTTTTATTTTTTTTTTATCCCTAAACCGCAAGTAAATTCTGATGTACTTAGTCAAATCACACAAACCCTATACATTTTATATGAGGCTTCACACGGGTTTTAGTAAGGATGCCTCAATTTTTTGAGAATATAATGTAGCCTATATCACCCGGGAATAGTGTAGCTTTCCAACGGTGAAAGAATTTTTCAAATTGGTCCAGTTGTTTAGGATCCTATTCAATGCAAACAAACAATCAAATCTTTCCTCTTTATAATATTATAGTATAGACAACAAGAAGAACGCGTGGGACTTTACTCATGTGAAGCTATTTTCGTACAAACATCAACCCCCGTTGCACTTCTTATGTGCAAAATCTAATATCTGGACGTACCTCTGTCTACCCCCTTAGACATAAAGACCAACTGAGGCTATATCTACCGTGCTTGGGGATTAAAGCTGTGATGCTATTTTGTTTGCATATTTATTTGTATATTTTTTTTTTAGCTAATCACGCCAGGGTAATCCAACAAAGCGTCTACAGTCAATAAAGCCAGCACAGAGTGACTCTTTGACCAATCACCCAGTCAAACAGGTGGGTGTTACACAAACACGCAGCCTCAAACTAGCCAGGAATTCATTAACCCTCTGTCTGGAAATTAGGACCCCAGTTACAGAATATTACAGAACTAGCGGCTGCTCGCAGCTTCGCCTGCGTGGCAGTTTTTTCCCGTTCCCGCTATTTTTTCGGGATAAAATCATAGTAGCTTTATGCATGCAAAGTCTCAGCCCGATCGGTTTAAAATTGACAAAGTTTCATACAAACTTTCATCCCCTATTTTATCCCCTTGGGGGTAGAATTAATCAAATCCTTTCTTAGCGGATGCCTACGTCATAACATCTACCTGCATGCCAAATGTCAGCCCGATCGGTCCAGTGGTTTGGGCTGTGAGTTGATAGACCACTATGTCAGTCAGTCAGTCACCTTTAAGTTATATATATTTAGATATAGATGATCTTCCGTGAATGGTGATGCCTTATATTAGAACTGGTATCGATTTGAGATTACTACTCTAAAGTAGATGTATAATCCTATAAATATAGACGCTCACCAATACTTGTTTTTACTAAAATTGGTCTACATTTCAGTATACTAACAGTATTTTTGTTTAGAATAAGTATGGTGAAATATGTATGAAAAAGTCATGTACATATACTTATTACAGTTGAATTAGAAAGATTTATATAGGAATACTAGCAAAACGCACACAACTTCGTCCGCGTAAAGTTATTTTCATAAAAATTTCATTCCCCGTTAGGGATTACATTTCGGGAAGTCTTATACACCTCTACATCCCAAGAATATACTCTAATAACTACTATAATTGGTATAGATAATAATAACAATAAATACAGACACATTCAGGTGCCGGTGTAATTACAGGCACTCGAGGCTTAACACCTGTATGTCTCAGGTTGATGGACGCAGAGTAGTAAATAACCACTTAACATCAGGTGGGCCGTCTGCTTGTTCCATCAGCAACTCAAATAAAAAAACGGCAAACTTGTGCTATGGGAACCCGATATCTGATATAGTACTTATATGCTTTTTTTTGTAAATATACTCAGAATAAATATAACACCCAGACACAGACCCAGATCGTGTCTGTCTCAACTTATCGTTGCGTTTGGTAACACAGCTTTACTAGTTTTAACATCGACCAATTTACAGTGCCAATTTAACTATTACCAGACTCACGTTGGTCTATCAGACCTCTGGTAAAGTCTCATGTCCATTACAATCAATCTCGTTTGCGTGTCATTAGCGTGGCCTGTGTCTGCAGTTCACACAGATTAAAGTTCAGCAGTAAAAGTTTGAAGGGTTACTCTGGAAGAGCGAAGCGATACTAACATGAACTGGCTTTTTTGCTTGCTACATAATATATTGACACCAAAACTCATTTTCAAGTTTCAATCCCATCAATCTCCAAATAGTATTCTTGATACTGACATTTCAACCACGCCTAATTCTTAAAAATTAATAAAATTCTTGTTTCAATTTTGTCTTAGCTCAAAAAAATTACAAGAGTTGTACCCCACGTTTTTGTAGTTTTTCCATCATTTTAGCACATGTTCAGCTTAGGGTATGATTCTAATGCAGCTATAATAAACCTAGCACATTTAATAATAATTGCGTATGTTTATGTGAATGCAAATGTGAGTGAGTGTATGTTTCACACTCATTTCTGCAATGAATTGGTTGATGAGCTACTGGCGGATGCTAGTTAATAATAAGCAATGGTTTAGCCAAATAGTCATAATATTTTGTTCCAAACGTATTGCAATATGGGTTTAAAGCGATCCAAAAGCGTAAGAGTTCCGCGGTGTCAGGGTAGCGTGTGATTGGCTGCTCACCACAGTGCGGTGACGAACCCACGTCTAGTTTTCTACCAGCCAGCGGTTTTCTAATCTGGGCCTCGTTTTCGACACAAGCGGAATATTTTACAATGGCCAAACTTTTAGATGGATGCAGTCAATTACTAAGTTTTATTTGCAACGGTATGGAGAGAATAGTTGTTTTTAGGATCATGTATTGCTGAATAGAGACAGACAGACCGCGATTTAAACACAATCAAGATTATTTTTTAGTGGGAAAGTGGTCAGGGTCAGATGCTAGAATCACAACGAAGAATGTACCTATAATTTTAAAAAACTTATACATGAACATTTTTATCACCTTCAAATAAAGTGACAGAAATGAAAAAAAAAGTATATGAAAACAGTAATTTTGGCCGCGCTTAGTATGGTCTTTTTACCAAAGTTTTGGAGTAGATATTATATTTATGCTTTTGTGCTTAAAATATGTAATACGTAGACTTTTTATCTTCACTTATTTGCGTAAATTCTATGTTAGAGCGCATTCTGTATTAAATTTTATTTCAACGACTTAACGCACGTTGTTTGAAATCGCTTTATTTTTTATCCTAAACAAATATTACCAATACAAGGCTAAAATCTAAATACGTGCCTACACAAGTAGTATCTACTTCTTGCGCAAAACTCTTTTGCTTAAAATTTATGGCAACGTTATTAAGTTGTCAGTGTCAGACAACGCAATCATCAAATTCAGAACAAATTCTAGTATCTTTTTGTGTACGTTTTTTTATCAATTTGATGAGTTTTTTTTAATGGTAAGCTTTCATGTAACTATTACAACCGTCTCTAGCGCATTTTGCAAGAACTATAACGATAGATAGTGTGGTTTTGTTTAGATATCAAAGAACTTTTAAGATGAGTGTGGCCGTTGGTCAGCATCAGCTCGCAAGCACGACCAACTCGTTCCGCCTTCGTAAAAATGACCTCATGATGGGGTCAGACAATGAAACGGAGCAGTCAGATGGAACCGTGAAAACAGAGAACGGCACGCAAACCAAAATTAGTCGTAGTAAAGGTAGTAAGCACTATAAAACAATCGTGAAAAAAAAAAGTTGTGTAACCCTGAAAACCCCACTGACAACATCATAGATATAAAGTATGAACAACGCTCCAAATTCTTAAACCACCAACGTCCTTCGATTTTCATGATGTCGTCAGTTCTTTGGGTGTGTGGATAATGTTTATTTCCAACAAAAAATATAGGCATAAGTATTTTATAAAACAATCAGACTCAAGAATTGAAGTTACGGCTTACACACTCGTTTAGAAACTTTACCTTCCGTAGGAAATAAAGGTAAAGTTCTTAGTCTTCTGTCTTCCATGGTCACCATTCAAAAACTTTATTCACAGTGTTCACGATATATATGGTTCATAGCCTCTTTGACCAGCTAGATATTTCAATTAACTGGGTTCTTTTATTTATATGAAAGATTTTTCGTACCCAGTTGTAAAATCTCGTAACTAGTTTACCATTGTTTTCCAGCACCGAAATCTCCAAATGATTCTGGATCCGTACAAAAATCTGTAAGCTCAAGTATAAAGCATATAATACCGACTCGGAAACCGAAGAAAAGAAAAGGTAGGTATTGTTATTTCTCACACAGAAAGCGGCACCTACATGAAAATTAAACAACATTGATATCACTAGTAAGTCTGTTTGTATGTTACAATTTGCAGCAAAAGTTTACTGTTTCAGTTAAATTAATGACCTGGAAAAAATACCACAGGCTGAGCGTAATTTATGGGTTCATAGATGATTTAGAAAGGGATTACCCGGCGATATGTACTGTGACTGTGATCGGTAAATCCGTCGAAGGGAGAGATATAAAGGTGAATAATTTTTGTAGCATTTTGGTAATTGCGCCCAGTAAAAAGTAAAAACAAATAGGTTCCAATAGAGGCGAGATGTCATTGCCAGAGATTCAACAAATTGGTGATATATAAACAAGTTTATGGTCAAATTTGAATGTAAATAATACCTGATAAGTGTGATTATCAGGTTTTCATAGTGATTCACAATTATTTCTATTGATTTCACATTCCTCACATTTCATCTGACAAAGGTTTCATTTCAATGATCGTATTGATCATCTTCTTACCCTTACTCAACGTCATGAAAAATGGGCACATGATGTTTCTCTACTTTATGGCATTTTCGTATTGATGTCATTTCATCAATACGAAAATACGTTTATTCAATAAATTTACACACTCATACTAATTTTATTTACAACCAACTAACTAAGTAACTCAATGAAAGTTTTTCCTCTACTACTACTCTTTTTCCATACTATGCGTTGTTCAAGATGTTGAAAGTATCAAACAGTGACGCCAGCAACCCTGCTGTGTGGTTAGACGGTTCCATTCACCCTCGTGAATGGATCAGCACTGCTGTGGTCACCTACATAGCAGACCAGCTAGTGAAGAACTTCCTAAAACAATCCATTTCAGTCACCAATAAAGACTGGTAAATATGTATTAAAAAAAGTTGATCACGATTTTTGCACTTCACCAAAATCAAAATTAGCTTGCGATAAATTGCTATGTACTTTTGTATTTGAAATCTATAGATACTGATAAAAATAATACTAATCTGCTTACCCTGATTTTTATAGGTATATTGTACCGGTACTAAACCCAGATGGCTACGAATATACGCACACGAAAGATAGAATGTGGAGGAAGAATAGAGCTTGCTATGGAGGTGAATGTGTGGGGGTAGACCTAAATAGGAACTTCAGGTAATGCATCTTTAAACGACACTATTTGATTTTTTAATAATACAGACACAGGAGACTACACCTGTTAGCTTCAGGTTGATGGACGCAGAGCAGTGCACCATAGACCACGTTGCTAACGAATGTAACCTGCGTGGCAGTGCTTTGTTATAGACGATGTTTACCCCTAAAAATCAAATGGGCCATTTACTACATCCAACAGCAATACGTATCAAGAAAAAATAGTTTTATCCAAAATGGAGCACTAATTGAATCAAAAAGTTGTATTTTTAACAGATTTATATTCAGACTAAAGCAATATTATAGCGCGACCACATTAGTATAGAGCGGTGTCGTCAAGCCGCGAAATATTCCATAACAGACCTGTCGCTCGACCCTTCATTATTTACTGCACGGGCTCCACGGAGTGCGTTGATGTAAACGCGCCTAGTCTTCGCGTACCTGTTATCTCACCTTTCAACAACTATGTTAATAAGTATTTCATTCATTTAGCTATGGGTGGGGGAATAACGGAGAAGAAGGCTCATCGGAAGAACCGGGTAACGTGTTCTTTAGAGGTCCTGCGCCTTTTTCTGAACCAGAATCGGCAGCTGTTAGAGTAAGTTATTAATACTATTATAGTATAAACGAAGACCTGGAGAAATTGAGGTTTTGTTAAAAGTGTTAAAAGTATGGAGTACGAGGATGACACGACCAATTTTTCTCCTCCAATCTTCTCTATTAGCTTGTCTCCACAATAAATACTCCTTTCTCATCCTTATCACATTTTATACAATCCATCTTTATTTTTACATCTTATCCATAATTTACATTCACACCTAACTCTCTTTTTAGTTAATGACGTTCATCCCTCATTCCTCATAGCCTTAACCACGTTTCATAATTTTATCTACAATTTTAGCATTTTTTCAAACCACTAAAAAGAGGAACATTTCGCACTCACCAAACATGGGTATTTCAATTTCAGGATACAATTTTAGGAGCATCGAGTACATTTAAGGTGTTCCTGTCATTTCACAGTTACTTTGAGCTGATAATTTTCCCGTGGGGCTACAAGAAAGACCCGTGTCCAAACTATCTGAACCTGTTGGAGGGTGGCGTTACAATGTCCAGGGTAACTTGACGGTACACGTAAGCAGCTTAGTGGATTAGTATTTTTTTTAGCTTAATGTCACTATTGTCAATTAGGTTTAGACGAGTCATCAAAGGTGTAAGAAACCTCTTTGATGATCCTTGAGTAACTAGATCTCGTTTAGTATTTTGTTTACTTTTTTTTTATATGTTCTTCACGACCAACTTATACCTTAGAGTTTGACTAGAACTTGTATGTGACTGTTGGGTACTGTAATGTAAATTATATGTAGCATTAGATGAGAAACTGCGTCGATTTTAATAAATAAATAGTACTTTGGATGGGATGCTAATTTACCATCTTATTTCTAGGCTATTTACGAAAGCACCGGTATGACATACAAAGTCGGCAGTACAAAAGACATGACATACTTTGCATGCGGCACCAGCACTGACTGGAGTTACGGCATCGCAAAGATCCCCTACTCCTACATGATAGAGCTAAGGAGTAAGCGGTATAGATTCCGGCTGCCTAAAGACCAGATCATGGACACCTGTGTGGAAATATGGACCGGTGTGAAAAGCCTGATGGATTTTGTTGATACGCATTAGATCTTTGAATCACGCGATGATTCTATAATGCGGCCATCGTCATCTCAGCAAAAAAAAATTGTAAAAGTGATTGTTTTGTATAATTCCTGTGATGTATCACGTGTTAATCATGATTTAAAATTTTTGCTTTACTTCTCAATACAAGTATTTTTCTTAATTCTCATTTTTATTCCATTTCAAATTATTTTCTAAAAACTTCACGGTTGACGATTTTTTTTACCAAGCACTGCACAATTTAAACACTTTTTACCGTCCACAAATGAAGCTAAAGCCTTCACCCCGCTGAGGATTTCTTGGCAGCAATCTAAGATTTCTTCTTTAGGTAGGCAGAATCTGTCTTGCTTGCTGCGCAGTTCAACAAGGTAGGAAAAGGGGATACGAGCTGTTCCGTAGCTCCAGTCTATGCTTGTCCCGCATGCATAGTACATTATGTCCTTGAAATTACCGACTTTGTACATGCGACCGCTAGTTTCATAGATTGCCTAGCAAAAAAATAATCATGTTAAATTAATACAGGAGCATTTTTAAACAAATACTTCTATTTTTACTATTGCTAAAATAAATCTAGGGCTCGTGCTATAAATTGAATAAATATTTACAGACATCTCAATCTTGCCCCAAATTAAGCAATTTAGCTACAGCTATGAAAACCCTGTTACCAAAAAAATATTTGAACACAATATACAACAACCAAACTCGGAGCAAATATTTATTGAACACAGATGCCCTTTTATAGCCTTTTATAGCCCTAGATTATGCCCTTTAAATGAAATTTAGCAACTACTGAGAGAACTGTGTGATCAGTCCAAAAGTTCCTACCAAAGACGGATGAACTTACTTTGGCCATAGCTGTGCCCCCTTCTAACAAACTGACGTAATCCGCACAAGGATCTGCAGTATAGCACCAAGGAAACGATATAACTTCACTGAATGCATGGAAAGTCAGGAATATCTTGAACGGCGTGCCCGAGTATAGAATGATATCCTGCAAAATAATAAGCTATATTATTGACTTCTGTGGCGGTCTGAAACACAAAAAGTTTAAATTCAATTCCAACTCTGGACTATGTTTGCACTATCTAGAAATATTAGTTCTTGTCAATATCAGGTCAGGATGTTGTAGGGCTATGATACGTAAGTTTTAGATAAATAAAATGTAGGTATACTGGTATAGACTATCCATGAGAAAAGTAACATGCAATAAACCTTCAAAGCAGTAGTTTCTGGCTCTGAAAACGGTTCTGGGCCGCGATAGTTGAGATGGTTGGGATCACCAGATGAGCTTTCGTTCATAGTTTTTCCCCAATAAAGCCTGTAAAAAATATTTTATAATTGTTTGGACTGTTGACTAGAAATTAAAAAGGTTCTGATGGTAAATAATTCGCTGTACCCAAAGTTTCGATTCAAATCAACACCAGTAATGGTATTTCCAAACCGTGCTCTGTTTTTCCGCCACATACGATCCATTGTATGTGTATGGTGATATCCATCTGGGTTCACGATTGGGACAAAATACCTGAAAACAAAACCAACATTATTCGGAATTGGTAAAATTAATCTGTGATTTTTGGTAGTTTGATATTTTTTTTCTTTACTCAATAGGTCTCCAGTGTTTTGAAAATAGGCGCACTAATTTCCATGATTTGTTGGTCAGTAAGTCAGTTTCTTAGCTAAATTCTACAACATCTAGATGATATTCGAGGATTTGGACTTCTTATTTTATACTACTTATTGATAGAACAAGCTATGTGATTTAACCTGAGATTTCATCAGCACCTACCTACAACCTTTAAGCCAAAACACAACAATGCTGCTTTGTGCGGTAAAAATAGGCATCGCGGCAGTACTTCCCAGGCTACCCCTTTAGACAAAGTCTGAATTATACATCTTAGCTCTTTCAAAGAAAAGAAATTTTAACTGAAATTTAAGTCTTACCAATCTTTATTTGTTATGCTCTGTGGGAGGGACTCAAAATTTCGTGCAATATGATCGGCGATATAGGTGACTACTGAAACGCTTATCCACTCGCGCGAATGGATGGCTCCGTCCAACCAAACACCTGTATTTGCAGCGTCACTATTTGAAATTTTGAGCATCTAAAAGAAAACATAACAAGGAAATGTTCATGAACAATAATGCCTTAAACAAACCTAGCTATAATAAGCATTGTAATTGCTATTGATTTTCTAGTAGGTAAGTAAACAGTAAAATACATTGCCATACTCTCTCACTTCTCTCTCACACAGAGAAAGTTCCGCAAAATGTACAAATCTAGGTTGCCTGCCCTAATTGTCAGTGTCTACATAGAAGATTCATACATAAAAGCAAGCCGGTTTCCAGAAAGATAGGTAAAGACCACAGACTCCCAATTGCTACAGTTCTGACATACCTATTGTGATTCATTCACTCTATAACATTATTCGTGTGTGCTTATCGGTACTCTAAATTTAACCTTTCTCGAAAACATCTGCTTTCTGGTCAAAATACGCACGCCAATGCAAGATTTGAATCCCATTCACTCCATGTAATCGTTTCCTTAATTTTCTTTCATTCACTCTCTACATCCCAACCCCATATGCTAAGATGCATACAAAGATTTTATATTATCCCAAAAATTATTACCTCGAGCGGGATTTGAATAATAGAATGTTTTGATATCATATAAAATCTTTGTGATTTCCTTAAGTACAGGTAAGCACTATAAAAACTAACAAATCTTAGCATACGTTTCTCTAGCTTCTAAAAAAAAAATAATGCTGGATAATCCACACAGCATCATCTAGCCCCAAGCTAAGCAGAGCTTGTGTTATGGGTACTAGATAACTGATATATTTAATACAATACTATATTACATATATAGATATTTCTTATTGTACATAGAAAATACCTAGAACACCCGGAATAAATATTAAAATTTGCAGATCGTACAAACATTTATCCCAAGGCGGGAATCGAACCCGCAACCTCTTGCGTCACAGGCAGACAATCGTCCGCCGCGCCACATCGGTCGTCAAGTGGAAATCTTTATATGGAGTAGGTACCTTTATGTCTCGTCCTTCAACAGATTTGCCAACAACAATCACGGTACAAGTTGACGGGTACTGTATCTCCAAATTATCCATAAAACTGTACACTATGTGAAGGGGATGGTAGTCTTTCCAATCCATGAAACGTTCTGAAAATATAGTGTGATGACAAATTAGAGCAACATTCGTTCGAAACGACGTTCAAAAAAAATTGTAGGTACCATGTATTTGTACAATAGCGAAAATTTCTAGTCTTTAAAGTTTCTTTGACTAGAATTACAACGTTAAGATAACTGCAATAGGAACGTATAAATTGCACACAACAATAAGAATTGAGTGCATTATTAGGCAGATACGTAACATGCGTGACCTACAAGGCGATGCTTAGTTATAGGTGATGGTTACCTCTTCACATCGGGTGGGCCTTATACTTGTTCCACCAGCAGTAGCATAAAAAAATGGTACGGCAGGTCGATTTTATTATGTAAATGGTTTGGTAAATAAATGTGGTTGCATTTATAACCCAAACCATATGACCGTACCATAGTTATTCTTATGCCGGCTGTACACACTCGGCTTATACTTTTGACGACCGATGTGGCGCGGCGGGCGAATGTCCGCTTGCAACGCAAGAGGTTGTGGGTTCGATTCCCGGCTTGGGATAAATGTTTGTACGATCTGCAAATATTTATTCCGGGTGTTCTGGGTGTTTTCTATGTATAATAAAAAATATCTATATGTATTGTATTAAGTATATCAGTCATCCAGTACCCATAACAGGGGCTTTTGGGGCTAGATGATGCTGTGTGGACTGTCCAGCGTTATTATTATTATTACATTATTATTATTATACTTATGAGAGAAAAAAATTGTAAGTATTTACTGTTTGGAGACTTTGGTCTGAGTAGCAATGGACTTCTAACTCTTCGCGTTGGGGATTGCGGTCCAGTTTCGTTCAATGTCTTTTCAAACGGTATGTTCCTCTCGTTCAACATCTTTTCCAGTTGCAGTGCTCTCTGTCCATCCACTCTTATATCCATAGTGCTATCTTTGTCTTTGCAAATACTTATAGCTGAAAAAGCGTTTTTTTATTTTTTTATGATACTACTGGTGGAACAGTATACATTATAATTTTAACAGTTATCCTGCGCTTGAGAAAATGTACCTTCAAGGCGTTAAGTAATTCTGCTTCTTAAGTAGGGGATCATAAAATGCTGTATTTACCTTACCTAAGTCATAAAAACATTGTATATGTGGTTAGTATCCCTTCATGAATGATTTCTGCTGCAGACTCCTATACAGTCAATGGCTCACATACTTATCTGTCCCTTGTGCCCCAACACCTGCACAAGGGTCGAGCTTAACAACGCCACAGATAGTGCTGTAAAGGTGGCTAAATACCATTCTAATAATATCTAGATGTAATAAGTGAACCTAGTAAGCAAGAGGACAGTTGAGCTACTGAGGCCGAAGAAAACTACCGCGTTTCCAGTGTGTTTATATTCATCATCATCATCAACCTGTAGAAGTCTACTACTGATCAAAGGCCTCATTGATATACGTATCCAAGAAGCACGATTTTGAGCCGCTTCCATCTGGTCAATGTCGTCAGTCGATGTTTTTATTATTTTTTAGTAATCGCTAGTTTGTGTTTGGCTACTTACCGCCTTTTATATCCAAGCCTTTCAGGAATGTTTTCTGCCCTTCCGTTATACATTTTACGTCCCATATTTGATACCTTACGTCCTTCCGTGCCACTTTGACTGAAATATTGTACTCGGAAAGCTTAAATTATTTAGTGAGCGGCCGGAATTGTGTGGTTTAAATACATTTATAATTTTGAGGAATTTTGAATCTTATCTGGCATTATATTACAATATTAAACTGTTGAATGGATGACAACTTCAACAACGACTGTCACTTTACTATAGACAAGGTTAACAAATTATTAAGACCAAGGAGTTTATCGTACTGTGTCTACGATAAAATTAAATTATGACGTAAGATCAGCGCACACTGGCGAACGTCAGAACAGAGTAATATATTATCCAACTTATTTAGAGTCAGCGCAGAGTATTATATTATTTAACTTATTTAATAACATTTTTTTACGCCATAGCCTATTTACGAGCAGACGGGCCACCTGATTTTTCGTGGCTTTTCGCCACCACTCTCGAAACTGTAATTTTATTTTGTGTTATTCTTTTATGATTTTCTGTTTTGTTTTGTGTTATGTTCTGCAATGTGTTGGTTGAATAAATGATTTCTATTCTATTCTGATAAAAAAAAGAGCCTATGGATACCCTGCAATACAGACAGGAAGCTTTTCTTATGACACCCCTTGTGTAGTTACCCAGAAAACCCATTGTTTTATTATTTTACTAAGTATGTCGCTGTTGTAATGGTCCTGAATCAGAAAAGAACCCATGCAACACAACCCACGGATGTAGTAAGAGGCGACTAAGGGAACTCATCTCCTGGGTACCAAATACCCAAAATACCCAAAACACCCAAATACCAAATACACATGCGGTCATCCGCCTGTCTAGCGTGGTGACTATAATAAACCCCCTCAAATAAGGATGAGGCATATCTCCAGTAGTTAATTATAGGCTAATGACGTGACTAGGTATTGATAAAAACAATTTTAAAAAGACAATTCTTCAAATTCGTCAGCAAAGCCACTACCTAAATCTAAAACAAAAGTCGCTTTCCACTCCTGGCTGAGTGGGGGCGCGAACTCGCTCGATAATTACATGTAATCAGATATTTTCAGTAAGCGCCTCGCCGCGTCGGCTTCGTCTCGCCTGCACTCCCCTTTAATGAAACAAAGTTGATTACCACCGGTTTTAGACTCGCAAATATCTCACTTCTATCAAAAACAGCACAAATAAAGATTGTTGTCTGTTTATCAGCAATTTTGTTTACCCACTGTGTGAACAAAATTGCTGTGATGGTGTAAAGGATCGTCTATTTTTTTAGTAAGTTTAGTCCTATTGATTATTTTCTACGTGCGATACTAACATGTTATGATTGTTTGAGCCCGTATAGTTAGCTGCACTAGAAGGTATACAATTCGTAATTTTCATAATGGTGTCAAAGCATTACAATAATCACTATTTAATAATCAATTTATTCTTCATTAGAAAATTATAAGCCAATAAAAAAACTCAATATATATCCTATAAACGGTTGAAAAGGAGTCATATCCTGGAAAACCTGACACAGTGAGAGTAAAAAAACTACTGCGCGTGGAACCCAAATGCCATATGCCAACCAACTTATCCACCTTTAATCCACCAACTGATTGCGGATTTGCGGCTGATATTATGGATATGGGAACGAAATAAAATAAAAACTCTGACTCAAAAAACTTTTCCACAACAAAAACTCAAAACATCGTATGATATAAAAAAAAATAGTTTACAATTTTTTGAGTATTGCCATCTAAATATATATTGTAACGCTGTGATTCCATTTAAAAGTTACAAATTGTATAGGTAGGTACATTCTAGGGCAGCTGATTGTTCATTGGCACATCATGTATATGTTACTAACTTGACAAACCTCTTTCAAAAAATGTATTTCTACTACAATTAAATCAAAAACTTTCAAATTAAAATACTGAAACTAGTAATTGCTGAAGAGAGCTAATAAGATTAAAAATCTAAAAATCATACTCTAACCTTATGATCGTGGTTTTATTTAGATAGATAGTTGAAGGGTAAGCCAGGAGAACTAGCATACTTATATTTTTAGCACTCTCTTAGTCTAATTTTAGTAATTTATTTTATAGCGCACTATTATAGGATTAAGAGAGACTAGAGGTTGGCCAATACGTCAATTGTCACACAGCCAGTGCTACAACAGTATATATGTCACCGGAAAATAATAAAATCCGTAAGTTTATAAATTAGCGATAATTTTCTAGGAAATTTATAAACCTTCGTAGGATTCTAAACGAGAGATAAATTGTATTATTTTACGCCCACATTTTCGCAAATTTATCAATTTGCGACGTCTCGTGGTAAATTTATAAACTAACGGATATCCATTCGTAAGATTCTAAACGGTTCGACCAATCACAGAAGAGCTTTTAATTTTACACTTCTTTAAAATATGGAAAATAACACACTGCTCTCTGATTGGTCGATGTTGACAGTAGCAATGCTTGTGCCCATAGACTCGCTTTCTAGGGCGGATCTGACTCGGATAGGTTAGGTTAGGTTAGAACATAAAAAAACGAGCGAGCGTGCGAGCAAAGCGAGCGTGCTGCGGCAGGAGCCGCCGAAGCGCCAGAAATAAAACTGCATGATCTACCTATACTAAGGTACAACTTGATTCTTTAGTTGTGTCTTTTGCACTCGCTTTTTAGGGCGGATCTGACTCGGAAGGAGAAAAAACACGTGACTTATTCAACCAATCAGAGCGCACATGGCGTTTGGTTATTGCTTACTTATTATTTTACACGTGAGTTAGGTAAGTTTATCAATTTGCGAAAATGTGGGCGTAAAATAATACAATTTATCTCTCGTTTAGAATCCTACGAAGGTTTATAAATTTCCTAGGAAATTTATAAACTTGCGGATTTTGATATCTTCCGGTGACATAATTATACACATTAGTGAAATACGTTCGAGTTGATACAAATAGTAGAGGTAAGATCTCTCGGTAGCCCGCTAACCAGACGGCGTCCCCGTCGCCCCCAAGTGTCGCCTCGACTTGGTCTTACACGCGTTTATCTTTTTAATTGTACCCCCTCCCCTTACTTAGGGGTAATAGTTTTGCGCTTGATTTATCGGTTTCGTAATAAATCTGTGCGTAAATTTACCGCTAAACTATAACATGCTTTTCTCATATTATATTATTCGGAGATTCGCATCCGTCACATCTTTCGAATTTCGATGGATCAGTGGTCCAGTGGTGGTAATCCTGCCTTCCGAACCTAAGGTCGTGGATTCAAATCCGGTCATTTACAACTGGAGTTTTCTCTATTCGAAAAATGTATGTGCGCATCGCTAGTACTCTCAAACAGTAAAAAAAAACACCATAAGGAACGGAACACGTATTGACCATTTCTTTCCTATGAATCAAGCCGATCACGCTGTGAGAACAGTATTACTGCTTATTGGTAAGATTAAAAATTTTACGTATTTTCATGTCATCTCTTCAACAAAATAGTCAAAACATTTGTCACCCGGAATACTAATTCAGGGTTACCGTTTTAGCAGTGCCGGCCCACAGGGCTATAAGCAGCTTCTAATGAAAAACAAAGTAGGGACCACCACCCCACCCGTTTACCGACTAATTGTTAATCCTTACCACTTCCTACTGAGAGTCAGACAAAACTAAACTTTATTGTGTTTGTGATAAGATAGTGGAAATAGCAATATATGTTTGTGTTGCATGTCGCAGTATCTTGTAGCGGAACAGTGACTGTTTTGCTATTTTTATTACCAAGAAAATATAGAGTGTTGATATGAAAACTTGTTTATTGAGCTGAAAATTCTTGATGGTAATCTTTGGTGACCAAAGAGTATTCTAGTGAAATAATTTGACAGAAGAAACACATCTGGAAAAATAATCCAAGTCTACTAAAATGATTTGTTTACAATAAAAAATTATTATTAAATAGTGATTACCTAAAAATGTAGTAAAAAAAACATACCAATTCCTACTAAACCTAATGCAGAATGTGATTTTGAATACATAGATTAAATTTCAACAAAGTACTATGACTCCACTTTCATAATCAATTCACAAGACTCTTTACAAGATATTCTAAATTTTTTTTATTACAAGAATTATCTAACTATGGCGTACTCTTATACCTCAAATAACCCACTGCCGAACTACATGCAATACCTCATTTGCGACCCTGCTAACGAGAAAGATTTTGACTATATTGAGGACTTCATACCAGAAACCAAACATATCCAAACCAAAAATGTATACCAAACCGAACAAAAATGTTTTAAAGATGCAACTGTGGATGTTTATGACGCCAATCAGGTATTTTGGGATGTTGCCCCATCAGCAAAGAATGACGTTGTGCAAATATTTCAAGGTAATTCTAGGATGTTTAAACTAGAGCAATAAATAGGTTGTAAGATTCAAGAACCAATATGTACCAATAGTAGATATAATAACCTTATGTTGCTAACATAAAATTTTTCATTGACGACCTCTATTTCTTCGTCAAACTCATACCTCGTGCCTACTTGTATTTTCAGCAAAGCAAATACATTTTATGAATTATTTTACGAAATTCTTTGAATCCTTGTACAGTTATCGGCATAAAACGAATCAACCCGCCCAAGAAATTGACTTCGCCGAAAGATATAAATGATGATGCTACAGTAAAAAAAAACCTTAGCTAACATACATTTATCACAACGACATCTAGCCCCAAACTAAGCAGTGTTTGTACCATAGGATGTTGATGTTATCGTTGAATACAAAAACAATCAGACAGTACAAGCATCTGTGTTTATCATGCAAGTTTGTTCTCGGTGGGTCAAACCTACACAACAGACAGAGCTACTTAGAACTTCTATCAACTGAGCTGTAATAGCTGTCAAAAACTAAAGTGACATTTCAAATGTGGTCCGTCCCAAAAATCAAACCGAAAACAGTTTCGCGCTTTTCTTCAAAAAGACCCTGTCTTGTACAACTTGATTTCTGAAACAAATTTTGTTGTAGATGATAAACCAATACTTCGACCCTTGATGGACTGGAATAATTATCATCGTTTGGCCACAATACATGATTTTATGGACAACTTGGAGTATGATTATCCTTCAATATGCACCACAGGGGTCATTGGAAAGTCACTTGAAGGACGTGATTTGAAGGTATTCATGGCCACTCGCACTGTCAAGTAGTAAAAGCCGATTTGAATTTGGTTCCCAATGTAGACAACAATACAGAAAAACTTTAATTTTCTATCGGATCTTTAAGCCCCATCAAAAAAATTAAAAGCTTCTTAGACACGATTCTAAAGAGCTGTAATTAAAAATTAAAATTAAAATACTTGTGAAACCGACTTCAACTTTTACTTGGGTTTTTTCTAGTTATTTGGTCAAAAACTATGCAACTGATTTGTTTTTATACCAATTACATAATACCATGCATTAAGTTAGCAACATGCTTTTATACTTGTGAACCGCGCGACTTCGTCCGCGTGAAGTTATTTTAATATAACTTCAGCTCTCGCTGTGTTCGTTTAGGGGTTGTTTTGGAAATTCTTTTCTTAGTAATTTTACGCAGCAAAGCTAGAGTACCCGGAAATTCCAAGTCCCTACAATCATTGGTATAGGATTTGTGCTTTCGATATGTCAGTCAGTCAGTCAGCCAAGACAAAAATCATAAAATTGGAATGGGTATCGATTTGTATCAGTCTAAATGGAAGTTTGTATTAGTCCCAGAGTTGGTACTACTTAGTTAGGCCCTAAGAGATCTGAAGAGATATACTCGTATATCGTGCCTGGTCGTTAAAACCGTGAGGGTGTTTCTTTTTTATCTATTTCTATCTAATTGAAAATTCACGTTCTCTCCCTATAAGATACAGGCCTGAGTTTTCTGTATGCACTATACATACCCCTAGATTCTGAAGATATCAAATAGTAATGCCGGCAACGCGTCTGTTTGGATGGACGCCGGCATTCACGCTCGAGAGTGGATTGCACCAGCAACCGCAACCTTCATCGCTAACCACATCGCGAGGAACTTCACAACTCTGCCTGAGCACGTCACAAATAAGGATTGGTAAATTCAATGAAGTTGTTTTAGTAGTAGTAGAGATTTAAAAAAAACAAAGATGTAGGGTCTGTATCCAACAATCTTATAGAGTTTGTTGTTGTAGAGAGTTCAGTAAAATAGTAAGCTATAAGTAAAATAGTAAGTTAAAGTTCACTTGTTTAATAGTTTGTAGGTTAGTTATTGAGCTGATTTTTGCTATGACGTGTTGTCAGTTTAGGAAGTTGTAGTCAACTCAAAGAATTGGACGGAAAAACCACGCTATAGCATAAAATGCTGACCCGCGAGAACATGTACTAATACTGTGCGGTTTGCACAAACCGTACAGTTTTATTGAAGGGCTCGTCCGGGAAAGTACTACCTCCATTCATATATCTGTCACCAAGCAGCTTACTGTGTGCCAGTTTAAAGGGCGTAGGTGTCACATGAGACTTACTCATGTGCCTTTAATTTGACCGGCACCCACGGCATACAGGATGCCTCAAGTTAATGGACGCAGAGCAGTGCATCGGGCACGTTTCTAACGAACGTGACCTAAAAGAAATTACTTTGTTATATCCATTCGTACACTAATGGATTTTTTATCAAAATATGTATGTGAGCAATGCCAGTCCTCTTAAACAGGAAAAAAACATCTTGAAGAGACCAGTTAGTATTCTAGCAGCGGCAATGGACTTGCAATCTGTCACGTAAGTAATACCAACTACTGCAAAATTGGGTATGTATCAAATGTAACATTTGGACATATCTCTGACTACCACTAGACATCAGCAAAGAATCTCGAATAGGTACTTAGTACTAGGATATCCAAGGGGATATTTATCATGCCTGGGATCAAAGTCGTGAGGTTATTTACTTTCTTTCTTTGTCATGTCACAGGTATTTTCTTCCTGTGTTGAACCCAGATGGATACGAGTATTCTCACAATTGCGACCGCATGTGGCGTAAGAATCGAGCGTGGCACGGAGGCCAATGTGTAGGCGTCGACCTAAATAGAAACTTCAGGTATATTAGCTTTATTCTACACGTTTCCTTATAGCCAAAGTCAAAGGCCAAAAGCATTTATTTAGTATTATCTGCAGAATCTGGGAGAATCTGACCGCCATTTCCTCGCGACCAACGCATGTTTTGATGCATGTTGTTCTCGTGTTAGATAGATAGATAGATAAACAAAACTACACTAGACAGCCTTATCGTTATAATCTTAGAGCCGCGGGTTCAAATCCAGATGTGTACCACTGGGTTTTTCTATATGAAAAAATTATGTGCGCAACGCCAGCTCTCAGACGGTGAAGGAAAACATCGTCAGTAAGCCAATTAGTTATATTCTAGCAGCGGCCATGGGCTTGCAACCTGTCACGTACAGAATATCAACCACTGCAAAATGTGGGTTTGTGCCAAATTTTATACTTGGAATGTCCTCTGATTACCCCTATTAGACATCCTCAAATAGTTTGGAGTACTACATTGTACTACGACAATTGAGGGGATATCTACCGTGCTAGACAGTCATGAAGTGATTACAGTCATGAAATATATTTTTATATGAATTCTTTATAATTTAAGTTACGGCTGGGGATGCAAAGGATCTTCAGAAAATCCAACAAATGCATTCTACCGTGGACCGGAACCGTTTTCGGAGCCAGAGTCTACAGCAGTCAGAGTAAGTTTCATACTAAGTCCAATTATCTATACTTAGATAGATAGATAGCAAGCTGCTTTGAGGCAGAAATAGGCATGGTGGTAGTACTTCCCCAGACAAGCCCTTCACTAAGAGCTTTACTACTACTAAAATATAAGTTATGTAAGTTAGTTTCAGTTCCCAGCAGAATACTGTACGGCTTTACTTATATCCAAGTTTTACACTGTCTGTAACGTTCTGAACCGGTGTAAATACTGTTACATTTAGTAGGTAATGTACTTTAATACCGATTGCGTGTCGTTGCTATTGAACACGGAGATTTAAAAGCAAACAGGATTAGTCGTAAATTATTTTCACTGCAGTGATTTTGTATATCGCATTGGTCCGCGATGATTTTAATAAAGTAGGTATTTGCTTCGGCGTAATCGTTATAATTCGAATTGTATAACAAATTATCGAGTTCGTGTTGCAGCTAGTGTGGAAATTGAATTTAGTAAACCTATAGTAAGTTATATTGACGACCGATGTGGCGCGACGAATGTCCGCCTGCGACGCAGGAGGTGGCGGGTTCGATTTCTGCCTTGGGATAAATGTATGTACAGTCAGCTGCACTAGAATGTATACAATTTGTTACTTTTGAAATTGTTTCACAGCGGTGCTAAAAACATTAACACGATAATTATTCAAAAAATAAGTGAGGTCATCAACTAATATTTTGACTTTCTAGTTTTTGAGGTGTAAGAGTTCATTGTTTTGCTGAAATACCGTGGTGAAAGTTACAAATTGTATACATTCTAGTGCAGCTGACTGTACGTTCTGCAAATATATATTGCGAGTGTTCTAGGTGTTTTCTATGTAGGTATAATAAAAAATATCTATGCATGTAATGTATTGTATATCAGTCATCTAGTACCCATAACACAAGCTCTGCTTAGCTTGGGGCTAGATGATGCTGTGTGGATTGTCTAGCATTATAATTTTTATTCCCAGTTTCGTATCATTGACATTCTTGATCAACACAGTGAGACAGACAAAGTAAAATTGCTGAGGCAACGGCATTTCGGATGAAAATATAAATTAAATTAAAATAGAATGAAATAGAAAATATAAAACTTTATGAATATATTAATATTTATTTTAATAGGATATGATATTGAACTCCGGGATATCATTCTCTGTGTACATTACACTACACAGCTATGGTCAAGTTATACTGTTTCCTTTCGCGTATCGCGATGAACTGTGTCCTGACTATACGCGCTTACTTGAAGGAGCTACTGTGATGTCAAAGGTCAGAATAAAATACAATAACTATCATTTTACCATTAGATACTTACGAGGTATGAACTAGATAATTGATTAATCTGTAAGCATTTAGCATAATAAGGTGAGTACACATTAAAGCACTTAATGGTAAAGTTTCATTTTGAATAATAGAACAATAGAAGCAAAAGACAGTGCGTGCTAATTAGGTAATTAGTATTTTAAGCTTATATAAATGGTATGTATTTTAGTTTTAAGGTATCTATAACAAGTATAAAAATCTTTATCCTAGCTGACTGACATAATATAAAGCCTCAACCGTTGGTCGAAAAGACTTAAAATTTTCAGGGTATATTCGTCTTGCTGCGCGTAGAGAATTAAGAAAGAAATTTCCGAAATTCAACTTCTAACCGCTTCGATCAATGATACCCCTAGATGGCGGGTTACATACAAAATCATAGTTAAAAGCTTTCCACGTGAATATATACTTGACAGCTACAATTTTGTTTGCTAGCGAAGTTAGAAAAAAAAAGATAAATAGTTTTAAGTTCAGCCTAATTACAACCATGTCATCTAGTAAAATATAATGTAACTAATTGTCAAAACAAAGTAAGAGCTCACTTATCAAGTGAGCTCTTATACAGCACTTAACTTACGGCATTTTACTAATACTAGTAGAATTGTAGCAAAGCATTTAGCATTCCGCCGTCAAACTATGTTTTACTACAAGCAACAGCTCCAGTTTAATGTATACTCACCTTTACCTCATATTTATCTTAGGTCATTACAAAAAGTAACTATGAATTGTAATTACATACTGTATTTACTGATTTCGTGTGAAAGCCATAAAATATAACAAAGAATAACCGTTATCTAAGCATGTAGGTATGATATAATGACTTTGTACCTGCGTTTAATGAGTCAAGACCAAAACAATTCATTTCCGTAAGCACAACTGATGGTGACTCACCTCAAAGTTAGCTTATCATTCCTTTTGTTGTTTAGGCTATCTTCGAGAGTAATGGGAATACGTACAAAGTGGGGATATCCAGGGATGTTATGTACGGAGCTGCCGGCACCAGTAACGATTGGAGCTACGGCGCTGCTGGTATTCCTTACTGCTACCTAATAGAGCTAAGAAGTAAGAAGCACAAGTTCAGACTACCGAAAGAAGAGATTGAAGAATCTGGCAATGAGATATTGAGCAGTGTTTTTGCGTTAATGGAATTTGTGGATAACTATACAGTGCCCAAAGTTGAGTGTAATAAGATAGAATACAACAGGTGAGTCTGTTTGAATGTATCATACGTTGAAATAGTTATACACCGTGTTTTGTCTCTTGCATTGAAAGGAACTTTCAAATTAGGTCGCAAGAGGTTCAAATTTAAATTACGTGGTTTGCCCATGGGGTAACTATTTCGTGGTTACGCCGAGTTTATTAGTAATAGGACTAGATTTTTACCATTGCTGAGAATAGGTATATTCTATGGGTATACCCAAAGAATATGGACTATAAAGTTATTCTATGGGTATACCTATGTACTTATGGTGGTAAATACAGGGCTCTGACTTAGAACGATCTAAGTAGGTTGTAATGTGAATTTTTTTTATGAAGTTGCCTAAAAATATAAGCTTTTTTTAACAAATAAGTCAGCAAATTTTCCGCAGATTTGGAAGTAAGTTCAGAAACATTTCGGGATATCATACAATTAAGTTTCCTAAAATTACAAGAAGTTTTATATGTATTTTTGGAAGTATCAACAATATTTGATTTCACAAAAAAGTTTCGGATTGTCAATGACACTTTGACGTCAAAATTTTCAGCAACACATTTTTTTATAATCATTTCTAATCAAAATTACAAAAACAATGCGCTATAACGATTTTTTACAAAATAAATAAACATTTTCTAGTTTGTGCATAAAAATTATTCAAAGTGGCACCCCCAATTAAACCCACGCAGGTATGGGAGGTTAAATTCAGTCAGGAGGGACAAAGATATTTTATAAAGACTTTGGATACGATTGGAGGTAATTTCACAGTCAATAATATTTAGAAATATAGAAAGTTTACTATGAACATCTTTAGCATGCTCCAGCCTATTTATTAATTCAAGACAAATCGTTTGGTTGGCTTAGGCAAAAGTGGTCGCGTAGAACTGGCGCCTAAATTCCTTTTATTTGTAAGTCGTCTCCAAGTTATCCCTGAAATTTATTTAAAAAAATATGAAAAAGTAAAAAAAAAGTAATAAAGACATAAATTTTCGAAGCGTGCTAAACAGCTTTTATTCAAAAGATGGTAAAACTCTCAGACAACGAGGAGTGGACGAAGGAAAGGAAGGTTTTTGTTCTGCAATATGACTCATTACATGTATAAGCTTGCATCAAAATATGCAAAGGAATTAGACACACTATTCCATACGACAGTTTCTAAACAGTTATTTCGGCAGCCTTTATTATACTATTCGTATTTGTTAGTCTTGTAATCTTTGATGTCCAAGGTTTATTTTATCGCCGAGCAATGCTCGCATTGCTCTGATTTAATCTGAAGTGTACGGGTTCCGGTGCAATTAACACCTTTACATCTCTGAGAGATGGATGCTGTTACAATGCATCATACGGCACGTTTTTGCTTAACATGCTCTATCAAGTAGTTCTTAATATATAAAAAATAGTCATATTTTAGCAATTAATATCTGGAAGGAAGAGCGCAGTACCATGGATATAATGGTGGAAGGCCCGAGGTCTGGGCAGGTGGCGGGAATGCTACACGAAAGAGATATTCCATATTCAGTAGCTGTTGGAGATGTGTCAATGTTGCTGGAGAGAGAACAAGGGCTTTCCGCATCGAAGACCTTTAGACGAGGATCAGCTACCACTCGTGAGTCATGATTTGCTTACCCCACTTCTGAGACTTTTTCACGTTGCGACGACATGCTAAAATATTAGATTTTGCCTATTCATAAAATATGCATTTTTATGAAACTAAGTCGAGATAGAACTATGTAGATATATTTTAATACTCCAAATACAATCTTATACGCGGGCGAAATCCGACACGATTTTTGATCGGGTGTGCAGCTTGGCAGGCACCTGAGAAAACTTATCTACTAGATTTAAACAGCTTCATCATACAATATATTCTGGCACTAAAGCTCCCGACGTTTTGTCGGGCCTGACACCCATAAACTGGAACACTGGGTAGCAGTTTTAGTTTTCACTGTCACTCTTCGACACATAGGTACAGAGGCACTTTATAAGCTTTTTTTTGTTTTAGGTCAGACAATGGATTGGAAAAGCTACCACCGGTTAAACGTAATTTACGGGTTCCTGGAAAGCCTCGCGGCGGAGTACCCGTATCTTTGCACAGTGAGCGTTATTGGAAAAACTGTAGAAGGGCGTGAGCTTAAGGTAAATAGGTATTCTATAAGAAAAGAACTTTCTGATCGAGCGCGTTCTCTTTCTCTTGCTCCGAACTGGCCAAACGTTTGTGCCATCGCATACTTCTTACTATCTTCCATATTATAACATAAAATTTATATAAATAAATCTGTGACCAGCTGGGACGGATTTGCTAGTGTATTTTGTACCAAAATAGTTGTCACACGCCTTTTTCTCAACCTCTAGATTTCGGCGATTCCAAACCTATGTCAAGGGGGAAAAGGTATCAGATTTGGTGGTGCTCAATTCAGCATGTAGACATTCTATAACAGATATCACTACATGTTGTAAGTTTTGTAGCTCATGCAAAATAAAAACAAATAACTGAGAAACAGGTGTTACCCTGATTTTCAACCTGGCATAATAAGCCGCTTTAACCAGATTTTTTCGATAGAAAGTTTCAGTGTTGCATTGTCCTAAGAGTATAATCTGAAAAACCTTTTTCAGATGTTAAAAATATCAAACGGTGATAGCGACAACGCTGGCGTCTGGCTGGACGGTTCCATTCATCCGCGAGAGTGGATCAGTACAGCCGTGGTGACATACATCGCGAACCAACTCGTGAGGACCTTCAATGAGCAGCCGGAATCTGTCACTAACAAAGACTGGTGAGCATCTGTCTATAGTGGTCTTAGACGGTCGAAGACAATTTTTAGTCTTCGAAACTAGTAATTCAATATTTTTAGTTTTTAAAACAAATTCAGACCAATTAGTTATGCACAGTATATTCTAACAAATACATACCAAAAGAAAATTAAGCATAGTCCAATGTGCCTCACAAAATGGGCCGACAACATTGAAAAGGTTGCAGGTAGTCGGTGGATGGAGAAGGAAAAATTATTCGTCCTGGATATTCAGTGGACTGAATCTTCAAACTGCTGATTATAATGTTAGCCCCAACATTATCGGTGTTAGGCTACTACTCGGAAAATTGTATACAATGTTTCGTATTATCGTTTTGAGTTATACTGCGGGGTAACTCGGTGACTGTTCCACAGTCAAGTTATCACCGCCAGACATGCTCCGCAGTGTAAATCAAAATGATAATACGACACTTCACCTATAGCTTTTTTGAGTAGACACCCAGTACGAATAACCAGTAAGCCTCATTCTGTCAGCCTGACACATATTTTCATTTTTTTGGTTTTATTCATAGTTTTGGTGTTATCCCACGGCTATGGCAAAGGCCATAGCCTCAAAAAAAAAAAAAAACTAAGTCTTTAGGAAAGCCTAAAGACTTAGTTTTTTTCTTATCCGAGCCTTCTCACGCTAACCTTTTCAGAAGCGTCAACATCGTCCAGCCAACGTTTTTTTGTTATAATAATGTAATGAAATTTCCTTCTTCAGGTACATCCTGCCAGTGCTTAACCCGGACGGATACGAATACACTCACACCCACGACAGGATGTGGAGAAAAAATAGAGCGCGATACGGTGAATGTGTCGGAGTAGACCTCAATAGAAACTTTAGGTAGTACTCGACATATTTTTTCTTGTAGTGAAGGGCTAGACCGGCGAAGTACTACCACGATACCAATTTCTGCCACCAAGCAGCGTTGCTGTGTTTTGATATTACAGGCACTGATAATAATTATTTTGCTATTACGACACTTGTAATACCAGGCTTAACACCTGTATCCCTCAGGTTGATGGACGCGGCCAGTTCATTTTAGGGCACTTTCTTAACGAACGTGACCAACGCTTTGTTATAGATGATGGTAACCACTTAACATCAAATCGGCTATGTGCTTGTTCCGTCAATATCTTCCTGCCCATCAATCTCTTATCCCTTGTTCCATAATTATTTTATAAAATTATTGAAATTTTGTGAAGTCCAACATTATAAGACGATTTAATATGTAATACTATTCTGCCACTTCAATCCTTAAATATCGACAGGTGTTTCGCTTCTCTACGCTTCGCTGCTGAGCGAGTACTACATATTAAATCGTTTATTTTATAATTTTACTTTTGATTTATTCAGTTTTTTTATTGAACATCAGGAAGAATGATAAAAAAACTAATATAATTATTTCATTTAGTTACGGCTGGGGTGAAAAAGGAGAAGAGGGCTCTTCAGATGATCCAGGAAACATTTTCTTCCGGGGCTCCTCACCGTTTTCTGAAGCGGAGACAGCCGCTGTTAAGGTACTACTGCATTTCTACACTAGTTTAATTCATTTGCAAATAGCTCTTCTGTCGCTTGATATTGTAAAATATATACCAAGAAGTATATCGGCTGCGCGGAACTGGATACTGTGAGGATGTGGAATGGAATGCAACTTATACCATACGCCAAAAAGATTGTGGATGTCAGACTTATCATTGTACCTACCATTAGCCGTGGAAGTCCCAGAATCCATTCCATTCCTCCATTACCTTTCATGGATGTCGTAAGAGACGCGAAGCGACGTGAAGATGATCAGAAGATGTACAGCAATATCACCAATCCGCCAATGTTGAGAGAGGCCTTCGAGTCTATAAATAAGTCCAATGCTCGACATAAGCCTCTCACGAAAAAAAATTTAAAAATAACATGTAATAAAAAACGCAATGTGTCGAATTTTATTATATTCAATAGTTTTTAGGTTTAATGTGATTTATCTATGAGAACATAGCAAACAGACCGATACTTTTAAAATTATGATTTTTTGCTGTTATTTTATGGTTATATTTCTATGGTTTTCAGCGTGTAATCACGAATTCTGACACAAACTTCAAAGTGTTCCTGTCATGCCATAGCTATGGCGAGGTGATTATATTCCCGTGGGGGTATACAGGAGATCCTTGTCCTGATTACGTCCAGTTACTCGAAGGTGGTACTGCGATGGCTAAGGTAAATTTAATACCTAAGCTTTTCAGTTTACAATTGACTTCTGAATTAAAATAAACGGTTCTTAATTGTTATCCAACCCACACAAATTATCAGAAATGAAACCTGCAACCTAATAGTTGGAGGCGGGTATTTATTTACCCCATTTAAAATCATGTCCCAGGCACTTTTAAAATATAGGCATGGTTGAAAAAGTGCCCCTAACGCTAATTTGGACGTACCTCTGACTACTCTTTTAGACATCCTCAAAAGTTCTTGAGCTGATGCTACTTGGTTGGTTATTTAGCAGTTTTTCGTAAGCATTTCTATTTTCCACACTTGTGCACCGCCGTCCATTACTGTTATATTTAATTACTTTCCGTGCTAAGGTTGCCTGGAAGAAATCGCTTTCAGCGATAAAGCTGCCTATTGTACTTCATTCGTTTACGCCTAGATGTATAATGTATCCTTGTGTACAATAAAGTGTTATCTATCTATCTGTCTACTTGGTAGGCCCTTAAAGATTTGAGGAGATATCTACCGTACCTGGGGGTCAAAGTCGAGAGGTGGCTTCATTTCTGTTTTTTTTCTCTCTTGCAAGAGTTTATCTAAAACCTAGTTCAAACTTACAGGCTATCCATGCTACCAGCGGTCACACGTACAAAGTCGGCAGCACAAAGGATCTCATGTACTACGCAGCTGGGACCAGCACTGACTGGGCCTATGCAGTCGCCGATATACCCTACGCCTATATGATAGAGCTCCGCGGAAAAACCCACAGATTCATTCTTCCTAAAGAGGATATTATACCAACAGCTACTGAGGTCATGAGTGGGGTACTTCGGCTGATGGACTTCGTCGACAAAAAATGCAAAAGTTCGCAGTCTTGCGTATGTCCTAAATAACACTTAAATTATGAAGTAATCTTAAACACTTCCAACAGTGAAAAGAAAATAAGTGCCGAAGATGCTAGAACCTGAAAAAGTAATCAATAGTTATAATAGGTTATTAGAAAACATAAATAAATCATGAACATTAAAATTATTATAGAAAATCAGATACATTTTAAATGTTAAAAGCAACTATTTACAAATAAAAGCACTTAGTTACCGCTGCTATTATAATGTATTTAATAAGTAGCCACTTGATACTCATTAAAATTTTATCGCTACATACATTACTAGGCATATTCTGAACGCAATGACCTGTGCCAAATAGCTCGCTGTGGTTGCACCATAATGGATACAATCCAAAAATCTTCACTCGCAGAAAATAATGAAATAGCAAATAAAAAATTTCGATAACTTTATTTACAGACTTTTGCATTATCTTATAATACAGTCAACAATTTTTAAACAAATCAAAATTCACATTCATTTAATCCTAACGTAAAAACATCTATTGACAAGACCGACAGCGTTTACACAAATTGTCCAATACTGTAAACGTCAACACACAGGACGGTGAACTAGCCAGATAAATCCGAAAATGTATTTAAAACTTTCACTGTACACTAATAAGGACGCCACACGTCGACGGGACGTCGCTCTGAGGTGACGAGCGATTTGCTACGTGTTCTAACACCCGGTTCACTCCACTCTGGAGACGCGGACCTTTTTTTTCCCACTCCAGACGTAGACGAACTTTCGTCTTCTCTATCCGGACTGGAGCTGGGATCTTCTTGAGGTGGCGGCGGCCGCAACCACCAATCGTACCCTCCGTATAGCTGAGAGTACAACCAAGCTGGTGGTGTTGGCAGGAGAGGAGAGTTTAAGAATAGTTGTGCTGCTAGTGCACTGTGGAATAAACTAGATGGTGCTGGCAGTGGTTGTAAAGGTTTTCGCGATCGCGTCACTGAGGTGAAGGCTCCTGGTCGCTCGTCGGGCGGCGGGCTGCTGGACGCTGTGACGGAGATGTCGTCGTCTTGAGGGGAGCCTGGGCGAGAGTTGGCAGGGCTGGTTGTGCTATGTGCATGCATGGTTATCGGTTCTGACGTCACATCTGAGGGCAATAGAGATGTTGAAAAACTTTGGCACTTTGAAACTTTTTTAACAAGTTTATTTAGAGATCCGGAAAGTCAAATGATATACTTTATGTTTTATGAAATACAATATTACCTGTATCAGGTGGTGGTGGTGGTATGTGTTGGGGTTGTGAATGTGCTGGTGGTAGCACATGTGGCGTGAAATGAGGATGCGAGGGTAGCAACGGCGGGGGATAGTGGCGGGCCAGCGCGCCCCATTCTCCCCCAGGAAGGCCGGCCAGCTGGTGGGCTATACCTGTTAACAATGTATTTCAATTAAGTATTATCTTGATAAAATGTGCCTACTGTTAAAACAAAATAGAACGAAACCATAGAACCAAAGCACTAAATCTAATGCGTTTCACTTAAAAGTGTCACATTAAAGTGGAGACCCACTCAAAATTCAATCAACAAAACAATAGACGGCACGCTAGAGTTATCACGTAACGCTAAGCGCTTAACGCAGTCATCAGAATATTTAAATAATGAGCCGACTTCCCCCGGTCTCCTCAAAATCACAGTATATACGCTTTTCAAACAGAAGAGATACTTCATTCATATTTCGCTAAACGGTAAAAAATATAGCGAGTACCGTGACCTCATTGGACACGCATACATAGGGATGATTTTAAGCATTTAGGTTTTTATAGATAGCCCGCGATGAACTTTCACTACGGATATCGTACCTTTCACTCGGCCACGGCCTTTTTTTTATTTTATGGTACTTTTTACTGGAATAAGCTGATGGCCCACCTGGCTTCCTTTCGTAGTGGGCTGAATGAACCACTGTCATTTTTGTGTGCATACATTGCTAACTCAGACGTTGAGTTATTTTCAATGCGCAAAGCTACCATGGTTAGGTGTCAATCATACTGGGTACGGTTTGAATGTCTAGGTAAAATGCGCCCATTTTTTTGCCGTGTATACATGGCGCGTGTCTTATCCATATAATTTATCAAAGATAGTTGAACACAATGCAGGCAAGGTAATGATTGAAATAATGTTTTTGTTTGAATTTTATGTTGTGTTCCTTTAGTATAACTACTATTCCAAATCATATCATTGTAAAGCAAAAGCTAAACCTATTTTCTCCAAATAATCCCTTGCTTTCTTGTATCAGGCTCAGGAAAAATGTCCAGTGATTGTCTCTACTGTTTGTAAAATGAATCTGTTCTGTGCTCAAAGCTTACAATTCGTGCCTTATCTCCGCTGTGGCACTCCTCAATTGCTACCTACGACCTTCTTTGACAGATGCTTTGAAATGTTTGTGATGAGGAATCAACCGAGAATTAACCGAATATTGCTGGAATTATATAATTACAAACAAAGGGCACACTTCTCGAGTTTTCTATGATAAAATCTGTTCTAGAAACGACTACAGTTCAGTTTTTTATTTTGAAATAGTTTTTAAATTCGAAACTTTCATAAAATCAATGCTGTGGTATATACTAGTGGAAACATACGCGAACTCGTCCGCATTAAACTATGTATTTTCATACAGGTTTCAACCAACACTGCAACCCCTAAGCGGCTTAGTTTTAGGATTTTTTTTCTTAGTACACGCTACGCACCAAGACAAATATAGCCTAAAAAAATCATGTCTGCTAGTGGTTTAGGTTGTGATTTTTTTTTAAAGTCCGTCAGTTAAAAGAGAGGTTCATATAATTGTTATAGATTTGAACATCCTAAGATTTGGTGCTTCGGCGGCTGCTGCCACAGCACGCTCGCTCCACTCACTCGCCTTGCGCGTTTTTTTTATGTTCTAACATATCCTAACCTATATGTTGTGTGAGTTTTAATAACGACGTTGACGAGGGAAACTAAATATTTCCCAAGGATCAACCAGGTGAACAAAGGTGAGCTATTGTAAAAAAAACTTTCAATGGGTCACCCAAGTGGTTTCAGAGAGGTGGACGGTGAGTAACAACCTTTCAAATTAGAATACAGCATTGAGTACTTCTAGCAACATAAATAGGTACGTTACTGACATACATAAACATATAGCATAATTTATTTTATTTTTCCCTAAATGTAGTTATATAACATGTGTATAAATATGGTATACCCCTCTTAATTACGTAAGCTTTTATTAAAGGCAAAATAAAAGGACGTATCCCTTTACCCAAATCGCATATAAAACAAAAATAGGAAATATGTTTTGGTGTCATAATTTACAGTTGACATTTTTAAGCGCATAAATTAACAAAGTTTGCCGGCGCGACCCCGTATATTCGGCTTAACCCTTTAGCACCCACCTTGGGTAATTCCCACCCCCGACCCTTTCAGCAATAGAATAAATTACAAGTCGTTTTATGTCGCAGATACCGACGGCACAGAGGAAATAATAGTATTTTTATGCCAAAGTTTCACTTCTGTACACAAACACTAGTTTGGCTGAGTTTATAGACACTGTTTTTTTTAAATATTAAGTCAGATAACCGCTCAACATTAGGAAGGCCGATATTGAGCGGTTATCGCTACTACTACAATTGTATTACCTTACGAAAAGTGTCCACCGATGAAGTAGTGGTTAATCTCATTTGCCTGTAATGGTACCGGCACCCATACATAGAATACAGCAATATTGTAGAATTTGGTTTGAAGGTGTGGACGTGCCGGAGAAATTACAGGTACATGGAGCTTCACACCTATATGCCTCAGGTTGATGCACCGCATCCGTAAGGCACTTTCCTAACGAGCGGGACCTATGAGGCAATAATTTGTTATAGACGATGGTAACCTCTTAGCATTAAGTGCTTGTATATAAAAAAGTGCCTTGTGATTTTATACAAAACCGAGTTTTGCAAGTGCATATATCCCACATGTAATAGTGTACAAAGACTTATAAACAGCAAGTTCAAAAGGCGTTCAAAGTGAAACAGGTCTACCAACACGATACGAAAATGTACAGCACATTATTTTGGATCCGACCGCTTAGCCTTTATAGGTGTAGTGCTTTATGAGTCACTGCAATTAGACAAAAGCTCCTTTTTAGGATTACGTGGCTTATCTGGCAGACGGTCTTTACGACTGGCTTAAGATGCTGAATCTCTAATCAATGATCCGTTGGGATCTCGCACTGTTGTTCATTATTGTGTATAGAATAGGTACTGGTAGTCTAATGGTAGTAAACATGCATAGAAAGAAGAAGAAAGAAAATATATTTATTCATCCCCAAACCACACAAATTACAAACATGAATATCAAGGCGTGTACACTGTAGTACCTACACTAGGTTTACTTAACCTAACTAAAGAACAAAAGTAAAAAGAACTACAGATAACCTAGTTAGCCTACTTAGCAGTAAGGTTTGTGTTGCTTGGGGTTAAATAGGTCCCTGCCTCAGCTGTATGCAGCATTGAACATAGTGTGCAATGTATCTACTCCTAGGATCGTGGGATTGAATACGGTCGTGCAACATTCGATTTTTGTACCTTTTTTATGCGCTAATAGGTACTTTTTTAAAAAAAAACCTGTGTTTTAACGAAACGTTCCATTTCAGCTAGTCTTAGATAGTCCAGCTTAGATAATCAAGCGCATTTTTTAAACTCTTAAATACGTATGAATAAAAATGTGCAACGTTCTATCAAGCAATTTGAATAACGCTTAATACGAGTGAAGAGTATTTAAAGCTTTCTTTAGCTAAAAGCGTTCTCAGACAATATCCGCATCGCAGGCACCAGCAAAAAATGTACCGACAGCAAAAAAACGTTAAAAAGCCAAAAAAATAAGAAAAATTACTCAGAACAGAGAACATAAACATCCTCACGACTTTAATCCCCAGCCAAGATTATCCCCTCACATCTCTTAGGGCTTACTAAGTAGTACCAGCTCAGGACCGTCAAAGTTCTTAGATTACATTTGGCACTCACCCTCATTTTGTACCTTAGACCACACTACCTTAGATCATAAAGCGGGGTCGCTTCCAGTAGACCACCAGACTTATACTCAAAGTGAATAAGACGTTCAAAATGGTAGTGGCTTATATACTTTAATTTATTTTTATATAATGTATACAATTGCTATTGCAAAAAAAAACAAGCAAGTCACTCAGAGTGGAAAAGAAAACCGAAAGAAAATACTGTGGTCGAACTCTTCTTGGTCTAATGAAATATAAATATTCGTCACTTTTTATGCTAACTGTACCTACCTACTTAAGATCACCGCCGGGCATAGACTCGGGATTTTTCTAGATTCAAGAAGAATTTAGAATTAAATGGAGCAGCTATTTTTATTAAAAATGACAATACTTTTTATCTTATTAAAAAAGTGCTCATAATTATTATTATGCATAATATAACATTCTTGAACATTATGCTAAACTAAGCTTATACAATATTTTCAACCATCTTACTATACCGGGTGAAATAAAACCACTAACTCTGCTTTACATATATTTTTGCCAACTAGATATTAAACTTTTTTAAAGAACAGCTGTTTTTTTACCACTTCCAGTGTTGGTTTCATATAAACTGGCCGAACTACACAACCGTACCACGGTTAAGAAGCGTAAAAAGATATTCATATTGATGAGTATTTTTACCTTATATACGCGTAGCCAAGTTAAGATTACTGCCAGACTAGATTTACCTAGCTTTAAGACGTTTCTAAGTGATCTCAGATTCCAATGAATGACCTTTTGACTTTAACTGAAACGCTCAAAAACTCTATTTACCCAATCGCACCGAGAGTTCCAAGAGTTATGTTCTAGGAACGTTATATAAAAAAAACACAGTATAAAGCAATCGTTTAAAATTTTAGTTTATAATAAATTTGAAGTCAGCGATCAAGCAATACTTAATTTGTTATTTTGATAATTTATTGAAAGTAAACCAGAGCCCAAGAAAAACATTCCCTAGATTCCTTCCTCATCCATGACATGAAAAATGGTAGGCTACGTTTCATTTTGTATTCTCTGTTGAAAGATGCAAAAGAAAGGGCTTCAGACTATTTGCATTCGTTAAAAATGTTGAATTCTTTGTATTGTGCTCTGTATGTAATCGTCTTATACTGTGACCGAATAGTTTACGTACTAAACGATGAAGTTTTTGAAAAGAAAGTAAACTAACCAAATTAAAAAGCCCTGTTAGACTTTTAGCGAATTTAAGGCAAGCAATATGTGACTTTTATCCAAAAAAATTACGTGCCTAATTCAAATAAATAATGCTGGACAATATTGATAATTAATGATAATTTGGTAACCTGTGCTCATTTTCAATTGTCTTTTATGTAATAAACACAAATATAATTGTATAAATATATAAGTATATATAAGAGTATGAAATCATACTAAGAATTACAAGCAAATTACTGTAAACAACGTGAGATTTGTTATTTTTCTTCAGATGTAATATTATCTAATCATCTCCTTCAATAATATTTTATCAAGCGTTCCGAGACTACGATCCGGTAAGATTCAGATGCAAGGTTCCTAAGCTAGTGCTGACATCTCCACCTCCGTGATTACAGATAATGGTATTACATTCCAATGTGTAATGTGAATTAGGTATTCCGTGCCAATTAAGTGAGAGGGAATTACGCTTGTTAGCAGTTAGCACCTAAATAATTAGTGACTAGTTAGATATATAGGTACTAACTTGTACCTACTCGCTACTGTATGCATTTTTAAATCAATCTTGATATTTTTTTTGTTTATTACTTACACAGTTTTATTCATAAATAGAAATGTGTATTATCTAGCGGGTTTCTCATGTATTTTAGGTTGATTAGTAGGTATATTTTATTCTATTTAAATGCTAGAGAAACGCGCGCGTCTTCGTCCGAGTTAACTTAACTTCAATTCCCCGCTGTACCCATTTTGAGGTTGAATTACGGAGATTCCTTACTTAGTACAACTTCTACGTACCAAGGCAAAAATACCTTGAAAATTTTAAGTTGCAACGACCAGTGGTTTAGGCTGTGCATTGTCTATTATGTCAGTCAGTCATTTAGTAGATAAGGGCTGTTTAAAAGTCGGTATATTAATTACCATATTTAGTGCACCATCGGCCATTACTGTTATGTTTAAATATTTTCTGTGCCAAGGTTACCTAAAATTTGATAACTGAATTTTTGCAACCAGTTACGAAAAAACATAAGTGTGCAAAGTGTAATGTTCAGATAAATACTGTGTCTCACGAAATTCAAAATATTCAAGAATGTTTTACCCTATAACAAACTGAGTAACTCTGGCTAAAGCTATAACAAAAGTATCAAGACCTACCACCCGCCGAATCGGCCGCATCCGAAGACGTGCCAGTCCGCTACATTGCTCCGGACAAAGGGGTTTTTTTTTCGACTTTGAAAAATCGCGGCGCGAGAGGGTTGAACCCAAAACATTTTAATGCCATTTGCTAGATTGCGTCTTGCATTTTTCCGCCTTCCGATAACTTGCTAATCCACGAAAGGGATTAAAGTATCTTAGTATCTACGTTTTAGTGTGATTTTTTGCGACCCTTAAGACCCTTAGCGGTGATTAGAGAAAGGGTAAAAGCTTGGTAAAAGCCCTTCGAGTAATTATTTAACATTTCCAGTACTTGGGCTGCTTGAATCATTTCTTTTGTTTCGAACGAGCCTGGCTCTAGACAATGAGATAGTACTGATTGAAGTGCTTGGGCATCCAAAGAAAGTGTCAGTCGATGAAATTGAGTTTTTATCGAAGATATTTTAATGGACTGATTGAAGAGATGCGTTTGATATTTGAAATAATTTCATATTTTTAATCCAGCAATATGCTAAGAGGCTTCTACATAATTCTGAATCTAAAATATAGCAGTCATAGTTGACAAAACTACTGTTTTCTGATCAAATTGAAATAGGTAAGGAACTAAGCTTAATGAATGACTGTAGATTTGTTCTTGACTGTGCATTTACTACTGATATTTGAACTTAATTTTACGACACGTAAGTTTGCGAAGGTGTTAAATAATTACAGTTAGGCACATATACGTCAAGGAGCTAACAGGGATTACCGTTTTGTTTACCCGGGGCACAACGTTTAATTGTTTCCCAAACTTAACTTAAATTAATTTTAGTTTGATTTGTCAAGCTAAACTTGAATGTCAATGGCTGTATAGTAGAGGAGGTAGAAAATATGAACTCAGAAGTTTGGTACTCGTTAAAAGTTCACAAAGCTTGATATCTATAATACAAATCTTTGCCCTGGCATTTAGCTAGACAGCTATCTAAAAGGCTGGTCATGAAGACTTGAAATTTATTCAGGATATATTAGTTTTGACGAAATAAGAAGATGGCGAACCTGACGATAAGTGGTAACTATCACCTATAGAACATTGCTTCGCAAATCACGCACGCTTTAAAACATACCCTGCAGTACACTGTAACGCAACCATCAACCTTTCAGCCCACCCAAAACCGGATCTCAGCGACGACGGTGCTTAGCGGCAGAAATAGGTATGGTGGTAGTACTTCCCTGGACGAGCTGTTCATAACCTACACCACCACTAGTTTTAGAAAGCGTACCTAATCACCATTTTATTTTTCGAATATTTGGCTACTATAAAGCAATCGTGATTTTAGATAAATATCCTCTTCCAAAAGTGAAAAGTTATCGACAAGTTATTACAGCAAAACTTGTTTTCGAAATGCCTCTAAAAGCTAATTAAGATCTTCGACAAACCTTTCACTACAAACACAAGCCCGGTTACTACACCGAAAGGTTAATTAAGCAAAACAAAAAGGGGTTAAACAAAATCAATAGAGGCAAATTCATTAAGCGCTAAGCAGATTGAAACCCGAAATGGCGTGCAAGATGGCGGGTTAAGGCGGTGACAAAGCGACGTCGTTAGTCCGCGAGCCCTCTTATTAACCTTATGATGTACGAGGGCATCTGTCTTGGTGGCTCTTGCTTGTGACGTCACTGCGTAGGTAGATATTATCTATCTATGCTTAACGATACAGAGTTTTGAGACAGGCAAAACTTAGATAAAAACTAAAGATCGCGCAACGACCCTCTATTGTAGGTACTAATAGCGTTTTGGGGGGTCTGGCATGTGTCGTCATTAAATAGGTTTGATGCCTATATTTATGAGGCATTTACTTAGGCTTATTTATTTAGTTAAAATAAATGTAATTCCTTTAGTCTCTTGCATATGTGCTCATATCTTTACCTAGAATTTATATGCAATTGTTTTCTAGCATAGTACCATTATTTAGAGCATAGATTAAACTTATAATAATGTATTTACAACATGCCTCTATCCATTACAACCATACGCCACATCTCGGAAGGTCGCTGATGCAATTTAATATTGTTGCTGCGTCGAATATTGAGGATAGACGTCGAATATTGTAGACGCCAAATATTGAGATGTACTAAACCTGTACTGTGACCCATAGATACACCATATCATTCAGGTTTCAGTTCAGGTTAAAAGGATTTATTAGTTACAGATAAACATCATACATACATGGATAAATAAAATAAGTTCCTTACGGATAAAGACGTATATCTCTGAAATAAGTAAAACAAATCAGAAACAGGCACAGTACCAAGTAACATCAAATCAAGATTCTTTGAGGATTTTTAAGGAGGGTAGTCAGAGGTACATCCAAGTATTACATAAGGCGCGTTACTACATTTTGCAGTAGTAAGTATTCTGAATCAAGTTAAATTTTATACGTCTACACGACATTTTTAATGAATATTAAGCAATCAAACTCAACTTTACTAATTACTATTTCATTGCTCAGTAATAAAATAAACTTTGTTACTAAGATATCGGAGGTGATATCGTGATATCGTGATGCTATTTCTATTTTTTTTTCAATCAAATGCAACTTTTACATCTGCATTCAACAAAACGACGGATAATTCTGAAATTATGTAAGTTATGAAAATTGCATCGCATTTAGAGTTAATCGCGCACGCATCATCATGCGAATTCATTTCGCCGTTTAAAGGCTGTAAAAGCGCGAATCACGCCATACAAAAGGCTATATGAGGTGGGTGGAACATTTAAAATTTACAAATGCGTAATTATGCACCCGCATTGTCGCGTGGGTGGAAGGGTTACCCTTTCTTCCACCCTCCCCCTACCCCCTCGCAATCCCGGCTTCCGGGCCTAATGCTATATTTAATTTTCTCTAAGGCTCTCTCATTAATAATACGAAGGCTGCGACTTTAAGTGGCGCTCACACGGCGACGTGAGGTATTGGGATGTGTTAAATGTTTGGATGACGCATTTTTTTGTGATCAAAGTAGGTAGGTCAGCGAAAAACAGTAGGTGTTTTAAGACCTTTCTTTAGCTAAGGATTTACGTACAAACGTTTTAATATTACTTCATTTTCAGCCACACATGTTTTTCTCCCCTAAGGGTGGTTCCGGTATAGAATAGGTCATTTCTACATAATTTATCATCTTACCGTGGTTATGGAAGCATCTAAGGGACCAGAGATAGGTAAACTCCGTAGTGTACTATCTTGAGTACACTTATCTATTCAGCAATCGGACTTATTAAGGCTGATAATGATGATGATCTTTTTCTATTTCGAACTAAAACTAGTATTACAACAGCCACATCCAAGTTTCAAACATTCGTTCCCAAAATGTGTATCTATCAGAAGTTCGCGCGTGAGTGTGGATAATTTATCATGATTTTGCAAGGGTTATTGGTACTCGAGTTAAGAGGGCAGAGGCCTTCACTCACTTCCGCTCATCACAGCCGCGAAACGTGGAATTTACATATTGAAGGGCTCGCAAATTGTTGAGAAAGTGAAAACAAAGCTAAGTAGTTACTCTCCTTGTATCAGTGAGTACCTTTTAGCTATCTACGTAGATGAAACGAATAGGCCTCATAAATTCTGTGTACTGAACATTCACAATCTGTAATAGTTGTAAGAATTTTTATCCTGAATGACAGACTGACATATAGACAACGCACTGCCTAATCTACTGTTATAGAAACTTGAAATTTTTAAGATATATTCGTCTTGGTGCATAGAGAAGGAAAGGAGTTCCTGAAACTCAACCCCTAAATTGGTATAGCGGGGGTTGAAGTTTGTATAAAAATAACTTCGGACGGACAAAATCACGCGCGTTTAATAGTAATTAAGAAAAATACAAGGACTACTTAAGGTACTAGTCGTATAAATGATGAATGTACACAATTTGAATCTGTCAGCGGATTAACCAAACCAGGTTTCCTAGTTCCTACTAATCGGTTTTATGTATTTTCTACAATTTCACAACTACTAGGCTACTACAGCTAGGAATACTAGAAGACCTGAGGTCAGTATTGTTCTACAAATACGAGTACCTAGTACGAGAACGATACTACGAAATTCCCCAGATACAGCCTGATCTCTTCTTACGTACCTATCCTACCTACCTACCTACATCTAATTTTAAAACATACGCCAAGTGGAAACGATTTTTTAGATAACTCTGTCAATATCATAAAAGTTACCGACAAGAGCAACAAATGAATTTTCTAAGTCTAAATCATCTTTCGTAGATGAAAGGGCCAATGATGAGGTACGTGGTAAACATATTTATTGAAGTCACTAAAAATGTGTATTTCACTTGTGCAAACAATACCTAAGGCACGTTCTATATCACACTATCAAATCCAAATAGAATTGCCACATAAGTTGATCTACACGTAGTCTTGTCGACACAAGAGCGAGGTGTGTAATTGAGTTACAGCCCTTTGACACCCGCCTTAACAAGGTTCCCGGCACTTGCCTACAAGTCAGCAGCAATGAGATTTCAACTCGCCAAGTTGGGTTTAATTCCTTCATGGCATCTCAGAATGTTAATGATGTTTGATACTTTATATCATTTGGTTCTTTTATAATAATGCTTTATTTTTAAAGATTTTTTAAACTGACAAAGGATGGGTTTATTTTTTTATTTTACTAGTTAATTTTCGTGCTGATTTTCGTGATGAACATTAGATGTTTGTTCTATGTTTGGGTGTTCTAAGTATGTATTTACAAAAAAATACACAATATTCTATCAGCTATCTGTATGTAAGCACTACTTTACTTATTTTGGGGCTAGAGAGTTTTGTGTGAATGTGTCTCAATATTGATTTCAAAATACAAAAAAAGCTGATGGATATTTCAATCAGCGCCATCTAGTCCTTAGGTAAGCAAACTTTGTACTATGAGAGCTTGTACTGTTAAATTTAAGTAATGCTTACTTAAACGGCACTAAGCACCTTGCTGATCAGCTAGAAATATAACTGGGTACTTTTAACAATAGGTAACCGTTAAGTTACTACTACTCTTCTCATCTGTAATCGTTTTGGATAGCAAGAGCTAAACAAATGACTAGCATAAATGAGAAGTATTTAAGTATATTTTATCTGTTATTCGGTTCCCATAGTATAAGGTCTGCTTATGTCTGTCTTATCAATAGGTTATGCGAAGAGGATGACTTTGACCTTTTTGTGGTTTCATTGACGAAATTTACAGAAAGAGCTTTAATTTTGTTTTAGGATAATAGCTATAAGAAGTTGTTTTACAATGTCAATTTAGTTATTACTATTAGGGCATTGTAAAAATAAATAAATAAAATGTTTTTTTTATTTAACTTGCTGATGGTACAAACAAATGGCCCACCTGATGTTAATTGGTTCCCATTACCTATAACAGAGCATTGCCTAGCTGGTCAGGCTCGTTAACGTGCCCTACAACGCATTACTTTGCGTTCATCAACATGAGGCATGCAGGTGTTAAGCCTCGTGTGCCTCTAACTTTACCGGCACCCACACCCTTCAAACCGGAATACAGCAAGCTGCTTGGCGGCAGAAATAGGCATGGTGGTAGTAATGTCAGTTTTATGAAAAAAATTATGATTCCAAGCAAGCAATGGTAGTCAAGATCCTGTCGAAACATTTGAAAAATTATAGTTTACATGTGTCAAAGACATTATTTATCAATTTACACATCCAGTTACAGCCTCCAAATCGCGTTTCCCGTCGGCCCCCTGCCGCGCGTCTCATAGCAACGACACCCGTCGCTAAGCGTCGGCTACACGACTCTGTATTAAATAGCTTGCACCTAATAAACTCTTATAATATGTAGGGATTTGTTTTTTTTTTAATTATTGTTTTATTCTGTGGCTTACTTTTTTTGCTTTAGAGACTTTATAAATTTTACACCCTAACATGCACTGCTATATTAATTCTCACATGCCTGTAATTTCACCCTTCCAACCGGAACATAGCAAGCTGCTTAGCGGCTGAAATAGGTATGGTGGTAGTACTTCCCCGGACGAGCCCTTCACTAAGAGCTCTCCTACTACTGAAACTACTAATGTATTAAGAATCAGTCTTTAGATGATATATTGTACATACAATACTGTTTTAATAAAGTTCAAAAATTTCAGAGTACAGAGTAACAAGTTTTGTTCTTGCAGGTGTCAAAAGAGGGCTCCAAATTGATAATTAATTGTTGCTCGAAAGTTCTCGGCCAAATTAAATCCCCTTTTGAGGCGTCCGTCGGAGGTCGGAGGAGTGACAACGGTCCGTACTGACAATTTAATATCTGCTGGATAGAAATGTCGCGTGTCAGGTGCTTGGGTAGAGACTGTACAAGCTTACCTATAGTATAGGTCCTATACACCTATTGTAGAGCAAACTTCAAATATGAAACTTAATGTAGTACTAAAGTTTTTAATAAAACCGCAATTTAAATAGGTAAGTAAAAAAAATAATAATACCTGATAACTTGAAGGGTAGAGATCCCATTAACGGATCAGGTGCGAATCGAGGACCAAAGTGGAACGGATGGAAGCCATGGTGCCGAGTCTTGGACCTTGGCTCTCGGGGACCGTCAACTGTCACTTTGATGGCTTTCTGGTAGGTCGCCACTTGTGGGGGGGATGTTGCCAGCATTATTGTGAGGGTGAATGACTTTCCTGAAACATATATTTTACATTGATTTCATGTTAGGTATGATTATCAAGTAGCACATAGAAGTTTATTCTACTAGACTGAAAACAAATATCTATACAAAGTTCATTACACAAATGATAAGATGTTAGAACAGATTAGTTATTCGCAAAATTCAACAGTCTATCAAGAAACCGTTCTGGAATCCATAGCGTCTTGGATTCCTGACGCGGCGAGGTGGATTTGTGGGGCGGTGGTGCGGCAACGTGCGGGCATGAGACGCATGCCAACGCGAACCGGGTTTTGGATTGGAATTTAAAATAACCCTTTAAATAGGGAGAAAAATAAAGAACAATTATAGAACCACGGGCTTTGTTGGGTTTGTAAAAATAACGTTATCCTCTAAACCTGAATAGTACGTATACTTACCATAGTATCCTTGATATATTAGTTCTGCTTATTTTGCGCTTATTATTTTCATAGAAGCTTCAATCTCCTACATCTTATACCCATTTAAAAGTTGGATTTCGGGAATTCTTTTACGACCTTAACACCTATACGAATTTACCCTGAAAATTCTTAAAGTCTGTGCAAGCAGTGGTTTAGACTGTGCGTTGTGTTTACAGCCAGTCAGTTAAGATAAAGTTTCTTATAATTGGTATACATGATGATGGATTTTTTCAATTTGTAATCAAACTCAATTTAAATGATTGTATAAAATAATTCTTTTCATTTAATCCATAAACACAGCTTTACCCTTTAATTGCCAATTAATCTCATAAAAACAGCCAATGAGCTGAAATATAGGTGATGAAACTACTCATAGCTTAATATTTAGTACGCGTTGGCGTGAAGTCGGAATGCCATCGTAACACATCCACCGCAGAGCGGCCACAAACGCGGCGAGCGTTTGAACAATCAATGGCATAACGACACTACGGTAATTCTGGTGAACTTCATCGGTTGACACTCAAAACCCACATGCTAATGAGTACATACGCCAATTATAGGGACGATAGGGAGTATATTTTGAGAGTTTATGCAATTTACATTTTGATGAGCTACGATATGCTACGACCGTAGAGGGTCTACGAAAACATACTCACCTATCGAAGCTACGATTCATTTTGTTTCAAAAAACACGGTTTAAAAAACCTAACACTATACAAAGCTCTTTACACAACACGTTATTATAAGCTTCCTACAGAAATGCGCGCAACTTAGTCCGCGTGAAGTTCTTTTCATGTAAACTTGAACCCCCCACTGTACCCGTTTAGAGGTTAAAGTTTTAGAATTCCTTTTTAAGTACATCCCTACAGATCAAAGCAGATGTATGCTAAAAGTTTTTAGTCTCTATGACCAGTATTTTAGGCTGTGCCTTGTCTATTGTGATAGTCAGTCAAGTCAGGACAAAGTTTATTATAATTGGTATAGATTAGTTTGCTTGGAAATATGAAGTCATTATAACCCTAACGAATATAAGTTTTTATTTTAATAGATTTCCAAATTTTACTATCTTAATCTTCGAATTGAACTCAGCCACTCAGTACCTAGTGTCTGAATTATCATTTTAGGGTGTCTACTCACTGTGTTGGGTTCCAGTACCACCAATACTTAACCAGTGAGTCGGTATAGCATTCCGTCGCGCGGTGGTTCCGAAAACAAAAGAGATGGTAACATTCCCAGCATCTGGCCAGAAGCCAAAAGCTGCGGCGGTGCTAAGAGGTATCACAAATGGACGCACTTTTATCAATAGCTAACGTACATTTTAAACAAAATAAGCATCAAATTAAATAAGTACATATAAAATAATATTGCATTATTGGTAGTTTTCACACAGCGCTTTCATTAGCCATAATAAGAAAAGCTTGTGTGACACAAAAGTATTTTTTCTAGGTGGAGATCAAACTCTTATAGCGTATTTCGAAACGATTTTGAATATATACCAATTTTCCTCGCTATTTAGTATCATTTTAGCAACCTTAAAAAGATTATTAAAGTATTTAATACTAGGTTTATTCACAGGTTCCGAGGTAAAAAGTAAATAAAACTGTAGATAATACAATTTTATAGCAGAGACAAAAGCCATCTATCTATATATACCAATTATAAGAATATTTGTCCTGACTGACTGGAATATAGATAACGCGCAGCCTACACCACTGGTCATAGAGACTTGAAATTATCAAGGTATATTTGCCTTGGTGTGTAGAGGTATATGTATAAGAAATGATTTTTGTCAATTTTGAGTTCAGCTGGTTTTGAAATTTGTACGAATAAACTTCACGCGGACAAAGCCATGCTTGAAACTAAGCCAGAATCATAAAAATAGTGAGGTATAATCAAATTGTTTTTAATATTTTTTTTAATTTACACCCGTTTTCTACTTACCCATTGTGCTATGACAACATATTGTACCACTCATACATAGTGAAATTTCGCGTCCTTTTGCGTAAAACTCATCGGCTAGGAGCCATGAAAACGACATAAACACCCTCCCCACCCCACCGACCCGAAATGAGCGGGCACCCGCTTATTTTCATAAAACCTGCATAAACCCTACTTGAAAGATATCAAGGAAATTGTTTGTGAGCCAGTGGAAATGTATTTGGCCAAATTATGTTACTACTTTTGATTCTCATCGAGCTGTTTACTCGGATTGTTTTAGCTGATGTAAGAGAACGGGCTAAGCCGCAAGTTTCTTGCTGTTCTTTTAAGATTTTCTGAAGATCTTTGTGATCTTTGATGTTTTTGTCTGAAATTGACGCCCAGACTCACCCTCGGAGAATAAAACGTTGGGTTACCTAGATAAAAGACTTTAAAGTTATTGTACCAAGCCGTAATTTTCTACTATTTTTCTAAAATTGGTCGTCTGAAACTCACGCCCAGACTCATCCTTGGAGAAAATAACGTTAAGTCAGCTAGATAAAAGACTGTACCAAGAAAGTGATTGTACCAAGAAAGGTATGAACTCAGCTGTCTCTTGCCTGTTCTTTTATGCTTGGTCGCGAAGAATTGGCGCCTAGATTCATCTAGCTATAAAACTATTTTATGTGATCTGATTGATTCTATGGTATAAGTGGTTACTATCACCTATAATAAAGTATTGCCTCACAGGCGACGCTAGGAACGTGCCCTACGATGTACAGTTCAGCGTTCATCAACATGTCGTATACTGATGTTAAGCATTGTGGTAGTAATAGTAGGTTATTGTCAAGTTCAGTAAACAAGCCTTCACATATTTTTCATGCTGCACTTCTTTAAGGGTTGAATTGGTAATTCGTTTCTGTTGAAACCCTAGGTAAGTACTCTAAGTTACAAAAAATAGGACATAAATATCAGTCATGTGATTCCCATGGTACAAGCTATGCTTAGTTTGAAGCTATATTATGCTGTATAAAAATGTTCTCAAATACTTTATTTTTTTTATTTATTCAAGAATTCTATTCATCATGTTCATGAATTTCCCTCGCTGGTTGAATAACCAGGAAGATATTCTCTCACTTCAAAGGACTTTTCGGCTGAAAAGACGACATTTGTTGCCTTCTCGGTAAATCACTTAGTTATTCATAAAAAAGGAATCCCTCGGGAGCTCTAACATATTGCATCGTGCACGTGCTCACTTCATAAACTGCTGATATTGATCTCGCGAGGGGGCGCCACTGATTGTTCATAAAAATATTACGTATTTAGGTGTTTATACGAATGGCCCGGGGTGGAAGTTCAACTGTAATAAAGCCGGATATGGAGTTAAGGAAATCATTTCAGTTCAAAAATATACCTTGTTACCCTTTATGAAAGTACATATTTCCAATTTTCACTATATAAGTACCTATAGAGAATTGATAAACGATGTTATTAGATTAGTAACGGTACTAGCAGTCACATATATCTAGGTACCGTTTTCATTTGATCGTAATTTCACAATCTGGTATTTTAGTCAATAAGAAGTCCTATCTGTACATACATGACTATGCCTAGTATATAAAAGAGACCTATGACTAATGGGAGCCCAAAAGAATAAAAAAATAATAGTGTCTGTAATCCTGATATTTCCAAATATTAAAGTAACATGCTGGTAGTACTATTCAAAACATTGTTTTAAAAAATGCTGCATACCTTCGCATAATGGAATTCAACAATTCCACGGTCACGTCAGATTAAAAATCAGCTTTATACCGTCATAAAGTAAGCAAGCACCGTAAGATAAGAGTTCCCCGAGCCATTGGGGCTAAATAAAAAATGAGCCACAATCGTAATGGCGCTCCTTTGATCTCGGTTTCATAGCTTATTGGGGATTTTCGGCTTACTGCGGCAATTTGGATATAAAATACCTAATGCAGACTGATACGTATTAGGGACATTAGCAAATTGACTGTGAGCCTGTACGCTCCTCACACATAAACCTTTCCACACTCAACCCCTCCGGACGCTTTACGATACAAACATCCGGCTTATATTTTTCAGAATTGAAGTGATATAAAAATTTTACCCCTCACCAATAAAACGTACCTAATACAAGCGAGACACCGTAAAATCCAAGTTTATTGAAGCTCAAGAACAAGAGGAAAAGTCAAAAGTGTGTACAATTAAAAACCTCCCAGGGGAAGCACCTCAAGCCAACCGGTCAATATTACTTCGCAAGACCCTCAATTTTCACCACTCTCCCCAGCGCTAATAACAATAATTAGGAATGAGTGGTTCAATAATTAAAAACGGAAAAGAGAACAACTCCAAAAAGACGTTCATACCGTGAAGAAACTGATGCTGTCTCTATCCACTCTCACCACACCGCGTACCTGCATCTCAGTCGCTCCCTCGTCTCAATTTCGTTTATGAATATTTTTTGCCAGCTCGATGCTTCTCGTTTAAATTAATAAAAACGCTAATTAAATAACCCATCTTAAAAAGTTGCGGAACCACTTTTTCTTTGTGTAGTGAAATTAAGGTTGTGTTCTAAGTATCATGCAATGCATTTTTTATACAAGATGGAATGATTGTTCATTCATTTACAAAAATAACAACTAACACAAATTATTTATAAATTTACAGATGAAAGAGTTACTAACTAAAAAAACATAGATAAAAAGTAAACGTATAAAAGTAATCCTGAATAAAAATAAGTTAATTCTGGTTTTTCTGCATCACCAACTCATGACATTAGTGCACAAGTTCAAGTCTTGGCTCAAGTTCCCATATCATAAGCTTAGTCTTGGGTATGGTGTTTTTTGAGATGCCTGCCAATATTTATTTATTTATCAGTATATATACTAGTCACAATTATACTACAAAGGTCTAAATATGTTTACGGCTTAAATATAATTAAATGCATCCTAAAATTTCAATTCATGCTTCATTAGGATAAACAGTGCAGTGTTGCTAATTCAGCCCAAATAATCCACAGGCTTAAAACATTAGGGTAAATGAGAGCAGTGTGTATGTACGTAGTGGATCGAAAAAGTTTATAACGAAAGGCAGATGAGTGGTATGGATTTTTTGCTGGGACATACTTATGTAGGATTGAAAGGTAGATATGTCTGTTGCTAATAATGCCTGTTGCTGTCAGCAAGCTAAAAATGTACCAATACTATTATAGCTATCTTTATATTCCGCTTTCTCAGACCAATGACCTCAAAGTGTAAGTTCATTATAAGCCTTAAGAAATATACTGCTACATTAACAAGTAACAATATTTTAAGCCTTCTTCTTCTAAGTCAAAGTTAAAATCTTAAAGATCACTCAGAATTGATCTTGCCGCCAATTCGTCACCATCATGCCTAGAAGTACAGGCAGTTTACGGCTTGGTTCTTACCGTTTTATTGTGTAATTTTTTGTATTAAAAAATATAACATATAGGTACAACTTTAGTGTGGTGCCAATCTTAGTGAGGTGTATTCAAGATAGAAATATGCAATGGCAAATCATGCCAAAAGCACACCCTAAGCGGAGGTCCAAATACGTTTCAAACTAATAATAATGCAATACTACTCAAGAATAGTACAGGCATTGCAAATTGACATGTTAGCTGCCGATGGATAAAGCGACCGGAACATCCGCCAACTTCATGGGTAGAGGAGGCATCATCGATTTTTGGTCACTTTTTGAGAACATTATGTATTAGTTATGTAAGCCAGATGTTTTCTAAAAATACATTAGGTACTAAACATAATATTTGATCCATGAGTAGAATGCAAAAAATATAGTCCAGTTCTTCAGGCAGATGAAGTCGCGAGTGTGGCCTAGTATTGGAATATTACTTTCCTTGTCGTTAGGGAGGAAGCGTTGAAAGAGCCTATTGTGTCGCTTCACCAACAATGTTTGTTAACTAGCATTGTTTTTTCAAATCTCAAACGTTTGTTTGGGGAGTTATTAAACAAACTGGAAGTTTCTTCAAAAATATTGCGTTTTAAATCCCAGAAAGCAAAGTTCGTTATAATCACACTGTTCCAAAATTCACCATTATGAAGTTAACTCGAAAGTTTATTAGCCAAATTCATTCTTAAAAGTCCTAATGAATTTTCATATTCTTTTCAATTGCTTGCAAACTCCTAAATGATTTCACATTATTGTCACACGGTGCAGGCAATTAAAGAACATAAGGGACAAACGAGATCGAGGGTGTTGGTACTCACTCGTATTTTTATCGCGAGGTGGGGTCAATCAATCGATTAGCAGATGTCACCTTGGCTACTGGCGCGGTAAATTGGGGCTTGCACCGGCATAATAAAGTTTAATTTAAATCAGTGGTTATTACGAAAGTGGGAATGAAGTGGTCCAATAGTGATAATATTTTATGGCTGTGTTTTTTTCTTATTACTGATGTAAGACGTGATACTGAGTGTCGTGTATGTACAGTTAAGTTTCGTTCATTTTAAATATTTGAAATTGCCAGTATTTACATAATAGGTATAGTTCTGAAAGTTGTCAAAGATTCGAGTATTTTTTTTCAGAACAGGACATGTTTTTGTAAAACCATTCTTATAATATAATGTTTTAAGTTATTAAAATGATTTAAAATTATGCATAAAGTTTTATCTAATTTGTTCTAACAAGAATAAGGATAAATGACATTGAACCGAGCAAAAAGCAGTCTGGGGTACTCATTAAATTTTTCACTTATTAAAAATTCCCTCAACGTCCCTAGCCGTTAGATACGCCACTTTTTATCTGGAACGTAACAAAAGTTATACCCGCGGTGCCCATCTCCCCTTGTCTTTTCACTCGATAATTTGAGTGAGATTTTCTCGCAATTTAAGATAAACAAAGAGAGCGCTTACCCTTAATTGGAAAGCAGAGCGTTCAGGAAGGAACGTGACAAATAGACACCTCTTAACTTCTTTTCCACTTTTGCCGCCACTCAGGGCTATATTGGTTTTTTCGTGTACACGTTAGCCGAGAGCTTTTGTTTGTTTAAGGAATTTTTAATGAGGGTTCTCTTTGGAGCTCTGAGGACACAAATCAACACCCTTCTAGATTCCGTGGCCTTTCGGCGTCGATTGCGATGTAAGCCTGCGAGACTTACCTATTATGAGCGAACACTAAACTATTCAGTAAATGCATTGAGGGAGTTTTTTGTGGGACTTAAACATATCAGTTCTATCTATACTAATAATAGGCTCCGAAACTACTGGACCAATTTGAAAAATTCTTTCACCGTTGGAAAGCTACACTATCCCCGGGTGAAGGCTATATTATATTTTCTTAAAAATTAGGGATCCTTACTAAAACCCGTGCGAAGCCGGGACGGACCGCAAGTATAATAATAATAATAATAAATATTTGTGGACATTTTTACACATCATCATATGATTATGACTCTTACATACATAAAAAAAATAACAAGCAGTTTTCTTTTAAGTTTTTTTATGCTTTAAACGCATAATTTGCTTGCTAATTTTGCACATTGTGTTGTCTTAACACTTGTAGCACTTCTTAGTAATTGATCTTCCAGGCTTAAATTGATACTTTAACATTTAACCCTTACGTGGCATCACGCAAAAGAACTTGCATATCGTATATTTACGTACGTTTATTTCAAAGATAGTGAAGCTTTACAAGACTAAATATTCATCCAAAAATGGTGATATAATCTATAACAATTATAAAAATCTTTAACTTGACTGACTAACGTATAGACAATACAAAGTCTTAACGGTTGGTCGTAAAGACGACATTTTCCGGGTAGGTATGTGTTGGTACGTAGGTTTATACTAAGCATGGAATTCCTGAAATTCAACACCTATAGAGGTTGAAGTTCGTACGAAAATAACTTTCACGTGGACAAAGTCGCGAGTGCTTCCACTAGTATTTGAATAGAATTTGCAACTTTACTTATTTAACTTAAACGCATCTTACAAACGTTATATTAAATAAATAATAAAATAAATAATGCCGGACGATCCACACAGCATCATCTAGCCCCAAGCTAAGCAGAGCTTGTGTTATGGGTACTAGATGACTGATATACTTAATACAATATTATATTACATACATAAATTTTTTTTTTATTATACATAGAAAATACCCAGAACACCCGGAATAAATATTTGTAGATCGTACAAACATTTATCCCAAGGCGGGAATCGAACCCGCAACCTCTGCGTCGCAGGCGGACATTCGCCCGCCGCGCCACATCGGTCGTCATATTACCTACCTGTATTGAAGGTTGTAGGAAACGACTAATAGTAACGGGCAGCAGGATGTCCTTAGTACTTATCAATAATACTGCGATCATTCTCTCCAAATATGGGTGAAGCCTATGCCTTATTCAGCTTGATACCCACAATATTGTCACTTGAGAAAATTTTCCCCAGTGGTCACCAGTAGCTTATAAACGAGATTCATTTTTTAACTCATAAACTTCCTGCAGATAGATTGAGTATATTGTTCTACAATGTTTTTAAAAACAAAAGAATTGCTAGTCCTTTATTTTCCAAGTACTATAAAACATAGTTGTGTTTTATCCTGGGGAGTATGGATGGATACGAAGGTTTAATTTCTTGACGATTACCTACAAAGATTTGCTCAACATTCAAGGTACAATTTATGTAAACTTTGAATGTTTTGTAAGCATCGATCGTTACAAATGAGCAGCGAGCGAGCAAACCAAAAGTTTGGGGTAGCAAACATTGAAGGAACATCAACTGTAAACTCGCATCTCATATTCAAATAGTGCGGGAAACTAACGAAGCGGGTGGGGGAGGGTAGAACAACTTGTAAGAAATAACGTACCCCACGGGGGTGTGTCATCTGCTGTGTCGAAGCGAGAAAACAACCAGGATAAATATTGTATGAGGCACGGGTATACAAAATGTACCTACTGCGTAAGCAGAGTCATATAAAATATAAATAAATAAATAAATAATGCTGGACAATCCACACAGCATCATCTAGCCCCAAGCTAAGCAGAGCTTGTGTTATGGGTAGGTACTAGATGACTGATATACTTAATACAATACTATATTACATATATAGATATTTTTTATTATACATAGAAAATACCTAGAACACCCGGAATAAATATTTGCAGATCGTACAAACATTTATCCCAAGGCGGGAATCGAACCCGCAACCCCTGCGTCGCAGGCGGACATTCGCCCGCCGCGCCACATCGGTCGTCATTTCTTAACATTTCTGAAGCAAAAGCACGTGATTGCACTATTTTTTTTAAACTTTTGCGATTGTAACACCTTAAGATATTATTATTATTTTTCTATCCAAAGGTTGTCTGGAAGAGATCGCTTACTAGTGATAAGACCGCCCATTGTACATATATTTATTTGTTTTGTAAGTTTTTATTTTTGTTAGTTTGTAAGGTGTAATGAAGTATTTTCATTCATATGTTAGCTGCCCGTCCAGAAGTCCTGTGGAAACCAACCCATCAGTGGATTTGTTTAGTGGATTAGAGTAGAACAGGCCCATTGCTGGGGATGGACCTCCCAGGACGTTTCCAGGTAAACGTCTTTGTACTTGTAGTCGGAGTACGTATGACCTGAAGTTTTTTTTTACCTCGATATCTTAGTAACCGTAGTTTACGAGTTTATTCAACTCGTAAACTTACCAAAAAAATTTGTTACTACAACCTACTAGAAAAAACTTTTACTTAGTGACCCTAGTCGAATCCAACTGATAGATAAAAGTGTAGCTGTTGGAATTTAGCGAACAAAAGCTTTCAAAGCATTTCAAAATAGTTGTTGAAACTAGGTTAAGCCGTATCCATCAAGGTTGATTAAAGATTCACAAGCATAGATTTTCGTATACGCCTACAGATCAATTACCCCCATTGACTTAATATTGGAACAAAGAGAGACCTGTTGAAATATTCACAAGGCGCCCGGCTTTGTTTTTGAGTATTCACTCAGGGGAGAGGGAGTTTTTATGAGTAGATGTCTACATTATCGTAAACATTTCGTATACGTAGTTATGAAAGTTTAAATTGTTTTGGTTTTTAGCCGTCTGGAAACGTTGTTGGATACTTGGACCCATGTGTAGAATACGAATATTAACAATAAATAATAATAAATAAATTAGTAATTGAACAATATAGTCTGTGGCATATATACTTCAATTCAGAAAAATTGAGCCACCACTAAAGTTATATTTTGATTACGAAAAAAAACAAGACCCATTCAATGCTCTGCATTTAGCCATAAGCGTTTTTATATAAGAGCGTACAAGTTTTCAACACAATCACAACGATCACTGTATGAAACTAATTTGAATCCAAAATATGACTATACTATAGCAAAATCAGGCAATATAATAAAGCTTATAATGTCTTACAGCGCAAATTCATTGTCATGGTTTTAGTGAACTGTTTCATAGTAGGTAAATAAGGTCAGTAAACGGTCAACCGCCTTTCAGTCTGGAGTCGCGACGCCTACACTTGTAGTGATGCTTTATGCTAATAAAACGCTTAGTGGCTTCAGCCAATCGAAGCCTCATGCTATTTATAATCAAATATTTTATTGAATATTAAAAATATGAGTATCAACATTATACTGTTAAAATTTATCTTTATCCTGACTAACTGACATATAAATTACGCATATCCTAAACTGCTGGTCGTTAGAGACTTGCTATTATTAGTATCCCAAAATTTACCCTCTGAATGAATCGGCGGCGAATTGAAGTTTGTATGAAAATATTTTCATGCGGAAGACGATTTCGCTAGCTGATACACTAGGGTTTTACACATGATATTAAAGATATTAAAGAATGCCAGTATTTACCTAACTGTAGATACTTGCATTATTGTTTATTTTATTACTTTTCTAATCCATTATACAAAATAAAATTTTCAGGAAAACTGTGTAATAACAGTTTCATATCAATCACGGTACTACGTAAAGTGAATTTTTGACTTACCTCGCCCACTTCTACCGACGAACCTCAGGTCGTTGAATTTGGCTACTTGGTTCTTCATAACAGCTGTACAGTTCCTAAGCTCAGCGGAGCAGTTCTCGTCGTTGCCAGCTCGGACGGTGACCAAAGTTCCGTCGCCAACTTCCCCGAGAGCAACCACTTTGAACGCCATTGGGAGAGTTTTATTAGAACGCCAGTGTGGAGGGAGGACGGTGCATACCTAAAATACAAAACAGGAAAAATAATGAATAGTAATTTTAAGTTTTAAGTTTAGTAACAGTAATTTTTTTTTAACCTATTGTGTCCCCCTGCTGGGCAAAGGTCTCCCCTAAAATCTTCCACTGGTCCCGGTCTTTGGTCCCCCACCAATCTTTTCTATGGGTGTCAAGATCGTCCCGCCAACGTCTTCTCGGCCGGCCCGGTCGTAAGATTAAGTAATACATAAGAATGATTATACCATAACCTTTCATTGACCAAAAAACCCTGGAAAAAAAGTGCCCTAAATCTTAATCATCGCAGAGTGGCTCAATATTGATGTTAGCAAAATTACGGGCAATCCTTGCACAATGTGTATACTATAAACTGTATATTTTTGATGTTCAATTATTTTCTGTTTCAGTTTCTAGAAATTCTGGTTCAGTTCTTTTCTAGACATTCGAATGAAAATACGTACCACATGCGGGCTACCAGTCTTCACAAGCTCTCCAGGGTGATCAGCCAGCAGTCCTTCTAACGTCCTATCCGCCAAGAGCTCAGCTGTCAGCGGTTGGCTCGGCAGCCCATAGGAGGAGGATGGAGCTTCATGACCCAGACCGTTGGTGGTCGAGCTCACTTCACTAGACAGGTGCATTTTAGTCAGTCACTTAGCACTCAGTTAACACAGTACCCGTCACATAACGCGTGTTTTGAAATGGTTGCAGTACGGCTGCATATTATGAAGGTGAATGTTTTCTTTTGAGGTCATCTTTGCAATTCCTGTAACAAAATTTACTGGTGAATCACATTGGTCGCAAAATATATAAATATATATTTGTGGACATTTTGTAACATCTTTGTAAAAACATACTTAGAATACAATATAAAACAGATATAACATATAACAAATATGACAATAATATAACAAATATGTAGATATGTTAGTCAAAGCCAAAAAGCATTTATTCATTTATTTTTCTCAAGTATAGTTATTTTCCCGTATACCACCAACCAAATATGATAAAAAGTCGTGTTTTTTTATTAATAGGGCAAAACGCATCGAGAGCTATACGTATAAAGATCATGACTTTCTTTGAACTTTGGTTAAATCGACAATAGAATTGGAATCAAAGCAAGCTGCCGCTACTGGCATGGCGCGAGGGTGCGAGCGGGCACGGGTGACAAATCATGCGAATATCATGAAATATTCTTTCAGATGTACTGGCTATATTAACTTGTCTGAAGAACGAGACTACTTCACTTTTATATTTTTAAATATTATATTTATAATCTAACTAAATTGGCAGATAAATTATTTGCAATCTCTTTTTGGTAACATGAAAGTGACAGTGAAAAAACGATTGTAAAGAAACGTTATAAAATGTCAGAGATTATGAATCAAACACTAGTTTAGTATAATTAATGCCAGGTAAGTTTATTCTAGCAGTAGCGATGGGCTTACAACCTGGTGATAAAATACCAGCTATAGCAAAATGAGGGAATGTACCAAATATAATATTTGAAAAAACCTCTGACTACCTCCTACCATTAGACATCCTCAAAGAATCTTGAGTAGGTACTTGGTACTAAGAGATCTGAGGGGATATCTAGCGCACCTGGGGATTAAAATCATGAAGCTATTTCATTTTTTTTTAATAAGAATCGTTACTTGTCAGATAGGTCTTCATCTCATTGGCTCACGTCACAGTGACAGTTGACTGGCCAATGAGGTGAGAGTATGTCTGACAGGCAACGACCTGAAGACTACTAGCGGACGCTTGTAGATACCAAACCAGATATTGGAACCCGGTAATAGAGTGCGAAGATACAAGACGAGATGTAAAGGTGGCCACACGTAATATAAATGTATAATGCAGTCTTACATTTTTCATCTACTGTTAAAAACGTCTGCTTTCTATTTTTGCGCTTGTGTTTATGTAAGAACCAGTTTTGAGTTGATAAATTTTTCATTCGAAATATCAAGCAAACAACAAAAGCTATGAACCAAGAATATCTCTGAATCAAAGTAAACAGCAGTAAAAGACATGTCAGGGTAACCCCTTGCCGGAATTAAGTTTAACATCCCAATCGACATATCGTGTAGCCTATTTGTACGCCTTGGGGAGGGCGAATTTATTCTTAGTGTTATTGCCGATACAATCAATGGAGTGATAAGACTATGGATGTGGTGCTAGACGAATCTTTTTTTTACCATTTGTTTTGTAGCAACAAAGTCTACTACAAAGGTACTATGTGATGTTTGGTTTTGTGACTCGTCAGAGGAAGTATGAAATAGTCGTATTACTACAACCGTCTTCTTCATTTTTAACTAGGTTTCGCTCATGTATAAAAAAACTCCCTGTACCAACCCCCTGATTGCGTATTTTCTATTGCTAACAAGTTCCTGTTGATGTATCAAATATGACAGATTTGCTATAGAAAATATGTCATACTTGACCCTTGCAATAGGAATTTGCTAGCAACAAAAATTATCTATCATACTCTAAAGTGCTTTCAAATCAGTTGAATTGTTACGTAATGGTTATCCACATACAAAATAGATACTGTTTTAAGTTTATTTACTGTATCACGTTACCTATGTGCATACTTTATTATTACCAATATAAATTGGTAATATAACGTCTCCATATTTTATTTCTTCAATCCTTGTGTGCAATTGTGTAGTTCTAAAGATCAAAGTGAATCTGGGGCGCGGTGGCTAACCAACCGTGCTTGGTGACGGAAGGTGGATTTTTCGCGACTTTAAAGTAACTGGAGACCACTGATTTTTGACAGGAAAGCAGCAGCAGTAACGTAGCATAATGAAGGACAGTTTTTCACGGCAATTAACTCCGAAGAAGGTGATCTGAGCATCTCAAACGCAGTGTCATGGCAGTAACACTTCAAAGGGCGCATTTTAGTTAGTAGGCTCGTCCGGGGAAGTACTACCACCATGTCTATTTCTGCCGCGCAGCTTGCTGTGTTCCGGTGGAATTCTGTGAATTCCGATGAACTCTGACAAACACATGATGCTGAATACCAGTATGCCTGAGGTTGATGGAAGTGATGCAGTGTAACTACCATGTGACTAACGAACGTGACCTGAGAAGCAATGCTTTGTTATACGCAACGGTAAACTATCAAGCTGTGGGTCTCTGGAATTCCCTACCTATTAATATTAAAAAGGCTTCCAGCAAACCAGCGTTCAAACGACTCGACTATGAACACTACTTGAACCAGCTCTCACCCACTGAAGTATGATAATAATTTATTTATTATTAAGTAGTATATGTAGTTAGGTTATAGTTTGGTCATATTATATTATTTTTATGTATTATATGTGTGTGTGTGTGTGGATTATATGTGTTATTGTGTGGTTATATTATATTTAGTTAGATTATGTTTAATATGTCATAAATATGTTATATAATATATATATATGTTATGTATGATTATGTAGGTAATCTAGGCACTTATCTTTAAGTTTATTTTTAAGTTAGCACGCCAACCTTTATTAAACTACCTTTAAGGTTGGCAGGTAGAAAATGCTCACAGCATTAAGCTCGCCTTTTGTACACTTATTTATAGTAGGTAATTGTGCAATAAAGTGTTAAATAAATAAATAAATCAACATCAGGTGGGCTATCTGCTTTTTATCGGTCTGTCTATCACTAGATGTCTAATCCAACTTAGTTGTACTACGGAGCATCTTTGCTTTCTTTCCTTCTTTTCTTCCAATTATTTTTTATGACGATTGAAAACAATTGGGGTTATAATTTCAATAAGGCCTTACTAAATCACGATGACTACGAAGCACCACACTCAGCCGTGATTCCGGCTTTGCTCATGAATACAGCAATAAAATCTTAGCGTAAAAACATACATAAAGGGCGAAGGTCGTAAATAATAAAGCATGTAAGGGTTCTGTACAAGTGGGTAATGCTCGTTACCGGCCCGCACCCTTCCACAAAGGAACCCGAATGGGGTAAAGATACATTACACCGACCTTCTGTTTCAATGCCCTGTGCCCTGTCGGTATTCAAAGCAGATTTGGATGCTTTGTTTTAAATGACCGGTTGAATGGTTTTGTTGGAAATTGGTTTTATTTTACTATTCTTCCGCAAACACATTATATAACTGGTCGTAGAATTATTTATACAATATAATTATTTGTTTTAGTTTAGCTTGCACTAATAGTATATTGTAATGGATAGAAACTACACTAAGCCGTAAAGACGAAAGAAAGAAGACGAAGTAAAAAAGAAAGCAAAAACGGACGAACTAAATATGCGACATAAAAATAAAGTACTTACCTATAACAACACGAAATAAAACAGATTAGGTGATAAAGGATAACACTACCTACACATTAGTTATGGAGGGAAGAAAGAAGTTTTAGTCTCCCAGAAAAGTTACATACATAAATTATAAAAATAATTTTTAGAATATTTTTAAAATAACAGGTTTTAGGAAAATGCTTTTTTCAATCAATATCAAACATGTCTGGGGTAGCAAGATTTTTGAGCGGCTTGCGTTTTTCCTATAATCTATTTACTAATTAATAGTAGTTTTCAAATTTCCTGTTTCGTCTTACTACAAACCTTTGTATAAATCAAAAGATTTTCTAATAACGTCACATCTGTAACGCTTCAAACCCTTCGGCGTCTATTTATCGGCCCAATTTTAAAGAGCGAGCCGAATCAATAGGAAGGGACAGGAATCCGGGTCCCTGGAGACTTGAGACATGGATAATGATCGTTCGACGACCAGCGACGGTTACAAATGGCCTGCAAATGTAATATCCGTGTGTCCGCGTGAAGGTTAAATTTACGAAGAAAGCAGACTGCTTACCGGTTCAAACTCATTAAGGTGGATTAAGAGCGATATTTTTTGCCATGTACTTCAAAACGACACTACGAAACATCGTTTATGAGAGTAGACCTACTAGGGTTTTCTAGGATTTTTATACGCATTGTGGAGCATATACCTAATACTAGAATGAGTTTTATGTCTGATCTTCAATAATGCGGATACATGAGTTTAATACAAATTATTTTTACATCACAAATATTTAGAAGCTTTAGTAAGTGGAGCTTTTATAAAAAAATATCAAATAAACTGAATAAACTGAACTATTGGTAAGCTATATATAACTATATTAAGCAGGTAAGTATATTTTATGAATAATGTGTAAATACATGTAATAATAATATGTTTTAATGTACCTAATATGAGTATGAAAATTGCTTGAAATAAACGATTTTTATTATTTTTTTATTTTACATAAGAAACTTTATTAACTAGCTCTAATATACAAATATAACTTTTGTGTTATATCAAAGGTAATAGTTAACCTGTTTTCTATGTAATTTCGAGCAAAGAAAGGCTTAGATATTCGAATCGGACGGTCTTAGCCGACGGCTGCCGGGTAAGACGGTCACCGGACTTCCTGATCTTGAACGGAACGTGTTACGAATTAGAAGGGATTTTGAATATGGAGCTTAATTTGAATACCTGAGATTAATAGGCCACTTTGAATTTGGAACGTAAGTAATCTTGGAAAGCCTTTTCAATATTATTTTGCTGTGAAAGCAAAATTATCCGTTATATGACGGACAGAGACCATAATTAAAAGAGAAAATAAGATTTATGATGCTTGTGGTAAAGCTTCTACAATACAAGTTCAGAAGGAAACGGTTTACAGTCATCATCATCATCATCAGTCTTAGATAGAAGATAGATAAGCAATTTGATCAATTTTAGTTTTCATGTAAAGTCAAATATATTTTTACTAAAAATATGAATCCTGAATTTAACCTTAATTTTTATATTATATCTAAATTCTAAGCAGCATTAAACTCCACACCCCAGCCATGAAGACACTTTTAAAAGCAAAACAAAAAGGCCAGGACCCTTTCGCAATATTGGTGACAATAAACAACATCTAGCACAATCAAGCAGTTAAATAAGAATCGGCTGGAATGTGTCGGGGTGGCGTGACGTCATTTATTAAACCCGACGCGACACGGATGGCACTCAAGTATCAGCTTGCGAATGCTTTGAGCTTTCTGATAGGTTAAAATGATGTGCATGCCTCCAGCTTCCTCATATGGAAAATGCAGATTCTGAAAATGCCAATATATAGTTCATATTTAGTACCATCATAGATTACAACCATAATTTAGGTGCCAAAAAAACAACGACGCTACAAGCCTTTGAAGGTGTGTTAGCTGAAGTAACATGCCACCAGCTTCCTCATTCAGTGTGGGCAAACGAGTGCTGATAAAGCTATAGAACAAAAGCTAGCATTTAGTACCAAATGAGTGCACTAGGTAGCAAAATTTCCAAACCTGCAGCTAAAAAACTCTCGGAGTTATAAGACTTCATCAACGTGTAAGCTGACGTACCGTTATTTCAGCACGCACATGCTGGTTCTCTGAAACGGCTGCAGCTATAGACACGGTTGATATCTCCAGATTCAGTGCATAATTGGTGCCAAAGGTACCAAATATTTGAGGCTTCTAGGTTCAAAACTCTTTGAACTACAGGCTTTTAGCAACGTGTAAGCTGGGGAAACGTTTCTCCAGCTGACACATGCTGGATCTCAGAAACGGTAAGAGATAGAGATTCGGTTGATATCTCCAAATGTCAATATGAATTAGTGCACTTGGCACCAAAATTTTGGAGTCTCTAGGACCAATAGTTACATCACAAGAAGCAAAAAACCATTTAACGGTCAACAAATTCAAACCAGTTTTCGCTTCTATAAAAGCGCGGCGTTGCCGCTCTGCACGCTACAATAGCGAGCGAACATTATGCTTGTTCTCTGTCTGTTTTCATATCTGTCTCTGGATACAACGTGTGTTGCCAGTTCAGTTTTAGTAGGTCGATAGTTTTATTCGAGTCTTGTCAGAACAGGTATTATAGGTACGAGGTACTACTAAATAGGTACTTTATTTTGTCTAGTTTAACCAAATAAAATAGGAACCTAATTAGGAAATTGGGTTTGTATGTACTCAAATAGTTGATTTGACGACCGATGTGACGCAGCGGCCTGTGACGCAGAAGTTTGCGGGTTCGATTCCCACCTTGGAATAAAATGTTTAAACGATCTGCAAATAATGAATCCGGGTGTTCTGGGTATTTTATATGTTTAGTAAAAAATATGTATGTATTTTTGTAACGTCAGATTTGGAATTCAAAATGGCGGGTGCAAATGATGGTACAAAAAACTGACATGGGTGTCTTTTTCGACTAATTTGGGGGTGCTGATTACGAATATCTGGTCAGATTTGAAATTCAAAATGGCGGATGCACATGATGATACAAAAAATTTATATGAGTGTCTTTTTCGACTAATTTGGGGGTGCTGATTACGAATATCTGGTCAAATTTGAAATTCAAAATGGCGGGTACAAAAATGGTACAAAAAACTGACATGGGTGTCTTTTTCGACTAATTTGGGGGTGCTGATTACGAATATCTGGTCAAATTTGAAATTCAAAATGGCGGGTACAAAAAATGGTACAAAAAACTGACATGGGTGTCTTTTTCGACTAATTTGGGGGTGCTGACTACGAATATCTGGTCAAATTTGAAATTCAAAATGGCGGGTACAAAAATGGTACAAAAAACTGACATGGGTGTCTTTTTCGACTAATTTGGGGGTGCTGATTACGAATATCTGGTCAGATTTGGAATTCAAAATGGCGGGTGCACATGATGGTACAAAAAACTGACATGGGTGTCTTTTTCGACTAATTTGGGGGTGCTGATTACGAATATCGGGTCAGATTTGAAATTCAAAATGGCGGATGCACATGATGATACAAAAAATTTATATGGGTGTCTTTTTCGACTAATTTGGGGGTGCTGATTACGAATATCTGGTCAAATTAGAAATTCAAAATGGCGGGTACAAAAATGGTACAAAAAACTGACATGGGTGTCTTTTTCGACTAATTTGGGGGTGCTGATTACGAATATCTGGTCAGATTTGAAATTCAAAATGGCGGGTACAAAAATGGTACAAAAAACTGACATGGGTGTCTTTTTCGACTAATTTGGGGGTGCTGATTACGAATATCTGGTCAAATTTGAAATTCAAAATGGCGGGTACAAAAAACTGACATGGGTGTCTTTTTCGACTAATTTGGGGGTGCTGACTACGAATATCTGGTCAAATTTGAAATTCAAAATGGCGGGTGCACATGATGGTACAAAAAACTGACATGGGTGTCTTTTTCGACTAATTTGGGGGTGCTGATTACGAATATCTGGTCAGATTTGGAATTCAAAATGGCGGGTGCACATGATGGTACAAAAAACTGACATGGGTGTCTTTTTCGACTAATTTGGGGGTGCTGATTACGAATATCTGGTCAAATTTGAAATTCGAAATGGCGGGTACAAAAATGGTACAAAAAACTGACATGGGTGTCTTTTTCGACTAATTTGGGGGTGCTGATTACGAATATCTGGTCAAATTTGAAATTCAAAATGGCGGGTACAAAAAATGGTACAAAAAACTGACATGGGTGTCTTTTTCGACTAATTTGGGGGTGCTGATTACGAATATCGGGTCAGATTTGAAATTCAAAATGGCGGGTGCACATGATGGTACAAAAAACTGACATGGGTGTCTTTTTCGACTAATTTGGGGGTGCTGATTACGAATATCTGGTCAGATTTGGAATTCAAAATGGCGGGTGCACATGATGGTACAAAAAACTGACATGGGTGTCTTTTTCGACTAATTTGGGGGTGCTGATTACGAATATCTGGTCAAATTTGAAATTCAAACTGGCAGGTACAAAAATGGTACACAAAACTGATATGGGTGTCTTTTTCGATTAATTTGGGGGTGCTGATTACGAATATCTGGTCAGATTTGATACAAAAAATTGATATGGGTGTCTGACCACCCGCCACCATATTTGCACCCGCCATTTTGAATTTCAAATCTGACCAGATATTCGTAATCAGCACCCCCAAATTAGTCGAAAAAGACACACATAACATTTTTTTGTACCATCATTCGCACCCGCCATTTTGAATTTCAAATCTGACCAGATATTTGTAATCAGCACCCCCAAATTAGTCGAAAAAGACACCCATGTCAGTTTTTTGTACCATCATTTGCACCCGCCATTTTGAATTTCAAATCTGACCAGATATACATAATCAGCACCCCCAAATTAGTCGAAAAAGACACCCATATCAATTTTTCGTACCATCATTTGCACCCGCCATTTTGAATTTCAAATCTGACCAGGTAGGTATTCGTAATCAGCACCCCCAAATTAGTCGAAAAAGACACGCATGTCAGTTTTGTGTACCATTTTTGTACCCGCCATTTTGAATTTCAAATTTGACCAGATATTCGTAATCAGCACCCCCAAATAAGTCGAAAAAGACACCCATGTCAGTTTTTTATACCATCATGTGCACCCGCCATTTTGAATTCCAAATCTGACCAGATATTCGTAATCAGCACCCCCAAATTAGTCGAAAAAGACACCCATGTCAGTTTTTTGTACCATTTTTTGTACCCACCATTTTGAATTTCAAATTTGACCAGATATTCGTAATCAGCACCCCCAAATTAGTCGAAAAAGACACCCATGTCAGTTTTTTGTACCAACATGTGCACCCGCCATTTTGAATTCCAAATCTTACCAGACATTCGTAATCAGCACCCCCAAATTAGTCGAAAAAGACACCCATGTCAGTTTTTTGTACCATTTTTTGTACCCGCCATTTTGAATTTCAAATTTGACCAGATATTCGTAATCAGCACCCCCAAATTAGTCGAAAAAGACACCCATGTCAGTTTTTTGTACCATTTTTGTACCCGCCATTTTGAATTTCAAATCTGACCAGATATTCGTAATCAGCACCCCCAAATTAGTCGAAAAAGACACCCATGTCAGTTTTTTGTACCATTTTTGTACCCGCCATTTTGAATTTCTAATTTGACCAGATATTCGTAATCAGCACCCCCAAATTAGTCGAAAAAGACACCCATATAAATTTTTTGTATCATCATGTGCATCCGCCATTTTGAATTTCAAATCTGACCCGATATTCGTAATCAGCACCCCCAAATTAGTCGAAAAAGACACCCATGTCAGTTTTTTGTACCATCATGTGCACCCGCCATTTTGAATTCCAAATCTGACCAGATATTCGTAATCAGCACCCCCAAATTAGTCGAAAAAGACACCCATGTCAGTTTTTTGTACCATTTTTGTACCCGCCATTTTGAATTTCAAATTTGACCAGATATTCGTAGTCAGCACCCCCAAATTAGTCGAAAAAGACACCCATGTCAGTTTTTTGTACCATTTTTTGTACCCGCCATTTTGAATTTCAAATTTGACCAGATATTCGTAATCAGCACCCCCAAATTAGTCGAAAAAGACACCCATGTCAGTTTTTTGTACCATTTTTGTACCCGCCATTTTGAATTTCAAATTTGACCAGATATTCGTAATCAGCACCCCCAAATTAGTCGAAAAAGACACCCATATAAATTTTTTGTATCATCATGTGCATCCGCCATTTTGAATTTCAAATCTGACCAGATATTCGTAATCAGCACCCCCAAATTAGTCGAAAAAGACACCCATGTCAGTTTTTTGTACCATCATTTGCACCCGCCATTTTGAATTCCAAATCTGACGTTACAAAAATACATACATATTTTTTACTAAACATAGAAAATACCCAGAACACCCGGATTCATTATTTGCAGATCGTTTAAACATTTTATTCCAAGGTGGGAATCGAACCCGCAAACTTCTGCGTCACAGGCCGCTGCGTCACATCGGTCGTCAAATCAACTATTTGAGTACATACAAACCCAATTTCCTAATTAGGTTCCTATTTTATTTGGTTAAACTAGACAAAATAAAGTACCTATTTAGTAGTACCTCGTACCTATAATACCTGTTCTGACAAGACTCGAATAAAACTATCGACCTACTAAAACTGAACTGGCAACACACGTTGTATCCAGAGACAGATATGAAAACAGACAGAGAACAAGCATAATGTTCGCTCGCTATTGTAGCGTGCAGAGCGGCAACGCCGCGCTTTTATAGAAGCGAAAACTGGTTTGAATTTGTTGACCGTTAAATGGTTTTTTGCTTCTTGTGATGTAACTATTGGTCCTAGAGACTCCAAAATTTTGGTGCCAAGTGCACTAATTCATATTGACATTTGGAGATATCAACCGAATCTCTATCTCTTACCGTTTCTGAGATCCAGCATGTGTCAGCTGGAGAAACGTTTCCCCAGCTTACACGTTGCTAAAAGCCTGTAGTTCAAAGAGTTTTGAACCTAGAAGCCTCAAATATTTGGTACCTTTGGCACCAATTATGCACTGAATCTGGTGATATCAACCGTGTCTATAGCTGCAGCCGTTTCAGAGAACCAGCATGTGCGTGCTGAAATAACGGTACGTCAGCTTACACGTTGATGAAGTCTTATAACTCCGAGAGTTTTTTAGCTGCAGGTTTGGAAATTTTGCTACCTAGTGCACTCATTTGGTACTAAATGCTAGCTTTTGTTCTATAGCTTTATCAGCACTCGTTTGCCCACACTGAATGAGGAAGCTGGTGGCATGTTACTTCAGCTAACACACCTTCAAAGGCTTGTAGCGTCGTTGTTTTTTTGGCACCTAAATTATGGTTGTAATCTATGATGGTACTAAATATGAACTAAATATTGGCATTTTCAGAATCTGCATTTTCCATATGAGGAAGCTGGAGGCATGCACATTTAAAATGTTGTAAATTATAAAACATACAATAGATGCATTTATATTTTTGGAAGTAAAATTTTGTAATTCAGAAGGTGTTTTTAATCATATTTTTGTAACACACCAGGTAATGTAAATACCATGAATTTAGAGGACAAAATCATTGTTTATGAGTACGAATTTATTTATAGTTATATAAGTTAATAAGTTTTTAATTGTTTTATTTTACCGTTATCATAACAGTTAGTGCAAGGTCGTCAACGACGCTACTATGATCACGGCTTTCCATGGTTTAATATTTTAACTTTTTTCAAAATAAAAGTGAAAGTGAAAAACAAAATTTTAAAATAAGAACGTTTCAAATTCAAATGGTTCTATGTTCGTAATTCGAATATCGCGCAAACAACAAGTCAAAGCGCGTGAACAATGCCGTCAACCCCATCCGACATGGGGTTCCCTCTGAGATACGAATAAGCCAGTGCCGTGCGTGTGGGGCCGTGCTTGTAAGGTTCCGTATCTAAATAATAATAATAATGCTGGACAATCCACTCAGCATCATTTAGCCCCAAGCTAAGCAGAAGAACACCCGGAATAAATATTTGCAGATAGTACAAACATTTATCCCAATGCAATAAAAAGTACAATATAAAACCCAATGAGTTCATTTCCAGCCTTTAGTAGTAGTATAATAAAATAACTTAAAGAACATGCTCAAAAAAAATCTTTAAGGAAGCCTATGGTACAAAAGAGTACCACTGTAGTTCTGTTGCGGTATCTCAAATATTCAGTCAAACAGTGTATTCAAGCATTAAAATACTTCTACACAAGAGTAGGTGTTACCTTTCTAGAGACACACTGAACAAGCAAAATGTTGAATTCTTGTCATTCGTGTGAAATAAAAAATCCTATCCTCACGAGAAATATATACCAGTGAAACAATGCTGTGAATAACGGACAAAACTTATTAATATTAAATAGTATTATTGATAAGGGTTTCTTTTTGTATGAAGAAACCCTAACAGGCCATTTATTGATTTTAATGCGACTGCAGATTAATTATTTAGAGAAACGGTATTTGCAGACTCATCACAAACTAAATTTAATATACTCTATGCTTTCTAATAAATAGTCACTTATGTTAAAAAGTACGTCACGCGTGATTTTTCAAAAAATGATATAATTTTAAAAGCTTTTTTGTATTTGTTTTTAAGAAATAGACATTTTAAATGTCATTTTAGAGTTTTAAAGAGAATTTAGATCAGCACACTGGGCAAGTAGGTTTGTTTTTTAACAATGTAGTAATAATCAATAGTATTTCAATTGGATATATATATTTTTTGATATATTCCAAAGTAAATCAAATAACATAGCAAACATTGTACAATGCTAAGAAAAAATCACTTCCACGTAATAATGAACAGCATAAGAAATATTAATCTAATTTTGTTAACTTCTTAGCTTTACATTTTTATAATAAAGTCTAGTGCACATTATTAAAAGTGGATAAAAGTTTATAGCCCAGGAGTAATCCCGCAACAGTTAACAAGCGTCGCACGGCTCAACAATTACAGGTGAAACTTTAGGGATTGCCGCATCCTCCTAATGGGAGTTCGCACACTTTTTAACAAGTTTCCGCCGAGGCTAATAAAGTAGGAGATAATGGAATTACGATGTAAGGTGTGTGATAAAAACTCCTTGGATAATACAATTACTTACCATTTTCATTGTTCTGGAAAAAAGTTTTTTTGGGTTTATCAATTTAAAAAAAAATCCCCCTTATAAGTATGTCAGTTAATGTGTTGTTTAATTAAAAAAACAGCTTTTTGATTAAATGTTTCATACGCGGGCGATCCAATTTTAATTTGACCAATAGTCAAAATATTGAATAGGCAATCGGTAAAATTATGGCTAGTTGAAACCATTTATAATCCCATTCAAATAACAAGCCACATGTAAAGGCGTTATCACAACATGTGCCTTTATCTCCGAGTTTAATCTTCGCGGCGTGGTGTGCGCCCAGGCTAATGAGGCTGCGGTTTTCGGGAAAACAACACGCAAGTACGCCCCGCCTCCACACCAAGTTTGCGGACTTACGCAAACTTTCTACTAATTAATTTCCATTTGTGACCTAAAGGTCTTTATAGAATAAACCTAAATCAATTAACCTATAACCTCTTTTTGTTTACCTTTAACAAAAAAAAAATGGCACTTCAAAAAAAGAACACAGCACTGCAACCGCACTAAAAAAAGTTTCATTCGCTGACCGCGGAAAAGCGCGCGCGTCCGCCACCGAAACGTGGTCGACATTAAAACCTTAGCGGGAAAGAAAACCGTCCCCTTATTCTCGAAAGAAATTCGCGCGCACACAGAGGCACGAAAGAAGTTCACCCACCCACACTGGTAAGACGCTGCAGGCGACAGGGGGACGCGTCTATGTGTGCGTGGGGCACAAATAAGTATTAAAAGAGATAGTTAGGTGCGACAAGCACGCGAACGTGTTACGCCCGACGATCTAACCATATGTCGCCACCGTACATCGAGCAGGAAAAAATTTAAAAATAGAACTTATTTTTAATGACTACAGAGAACGCTTTTGGTATTATATTGGACCACAATAAGTATGTACATTCAACTCAAACCATACGTTGCATATGGTAAGAAAGAATAAAAACACGACATACTAATCGCACGCAATACGGCTTATTGTCTTGAATTTCAAGAAAAGTTACTAGTTGGAACAGATCATACACCAACAATGAGCTTACAATAATCTGTGGACATCCATAATGCAACTAAAAAATAACCTTTTAAAACCTATACTAATTATTAGAGATTTTAAGCTTTTATATTTATATTATATTTGTCTTGTGACGTAGAGATGTACTAAGAAAGGAGTTCCCGAAATTCAACCCTAGATGACTACAGCGGAGGTTGAAGCTTGTATGAAAATAACTTCACGCAGGTGAAGTCACGCGCATCGCTAGTATACGATACACACATATTTGCATAATTTAGTCAACTTAAACCTCAAAGTCATAAGAAATATTTATTACAATCCTTAAGATCACTTTGCTACTCGTAGGCGAATCTAGGCGCAAGGTCCACATGACGAAGCTAGACGAACGGGCAAGAAACTTACGGCTTGGTACTTACCGTCCTTTTTTAGAGTTCTGTACCCAAAGGGTAAAACGGGACCCTGTTACTAAGACTCCGCTGTCTGTCTGTCTATCCGTCTGTCACATGAACCGTGATAGTTAAAGAGTTGACATTTTCACAGATGATGTATTTCTGCTGCCGCTAGAAAAACAAATACTAAAAAACAGAGTAAAATAAATATTTAAGGGTGCTCTTATACAACAAACGTGATTTTATTGTTTTTATTATAGATAATGGTACGGAACTCTTCGTGAGTCCGACTCGCGCCTGGTTGGTTTTTTTACTTTACGTAAGTACTACACTGTACCCTATCTCGTTAAATCAAAGTAATAAATATTAAATCAAAACAATATTCCTAGTAAATAGGAGAGTTGTGTTCTAAAAGAGTTGTTCTTAACAAAGGACCAACAGCACGGTGTATGAAAATACTTAGTTTCTGAAGAATGCGATCGTGTGTAGCTGCCACGTTAGTGCCATAAATCAAAAGATTGACCTACTTTAGATAAAGTTTCATTCAATATAGTGTAAGTTGAAATCAGTTTATCAAACCAATTCATCTTGCTACGGCGTAGCATATTGCTACGCGCCTACGAGAAGTCTACGATAAACGAGTAGGATTCAGATATCGGCTTATCAATATTTGTTTACATGAGAGTGGGTGGGGGTTGCCCAGTCCAGTATAGCCTCTTAGGAACCTCAACGTACCCAGCAAGCCGACAATGGAAATTTTATACCCTCGTAAAATTTAACTGCACACTTTAATAACTAAAGCCTTAGCCGCTATAGCGTCGTATCGTTGACAAAAGGATGAGCTCCAGAACCTCTTTCCACAGCCACGTAGCACACACACACCTCCGACCGCTTAGCCACACGCTGTCCGCAACGCACACACGCAAATCTACCACCACATCTATAAAACCCATACGCCCACCCGCCAAACACGCCCAACGTCTTGGGTTTTCTTATAAACCGCGTTGTGTTCGGTGTCCCGCTCTACCACGAGACCTTAGATAGAATGCTCTCTGTCTGGCGCAATGACGAGCATCACATAAAGTGAGGCCACATTCCCGCCTTTTTTCCCACTCCATTTTGACAGCTCGCGGCTCCATATCTGGCCGGAAACTAAGACAGCGTTCACAGAAGTGGATACGCCATAAGACTTCCGCTGGTATCTTGAATCACTGTCTTCGATTCACACTAACATCATAATATCGCTATTTTTGTCACAAATGCTGTTTAATACAAGCTTTGGTCTTTATTAACTCATGCTCAAGAAGACCCAAATTCACCATCTAGATTCGTGGAAGAATCTCATAGTGTTATTCCTAACCAATCCGTTTTAATAACAATTTCCGTTCATCGAGATAACCCAAAGGTTTACCTACATAAGAATCAGTCAACTGCAATCTCAAAAAACTCGTAAAAATGAAGTCGAAAACTTGGGCACATTATTTGACTACCCACAAATCCTAATCCTCTTTGCTAGGCATTCGTATTCCAATTTCAAAATACCTTGAAAACATCATTGATACTGTAACCTTTACTATTGTATCAACATACTCCACTACTCTTCATTACTGGCTGTAAAACATTTCGAAGAATAAATTGTAGAATGTATGATTCTGTCGCTTGTAGCTGTCAGTGTGGCCGTCGTCTTACCGGCTAAGTGGCTGAAGACGCGTTAGCGGCGCGGGTGGCGTGGGCGGAGTCGGCTGCGGCACGCGGCGCCCCGCGATCGGCACACCGAAACACACATTTTTCCCGCCGCAAACCCTGGGTTAGCCGCGACCCGCAGACCTCGTTCAAGAAAACGGAGAGGTTAGATATCGCGCCGCTTTTCTTTGACGCATGCGTGCTGTAAGAGAAAAGCGCGCGAACTTCGACACTTGCCTTATGAAGTTTTCGCGGACGGTTCTGTATCAGTATTGCAGAGTCCCTGTATGCTAATGTAGATCTATTTTTATGGGATCATATTTTTCACAGGAATAAACTAACTAGCAAATACTAATTCATTACTACATTAAAAATATCAAACACGTAACCAAATTACTTTTAAACTTTAAAACCCTATTTAGGTCTATAAAACACAAAAACGCATATATTTTATGATTTACCACCGTATTTCAGCACGAAATTAGTTGCATTTATGTTTTCAATTAAAAGTACCTTAAACAAATAGAACTGACAGCCAAAACCAAACCAAAACAAGCAATCGAACTACCGGCTAGTCTTGCCCCAAAGGTCAACCACAAAATGGCCGTAACCGCTGCTCGAACTTACATGGCGTGTGGCCACATCGCGGGCGAGCGGTTGCGGCGCCGCCATATCAAAACAAACTGGTTGTGTGGGTGACCTAATCACGCAGATAATTTGCAGGTTACCCACTCGCTAGTACCGCACTTGCCACAAGACACGTTTAACCTTTCTGATATCTCCGGATGTATCTCGAGGCTTTGTCGGCAATATAAAAAGAAAGCATAATATGGGAGCATCTACACTTTTCTTTCATGTACCTTGTAATGATATGATTTACTGGCAAGAACGCTCGCAGCTTCGCGTCAGCTTATTTTCAAACAAACTTCAATCACCACTGTACCCGAGTAGGAATTGAATTTCGGAAATACCTTTTCAGTAGACCACTACATACAAAAACTAATATATCCTGCACATTTCAAGTCTCTACGACCAGGCAGTGTTCTGTCTATAATGACAATCAGTCATGACAAAGATTCTTATAATTGACTAGCGAAACGCGCGTGGCTTCGTCCGCGTAAGCTATTTCATACAACTTCAACCCCCGCTGTACACGTTTAGTGGTTGAATTTCGGGAATTCCTTTCTTAGTACACCTTTACGCACCAAGATAAATATACTCTAAAAATTTCAAGTCTCTACGACCAGTGCTTGTCCCTATGCTAGTCAATCAGTCAGGACAAAGGTTCTTATAATTGGTTTAGATAGATTGAGATATGGGCTTTAATATGGTTAATTTTTACGACATTGCTCAAGTCTAAATTTATGCTTAAATAAATACCAATGTTCTTTGACTCTATTAAAACAGGACCTACGTATAGGATAACATACGTATTTCTGCCAAACAGCAGCGTTGCTATATGTTCTGGTTTATAGATTGTAGGTGCCGGTGAAATTAAAGGCTTATAGGGCTTAAATTTGTATACCTCATATTGATGAACGCAGGGTTAGCTACTAACGGGACCTGTAAGGTCGAACAACAATGCTGTGTTACAAGTGAAGTTACCACACAATATCAGGTGGGTCAATTTCTTTATTCCACCAACTAGTAGTATCTTTTGCTTGGTGGAATAAGCATATTATTTAAAGAAATCTAGACGAAAAAAAATTCTGACTAGTACTATTTTTTGCTTTGTATTTTTATTTCATCTAGATTCCTTTAAATAATGAAACGTTCATGTTTACACTCTTAAAATAAAACAACTAAAATAGATAAACGTTATTCAAAGCTATAGTAATACAATACAATAATTGTAGACTAGCAAAACAAGAATATTGCAGCCATTAATTAAATAACTTGACGCTTGTTCGAAAATAAACAATTTAAAATGTCAAGAATAGGGAAAGGGCAGGAACTCAACCCTTGCTGTGCCGACATTATGTTTTTCGACAGCCAATTTCGTGTTTGCACAATGTGGCAAAAGGCACACTAATTTAGATTCAAAAGTATGTTTGTCCTAGGTAACTACTCACCTTTGATTTGGAATGAACATTTTTCCATACTACCACTTTGCTACCTACATTAGTAGTAGTAAGTTAATTGTGAAAGGCTCGTCTTGTGAAGTACTACTTTCATGCTTATACGTGTCTGTCTATCTGTCTGTGTGCCTGTCTGTCTTATACAGTCGAGTTATCGCTGCCTGCTTATGCGGCGTAATGTAACTCAAAACGACAATACGAAACTTCGTGTATCGTTTCTAGGAGTAAACCTACTGTTTCCTTTAGGGGTAGGCAGAGACTTCGGATTTTAACTTAATATGACCATAATAAACCTTTTTTGCTTCATTTACTCTCAAAACATTATATTTTAATAATGTTTACCAACTTATAAACCACACTGAGAACTAATTATAAAAAAAGAAATTAAAGATTTATCTATTTATCCCCAACTTACACAAATTGGACACATGGCAGGGCGTGCTCACTGAATACACTAGGTACAACCTGAATAAAACACGTTACCTATAAGTAAGGTACCTAGCCTATTTAATAGAAAAGTTTGTGTAGCTTGGGGTCAAAGGTCACTGTCTCAGCTGTATGCACCATTGAACAAGAAAAAGAAAATAAATTTCTTAATCTTTATCAGAGTTCACTATCAGTTCTCACCTTTTTTTTAAACCTTTTAAACTGTAACTAAGTACACAACATGCCGTTCTTCAAGCTTCTTATCAATAGTAGTAAGTAAAGTAGTACAGCGTGTGTACAAACTTCGCTGCGCAGTATAATCGAGGCTCGGATGCATGCAGCTGTGTTTTAGAGATGCGCCACGATAGTTTAACAATAGTTATCGATGAAAACATTGTTTTCTATGCTAATGCTGGTGGAGCAAGCGTATGGCCCACCTGATGTTAACTGATAACCTTTTCGAACGGAAAGACCGATTGGTGTACGATTTTAACCCACGACCTTAGGATTAGAAGCCGGGGTCACTCCCACTAGACCACCGGTAGGTAAGATTAGTTCTTGATTAATGTGATCTAAGTTCAGGGTGAACCATAGCAAAATACAAAAAAAAAAATTACAAAATATTTATTTGGAACCAACATACAACGTGACAGTAAACATAATTATTATGTACTGACTGCAGAAGTATAAAACTTTGTGTGTAAAAAGTTAAGTTTAGCTGCGGAACCATACTTTTTCATCGTTTATGACCTGGATTTCTAGATTGCCAGTGTTTATGTGATCTATCAAAAAAAGGTTGCATCAAAAATATATGAACTTGAAAGAACACAAAAGTCACGTGAGTCATTTTCAGGTCGAAAACGCCTTTGACGCCATCTTTTCTTCAAAACCAATAACAGCCGACCCTACTTCTTTCGACTGGCTTGACTGAACACTATGTAAATTTTCTATTTGACTTTAGCAAAACTGACTGATAAATACAGACAGGTGCAATTAAAAAAAAAGTGACCAGTCATAACACAAAACGAGCAATGAAATCGATAAATTCCAAGCGCAACCCTTTCCTACCGCCATATGCCACGCCGCCCTTAACGGCCAGTACTGACCTAATCGCTCCCGGAGCAGTTTTTTCTCTATCTTAAAATGCTATACCCTCGGTAAATAAAGGAAGTAGAAGAAAACTGAAAAGTCCGCATGCATCTTCAAAATGTCAACTTCAAAGTGCCCGTTTCAAATGTATGATTAACGTCGTATTTACTCAATCATAAATTCACGAAATAAATTAAAAACTTAGATATAAATCGTCATCTCCTTCTAAAGTTGGTGATATATTTTTTTTTGGTTTACACCAATGGTGAGATAATTTAGAAGTAGAATTAATGCCCGTTCAATATATAAAAAAAATAAAGACTTGAATTATTTATAAATTAAATTGTATAGAATCGCGCCGTTTATGCGAGCACAAGGATAAAATTTAGTCTGCCGCTGGCTTTCGTACGGGGAACCCGTGTCGCTCGTCGCCCTGCGGACTACAAGACTGCAAATATTGCATTTTTAATTCGTGTTTCGATACTATTTTGCAAAAAGATACTTTATCTGTTTGTAATAGAGTGACTTATTGCAATTTTGCAATAGTAGAGCGACAAGGTTCCAAGGCAAATACCGTGTACGTGTTGTACACGGCTGGATAGAGTTGATACTTTTTTGTACCGACATAAAAATAAGCACGTATCTACATACTCATCATCATTAGTCTAGAAAAGTCGATACTTTTTGTATCGAAATTTTAAGTAAGTACGTAGGTCTCTATCTACCTACTGATTTGGGGGTGCTGATTACGAATATCTGGTCAGATTTGAAATTCAAAATGGCGGATACAAATCATGATACAAAAAACTGACATGGGTGTCGTTTTCTACTAATTTGGGGGTGCTGATTACGAATATCTGGTCAAATTTGAAATTCAAAATGGCGGATACAAATCATGATACAAAAAACTGACATGGGTGTCGTTTTTCACTAATTTGGGGGTGCTGATTACGAATATCTGGTCAGATTTGAAATTCAAAATGGCGGATACAAATCATGATACAAAAAACTGACATGGGTGTCGTTTTCTACTAATTTGGGGGTGCTGATTACGAATATCAGGTCAGATTTGAAATTCAAAATGGCGGATACAAATCATGATACAAAAAACTGACATGGGCGTCGTTTTCTACTAATTTGGGGGTGCTGATTACGAATATCTGGTCAAATTTAAAATTCAAAATGGCGGATACAAATTATGATACAAAAAACTGACATGGGTGTCGTTTTCCACTAATTTGGGGGTGCTGATTACGAATATCTGGTCAGATTTGAAATTCAAAATGGCGGATACAAATCATGATACAAAAAACTGACATGGGTGTCGTTTTCTACTAATTTGGGGGTGCTGATTACGAATATCTGGTCAGATTTGAAATTCAAAATGGCGGATACAAATCATGATACAAAAAACTGACATGGGCGTCGTTTTCTACTAATTTGGGGGTGCTGATTACGAATATCTGGTCAAATTTGAAATTCAAAATGGCGGATACAAATCATGATACAAAAAACTGACATGGGTGTCGTTTTCCACTAATTTGGGGGTGCTGATTACGAATATCTGGTCAGATTTGAAATTCAAAATGGCGGATACAAATCATGATACAAAAAACTGACATGGGTGTCGTTTTCTACTAATTTGGGGTGCTGATTACGAATATCTGGTCAAATTTGAAATTCAAAATGGCGGATACAAATCATGATACAAAAAACTGACATGGGTGTCGTTTTCCACTAATTTGGGGGTGCTGACTACGAATATCTGGTCAGATTTGAAATTCAAAATGGCGGATACAAATCATGATACAAAAAACTGACATGGGTGTCGTTTTCTACTAATTTGGGGGTGCTGATTACGAATATCTGGTCAAATTTGAAATTCAAAATGGCGGATACAAATGATGGTACAAAAAACTGACATGGGTGTCGTTTTCGACTAATTTGGGGGTGCTGATTACGAATATCTGGTCAAATTTGAAATTCAAAATGGCGGATACAAATCATGATACAAAAAACTGACATGGGTGTCGTTTTCCACTAATTTGGGGGTGCTGATTACGAATATCTGGTCAGATTTGAAATTCAAAATGGCGGATACAAATCATGATACAAAAAACTGACATGGGTGTCGTTTTCCACTAATTTGGGGGTGCTGATTACGAATATCTGGTCAGATTTGAAATTCAAAATGGCGGATACAAATCATGATACAAAAAACTGACATGGGTGTCGTTTTCTACTAATTTGGGGGTGCTGATTACGAATATCTGGTCAAATTTGAAATTCAAAATGGCGGATACAAATCATGATACAAAAAACTGACATGGGTGTCGTTTTCCACTAATTTGGGGGTGCTGACTACGAATATCTGGTCAGATTTGAAATTCAAAATGGCGGATACAAATCATGATACAAAAAACTGACATGGGTGTCGTTTTCTACTAATTTGGGGGTGCTGATTACGAATATCTGGTCAAATTTGAAATTCAAAATGGCGGATACAAATGATGGTACAAAAAACTGACATGGGTGTCGTTTTCTACTAATTTGGGGGTGCTGATTACGAATATCTGGTCAAATTTGAAATTCAAAATGGCGGATACAAATGATGGTACAAAAAACTGACATGGGTGTCGTTTTCGACTAATTTGGGGGTGCTGATTACGAATATCTGGTCAAATTTGAAATTCAAAATGGCGGATACAAATCATGATACAAAAAACTGACATGGATGTCGTTTTCCACTAATTTGGGGGTGCTGATTACGAATATCTGGTCAGATTTGAAATTCAAAATGGCGGATACAAATCATGATACAAAAAACTGACATGGGTGTCGTTTTCTACTAATTTGGGGGTGCTGATTACGAATATCTGGTCAAATTTGAAATTCAAAATGGCGGATACAAATCATGATACAAAAAACTGACATGGGTGTCGTTTTCCACTAATTTGGGGGTGCTGACTACGAATATCTGGTCAGATTTGAAATTCAAAATGGCGGATACAAATCATGATACAAAAAACTGACATGGGTGTCGTTTTCTACTAATTTGGGGGTGCTGATTACGAATATCTGGTCAAATTTGAAATTCAAAATGGCGGATACAAATGATGGTACAAAAAACTGACATGGGTGTCGTTTTCTACTAATTTGGGGGTGCTGATTACGAATATCTGGTCAAATTTGAAATTCAAAATGGCGGATACAAATGATGGTACAAAAAACTGACATGGGTGTCGTTTTCGACTAATTTGGGGGTGCTGATTACGAATATCTGGTCAAATTTGAAATTCAAAATGGCGGATACAAATCATGATACAAAAAACTGACATGGATGTCGTTTTCCACTAATTTGGGGGTGCTGATTACGAATATCTGGTCAGATTTGAAATTCAAAATGGCGGATACAAATCATGATACAAAAAACTGACATGGGTGTCGTTTTCTACTGATTTGAGGGTGCTGATTACGAATATCTGGTCAAATTTGAAATTCAAAATGGCGGATACAAATCATGATACAAAAAACTGACATGGGTGTCGTTTTCCACTAATTTGGGGGTGCTGACTACGAATATCTGGTCAGATTTGAAATTCAAAATGGCGGGCTTAAATCATGGTAAAAAAAACTGACATGGGGGTCTAAGGTAGTAAGATTCTATTACATCTACGAAACCTGATGGTAGTAAGTTCTTCAGTTTTAGTAATAGACCTTCATGCCAAACTTTATCGAATGCCTGTGCCACATCCAGAAAGATAGTAGAGCAGACTTTTTTTTCCTCAAATGTTTTCTCAATAACATTTGTAATCCTGTGAACTTGGTCTATCGTTGAGTGCTGTTCTCGGAATCCAAATTGGTGCTCTGGTATAAGGTTTTTACTTTCAATAAGCGGCTTCAGTCTTTTTAGTAACAATTTTACATTAATTAATTAATTTTACAATTTTACAAAATAGCTTTGACATGATAGGGAGCAAAGAAATCGGTCTGTACGATGAGGTCTCTTGTGGCGGTTTTCCTGGCTTTGCTATCATGATAACTTCAGCAACTTTCCATAAATCTGGTACACACTTTAGTCTAAGTGCTGCGTTGATAAGGGTCGTTAGTTTGACTAATGCTTTTTTCGGAAGGTTATGTAGTACTTCTCCTGAAATAAGGTCGAATCCAGGAGATTTTCTAGGGTTTATGTGTTTTTTAATTTCGCTCCAGACTTCTCTGGGTGATACCAGCTTTATGGCTTGTGTTTCACCATAAACTTCATTTATCATAGGTATGTAGTCGGTTTGATCTTCGTTAGGTTTGAATATTTCTTCTAGGTATTCTGCGAACGTTTTAGCTTTTTGCTCATTACTGACAGCCCATTTTCCAAATCCTATATTTTCGTATCTTCTGCATTTCCTTGGCTATCGTGCAGCCTCTGTAATTAGCTGGGTGTGCTTCTCCGCAATGCACACACTTTGGCTTCTCTTTTGCAGGTTTTTTGCAGTCCTTGGTGAGGTGTTTACCTGTGCATTTCACACACCTTGGCTCTTTGGAGCAGTACTTGTGTGTATGACCGTACACTTGACATCGCTTGCACTGAAGGACCAATTTGGTTGACCTAATGGTAAATATCTGGTCAGATTTGAAATTCAAAATGGTGTAACTCAAAAAACGCAAAAAAGCGTAAGATACATCTAAAAAAAAGTTGCGGGACAGTGCCAAAACTACGCTATAATAGACCCCAGAACGAAAAAAGACAGCAAACTGTCATTTACTCTTTAACTATAAGTGCTATCCTAAATAGCAATGGGATAAAATTTGCTTAGTTTTGATAACACTATCGAACCGTAAAATAAAAACCGAGGTCATCTTGATTTTTTTTATTTTTTTATACAATGAAATCAGTTTTATGCCATTTACTCCTGAACTATAACCCCAGGCCTAAAATGCAATAGAACATTTATTGCTTAGATTAAAAAAACCTATCAAATGGCATATTCAAATTAATAAAATAACGACTTTTAAAAATAAAAATTTTCATTTCCTGTCCGGCCTGCTAAGGAGCAGGCGGCAGGCTCGCAGTCTCCTTAGACTCGATCCACTGTGCGTTTATGCGAGCACAAGGATAAAATTCAGTCTGCCGCTGGCTTTCGCACTGGGTACCCGTGTCGTGCATTTTTAAATTTAAGACCTCAAGTAATGATGGTTAAAATACCACCAAAATTACCCATCAGAACTTAAAATAACACTAGAAAAACAATTAAAATGAAAATACAATGTTGCTTCCAAAGATGACAGAGAACGAATCCCGACAGCTAATTTAATTTATTAACTACCATCTATCCTTCAAGTACCAAGATTAGTTAATTTATGTATAGAGTCAACTTGTACAACGTATTTCATGAACTGCCAGCTAGATGGCGCTATTAGAACGGATCACCTATATGTATCTAACCGCGAAATATTGCAGAGGAGTGGTGGGGTAAAGAGGAACGAAACTCTCAAGGTCATTAGATCGGTATCGGCTCTTAAATTACGGAACTTCGCGCTCATAATAGAGAGATATGCCTTTAATATCTGCCGGAAACTGCCGAGCTCCTTGTTTACTTTTTGCCTCCGTTCTTATTATTAGAGATTGCGCCCCGAGCTATACAGGGTGCTTCACTACAAATAATTTATATATTTGTCGATGTACATTTATATCACTAAAAATACTAACGAAGCAAGCGCGACTTTGCCCGCGTGAAGTTATTTTCATAAAAACTTCAAGCCCCGCTGTACCTGTTTGGGGGTTCAATTGCGGGAATTCCTTTCTCAGTAGGTACACTTCTACTTCTGTTGATCTTACTCGAAGGTATACTTAAAAGAATTTCTTACTTACCCCTTACTTTTTTTGTTGGTTGGGTGGGTGCTGAAAGCTACGTCATAATTTTGTTACCCTTACATACCATTACCCATAATTTTGTTGTTTAAAATGAGTTCATTCATTAAACCAAGATTTGGATGGTGGTAATGTGCGGTAGGATTGGTATTTATTCAAACAGGGACCGCATTTTGCTATGTTATTCTATGTCCAGTTCCAACTCTTATCAACAGTTAATTACTACATTATCATTAGCCATGTCAAAGCTAATATTCGCACTGTAAAGAAAAATCAGCTACCGCAGCATCCGCCACCACATTGAACATACTCAAAACTACAGTAACCACGCGGACGATGTCGCAAGCGGGTCAGCTAGTTATAGAACATAATATAAAACCCTCTTATTTTGCTAACGCCATTGGGACTCCCTGTATAAATACAGCCACAGAATAAAAGACAAAAAGTACGAGCCACGAGTAGCTACTTTGTTGATAATTATTGTGATGTGCTTATTACAAATCTTCATTGGGGTAATTAAGTGGGGTAAGTATACTGTGAAGTGGTTGGGTGAAAATTATGCTAATTTATGACTGCGAGTATATTTTAGTCTGATTGGCGGATAGAGTATTGAATTAATGAATGAGTATTATTTATTGCACACCTGACAAACTAACCAAAAGAAGATCTTACAGAAAATACATTCCAAACTAATATGTACTTACTTATTTCAGCATTAAAATACAAAAACATTACCGAGTTGCGAACCTCCTAATTCTTTCGAAGTTTTTTAAAGAAACAATATGAGCTTACTCTCGAACAGGGAAATTTAGTTAAATAATGTAGGTTATTAACTAAAGCCTATCGAATAATGACAAAGCTTTTTTCTAACCTTTTATACTGCATATCCCATTCTTACTTTTCAGAGTACTGTCTACTGTTCAGAGGCACAATTTTCGTAACCAAACATCATTTAATTCAAGTTTCGATTGTGTCAATCTCTAGGTGGTAATCTTCGAAACTGACATTTCAGACAGACCTGATTTCGACAATCATATTCTAGTTTTAATTTCGTCTCAGCTCCAAAAGAAATACACGAATTGGACCTTTGTTTTGCAGACAAGACTACGTCATCGCACACAAGTCTCAAGATACCCAGACATAATCCACTACAATGCCGACTACAGAGGACCAACATAAAAAAGCAATACCATCACAGCATCAATAAAAATCCACCCTCGCAGATCGCAATTTCAATCAGAATCGGAAGGCACACCTGCCGATGTCACAGCTAAGCACGTGCACAGCTAAGAGGCTACTTAAACTAAGTGACCCCACTTACCGAATCCCAACTGTGCCTTCAAAGACACTCCAATCGCCGGCAATTTCACGACCCTGGCACACCAGCTGCGACCGACGCGAAAAATATAACATTCCCCAAAAAAACATTTGCGAAAGAAAGGGATATTAGTCTCCGCGGAGCCATAATCGAAGCCAATCGGCCCACCGAACGCTCCGACACGACAGTTCCTTTATTTATACCATTACTTCTCTATGGTAATATCGTAAAATAATATTTTATGCGCATGTAGACATCGGCCGACTTTACAATATTGCTGTCCTGATTTGTTGATTTTGGGGCTAGATTTTAATATTTCAAGCTGTAGGCTTCAGATTTTTAATATCGAGGGTGCAACACGTCATTTCGACATTCAATATTATGAAAATGATAATTAGTTCACTTACTGAGTAAATTCTATTTCATAAAGAGTAAAGTTTACTCTTTATGAAATAGACTTACAAACTTACAACTTACTTACCTATGTACTTTGAGTTTAAAATACTTACGTGCTTTACTGTGAACCATATTTGTGCATATGCAAGGTATCTAAGGTAAGTCTTTGAGTAGGGGTGTCATCAGCATCATCATTAACCCTTATAGTTCATTGCTGGACGTAGGTCTCTCCCAAGACGAGCCACTGAGCCCGGTTTCGGCTGTTCTCATCTATTGTTTTTTGGCTTCATTTCGCAGATTGTCGCTCCATCATACCGGAGGGCGTCCTACACTTACTCGTGGTCTCCACAAAAGTATTAGTTTGCTCCAACGATTGACGACAAAGGGATTCTAGATAAGATAAAAAAGATTTGAATCTAGCCGGTACAGTTTATTCAGATCACAATCACGCCAGAAGTGGAATGACGAAGGGTGAATATGATGGTTCGTATTACTTCGACGACAGGCTCAGCGGCCCCGCCAATTGGATTTCAGGCGACAAGTCAGCGACACTCAGCGGCATGTCGGTGTCGGTGTCACAGCGCGACGCACCGCAGGCGGCGTGGCCTGCCTGAAGAGTCATGCGCTAAAACAGGCTACAAAATATGTAAAAATTAAATGAAACCTATTTTATTTATAAAAGTATTTCCTCCTCAACAGTGGACAATAAAATACCGCAGAGTCATACTTGAATAAATTAACCAAATAAATGTTAGTGGACATATCACATAGCACCTTCTAGCCTCACCAAACTAAGCAAAGTTTGAGCTATAGGAATCAGATAGCTGATAGAATACTTATATCCAAAATGGGCAGCTCTCGAGTACTAAACACCGAGAATGCGATCAACAATTTGTCTGCCAAACGTGCTGACTATGGCAAATTCCATACGTGACGATACACTTAGGTATGTCTAATCTACCCTTCCTATAATATTTTTATAACATCCAGACACAGAACAGTGTATCTATATCTATAAATAGAGGTGTTATATTAATTATACAAATCGATTCGATCCCCAACCGAGATAAACTTGGGTGGGAATCGAACTAACAACCTAAGGTACAGAAGGCAAAATTCCCACTGAACCAACTGAGGTGAAAGTGAGAATGGAACTAAACCAAACCGTGAAAAACAATAAATGACATTGTTTGGTAGTTTTTATAGAGCTTACCTGCACTTAAGGAAATCATTAAGATTTTATATACTCGAGAAAATAATTTTTGGGATGATATAAAATCTTTAACAACAAATGTATTAGTTTTTCCCGTATTTTGAGAAGTTGTATCAGCAAGTTGTATAAAAAAAAACAAGTTGTTCTTAATATACGGTAGTAACTAGGTAGGTAGTGAAAAGTATTATCGAAGCATTACCTACGTAAACTTTACGACGTAACGCTACCTTACCAACTGCTTGATGTCCATATTCTTAGTACTAGATACTCCACACAACGACATGTTGTACCTTTTTCTGGCGTATGTTCTAAACCCAATTTCCCCCTCCATTTCCCGTATTTTTTCAATACTCGTTCGAGATCATTTAACATTTTTATGTGTAATCTTCCTGGTAGCGATAAGACGAGGATTTTGCGCGCTTCACTTTATTTTATCGACTACGTTTTACTCCAAGATCTAAAGAGATTAAATCTATTTTGTGGGGTGTTCCGTATCCATTTATGGTGTTATTGGCTTGTGACGCGTCAAGATGCAACATAGAAACAAGATTGATACATACTTGGTATCGTTGTTGTGTAGCTTGACTTGCGATTCCTTCTTCTTCTTCGTATCGATGATAGAAACATCTATTTTTTTTTAAATTCACACAACTTCTTCTAACCCCGAACTAAGCAAAGCCTGTACTACGGTAACCAGATATCTAATAAAATACAGATATACTTTTTCATAAATACATACTTAGAATACATTATAACACTCAGGCACAGAACAAACATCTAAGTTCATCACACAAATATTTGTTCTTGGTGGGGATCAAATCGAACCCACCACCTACAGCGCAGAACGCAGGGCTACTACGAGCTAAGCTGTGACGGTTTATACATAGATGTTTTTTTTATATTTATGTAGGTAGATACTATTTTAAATGTTGCGTTCCCAATACTTGGCTATTGCTATAGCGATGGCGGTTTCAAGTTAGTCAAGGTACAGGTATAAGGGAACAATGGGTAAGTCATTAATTAGGTGTGACATGGATTGAGGATCTATGCCATATCTTGTGATCCCTATGGCATAGATCATGAGATTTTAAACTTATGATTCCCGGTCAAGGGTACCTAATCTAAGATATTTACTAAAATCCTCCAGTATAGAAAAATACAATAAAATATTTTTAAAAATTTATGTACTTTTATTGTTTTGATATCATGAAGCTTGTAACTTTATATTCATGTACGAATTCGTCTCATTACACCATACATAAAAAGTCAATGATTTTTTTTAAGGGTCCTCAAGCTACAGCCATTTTATCAGCAGACAGGCGGTACATTTCACAATATTAGAAATGTAGTGATTCTGTGTAATGAAACGTATAAAACACGAGGTTTATAACGCGAGCCGCTCACTGAGACAGTACTTTTTAAATTATGCAACATTTGTATGGAAATAGACGTCGCCCCAGCCCGCCGCCTCCTTAAAAATACATCCAAAGTTATTTGTTGCCTCGGTTTGACGCGCATTCGCGATTTGATTGCTTTTTCATGTAGATCCATACATAATTATGGCGCTATCCTAGCGTTATTCTTTTTGTTATTATTGTACTAACAGAAAAACAAAAGTATCTAACCCACACACGCAAATAATACACAGAGCACTTATTTAATGCTAACCTTAGCGGCTAAAAAAACCCATGCTCACCACACTTCTCAGTTTTTACCTAAGAATATGTTTTTACACACAAGGTCTATTTTATCTTTTTTTTTCAAATTTTATTCTTCCTTGGACATTTCTGCCAGTGTCACGTCGTTTGAAAATAGTCGGTATTATATTAGTTATGCCATAGTAGGGTTAGTTAAACAAAAACACAATTTCTTTTGTTTGAATTGTAAGTAGGTACTATATGTAAATAGTGGTGAAGTATACGCTGAGTCTATACCCTTTTTTTATTAGTTTTTGTTCAAATAAAATGTCGGTCTATATCTATGCTAATAATGTCATTACGACTGTAGACCTATTTCTAGGAAAGTCTTAATTTATATGAAGGTTATATTCCTAATTAAAACAACCTGAATTTGAGTACCTATTGTTTTGTGCCCACGAAAGAGCCAGCGCTCCGTCGACCGAATCACAAACATCCATGCAATCACTAGTTCAAATGTTGACTGTTTCTACACGTGCCTACGGTACGGTTAACGCGCATTCTGCCTCTACTCATACAACACCAAAAGGTAGCTAAGTAGGTATGGTTTGGGCCCACAGATAAATAAACCAGCCTTTATTATTATCACTTTATTTTTTTTTCTTGTCCTGTCACAGTGTTATAATCTATCTATAGTTAGGTAATCTATAAACCGGTTTCCCGCGATACAGGTGCGGGGACCACCAGCAAAATGTACCTACTGTTGCAAATCAATTGGTATGAATAAATATATTTGTATTTGTATTTGTCTACTCAAAGTTTAGGTCCAACAGGTAGGTCTATGTATGTACATCTGGTGAAAAATAGTGGTGTAGGTAAGAAACCAAATGAACTAAATAGTAAGTTTAGCTAAGTAACCTATTACTACGTTAGTAATTTATGAACTAAGGTAAGAAGTAACTACTCTACCTAGTAGAGTTAGTTCATACTAACAATATGGAGTAAAGCCTACGATCTTACTACGGCGTAGCTGTTGCTACGCTGTCGTGAACTATGTTATTTCATCATTATTTTTATCTAACTTCTGCCAGCAACTGCGCTTGGATAGGAAACTATTTATACTGGTACTGCCCGAATAATAGACTAAACCTAGTCTACAAGTAAAAATAATATATCCTGTATGTTCCATCGAAAGTTTATTCGGCTTTCAATCTAATAGTGTAACCCTCATACTTATGTTATGTAAGTAAACATTTATAAATATTACCTTAAATTAGTCTTGTCCCTGTTTGTCATTAATCATTGAAAAGAGAGCAATAGCTTAAACATTGTTTATCTTTTGACAGTTTTTATATGTAAGGCCGTAGGTACCAATACCAACTTACAGGGCTTTTATTATTTTTTCATAAATGAACAGCTTGCGTTCACAGCAGTGTTCAAATAAGGGTGTAATACCTCCTTGTTTGTTTCATATCCCACCAAGCTTTATAGCTTCAGTTCTCCAGTACCTACCTACAATCTAAATATTTTTTTAAAGTCTCAGGATTCCGTCCAAGTAAGGCTTAAAATCCCCCAGCAGCTTCGGAGTAATATTTTCATACAGGGCTAACCTTATTTTCCGAAGAATGGTTGGTAAATTTTCAATACTCACTTTATTAGGGCGAGGGCGGATGAAGGGTGAGTAAAACGGCCTCTATTAGATTTTCTAGAAACGTAAGTAGATAGGTGCATGTATCTACTTCGTAATAAATCTTGTAAGTTCATTACAAAACTAGAAAGGAACTTACTTTATGTTGATTCGTAACGTGGAAGGTACCTTCCTAGTTGTATAGGTTATAGGCAAATAGGCTATAGGTAAAGAAGGCTTTATATCTAGTTCTAGGTGCCAACACTGCCTACCGTATAAATGTAAATTGATGACTGTGGTAGGTACCTATTATATATAATTCAAAGTAGGCTTACGACTCTATATTTTCATTCAGAGGTTTTCTAGATTTTATTTTACATTTAATAATAATATATAACAATGCTGGATAAACCACACAGCATCATCTAGCCCCAAGCTAAGCAGAGCTTGTGTTATGGGTACTAGATACTGATGTACTTAATACAATACATCACATACATAGATATTTTTTATTATACATAGAAAATACCCAAAACAGCCGGAATAAATATTTGCAGATCGTACAAACATTTACCCTAAAGCGGGAATAGAACCCGTAACCACCTGCGTCGCAGGCGGACATTCGCCCGCCGCGCCACATCAGTTGTCAAATTATGTTCAACATAATACTACCTACTTTACTACCTTGCCTACTCTACTACTCGAACCTAACTCTACTCCATGCCTTGGTAGGTACCTAAATTGTTGAAAGTGACATCTAGCGATCTATTTGAAATCTACAAGATAGTAGACCGACACAGTAACTTGGTCGTTTCCCATAATAAAACAGCAAATCGCAGAAGCGGTGATAGAATAGAACCACATAGAGCACAGACTCATTATTTAGCTTTAACATGGACTAGGTAGATGGCAGTAAGTACAAGTATGCAAATAACATCTAAAACTGGACAAAGGATTTATTCATAATAAATAAATATAAGTTGACATTTTACATAACATATTCTAGCCCCAAACTAAGCCAGGGTGTTCCATCTTAAATAAAATTTTTTTTTAGATGATAGACTTTCAGTCTATAAATAGTACTCTGTGAACTAAGCATAGCTTGTACTATGGGAACCAAATGAGTGATAAAATACTTATTAAATAGGTACCTACTTACGTTTTTTTTTGTAATACATACTTAGAATACAATTATACACCCAGATAGAGAACAAACATCGATGTTCATCACACTAACGTTTGTCCTCGGTGAGAATTGAACTCACAACTAGTATTTTGGTCAAACGAGTGGTCGGTATATACATTACGCCTTTACTATCAATACGTTTTTTGATAATAATAATGCAGACATAGTACTATTTGTATGAGTTTTTTTTTACTATCGTTTTTTTATTTCGGCCGAAAAAATCGGCCCCCTTGCAAATTGGGTTTTGACCTTTCTTGAGGACTGGTAACACTGCATCTGTCCGTCACTAAGAATATGGACTAAAAGCCTAAAAGCTGTAGAAATGCAGCTATAATAGCAACTCAATACACTAGTTTATGCTCTTTTCGCTTACGACAACGTCAAGATGTGAGAAAATAGCGCATATACATTCATTAATTCAGTTTTTAGAGTTATTCAGTACATTGTCCATCGTTTGAAATGACGGAAGTGCCATTTTACACTTTTCGAAAAATATCATACTTGTAAATTAAAAACTCATGAACGACCTTATTGCTTTCAGATAGGTAAGAACTATCATAATAATGTCGCGTTGACATTTCTGTGAAAGTTCCCGGACGATTTGTTGTATTTTTTATAATATATTTGAAAATAATGGATTAGATTACTCAAAAACAACGTAATAACTGCAAAAAAAGGAGCGTAATGTGTGTATAAAATGCCATGTGTAGATGAAGATTGTGATTCAAGTAGAAAACGATGAGAAAATGAGGATGTGTCGCTATCTTTCCATTTGTGAGTTTTACTGGAAAATTTGTGTTATTTATAGAACCAAATGCTCAGAATATCTTTGTAAATTATGTGTCTCCAGTTTTCACATACATTTCCACCTGTTTTATTAAGTTTTCATACGATAATTACAACCAAAATAATTTAATCATAGTGATGTAGTAAATTGTATCGATGAGTAAAAAATGTCGATGATTTTACCATCCATAATCATTGTTTTAGATTTCCCAAAGAAGAAAAGATGAAAAATGTATGGTTACAACTCATACAAAGAAGCGATAATTGGACACCGAATAAAGTCATTCACGTCTGTTCCAATCATTTCACAACATATTCATTTCAACCTAATGATCAAGTAAAATATCGGCGGCTAAAGCCATCTGCAATACCAACATTATATTTAACGCACGAATAAAAACATTACGATGTAGGACCAGGTGGTGTAAGTTTGCACTATCAAAGACTCGATTTTCATTGTAAGATTTTTACCAGTCGCCTAGCCAAACTGTTGTGCTAGTTTTTTTGAAATAACTGCTAGAATGCTAAGTGTTTTAATTTGAGCAGTCTGGAGACGAGCTGCTTTATGCTCACGCTTGCTGTGGAAAGTTCATCGCAACGGTTCATTTCGAGCTCGCCTCTACCCGATTATTACATCCTTATTACAACCTTTTTGATTCATTCGCTAAATAGTTTTACAGTAGCCATGGCCGACGTAGATAGGTACATATGTTAAGTTTGCAGAGAGTGCCCGACTCACACTGAAGTGCTTTTGTTAGTGACCGACATCGAATGGCTCGTTTATTTTTTCTTTATTGTTTTAATTATTAATAACTAAGCATTTGGCTGCAGTGTAACTGAAATCGATAACACAAAACTTCGTTCATCGTTTCTAAGAGTTGGTAGCTAGCCCTACATACATACTTTATTTATCGATATCGAAGTCGACATAGTTACAACACTAACATCACAGAATACTACGTAATATTCGTAAATGTTAGTGATATCTGTTCAAAAGACGGATTTAAAAGTTTGTATGCATCTCTTTCTTGTACCATTTCAATATCGTAAGTGAAAACAGTACAAATTTTGTGTAATTGGTTGCTATTTTATCATGTCTTCTATTAGTCTCCTTATTCTATGGTCCGTCATGCGATAGACAATAATACAGTCAATGTCATTTTCCAATTTCAAACAATTTGTCATGTACTTATTATTTTTAAATAATTTGATTTATATTTTATTTATTTATCAAAATCCACCGCTCATAAGAAATACAAAATATTTCATACGTACATATCATATAGCCCATAACGGATTTACATTTTTCTTAGGCTCACTAAACTAAACTAAATAATAATATTCAAGTCAATCACATTCAAGACGGCTGTCGTTAGTTTTGAATCAAACTAATAATTTTTAGTCGATCGATTACAATCGAACATAATCGAGCTATTAATACCGGTGAACTATGATGAAAAAGAAACCTAGGTACATCTCTAGTTTTATGTCATTTTTAGGTTAGTTTTCTGAAGAAACTGTCAAACATTAAAATTTATGTGTCAACTTGCAACTTGGTTGGTTTGTTGGCTTGGTTGGCCTTTTCGCATTTGTATCGAAGAGTGATAGAGTTTTATAAATTACAATGCTTCTCGTGAAATAAACTACTTATAATGTCTGTCGTCATTGAAACTACTCTCGGTGACATCACCGTGGACCTGTTCCTGCAGCAACGTCCTGTAACATGCCTGAATTTTCTGAAGCTTTGCAAGATGAAATACTATAATTTCAACCTCTTTCATTCAATCCGAAGTGGGTTTATAGCACAGACCGGAGACCCTACTGGAGAGGGAACAAATGGTGAGTCTATTTTTGGCGTTCTGGAAGGGCACGAGAAACGCTTCTTTTCGGGCGAAAAGCTACCTAAAATCCGTCACAGCAACACTGGAACACTTTCTATGGTATGCACCGGCGACATGATGGTTGGTTCACAATTCTTCTTTACTCTAGCCCCAGACTTAGACTCATTAGATAGCATACATTGTGTTATAGGAGAAGTTACTGAAGGCCATGATGTGCTCAGAAAGCTAAACGACGTTATTTGTGATGAAAAACACCGACCTTACCGAGATGTAAGGATAACACACACTGTCATTCTTGAAGATCCATTCAATAACCCAACTGGATTCCGTGCACCATCAAGGTCACCCTCTCCAAGTGCTGAACGCCTCAAAGGTGGCAGAATAGCTCCTGATGAAGATATAGATGAAGCTCAAGGAAAGTCCGCTGCAGAGGTACAAGAAATGATTGAAGAAAAAGAAGCAAAAGCCAGAGCTACTATTTTAGAGATTGTTGGAGATTTACCAGATGCTGATATTGCCCCTCCTGAAAATGTACTCTTTGTTTGTAAGTTAAATCCTGTCACAACTGATGAAGACTTGGAAATTATATTTAGTCGATTTGGCACAATTGTTGGTTGTGAAGTTATAAGAGATAAAAAAACTGGTGATTCATTGCAGTATGCCTTTGTTGAATTCTCTGATAAGAAATCTTGTGAAGAAGCATACTTCAAAATGGATAATGTACTGATAGATGACCGACGCATTCATGTTGACTTCTCGCAGTCTGTATCTAAAATGAGATACTTAGGAAAGGGTAGAGGAGTGCAATATTTTAATGATGACAACCGTGATTTAAACTTAGAAGGAAAGCCTAAAACTAAAGATTTCATTCGTAACAATAATGGAGATTATAAAAATGGCAAAACTGATAAAAGGCATGATAAAAAAGAAACTGATAGAAATAGAGATAGACATACAAGGCATCAAAGAAGTAGAAGTAGAGAAAGAGACAGAGGACATAGAAAGAGAAGCAAAAGCGGAACAAAAACATCACTACAATCTTCCAGAAAAAAGGACAGAAGTAACAGTAGATCTCGAACTGAAAAATCAAGAGATTCAAAGAGATCACGAGATCGATATGCAAGTGACAAAATATGCAAGCCAGACAGAGGGCAGGATAAATTGTCAAGAGACCGCAAACTCAGAAGTCCAAGTCCATCTAGACATCATAGTAGGTCACACAGAGAAAAGTCTTGTGATTCAAGAAAGACTAAAAAAGTAACAAATCCTGAAAAATATGAAAAAAAGTCTAGAGACAAAAGTGCAAATCGGTCTAGAAGTAATAGCAGGTCTCGCACTGAAAAATCATATGATAATAAAAAGGAAAAGGTAGATAAGTTGTCCAGACAAGACAAACCTCACAAATCAACTAAAGATCATCATAGTAGCAAGAAAGGTGACAAGCAAAATATAATAATAAGCAAATCTAGGAGTTCATCCCCAAAAAATGATCATTCATATAATCAAACCAAGGATGAAAACCAAGCTCATTTAGAATCTAGAGAACCTCAAGAAAATGCAGAAGAAGTAATGGAAAACAATGATCATATTCCAAGAAGATCAAGGAGCCAGTCAATTGATCAGAGAGATGATAAAATAGAAGATTTTGTACTAGAACAACTCGAAGACACATTTTTACAAGAAAACAAAGGCAGAATTTCAATTAAATCTTGGAGAAAATCACCAACTGAAGGTACAAACTATAATAGTATAGATAAAAAGGAAGTACATAAAAGAAATGTATCTAGATGGGATATACCTCAAGATACATCTTCACAAAAACATCGAGTTTCAACTAAATCTAGGAGCAGGTCTCCCATTATGAAAACAAATGATGAAGGAATAGAACTTGAGAAAATAAATAGAAGAGAAAAAGATAAAAATAAGTCTTCAAAAGAGCGTAGTGAAAAATGTACTAGTAGATCGAGAAGCAATAGCAGGTCCAGCATTGCAAAATCATATGATCAAAAAAATTATGAAGTTGAAACTGAAAAATCAAAACCAGAAAAAAAAGAGAAAATTTTACATGATGAAGAGAAAAGTAGACCTAATCATGAAAATCAAAGTTCATTAGTTAAATCAAAGCAATGCTTACGAGATGAAAAAGATACCGATAGAAGTAGAAGCCAATCCAGGGATAATAGCGACCAACAGGAACAAGAAAAATCAGAAAAAGGTAAATTAAAAAAATCATCACAGAAAGATGATTCAAGCAAGAAAGAAAGACATCATGACCAAAGTAAGCAACATCACAAAGAAAAGTCTTTAACACAAAAACACCACAAAACAGAATCATCAAAAGTCAGGCAAAAGTCCATTGAAAAAAAAGAAAAGAGCAGTAAAGAGCCTGCTTCAGCGAAGAGCAAGAAAAAACAAAAAAACAGCAAAATTGATAAAAGAGGTAAGAAAGTTATCAAGAAAAGAAAGCGAAAGCATTCAACTTCATCTTCCAGTGACTCCTCGGACTCTAGTTCAAGCAGTGACTCTAGTTCCTCCAGTGAAGAGGAACGAAAAAAGAGATCGGTCAAGCGGAGAAAGAAAAAAGTATCCACCTCAAGTAGTAGCAGTGATTCATCAACAAGCTCTAGTTCCAGTAGCAGTAGTAGCACAAGTAGTTCTAGTTCTGAGAGTGAACCTAGTAGAAAGAAACGCAAGAAAGTTATCAGTAGTAAAGTTAGCAAAAAGAGTAAGAAAAAGCAATAGTAAACAAATAAGTTAGAGTACAGTAAGGCACGTAAATGCTTTATGTGCCTTGCTTACTAAATCTGTCTGAATGGAGAACAATGCTTAAACTGTTGCCACATATGCTACCTTTGGATAATGGCAAACAGTGATATTTGTACTTCAATTACATTTAGACAGAAGAACTAAAAATATTATCATCTCTTTCTAATAAACTGAAACAACAAACAAAGACAGCTGTTGAGAATGGTCAAAATAACTGAGTTTAAGAAATGCAATAAAATAGTTAGACGATGATGTCTATTCTGTGGTTTCTTCTTCCTATACTAACCGAATTCTCCTCATCACTCAAAAATAAAGACAGCTATAATTGGAGACAAATTAAGTTACTTCAGGAAAATGAAACAGAATCGACACCAATGACAGCGATTTTAAGTGATGTTTGAGTTATGCTTATAAGTAGGCATGTAGAATAGTTATTAATGTAACAAGTCTAGGCCCACTCCAGAACTAAAAATTATTTAATTCTGGAAAATGGACTTTGAGAATAGATTTAATAGGTACATAATTAAGCGCTAGAAAATTTGTAATTAAATATTTTAAATTACTATAGGACAAGAATAGACTGTAAACCAGTACAACCTATGAAATACATAAATAACTGATTTTATTTACACTAATTGTATTTCTTTGGCATGCAAGCAATATTGTTGAAAACATACCTAGGAACAAGACTTATAGTTAGGTATATTGTTGATTATATCTAGACATTAGACTAAAATGTTAGATTAATTTCATATACACCTGTTTCTATTTCCTAGCTTGAATTACATATATAAATAGACTCCTTTTAATTTGTATTTTACTTAGCTACGTCTTATTCATATTACCTACTTAAATGATGATTTTGTTGTAATGCCTTCTTAAAATAAATTGATTTATTGTAGAACTTGTTTTAATAATTAGTTTATATAAATGATGGCAGGAGTTGTTGGCAGGTAAATAGGAGTAGGTACTGGAATTTAGGTACGTATTTTATAATAATGCTGGACAATCCACACGGCATCATCTAGCCCCAAGCCACAGATTAGATAAGTCCCAAGCTAAGCAGAGCTTGTGTTATGGGTACTAAATGACTGATATACTTAATACAGTACATAACATACATAGATATTTTTTATTATACATAGAAAATACCCAGAACACCCGGAATAAATATTTGCAGATCGTACTAACATTTATCCCAAGGCGGGAATCGAACCCGCAACCTTCTGCGTCGCAGGCAGACATTCGCCCCACAAAGTACTTTTATTCGCCCACCGCGCCACATCGGTCGTCATCATTTATGGCCTCGCCGCTCAGCATACCTCGAATGATTTGAAGCAAACAGACTGTGGTGGTCTGGTCCCGGCTTAGAATAGAAACCCTCCATTACTTCTAGACAAGTCTAGACTATTACGATATCCATAATACAGCGGGTATCCGGACAGAAGACATAGTTATGCGCTCATTACCCAGCACCATACTTAACGCAATAGGCCCTAATTTTATCCTGCCTACCACAAACGAGATCATTCTTGTGTTATTATGTAGGTACCTATCTATCTAGATACATATTAAGTACCTACCTACCTAAGTAATAAAACAAGTGCCTAACTACATTGAGAGACTTCTTTTTGACATCATTAGGAACCTCAAAAATATATGATAGAAAACAAACCTCCACTAAGGCGTCCAACCTAGCAAGAAATTGTTAGTAACGCCTTGTAATACTCGTATAGCAGTGTATGCGCGGCGCGATGTTGCTTTGCTAGATCGGTGGGGCATGCAATGCTGTATGGATACGCGAAAAGCGCTCCTGTCGGGCGTTAGGAGAACTGCTGATATGCTAATCAAAATTACACGTGAGCCATGTACCTATCTACATCTATAAAATCTCAGGCTCTATAATACGTGGTAGGTAGGTACCTAATACCAACCTACATAGTGCCCAAATCACACAAGTAATTGTATCTTTTTATCTAAATGCTCTACAAGATTTATGTAGGTATGCTAAGGAATTTTCAGCTAGTCACTTTCACCTACCTACTTACTTCAGGTTCAGAAAAAAATGGTAGATAAGATACAGAATAAATTTAAAAAAAAGAATTGTATGTGGATTTTAAATTAATTGAATTTGCAGGAAAAGTTTAAAAATAATAATAATTTGTGTAAGTAAGTAGGTAGGTACCTACTTTATGTATCATGCAAGGATACAGTGGAGTTTTCGAGTTGGTTTGGTGCCTTATTCTGTTTATTGGTAACATTGTTCCTGGCTCAAACACTTGATTTACAGGACGCGTTGTCTGAATCAGAGCATTCTATTAGGTCTTTGTGCAGTAAGTGGTTGAGGAAGCCCGTCGTTAGATCTCTCATTGTGTGCCGGCTATAAACTGGAACCCTCGCCGGAGGTGGGTACTTGATCATGCGTTGATCGTACGTGATGCGATGCGTTTTAAGGTTGTTGATACTGATAGTATTTATAAATAAACTCATGTGCTAGCTAGTAGTTATAATCATAGCTAACAGATTAAAATAAGTAGGTAGGTACTACCTAGGTAACTTTGATTGAGTAAACGACTGGCTTGTCAGCTGGCTTATCTCAGGTGGTAGGTAGGTAACGTAAACAGGACAATTTATTGATCGCTGTGCCTAGTAGAGTCTAGTAGGTCTACCTACCTACTACAGTAGCACAATCAACATGACTAATCTCAATCCTAGATTAAAGGCTTGTGGAAATAACCTTCATTTGCCCTCAGGATGGAATTGGAAGGGGCATGCTTAATGTAATGTAATTAACAAGAGTTGACGCCTTTGCCGTCTCGTCTCATCTTCCACTCAATAAGCCTTATTTTATGAAGGGTCCGTCAAGTGTTTAGGCTAGGAGTTTTAGACGTCAGCAAGGCAGGACCGTATTTCGGAAGGGAGAGCAGACAAACGACACAGAATATTCCGAGCAAGTGATTCACTTACAGTTTATAATGAGCCCTATGCTAACGCGAAGCTTTACGTGTCGAAAAATACCTTCGCTTTTAAATCGAATACCTACTTCGGGGTGGGTCGTATTTTACAACGCATGATAGGTAAATCATTTTACGACCGATATGGCGCAGCAGGCGATCGTCCGCCTGTGACGCAGGAGGTTGCGGGCTCGATTCCTTGGTATAAATGTTTGTATGATCTGCAAATATTTATTCCGGGTGTTCTGGGTATTTTCTATGCATAACAAAATATGGATATCTATGTATGTTATGTATTGTATTAAGTATATCAGTCATCTGGTACCCATAACACAAGCTCTGCTTAGTTTGGGGCTAGATGATGCTGTGTGGATTGTCCAGCATTAATAATAATAATAATAACGTATAGGTGTGTACTTCAACCCTCACTATATCCCCCCTCTAAAAAAATAACCCTGAAAATTTCAAGTCCTCTACGACCAGTGGTGTAATGTGCTTATTGTCTAATGTCAGTCTGTCTGCAAAGATTGACAAAGTTTATAAGGAACCAATTGGAGTCAAGTTCTATTAGATCAAGATAAAATCACGGTTGGTGGTCGGTCAGTGGCCAGTCCATCCCTGTGAATTCCACTGCGCATGTCGCGAAATTATCGACGAGCACGCTGGGTTTTCTCTCTATCTTGGGCGCTTGTACGGCACTCGCTTCGGCCTGCGGTCCCCTCGCAGTCGTTTACTCCTTGCCCCAACCCATTTTGTTAATTATTGATAATTATTGATTGAACACTTGTGATGATTTTAATAAGTTTGACCGTGGTCGCCGCGGTTCTTATCGGTGGTAATGCACTGCCTACACCGAACAGCAGAGGTAAGCCAAAAGCTTTACCTACTACCTACCTAGGTTTATAGTACCTATGTAGGTAGGTAGGTACCTACTTACCATTCAATCACAGCTTCAAAGATCTTCATGCATCCCAGTTACTTGCGTAACATCGCTCTATCATAGTCATCCTAAAGCATTTAGGTACCTTGGTACTTAGTTCCAATACCTTCCTTTGCACCTCTAAAGGTATTATTTTATAATAATAATAATAATGCTGGACAATCCACACAGCATCATCATAATTTATGAGTACAATATACCTCACCTACCTATCTAATAAGAATTCAAAACGAATGATGCTGCGCATTTTCTAGGTTTGGCACGTTTAGATCATTCTATTTAATGTTTTTTTTTCAAATTAATTAAAAATGCTAATGGTATTTAGGTGTAATAACATTTCCGATAATGCGTTACCGGGTTACTACATTTATTTAACGTTGTGAGTTGGATAGATTTTGGAATAGTGTTGTGTGAATTTGATTAAACCGGTAATGAAGGTTTCTCTTATCGATTACCCGCCCCATCCCTCCGCTACCACCCGTGTCGGCTGGGGTGCGTTCTATTTTTAGCAACAGGTGTCCAGTCTGCGCATACTAGTGCGCAGCACCCCTTTACCTATACTAAAGGTACCCTAGGTAGTTAAAGTTCAATCTGCTAACTAGGTAGGTTGGAAGGATGTATAAGCCAGGCTTGAGGATATAATGATTCTGATTATAAAAGGGAAAACTTTTTGATTTTTGGAACGCATTTGATTTACCTACAGATTCAAGAATGATAGTTTTATTTAACCTATACCTACTTAGGAGCTGAGGAAGTCTACTTCATGTAGGTACCTAATGGGTTTTAACCTTGGACAAGTATTGAGATCTAAAAGCCTCTAAAAATGAATAAGTAATATATCATCTAACCCCAAACTAACAATAGTTTGTACTATGGGAACCAGATGACTAATAGAATACATGTAAACCAACTTTGTTTTTTTTAATACATGCTTAGAATACAATATAACACTTCTTATACTAACTTATTATGGACGCGTAGGGCATAACGTAGACCCAACCCTCGTGAAGCCTGTTTATTGTTTAGTTCACCAGCTTCAGCCTGAAGAAGCCCATTGCATGACATAGGCCTCCTCTATAACGGTTCCAGGTTCTCTATCAACCGACTTTCCGCATCTAATAAATCCAATTCAGGAAATCAATTTAGAGTCGGTTGGTTTTTGGATCATTCCAGACCAGTATTTAATCAAATAAAGTTTTATTAGATGGTGGTCCGTTAGGCGAATTGCCGGAAAATTGGGACCAAACAAAAGATGATACGCAGTCCCTTTTCCTGAACAAGAGCGACAAAAATGACTTGGAACCCTACCCGTTAGCTCTCAGCGAAGAAGGTAAGAAACCCTCACCCTAATACCCTCACAGTAACAAAGGGGTGCAGCTTTGCTGACTTCTTAAACTAGTGGTGTTTGCAGGAAACTCCGAAGGTTATGACCAACCTGTCGACCAGCCCTTTGACTCTCCTCAGTCGAATGGTGAACTAGACAACTTGATCATGAGACCAGAGCTATACGGCGAGCCCCCTGCAATGGAAGCTTTGTCTTCTGGTTATGACTCGCGTCGTCGCAAACGAGGAAGCGGTACAAAAGTCGGCGGAGCTGGTGCTGCTACCAAGGTAGCGACCAAAGGTGGTGGCAAGAAAAACTTGGAGTAAGTTATTATTTATTTTCCTGTTTGGCTTTCAATAGCTAAGTTTTTAGAATCGACCTGTTAGTTAACTGTGTCAAACTTTTTAGGCCTGAGGAACACGATCTCTCTCCGGTTGATGCAGTGAGTCACGATCAAGACTCTTACCGCCGTAAGCGTGGCACAGGATCAAAGGTGGGCGGCGCTGCGGCTTCTGCCAAGACTGCAACCAAGAACTCTGGAAACAAAAAGAACTTCAGGTAAAATAAAAATTAGCAATTGAAAAATTAATTCATTAGAGAAAGCACCTAACAATATGTATTTATCGCACAATTTTATTTCCTTAGGCCCATCTCCGAGCGCCGCAAACGAGATTCTGGTCTCAGTGGCGCCGATGTGCGAGCTCTCCTTAACCTTTGGGAAGCGCAAGAGCGCAGAAAGCAAGAGTGGAATGCGAACCAGTGGGCAACTGATCGATACTATGGTCGTGCAAACCCTGAAGAAGAACAACCGGAAATTGACGAGAACGGCGAGATTTGGTACAACGAACCGGTAGTTATTGCTCCAAGAGAACGTGACTTTCCTCATCATTCATATTTCTCGGAACAAAACCGCATGACACCTCTTCCGATGAACCATCCGTACCCTGACATGTACCCAGTCGGCCCGAATCCTAATGAGTTGGCTCAGAGGTACGAAGAAGCTCGTCGCAAGAGGCAATATGCCAATAAGATGAAAAAATTCATGGTGGCACGAAAACGCTCGGACGGGATGATGAACCAAGCAAACTACCGCCCTCGTGACGACTTGTACACCCTGGCCGAGTTGCTGCGATCGGCTCCTCGAGTTCAAGAGCAAGACATTCCTTTGTACCGGCGGCTTATTCTGTAAAGCAATCTCTTAGAATCAGTATCCATCCGACTCGAACGCTGCTAACTGCAACTCAGCTTGTTTCTGCCGGCAAGTCGGACAAACTCATTATTAGACGGATGGATTTTATTGTTGGCATGCATGTAGACGACAAAAAGATTGTCGTGCATTTAGTTCGCGGGTCGTTGCGAATATCTACTAGACGTAATACTTAGGTATTATTTAAATTTATTTTATATATATGCTGCATGTAGAACGTATATACTTTACATTTTTTACTTTCTTCAGATAATTACCTAGGCCTAAATAAATGACGTAGTTTTGACAAGTTATTCTCTTGAATAGTTTCTATTTACTACGGTATATGGGCTTAAATGTTATAAGGTCATTAATATGCTTAATTTTCTTTTACTTCTCGATTTCTTTGGTTCCAAAAAAATATTGAAGGTAACACAAAATACATAAGTACCTTCGTGCAACTATCAATTTTACGTCTATTATCACCTTATCCTCAATTCAGTCCGATAACACTTTGAAGTTAAACTTCGCAGTTTAAGCTGACAATTTAGAGGTAGAGTAACCTGTCATAGTAGTATCTAATTAAATTGTGTAAATTATTATACCTACTTGCTGTATTAAACTAGTATTTAATATTAACTTATAAACCTAAAAATTCAGTTGTGTTTTTCTTAGTTACCTATTAGAACCTTTACCTTCTATAAATAGGCCAAAACTATTTAGTTGATAAATATTGACGTTGCTAACTTGTCAAAAATGTACTAATAATATGGTCAAAAACTTGAGTAAATTATCATTTCTAATTTAAGCGATGTTGAATGAAAAGAAATATAATTGTATAAGTATAAAGAACTCTGACGAGCTATCCCGGAACAACGCAGCTGTGTCAACCGAGAGCTGCAGTAAGCTGGATGATGGCCAATCCTCAATACGGTCGACGTATGAATCATTTTCTTGGTTGTTCGCTTACACTCAAATGTTCACAAGGCGGTTGTTTAAGGATTTGTTGGTTACAATGATCGGGAACTTTTTTTCCGGACAAATTGTACCAAATCATATCGTGAATCTAAAAAGTGTTCAAAAAAGCCTTCAAGCTAAACGCGATTCGCAAACGGTGACGTACACAAGGTATAACCTGATCAATACCAAGTGCAATGTTCCAACGACCAAAATGTCCAAACAAACCAATTCATTCGTTCCAGAGAAAACGAGGCCGGCCACTTACAGGACCGCTTATCATCAGTGAAAGATTTCTTCAGCACTTTTAAGAGATATATTCTTTGCAGTGAAGATGACGTCGGGTTGCAAAGGTCATCGACCCAAGACTATGAATTGAAAGATAAAGAACCGATGTTTGTGATCGTGGATTCCAGCTGCGTTAGCAATCCCAGTTCTCAAGAATTGCTCATTGAAAACAAAAAAGGAACAATATTAAATAAACATCTTAACATAAACGTTATTCCTATAGGAATACCGTCTACTAGCAGAGATATAAGAGAAGCCATCATTCAACCGCAACTCCAAGAGTCTGAATCCGAGTCTGAACTGCAAATGATAGAAATAAACCTTCAAAGTGAAAATGAAATACCAATAGAAAACGATGATATTGACGATCAGTCGATAGTCATTTCCTACCTTCAAAATAAAGACTTACATGTGAATATGGAGGGTACGTTCTTATCCACGAAAAAGAAGTCATCTCTTTTGGAAGACGTGCCCAAAATGGAGACCATCTTAGAAGGCGAACAGTTCAGTTCATTTCCATTGAAGGCATCCACAAGTCAATTAGCTCAGGAAAATAAACCAGAAGAAGATCCTGAGTAGGAAAATTTTAAGTGACGAAATTTTATGTACTTAACTATCTACCCGTGCATTGTTGACTATAAACTACTTAAACGATATAAAATTAAAAAATGTTGCGTATATATTTTTTTATATTTTTGTTTAAGTACCTAGGTCCACCTACCTAAACTTGTTTATGATTTTGTTGTATTAGATATTAGGTTGTACTGTGTTTGGACTTTCATGTTTTCTTTAAGTTAACAGCTTTAGTTCTGTAATAAATTAATAACATCGCTGTATTTCTGCCTTATAGAGATATCAGAATCGTCTCTAGATGCACACATCCCTTCTTATCCTGGTTCCCCAAGATCCATATTGTCCAGAGCATCTTTAGCTAACACTGACGTCACTGCTGATGTTGAAAAAGTCAACGCACTCACTGATAAAGCAGAAGCAAACACTAGATTGAAACAAGCTATTGACTATTTACACGAGGAAAATGATTTTTTAGAAGCAGCTGAAATGGGGGATATTGTTACACTCGAACAGCTTTTGAGGTGAATAAAAGTTTTTACAAATATATAACTAGGTGCCTTGTCTGGTTGACTCAGAGCAGTGGTTCTCAGACATATTTCGTCTCCCGCCCACTTTGTAAAACAATAATTTCAAGAAAATTAACTACTTTTATGATAGTCTGCTATTAATAGTCTGCTCCGGAGCTTAAACTTTAGGTTTTGTATCAAAATACAGGTCAGAAATATGAACTAAATAATCGATATTTTAGAAACGAGATTTAGGAAACGAGATATCTAGCATGATTTTTTAATTTGATTGTTTCCCGATATTTCGGCACAGTTGCATGGTTTCTACCCAAAATATTGAATTAAAACATGATAGTTTAAAAATTATCGATGTTGTGAACCTACATAGTAGGTAGGTTTTAATTTAAGTGAGTCTTAAAATATTAAGATGAAATAAAAATCAACCATCGCTTCTCTTGCCTACCTACTTCAATATCCCATATTTTTCTCGCGAGGCCCTTACTGCCTCCCTCGAGGCCTCCATCGCCCCCAAAGGGGCGTTATCAGTCACTTATAGAGGGACTGTTTTAGAGGCTTAGATCAGACCATGTCCTTTGCTAACGTTTGCTCTTGTTATGTAGCCAAGGAACGAATATTCAGCAAATGGATCATCTTGGAAGAAACGCTCTACACTTAGCTGTATGCTCAGGAAGCGAGCAGTCGATTGTTCTTCTTTTAAAAGCCGGAGTGACCCCCAATGTGAAAGACAACGTAGGCATGACACCTCTTTCACTTTGTTTGATGAGAAGGTACCTATTTACTTGCATTGCTTTGATTGATTTTAACCCAGAATAGAAAATATTACTTGTCTACCTTGGTACACTACGCAATTGACTATTGATATTGATTGTAAGTTTAGCGCCAGGGATCCTAATAATCTATACCAATTATAAGAATCTTTGTCCTGACTAATTGACTGGGATATAGACAACGCACAGCCGAAACCACTGTTCGTAGAGACTTGAAATTTTCAGAGTTTTTTCATCTTGGTGCGTAGAGGTGTACCTACTAAGAAAGGAATTCCCGAAATTCAACCTCTAAACGTGTTCAACGGGGGTTGAAGTTCTTATGAAAATAGCTCCACGTGGACGAAGTCGCGCGCGTTTCGCTAGTTTATTTTTAACTTTATCCTTAATATTTTGGTAATCCTAAGAACGTAGCTACATAAATAAGTATTTCTTTATCCAAAAACCAAACTCACGTTTTACCTATCAACTTCTAAAATAAAAACAAGAATCTAAAGGATCGTTAGAAAATTTCTAGCTATCCTTGACAAAGCTAGCCGAACAACCTCTTGATTATTACTTGATTGGCCTGTTAAACTAGGTACAATTTATAGTACCTTTAATGAATTAGGTATCATTCATAAATATAATTTGTACATATCTAGACCATAATTTAGTAGGTGTGTAGGTACCTTATGATCAAATTTATTGTTTCATAAGTAGATGTGTTGAATAATGTAGGTAGGTACCTATTTACAAATAGATACCTATTTACAAATCTCAAGTGAGCTTTGTGGACCAGCAATCATTTCATTGTACCCAAACCAATTATGTAATTTCAGCCCATCGTTGAGAGTTGCGAATCTGTTGTTCGATTACGGTGCGAGAATACTACCACGCTCCAACCCGATGGACACTGGTTTATTTATGCGTAAGTTTTACTCCTTAGTCCTCAGCCTCACCTCACGCAATGTTTTATATCTCGTATAGCGCTGCCCTCTCGTTAGTAGGTAGGTAGGTACCTACACCTATTCTATCTTGCTTTGCTTGGGGTAACAATAACAACATATAAAAAACACTAAGTAGATATAGGTACCTACCTATCTTGGTAATCTAAAATGTAGGTAAATGTTATCTCGTTTTCGGGATACCGGATTCGAATTTTTCGTATGGATATACGCTAACGCTAGGGCGCTTATCGTAATTTCCATACCTCTCCATGCAAAAAATTCAAGCTCGCAATCCGAAATCCGGTATCCGCAAATCGTAAAATACTTAGGTACTCGGAGTCCACCCTCCGAAGGAAACCTTGTTTGGTGACCTCGGCTGGCTATGCTAAAAATGAGGATAGGACTTTTCGTTCTTATATGTATCCATGACCTCACCTCACCTATGGCGTAGGTATAGGTACTAATGCCCGTATAAAACCTATTTCAGAATTCGTTATGATGTGTATTCCGACAAAAGAAGAAGAGAAAATACTTCGCCTTCTTGTAGAGAAGGGTGCTCTAGTGAACGATCCCGATGCACCAGGTGGACGTCAGCCGTTGCATTTTGCCGCCATGAGCAACAATTGTAACTTAATTCAAATTTTAATAAGGCTGGGAGCAAACCTTTACGAAACTAATCATAGAGATGAAACGCCCAGAGAGTTTGCGATGACTTTTAAATGTAGAGAAGCTTGTGCACTGCTAGAAGAACTAGAGGAACTAAGCTATCAAAGTGATGAGAGTAGGCAGGACCTACCTACCTAGGTAAATACGTAAATACGTATTTAAGTACCTACAACTTTTAGCTCCGTTCTGTTCTAACACAATCCGTATCCTACGTAGGTATGTTACATACTTACGTAGGATATACCTAGGTAAGTATATTGTAAGTAAGTACATACATACAGTATGTACCAATACAAAGACTAATAAAAAGTGAAGTTTTTAGCGGATATTTTTTTACGAATGATGATTTACGAACACCTGTTCAACTCTGGTTCTAGCGGGAATAAATCATTAGAAACTAAATTTGCGTAGGTAGGTATCTATGCTTTCACTTATTTAGGATGCCTATGCATAGATATTTTTTGTTATGCATAGAAACTACCCAGAACACCCGGAATAAATATTTACAGATCGTACCTACAAACATTTATATCACGTTTAACATTTAAATTATATATAAAGGCGGCAATCCAACCCGCAACCTCCTGCGTCGCCACTTTAAAGTGGCGGAATTAAACTAAACAATTAATCAAACTAAAAAATTAAACTAAACATTTAAATCATCTATTTTATTTTATAACTAGCTGACCCGTGCCCACTTCGTTGGGCGGTAAACATTTTTACTTACAAATCTTAACTAAGTAGTACTCGATGTTGCCAACAGATGGCGTTAATACGGCATAAAATAGCGGTCGTTTGCAGTATCGTCCGCGTGGCAGTTTTTTCCCGTTCCCGTTATTTTTTCGGGATAAAAAGTAGCCTAAGTTACTCCTTGTTACATCAGCTATCTGCTAGTGAAAGTCCCGTCGAAATCGGTCCAGCCGTTCCAGAGATTACCCGGAACAAATGGACAGACAGACAGACAGACAAAAATTAAAAAAAATGCTATTTTGGTATATGTATCGCATATACATTCATATGTAATGCGATGCATATAGTAAAAAGCGGTTATTTTAATATTACAAACAGACACTTCAATTTTATTTATTTGTATAGATAATGGACTTCCGCAAAGTTAACTATCATATTTTTTTATAAAACGCAGTATCTTTCTGCTAATCTTTGTTATGGAATGCAAACAAGCCAGCAAACTCTTTTAAGTATATTCCCGATGCTTTGTGAAATAGTAGCTTCGATTCTGCGATTCCTTCTGCTAAAAAACGGTGAATGATTTAATCTATCGAATCTGAAGTCATTTTGTTGACATCTCTATTAGTAAACTTCGTTGGGTGACATTTGTTCTACAGTTTCAAAGATGGCGGTCTTGTCGCAGTTGCTTTTCTCTGCCAAACAATACCTACAGAGAAAATTGAGCTAACCAACTATTTTTACGTATTTATTTAGTAAATTAGCTAGGTTTTAAGAAATAATAGTAATAAAATAACGCTAGTCATATTGATAATGTGATATTGAGTGTACCGATGGCTTCCAATGTGCAAGAGTCGTCTGCTCAGCAGACTTTCGTGGAGGAGATTGATTACAGTGAAATACAGGAACTATCGGTAAATACAGAACAAAATTATGGCTTTTCTTAGCCCTTACAATCCGTGTAAATATGTAATGAACATAAATATGTATCCAGGTGGTAGGAAAAGGCGCTTTTGGAGTGGTTTGGAAGGGAGTATGGCGAAACACGTTTGTTGCTGTAAAACACATAAATTCTGAGGCTGAGAAGCGAGAGTTCTCAATAGAAGTTCGTCAGCTGTCTCGAGTGTCGCACCAGAACATTGTGAGGCTGTACGGAGCGTGTACGCAGGGCGCTCATGTGTGTCTTGTGATGGAATATGCAGAAGGAGGGTCTTTGTATAATGTTCTACACAACCGCCCTAAGCCTAAATACACAGCTGCACATGCGATGAGCTGGGCACGACAGTGTGCTGAGGTATGTTTACAGTCAACATTAGTAAGTTTAGTTCTTTCTACATGAAATAACTTCCAAATACTTTAGACACTGTTTCCACAATCATTATAGCTTGCATGGTATGTACAGCTAAGTCATCCTATTTAGAATTGGCAAGTCAAGATACTTATTCATTCAAGATTGAATTTGACTTATGCATTGAAGAAATCCTATAAACTCAATGTCAAATTAAATATTTTCAGGGTGTAGCCTACCTCCACTCAATGAAACCAAAGCCGCTAATACATAGGGATTTGAAGCCACCAAACCTTTTACTTGTGGGAGGAGGAGTGAGGCTTAAGATATGTGATTTTGGAACTGCTGCTGACAAAGCCACCTATATGACCAATAACAAAGGCAGTGCAGCTTGGATGGCTCCTGAGGTTTTTATGTTTTTTCTAGTAAAAAGTTACCAAAACTGTGCTAACTGTGTAAAAGTAGTAAGAGTTAAGAAAATTTGTACTAAAATGCTCACTTTAATTCAATATTATCAATGCTTGGAAAAGTAATGATGTTTTTTGATTATAAATACAGTGAGTGATGATTTAATGTCGAATAATAATTGTGATAAAACAAATAGAATTTGATAATATTGTCCAACAATTACAATAAAAGTACAAAAGCTGCTGAGGTTATTAGGAAATGATAAATAATATTAATTACTAGATGTGGCTAGTAAAATTGTCCGTTTCCTAGATGGCGCTGATGGAAACTCACTGCATGACCACGTTTTGTTGATTTTGTATTGGCTATAATATTGATTATAATATTTTACTTGATGAAACTTTTGCTCTCTATAAAAGAGTATCAAATATAACTATTGATTTCAGGTTTTTGAAGGATCAACTTACACAGAAAAATGTGATGTATTCTCTTGGGGGATTATACTTTGGGAAGTTTTATCTCGAAGGAAACCTTTTGAAGAAGGTGGTTCAGCATTTAGAATTATGTGGGCTGTGCATACAGGTAAAAATAGAAAATTTATACAGACAACCTCAGTTGAGATCTCTTTGGCAACTGGTGACATACCTGGTCTCTATGTTGAGTCTATGAGTTTTGGTTGTATCACTATGGATCATTGTCTGTCACATAATCTCTCCAAGATGAGAGATTGTTTTGCTTTACTGCCTAATGTAACCATATTGTTAACTGGGAAAACACATACTTGAACCCCTTGCGCCCATTTAGTAGTTGAATTTCAGGAGTTTATTTCTTAGTACATTTCTATGAACCAAGATAAATATACCCTGAAAATTTCAAGTGTCTACAACCAGTGGTTTATACTGTGTGTTGTGTATATGTAAGTCAATGATGTATTATACAAAAAAAACATACATTAGTATTCTATCAGTCATTTGGTTCCCATAGTACAAGATATGCTTAGTTTGGGGCTAGGTGATGTTGTGTAAAAACATCTAAGTGAAAATATTTATTATTATACCCGTTCACTACTCCACAACTAAATTAAATTATTTATGGTGAATTTTTAAAGATGCAAGTGGCTATGATAGATCTTTATATTTTGTACATTACCTGTTATGCTTATTTTCAATTAATCAACCTTGTTTAAAAATACGAGGGTTGAAAGACATTAATTGTTAATTCTGTGCCAAATTCAGGTCAAAGACCCAATCTGATTGAGGGTTGTCCGGAGCCAATAGAGCAGTTGATGACACAATGTTGGCACAAAGTACCAGCTGAGAGACCCAGCATGGCCAAGGTATGTTTATTGTAATTTGTAAAATTTATAAAAAGTCATCTATAATCATAAAAAATCTATTGTCATCATATAAAAAGGGCAACATCTCACCCATGTCCCTATTTAAGTGATACTGTAGTAACTGGTGCATAGGTAAAATGTGAGTAGGTTAGCCTGCATCTGTCTGTACCACCCTCTCGGCCTATTTCAGAAAAGAGTGGCCTATTGGTGAGGGGCTAAATTACATCTGTTATTTTAAAAGAATATGATAAAAAGTAGTATTTAAACACTATTTTAGTTTTATGGATATCCTGTGTATCCTATTTTATTTACCAGCTTAAAAAAAAGCCCTTGCAATTGGCCTCACAGCTCAGTTAGTAGTAACTCTGCCTCCAATGTTGTGGGCTGTGGGTTTGATCCCCACCAAGGGTAAACATTTGTGTAAGAAACATAGATATTTGTTCTTTGTCTGGGTTATATTGTATCCCAAGTATGCATTTGCAAGTCATCTGGTTCCCATAGTACAAGCTATGCTAAGTTTGGGGCTAGATGATGTTGCGTAAAAATGACCATAAATATGTACGTATTTGTATAGTGCTTTTTTGTTTGATAGAAGATAATAACGATTATTATTCAAGTAATGCTTAAAGTTTTTAACTTAATCATGAATAATCTAGTTTTCAAATAAGAGTGTTAAATAATCTCTAGGTTTTGTAGGGATGTTTTTCTACGCCTGCTTTTATAATCACGCCTAATATTACTTTAGAAATGATTTCTCTAACTTTCAGGTAGTAGAAATAATGTCTGCTCTCTGCGAGTTCTTCCCCGGCGAAGACACGCCAATTAACTACGACGATTGCGAAGAAGACGTGTCGGAATGCTCAGATGATGAGTACGTGACGTACGACACGCGCGACAATCTTACCGACTCGGAGCGATCGCTGTCGCAGACGCAAGATGAGGCGCACGGCGCAAGGCTTCCCAACGAGACGCAAGTGAGTAAACTGCAAACAAACATGGCCGCCGAAGCGCGTCCTAAAACCACTGCCATATTCAAAGATGAACCCGACGCGCACAACCGAATAGGACCTGTGATGATCCCGCAGCAGTTCAAGAGACCGGAGCATTGTGAGGCGGGGAGGTCGCCGATCACGATTAATAGAACTTCCAGCTCACCTGTTCCATCGGAGCGGACTTACGTCCCGAGCGAAGGAAGCACGCTGCAAGACTCACTGCAAGTCAACAGTCCTCACGTTTTCAGCGAAAGCTCCTCGCCCAGAAGGTTATCTCCCATAGGCAACTACAACATCGGAAACATGAATCCGAGGCACATCGACATGGATCACTACTGGAACAGGGAAAATGATAAGCTGTCACCAGCTCGAAGCCCCTCTGTCACGAGCACTAATAACTCCAGAAAAGAGGATTATAATCAGAATTACTGCGATAGATTGAGCGCCTCGAATAGTCCAATGACGACCGAATTCAACGGAAACCTTTCGCAGAGGCCGGTAGACCCGAAATTTGAAACGCCTTTACAAATAGAAGTCGACCCCGTAAGTCCAAGCATAAAAATAACCGTTTTTGTACGTCCCGAATGCACCCAAGCGGTAACTGGCGAAAATATATTATATATTTATGTACTCTAAAGATATGCTTTAATGTATTTGTGATAATGGTATTATTTGATTTGTGTACACTTGTATTTGTTGACCATGTTAATCCACATTTTATTTTATCCTGCACTATTTCTGTTCCTAATTTGAGTTTCATGCATTGTTATGTACTTATTGCATATTATGATTTGTCTCATACTGCGTATTTATTTTTTCATATTGTTTTTGTATTTATTTATTTCTATATTTTGTTGCTGTATTCAAAGCCTACGTTTTATTGGTTTTCTGAAAGTAGTTTTTACTATTTTCAGAACGCGTGGGAATTTATCGACGTGCGCAATATGGATGAGTACGGAAGAGTCAAAACGAGGCCTGGTTTCGATGAGTACTTGTACTCAGTTGGTAAGTGATTCATGCATGCAATAGCATTATAAGCTTAGAAATAAACCTTTTGGAATAATTTATATTAGAATAAGTCTGGAGAAAGCTTCGTATTGCTAATAGATTTTCTTTTATGATTGTGTGTGTGAGTGATCATTTTTAACCAAGGGGTTCTCATTGAATGACTATAGACATGAGTCGAGCGATCCGACATTTTATCTTATCAAACCTAATATATAAATAAAATCAGACTCCATTTAATCACATTGAGAAACAAAATGTCTTTGGAAAATGAGAATTTTGCACAAGACTAAATCTTAGATGTTAGTCTAGACACCTGTCAATGTATTTACAGTGTGTGCCCTAACACTCAAACCTTAGATAAACGCTAGTCTAGCACCATCGCAAATAAAACTTGCAATTTACTATCAGCAGCGGGATTAACCGAGAATTATATTTTATGCATATTGTCCTACCAAGGTACTCATAGTTTTTGATACCTATAACCTTCGATCAATGATACCCCTAGATGACGGGTCACATACAAAATCAAAGCTAAAAGCGGTCCGCGTAACACACGAGAATCTTAGTCGGCTATCTGGTTCCCACAGTTTTACGAAGCTAGAACTAGATGGCGCTGTGTTAAATATCTACCAATATTTCGTTAGTGAGGGTTAGGTATAGTTAGGGCCATGACTGTAAGTGTAGGGAGTTCATGATATTCTTATGTCTAATATATCATAGCCTGGTCCAAGTTTAGAATAGAACCTCTCCATCACTTTTCGAGGATGTCGTTAAAGGAACTAAAGAATCTTGAATTCATAACAGCGACACAGTGGTCAATGCGCTTGCCAAGTCCCATGTCCAGCAGTAGATTTATAGGCTAATGACAAGACAAATATTATAGCATATATTTGCAAAGGTCATACCATGGTTGCTTGAACTGGCAATCGCTGGATAATATAGATTCTCAAATAGCGACCACGAAGCGGAAGAAGAATCTTAGGTCGACCTGCACCTGAAGGGTTGCTGTGTAGATCGCTTAAAGACGGTGAAATGAATGAATATTTTTTCTTGGAAATTGAATGTAAGGTCTTCAGAAATTGACTTCTTCAGACTGATGATAGTGATGCTCATCATAGCGCCGTTATATTAATTTCAAGCCAGTTACAAGGAGAGAACTGGTGCATTTTCGCATAAAAGCTATTTTAGTCCCGGGAATATAGTAATACCAGTAATACAGCGTGATTCATATGTTTTATGACGCGTGCGATATATCTTACGAATCTTGCGATCACGCGGGTAATGCAAATTGATCTTTATTTCAACTCAGAAATTAGAAAACAAAATTACTTTGTAAAGGGTTGTGACTGGCAAAATTACTCTTGTCCATCATCATTATCTTCCTGCCCTTATCCCACGTTAAGTGGGGTCGGCACAACTGGTTTCTTCCATTCTCTTCTACCAGTCGTCATCTCAGCGTTCAATCCTTTCATGCTCATCATGGCTTTCTTTCATCTTTTACACAATCCATCCATCTTTTCTTTGGTTTACCTCTACTTTTATAACCATCCATAAAATTACTCGTGTCCATTTAGCACTATTATTTTAATATAAATCAGACGATTTTACTATATGAACCGGCTCTAAAGCCAATACATACAGCATGAGTAACCGGAGAGCAAATAGAGTCCTGGGCCACGCAGAATGAGCACTGGCTACAGGACTTACGCGTGAGTCATAGTTCTCACTAGTGTTTATTTATTGCACTCTGTCGTTTTTGTTTGTTTGTAAACAGCGATGAGGCGGCTACGATCAGGAAATGTCGTGTAGAATTGCTCGGTAATTGCAGTGCGGTGCAACTGTGAGGTTCCATTTTCACGTGGCTTTAAATATGACTAGTGGACTCATAATATTGTTTTATTACCTTTACAATCTCGAGGATGTATTTAACTAATATGGTACATATTTACATGGTATAATACTATACAGCTAATTTATTTATAAATCTATACTAAATTTATATATGCCAAATTGTGATTGTTACATTTTCACTAAAGGTCAGAACCACTCAAGATTACATTTAGCACAGTATGGAGATACGGTAAGCGCCTCTAGCGGCATATGAGAACAATAGTGTATCTGCATGCAAAAAATTCGAGATCGCAAACCGAAATCCGGTATCCGCAAAACGTAAAACTCAGAATCCGTCATCAGATCTTATTTTTTTCTACCATTACTGTTTGCTGAAGCATTGAGATTAAGAAAAACAAAATATGGATGTAAATACCATCGTATTTTTACGCCGATTTTGACGGAACTTATTGATTTGTTTGTGCAATGTTAGATGGAAACAGGAAAATGTTTTTTCAATGAATGAATTATCGAATGAGTTGGTTTCTTGAAATCTAAACAATATAATAGTAATTTATGTAAAAATCAACAGTTAAACAAGCTTTTATATCTTTGCAGCTAAAGTACTTCATAAATGCGTCATTCTTATCTCACGGTTTTCAATTGATCCTCACAAGTATTCGTGATTTGTAAACGCACACTTCTACATCTATACTTTACATAACAGTTTTAGGTAAGCCCTATCGTTAAACGGAATATTTTAGGTGCCTAGCGTCCGGCTGCGATTCTTCGAACCACACGTTTAGCCGTCGCCATTTAACTTGAACTATCAGCTCAAATATCAAGCTCTTAGTCATCGTGCCTGACGAATTTATTACACTAGCGCTTCTCAGTTTCTTTTACAGAAAAAGGTAGGTAATAAGTAACTGGGACCTGTTACCTATATTATATCTATGCCAATTATAAGAATTTTTGTTCTGACTGATTGCCTGACTGGGATATAGACAACGCACAGCCTAAACCACTTGTCGTAGAAACTTGAAATTTTCAGAGTATATTTGTCTTGGTGCGTAGAGGTGCACTAAGAAAGGAATTCCCGAAATTTAACCTCTTAAACGTGTACAGCGGGGGTTGAAGTTTGTATGAAAATATGAAAAATCGCGCGCGTTTCGCTAGTTTATTATATATTTGTTTTGATAGTTTTATTTATATACCGTCAATATTATAGATGTAGCTCATGGTCGCTAAAGTATTACATAAAAATAATCATAAAGAGTATTTTGCCGAGTGTGATTGGGTTCCTGGGGGCGCAGTTGGTTACTGCATCTACGTATCAAGAGAAGGGTCAGGGTTATAATCCGACTTAGGGCAAAAAAATGGGATATGTAATAAAAAATCTTTAAACTTTTATAGCTATTGATCGACAGCTTAACCTGCTGAAGTATGGAAACGCACGGATCAAAAATCCACTAGGTGTTGTTCATTTAAAGAGCAGAATCCTAATCAGTTTATAATCGAAATGACTAAGTTATGAACATGACTTCACACAACTACCCACAGGCTAAGCATTAATGTACACTTGAGCCGGAACATTTAAAACCATTATTATTTTACTACTTATACCATTAATAATTGTATTGTTTAAGTCAGACAATAAAATGAATCAGACTAAAAACTATGGTTGAATCGGATTGGATTTATATGAATAAACGGCGTTTTATCACCGTTGTAATTATAGATGTGGGTAAAATCATTTATCTATACCAATTATAAGAATCTTTGTCCTGCTGACTGACTGACTGAAACTAATATTATCGTTATATCGTAAATTCGTAATTAATCTTGTTCAGAAGGCTGGCACGAATAAATTGGACATTTGTGGCGTTACCGTATCGTACCAACATACGAATACACTACGCGGTACCCAAGCAATACTCTGCAAACTTTAATTATCAATACCGCGCAATATAATTCAAATGTCAACACGATACGCTTACGTCTCAAATACAATAAATACATTTAGTACGAAATGTCAAACTTGTTCGTGATAGGCCTTATACATGAGGAAAATCTACTAATAATTTTTTTTATAACAAGTAATTCGCCAATTTTTATACCTAGTTTTCCTTGAACAGCTCCAAGAATTTCTTTTAATAATAAATTCGGGGGAAAATCTCATAGAATCCAGTTAATTTTAGAGCAAATAAAACAAATAAAAGACACACATACTTTTGTTTATTTTACCCGTTTCTAAATAGTGTTTATGCAGAGCAATATTGATAGTTGTTGTAATCAAAAAAATCCGTCTGTGCGTTGACCAATGGTTTTTATCATTGGATTGATTATTTTAGTAGTAGTAGAGCTCTTAGTGAAGGGCTCGTCGAAAAAATACTACCACCGTGCCTATTTCTTTCAAAAAATCAAATTCGTATTTATATAAATAAAAATTATTGATGTAGGTAAAACTTAAAGGTAACTTCAGAGTCTCCCTGTAAAATTATTGATGGTATTTTTATTTTGATGGAAAAATATAACTAAGTTCCTGAATTTTAAGTTTTACAGATGAACAATAAACTCTGTTCTGTTGTAAATTAATTCCAATGTCACAACTAGATGTCGCTACAGGTTTCAGAGCTTGAGTTTCTGTTTGCAAATTAATTGTATAACATATAAAACGTTGCGACCCCCTTCTTGGAATACTAACCATTAAACCGTCGAGATAGAATCTCGATACACCATTTTCCTAGTCCACTATAAAACCGTCAGCTAATCACCGACTTCCCGGAGGCTAAATCTACTCGTACTAACCAGAATAAACCTAGGAACTATAACCAACCCCGTTCGCGATCTAACAATAGTTACGATCGGTCGTTGGTCCCACACCCGGTTCCTACTTTCGAACTAGAGATGGACATGAGTGCTACTTTTTTTTCTACGATTTTTTTATCACTGTTATAAAAATACTAGTGAAAAATCTAATAATGGGGAAAGATAATAAGTAGCCTAATTCCAAAATGAAAACGTACTTATAACACAAACCGACACTTTTGCATCTATAAATTGGTAATATATACCGAAATCATTTCTGATTAAGTTACCATAAAAGTTAATCCGTCTTCATCAGCATGTTATGCAACAGGTGTGACTGACTATCAGACTTATATGATTAAACATGATACATGATAATGTCCATCTCTAGTTCCTAGAAGGTAAGCGGACACAATCTAAAATAGTCCCGGCCTCTTCCGAGTAGTATGAGTCACGCGGGACCGACCGAAGCACATCTGGACCACATGACGCGGAGTACAAGATTGATGGATGCATTTTTAAATTGGTCCAAAGAGTTTTAATGCTGCTGAATCGTTAAATCGAGAGATATATAATATTGCTGTTACAGAAACGAACTGGAATTAAAATAGATTTTCTAAGCTTTTCGAGTTGTAAAACTTTACCGTTGGAAATATAGTAAAATATAGAAAAATAAGAACTGCAATAGTGAGATTGTCGTATGTCGCGCTATATGCTCGAATATGCTCAGAGAGCAATGTCACTCGAGTAGCATCTACATTACGTCATACGCCAATAATATTGCTCTTAGCAGATGGCGAGACAAATGACCCACTGTTTATCCATCACTTCCGGTCTTTACTAAATGTTTGTTGACGGTTTAAGCTTTTACTGGAAAATTTATATATTATTCCGGTCTGCCAATCGTCTGACTGAACGTTCTTTCAGGTAACAAATTCAGACTGTTTCTAGACAATTAGTACAAACAAACAGTCCCTAGACGATCCCACGGTCGGTGGATGACTAGACAACTGGATATGACTAGAATATTTGCTTTTCAATGAGTATGAAACTTTCTTAGTATTGTCTTACTAATGGCGTATGAGAGAAAACCAAATCTGTCTAGCCTAGGGTATATTAAAGAACACCGACTTAAGTCTTGGTAGGTTAATGTTGAGCTAGGTTGCGAAATATCTTTTTCTCTTCTTGTAGTGCTAGTCAATAGTCTTTAGTTCTTTTTCAATTAAGGTACCTTCATTCACAATAGGGAATCAGGTACATTTTGCGCGAAAAATACTCTAGCGTGCAGTTGTCATGTGAAAGGGTATGTGGTGACGTCTGTAAGTTTTAGATCATTTTCACGGTGGTCGTAATATTTTCATGGGCGCCGCTCCGCCGCCATGGCGAAGAAAAACGCCCGTTATACGTTGTTCAAATAAACAAACGTGTTGATTTTTATACAGTAACGCCGGTTTTTTGGGCGCACAGAAACAACACTGCCGATTCATCGTATCGATTATCGATATATTAAAACATCTGCGAGTGTGTGCTATGCCAACCTAGAATTCCAGGTGTCTGACGGCATTTAATAGTTTTTGTACTCGCATTCCGCACTTTAACCTTTTTGACTCATCCCGTTCGTACATAAGTTCTAATGTTTTTTAAACGACCATGATATTTATTTAGATAAATTATCTTTATAGTTTTTGCTGGCGAGTTCAATGAAATCGCTTTATAGCGAAATTATTTATACCGCACCGTCATAAAATCAGTTTTATGATATGACAGTGGACGTCCGGCACGCCAAATCGCGAGATCTACGCGAAAAAAATTCATTCACCGCATATCGCGAACGCTAAATTGAGCTAGCGCATTTGTCCGGTGTCAACAAAAAGAATGGTCGCGGGGCAAGTATGAATCACCGCGATACGATTAATCTAATTTAAGGTTATCGGGGAGGTGGTTTCGTCGTCGCACAGTCTCGCGCGGCGCGGTCGGCGGCGCATCGCGTCGCATGTGCACGCACATTGTGCACGCACGAACACTGCACCGGCAGTCTGCACGGGTCCAGCCCATCCACACTCCACACGTGCCGCGCCAAGGACGCTCATGTCATTGTAATTCGACAGTGAAATGCCTCAAACGGACTGTTCCTTACAAGTATCGATAACTGTGCAACCTGACTTTAAAAAGTTACAAGTGTTCGTTGACGTTTTCATGAGTAAGTAGTTTTTTGGGTGTATAAGATATATTTTGTGATAAATTTATGAATATCATATATTTATATTAAATCATCGTTTCGTACGTTCATTCTATAATTAATAAAAATAAAATTGTTTAAGTTGAATTTGTCATTTTAATATAAGATTGGTTTTAATCTATAACTGCAGTCTTGTTCATTAGTAAGCTCTTTTAAAAACTACTGGGCTTAATCATATTCTTGTAATTATTTTTTATTTTGAATAAATAGTGATTGAAAAACCCTTAGCTAAATTATTTGAAACATAAAATACTTGTAGCGGTTAGAGCAGTGAACGGCTGATGCCTACTCCTATTTATTGTAATTCTACACGTGTAATCTTTACTAAACCATGAATATCAAATTAAAAAGAATACAAAAAGGTACGCCAAATAAAATAAGAAATTTTTATCGGCTGTTTGTTAACACTTTCGCTAACAAAAACGAATGAACTTCCCGCAAAACTGGCTAAAGTTCAGTTCAGTTTGTTATTTCAACTAATTGCAAGCAATGTCGTGCTGTGTTTATCCCTCGTCCATCAATCACTGCAAAAATATGAATCGACTGGCACAGCGATCTCTCGGTAAATTTACTGCTAACGATTGCCGACAGAGGAATAATCGGCTGTCAAAAGGTAATGCCAAAAGCGCGGGACAAACGGCTATCACTGTGAGGAGTGACGCTCTCGTCGCCAGCATGAATCACGGCTAATTATTTTATGATCTGCGGGCCTGTAACGACCGGCATAGCAGGGCTTGCGATGATGTAAACACGGCCGAGCACTGTTTTTCATCTACCATTTGGTCTTTGTCAGCACGGTACTTCTGCTGCTCGAAATTACGACCACAGAACTATATTTTTACCCAATGTTAACTCTTTTGTTGTAACGATACTCGAGCGACGCCAATAAACAATCCTCTTTGAAGATACGAAAATAATTCTGTTTACAACTTCGATCGCGTGAGAGTTTACAAGTGGAACCTTTTGATGGGATGACTCTTTGCAATTTGTTTTGTTAATGACTCAATCGAGTATAGTTTTATGTAAGGTCATAAAACTACCAGATGTTTTAGGTCGCGAGTTTTTTTTGGGCGAATAATAGGTGGATCTTACTGAAAAGAATTACTAAAAGACTACTTCGAAAGTTTAAGATGGCACTAGACTACTATTGCCGAGTCTAATATGCATACAATCTCACCTTATTGTAAGAAAGGGTTAGTAGTGAGCAGTATTGCACGCACATATCAACTCTTCTGTATACCATCGGTACAGAATAAAAATCGCCTTAAATGTACGAATAGGTTTTTAGGGGAAGTGATCTGCTGAAAAATTAGTAAACGTATAAATAAAAAATTATATATTTTAAGCTTGTAATATACTTACTTTGACGCAGTGACTCCTTTCTTCCCAAAAATGCCAAATTAAAATTACGGATCTTTCCAGATTCGTAACTGTAAGCATAGATAATAATAATAAAAAATAATAATAATAATGCTGGACAATCCACACAGCATCATCTAGCCCCAAGCTAAGCAGAGCTTGTGTTATGGGTACTAGATGACTGATATACTTAATACAATATAATTACGTGCATAGATATTTTTTATTATACATAGAACACACCCAGAACACCCGGAATAAATATTTGCAGATCGTACCTACAAACATTTATCCCGAGGCGGGAATTGAACCCGCAACCTCCTGCGTCGCAGGCGGACATTCGCCCGCCGCGCCACATCGGTCAAGATGACGAGACAATTCGATTTTTGGGATTTTTTTTATATAATTTATTATTATTTTATTATCCTTGGATGTACGTTGTCGAACAGTGATGTAATCACATAATAGTGAAGTGAAGTAAAAATTAGTGTCACCTTAAAACTAGTAAAACGGTACTTTCATATAAATGTCTAAAGCACAAAAGCGGAGATTACATATAATTGAACCGTTAGCAACATTGTCCAGAGTTGGTATGCAACTTTCCATCCATGAATATACGACTTAAATTAGGCAGTGTTGAGACATTTTGCAGACGGCGCCTAAAGTGATTCAGTCTGGAACGATTGCCTTTATAGCTGCGTTGGTCGCGCTGGCCGGGCCGTTGGCATCGACAACGCGACATGACTAACCGTGCCCGCTCTAGATACAATCAAAATATGTGACAAGTTTATTTCTATTCGGAACAACACATTCTGCCCGCTCGATATATCCCGCCTCAAAGTTAAACATCTGCTGATTTTTTTTCGACGACAAAAGTAGGTCGGGGCCCGCATCTGCGTCACTGGCCCGGCTCGGCCGCAGGCTCGACACGCGTGCGTTTACGTTTACGCAAACAAGCTATGCTTTCTCTATGCTTTTTATACCAGCTCTATGATTAACTGCTGTTTCTATCTCGTAATCCTATGTCATAAGTTTAACTAGAACGAAACGTTGAGCAGGGTGATTTAGATTTAGATCTATGTTTTAATGTTGAAGTATTTCAGTATTCTTTCGGCACACAAACATTTCGGAAAAATGTTTTTTGTTTTGTGAAAAGGAACGGCAAAATACTTCATGTAGTTAACTACATGAAGCTTTCTTTCTTTCTTACATAATTGGTAGGCTTAAATTGTAATATTAGTGTCATCAAAACAATTTTCTATTTCTATAATATTAGTGTCACCAAAACAATTATTTTAAAGATCTCTCCCACACTTTTTACTGCACAGTGCACTACCAAGTCAACGAAGTAGGCTATAAATTCGTAAGATATATTAATAAAATTGCTCAGATATAAACTAGCGTAAGATCGAGCGTGTTCATGTTGTGGTGTAGCGGGCGGTCCGGTGCGCTCTTCCAAAATACATCTATGAGTCACGGGAACGATTTCACAACGCTACCTTTGCCAATAGCTTTGTATTACTTCCTATTGCTGATGTATTCTTCAAATACTTATCGGAAGATTCCTTCGAGTGCTCGAGTTTTATGAGCAGCCTGACGTGTCGGTATGAATGGCATGATGGAAAGTCTGCAAACTGGTATATTCATTCACTTCAATTTATTCTAGGTCTAGCAATTTCTTATGTTATGCAAGTGCTCTAATGCGTGCCTAACGCTTCGTTTATTTTTAATGTGAAGATTGAAGACTCGAACTAATCTCCTGTTGAAAAAAAAAACTACTCCCGAAAACTTCACGATGATGAATGAAAAAAAAATGAACGGGCCTTCTTCTGACTTGCTTCTCGATTTATTATTCCGAAACAAAGCGAATAGTAAAAATATTTTTGTATAATAATGTACAAACACAAAATATATTTATTTTTAACTGAGGTACAAACTAAAAATAAAACACTTGTAAATTAATTGGCTGCAAAAGTATAGAACCATGTCGCAACACTTATATTATTGCACTGAATTATTATTTAGTATTATGTACAGTCAACTGCACTAGAATGTATACAATTTGTAACTAAGCTAAGAAGTTATGAAATTAGCTGATGACCGCACCTATTTCTTGAATAATTGTCGTGCAAACATTTTTAGCACCGCTGTGAAACCATTTTGAAAGTTATCTTAGAGGATGCCTACCATGACACTGTAAACATACAGTTTTTGCTGTATCGATTTTGAGTAATCGAAATTGGAAACAATAAAACGTTGAACTGTCTCGCGGATGCGCCTGCTTCGTATCTCTCGGCAGGCAATTCTTTGATGTGATCTGGATACGATCACCTATATAGCGCATTAACGGTGACTGGCCTAGTTCTAGTTTCGCTTAAAGTTGGCACGAAATTGTAAACTGCCCTATTTACAATAGGCGCTAAATATCCAAATAGCGTTGTACTAGAAATCACTTTGTGCGCCATTGCTCTTCTGCCTCCGCGTGGGAATTAATGTCCTCGATCTGACTTCACTTCTTATTTTTATCGTAATAACGTAATAAGTTTCTTAAGATTTACTTAACACAGCTGCCATTTTTTATAATATTCTGGTATACTTTTAAATCATTGTGACTTTTGTGAGTCACTCACTCGTCTGCTTGTTGTCGATTTTACGTTTTACTTGTCATTGTCCTTTGGGTGCTTTAAATCCGTACACAAGGACGCCTAAATCTATTTCGTGGATAATTCCGGATCGAATGAAAATGTCTCTGGTGAATCAGACATCTTTAAAATGGTCTTACGACGTAATCATTCTCTGTCACTCAACGAAACCCCGGCATCAAAAGTTCGGGTTTTTTTCTGTTTTTTTGGCACCAGAAGTTTTGAGTCAATTATGTACTAGAATAAAAGTAGAAATTCTGTAAGTTTCCACGCAAATCTGGGTTCTCAACGTCAAAGAGCGTTAGCCGTGTCAGTAGACAGAGATTTGGCCGCTGATGCGGTGGCTCATAAATCGACTCGCTAATAGAATAAATGTCGGCCGCGGATGGTTTCCGCGAGGTGTCACCGGCATTGACGCAATAGCACCAGTCTGCGGACCGTCTTGACGCTAAATCGATAACACATTAACGCCACCGATCAAAGCAAGCTTTCCTTCGCATCTCGGATTTATGGAATCACAAAATTGTTCCCATTTGCTCCCGAAGTAGAATAAGCTTGATTGACGTTGCAGCTGCCTCAGATGTCTGCTTTATATAACTTGGAAATCGCAATTCATCATGCTTGCTTAGCTTCTTACATCGCTGGCTAGAGTCTGTAAATAATTTTCGGAACTTCGATATTTTTTACAATTTCAACTAGAGATATTTTTACACTGCAATCTATTGTTCAAACTTTAAAAAAATATGTAGCTAAAGAAATAAACTAGCAATAATGGTTAGTAGTCTAGGTTCTTGGCAAAATCAAAGAATTAAAAATAAAATGTATCGTACGCTAAGATGTAAAAAACAAAATAGTAAAGCTGACTCATAGTAGCAGTTTTTCGTTGCTAATAGCTATTATAGGTGTCTACGATGCGAAAACACGTGATAAATACAGGTTGTGATCTCTGATAAGAGCTTCGCTTCTGCCAAATTTCACCAATTGTCATTATTCAGTGACGCGATAGCTGCAAGACAGACACCTGAGCTGATCCATCAAGATGATGCTCAAAGTAGCCGCTGACACTGTTCAAATTATATCACAAGTAACTTGGCTGAAAGAACTCTTGTTGTTTAAGACTTTCACGTGAGTTTTTGATAAGAATCCATGATAATCCTTTGCAAGGACTTTGGAAGTTTGGATCTCTCTTTGAAAATGGTTTTGGTTGATGACCAATTCGGTCACACGTCTTCTAGGTATGGAAGTTCATCGTTACCTTGGTATGGTACAGTACGGTACTCAATTCGAACCAATATTCAGCTAGATATTTTATTGCTATATGTTTTTTATTCCTAGATTTATAATAAAAATTTTACATTACCCTGTACATTTTACGGTTGGTGGAAATAGTAAACTAATTCGTGTTAGTCATGATCGTTCGGAGGCGATCAGTCAACGGGAGGCGAGTCTGCGGCGATGCCCCGTCCACGCCTTTTACTCGTTCATTATCACTTCGATGCTGTAATTAGCTGATGCCTAAAATTATTTCTTAACTACCTGTTAGACGTTGACTTCAAGGAGAATCTTTGAAAAATTTACAAGATAGATTCGACATCTTATAATAGCGACAAGAGTAAGGTTCCCTGCATGATTGTAATTGGTCATAACTCTCCTGATTTCGGTACCACTATGCATTCTTCGTCTGTAGCTTATGATGCAAGAAAATGTCGTTTGTCAACCGATAATCCTAGATTTTGAACGTTCGATCAGCAGCTATCCTCTTCATGTTATAACAGATCGGAATCAAATAAATAACACTTTTCATTATTACGCAAGATTCTCTAAATCTTTTCTTTTAACACGAAGTTCAGACGCGGGAATTTAAAACAAATCTCGCGTACCACTTCCGCTTCACGGTAAGATTTATGTGTTAGATTATTCTGGGCACTCTTTAGGACTACGTAGGTTATACACTAGGAGTAATGAGCTATTAAACCACGAAGTTGGCACGTTGTGCCGGCTGCACAATATCTAAGGGCACGTGTTACTCGATGACATACTGCCTTATTTTCTATTCTTTTTTTTATCTGATTATTTGTGTCCATCGGACGTCCTTCAACAATTTAAATATTTATTATATTTATTTTTTTATTTTATTTATTTATTTTTTGGAAGACTTACAGCACTAATTTACATGTTAACTAAAGCTAATCTAGCAACTAAAGGCTAATAACAAGTCTGCACTGTTAGTGACATCATAGCTAGGGAGCACTAGAATGTACAAGCAAAAATGTCGGTTGCCAACTAACAAGGTACCTACAGAATGCTATTTAACCAAAAACAAGAACTAAAAAGAAAAATAAAATAAAATGAACTGTAACTGTTATATTCAAACTCTTCATTTTGACTAGCTCATTGTGTCATGTGCTATCTTCATATTTTTTCCTAATAGCAGCGAAGGTTTTTCAATATACAAGTAATCCACCCAGTCTGCTGGTAAACGTGGTTTTAAGAAATACACGGTCCCTGGTACTAATATACCCGCAACGTTAAAGTAGTTCCATCTTGTTTGTATTGACAGGAAGTTTTAAATTAGATCGAAAGAAACAAAACACGGTGTAAATATTTCGAGGTTACGCCGAGTATATTACTCGTAGTAGTAGGGTACTTGTTTTGGGTCAGTTTAAAGCTGTCGTTGTTGCCCACGTCACATATAATAGAGCATCTATACTACATGTTTAGAATAGTTTTTTTTAATACAATTAAACTACGTCTAAAAATGGCAAGTCGTAAAACTAATAGTAATTGACCCCGCACCGGTCAGCCCTAAAACGCGTGCTGTAGGTATCTTAAATGTGTCTATACATTTATTTTTATTTTTGAATAAGGTTAGGGGATTAGGATATAGGTTACGTAGGCGCAACTTTAGAGTGGCCAAAATATTATGCATATACACATATAAGATCATGTCACAGGCATAACAGCGAGCGTCCATGGGTGAAAAGTTGCCGCTAACGCTCACTGTATAAATCATGTTGCATAAATGTTAAAGCTAGTTTATTTTTAATTATATTTTACAACTTCCTCTCAAATCATATGTGATGATTTTCAACACGTCAATTCATTGAGCAACACGGCGTTGAATATTAAAATAAATGCAGACAAATAATAAAACTGACAACATCTAAAGGGAAGTTGTTTACAATCATTGCTACTAAACAATCTTTCTTCGCGTATGATCGTCAATTATTAGTACCTAATTTTGGCGAACTACAACAACATGTCATCGTAGTGTTATGGCTCTTCTACTTGACACACGCCAACGTGTATTTACGTTGGTTTCGTTCGCTGTACTTTGGCTGGGCCACAGGGCACGCAATCGCTCTGTGAATTAGAGTCGGCAACGATGCTGCAATTGCTCAGCCCTAAATTATCTCAGGCCCGACCACCGTAAGCACTATGCGAAGGTTACGTTACTAACACACCTACGTAGTTGTAACAATGCAACGAATTATATATGATAGCGCATATGGAGTGGGGGATGCCATACGGAAACGAGAAAACCTACGGATTGTGGAGTACTCGAGAACAAGCTTAACACAGCATCTGCCAAAACATCTGAAAGTTTTTGCTAGGAAAACAGATGGGACGGAGGATGTCCTGTCGGGTTAAGTGCAAGAGTGCGGCTGCAGCGGTGCCGGGTGCAAGAGCGAAGGTGGGCGCGGGTCGTCGACCGGCGCGAGTGTTGCAGAGAGCGCCCTCCCGGCGAAAACGGTAGAAATCCTCACGAAGGGCGGCAGCACACGGCGTCCGCATTTAGCTCGGGCTGACGTCGCTGAGTCACCGCGCCGCGAATAGAGGCGATTTGTTTGTTGCACCGCGCGCGCGCGCCGCGCGGCCCTCAGTGGCAGTGCGCCGCGCTCTGAGCTGGGTATCGCACGCGCTATGCCACCGCTGCCCGCGCGTCTGCATCGCGACTCCGCCGCCGCCGCCGGCATCGTCACCACCATCCGGGACACCGTCAGCTGTAGTTGGATATTCTACAGTGAGTGTCGCACGCACGCGGAATACCCTTCCACTCCGCATCGTTTACGATGTTTTCGTAGCGTTTTTGCTACAGCTAACGAAAACATACCCAATTGTGCTTAAATCTAAGTGAACATTTTGGTAGTTATTTTTTAAAGTGATTAAATTGGATTAGACAGTGTACTTATGTAAGTACACTGTCTTTAACACAAGTTTTTAACTTCCGTATATTTATTTTACAAATCGTTTGTTATCTAAGTAATACTATTGGTTTAGATAATACTGTGTAAACATACAATTATTTGTAAAGGATAAACTGCGATAGAATCGAGCGATGAATAGCTCAGGAACGCTGCCGCCACCTACCGTAGAGTTCCGTAAGCACAGATCTAGGCGAAGCGTACGTCTGACATCACCAACAAGAGTAAATTTAACTCCTGACGTATTAACCCTGGTGCCGTGGCACTGCGATTCTTATAAGCGTTGGGATTGTTCGCTCCTCAAGTCCTCACGATCTAGACGCGACAATAGCCGAATAGCGTCAGAGCACGCGCGTCGCGGTGTATTTATATGCGCGTGCGTCTTCAATTGTTATAATTACGATCAAGTTCACTATTTCTATTCATTTAACCTACATAGGTATTGCATTATCAGAAATATTAAGTAAAATATCTCAAATGGACATATCTGTTGGGCTTGTTTACCATTATATTATACAATGTGATATAAACTGCAATTAAAAAATCTGCGACGATGCTGGTAGAAATACCGATTATTAAGAAATCACATTAGACAACATTTCAAACAAATATGTAAATTTCTAACATGTTTTAATTGCTCAAGTTTAATACTGATGTATTCGTGCAATGTCTGTGGATATAATTGTTGTTTCTATCAGGAGGTTGCATATTTGTATCCTAATCATACGTCATACTCCGCATGCATATGCCAACCCACATCTACGCACTACGTTACGTAGCAGCCTAGTACTTCTGGTTACGCAAATAAAAGATGCGGCCTTTAAAAGCGTATGTTCATACTATGGTACCACTGACGTACAAGATTTTTTTTGGTATGAGCAAATCATGCATTGAATCCTAGTGTGTCGGACAAGCGAACTATCAGCAAGTTCTGTATAGTTGCATCTGCTTATCTATTATCGTCGTCAACGTCATCAGCCTAAATAAGTACACTGCTGGATATAAGCCTCCTTCAGATTTGGGAAGTTCTATGGCAAAGTTACAAAGCATGGCAGGCGGATTGGGGACCGCAGTGTTCTCAGAATCAGCAAGTTGAGGTGGCAATATAGCTCGTAGAACCAATAACCGGGAATAAAGGTTCTCGAATGGCGACCACGAACCCAAAGACGAAGCGTAGGACGTCCTCATACTCGATGAACTGACGACATTGTAAGGATGTCGATGCACGGCTAAGAATCGTTCTTGCTGGAAACATATGAGGGAGGCCTATATGTCCAGCAGTGGACTTCTACAGGCTGTTGATGATGATGATTTACTGGCGCGTTCCCTTAATCACTTCTTACGTCCTATTCTAAGCTGAAACCACCTATGCCTACCTTTTATAATAATTGTTAATTCTTTGTCTCCAGGCAACAGCAGCGGGTCCGCAGGTGAGGGCGGCGCGCCACCGGCCGACCCGGCCCTCGACTCGACACTACACATGATGTTGGAGCCGCACTTACGACCCATCTCACCGGACCTCAACGACGAGGAGTCCAAGAGGATCTTCGACGAGCACAAGCAACTCGCGCAGGAGTACCTCAAGGTAACATACCCTAAAAAAACCGTGTGAGTGGTTACACACTGCGTTTTTTACACCACTTGACTCGATGAAAGAAATTCTGAAATCAAGAAAATATTTGTCACCTTTAAAGGGAAAACAATATATTCTCGAATTAAGCATTTTATTGTTTTGGTTTTAATATTGTTTTTCATGGAGAATATCATGTTAATGTCATATAATAATATTCTTGGCGGAAAACAAATCCCGCGAGCATTTCTCGGTTTCATTGATACCTAACAAGATCATAAGCCTTTTTGTACTATTTCCAGATTCAGACAGAGTTGGCGTACCTTAGTAATCACAAATCAGAGTTAGAAGAGAAAATGGATGACGACGAGCTACGGCAGAAAAGAGAAATCATACAACTAGAAAATGAAAAGGTAAATTGATTTGACTTACGACATTAAAGATTTTAATTTAAAGGACAATTAGATTTATCTCGCGTATGTCATTCAATGGATGGATGGAAAGGGCTCAGAATCGTTCTTCCTGGAAACGTATGGGGGTGGCCTATGTCCAGCTGTGGACTTCTACAGGCTGATAATGATGATGATAATGTCATTCAATTAGTATTAGACCATCGGTTCATTCAATTCGACTCGATTCTATTGCATTCATAAACGCACTATTTACTATACATATACTCCTAAATCCAAAACAAACATCACTCGCATCATGGATGTGCATCATCTATAATTTTTAGGGTTTCGTACCCAAAGGGTATTAAGACTCCGTTGTCTGTCTGTTTCTGTAAGAATAAATAATAAACAAAACTTTTTTTTTTTAATTTTCAGGACTCGCTGATCAAACTATACTGCAACCTCAAGAAGCAGCTAGCGCGGGTAGAAGACGAAAACTGGTTACACCCAGAGGAGATGCCGCACGAGTGACGTCACTCGCCGGCTGATAGCCCAGGGACCACTCTGTGACGTCATACCCACCCTACTCATGCACACGTCTCTACGCCTCAAGACACGAATTAGGCCAAACGACTTATCCCCAGACATGTTAGATATCTCAGGTCTTCTGGTACTTTTCTATAGTATCTACTCAAGATCCGTTGAGGATGTCTCCAGACAGGCTGGAGGGGAGCCAGAAATGCGTTCAAACAAATACGCTCACATTTTAACAGCTGTCTCCCAGTCTAGGATTCGAGCTGAAGTCACTAATAAACCACGATAGAGTAGACATGTTACTGGAACCTTTTCAAACCAGATAGCCTCTGTGCCGATTTAAAATATGTAGCAAGTTGGACAGTTCCATATGCATGACTCGTGTCGGGAGTGAAAACGTGTGCAATAAACTCTAATGGAGGCTATTATGTATGTGTACAGTATCTCTACCAAGTTTTTTAATTGGTCGTATTTTAGGTCTTAGCGTATCCGAGGCGCTGGTCAAGTTACCTGGTAGAGATCATGTAACAATACTATTGATCTCAAAACACCAAATGAGCCTTCAGATTTCTAGTACAAGTTGAAACTATGTTTTTGGTATAGATGTCATTGTTTTACGTTTTTTTTTGTAAACTTCCTACTAACGGATTTATTTTACAAAAGCACGTTTTAGTGCTTTTCGATTATTCTTATTAGTGTAACCGGTTCTTTATTTCATCGCAAGTATCCAATTGCAATGTGGTTTGTAATTACTTTTTTTTACTAATCTTTAGTTATTTATATTACCATTTTTTCTCCTAAAATTGACTACTACCGTAATAAAAACCATTGTTAGTAAAAAAAATATTAAAAAATAAGCTTGTGGATACTTTTTTACAGGTTCTTACCCACCGTCCACCACCCTGGGTGAACCATTGAAAGTTTTTTACAATGACTCACTTTTGTTCACCTGGGTGATTCTTGGGAAACATTTAGTTTACACCTTGTTATCAACTCACTCACTCATATAGTTTAGGTTATGTAAGAACATAAAACGCGCGAGGTGAGCGAGCGGAGCGAGCGTGCTGCGGCAGTGGCCGCCGAAGCACCAGTAGAACTGTTTGTGACGACGTAGATATCATAACGGCCAGTACCAAATTTCACCACCTCAGAAAAGTTAGCGCGTTCAAGTTTAATCTGAGGGGGAGCCTTTGTAAAAAAAAAAACTTTGTGTGGTGTCATGAGGTGGACAGTGTGTAAGAACCGTTTTTACCTCTTTCTTTTGAGATTTTATTAGGATGCATATTTTATAGAGTGATGCATTTTGTTGTCATTGTATAAATGTAAGATAGTTGTATAGTGATTAGATAAGTGTAAAGTTATATTTTAAATAAATGTTAAAAGAACATTTTTATGTTTTATTCATATTGTTTTAAATTAACTTTATGTAAGAACTCTTTTTGTGGTCGACTACATTCCTGAAGATCGTGATCACCACGTAAATCATTCTGCAGGTGTAGACGACCTGTCTCCAGCGACTCCGATGCGTAGTCATTTGCACCACGCTGTAGAAATGACGTTTCTCTGTATCTAAGCTGGTCAGACCATCTAGTTGGAGATCTTCCACGGGAGTAAGTTGTCGTCTCCCCGTCTCACAATGTAACCGACATACGACAAAACAAATTATGTAAATAAGAACAAATGTATAAAATTCAGTCCAAATAATTTAATTCTCATAAAGTCAATAGGTACATTATTTTAGTTTATTGGAATGGTGTTATTGGTTTACAAAAACGTAAAGTAGTGAATTTGGCACTAATCAACTACAAAAATAGTCTGAGATTCAGATCTTATACAAATAAATGCTTTTCGTTGAACACAATCCTGTGCTAGATGCTGGACGAATCTTTAAACAACTTATTTACAATAATTACAAAAGTATTCTTTTCTTTATGACTATCTAATAAATCAGCTGTGACAGTAAATAAACCTTTCCTATATTTAAAATCATTGAATAAAATAATATAACTCTTTTTCATTGGGTAAATAAAACTGTGATGTATTAATCAATAAATATGTTGCCCAAATTCTTTAGAATACTTCTAGAATTACAATTTAATGATATGATTTACTTTTGTTTGTATCTAAATAGTTATTGTTTTGAATAAATAACAAATATTAAGTAAAAAATATATTATAATAATTCGATACAGAGAGTACATCTTTATGGGACGCTCCAATATTTCAACCGATTACAAAAACACATGTGACAGCAAAATCGTTTAGAAAATTAATAAATCTCAGAAGATAAATGTCTAACTTTTTGATACAGGGGTACTTCATGGAACTTCGTTCGATAATCTGACTTTATCTATCGAATTTTATCTACACCCGCTAGCACAGAACTAGCCTCGACATGCTTTATCGAGTAATTTCTTTGTTTGAAAAATTGACAATAAATTTAGTAAAACTTCTCTCATTTATCGACCTAGCGTTTATCTAAGTTCCATGTTACCAGTGTCGATAAATTTCGAAAAACCTCGTTTTATTAAGATTTTATGTCAAATTTTATCTATCGATACATCCATGCGTAGGCACCTGTATGTATAAATAACAATATAATGATTTTTCGTTGTAATGGACCAATAATTTAAACAAAACATACAATAAGCACGTACATATTGCCAGTATAACTAAACCTGCACGATTACCAGAATGCAGTGCATTACGTTAGGTACAATTTGTTTCTGTTAAAATATCGTCAAATATCTAACACCTATTGCCATACTTACAAAGGGCTGATGAAAAATAGTTACGTATATTTTATACTTCATACGTAAAAACAATTATAGGTATATTCTTTTTTTGAGGCATTTCAATGGTTGACATTTGCCAATAAACATTGCTTAAATGTAACCCATGTTCGTCATTACCCATTGCTAAGAGATGTCAATATGCACTGTGTTATAATTACTAGTATAGTATTATCTTATCTGTGGTTATATTGACAGATTATTAAAAAGTAAACCCTATGCACTACGGGGGATAGATACGACGCCGGGAAGCATACAGAGGGCATAGCACGAATTTATTTGTGGCGTAGACTTATCACACGTAGATACAAAGTGAAAGTTACTACACCAGAACACTCCGCAATTGACTTTTTGAAGCCTACTACTGAACTACGTTTACGCTACAAATGCCAAATGTACTCGTGGTAGACCCCCAGGGCAGGCAAGTTATAGCGGCAGCAATATACTTAAAATAAGGACATTTGTCCTTATTATAAAGTAATGTACAACTACATAATCTATATACTTACGTAGATATATAATAAAGGAATGAAAAAGCTACCGATAAACTAATGAGAGACTAAGTAGTTCCTATAGGCAATTCCATCTAGCCTTCTCAATTCATTCATGATCATACACAATCATAAAATTAAGGCAACAATGTATTAATTTCAATATTGTTACACCCACAATTATACATTCTAAAGTTACATAAACCCCTTAGAAAACCTTTGCAGATTCAACAATAACAATAAAGAATTACGAAATATTAGTTCCAACTAATCTCTCACTTGGATTACGTCCTATTTACATTTTGATTTAAACTATTTAACAAAATATCTACAACATCCTTACTATAATAAGACTTTCTATTGCAAAGAGTCTAGTAACTTCTATAATCTCTTTCAAAATGTAAATAGGACTTGCACACAAAGATATCACATTCAAGAACTGAGTAGCATAGTAGCAATACTAGAATTCAATGAACTATTACCGAACAAGATATCGTGTAGATGAATAGAAAATATTTTCAGTAAATGGCAGTTATTATACCTAGATTTAGAAAAAATGTGTCTACTTTGTAGAAATCAGGTACATGAATTATCATGTTTAAAACTAACGGGCCCTAGCACGGTTAAATTTGACGTTTTTATTACAATGCGCAGCATCGATAACACGACTGCAGAGTAATGTCTGATTATCGCGCAATGTAACTCGGATGTTGGTAAGATACGTTAAGAATGTCGAATGTGTTCGTGCTTGGCCCTCAGATTGGAGGTGTATATTGGTTAGCGTTCAATGAAAGTATGCCTTATTCAACTTCTTTTGTGTTTTGTACATTTATTACAAGATATATATTATCCCAAAGTTTTTGCCCCGACGTATCGTCAAACAGTTGATGGAGCAGCACGGTCGCCGTACTATATAAAAGTAATCCCCAAGTGTATTTCGCTACACTTAGCGAAATACACTTGGATTAGGCTCCCAGTGGCGCAGTTGCTAAGTCCATCCCTGTATCAAGGGGAAGCTCGTGGTTTCAAACTCCACTCAGGGCTAAAAGTTTTGGGATAATATATAATCTAATAATGCTAAAGAATTACAGCCGCCTTTGTTGTTTCAGTTTATAAGTAAGAGATGGCAACATTTGAGTGTTTTTGGTTATTACAATATCGACGCCACTATCTCAAACAAAACACGTCTAATAATTCTTGATGAAGTGTACTTACAATGTACGGACACAAATTTTTTTTTAAACGCATATCTCAATATACCGGTAGCGTCTTAAAAATGTTATAAACTGAATGAAAACTACAATTAAAATTATCAACCAGATTTAGATTAAACTTTTCAGGGCCAACAAATAGCACTTGTCATAGCCTAAGTGCATGTGCCAAATATGCTTCTGACTACCCTTTAGACATCCCCAAAGATCATATGAACCAACAAATTTAAGAAGATGTTGATCGTGTTTGGGGAATACAGCCGTGTACCCAATTTTACGGTTTAAATACACACAGAATCATGTTAGCTATGGAATTATAGGCTAGTCTTACTCATCTGAGTGCTCCACTAGCAAATAGTATTTATTGCCATCTCTTTTCGTTGACATGAAAGTGACAGTGACAAGAACATTTAGTGTCAGTGAATACGAATAAGAGTCTAAGACTATGCCTGGAATGGAGTATTAAAAGGAGTTATTGAATCTACCAACAGACTTTCTAAAACAAAAATCGGACCTAAATCCCTTGACTCAAAACAACACTACCTTACAATCTCAATTAAAATGCTAGCTTCATACAGACAAAAACAGTACTTACATACCAAGAATATCATTAGTTCTAAACGCGACTATCCAAATATGAAACAATAAAAAATAAACACATTAAAACATTCGACACAATACTTACTTGAGCAATTTACAAGGGAATAAAAATTATTACATATTTTATGTATTGTCAACGATTCACAGAGCACATATTTGTGTCGTAAGTTTAAATCTAATAGATATAAAACTCTCAGTTATAGGAATAAGGAATATAATCTGATATATAACGAGATGGGAAGACTGGTATGGTCTGTCGTTGTCAATCCTGGAACAAAATGAACATAATTTTAATAAATATCCCATATTAGAACCCTCCCATGGATGTTGTAAGAGGCGACTAAGCTAACGCACCAGGAAATAGGCACCAGCATCTCCTGAGTACTAAACACCGACATAGTTGGGGGTCACCAATACACCACGCTTGTCAGGTGGATTGGTGACCAACTATGAGGTCACTATTACCCCCAAATATGGGGGAGACATATACTCAGTAGTGGACTTATTTAGGCAGGTGACGTGACGTAATAGAAACTGGCATTGCACATTAAATACGCGATCACAACTTTGAGAAAAATAATCTCGATTTGACACCCTACTTTAAAAATTTGTAAAAAATATTGTCCACCTCCCATCTTTACAATAATCGTTGGATAGCTAAGCATCAGTCTACTGAGGTGGAGCACGCTTAGCTATAACCCACTTGCTCACTCTTCTCTTGAAAACTCCTACGTTACAACTTACTAAGTTAGAACGTTACGTTCCGGAAATACTGACGATGGTAAAGTGTTCCACTCCTTATCCAGTTTTTTTTATACAACTTGTTGTTAAGTGGTTACCATCGTCTGCAACAAATTAGTGCCTCGTAGGTCGCGCTCGATAGGAACATGCCCTACGATGCACTACTTAGCGTCCATCAATCTGAGGCATACAGGTGTTAAGCCTAATGGGCCTGTAATTTCACCGGCACTTACACCCTTCATACCGGAATACAACAAGCTGTTTGGTGAAAACAGTTGCCACAGAGAAGCACAAATTACCTTGATATGGTCACTAGCTGGATCTCCCGTGCGCTCGTCTTGCTTGCCACTTGAAATCGACCTGCATGAGCCACTGCTGACCGCGCGAGTGGTTGCACGCGCGTAGTACGGGCTTCCACACGTCACCCGACTCCGGCTTGTCGAGACACATGCCGGTGTTGCTATGCTTTATTGTTCGCGTCTGTGCAACAGATAAAATATTGAACTACAGACTTCTGTAAGCCAGAAACAAATAGAAAATCTACTGTATCCATACTCTTTTATATGAGTTTACATTTATAAAATCTTAAAGGTTTTATGTTTACTACTAACGAAACACGCGCGACTTTGTCCACGTATAGTTATTTTCATACAATCGTCAACACCCGCTGTAGGGGTTTAGGCTGTGCGTTGTATACATGTCAGTCAGTCAGTCAGGATAAAAGTTGTTATTTATATCTGTATCGTCCCCTTGCAGGGAATAAACGTGTCTCGCTTTTCCACTTTCCATACTCGATCTTTAGCTTCAGTGGGTCAGTCAAATAGCATCGTCCATCAGCCATTAAAGATTATACAAAATAACCTAAATGAAGTATCTCCTAATTTGACTTTAGCAATCGCAACTAAGTACCACTACTTTACTATTCAACGACAGTTCATTCACAAAGAGCTGTGTTACTTAAACGCAAAATAAGTAAGAAGTTACCTTGGAGTCGTAAGTCCACTCTTGGTTCCCTCGCATGCCGTGACACCGGATTAGTTTGATGGGCCCGCGAGGATGTGCCGCGTCCAAGCAGTTGTCGTCAGACATTACTTGCTTACGCTTCGTGTACGCGAATACCTGTAAAACGCAAGGTGTACAAATAATACCACCGTAAAATTAAAATAACTATTAACTTAACTATTGGTCTCATACACAAGCTCAAAGTCGCACAACGAGCTATGGAGAGAGCGATGGGCAGGCCATATAGCTCGTAGAACCGATAACCGTTGGGAAATAAAGGTTCTCGAATGGCGACCACGAACCGGAAGACGAAGCGTAGGACGTCCTCCTACCCGATGGACTGACGACATTGTTAGGACCGCGAGAAGTCGATGGATGGAAAGTGTTCAGAATCGTTCTTCCTGGAAACGTGTGGGGGAGGCCTATGTCCAGCAGTGGACTTCTACAGGCTGATGATGATGATGATGATGAAAATTAAAATTTCGGGGAAATTCATGAGTGAGTAAAAGCACTGCCAGACCCATAGTGATAGGTGATGGTTACTACAACACCAGGTGGGCCAACTGCTTGTTCCGTGAGCAAGTCGTATAAAGTAGTTTACCTGGTTGCCCCCCATTCCATGACAGTATCCCATGCCGAGCGGCTGACCAGCCTTACCGCCAAGAGTATCCAAGCAGTTGGACGTTTCAGCATTTCGAATCTGAAAAATGAAATCGAATCTGAAAATACTAAAATGCTAACACATTTTACTTACAATTTTAAAGTAGCGTAGTTCAAATTGACGTTGGTATTTAATGTAGTAGTAGAAGAGCTCTTAGTGAAGGGCTCGTCCGGGGAAGTACAACCACCATGCCTATTTTTGCCGCCAAGCAGCTTGCTGTGTTCCTGTTTGAAGTGGTTGACGGTGAAATTACAGGCACATGAGGCTTAACACCTGTATGCCTCAGATTGATAAACGCAGAGCAGCGCATTGTAGGGCACGTTCCTAATGAACCTACAAAGCAACGCTTTGCTATATGTGATGGTAACCACTTAACTTCTCTTCTCTGCTTGTTCTATATGGTTCCCACAGCACTAGCTTTGCTTAATTTGGGGCTAGAGAACGTTGTGTTTGTGTCTGCCAATTAGAATTTTATGTTCGTCTATGTTACTAACCTCTCCAAGATAGTAGTACTCCAGTGGCATCTGACTCTCCGGGTAGATATTCTCTAAGTACCATCGGAAGCTTTTGCATTTCAGTTTGTCGCGCAGAGCCCGGCGCTCAGTGACGTCACCGACTGGCACGTTTAGCGCGCCTGCTCACAGTAATAACATCGTATAATACTTACAACTACTCTATTTTGAAAAAAACAATAACACCAAAATTCAAATGTATTTAGAGGTCCCGAAACTGAAATCGTGTGTCCATGGTATGTATCGCACCAAAAATACAATTTTCAAACCAGGCAAACATTTGTCCTGCTGTACGACAAACTAGCGCGTATCGCGTTATATATCCACCTCGAGATAATAGTCATTTCTTTTTTCTAATCAACCAATTTTAGCAAACTATCTAAAAATACTCTTTTTAAAGTTATCAGAATAATTCAAAGCTGGGCACTACTGATTAGTCTAATGTTAATTTGTTATTAATGTTAGTATCAAAATTTGGAAACTGCAAATGTTCTTAGTTAGTCACGACACGAAGCATGAATTTAATGTACCCAACACAACATGACAATGATCAGCTATTTAATGTTAATTTTATGGTGTAATATGTGTTATGGTATCACAATAGAGATATAACCTGATTAAATAAACTTAATAATTACCTCTCACTCGCACACTAGTATGATTCGTTACTTATTTTAAACTGGCGAACCACAAGCATTAGGAAACACCTGTTAAATTGGCATAGAACATGTATAGAGCTAATAAAGTTTAAATACATGTTATGGAAACTCTTTGGAACGTCTGAAATGAGTATAGCATTTATCAAACATTCCAATGTGTTTCTAATCCAGTTTGGTTTATCAAATTGTTTTTTTATAAAGAAATTGATAAAAACTAAAACGTTAAACCGTCGGTGCTACTAATGGATGTTTGCATTATTAGAACCAGGCATACAGGTAAAGCTAGTTTGTTGCTTAATTGACATAATAGTTAAACAATTCGATGACCAAACCATAATTAGTTAAACTTATCAGTGCTTGTTTTATGAAAATAGATTAAAATAACTTTAACTCAAGATTCTTTGAGAATGTTTTAGGGGACGAGTCAGGGGTTCAGCCCGATCGTCTAAATAATACCATGCAAATACCCACATTTTGTAGAGCCAATTCGTGTCAGGTTACCAGCCCATGGCCTCTGCTTGAATACTAACTGTTGAATTCTAGTGTCCATAAAACAATCACAGATGAGTTAGATAGCAACAACAACCTGGGTTAATATTGTAGTAGAAATGCTTCCAGTCGTCGAGCCAGACTTCAGCGAGGCGCGCATTGTTGTGGTTGACGACACGTCCGGTGCCGCCGGGGAACGAGTACGGCGTCGTCTTGCGGAACACGTGACCGACGTGCGAGCACGGCGCGATCTCAAGCCGTCCGCCGCACATCCACACCTGGCCCGTGTGTGCGCGTTACGTACACGTGTCAACGTACACATGCACGTACTAACATACACGTGAAACACTTGCCTTTACATGAATTGACGTAGCAAACATTGGCAGTGTACGATCAAGGAATCGGAGTTTAGATGCTTTTTTGAACTAAACTGCAAGCCAGTAATATAAGGGTTGTGACATCGTAATTGTTGCCATTCAAAAATAAAATAGTAGCACGGTATTGGACTTACATTCCGATTTCTTGATGTTTCAAGAGTACGTGTACGTGTGAACGTAGCAAGGAAAGAACGTGACAACGACATGTGTACGTAAGCTTGCACTTAGACTGACGAAACTGATCATTTGCAAACACCCATTTCATACAGGTTCACCAAACAGCAGATCCTATACTTATAAAAGTTGTATATATTTTAGCATTGCTTCTAATTAGCCCTGTCTCTTTCTGCCTTTACCCAATGGTAAGAGATGGGAATAATATAACATTGATTACAAACATGTTGACATCAGACTAATATAATTGAAATGCGAGAGTTTGTGAGTGTGCATGACTGTTGCCGTAACTACTGAACGGGTTTTAAAGAATCTTAAAGTACGTTCGTGACCTGGAATAACTTACAGACCGCCTACTTTTGATCCGAGTTGTTACCACGCGAGCGATAAAAAGGTGAAATAACCGTTAAATACACTGGAAATGTGGTGAATAGTGAATACGATGGATTGAATTTCCATCGTATTCACTATTCACCACATTTAAATGCCGTTTAAATTAAATAAAGTTACGAATTGAGCGAAACTTGTTTGAACAATGTATCAAGTGTGACCATATTTCCTTATATATTACGTGGACTAGACAGATAGAAACATATGGTTTGCACACTTGTTAAAATATACATTTTTATCAATGACGCAGGCAGACGCAAATAAATGATAATTCTACTTGCGACTTATATACACGCGATTGAAATTCTACGCGCATTGTTATATAAATGCACTACAAACCACGGGAAAACTTAGTCCACACGGACGAAGTCATGAACAAAAGCTAGTTTTGTTATCAGCCTGAATAAAAGTCAACTGCTGGATATAGGCCTCCCCCATATTTGAAAGGGTTTGCCGTAGTTAGCACAATGCTCGACAGCCAGATTGCTGACCGCAGTTTAAGTGTTATGTACTAAAGGGATACTGTACTACTGCCCATCTCGTGCTGTGTTCAATTCATATCTATGGGATGGAGGGATCCTATTCTAACCCGAGATCATCACAGGTTAGCGGCAGAGGCGTCTTTACCTATGGTGCAGGGTGTGCGGCGCACACGGGCGCTGGGTCTAAGGGGGCGCCGAGCGCTCTGCGCCCTCTAATGCGACACCTCCAAAGATGCGATTTTTTTATTATTATAACCCCTTCCTTCCTAAAAACACTTTTTGCTTCCCGACATCATTTAAAATTGCACTATTTGCATCCGAATTTCCGTTTGAAAATATAACTGTTATAATAAATAATTATTAAAATAATAATTAAAATATACTGTATTCCATTTTGACCCCGCTCCTACTAGACTAGAGGGCGCCAGGGTACTGGTTGCACTCGGGCGCCACAAGGGCTAGAGACGCCTCTGGTTAGCGGCTTGTCCTTAATAATCTTACAAACATTACAGACGATAAAATAAGGTGTATTTAGGTCGATTTTCCTTTGACAGCATTAGGATGACTTAGACAATTATTACTGTAGACAAGGGTACATTTTAATCATGATATCGCAAATGTATGGGATTGTATGAATATAGCGTAGTATGTGTAGTATTTTGTGCATTATCAATTGAAGAAATAAAATCACTTTTGTACTCATGAATCTACTATTTGACCAGTCGCTGGGATTTCAAAAGTCTTTATTTGAATGAATTACACCTTTTGAATTTTACTTTGTGCTTTGGGCCCTATGATAATGTGTAATATGATACCTACGAAGTGAACGAACTAACAGTAACGATAAGTATTGCAACTGATCAGTTTCGATAATTTGTACAACAATGTTCACCTTGTTATTAGTAGTAACAGTCAACATAAAACAAACGTTTAGTAAGGTACATACATGTGAACGTTATTGTTTATCAAAGCAATTACTCCGCAGTTAGCTCCACTAGTTAGGAAGCAAAACATACGACCATTTAGTACGTTAATCGTTGGGCGACTTGGGCAATTCTAAACTTTACTACAAAATCTATGTAAAACTTTCAGTCTGTCAACTTGAGTCGATTACATTTTAGGACAAAGCCAATTAAAAATTAAATTAATTAAATTAAAATTTTAAATTTTATTAAATTTTAGTAAAGGTTTTTCAGTATACATGGTTAGAATCGTGTACACATGGACAAACTTGGTAACTCCGTGGCAACCGGACAGAAGACGAAGTCGGCCAAGAAAGCGTGAAACATGTACACGTCGCTAACCATGTACACCTAAAAACCTCAGATATGGGACCAAAATCAATTTCTGCAGTAGATTGTATAGTCAAGTGTTCACAAAGACAAGACATTATGTACAAATTACATGGCGAATATTTCACTTTTTGTTTAGTAGTTAGTGTCCGGTCTTTTAAAAGAACAACTTGGAAACGTTTTTCATTTTGTCTACTGATTCCTATATTTACTCGGTACATAAAATTGTTTGCATAAACTTTTAATTTCGGATCACCCAAATCGCCCTTTACCAAAACACAGTAGCATAAGACACACATACAAATAAAATTATCAGAACTTCCACATATTTATTAGCTTAGTACAGTCCACACGCAGGAACTTAATAGTTTTCAAAAATATGCAATCATTTTTTTTCTTTTTGTACTTATATAGACAACCAGGCACGAATACAAAAATATAAAAACATTTTAAAAATTATTAAGTGTTATCATATCATTGCAGGCGACTGTACCAAAGAGTTCATAAGTAATAAAAAATATCGATATCGTTAAAAAATACATATTTTCCGGTTAGTTATTAGTTCGTTAATCTGATAACAGCAAACGCGGTACAACATTTAATTCTATTAAGCCATGATTAGACCAAGAGCTACTGCAAAAAGTAAAGTATCAATCTTGAAATCAATCCACACGTGAACAAAACTCGAAAATCAAGGTTGAAAAAAAGATCAGAAACCTGATTCAACAGCAGATTTACTAAATATTAACTCCACTCTTACTGAATACTCAAACTCAACTTAAATTTAATCACGTCTTAAGTCGCGATTTTTAAAATCTGTCAAAAATTCGTCACTTGAGACGTGATTAAATTTAACCTGCGTTTGTATTACTTGTTTCAAAATATCAATAACTTTTTAAATTTTGCGCTAGCTCTCGGTCTATAAAAGGATTGCTGTGGTTATTCAATAACATTTTCTTTCAATTTACTTTCAAAATGGTTCCTCATTGCTTCTGCATAATTAGAAGCGAAACAAGGAAAAAGTTGGAATCAAGAAGCAACAGAATATAAAAAGAAAAGGTTGTATTCGGAGCATCGACATTTTTCTAATTAATTTTAGTAACATAAGTAATAATCTTTAAAAACAAAGACTATCTTACGTCTTAGATCATAATCTATATATTAAAATCAATTCTGGTGAGTTAGTCTCGCTAAAACTCAAAAACTGGACCGATTTGAATATTTTTTTTTGTTCTCCGACTCATGCATGGCATGATTTATATAAGTATAAATAAAAAAACGTTCGTGATACGAAGTTCACCTGGACAGCTAGTCTTTAATATATCTATGTCCGCAATAATACAAAGAATCCATTGTACTATTGCGTGATGCTTCTTATACAGAAATCGAATTAATATAGAACGCAAAGAATCAAACGACAAAAAATGCTGAAAGGAAATTACAAGAACAGAAAAACGGGTGCAAAAAGAAGCAATGAAAGTGTGTGATATGATCATGCAAATGATAAGTACGAATGCAGCTGCAATGGTTGTTATTAAATGTTAAGCTCGGAGTCTTCAAGTTAATGAAATTAGTTCAAAATACAATTTCATAATGTTAGTTATTTTCCCAAAAGCCACAACAAAACTTTGATTTCTGTGCTTTGACTGCTAACATCTCTATTCCTAACAAAAACTTGAACTATCTCCTAAGGCAATAATTTTTAAGAATAGCAATCATTTATGCGGGGCTATCAGCTAATATTTGCGATCCGCAAAAATTGTACAATAATCGCGCAGCTATCGTGCCATCGTTTGCTAGACGCAAAAAGAAATGGTATTACGAACGGAACCAATTGCTAATCGCTCGCTGGTTGTTAAAATGCACTTATCGCAACGATACTAGCGCCATCGCGTTCAAGTAGCAACCATTGAAACTAAGTGTAATGTCAAACAGATGTGTCGAACGAAACTCTAATGGAATTTTGTTTTGTTTACGATGCGAATTCTATAAAAAATGGTGTGGTGTGGAGCTCTTTAAGTACAACAAGATGTTTAAGTGCATTGTGACTATGAAGTGGAATGAATTGGGCGAAGTAGGTCAGTCAGTGTGGATATCTCAAATTAACAAGTAATTCTAATTTAACACTTGCACTCGTACTACGTTGGTATCTTATATTAAAAACAAATTTTGTAAGCAAATACGCGGGATTATACACTATAATCTATTTTAAACTACAGTATTTTGTTGCGAACTATCAAAACAATCATGAAACAATCAAAGAAAAGGTTCTTGCTCTTTGACAGTTCCAATTGCTTCATAATTGCTATCGTTTTGTTCTCAAAAGCCATTCGTAATACCAAAACTTCGAACGGCGCTAGAGAAGAATGCATTATTTGAGTTACGGATTGTCCGGTAGAGGCAGCACTGTCGATAGTTTGCATTGCCTTGGTTATGGCCGATAGATAATACGAATTAGCGATTTGGAAGCAAAAATTGCGCGATTATTGCTATTGCTTTGCTTCTGCAAGATACGTGATAAGGCCGCGGGTAATAAAGTTTAAAGATCTTACATGTTTCATTCAAGAAACAGTCTACCAATTCCGCGTGAACGTGCTAGGATTTTAAAAAGTAACCATTTAAAATGCAAATAGGTTTGACTGAAATTATTCAGTAAATACTAATTTACTTCAATTGTCTGAGTACTGTTAAAAAAAGCTTTCTCAATAGCTTTTTAAGTTTGTGATGCCTGATACATAAAAAAATCACTGTATATTATAATAAAAAAAAAAATTAGGAACAGATATGTTAGCAGTTGTCACGTCACAGCGGTATCCGAACCTGGGTTCATGGCGTAATAGAAATCCCCCCACTCGTCCATCCAGACTTCGGCAACGCGCGCCGCGTTATGCAGCACGACATTCTGCACGCCGCCCGGGAACGAGTACGGAGACTTGTCTCTGAACACGTGCCCGACGTGCGAGCACGGGATTATCTCGAGGATGCCGCCGCACTGCCATACCTTCAGATATACCCATGTTACTAACGCGGAACTCAAGCTATGCTCTGCGTTCTGTGCCTAAGATACTCCTCTTTAGATATAGTTGTCACTGTTCAACCTTGAGATACCCTCTCCCCCATATAACGCAGACCGAACCCTACAGTTTCTATTTTGTTTGTATTAGTGTAGGAGGAACAAGTATAGAGACTTGTCTCTGAACACTTGCCCAGGGTTATCCCTAGGATGCCGCTGCAGATATACCCATACCCATGTTACTAACGCGGAACTCAAGTTATGCTGTTATGCTCTACATTCTGTGCCTAAGATACTCCTCTTTATATTATAATTGTTACGAACGGAGTATGAACACTATTATCCGACACTGTTTAACTTTGAGATACCCTCCCATTACTAACGCAAAACGAACCCTACAGTTTCTATTTTGTTTGTTTTAGTGTAGGAGAAACGAGTATAGAGACTTGTCTCTGAACACTTGGCCGGGGTTATCCCGAGGATGCCGCCGCAAGATATACCCATGTTACTAACGCGGAACTACATCTTAACATTCTGTGTCTAAGGTATTCTTTAGATATATTTGTTGAACAGAGTATAAAGACTTTTTCTGAACCGTATACCACCACACTGTCATACCTGAGATACCCATATTGCCAACGCGGAACAAATTTGACAGTTTCTATTTAATTTGGAGTTTCAATACTGATTGTATTGAAACTCGTCTTTGAACTTGTACCCCACGTAGCCTGAGACTATCACGAGGATATCGGCACACTGACAAACCTAGGGTGTTTATTACTATGAATTTAACCTCATACAATGTAGTTTGGCCAAGCTTAGTCTATGCAATCGCTTGTTATGGTTGTCATTTAACTAGCGAGAAATCGATATACTTGTACTCCGATATAATCGATATACATTTATAATCTGGCAGTCGTTAAATAGAACAAGTTCCTAATTTATAAGCGTGGTAATTTTCGATGATAAACTAATCGTTCTCGCTTAAGTACGCAGCATACCTATGACCAACATACGTCAGAGTAGTTTCAATATTCACGTTTTATTCAATTACTAATAACTCTGCGAAATAGTTGAAATAGTTGCACCGTGTTTCATCTTTCGCATTGATGTGAAGTTTCAAATGAGACCGAAAGAGACACTATGTAACTATTCCAAAGATATGCCAATGTTTATTAGTAGTAGAGTTTAGCATCCGTTATTACACCCTAAGTTACCCCATAGTACCGTTCATTATCACGCGTTGCTACAAGATTTTTGTTTTGTTACGTCAACTTAAATCACCTAACACAGTCACGTAGTAAACCATTTTACCCTGAAGCTCATCTCAAGGTTTTCGCCTCCCCAGATGTCCATCCCCTGGTCGTAGGAGCCGATCTTGTAGAAGTAGTCACGGTCGATAGCAAAAAGTCCGCCAGCCATTGTTGGTGTGCGCAATGGTGCTGTGCGGTCGCCGCCGCGTCTCGCCATCTCGCGTTCAGGGACTCGATACCTGAAGGAAACAAAATAAACAGGTAGTTCTGAGAACGGTAGACTTCGCGAGCACTATTTTTTTTTTTTTTTTATTATATTTTTGCGGCTTTGGTATCACTGCGGCCATATGGCCTATTGTGATCGCCACACCGCGAGCACTAACTTCCTCTGGTAAAAATTTAAAAGGGAACAATTTCCATCATCTTGAGTAATTTTTTTTCTTTCTTATTTGGCATCACGACAAAGACCCTCATCAGATCTTCACCATATTTCTAAGAGACCAATTATAAGTTCTCTAAATCGGAACTCATAAGGTAGAGACATTCTATAGCTCTTTTTTGAAGAAGTAATCCCTTCTAATCAAAAATCCCCAAAGAAAAAAATTTACAAAGTCGTATTGCAAACTGCTCCAAATACGGGGGAAGATTATGTCTAACAGTGTACATACTTATTTACGCTGATGACTATAAAATTCAATTTAATAGTTATCTGAACATTAAATAATTAGTATGTAGGTACTATGAGTATATTCCTAGTCATAAAATAATTCCCCGAAAGGCCGCAAAGTAATAACCGTAATGGGATTAATTTGTTTTGATTTTAATCAGATAATATATAACTTGAACTAAGTTGATATGTGGATTACGATAAGAATATAACACAGTTTAGCCATTTCATCGCGGTGTGTATGAAAGGGTCTTCCAGTGCTTAAAGAATCTTTACAACACAATTAGTATGTACAATCTTGTATCAAAGCAAGGCAGAAAGATATCATCATCAATATCATCAACAGCCAGTAGAAGTCCACTGCTAGACTTAGGCCACTGCTAGACAACCACGAACCGGTCGCCATTCGAGAACCTTTATTCCCCAGCGGTTGTCGGTTTGTCAAAATTGGGCCTGTTCGAAATGTCAGTTTCAAAGAATACCATTTGGAGAATGACAAGATCGAAACTTGAATTTTCCACACTTCGTTACGAGAAATGGGCATGGAATGGAATCTGAGCAACGCATTAGAATAACAAAATACCGCAGTAACATTCGGAAGCGAATCATGTAATCTAAATTTATAACATCTTGGCCATTCGATCATAAATCCATTAATGAACGTCTAATCAAACTTCATCGCCTTGTTACGCCGCAGGAAGCGAGAACAATAGGCAGCGTTTGCGGATACAATCGTGAAATACGATCACGGCGAACCCTCAAATTTAAACGTTTTGAGGCGGCTAGTACTACCAGATTGGCATCTCGACGCATGCAATCAAATTACACACGTACTATCATTGAAATAAAATTCAAACAACATAGGTTTAGCAGTGGCGTTAACGACCGCTAGTAGCAGTTTTATTTCTCACAAGTAAAAACGCCCGTCTACGTGAAGTTATTTTTATACAATCTGCATCCCCCGCTGTACCCGTTTACGGGTTGAATTACGCACCAAAACAAATATAGCCTGAAAATGTAATGTCTCTACGACCACCTAATAAGGTTATGCGTTGCCTTTATGTCAGTCAGGACAAAGATTTCTTATACCTAATCGGTATAAATGACTGGCATTGCTGACGTAGGGAGCAAAACAGCAAGGCTCAAGTGGGATTGGGCTGGCCACGTTAGTCGCATGAAACCCGAAAAGTGGGCGAAAATAGTCACTCCTTGGACGCCTGAGGATGGGAAGCGACGACCGGGCCGGCCGAGAAGACGTTGGCGGGACGATCTCGACACCCACAAAAAAGATTGGTGGGAGACCGCCAAAGACCGGGACCAGTGGAGGATTTTGGGGGAGACCTTTGCCCAGCAGTGGGACACAATAGGTTAAAAAAAAAAAAAAAAAAACGGTATAAGATTTTACTCGCTCATGCGGTTTACAAAATCAGTCATTTTCATAACGATCTTATTCAAATTGGTTGACCGATTAACGTAGAGACCATAAGGAAACTAGTCTTTATAATTATTGTATAATTACAGGACGCTCTATAGATATATACCGGTCTCTTAAATACCTGGCTCTAATATCTTACTAGCGTCCGTGAGAAGTACTAAGGACCGCTTGCACAACAATTATAAAAATCTGTCAAAAGATAAAAAATACTTAAGCTATTGCTATCTCTTACAAATAGGTAAAATTAAATAGTGACAGGGATAACTTGATCGTTGTGCGAGCGGGCCTATGAATCGTTGCTTGGCGGATAAGCCTTCATCTCATTGTTTAGTGTTACAATGACAGTTTACACTAACCAATGAAGTGAGCGTTTACCAAACAAATAAATACCCGATGTACTACTAACGGAAGCTCGTAGGATATTGGAGTTAAGTCGTTAATCGGACCAATTCATTATAATGTGCGTAGCAGACTAAGCCACGGGTTTCTCTGATGTTTTCCTGCACGGCCGATTGATGGACGACGAGATTCGAACCCACGACCTTTGGACCATAAGGCGGGTTGGCTCCTCTACACCTTTAGTGCTGAAGCAAGGTTAATTTATATTTTTCTTTCGTATGTAATAAAAATGGTTTTAGTTATTAAATAAATGTCTTCCAAATATGTTCACAATGCGTGGTCTGTTTCATAAAAACGTAATGAATACGATTACATGAGCATGCTATATACATAATATTTTTCATCGAATTCCATATTTGTTCAGCTAGAAATTACTTTTATACATAATTAAAATATTTATAAAATATTTAACTTGCACATAACTTTTACAAGAAATCAATTATTTGAAAATTTAATTAGTAATTGAAAAATAAGTACAGTCAGCAGAAGATTATTAAAAGTTTGAGTTTTTTAAACAGAAATTTACTCATGTAAAGTAAACGAAAAGTGTGCTTCGAAAATTGCTACGAGCCAACCAAGGCCAAACTTCATTCAAATATATTAGCTAAAACTTCTACCATAAAGTAGAAAATCATCAAATGACCATAATACACTTATGATGCTGATTGTACATCATATATAATTTCAGTGTTGTGTTCTTTAAGACGTATGTAAGGTAGGTCTTGACTACTATCAAAAATACTGGACACATACTCGCATTTCTCATTTCACTATTGTTATTTTTTTATAAATATTTTTATGATGCGACAAAAATTGAGAATCGATTCTTTAAGAATTGACCGATAAGGACGAACGGAATCGTGTAAGGTTAATTATGTTGGCTTCTATAATGTCTTATCCTCAATTCACTAGACTGACTCATGCATGTTTCTTGTAATAATTTACCATACTATGAGGCCGAATACTCAAACGCAACATACAGCAAAGGATAACTTTAGTAGCCCGTTAGAATTGGACTTTTGTAACGCCACTCAAAACATATAGACAGTACAACTATCTCCATTTCTATCGGGTACGCTGGATATGCTGTTGAAGTTGTATTAGCGATAGTGATCACTGAAGCAACCAGTAACACATCACTTTTATTTTATAATGTGTACTTAATTAATGCATTGTTATAGGCTATGGTAACCACTTAACATCAGGTGAGCCATATGCTTGTTCCATCAGCAAATTATTTAAAAAAAAAAGTTTAAACATGTATAGTACTATTTCGCCACTTAATACCTATAAGTTCAAAAAATATTAACTTTATTGCAGGTGCTGCAGGAGTTGGTGGGTATAAAATAGACGATAAAATATAGATAGATAGATAGAATTGTAGAAAAATTGAAAACGTGTAGATACACGTCAATTCTATCTATCTATCTATATTTTATCGTCTATTTTATACTTTTTAATGTATTTACTTATCTTACAAAACTTTAATAAAGTGTATATTACAGTGGCATCGACGAGAGCCGTCTACTCACCATCTAAAGTTGAGTTTCCAGTTGAATCCACCCCAGGTCATGTCCGAAGCCTGAATGTACTCGAAGGTTGTGTCTGATATCACGTCGATGATGGGACAAACGACTGTTGTTCTGTCTTCAACGATTCTCGCCAAAAGCGGTTCTAACCAGCCCTCTAGAAATTCATACAAGAGAGCGATCAATATTTTTGATAACAAGATAAGTACATTTCTCAGTGAAAAATTGACCTGTATGACACTCGTTTTAGTAATAATCAGAAAGGGCTGACACTAAACTTTTTTTTATTAGTAGGTATTTATATATGCCGCGGGCTTTAAAATATTTCGACTTTACCTTAACAAAAACAATTATGTACAAAATATATTTCTTTGAAACGAAGAGGATCTAAGAAGGGCTTTAGTGGAATCATCTTGGAATGTTTTCAACACTAACATTTCTTGCTAGCCAAACTATTTAACTGTGCTACTTTATCAAGTTTACAAGTTAGAAGTTTATTGATGTCATGACCAACCACAATAACAACGGTAAGATTATTGTGACTTCGCACGCACATTTTGTTGAATAATCAGTACAAACTTTTCAGCCGTCAGAGAATATACTAACATAACATATTGCATAACATAGTACAAGTGCAGTAGCCATAAATGTTATCGAATACCAATAAGGGGTAACAAACGTAACGGACTTCGTCAGAGTGAAGCAAAACGTCATCAATATTCTTCGAGCATCCGTTAGTAGCTGTACGAATCGTAGCCTGTGATATAATATCTCATCTCATTGCGTGACAGTTTACACTAGCCACTAGGACTATAGATACTACCACAGACTATGCATCCGTAGTGATACGGATCCATAACCAGTATCCAGGCATTAGTCAGCGTGGTGGTGGTGGTGACATTTATTGTCACCATGGTCGGTTAAAATGTACAAATGATAATGATAACAGTGGTAAAATAAAAACAAATGTGGCAACTACAATAGGCACTACAATAGACGGCTGGTAAATCAATTATTTTTTAATTATATGGTAGCCTATTAATTTAGCTTCAAATGCTTTATTTCGTATAAAACTTCTATTAATGTATTTATATTTGCAATTTTAAAAATAATTGAATGTAGTAACATCGGTTTATTTATAGATTACAGTGAATTGGATTGGTCTAGATTGGATTCCTGTGTATAAGGCCGACAATGCTGAAAGATTGTGTATGCGCGGTAAGTAAATCAAGCAGTACAGCGCACCGTCTCATAAAAAGGAGCTAAAAGTGTAAAGGTATACCTGTACATTCACAATGCGCATCTAAGAACGTGATGACATCACCCTTGACATGCTTTGCGCCCAGGAGTCTCGCCCTGATGAGACCGGACCGGTTTTCCGTCCGGAAGAGCCGCGTCGATACCGGCAGCGTCTTTATGTAATCTTCTAACTTTGTTCCGAGGTGTTCTAGAGGGAAAAAATAAGTTTAATAATAATTTGTTACCACTTTAACAATTCTGGTAATTTTGTCACAATCTTACACTGCTTAGTTTGGGATTAGATAATGTTGTGTAAAAATGTTCACAAATATTTATTATTATTATCTACAGTGATTACTAATAGGTGGAACTATTGTTAGTACCATGCTCAATATTAGCATCTAGTTCAATTTCTAAATAAAATAAAAAAAACAAAAAAAAAACAAATAACGTGTATGAAACTAAATACACCTCCCAAAAGAATCCCGCGATCACTGCAACATAAATTAAAATAAACTATCCAGCGATTTATTTTATTGTTCTCTTAGAAATTAATTGCTGGCGTGTAATTTCATTGCGTACCGAAAAGAGCCGATTTACGTCTTGTTTCATTTTAATACTGAAGCTGTTTTCAAGCAAATGGGAAAAATACATCAGTATCCCATGGCGACTACGAGTATACCAAAGGGAATTTTCAAAAGCACATATTCAGTATACCTACTATCTAGTTATCATTCTGCACGAGTACCAAATTTACAACTATAGAATAGACGATATTGCTCGCAGGCTAGACTACCAAGTGGCTACGTGTCGTCAGGTTTTTGAACCCAATACAACGTGACCACGTCAGAAGGTGAATGTCTCACGGACTCTATACTCTATGTGACCTTTAACCTACATTCTTCTATTTACCTGGAGTTAATTTGCTTGACCTTTTGTGTTATGGGAAAATAATGATTGCATCTTAAAGAAAAATGCAAGTAAAACGAAATGCTTTCTCCGTGTGTAATTTAGCAAGACATAAGTTATAAAACCGTCTGGGTGAACTCGGTTCTACCGCGTTATACAGGTCTCATATAGTAGTGACGGAATTAAATAATAATTGGTAACCCATGCATCTGCTGTACGTCCCACAGTACGTCCTGTAAATTTTTGTAGTTCAGAAAGTTGATCAAAGGTTCAAACTGTAAGTAAACTATTGATCAACTAAGAGTAGTTCCACTAACTTGATCAATAATATTGTTGATCAGTGAAGTTGAAGTCAACAGTTTAGCTGTCTTTTTGTATCTTGGAAAAACTCCCGACTCTAGATTTTTTTCAGCAATACCGACATCAATAATTGGAAACCTACAGTTTAATCCAATACCATCGCGCAAAAAGTGAATTTAGTTTAAAGCTATCTTTAAATTTAAGATAGGTATTTTTTTATATGCATAATGGGATTTGAACATGAGTTTATAGGTATAGTGACAGGACATTGGGTTTTGTTTTAGCTACATCACTACATGATGTTGATCGGTAATAATATTATCATTATCTAATGAATTAGCTAACAATCACTACCGGATATTGTGATAGTCTGAGCATGTGTGGTTCAGAAGCGATTATTTTAATGTCGATCATATTTGAAACAAATAAGCAGTTGCATAAATAGTACAATGCAAATGTTGTCTCATTTGCGAATGCATACGTGCAAACGTAACCGCGGGATGCATACTCTACTTGGCCATTATCATCCTTAACGAAGCGAGTTGTTATAAATAAGTGGAGTACTCGTGACAAGGTTTCTTAGGTAAATTGCAAATTATAATTTAAGGTTAAACGAGTCGGTACGTTGTCCATACAAACGCTGTAAGTGTTTAATGTCTACTATTTATTTACGTGCGTCCGAAGTTAAGTTTGATACTGAATTATCTTGCCGTTATCTAGGTACGTTACCCTATATTCTACAGTAAAATCAGATTACCTTGAAAGTTACAAGCGTTACAAGATTTAGTACTAATTCTTTCGACGCTTGTAACTTTCAAGGTAATCTGATTTTACTGTAGAATATAGGGTAACGTACCTAGATAACGGCAAGATAATTCAGTATCAAACTTAACTTCGGACGCACGTTAATAAATAGTAGACATTAAACACTTACAGCGTTTGTATGGACAACGTACCGACTAGTTTAACCTTAAGTAAGGAAATAAGTACTTACAATTTAAGTAAGCATATTTTTGTCTGCTTATTTGTCTTCGTTATTTTGTAAAGTTTACATTTTTCATTCATTTAGACTGTGCACTGTTGCCAGTTAGTCTCGCCATACATACCTACATTATTTAGAATATTACTGAAAAGCTTCGAAAGCAGATAGGTTGTTGGGGTCAAATCGTGAAGCTCGGATCATCCTTTCCCCCACCCGCTTTCCATCTATTGCAACTCCATTGCTGACAGCGATTCTTACTCAAATGTCAAGGCAGTATTGTCATTTTTTAATATAATTTTGTTGCTTAGTCACACACACAAACAAAATTACATTATTATTTTTGTATAATATATGGAACCACTTAAATGTGCCCTGAGGCATTATTCTCTATGACATAGGAGATTCCTTGCCCAAAACGTGTGACGTCACAACGTGTTCTAAACTCAATCGCAATTCCGAAACATAACCTCAAAAGATGCTCAAATGAAACGAGGCTTGTTAACTATTGCAGGAATTGAATTGAATTAATCTCTGTGCTTTATCGCGCTACAAGTAAGAACTTTTATTTGACTGTTCGAATCGTGCCTCAATCGCACCGTGGTGCGGTTAGGAATGACAAATATGGTCTAGATTAGGGAATATGGTTTTGTCAGATTCCACGCCGCTGTCTTGTCGTATGTGTGTAACGCGTTTGGATATGCAATAGTGAATAACCCCTCTGAGTCGACGAATTATACGATCACGAAATTCATTATTTCAGTGTGGTCAGAGAGAGAACCTTTACAATTTACGTAACAGATTGTGATATTAACGTAAATAGTGTCTTACGTCACATAATTATCTGCTTCGAATCAGCCAATCGTATATAATGTCCATTATAAACACCTATCAGACTTCAGCCAGACGGTAAAAAGCAAACCAACTTTCACTTTTTTGAATGTGCCAAAATTTAAAGCGTCCTAACTCTTGAAAATTTTATTTCCGGACAATCTTGCGCCACGGGTTTAAAATATAATAGTTACAAACTAGATAAAATCTATTATTATCTGTTAAAAGAATCTTTGTCCTGAGTGACTGGCTTATAGACAACGCACAACCCAAACCGCTATATAGGTCTTGATGCGTGTACTAAGAGTTTCCGAAATTCAACTCCTTAACGGGTACAGCAGGGTTTAAACTTTTTGTAAAAACACAACAAACAGCAACTTCACGCCGGACGAAGTCTCACAATTTCGTCAGTAAATCAGAATTATTATTTAATTTCATCCACATGCGATCAATGCACAGCTTTGATGTAACTTTAATTAAAAACTAAAAAATAGGGACTGTATAGGTACATATATAATATTGTGACTAATCATGGTTATTGAGTCGTGAAAGTAGGTGCTTTTACCAGCTTATAATAAAGTATGTGCAAATATCTCGTTTTTCATAGTTCCCAGCATGTATGTTTAGGCATGAATTATGTCTTTTAGGGCCATAGGGCCAAAAGAGGTTATAAAATAAAACTAACGCATTTTGTCGGTGATTGTACATTTTCGCTACTTGACTTGTAGAACGTGAAATAGAGGCGGAAGCGATGCTATAAATATTTTGGGTTAGAGAAGTGTTGTTGTGCGATTAGAGAAATGAACCAGAATAGAGCTGTAACACAACAGCCGAAAGATAGCTCTTTCTCGATGGAGAAAAACAGAGAAAAACCTACATAGGCTAAACTTTTATCTCGACATCCTAATGCCGCGACAGGGATCTCGAGACGCGAGCAAAAAGTAGTGGAGGTATGTAAGCGCACTGTTAAAATACAGACAGACACTAAAACTAACTTTTGCGCATTCAAGGTCAGATGTTCATGGCGATATAAAAGTACACGCGAAGTAGATTTGTTGTGGACACTATAAAATTACAACAAAAGGTGTACTATTTGATTCAGTATCATGATCAGAAGGCAGGATCGCTTCCCCTAGACCACCGGAACTCTTTTAAACAAACAAAAACAAAATTTCAAAACATGGGTTCTTATTTTGAGGCTAATTCACTATCGGTTTTTGTTTTAAGAAGTTTAAATTACCGTAGCCATCAAGTATCAAGAAAAGAAAGATAAGAAATGACCTAACAAACGTGAAATTATAAAATGCCTATGCACATACATTAAGACATTCTAAACAAAATTTACTAGTAGTAGAGATCTTTGTGAAAGAGTTCGTCCGGAGAAATAGTTAGCTTAAAGTACATTTTAAAAAAGTACTAGAAGTTTTCCAAGCAGTGATAGTTTAATTCAACCATGTCTATGCTATTACAGGCACACGAGACAACACTTTTAGTCTCAAAGCGATCAGTGCCACATAAGATACGTCCTCGATGGGCGTGCTGTGAGTAGAAGTAACCATTTAACATTACTAAAAAACCTCTCTATCAAAAGGTTGTCTAGAAAAGATTGCTTTTTAGCGATAATACAGCCCATTAAACATTCTCTGCTGTTGTTTTTTTGTAGTGATCATTGTTAGTTTGTAAGGTTAAAGAATTTTCATTTATTTGTTCTACTTCTCATTAAAAATGGCCATTACCCATTCATAACTGGCCAGTAGGTAAGATATAGATACTTATACTTCACTATATACTTATGTAGTTCTATTATTATTCAAAATGTTATGTTGGTTCTTGGTTCACTTACGAACAAGAATTGTTATAGAACATTTGCAACGTATCCTACGACAATGTTATTACATCGTATACCAGTTTATCTATACAAAGACGATATGCTATTACCATATTTTCAAAAGAAAATTACAGAGCATGTTTCCTTTATGCAAATAGAATAAACTATAGAAATAAGAAAGTGGCAGGAAAATTCTTCAAGGTATTCCCAGAGTAGTCATAAAATTTCTAATGTCGTTATGGTGTAAATTCACAAATAAGTTGTAGCTTGTTATAAGCGTGTTATTTTTGTACATGAGAACGCGGTTGGGGGTTTAAAATACCTTTGAAGTTAAATTTAATGAGTTGGACACAAATACCTATTAATGTATTGTGTGAATAATCGCAGGCGGACATTCGCCCGCCGCACCAAATAGGTCGTCACATATCTTCTATATATTTATAACAAAAACTTCGAAGACTAATATAATTTAAAAAACTCACTCTTTTCACTAGCATCGTCAACCAGTATGATTTCTTTCAGCAAAGGCCTGGGTGAGCGATTGATAGTGCTCCAAATCGTACGAAGGAGTGTGGTCCAAGCTTCGTTGTGGAACACTATCACTATACTTGTAGTAGGCAGCAAGTCAGGGTAGCTTTTGTCTTTGCACCTGGGAAACAAAATCATAATCAAATGTCGTTGCCTATCTTAGTAGTTCGAGCTTAGTAAATCGATGTCTGTTAGCAAAAACTAACAGAGATCGATTTAAAACACACATACATTTAACATGATCCAAATTTAACCCGTACAGAGTTCTATGCGATGATTTGCAGTAAAACAGGTAAACACCTTCACTTTTTACAACTTCTGTTAACGTGCCTTCTGTTGTGGATACCAGTAGTGGTTACCTATTATACACATGGTGAATGTGGTGGTAACTAAGGTTATCGAGCAAGGACGGTCACGCTGTGAAATTGGGATTATCTATTTCACATTACGGTAAATACGTTACTTTGTATTCTGCATAGAATTTGCCCTTTATCTATTCGTTCGAGATCATTGCGATAACGCGCTATCGAGTGAGGAAAGTCGTCACAACTTATAACAAGAAATCCATCCACTTATTACGTGAATACCTGCCTATTCATTAAAACTTGTAATAGGTAAATACAGTACCATCCTAAACTTATAAAAGTATAAAACATAAACTTTCCGTTTAATAAATTCTTGCAGGATTTATTAGATCTTAGGCTATTTATAAAGATCTTTATTTAAACTCAGTATTACATGCATCGCCTAAAAAGCGTAGAGTGAACTTTAGGGTACGGTAAAAAAAATATAATTTATTCAGGAAATGTTCCTTTATTAGGTATCGTCCTACGCAGGAGTGTTCAAAAAACTGTTAAGACAAGAAAGAATACTTTTCTCTGAAATGATCAAAGAATTACTGAAGTAATTTATACAAGTGGGAGGAGCGTAGGTGCTAAGCTCAGTTTTATCGATAGATATATTCGCTTCTTAGTAAGTTGATGTATAAATTGTGCACGAAATACATGTCCTAGAAACCAATATTCAGCCCTTCACAATCTACTAAATGAAATGTAGCGCTCTTAAATAATCGACACAAAAGTTTTAGACGGTTTTGGATGTTTAGTGATGACAGACCTAAACCAATTTGATAAGCGATGCGTATTCCACTTTCTCTTTAGGAGATTATATTATTCTTTTGGCTTTCCGCCTGGTGATAACCACTGACCTTTTACGTTACTTTTTTTTAACTTACTTTACTTTTCATGATTCTAAGAGAATATACGTAAAATCGTAAAACAAACCTGTGTTTCGAACGACAGCGTTGCAAGTAGGTCAAGGCATTTATACGTTTCCGACTGGTTCTATGACAACAGTCGAATTATTATGAAAATTATGTTACGACAATACGTCATTTAGTGTACGTAGGTTTACGATACTTAATAAAAGTATTAAATTTGTTACGACGATGATAAATTGTACCGTATTAAATAAGCGTCAATAAAATGGGATACCCATCGTGTTTTACGTACTAACGTAAAATACAGTGTAGTTATACATTGAACGACGAAAAAAAAATGTTTTTAATGCAACGCATTTTATTATACCAAACTTATGCTGGCTCCAGACTAAATGATCGACGGCATGCTACCTCCTAACAAACAAGCAATATTGACGTTTATTCGTTGCACTGAGTTATTGCTAGCAAACCTAGTTAACAGCTTAAAGTGGCAGATGACACTCTTCGATGAGCGAGGCTGATAAACCTGCTCTACTTGGTATAGCCTTTGGTCATGTGAGAAAGGGTACGACTCTGACGTGAATTAAAAAGTTATTGGGCACATAAACGCTTGTTCGAGAAGTGTACTGATGAAAAACTACTGAATGTATTTATTTAAAATAATGCAAATTACTAATATGTTAATAAACTATGTTTTTAAATAGTTCACCGTGATTTCATAATATGTGTTGTATTTATTTACGTCCAAAGTTGCGTTAAAATTACGAAACTTTCGAGGCTCATAACTGTCAAGTTATTTCAATTTTATTATAAAATATTCGTTACAAGCCAAGATAAAGACGAGACAATTCGATATCATGCTTTAACTTTGGAAGTACGATGCCAAACAGTCGAGTAAACCCCTACAAAATTTGCATAATTTTTTTTACTATTAATAAGCGGATACGTTGATTTAGTAATTGACCTTGACTTTCTGATTCTACTTCAATGTATTATAGAACTGTTATTATACTAGCCGTCTAGAGACAATCTTCAGTTTAAATACTGATAACACGTGTTGACTTAATTTGACATTTAATTTTTTCTTAGCATTAAATAAGCATTAAAGTGTAACTCAACTCGCGATAACATTTTTAGTGGTAGCGTAGAAAATATAATTCAGATATTAAATAATGCTCTGGATCGCATACCTTAGCCCCTATACTTATAAACGTCACTAAATTTAAGTATAGCTTAAAATGACACTGTCTGGATGTGTCAGATTTTTATAAGTGTCTTTATTTGAATATCAGCCGAAACTGAAAACACTTCTATTATAACAAAAAGCGAAAGCATACTTTGCGGTCTTTTGCGGTGGAGGCGACCCCACAGATCACTTTTAAGCGTGGTAACATAAAATCCTTCGATACCAATATCTTGAATCGCGCTTTATACCACTTTCTATTTATGCAAATTCAAAGATTTCAATGTTAACGACATTGAACGTTCATTTTCTCTTTGCTTTTACTTGTAGGAATTATTAGACTAGAATATCATAACTGGAATTCAGTCAAGGTTTATTGACCGACGCGCCTACATAGATCATAGGCGTCAGGTCTGAATAATAATAATAATGCTGGACAATCCACACAGCATCATCAAGCCCCAAGCTAAGCAGAGCTTGTGTTATGGGTACTAGATGACTGATATACTTAATACAATAAATACATACATAGATATTTTTTATTATACATAGAAAATACCCAGAACACCCGGGCGTCTACTCCGAAGTGTTAAATCCGAAATATCGGCCGAAAGTTCGGCCGTTTCCTACTAATATTTAAATATTTGCGGATCTTACAAACATTTATCCCGAGGCGGGAATCGAACCCGCAACCTCCTGCGTCGCAGGTGGACATTCGCCCGCCGCGCCACATCGGTCGTCAATGACTGATTGAACAGAACAATGTAACAAACCGGATTAAACTTCCAGTTATGAAAGCGAAATAGTGCTAGCAATTATCGCCTTTTATGCTTTAGTGACAATGTTTACTGTAATATTTGAGATGAATGTGACTCGTGTGCGTTTCTCAACGTACTCTCACAGAGCGGAATGTTTATAATCAAAATCAACCAATAGCATCAAGTCAAAATGACGTGACCGGCGTAACACATCACGAGCGATTATTGACGCATTTTACACATCACGGCTCCCGCTCCACTTAGGTGGAGATTACGGCCATAAAGCCGAAAGCTTTTGAGTTTATCCACGTAATATCGATTGGTTTGACTTGGTTGAAGTACGGCAAAATTTCAAGTGAATAAAAAATGGTTGAGCATGTCTGTTTGCAGTGATTATACAAGATAAGGCTTGAGACTCTTCAGAAGACACTTGACTGGCAATGAAGTAAACGAAGTGGAAGTATGAATGACATTAGCGACCGACAAATTAGTCGATAGTTAGCGATCTTCACTTCTTAAGCACGCTAAAATTGTTTAAGGGTCAGGTGAACCATTGAACTCAATTATGAATGAGAATGAGAATAAATGAGAAATGAATTCACAAAGTATTGGTAGATGATAATTTTTAGTTTTCTCGGTCGGAATACCAATAAGGATGAGAGTATGGGGAATGGCTAGACTTTCCCACACCGGCAGCCTCCTGTTACAATAAAATACTGACAAGGCGGAAGTAGTACCATATAGTAAACTAGTAGAAATAATAGCAGTTACGCACCATCACCGACTCTCTCTTCTATTTTGACAGTACCGTGACAAATACGCGTTTACATTGCTGCTAAAAAACACGTGTGGCCGGTCTGATGGTAGATTCAATTAAACCAGCATGTCTAAGCGCTTAATGTGATTTGGATGCCATCTTTGTAAAAGTAGAAATAATCAATTTTCATCGTTTCTTTTCCATACTTGTATTTTTTTGTTTTACTGCCATGAAACTTTATTGAAATAATTCCAGCTTCTAACTACATAGCTTGATTTATCTAAATGAAACTTTCATAAACATAAAAAATAATAATAATAAAGAGGTTCAAGTGTACACTATTCTTTTTTAAAAAAACTGCTTATTTGGATGAAATCATTAAAGAAATGCGGTTTTATCATATTTTTGTCTTAGTAGCCAAGCTCAATTTTAATAGCAGGATGTTATGAAAAAAAAATTAAAACTGTATGAGCTATTCTAGGTCGGGGTAGCCCCTTAAAATAATATTAGATTTTTTTAAAGCTTTATTTCACCCTAATCCCCGTTTATCCATTATTTTATCAGTTGAACGCAACAGATACCGATAATAAAGCGCTTTTGCAAATACAACTTTCAATAAGTATGCCTCTTCATTTTTCGATAGAGGCACTTAGTATGTACATAATAAGTAGATAAGATATTGCTGTGATTTTATTATATTGTTATTGTTATCCACTGCGTACGGTTAATTGGTTTTGATTTTTAAGGTGATATTATCGGCTCAATACTGTTGATTATCTATAATACATTAGGAAACGTCATCATTATCAGCCAAAGTCCACTACTGAACATAGGTGCCCACTCCATAATAACCTGAACATATTTAAATGTATCGTTATATATATCGTTATATTAAGTATTTGTATTTTTTGTTTTTCAGATCACTTTATAAATTCATGTATCTTAGTCATTTTAATAATATTTATTAAATATATAATATCTACTTACATTATTATTATTATTATAATATTTATCATTATTGTTTTAGATCTTTTTAAGGTAATTTAGTTTATACCCAAGCCATTGTGGCTTCTATCGAGCGAGTTATCGTAGACTACTTAATTAATCCATAGTCATTGTTTTGACCGAGGTAATCTGTAACATTTATTCTGTCAAAATCATTGTAACTGGTCTTCACAGTACAGGCTTGCCTAGTGTGAAGACTGCTGACACATCCCAGCTTTTGCTAAGTGTATACAGCATTCAAAATACCTACCTACCAACTAGTTGATTTCTTTTTTATAGTCTAAGCAACTAAGCCTTAGGCCGAAGTTGCATGCATGTTTTATTTTTATGCTGCAAATAAACGTTTTTTAATTTTTCATTTTCAAGTTACGGAGCGATATATTTGAAAGATCCACAGATAGGCTAAGCATTAGCGATAAGTCTTCACTGGACAGAACGAGAAGGGCTTTTGGCACTTCAATGTTAGCACAGGTAGGCAAAAACAACATTTTGTCGCATTGCACATCTTACCCTACTGGTTCTTAACAACATCCGTAAGAGATGAGGGAGGAATCTATCCTTGCCGATCCCACCACGATGTATATTATTTACTTACTTTTCAAATCTCACGTCGACAAGAGATCGGTTCAATGAGATCATATCACTCGCCATCAAATTAAACTGGTTCTCTTGAAACTTCTCCAACATAGTTTTCTCCTGCTCTATCGGAATGTTCACCGGCTTACCTAAAACATATAAAAACGTCTCATGCTTGTTGTAAATACTAAGCGGTACTAAAATACCAATTTAAATAAGTAGTTAGCACTTGAACAAAGCAGTGCAGTAAAAACACAGTTATAGGAAATGAACTGAAATAGCACACTTGACCGAATAAGTACGTCTTGTGAATGAAAGTTCCGTGTGGTTTGCGTTGTAGAGTGAGATAAATAACAAGCCTAATGATGTTCCCTCTCTAGGAACCTAGGATTGGTAAAGTATAGGAGATACCTATCTACCGTTTACAGCATTTATGCATGGCACACACTTTTAACAGTTTTGGCGAATGTTTCTCACACTTATTGACCAAACGAGCGAAGTGTCTAATTTTCCAGATTGGCTAAAAACGCATTTTTCAACTGATTTTGACGAATACTAGTACACAAGTTTCTTGATTTTTAATCTTTTTATCTCGTTATCAGCCTAAATAAGTCCACTGCTGGGCATAGGCCTCCATAAAATTTAGAGTGGTTTGCCATAGTCACCACGCTTGGCAGGCGGATTAATGATCGCAGCGTCGGTGTGTAGTACACAGTAAAATAATATGCTGCTGCCTCTCTCCCGGTCCACAGGAGGTTTTGGGCTATTCTTTTCCGGGACCCCAGGGAATGATGGAACAAGCAAAGCATGGCCCACCTGATGTTAAGTGGTTACGTACCATCGCCTATAATAAAGTATTGCCTCGCCAACGAGGCAATACCATATATATAGCGTGACCAATCACGCTTGTTAGGAACGTACCCTACAGTGCACTACAAAGCTTAAAGCATCCTGAGGCATACAGATATTAAGCCTCATGTGCCTGTAATTTCACCGGCACCCTTCAAACCAGAACATAGCTGCTTGGTATGCAGAAATGCATGGTGGTAGTATTTTCCCCGGACGATTAATTTAATATAACGGGCGGATTTAATTTCTGCAGCGTAGTTGGATAACTATTAATCGGTATTGATCAGTTGAAATAAAGCATCATAACCCAATTTAAGCAAAAATATATTTCATTCCGAAAGGAACTGGTTATTATGAAATTGACGCTATCTAAACCATCAACCCAATCCATTCACTGATTTCAAGGATTTGTGAATTCATCCAATACCAACCTACTACTTTTGATAACAAAACTAGCTTCAGATCGCGGCTTCCCTCAATTGATATGCTCTACTACACGGTCCCCGATTTCATGTTTTATTAAAAATTCGATATCTTTCAGATAGAAACACAGCAACGCTGTTTTGTGGCGGAGATAGGTATAGTAGTAATGCTTTACTAGCTATTCACTAAGAGCCTATGTTTGAGTGTTGGCAGCCTAAAAACTCCAAAAACACTTATCACAAGAGTTGGCCACTAACTTACATAATCTATTTTTTTAGATACTACTGTGTATGTTTTTAGATGTACTGTACATTCTGGCAATTTAAATAACATATTTAAGCATGTCCCAAGTGACGAATTTTTGACAGATTTTCATTGCAAACTGTATTTAGGGGTATAATAATTACTGCTGTGTTTGGTACTGATTGCTGCCACAATTATGTTAGGTGCTTTATTATTTAAGATGGTATAAAGGTGACAAAGGTAAGGCGAGTTTCAAAACTAAAGAATAAGTAGTGTTTGTAATAAGTAATACTAAGTACACAGTGCGAAAAGAGTGTATATTAGTATGAAACACCATTAATCAAGTGCGAAAATCGCAATGAAATAGAAAAACAGTTGGAATTACTTTTTTTATCATTCAAGGTATTATTTATATACTATTTATTCAACATACCCAATTCTCCAGGTCCTTCGCCTTGCGGTTTAACAAAGGGTGCTCGCCGCCACTTCTTGAGTTTTGACCTTGCATAGGGAGGCAAGGATAGACCATCTTCACCAATCTCATGTTGGATCTCACTCTCTTCAAGATTTGTGTCATCATCATCAATTTTATCATGTTGAAGTGCTGCTGCTATTGCTGCTTTTTTACCTCGAAACTCCTCTGGACTCTTAGCAAAAGAATTAACATGAAAAATATAGTTTGAAAGAACACACCTAATTCATAGATTTGGTTATTACTGAATGTGTTTGATGTTACTGTTGTCCATAAAAGTTTCTTGCATGTTCTAGGACAGGTCATATGGATCCTAGCTTGAATATATTTTAAATGGTCCTTCATTTCATGAGAATTACATGAATGCCTTTTGATTTTGATTAGGTTTATATTGAATTATCATTTCAAAATGCTTTTTACTCATATTTAAAACTGATGCTAAATACCTAGTACATAACACTTTTTTTGTGTGAAAAACCTTATCCTACCATATTTTAATAACTCTGCTTATGAGAATTGGGTTATCTCACAAAATACATTATTGCTAGCATATTTCTGCTCAGTAAGCAGTAGTTCTAGCTTCTGTGCTGTAAGTTGTGGCATTGAGCCCCACCGAAAACAAACATTTGTATGATGAACATTGATGTTTGTTCCAGGTGTTATATTGTATTCTAACTATGCTTACAAAAAAAGTACATGTTTTTATCAATTATCTAGTTCTCATTGTATTTACAAGCTTTGTTTAGTTTAGGGCTAGAGTGTGAAATGCAAATGTTTGATATTTTTTATTAGATTGTTTAAGTTTACTAAATGATGTGCCGGGACAGTTGTTATTAGGTGCTTTATATAAAACATTGTTGTAGGTATTACTAAAGCATTATGTTCATTATATTAATGTTTGCAGTTTTAACACTGAGTGGTAGACAGGGTAGGTAGACCAAATAGAACCCTTGAATCTTTACATTCCTATGTTTGCGGTTTTAATGGTACATGGTAGTCAGATGAGACAATGAAAATGTACATAAAGTACTATGTTAGTACTTATTGTTTGTACAAGTACACACACACACCACATACAAGTTTAATTTTGAAAGTAGGTACCTACCATGAAATGAAATTACCTATTCAATAATTACCCCATATCCTACTTTTTGAGATTCAGACCAGAGTTTTTCTGCAGTTAGCTACAACACAATAAGTTGAATTGTATTTACAAACTAATTTCTCAAATGAACAGCTGATTTTGGAAATTAGATTAGGTTTATGCTTACGTTAACTTTAATGGGACCTACTTGCACTGTTTCAGAGTTGAAAGGACTTACATGTGATCTACTGTCACTGGTAGATTTCTTTCCACAGCCCTCGCCGAAGCATTCTGAGTACATTGCCAGAAGCACCACATCCACCAGAAGCCATGCCAAGGAGGTCAGCAATATAATCCGACACGTGTGTATCCTTATTTTACTACGAAACATCTTGAATTAATAAACGCAACACTCCGTTCAATGCCTCATGAAGTCATGACAACTGGACACACGAAAGTCACGCAATGCACTCTCTTTTAGCAATGCAATACACGCAAACACAATGAGAAATGCTAAGTTGTCTTGATAAAACCGCTACACAAATTAAATTTTTAAATAAAACTGCACAACCAGTGGCAAAGTAGGTTTCCGGATGTAACCGAAGATGTTGTCTTTAATTTCAAACACGCTCCGAACCGAACACTGAAGCCTTTGCTTCGAAAAAAAACATTTTAGGACACGACTGACGAATCAAGTATCGTGGTCAACGCCATAGAAAAGTCCAATTTCATTGATGATGTGAGAAAAGATAAACTCAATAACAAACACTGCGTTTTTTTGACCAAACTAACTAACTATTACTGTCTTGTCTGTCTATGTGTGGCAAAGGCAACGGCGCGGCGGCAGCAGCGGCAGCGCGGCGACACGACCACGGAACCACAGAATAACACACTAAAATTAAAATACTGCTACAAGTGCTACCTCTAGGACCAGTGCTACCAGTGCGTGTCCAAAAAAAAGCTATAACCCAATTTGCCAGAGGCCGATTTCAAAAATAAGGTGAAAGATAAAATAAATAGTAATAAAATCCTGCACATGTTACAAATGATTATCCCCGGTTCTTACCCACTGTCCACCTCATGAGACCACCTGGGTGAACCATTGAAAGTTTTTTTTTTCAATGGCTTAACTCTGACTCTAAATTTGAACTTTTGGGTAATGATTCACCTCAAAAATTTGGTACTGGCCGTTATAATATCTACGTCGCTCATCACGAACAGCTTTTCTTGGTACTTCAGCGGCTGGTACCGCAGCACGCTTACTCCGCTCGCTCGCCTCGCGCATTTTTTTATGTTCTAACATAACCTAATCTATATGCATGTGTGGGTTTTGATAACAAGGTGGACGGTGGAAACTAAATATATTCCCAGGTGAACAAAGGTGAGCCAAAGATTACTTAAAACTAACGGTAGAGCTAGGTGACCGCTGCCCATAACTACGTCAAAGTACAAACCCAACGAAACAAATCCTTAAACAAAAAAAATTAACCAGCCAAGTGCGAGTCAGACTCGCACACGAAGAGTTCCGTATCATCTATATTAAAAACGGTGAAAAATCACGTGTAACTTTGCTGTCTGAAATCCCCTTTAATTATTTATTTTATCCTGTTTTTGAGTGTCTGTTGTTATAGCAGCAACAGAAATACATCATCTGTGAAATTTTCTACTCTTTAACTATCACGGTTCATGAAATACAGCCTGGCAACAGACGGACAGACAGACAGCCAGCAGAGTCTTAGTAATAGGGTCCCGTTTTACCCTTTGGGTACGAAACTCTAAAAAGGTACTATGCAAAATAAGTAGAAAAATAGAGTGAGAACCACTGAATTACCAATAACGCGTGTAGGTGAGATCGAAAAACTTCTGACATTATCCGGTGATGATGACGATGATAACCTCCTCAGTTCAGTGTTTCCGACCGAGTTCAGTGACGGTGACCTACAATAGATTTTTTGCATTTTATTGCTATAATATCGCATGTAACATTGGAAGGGCCAACTAGGGGCCGATCCGATCCTAAAAAAAGGGCGTCGAGATGATGGAAAGGCTGAAAATCGCCACTTCCAGGCTAAGCTGGCAACGCTGCCTAGAAGTAGGACAGGACACACGATACCTTCGTTCCTTCCTTCTTTTATCTGTGCTCTCGGTCTGTGTACGTCACCGCACGACAAGATAAAAACAGTACTGCCAATTATTAATGCTACTGTCAATTTCACACGTCAGTTATTTTCAAGGATGATGAACAAACTAAAAAAGAAGAAAGACTCGATGTAAAGTCTTCGTACCTAATTCTCTATTCAAGGCTGCTGCATAGGCCATAGAATAAGAAACTAGTCCACATATTCTTAGGCATAGGCATCCACATCGGACGAATTCGGTTAATGTACGACCATGGAATACACAATCCGGGAAATTACAGCCATAGAATGAGCAGGCAGGAATACGTAGCCAAATGTGGAATATGCATCCATGGAATGCACGACTTAAGAATTGGTGACCATCAGTAAACAGAAAATAAATTATTGCATAAGAAATAGCCTACAAGAAAACTAAATGCTAAATAGCGTTATCTACCAGCTAACCTTTGTATAGGATATAGGCATAGGAATATCATATTTTGGCGTTAGTGCGTAACTTGGTAAAAACAGGTAAAATTTTATAGGTAAGACAACAGATCCATTTGCTTTGATTGGTTGAATAAAAGCCAATGCTTCGTATAGATGCGACTACTAACCTCGGTCACTCGCGTCTCGTTTTTGTCCTCGTCTCGGATCGGTTCTCTATAAAACAATAGGTTTTGACATCGAATTCCAAAGGTAGTTCAAATGTAAGTTACTTATTTTTGAACAGTCTGGAAAGCACAACCATGGAAAACACGACTGGAATTTGATGCCAACTTTAACACCAATTCCTGGCTGCACCTTCCACGGTTCTGTATTACATGGTTTGGAAATCACGGCACCCACGTCGACGATCTTTTTTTTTACAGAATATAAATTATTGTTTGAAGAAAGTAAGAGAATGTATCAAATTTTAAGTAAAAGCTTTGCTTTTACTTTACTATAGCTCGAGTTATTGTATTGTAATGTGCCTTGTAATAGCAGCCTTGTAAAAAGTGATTTCAAGGGAAGTCATTTGAAAACAGTGTATCAGTTCAAGTTCTCTGTGATTCATTTTCAATAGCCGTATGTACTGTACTACTGTAGATTTTGATGTGGTAGGTATTTCGTAGATTGTTATCTAATTGCCGAATCAATTATCATGAACAGAAACAAGAACAATAGGATGGCCCGGTCTTCAGAAAACGATACCGAACCCATTTACAGACTTGTTAGTAACGGAGACAAGCCACCCGACATTCAAAATGAGAAAGAAACTTCCTGGGTGGCAGGCGTCCAGATGTTTGTGTCTTTCCTACTGGCTGGTTTTGGCATGGTAGCAGCCAGTCTGCTACTGGACATAGTGCAGCATTGGAAAGTATTCACTGAAATATCTGAGGTGTACATACTAGTTCCTGCCCTTCTAGGGCTTAAAGGTAACTTAGAAATGACATTAGCATCACGTTTGTCTACTCATGCCCATCTCGGCCATCTCGAAAACAGCTTAACTTCATTAGTGGTGGGCAATCTGTGTCTAATTCAATGTCAAGCTATACTTGTTGGTTTTTTGGCTGCAATGGCAGCTGTGGCTATGGGTTGGATACCAGAAGGACAATTTGACATTCATCATGCATTGTTATTGTGTGCATCTAGTGTATTGACTGCATCGTTAGCAAGTTTAGTACTTGGATTGATAATGATTGGAGTCATTGTAATATCAAAAAAGTTGAACATCGACCCAGATAACATTGCCACACCAATAGCAGCCAGTTTGGGAGATTTAACAACTTTGGCACTACTATCTTGGATTGCATCTCTGTTATACAAATCAGTTGGCACAAGTGTGATATTGCCATCTATTATTATCACAAGTGGTGCATTTCTTGTGCCTGTGTGTGGATACCTTGCATGGAAAAACAACTTTACCAGACAAGCTTTGGACGAAGGCTGGGTTCCAGTAGTGTCCGCTATGGTCATCAGCAGTGCTGGAGGCCTCATATTAGACCATACTGTATCTGTGTACAAAGGCATTGCTGTGTACCAGTTAGTTATAAATGGAATAGGAGGGAACATGGTAGCAGTTCATGCATCAAGACTATCTACAACTTTGCACAAAGGAGAGAAAGAAGGCAATATGATAAGCAGTACTACCAGACTGCTTTTACTGATGGTTATACCCAGCCAGCTCATATTCATTTACACAATAGGCTACCTTAGGGCTGGGCACACATCATCAACACCTACTTTTATTCTTGTGTACATGTTTGCAGCATTGCTACAGGTATTTTTGTTGCTTAGCATAAGTCATTACATGGTTGTATGGATGTGGAAGATGGGAATAGATCCTGATAACTCGGCAATACCTTATTTGACTGCATTGGGGGATTTATTGGGCACTGCCTTCTTAGGATTAGCTTTTAGTTTCTTGTATGCAATAGGAGATAAAGATAGTGATTTAGGTGACTGACCTGTTATATTGCAGCTCAAATTTTAAAATATTCTTGGAAGACTACTTATGCCATTTATTTATTTAATATAATTAGAACAGCATAATTATTATTTTATCTCTTCTAAGTGCCAGTAGCTCGAATAACTATCTGTAATAGAGTATACCTATACACTAGTGTTTCTGTGAGGACAGTTAGACTCTCTTACCTATGTAGACTATTCAGCAAAGTAGGGGTACAAGTTTTAGCAATTTCTCATGTTCCCTTGGTCCTAAAAAGTTAAATCTACTGTCTATAGGTTTCTCTTGAAGGCAAAGAAGACTGCATCGTCTGATTGGTATAGGCAGGTATAAATTTTCCAAAAAAAATTAAAAAATTGATACCTATAAATACTTTCTCCCCCATACTCGGCCCTTTTGAATTTTTTTTGCAATATATAGAATGAAGTCCTTAGTGTGCCTTTCAAATTTGATTGAAATCCGTCGATATGTAAACTTCTCCCCAAAAACAATCACAATGATTTTTAGCATTATATGCTACAAATTGCAATCATGAGTAGGTATAAATAAATTGGACTGATTTTAGTGTCATACCTACTTAGTAAATATATGTAAGCTACTAATTTGTTACTTGATACCAAAAACAAAATTGTATTATTAAGATACTTAGTATTTATTCGGTGCTATAAAAAAAAATACTTTTATATTGAAATTTTACTATATTTTAAATTAAAAAACTAGTATTTAAGTAATAAAAACTGTTACTTGTAACTTAACAATTTTTTCATTTAGAATATTTCGTTTGTGTCCTCCATGCTAAAGACCTAAGTTGTTTTAATACCTACTATCTAGAAATGTCCCCAAATGTTTTTAGTACTGAAACTACATCGGTTTACTAACATGCCGGTTATATGTTCAGTTTTCATGAATGACCCATTTCTTTAAACTTTTATGTGACTTAACATAACTAAATTGCAGATCCCACCTTGAGCAGCAGTAAATAAAACATAATGTGATTTTTGTAGGTTTATTAGCTTATTCTAATGCCAGTTTACTTTACTTCGCGCAATCTCCTGACTGCTGATCTGCAGGATGAAGCAGCAGTGGTGGAGAACACCCATGCACCTCCTGCTACAGTCCTTTTGCAGCGCTTGCATGACCAGATGCCAACACATGAGCGCTTCATGGCATCCTGAAACATTTTTAATAATTACAGAGACATCAGGGTAATATTACACTAGTTAATTACTGGCTGCTGCATGGTTAATGGTCATGATCTATAAAATTTATTTGTGTTTATAAACCTCTATAAGGTACATAATGTAGTAGTGTTCAACTAAGAAAATCTGAATAATAGATTTAGGGTTTTGTACTGTAATAATGAAAACTCCACTGGATTCAGACTATTGTATAGTCATAACATTATTACAGTCGTTTTCGAGTAAGTAACAAAAAGTGTACGAGTTGTTTACTACTTAGGTAGGTAACTAAATAGTAAACAAGACACCATCAAAGCAATCTAGATATTAGCGGTTATAGCATCAAATCAACCTGGACGCAAGAGAGAGCAAGGTTTCCAGGTAAAAAAATATAATGACGACCGATACTAACCTTACCACAGAACGAGCAAGTGTATTTTGCGTGCTGTGTAACTTCCATTTTCTTGACCATTTTACGGAGGGAGGCACCGTAACGGGTGCCATATTTGCCGGTAATTCCAACCTTCTTCGTGCGTTTGGCCTGAAAATGTTACATTCATGTTTTATTTACTTTTTTCACTTCACATTCACAGGCACTAACACAATTGTGCGATTCATGTTAAAAGTAAATATTATACGTTTGAAATATTTACAAATGTAGTAAATACACAACACTCGGAAACATTATTGCAGAATAAACTCTATAATAATTCAAGGATTCACGGAATATTTGCAAATTAGTATCTCACCATTTTTAGTACGCTGTCTACCACAAAAGTTGACAGAAAAGAGAGGAGATTAATTTGACACTTGACAGCTGTGATGGAGTCCGGTTAATGTACAACCATGGAACATACAGCCCGAGAAAACAGCCAGGAATGCGGAGGCAAGAATACGTAGCCAAGCGAAATCCATAGTTGTACATTCCTGACCTTTTATTCACCAATTACATGTATGTATGTCATGTCATGTAGACCTGGAAATTGGTGACCATTACTCTGATTGGTCAAACGAAAACTTAGACTTTATTTAGACGCAGCTAAAGAGTTAAGTTGTACTATCCTGATTTGAGATTAGTATAGGTTCATGCAGTTTTATTTTAAAGTTGTAAATCCCACTGCTGCTCACAAAAGATTATCGTGAATACGATTAAATGCTTTGATAGAGTCGACGTATGCCACATCTACTTACCTCTTCCGGTTAATTTCAGCAGTAGCAGTGTAATCTTTTCCATGGCTGTGATTTCTGGGTTGTGTTTTCAATTGTCGTACATTATTGCAATTGTCATTTTAGGCTGTATCATAAGCTGATGATAAGCTGTGGCTGTGATTGTCAGTTGTCACAAATCAATGTTATATTATGTCATGTCACTACTCTGTCACTTTCTTTTCGACAAACGAGACGACCTACAAATTTACATAAGGTCGATCTCTGATTTTATTTGGTTTCAGCTGCAGGTTCAGGGAAAACCGTCCCTATCATCTGGGCGGGCTAGTATAGCTAGAATCTAAATCAAAATGTTGCGAACGATCGTACTACGAAAACAAGTTTTGAACGACAGCTTGAAAAAAGCCACACGGACAAACATTGCGAGATGTGTAGGAACAGAGTTGACCAGGAGGAAACTCTCTACTTTCAAGTAAGTTCTGGATCGCAGCCCTAAAATTCGCCGTCTAACACCTATTTTGTGGCTTAGTGCTAAGTGAATAGACGTGTGTCTAATGAAAAGTGCATATTTTCGACGTGATAAGTACTTGCTGCAAGTACTAAAGTTGCATAACCCAAAACGTCAATGCTCTTTACCTTGTAATTCGTCATGAAAAGTGCCGGCGATTCCACGTGTAAGAAACTATGGCTGTGATAAACACATGAATGAATAAGATAACATTAGGTTGGGATTTCCCACTTCCTGGCTCAAATTCATTTAGATCAATATTAATCAACAGCCCAAAAAGTACTTAGGTAGTACTTAGCAATAGTATCCCCACACTTTGGCATGATTTTAGGTAGGTAATATTGGTATTTTGAAAACTAAGCATAGCTTGTACTATTAAAACTAGATGACTGATAGAATACATATATACGTTTTTTTAAAATACATGTTTAGAATACAATATAACAGACAGAAAACAAACATCTATGTTCAGCACACAAACGTTTGTTCTCGGTGGGGATCAAACCCACAACCTACAGCACAGGCAGCATAGCATATATTCAGTAATATCTGCAGGGATTATCTTGAAATGTCTTAAATCTAGGTGACTCTGAGCGCCAGTTCTTAGTGACCAATATACTGTTCCATCCAAATACCTTCCTCTGCCATTGCAGATGCACACTGCACTGCAATGATTAAGTCCAACGAATTTCTGAGTTCCAACTGGGGGTATGGGTTTCTACAGTAACTTGCTAATCACCAGTATATTTTAATTTGATTGAATTCATTCATTTCTTTAGAGATGAAAAATTCTTTAATTGGTGTAACTTATTTGTTTTTAATTTTTTTTTATTTCCTCCTTAGTTTATTTAATGATCTGTTCTAGGGAACTAGCATATGCTTGTTAGTTTACTACCTGGATAAAAAAAGTAGTAACAATTCGATATTTCATGAAAAACCGTTCAGATGGTATTAGACATATCTGTGACATGTTGATCTTGTCTTGTTTTATCTTTGTTGATGATAGATAAGTTTGATAAAATTAGTTCATACACAATACTAATTACAAGTTTGTCTAAGTGTAATTCATATATTTTTTTAAATATTTTATATAATTACTTACTCTTTGTACATGTTTTAATATTAAGTTTACTCATGTCATTTTAATGAGTTAATTATCTACTTTTTTTTCTGACTGTACCATGCAATAAATCGCTAAACAAACTAAGGCTAAGCTAAGATAATAGTTTAAGGTGGAGTTTTGACCCAATGACGCCATAACAGCTGAAACAAATTTTAGGTGAAAGTTTATGAACAGGAATAGCTTATAGTAATTTAAATTAATTAAGAATATATGGGAGCAAAACATGTGACATAAAATAAAGTTTGTGTTATATCTTTTCTAGAGTTCTAGCCCCACAAAACAAGGTCTTAACACCAGGATGGTCCGTCCAGGTGAGGATGTACTCCAGTCTGCCATCACACACCAAAGTGAACCTGCCAGCTTTATCTCCAACAATGGAGAGTGGTTCCATCGTCAGCTGGGAGAAGAAAGAGGGGGATAAACTTAATGAAGGTAAAGCAGTTGTACGTAATGCTTGAATTTCTTTAATACCTTTAGGGTTTAAAGTTTAAACTTTAAATGCATAGAAAACTAACCACTTGCTATTAATGATAAGTAGGTAAATTTTAAGATAAGTATATTTAGTTAGACAGGATATTGCAGAGTCTGTTTACTAAGTAGCAATTTCTTAATTCTAAGCCAGTTGTTCCAACACTGAGTATTAACGAAAATGAGGAAAGCTAAAAATTTTGCAGGCCAGTAAGTTTTTTCTCTGATAGCTCTTGTCGCTGCAACAAAGCTATAGTGGAGAGAAAGTTCTTGCCGGCGGCGACGTGGCAGTGTGAACAGTCATCGATCAACTATTAAGGTGAAAGTAGATCTTTCACCTTAATTTTTGATCAGTGATTGTTCACAGGTACCATTTTTACCATACAGTTCGGTGGGTTTAATTCCACCCAGAACCAACATTTATGTTATGTGATGAACGTTGATGTTTGTTCTGTGTCTGGGTATTATAAGGATGTATTCACGAAAAAAAAAGTATAAGTATTCTATCAGCTATCTGGTTCCCATAGTACAAGCTTTGCTTAGTTTGGGACTAGAAGGCGTTGTGTGAATGTGTGTCAATATTTATTATCATTATAAATTCCAGGTGACCTCCTCTGTGAGATTGAGACAGATAAAGCTACCATGGGCTTCGAGACCCCGGAAGAAGGCTACTTAGCCAAGATCCTGATCCAAGCTGGCACTAAGGGCGTACCAGTCGGAAAACTGCTCTGTATTATTGTGGAGTCGCAGGCAGATGTTGCCGCATTCAAAGATTTCAAGGACGACGGTAAGTTTTGTTTTTTATCTAATAATCATTAATTTGAAGAAATTCATTGCTAAGCATATGATGATGTTCTTTTCCTTAGCACTTAGTGACCCTTAGCACTTCCTGGCATGTGCTTGTTCTTGGCATGGTTACATGTTGTCCAAAGAGGTGAATGGCTGTATTATAGGCATAGGAGGGTTTAAGTTAGGGAGGGATTTACGCGAGATTTCGTTTTCGCGTTTCTCGTCAATTTTGGAAAGACATTTCTCATAGATCTCTTAGAGTATGGACAAGTCTCGACGGCTTTTTGACAATCCAACGCCATTCGGTTCTCTTTGACAAGCCTCACGGCTCAGTTGGCAGTAGCTCTGCTTCATGCGCTGTAGGTTGTGGGTTCGATCCCCACCGAGGATAAACATTTGTGTCATAGATGTTTGTTCTCTGCCTGGGTTATTTTGTATGTAACAGGAAATAAAATATAGGTATTCTATTAGTCATCTGCTTTTCATAGTACAGGCAATAGTAGTGGCTAAGTACTATTCTAATAACATCTGAATGTTTCATTGATACGAAAGAAGAAGAAGAATAGTACAGGCTTTGCTTAGTTTTGGTCTTAGATGTATGATACGGTCCCAATCTTTTTATATACATGCTGAACATACTTGAGATATAAGTTACAGTTTTATATTATACTAATATACATATACTGTATATCAATATTATAAAGAGGTTGTAGGGGGGTAATCTCTGGATCTACTGAACCGATTTTGAAAATTCTTTTACCAATAGAAACCCACGTGATTTGTGAGTGTCATAGGCTATATGTTATCACGAAAAATGATAAGACTTTTTCGTGGGGGTCAGCTAGTCTTATATAAAAAAATCTGTTTAAGTTATGAAAATGTCGAATTGTCTATAGCCACAGCGGCAGCCCCAGCAGCGGCACCCGCGCCTCCCGCGGCCCCCGCTGTGTCTGCCCCAGCTCCATCCGCCCCCGCCCCAGTGGCCGCTGCAGCCCCCGCAGCCCCCGCTCACGACCCTAGCAGCCGCGTTTACGCCAGCCCCATGGCCAGACGATTGGCTGAACTGAAGAACTTGAGGCTCGGAGGTGAGAAGCTTTGATTGACTTGAGCTATGGTCGCCTAGGAGGTGCTAAAATATATTCCAACTAGTATTTTTGATACGACCGTGTAGTACTGGAGCCGGTAGTGGAATTGACAACGCAACCCCGATCAAGAGGAAGGTGTGGGTTCGAATGAGAAACTGGTGCCTAAATTAAGTTCAAGACGTTTCAAAGTGATCCTTGTGGATTGAGTAAAAAAAATACTTTTTCTGTTAGAAATTAATCAATAAATCCATAGTAGGTAGGTACCTAATAGTTGTAGTTTGTGTACTTCGTGACGTAGCTCAATGGTGAAGATGGTATGAAATAAATGACTGAATTTGAGTTCACTGTAAAAATTTAATTGAATGCACAAATTAAGCAGCTTGTTTCTGAAAAGCACTTTCATTGTGGTCGAGGTTCAGACTGTCTGGAATCACCACGGTCTAGATGTTAATAAGAATATGCCTCAGGTTGCCTACGATGCAATACTATGTTATAGGCGATGGTAACCACTTAACATCAGATGGGCCATCAGCCAGTTGTATAAAAAAAATACCTATAGTAGTATTTCGTACCATCCACAGGCCAGGGCTCCGGTCTATACGGGTCACTAAAGAGCAGTGATCTCTCAGGGGCTGCGGCTGCGCCCGCTGCTTTCGCTGACGCTGCTTCTGTGCCCGCACCGGCTCCTGGAACCAGCTTTGTGGACATCCCCTTATCTGGCATGCGAACGACCATTGCCAAGCGTCTGTCTGCGGCTAAACAGACGATTCCGCACTACCAGTTGTCAGTGACCGTCAATGTTGATAAAACTCTGGCTATGAGAAAAACGGTTAACGAGAAGTTAACAGCGGAGAAGGTTGGAACCAAGGTCAGTGTTTGCAATAATGTCGCCGCTTTCGCTAGCCTCTTACAATAAACTAGATCAGAGCCTAGCACGAATAACCTTAACATTTGACAGCCGTCACAGATCTGAAGGCCAAGCACAAACTAATTTGATACACGTAACGTAACGTATCGTACTGATATCTTAATTACATGGCGCGGCAACTAGGCAACACTTCGCAGTTATGTTGTCGATGCCGCTCAATGTAATTCAAATGTCAACACGATACGCTTACGCCACAAATGTCAAATCTGTTCGTGCTAGGCCCTCAGTTCGTAGTAGCCCTGCCTTCTGCGCTGTAGGTGGTGGGTTCGATCCCCCTCCGAGAACAAATATTTGTATGATGAACATATATGTTTTTTCTGTGTCTGGGTGTTATAATGTATTCTAAGTATTTACAAAAAAAAGTATACAATTTTTATCAGCTATCTTGTTCCCATAATACAAGCTTTGCTTAGTTTGGGGCTATTTATTTAATTATTTGTGACGTATAATATCGACATCCGAGTTACCTACTCTGCACGGCAACAAAGCAACACTTCGCAGTTGAGTTATCTAAACTAAATTTTCGATGTAATTCAAATGTCAACACAATACACTTAGGCCACAAATCTCAAATTTATTCGTGCTAAGCCCCCAGTACTTAACATTTCGTAATCCACTATAAAAAATCTTTTAAGTTCAACCTATCAGTGAGCAATATGCTTGGTACTATGGAAAAATTATGTTATTTTTCAGGTATCTGTGAATGACTTTATTGTGAAAGCCGTAGCCGCGGCATGCAAGAGAGTCCCGTCTGTCAACTCACACTGGATGGAATCATTCATTAGGCAGTAAGTATTCATTTTTAACCCTCAGAATCTTAAATTCACACAGGTTTTAGTAGTAGTAGTCTCAGTCTCGCAGTAAAAGAGTTTGTCTGGAGAAGTACTACCACTGTAGGTACCTATAATACTCGCATAGCTATATTCCGGTTTGGAAGATGCCTGTCTCAGGAAGCATGGTAGCGCATCGTAGGGCGCGTGCCTAACATAACCTGCTAGGCAATGCTTTGTTATAGTAATGGTTAACACTCAACATCGGGTGGATATATGACCCACCTGATGTTAAGTGGTAAATATGCTTATTCCAATAGCAAGTAGCATAAGAAAAACCGACCAAGTGTGAGTCGGACTCTCGCACAAAGGGTTTCGTACCATTATCTATATATATGAAAAACTATCACGGTGCATGAGATACAGCCTGGTGACAGACAGACAGACAGACAGACAGACAGACAGCGGAGTCTTAGTAATAGGGTCCCGTTTTACCCTTTGGGTACCGAACCCTAAAAAAGTAAATGAAGTATAATCCATTTCAAGTTATTATTGCAAATCAGAACTATCAAAAGACAATATACGAAAACATCTGTCAAAGAATGTGATCTGTCAATGAATATGTGGAAGCTTGTTTTAATATTGTTTATTCTTATCCAGATTCTCCAACGTAGACGTAAGCGTAGCTGTGGCCACACCCACTGGTCTCATAACACCAATCCTGTTCAACGCGGACTCTCGCGGGATCATCGACCTCTCTCAGAGCATGAAGGAACTGGCTGCGAAGGCTAAGGAAGGAAAACTTGCTCCCCATGAGTACCAAGGAGGCACTGTCACTATATCCAACCTTGGAATGTATGGTGAGTGTCTCTCATTCACGACCTATGATAAATACCTCAAATAAAATAATAATAATAATAATGTTGGACAATCCACACAGCATCATCTAGCCCCAAGCTAAGCAGAGCTTGTGTTATGGGTACTAGATGACTGATAAACTTAATACAATACATTACATAAATACATATTTTTTATATATAATAAAAATTATGTATAATAAAAAATATGTATGTATGTAGTGTATTGTATTAAGTATATCAGTCATCTAGTACCCATAACACAAGCTCTGCTTAGCTTGGGGCTAGATGGTGCTGTGTGGATTGTCCAGCATTATTATTATTATTATATAGCTCGTCGAACTGACAACCGCTGGGGAATAAAAGTTCTCGAGTAACCACGAACCGGAAGACGAAGCGTAGGGCGCTCTTCTACCCGATACACTGACTACATTGCTCGGATTGCGGGAAGTCGATGGATAAAGAGGCTTGTTGTCGTTCTTCCTGGAAGCGTCTGGGGGAAGCCTACGTCCAGCAGAGGACTTCTACGGCTGTTGGTGATTATGATAGGAAATTTTTTTCTTGAGCTATAAGATCATTGTTTTGTAAGTTTATCTTTTTGTTAGTTTGTAAGGTGTGCTAAATAAAGTATTTTCATTCGTTGATTCATCATTGTATTGACTTTTGTGAAATTACAGGAATCACGTCGTTCAATGCGATCATAAACCCACCCCAGTCACTCATCCTGGCTTGCGGAGGGCTACAAGATCTGGTCATTGCAGATAAAAACGAAGCGCAAGGGTATGTTATGTAACGTACTATGTTTGTTTCTAACTACGAACGCACGTTAGGAGCAATTCTGATCGTTGTCGGATAATCTCTCATTGGCCAATGTGAACTTTCCCAGCTACTAAATTAGTCACCGAGGGCTCAACTAGTTAAAGCTACCAATTGGTCTATCTTAATACTTAGAACTGCTTTACATTTTTTTATTAACGAAGTGAGAATAAATGATAGTTTTAAGTTAAACCTAATTACAACCATATCACTTAGTAAATAATATCACTAATTGTCAAAACAAAATTAGAGCTCACTTCTCAAGTGAGCTTATTTACGGAGATGGATTTTTAGCGCGGACCCTATATCTAGGGGTATCATTGATCGAAGACTTCAGTAGTATGCATTCCTTACGAGTGATATCTTCTTTTCAGATTCAGAGTAGCAAAGTTCATTACATTCACGGCCTCCGCCGACCACAGAGTGACCGACGGCGCGGTTGGAGCGCAATGGATGAAGGCGCTAAAGGAGAACCTCGAAGACCCCGCGAACATGATTCTGTAATGCGAACAGTTTTGTGCGCCTACTTACAATAATGTTGATTGGAAGCTTGGGCTTACACTGTAAACTATGCTTATACATGTGCCCCTCCATTTTGTATTGAGTATCTGTCCTCATCTCTATCCGAATACGCCAGTAGTATTTTCAATTTTCAAGTAAATTAATACCATGCTTGAGATAAAAGTAAAATGAAATCAATTGTTTTGGAGCTTTGCGTAAGATCATGGTTACTTGAAAATGATATAGTTTTTTATTATTTTTTCAGTTTGATTAGAAGTAGGCCACGTGTTATTTATTATTTTATTTTGCTTATTGATTATTTATTTTTAAGAGCGAATCCAATCTGCAAATTGTAATATCGGTGGGTATTTATACTGTGATATCCTTCGATTGATTTGGAATTTTTATATGATTACATATTTTTTTATTAGTGTGATACAGTAACATATTACTGTATGTACAGTTCCATTCAGAATGGAATTGAAAAGGTTCATTTTATTCGAAGGATGTTCGCTTGCATATACCTAAGTAATTAATTATTTAGTTTAGAGTAAGAAATGATCGTACAATATTAAGATCCGTCGCTGTTTAAAATGTATTTTCGTTCGAAACATTCTGAGATACTGCCTGAATACTATACTTATTAATTGTATTTATTTATTCATTTTTTGTTTATTTATTTTTGATTCCTAATATAGGGTATCTGGAATAAAGATCTATACCGTTCTATCCTGATAATTTATTTCTTAGCATGTATTCTGGCTTTTTATTTGATCCGGATAGTCAGTGTAAATATGTAAAATATGGCGCAAACTATTGTAAACTGCTGTCACTTTTTTGTTACCTTTGTAATGTTGATATGCCAGATGACTATAAGAGCGTTAGAGAAATATACTTTACTAATAGTATTCTGTGTTTTAATGATAATATTGATATGTATTGATATGATTGCTCTTTGTGAAGGGCTCGTCCGGGGCAGTACTACCACCATGCCTATTACTGCCGCCAAGCAGCTTGCTGTGTTCCGGTTTGAAGGGTGTGGGTGCCGGTGTAATTACAGGCACTGAGGCTTAACACCTGTATGCCTCAGGTTGATGGACGCTGAGTAGTGCATTGTAGGTGACGTTCGAGGCAATGCTTTGTTATAGGTGATGGTAACCGCTTACCATCTGATTGTTTCATCAGCAAGTTATACATTCACTCACTACCGTCTAACTTCGAACTAAACAACGCTTGTACTAAACCAGATCAGTAGTTGAAATAATACTTACCTACCTATATAGGTACTTTTTTTGTTAGTTAGAATACGAATGTATACTTATTTTAAACTTCAAATCCGTACCTTGCTCGTAAGTGAAATCGTGAGTAACTTGTTAGCGTGAAGATATTTTCATACAAACTTCATACTAGGTACTTCATTCTATACCAATTCTATGTTATGCAATTCTTAGCACAATTCAGCGTATTCAGTTCCGGTTTGAAGGGTGAAATTACAGGCACTTCAGGCCTAAAACCAATGTCTCATGTTTGTAGGGCACGTGTAAGACAAAGCATTGTTATAGGTGATCCACTTAACATCAGGTGGGGCCATCTGCTTGTTTTAACGAAAATTCATATAAAAAATAGGCTAGGCAGGGTTAGGCCAAAAAGTACTCTGTGGTTAGGCCTGCTGTTGCACGGAAAGGAAAGTTCATGGCCAATAATATGAAAAATATTCTGACAATGTATTTAAATAAAACTACTTGAAACGACACGGCATGTCAGGGACACATGACAACCATGTCACCTTAACATGCTAGTTCTGCATATTGTTCATAGGTATTAATTTCACTGATAACCGTAAAATATAGGAGTGGAAACTATGTAGGTACCGCAGTAGGTACCTTCCTACATAGCTAATTGTATTAAAGCAAATAGGCAGTCTTTTCTATAAGAAAAATAAGTCTGAAATTATTCCGAAGTGCGAAGGAAGCATCCAAGGCAGTGACCGCAAATAAAACATTACTACCACCTGATCTCTGATCTGATTAAAAGTATACCTACAAAAAAACGATTTAATTTATTCATTCTTTCCATTCCGTCTCAAGAGACTTCAAGACCTAACAAGCCATGACCGACACAACTACGGAAGCATCTGAAACGGAGATAAAGAAGCCGGTGAAAGAAGTGCCCGTGGTTCAAGACCAAGGCTTCTTTCAGCATGAGACTGGGGACACTTACGATGGCTTCTTTGAGGCTAAGAAAAAGGATCACAGTGTTAAAATGCACGGTACTTACACATTCAATATCCTAGTTTAAGGACGTGCCAAGCTAAATCTACCTTTTTTTTATGTGACTTGTTAATGGAACAAGCAGATGGCCCACCCGATGTTAAGTGGTTACCATTACCTATATAACAGAGCCTTGCCTCGCAGGTCACGCTCATTATAAACGTACCCTTACGATGCACTACTCTGATACGTCCATCAACCCGAGGCATATTGGTGTTAAGCCTCATGTGCCTGTAATTTCACCGGCACCCACACCTTTTAAACCAGAACACAGCAAGCTGCTTGGCGGCAGAAATGAGCATGGTAACCTTACACAGAAACATACACTGTAGAAATCCCCTCAAATCTCTTAGGGCCTCCAAGTAGCACCAACTCAAGATTCTTTGTGGATGTCTAAGGTGGTAATCAGGGTACATCCAAATATTATATTTGGCACATACCTACATTTTACAGTAGTAATTTATAGGTAAGCACCAATTATAAGAATCGTTATCCTAAGGTCGTGGGTTCAAATCCAGTCGTGTACCAATTGGTTTTTCTGTTCGAAAAGGTTATGTGCACAATGCCAGTGCTCTCAAACGATGAAGGAAAACATCGTGAGGAAACCAGTTAGTATTCTAGCAGCGGCGATGGGCTTGCAACCTGTCACGTATGGAATACTAACTTCCGCAAAATGTGGGTACCAAATTTACTATCTGGACGTACCTCTGACACCCCTATTAGACATCCTCGAAGAATCTCGAGTAATTTATTTATTTTTATTAGTTTGGAGAAAAATGTTAGCAAACACTGTTGTGAGATTGACTGATCACCATTTACCTACTTTTGCTGCCGACTGTACCTATATCTACGCAGCATGTAATAAGTCTCAAATCGTATTAGGAAGTGATACCCACGAGGTAGTTCACCTTTATTCAAGTTGACTGAACATTTTTGTCTTTTATCGAGTGGGATTTAATGGAGCGTATCGCAATCCATTCGGGCTCCATGTTCAATGCCTCTGCTTAGCGATACTACAGTAGAACATAGGACGGCTGGTAAACTTACTCAGCTACAGCTTACTGAATAAATTTGACCTATTAGTAACTACTCACCAACTTTGTACGTTAAGGCTAAGCTACGCCGGCGGCCGCTACAGGTACCACCTACAGAATCTTCTGTTCTGTTTCACAAAGTTACATTCAATATCTCGCATTATTGTACTTAAATAAAAATATAACTGAAATAACTATAAAACTGAATACAACGGGCGGCTTTATTGCTAAAGGTGATCTACAGACAACCGGTGGGCAACGTGTGAAATTGTCCAACGGTTGTCTAGAAGGTACATTTTTTTATAAGTTTTTACTACTTTTTTAACTTACACTTATTTATTTATACTTATTTATACTTAAATGTCAACGAATATGTAACAGTTTGTTAGCAAATATAGAAGTATCGCTTCGAAGCGAATAACATTCTCTAGCTAGACCCGTGCTGGGTCACGCACACATACTACATAATGCACATTGCCATTCGTCATTGTGTTCCCCACACTTACATTACTTACCGTGTAGAGTGAGCTAAGTGTTTCCCTATAAGCTGTGGCGATATGCTCTAATTACCAGAGCTGCGTTGTAATCTGCTAGATTGATAGCTCACTGCTATTTCTTACTTTGTTTACCGTTTTTCATGGAATAGAAAATGATTGCAAATTAATTGAGTAAGGATAGCTTACGGTGATTTACTGTGAGGTATTTTGATTGCTGCCTCTCTACCTAGATCTGTAATATTTTTTAGCAACCTGAGAAGTACGGTATGTACAGTCAAAGACAAAAGTAATTTAACAATTTCATTTAATGAATTCCCATTTTTCCTGGATTTACTAAAGAAATGAGAACTTTGAATTGCATTAGGTAAGTATATACGTATTTATGGATGAAGGCGGTTCTTGAATAAAATTTTTTTTTTTCTTTATAGACTGCAGAATTATCCAAAAATATACACCTTAGACACCAATCCAATTGGCGGTGTCACATCTATTTCTTCCAGACGAAAGCCGAAGAGTAAATAAAGGTCAAATTTACAAATACGAAATGTTCATATACTTTTGTGTCAGAGCGTACTTGATATAATTTATTTTGGGAAAAATCTTTCATCGAAGTTTGTTAGTTCGATAACTTTCTTTCAATCCAACTTTTGATCACCTCTACAGGCCCAGGAGTTTACACAACAGCGGAAGGCGATATCTACACAGGCATGTGGGAGAACGATCGCCTCGGCTCCAACGAGGAAGTTACCATCACCTTCACCGACACCTCTAGATACGAAGGCCTCTTCAAGGACTGGTGTTACTCCGGAACTGGGAAATACATTTACCCAGACAGCAGTATCTTACAATGCAATTTTGTCGAAAACTCTCCCGCTGGTGGCATGACGCTCACAGATCCTAATGGACACACTTGGCTTGGCCGGGCAGAGCAGGGCTACGGATGGTTTGAACCAGTGAATCACTTCTATGCTATGTTGGAGACGACGCGAGAGTCGTGCAGGATAAGGCGACGTCATAAGAATAAGGCTAAGGATGCTTCGGCCTCGGAAGTAAAATCGGTATCGCCTGTTAAGTCCTCTCCGACAACGGGGAAAAAATAAATAAGTTAATTTCTTACCCATCTGTCTACCTCCCTGAGACTTTTTTTTTAGTTTTTATTACAATGGCTCACCTTTGTTCACCTGGGTAATCCTTGAGAAATAAATAACGCGCGAGGCGAGCGAGCGGAGCGAGCGTGCTTCCGCAGCAGCCAGAAGAACTGTTCTTGACGACGTAGAGATTAGATTTTCACGGCCAGTACCTACTTTTCTGAGGTGTACCATCACTCATATAAAGTTAGGCAAGTTCAAGTTTAATCTGAGAGCAGAGGTGAGCCATTGTAAAAAAAAACTTTCAATGTTCCCCCAGGTGGTCTCATGAGGTGGACAGTGGTTAAGAACCGAATAGGTTTTGTGGTACCTAGGCACCTACATATTAAACTTCTATTCAAATGTACTGATAAGGTTTAATTGACCTCTGTGGCACAGCCGAAGACTCCTGCTTTACCGCAAGAGGTTCCGATTCCTCGTGCAAGAAATATTTACATGAGCTATAAATGTCCGGGTGACTATTTTATTTATAGAAAGCGATGCAATATGCAGATGGTAGATATCCCACCTGATGTTGAGTGGTTACCTCTGCCTATAACAATTGCATGACCTGTAAGAGCACATCCATCGATGACATACGTTAATAGTTTCGAGCAGCATCTCATTAGGCAGTTGTTTGGCAACTCTTTTGTTAACTCCAAAATTACCTCTTAAGTCATCGAAAGAACACTACCTCGTTAACTTTATAAATCAACTAGATAGGTTGTTAACATGTAGATAGTTTGTCGGTCCAAGCTTGTAAAGTGCAGTTTGTAACAATCATTTACGTAAACATTCAATGGGTGAATGTAAGCAGCGACGTGATTAGGGAACGAGCACCTTTAGCACAAGCGACCGGATTATTATGTATGTTTCCTAGGTAACTGGTAACTACTGTATTTATGAAGATAAAAAATCACAACTTTAATAGGCACGGTAGATAATATCTATAGGGGAAAGTGGGGGAAACGCGAACGCGGGGTAATACCGAATTCAATGGTTCTAATATGTTAGAAAGAGATAATCATAATTTACTTGCTGCCATTTTGGAGATCACGCCACTACTAGTGCCAGTCAACAACACGGGAGACGCGGACGCACGTACTTATAAAGGTATGATTTTTTTAATATTTTGTAAGTTTTAGATGTAATTTTTTGGTAAATTCAAGTTGGTGTAGCTTTATTTATATCTACAATAGTAATTCAGCTTATACATAGTGGGATAATTACATATTTATCAGCTAAATGACAATAACGTAGTTGGCAAAAGAAATATAACCCAATTTATTTTTTGACATTTTATTATTTTTGATCCCGCGGGGTAAAGACGAACACTCCATGTCGGGCAATCTCGAACATTCGGCATTACCCCACTCTTGTTTGTTGGCTCCCCGTCTAATTTTTATTTATTATTGTTACAGATGCCTCGGACTTACAAAAGAAAGATAGAACTGAAGTACAGTTTGGAAGATCTCAAAAAAGACTATAGACGATGATAAAACCAAAAAACTTCCCTCGGCAAAGCAGCAGAAACTTATATGTCCCAAAAACAGCTATTTTTAAAAAAATAATTTATTAACAAAGAATTGTTAAAACACCCAAGGTCTGGACGAAAACCGTAATTAACAGACGATCAGGAAACGCAACTTGTTTTCGTTGAGTTTTAAATGTGATCTCAGTCGTTAATAATGTTAGTTCGTAATCACCCCACTTGGTGTTCGTATTTACCCGACTAATGTCGGGCAAAGCCGAACACTAAGGGTTTTGTTTTTCTTTCATATTGTTGCAATTCATTGAAAAAATATAAATGTTGATTAGTAAATTAGTTAGACAGATAAGTAAACTTTATAATTAAAAAAGTTAAAAAGTTCTGTGATCAAATTCTACTGTTTTATTTAAGTCTTCCCTTAGGTGTTCGTATTTCCCCCACTTTCCCCTACGCATCTCGCTTTGCCTCTTCGGTATATTCATTCAGCATTATGGTACTTTTAATTCTGATAGCGTTCTCTGCATTTGGTTTTTTTAAAGATTATTTCAAAACCCTACGCTAGTATAAAAAAAGAGTGAGAGACAATTATTTATTTGGCTCAACAAAATACCAGACAACAAGAATTAAACATTGAGAACCTATCAGATTATAAAATAAGAAAAACTGGAGGTGCCCGGGACCGAATTGGTCCCTTGTCTCAGTATAATACCGCATCATACCTCCTTAACTTTGATGCAGCACACTGGGGTTGATGCAGGTTGTCAATATAATAAGAATATAACCTTGAAAAAACATTCCGGACTTTCATAAACTAGCTGCTTGTGGTCCAGACCCTACACTCGCCAACTAACAGTTACGCAAAGGTCTCCAATGTCACACTAAAACATTTGAACCCACTTACGGTAAATACAGGTTACCCAGTAGCTGTTAATTATTCTGTGTCGCTACAATCGCCAGCACCGTGCCTTGCCTCTACTTACAATCTCTTCATTGATGCATTTGTTTGGGTACCTTTAATAAATAAAAGTTTAATGTAATTTAAATGTAACTGTAAAATTTCAAAAGTTTAAATCTCTGCGAATAAAATTGGAATGGAATCATAAATAAGAAAAGTGTGGGTATTCAATCACCTTTGGTAGATTCTGTCATTATATACACAGGCAGAATCACATTAAGGCCGCCACTCGTGTGCTTCAGGAGCCTATCGATCCTATATATTTTATACAGAAGTGATTACACTAGAGCAGATCGCTCCCAACGTGTCTGTCTCTGTCCGTCCCATTCAAAATGTCTGAGACAGTCAACGTGGGTTCACGGGAGTCATTGTATAATGCGATTTGCTTTCAGTTTTGCATCAAGCCAGGTAGATCTACTAGATGTAATGTAAAAGTAGGTGATGACAGATTCATAAGACGAGAACACAGAATATGTTGATTTATGTTCCAAGAAAAGTGTGGCTTTCCAAACGATGATTTGCAGGTGTACCTCTCTTAGACATCCTCAAGGATCTTGATGAATGTCTAACACATGTCTGAAGAGAACCAGCCGTGAACCTTCTGTGCCTGTGTTCCAGTTTGTAGGATGTAGGTGAAATCACTGGCACATAAGGTTTAACAATCACCTATATACCTCAGGTTGATGGACGCAGGCCCAATGCATTGTACAAAACGCCTCTAACATGCATCACATGCGAGGCTATGCTTTGTCTAAATATGCCAAAATGCTTGTTCCATCAGCAATGTATACAGGGTTTTACATCTACTGCATATGTTTTTTAAATAGTCTGTGACAACAGTTTTAATCATGCCTCCATTTATGGGACATAAAGCCATCATCGTAAGTCGTATAAAATACCTATTTATGTCTCTTTAACTTAATAGCCTTGAATGCTATCTTTTGCATCATAATTCGGAAGCTCGCCCACAAACTGCTGAGCTCTAACGAGTAGGCAACAAAAGGATTGCCTCGCTATTTTAGCCTCGAATATACACCCACACCACTAGTTGCCATTTAGAGACGAACTCTGTTTTAGAGCAGTTTCTGGTATTCGAATTAGTTCATTACGTGACAGTAATAGAGACGAAGTTTTAACTATTGGTATAACAATGGCATGGAACAAGCAGATGACCCACTTGATGTTGAGATGTTATATCTGTCCGTAACTTCGATACCTCACAGCAAGACCACTGAGTACGTGTTTTATTATGTGACTTTGCACAGCATCCATCATTTAGATACGTAGGTACCATGTTCCTATGGGAACACAGCAATGTGGGTATATATTTGTCGATAGAAATTAGGTACGGTGGTAGTACTTCCCAACAGACGGACTATTTTACAGGGATCTCCTCTTCTAACAAATCATGCTGGTGACATGGTGGTATGGTTTCATCCCACCTTACTTCCAGGGGTATGGCCACGGGTATGGTGGGTCCGTAGTGGTGTCAACCGTGCATGGAAATATGACATGTGCAATTTATTTCAGAAAGTTAATCGAGATCCTACATGCTTGTCGAAAAGAATGCTTATTAGTAGATGGTGTTTGTGGTTCTATAAACTATGGTGATTCATAGAATTTGAAAGCACGAAGCTTACATCACTGAGGTGTGTTTTTTTATAGCAAATTAGTGAGGAGTGGTTTTAGGATGTTATTCCAGTCGTACCACACACAATAATATCACGGACTGGCTCCTTTTAAAATACACTTCTTCTGAAACAGCTAAATGAAACCCAAACTTGAGACTTGAGACCTTCCTTAATTTTTGGTACAAAGGTAAGAAGATAAGCGATGGCTGTTGCGGCGCGGTGAAGACTAGCTACTTGAATAAATAGGAGGTGGGTCTGTTTAGCTGACACCACAAAGCCCTTCTGGATTTCTTTTTCAGGCTTCCGTACCCAAAGGGTAAAACGGGACCCTATTACTAAGACTCCGCTGTCTGTCTGTCTATCTGTCTGTCCGTCTGTCACGAGGCTGTATCTCACTAAGAATATGGACTATAAAGGTATATCATGAACCGATAGTTAGAGAGTTGAAATTTTCACAGATGATGTATTTCTGTTGCCGTTATATTATTAACAACAAATACTAAAAACAGAATAAAATAAATATTTAAGGGGACCATCATACAGCAAATGTGTTTTTTTTTGCCGTTTTATTATTGGTACGGAACCCTTCGTACGCGAGCCCCTCACTGTCTTTGTTGTTGTGCTGGAAAAACAAAACTAGCTATATCTCGGGATCTTGTTGCCTAAGTATAGAAGCGTTGCCTACATTATTATAATATCATAACAAATTGGCGAAGTAAACGAGGAGCGGCTTCCTGCGTGATCAGACGTCGTGAATCTTGTTGAATGCCGTAATTAGTAATTAGCTGAAGGACGCTGGGTTCTGCGTGCTGTGTTTATTGATGCACAGTTTCCTGGCAATTCGCAAAATGTGTAAGCTTTAAGTACCCACTTAGGAGTTGGAAATGCTTTTTACTAAATACTGCGCAAAACTTTACACTCGTTGGTATGTTAAGTAATGATTCTAGATGAATGTTTGTGTCGTAAACATTTTTCTAGATTTATAATGATAAAAAAGTACCTACTTAGTAGTAACCTATACTTGAATATACATAATGTAGGTAAGTGCAGATAAGTAACTATAGTCAAAGGCTCTACTGATACGACGGCAAAAAATTGGTCCAGTAAATAGTTTCTTGTCTAGTTTAATAATACCTATTGTTCATATCATCAAAGGCTCTCAATCCTCGTAACGAAATATCATCAAATTCAAGTTTCGATCGAGTAATTTTCCAATATATAGAATACTTCGTAACTGATATTTCAGACAGGCCCAATTTGTATCAAAGTCTAGTTTCAATCTTTCCTCCAAAACAATAAGTGAATTGGGCCTCTGAAGTTCAGAGTCTGAACACCTGATTTTAGCTGATAAAATCGTACAGATAATATCTAGCAGATAATATTTAACTCAAACCTAATAACACTCTATACTTACCGGTTTCAGAAAATATAAACTAGTAGAGTAAACACTACGTAATCTGGGATCTGTCGCTTGCGAGACGAATGTCAATAATAATTGAATTAATTCTCTCGACACGAACTCAGGGGCATGGCAGCGACGGCGGCAGCGGTGTCGCTCATCGGACGATGCGATTGATGCTTGTACTATTCAAAAGTCCACGGTTAGTTTCTAGGATGGCATGGCGTCCTGACACGAACGTGGGGCCTAGATTTGTTATGTAGTCTATCTTCTAACATGCGTAGATACTTATCCATGTAGTTTCAACGTTACGATGAAAAGTGGGAGAAACTTGTCATTTGTCGACATTTGACTAACGTAAGTTTTTGCCAAGCATTTCTACATCAACTATCTTCATAGGATTTTATATGATTAAACTGATAGTTTTAGAAAACCACACGAAAAATACAAATACAATTTGTATTTTAAGTCCCAAAAAACTATTGACTTTATTAAAATTTAAAAACCGATTACAAATTAAATAGTAAATAAAATCAGGAACCGTATCGTATGGGCACTTAAAATTTTACACATAGTCCTGCAATGAACGAGCTTTGTTCTAAAGTGCTTTCAAGTACCAACACCAAGCAGAGAGCGAATCGTAGAACGCGTAGAGTTGGCTGCTATGCTAGGCTAGAAGTGTTTCAGATGTGGCCGCGAAGAGTCGTCGGGCGCGCTGCGACCGCGTCGCGCGCCCATCGCCGCCTTATCAGCTTATCAGCCCTTATCACCCACACATCGCGAAACCGATCACGACGAACCGAACTTTAATTCACGTGCGAATACTCCTAATGGTAACTTATAATGAGAGTAGTGATCAGTTTAAATTGTTTGTTGTTCTTGCTCCACTATGTGAATTGCCAAGGTAAGTTTCAGTACTGAAAGGTTTTTTTATCTAGTGTATCGATAGTTATTGTAATTCAGTGTTCTAGTTTGATAAGTAGGTAAGTAGAGTGAAGATATCGATTTCTTTATTTTTGGGAATCGACAACGCTGAAAAATAGCCGAATGTATTATCAATAAATTTTTACTGCACAAGAATTATGAGAACTATTAGAAAAAAGTTGAACTTAAAATATTATTTACATATTAGTTAATTATGAATTCGTCGATTGAAATTGAGATATATGATTTTACAAAATTTAAATTAAAAATATATACGCTTACTGAGTAATATAAAGTAGTAATAGAAATACTTATGGTTTGAGTGTCGTTTTATGAATCTTCCATCAAAGGTAAGGTAACTATAGCATTAAACATTCAACAGATAAAACTTATCACTATTATGATAGAGCTATTAAAACTAAAACTGTTATCTAAATGTACGCTCAAAGAAGATTTGTCTGCTTGTAAACGAAAATAGCCAAAACAGACGTCCCACCTGCTTCAGGGATCTAGTGAACAATCTCGGAAATATATGGAGTGACAGTTTTATTTCTAAGGACGGATTAAGACTGGTATTTTCCGGTTACACAAACTTCTATTTCAGGCTGAAAGAATTGGAAAAGTTATTTCTATTAAATGACATCGGCGCGGCGACGACGGTTTGGATATAATTAAAGGAATATTGTTTCAGCTGGAACTCCAGCTAGATAAACTCTAGTTAAAATATCATGATTTTGTTTTTAACTGCACAGGGCGTGAACCACGGAGTGCTGTCTAACGTGCGTCTGATTGATCGCTTAATTAAACTTATTTAATGTAATTTACCTAATTAGCAAAGTGTTCAATAGGCAATACACATAAATAAAGCTGTTCAATGATGATATATACCTACCTAGTAAGTAGATGGGATATGTGGTTTGTAGAGTTCAGTGGCGTAGCGTGCCGTGGCGGGCCCCCGTATAAAAATTTGTTTGGGGGCCCTTATGAAGGGTAAAGATTTCTCGCAAAAGAAAAAAATGTTGGCATAAAATTAAAAGAAATATTTTTTCATCATAATTATCTATGTAACTTTTTCCAAAATTTTTACAAACAATTCAAATTAAATATACACTCTCCTTGCCTTTTTGCTTTTTGTCATTTCTAAAATAAAAAAAATTTGGGAAGTTATTATTAATTTTTGCTTATGCACATCGGGGGCCCCGTGGCATGGGGGCCCCGTATAATTGATACGGCAGATACGGCGGTAGCTACGCCCCTGGTAGAGTTTATGTTATATATCTGCAAACTAGTATACTTTTTTACTTAGTTTGTAATGTTTTGCTAAATCAAAAGTAATATATTCTGTGATTTTACAACCACTCATTTTCAGTTGAAGAAACATAGCGCAGATAAAGTAAAGCGTGTTTGTCAAATGACGTCATTCTGATGACTACAGCCTTGATTTCATGTTATTGCACGTGTACATAACCTACCTACCTAATACCCTCATAACTGGGTTTTACTGCACAAATCTTTCTCTCCTAAGACGGTTTCTTGAGGCTTCTGATACTCTTGCGAACATTATATGAAAATGGTGTCCATATTTGATTGAACTTATAAAAGATTTTGACAAAGCATATAAAATTAAAGCATGATAGCGAAAATTGTGTTTTTAAACATTACGAGTGTTTTTTTTTTGTTTTATAGCATGTGTCCGTCATTCGGACAATTTTGCCAATGTCAAGTGGGTTGAATAAAATACTTGAGTCGAGTCGAGTCGGTAAAAAAAGACAGAACATCTAAGCATGTAATAGACAATATTTTCAAAAAACTGGTAGCAAATCTAGGGCTTATAATAGAATGGAGAAACTATAGTCCATATTCTTAGGGAGAAACGATCATTTCGAACATTCTGTCAAAAACAAAATTCACACAAAATTTATTTTAAGAATCACTCGAAGGTAGAGAAGGTAGAGTATTATCATCACTTTGCATCGCTAAAATACTATGGTTGTTTGACTATTGATTAGATAAGTAAAAAAACATTATTTTCAAATTTTTATACTACTTTCCAGCCCAGGAGTGCGTATGTTTATTTAATTCGCTACTTAGTGGGCGTCTAAATCCCTCGAAAAAGTGCTTGTACCAAATTGACAAACCTACTTTATTTTCGAAGATTTGAAATTTCGTTCACACCAAAACAGAGTATTACTTTTACTATATTTTTATTAGGTGTATAAATAAATAAAATAAAAAATAGATAGATAGATAGAAAATATTTTATTGTACACCACAACTTAAGGATAAAACAAAAATAAAAACTTAAAATAATGCTACATACAATGGGCGGTCTTATCGCTAAACAGCGATCTCTACCAGACAACCTTTGGATGGAATGGACTCAAGAAGTTTACAAGGGGTGTGTTCGTTTATGGAAAAATAATAATATTAAAATAAATACTAGATAATTTTTTTTAATATTAAATATTTAAAGTCGTTTGCCCCTATTTTTTTGTCCCCAATCGGGGACGAACGGGAATAAATAATGGGGACGAACGCTACTGGGGACAAAATGTACGGACGAGCGGGAAGAGCAAACAGTTAACTAGATTCACGCCGTGTGGTGCCGTAGTTGGTCCTTTAATTAACTCCTACTTTCGATCGATTCCGTAACTTTGTTGTGTGACATCACTCCTAATAAAACGGCACGTGTCATCTATCGTATCTCTGTGGGTAGTCGTGTTACGTACAGTACAATCGACAACCAAAACTGCTGGACGAAACAAATAATAAATATTGACAGAAATAAATACAAACTGACATACTAGTTCCAAACTAAGCAAAGCTTGTAATATGGGAACCTGACGGGTGAATGAAAAACTATACAAATAACACTTGCAATTGAATTTTAATATGCAACAACATAAACGTGATCAGTGCAATCACCCGCCCGATAACTAACTGATATATAGCAGAAGTCAAAGCTACTACCAACTGAGCTGTGACAAATGTCAAATATCATTCGTTGTTCACCGCAGTCCTTCTATGTGTTTCGCTTCTGGGATCGTTTATTTTTTCATCCCTGCTCTTCTTGTTTTTCTGGTTACAAAGTTTTTTATACGCGAGAAATCGACAGAGCAACCAAAGTGGCCCACCTGATGTTGATCGGCGAACTACCTATACTTGTATAACTGCAGAGCACATCTACCGAGGACGAGCCCTGTACGTCTAGAACTAGTCTATCTAGGCAATTATACGTTATTTATCCAAACTTTCGCATTTAGTAGGATGCCGCAATTTTAAAGCGTTTATTGCTGACTGTACTAGGATTATCTGCGTGCGCCCGTAATCTCGTAAACGCCCACCTAAACTATGTCAACACGGAAACACATCGGTTTTGGTGGTCTGTGCTGTACTTACTTATATATAGATCTAGCATCGTAGCTATAATATCTATGCGTAGCAGAGGCTACGATAGGGTTGCTACAAAATAGTTATGATAGAAAACGGGGTCAGACTAAATGGATGCCCCTAATAATAGTAACCTCTTAGATTTTTGCATTCCTTGATCTTTCAGGGTGTCTAAGGGGGTAGTTAGAAGATCGTCCAAACAAGTATTTGAAACAACCAGTTTTTGCAGTTTTATACCACAGATTACGAATTAGAAAGAAACTTTTTTTTATGCCACAAAACCCAAGTTAAGTGATATGTAATGTTATGACTTGCCTCTGACTACCTTGCTAGACATCCTCGCGAATTTTCTCGGTTACTTTTAGGCGCGAAAGCATAACTCTTATCTTTCCTCTAGCATATTTTTTTAATCTGTGGTGATAGCCCTATTTTGCTATAACCAACGTATCCACAGATACCTTAGTAGTTACTACCTGCTTATATGTAGATATTTTCGTTTCAGTCCGTTTCTACATTTCCGACTGATATCTAAATTCGTTCTTCCTGGAGTTTATGATGCGTACTTTTTTGGATAAAAGAGTTTAAAATGGCTTCTGGAAATCGTTAAACCATTCTAATACAACTTTATTTCCTTTTGAAAAGTTTAAAGTGTCAATCTAGCTGCAACCTAAGCAATTACTATGCAAACATAAAGTAAAAATAATATATTGTAAAAGCCGTTATTATTATTATTATTATTTATTTTGCCTACCAGTTTTTTGTATTGTTTTCTTACATGTTTCTGTTTGTACCTATTTTTTAAACCTTTTCCGTGATGTTGATAAAACTTCTTAATTTCATTTCAATGTGTAAATGTATGTTTTAAGTTATTACATATAGGATTGTTGATTGAGGCAATTTTTTACAGTTCAACAACAGTTATTAAACAAGTTGGTGTGCATCGAGCATGATGAATGTGGACCGTGCCTATCAGCGGCATCGCACTGCAGGTGGTGCGCTGACCCCTACTACTCTAAGGGAGCTCCGAGGTGCAACGATGATGCAAGGTGAGATCTCCGACTGAAATCCCATGACTTCACGTAATGTTGTTCATTTATACCACAATTTATGAGGCTTAACACCTGTATGCCTCAGGTTGATGGACGCAGGGTGTTGCATTGTAGGGCACGTCTCTAACGAATGTGACCTGCGAGACAATGCTTTGTTATAGGTGATGGTAACCACTTAAGATCAGGTGGGCCATTTTCTTGTTCTATCAGCATGTCAAATAAAAAAAACCAACAAACCTTACCTGAAGAGGTGAGGTTGATGGAATGGAATTCCTGACACTACAACAAGAAGCTAGGAAGCTTTTCAAAAAAATCATGTTAGGTAAACAGGTTTTCTGAAAAAAAAAATGCTAAAGACCTCTGTATCGGTTTAGACCCTCTGTATGCCTCAGTATGCCTCAGGTTGATGTACGCAGTGGACAGTGCATCAAAGGATACGTTCATAACGTGCGTGACCTGTGAGGCAATGCATCTGATGGTTATCATTTCCTAGGTGGGTCATATATTTCCATCAACAAATGGTATAAAAAACATTGTTGTAAATAAAAATAGCATCACGTATTTAGCCCCCAAGCACGGTAGATATCCCCTCAGATCTCTTAGTACCAAGTACGTATTTACACGAAATTATTCGAGGATGTTTAAGTTAGAAGTACACGTTCAGATTGATACACCCACATTTTGCAGTAGTTGGTTGTATATTTATGTGTATAGAAAAAACATTCCCAAGCAATGAATGCAAACGATTTCACTATTTTTGCATATTATAATGGTGTCTTAGGAAAGAAATGCGGCTTGAACCTTATTCAAACTAATGATGCTTGTGATATTCTAAGGTTCATTTGCATTAGAAAGGTGTGCCGTTAGGCTCATTATCAAATTGTATTGCTAATCGGAATATAGGTCAACGTCAACTACATACCTAGTGAAACAAATAGAGCGTAATATAGTTGTAAGGGCCCAGTTCCGTAGATATCGTAGGGCCAGGTAGCGCAGTGCACTAGGGCTCCGGAGCTCAGAAGGCCCTCTAACCCTAAGCTTTGAAAAGACAGGGTATAAAAAAAGGAGAAAAAATTGCTAAATTTCAATAAACTTTTAACTTTTTGAAGGCCATAAGTTCAGGCTACGTGGAAAAACACCCTCTTTCCACATAGCTTGAAGCTTGCTTAAGCTTGAGTTTGAGGGCCCAATTCTTTCTCTATGCATCGGGGCCCTTGTCTATCTACGCCACTGTAAGGGTCTCAAGTAGATAGATGCAGCAATAGAAGTTTATGAACATAGTTTGTTGCCACTGAGCCCTGGCCCTAATACCCTTATTTTAAGCCTGTTATGTGCAAGTCGATTAAATTTTTTCTTCCTTTACATCAAAGATAAGCAACGACCAAACGAACGAACGATAGAAAAATAACTGCGGCCGGATGAAAAATACTTGCAATTTCCTGCCTATTAGCTTTTATTGTCGCGCCTATATTTTTATTCATAAGGTACAAGTTTAGAGAAGCGCATTCTCCAAGGTTTCGATTGTACTTTCCCACGTTCACTGACCGACATTTGGGCTCATTGACTATTCCCTATTCTGTGCTCACGCCTGACTAATCAAAAGATCGTCGTTTGATTGATTATTGATTGTGGAACTACATCTGCCGGAACATTTAAATACAAAACGGGCTGCCGCTAGATAAAACACGAGTTCTAAGCAAAGTTTGAACTGCCTCCAAGCGTTACATACTTCAGTAGGTAAAGTGGGTCACCATCTTACTGAACTGTAAAAAAATGTCCGTCAGGGTTACCATTATTATTATTACCCTAAACTGATTGACTTGGGGCCTTGTAGATCATGAAATAACAATTTACACAAACTGCCTGGCTTCCAAGGCAGTGTTTTAATTATTTATCTAAATTTAAATCAATATTCAAATGGTCTAATTTTATGTTTTCATTTATTTTGTTGTCATGAAAATAACAGCGACTGATTTTATAGTCGTTCTGACACGAATAATGAATAAAACCAAAAGTCTTTACCAGATGCACCGATAAATAGGTAGTCGGTATGAACAGCCAGCTTTATTTGTAAATGTATCCTATCATCGGATAAACGTTCTTCAATGGCTTTTAGAACGTGCTGAGTTAATTTCATCATCGCACTGGTAAACTCGACTATCATTGGGATCGCGCTTCGGATGCCACACACTGAGTTTATTGCCTTTTGATCTATGCTCCCTTGGTATTCATTTGTTTCTTCCGGCGAAGTTAAGGCTGGTATCCACAGAAGTGGAATGGAAGTGGAAAAAAATAAAAAAAAAAACATTGTTAAGATAGCACAGTTTTCCCACATAAAATATCACGAGCCTAGAGCGCTCTTTTACATGACTGTAATGTCGTCGATACATTAGGTCTCTAGTTCGGTACCTGCCTGTTTCTGTTTCAGTTTGGTGTCCACTGGGTGCAGTCAAGCTATGATTCAGCGTCCAGAGAAACCGATCTGGGAAGTAGCTGAAAACAGAACCCTTCAGGATATGCAGCCGGACAGTGAAGAGGATGTGGTACAGATACAGCCACAGAGGATAAAGATGTCTCTCAAGCCGAGTAAGAAAAATACACACTATATTTTGGTAAAGGCATCATAATGGTCTTCCAGACATAAGCGTGAGGATCTTATCCAGCTCCCGACCCTAGTCATGTTTTAGAAGTAAAATGATCCCTATAAAAAAGTGGCCTATTCTAATTTTGCTAGCGTAATTTAAAGAGGAGTTTGGCACTCAAAGCCCCAAGAGGTGAAACCACCAAACTTCATGAAGTGCATCATTAGTAGGGTTTATTATTCGAGCTTTCTACCGGCTTTTTCTGATATCATGGGAATTTATTTTCAGGGGAAACCAAGAAGATCAAGTTCTCGTATAGGCCAGCGAAGAACTACCCTGTAGACTTGTATTATCTGATGGATCTCACTTGGTCGATGAAGGACGATAAGGAAACTCTGGTTTCTTTGAGAGATGACCTACCAGTGATGCTGTCAAACCTGACTGATAATTTCAGGTACCTAACACTAGTATGAGTGCAAAGTTTATTGACGTAGGTACGTAGACCTAAGTTAGCCCCATTATTGTTATAAAGTACAAGTTTAATATTTGTATCGCAACGCGAATCGAGCTCGACTTACCACCAAAGCGTTTCGGTCTGGTATATTCTTTTCTTAAGCGTCATTTAGATGAGAAGAGTTTTGCAGACGAAATATGCATGTGATTATAGAATGGGAGAATCTCCAGGTGATCTCGCTTGTAAGAAACTTTAACAAGTTTTTTTAATTCTTTTGATAATCGGATGTTCGTGGAGAGAAACTCTTCTCTCCACGAACATCCAAGAAGAAAGTTTTTGAATTTGTTACAATTGTTTACTTGTAGGCTTGGATTTGGCAGTTTCGCAGAAAAACCAATAATGCCTTTCATCAGTATGGACAAGGGCAGACGTGCCAACCCGTGCACAGTTGAAGAAGAGGCGTGTGAACCAACATACGCCTACAAACACCACCTGTCTCTTACCAATAAGGTAACTTAACAGAGCTCATCTTGCGCAAACTTAAATATTTTTTGAGCGGTTAGTTTAGTATGGTCGGGCTAATCCTGGTGACGGAGTACATAAACATCCAAAAGTTTCAAGGGCTCTTTCAAACACAGATGTAAAATGTCCTAAAAGCTTTAGTTACAACTTAGGTATTTAAAAACACTAAATAGTAGAGCGGTACAAAATACTCGCTTCTTCTATTCGGCTTGCTACGCTTAGTAAATAAGTGTAGGTGGACTACAATCTAGCTTTTTTACCAGTAATTCGAGAACCGGCAGCTTTTAAAACGACTAATGACTTAAATTTAAAATGTGTATGTACAAAATGTTTTTGATTTGATTTGATTTGACAAAAGGTTAATTCTAGGTTCACATTTCACACAGGTGAACGAGTTTATAGAGAAAGTGAACAGCAGTTCAGTGACAGCTAACTTGGACAATGCTGAGGCTCAGCTGGACGCTCTAATGCAGGTGCTGACTTGCGGAGACAAGATTGGATGGTCGGCGAGAAGCCGTAAGATTGTCATCCTGTCGTCAGACGGCTTCCTTCACATCGCTGGTGATGGAAGACTAGGTGAGCATACAAACTCTATGCAAGAAACTAAAGTTTTCAAGCCAAATCATGCTCGCAACAAAGACTAAACGAAAATTGATGTCAAGTTTTTCTATTAAAAATCCTAAGCACCCATTGTTTGAGTGAGTAGGTGTACAAAGAGTCTACAATTTGAATAAGCAATTTGTTTCAGGTGGTGCAACAAGAAAGAATGACGAACAATGCCATTTAGATGACAATGGCTACTACTCCGAAGCCGCTACCTACGACTATCCTTCCATTGCGCAAATATATAGACTCCTGGACTATTACAAGGTGTGTACAAACAAAAGTTATCTATGTAAATACTTACTTATGTTAAGTACAGTTATAAAGAATAGTAACCAAATGAACCGTGATGGCCGTGCGTGCATGTATCGCGTTTTTCTCCTCTTCTCGAGCTGGAAAACCAAAACTTCACACACACTGCTTAAATAGTACTGTCCCATATTAGATAAGGTAAAGCTCTTATCATAGATTTGTAAACTCACTTCTGTTTGTAACTGTCCTCTCTGTTTCCTTTGTAGATTAACCGTGCTGCGTAAACTAATGCTTTAGTAAATACTGGATTAACTATGGTTATTTTAGGTAAACGTGATATTCGCGGTAACGGAGTACGTGAAGGATCATTACGACAGCTTACATGAACTGCTCGAAGACTTTACCTACGTCGCCAAGCTTGAAAGCGACAGTTCAAACATACTTAAGCTAGTCAAAACTGGGTACGAAGACATCGTCAGTGTGGTGAATTTTGAAGATGATTCGAGTACCGGTCCAGTTAAGGTCAGGTACTTCACCGACTGCGGAGTGAAAGGCGGCTCGTTGGTAGAAGCCATGCGGTGCACTGGTGTAGAATACGGTATGACCCTTAATTACGAAGCGCATGTCAGCCTCGATTCATGCAAGGAATTCAAGACGGTGAGTTGAGAATTTAAAATGTCTAATAATTTACAAGCAGGATAAAGTCATTGAGCTTTCTGTATGATGAACAATAAGTGTCAATAAAACTATTAAAATACTTTGCTAGCTAAACAAATTCAACTTCCTGTCGATAAAATGACCAACGTGATACAATATCGCTCCATTCATCATACTGAATGAATATCATGCAGCACTAACTAGTTGCTGGTTCCTCACAATGGTTTTCCTATATATAGCGCGACGCACTTGAATTTACAAGGTTCGGACCCAACCTATGAACGAATCAGAAGCACGTCTAAGCAAAATATTTTTTGTGACCCTTTTCGTGTGTGACTTTTGAAGCAATGCTTTGCTAGGTCTTGGTTTCCATTTACTATCGAGTTGTATAATACAATATTGCTTGTCAACTTTCATGTTTAGCATAAATCACCCAAAATATTATTGCAGACGAATGAAATTATCCGTATTTCGGAGTCGCAATTGGGCCAGGACTCACTTACGCTGGATGTGGAACTGCAGTGCGGATGCAAGTGCGCCGGAGACTCGATACAAGACATGTCACTGACGTGCCACGCCAACTCGCATCTCGTATGCGGTGTGTGCCAGTGCAATCGGGGGTGGTAAGGATATGTGTATTCACACTCAAAATGTTACTAGCAAATTGTGGAGGCCAGTGTGCTGTTGTAGTGTGATATTTCATGAGACTTATTTTTCCGTTGTAAGAATAACAAACAATCGTTATAGGTCTGGTCCTTCCTGCGACTGCTCGATAAAAGATGAAAACGCGTCTGCAGAGCTGATGGCGCAATGTCGCGAGCCAAACGCCACCCTTGCCATCGCCTGCTCTGGCGCAGGCGACTGCTTGTGTGGCAAGTGCGCGTGCGACCGTGGCTACAGCGGCCGCTTCTGCCAGTGCAAGGCTTGCGAGGTTAGCCTGTAAGTATCTCCTTCTGAATATACATAATTCTTCCGCGTTCTCTTTATCCGCGTTTATTAATTTTTAAACAAGCTTCAACCCCGCTGTACCCGTTTAGGACTTAAATTTCGAGAGTGCCCGTTTTAGTACACCTCACCAAGACGAATTTACCCTGAAAATGTCTCTACGACCATTAGCCAGTCAGTGTGGACAAAGATTATTATAATTGGTAGGTATAGTGTGTGCCATATCTTGGACTGCGGTATAAATGTGTCAGTTTTGTTAGTATCTAAAAGTATATTCTACAACAATACGTGAGTTTAAATCCACTTCATCATCATCCAAAGTTTGTCTGAACGATGTCGCGTTAATACCACCGTTAGTTAAGCTCATCACAGTGGAATACTCTCAAAACTAGAAATGGAAAGCTAAATCAGATCGCGGAAATACCAATCTTGACCGACCAAATCAACACAAGTTGTAAACAAGTCACTCACACAACATAAACCAGATATAGTTTTGTTGTTCAAAGGCATGTCTATCACTTCCTCGAAATCGTTTTTGGTTTCAGACTCATTCCAAGTATTCACCATCAAGATTATACAGCTTGACACTTTCAATATTAAAAATTACGAAATTGCAATAAACAATGCAGTGCAGTGGTTAGATGTAGTGCTTGTCATAAGTATATTTAATTATTTATTCCACAAACGAACTTTTTACCGGCCATGTAGTCTTATATCACAGGTAAATTTTAAAATGTTTTTTCTAAGATGTGTAGACTAAGATTAACTCTTCCAAATGTTGGTGCTATGTGAATCTTTGCTCTGACTGACTGACATATAGGCAACACACAGTCTGAATGGTTGCTCATAGAGGCTTAAAATTTAAGGGTAAGTTTGTGTTGATACGTAGAGGAGTACTAAGAATTTGCGAAATTCAACCCTTAAAGGGGTACAGCAAGGGTTGAAGTTGGTACGAAAATAGCTTCACACGGGCTAAGTTACAGGCCTTTTCATTAGGTAGGTAATTGTACTTAGTTATTTATGATATTGTTTAGGAAACACTGTCACATAAACTTAAGTTTGTTGTTTGCAATTCAGTGAGAACGGCATACAATGCGGCGGAGTGGGTCGTGGTGACTGCGTTTGTGGTCAATGCGTGTGCGCGAACGGATGGTCAGGTGACGCCTGTGACTGCACTGCTAGCACCGACACATGTAGAGCGCCTGGCTCTGATTCCATCTGCTCTGGCAATGGGGACTGTATTTGTGGTCAGTATATTTACATATACATCAAAACTTATAAAAGACAGAGATAAAAGATATAAATAAAAATGTTATCTTGTATAAGTGCTAGGTACTACCTACCTATAATGTTGCGGAACTTTTCTAGGATTGTTCCTAGACTCCTAACTTTGTATACCTTCATCTATGTTATTTTATTTTCTTTTGCACAGAATCTTACCTGCAAATTTTGGTTATTCAAACTGTCGATCTACCAAATTCCATGCTGACCAGATTACAACCAACAATAGTCTGAAAGTGATGCTCGGACAAATATACAGCGCCATCAGTTTATCCAAATCGTTTAAAAGATCTTTGCTAGTTTTCCTTCCATAATTAGTTACCTACGGTATTCATATGCTTTATTTCTCCAATTCCAGGCAAATGTCAATGCTCAGCTACGGATCAAGAAACCGGCTCCAAGTACTCTGGCAATTACTGTGAGACTTGCGCCACTTGCGAGAACCCTCTATGCGCAAGCGCTGAGCCTTGCGTCTCCTGCCATTTGAATACGAGCTGCACTGACACCTGCTCTATTGGAAACGTCAACTATACTGTCAGTGAGGATCTGAAATTGACTGGTTAGTTTATTTTTTTATCTACAAGTATTACAGGCTCTTCTTTCATACCATTGATTGGCACGGCTTCCGTCGTATCATGAGAAAGTTATGTACGTTTCTGTAAGATTCTAACAAAAGCATAACGTAATAAGCAAAGATGTGTAGCGGACACCGGTAAGCTATCGGTAAGTATAGCAATCAACACATCATACACAGATACCGCACCGATTAACGACAAATTACTGCCAAAGTTACAGCCAACAAGCATACAATTACCGCACCGACAAGTTAGAGGGGAGCAGCCACTAAATTGTTTTTTTTTAGAAACTTCAAACAGACGGAAGATGGGCACTGTCAAAGTTGTAATAAACAGTCACAAAAGCAATAAATCAAGAAATCAAGTCAAATATGTGTTCTATATAAAACGTTATGGCGCAGTGGTAATCTGTTTTACCCGTAGGTAGATCTATTATAATACTACTCTATAATAGCGTGTCTCGTGTAACTTTTTCCATATGTGAGAAACTAACGTATCTGTTTTACCTATTTATTTTTGCAGAAGTTTTCTATAGCTAAGGTTAAAGCTACGACTTAAACTCTCGCAAACCGCATAATGACAACGTTGATCACAGTGCACTTTCAACTTTAATGATCACCGCACTACCACAAACTAAGTGCCGTTATTATCCACGATTCCGACAATTAGAGGCTTTCTATATTTCATAGTAGATTCGATAATTGATACGACTTTGTGTTCGTGTAATTGAGGTAATCTGTTAGGCAGATGTGTGTCGGTTTTTGTCGTATAGACGACTTTGTGATATAAATATTGATGACAAAAAGTTAAGCTCTCATAGGCTTCAAATTTATGAAGGTATCAAATAAATTAATACCTTGTTATAGGTACTTACTTTTTATCGCTATGAGAAAAGCGTTGGTATAGAGATGATATGGGTACACTGACTATTGATATCTCGAGGGAATAATTTTTGGGATAATATATGTATGATCTTTAGCGTTTGCATGACTAGTTAGGCAAAGCATGTGGACGTATACAGTCTGTAGTAAGTAAGCATATAAGGAGTCAAATGGCCAAATTCGATTTTGTCGGCAGAATTGGTGAGCGGCTGGCACGATACCCATCCGGGAGTCGTGCTTTCTGGTCGCTTGCTAAAGCTGCCGAAGGAAATTTTTGTCAGTCGTCCTTGCCACCGCTCCGGTATGCCGACGGTAATCTGGCCCATAGTGCTAAGGAGAAAGCCGATCTTCTGGGAAATCTCTTTGCCTCTAACTCGACTTTGAATGATGGAGAAGCAGTACCAACTCCCATCCCGTGGTGTGGTATTACTATGCCGGAAATCACTATATCACAACGGGAGGTCCGGCGGGAGTTGCTTTCTCTGGATGTTCATAAGTCGAGCGGGCCTGACGGTATACCCGCAGTGGTGCTAAAGCGATGTGCTCCAGAGCTGTGTCCGGTTCTAACGCGCCTCTTCGTACTTCACTGGGCAGTTCCCTTCTTCGTGGAAGACTGCACATGTCCATCCAGTGCCCAAAAAGGGTGATAGATCAGATCCATCAAATTACAGGCCTATCGCTATAACCTCCCTGCTCTCTAAGGTCATGGAGCGTGTTATCAACCGACAGCTCTTGGGATACCTAGAGGGGCACGATTTGATCAGCGACCGTCAGTACGGCTTCCGCCATGGTCGCTCGACTGGTGACCTTCTAGTGTATCTCACGCATCGTTGGGCTCTGGCCATTGAGAGTCAAGGCGAGGCATTAGCTGTCAGCTTGGACATAGCGAAGGCTTTTGATCGGGTCTGGCACCGGGGTCTTCTATCGAAATTACCAGCATACGGACTGCCCGAGGGTTTGTGCAAATAGGTCGCTAGCTTTTTGTCCGGCAGAAGCATACGAGCCGTAGTTGACGGTGGTAGCTCCGATTGCATAGACATCAACGCTGGCGTCCCGCAAGGCTCCGTTTTGTCCCCAACATTGTTCCTGCTGCATATCAATGATATGTTGTCCATTGACAATATTCATTGCTATGCAGATGACAGTACTGGGGACACTTTTTACACGGGTCGTGCTAGCATCCCTCGCGCCGTAGTGGAGGAAAACCGAAGTAAGCTTGTGTCTGATATAGAGGGTATTTTAACTAGAGTCTCCGATTGGGGAGAGCAAAACCTGGTTCAGTTCAACCCTATCAAGACACAAGTTTGCGCGTTCACTGCTAAAAAAACCCCATTTACTATAGACAGTTCCAAGACATGCCCCTCACCACTTCTAAGAGCATTGGGATCTTGGGTATCAACATCTCCAGTGACGTCCAGTTCCGTCATCATTTGGAAGATAAGGCCAAGCTGGCATCTAAAAAGCTCGGTGTGCTTAACAGAGCGAAGTCGTACTTCAGTGCAGGCCAACGACTGCTTCTGTATAAATCGCAAGTCCGGCCTCATATGGAGTACTGCTGTCATCTCTGGGCAGGAGCACCTGGATATCAGCTTGGACCTCTTGATTCGGCCAAAGACGTGCTGTGAGAATTGTTGACGATCCCAAGCTCACAAGCGGTATTGAACCTTTAAGTCTGAGGAGAGACTTCTCCTCACTGTGCGTGTTCTACCGCTTGTATAACGGGGTATGCTCTGAAGAGCTGTTCGACATAATGCCAACAGCTTCGTTCTACCATCGCACTGCTCGCCATAGGCAGGGAGTTCATCCTCACACCTTGGAACCTGGGTGGTCGCGCACCGTGCGGTTTCAGAGGAACTTCCTCCCGCGAACACTCAGGCTGTGGAATGATCTTCCTGCTGAGGTTTTCACTAAGGACTATAGTATGGGGTTCTTCAAAAAGGGCGTTTTAAAATTTTTAAAGGGTCGGCAACGCGCTTGTAATTCCTTTGGTGTTGCAGGCGTCCATAGGCTACGGTAACCACTTTCCATCAGGTGGGCCGTAAGCTTGTTTGTCTACTTTGTTGTATAAAAAAAAAAAAAAAAAAGTCAATAAAGCTATTTTTCGAATAGATAATCCAGTGTTGCACTACCGAACTCGAACCCACGACCTAAGGATCGGAAGGAGGGGTCTCTTCACTAGACCAACGATGATCTCATAGTGATTGCGTAGAGTGCATAACACGACAATTTGGTCTAAACTCGACTCATTTTCATTTTACAGAACTAGCAAGCTCAGCCGATATCACCTGCATCCTTCGCATAGGTGAAGATGAACTGGAATGCGAATACAAGTACACCTACACAGCCGCCAGCCAATCCAACATCGCTATGGATATCGTCATCAGATCTAAGGAATGCTACCAACCGACTAGCGCAAAGATAATGACCAGTGCCTTTGTCATTATGGCTTGCGTGGTCGCTGCGGGTATCATAGTGATCCTGGGAGTGAAGAGTGCCCAGATTGTGTCTGACAGAAGAGCTTACGCGAAATTCTTGAAGGAGGCGGAGGAAAGTAGACTGCATATGCAGGAAATAAATCCTTTGTATATTTCTCCTATTTCGGAGTTTCGAATGCCAGAGTCGTATCCGAGGGATAAGAATGATTAGATTTGGGGTAACTTTAGACGTGCGTGTTTTGTTTTATTTTGTGGGACAGTGTGAAAGTGTTTTATAGATTTTTCGAAGAAGTATATATTTACCTCACGATAAGTTTAATTTATGTAATGATTGTGCTAGTCGTGTCTAACGTTTAAATAATTCAGAGATAATTCTTCTGCACCAAACAATGTACTTAATGTTGATATATTAATAAGCTAAAGTACTTAATAGTTTTGAGTAACAATTAAAATAAGTAAATTATTATAAGTTCCTATTTTGTTAAGTTTTGAGCTGCGTAATAATGTAAACTAGATTTCTTCAGATGTGTTCATATAATAAAATACAAGTTATAGTTTTCTTATTGATATTTTTTTATGTTATAAGTGACCTAAGTAAATATCTACAGTAGAGCAAATAACATTCTATTGTTAGATTTTTATAGCAAAGGTTTTAAAAGTGCTACTGAACGATTTTCAATTATTTCACTCGTAGCCTAACATTAATCCTACAGAACTAAATAATTTTGTAGGTTGTTCCCTTTATCAATGGGACTCCAGTAGGCATTGATATTATTTTTAGTACCAAAGTGAGGTTTTCCAAAATTCATAAATAAAATCCTGGAAAATATCCTGGTTCCTTAATTCAAAGTTTCTCAGAACAATATTTTGTACAAAATGTACCTGTATCGATCCACTACCAGACAAATTCAATCATGCCAAGTAAGGCACCATAGGTAACTGACTCACAATTTAACACACTTGCGCCAATTCTGTTGTTTTATTTTCCTAAATGAATTTGATAGCACTAAAAATGTTACTGTCTCTTTCAACAAACACAGAAACAACAAAGATGGCTATAATTTTAGCGCTATCAAACTTAGTTTAGGAAAATGAAACAACACCAACAAACTAATATTTATCGATCACAAACTAAACCAAAATCGTATTATGACTTACAACCGTATACATAATTATTGCTCGTACAGTCGCATGCAATTATAAGTATACAAAATACATTTTTCAAAGCCATGTCACGTGATGTACTGATGTGAAAACACAGTTTTCAGCACTTGTTGTTGGCAACTTTAAGAATGTTTGTAAAGATTATAACTGACATGATTTAAAAAATTAGATATTGTATACATATACCAGCAGACGACTGTATCTATTTTGCTTAGCATTATAGCTTAATCTACTTTATAGAGCTAGCCGCAACCTTTGCATTATTAAAAAAATCTATGTCAAAATAACTGCTTGCGTCTTAGTTTTGAATTCAACACGAACTATTTTACGAACGTTTTAATATTATATTAATGCATACTTTTGCCTTGCTTCACCTATAATATAGCACTTAACAAATTCTATAGCAATTTTATTAAACATAAAATTGCAGCAGTAAATAATTTACCAACTATCAGTTAAGTTAATATTTGCAACTATAAATTGTCGCAATTTCTAGTTACCTTGTTTACAAAAATTATAAGCCCCCAAATCCAATCGCATTTTTATCAGCCTACTCATGTAAACTTAGAGGATATATTTTTCATTATACAAAGGTATAACGTTAGTAAAACTTTTGTAAACTACTCTCGCAGTTATTTTAACACAACCTTTTGAATAGAGGGACCTGGCCAAAGATACCTACAGCTAGTATCACATAAGGTAGTAAAATAAATTGATAAAATTAATAATCAGATCTTATAGTATGGTGGAAAAGGTCATTAAGACCTCTTAAAACCCGTTGGTTTCAGCCAAGAACAATGAAATGAGTACTGTACTCTTCTGAAATCTTGTAACCATTTTAACATATTCGGTTAGCCTTAGGTAGGTTATAAAATATTAGCTTAAAGCAGGTTCTTACTAAAACCAGTGAAACAACAAGAGTCACAAATGTGACCAGGCTATAATAGCAGGGTGAATTTAAATAACAGGCTTTTAATGTGAAAATAAAACAGATGAGATATTTTAAACTCTAGGTAAGTAGAGTCTGGTGGTCTGTACAAGGATAGCTTATACAGTCACTAAAAAGTATTAGGGAACGTCAATAAAAGCATAATTCATGATTTTGTTACGTATTTATCACAATTTTGTGCGAGTAGTACTTACACATATACGCACTTATTCTTTAAGACTTTATTTATACCCCTACTTATGTATTAATTTGGTAAGGCAGTACTCAGAATCAAAATGTCGGCTAAGCCCATTTACCACTAAAATTACCCCTACCACAATTTTTATTCCTTTAGAAGTATTGATTAACTTTTGTTCCAAACGTGTAAATTGCTACTCTAGGGGCCCGGTTTAAAATACATTACTGTCGCTAGACGCGACTTTAGTGTGTCAAAACTCGAGACTGATATCTTCTGTCAGACATGTCTGTCATGCAAAGGCTGAGGGAGTAGTGTCATCGGTCGTGATTCGCGTTTGGCTTCGAGAAGGTCTATCGATGCAGGGTTGGAGTCAGGCCTGGTGGGGGCTGGACCGTGGCCGTTAGCGTGGGGCACTGCATCGGGTACCAAGCCACGAATGGCTTCTGATACACACTGCCATGGCACTATCCTGGAATAACAGAATTACAGTTTAGAGAAAAAAAATTGTATGACTGATAAAACAAGCAGATGGTTAACCTGGTGTTAAGTGGTAACCATCACCTTCAACACAGCAGTGGTGGCTTCACGCTCTTAAAGTATCTACGATTCACTGTCTAGCGTCCATCAACTTCAGGCAGACAGTGCTTGTATCACCGGCATTCAAACCTTTCGAATAGAAACAGCATCGCTGCTTGGCGGCAGAAATAGGCATGGTGGTAGTGCTACCTGGTCAAACTCTTCACAAAGAGCCTTACTACGCTTAAATTACAAGTTGGTAAATCAATTTGTAGTAAGTCATTAATAGGTAGGCACCTTCATTATTATAATAATTAATCCCTACTGCTTCGGTTAGCTATAAAATTAGCATTATATTTTGGGTAGGTACCTAGGTATTACTTTGTTGTTGCGTGTATTGATCTTCACACTCAATTATTGAATATTTACATAATTTCAAACGCAAAAGTTGGTATTACTCTGCGGTTCACAGATTTCTGATAATGGTTTGTTTTGTCTGTGATAATTGAGTTACGAAACACGTTTGAATTATTTTTTATTCAAAATGTACAATACAAAACCTCCGAAAGTGGCTTAGTTGTGCTGACCCTGATTGTGAAGGTCATTTTATTCAAGCACTTCAGATACGTAGTGATTTAAGAGATTTTTATCATGCATTTATTTATTACTTCTTACAATGTTCAATGCGAGCCAGCTCTTTATTAAGTGAGATTAATTATTATATCATATTGCTTATGTAGCTAATTTTCGTGATGTATTAACTTACCATTTGACAGCTAGGAAGAGGCGGAAGAAGCCAGGAATCAGGGCGAAGGGCTCATTGGTGCGAATCGCCAGTATCACCCGGTCGGCTACCTCGTTCGAGTTCAGCTGAGGCACGAACCTGGAACGGTAGGAATTACGTGATCAGTGTTCGTATAATAACCAAGTAAGTTTTAGAATGGGTGACCGCTAGCGCATAGTAGCATCGTCTGAGCGCTTCCTTGCTTCAGAGGGTATGTTAAAATGTCGGTTTTGGCTACAGCAGACGCCATAATTATTGGTCAGCTTAAAAACTCCAACATTACATATCAAACATTACAAAAAAACCGTATATAATGTATTCTATCAGTTATCATATATAGAAACCAGATAACTCATATGCACATTAGTAAGCTTTACTTAGTTTGCGTCGTTGTATGAGAAGTACCCAGAAAAAAATATTTTTAGAAGCTCATTTTTCTCATTTCACAGCCTTCTTTAGAGTCGAGAAGCTTACTTAAAACTTTGACTAAACTAACCCTTTAAATACCATTAAGGATTGAGAGAGAGAGAGAAATTTGGTGGAACCAATCTCGGGAAGAAGAATCTTGAGTACAATTTCTATCTTAATTTTTTTTATTTACCTTGAATTGACTTCCTCAAACATGCCTGTAGATCTGATAAAATACGGGCATATAAGTGATGTTCGCACTCCTTTGAACCCTCTGGACTCCAGCTCAAGTCTCAGAGCCTCATCGAAGCCGCACGCTGCAGCTTTGGACGAGCAGTAGTCCACCAGCTTGGCTACTCCGACGTAGCCTGCCATTGAGGCTATCGTTACTATGTGCCCGTCACTCTCCTCTATCATTGTCGGCAGGAAGGCTTTAACCGTCTGAAAATAATGGTTTATTAAATAAACTGCGCAAAATACGAAAAAACCTTAAGCTAAACGATGTTATGGTAAGTTTTTAATATATTATTTAGATAATAATCTGCATAGTTTTGATTTCTTAAATGTATTTCTGTTTTGGACTAAACAAGCTATCCTGACATAAATATAAAGCCTTTCAAGATGCGATCAAACATAACTCAAATACGTAATAAGCATTGCAATTAATATCTTGCTAATAAAATTACAGTTAGGTATTGCAATTATTTACTTATTCTACTGCATATTATATTACTAAATTATACAAATTTATCTACCATATGTTCATGAACAGAAAGATTATCTATTAGTAATTAACTACCTATTAGTATCAAAATAAACAGAAAGATAAGTAGGTAAGTATCTATTGCAGTATCTATCTCATTCACGCACATGGATACAGTTTACGCCACGGCTTGAAGGATCTTAAAACATATGTTTTAGGTACGTGTTTCATATTATAATTCAGTATAGGAACATCTCGAAAGGATGCCAATTCCACATCATGCACATATGCGGAAAAAAAGACCATGTGCGTGGTGAGGTTTCAATGATCTTATGTCGCTAATGCGAAGAGCGATGGTAGAACCTCGACGCTAGGATGAGGTCAATCCTGTAGCTGTATAATGTAGTAGTAGTAGTAGTAGCTCTTAGTAAAGGGCTCGTCCGGTGAAGTCCGCTTCCTGTGTTCCGGTTTGAAGAGTGTGGGTGCTGGTGAAGTTACAGGCACAAATGGCTTAGCATCTGTATACATAGACATAGACATAGACATAGACATAGACATAGACATTTGTTTATTTACTACCAAGACACACACAAACCAACAAAAACACTAAGACATCAAAGATGAAAGATACATAAAAGAAAAATCGTTGCTTGAGCACTGTGTCGTGTTTCTGTGTGCCATAGTAGTACAAGGGCTACGACTCAGCATGATGCCTGGCTACTGTGAGGAAGCTAGGCGCTGGTATTCTGTCGAGACCTTCGATCGATACACCTTGTGAGATTTTTATGTAGCGTTGTGTCAGAAAAATAAAATACCTTAGGTTGATGGACGCAGAGCAGTGCATCGTAGGGTAAGTTTTAAAAAACGTGGCCTGCGATGCATTACATTATTATAGGTAATGGAAACTACTTAACATCAGTTGGGCCATCTGGTTGTTCCATAAGCAAGTTGTATAAAAAACACAAGCAGAACCCACCTCATGTTGGGAAATATACTTTTACCTATAATAATTGTATTTCCTTATACAGCCCGTCTGCTGAACTTGTAGATATCCAATGTGGCATTGCACTGTCTTAAGTGCCTACCCTTCAAATAAGAACTTAAAAAGCGAGCAACACTGCTTGGCGGCAGAAACCCTCAACTTATTTAGAAAGAGCTTACCCAAAAGTGCGCCAAGATATTAACATCGAATGTTCTTTGTATAAGATGGTCAGGCGTGTCTAGTAGGTATTGGCCAGACACAACACCGGCGTTATTTATGAGGAGATTGACCTGAAACAAAATAATAAAGTGAGCAATTTCGTACTCAAACGTTTTTAGGGTTTCGTACCCAAACGGGACCCTATTACTAAGTCCACTATCTGTCTGTCTGTCTGTCCGTCTGTTACCAGGCTGTATCTCATGAACCGTAATAGTTGGAGAGTTTATATTTTCACAGATAATGTATTTCTGTTGCCGCTTTAACAACAAACAGAATAAAATAAATATTTAAGGGGGCTCTCATACAACAAACGTTATTTTATGCCATTTTTACTATAGATTAGTACGGAACTCTTCGTGCGCGAGCCCGACTCGCACTTGGCTGGTTTTTCATATGCATAAAAAGATAAATTATCAACACTCAACCGCTCGTTAAAATTTATTATCTGTGTAGAAAAACAATTAGGTAGGTACAGACAAATTTTAAAAATACCTGTTCGTCAAGACGAGTTATTAATTTTACAGCAGAATGTGTAAAATATCGCAAATTAACATCGACTTGTTTAAGATCACTGAACTTTATTTAATTTTTATCGAGAGGAAAAATAATTTCTGCAAACTTTAAAAACTTATTAATGCCAGAATGCTTTATTATTGCAGATCAGTAACTGGGTATAGGTCCCTAATTTCATCCAAATCTGTCCAGCTGTTCTGGCCTGATTGGTGTTTTTATTATTAGTAAGTATTGGCATTACCGGTTTAAGTATGTCGGTGTAACATCTATTTGTTTATATACTGTACCTGTTTGTACAGTTACATGTACAATTAGAAAAGTACAAAACTTCAAACATAAAAGTACCTTTCCCACTTCCTGTTCAACCTTTTTGGCGACCCTGTAGATATCCTCTCGACTAGCGAGGTCCACCACGTAGCCGTAGCATTTTCCTCCAATACCTTTCACCAGCTTCACCGTGTCTTCTAATCCTGAAAAATGATAATTGTGAAAATTAAAATTATACCTAAGTTTTCTTTTGCATATCCAAATATAAAACTAATAGTCTGGGGCAATTGTATTTATAAATAGAATATATATATACCCTTGGGAATCATTTTGCCCTTTGAAAGCCCCCCGTTATCTTGGAAGCCACGGACAAGGAAAGTCGATTGTGTCCGGAACCCTGGTATTTTTAGGGTCGATTAACCTCTACATCCTGTACTTGAGAACAAAGCAGACAAAAGGTTAAAAGTTACCTATAGCAATGAGGTATTCTCTACCAAAATGAAAAATTGTTGTTGGCTTCGGGAAACTACTAAAAATAGATACGTAGGTATTTCAGATTGGCAATAAATGTAATAACGGGAATAATATTAAAAACTATTACGGCAATGGGTCAATAGGCCCGTAGATGAACGAGAAAAATGGTTAAAACAAATTTGACGACCGATGTGGCGCGGCGGGCGAATGTCCGCCTGCGACGCAGAGGTTGCGGGTTCGATTCCCGCCTTGGGATAAATGTTTGTACGAACTGCAAATATTTATTTCGGGTGTTCTGGGTATTTTCTATGTATAATAAAAAATATCTATGTACGTAATATAATATTGTATTAAGTATATCAGTCATCTAGTACCCATAACACAAGCTCTGCTTAGCTTGGGGCTAGATGATGCTGTGTGGATCGTCCGGCATTATTTATTTATTTATTATTTATTTATTTTGATAACAAAAAGTATTTTTTTATACACAATTGAATCAGCAAATTTTTTCTAAACCATTTAACCTACCGACCTCTATTTATACTTACATAATCTTGTACCTCGTTCAGAACTAAAAAAAACCAGTTGCTGACTTAGGTGATATTAAAAAAATTGCAAAGCAAAAAACATTGATGTGTTGTACAAGCAACAAAATGATTTACTATAGTAACAATATTATAGTAAATCATTTTGCTTGATATTTTATCATGATTATTGAGTAAAAAAATAACGGATCTTCGTCTGCGCACGTAAGTTCTTCCTGATTGCCTGATCGTTCGGTTAATATTGTTTTTGTAGAATGTACAGCAGCTAAGTAGGCAAACAAGGAAACCAATTAGTAGTTTTAAGAAGATTCTTTACTCATCTTGCGTTCTCAACGTGTACTTCCTCCTTACTACTGGCTAGACTGGTAGAGTTGTAGTTTTAACTCTACTGTAAATGTACACCTGAGATAATCTAGAATCTAAATGATCTAAGATGATTTAAGCATCTAGATTTTTGATGCTTAAATCTTCCTAATAAGTAAGTACAAGTGTATGGCTTAGGTTGCTTTTTTATACCTCCCATCCGCACCAAGCGTCTGTTTTTTATACTATAATCTGAATCTCTTTAAATCAAGAGTGAATAGGTGTCTTCTAGACCGTAGGATAGTCTATGCATGTTAAAAATAACACTTATTAATCGAACAACCAGTTGACCCTGACGTAAATTTACTATCACCTATAAACAGAAACACAATTTTGCTGGTGGGGGTCCACCGCGAGAGCTGTCAATAAAACTGTTCAGCAAGCGAACACGATAATAATTTTGTAAGAGTTGCGTGTGCGCATTTCCTTCACAGGGAAGCGTTCCCGTAACACTGATACACGCACGTGTAATTTGTTGCTCTTGATATTACGTGAACAATGTAACTGGCGAAACGCGTGTGCTGCCTTTCAACGGGTGCTGAAACTATTACAGTTCATGTACGGAAACATCACAAATAGTTTTCTTGGGTAGACAGGTGACTACTACTTGAGATGATATGATTATTATATGTACCCCGTTTAAATTCTTTGTCATTTCGTTTTAATTCAATTTACGTTTGAATGCACATCGTCAAACTAACTGGCGTAATTTTCGTAAGATACCTAACCTAATCTACATACATGTTTATTGTAACTACAAAAATACATACTCTCACCAGGGCAGTAGAATTATTTAAAAGCTTTACAAATGCTATGAAGATTTGATTATATTAAAAGCAAAATGGAATATATATAGTAGGTAATTATCAGTGTATTTGTAATTGCAGCTAACATACGAGTACATAACCAGCTGCCACTATGATAAGGACGTAACATTGATTCACGTAATTGGATAATTTGCAAGTGTTCTTGGCCGAATAGTCTTGAAATATTCGGGTTAAACTGAATGGACACTGTAGGTACAGTCAGCTGCACTAGAATGTATATAGTTCGTAACTTTCAAACCGATATCAAAACCTTATCGTAAACTCTAAAACAGTAAAAACTCAAAAATCATGAAATTAGCTGGTAAGTTCACTTATTTCTTTAGTTTTTGCCTTGTAAATATTAATTGTAACGCTGTAAAACCATTCTGTAAGTTACGAGTTGTATACATTCTAGTGCAGCTGACTGTACATCGCGTGATGCATCGACTCTACTGAGTATCCTTCGGACGGTATTTTATCAATTAAGGATTGTTCTAATTATATTCTTTAATTCAGTGTAGACTGTCTACGGCGTAGAACTTTCTACGAGAGCCTACCCGCAAGCATCGTAATTTCTACCCTCTTTTTTGTTGGTGCACTTTTTCTGCATTCCACATATTTGTTTACTATGAAATTTTAGATATTTATTTTATTATGAATTAAGGAAAAAATACGTGGATTGGATACGAGAAGAAAAAAATATAGATAGACTAGCAAAATGCGCGCGACATCGCCAGCGTGAAGTTATTCATATACAAACTTACCTCCCGCACTCGTTTAGGGATTGAATTTCGGGAAATCCTTTCTTAGAACATCTCTAAGCACCAAGACAAATAAACATACCCTGAAAATTTCAAGTCTCTACGACCAGTGGCTGTGCGTTGCCTATATATGCAACATATGCTATATAACATAATTATGCTGGCTGACATATGTCAGCCAGCCAGGACAAAGGTTCTTATAATTGGTATAGATATGGATAACTTACGTATTGTACGATATTTTGTAAAAATTATTGTGTCTATAGCAAGTTATTTGATATATACAAACAATGATATACACAAGGATTCAGGATGAACCACGCTATCTTCAAAATGAAGTCGGATTGCAGAGGATTGATTTTCTTTTAAATTTGTAAAAAGCCGTAGTGATCAAGCCTGGCACATTAGTTTCATGTTTGTCTACCTACCTATGTTCTATTCATTACGTAAATGCGTTGCTTAGTTGCTCACCTTTGATAATCGAATAAAGTATAAAAAGCGGAAGTGTTTTATTCGGCTGTCTGGTTTTTGTGTCAAGTTTGTATCTGGTAAATTTATCTTGATAAATACCTACCTACTAACATCAGTTATGGTTCTAGAATGTTTTAGATTTAATTTTGTAATGATAATTGATTAGAGCTAGTAAAACAGGATATTCTTTCAAAAAACACTTTTCATAATAGGCGGCACCTTTTTCAAACAAGTTCGGTTGATTAAGATTTGTAGTTTCTGGTTATGTTTATGTTTTCACCAGAAAGAAAAAGAAAAGAAATAGCTTTCACGACTTTAACCCCCCCCCCCTGACTTTAAATGGTTACCTCTATCATTCATACCAGTAGGTTATCAGGTAAATCAAAACGTTGTTTGTGTAAAATACTCTGTGAGCACAAAGCAAATTGAATCAACCCGTTTTTCATTCAATTCCCACGGTTGTCTATGTAAATTTTATGCAGAACTCGAAGTTTTTTTTAAATTGTTTTTTTACGTAAATTTTTTTAGATTTGCAATGACAAAATGCAATATTAGACCTTAACACATCGCATTTACATTAAAAACGACAGTGCTCAATATAAACAAGGTTACAGAAACACGATCGATTCAGCTAGTAGGTCAATGTGAACCCTTTTAGCTTTTCAGTGGTATTCTGCAGAGGATGTAGTTCGCCTTTTAATTCTAGGTGTTCAATTTTCCTCGTATTTAAATACTGTTTTTCAAAGGTATTGATTACCTTGTATTTTATTATTATCTTTTATTTTCCGGGTGTTGCGTTGGGTCACAAGTCAACTCTTCTTCAAAGGCATTTGTAACCTGCCAGTAAACTATAGGCAGATTAACAAAACCTTGTTTGATTGGCCTCACAGATCCAGGTAGCCTTTGCCTTCTGTGTTGTAGGTTATAGGTTCGATTCCCACTGAGGGCTAACATTTGCCATTTGTGTGATAGACGTAGATGTTTGCTCTCTTTTTTGGGTGTTATATTGTATTTCTAAGTTTGTATTTACAAAAAAAGTATACCGGGTGTAACAATCCGATAGCTGAAACTGCGCATTTAGACCATGATGATGCAAAGAAAATAAAAAAACTTAATAAATTACCCTTTTTCCGTGTATTTGCATCATAAATATTGATGATACGTAATAAAATTAACATAAGTACCTAATTATCTTATTTAAAAACGCGACAAAAAACAACAAAACATCAAAAAAGCAATCTAGCAACCAGCAAAAATAATCGTATTACTCTATCTGTTTGGCTGTCAGCCAAGTGGTTGTAGGTAACTTCCAGAAACGTGTAGTTTCTGGAATTTTCAGAAGTGGTCTTATTACACCCGGTATAATACTTTATACCAGTCATCTGAGACTAAATTAAGTGGTGTTAAAATAACATAACACGATAGCATACCGCAACTAAGTGTTTTTTTTTCTAAATGAGAATCGAACTTTGTCGATCTGACAATCCGTGGATTACTTTCCTCAGTTACAGAGGTAATTAAACCGACACGCACTTACATTAGAAAGATTACATAATTTCAAGTAGATATATAGTAGAAATATCATCTGTTTTCATTGTAAAACAATGTCAGTGTTTAGTCCGAGTTCTTCACGGTTCATAAGGTCGGTAGATGATGGTAGAACAATAACTATGATCTTACAAAAGTTAGCAATTATTTATAATTTATTCATGTTATACACACAATAAGACGTGCCTTGACAAGGTGACAAAGATCTTCAAGTTTAGAAGAACAGAAAGTTTGAACAAAGATGGGTTAAAGTATAAATAAGAGGTAATGTCTGTCTTATTTAAGAAATTGTGCTTAAAGTGTCTTTGACTTTACTAACATGCGACAAATCGTTTTACTTTCGTAAGGTCTGTAATAGTTCTGTAGCTATTGTGCCGCGAGGCTGTAATTTCAGAGAGAGCAAAATTTAAATATGTAATGGGGTGATTGGTGGTACAATAGATTTGTTAATACAAATCTACTGTGCTTAGGGCAGTCATCTGTCTTTAGTTTGACTGGAATTTGAGTTTCATCTTGCTTAGATCTTCCATTAAAAAATAACAAACACGATCCTACCGGGGCTACCGACAACTCGGTTGCATACTTTATTAACAACCAACTTAAGCCCTTAAATGTCATGTATTAGGAGTCTCGGTACGGTTCAAGAATATGGACTAATATTCTATGGCTTTCTATTACCTATAAAAAACAATCTAGCACAAAAATGAAAGTTAGGCATCATTTTGACAGTTTGTAGTAGTACTTTAGGAGCTCACGGTAGAGGGCCTGGTTAACATTCATTAAGTACATTATAAAATATTAAAATATGCAGTAACAAATTTAAACAACGTGTTTACAAAGAAAATAGTTGGCACATACAGATTTGCTGTCGTAATTAGTTGTGTTGTCAATTCTAAGCAGGGGGGAAACTAGGAAAGCGACATGTTGCATAATTTGACTAACTTGGGGGTATACTCTACCAAATGTAATGAGGTGAAACTTTAACCTAAATATTTATACTAGGTACTAAGTACTATTTGTACTCACTGAAAAACGGCCACCTTACTCAATAAATGTTATGGCTTTTGAAAATTATGAATAAATAATAAATTAAAAAAAAAACATCACCTTTAGAATGCTATATCATGAGTAACGTGGGCTATATACCCGTGCAAAGTACGAAGCTCAGGCTGGTTACTAATGAGGAGTATAGAAAACAAACTCTTTTGATGTATTTTGTTCTATGATCAATTAAATTGATAGTCACTATTCAACAACATAATTATGGTCATCAGTGTCGTTGTAAAGCCTCGTGCACAATGCATAAAAGTAAACTACTTATTAAATTCGATACACACATGAAAAGAAATAGCATTACGACATTACGGTAGATGTCCCCCGTAACCAATTATCTATTCGAGATATTTCGAGGATGTCTAAGGAGGGTAGTCAGAGGTACGTTAGGGTAGTACATTTAGTACACACCCACATTTTGCAGTAATTAGTATTCCATACGTGATAGGTTACAATTACAAGCCCATCGCCGCTGCTAAAATACTATTAGTTTCTCACGATGTTTTCCTTCACCGTTTGAGAGCACTGGAATTGCGTTGGTTTATGCGCAAACATACACATATCTGCAATCTTTGTGATATATTTACAAATACACATTTTGTAGCAAAGCGGGTAATATACAGATCTATATTAATTTATAGATGACTTGCTTATGATTGAACAGAAGAATTGTTGTTGTTGTATAATAAAAAATATATATGTATGTACTATATTGTCTTAAGTATATCAGTCATCTAGCACCAATAACACAAGCGCTGCTTAGCTTGGGGCTAGATGATGCTGTGTGGAGTGTCCAGCGTTATTATTATTAATGTAGGTAGGTTTAATTGATTTCTTTACTATTCGATAAACGTTATTTAATTATTACCGCACATTTACTATTCTATTTTTTAAGTTTAATTTGTATTGTTGTGTTCATGTGGCAACATCTACCCAGTAGCGCGCTCTTGAACAATAAAAAATGAGTGTGCTTTAGACCACACTTAGAAGTAAAACTTATGCTATGAGAGAAAGAGAGAAAGAACAGTGCTTTCATACCCCCTCCATGGTAGTGTTAAACGTTTGCCGCAACCTTGTTGGAAGTCGCATTAGAAGTTTTACTTCAATAATATTTGCATAATATGTATAACGCGCTCTTATAAAATAAACATTTATTACAAGCAAGTGTGTACCGTAGTGTAATAACAGATGGAGAGCAATGAGCAATCAAGGTAATCTCAAGATGCAGGTAATTCTGCAGTCTATGACAGGCTATGGCAGGAATTATTGATTGCATGCGTTTCAAGTTTATGATTGAACTTACAGACCACGTATTGAAATGGCACGTGAGTCGATGGGTCTAATAGATTTCTGACTAGATTTCAACAACAATTATAGAATCTTTGGTTCGTACACCCAGACACAGGTCTGGGTGTAATATTATATTCTATGTATGTATTTACAAAAAAATATTGATAAATTCTATCAGTCATCTGGTTCCCATAGTACAAGCTATGCTTAGTTTGGGGCGAGATGATGTTGTGTTAAAACGTCCAAAAATATTGATTTATCTAGTATGATGGTCTTCATCATACTAGAGTACTACTAGATCTCTTAGTACAAAGTACCCACTCGTAATTCTTCGAGGATATCTAACGGGGTAGTCAGAGGTATGTCCAAATATTACATGTGATAGACAACTACACAGAGTAGGCCCCATTGTTGGTATAGGTATGTAGATAAAGTGTATTGTTATTATTTCTGTGTAGATAAAAAAAACTATTGATTGTTATTTAACTTGTTTTTCATGGACACTGGCTTTGTTGAATCAGTCCAGTTTTGTAACTATTTATTTGCACACATTTGTTTTACCTAGCACCTCAAATGAAACTAATGTTTTTTAGTCCATTTTAATGTGATATTGATTTTGAGGTAAATAAAAGAATAAGAATAAGATACAAACCCACATGACGGAAGCAAGTGGCATAAAAAGATACATTTTGCACTTATATGTTAATTTTAATGAGACAAAGAAGGGAAAAGTTCTCACTTAGTGCGTTCAATCAACTGCTATCCGATGTTTGCTTATAACAATAACAAATAATTTTCCCACACAAAGTAGTTTCGAGTAAAATAAACGATCGGGATTAGTATTTAGGTAAAATTTCGACTTGCAACCGTTACGTATCGAATACCAACTACTGCAAAATGCAGATGCAAATGTAACATTTGAACGTTCCTCTGACTACCCCTATAAGACATCCTCAAAGAATCTCAAGTAGGTACTTGGTACTAAGAGATCTGAGGGGATATCTACCGTTCGCAACTCCGCCCGCGTGGCAGTTTTTTTCCCGTTATTTTTTCGGGATAAAAAGTAGCTTATATGTTAACTTATGTTTATTCCAAATTTCATCCAAACCGGTCTACTGGTTAGAGCGTGAAAGAGTAACAAACATCCATCCATCCATCCATTCTTACAAACTTTCGCGTTAATAATATTAAGTAGGATACCCAGACAAGGAGCAAACATCTATATTTATCTTACAAATCTATATCCTCGGTGGAAATCTAACCCACAAGCTGAGCTCTGAGGCAAGACAAATGCAATTGCGCATACATGCTTCTGATCGGAAAGATTCTTGTAATTTTGTATAATGATCGGCGTAGTATCCAAGTAATTTTGCAATAAAACGTAGCACAGCAGAACGTAGCTAAGATTAGTTTATTTACGATGTGCCTTTCTCCGAATCGTCGGAGAAATGCACCATTAAAATGTAGAATTACTATTTTACGCCTAACCTATTGTTCAGTTACTGCCGTTCATCTGGACATAAATACCTCAAAACAATGGAAAATAAAATCTTATTAAATGTGGCTATCGTCGTTATGATTTATCGTCACTGGTATTTTTTCTTAGGCTGTAATTACTCTTCTAACTACCGGTACCTTACGACATCAAAAGACATCAAAAGATCAGCGAGGTTGTAAGCAGTTTTATTATAGCTACTTATAAAAAGACAGCACTGGTGGGCTAGAGGTAGTAATCACGCCTTCTGGTCCTGGGTTCGAATCCTGGTTAGCTCCGCTTGTTGACATACAAAAAAACGGTAGGAACCAAGCCGTAAGTTTCTTGCCGGTTCTTCTAGGCTTGGTCGCGAGGAACTGGCGCTTAGATTCACCTAAATTTAAGACGTTTCAAGGTGCGGATATTACTGAATAAATGATTTTTGACTTTGACAATGTCTTTCCTGTGGGAGTTGTGAGGTGCTGGGCATGCCATCTTAAAACCCTGTCCTGTGTGACTAATGCCGGTCAACGTCCCGTAAAAAGGGGTATGAATAAAAGGTTGTCCTTTGTTGTATAGGTCATTTACAGTTGATGCAAAGGCCTGTTTATTTTTGCACACATGAAAAGACATTTCTTTGTTCGACTTAGGAAAACCTTAAAAGATAATTATTTACTTGTACAGGATGTAATATAATAAATACACTTGAAAAAGCTCTTTGTCTTTTATTAAAACGTATACACATGACCTCATGGATAATCCCTTAAGCTTTCGATTGTATTGTAGTCTGTAGCGTGTAGCTCAATAGAACACACACACACCTTCCTAAAGGAACTTTATTAAACATTATTTGTATATTAAACTTATGTCTTTGATTGGTCTAATAACCTAATATTGGTTCATACACAAAAACACTATCAAATATTGTCTTCTTGGAATTGTCAAATATTAGAATGCATTTAAAATGAAATACTGAGGGGTTAAGTACATAACTATTTTAGTAAATATTTAAATGTTTATTATTTTCGGGACTAGTAAGTGTAAAAAAAAATCAAGTGTTACGATTTGTTGATGGAACAAGCAGATGGCCCACCTGATGCTAAGTGATAACCATCACCTGCATAACCATTACTGCACAATTTATGCAGCAATAGTTATGCAGGTGATGACAAAGAATTGCCTGACAGGTCACGTTCGTTAGGTACGTGCCCTAGGGTGTACTGGTCAACGTAAGACACACTTTTGTATTTATAAATTATATGGATATGTCTAAAATGTATCATCATCAACATAAGACGGTTGTATTATCTTAGTGTTGGATATTAGCCAAAATGGATTAAGTCAGATATCACAAAATTTAAGTTGAAAATAAACATTATCATCATAATATAAATTATGGGTGTTTGCCGTAGTTACCACGCTTGTAAGGTGGATTATTGACCGTATTATCGGTGTTAAGAACTCATCACTCATGGTACGTTCCCATATTCTATGCCGGTATCATCAGGATCACTGACGCCGCACGGTAGACCAAATCAGTACCGAGTATCCATCAAGTGTCGTCCCTATATTCTAGGTAACAAAGTTTAAAATCCTCTAAAGCGACCAACCACGCGACCGCCGCGCGTTTACTGCGCGAAAATTTTTGCGCCTATAAACGCGCCGTCACGATCAAAAATGTTCACAAAACCTTATTAACGCTACACGATCGACCAAAGTTCAGCCAAACAAAAACTCTACTATGCAAAACTCCGCAGGTACTATACTTGTCTTCGTCCTAATATTTTTGTCTATGATACAAAAAATATTCCATACAAATAATAATTTATGTTCGCTAGCAAAAACATGTTTGTAGGTTTTAGCGTTCCGGCATATATAAGTAAGTACCTACATAAAATGGTCACTTTTTTAGAAGTAGTAGAGCCTTAGTGAAAGACTCGTTTAGGAAAGTCCTACTATGCCTATTTCTGCCGCCAAGCAGCATGCTCTATTCTGGTTTGCAGGGTGTAGGCGCCGGCGAAATTACAGGCACATGAAGCTTTACACCTGTATGTTTTAAGCACGACAAGGGCACGCTTTAAACACTAGGAATACTAGGTAGCTACGTGCCCATAATAACAAAATAATTAACCTTAATTATCATCAAGATTAGACTTTTGCGGTTTAAGCCTTAATACCACTTTAATAGCTGCTGCATTATATCTAAATCGTTTATTGATCTTTTATTTTATTATAATGGAAGTCATTAAACTAAAAACACGATCCAGTGGTTTTGGTAAATGGTAAGCCGAGTTAATACTACAATGCATAAAACACAACCTTAGAATCTAAAATGATTTGTTTAGCCAAACATTATGCACCAATTTTTTTTGGTCCTTTCAAAGCCGAAGGTCCCCACGCAATCTAAATCACATCTTTTATCTAGTTGCTCGCTTGTTTTTGCCCTACTGCACGAATGACTGACTCGCTTTTTAACATTGTACATTACACCCCATAACGCCAGTACCCACCAGCAAACGCCCAGGGTTCAACTGATCGGGGTGAGGGGTCACTGAGCAGACATTTTACGACTTGTCACTTGTAAGGCCTTCGGCGGCTTGGTGTGGGTGCTATCAAGTGTTCTTTTACTATCAACACTGCCTTTGAACGTTTTTAAGTTGATGATGATTGTGATGTGTTACGAAATACTACTGTAACTGTAGTATTAATACATGAAGGTTTTAAAATTATGAATTTTAAAAATGACTGTATATTATTTTTTAACATATACGACGTGTGTATATTTTTTTATTTGGCTATAAATGATTCTAAGCATCTAAGAGGATTTAACGTATCCTTGTTATTTCATTAATTAATATCGACCTTGATTTTACCTGACCTTGACCTTGACCTGCGAGGCAATGCCCTGTTATAGGTAATGGTAACCATTTAACATCAAGTGAGCCATCTGCTTGTTCCAGTAACAAGTCACATAAAATTCAAAAAAGGGGTTGTCAGAGGTATGATCTAAGATTACCAAATGGCAGTACCTCCATGCCATAACTTTAGCAACTCAGATTTGCGAGATAAGTGAATGCATGTGCGTGGTTTAGTGTTGGGAAACGATGCAGCCTCTGGGATTCTTGCGTATACTCTGTATGGAACGTTTTTGCTACACGCATGAAGATGGATAGTTTTGTAATCCGCGATTTGTGTTCAACAAGTCATTATGTTGTACACAATACATCGTAACATTTTGTTATTACCATGCAAAAATATGGCCGAATCAGCGAGATTTTGAGCTTAAAGATGTCGATCTAGACTAGGTTATGTAGAATTTATCGAGGGAAAGTAATCCTGGACGTTGGCATACGCTTATATATCAATGATAGCGAGTCACATAAGGGCTCACGCTAGAAAGTAAATTTTATTTTAGTAAGGGTCGCTGTCATCGAAATCGATGAGGAGGACTACATATCAATGAACATACGTGTGTCCTTACAGGATTAAAATAATTGAAAAAGGAAGGTATTGAAACGAGCGACCTTTGGCTCGGGGTCCTAGGGCTATCAAATGGTATTCGAAAATATTTCTTACGCTGCATAATTCAAATACAATAGATGCAAAGGCCTATTTTAAAAAAAATGTTAAAAGACCACTCTCGTTTCAATAGGAATTGAATTGCAGTAGTATTTGATAATACATAGAGCAGAGCAAGATACATTATAGCAATAGACATATGACGCACCGCACCCACATACATGGAAACCACAAAGTATTTGAATGTCGCATTGTGATACCAATACGAACCTTTGCATTGTTGTCTGTCATAGGTACCTAAAGAGCTATTTAGTTCGCTATTTTATTTGCCGTATCTATCACTTATTATACAAAACTCTATGGTAAGCCGTACTTTAGTAGCTATTTGCTCCTAGAGAAGGCCTCGTCCGGGGAAGTACTACCACCATGCCTATTTCTACCGCCAAGCAACTTGCGTTGTTCCGGTTTGAAGAGTGTAGATGCTATTAAAATTACAGGTACAGGAGGCTTAACACATGTATGCCTCAGTTTGATGGACAATACATTGAAAGATGTGATGGTAACTAATTAACATCACGTGGGCCAAACCTACTTTCCTGACAGTAAAAACTAAAACACACAGATAGGTATATATACTTGGGATTACGCAAAGATTTTACTACTTTAAAATTGTTTTACTTTAGCTTTTTTCCAAAAACCAAAACCAAACCAAATACAAAAAAACGACTCAAAAAACACGTATTAGTAAAAGCGCAATGCTGAAGCAAAATGAGGTATGTAGCTTGACCTCTCCGCAATAGCAGCATAGTTGAAGGTTGAAAAGTATAATATTTTAGTGACGATGTAGTAACACTACCAAATGAGGTTACTAGCCAGCCTCTAAATAGAGTGTAGACCATGAATGAAATCGGAATGTGGTAAAAATATGCATGTTGTAATACTGCGCCGGGTTGTATAGGTATAAGGTACGGTACTTAGGTAGGTACTAAAGTGACATGAAAAGCACTATATATCCCACCAAATCGTCCAGTTTTTACGAAATCCATGCTCTTTTATTATCCGCATTACCTCCCTATAGCTAATTAAATAAATAAGTATTAGTAAAAATGTTTGGAATTTCTCCGACGACAGCGCCATCTTTTTTTCCTTATAAGACAAAGAGGTGAAACAACCACAGCAAAGGCCCACCCGGTGTTGAGTGCGTATACCTTTGTCTAAAATAAAAGCATTACTTAACAGAGCTCGTCCAGTAAGAACGTGTTCTAATATGTGGGGCAAAAAATAAAGTTATACCCACCCCCCTAAAAAAGGAGGAGCCACGTTCTTGAAAACTTTACTCTAGGGACTGGGTAACTCTGGATACAACTGGGTAATGGATCGCCCGTAGGTACATTAGGTACTCTGAAACTTTTCTCTAAGCTAAGAAAACTAAATAACTGATAGAGTACTTTTTATATATCTTGTAACTATATTTATCATCCAATATTTGTATTATTGGTGGGGATTGGCCCCACAACTTACAGAGCAGAAGACATAGCTACAGTAGCTATGTCTTCTGCTCTGTAAGTTATGTTACTTATTTGTGATACATGTCAATACCATCGTCTTCCTGCATTCATCCCACTTCTTGTAGAATTACAGTCAAAGATATCAACACATAGTAAAGCCTAATGGTCTATCTTTTAATTACACAGTGCAATGCATAGTTAGAACATGACATGACGTATTATTTCTGACTCCTTAAGTACAATGGTGTCATTCATCAACTTAACAGTATGTACTTAAGCAGTAAAACGGTACTATAAAAAAAGGTCATAGATGTCGGATTAGCTACTGAGCGGTTGACATAGCAAAGTGTCAATCAAATATTTATATTTGACAGCCGTCACAACTCAGTTAGTAGTAGGTAAGCCTGCTTTCAGTGCTGTAGTTGGTGGGTTCGATCCCCACCGAGAACAAACATTTGTGAGATGAGCATAGATGTTTGTTCTGTGTCTGGGTGTTATATTGCCTTCTTAGTATGTATTTACAAAAAAGTACTTAAATAAGAATTTTATCAGCTGTCTGGTTCCCATAACTTTGCATAATTTGGGGCTTAGTGGGTGTTGTGTGAATGTATGTCAATATCTATTTATTTATTTATATATTAGAAAAGGTTGTGGATCAAGGCTTAGTCTGAATAGGTACTACATCATCAGTCTGAAGAAGTCACGGAACACACCTGTTTCCACGAATAAACATTTTGAACCCGCTTCATCTATCAATTTACCGCGATCTTCCGGTCTTCCGGTTCGTGGTTGCTAACATTTTCGCCTTCAAGTAGCTCCAATTTATACCAGCTAGCTAAGCATAAACTAGCTCTGTCACATGTTTTCGTAATAAAAAGCTAGTTTAACTATGAAAATTTTCCCCAGCAACGGAAAAATACGCAGCCAATTTAGAAACTGGCCTTGTGCTTATGATTTTGTGTATAATCAATAGTTTATTACAAAGTTTATGTAACGAAGTGGTCAGTAAAGTGCTCTTTGTAATATCGAACTTGAATTTACATATTTTTGAATGAAACTGCCTTTGCAAAACCGCATTTTACAACCATTTTTTGGTAATACTAACGTATGATTTTGATGATGACTTTGTTAGGTAGGTACGTATCTGATACATCATCATTTGTCATCAACACTGTATCTAGAATACAATACAATCTATTGCCATTCTTTATATTGTGCCTACCTACGTATTTTACTGTGACATAAACATTTTTGTTTTCTTAAACGATAGTGCAAAATGTTGGCTTATTCAATCAAAATAAAATGCTTAGCCTAAGGTTCAGTTGACGGCTCAAACTCTACCGATATGTTGAGCAACATATCGTAATCAATTATTATTATCGCAATTGAATTACATTAGACCCACCCTACGTACCGTGACGCGTAAAAAGCCTATAGGTCCCATACTTTTTTTATAGAAGTGATTACATTATAGAAGACGCCGAATTTATTCTTGTCTTAAAAAAAAATTAGTCGAATTGAGAACCTTCTTTTTTCGGTTAAAAAACAAAAGACAGTCAATAAGTCGACGCGGGTCCACGTAGATCGCGTTTAGTGTCTTCCTTCCTTTAGATTGTCAAATAGTGCAAAATTGTCAAAGTATTCGAACATACTTTGAATAGAAACGAGACATTTACCATGATTGATTGTTTGATTGTTTCCCGATATTTCGGCACAGTTGCATTCGCCCCGTGACCCCGTGACCCCGTGACAGTTGAATTTGACCCTTGATCATGGCTCTTGACTGTGCCAAATCATGGTAAATACCCCGTTGCTACCCAAAGCCAAAGTTTAAAAAGTTATATTCGAACATAACATAATTCAGTAGGCCACCACCCATGGTGGCGTTTAATATATCTGAGTATCACGTACTAAAAACGCTAATAAATTACATCGTGTCGGTTGCTACTGTGTAGGTACTGACCTTGTTTATTGATGTCCCACAGCACCACAGTACATCCGAGTCTCGCCAGCCTCAGCGCGATGAGACTCCCGAGCCCCCCACCGCCACCGGTTACAACAGCAACACCACCCTTTAGTTCCCTCTTCTTCACCCCCACTATAGTCCTCCACACTGACTGAATTACATACCCTATACCCGCTATAGCAAACACTGTAAGGTCTATAATCGTTTGAACGACGGTGTACTTGTCCCTCATACAATCAGGAATCTCTCGTGTGAGGGGTCCTGGCCTCATCCCGTTCATGTATTCCTGGGTTTCTACTGACATTTTGGCTTTTATGCACTGTTCATCACTTTGTAAAATGTGTTTGTACCTGTAACAAGAAAATAATTATTTTTTTCATAAAATTTTCCAAGCGTACACGACTGCGTTTTCTATTTTAGGTGAATATGTGTGATTTTTTTCTCTGACTGCCCACCATGGGGTCCATGGGTGTTTTATACAATTAGCTACTTCCGGTGATTGGTAGAGAAAATGTCAAAGTACGGTGACCTCGTGATTACCCCAGCTACCCTTTGACCTTTTTAAAAGCTGAGGTACCTTATTTTGACCTTTCGTGTCATATATTATTTTATTTCTCTAATCTGTTACCAACTGTAAAATATTACTTTTATGCAACATAACTTATAATCATTATAAATAACACATTTTGACATGATAAATAGCACGTTTCAATTACGAAACAAAACATTTTTCTTAATATTTCAAGGCTAAGCTAAAAATCAAATGATTCACTAAATGTCAAGAAAAGGTAGTTGGTTGGTGTAGTATTGATGTATGATTGTCAATAACCACAGATTGTAGCACTACTGTTTTGTAACAGCTACATTCTAAATATTTCTTTTACATTTTTTATAATTAATTTCGTATTTTTTTAATTGGTTTTGTAACTCAAGCATGCCGGTACCCGGCATATACAACACCGCTCCTACACAGTAAAATAATGTTCATTGAAGTGCATGGCTTCAAGCCGTCCTGTAGACACACCTTTGAATTTTTTTTATTTATTTACGGACATTTTACACAGTGTATTGATTGACAACACAAATTTTAAGTAGTACTAGGTGTTTGTAAGATAAACACTTCCCTCATTGGCTAGCTTAAGCTGTGACTGTAGCATTAGCCAATGAGATAAACGTTTATCCCGCAAGCAATAATTTTTAGTAATGCTAATGGGCGCTTGCTAGATATTACCGGGTATAAAACGGCAACATGAACGAGCACTACCCTCATTGGCCAATTTTAACAACTGTCACTGTGACATTAGCCAATGAAATGACGGTTTACCTGACAGTCAATAATTTTTAGTAATATTAATGGACGCTTGCAAGATATTGTGTAAAACGACAGTATGAAACTGCGTTTATCGGTTTTCAAGTTGACAACCAGTATTCAATATTTTGCTCGCCAAAAATGATGCCCGTACTTTATACCTTGTGACACAATCTGCTATGTCCTGACTGACCCCCATGCTTATAAACGTTATTTTTTAAATATTACTTATAATGACTCCTGTCACTGTTTGTCACTGTCCATTAATAAAACGACATTAGTTTAATAATCGTTTATCTTTTGACAGATTTTTAATAACATAAATAACAGGCTTTAGTCTCGTGTCTAGTTGTAATTGCATAACATTGCGACATATCTAAGTATGATGGCCGTTACTTCAAAGGTTATAAAAAAAATTGTCGAGTAATATAAAGTTGGTCTTCGATGAACGTCTGGCACTTGTCTGAATATATCATGAATTTATAGCTCCAGAATACAACGGCCATTTATGTCTTTGTTTCACCTCTGGTCCCCATGGCAGCCGTTAAGTTATAAGTGGTAATAAAATACCGAGCAGGGTTAATAAAGTTTTGGTTGATACGTGTGTATATATATCCATGTATATACATACGTATAGTAGGTAAACGTCGTTAAGATGATACTAGTTGTCATTTTTACCATACTAACATTGAGGGGTGTTCAGTTTGACAAGTAATATAAAATTGTCTCGTCCTGAAATACTTATTGTTGTAACTAATATTTCATAGTTAATCAAAAACTACTTGACCATTATGTCTCGAAAGATCCCGAGTTTTAACGCAAAACTTTACCCGTTTTACCCTTGGGGTACGAAACCTTAAAAAAATGTGTTTATAAATTTGAAAAAGTCTGACAAGCCGCTAGTAATGCCTCGGGTGTTACAGGTTAGGCAATGCAAGGCCCTAGCCGCTATGGTAATCTCTTTAAATCAGAATAGTATAAAAAAGTGTAAAATATACCTTCTGCTGTGACAAATAATCTAATGGTAGCCTATTTACTTCACGGTCATGGTGGAGTAGGTATAGCAACTAGCTCCACTCCCATGGTCCTACTCGTTCACACTAGTGTCGCAATGGTGAATGCAACATTGCACAAACCGCGGCGCGGTCCTATGAAGGTCGGCCCTTGTCGTCCCATCAATGTTTATCGTCGATCATCAATAATTGACTGGTGGCATCTCAAAATAATAACTAGTGGTTCTGTGAGAACAGTAGACCTCGCAAGTTCTTATAACCATGCAATAACCACATTCCCCTTTCCCAATTTAAATCCGTTCGTAGTTCACGCTACAGCAAACTTTCCCCCTCCGCCCCACCCTTATTTTCCCTCCCAATGAAAAATCGAGAACCTGAGACGATTATCATCATCAGCCTATTAAAGTCTGCTGCTGGACTGCTGCCTTCCCCATACATGAACGATTTTGAACCTTTTCTATCAATCGACTTCCCGCAATCCTAACAATATCGTCAGTCCATCGCGCAGGAGGACGTCCTTCGCTTCGTGGTCGTCACGCACCAGAATTTGGGCAGCAGTATCTTTTGAGTACCAAACACCGACACCGGCCATGATAAATCCTCTCAAATATTTGGTAGACCTATGTTTAGCAATGGACCTATAAGTTGATGACATGACGTGACAACAACGCTATTTACTGACAAACATTTGTCATTATTACAATAAATAAAAATTAAATATTATCGGTCATCTATGTAAGAAGTTTTCACAAATATTAATATTTATGACATAGGTACGATTCATTAAGAACGCAGGCACGTCTGCATCTCTGATCTCTCATTGTTGGCGAAATAGCTTTTCACAGAGCATTTAACAGCTGGTACAAATGCCATAAAACCAAGTAGTACATAATTTCATTCATGTGCTAATATTCTGTGAAATTTCTTAGTTGTCCGAGTGAGTAGGTTTGCCACAAAAGCTGTGCTTTATTAAGTAAGAATATACTGTAATATATTAGCAGTATTGAGTACAATTAAAGCCTCAATAATTTTAATTTCGGATCAGCCCTGTTTTTTTCGTCATCAGCTTGCATAAGTCCGCTGCTGGTCATGCTATCCTCGTACCCCGTAGGGTTTGCTGTAGTCCAAACCCTCTCCCCTTTCTATATACCAAATTTAATTCGATTAGATCAACGCAAAAAACGCAACGCTTCGAAAGTTCCGCTCCCGCATATTATACATAAAATACAAAGCAAAATCATCCAAGCTACGACGGAGATCTTCTCTATCGATTAAATTATCAGTATTACAAGTAATAACTTATTACTTATTACTAATAAGTATTTCAGTAGGTAACTATATATTATCATTACTACTTTTTTACTTACCAACCTAGTGCGGTAAGAACTAGGTTTGTCATTTACCGTCCCATCGATTGTGAAACTTATTTCAGCACCTAGCGCGCACTAGTTACTACATCATTTTCTATGCTTTGGTCAGCGATGTGTGATCGTTGATGACAAACATCTACTTGCTTGTTGTCGAAAGCTACAATTATTTTCAGTTATGTGATCTATGCCCTGACCGACGAAGACATATAGACAACGCACATCTTACACTGCTGGTCGTAGAGACTTAAAACTCTCAGGGTATATTCGTCATGTATAAACAATGGAATTCCCAAAAATCAACCTATAGAGGGATGCAGCGGGCTTAAAGCTTGTATGAAAAAACTTCACGCGGACGAAGTCACGCACGTTTTGCTAGTATATAATGTATATCATACATACAGTATATAGTATACTATATAGTATATAATATACTAGCGAAACGCGCGAGACTTCGCGCGCGTTATTTTTTTTTCATACAAACTTCAACCCCCGCTGCACCCCTTTAGGGGTTGAATTTCAGAAATTCCTTTCTTAGTACACATCTACGTACCAAGACAAATACATCCTGCAAAGTTCGAGTCTCTACAATCAGTGGTTTAGGCGGTGCGTTGTCTATATGACAATAAGTCAGTCAGTCAGGAAAAAGATTCTTATAATTGGTATAGATAGATTTAATTGCTTCCTATCGGATTAAATTGAGAAGTTAATTTAATCCCAATAGGAAGCTATAAATCACAGAGACTCTATAACTCTATCAGATATTCATAATTACAATGTTATAAATAAAGTTGTAATAAGTATTATATACTTAACGACATTTTCACAGGTGCTTTCACACAACCGTTTTCGTCTAATCGGTAATTGATACCAATATCCACCGGTTAAATGTTGGTAAACACTAGCCTTAGTGAAATCTCGGTGAGACATGTTAAACCCATTTTACAAACCGTAACTGTATTTTGCGGCCTACCACGGTAACCGTACCTAGTCAGTGGATGGCGGTTTTTTACCTTCACCCATAAATAACTATGTTACTCTGGTTCTTATAAAACGGTGAACATCATGTATTTGAGACGCCCGGAATATAGCGAACGCGCGATAAACGTCAGTAACCTACAGATATATTTAAAGTTACATGTATTTATGACTAGCGGCGCGTCTAGGCTTCACACGGGTTTTAATAAGGATCCCTAATTTTTTTAAAAATATAATATAGCCTATGTCACCCGGGGATAGTGTAGCTTCCCAACGATGAAAGAATTTTTCAAATCGGTCCAATAGTTTCGGAGCTATTCAATGCAAACAGGCAAACAATCAAATCTTTCCCTCTTTATAATATAATAAAGATTATTATATGCCTATTTAATAATAATACAGTCATTTATTTGATGGACGTCGTACGCCAGTGTGCGCTGGCGGCAACTAAATCGGTCGCAGTATCCTAGAAAAAACAACTGAAGCCTTCAAGGCGGTCTAGTTGTCAACACAAGATGGTAAAAATAATAAAAAACAAATTAGTAGAAATACTTGTTTGCCTCTTTTTCATATTTTAATAGAACGTACTAGAAATCGAATTGTGTATATATTATGCAGAACCTAATAGCGTAGTAAATTTTATAAATTTGAATAAGAAACGTTTTAAAATACTAGAAAATCATTATACATATTTTACAATATTCGACATTAGCTTCCTAGATTAAATATTATGATCTTATTACTATATCAACATCTTCTAGCGAATATTATACCTACTTATCGGATTGTATCGGCTTGGCTTTTGGTATCGGTTTGTGGCTATGCTGATAAAATTAATAAAATAAAAAATTATTATAGAAAAGCGGTTACTCGCGTCTTCATCCACATTCACGCACTTTACTCACACTCACGTTGAGTTCACAACACACACACTCCATACTCTAGTGTCGCAAAAACATCATAAGATATTCACACCCATGTGAATCCCACACACACACCCTAACTAACGAGGATAAATAGTAGCCACTAAGCCGAATCAAGGCCATTTTGCTGGTGTAGCACATATCACAAAAGCCCAAGCTGCTTAGTTTGGGGCTAGATGGATGTTTAATAAAAATGTCCTCAAAATTTATATTATGTTCTTCTTTCTCTTATTTTTCTGCTATTACTTATATCCTAAACACTAATTATTTTGAATGCTGTAGTTTTTATTATAATGGCACGAAGGCTTTCGCGCGGTTTCAGCGTGGCAGCCGCGTGGTTGAGAAAATCAATATGAGTATCGACTCTATACTCTAGGCTACAATGTTCAAATTCCTGCATTTTGCAAGGCCACCGCCGCATTCGCGTGGTATAAACACGCGTAAATGGTATTTGTCTATACACTTACATAGATCATTACATCGGAATTACTCTTATAATATCATATAATAACCCAGATTGTTATGCCTCACGTGTTTTTGTTGCTTATCATATTGAATCTTCCGTTACATAATGAATGGTACCTATAAACCATCACGCCACCTTACAGTCGGCATCAAAAGTTATGCTAAAAGTAATAACTTGGTAAGTGATCCATTAATCTATATAAACAAGACATGGATTTCTATTTACTACGAGCTTAGGTTAGTTTTGTTCACGCTCATAACTTCTTCGACTTAGGCTTATAGGTGGTTTCATAGAGCACCTCCACTTTCGTTAGATGCCTACCTGTACCGAGGACAAATTTTTACCCTTCCCTTCTTTCTTGATGCATGAGTGACTGTGAAAATAGCAGTTTCAGATATTTTACTTTCATTTGCAAGCAAACTCTTGCTTGCTTATAAAATCAGTATACTAATCATTAGAGAAACAAACAGATAGCCTATCTGATGTTAAGTACCTAACCCAACGGCTTCAGGCCATCTTTACTAACTCTTCCTTGGACCTTGTGCCGACTATTTTTGAATGTAAATGTACCAAATTACAGCGTGTGACAAAGTGGGAAACAAAAGAAATAGCAAATTGGTAAATGGCTTGTAATATCGTAGCGATATGACAACATAAATCCACGGAGCGTGACTGTAAAAGACTTGAGTGCAACAACGAAAAACTAGGTAAATGAACAAGTGTTTATTGTGAGAAGTAGGTACTTCAGTATCGCAAACACTATTAGTGACACTTCAGTACCGAGAGATGTAATAACTTGGTAATGAAACACTGGTTCAACAAAATATACTTTTAGTACAAATAGTAGGTTCCTATGCTGTCATAAATAAATCTACTTGCGTGCCAAAACGATAGCCCACTACAAACGATACTTCCATTTTGAAAATAAAATAAAGCGATACACCCAATTTTAAATCTGTGCACTAGAGCACCGGTCTAGTCTAGGTACTAAGAGATCTGAGGGGTATATCTACCGTGCTTGGAAATGAAAGTTGCGATAATACGTTTTTTTTTAATTCTGTAATTTATTTATTTAATTCTTCGTTGGTGTTATGTACTTTTGTACTCTGAAATTATACTGCCCATTTTCTAGCGTTCTATAAGTTTTTCTTACGCGTCCAACGGGAGGTGATTCTATTTCCTATTAAGACGCTCAACCACCTCCTCTTCTCTGGCCTCCTGGCAAGGGCCCAAGCAAGACGTGTCATACATGACGCGCTTGTCCTCTTCCTTACAATATTTTCCTTAAAGAACTCAAATCGATGTACTTATGCTGCAGATATGGTGGTAAAGTATTTACTTTGAATATCCGCATGAGGCACCTGAGTCATATTATTGATTTTTTCTTTTGTAATTGGCATTCAAGTTTTCAATGTTGAATGGTACGATCTCTCTTTCAAACTGTATTTCCTTATACATTTAAATAAAAAAATAGGTATTAAAATACATTTTGCACGGATGCCGTCTACCCCGCACCTCTAATCTGTGCCCGCACCTAAGAAAGCTTGTATATTTTGTGTTTTTAATTAATTATAGGAACCAGATAATTGATAGGGCGAAGTAGGCACTTCGTACTAAAATACATTGTAGTATAAGTTCGTATCTTTCAAAATGGTATCACAGCATTACAAAAACTTTAAAATCATAAAATAATGTTTGAATTTAGATATTGCTATGAGTAGAAACTTAATATGGCATTCAGCATATTTGTCTTTTTAATTTTTTAAGTTTTCTGTGTACCTAGCTTTTCAAATATAAAATCAGTTTATGAGTTCACTTATTTTCCCAAGTAAATATTAATTATTTATGATGCTGCAACACAATTTTCAACTTGGGACTCTGAACAAAGATCTGTGTTTACATAAATTACTCTTGGTGGGAATCGAACACACAACCTGCAGCGCTGAAGCTACTATTACCAACTACTCTTGAAACGATAAACGAAGTTTCGTATTGTCGTTTTGAATTACACTACGCGGTATGTCAGGCCAACTTAACGATGGATCGGCTACCGAGTTGTCCCGCAGTGTATTACTAAACGACAATACGTTCTCAATATCGTTTTCAAGAGTAGACCGGCTGAGCTGTAGGTAACTGTAAGGCCAATCAAATTACTTGTCTAGTCTTATTAGTCATTAGCACGAAGCTAGTCTCCATAAACAAGTAGCAATCAGAGCGTATATAATAATAAGCACAAAGATACCGTACAGGCATTGGGTTATCTTAAAATATAGTTTAAGATGAGTCTTTATTCACATTTACCATGCTATTTATTGTCTGGTATTGGCTGACTTAACACTATTGGTAGTAACTTTTTCTACAGTTGAGTACAATAAACATGTAATATCTAAGTAGATGTTTGATCTGTGTCTGGGTAATAAAATGTAATTTTCGATGTATTTACAAAAAACACGCACAAACTTTACTTAATATGGGACTGGAACGTGTTTTTAGGGTTTCGTACCCAAAGGGTAAAACGGGGCACTATTACTAAGACATCGCTGTCTGTCTGTCCATCTGTCGCCAGACTTTATCTCATGAACTGTGATAGTTAGAGAGTTGAAATTTTCACAGATGATGTATTTCTGTTGCCGCTATAATAACAAATACTAAAAAGCAGAATAAAATAAACACAAGAAACGTGATTTTGCTGCCGTATTTATTATAGATAATGGTATGGAACCCTTCGTGCGCGAGTTCGACTCGCACTTGGCCGGTTTTTTATGACTACTCTCACAAAGAGCAAGTGGCACGTTGCAAGGCACTGCTAAAACTATGCCGTGGCGCACCATCTTATTATAATTTAAATTTATAAAAATGAGGCTTTGGTAATGAGTAATTTGATCCTGAAATCTGCTGCATTTCTAAAGCAAACTACTACGTGGAATGTGTTCTCAAAAAATTGTGAATATATTATTTGTGTTTATATTCAAAGAGAAGACACTGTGTTATTGTATTCTTAAACACTCCATTTATACTACGTTAATTAATATAATATTTTAAATGAATATAATACATTTTAAGACGTGCATAATGACACAAAAAACGCAAATAGTGTGCATATTGGTTAGTTATTTTATTTGTTTGGCTAAATAAATAGGTTCGAAGGTCTTTGGAGCTAAATATGTATTTACTAAGAGTAAGCATGTGTACCGAGTGTGCCGAGTAAGGAATCCGCTTGCATTTGTCAAAATTCTGACGAAAAGTAACGGAAAGAAACAATTCACCCCCACTGCAATTCTGTTACAGTTACTTCATGAATTAATTTCTCATAAGAAACATACATTATACTAAGAATTTGCCTGAAAATTTAAAGACTACTAGACATAAATAATTTTTTTTGATATTTATGAGTGGTTATATAGGCTCAAACTTTCCAAAAACCAAAAATCCTCTCGAGGGTGTAAAGTGCAAAGTAGGTGTAGTAAGTGTGATAAGTTAAAAATTACACGACGTCACAGGTTTTATATTCACCATAGTGTAATGCTAGAAAACTAGCAAAAAAAAATTTAGTGAATTTTTAAAAACGGTATCTAGCCGATATTATATGTATTTATTATTTCCTACAAATAGGCGCTCATATTATATTGGTTTCGTTTTCTCATAAAAAGCCTTTACAATGCAAATTTGCCACCACACTGGTTATTTCACATGGAACACTACTTACGCAAATTTTATTTAAACGTAAGGCAATTAGTTATTCACCTAAATAATAAGGTTTTGGGGCGAAAGTACCTAATTATTTCATAATTATTTACCCAAGGTTTTTGGAGGCTATCGTTTTTAGGGTTCCGTACCCAAAGGGTAAAACGGGACACTATTACTAAGACTCCGTTGTTTGTCTGTCCGTCTGTCACCAGGCTGCATCTCATAAACCGTGATAGTTGAAATTTACACAGATGATGTATTTCTGTTGCCGCTATAACAACAAATAACTAAAAAACAGCATAATATAAATATTTAAGAGGACTCTCATACAGCAAACGTGATTTTTTGCGCTTTTTACTATAGATAATGGTACGGAACCCTTCGTGCGCGAGTCCAAATCGCACTTGGCCGTTTTTTTGACATAAAAAGACCTTACCAACACTGACCGAAGTCCATTGTCCATTTTAAAAAAACTTACAAAACTAATAAAGTTGCGGAGGTCAACTGTGTTTTTGCACCTCAATAAACTCTTGACTCGTTTTATTTTACCTAGATCAAATGACTTGTATACCTACAAGTCCTACAACAGAAAATACTAGCCGAATCGCCCGCGACTATGATTGAGATAGCACTTATAACAATCTTTGACCTAACTTACTGGCTGGCATAATACAACCACAATACTGGTCGTAGAGACCTTAAATGTTCAGGGTATGTTCGTCGTGGTGCGTGGTGTACTAAGAAAGGAATGACCGAAATTCAATCTCTAAACGGGTACAAAGGAGGTTAAAATTGAACACACGGAAGAAGCCATTCGCACAAGCTTTCATATAAATTTCAACATTCGCTGCACCCTTTTCCGCCCCAACGCACTAAGACAAATACCCTGAAATCTCTAAGAACAACGGTGTACGAGCATGTCAGTCAGTGAGTCAGCCATTGATTTGAATCTAATATACAGATACAAGCTTTGTTTATACCTACCTACTATGTTATACAATAAAAAATAGCATAAGGGCGGGTTTATACGGCGCGAAAGCTTTCGCGCGGCGGCCGCGCGGCCGCCGCGCGGTTGAAAGATATTTACCGAAAATCGTCTCTATGTTCTAAATAATAACGTTCAAATTCCTACGGCGCGAAAGCTTTCGCGCGGCGGCCGCGCGGCGGCCGCGCGGCCGCCGCGCGGTTGAGAGATCTATACCGAATATCGTCTCTATGTTCTAAACAATAACGTTCAAATTCCTGTCAAGCAGCCAACCGCGCGGTCACTACGCGGTTGACACAAGTAAAATGAAGACATTTTAACCCCTTTTTTCAAGTTAGGGGTCCACGGGGTCCAATTTTGAAAATAATAAAAATGATCTTAGTTTGACTATAAAATTCTCGGAACATGATTTTAACCATAACTTGAGTATCCCCTACACTCTTTGCTAGGGATCAACTTGAACTTTAGTATGCAGTGTTTGAATCGTTTTCAATGAATTACGATCAAGTTAAAATAAATATAATGGATTAAATTGTAATAGAATACTGCAAAATTTGGATATGTACCAAATGTACTATCTGGACATACTTCTGACTACCCTTTTAGACTTCCTCGAAGAATCTTCAGTAGGTACTTGGTACTAAGAGATTGGAGGGGATATCTACCGTGCTTGGGGAATAAAGTCATAAAACTATTTCTTTCTTAAATATAAAAAGAAAGGCTCAACTTTACAGTATAAGAAGGTAGACTATGACCTGATCATTGAGTTGCAACTAAGATGCAAGAGGATTACTGTGGAAGGCTATGTACAAAATAACGATCTCTATAGGGATTCGGGACATTTACATAGAGAGTTTGTCCATGATGCCACTAAACAATATACGGAATCTTCATCACCATAATGATGTCGAGGCTAATCAACTCTTTGATAATCAAGTTCTTACTAGAAGATAACTGACAAAAAACTTTAATGTTAAAAAGTACAATTAATAACAAACTATCGCAACGTAGGACAAAAAAAATAATTTTTTTTAACCTTGGGGTCCCTGGGACCAACAAATTATTAAAGGTTAAGTAAGTCAAAATCATCAAAATGATGCTGTCAGTGAATGATACTGTGGGTAATATTAAATAAGATCATATCTGCTTTTTTCAAACTTTATAGAACCCAACATCATCATCATCACCACTGCTGATCTGGCCCACGTAGGTCTCTACTATTACGCTTTCAGGAAGAACTAATTTAACTTTTGCGCCAACTTCCCGCAACCCCAATGTCGTTGGCCCACTGGATTTTGTGCATTATCTTTCAGTTCATGGTCGCCATTTGAGAATCATTTATTGCTCTGTGGTTCTACGAGATAAATACCCATTGCTACTTTAACTTGCTGATTCTGAAAGCTATGTTGGTGATTTGGTTCTTCTACGGATTTCATAATTCTTGATTCCATCGCGTAGGAAAATTTACATATATTATCATAACATAACTTTCTTTTCTAAGTGAGTGATATTTCAATAGTTCACATTTTATGGAGCTGAGCTTCTATTATAAGAGAGATAGATAAAATTATCCACGGTTTTCAGGTTGAGTGTATCTCAATCACAATACTGCCTGTGGTTTGGTAACCTATAGTGTGAAATGCTTGACAAAAGGGAGAAATATTCAGCCAAGCTATTCTTTCAAATCATATTATATTTATAAAATATTTTAAACCTCAAAAACTGAGATTCATTTGCAAAAGAAGAAATAAAGTGGTGATCAGCTGTTTAATATATTTTGAACCTCAAAAAACTGAGATTGACTTACAAAAGAAGATATAAAGTGGTGATCAGCTGTTGTTACGCCATTCGAGCTAATTTAAGTACGTTCGATTTTAGGTCCTTATTTTTATGTTAGCTAAGTAAAAAATCTGCGAGGTTGACGACAAGAAACCATACATTAGTAAGCTCGCCAATGGTATTTTCAGAGTGGTTGTATGAGTGTGGCTCCCCTCTATCAGCCGTAAGAGGCAGAAATAAGACAGCACAAAAAATATCAAAAATGCAGTTTGGGTTGAAATACTAGAAAAAGAATTCAACACGGATCTAGTCCACAGACGGCAGCTTTATCAACGGTATATGTGGATAATCTTTACCAAATATAAGAATTTTTGTCCTGACCTAATAGACAACGCACAGCCTAAACCGTAATGTAAACTGGTCGTAGAAACTTAACATTTTCAGGGTATATTTGTCTTGGTACATAGAGGGGTATCAAAGGCAAGGCCCTTACACTCAAACCGTATAATTAAAACATAAAATAAATCATTAAATAAAATAAAAATAAAATTTCAGTGCCGGATATTTAAACCATCAAACTGGATGTTATTCTGCATTAAAATCTCGCATAAAAAAAATGTATTACGATCTTTTTTGAAATCACCCATGAAATCATTGTTCATTTGTTCGGGTAAAATTTTTCTATGCTTGCGGCCACCGTGATTTCAACTCAATTTACTAGACCAAAACGTTGAAATTCCCTGATACCGAGCCAACCGCGCGGCCGCCGCGCGGTTGACAACATCAATATCGAATACCGTCTTTATATTCTAGAAAGCAACGTTCAAATTCCTGTCAAGCGGCCAACCGCGCGGCCGCCGCGCGGCCGCCGCGCGAAAGCTTTCGCGCCGTCTAAACGCGCCGAAGTCTGTCATGCCAAATTGATCATCAGTTTCGTCAGTGGTGAAACGTAACAAACAGACAAACACGCGCACATTCGTATTTTATCTCATTTTTACTATACATTGGTACACATTTTGGTGAGATGAACCACTATCGGCCAACAAAATGAAAGTAAGTACTTGTACTTTAATATATACAAAATACATTAATGTACACATCATATACATTAATTTTGTATATATTGTATTAATGTATACAATGTATACAAAGCCCGTAAGCGTTCAGTTGTTTTTTTCATTTTGATTTTTCAGAAATCATTATAAAAAGTTTGCAGCTGCCGTAGTACGTTCTTGGTGGGTAATTTTAAACTAAGTACAGGCTTGCTAAGATGAGCTACAGTACAGATGCATCAGAAGTAGTTTTAGTCACACGGGCTAGTAAAGTAGAAAGCATTCGAGAGTTACTAGTGCTAATTTGCTCTTCAGATGACACGCAGTGTTAAGTGCAGTATGTCTGAGGTAGGATGCGTGTAGGTACAGTCAGCGAAAAAATACAAATTTACACATAAGAGTTCGGTCTCAAAATCATTTTTTAAACTTCATAATAAAAAAAAAGGTTTTTTTTTCCTGCAGCAAAAAGTACGTGTTAGTATGTAGTTTGCTATCATAGGGCACAAACTATTTACATTCCAATCGGCATCACAAACGTCTAAATAAATGTGTATTGTCTAGGCACTTCTAATATTAGTAAGGATTATAGCGACCATTAGTTTAATATGTTCTAAAATATACTGTTTTGTTTTTTATTTACTTATTCATTTTTTTGTAATATTGTAGATTATTCTAGTCTTCTTAGATTATAAAGCAAGACTAGTCTGGAAGAGATCGCTCACAGCGATAAGACTGCCCATTGTACTTCGCTGTAGCTCCTATAAAAATTATAACTGTTTATGTCCTTGTGGTGTACAATAAAGAGTTTTCTATCTATCTATCTATCTAAAGCAGGTAAGTATTATTGACTGACTGTACCTGCAACAATATCCAAGTGCAATGTAAATACAGGTGTGAAGCCTCTGGTGAAGTGACGCACTTATTCGCGTCTAGCAGTCATCCATCCTGCCATTATTTGTTTACATGTCTATTTAAAATATATTACTGTTACTATGAAATATTTCACCGTTGAAATTGAAAGCATAACTGCTAGGGAAAATTTGTTCTGCAGGTCTACTCTTGAAAAAGATCAATGAAGTTTCGTATTGTCGTTTTGAGTTACACATAACTTATAAAATAATATGGTTTTTTTTGTGTGATTTCGGTGGAATTTTTACTAACATTGAAACAATTGAAATGTAATGTAATATGTGCCATTTAAAAATAGTTCCATTTTATTCAAAAAATACACTACTGTTTTCGGAGTGCAAGCTATCACCGTACCAAACTTTACCGAGATTAGTTCGGCGGTTTGGCCGTGAAAGCCTAGCAGCAGACACACTTTCGTTTTTATAAATGGGATGAATGGAATGGTGGTTAGTACAAAACATGTAGTAAATCCAATGATCGCTACGCATATAGATATTATACACATAATATAATATACGGGTATAGGTACATCTATAATATAAATCTATAGCCATATACGACTTAGTCCTAGCTAATATACATTTAGTGACGGCCACGAAATTTATTAAATTTATTTCGCTATATCATGTATTATTTCACCTACTTCAATATAACGCTATGTTAAGCAGAATTTTGTGCGAATGACTGATCAATTCTAATGATGAAGTTTCTAGGCTGCCCCAAGGTCTCCATAAAAGTCATAAAGCATTTATTCATTTTCGCATCAAGATTATAGCAGGCATTTTAAATCTCATCATCAGAGCTTATTTGAAAGTCTTTTGGGATAATATATCAAATCTTAAGATTTTTTTATGTGCTGTACTATAAATAAGTTATGGAAAATGAGATATTCCAAAATCGACGATAGTCTTCGAAAAAATCTTAAGATTTGATATATTTGACCCCGGTCAAGAACAATATTTTAATTGTTGCCCCAAATTTTATTGCAGATGTATTCATTGGAAAGATTTGTAAGCAAACCTCCTTGTACTTATCATCGTCTCGCCTTTTAGGGCTGGTCACCCATCAAAAGTGAGCAAACACTTAATTAAGTCCCATCAATGACGACCGATGTGGCGCGGCGGGCGTATGTCCGCCTGCGACGCAGGGGTTGCGGGCTCGATTCCCGCCTCGGGATAAATGTTTGTACGATCCGCAAATATTTATTCCGGGTGTTCTAGGTATTTTCTATATTTAATAAATAATATCTATGTACGTAATATATTGTATTAAGTATATCAGTCATCTAGTACCCATAACACAAGCTCTGCTTAGCTTGGGGCTAGATGATGCTGTGTGGACTGTCCAGCATTATTATTATTATTAATGTAAGAAATCAACCATAATATTGGTCACCGAGGCATAACGGCCACAGTATTATTACTCCGAGCGATTCGAAAGTAGGCCGTTTGAATTGTATTTGATTGAAATTTTAGATTTTTGGAGCTCTGAAAAACTTGATTAACTTTGCTTGTTATACTGTAATTATTTATTCTTTAGTTGAATCAAAACTTAAAGTAAAGTTTTGGAGAATCAGCTATACAATTGAAATTATTATCGACCTAATTTTTACTGGTTCAAAATTTTAAGGTTTGAACCTAAGTATTAAAAGGTGAAACACTATATACTGGTGTAATTCTAGACACTTACTTTTTAGATTTTATATTCTTTTAGATGACTGTTTTAGCTAACTATGCACACTGTTTTACCAAAATTATAGTACATGAGTCAGTAATATACAGCTTTTAATATATATTATGTCGATTATAATAGACTAGCGAAATGCTCGCGAAGTTATTTTCAACCAAACTTCAACACACGCTCTGTCCGTTTAGGGGTTGAATTTTGTGAATTCCTCTTGTTACATACACTTCATACCCTGAAAATTTCAAGTCTCTACGACCAGCGGTTTAGGCTTTGCGTTGTTTATATGTCAGCTAGTCAGTCAGTCAGGTCTGGACAAAGGTTCTTAAAGCTTACTAACTCATTTTGATCAAAAAACTGGTATTTAGTTTCAATATTCATTTTAAGACATGGGCCATATGTTAGAAGGGACACCTCGATAGAGTTGTCTAAAAATAATTTATGCAATCTCACATTTGACTTCTAAAGTAGCTATCTGTCAGGGCCCTAATATGTATTTAATATATCAGCCATAAAATGAAACAACAAATACATGGGAGGTCAACAAAATATGGTGTTTCGCATGAGTATAAACTTACATATAATCATTTAAGGGCTAATATAATTTGTATTCAAGATTAAACTGAGGTTATTGGCTTCATGCAATATAATGTTATGTATCTAATTTTATGAAATCTTTGATCTATGTGTAGATTATGTAATTGACCGGTGTATAGGTTAACCGTCAAACTTATAAACGTGACATAGCTTAGAATTAGTTTTGTGATTATTTCACACTACGCAAGAGAGCACCAGTGGTCTAGTGGAAGTGACCCCGCCTCTTGATGCTAATATCGTGGGTTCAAGCCCGGTCGTGCACCTGTGAGCAATGCCAGTGCTCTCAATCAGTAAAGAAAACATCATAAGAAAACCGGTTAGTATTTTAGCAACGGCGATGGGCTTGCCTCCTTTCACGTAGGTAATACTACTACTGCAAAATGTGGGCATGTCAGGTATGTGTTAAATGTAATATGAAGACGTTCTTATTCTGCCTCTATTAGGCAACCTCAAAAATTCTTGAGTCGAAACTACTTAAAACCAAGACTACATAAGTGAGAGAGATAATTATTTCTTTCTTTCAATGGGTTAGAGATGGGAACAGCTTAAGCATTGGCTATTTTTTTAAATTTTTATAAGATTAACTAAAATACGTTTTTCCTTCTTTCGCAACTCGCACCCGTTTTGCTAGTGCATTATAATTTAATTTAGTTAGCATTGTAAGGCACGCCGCTAGTTGATCTGACAGCCGCAGTGCTCTTAAGATAAACCTGTTCTGGCCAAATCACCGTTGGTTTGATTGTACTTATGTTTCGGTGGTCTTGGTATGTTGAGTTTTTTGCGACCGCTTTCTCTGCTTTCACCGCGACCATTGCGCCGAATTTGGGTATATTTTATCATACGTTTATCAACATTTTCTTATGAGTCGTATGTTATCAGAGGCTTCTTATTACGAAATATTGTCCAATTCCAGTTTCGATCGTGTCAATCTCTAAATCTCCAACTCTTTGAAACGAACTAGTTCAAATTTTTATCTCGTCTCAGCTCCAAAAAAATTGTATTGTATGTTTCCGTCACAAATCACAGAAAGATTTTTCTTTCTTCTTTCTTTCAAATAAATGAATAAAAAAAATCCAATAATAGGTATAAAAAGTAGCTACTTACCTACTTAATTATAAAACAACGGTAAGTGTAGTACAATAATCATAATCGTAATCACAATCATAATATTTATTTATCCTTTGACATTTACATATGTATGTACTTATACGTCAGGTAAAATAATTAACATAGAATTGTATTTAATAATAATTATGGAAATAACAGAACATAGAATAAATAAAATTACACTATTCAATACGAATAGAAAATTAATAGGCCACTGAATTAAAACAGTCAATGTCATCACAAAATATAAATTTATCAGCCAGAGCTTTTATAATAACTTTTTAGTAATAACCTTAAACTGGCTTAATATCTGGCTTAAATAAATTTAGTATTTTTATTTAAGCCACATGTAAACATTTCTGAAGAAAATTTTCAGGACTCTTAATACCTATGCTTTTTGACATTTAATTGTTCTAACCTACGAGTAAACTGAACTCAAAACAAGTGTTGTATCAGTTTTATAAAACTGGTTATAATTAAACCTCCGGCCTAATACGGATAATAATGTAATTTAATATAATTATTACCAATATAAAAATGTACAACCATAACATAAAATAATACCTACCACTTAAGTTCCCTCGTAACGCCTTCAACTACGAATAAACAGGCCTATGTTCGCGCTTATTCAATCAAAGTCTGTCGAGATCAGCTTGAGATGATAGTTCTATCGCTCGCGTGTACCTGCAACCGGTCGACCTCGGTTGCCCAATCCGCCCGTTGCCGCTAACGACGGAAGGACGTGCTACTGCCCACATCTATACTATGCCAATACCTACACACTATGACTGGTTACACCATAGATGTTTACAAACACTTGTGATATTGATAAACGGATAAAACTAATAAATGGACTTGCCCCACAACTCGGTATTAGCTCTGCCTTATGCGCTGTGGGCTGTAGGTTCGATCCTCATCGAGGATTAACATGTGTGTGATGAACATAGATGTGTGTTCTGTATCCTGGTGTTATATTGTATTCTGAGTATAATTAGAAAAAAAATCTAAGTATTCTACTAGCTTTGCTTAGTTTTGAGCTAGATGGTGTTCAGTAAAATGCGCACAGATGTTTAAATGTTTTATTTGGAACAGATAATTTTTTATCAAATAACACTGAGAATGCTCAAAACAGTTTTTCTCGAAATGTATTAAATTTTAAGCTATTACTTTTAAGAAACGTGTATGGAGGTAAATTTATAAAAATATGATAAAACTTAATAAAGCGTTTCGTATAATTTAGAAGAGCAATATAATATATAATATAATATAATATTCAAAGAATGGAGGATACGAAAAGCAGGGTTTGTATAAAGGTGCGTACGGATAGCGCGTTCCTGTGTTACGCGTAGTTGGGAAACACTGTCTCCGCGTACATTGGATACGCGTACAGCTCCTGTACGGACCACCGCGAACCTGTACGCGAGGTCAATCGATCCAGAGCGCTCCGCGCCATGACTCATTATTGAAACTCTAAGAACACGCGTGTCTATTCATTTTGCCGTCCAAATATAGCGTACACGGTCGTGTGCATCCTCTTTGACGCGCGACCAAAAACCGACGGACGGTGGCTCGCGCTGCGAGCTAGCTCGCGCGGTACGCGTTCCCTAAGAGTGTACGCGTAGCTAGAAGTATGGACATGACGTTCCGGACACGCGTAAACTGACTACGCGTACCAGTGTACGCGCTATCCGGTGTACGCGCTATCCGGACGTATAGTGCCATCCTTTCAGCCTACCTCGACCTGATAGCCGCTGAGACGCAGTCCTCACGGTGTTTTCCTTTAATGTTTAGGACCATTGGGCGGTAGTTAAAGCTTAATAGATAAATAAATCACCAGGCTTTATTTACAAGAAATATATAGTCTAAGCTATCTATATAATATAACATTTTGAATTTATACCATAAAGAGACCCAATATTTGAGACCGCGTGATATTTCACAGTTTTTAGTTAATTGTTAACGAAATTTATTTACAAATTCAAGTTTCGATCGTCTCGATCTCGAAATGGTATTGACCAAAACGCACCAAAACTGTCATTTCGACAGGCCTAATTTTAGCATCACATAAATTATTAACCTAACTGATCTGGATCAGTTGAGTTATCTTTAGATCGTTTGCAACGGCCTGTAGATGGCTCAATTGCTACATTATGTATTTTATTCATACTAATAATAACTACGTGCATTAGCTGTAATTTTCTTTGTAACAGAAGGTTACGTAACATAAAAAAATAGATTAAATCTCGTCTCCGCTCCGAAAAAATACGTGGGATACTGGATTTTTTACGCCAGGTAGATAATAAAAAAAAACTGACCACAGTCCTTTTGACTGAGCAATCTATGGCCATATCATGTTATAGTATATAGGTACCCTAAATAGTATTGCTTGCAGTTTAAACATAGCGCTAACCATATTGACCTCGTCTCTGGTAACTTTTGAACCGTTCAACTAGTAATTCTATTTATTTCTTAGCTTACTATACAAATTAGGGTCAATGTTATTTACAAAAACCTGTATTTATTTTTTAGAGTGCTACTAATCTTTATTCTGACTGATTGACTGTCTGACGTTTATACAAAGCATAGCCTAAACTGCTGGTCGTAGAGACTTGCAATTTTCAGGGTATATTCGTCTCGGTTAGAGGTTTACTAAGAATGGAATTTCCTAAACTCAATCCCTAAATGGGTCCAGCGGGTGTTGTAGTTTGTATAGAAGTATCTTTACGCGGGCAAATCTCGCGTGCGTTTCGCTTCAATAAGTCAACTAGATAGAGGCTTATAGGCCTCTCCCAATTTTGGGGGTGTTTGCCATAGTTACTTCGCTTGACAGGGGGATTGCTGACCGCAGTATCGGTGTTAAGAACACAAGAGATGCTGCTGCCACCTGGTGCGTTCCCTCGACATCCATTGGAGATAATGGAGGGGTTAGAACCCCTTGGAATAGATTCCAAGCCGGGACCACCACTGCAATTGAAACATGCTAACTATCTTAAATTTTAATTTTTACAATGCATATTATAAACTGATATTCATTGTCAAATTTGACAATAGAATTTGACTCTTAGAGAAGAATTTTATCAGATTTACAAGACTTCTTTACAATTTGAGATTTGCTAATTTAAATATTCACAAATTTGATCGCATTCATATTAAACAAATCGTTTATCCTTGTAAAAAAACGGTTTATTATTTTTTGTTTGAGTGCACGTTATATTTTTATTCGACCTAGACATCAAAACATATTAATTTATTGGACACGTAAATTAAACTACTTTCATTACTACTGTGACTTGCCTGCCCTTGAATCGAGCCTCAAATTACTTATTTCAGATTCAAAGAGTTTCATAATCGATGCATCAACAATAACTTCACCCATAGCTCGAACTACAGACGTTAGGTATTTCATAGCAGATAACGTCTATAGCTATGGGTAAATATTTCGAAATAGATTGCCCAGTGATAGGCTAAGTGAGACCTTCACAGTGTTATTTGCAACATTTGTTTTGCTTCATTCTCTGCTTCAGCTTTCAATTTTATCTTTACAGGTACTCAAGCTTTCATACTTTACGCTTAGGTACTCATCTAATTTTTTTGCTAAAGATTCATAAATAAGAGTTAACGCTTTATTATTAGCTAGTTAATTACAAAACATGCATTCTTCAAGTGCTACAGTATTTTCTCATTTTTTGACCTAGTTAGGCTTACGATTACTTAGACTAGCTTTAACATTTTGAATGTTTTGTATTGTAACAACAAGTACACCTAATTACCGTTGTCTCCTCGTTACTCTGCACAGCAAGTTAATCACATTATAAGATATCATGACGTGATGAAATTGTATAGGTACATACTCAATAGGTATACCTAATGATGAAATTGTATGTTCCTAACTACTTCACGAGAGCAAGCAGACCCAAGATCGCCTTGAAATACTTTCAAAGCACGTGAACTATGCGAAAACGTTTACCTTACGCCAAATATACGTTTAATTTAACATTAAAAATTACTTACCAAAATATATTTGAGATGTCGATCAAATCTATCGATAGATTGATTGCTCGATCACAACACTATTGTTACTGGCACAATATTGTAGAGAGTTTATTTTTAATTTTCGTAATGAGAATGTTTTTGTTTGTCCGGAAGCCGGCTGTGGTTGAGCCGGCCGGTGGTGGGTCGCGGCTTCGCAGATCGACTGACTGAGCGCAGGCGGAGTGCGCGCGCAGCCACGCGACACGACATTCAGACACGACCTTCGTATAAGTGAGTCGCGACTAACCGGGGTGACTTGACTTCCCATCACTACAATGGGCATACACCAATGGGAATCGCACGTGTGTAACATCACCAGCTGCTGTAACATTATACTTAGTACCTACATACATAACAATCCAACGTTTATGACCGGCAGCTGATCTTTATGAAGCTAGTCACAATGTGACGTTGCGGTATCGAAATTCGAAACATTTCATGCACTATGTTATGTGGGATAACAAGTGACATGTGTTTTGTAAAACATTGCGCGGCAACGACTACTTGACTACAGAGCGTTTGCCGCGTTGCCGCGCAATGTATAATCACTTGTCACCTGCACCACCTGTGCTCAAAGCGTAAATTTGGTTGGACTCATATATTTGCAGCCAGCTCCACATAGTTCAACTTCGAGCCGGGAACTACAACTACATATACTTATCTTTTTGAGCCCAATGGCGCGTAACCATTTATTGGTAGAGATTCCTGGAAGTCAGTGGATGTAGAGTGCTTGAGCACTTGGTTCTTGGTTGAGCACAATGGTTCTTTCTAGAAATGTTTGGGACAAGCCTATGTCCAACAGTCAACGCCTTGATATGACGTCGAGGCTAAGCTGATGATGATGCTATAGTTATATTTTCATAACAGTAATAGCGAAACGCGCGCGACTTCGTCCGCGTTCGTTATTTTAATGCAAACTTCAAACCGTTGTTGTACTCGTTTAGGAGTTCCTTTCTTAGTACACCTTAACAAACCAAGACAAATATACCTTGAAAATTACTAGTTTCTGCGACCAGTGGTTTAAGCTGTTGTTTATATGTTTGTCAGTCAGTCAGGATAAAAATTATTATAATTGATATAGATAAATGCGCATGTTTAAACGTTTGTGACTCAATCACCCTGCTAATTGGGTGAAACTTAAAATAAACCGTGATGAAACAAATGGAACCGTTATCAAGATGAAATAGATGTCATCGAATCTAAATGGATTGCTTCAAAATTAAGATCAATCCGAATTCGTTTTCTGTCATCTTTGGAAGCAACAACTTTTTCATGTTAATTGTATTTATTTTAGCTTCTTTTGTGTAATTTGGGTGGCATTTAAACCAAAATTACTTGAGGTCTTAGCGCAAAGTGTGAGCAAAGGAATGAAAGTGGAATGCACCCTGGTTTGACTTATAATGTTTCCTAAGGTTTTGAAAAAACGCCATCTTTTTTTCAAGACTACAGCCAGACTCAAAGAATATGGACTAATTATTCTATGGCCAGACTTGACAGAATTTGACTAACTTGAATAAAAACGATTTACAACTAATTCACTTTACACGTACAAAATTGTCTCTGTGTCCGGATGACATTTATTTTAGGTAGTACAATAAATTAGTGGCCTCATAAATCATAAAGATTTTATCAAGTATGTAGTTATAGAAGTATTATTTTTCGTTTTGTGTAGACATTTCTAAGGTCATTAGGTATATAAATATGTATATTATACTTCGACGATACGTACCTACCTATATTAAATCTTTCTGAGACGTAAAGATGTCAAGTTTCATTAGACTGTTTAATACATTACCCGGTTCTGTGCGAAGAATATTTTTTCCTTGTACATTGCTGGTAATGTAACTGTAAAGTACGAGTAACAAGGGGTAATTTGGTTATTTTCTTGTATGTCTTTTTAATATTGACTGGAGTGTCGACTGTACATTTTGGGCAACATCGATCGACCCAAATGGTCCGCGAGCTGTCACTCTGAGGCTGATTCTAAGGAGTATTTGAGGTTCAAATCTGTGTTTAAGTTCTACCACAGATAAGATAATACTAAGTTCTACATAACAAGAGCCTCATCAAAAAAAAAAGTTTTTCCTACTTCCTGCGATCTTTTTTTGTCGTCGGTTATTTGGGAGGTTGGACGACTTTTAGGTTTACTTAAGTTGCTACCGTTCTTGCGAAAAGGGATCTTGACAAACGGATACGGTATTTAAAATTCTGTTTTTTCTAACGCGAGACCCTAAAATCCCAAAAGCTAATAGCTGATAGCGATTGCAAATCAAACGTATAAAATATGCTACATAATTTCCTACGAATAAAACAATAGTTTTTCTACTTTTGCTTCTGTCAATATAAAACTTTTTTGTACAACCTCTTTGACAGATCACCTAAACACTGGCCATCTACAAACTCAGCTCAAAAACTATCGACATCCAGCAGCATTTAAAAAAGATATATTATTTCTATATCTGACGACCGATGTGGTGCGACGGGCGAATGTCCGCCTGCGACGCAGGAGGTTGCGGGTTTGATTCCCGTCTTGGGATAAATGTTTGTACTATCTGCAAATATTTATTCCGGGTGTTCTGGGTGTTTTCTATGTATAATAAAAAATATCTATATATATATATATATATAGATATTTTTTATTAAGTATATCAGTCATCTAGTGCCCATAACACAAGCTCTGCTTAGCTTGGGGCTAGATGATGCTGTGTGGACTGTCCAGCATTATCATCATTATCATTATCATCTATACCACTTCAGAACCGTGGTCCTGACTGACATATAGACAACGTACAGCCTAAACCACGGGTCGTAGAGACTTGAAATTTGGATATATATATCTTGGTGCGTAGGGGTTAATAAGAAAGGAATTCTTAAAATTCAACCCCTAAAAGGCTGCAGAGGGGCTTGAAGTTTGTATAAAAGTACATTCACGCAAGTGAAGTCGCGCGCGTTCCTATATAAATAAATGAGACAGAATGTATTAGTAACACGGTCATATCGTATCTACTAGTTTTTAATCCAAAAAGGTTTGTTCCGGCCACTTATTTAAAAGGCACATTAACATTGAACATAATAAAATGTATTTCAAAACCCAAGACTTGTTAATTTTTGCAATAAAGTATTTTTATAACATTTAATTATTTAGAGTCAAGGTGATCTTACCTTTTAAACGTGCTATCAAAACAAAGCCCGTATCAATGCCCGTAATTATTGAAACAGATACCTATAACAATGTTTATTCGTTCGAAGTGAATGGTATTTTATGATTACCCATAATTATATAAATATTTTCATATATTTCACAAAACGCTATCTAACCCCAAATTATGCAAAGCTTACTATGAAAACCAGATACCTGATACCAAAGGCTCAAAAACGTTTTTTTGTAATATCCATCCATCAATCACAAAATTCATTAAGTCGTATATTTAGTATATGAAATTCATTCATAGTATTTGAAAAACCCGAAGAGCCTAGATAGTTTGGCGCACAAATTTTAAGTACCTAAGTAACTGTAAATAAATCTATGAAAAAGTCCATCACAATCAGTGCTACAGCGCGCGTTTATATCTTTCATTCTAGAAAATTAATACGGTTGGCACTTCTACGGCGTGCTACGGTGTTCTACGACAGCTACGAAATATTATTATCACGTATTGCAAACTTTCCGCGTAATAATAAATCCTTTAAATATTTGTTATCAAAAACATGCCCATAAACTTGTTCAGAATATTTCCACAAAACATTGCTGCGCTGCCATCTAGGTGAAATTTATAGAACTAACATGTTGGTTACTATCAAGTTATAGAAGTTCATACTTTACCTTCTTCATTCAAATTTAGTTATGTTACGTTAGTATAGATGGCGCTGGATGCAGTAATACTTTCTAAATAGCAATTCTGTGCATATTTTTAAAATTCGTTTAAAGTTCAGTTTATCAATGTGTCAACTTTTTCTCCGTAGTACCTACGTATGTTTCCGACTGTGACGTTCGTTTCAGATCACCTCTACCTCTTTTGTAAGTCCTGAGTAGGCACTTCTTGGTACACGGTACTAAGATCCGAGAGAATATCTACCGTGCCTGGGGATTAAAGCCGTAAAGTTATTTTTTTCTTTTACCATTTGTTTACCCGAGTGCACGCACGAGCCTATTATCTATGTGAGCATCGGTTACATTAACAGTATATTAACTTACTAATTAAGTATTCTTTTATAGGTATTGCTGTACCCTGATCCAATGACAGATTAGATTAAAAATACAATAATTTCAACAAAGCTTCAATAAATGAGATGTTATGAAACATCACTCGCTCCTATATCAAAACACAGTCAATTTAGTCATAACCTGTGCCATTACTTATTCTAAATAGGTACGTTGACAATAAACAATCACCTTTGGCTACAACGGCGCGTGCGGCCTCTGGTAATGAGAGTTTGACGAGAACTGCATACAAATTGTTACATCTGCGCAATCGCAATTTTAAATCCTGTAGAACTCTTGGTAGCTAGCACGCTTAGTTTAAATTATCTTGCAACAGTTCTGCAGCCATAGAATAATTCTGTATTCGAAGTCTGCAGTAGTTAAACGAAAACAAGCAATCGTTTAGGTAATTTTTAATGTACGTTGTCGCGAACAAATAAATAACCCTATAAAGCCATATAATAAAAGAAGGAGAAGAACCCTGTAAAGATGGATTAACAGTAAAGCAACGGGTGACCATTTGGACGAGTGACTCCTAATGTAGAACATACTACGTCTTTGTGTTCTTTGAATTTTTCATACTAACTTCATCCCCTTTTTACACCCGCTTTAGGGATGATAGCTCAATGAACTACGTCTTTGTGTTCTTTAAATTTTTCATACTAACTTCATCCCCTTTTTACACCCGCTTTAGGGATGATAGCTCAATGAAACCCATACTAAGTTATAAGTTGGACTATTAGGTAACTAATTCTGTAAATCGCATCAATATGAATTCAGTAGTTTTTGAATGATGCGTATACAAACAATCGCACAAACAAACAATGTCTATTACTGTACTATTACTATTACAGTACCTACTATTATCAAGATTTTATAAAAATATGTTTGATGTAAGTTCAGACTTTTCAACTTCTACAGTTTTATTATAGTATAGATTATAAGCACCAAGTACGTACTGTTTTTGTAGTAGGTACAGTAAAAGATTATTTATTGTTCACCTACGAGTAGGGTTCATTGATCTGTAACTTTTACACAGAGTATAAATTTATGGTTCTGTATTTTTGTGTACTTTAATTATTTTGTTTTTTATTAATCTACATAAGATTTTTAATAACCTAAATATGCGGCCCTATTGATTTATTAACTAAAACTATGCCAATCATTTCAGTTTAATAACCATAAGCCTAAGCAGTATGCTTTTTGGATGACCAAAAACTAATTTTTATGTAAATCAAAATCTGGTTACCTATATTTTAAAAACCCCATGCACTGGTTGCAGAATGGTGAGTACCGTTATGAGAGAAAGCCAAGACTAGCGCAGCCGCAGTCAGTTGTCATTCTACCTGCGCACGCGACTGTACCCTACTTAGATACTATACCTAAATCTTCGTAAAATAGTGTAAGAAGTGAATTTAGTGCTGGATTATTTTGAAGGTTTGTTTTTATTCCCCCTAAAAATCTAGGCCAAGAATTATGGTAGGTAAGTAATTAATGACTTAAATGTAGGTACTTAGTAAGTTTTTAACTAAGTACCTAAGTATTGGGATTCAGTTTTTATTTATTATTTTATAGACTTACAAATGGTTGTTTTTGTACCTATCTACTTAGTTATTGATTGGAGAAGTATATTAGAATTAATATTAACTTTACCTCTTATTGACAAACACACCCATTTTCAATGGTTATTTATTTTATTCTTTGAAAAAATTAACAGTTTGAGTACAAAGGTTGTTTAAGATAAAAAAAACTGACTGTTGTTGTTTGCCTACTGAAGAAGATACACCATTGGTTAAAAAATTAGAACATAAGAAGAGTTCCTTAAGAGATTTATACGTAGACCAAACCAAACCACTTTCTACTTTCTATCTAGCGTTGCTGGTTATCCGATTTATGGCATACTTTGAATATTTTTGGTAAAAGCACAGTTAAACATTGAACTTGCGGTAATACAAAACTAGTAACAAAATATCTTATGCATGGTGTAAAAATACAAAACTTAAAGTACATAAGTACCTAGTATAATTACTGAATGATTAAAAAATTCTTTTATCAATTTATATTATTGTTATTTTGTGTAGGTAAATATTAGCATTTTACTGCATATAGAACGGGGAATATAATTTTGTATATTTTATGCAGCAAGTGAACGCTGCATAAAATATACAAAATCTAATATTTAACGTTCCCGTTAAATATTTAAAGTTTGGGAAGGCTGTAAAATTCCATGGGCTACGTAGAAGAGCATAACCATAAAAGAAGCATTGAACCCCGATAAAGAAAAAACAGTTAAATAAACTAAAACTGTCTTTATTCAATAAAGTCATAAGCATCAATTTGAAGCGTCTTATAAGCTAGATATGAATACAGGTAGAAACAAAGCTGTAAGTTGTAATTACTTTTTGATCCAAGCCTTTCTAGGCTTGGTCGCGAAAAACTGGCGCCTGAACGGTTCAAAATGATCTTTGGCTAATCTATACTACCAATTATAAGAATCTTTTTCTAAGATTCATTAATATTCAATTTCAATTATAAGATTGTTTTCCTGACTGACTGACTAGGATATAGATAACGCACCGCCGAAACTGCTGGTAGTAGAGACTTAAAATTTTCAGAGTATATTCGTCTTGGTGCCTATGCACCTCTATAGGTGTACTAAGAAAGGAATTCTTGTAGTTAATTCAACCTCTAAACGTGTACAGCGGGGGTTGAAGTTTGTATGAAAATTGCTTCACGCGGACGAAGTCGCCCGCGTTTCGCAAGTACTGAATAAATGCTTTTGGCATTGATTTATTTGACTTGTTCAATTTATTTAAGTTATTAGAAATATACTACTGTATTTCATAGCAGACCTCGCCAGTAATTGTACAGTGCAATCTAGACTGCGTCCCGTTGAATAGATATCTAGAACCCGGTGAAACTAGACACTGTCATTGCTTGGCTCATTATAGGTCCATTACAGTATTGCAAAACTGAGGTGATGTTAGTCATAATACCTAGCTTCGAAGCAAAAATAACCAAGCGAGCCAAAAACGAAACGAAGGTAGGTAATAGTACAAACAACCGTTACAGCTCAGTTCGTAGTACACCTGCCTTCTGCGCTGTTGGTGGTGGGTTCGATCCCCAACGAGCACAAACATTTGTGTGATAAACATAAATGTTTGTTTTGTGTCTGGGTGTTAAAGGTTACAGCAGGGGTTGAAGTTTCTTACTTCACGAAAATTTCAGATAATTTCACGAGTCGCTATACGAGTATAATTCAACGAGCATTTTGCTAGTTAATAATAAAATTTTAGTAATTATAATTATTTAATAATATGTTGTAGTGAGTAGGTGTATAGAACAAAACAATGCCTCTGCAACCTTAGTTCCTAGGTAGGTACTAAAATTGTGTAATTATATCATGGCTAAATGTTTTGGAAGACTCATAACTAGCAGCTATAATGACTTCACAGTAATAGCTGCAATTAGGCACAGGCAAAACTCAATAGCACAAACATGACACGAACTGTACTTTGTGCAGTCTATGTCCTCATAGACTGCACAAAGGCAAGTGTAGACAAGGCTCCTGCCTTGTCTACCACACTGATCATACTTCACCTTCGGATAATCGCATATTCTTTGAGGCGAGAATATGAGCTATAAGTGGCCCAAAAAAACTTCCGATCGGCGGCGGAAGGAGGCGAGTTTTTTTTTACGTTTTCTGTGTTTTTATACTAGTTACTCGCGAGTATAATCTGGGAAAGTTATTGTAAACCTACTGGAAGAGAGAGATATCAGCTGTAGTAGTAAAGCTCTTTATAAAGGGCTCGTCCGGGGAAGTACTACCACCATACCTATTTCTGCCGCCAAGCAGCATGCTGTGTTTGAAGGGAGTGGGTGCCGGTGAAATTACAGCTCATGAGGTAACGCCTGTATGCCTCAGGTTGATGGACGCTGAGTAGTGCATCGTAGGGCACGTTCCTAACGAGCGCGACCTATGAGGCAATACTTAAAAAAAACTCTGCTACTCCCGGTCACGATAACCCTAAGAGTTGGGAGCGGAACTTACCTAGTGTCCTAGTAATAACTACTATCGAGACATACAATCCAACCATAACCTCCATGATTGAATTTTACCAAAACTGATTTAGCGATTATGACGTTTAGGATTAATTTTAGTGTTTAATTTCTAAACATTTATAGGAGTTGTACTTATTTGTTTCAGGTTTCAAAATGTTAGAGGGAACTAAAATCAACTCTCCATCTCAAATGTCGACCGTTTTCAACATCGCCAAAGACACTGTCCTATTCCTGGTCCTCTCCTGCTTTTACATATTGGAATCCCTGTTCTGGACCTTAATGCCTAATGCTTTAAGGCCTATGAAAAGTTTAAAAGGGGATATAGTCCTAGTAACTGGTGGAGGGGGCGGTGTTGGCCGGCAGTTGGCTATCAAGCTGGCAAGATTAGGAGCAAAAGTTGTTGTTTGGGATATTAACAAGGACGGTAAGTTACAGTTTCAAACTTAGAATGGAAATCAGTAGGTACCTAAGATGCCAAATAACCTTGTTTTAAACCTAGTTGGCAGGTAATTTGCGAGGTTGTTTAGAACTGGAACGTGGTCATAAAAGGCTTGAATCATGAGCAACGTTGAGGTTTTAAAATCGTCTATCTCAAAACAGATTTTTTGACAACTTAATAGTTTTGTAGCGTCATTTAAGTATCTAAAGATTCTAAAATAAACTCATCAAAAAATAAACTATCAACAACTACTACTGCAAAAAGCAACAGTTTCTAACTTAGGATATCTCAACAATTTTACATGTTTAAATTTTGTGGCAAGGCCATACCGTTGTAAAAACGTAAGTATCAACTACTTTTTACAACAGTTACCTACATAGCTATCAATATCAATGCATATGCATAAGCATGTCTTAAGTGTGTTTGAACCATGAATGTGTAATGTTTAAGTAACGACACCTTCAACATTGAACAATTGCTAAATAAAATAGGACTAGCGGCATGATACTTTCCTATTCAGAATTGAAACAACCTAACGATTTACTGACACGAATCTAAACAAATTTGCTATTCTACCTTAGTAGATAGATATGTATTATTTAGTGGATATTTATTTCTCAAAATAAATAACATTACACTTATTGAAAAACTATACCTAGCTAATGTTTAAATATTTTGTTGGATGCGTAGGCATCTAGCAAATTCTTACGGCCACACTTATAAAAAAAAAGACAATACGAAAAATACCTAACTCGAAATTTCAATTGAAACATGAACCTAAATTGAAAATACTTAAATCTTTTCAGCATTGCAAAAGACATGTTCCGACGTAACCGAAGAGGGTTACTCCATTGTGAGCTATGTCGTCGATTTATCGGATCGTAGCGCCGTCTACAAAACTGCTGAAAAAGTTAAGAAAGAGGTTAGTAGGTATGTTTATTTTACAGTTTATAGATGCTCATTGTTTGCATAAACCTACTTTCTTAATTACAAATCTATAAAAATAATAATTAAGTACCTACCTAAAATAATGAGAACCTACGGACCTACGGATCTATTACCTACTATAATCTCTAGGAAAGCCTACACATTGAACATTTTGAGGCCTGGATGTGAAAGAGCTTCTACCCCCATCCCAAAGAGGTGCGTTGTTAAGTCGAATGAAGTCGTTAAGCGTTGATCTGGTGGATACCACTTAAATGAACGAAAACTTACTAAGTCTAAGTCTAAGTTACTAAGAAACTTGTGTTTTTCAATTTTACAGGTTGGTAAAGTAGACGTGCTCATCAATAACGCTGGGACAGTCTTCGGAGAAACGCTTTTGGATTTGAGTGATGTGGCAATAGAGACAACTTACAAGGTCAACATTCTCTCTCACTATTGGGTAAGTTCATCAATTCCCGCACTCAACACCTCTAAACTTCGGGCATATAATCTATATAACCTTCGTACAAGAGTGGATTTGAGCTCCGATGGATAGTTTATGTTGCTCAACAGTAACCTTGTCTAATAAAAGTGCAGCGTTAGGTACTATGTCATAAACCGCATATAAAGAAAAGTATAGGTACCAACATGTTTTGTTACCTTGATTTTTGAAGAACTTATTAGTGCAACAACATTCACTATTAAAATTAGCCTGCTAAAATGGTAATAAAAAGAACGAAAAGGGCAGGCTATTATCTAGCAGAACCGATAGCCGTTGAAAAATAAAAGTTCTCAAAACATCGACCGAATCGGAAAACAAGGCGTAAGACCATCCAATGCCTGATGGACGAACATTGTCACATCATTGGTCACGGAAAGTCAATGGATAACAAAGGCTCTAAAATACAAAATCATGCGTCTTAGACTTATGGCGGAGACCTATGTTCAGCTGTAGTTTTCTGATGATGATGACCCCATCCCCCTTCACATTCTAGTCAAGCGTTCCATCTCTAAGTATTCTATAACTTTTACTCTTATTTCTAGACGGTAAAATCATTTTTGCCCGAGATGATAGAATCCGGCAAGGGGCACATCGTGACGGTTGGCTCTGTGGCAGGTCTTCTCGGCACATACAGATGCACCGACTACAGCGCTACGAAATTTGCAACCGTTGGCTTCCATGAGAGCCTATTCACAGAGCTCAGGGTAAGGATTACTTTTTTTTAATAATTTTGAGTTTTTTTTTAGGTTCTTCATAAGAAGAAACCAGGTGAGGCTTTTGAAAGAAACCAAAAGTTACGATACATTCGGGTACAGAAAAATTTCAAGAGTGTTCTAACTAATAGTTGTAGAATATCCTACAGTCGTTGGAGATATTGGAGCTCGTAGCAGAAGCGCGTTGAAGTCTTTTATTATGTGGACTTATGGATTTTCGTAGAGGGTGCTAATTACTTGTAGCAGAACCGCTTAAATCTTTTAGTTTTGTAGTCTCGTAGCAGGAACGCGTTGAAATCTTTTAGTCATGTAGTATCTCGTAGAGGGTGCTAATAGCTCGTATAGGGGCTGCGTTGAATCTTTTACCTACACATTGTAGAACCTCGTAGAGGGTATCTATTTGATCGTGTTCTTAGCTGCTCGTGTTAAAACCATTTAAAAAAGAAATAGCATCACGACTTTAATCCCCAAGCACGGTCGATATCCCCTCCAACTACTTAGTACCACGTACCTACTCGAGATTCCTCGAGAATGTCTAAGGGGGTAGTCAAAGGTACGTCCAGATAGTACATATTCACATTTTACAATAGTTAGTAAGTATTCCATACGTGAAGGTTGCAAGAAACTTTTTTAGTAAACTACTGACTTGACGTTTGAACCTTGTATCATTGGCTAAGTTTTGTAGAACCTTTAGCTTGTAGCAAAAGTACGGAATCAACTCTGAAAATCAATTTGTATTTTAGACTGTATACCATTTAAATGGTATACCAGTAAGTGTACCTATCTATCTATACATGCATGAACTAAAAGCCATCACTTTGCAGGCTCACGGACACAACACAATCCACGCGACCCTCGTCTGTCCTTACTACATCAACACGGGTATGTTCGACGGTGTGACCCCGAGGCTGATGCCGATGCTAGAGCCGGACTATGTGGCGGAGACCATGATCGACTCCATCAGGAAGAACGAAGTGAATTGTATAATGCCTGGCTCTGTGCGATACTTACTGCCTCTCAAGTGGTTAGTATTTTATTGTAAACTGTTACCAACCACACCGCTCGCGATACGCTTCTACATTTTAAAATTTACATTTTAAAATGATTAGGTACTTACGTGAAGTGTGAAGGTAACATTTTTATAAGTAAATTGTGAATCAAAACAGTTTCTATTAATAACTACTTTACTAAGCTATTTACGTTTATTCGGATAACAGTCCTATTCCAGACGAAAATAAATAAAAAAAAACAAAAACACATACTTAAATAAAACATTGGTCCAGCCGTTCTTGAGTTATAAGTGGTGTATCTAGCAAGACTTTTTTTTATACATAAATAAATAATGCTAGACAATTCACACAGCATATATAGGTTATGTTCTATTAATAATTTGAATAAATAAGAATTAGATTAATTAATTCTCTCATTGAATAAATTTCTAATTTTAAAGTACAGTCAGCAACGGAAGTTTTGATTAAAATCTTGAATACTCCGGAATCCATAATAATATTGGCCTAATATTTTCAGTTACCGTTCATCTACAAAACGGGAAGAACAACTGCTAAAAAACATAAATCAACGGATGAGAGGCAACACTCAACAATTTTGAATTGCAAAAAGTATAGGTAATTTGTATCATTAAATAATTATTTTGTTTGTTGTTTTAGCCTGCTCCCCGCCAAGATGTGTTGGGATCTGATGCACCGAGTGATGAAGGGTCCACAATCCATGATGGACTTCAAAGGCAGGCCCAAAGTGGCCTCCAGATAAACTACAAACTCCAAATTGTTTCTAACTAAATTCACGCTATAGTTGCCGGCAAATAGGTTGAAGGCTGTGAAGCTAGCCGCAAGTGCTTTTCGAGTATTTCACTGCAATTAGAGGAAATACTCAGATACCTTATTTTTTTTCTTTTTCGCTATATTATTAATAAAAGATTGCTAAAAGTACAGGAAAACATTGCGCTTACTTTCAAAGATCTATCTTATTTGCCAGCTGCTTAGGTGGTAGATTTGGTACAACTGTTTACATAAAATCGAGTTTAAAACTCCATAATTAGGAAAGACTGTATTTACTAGTGATAGTTTGTTTTGATTTAGACGGTTAACTGATAGGATAATAAATGGAATTTAAATGAGATTCTTTTTTTTATCCATATACGTCCTAAACATCCTTTTTTTTATCCGCGGCAAAAGTAGATAAACATTATTATTAATTCTAAAGTGTAAATGCTTCTTAAACTCACTTTTGAACATTGTTATGATCCGTCTTGAGTTATTAGAATACTAAAAATGAAATTTCTTTGCTAATTCCAGAAAAAATCTTGAATACTGAGATTGTTAATCTACTTTTGTCACTGACTGTACCTACTGACGCCGGAGGCTCCCCACTGACTCTTACAAACTTACATACATAGGACTGTTCGTTATTTAAATACCATCTAGATGTTAAAAAAAGAAAGAAAGAAAAACCATTTATTCAAACCACCACATAAATATTGAATAAGAGTAAAAAAATTATAAAACTAAGAAAAAAAACATAGATAAAAAAAACGTGTGTGCTTAAGACGACACGACTAAAGTAAAACTTCTTTAATATACGAAACGTAACTGGCTATGAGAGAAAGAGAGAAAGAACAGTGCTTTCATACCCCCTCCATGGTAGTGTTAAATGTTTAACGCAACCTTGTTGGAAGTCGCATTTGAAGTATTACTTCAATACAAAATAAACTGCACATTGTGGTGGTGAATGGGCCAACCGCTCAGCATGTGCTTCTCTTTGTGTCCATAGAGAATATGGCGCTGATTTCTGCCGAGGCCCGATGTTGACCTCACGGACATTAACCGTACAGTTCACCTAAATCTAATTTATTAGTCAAATTAGGTAAAAATTGAAACAAGCGTAATCCACTTATAAAAATCAAAATAATTTATTAACTTAAAATGAATATCACATGAATTAAAATAAATCTAAGAAATAATCTAAACCCTGACCCAGCTCCCATATAGCGACTCCAGTTCCATACTCGCGAGCTATGTCGAGCCTTTTCTGGATGGAGTATAATGTGGGGAAGAATATCTTTTTAGCGCCATGCAACGTTCTGTAACAATACAATATTATGATAAACTAGCGAAACGCGCACGACTTTGTCCATGTGAAGTTATTTTCATACAAACTTTAGCCTCTGCTGTTTTTTTTATACAATGTGATGATGAAACAAGCATATGGCCCACCTGATGTTAAGTGGTTACCATCGCTTATAACAAAGCATTGCCTTGTAGGTGACGGTAACCACTTGTAAGTCATCTGCTTGTTCCACTAACAAGTCAAATAAAAAACATAAAGCAGCACATTTAATCCCCAGTGATGTAATGTGTGTATGTCCCAAATGTAATATTTGGACGTATCTCTGACTACCCCCATTAGACATCCATAACCTTGAGGATATCTACCGTGCCTGGGGATTAAAGTTGTGAAGTCGTGAAGCTATTTGATGTTGGTAGATTCAAATATTCACCTGATTTCTACGTAGTTTTCCGCCGTATTGTTATTATACGACAACGCCTGATTGGTCTTAGCATGCTTCAACAGTTCTATATACTCTGTGCCGACAATGGGGCCGCCACCGTTGGCAGTATACGAGTTGCCGTAGAAATTGAGGCCCAAGAGAATTTTGGAACGCTTCAATGAGGAATTTTCATCATTGTCTATGAGTTTCTCTACGCAAAGTCGCATCCAGTGTACAGGTGCATTGGGACCTGAAAACAACACATTTGTGATTAACGCAGGGTGGTGCATCGTAGGGCACGTACCAAACGTGCGTGACCAACAAGGCAATCTTTTGCTTTAGGTGACAGTTACCACTTAACATTAGGTGGGCCATATGCTTGTTCGACCAGCCAGCAGCGGCAAAAAACCATGGGCACCATGCAAAAAAGCTTGGGAAACTCTGCACTAAACCAATTTGGATGTAACTAACGTCATAGTTTTACAAATTTTAACAGGAACCCAGAGAAAAAATTGTCTTAAATATTAATGTTATCAATCACCACGCGAGCAAGCGACCGCTAGACTTTAATAGCTCTAACCATAATATAAATATTTCTCTTCGCTGTTTGGGAGTATAATGGAAAGAGCAATTCGGTAACCTCAGATACAATTTAAATAAGGAGATAAATGCTTCAACCATTACTGCAAAGAAACCTCAATCCGTCGTCGTCCGTGCGACCACATACCACAGTATGTGTAATATTCAGCTATCATTAAGAATCATCTTCAAGCTAGGTACATCTAGGTGCCACATTAAGTTAGTAGACCATAATTAAATTTACCTACAGCATTATTTTTTAATTCAGTATAATTACCTGGCTTTTGGAGACTGGAAAAGTCATAAGTCATAACAGAAACAGCATCTACGTAAGGATAGATGTCATTAAACGCTGCTAAGTAGAAGTCATCGGTAGGGAACCCTCGGAACGGCGGGTAGACTAGGATCAGGCTGAGATCATCCTGCGCCATTTCTAAACCTGGAAAATGAACCTTATTGTGACTAAAAAGACAGTAGTTTTTAAAAATAAGAGTCAGGTGAACTATCTGCAAGAACTGGGCATAGTAGTTTGTAGTAGCTCTGGCTTCTGGCTGTAGATTGTGGGTTTGATCCCCACTGAGAACATTTATTTGTGTGATGAACAGATGTTTGTTCTCTATCTGGTTGTCATATAATGAGAAGTTGATGATATTATGTCAAGTTAACAATGACATCTACAATTTTAAACCTATTTAAACCACTTTTTAATATTTTTACTGACAGTTTCATTGGATGATGCAATTCTTAGATAACTGGCCCACACTCTGATTCAAGTCTTTTCTGAAAGAAATATACTGAACAATCAATCAATAAAACTTACCAAACTGCTGAATAAACTTGACAGACCGATCAACATACTTCCCGATCTGGGACATGATCTCCAGAACCACCCCATCAAATTTCCACTGCTTGCAAGCCTTCTTTATCTCATCAATAAGAGCCTTCTGCTCCGTGTGAGACGAGGATTCCGTGAAAAACGCCTTCAGGTCTGTTATCTGCCAGTTCTCAAAGATGATTCTTGGGACCACTGGAATGAGATAAATTTACTAAATGATCTTCTAGTCTTAGTCATTAGGAGCGATTAGACTCACCTAGACTTCATAAAGTTTGGTTAAAAATGTTTTGAAAGAATCTTTCAAATTTTAATGCCTTTAGATTTTTAAGATCTTTTTAAAGCTCACCTTTTAAATTATTACCACTCCCCTTTCCTTTAACAGTTTTCATCCAGGCATGGTCCACATCATGCAGTCCTGAGATGATGTAGATGTTACTTGACTGCCGCTTAATCTGTAGCCACACTGGAGATATATAGTTGAACTTAGGCGCCCATATTTTAGCGATGTCATAGCCTTTATTGTTCCACTGAAACCAAATTAAATTAAATTTTAAATTTTGCAGCCCTTATGGATGCTATACAGATAACAATAAAGCAGTGGCAGAGAATTAAAATGATTCTTTTCTTACAAATATCTTATTGCAAGAAAAGAATAATTTTAATAAGTGAACTAATAAACAATCACAAATCATTCACTAGGTACCTACTATGCTTAGCTCTAGAAATAAACATGATAGATCAGTTTCATTCAACTAGCAGCACAGCTCCGATGGTAGTACCTCTGACTTTTGCTCTGTAGATTGTCTGGGTTATATTGTATTCTACATATATATTTACAATAGTATATATACATAACTATATGGATCTTAGCAGCCATCTGGTTTCCATTATTCTTGCTTAGTGTGGGGCAAGATGGTTCTGTATGAAATGTCCGCAAATATTTATTTATATACAACTGGCTACATTAAGGATGTGTAACTTTATAATTTATAACTTGCATTATTAACACAGTATAGCAATAAACCTTTTAAACAAAAATTATGAGATCAATCATCAGTAAGTTAATTACCTACTTTTTGTACTATAAAGGTTTATTGTAATGCTGTGACAATCATTTGAAAGTTACGAATTGTATACATGATAATGCAGCAGACTGTACATGTTGTTTGTTTACTCACCGGGGTAACATAGCCAAGCACTGTGTTTTGAAACTTGCGAATTCCAACATCTTGATGATAAGTGGCGTGGTATTTAATAATATCTTTGACTAGAGGGGTTTCTGAGACTAGTTTCCGATCCAAAACATTGTTCTTCCTCGGTCCTTCCTGTACCTTTACACCCTTCTGCCCTTTCTTATCCGAAGGCGGTGATAACGTGGCTAAGCAAACGTTCAACAGCAAAATTATTTGCAGAATTGTTTTGAGGCATTTCATTTTACTGTTCTCGTTTGAAACTACAAAGATTGTATACTGAAAAAACTCAAATTGGCCCAATAAAACAATTTACTTTTCTTATTTTCCTCCCCTGAAATCACACCTAAAATTTGACAAATCGCGTACCTACTAGTTCGCGGTTTGCGCGATCAATTTCGCCGGGGGGAACGTGAGGAGTCGGGGCCTCGGGGGGCGTCGGATACGATAGTATTGCCAGCTTGAAATTTACAATTCCACAAAATGCTATTCATTGTCACAGATCTTTTCACTCACGTCGCGTCGTCGTCGTGTCGCCGCGTCGTTCTCTCAATCAGCAATGGGGACCCGTCACAGTTTTATCTGTGAATGCAGTTTTATAGGCCTTGAGAAACTAAAACATAAAGTGCAAAAATTTTTTTTCTACGGCCAAAACTGACTAGGTTATGGGCAAAATACCGAACGAGGCTCACTGACCGCGCGAACAGCCTAGCGTTGAGATATTGTGACGTCATGTCACAATGACCCAGCGCTAGCCGCCGAACCCGCGCGGTTTTATTAAAAAAAAATTAATTTAAACCAGAACACGACCCGCGCAGATCGAGTGAACTTTAATAAATTAATGGTGGAGAGCGCGAGCGCGGGCGAAAGAGAATCGAGACGTCACGGTTCCCTGACATGAGCTATCCGGCCGCCCCGCGGTTGGCTTGTACAAAATGTGTAATATCTTCGCAACCAATGGAACGATTTCAATGATTTAAAAACTATCGTACCTAAACAAGTAAAAGGAACACCATTACATAGATAATATATGCATTTTCCGACTTGGTACGGGAGCTCATTATGTCAAAATCGTTTCCATCAGGTAATCGTATATGGGCCTTCGTAAAGTCTTATGCTAAAAAAAAACGAGTGTGTAAAACTTGACACACGACTGAAGTAAAACTTCTTTAATATATGAAACGTAACTGGCTATGAGAGAAAGAGAGGAAGAACAGGGCTTTCATACCCCCTCCATGGTAGCGTTAAACGTTTAACGCAACCTTGTTGGAAGTCCTTTAAGAAGTATTACTTCAATAATAAATTTACGCCAAATTATACTTGTTGTACTTATACTTCTCTACACATAGGTATACTCATATTATTAGTCTCATAATAGACAATGATTCCGTGGCGTAAATTAGTACGCTACTACTCAAAGGTATTTTTAGTCTTGGTTTCCCTTTTGGCATGAATAAAATAAAAAAGTCAACTTAAGTTTTAAAACGTGTACTTCTAGTTTATCTACATTGAAGGATTAGACTTCCATTTAGTTAAACTTTTCTAGCTGGAAGCACCGGTATAAAAATATGAATTATTTTCATGCTGCAAAAGCAAACCAAGTAGACCTAATACCTATTCTACCAAATTGCAGACGAAAGTCTCATAAACTTATGAAACTGATGTCCCAAGTAGTCCCAACCCAACCGTCTATATTTTTTATACCTATATACGCAGGTCCAAGGGCTGACTACTGACTCTAGTCTCTAGTCTAGTATTTTAACCTGTGACGAGTATAGCCTGCTGGTTCGTTTCCAAACCAAGTTTCCTCGGAAGGGGTACGTTTGGTTATGTAGGTAGGTACCTATGTTCTTAGAATTTTATTGTAGGTACCTACCTAGGTGGTTGATATTGGTAATCGGTAGTAGGTAAGTAACTATCTAAGATCCAAGTTCTACTTATAGAATAGAATTGAATAACTAGGTAGATTTTGAGAGTCCTACGAAGACGAACCACGCCAATTACGCCATTGCACCACGAGTGATAGCCGCGGGTGTAAGCACTAGGTCCTACTTTAGTGCGTACGATATATTTCTAAATAATGTCTTACTCGTAGAACTTCAACTGTTGTAATAAACATTATTCCACCACGCAAAAGAAAGTAAGTACCTAAGTCGCATCCGACATTGGACGCATGCTTTATTGATAACTGAGGCTCAGTACTTCTTGAGAAATCGGGCTTGCAACATGGCATTGCTTTCGCGAGTGCTTACAAATTTATTATTTGCGTGTATTTTCTTTGGTAATAAATTTAGGATTAATAAAATCATTGGATCGAGTCGAGTGGCTGGCCTATACCAGCAGTGGGACAGAGAACAAAAAGGCCTAATAAAAAAAGTTGGCCACCTATAAAATATACCTAGCAAGTAAATTTTTTTATTATTCCACAGGAGTGTATGGAAAACGTGTGCATAAGAGGAGCGTAGAGGATGTTAAATGTTATGAAAATGGAAAATTCTACAGGTTAGTAGGTATCAGAATAAGTACCGAAGACAAAATTTACCTACCTACTAATTTAGTAAGTAGGTAGGTACCTAGGACCTTAGATCAAGGTAAACAATAAAAAACTATTATATCCATACCAAATACCTATAAGAATCTTTGTTCTGCTTGACTGACATAATATAGACAACGCACAGTATATGCTAGTGGTTGTAGACACTTGAAATTTTAATAATAATAATAACGTTTCAGGTAAGTAGGTACCTACCAGTGCCTTCCTATTAAGCAAGGCATCCTCTGCAAATAATTATCTTTTCACATTTTCAAAGATCGCTGAGATCAATCTCCAAATGATCTCCAAACGATAAACCCTCTCGACTGACCTACAATCCCTCGTCATTCAGAAGTGGGATAACATTACATAATTCTGTTTTTGGGTAGGTATATTACCTAGCAATGAGTTGTAAAATTTTCTGATGTACCATGTACCGTATCACCAAGTCTTTTAATATTTTCGCGGGGAAAGGGAGTTTCAGTGCAAAAAAGTAATTCAAGAAGTTTTAAAAAAAATCCACTAGAATGTATACAGTTCGTAACTTTCAAAACAGAATAAAACCCTTATACCTAGTAAACTTTTAAACAGTAAAAACTCCAGTAATTACCTGATAAGTTTACTTATTTTTTGAGTTTTTGTCTTGTAAATATTAATAGTAACGTTGTAAAACTATTCTGTATGCTACGAACTGTATACATTCTAGTGCAGCTGACTGTACCAGCATTAGCTACTTACCTACTACTACATAACAACGATACGGATCCAACGTACCTAGTTGACCTGACCTAATGGTTAAGTTACGTTTAGTTACCTAACGTATTACACTCTAAAGTAAAAGACATGGATAGATTATTGCACAGAATACTTTGGATTATTGCATTCTAGTGATGAACATTTTTAGACTACTTTTATTTTATGTAGAAAACAGAATTTAAATCGCTGGCCGCAGAAAGCGTATCCAAAAGGCTGGTAACGTTACATTACCTCTTTGGATAGCTAAACTAATTTTCTGTCTAAGGAAAGTACCAGCCTTTTGGTCGTTAGTGACATCACTTCCACCAGCCTCTTGGTTAACTCTTTAAATAAAAGCTACGCTTCTGGACCCCATGGTCCCAACTAACTAACGTTTCTACCCCAAGTAGCAGAAATATGTATCCATTACCGAGAGATGCATTGCCGCTCCCGCTGGCGCTGTTCTTGATATGGACATATGTGTGAAACTCTTGAGAATGGGTATTTATGGAAAGAGATTGAGGAGTTGCTTCTAATTATTATATTTACTTTATTACTACAAAAGGACACCTTGTTCGTTACATCTTCACACTCGAGAGAGCACAGACCGACATTACTACCATAGACTATATATCTCAACAGAAACCACCAGCGTGTCTACACAAGTATAGCGTCCCACAAAGGCCTACTTACTATTTTATTTTACTTTTTTATTACTGGAAAAACTAAACACTATGGGCTATATCATCGTCGGTGCGACTTTCGTTTCTCTTCGGGATCTCCTAATTTTCTGATTCTAGCCCATCGAGAAACGCCAAGCATAGCCTCGGCTGGTCATTTATCGATAACCGCTGGGGAATAAAGGTTCTCGAATGGCGACCACGAACCGGAAAACGAAGCGTAGGACGTCCTCCTACCCGATGGTTTGACGACATTGTTAGGATCGCGGGAATTTTATCAAGCATTAATAATAATAATAATAATGCTGGACAATCCACACAGCATCATCTAGCCCGAAGCTTAGCACAGCTTGACTGTGTTATGGGTACTAGGTGACTGATATAGGTACACATTACTTGCATAGATATTTTGCATAGAAAATACCCAGAACACCCGGAATAAATATTTGCAGATCGTACAAACATTTATCCCAAGGCGGGAATCGAACACGCAACCTCCAGCATCGCAGGCGGGCATTAGCTCGCCGCGCCACATCGGTCGTCAACACTACATCGTTACGTAACTTTATGTAAGTATTTTTTTATATACGTTATGTACTTACCTACTTAGGCCGTAGGTGCTATTTTGAGGCGAATAATTGACGCAAATAAAACACTAAAATAATTAATTTTCAAATGTTAATACCACAGTGTAAAAGTAACTACCTAAATAAGTAGGTACCTACGTACCTCATTTATTTTTAGGTGTGTACTTTCCTTACATAAAGGTGTGGAAGTAAAACTCAATCGCAACGGCCACGGGTTCAAATCTGGCCAAGCAAGCTTTCAAACACATGTGTGCGCTGCATAACAAGTCCCTTAGGCACATTATTATGCTAGTGCTCTACAGATTTAGAAATAATTAGTAAGGTGCATGCATCTATATCTATATAGGTACTTCTAGAACTTGAAAATAGTGACAGCAAAACATGTGGCTAAACATGTGCTGAGAGTAGGTACCTAACTAAAAAATAGGTCAAATATACACCCAATATCTAACCTATACTACTGTCGGCATTACTTACCTACTCATGCCCCTAGATCCAGAATGTCCAGCAAGTATCAAAACTAGATCGTACTATCTACTATTTAATTTATTCCTTCCTACAAATCTGTTCCACCAACTAAAGTGCCGGACATCCGAGCAATTTATTTTCTCACCTGACTGATCACAACTATTCCGGACTTCCGAAAAGTATACGTCTGATTGCGTCACTTTTGTATTACTTTACTTTCATGGTAAGTCTAGTAAGTCTAGTAGGTAGAGCTATTTTTGGAACTTTCTATCCTAAAAATTAATGCCCAAAATTGTAGAGCGTGGATAAATAAATCTTCAATTAGGTAAGTAGGTAGGCATTTCCTCGTAACGACGGCAAATGCATAACAAAATCACGCGATGCATTTTGTGCAGTTTCCGCCACGCGCGTACATTCACCTCTCACGACTTTCGCCACAACCTTGACTGTGGCTTTGGTCTGGCATACTAACTGTTGTGCAAGTTGTGGCAGCTACTGCGTTTACGCTTGTTACATTACAATTTCCTAAAGCCTGAGAAATTCACTTTCGCCGTTTGTTTGATCAGTAATCAGCACCAGTTGATCTCTATTTGATTGTCCTTCGTCACGGTATTTTTCAACGAAAGTACCCGAAAACAGTTTTTTTTATTTTCTAGGTACCTACTTAAGTACTTATAGTTGTCTAGAGAGTGACATGTTCTAAGATAATATCAGAGCTTTACTGTTTTCAATACTTTTACTCAAATCTGCAGTAGAGTCGTACTCTATATATGGACACCATTCTTTGAGTTTACGAAAAGCCATGCGACTAAAAACTTAAAGTACCTAGTATTCGTTTTATTTTATGTTATGTCATAGAGACCCTGATCGTCCAGACCTGAGCGTATGGACAGCGGAAGAATGCGCCAAATATTATCTTTGCCTGGACGGAGAGGTGTTCGAGTTCCAATGCTCGCCTGGCTTGCTGTTCGACGTCAACCGACAGCTATGCGACAAGCCACAGAACGTGCACAACTGTGAACTGACGACTGGTAATACATCATTATCAGAAACTCACTCACTATGAATAATATGTCTAACTTTTATATTTAAGTCACAAAAAAGAGTTTTCTTTTATATTAAAAATTATTAAAATCGTTAGGTCATTACCTAACGATTTTAATAATTTATACACATATGCATTCAGAATATAAACCACTTTCTGGCAGTCAGGAAATAAATCATACCACTCATATATAAAAAAATAATAACCGAACCACACATCATTTCATCACATGTAAATGTTAACCGCCCAATGAAATGGTGCCCATTTCGTTGGGCCAGCATTGGGTCAGCAAGATCTATTTCATTTTATTCCTTTCATAATATTTTTTGTACCCATGCGTTTTTGTACCATAAGTACCTACCTATTTTATTACTTTGTAACAGGCTCACGCACCACCATGAATGTCTAATAATGTGACCCACAGAGGCTTTGCCCTTAGTAAATGCTGGAGTGGTGGCTATTTTTTGACATTATCGTTTTATTAATTTTTGTAGGGACGACAATGAACATTATCTATGATAGAATTACTGTTTCAGAAACCATAATACCCAGACCGTTACTAGACATGGCAGACTGCGCTAATGACACCCACATAGGATGTTACGACGGGTCTTGTATACCAGCCGAGTACTTCTGCGATGGATCAATCGACTGTGAAGATGCCTCTGACGAAGTAATTTTTTCGTGTTAACGCGGCTTACACTCTTATACCATGTTTGATGTGGTGTGGTACTAGGTATAAATGAGTAGGTAGGTAATATAGTCATAAATTCAGCTTTGTGTCGTAACGACTAATTACTGTTTCGATAGTTCTTGTGAACTTTACCGACTGAAAACTGTTTTCTAATCACCCTTGTAACGCGCTATTCCAACCGGATACCGGATGCGTGGATGGACCATGCGACAGCAGCGACAAATACGCTGCACCGGCGCGTCATATAAACTCCGCGCCTACAAGCGCACTCTAGCGCCACGCGCAGAACAACAGGACGGCCCGCGTTACCGCGACTGAGTGCCGGCGCGCTTTCATTTTATACGTGTTTTATTGTATTTTATTGTTTGTATGTCTTTATGTGTCCATGTTTATTGTTTATTATAATACTAAAGTTTCCGTTACGCGTTTTCACTCCCTCCGAAACCCAAGAACCCTGTAGCCAGCCGGGCAAACGTTAAACTGGCTGCCCAAGCGAGGGCCTGTGAACGTGAACTGTGAACTAAAAAGTGTTGCAGTGAATTCCCGGGACAATACATACACAATACAATGCCACGTACGCGCCGACAGTCGCGTCGTCAATCCGATTTCGAGGATGCAATCGAATCGGATTTCGCGCCCGCATCGCCGCCGGCGCCGACGACGCCGAGCTTCGACGTCAACGCTATGGCGTCTATCATGGCTACGCTACAGCAATCGCAAGCCACAGCATTTGAACGCCTTCTCGACCGAGTTCTAACTCGTCACGAGTCGTCCCCACCGACGCCAGCGGCTGCGCCTTCGCCCGCCATGGCGTACGCGCCCGCTCATCACCTCGGAACCTTCGCGCTGTGTACCGCGCGGTTCAGCGGAGCGCCCGGCGGCGACTCGCTCGATGGATTTATCGATGCTGTGGAGGCGTACAAGGAATGCGCCTGCGTAGGAGACGACAACGCCCTACGAGGATTATCCATGCTGGTAACAGGAGATGCAGCCGTGTGGTGGCAGGGCGTCAAGTCCACCATCACCTCCTGGAGCGAAGCTGTGACGTCTCTACGAAGCGCCTTCGGCGACAGTCGACCGCCTCATCGTATCTACATGGAGCTATTCAGCATGTCTCAAGGCCTCACTGAAAAAACGGAGTTGTTCGTTGCCAAGGCTCGAGCCCTACTGGCCCGCCTTCCACCTGGTGACGTCACCGAGAAGGTACAGCTAGATATGCTATACGGCCTTTTACACCGTCGAGTTCGTGAGCGCCTGCGCCGAGATGAGGTTACTTCGTTCGATACTCTATTACGCAAGGCCAGACACATTGAAGATGCTACCGACGAGAGTATCAACGGCTTCCAGAAGCAGTCGTCAGCCCGGCCGTCATCTTTACCTACCGCGGGCGATGCCCCCGCCAGTAGTTCAACTATGCTGCCGCTACCTCAAAGGTACGCGCCGACGACGCCGCGAGAGACCCGCGGACTTCATGCGTCGAGCGCCGGCGGCCAGCATTTCAACAGAGAAGTCGTCGCACCGCCGCTGCCGCCGCGTAACGACGCCGGCACCAGTGCTCCTACACGACTCTCTCCGCGCGAGGATCCCGCGCCGCGACCTGTGATCGCCGACGGCAATACCCTGTCTTCTACAAACAGATCTCGGTTTTGTGTTTACTGTAAGAGACATGGACATATACGTGACGAGTGCCTTAAACTGAAGGGAACCCCGAGCACGGACAGTAACGTTACGCAAGCTATAGCTACTTGTTACGGGTGCAACACGATAGGTGTTACTAGGTCTCAGTGTTCAAAGTGCAACACCGATTACTACGCCGTTGACTGCGCTTGGTCCACCCCCGTATCCGTCCGTCCTACCGGTAAAGTCAAACGTCAGGTAAGTACGCAAAAATGTACTAAGAGCAATAGCTTCCTACCTACAGCTTCCCTTCCGAGCGTAGTTCCCGAGTCATTCAGTGTTCGTAAACACAAACAAGTAGATACGAGTGTGTACCTACCTACGCATTTTAAAGCCGCAATACCGACGTTATTTAGCAATGCAAACACGATAAACGTAGCTGATTACGCACCGACCGATTTTACAGCGATTCTCCCTTTGCGCTTTTTCGGTACCGAAAACGAAGACGTGTCTAGGTCAAAAGTTAGGTCTAGTACTACTTCCGATATACCTACGTTACCTACGCGTCATTTTGAGTGTGCGGATCTGCATTGTAAGCATAAACGTTCCGACGTACCTACACCTATAGTTAAAAGTAGTGTGACCATGTCCACGAAAAGTAGGGTGTCCATGAAAAGTTTAGGACATTTCTCCTCAGTAAATACTGATGGCAAAAATGGTTCCCTGAGTGGCTCTATTGAGCCCCAGGCTAGATTAAGACCTATTTTAAGTGTCCAAATTTTAGGTATTAGAGGTAAAGCAATGCTAGATTCCGGTGCTAAAAGAAGTATTGCTGGTGCGCTGCTTTATGAACTGCTGCTAAAGCACAACCACCCGTTCGTGGAAGCCACTCAACGGGTAAGGCTTGCAGATGGTTCCGCGCGCACACGCCAGGTACTACTCACTTCTTTAGAAGTAAGGATAACCCCAGAAAGGTCAGTAACCTTAAAGTTTACCATATTCCCTGATGCTCAAAATAATGAGACTTTGCTCGGGATGGATTTCTTGGTTGCCGCGGGTATCGTACTTGACTTTCATACCTCAAGCTGGTACTTTTCGGGTGAACATGTCACATATCCGATCGAGTATGAAAGTCCTACCAGATCAATTCCTTCCATTGCTGCCGCTGCCTTCTCTCATCACAATGGCGATACTTTTGAAATGCAGGGGGAGCCTGCACACACCAAAGACTTTGAGTCCGCTTCGATCTCTCCCGCTGTGTTTGTCTCAAAGAAGAAGGAAAAGGTAAGGTTCAGAGCGCATTCATCATCAGCAGCTTCCAGAACGGATGCTCACGCCTTGCTGTACAATGATGATTTGGTTAGCTCAACTACAAATCCAGTTGACCAACATGCTGCTCATCACAAACCGTCGAATCAAAAGCCTGCTGGTTTACAACAACCTCCCGTACTTCAACAGCGAGGAGAAGTCCTAACGATGGATTTGTTTGGTCCGCTACCAGCAGGAGACCAAGGGGAGCGCTGGGTGCTTTCAATCGAAGACGTAGCTACAAGGTGGGTAGAGTTGTTCCCACTTGTCGATGCTACCGCCGGGGTTTGTTCTCGGATTCTTCTTGAGGAGTACTTCCTAAGGTACGGATTGCCGCGTAAGATCGTATCCGATATGGGTACGCAATTCGTATCAGCTGCCATGCAGCAGTGCATGCACTTGATGGGTGTTGAGCAGGAGCTTATGCCATTGCACCACCCAGAAGTCAACCCAGCTCAGTGTCAAAACAAGGACCTAAAGGTACAGCTCTCCATATTAGTTAAGAATACTCACACCGATTGGCCTAAGCACTTGGCATACGTAAGGTTTGCTATAAACAGCGCCGTGTGTTCCACCACTGGTAAGACACCTGCGTATTTAACTTTTGCTCACGAGATGCGAACACCATTTGATGTGCATCATGACCTGCGTAGCGTTCTTGATAAAGAGAATTTTGTTCCTGATGAGACACCCTACTTGCGAACTTTCATTTCGTCTCTCTCAGACATTAGGGACCGTGTAAAAATGTCTCAGGACATCCGCAATGAGGTAGCCGACGCTTCTCGTCAAGCTAGTTTCCTTTCAGCTGACCTCTCAAAGACCGTCATAGGGAAGCGTCTCAGAACGAATTTAAGGTCGTTTGCTCCTCCAGCAAGCTTCACAGCTCCGGTCAAGCCTAAAAGGCGTAGAGGGAGAAAGCGCTATCGTGTTTTAAGTCCCAAGTTGGACTCGGGACGTGTTCCCAACTTGGAAGGGGAGTCTGTAACGCGCTATTCCAACCGGATACCGGATGCGTGGATGGACCATGCGACAGCAGCGACAAATACGCTGCACCGGCGCGTCATATAAACTCCGCGCCTACAAGCGCACTCTAGCGCCACGCGCAGAACAACAGGACGGCCCGCGTTACCGCGACTGAGTGCCGGCGCGCTTTCATTTTATACGTGTTTTATTGTATTTTATTGTTTGTATGTCTTTATGTGTCCATGTTTATTGTTTATTATAATACTAAAGTTTCCGTTACGCGTTTTCACTCCCTCCGAAACCCAAGAACCCTGTAGCCAGCCGGGCAAACGTTAAACCCTGCAATTGCTATGGCTACTTTCTCTTGAAACCGCCACCGTCATGGCTACATGGTAAAGTTGCCCACTGACTTATGAACTACCTACCCATGAACGTACCTTTAAATAGGTAATTTTACCGATTAAATAGGTAACCATGAGATTGAGAGATATCTCATACCAGGAAACACTAGTTTACACTGTCCAGAATAAACCCACCTAAAACCTTCGCAGGATATGTTTTTACTTAAGAATTTTCCTAACAGGGATGGTGCGACATTAACTACGATCCAAACGCAGCAGAACCATGTGATCCGACTCTCTGTCAGCTGCCGGATTGCTTCTGCAGCAAGAACGGTACTTCAATACCAGGGAACCTTGTATCGAGTCAGGTAAGCTGAGTAACCTAGGTTTAGCTAGTGCCAATAATTTATAGTGGTGGAGGCCATCGGGCGGTCTCAGATCAGAAATCTAAATATGTACTACCTATTTACGAACTGAATTAATGGAAGATGATTTCAGCCTAATAAACATCATATTTGCTATAGCATATACATATGTTCCAATCTTGTGGATTTCTTTATTAGTGTTCAAAACACGCACCATCGTTTAGTTTGGTCTTGTACCGCGCGGTTAGTTTTTCCGCGCGGTACCGCTCGGTCATATGAACCTAGCCTAAATCAATGGTCTGTAATTTAGAAGTAGGTACCTAGGTACTATGATTATGCTTTTGATCGTTCAGTATGTTATATTGTTATGCCTGGAATTTGTTTTCGCTTTGATTTAGTAGATCTACATATCTATGATAAAACTCCTATTTACGTGAAGAGCTAGAATAAATCGTTATAAAATGATAAATCATTTGAATTTCTCAGACGCCTCAAATGATAACCCTCACATTTGCCGGGGCAGTAAACCACGAGAACTGGGACGTCTATACGAAGCACATATTTACGCCAGGACGGACAAACCCCAACGACTGCCCTGTAAAGGCTACATTCTTTGTTTCTCATCCGTATACCAACTACAGACATGTGCAGAAACTGTGGAACGATGGACATGAGATCGCTGTCAACTCTATCACGTAAGTGCAAATACCAACTTTCCCAAAGAAAGTGTCGCATGGTCAAAATATTTACTTTGCATCATCAACTGTTCGCATTTCGCATTACAAAATAGAGTTACTATGTATGTAAGTCACATTAGACTTCACATACAAAACAAACTTACTGACTAGACTTTTTATTACCTATATCAGTTAGGTACTTAGGTATAGGAATTCAATACGAACAGGTAACTGTAGGAAAGGCAGTTTCATCAAATTCACGTTCAACACCAATTGCCTAACGATTATGAAACGTTTACAGGCACAGAGGCCCAGAAGACTGGTGGTCCAAGAACGCGACGGTAGAAGATTGGTTCGATGAGATGGTTGGACAGGCGAACGTCATCAATAGATTCGGGAGAGTCCGGATGGAGGATTTCAGGTTATAATCTTACTCTAAATCTTGTGATGAATACAGTTTAGCTATACCATTATGTAAATTACTAAGAATATGGTCGAAGATAGGATAGTCCACAGTAACATTTACAAAGAAACAAATACCTTTGCAGCGTGACTTTATAAAAGTATAATAAATGTCGTCGATAACTCCCCTATTAACATTTGCATGTACGCTCCGTTTCCTAGCTAAAGAAAGTTTGTTCTACAAGTGGAGCCCTGATAAGGCTATTTTTTTCCGTTCCCGTAATTTTTTCGGGATAAAAAGTAGCCTATATGTTACTCCAGGTTGCAATCTATAATTATTCCAAATTTCATCCAAATCGGTCCACTGGTTAGAGCGTGAAAGAGTAACAAACATCCATCCATCCATACTTACAAACTTTCGCGTTTATAATATTAGATATTAGTAGGATCTACAAAACGACTACTTTCAGTGGTGCCGAAATGCGTAATGATCTTTCTCGAACAGGGGTATGCGGGTGCCGCATCTGTCCGTGGGTTGGAACCGACAGTATCTGATGATGCAAGAGTTTGGATTTGTGTATGACGCGACTGTGGTGGCGCCGTTAGCTGATCCTCCGTTCTGGCCGTACACCTTGGACTATAAGATGCCTCATAAATGCACAGGTATTACCTAGAATAGCCCTGCCCAGCCAGGAAGGTATATTAATACTAGTGGAAATGTGCGCGCTTGCGTGAAAGTATTTTTATACAAACTTCAACCCCCACTGCATCCCCTTAGGGCTTGAATTTCAGGAATTCTTTTCTTGGTACACACCTACGTAACAAGCAAGGCCAAAACCCCTGGAAAGGGGGGTACCCCTAAAAATTTCACGACCCGGATACGTATCAATTGTTATACGAGTAGATTAACATTTATATAGTACGTACTAACAGCAGTAAAAATGGTTATATTTGATGAGAAGCTGTCCAAAATAGAGTTGAATTTACATTATTATACCTACAATATTTATCCGGCAAACAAAATAACAGTTTATACCGAGTTGATATTAACGGCCAGTACTGACCTAATCGCTCCCGGAGCAGTTTTTTCTCTATCTTAAAATGCTATACCCTCGGTAAATAAAGGAAGTAGAAGAAAACTGAAAAGTCCGCATGCATCTTCAAAATGTCAACTTCAAAGTGCCCGTTTCAAATGTATGATTAACGTCGTATTTACTCAATCATAAATTCACGAAATAAATTAAAAACTTAGATATAAATCGTCATCTCCTTCTAAAGTTGGTGATATATTTTTTTTTGGTTTACACCAATGGTGAGATAATTTAGAAGTAGAATTAATGCCCGTTCAATATATAAAAAAAATAAAGACTTGAATTATTTATAAATTAAATTGTATAGAATCGCGCCGTTTATGCGAGCACATGGATAAAATTTAGTCTGCCGCTGGCTTTCGTACGGGGAACCCGTGTCGCTCGTCGCCCTGCGGACTACAAGACTGCAAATATTGCATTTTTAATTCGTGTTTCGATACTATTTTGCAAAAAGATACTTTATCTGTTTGTAATAGAGTGACTTATTGCAATTTTGCAATAGTAGAGCGACAAGGTTCCAAGGCAAATACCGTGTACGTGTTGTACACGGCTGGATAGAGTTGATACTTTTTTGTACCGACATAAAAATAAGCACGTATCTACATACTCATCATCATTAGTCTAGAAAAGTCGATACTTTTTGTAGCGAAATTTTAAGTAAGTACGTAGGTCTCTATCTACCTACTGATTTGGGGGTGCTGATTACGAATATCTGGTCAGATTTGAAATTCAAAATGGCGGATACAAATCATGATACAAAAAACTGACATGGGTGTCGTTTTCTACTAATTTGGGGGTGCTGATTACGAATATCTGGTCAAATTTGAAATTCAAAATGGCGGATACAAATCATGATACAAAAAACTGACATGGGTGTCGTTTTCCACTAATTTGGGGGTGCTGATTACGAATATCTGGTCAGATTTGAAATTCAAAATGGCGGATACAAATCATGATACAAAAAACTGACATGGGTGTCGTTTTCTACTAATTTGGGGGTGCTGATTACGAATATCTGGTCAGATTTGAAATTCAAAATGGCGGATACAAATCATGATACAAAAAACTGACATGGGCGTCGTTTTCTACTAATTTGGGGGTGCTGATTACGAATATCTGGTCAAATTTGAAATTCAAAATGGCGGATACAAATCATGATACAAAAAACTGACATGGGTGTCGTTTTCCACTAATTTGGGGGTGCTGATTACGAATATCTGGTCAGATTTGAAATTCAAAATGGCGGATACAAATCATGATACAAAAAACTGACATGGGTGTCGTTTTCTACTAATTTGGGGTGCTGATTACGAATATCTGGTCAAATTTGAAATTCAAAATGGCGGATACAAATCATGATACAAAAAACTGACATGGGTGTCGTTTTCCACTAATTTGGGGGTGCTGACTACGAATATCTGGTCAGATTTGAAATTCAAAATGGCGGATACAAATCATGATACAAAAAACTGACATGGGTGTCGTTTTCCACTAATTTGGGGGTGCTGATTACGAATATCTGGTCAAATTTGAAATTCAAAATGGCGGATACAAATGATGGTACAAAAAACTGACATGGGTGTCGTTTTCGACTAATTTGGGGGTGCTGATTACGAATATCTGGTCAAATTTGAAATTCAAAATGGCGGATACAAATCATGATACAAAAAACTGACATGGGTGTCGTTTTCCACTAATTTGGGGGTGCTGATTACGAATATCTGGTCAGATTTGAAATTCAAAATGGCGGATACAAATCATGATACAAAAAACTGACATGGGTGTCGTTTTCCACTAATTTGGGGGTGCTGATTACGAATATCTGGTCAGATTTGAAATTCAAAATGGCGGATACAAATCATGATACAAAAAACTGACATGGGTGTCGTTTTCTACTAATTTGGGGGTGCTGATTACGAATATCTGGTCAAATTTGAAATTCAAAATGGCGGATACAAATCATGATACAAAAAACTGACATGGGTGTCGTTTTCCACTAATTTGGGGGTGCTGACTACGAATATCTGGTCAGATTTGAAATTCAAAATGGCGGATACAAATCATGATACAAAAAACTGACATGGGTGTCGTTTTCTACTGATTTGAGGGTGCTGATTACGAATATCTGGTCAGATTTGAAATTCAAAATGGCGGGCTTAAATCATGGTAAAAAAAACTGACATGGGGGTCTAAGGTAGTAAGATTCTATTACATCTACGAAACCTGATGGTAGTAAGTTCTTCAGTTTTAGTAATAGACCTTCATGCCAAACTTTATCGAATGCCTGTGCCACATCCAGAAAGATAGTAGAGCAGACTTTTTTTTCCTCAAATGTTTTCTCAATAACATTTGTAATCCTGTGAACTTGGTCTATCGTTGAGTGCTGTTCTCGGAATCCAAATTGGTGCTCTGGTATAAGGTTTTTACTTTCAATAAGCGGCTTCAGTCTTTTTAGTAACAATTTTACATTAATTAATTAATTTTACAATTTTACAAAATAGCTTTGACATGATAGGGAGCAAAGAAATCGGTCTGTACGATGAGGTCTCTTGTGGCGGTTTTCCTGGCTTTGCTATCATGATAACTTCAGCAACTTTCCATAAATCTGGTACACACTTTAGTCTAAGTGCTGCGTTGATAAGGGTCGTTAGTTTGACTAATGCTTTTTTCGGAAGGTTATGTAGTACTTCTCCTGAAATAAGGTCGAATCCAGGAGATTTTCTAGGGTTTATGTGTTTTTTAATTTCGCTCCAGACTTCTCTGGGTGATACCAGCTTTATGGCTTGTGTTTCACCATAAACTTCATTTATCATAGGTATGTAGTCGGTTTGATCTTCGTTAGGTTTGAATATTTCTTCTAGGTATTCTGCGAACGTTTTAGCTTTTTGCTCATTACTGACAGCCCATTTTCCAGATCCTATATTTTCGTATCTTCTGCATTTCCTTGGCTATCGTGCAGCCTCTGTAATTAGCTGGGTGTGCTTCTCCGCAATGCACACACTTTGGCTTCTCTTCTGCAGGTTTTTTGCAGTCCTTGGTGAGGTGTTTACCTGTGCATTTCACACACCTTGGCTCTTTGGAGCAGTACTTGTGTGTATGACCGTACACTTGACATCGCTTGCACTGAGGGACCAATTTGGTTGACCTAATGGTAAATATCTGGTCAGATTTGAAATTCAAAATGGTGTAACTCAAAAAACGCAAAAAAGCGTAAGATACATCTAAAAAAAAGTTGCGGGACAGTGCCAAAACTACGCTATAATAGACCCCAGAACGAAAAAAGACAGCAAACTGTCATTTACTCTTTAACTATAAGTGCTATCCTAAATAGCAATGGGATAAAATTTGCTTAGTTTTGATAACACTATCGAACCGTAAAATAAAAACCGAGGTCATCTTGATTTTTTTTATTTTTTTATACAATGAAATCAGTTTTATGCCATTTACTCCTGAACTATAACCCCAGGCCTAAAATGCAATAGAACATTTATTGCTTAGATTAAAAAAACCTATCAAATGGCATATTCAAATTAATAAAATAACGACTTTTAAAAATAAAAATTTTCATTTCCTGTCCGGCCTGCTAAGGAGCAGGCGGCAGGCTCGCAGTCTCATTAGACTCGATCCACTGTGCGTTTATGCGAGCACAAGGATAAAATTCAGTCTGCCGCTGGCTTTCGCACTGGGTACCCGTGTCGTGCATTTTTAAATTTAAGACCTCAAGTAATGATGGTTAAAATACCACCAAAATTACCCATCAGAACTTAAAATAACACTAGAAAAACAATTAAAATGAAAATACAATGTTGCTTCCAAAGATGACAGAGAACGAATCCCGACAGCTAATTTAATTTATTAACTACCATCTATCCTTCAAGTACCAAGATTAGTTAATTTATGTATAGAGTCAACTTGTACAACGTATTTCATGAACTGCCAGCTAGATGGCGCTATTAGAACGGATCACCTATATGTATCTAACCGCGAAATATTGCAGAGGAGTGGTGGGGTAAAGAGGAACGAAACTCTCAAGGTCATTAGATCGGTATCACCTTGAAATTTGTAAGGAAATAGGAAACACTGCTTTCCTTATGCAAAATGTAATAGTAAAGATACCTATCATTGAACCTTCACGCATAATAAACACGTAAAAAATGCAGCACAGTGTATGATAAGTAGAGCGTGCGAACTGTTACATAAGATGTTATAAGGAGGTTGATGACTGCGGTGCAATCTGCAAGATGCATTCTAATGTAGATACCGATACCGGGTGTAAAAAAACCACTTCCGAATACTCCAGGAACGTGTAACGTTACTTACAACAAGGTCTTATAGAATATCACTTGGCTGTGAGTCAAATAGATTTAAGAGTAATACAATTATTAACGCAGCGACCGCTAAGCAAGATGATGTTTGTTTTGTCGTTTTTACGAGTTTTTAATTGAATAAGATAATTAGGTACTTATGTTTATCTGATGATATTATTATGTAATGTCAATATTTTTGCTGAAAACACGGAAAAATGCACAAAACGTGTCGAGAAGTTTCGCATTTTTTTTTGTATATCGGAATCATGGTCTGAATGCGCAATTTGAGTTTTCAAAAGTAGCCTTATTACATCCAGTATACTGTTTAGCTTTGAGGTACGCGGAACTTAAGGTTTCACGATTACGAATAGGTAGGTACAAACCTATTGTTTCTCAATAGGTCGTGGATGCAAGAGATGTTAGGCCAAGCTTTGGTAATATCGAAACATTGCGGTTTACGATGGCATTCCTAAAGCTATGAAATTATATTGGCTCACGATTGTAATTGACAGACTCGGTAATCATTACATAACTTTAGATTCGCTCTTTTCCCCAAAAATCTACAAAACTATCCTAAGGAGCGACAGGTAACCACTAACGCTTGGAGAAGGTATATCTAAAAGGACTAAGAGGAGGTCCAGTCCCATTGGTCCCTCTCAGACATTATTGGCCACATTAACGTATAGCTAAGCTACACAATTCCTCTAACCATAACAAACCCAATATTGAATTAGGTACTTACTAAGTTTTTTTTTTCTAATCCATGCCAGCATATGAATAGTAATAGGTAGGTATAATATTTACAGGTTGCATAAGTCCTACCTTTAGTTTTATACTGTTTTACCGTAAAACCCCAGGTACAGAATAGAAAAAAGCCAATATTTTATTGCAAAACTAAATGCCGTATTTTTTTAAGGAAACAACCAATACTGCCCATCCCGAAGTTATGCTGGCCTCTGGGAAATGGTGATCAATCCACTAGTCAACGAAGGGCACTCTTGCGCCACTCTAGAATACTGTCCATCGACGCTAACTGGCGATGATGTATACAATATACTGATGAGCAACTTCAAGAGGCATTATTTGACAAATAGGGCACCATTTGGCATCCACCTCAGCTCTACTTGGCTAAGGAATAATGAATATCTTTTAGCCTTTAAGGTAAGTCTACTATTTTTTTTCTATGTAGGTGGGAATGTGCTGCCGTTACAAAGGTCTAAATAAAACTTTGCTTGGCATTACGATCTGAGCCCAACATGCCGTGTTAAATATTTAGTAAGTTGCATGATAGAAAACATAGAAGGAAGAAAATGATTTCCTGAATGAATTTTAATATCGAGGCGATGACGACGCCAGTTCCACAAATAAAGAACTCTTGAATACACAATCTTTGCCTAAAACAATACAGACATAAGTAGGTACTGTCGATTACTGTCTCATCCAAGTCTGCAAAAAAACATATTTTTTTATATACCTGTTTTTTCAGCAATTCATGTCAGATCTTCAAAAACTACCTGATGTTTACTTTGTGACATACAAACAAGTACTAGACTGGATCAAACGACCCACTCCTGTGCTCCAAATGAAGAAGTTCCAACCCTGGTTATGCAGGCGCCGTCGCTTTGAAGAAGCTGAAATTGCTTGCGCTAAACCTAACACCTGCAAGCTACCCTCAAGAGTTCTAGAACATGATAAGTACATGATCACTTGTATGGACTGTCCTAAGAGCTATCCGTGGCTAAGAAATGAATTTGGTTTTGAATAGTATTGAAACTTGTTATCAAGCTAAAAGTAAAAGTTACCAGTTTGTGTATGTTTTTAAAAAAGTATGTTCACATTGCTTATTTTAATGTGGGTTTTTAGTATTATTAATTTATTGTGTTTTTTACACCCTGCATGTTTTTTATTAGCATGAATAAGATAAAGTGAATAATTTAATTTTTGGTCCTAATAGGACATAGATGTGCAATAGTTTACACAACAATTGAAATAATTAAAATGTGCATTATATTATTCTTATTTTATTGCCTTATCCTTACTTATGGAATATATTACATAAATTCAGAAATATACTTAGTGCTACCCTTCCTGGGTGATAAAAGGGTTTGGTATGGCCTCCATTCCATCCATAGGGCAGATTAAAACTACTGATGTACCTCGACAGACTACTAAGCCTAGTGGTCTAGTGTCCTCAACCAATTTGTATGGGTCATCAGGATCTGAAAAGATATATTAAGCTTAACTTGTAGTTTGCGCTGTATAAGATCTCAAAATGATATAATGTGCCCATTATTGTAGTTACGCTGGTAGGTATACGAAAAAGAAATGTAAAAACTTTTCAGCCAGAAAATTCAATCAATTTTTTCAATTCTCGCAATTATATTCAATCCAACCTATGAAATTAGTGTAACAATTAGTGCTCACATTACAATGGTTTACACATTACAATAATAGAAACTAGCTGACTCACTCACAACTTCGTTAGCATTTTTCATAGAAACTTCCTCCCCTATTTATACCCGTGTTAGTGATGACAGCTCAAACTCACACTAAGTTTTATGTTGGACAATAAGCTAACTTAATTTTGCAAATCGCACTATTATTCAATAGTTTTTGCATGTTGGTGAATAAATAAATAAATAAATGTATAGCGCAGGGCAAAGACCTCCGTCCCTTCTCACTACATACATACATACATACTACGGAATCAAACAATGTACCTCTCAAGAACTCCGTGGTATTATCAAGTACAAGATTTAGTAAAGGATCGTATCCTTTCAAAATTCCCGCCGCTTCTCGACCGCCGGCGAATTTGACTCGAATACTCTTCTCCAAGTATTTGCTAAGGTCTAGAATCGATTCCTTCCGTCTTTTCTCCTTGTTGTCTCCTCCAGCTTGGGTCTAAAACGTATTCAAAATTATGTTAATACAACTTACAGGCAATGCTGAAAAAAAATCTGAATCGAAAGTATTTTTGTATTTTGTATGCCTTGCCCATAGGTAGGTACCTTAGCCTTATCTCCACCACCACCTTCTTTTGATGCCATTTTTCACTTTGATGTAGTAGATGGTATTAATTTAATTTCACTCCAGAAAAACAACAATCCACAAAGTAGCATAAACAAAATTTTTTAGGTTATATGTTTTATGGTGCGTTCACATGCGTGAATTCAACAAGACCACAGAATGCTATTACTTGAACGAAATATTTAACAACGGGCATAGGCACCTAGCACCGGGGCGCGGCGGCATCGGCATAAGCGTGTAAGTCAGTGTAAGTATAGCCCGTTTTGGCTCATCTCACACTATCCGATTATCCAGTAGATCTTAAAATAACTTTAGGCCATATTCTTAGAGTAGATCAGTAAATTCGGCCTTTGACAAATAGGGTTATGGGACCGTATGGGACTCTCGAATTTAGCCCTTTTTGGGATCACGTGCTAGCAACACTGAAACCAATAAAAAAGTAAGTGACTGAAACTGAAACTAATAATAATGGCTACGTAAACATAGTATTCTGTCTGTGACGATAAACTTTGTCCGATTTTAATACTTACATTTGTATTTTACTATTTTCTACGTAGGTGTATCGTGCGTGATATCGCGGATGGCTGTCGCTATCACACTGCTGAAACCCCGCCCCTTTATTGAAAACCGATGATAAACAGATAATTTTTCAATGCGCTCTTCCGTGAGCTACTTAATATCGCACGCACCAGGAGAGTCCGTAATGTCGCATCCTGATTATGGACAGCACGCCCAGCACCACGCATGCCTGCTGGTGCTGGTTAAAGGCATTGGTGGCATGCTAAAGAACTTCAACAAACTCTGGGAACGCATACAGCGGGTTAACAATATCAAAGTTACTGGTATGAATTGTTTAATAAACTACCCAACAAGTTTATAACAAGTTTCTGTGATTCAGCTAAAAGTAAGACTGGCTACAGTGGCTACAACATTGGCCTGATCACTCAAACATTTAAGTAATGTGCTTTACATGATACTCATCGCACACAAATTAAATATCCATAGGGATTTCACACTCCATACTCCATATTCAATAAATGTGAAAGTAAATCTGTCAGTTTGTTAAATGATTGCACAATTTTAGATTCAACTGGACAAGTCAGAGATATATGGGTCCGTTATGTCAGAGACTACCCTGTAGAAAACAATGATTGGGGTGATTTTCAAACCCATAGGTAAGTTTTAAAATTATAAAACAGTTCTATGATCAAACACTTTTTGTGTTTCAACACTTACTTATGTAAGATAAACCATTTTAGGATGGTGGTATACAAACAATGACAGGATTTTAAGCAATACATATAAATTACATTTATGTTTGGGGCTCATGTCTGTGACTAACGCAAACAGACATCCCTTCAGGCTGATGAATATCAGGTTTCAGTAGGTAAATATATTAAACGGCAGATCCTCAGTGGATATGCTTAATGAGATAATCTAGGTTAAGACTCCTGGATAACCATCTTCTTATTCTATTGCTAGATTATTTTACTAACCAAACCTTGTAATGAGTTTTCTGTGAATTTTTAGGAGATTACTTGGCCTGATCTCATTTAGCAAGTTTACCAATCAAATAGAGTTAAATGAGGTGTGCCGTGTTCATGAGAGCTTGAAAGTGAAGTATTCGAACACCCTGTATGACTCACGAGCATTCATGTTTGGACCTATCAGCAATATGAGAAAACCGGAGCAGGAGCCTGAGACTTATAGCATCTTTGATGATGATAGGCCTAAGGAGGCTAGCAGTTTGAGTGATAAGTAAGTACTGCGCCCTAAAATTTAAAATGTCAGATCTTGTTGTTTACTAGCAAAATGATGTTAAATAAACAATTGGGGTTTTAAATAGTTTTTTTAAAGTTTTTTCTTTAAATATCAATATTATTTATTAATAATAATGTTTTAAAATACATCAAAAAATCAATATTTTTTTTCAAAACCCCAATTCAGCTAAGGTAAATAACCTTAGCTTTACTTATTATTTCCAGAGCATCGTTGCCAAGTGAGCAAGCTGACAGCCTCTCATCTGCCGAAAGCTTCCCCCAATCCGTATGTTCCTTATCCTCCTGTGTTCAAGAAGAGAGCTTCACTACCCCCTCTAACTTCAAGACACATGCCATGTTCTATGGAGAGAATGACCCAGTTCCAGATTTGGAGCAGAATGTTGCAGAGCTCATCAATTCTCTTTTCTGGGTAGTTGAGTCAAAAAGGTTGGAGAGATCTAGAGAGAAACTTGAAAAGGTTTCGTTGCTGTTAGCGCCTTTTGAAAAGAAGGATTTTGTTGGTATGTTGACAAAAAAATAATAAACACAAAATATACAAGTCTGTGTTGCATCAACTCTGAAAAACCTAAAAACGCATGATAAATTGTATTAATATTTGGATTATAAAAACTATGGTATTGTGAAGTACCATCAGCAAAACAAAAAAACTCAACTTAACTAGCTCCATAATCCTTTTTTTTTAACGTGTTTCTCTATTATATTTCAGGTCTGGACATGGAATCTCGGAACAACAAAAAGCGATGCATGGGTCGCGTTACTAAGAATCTCGCCGATCTAACGTTTCAAGCAGGCTTGGTGGCAGAGAGCCTTAGCTTGTACAACTCGGCAGCTGAGATACTCAAGTCTGTCAATGATTGGTTGTGGTTGGCAGCTGCTAAAGAAGGTATGTATCGTAATTTTGCCGTGTGGGTAAAACTCAGACAATTATTTCAAAACAAAATTCTTCTGACCCCAGGTCAGGCTTACAACTTTCTCTAATTTCCAGGTCTTTGCGCAGCATCAGCAATCCTGCTCTACCCGAATCTCCGTAACTCCACGCCGCTCCAACGAAACGCTAGTCTTCAAGAAAGCTCCCCAAACAAAGCCAAACTATCACTCTTTCAACCTACTGACCCTTTCCGAAAATTCAAAATGTCCTCGTCTCCATTGCGCGGTTCCAAAACGTCCAGCCCTGTCAATCCCCCGGGAGAACTGACTCCTACATCGTCGGATAGTATAGACACGTCATCGTCTCGACATTCGGAGACTGAAAACGCGGATACGGAATCCCTTGCTTCGTCATGCGATATTGACCAAAGTCAACGGTCTTATTTAGGTTCTGATTTACCGTCAATTCCAAGACAACCTCCGTCTATCAATAACCAGTATTTACTGAACCCAGAAGAAATGGCGGAGAAATATAGAAAGGCGATAATTCATTACAGTAAATACCAAAATGCTGGTATCATTGAGACGGAGGCTTGCTTCAAGGCGGCTAGAATAGCGGTGGAGCAAAATAATAGTTTGCATGCGTCGAGTTTTCTACAAAACGTGATTTTTATCAACCTTACTCTTAGCGAACAGGAGAAGATACAGAGATTTGATACGCTCGCAGAGCTTTATAAAGAAATAGGTAAGAATAGTATTTTTTAAACTTTCGCGATCGGAACACATACCCGCCAGATGCCAGATCCAGTCTGCCCGCGACCACGGCTATTGCAACATAGTCGAAACGTCGGGAAAATAAATAAAAAAGGTAATACGCGATAAATACCCGTGTAATATAAGTCTTCAATAATAGGTAAGAAAATTGAATTGTTTTTTTAATTTATACGGAGACAATAAAATTGGCGAAAGGATTCCAAGTAGTTTTGGCAGAATATGGCTTTAGATAACGTTCAGCGAATAAGTCTTATTGGTTCCAAGACATTTCAATTCCAAATTTGCAAGGAAGCGAAAATATGTTTTTATCTACTAATTTGTTTTATTACTTTTAACTGATCGGGAAATAATAATTATCAGGTTTTCTTCGCAAAGCAGCGTTTTGCCAACGCTTAGCGGCCACTCGTCAAGTTAGTCCAAACAACCCGAACCCTGACTGGCAGAGATGTTACTACCTGATGCTGCACAGCTTTCCAGGTCACCGGCTTAGCCTGGACCCCAATTACGTCATACAACATCAAGTTGGTAAGAATATTTATGGCTTTTTTTAGCGCAGAAGGCAGGGCTACTACGAACTGAGCTGTAACGGCTGTAGAATCTTAGATATGAAAGGAAGAATAGCATTTCATTGGCCAAACATACCTACATTCGTGATCTTAAAACTATTTTTGGCTAAACGAAAAAATAATGTACCTACCACTTCATATTTATGATATAAAAATAATTCAAGTTAATAATCTTCAGGTTGGCCGGCTCTCCAAATCCAGTTACTCCAGGAGCTGGTGGTAGCTGCCAGACGTATGGGACACCCGGCGCTGGCGACTAGGCACATGACCTTCCTTCTGCAGACCATGTGGCCACATCTTACTCCGTTAGAACATAAAGAATTGACAATACAACTACAGGTATAACACCTACTTTTTTTGTGGACATTTTTACACATCATGATAACCTCACGACATTGTTAAGATCGCGGGAAGTCGATGGATGGAAAAGACTCGCATAGGCATCCCCTATTGTTAAGGTCGTATGATACCACGCTTGACGAGCAGATTGGAGACTGCTGCGTCGGAGAGATGCGGCCTAGTTATTTCTTACAACATTCATGAGAGGGAATTATAGGGGTATTCCTATGGGTTTGCAACCGTGACAGGTTGCAAGCCCATAGGAATCTTCTGAATATTAAACACATTTGCTGGGGTCACCAATCTGCCTGTAAAGCGTGGTGACTATGACATATCCTTTCAAATATAAAGGATGCCTATGTCCAGCAGTAGACTTAGGCTGATGACGATGGCGATGAGCATCTGAATACTCAAGAGCATTACTGGGGTCACCAATCCGCCAATCATGGTATAACAAACCCCCCAAATATAAAAAGAGGCATAATGCCCAGTAGTGTCATTTTCCAAGCTGATGATAATAATTATTGATTGTATTTAAACTTATCAGGCTTTATCAGCGCAATGCGAAGGCGGGCCCGTGCCTTTAGTGCTAGAGTCAGGAGAAGTGATTCCCCCAGCGAATCTGACTCACGTGCCTCGTTGCACGTGGTTCACGCCGCGTCCACTGCGACCCGCTAACACACCGCATCGAATCAAGTTGAAGACACAAAGCGGCCCTTTTATATTCACACCAATACACTTTGGCAGTTTAGAGAGGAATGCGAAGAAGGAGGAGGGGAAAATGGGTAAGAATTTTAAGGGAGATTAGTCCTTAATCCACAATAAATAAGTGGAAACAGTGGTGTAAACCAATCGGGCAGTAAGAAGTCAACTTGGTTTGCAGCTGCCTTGCAAGTGGATTCAGATTATGAATCTCTATAATTTGGGCAAGTGACAAAAAATCGCTGTGGTTTTTGACATTGCTCGTCCACTTTGACGAAGAAATGCGATTTGACTCGCTGAGATTCTAGAGATTCGTCGGATTCGAATCCCGATTAGATAACGTCATTTTGATTCATACCCGGTTCCAATATCTTGCAAGTATCCGTTATTATTTCTAAAAACCGGTGCCTTCATCTCATTGGCTAATGTTACAATGAGATTTTACACTGGCCAATACGCATAGTACTCCTAACGGACGCTAGTGAATAATGGAACGGGGCATTCGTTTTTAATGTGTGGATATTATTGATGTCAAATTTCACCACACATTATCAGACCAACCCAAAATGTATTTGTTGGGCCAGGTCTTGAATATGATTATCTATAGCCATGTGATTTCTATAAATTCTAATTAACTTTCCTGATTATTACAGAGTATCTATGGGTAGAGGATGACATTTGCGAAGTCCAGCTTAAACTGACAAACCCTTTGCCCTTCGAGTTGAAAGTATCCAATATGCGCCTCCTTACGTCCGGCGTTGTATTTGAGTCGATACCAGAGACTATAATACTGCCACCGGACTCGCCTACAACCGTCAATTTACACGGAACACCTAAGGAAATCGGTGAACTGCAGATTTTAGGTACATACAAATATTTGTTTAACTACGCACATAAATTCAGAAATTTTCAGATTATAAGCGAATACTGACTGGCTAGGCCCTACTACTGCTATTCTAAATTATACTGTCTTTCGTATTGCGAGCTCTGTTTTCGAGTCGCTTTTTATAGTCACAAAACTTCTTAACACGCCTGCACTTCCAACTCTGTTCAAAACCGCTTGTTAAAGACAGTAAGTGAACTCAACAATCATAGTACAAATCTCCACAACGTTTTATTCACAAAGATTTTGAGAGCACCTGTGGTCTAGTGGAAGTGACCCCGCCTTCTGATCCTAAGGTCGTGGGCAGTGGCGGATTTACCCTAAGGCCACCCTAGGCCCGGGCCTAGGGCGGCCAGATTTAGGGGCGGCCCCGACCGTAGGGCAGTATATGGTGGATGCTGAGAAAGGGGCGGCTGATGGCTTGGGGCCTAGGGCGGCCGAGACTGCAAAACCGCCACTGGTCGTGGGTTCGAATCCGGTAGTGCACCAATAGATATTTTTGACAAAAAATGTATGTGCGCAATGCCATTACCCTAAAGCGGTGAACATCGTGAGAAAGCTTACCTACCAATAGATATTTTTTTGATAAAAAATGTATGAGCGCAATGCCATTGCCCTCAAGCGTGAGGAAGCTCTAAGGAGATATCCTCCGTACCCCTGGGGTTTATACCTGAAATTATTTCTTTTTTTTTTTACAAGTATCTTGTATCCATCTAATCCTCAATTAATTTTTCAGGATTCTCCACTCATACACTAGGTGTAAAATCAAACTGTCGTCTCAAGAACATGCCGACACCACACAAATTCCCTGCCAACTATACTATAGAAGTGATACCAAGCCTACCCACAGTCACAATAGAGACCACAGTAGCACAATCAGGTCATATTACTGTGGTCAGTGGAGAGAACTATGGAAATACTAATATATCTTTGTACAATGGTGAGAGTACAGAGTGTACACTGAAGATAACTAACACAAGTAATGTGGCAATTGAATATCTGGATTTATCTATACAGGTAAATGATGTACAATTCAACCTTAGAGGCAATTTATCTCATCTTGAAATAATTGTAATACTTATCTTGACTAACATGGACTAAGAAAAAATATTGGCTACCATAACATGGGCCTAAATCGATATTTGTGTTGTCTGAAATAATTGAATTTTAATTTAATTTATATTCTGAGCTGTCACTGGTTTGACAATTTATTTAATTTATATTAATAGACTATCTGATCTTAGGGGGTGTTTTTTATATTATTTGCAAACTGTTAATGGTAACTATCACCTATAATAAAGCATTGCCTCGTAGGTCACGCTCGTTAGAAACGTGCTCTATGATGCACTGCTCAGCGTCCATCAACCTGAGACATACAGGTGTTAAGCCTCATGTGTCTGTCATTTACCGGCTCCCATACCCTTCAAACCGGAACACAGCTAGATAGAAATAGGCAGAAATAGGCATGGTGGTAGTGTTTTCTAGGAAAACACTTACTATTTCACATTTTAGTTTTGTTACCACTAACTTATGTGAACCCACTGGGTAACCTTTGTGCCTCTTTTCAGTCAAACATGGACAACCAATTACAATCAAAAGTGTTCCAGTACTCGAACGAAGCTATCCAATCAACGCTACCCATACCCCCAAACGAGACCGCTGCTATAATCATTAAACTATACGGCGAAGCTGATTTCCTAGACCTGGGAGGAGTGGGAGAGAATCTGTTTCCTAACAGCTTGAACTCTAACTACCCGTCGCGAGTGGGATCGCCCGTACCGAACGCGCAATCGTCGCTGCCGCAGAGTTCTAACGCTCATACGTCGCTTAGTAGCGGCCTTGTGCCAAATAGAACTTCTGGAAGTTTCAGGTACAAATCTACAAATACTGGGTATAAAACTTTTATGACTATCATTTTTAACCCTCCGACGTATCTATACCAATTATAAGAACCTTTGTCCTGACTGACTGACTGGGACATAGACAACGCACAGGCTAAACTACTGGTCGTAGAGACTTGACATTTTCAGAGTACATTCGCCTTTGTGCGTAGAGGTGTACTAAGAAAGGAATTCCCGAAATTCAATCTCTAAACTACAACGGGGGTTGAAGTTTGTATGAAAATTGCTTCACGCGAACGAAGTTGCGCGCGTTTCGCTAGTAGGTAGGTATATAATATATGTGAAGAAAAATGAAAACATCGTGAGGAAACCAGTTAGTATTCTACCAGCGGCGATGAGCTTGCTACCTGTCACGTATGGAATACCTACTGCAAAATATGAGTTTGTACTAAATGTAGTTTTCGGACGTATCTCTGACTACCCCCTTAGACATCCTCAAAGAATCTCGAGTAGGTACTTGGTACTAAGAGCTCTGAGGTGAAATCTACCGTAGCAAGGGATTGTAGTCGTGAAGCTATTTTTTGTTTCTTTAAATTGTAATTAATAAATGCTAATATTATATTGATTTTAGGTCTACTAACTCTCAGACTACAAGTTGGTCAGCTCCCATATCCGTGATGCCGCCTTCAAGAGGGCGTCAGGTGGAAACTCAGGTAAGATACACTACAATGTATAAATTGTTCTTCTTGGATAGACATATATCTAGCAGTGGAATTTTTCAGGTCTATGATGATGATTTATACTAGACGTAGCACACAGCTATGTTTCCTTTGATAAAATTCAAGGCAGTTCACCAGCAGACCAGTTTCTACTCTTAGAAACGATAAACGATGTTTCATACTGTCGTAACACACTTCGGAGCTACTCGGTAGCCGTTCTACAGTCAATTTGTCAATGCTTGACATGCCACGTAGTGTACTTCAAAACAACAATTCGAAACTTCGTTTATCGGTTCTTAGAGTAGACCTGCAGGGTTTTTGCGCCACGAGGGCGAAGCTGCAGACAGCATCTAGTTATCTACTTTGATTTATCTTGCTTAATTTGTTTTGTCATATTTACAGGTAGTAATAAGATATTCCGGTGGCGAAGGTATGGAGGAGCATTGTCGCCAGTCAACGTTGCAAATCAACTTGGAGATGCTACCGAGCGTCTCGATAACTCATTGGGACGTGCTGCCCGCTGAAATGTAAGACTTGTAGCACCATCTAGCGGACTGCGTAAGAACTATCCTGGGGGCCTATTCTCGCTCTTTAGAGATTAAGTCGAATGTCGAATAAAATTGTCAAAAAACGACTAAAACCGGTTAAATAATGTGTGCAACTGACCAAATTATTCGTGCTTATGGCTAAATCCTACTAATATTATAAACGCGAAAGTTTGTAAGAATGGATGGGTGTATGGATGGATGGATGGATGTTTGTTAATCTTTCACGCTCTAACCAGTAGACCGATTTGGAATAAACATAGATTATAACTTGGATTAACATATAGGCTACTTTTTATCCCGAAAAAATAACGGGAATGGGAAAAAAACTGCCACGCAGGCGAAGCTGCGAGCGGCAGCTAGTAATGCATAATGAAGGTCTTTGTTGGACATCTGAACTCAAAAGACATGACAAGACCTACATTTTGCTACATTTTCCACAGTCCATCACAACTGTACCTGGTGTTAGACGTAACCAACCTGACATCAGAAGAGATGGAGTTTCACTACGCACAGGGAAAGCACTTACTGGTTGAGAGCAAGGAATCTTGTCGGGTGCCCGTGCCGCTTGATCGGTGTCCTTTCCATGCCGCTCCTCATCATAATCATGAAGGTACATTTCGCTCCAAACTCAATGAAATATTTTTATTTTATCCTAAAAATTATTTCCTCGAACGGGATTTGAACCCACGGCCTTCCTCTTGATACGGGAAAAACAAATCCCGCTCGAGGAAATAAAATAATAAAATAAAAAAAATGGCGATTTCTTTAAGTGCAGGTAAGCACTATAAAAACTAACAAATCAATAATGAAATGTTTATTTATATAGCCATAAATACAAATGGGTAAGGTAAGTTGTGTTAACAATTTAAGCGCTTGCGTATTCATTTATAACAAATTGATTAGGTAAAGTAAAGTTCTATGCGGTTACCATTGGATGAATTTTCGCTAGTAGCGATAAACCTGCGCGATTCCGAAATTATTTGTTTGCTCCGAGAGAGTATGCATCTGTCTAAGATACGGGTTTCCTCGCGTTTCCTTCACCGTTTGAAAGCACTAGCATTACGCAGATATTTTTATTCGCACAGAAATAATCCGTGAGGTACACAACTGGATGCGGACCCACGACCTTAGAATCAGCAGGCGTGGTTTTTACCACTAGATATCTTAAGTTATATAAAATCCCAACATGTATTTCCCACCAATATTCGCAATAAAGAATTTGAATTTTTAGACTTTTAACAGACTTTAAAATTGATGCCTTTTTGATGCATATTTTGTTGTAAAGTAAATAATATAATATGGTATATATTTATTCTGTTATAGCAGGTAATTAATTTATGTAAGTTTATTGAATTTTTATAAGTATTGTACCACCAGCTTCGTGCACTACCGACACAACCTTTTTTCCACAATACCCAAAGGTTATCATTAAGTTCGCCTTTGTAGTGCTATGTTTTTGTGCAATAAAGTATTTTCTAAACTTCCTATCCTTTTAATTTCAGACGCAGAACCAAAGTCAATCAGCACAGGTGGTACATATAACACGTTGGAACTAATGTGTTCAGAACACATCACCAGTAACACAGATCTGAGATGGCATCTCCTACAGTCCGATGTGTCAGGCCGCGCTACTGTAAAGGGAATTACGCTCTCACAGACTATGATCGATATTGTACGGATGTCGCCTTTGAACTGGGGTGAGTTAACCTTTAATAATGTTTTTGATGATGATGATGATGATGAAGATGGAACAAGCAAATGGGCCTGTTAGGAACGTCAAAAAGCTTATTTTTTGTAAAGTAACAAAGTACATCGATTTTCCGGCAGAGGGCTAACTAGACATTAATAACCTGTAAATTTTAGGATTATTTATGGCAATAGATGCTTTTATTTATTTTTATATTATTTTAATTTGCAGAAGTAAGTCTGAACAGTCAGCACATAAAGCCGCAAGAAGAATACAACTGTTCAGCCGGCGAGTGTTTGTCGCTAGGTGTCGCTGTTTGCAATCATCTAAGCCGGCCGCTGCACAAGCTGTGTCTGTCTGTGCAGTTCTACCAAGACTATAACAATGGCGTGCTGAGCTATAAACTAGACAATCGAGTCGCTACCGCTGGAAATAATAAGTAAGCAGTGTAAATTAATACAAAATATGCATCTGAACTATCAACTGTAAATTAAGAAAGGAGTAATACCAGATGGGGTGTGATGTGAAGTCTTTGGTTTCTGGATAATATTTTTTTATTGCGAATTAATTACAAATAAGACTGAATTAGATACTACAAGTTACTCTTTTTGTTCACTCTATTACACTAAACCCCTGCAATTACCTACTACTACAATACTTTGCAATAGTAGTATTTGCAATACTACTACCCTGCAATTTGTAATTATAAGTTTGCAGTTTTACACTGCTAACGCCGTAACAAATATCGCACTTAGATGTTACCTATCTGTTAATTTTGTATGATTGTTGTGTTATCAGCGCCTTAAGCCATTTAAATATAATAAGAATCATATTTGTTTTCCAGAGTTGTGTTATCAACGTTGCCAGAATCAGAAAAAGCCTACCACGAATGTACAGTGGTATTTTTAACTCCTGGTGAATACAAGATCGATATACAGTGCTCAACAACAGAGCCAATGGATGAACCCGTTGTAAAGGAAGCCGACCATCCATCCATTATAACACCTTGCGCAGGAGAGATAAGTCATGTCTGGAGATTTATCCCGCCTGTAGCTATAAGCGTAACGGATTAATTATTTAATTTTTATTGTATGAATGTTTTAAAAATGTTATTCTAATTATAATTTCTCATGTAATCCTAATAAATTATTTATTCAATTGTTGATGTTTTTAGAATCCATATTTATATACAAGGCTAAATCACCCAAATTCCCACAGAGAACTTTTAGTTTAGTTATTATTCTAAGACTTTTACGTAAGTCTTTGAGTAGACAAGAAATTAGTCTTTATCTAAGGCATATGTCCTTTGTTATTAATGTACGAAAACATCAAGAATTAATATAATTGAAGGTTTCTTCAAAATTTAGTTTCAAATCAGTATCACATAACGCAATACATATATACTTGTGCTTTCCATGGTTGTAAAATCTTAGGTTAGGTTGTATATAGGTATCATGGTCGTACAATAATCGCACTCCACTCCACAGAGTACTTTTTTATTTTCACTCCAAGTCTATAAAAAAATGCTCTGTGCTCCACTCCTTGGAGTTTGTTTTGTTTACGTTGAGTAAAAATATTGCATGTTTGAAGAAACAATAATTGCAGACGCTATAATTACGATTCCATAAAGCTAAATATATACAAATTGCCGTTTAACAATGTCTGGCACACATTGCCTTGTAGAAAACTGTAAAACAACCGCATACAACAAAACCCCTGGGGTGGCGTTCATTGGGTAAGATACTATTTATAAAACAACTTTCCGTGTCATTTATATTTTAACTAACCATAAGTTACTCCATAGATCACCAGACTACCAAAGTAAATCATTTACTGGGAATTCAGCAAAATACTTTCATTTTCAGCTGCCCCCAATCTGCTGAAATGAGACAAAAGTGGATGAAGATATTGAGAACCAAATGTCAACTTTTGGATTGGAACAGGAGTAAAATATGCACAAAGCACTTTGAGTTAAAATACTTTGATCCACAGAGAAGAATTAAAGATAATGCTGTGCCTACCTTATTTGCTTCTGGAAAGGTAATTTATCAAGTTGCTATCTGTATAACTTTGAGTTCCTACTATCCTAGGCTTAGTTGTTGTGCTCTAGCAAGTTTATTTTTTCTAGGGTGAGATTCCAGCCAGAACAAAAGTTGAAAGGCTATTGAATAAACTTTCACAAGCTGAACTCCAATCAGACATAAAAAACAGTTTACTGCGCCTAAAAGAGCCCTCTAACTTGGATGTCTTTGTCAATGATGACCTCAAATGCAAACTTGATGCTCCAATGGAAGCAAAGCTGTGGCTTATGGTAAAAAAACAAGATAATCTTAATACAAGACTGATGGAACTTGTTGTTCAGACCAAGAAACATGTGGAGATTCTACAAAATAACATGGAAGAGTTGCGGTCAGTCAAACGAGAACAGGAACAATCTATAGAATCCCAAAAGTATATTGAGAAATGCCTTCAAGAGAAGCTTGCTACGCTAGAAGAGCAAATTGAGATATTGACAGCTGTTGAGTCAAGATAAACTGGATAACTGGAACTGGTAAAATTTATGCAATAAATTCATTAAAAATGGTATAGTTTTTTATTATTCATAGATAAAGTATGCACTAGAATAAATATAAATTTATTATCATTACTTAAAATTATACTAGGTCATTATATAAAATCTTTCAGCTAAAAATCAGTCTTAGTAAGAAAGTCATGATTACAATAAATAAATCTAACTACTACTACAAGATTCTTCTACTTTCTCATCATTTGTTTTTCTAAAATTTCTCTTAGCTTCAACTTCTTATTAGTCTTATCAGCAAGTGGCCTTCCAAGAGGAATAATCTCCATTCGCTGCAATCGCTTTCTGAATCTCTGGTAGAACTCTAAGACACTTGTATCCGCCCATACATGACGAGAATGAAAGTCCAGCACTCTCAAAGTATCCAAGCTTTGTGCTCTACTAAGGGCTACATAAGCTTGGCCAGCTTCAAATATTTTGGACAAAGACATTTCTACACAGTCCAATGTCAAACCCTGAGATTTATGGATAGAAAAGGCCCAAGCCAGATTTAGTGGCACTTGCCTTCTACACAGCAGTGTCCCATTTGAATTCTTAACATACCATCTTTCAGATCTTGCTGTGTATTCTTTTTTATTCTTGAATCTTACAACAGGTAATCCTTCCTCAAATCTTACCACTACTCCTCTAGCCCCATTCACCAGGCCAGCATTAACGTTGATGTTTTTGAGTAACATAACTTGGGCGCCAATTTTGAGTACCAGTTTTGATGGTGCTATAGTCTGCATATCAAGAGTTTTAGATGCATTGTCACTATCCTGTGATGAAAACACTTTTTCTTCACCATCTAGGTCTGTCAGTTTGGATTGGTTTATCATCTTTGAGTCATTGGTGTGGGAACACAGTCTTGTAGCTAGAATGCCATCACTCTCAATCTTCTGTCTAGCTGTTCCTATTAAACGGTCAGTAATTTCTTTTGTAACCCTTCCGATTCTTATACTGTTCAGTATAGAAATGAATTCTTGATCTTTTTGTCTGTGCACTTCTTTGAGTTCATAGCAAAGTTCGATGCATTTCTCCCAGCAAGGAGATTGGAAGCAAAATCTTTTTCCTGTGCTAGACTTATCTGTCACTGGCGGTAACTGCAGAAAGTCTCCACATAAAATTAGTTGAATACCACCAAATGGCTTGTCATTTTTCCTTACATGCCTTGACACTGCTTCCAATTTCTGAAATAGAAATTGTAAATGATAAAATGGAAACTGAGATATCTAATAAGACTATTGCTGGTTGATAAATAGCAGTTTCAGCAAAATAATTATGTTACTCTAAACCTATTTGACCATCAGCCAAGTGGTATTCTATAAGGTCTTATACACTTTACACATTCCTGGAGTATTCGGAAGTGGTCTTATTACACCCGGTATTATCCCAAAAATTATTCCCTTGAGTAGTATCATAAACAAAAAAAACAGTAATTAGTCTATGGTAGTATCCACAACCCCCCCCTTGATATGAGGATGCCCTATCGAGAGCTCAACTGTATTCGAAGAAATGAGCCTTGGGATCCCACTCAAGGGAATACATTTTGGGATAATATAAAACCTTTGTGATTTCCTTAAGTGCAGGTAAGCACTATAAAAACTAACTAATCACAGATAATAGTGACATACCTCAAAGAAATTGCCATCCACCATTGAAATCTCATCGATAATCAGATGTTTACATTTCCTCCATTTCTGAGCTACCAATGGTAGTTTTGTGGCCTTTTCACACAAATTATCAATGGAACCACTTCCATCTCCAATACCAGCAAATGCATGAAGTGTAGTGCCACCTGTAGTTGAATAACATTAGGAACATTATACATTTCAGTCAAAATCATAGCACAATAATAGTCATAATGAAACTAGGTCAAGCTTGAATGACAAACAATTGTTAATAAAGTAGGTTACAATAATTGAAATTGTATAATGCTGGCCTAAGCAATGTAACTTACCAACATGGCAAGCTGCTACCCCTGTGGAAGCAGTTGCAATAGTCACATCAGGAGGTAAAGCTGCCACTATTCTCTTCAATAAGAAACTCTTCCCCGTCCCAGCAGACCCAGTAAAGAAAATATTCTTTCCACCAAGACATGCCTCCAATACCCTCTGTTGTTCAGAGTTCAATGAACTTGTAGTAGTTAATGGGGAAGGAGAATATAGCTTCTTTGGGGCTGGCCCACGAACTGAATCATCAGACTTTCGTTTTTTAGATGGTGGCGAGGGAGTCGTCACTGTAGTCTTAGAAATTTTACTTTTAGCATTTTGAATATCTTTACCAGTCACTGGACTGATCTCTTCAAACTCCTGAGCTTTACCACTCAGTAACTTAGCACGCATGCTACTCTTGGAGGGAGTTTTGAGAGTTCCCTGTTCTTTATCACCAGTCATTTTCACAAAGATAGTCCTCAAAAATGACACAAGATTCGTCGGTGGCGCGTTTGATAGGAATAAAGTGCACCCAGCATCTTGAAACTTGACGCTAGCTTTGCCTTCAGCCATGAACTTTTTGAACACATTGATACCTTTCAAAGCCAACCTGATAGCAGCATGTTTTTCACTGGAAATCTCCATAAACATTTCCCGAAATTCGTTGCGTATCAGCCGGAGTGATGCAGTTTTATAGTTTACTTTTCTAGAGATAGAACCCTGAGTAGTCACCCACTCTAGAGTTACAGCACATGATAAAAATGATTCCCCAGAATCCATTGTATAATTTTAATACAAAATACAATAAAATCTAATTCATAAATCCTAATTTTTAGTGTTCTTCAAATCAACAAAATTGGAATCCGTCTGGCTGGTTTCTGGTAGGTACGACCATGGGATACACAACCCGGGAAATCAATCATAGCTATGGAAAGCACAGCCACAGCCGTACCTAACAATCACATGTAACATATTGTAGCCACCACCACGTACAACGTACTACGTGGTACTACGTAATCACGACTAACATAATATCAAGTCAACAATGTCAAATTTACTGTCACATTTTGATTATCTAAACGCATATTAATTATTATTAGTTGACGTTAGTAGAGTAGTAAGATCTGTTTTGCAATTTTAGGTTGAACAACGCCATCTTGGAATCGAAAAACAATTATATTTCAAAAATCTGCCTGAGGTATCTTGTAATTTAACCTTCATTATTAACACCCTGTAAAAGTTCACTATTAATTGCACATAAGTCTTACCTGTACCTTTCCATCCGTTATCCCTTGAGCCTTTTTATCCATCGACTTCCCGCGGTCTTAACAATCTCTTCAGTCCATCGGGTAGGGGGACGACAATACGCCGTGGTATAGGTATCTGCAGGCTGATTCTTTTTTCTTTTCTAGACTCGGGTTTCTGTTTATGAGCTCGATTTTTTGTATGGAGATACGTAAACCGCCTCTAGCGGCCTAGAGAGGTCCTAGCGTACCTATCTCAATACAAAAAAATCGAACTCCCAAACCGAAATACGTTGTGTAGGTATTCGGGAAAACAAAAAAAACACAGAAAAAGCCTACTTACTTAGCCGTGCCAAACTTAGACCAGTTCAAAACACACATAAAAAACGATCATGGTCAGCATGTCTGCGGTGTCCCTGACCATATCATCGACACATAAATTGTCCATGACCTGAAATTGTACTAGAAATGAGGTTTCCACAACAATACCACTGCAGTCAGCTGAATGAAGCTGAAAGCTGACTCGTCGATTAAATCATTTATAGTAAAGTCAGTCTTTAAAAAAAATGCTAAATTAAAGAAACTTTCACGACGTAAATTTTCAAATTTATCGTGATTTGCTTTACTTATGTACAGTCAGCTGCACTAGAATGTATACAATTCTTAATTTACAGAATGGTTTTACAGCGTTACAATTAATATTTACAGGGCAAAAACTCAAAAATAAGTGAACTTATTAGAAAATTGCATGATTTTGAGTTTTTACTGTTTAAGGGTTTATTATAAGGTTTTGATACCGTTTTGAAAGTTACGAACTGTATACATTCTAGCGCAGCTGACTGTACCTACTGAATTGTCAAAGGTACAGGGGTTTTTGAAGCTAGAGCATATAAATTTGCTAGAGGGAATCACCCTAGAGGGACCCCTGCGTCAACATTTCACCAATCTGAAGTACTTATCTGAAACCTTAGGGTTGACTGACGATATTTCCTTATGGATGTCAGTACTTTGATACGCGCCAAACCAGAGTAAAATTGATTGATCCTTTCCTTGATCATAGTGATTGTACCTACTGCACACCATGGATTGTAGAAGCGCAGAATAGCTAGTTGTAGATGACGAGAGCAGTAGAAGTTCGTCTTTTGATTCATGTTGAAGATTATACTTGACGACCGATGTGGCGCGGCGGGCGAATGTCCGCCTGCGACGCAGGAGGTTGCGGGTTCGATTCCCGCCTTGGGATAAATGTTTGTACGATCTGCAAATATTTATTCCAGGTGTTCTGGGTATTTACTATGTATAATAAAAAATATCTATGTATGTAATATAGTATTTTATTAAGTATATCAGTCATCTAGTACCCATAACACAAGCTCTGCTTAGCTTGGGGCTAGATGATGCTGTGTGGATTGTCCAGCATTATTTATTATTTATTTATTTATTATACAAGCAGCATCACGACTTGATTGATATCCCTCGGTACCTATCCCACGGTAGATTCCTCTAGATCTACTAAGTACTAAGGTACCAAGTACCTAAGTACTCGAGGTTCTTCGAGGATGTCTAAGGGGGGTGACAACCTATGTCTACCCCCTTAGACACAACAACACGAACCTTAGACGAACAATTATTAGTAGGTACATGTGGTACATGCCCACATTTTGCAGAAGTTACCTAGTACCTAATTATGAATAGGTAGGTACAGTACATTTTATGATAGTTTAGATAAATAACTACTCAATCTAGTCTTATGCTAAACCTTCCTACCTACCTGAAAAAAAAACCTACCCAGGTACCTACCTACCGTTAGTTTGATTTAATATTTTGCTTTATTTTAATTTTATTTGGTTACCGGAGACAGACTGTCACTCTCTGACGGCTAATAACTCATCGTGCGATCGTAAAAGCTGCTAAAAATAAACAAACTGTCGGAGTTAAACTGAAATTACCAATAATGCGTTTCAAAATAGGTAGTGTGCCTACCTATAATACCTACCTACAGATTTATTCCCCCTGCATGATGATCAGTTGTATATTTTCGAAATAGGAAGGTAGGTAGCTACTTTACTTTACTTAGGACTTAAGAGTCAGTAAGTACCTAATAACTTTTTAGTTTTGGGTTCCAGGATTTGTTAGTTCCAAATCTATGTAAGAATCAAGCTAAAATCTCAAACACGGTGTGCCATATTTCAAGAGCGATGTGACAGTAACCATTCCTCGATGTCGAGCGATATGTGAGATCATCAGTCAATCTCTTTGTGCTGCTTCGCCGAAATTGATTGGGACCATCCTTTTACGATGTTTTTGTTAAAAGCTGATTTAGACTCAATGCAAATAAAGATAGGACCCAATGTTGAATAACGACCGCATGTTATTGAATAGAGATGTCTGGTGTAAAATGTTATGCAGTAATGCCGTTCCTTACTTCATATTGGTAGGTACCTCTTTTTAATAGTGTGTATGTGAAATGTAATTTAGAATCACGCATATCATTGCTGGAAAATTTGTAACGTGTTTTACAAAGGCAGCAGAATAAATGTACCTATCTGCCTACTAAGTCCCTATGTACGTACTATTATGTGTATAGTATATAGGTATGCCTAAAGAGGATTAAGAGCAATAATTGTTTACAATTAAAATTAGACTTATTTACATAAAAAATGGATAAACGAATCAGCTGTTTTAGGATCAAATGAGTTCAAATATAATGAGTAGGTACTTACCTAATCATAAAAATAAGTAATTTATACAAAAGGATACTTAAAAAAAGGATTTGTTCTAGAATCGGCGGACTTAACGCGGGTTGCGATCTCTTCCAGACAACCGTCTGAAAGTGCTTTTATTTTCTTCCGTAAATCGTACCAGACTAAAGACTATTGTGCTTACTGTAAGTCTAAGTACCTAGTTATTATTTTGAGGTTTTGTTGTACATAAGTAATTTAAACGGAACCTATTAATATTTACCATCTTTAAATGTAAGCCAGGAAGTCAGACTTATAATTAAGATGAAATACAATCGATAGCGCACTCAAATTATCAAGAAGAGACCGCGAAAACACTAATGCCATCGAAAACGGAAACGCACTCTAAACTTATCAACGCCTTTGCTTTCAAAGTAAATACCGATTATATTTGCGATCGTTTCAAAACGATACAACTGTAAGTACCAACATAAATACAGTACGTAGCTTAATAAACGAGGGCTTTTTATTACTAAAAGCAGAGCAAAATCTTTTGATCATGCTTCACCATTTCGATCCTACTCGCAACGCTATCCAGCCAGCCCCAAACTAAGCAAATATATGGGAACCAGGTACCTAGGTAAATGATTAAATAAGAAAATACTCTTTTGAAAGAAAGAAAGAAGAAAGAAAGAAAAAACGTTTATTTGTGACGGAAACACAACACACACAATTCAGAACACACTTAATAATTAAACAAAAATAAAAACAAACAAAATAAGATAAAAATAAAAAAACACACGGACGAAAACGTATAAACAATATATAACAGTTTTTATACTACTAACCTACATAACATAAATGTGTGTTTCTAAGTACCCACACGTCACAAATTGGCGTCCAACTCAGCATTTGCAGTGCTATTAGCAGCACTGCGCTGATCTTCCGTTGGAACCATACGGTGAATCACGGATGTCGGATGAACTATCTATATAAATATCATAAGTACTTACATTACAGATACTAAAATCAATAAATATATAGAGCTAATATGTTGGTGCCGATATATATATTTGTTATGGAAAATTAAGCACAGAAAAAAACAACGACGACAAGCTAAGGAAGGTAGAATGTAAAGATTACTAAAAATGAAAAGAGATAAATAGCATTTAATTAACACACATATAATCATGAAGATAATAGAATGGAGATGGACAACAAATTCAGGCAAGTACTTCAAGAGAAGAAGAGGGCAAAAAGCAAACTATAGAAGAGATATATCAGCAGATAACTGCTCGTGCTCTTTCTGATGGTTAGATAAAAATTGTTTGAGGTTGCGTCTAAAGCATTCGATATTTTGCAGTTCACGGATAGGCGGCGGGATATTGTTCCAGCACTTTGATGCAGCGTACCGGAAACTGCCCCTAAATGACGCAGAGTGGTGACGTTGGATGGACAGCTGTTTCGAGCACTTACGTAGTGTTCTGCTTTGAGAAACCCAAGTGAGCCTATCATGCAAGTACAGTGGCTTATGGTATTTTATGACACCAAAGAGCAAACAAGCAAGGTGCAATTTCTGGCGTGCTCTCATCCTTAATATTGAGTGCTTATTAAGGAATGGTGTAACATAAGCCCTTGGAGGTATCTTAAAACAGAAGCGAGCGCAGGCGTTTTGTACTCTTTGGATTAAGCGCTGTGAACGAGCAAGCAACCGAGGACCAACTACAGTATCCAGGTAGTTCAATCGGGAGAGTACCAATGATTCGACAAGCTGTATGCGCAATTCCTCACTTAGGTACGGTCTTATATTGTATAGCACTTTAAGTTTAAAAAAACATGTTTGCACTGAAGCAATTATGTGTTTCTCAAACCTCAAATCAGCATCCATCTGGAGGCCTAAATTGCGAGCTTCGTAGACGCGTTCGATAGGATCACCCATTAGAAAGACGTTTGCTGTATGGCTTAAGTTATTAAGCCATACAGCATTAGTTTTGTAAATACATATACGTATATAAATAAGTCCGAATAGGTTGGGAAGTAAACGAAGTTGTAAGTACTTCGTCACTACGTTGATTTAGAGATGCCTCACCAGTCCGGTCAAAAAACGAAAAATCCATTTAGATTTTTGTTTATACCCAAATCTAGTCTCTTAGCCAAAAATATTATGCATCAGGTTCAGTACAGGTCATATTAAATAAATCATAGTTTTTATTGCATACAAAGACAAAGATAGATTTCATGACCAACGTGCCAACGACATTTTTGCTACGCAATAAAACTGACATAATGGTAGGTAGGACAAGACAAGACACACACAAGGAATCGATACAGGAAATGAATCCACACAGAACCCAGAATTAGCAATGTCCCCTCTCGCATACGCATCTTCGAACGCTCGTAAATGCAGAATGCAATAATGCAAAATTATTTGGAATATTGTTTGAAATTACAATCTTAGCCGATACCTAAGAATTGATTTTACTGGTTAGTAAGTTCAAGTAGACAAGTATCTAAGATAAGTAGGTAAAGTAGTTGCACAAAATTCATTGTAGTTCCAATTCCAACTTATGTGTTTTCAAACGATAAAAACTAATAAGATATCTACCTAAGCCCTGATGTGGCCTGAAACTAGCCCTTGTGATTGAAAGGTAATCTGAATTATTTTAAGAAGTATATAAATAAGTAGGTACTAGAAGACTTACAGTACAAATTCTCTTAGTTAAGACCAAACGAGCATGCAGATCTATTAATGCTGTATCGCGAGAAATTGACATTTAATTTATTTAACACTTCTTCAGGGCGATTAAAAATTGTATAAAATAATATTTTATTTTTAGTAGAGAGTTTTCTAGTATTTTGTTCTTTCTTTAAATTCCGCAAGTGCATTTAATGTATCTCTTCTTTTATTTATGGTAAGTATCTTCTTAATAATAAATTCAAAAAGAGATATCATTACGACTATAATCCCCAAGCACGGTAGATGGTTCGATCTCTTAGTAACAAGTACCTACTCGAGGTTCTTGAGGATATCTAAGGAGGGCTAGGTATATATCAAGCTTATTTCCCCCGGGATAGCGTAGCTTTGCAACGGTGAGAGAAATTTGCGAATCGGTCCAGTAGTTTTGGAGCCTATTCGATGCAAACAAACAGATAGTAAACAATCCTCTTTATAATATTATAGTATAGATAAACTAAAACCTTTGACAGTTTGGTAACGGTTTATCGTGTTATGTAAAAGGAGTACAAGCTAGCCACTGACAATTGATCATCAATTAACACACGAAAAGCATAATAATATGAAATCGTGTAACTTTTACATGTGCCCGTAGTAATTAGTTGGCAGGGCTCCGAGTAGGTAGGAATGCAGGGGTTGCACACTGAAACAAAACAATTCGTGTGAATGCTGGACAATACGGGGTGACGGCGCGGTTACCATAATACCTGAGTGAGTTCGGGACACGATATCTATAACGCAGATATTTTATTGAATGGCAATAAATATAAATGAAAAGCAAAATAAATAAATATTTGTGGAGATTTTTATACAACATCATCTTTTGGGATAAGGGCAGGAAAATAATAATAATAATTATAATAATAATGCTGGACAATCTACACAGCATCATCTAGCCCCAAGCTAAGCAGAGCTTGTGTTATGGGTAATAGATGATTGATATACTTAATACAATACATTACATATATAGGTACTTATAATAAGGCATATAATGGTAACTAAGACGAAGTGTAAGACGGCATTCACCCTAGTACCGAGAGTTCTGTAATAGACTGCATCGCGCATCTGATGATGATTACCTACATGTCTTGTCTTGACGACATAAGGGCACTACAATCTCAACTCCTCAATTCGTTATGACCCTTACTACATAATATAATGCTCATAGTTCGTAGCCGAGTACTCAGGTATTCGCGTCACTTGGCGTAGCAGCGTCGTAGCAGTGTAGCACCAACATATTTCGATAAAAATTATATAAAAACGCAATAAATATATTTTATTTGTGTCATTCCACCAGTTTATTTAATTATGGCGACCGTAGTCAGGGCGTCTTCGGTCGTCGGCGAAGCGGAGAGAGCACACACATGGGACGCATCTGTGCGGGAGGTGTACCCTTCCGGTCGTAGCTATAGTCCGGGCTTTTCAGGGGATTTCAGTTTGTATTATTACGTTCAGTTTGCTTAAATACCTTTTACTTACAGATACATACCTACTTAGACGTTTTAAATAATTGACGTAAAAAAAAACTTCTACTCGAGTCCAAAGATCCATAGATAAGACATAAACGGGGTCGCGTCTACAAATACTTACCCTTCTACTAATAAAATCAGCGTAATCTCGCAATAGTTACATGTTTTGTCTCTTTCAATCTAATTTCAAACTTCCTGTCAAAAAAATATTTACACGTTACGCCGAGTTTAGTGGTTGGTTATCAGGGTTAGTGTTCGTAGGCCTTTGCAAAGTTACTACACATTATCTAGGTTCGTTAAACTTGGTTGGGCAGTCGAAGAAACAAACTAAGAATGGCAGAAGTCACAAATTAGCCCAAAAACTCCGTCGAGTCACCAGTTGGGTAATAGATATCTCATACGAGTTTACAAACAGTTTGTTGTAAAAAGCTTATGATAACAATAGTAAGAACAATGGACCTTTTCTATTATTTCCGATCAACTACATACTTTACTAGTAGGTAGTTACAATTACTTTAAATTAGTATGACTACCGATTGGCCTATATATTATGTGTATTTAATATATTTCTAAAAATTGTTTATAGTGTCAGTGGTCGTCAAATGGTAACTGTTTTAACTAATTAAAAAAATAAACAGACAGAAAGGCCACGCAGCTGTGTTCCTGGAAGTGATGAAAACAAAATCTGCAAAATTACTATGATAATAGACAAGTTCCAGCAAGCTCTAATACCTATCCATTATGTCCGATGCAGGTGTTCAAGTCTGATCCAAAGTTGAATTTACTGAATCGGGTAAACAATGGGATCTTATCAGTTAGGCAGGTAGGGCGTCCTGGGTGCACAATTAGTATTATTTCTACTGTGTTCATATTAGATAGTAAGTATTGCTTATACTGTGGTGGCGGCGAGGCGGGCTATAGATCGGGCACACGTGTGACGTATTTTCTCCTAAACGCAGCTGCGTAGCCTCTGCAGATGTTTTATGGTGCTGAATATTTCCAAGACGCTTTATTATTTATTACGATATTGCTGTTTAGAGCCTAATCTCCATTTTTATTATGCAGAGAAACAATGGTCATCAATGGGCAGCACTATTTTTAGCATGCGGCACGCAGATGTGTTGCGTTGCGCTTTGCGTGGGAAAGAGTACATTTTTCCCGGTTTGTTTTATGGCGGGAATACTGCTATGATTTATTTTATTCTCACGGCAACGGCGATAGTTTTGATGCAAACCGTCAGTATATTGAAAATAATGACCACCTAACTGAATTACATACAATTCACTTTGTATCGAATTCCTTCAATATATTTATTGACATCATTTATGTTGGGTTACACATTTTACTTAGATACAGTGGTAGTAATCACATTTAATCATATTTTAATGACATTTAAGTACATTCATATTTGTAATTTCAGGCATAATTTAAGTACTATAGTTCAATAGATTTATTTATAGATTTTTTAATAGGTATGTACAAAATACATAATTATTATGAAGCAGTTGAGCTATCTACAACTTTTGTTTGTAAACATACTTAAAGTACAATATAACACCAGACAGATACAAACATGTTTATCACACAAACTAATGTTTATCGTTGGTGGGGATCGAACCTACAACACAGAGAGCAGAGCTACTTTCAACTTCCAACTAAGGCCTATAATCATATATGTTGATAGAAAGGGATTAAAACTAAAACAGTGGAATATTCCGTCGAAGGAAACGAAAATAGTGATGACGGCAGGAGATTTTCCCTGAATATATTCAATGTCAAGCATACATATGGGTGTGTGAGTGATTAATTAGCTACGAGCTTCGATCGGAGCTCAAAGCTCAAGGGAGAGGAGTCACTATAAAACTGTTCTTTGGTAAATTGTTGTAGTGAGCACGAAGTACTTTTTTTTTAAATAACTTGCTGATGGAACGATGCACTGCTTAGCGTCCATCAACCTGAAGCATACTGGTGTTAAGCCTCATGTGCCTGTAATTATACCGGCACCCACACCCTACAAACCGAAACACAGTAAGCTGCTTGGCGGCAGAAATAAGCATGGTGGTAGTACTTCCCCGGACGAGCCCTTCTCTAAGAACTCTACTACTACTAAACCTAAACTTACCTACCTGCTTTGACTTCTTCTGGATAGCTGTGGTATCTACTGGTCCTAAGTATCAGAGTGGAGTATATATACGTAGTTATGTGCTTGTTTATAACGGGGACAAATGCCTGAATTCAGAACAGACAGACCGTTTCAGAACATATTCTGAAATGAAAACATCTGTATTGTATTGTAACTCCCGGACACCGAACCGAAAAAACCAAGCTACTTGGCGTCAGAAACAGGTATGGTAGTAGTACTGTCCCGGACCAATCTTTCACTACGAACCTAATGAAATTCAGCCAAAAGTAAAAAAATAATTAGCTCGTCAACTGATTTCATGATTTTGAGATTTTGTTGTGCACACCTCAAATCAGGCTTCAACTTGACAACTGCTTATCTACCTAATTTTACCTAAAGTTATCCTTTTACAAGAACACGATCAGTTTCTAAGCACCATCTAAGCTTGTTAGACGTCGTTATCTAAATCAGGTGTCACTTACACAAAAACATTGAAAATAAACCGCAGTCGTAAACCCTTAACCAAATAAACTTAGCGAGGCGTTAATCTTGCGGCTAAAACATCTGTACCCGACTAGGGGATGACTTTGACTCACATTAGAAATATCTTCTATTATTATCCGCTACAATATTTTTGGGGGTTTATATTGTCTTGCAGCTTGCTTACTTGTGTACCTATGGTTGGTGCAATCGGTAAATTGTTTTATGATCATACTTAGGTAGGTACTACTGACGCCATTTTTGTGGAAGACAGCAGCGAACCAGTACATAGGCAGCAACAGTAGGAATAACTAAGTATATCTAAAGAGTCAGATCAGTGCCAAATAATACATTACTAAGATAACGCAATTGGACACCAGTACCTCCTAAGACTACGGCAAACATTTTCACATATTCCTGGAAATATAATTATGAAGAGGCCTATCCAAGAAGACTTTTGAAGGCCGATGATGATGACACTGCTGGATACATTCAGAGTTGACTGATGAGGATGATTGAGTAAGTTTCAAACAGAATCTAATATAAGCAAAGTAAAATATTGCTTTCTTTATGTTTTCCGTTGATTATCGCATATTAATTAAAAGCAAAGATATACCTAAGTAGATACGAAACAAATCAAGAATTTTTCAAATGATTTTATATTGTCCTAAAAGTTACGCCCCGAGTGGGACTCGAACCCATGACCATCACCACGACTGCACCATCTTTTAATTTTTGCGCCATAACTTTTGAGGTAAAATAAAATCTTGGGCAAGCACTATAAAACATACGTCCCAGCTCTCTTCGTAGAAGCCCTACCTTCTGCGCTGTGGGTGGTGGGTTCGATCCCCACTGAGAACAAACATTTGTGTGATTAACATAGATCTCTGTTTTGTGTCAGGGTATATAAGTATTTTATTAGTCATCTTGTTCCCATAATACAAGCCAAGCTAAATTTAGGGCTATAACTGTTTTTCAACTGTTTCGATTTCTAGTCAGTATTTTCTTCACACAAAATGCCGATAATATCAGCTCATTAACAGACAGTTATATCTTCAAACGTGAGAACCCGACGAGATAACGGTAAGTATGTGTTCCTGTTTGTGAATGAAGCGAAATCGTGAGATCCCTTGGGCCTAAGCCAGATGCTGTTTGGAAGTAGGTAAATCGGCTTTTTAAGTTTTTTTACGCTGCAAATTGGGTGATCCATCCAACACTATTCGAGAACTTGAATTTTATTTTAAGCAAGTGATTATGTTTTAATACTTAAACCTGGCTTTTTAAGTTATACAAAACGCTTGTTTTAACTAAATTCATATCTGCAATTTTTTTTCATATTTTTTTATCTAAATGTTTTCTATCTAAGCGTACTTACTTAGTGCCTACTTTTATACAATAATAGTACCTTTAGATACCTTTTTTCAATATGCTAAGTATTATTAGTTACAAATAATAACCCTGGAATTGTTAAATTATATTATAATGTAGTATATACCTCTACTGAAACCTACGGTAGATTTTCTTTTTTATTTTTACATAGTATAAAATGAAGACGCTTCTATTGACTGTTCGCTTAGATCTTTTTAACTACTAAACATATTTTAATACAGTTTTCAGCAATAGATAGAGTGGTTCAAGAAGAAAGTTAATACGTAGGTATTATAGTATAGAAAAGCCAAAAAAATCTAAGATTTGTACCGTCCAACGAAGTGCCCACTTCCTAATATAAAGAGGAAAGATTCGATTGTTTGTTTGTTTGTTTGTTTGCATTAAATAGGCTCCGAAACTACTGGACCGATTTGAAAAATTCTTTCACCGCTGGGAAGCTACACTATCCCTGGGTGACATAGGCTGTAATGCATTTTCAAAAAAATAGGGATCCTTACTAAAACCCGTGCGAAGTCAGGACGGACCGCTAGTTAATTATAGAATAGTGTTTTAATTACATAACAAGGTTTTATTTTTGAATCCACAAACTTTCAGACTGGTACCTACTGAATAAATAATTGAAATGTAAATACATATTTAACTATTCCGGTTGTATTTTTTTAGACCTGTATTATACAAATGTAACATGCCTAAGAATTCATAAAACTCCTGTAACCATTATCTCGTAGGCTTAGATCATATACTACTATATAGAGAGTATATGATCTAAGCTCGTAGGTAATTTATTGATAGCTGTATATATTCTAGTTTAATGAAATATATAAGTACAGTCAGCTGCACAAGAAAGTATAAAGTTCAAAGGTCTTAAAACAGTGCCATAGAGGAATAGTATAGTTTCTATGTCAAATACTGAAAAATAAAATCATCAACCAATTTCATGATATTTGAGTTTTTTTCTGTTTAAATGCTAATCTTACGATTAGCATTGTGATTACTGTGATGGGTTACGATTGTGTAAATTCTACATAAATTGTACAGATGACTTTATCATAATGATTCAAATACATCATGAGATTAGTTAATTGAGCCCAACCATTAAGCTCACCTTTTGTACAATTTATTTTAATGCAAGAATTAAATAAATAAATAAATAACCATGTAATGTGTTACAAATCGAAACGGGCACGACTTCCTGTGAGTAAAGCTATTTTCATGATTCCCGCTGCACCTTTTTAGGTGCAGTTCAGTAATTCCTTATATCATCCTTTGCCTCTAGGCAAATATACTAACTTATTACTAATGCTAGACCATCCACACAGCATCATCTAGCCCCAAGCTAAGCAGAGCTTGTGTTATGGGTACTAGATGACTGATACTTAATACTATTCATTACAAACATAGATATTTTTTGTTATACATAGAAAATACCCAGAACACCAGGAATAAATATTTGCAGATCGTACAAACAATTATCCCAAGGCGGGAATCGAACCCGCAACCTCCCGCGTCGCAGGCGGACTAGATGATGCTGTGTGGATTGTCCAGCATTATTATTATTATACCCTAAAATTTTCAAGTTTCTGCGACCACTGGTTTAGATGATTATATTTATTGGTATTGATTATAATGCTGTTACACCATTTTGAAAGTTACGAATTGTATACATTCCAGTACAACTGACTGTACCTACATAATATTAATCTCCTTAGATGACAATAACCATACCTACCGTAGGTAGGTACATCATATTTTATACCGTAAAGTTATCAGGCTTCAGGCCTTCAACTAGCAGACACAACGCAGGCACCATTATCCTTTGTTATTACACAGATATAAATTAAATATTTATAATACGGGCGTGGGATCACAGGAGCCTTGGGTTGCGTCACGGGTATTTTTAGGCGACAGGACGACGCGACCCGACAAAAAATAACGAGTAAAGTATGGCGCCAAACTTATGTGTAGGTAGGTAATAAAAATTGGAAACCTAAACCCCGTGGCAACTTAATTTCTAGGAATGGGATGACAAAAAAACTAAATATGTGCAGAGCGCCAAAATAGCATGACCGGCGGCATTTTGACCTGAAGGTTTATGGAGAGAGCATTTTAGCAGAGTGGTGTGCGGCGAAATATTTGCGGAAAATTCATTGTCGCGACTTACATGATGGCCTTTCTGTACAGAGTGTTATGCTGTCTAACAAGAAGATATAGGAATGCATTTTAGGACCGTTAGCTTAGCTTTTTGTGTACGGAGTACTTACCTCCTAGGTCTTACCTCTATTAGGTACCTACGTATTATTAGGAACTATTAGGTATCCTGAGCTACCAAACTGGAAAAAAGTTTCGAAAACTGTTTCCAGAGTAAGTTTTGGCTTTAGGACATTGTGGATCCAATAATTAATTATAAAAAAAATATTTATAAATGAGTTGGGTTTTACTTATTGGCATATCAATAATATCAATTACAATTCAATCAGCATTCGTATAAAATGATGCGCTGTAAAATTCCATTAGTACGACGCTGAAGACTGAAGTCTCTGATCCCTCACAGGATGCGTGCTCACCAATGCAATCGGCTATGGCGACGTATTACCCACACTACCGTACCTATATACTGTGCCCAACAGTAAATGAAAAAGATGATAGACAAGATAAACAGAAAACGATCAACACGTCTCCGGTATCTCCGTCTCCCTTGCTCTCGGGGCGCAGCGCTATAGCTCGCGGGAGGCGGCTCCCTGGGAGGTGCGAATGGCGTGCTGTGGAGATGGTTATTTTTTTGTCTTGTCAATGAAGGGACGGGGCGGGCCGCGCAGGATTCAGTCCGAATTGCAGCACGACTGCGCTACCACGCATGCGTACACCCGCACCCGCGAATCTTTACTATGAACTACGAAACTTGTGACAGTACGCCAGTGCCGATCAAACGCGAGACGGACCTTGACTATCCAGAAGATGAGGACAGGTACTACGGCTACGCGCCGGTAGAAGCGGAACGACACACGGAACTGCAAGGATTCGCGCCGTCATCACCCACCCGCCTTATGGATCTCAGCAACTCCGAGCGCCCATCGGAACAACCACCTTGGCCAACCTACGAAAACGACGACCGCGAATACCAGCCTTACCCCTACGACGCACAATTCATTGACCAACGACAAAGGCAGTTACCCAGAGGCTTCTACTTCGACGATTCCAACTCTCAAGACAGAGTCCGAAGCTTCTACGAGAATACAGAACTACCAAAGTTAGGACAGGTGATCGAATACAGGAGCGAAGACAGAAGAGAAGAGACAGAGGAGCAAAGGAGGTCCAGGAAACGCGCGAAAGCGTCAAGAAAGAAAGCACAGTCGTTTGAGGAAATGCAGATTCAAAGAGTCATGGCGAACGTGAGAGAAAGACAGCGGACGCAGAGCTTGAACGAGGCATTCGCGAGCTTACGACAGATCATACCCTCCTTGCCCAGTGATAAGCTATCAAAAATTCAGACGTTGCAACTAGCGACGCAGTACATTGAATTCCTGTACCAGATACTATCAAGCAGTGATTCTGCTTCAGGCAGTAGCGACAGTAGCAGCGACGCGGGAAGCGATCACGGGAAATACCTTGCACAGGATAAGTTAAGTTACGCATTTTCCGTGTGGAGAATGGAAGGAGAGTGGACAAACGGCGGGCAAACGTGATCCTTGTTAAATCCAACTTAAATGACGCTTCGTATTATTCCATATTGTTTTTATGTAAGTTATAACTTAAGACTAGGGCGAACTAGTGAAAGTTGTGATAGTTAAAATAAGTAAGTATAGAACCTAAGCCAAAATTAAGATTCCAAGATTGTAAATAAATCGTCTAAAATGTTAATTAATAAGATAGCTATGTAAATTAATGAAAATACAGCTGTATACCAAAAAGAATTCTATGTGCCATTTAAAAAAAAAATTGTGTAAAATATAGAGACCAATTTATAATTACTTAGATCGTAAAATTTAAATAAATATTTTGATTAAAATTTAAGTTTTTATTTTTTTTAAACCTGACTTTGTTTCATCTTAATTATTTTTTTAATCTTATTTTGGTAGACAATGTGTACAAGTTTACTGTTGGTTTTTAATGATCTAAGAAATAGTAAGCTTGTACTAGCGTCTGTTGGTAGTACTAAGGTCGTTGCCTGTTACATAAAATGTCACGTATTTGGTAAACTGTAACATTAGCCAATAACAAGCTTATCCGACAGCCAACGATTCTTAGTAATACCATTAACCAACGGATGATTGTAAGATATTATAATTATTCATAATCGTTTGGTAAGTTATCAGACGATTGTAAAGGCTTTGGAGGTTCTTTTTCTCGCTCTACCATTTGAGAAACAAAAGAGAGAAGTCAAGGGGTTTTAACTAAAAATATAGCCAGATGATCTGTGTAGGTAAAACTTTATTTTCTTCTGCATTCGATTCTGATTTAATTTTAATCTTATGGACAATAATTAAAAAATATTTACCTACCTACACACGTTGCAAGGCAATATTTCCAATCACTTCATAAAAAATCTAGACCTACTGTAACATTTTCTTTGCTATAATAATATCATTGGTTGAAGGGAAACCTTTGACAAAGGCCACGGATACCTAACACTTAAACAGACAGTAAACAACGCATACTTGGTTCCATAACTAACAAGCGTTAGTTAATTTTACTAACTGCACTGGCCAATGAGGTGACAGTTTATCTGACGGTCAACAACCCATAGCATTACTAACGGACGCACGTAGGAAATTGGAACCGGGTATAAACTGCATTGTATTAAACTATAAAATAATAGCTAGTTTGTTTTTCATAACAGTGGCGACAAGACCCTTTAACTTATTTTTACCCTCAAGTAAAGTCCCTCCTTTACTTGAGGGTAAAAATAGGTTTATCGTTAAGACTTTAGTTTATCATTCTGTCCGACCGGATGTCGTATTGTATGGAGTCGTGAATCGTAGTGAGCGAAGGTTCAATTTTAAAATGATTTTTTGCAAGGATAATAAGATATTGAAGTAATACTTCTAATGCGACTTACAACAAGGTTGCGATAAACGTTTAACACTACCATGGAGGGGGTATGAAAGCACTGTTCTTTCTCTCATAGCCTGTTACGTTTCGTATATTAAAGAAGTTTAACTTTAGTCCTGTGGTCTAAAGCACACTCGTTTTTTTTATAATTATTTTTCGCAAAAACTTGCGCTGCCTTTTTAATATCAACTCAGAAAACTGTTTCATTGGCGCTTGCGATACATTTGATAAAACTACAATTATTATAATAATAGTAACCGCGCATATATCCGACGCTCAAAATGAGTCCTGTTGGGAGAAACATCGTTTTATATATACTTATAAAAACAAAATTACTAGAGATATTATTTTTCTAAAAAACTTTCTCTAAATGCTCACGATTTGTTCTTGATGCTTAAAAATGACTCTTATTACTAAGGAGTTTTTTTATTTCATACATGACAGGTTAAACCTGTCACCACTGTTAGAATACCAACACGTTATATAACGATGTAGTAAGTACATAATTAACATTCTGGATTAGTTTTTAACATTGTATAAAATTAAATAGCTACATAACAATAAAGGCTTTTTACATACCGTACATAAAGTACTAATGTATAGTTCTAAAATAAAAAAAATAACTTACCTTACTTTGAAAATATACACTCTAGAATTGTATACATATAATGAGCGTATATAATCAAAGTTGGCGTCATAAAATTATTGTCCATACTTTACATAGTAATATTAGGTATAGTATTTAAAATCTTGTACAATAATTGGCGTTGAAAATAAAAATTTTCAATGCATATTTTTTTATATTGAAGAACAATTTAGGTTACTTACAATTAGTTAGGAACAATTAATTCGTCAAAGGTACTTCCAATGGATCCATCTGTAAAATAAACATGATTTTTAGTTCTTAATATACAAGACCCGACTTAACCCTGTATACAGGGTGGTCTTTTGAGAAGGGCTGTCATGGACTAGTTCGAAACCACGCGAGTTAATGGAAAGTCGTGAAAAGAGTTATATCCTCAAGTTATAAGAAAACAACAACCGCATATTATTATTTATTTATTTTTTAAATTTTTGATGGAAGTTTAAATACTATTCTAATAACATCTAAATGATATGATTTTAATTGATACGAAAGAAGAAGATGGAAGTTTGAATAGGAGGTAAGTTTTAATTGTGAAAATTTATTGCGCGTTTCGGCTAGTAAAAAGTATTTTAAGTTTAGTAGACATTTTTGTTTGTTTAGTAGTAAATAAATAAATAATAAATAAATAATGCTGGACAATCCACACAGCATCATCTAGCCCCATGCTAAGCAGAGCTTGTGTTATGGGTACTAGATGACTGATATACTTAATACAATACATTACATACATAGATATTTTTAAAAATAAATGTATATTTGTGTAGAAAATTGCTATTTTATAAGGAAGAGTACTTACTTTCGTCGACAATGTCTTTATCCAATGCTTCTAACGTTGATTTTATCTCCGCATCCGTAGTACCTTCCTTCACACCAGTCACCCACTCATCAATGGCTACTACAGTCTGTTGAACAAAAAAGAAATAGAATCACGACTTTAATCCCCAAGCACGGTAGACATCCCCTCTGATCTCTTAGTACCAACTACCTACTCGAGATTAATAGTAGTGGTAGAGCTCTTAGTGAAGGGCTCGTCCGGGGAAGTAACACCACCATGGCTATTTCTGTCGCTAAGCAGCTTGCTGTGTTCCGGTTGAAAAGTATGGGTGCAGGCACGCGAGGCTTAACACCTGTATGCCTTAGGTTGATGGATAGACGCAGAGTAGTGCATCGTAGGGCACGTTAACGAGCGTGACCTGCGAGGTAATGCTTTGTATAGGTCATGTCCATAGTAAGTCACATAAAAAAAAAACCATCCACATCCATATCTAACACTCTTCTCGTTATTGCTTCCTCCTCTTTTTTTCCCTTCAGAGCTCTATACTATAATTAAAGTGTTAGTAAGTTACCGTTTCAGATTTGACGATATCGTCGTCTTTATGCTGTTGTTTGATGTGGTCTTTCAGCGCGAAGGCTCGCGCGTAACTCGCGCCGCACAAGGCACAAGAGAACTTCAAGTTGTTTTGGCGAGCGTGCGTTTCAGTGTGCACCCTTACCGCGTATAGGGACGCGAATGGCCTGTGGGGAAGATTTCAGTTAGGCGTATTTTCTAACCAGTGGCTTAGAATACTTTGACAGCCATCACAGCTCAGTTTGTAGTAGCCCTGCCTTCTGTGCTGTAGGTGGTGGGTTCGATCCCCACCGAGAACAAACATTTGTGTGATGAACATAGATGTTTGTTCTGTGTCTGGGTGTTGTATTGTATTCTATGTGTTACAAAAAAAAGTATATAAGTATTCTTTCAGTCATCCGGTTCCCATAGTACAAGCTATGCTTCGTTTGGGGCTAGATGATGTGTAAAAATGTCCTGACATATTTATACAGTGGTAATGGAGATTTACCATTACCTTCCATGTCGTGACTAAGTCACTCCTCTCCTGAGTACTAATAACCGATCCTGTGGTCACATATCCCCCTGCCAAGGTGACTATGGTAAACCTCCCTCAAATATTATAGCTATGCCTAGCAGTGGATTTATTCAGACTGACAGATATCACCAATCCGTGGTGACAACAGCAACCTCTCCAAATATGGAGGAGACCTGACGCAGTGAACTTAAGGTGCGGACCCGCGTCGACTGTCTCTGACATTTTATATAGGACAGACAGAGAGAGCGAAAAAACAGATCCGTGTCAGCTCTAGTATGGTAACTTCTATACAAAACTAGCTGAACCTGCAGACTTCGTTCCACATTATTTTTACTACTTACCTAGTATCCTATGCCGAACGAAGATAAATCCGAAAAACAAATTTCATAAAAATTGATCCAGGTGTTTTAGAGTTATAAGTGGTGTGATATATAGATAGATAGCCGTTAGGCTTTTGACGCGTCACGACACGCGGTGCGGGTATAATGTGATTCTACCTTTAGTCAGGACTATTATAATTAAAAATGTATACCTGTTACAATGTGTGCATGAAAACGGCTTGGTGTGAGAGTTCTTATGGCCGGCTAGTTGGACGGACGTTTTGAAAGCCTTAGGGCAGTAAGGACACTTGTACGCGCGAACTTCAGAATGCGTCAACAAGTGATGGTTGTAAACGCTGTGTGCTTTGAACCTGTACAGAAAATATCATTTAATGACTGTTATGGACGGTAGAAATCTCCTAAGATGAAATTGAAGCTAACTAAGGGGTAATTTGAGGCAAGTACGTTTAGACAAAACATACCCAATAACTAATAACGTCGAAATAGTTACTCCGTGTTTTGTCTTTTTCGATTTAAACACATAACATGGTGTAGCTATATCAACGTTACCCCGAGTTTATGCCTTTTAAACGCACACCTTTCAAACCGGAACACAGCAAGCTGCTTGGCGGTAGAAACGGGCATGGTGGTAGTACTTCCCTGGACGAGCCCTTCACAAAGAGCTCTACTACTACTAAAATGCCCATCCTTTCAAACACACAACTTATAAACTGGAACACAGCAAGCTGCTTGGCGGCAGAAATAGGCATGGTGGTAGTACTTCCCTGGACGAGCCCTTCACAAAGAGCTCTACTACTACTAAAATACCCATATATGTTTCATAAACACTATCTATGTCTTCTATGTGTTTGATGTAGGTGTAAGTAGATTACCTCTTCCCACAGTGTGGGCAGGCGTACGGCCTAGCTCCAGTATGTGTGCGCATATGCAGAGTGAGACAGTATGACACTCGGAACGATTTGCCGCATATCTCACAAGAGTGTGGTTTCTCACCTAGAACAAAATAATATACAACTTTTTTTAATGATACTGTAAAAATGACCATAAATATAACTTAACTTTTTCAAGTAAGAAATACTTGTAACGACCGATGTGGCACGGCGAGCGAATGTACGCCTGCGATGCAGGAGGTTGCGGGTTCGATTCCCGCCTTGACATAAATGTTTGTACGATCTGCAAATATTTACTTCGGGTGTTCTGGGTATTTTCTATGCATAATAAAAAATATGTATGTATGTAATATATTGTATTAAGTATATCAGTCATCTAGTACCCATAAAACAAGCTCTGCTTAGCTTGGGGCTAGATGATGCTGTGTGGATTGTCCAGCATTATTATTATTATTACTTGTCCTAGGCATCGCTCTTTCAAAACTTTTCTCAGCTGGAAAACAGCGCTACAAGAGCTCTTGCAACAAATGCTGAGTGTCCTTTGTCTATAAACAACCGTATTTTTATTGATAAGAAGCGAAAACAAATAATTTTCTATTTCTTCCCAAGTCTATTCAAGAAAGACCGAATGTCAGTTTTATAAACGTTTGATTTTTGTCCTAAAACCTGCATTATAAGAGTCTAGGCGAGATATAGAACCTACGTGATAATCCAACGTTTGATTTTTGTCCTAAAACATTATAAGAGTCCAGGTGAGATATAGAACCTACGTGATAATCCAACGTTTGATTTTTGTCCTAAAACATTATAAGAGTCTAGGTGAGATATAGAACCTACGTGATAATCCACATAACACTACTTACCTGTATGTATTCTTTCGTGTTTGACCTTCTCGTGCGGTCTTGCGAACCGTCTGTCGCAGTAAACACAGTTGTACGGCAACGATTGGTCTTGCTTAATAGGAGGTGCCTAAAAAATAATATATATAACCGATATAGATAGGTATAGTAGAAAGAAAGGCTTACCATTATCTATATATATAAAAATCAATCAGTTCAGTCTCGCTAAAACTCAAAAACAGCTGGATAATTGCTTTTTTTTTTTATTTTGTTCCCTCTGACTCAGGGATGAACTATATATAAGAAAAAACGCTGATGATACGACGCGTTCACCGGGTCAGCTAGTCACTAAAAAACCGGCCAAGTGCGAGTCAGACTCGTGCACGAAGGGTTCTGTATATCTATAGTAAAAACGGGAAAAAAATCACGTTTGTCGTATGAGAGCCCCCTTAAATATTTATTTAACTCTGATTTTTAGTATGTGTTGCTATAGCAGCAACAGAAATACATCATCTGTGAAAGTTTCAACTCTCTAACTCTAACTATCACGGTTCATGAGATACAGCCTGGTGACAGACGCACGGGCATACAGACAGACAGACGGATAGACGAACGTGTGCCTGTAATTACTCCGGCACCCAAACCCTTCCAACCGGATCACAACAAGGTGCTTGGCGGTAGAAATAGACATGGTGGTAGTATTTCCTCCAGGCGAGCTCTTCGCTAAGAGGTTTACTACTATATCTTTAATGTACAAACTTTTCAACCTATACAATTTTATTATAGGGCGCCACTGTGCCCTATTTCTTACCTTTTCTAAATTATGTACATTCATATGCATCTCTAGATATTCTTCAGAGCTGAACTTCTTGTTGCAAATACCACAATTCAGTAAACTCTGTTCGTTCAAATGCGAGTTTTCGTGTATAGTCTTGTAGTCGACCGGGATCATTTTATGGCAGGTCGTGCAAAGAAACCGCACTTCGGAGAAGTTCGAGTTCCTGGGGGCTTCGAGTTGACGTGATCTGTTAAAAAATATCACTAATAGAATTTATAATTATAAGCTACTAGCGGTTTGTCCTTCGGCTTCGCTCGGGTTTTAGTAAGGATCCCTAATTTTTTTGAAATGTCAGCTGAATGTTTATGAATGCCTATGTCACCCGGGGATAGTGTAGCTTCCCAACGGTAAAATAATTTTTCAAATCGGTCCAGTAGTTTAGGAGCCTACTCAATGCAAACAAACAATCAAATCTTTCCTCTTTAAAATATTTGTATAGACTAAAAGAACTAGGATCTTTGTCCGCGTGTCGTTATTATCAAACAAACTTCAACCCCTAAATGGGTACAACGGGGGTTGAAGCTTTCAGGGTATATTTGTCTTGGTACAGTCAGCTGCACTAGAATGTATACAGTTCGTAACTTACAGAATGGTTTTACAATGTTACAATTAATATTTACAGGGCAAAAACTCAAAAAATAAGTGAACTTATCAGCTGCCGAACAAGTCACACTGACCGGATCTGGTGTGAGTCAAAGTCAAAGTCAAAGTCAAAAATCATTTATTCAGTAATATCCGCAGGGATCATCTTGACTCATTGGGAACCTCATTACTCATGTACTTAAATAGTATAGTCATAAATACAGATATAGTAGGTAGTATATTATTAGGTACTCACTTTACTGGATAGTGCATTCTTTTATGTAGTTTTAATGACTTGTTTGAAGGAAACACTGTACAACAGGTCTCGCATTCAAAGGTATCGGTTATAGCTATAGCTGCCGTGTCGATACAGTCTGAAATAGAAAAAGATAACTATTTACTTACTTATATTATTATTTAAATTATTAACGGACAATATTTGACGACCGATGTGGCGCGGCGGGCGAATGTCCGCTTGCGACGCACGGGGGGCAGTCAGAGGTAGGTACGTTCATTTGGTTCATACCCACATTTTATAGCAGTTGGTATTTCTTACGTGCACGTTGCAAGCCCATCGCCGCTGCTAGCATAACTGGTTTCCTCACGATATTTTCATTCACCGTTTGCGCACATAATTTTTTGATAGAAAAATTCATTGGTGCACGACCGGATTCGAACCTTAGGATCAGAAGGCGGGGTGACTCCCACTAGACCACCGGTGCTCTAATAAAATCTAATATATATTGAACTATTTATTAACGTGAACTATTTCAGGTTTAAAAGAGGAGGCCTGTACCCAGCAGTGGGTGCATACGGGCTAAATAGATAGATAGATAGATAGATTTCAGGTTGATGATGAAGCAAGTATGATGAATAAGAAATGTATAGGGTACCTGGAGTTTTGACTTTATGTACTTTCATGTGAGCACATAACGATTTCGCGTTGTCGTATGAAACAGGACATTGAAGACACGAATATTTAGCTGAAAGAAAAAACACTTTACTCAGGTTTTTTTTATTAAATCATGCATTAATAAATTCGATAAATCTATCCACCCAGCGTTTAATTAAGTTCCATACTACCAAAAAATAGAAATAGCATCACGACTTTATTCCCCAAGCACGGTAGATATTACCTCCAATCCCTCAGCACCAAGTACATAATCGGGATTCTTCGAGAATGTCTAAGGGGGTAGTCAGAAGTACGTTCAAATAGTACATTTAAAACATACCTACATTTTGCAGTAAGTAGTTGGTTTAGTCCATGCTACCAATTGAAATAAACTTCGATAAACACCGTTATGTCAAGAATTTATGTCCAATTTGACGACCGATGTGGCGCGGCGGGCGATTGTCCGCCTGCGACGCAGAAGGTTGCGGGTTCGATTTCCGCCTTGGGATAAATGTTTGTACGATCTGCAAATATTTATTCCGGGTGTTCTGGGTGTTTTCTATGTATAATAAAAAATATCTATATATGTAATGTATTGTATTAAGTATATCAGTCATCTAGTACCCATAACACAAGCTCTGCTTAGCTTGGGGCTAGATGATGCTGTGTGGACTGTCCAGCATTATTTATTTATTATTTATTAATTTTATCTATCGATACATTCATGCTTCTGGTTCTAATGTTGTAAGTCTATACCTTTACTGCAGGTCCATAATTTATATTTTATTCCATGAAATTTATAATGATTGTAAACTTACTAATTTTACAAGGTTGGGTTTTGAAGTCACTCAGCGAACTAACGTTCACATTACAATACACACAATGGTAATATTTAATCATCTCGTTACTTTTTGTCAGCACCTCTTTGATCATTACTTTGTGACTTAAGCCGTTTTTTTCTGAAAAATTACAAAGTACAAATTAAACTAGTTGTAGTAGTATTTAAGGACGCTAATACATCTTTGATGCGCTCGAATTTAGGTATTTGAGCAGTAAAGTACCGCACGCACACATTGAAACCGCTTTTGCGCTCGAAACTTTATACCATGTTTGTATATACCGCTGTGATTCCTATTTCGGCAAAGGTTCCTGAAAACCCATGAAATTCGGTACATTCCTCCTTAAGTAGTAATAGGTATTTTTATGGAGCTCGTCCGGGGAAGCATCATGTACACTCAGCTGCACTAGAATGTATACAATTCATAACTTACAGAATGGTTTAACAGCGTTAAAATAATATTTACAGGGCAAAAACTCAAATAATATGTGAACAAGTCAGCAAATTTCACGCTTTTTGAATTTTTACTGTTAAAGAGTTTACTATAAGGTTTTGATACCGATACAGAGTTGCATACATTCTAGTCTAGCTGACTGTACTGTACATCCTACTAATATTATAAACGCAAAAGTTTGTAAGGATGGATGGATGGATGGATGGATGTTTGATACTCTTTCACGCTCTAACCAGTAGACTGATTTGGATGAAATTTGGAATAAACATAGATTATAACTTGGATTAACATATAAGCACGTTTTATCCCGAAAAAATAACGGGAACGGGAAAAAAACTGCCACGCGGGCGAAGCCGCGAGTGGCCGCTAGTTAAAGATATAGTAGTAGAGCTCTTATTATATAGTGAAGGGCTCATCCGGGGAAGTACTACCACCATGACTATTTCTGCCACCAAGAATTGTTGCTGTTGGTTTGAAGGGTATGGCTGCCCATGATATTAGAGGCAAATGAGCCTTAAGGTTAAACAAGTCGATACTATTTCCATACAAACTTTGTAACAGTATAATATCTACTATTTATTAACGTGCGTCCGAAGTTAAGATTGATACTAAATTATCTTGCCGTTATTTAGATACGTTACCCTATATTCTACAGTAAAATCAGATTACTTTGAAAGTTACAAGTAGTTTTGTCTTAAGACTCTTAACTCTAAAAGTCTATTCGTAAATTTTTAGACGCACTTTTCTAACGAGAATGGTCATGCCTTTTCACTATATGTTCCACACCCCGCACGCGGGAGGGGTCACGATTACGCACATAGCCATAGTTACTAATATACTATACAAAGTTAGAAATAGCATGCATATTAGCCTCGCCCGTTGTGGAGTTCGAGCCGGCAAAGAGTGCGCTCTTAACACCTGTAAGCCTCAGGATGATGGATGCAGAGCATTGCTCGAACCCACCACCTACAGCGCAGAAGGCATGGCTACTACCAAATAAGCTGTGACGGCTGTCAATTAAGTACTAATAGAGAAACGAGCACGACTAAATTCGCGTGAAATTATTTTTACCCGTATTCGTTTAGGGGTTGAATTTCGGGAATTCATTTCTTAGTACACCTCTATGGACCAACCCTAAAACCCTCAACGACTATACCCTAAAAATGGAAATTCTCTACAACCTGAGTTCGTGCTCGCAAACTTAGTTATTTTTTTACGGACTATAGAGGGACTACAGAGATTCTTATAGTTGGTATAGATGCCTACATAAGATATAGATACTTCGAGATATCGCCAGATTGATGAATATTACCACTTTGCTTTAAATTCCTTATCACGCTGTCGCAAAGATTGTCCATTCGCACGTAACGTTTGGATCCAGGGCCAGCTACCTTGTCTTGCTCCTTTGTTGGTGTTGTAAAGTCTGTTGGTACAAACGTTACATATACACACAACAGTCGAGTTTTGAGTTAAACGTCATGGCTGAAATATTGTGTGTCTCTTTTTTTTACCAGTTACCATAGTGCTCTCAAACGGTGAAGGAAAACATAATAAGGGAACCTTGGTTAGTATTCTAGCAGCGGCGATGGCTTGCAACCTGTCACTAATAGACTACCAACTACTTAGTGGGTACGTACCAAATGTAATATTTGGACGTATCTCTCTCTCTGACATTATATATCCTGACATTATATCGTAAGGAACATGCTCTACGATGCACTGCTCTGCGTCATCAACCTAAAGCATTCAGATGTTAAGCTTTCAAACCGGGACACGGTAAACTTGGCGGCAGAGATCGGTACGGTGGTAGTACTTCCCCGCACGAGCCGAGAGATATAATACTATCATCCTAAAATAAAGTCCACCGCTGGACATAGCCTCTTATTCTTTTTGGGGGGGTTTTCAGTAGCCGGTTAGGCGGGCTACCACTAAACTAGCAGTGCGTGTGTCAGAGGTAAGATCAAAAATTTGTCCCACCACAGGAAACAAATCAACAGCTGTGGCGTCTCAGCCGTTAGTCCACTGATTACGTAAAAAGTACCGACAGAACAAGCAGTGCAACAGACGTGGAGGGATCAGTCACACAACACAAAAAACACGTACCTACACATAAAACCGGTATCGTATTCTTAGCCCCTCTATGCACTTTTGTATGAGTAGGTACAAAATGCACACAATCTATTGTCCGACGGTTATCGCCGGATTACTGTTGCAGATACCGTTGCACAAAGTGGCGTTTGACAGCAATGATTGCCCCATTTACTCTTTTACATAGACACACGTCGTGTGATACGTAATCAAGAGTTCCCTCCAACCCTGATTGATTACGTATTATCGCCGTAACATAGCCAATAACCAAATAAAATGTTTTTTAATTAATTTAACTGAATAATATATTAAAAGTAATTTTCTTTTAAATAAAAATCTTACATCTTACAGAATAATAAATACACACCATTATTTTCTACTTCAGTTTCAGTCCTGTTCAAAGGGGTCTCTACAATATTGCCCATGTCGGTAATTACTCGTCTTGAAACCTGTTTATCGGTAGTGGTATCCGCACTTTCTTGTGTTTCAAAATCCATTGAATTTTGTTCATTGTCAGTCTCATCCATTGGTTCCTGTAAGTAACAATCATTTTTACTGCATAAAATTAAAAAATTCAAACTTTAAACTTACGATCCCCTCTTCCCTACTACTCTAGTAGTAGTAGTGGAGTTTACTCGTTAAGAACTACTCAAAAGCATTACTATCAATAACAAAGGCATACAATAACAAAGTAGGGGTGCAATAACAAAGGCATTTTGTTAGAATTTCTCTTTATGTTTGAAGAAAGTAATTTTTTGATATATAATATATATAATCAGATTTTTTCCCACGACCAGATCAGAAGACGAGGTCGCTCCCACTAGTCCACCGATGCTCTACCAAATTATTTTGAGAAAAATGCACAGACGAGAAAAAGAAATACAAACAAAATTGCAGCAGCTTCACTAGATCAGGAGGTCTGCATGAATGACACAAAAAGCCTTAAAAAATATTATAACCCATCTGCCATGATTAGTGGTAAGTAAAAAGTACCTCAACCACAACATCCTGGTCGTTGTGATAGTTCTGTATATGCTCTATTACAGAGGAGAAGGATACTCCACAAGTGTTACAGCTGTACAACCCTTCTTCAGGCTCGGGCTCTGGTTCTGGGGTAGAATTTCGAGACTGCGACTCCATTTTCATATTATCTTGAATAAAAATGTAGCTTATATTTTAAGTATTGGTGCTTTGCGTGTTGTAAAAGCTTTTTTGTGTTTCCGTACCCAATGGGTAAAACAGGACCCTATAACTAAACCTCCTCTGTCTGTCACTATGTCATGTCAGTATCATGTCTCATGTCGGTTCATGTCTCATGAGTCCGACTCGCGCTTGGACGTACAAAATGGACGCTTGGACGTGGATCATACAAAAAAACGGTAGGAACCAAGCCGTAAGTTTCTTGCCGGTTCTTCTAGGCTTGGTCGCGAGGAACTGGCGCTTAGATTCACCTAGATTTAAGACGTTTCAAGATGATCCCTGCGGATATTACTGAATAAATGATTTTTGACTTTGACTTTTGACTTTGACTTTGACGGTTTTTATTCAGTACTAGCTGACCCGTGCCCGTTGGGCGGTAAACATTTTTACTTACAAATCTTAACTGAAGTAGTACTTGATGTCGCCAACAAATGGCGTTAATACGGCATAAAATAGCGGTCGTTCGCAGTTTTGCCCGCGTGGCAGTTTTTTCCCGTTCCCGTTATTTTTCGGGATAAAAAGTAGCCTAAGTTACTCCTTGTTACCTCAGCTATCTGCCAGTGAAAGTCCCGTCGAAATCGGTCCAGCCGTTCCAGAGATTACCCGGAACAAACAGACAGACAGACAAAAATTTTAAAAAATACTATTTTGGTATATGTATCGCATATACATTCATATGCATGTAGTAAAAATCGGTTATTTTAATATTACAAACAGACACTTCAATTTTATTTATATGTATAAAATGGTACTTTTAAAACTATATGCTTACAGTACATGCTTAATTATATATGTGTAGGTACCTTTTACAGTTGTCAGTGATATAGTACCATCAATATTTTGTTTAGTGACAACTCTTCCTTCCTGTTCTTGAGTTAGGATCACATACTCGTCACTCCCATCCTTGACAAATTGCAATTCTGGACTTTGGTTTGTTGACTTCATTAATTCTTCATACATAATATGATTAACATCTTCTGAACTTTCCATATTTTGGTCCAGTAAACCAGTTGAATTATTTTGAGTTACTGCAATACAAGATAAAATATAACTTTTTAAACTATCATGGTTTTGATCAATATTTTGGATAGAAACGGGATATTTACCATGATTTTTGAGTTTGATTGCAATCAAACTCAAAAATCATGGTAAATATCCCATTTCTATCCAAGATAAAATAGTTTAAAAACCAATAAGATCTCAGTTGTCAAGATAACAAAATTCCTAGAAGAGGTTCAAATAAATGAAAAAATAAATATTGATTAATGTTTACACAACACTCTCTAGCCCCAAACTAAGCAAAACTTGTACCTAATATAGGAACTAGATGACTGATAGAATACTTTTGTAATTTTTTTTATACATTTAGAATAAGCAGGGCACAGTATTAAAGACAGATATTAACTTACTATTTTTGAATTCCAGTAAATTTGCATCTTTTAATTCAAGTTTCTTACTTTCTTGGTGAGAAGTTTCCTCAAGAATAATAGTTCTGAGCTGATCAGGTTGCAATTGTAGAGTCCGGGCTTGTATGCAATTTTCATGACTCAAATGTTCTGTAAGCCCTATTACTGAAGGCCATTTAGTGTTGCAAATAGGACAGAATAAGTTTCCGATAGTGTTATTAAGATGTTCAACTAATAGTTCTCTTGAACTAAAAGAGTTATTACAGCATAGGGGACATTTCAATCTGACATCTCCCATTTTGGAGATGCTGCTGAGGCCGGACCTAATACAAAAGGAACATTCTTTGTGCCAATATCGACTTTTTCGTTCTTATCAGGTTCTCAAAAGTGAAGCATTCAGTTTGTTTTGTATCAGCATACAATACAACCAATTCTCTATTTGAGGAGGAACTTCACACTATTTATATAACGTGAAGAAAGCACCAAAAGATGAACCGAACGAACTGGACAACACAACACACACATACCAACCATGACACTAAGTGTTGCCAACTGTTTCCTATGGCCAGGGTTGGATTTAGGTACATTGATAACGATAGCACAGAAAATTTAATAGGATAGTATTAAATTAGGTAACTAATTAGGTTAATTAGGTAGTAGTAGACGACCGATGTGGCGCGGCGGGTGAATGTCCGCCTGCGACGCAGAGGTCGCGGGTTCGATTCCCGCCTCGGCATAAATGTTTGTACGATCTGCAAATATTTATTCCGGGTATTCTGGGTGTTTTCTATGTATAATAAAAAATATGTATGTATGTATTGCATTAAGTATATCAGTCATCTAGTACTCATAAAACAAACTCTACTTAGCTTGGGGCTAGATGATGCTGTGTAGATTGTCCAGAATTAAAAAAAAATAAGAAACCAATAAAAAGATTTAATCGTACGGACAAGAAGTTCCAAAAGTATTTTCGGAGTGACAAAAGTCTAGCATATACGAAGTATTTGACACTCTTTCGCTTTCATAGGTGAATTGAGGTGATGGCAATTTAGGTCTAGTTAGAAAGGAGTATTACTTCATAGTTTCCATAAAATGTTAGCTGGGATCTTGTGTGAATAGCAAGACTCTCAGTAATGTTAAGCCTCACTAACAAATGCTACTTTGCCTTTTCCGGGTTATATCATCACGAGTTAACTAACAATAACGCAGGACGCAGGAGGTTGCGGGTTCGATTCCCGCCTTGGGATAAATGTTTGCACGATCTGCAAATATTTATTCCGGGCGTTCTGGGTATTTTCTATGTATAATAAAAAATATCTTTATACGTAATATATTGTATTAAGTATATCAGTCATCTAGTACCCATAACACAAGCTCTGCTTAGCTTGGGGCTGGATGATGCTGTGTGGATTGTCCAGCATTATTATTATTAGCCCTCCGTGTCCCACTGCTGGGCAAAGGCCTCCCCCCATTCCCTCCACACATTCCGATCCTGCGCTAAGCCTTTCCAGTCCCTATGAAAATAGTCGAGCTCGTCCCGCCATCTCCGTTCGGGTCTGCCGCGTCGCCTTCTTGCTGTGTCAGGAAGCCAATCGGTGGCTATCTTTGCCCACAGCTCACCTGACATGCGACAGACATGACCAGCATTGGGCTGGTCATGTCTGCCCACTGGGCCCACTGGGCCCACTTCAGCTTGGCGGCTTTTGTAGCTACGTCTGTGATCTGGGTCAGAGAGCGCAGTTTGGTGCTACGGATTTTATCCATTAACTTGACACCCAGAATGCTGCGCTCCATAGCACGTTAGCAAACCTAAAGTTTGGACTTTTGAAGTTGCGTCAATGACCAAGTTTGCGCACCATAGGTTAAGACGGGGAGAATGCATGCATCCACTAGTTTTCGTCTTAGAGATTGTGGGAACTCGGGATCTTTCATTAAATCTCCTACGGTTCAATAGCTTCTCCAGGCGTTTTCGGTTCGCCGAGCGATTTCTTTGTCTTGCCTGGACTCGAAGGAAACTATTTGGCCAAGGTAGATGTAATCTTCCACATAAAGCAATTCTTCCCCATCCTTCCCGGTCATGAGCTTGGTTTTTGACATGTTCATCTTTAGTCCAACCTCAAGGCTTACCATGCTTAGATCTTGAAGCATCGACTGTAGCTCTCGAGCTGAAGAAGTAAAAAGGACGATATCATCGGCAAAACGAAGGTTTGTTAGCTTCACTCCGCTACCGACGTCGACTCCTCTTCCTTCCCAGCTGGCCGCCAGCTTCCTAAATGCTTCTTCAAGGGTACTAGTAAATAGCTTTGGTGATAACGGGTCTCCTTGCTTGACACCTCTTGCTATTTTAAAAGATGGACCAACTGAATCTATTTTTATTGAAGCAGTGCTTTGAGAGTAAATATTACGGATTAAATTAAATAGGCTGAATATGCTGGCTATTTAAAGAATTAAATATTGATGTGTGTAGAATGCTGTCGAATGCTTTTGCATAATCTACGAAGGCAAGGAATAAAGGTCTATTATATTCTTGGTGTTTTTCAATTAAAGTATTGATAGCATAGAGGTCCTCGGCGAAAACCTGCCTGTTCGGGGGGTTTTTCCAGATCTAGCTGTCCTGATATGCGATTATCGATAACTTTAATGAATGCTTTATAGATGTGAGATACGAGGCTAATTGGTCTATAATTATTTATATCTGTCTTATCGCCTTTCTTATTGTCTTATTATTATTAAATAATAATGCTAGATCTAGCCTAAAAAGGGCTGAAGTGGCATCACTGTTCCTGACGTCTATCTTTCTTCTTCTTCTTTATTAGTGACACCTAGGTACCTTGAATGTTGCCAAAAAAGTATTTTAATAAATAGTATTCTTTGGTTGGCTATTTATAATTGGTATGTACAAATGAAACAGTTGAGCTATTTAATTAACCATTTTTCTATAGATATTTTTGGGTCAAACTTTGTGGAAAAGCATTCAGAGAAAATGTATAAATAATTGGAAATTGGAATTTTCAAAATCTGCTGTGGCAACAGTGTCTGTCCGCCCCGCCCCGCCCACCGATTCTTACGTTGTCCAGTTTTCCTCCATTTTGTTTTTGTTGTGGTAATTTCAATTCAATGTTTAAAAAATACAGAGCGATTCTAATTGTGATGTCTCAGCTGTTTATTTGAAGTTACACTAAGAAACATTACGAGAGACGTGCCCTGAAGAAAGTATTATATAGATTCGTAATTTCGCACCTAGATATTTGCCACTGGGCTATCTAGTGGCATTTATGGATTTTTTAGTACCAAATTTTTGGCGCGTATATTCGAATAAATCAAAATGATGGGAAAGAGAATGCATCACAATAGCAAAGGGAGACTGGCAAGCAAAGGCCATGACAACGGCAAGCCTTCCAGCCCGGGTATATCACCGTATTCAAAGCCTGCCAAGATTCCCGGAGCTGTGTCAGTTGGTAAAATCAAAGTGGAGACGTGTCCTATACCATACACGAAAATACAAGACAATGCTGTGCATTTACCGCGTTTTACCGCTATTGCTGCCAGGTCTGCTGATGAAACTATTGCTATGGATGAGCTTGACTCACTTCAACTGGAATTAGAGTCGCTCCTGTGCAATACAGCACTGCGTGTAAGATACTTTCAGGCAGAGATCGAAAGCATTGATACGAATGAGTCGAAGCGTGAAAAGAAGGGCAAAGCTGCCGGCAAACAATTACAATATCCAGTCAAAAGAAAATTCCAAGATGACAAATTAGCTAAATCTAAAGACCATACAAAACTTTCTAACCAACCTAAAGTCCCTAAGTTCAAGAACTTCTCTAATACTTCATCAGGATCTCTTGCTTACCAGAATGAACTTGGCAATTCTGAAAACTCAGTGAAATTAGAATTTTCACAATTGACTTTACCTAAGAACAATATTCCATTCAAATTTTGGAATTCTGTTGAACCTTACTGTGCCCCAGTCACGATGGATGATATAAAGTTCCTTGAATCATTGATGACCCAGAGCAGTAACACAACATTGCCTCCAATACCTCCATTAGGAAGACATTATTCTGAAGTGTGGGCTGATGAGCACCTCTCTGAAGATCAGAATGCAGCAAACCCCAATAAGAAGTCCGTCTCACCTGATACCTCTAGCATTCGTAAAAAACTAGAAAAGACAAATGAGAACATGATAACAGGACCATTGACCCAAAGATTGGTATCTGCACTAATGGAAGAGAATGCTATGCCTTATGAAATACCAGATGTCAAAGTAAAACCACTAACTAACACTAAAAACACTTACAAGAATTCTCTGACCCTGGAGAAATGTCTCAGGAAAGAGCTGGTCGAACAAGGAATACTGGATCCAGAAGATCTACCTCCTTTAACAAACCCAGCTGATGATGAAATATTAGCTGAAATAAAAAAATGCCAGACTGAATTGACTGCTGTCAGAAAAGAAAACTGTAGAAACCTTAAGAACCTCATTGGCCTTTGTAAACAAGAGATGATCAGACTGAATTTGAAGAAACAACTTGACCAAGTGGATGTTGAATGTATTGATATTTATAAAAAAATGGTAGCAGCAAAGCAGAAGAAACGACCTATTACTAAGAAAGAAAAAGATGATGCATGGAAAGCTATCAATGATCAAATCAGGTTAAATAAAGAAATTAATGCTTTACCACTTACAGGGCCAAACTCTAGCTAAAATAAGTTTAAATATTATGTACCTCATAGGCTGAAGTTGGTGTTACATTATTCATTTTGGTAAAATGTTATTTTATTATGTTCATACTAAGTAGCACATATTGGTAGAATGTTTACCAACATTTATGTACATTTATACTGATTGTATTGTATAAATATAATCATCCTGGAAATAAAATAAAAAAGTTACAAATACTATCATACAAAATATAGTTTTTTTCTAAAGTAATTTGGACAGATCTAAAGTAGTCTCACAAGTACCTCTCAAAAGCCTCTAGTTCTGAATTTGAAGAATTGCCAGCGGTACAGTGTAGCTAGGCATCCTTTTACTGGCTTGAGCGGCAGAATACGATTATAGGAGTCCGGCTAATGTAAGACCATGGAAAGCGCACGCAGCCAAGTAGTAGGCATAGAATAACAAACTTTAGTCCATATTCTTTGGTAGTAGGTACACGAAATCAAAGATTCCACACTCCCAATTCGTGTTAGGAATGTACAGCCATGGAATGCATGCATGACTTAAGTCCATATTCTTTGCATGACTGAACCATTGTTATACCATCTAGGTGCCTTGTCAGTGTTGTCAGTCATCAATCAATCCGGTCAGCTATCTCTTGCTCTTGGGAACTGCAGGTAAGGGCCTCGGGTGTGTAGCCCATCGCCCTTGTATCTACTCGTAGAGACTACGTCTGAACCATCGGTGTCTTCCCTGGCTTACAGGCAGCCCCTTCGGGCTATTCGTTGACCAAGATATTGGCTATGATAAGGTACCTATCTAATTTATCATGGTTTTTTTTGCCTTGTCAGCCATACCAATTCTATTCTGTCATCTTTTTTGACTTTGACTTAATTTTGATTATATGACAAGACCAAAAAAAAGCTATTTTCAAAATAACGATTTTCAGTTGGTTATTTGGTTAATAAATTTTAGAAATACGAAGCGAAACAAAAGGGAAGATTCTGTGTTCAGAAAGGTATTACACACAAGAGCTTGCTCGCTGATGAAAAATGGATAATCCGCTTACACCTAATAAAATTCGACGGCTTATAAATTTAGCCGAAGATAGATCATTTAACATTCCCCGGCGTCTGCTGCTAAACGAAGAAGCTAACTGGTAATTACCAAACGATAAGTACCTATACATAATCAAGGAGCAAAGCTGTTCTCCTAGTCAGAGTGTTGCTAAATCGACATTAGGTACTTACCACAAATAACTTCACATTATGAAAACGTTATGAAAACGAAGAGTGGTCTGGTCTAAGCTTAAATACCTACACCAAAAACGTACACTATTTGAGCCTAGTAGGTACACTATTATCTAAGTAATGATAGACACTATTCTATAAAAACCCATACCTTTTTGTTGTGGTACCTACTGCGAAGGTTACCCAGCTAGGAATTTAATCTTAGCTTGTAGGTTTCTTTGTTTACCATAACATGGTTGTTGTACTGTAGGTACTGTAATGTACTGTTACATCAATACATTTAGTTAAATTAAGTTGACATGGTGCATGAGTTTTAAGTTCACCCTAGAAAGGTAAATTGTAAAACAGTTACTTATTTTTGTTTAATATTTTACAGTATTGCGAACCAAGCCTGCCTGAGTAAGTCTACAATAAACTATGAATCTTCATCTGGCATTCTGGATTTGGATCGAGTTGAAGGTAGCATTGAACACTTTCTATATTTTGAATTGCATCTGATTGAATCTTAAGTTTTAAAGTCTTAAGGTTTTATTGATGATTATTAGTATATAAAAATAATAGTAATAAGTATTAGTGGACATTTCACTGAGCCCCAAACTTGTACTATGGGAACTAGATGGATGATTTAATATATATTCACTATATAGTCATTACCATAAACGGTTAATTGTTGATGATGATTGAACCCTCAATCTAGGGCAACTAGAGCTACTAAATGAGCTTAAATGAGTATGGCCAGCTTCCCACCTTACTAAGTAAGGCAGTTATAAGCAAATTAAGCTCTCATGCATTGTAATACAATAATAATAATACTATTAATTTAAGGATACTAAGGGATACTATTAATTTAAAAACCTTTGCAGAGTAGGCCTTCTGTGTATATTACTATACTAGTATAGGTACTAGTGATAAGACTCGGTGTTACTTTTTTTCAGGGTTTGGAGAATCAGGATTTGTGAATGAATCTTTAAGTAGATCTGTAAGTAATACAGAATTGTAATTTGTTAAGTAGTGTCAGCAAAAAGAAATTATGATGATGATGACACTAATTTCAGACCACTTTCAACCCTGGGGAAATGACTGGACGTTCAACTGGAGCTGATGATATTCAATTGTTAGGACGTCACTCAATAGCTCTTGATAGTATCACAAACCAGATGGATAAGCAAACCAATGAAATACAGGATATAATGCGACATTCTATTGCCACCGAGTACTCGTTTCGTTCTAAGGTATTCATTATAATAAATTATAAAATACTTAATATAAAAATAGCATAAAAACTACTACACACAGATTTTTAATAGTGATATTAATTTACAATTTCTGATTACATAGAATAATTATAATTATATTTTCTAAATACAAAATCCAGAAAACTAAATATAAAAACTGAATTGCACTTTGAGTGGATAATTTGACAGATAAAATTGTCTTCTAACTAACCACATTTATTCATCACTCAAATGCCTGTCCTTGTGAGGATTGAACCCACAACCTATAGCACAGAAGGTGGAGCTATTACTAACTGAGCTAAGAAGCCAGACAAGTATGCCAAGTGTAATATTATTAGCTTTAAATAAATAACAAAATTTCAGACAGATTTAACAGCAGAGGAGGCCTCATTGGTGAGGAGAGAGGCTCCTATACCGGTACAGAACACAAATCAATCCTACTTCATGGAAAACATGTCGTAAGTAACTTTATTTACTTAATAACCACGCAAATCAATAACCACCCAAATCACATCACAGCTGACAACGATAAGCTACCCTAAAAGGCTAAGAAGATATCACATGTCATGATTCATAGAGGTGTACTAAGAAAGGAATTCCCGAAACTCAACCCCTATATTGGGTACAGTAGGAGTTGAAATTTGTATAAAAATAATTACACGCGAACAATTCCACGTACGTTTCGCTAGTGTAACATAATTTCATTACTGAATAATAATAATAATAATGTTGGACAATCTACACAGCATCATCTAGCCCCAAGCTAAGCAGGGCTTGTGTTATGGGTACTAGATGGCTGATATACTTAATACATTACATACATACATATTTTTTATTATACATAGAAAACACCCAGAACACCTGAAATAAATATTTGCAAATCGTACAAACATTTATCCCAAGGCGGGAATCGAACTCGCAACCTCTGCGTCGCAGGCGGACATTCACCCGCCGCGCCACATCGGTCGTCAAAATCTTTATTATAACTTCGTTTATTGGAAACTTTGTTCCAGAAATAGTTCTGGAACAAAGTTTCCATAGGTAAAGAATTTTATCTTTTCACACTTCAAAGTTACAGAGTCAACAACTCAAATCTGTCGGTGGGCGCGTATTTCAAACACCGGTGTCCGGATTTTGGGAAGGTTCTAGAAAAAATCGACAGTCCAGACAGATCTGTGCTATCATCCGCCATGCCTAGTATCACTGAAGGTAAATAAAGTTGTAGTTATATGAACGTACCATGGGTTTTTTTATGCTACTGCTGGTGGAACAAGCATATGGCCCACCTGATGTTAAGTAGTGAGTGTATATGAGTGGACATTTCACAAATTATCTACTGTATAAGTAGACTGTAGACAGTATTGTCAGTGATCGGGTTCTCATCAAGCTTTGCTTAGTTTGGAGCTAGGTGGCGTTGCAATATTCAAACACGCTTAGATGACGTACACAATTTTCAAAATAGAATTAAAAGAAGAGAAAGGTGAACTCGAATGCGATTCATTCAAATCCTACTAATATTATAAACGTGAAAGTTTGTAAGTATGGATGGATGGATGCTTAGTTTGGGGCTAGATGATGTTGTGTAAAATGTCCACAAATATTTATTTATTTATTTATTATTTTATGGATTGATGGATATTTGTTACTCTTTAACGCTCTAACCAGTGGACCGATTTGGATGAAATTTGGAATAAATATAGATTGTAATCTAGATTACCATATAGGCTACTTTTTATCCCGAAAAAATATCGGGAACGGAAAAAAACTGCCATGCGGGCGAAGCTGCGAGTGGCCGCTAGTTATAAACTTTGATTCTCACTATTTCAGTATCATCAATGACACCCCTCGAACCAATCTGTCTAGACATGAACAAATACAAAATGGATGAGACCCTGGACTGCGTGCCGGTTCGCCAAGCGCCCCAAAAGTCTGAAAAAATCAACATTAACAATCCAATCGGCAAAAACTACGAGAAACAAAGCTTCCACGCTATCGCTAAAGACAAAAACGAGACCTATAATAAATCTGAGATATTTCCAAATAACATGACAATTCCAGAAGTGCCGAAGTTGCCTAGGAATTTGATACCTGTTACGTCGTCGCCGTTCGTTCATAAGCATCATGTAGGAGCTTCGAAGCCTACTGATATATTGATAAGGAACCTGCAATCGTCAATGAGGATGGTGACAGATGACACTGAGGGATCTGCTGAAAATTCTCTGAGTATTTCCAAAATTGCTGATTATCTTGGTAAGTTTCATAGTAACTGAAAGTAGATCCAAACCACACTTCATACACATACGGGAATGCATGTATTAAACGTATTTACTGTTCCATCAGTCATCTGATTTGCGTAATACAAGTTATGCTTAGTATGGAAAAAAAACTACTTTACAGATTAAAATGAGACCACACGGGAAGCACTAGCTTTAAAATAAAAAAAAAACATTAAATTATTATTTATTTACAATTTAATGATAAAAATAACTAATACACCTTCAATTACAGGTAAACAATCCATTATCAGCGTATCAGACATGCTCCAACTAAACAACAAAAAACCTAATAACAAGAAGCAACCGCTAACCGAACTGCATATGAACGCACAAGAATGCAAACGGGAAGATGTCATTACCTTACGCGATTCTAGAAAGATGGAAACTGCTAGCTCAGCCGGTACAGTAAATACCGTCATATCACTAGACAAGCTTACACTGAACGAGGAAGCGAAAGTACCTTCTGTGGTTGTTACGCATCATTTGAATAATAATGATGATGAATTGAGGGCGAAGAACTCGACGCAGTCCAAATCACATTCAAGCAAAAGTCCGTCGACGTTGAGTACTGTGCAGGAGAATTATAATAGCTTCAAGTCTGGAGATAGCCCTTTGCATACTAGTAAAGGTTTGTATATATTTTAAGACTTGAAATAACCAAGACCTTTGCACACTAGTAACGGTTTGTATACATTTTAAGGCCGGAAATAACCAGTCTTGAAAGGTTTATGAATTTAGTGGGTTTATGATAAACCAACATTTTTGAGATACGTAAAAGTTGCACTTTATGGCTGGTTATAGAGGTTTTTAGGTTGAACTTGCAATATTTTCTGTCTTAAGCTTTGGGCAGCGTGTGTGAGAACTATGTTAATATAGCTCAGTAAATGACTAATAGTTTCGAGTTAATGCTTACAAGGTCTAGAGCAATTACTTATTTATGGACGTCATACTGGTCTCTGATCTTGTTTCCAGCAGGGCAATTCGCGATCGGTAAGCTGCGTATTGTTTTACAATGACAATATGGCTGCGTTAATAAAGTAGGGCAATATTGAAAGAAATAGACGAACCTGTGGGCCAAGAGCATCAATGGAAACTCATTCACGAAATGCCAGTGTGCACTAGTTTTAGGCAGCGTGTGTAGTCGGCTGTCGTCGAAATGATGCAAAAAACCGCCTTTGCTCGAGTTCGAAATAAAAAAGTACAATTAGTATTTATTCAATCGGATTATTCTATTTTATGTGTAAACCATCAGTTGAAATTTTCAGGCGAGGTAAACACATCGCGTGTCTGTTCCCCAAACATTGAGTATAGAGAGTTAGATAAGTCTGTAGATTGGCACGAAATTTTACAGCAGAAAAGGCTTAAACAAGAAGGCTTGGCTAAAGGTTTGTGGGCATCATTAGAAATGGGAGATTAACAAGCATGACCTTTGTACTAAACTTTCATCTGATTGTAACATTACTTACTAATAAAACCTATTAATTATCATTCATAGTATCAGCCCGTGTTTATCCACTGTTGGGATTAGGTTTAGGACAACTGTTTTTAGACTGATGACCTGTGAGATATGACGCGCTTGACACTAGATATATTTGTCTGTTGATAGATACTCATGTTAGACAAAAGACCCACAATGCTAAACATTAGTGATAAGTCTTCAATTGACAGAGCGTGATGGGTTTCTGGCACTAGAACTGGTAGATAAAGAGATTAATATTTTGCACGAGATAACGAGCAGACAAAATTTTGTCGCGTTGCACATCTTAACGCTGCTAGTGCTTTAGTATATTGTTTAAATACCATTTGTTTATTTCAAAGTAAATTATAACTAGTAGTAATATACTATACAAACAACACATAAAAATGATATTTGATGCATATTACCGACCGATGTGGCGCGGCGGGCGAATGTCCGCCTGCGACGCAGAGGTTGCGGGTTCGATTCCCGCCTTGGGATAAATGTTTGTACGATCTGCAAATATTTATTCCGGGTGTTCTGGGTGTTTTCTATGTATAATAAAAAATATCTATGTATGTAATATAATATTGTATTAAGTATATAAGTCATCTAGTACCCATAACACAAGCTCTGCTTAGCTTGGGGCTAGATGATGCTGTGTGGATTGTCCAGCATTATTTATTATTATTTTATTTATTATTAAATTTAATATGATTTACCAGATTTATGATTGCCACCTAAATATGCAAATCGAGCAAGGCAAGCATAACATATATTCATTTTAATATCAAAACCTTTTCAGTGGGTAAAAATAACAAACAATATTTAACAGATCTTATTATAACAAAGGCTTCAACTTCAGTAACCTGTTGTTGGTTAGAATAAAATTACACTTCAAAAGTCATTGTTACAAATGCATTTCCTTACAGAGCAATGGGCTGATATATCTACATCAACTGCACATGGATTTGTTGGTATGTATGTCTTCATACTTATTTTTAAAAGGCAACAATTTCTTTCGCTTCACTAAATGTGTGCATTGGATCCAGTACACATGCCTCCACTACATTTGCTCGTGCCTCGAGATCCATGCCCGGGCTTTTGAATGATGCCTGCTCTGTTTTAAATGCAGTCAATTATTTTTCAAGGAAATTCAGGAATATAATATTGTTTACAATACGAGCTATAGAGAGAGCGATGCTGGGAGTTACACTACGAGATAGAATCAGAAATGAGGAAATCAGTAGAGAACCATGGTCACCGACATAGCTCTCACAATCAGCAAGTTCAAGTAGCAGGCTATATAGCTCGTAGAACTGACAACCGCTGGGGAACAAAGGCGACCACGAACCAGTAGACGAAGCGTAGGACGTCTTACCCGATAGACTGACGACATTGTTAGGACCGCGGGAAGTCGATGGATGGAAAGGGCTCAGACTCGTTCTTCCTGTAACCGCATGGGGGAGACCTATGTTCACTAGTGGACTTCTACAGGCTGTTGATGATGATGATGAGTATTTTTTTATTACCTAAATAGCCCAGAAGTATATCTACTTGAAGAAAACACTTTCAATTTTTTTTTCTCTTTTAGGAGTGAACTGCGCCGTCGCAGTTACAGTCACAACTCTAACCGACAGTTGGCTAACTGCGAAGTTCAAATTCGACGACCTATCCACCGACGGACAAGATCTAACTATCGAACTGCCCCGCTTACCCCTTCTCCTCTCCCCTGGAAAATCAGAACAATTCACTGTGAACATAACATCGAATATCGAAATGGATACAACCTTACCTTTCACGATGCATATGAAAGACGCGTCTTTAGACACAGATCTAGAACAAAGAGGATCATTGAGTTTGAGCATCAAAATGCCTGTTATACAAGCAATGTCCTGTGACGGTGTGAATAAAGTTACCTTCCCAGCGATTCAAGAAAACTCATCTCTCATCAAATCGTTCGTACTTATAAGTGATTGCCCGTGCGATTTGCAATTAGTTCTATCTATAACTGAAGGGAGCAATATTTTCATGATTAGAAGCGTTCAGGAGATAAAGAAGAGTGATGTTAATAAGGTGCTTATAGACAGGCAAGGGTCGACAGACGATGTGCAGAGCAAGGGAAAGAGCAAGGGGATGAATAAGCAGCTGTGTCGGTTGTCCAGCGGGAACGCGATACGGGTTACGATCAAATTCAACGCGCCGAGAATTTCTGAATTGAAAATGGGTAAGAATTGTGTAATAACTCAGAGACGTCATCAGTACTCTGATGAAGTCCAATGCTAAGTGGATCTTGAGCCTTCATCCACTGACTTCACACGATCTTCAAAATCTACGACAAAGTGTAGGACGGCTGTCCTATTCTTTCGCGTTAAGTTATTTTCATACAAACTGCAACCCCCGCTGTACCCGTTTAGGGGTTGAATTTCGGGATTTCCTTTTTTAGTACACTTTACGCACCAAGACGAATATACCCTGAAAATTTCAACCCATAGATAGTTTTGAAATTTTCTAGAAATTTCTGCGTTGTCTATATTTCTGTCGGTCAATAAAAATTCTTATAATTGGTATAGATTAAGATAATACCATGATGAAAATAATAATGTAGGTACTATTGTTTTTTTGCAGTTGATACATTCAATGGAGCACTAAATGTCAATTTAATCGGCGTTAACTCAGTTCTGAGGAAAGTGGATCTCATTGGCAGTGTGGGTGTCGTCAATCTCGTTGTGAAGATGCCTGCTAACAAACTGCATCTTACTAACGGTAAGTAATGAAATTCGTCAAATATACACAACGGAGTAGAGGTTTTTTTTTTTTTTTTTTAAAATAAATAAATAAATAATGCTGGACAGTCCACACAGCATCATCTAGCCCCAAGCTAAGCAGAGCTTGTGTTATGGGTACAAGATGACTGATATACTTAATACAATACATTACATATATAGATATTTTTTATTATACATAGAAAACACCCAGAACACCCGGAATAAATATTTGCAGATCGTACAAACATTTATCCCAAGGCGGGAATCGAACCCGCAACCTTCTGCGTCGCAGGCGGACAATCGCCCGCCGCGCCACATCGGTCGTCAAGAGGCTGAGCCACTGTCATAATAGAAAAAAGAATTAGCATCAAGATTGTAATCCCCAGGCACGGTAAATATCCCCTCCGATTTCTTAATACCAAGTATCTACTTAAAATTCTTTGAAGATGTCTAAGAGGTAGTCAAAGGTGCGTCCAGATAGTACATTTGGTACATACCCACATTTTGCAATAAAGTTAGTATTCCATAGTGACAGCAAGTGGGCAGCAGTGCAAGCCCATCGCCGCTGCTAGAACACTTACTGGTTTTCTTACGATGTTTTCCTTTACCGTTTGAGAGTACTGACATTGCGCACATAGATTTTTCGACCGGAAAAATCCATTGGTGCACGACCGAATTTGAACCTACGACCTTAGGATCAGAAGGCGGGGTCACTCCTACTAGATCACCGATGCTCTACTGTCATAATAATAATAATATTATTTGTGGTCATTTTTCGACAACATCGTCTGGCCCGATGATTGATAGAATACTTATATACGGTTTTTTTTATAAATACTTAGAATAAAATATAACACCCAAAAAAAGAAGACACATCTATGTTTATCACACAAATGTTAGTTTTTGGTAGGGATCGAACCCACAACCTACAGCACAAGGCAAAATTACTACTAACTGAGCTTTGAGCATGGTTAAGCGCTTAGACGAAGATATCACCAGTCACACATACAATGAACACGCTAAACGTTGAAAGAAAGAAACTATTTATTTGCGACCCAAAACTTAAACTTAGTACACATAAATTCCTAATACTATACAAGAATAAGTTTAGTGCTTGTATCGTGTATTGTTTTTTTGACTTTCCCGCTTCTTCTGACTCAATAACAGGTACAATTAAGTGTTATGTTTAAAGCCATGTAAACGTTACGTTACGTTAAACGTTGCTAAGTTTTACAATAAATCCTATTTTCAGAGCCAACAAACCTGACAGTATGCAACACTGGTTCAATCCCTGGCGTCTGGTACGTCAAGTTTATGAACTCCTCAAGCGACACGATTCCGTTCAAAGTGACGCCATCTAAGTTCGATATCCGGCCTGGCGCTATGCGGGTGATCAGTCTGTCGTACTCGGGGGCTGAGGATAATCTTTCTGAGGCGTAAGTTATTGACCCTTGCAACGTAGCAAATAAATAACTTTTGCATCTATCACGGGTTTGAACAACATTTTTGTTAGAAATTTCCGTCCGTGGAAGTACTACCAGCATCATGCTTATTTCTGCCACCAAGCAGCTTTCTATGTTCCGGTTTGAAGGGTGTGGCTGCCGGTGAAATTAATTGAGGCTTAACACCTGTATGCCTCAGGTTGGTTATAATGTATACTATAGCGGTCGAAAAATCTGCACGTTAAATATATTTTTCCTACCCATTTAAAAAAAGGAAAAAAGATGGAATAGACTTTTATGGCGTAGCGCCTTCTGCGCTCGCCAGTAGCCCGGTAACGCTGTCGGAAATCGCCAGGCGATTGTACCAGCATTTTAGTCCGTTCGAAAAAAATAAAAATTTTTATAGACTAAAATTTTTTTTTTGTATGTTTGTACTATTGCTTGTACACGCATCACGCAAATACTACTGAATTAATGATAATGCGATTTGCAGAATTAGCTAGCGTATCATCTAACTTAAAACTTAGTATGGATTTCATTGAGCTGTCATCCTTAAAAAAGGTCAAGGCAAAGGGGATGAAGCTAGAACGCGTTAGCTAGTTATACATAATATAATACAGAATGTATTGTAAATATGCTCAATTTATATACTGTACATGAACTCATTTGCCTTCCAACTCCAATTTTTTCAGGACGATTTACTTCGAAGACGTCACCTCCGGCAGTAAAACAGCGATCGAAGTCACCGGTGGGACCGACAAGCCGAAATCCTTCCCAATAAAGACCAACCACAATATCATGTCTTGGGTTAGAACAGGCAGGAAAGAACTCAGTCTGAAGAACTCCTCAGACAAGAAGATCCATATTCGATGTCAGATATTTGGCGAAGGGTTCGCTATGGATGTACCGGGAGTTGAGTCTAAGGATGTGTATTGCTTGGCATTCGGGCCGGGAGAGTGTAGATCGCTGCCGATTATATTTTCACCTACTTCGAATGTACCTCTGGCCGCCACATTGCACTTGGCGTATGATAAGAACAACGATTTCTCTAGAAAGGTAATTTTGACTTAATTTACCACAGATTAATTAATACTTACTATAAAACCTGTACTCAACAGATTTTGATATTTGTTTAAGTGACATAATCCGACGAATTTTGGCGCAATGCTAAATTGATATTGTGGAAAGGAGTTTTAAAATTTTACCTGAGTATAAACTGGTAAAACCCTTACAGTGATTAAAGAGGCCATTGTCACTGTCATGAAGTTGATTAACTAACTAGTTGACCAAAAATAACATTCACATCTAATTGGTTTTACTTCTAAATAAAATCAAAACTGCTTTTATTCAATAGAATCACAAGGGAACACTTTGAATAGTCTACATAGAATTATAATTTCAACAATAAATAATAGAAAAATAAGTTGACTAGTGACATTTCACTTGGCTACATGATGAAATTGGTTTTTCAAAACGAAATATGCGTTGTCTAAGATATTTTTCACAAACCACACATTTCGACAAAATCAGTCACATAAATTTTAGACTTATTTTCTACTAACGTCTTAGGTTATTGAATAGGTTGGTGACACTATAGTTTATGGTTGATTTTTGTTCGTTTGCAGGTGAAACTATTCGGTTGCTCTAGCGGCGAGAGCGTGCGTTGGCTCGGTCTCGTGACGTACGGCGACACGGCGCTCGTGCGCTGCGTGTCGCGCGAACATGTCGCGCTACAGCTGTACAACAAGTCGCATGCTGCTGCGTTCATCAGCGCGCAGGTGCAATTCAACCGTAAGTCTGCATTTTGACAGTCCCAAGTTTGAGATTTTTTGGTGTACACGGTGTGCACATGAACCATGTGTAATTTTGACTAGCAAAATCAGTTTTAACGCCCGACAGGGTTGATTATCGTGTCTTTCACATATACCGTGAACTCCTGAACATTGTGATGATTGATGGTAGGTAGATAAACTTTTCTGGTTTTCAAAGGTCAAATGTTTTTCAAACCGATGCTTGAACTGATAAAAGTTTTGATTTCATTAATACACTTTAAGTCATGACTAATTGAAATTCTATTTTTTACAAAATTCTAAGGACAATTTATTGAACAACTGAAATTATTAATCTAATTTTGCCCCTGACTGAACTTTTGAGTGGACTTAAGATGTCTAATGGCAAGAGCACTTTCGAATATTACTTTTGACACATTTTACGTTTGACCAATACCAGTGATGTAAATGAAGGTTTAATTATTTATTGTAGAAATGTCTAAATTTTCACTGAAGCCACAACCTACCGCGTGTAATACTGTCTTGAAGTCGCCCCTTCAGGGATTTATTGCAATTATTTTTTCCAGTACAATACAACTCGATTGCATCCACTGCCCGTTTGGTCGGCAACAACGTCATTATTCCACCGCGCTCGAAGCACACGCTGCAGTTGTGCGTAGACTGGGCGCGCGTAGAGCGACGTGCACGAGATGCCGGCACTTCTGCTCTCGCCGCTGTCACTGCGCTTACTGGCGCTGAGCTCACGCGCCGCAGAATACTGAGGTATACATTAGAACCTAGGGGAAGTTTTAAAGATTTACGATCGGAAACACATATTGAACACTTATATTACACGGGTATTTGTCGCGTATCATATTTTTAATTTCTTTTTCCGATGTTTTGGCTATACTGCAATAGTTGTGGTCGCAGGCAGACAGACGGACAGTAGATCTCAAGTTCAACGCTCCAGAACTTGAGATCTACTGTCGATGAGAATTGGTGGCAGTTTCAACAACTACCCTCACTTGATCTTCTGTACCCACACAGTATGTCTTGTCCGTGTACAAATTAAATTGAGATATGTACAATTTGTATCTTTCAAAATGGTTTCACATTAACACAAAAAAATTATTGACCTCATCAACTGGAGTCATGATTTTTTGAGTTTTTGCTGTAGAGTTAAACATCAATTAAACATAAATCAATTTTTTATGCTGCCGCTGGTGGAACAAACGAATGGTCCACCTGATGTTAAGTGGTAACCATCACCTGTAATAAGGTATTGCCTTGTAGGTCACGCACGTTAGGAACGTCACCTACGATTCACTACCCTGCGTCCACCAACCTGAGGTATACTTAAGTTAAGCCTAATGTACCTATAATTTCACCGGCACCCACACCCTTCAAACCGGAATACAGCAATGCTAGCATCACTGCTTGCCGGCTAAATAGGTATGGTGGTAGTACTTCCCTGGACGAGACCTTTTACAAAGAGCTTTACTACTAGTAAAAAATATGTTACTATGTATATAAATTGTTACAGGGTCCTCAGAGATGAGGCTTCAGGAGAGCTGGACACTTCTCTCCTAGATAATCACTTGAAAGTTCTGGCGGGTCAGTTTGAGAAGGAAGACCTTAATATGGACCACATGCTATCAGAATTCAATGAGACCAAGGTTGGTAACGTTTTGTGTAGTATATTTTATCTTGCGTCAACTCGCATTCGCACACATAGTAATCATTTAGCGGCGCGATTTTAGTCTCGTTTTCTTTATTTAAGAGTATAAACTTATGGATACGCGACATTGTTAGTGGTAGAAGTACAATATACTTGTCGAATAAATCAGAGGCATAACCAAACATTACATTTAGCACATTAACAGATGTATGATACATGTAGCATTCGCGATTCCTCTTATTCGGGTAACGAAAGATATCTCGCGTGCTTGATTGAAGTGAACTTACAGACTATTTTAAGCAATCGACAATTATAAAAGTTTTAGTTGTAGAGTTCTTAGTTTGTCCAGGTAAGTACTACGACAATGCCTACTTCTGTCGCCAAGCAGCTTGCTGAATTTCGGTTTAAAGGGTATGGGTGCCGGTTAAACTACAGGTACATGATGCTCAGACCTGTATACCTTAATAAGTTCATGGGCGCAGAGTAGTGCATGGTAGTACAGGCCACGTACATAGACAATGCTCGTATTGCAATTGTGTTTTTATAGATGAGTCTATAAAACAAATTGCATTGAAATGATGAGAGTATAAAGCAACTAAATAAAAGAACGGACATAATCACTGTTGTAACATTTATTAGTAAATGCGCTTAGGCACCTGTTTTGTGGTCGGTTTTTATGATCACTATTTTGTTTCAGACATCTCTGAACGAGCTGATAGGTGGTCTGCACGAGTTGACGGCTCAAATAGTGTTACCACAAGACTTTGCAGATGAGAACACAATTGTAATCACAGACGACACCATGGTTGAACACCATACGCTTTGTGATTAATTAGTTAAGTTACTTGTTTATTTATGTCATTTTTAATATTGAAGTTTGTATCTATTAAAAACTAAGTTATTGTGCTAAGACTGACTGATAACTTAAAATGTTTACGAGCAGACCCTTATAATAGATCTGTGATCCGTCCTACAAAAATATTCTAAACAAACCTATTTTTCTAAGTATATCCTGAAACAAAATAAAAAGCTAATATTTTATTCATATCATTTATTATTTTCTTAACCAGTTATATTTATTCCAATCGTTTTTCCTATTTTTTTTCATCATTGTATCTAAGAGATTCGACTGTCAGGCAGTTATCTGTTAGAAATGACCATTAAAAATATTGCCTACAACTTATAAAACTAAAATGCATTTCCTCTTACAATAAATCATTAAACACCGCAAAAATTATAAACTTTTATATATACAGGACTAAATTTGACGGTTCATAGATTTCAAATGGTTACTTTTTCTAATAATTATATTCTAATCCTTTACAGTAAACCCCTGGTCGCTAGGATATAGATAGAAGTGCAGGAGACAGATACTAAAATCGTAAATAAAACAATCAAACCGTTGGGTGTCGTTAAATTAGGAAGTGTTGGTCCTTCAGAGGGGTTTATCATAAAGAACTGATTCAACAATACATCGAGCTTGGTGTATTTACTATATCATGATTATTAACCTCACTCAAAGGTACATCCGCTCAACACTGCCGCACTGCGCATCCACTCGCAAACACTCACCGTGCATTCATCCAAACAATGCATTTGGCAGTTATAAAGTATCTCACACGCGTCAATATTCACATGAAACTCGTCGCGATAACTTACAAAACAACACTACATTGAAGCGCTATGCTTTAGATTACAAAATACACATCATGGATATACCATATTAATTTGTAACGGAGATAAAATGTGAATATCGACAGCGATATAAATGTGAGGTTACTCCACGCGGGGTTATCTACTATGCCGTACGAACTACATCGAAAAAATCTTTATTAAAATGGAAGTACTTACACCTTTGTAATAGGTTACAACTAATTTGGGATCAAAATGGCTGACAAATAGTGCATTAAAAATCCTATCAATCATTAATTCATTGCATTCGTACCTACAGTCTAATTTGTCGCAAAAAAGACAAAATGAAGACATCGATTAGCGTTATATTTTCTAATATTCTAAACGAATGTACAGCACGTTATTTCGGTGACGCTTGTCTATGCGATGCGCACATTAAAATATATACATTACACACTCACACGTTTTTACAATAGGAATTAAAATATTTAACTAAATTAAACCAGTCGCTTAATGAGCTATAAAATAGTAATGTAAGATTGCCAACGATACACTGGCCTAAAGGCGGACTTGCCGCCGTAATGCTAATGTTATACCAACAATCACATTCTAATCATAAAGTTATCAATAATTGCAGAGGCTCGTGAGTTACTTGCACTTGTCCGTCTAAATTACAAGTAAATACGCCTCACTGCCTGTATTTCTCACGTATAATTACAGGCAGAGACCGCTAATCGTTCTCAGAGATCAATATGGCTTTACACGTAAGGTTCATAAGAGTTGAACGGGTGATTTAAAAATCCTGTATTAACTGCCAGTCTAACTTACAGAATAAAGCATTTGTCAATTATTTTAAATCGGTAACAGAATAATGATATACAATCTCACTGATTAAGTGCGTGGTAGTGCAAAAAATTAAAACATAGACCTGCAGTCACCTTAAGAATGAGGTCCGATAGAAGATTCAATATCAATGCATTAAGTCAATTTGATTAGAAAAGAAAAGGAAATATGCATTGAATTCAGAAACGAAGTATGAGTTCAATTTGTCATTAAAGTAATTATCACAGATAACATTAAAATAAAAGGTATTCTTGTCGTGTCTCTGCAGGGATTGTAAAAAAATACCTAAAAATGTCTATAGTTAACGGATGCTTACAAATAAGTTATGTGTGTTCTCGGTGCCGTTATTGATTGGCATCGTAATGGAACCGACGATTCGGCCGGTGCTAAACGCTTGTTAGTCTCAACCACACCCGATTTACCGCGACACCTTGCCACTAGATTACTGGCCTCCTTTTCATTTGCTTCCTCACTCACCAGACAGACTAGACCAGTCGCATACGCTTCTAAGCGATTTCTAGTCGCTTTATTTCACCAGTAGGAGAAAGTTTCACCAACGTGTGATCGAAAATTAGTGATGCTTGTAGTGACTTTTGACTTGGCCACGCCGCGAATATACGAAATACGCGTCTAGGATTATTTTGATAGGCCACGAGACATTTGTATGTCATGCGTCTATCACATACACATTCTCGGACTTTTAACATCATAGAACATAGAAGGCGACTTGGCAACAGGCACAGGTATGATCGACTCGAAAAACGTAGCTTTTTTCCGTTTGCGAAATATTTACTAATCTAAAGAATACGGAGTCATCTCAGCTTAGCATAACCTCGTAAAATCCGAGCTCCAAACAGTCATGGGGCGTATTTTGCTTGCTTATTACAAATATTCAAGGAACTATTAAGCTTTTCGAGGCGATCATTCTAAGAATAGGCTATAAATCAGCTATGTATTATGATGACGGTAAATAACTATGGCAATAAATGTCCCAAGTCAATGATAAAATACAGTCCAAAATATCACTTCTTCACATGTATTAGCAGTGTTCACTGACGATCGCCGACCGTTCACAATTTTAAAATCATCACTGCACCCATTCTTAACATTTTCAAACCAATGATCCAAACGCCAAGCTTCAACGAAAAAACAAACGTACTTCTCTCGTCTCAAAATCTTGCCAGTCTCGGTAGTAGGTTAATTTATTCCATTGCAGTTTATTCCTCAGGCGAGTGTTTATTGCTAACTTGTCAAAGAAGAATTGTCGTTCACTTTATGCAGTGAAATTTCTGGTATTGGTTATGGCTAAGAGCACATCATGCTGTCACCTGTTGTTGATTGAAGATTGGATATGTTCTATTCGGAGACTGTTTGAGGTTGGATAAGAGCACATAATCTGGTGTCGGTAGCGAGGATAATTGATCTCTTATCTGGTGATGGTTGTGACAAGAGAGCATATTCTGTCTGGTGTTTGTAGCGAGCGTATCATCTGCTCCGTGTCTGGGTGGGTATTGTGAGTAGAGTGTGTTGGTTAGGGTGCGCGGTAGAGAAGGTAGGCAGTGAGCGCGGGCGGCAAGGCTAGCCGTGAGGCGGCCGCGCGCAGACGGCCTCGGCCTACGCGCTGCCGGATCACACGCCGGCAGAGTTCCATCAGAGGGAGCGGCTCCGCTGGAAACATCACATTACTAATCAGTAATATTCACGTCATGATCAAATTATAAAACCATAAAAAAAGAAGGTCCATAATTATAACATTTCAGAAATATGTGCGAAAAGACAATGCATAGTGGAAAAAAAACAGTACCTATTCTAGCAGCAACAATGGGCTGTTGTTAAGTGTTTTCATTTTGTAAAATTATATCCCAGCATAATGTTTTTGACGATCTAATGGGAGTCAGGGCATAGCTCAGTAGCAACACGCACCAGTTTTTTTATATATCTTGCTGATGGAAAAAGCAGATGGTCCACCTGTTGCCCACAATGGTTACTTCGCATGTCACGTTAGATTCGTACCTTCGATGCCCTGCCCTGCGTTCATCAATCTGAGGTATCACATGTATTAGGCCCCATATACATGTAATGTTACTCACGGTCTAATCCACCGATGTATTTCATAGTGATCTCTGCATGTCCCCACACAGCCGATACTATGGGATACAGCGTCTTGCCGCGAAGTCCTCTCGCCGCGACCCCGAGGTACCGTCCATCGGCGCAGAACGCCAGGGTGCCCTCATCCATATCTAAGACTACCAGCAATCGGTCTGGGACGAGGAATTGCTCGTCGGGCCGGAGTAACGCAGGGTAAGTTGCACCGCTACCGCCGTTGCCTTTTGCGTTATGGTATACCTGGAGCCATAGTTATAAATGAGGACTCAATTAACATTACAATTAATATACGATAGTTTGAAATTAAGTATGTACATTTAGTTGCTAAGTTTCACACAAAAATCTATAGTAAATGTTAGAAAACAATACGACAGATTGATAAGTTGGTTGGGTTGGTGGTTATAAATTTGAAACATAAAAAAGTGGAGACCCCGCTTCTGATCTTGGAGTCAAATCCAGTCGAATCCGGTCACATGCCTTGGGTACTTTGTGTAGTATTTTAGAACAGTGTATGAAAACGTGAAGAAATCCACCCAACAGCCTAATTAATAGTCCTATATCGTGGGTATGGATCCATAACTAGAAATACCATGGCACCACAATACCCACACTCGGGGTAAAATCAGTAGAGCTCCTAACTCTGACTGGGTAGAGCCCCATCATACAAAACGTGCATCTGGCCCAGCTCACAGAAGTCAGTCAACATTGATTTAGAAGAATCACTTGGGTGGATCTAGACTAATTTCGCGCATTGAGAAGAAGCAATGAAATCACGGTTTGTGGATAATACAGCATTTGGGGTCAACTTACTTTATTTCTTCCAAGATCCCATCCCCAGCTCTGGTCCGTAGCTCCCACTAAGCTCTGGTAGCCGACGGAGTGTAGTTGCGCGTGAGAAGTGGCCACGCCCACCACGGCATGGGTGCCTCGTTGCCGCGCCGGCCATACAACCTCCCAACAGTGCAGGCCGCGGGAGTATCCCACGCGACCTCGGATACAATCTGTGCTTTGGGCGACTGGGTGCCGGTGGAACGTTAACGCATCTTCCTCTTTTACGAATATATTTAGTGATCTGGAATTGAGACGAATTGTGCTTTAGTATCTGTTTATATGTGAATATTTCTTCGACTGGTAAGTCCGAAGTCCGATGCGCGGTAAATAATCTGCAAGATATCTTGGTACAAAGCCGTTTCAAGATTTAGGGGAAGATCGTCAGTTTACACTTGATCAAATACGCCTAAAAATGAATGCGAAATAAACCAAATAAAAAAATACATGGGTAGATAGGGTATAAGAGCTACTAGAAATTGCTACTAGAACCTGGCATCTTCAGGAAACTAAACTAAAACTTGAGTACTCCATGTCGGCAAACAAGCATTACACCTTACACATAAGTTGTTACCGTAGTCTAGTACTAGGTTGGTTAGTAGTAAGTAGCAAAGCTCTTAGTGAAGGGCTCGTTCGGGGAAGTACTACCACCATGCCTATTTCTGCCCCCAAGCAGCTTGCTGTGTTCCAGTTTGAAGGGTGTGGGTGCCGGTGTAATTACAGACACATGAGGCTTAACTCGTGTATGCCTCAGGTTGATGGACGCAGAGCGTGTAAGTAGGTCACGTTCCTCACTTACGTGCCCTACAAGGCAAATGCTTTGTTATAAGCGATGGTAACTACTTAAAATCAGGTGGGTCATATGCTTATTCCAACTGCAAATTGTAATAAAAAAAAGCTTGGTCGCGAGGAACAGGCGCTTAGTTTCCGTCAAGATGATCCTTGCGGATACTGTACTACGGGTACTGTATCTGGTACAGAGGCGGGTTTCCTTTGTTGGTTGTGTGACTCACCTATCATCTGGATTCCATGCATGTTTGATCTGCAGGTCAGGATGCGCGGGCGGCGCGTCGAGCAGTGCGTCGAGGCGCGCCGGCCGCGGCGGCTCGGGCGCCAGCTCGCGCGCCACCACCGCCTTGAACGGCGCCGTGCAGTCGCGCGACACCGACTGAAACCGTACCGTACCACTATGTTATTACACTACCTATAAACATCATTAACAGTAGTGCTTCTGTGGGAACAGTAGACCTTGCTTACCTAAGTAGACTTTTGAGCAAAATAGGGGTACAAGTTTTAGCGATTTCTCGCTTTCCCTTGGTCCTAGAAATTCGAATCTAGTGTATGGGTTTATCTCGTGAAGGCAGAGAGGTCTGCAAAGTCTGATTGGTATATGTAGGTATACATTTAAAAAAAAAAAAAATACATTGCTACAGAAAACTTTCTCCCTTTTCTCCCCTATGCTCCGTCATTTTGGGTTTTTTCTTTGCAATATCTTGTTTAGAATAAAGTCCTTAGTGTGCCTTTCACATTTGATTGAAATCCGTCGATAAATAACGCTACAGTAAATTTTTCCTTCCCCCTCATATTTTACCCCCGATCAAAAATCGCGATCGACAATTTTTTTTTAATAAATCAAGGAGTTTGTGTGCTAATTTTCCTCAGAATCGGTTGAAAAATGCGATCTGTAGGCGAGAACAGACAGACGGACAAAAGCATTTGCCATTGGCCAATTTCGAAACTGAGACGCTTCGCTCGCTCGGTCAATAAACATACCCCTCCGACAATATGGATGATTTAAACAGCGTCAATGGCAAATTACCATACCCATATTTACAGAACGCTGTAGCTCGTAGTGCCTTAACGAATCGGCGATATTGTGAAGATCGTGGAAAATTAGAGAATGAAGAGAGCTCAAAATAGTTTTTTAGTAAAGGTTACCTTGACACCGCCGGAAAGCTTTTGCCCCATGTTCATGCCCCTGCAGCGAGTGCGGGCGCGTTTCGGCAGCGACTTGAGGCCGCCCCGCCGCGCCTCCTCCGCGCCGCCCCCGCTCCTCACTGAGCGCACCCCGCTCTTGTACCTGAACCAACAGAAAACACCATTTTACTAATTACGCCATATTTATTTCATTTATTATAATGTACACGTTTTCAGCTTAGGACTATATACGTTTAGTACATGCACCCTGTAAGGATCCTGCAACTTGTTTCCCTCTTATTTAAGTCATCCCCTAAGTAGGTGCTCCTCCGTGCTGAAAAACGCCTGTATTACGTGGGATGTATTTCTGATATAACTGCAATATTTAGGATAAGATTTAGCAAACTTCCCTAACTGAATCTGTCTACAAAAATAGGAAATACAAAATATAATATAATAAGTTACAATTTCTAAAAAGTCTACGACGTATTGTTTTGGGATTGGGATTGAGTCCTGTCTCTATGGAGGCATCTAGCCCAGCTAAAGTAGAAGGCAATCTCGACTGTCTACTGTAAAAGTCTATGAAGTCAAGAAAGTGTGAAATTAATAGAGCTTATGGCTTCGTACGATTAATCTTTAGAGTTTAACTGAAGTGCTTTTCCCGTCAAGTGCACTTCAGAAGATTCCAAGATATAAATGCAACCGAATCTCAAAAATACTCGAGAAATCCATTTATGTGTCGGCCACCTTAGATCAGGAGTAAAGTACAGAAAACGATCGAAAAGATAAGCTGTAAGTAATTTGTTACTAGAAAATCAGCTAGGAGTATAACTTAGTGTACAGATTGAGATGCAATTTGCTAGCAGGCTAAGATCGATAATAAATCAAGTTACCTAGCATCAACTTGTCCACAACAATTACCATCATTCAGACGGTAATCATAGGTATTATCGGTATCTAGCGATCTGTAAACAGAATCGATTTACAGCTTCGGTGGTGGCGATAGGTTCTAAGAACCGGTCGGCGTCGGTGAGTGGCATCGGTGTCGTCACAGCAGATGGCGGTGCGAACTGCTCATCTTATGTAACGCCGACCGTCTAACCGTGAAAGTCGCCGCTCAAAAGCCAAGGTTAGCGTGGCCCTCGAAGCTGGTACACATGCTAGTGTGTTCTATGACCGCTTCTTGATATTAGTTTTATTTAATTGCTTATTATATTTCCTTGACCGTGATGTCATGTAATCGCGCGGTAATTCCTTTATTACACGCTCGTTAGCCAGCGCTACTTGTATCACGACTGCCAAATTATATGAGGGACGCTGGGAGTGGTTTATAAATCTAAGCGATTGACCGCATGTAACCTTGTTTAATTGATGCCAAATGAACTGCTCGAAGTCATTATGGTCAATTGGAACAAGGATGCACTGCAAGAGCCAAATATCAAAACTAATTCATATTTAGTTAGGCACATCATCAGCATGGGTTTTTCCACCACTATACAAATTCTTTTATATTATTGAGGCTGGCATACATCCGGCGTTAATTGATTCAAATGTGAGCTAATGTAAATCTATGTTGGATGAGAAAGGATGCCTAGAAGGCATACAATTCACAAGGCCATCTGCTTCCCGTCGCCTAGAGCGGCTGCATGACAAAAGCGGGAAGTGAAAGGTAAGTGAATGCGTCCCCTTGCACTGCCGCCGCCGACTCTTGACTAGGCACAACGACCGAAACTGTTCAACGTTTACAACAGTAAAATTCTAACCTGGAAAATAGTCTCTTCGGTTGTATGAAAATAGCGGTGGTGCTTAGATTTCCCTTGGGATTATCATTGGTTTTATTACAGAATTCAAATCGCAGAGCGAATTGATGAAAAAAAAAACAATATCTTTATCCATTTACTTACCACACCTATATAACAGAAATTAATGTATTAGTCGTGTGAACTTTTGGAGTGAATACTTTTTAAAACGAATGTTTAATCTTCCTCATGTTGGTCGGTTTATCTATGCTGTGTGGTCAGTTTGTCCGATAAAGAGGTAATCTAGCGAGTACTAGCGAGGCGCGCAGTAAACAAACAAACAGTACACGTGACCACGATCGCTGTGACGTCTTCGCGTACACGTTGAGAGGAAACTTAAGCTATTGATACACCATTCGTAGGAGTTTATTCAAACAATTATGTTTCTGCTAAAGTAGGTGGTTAACGCAAATGCCTCGCCATAATATTACTAGATCTAAACAATAAGTACTCCATGACACAGTTAATAAAATGACCTCATCCAAAACAGACAACAGGAAAATAAGTTTACAGAAGCAGAACTAAAAGCTTTTTTCCCACTGTTTTTCATAGATACTATGACTAGGTTACTGTAATTCAAAGTAAAATCGTGTCCGTGACTACATACGTTTTCGCTGTAATTAGGAGTAGTAGCTAAACACTCAATCTGTGGGAACTGTGAGCACGTTGCGTTCGGACTTACGTCACTAATTCTGCTGCATCGATCATTGGTGCATGAATAGATATTTTTTTTTTATATATAGATGTTTGAACGGGTGCGGTGCGGCTGTATGCAACATAACCGTTCACGCTCGGTGAGAGGTGAATGGAACATTGGAAGTGGTAAGCGTTGCTAGGCTGACTACATTAGCTTGTGCCAACGCGCGCGAACAATGAACTAGTCCGGTGACGTATGTACGTTCTGTCACTATTGTGAATGTATTTGTATCATCTCCGCAACGCATGTAACATACACATTTCAGTCGCAGATTTACGGCTTTATCCTGGAGAACTTCATCGCTCAAAAGCGAAATAGCTTAAAAGGTTAACGTTTAATGTCTTACCCCACGATTTACGAACGTTGTTCTATTGTTACCGCGGTATGTAGTAAGTTTAAATAATAACCGTAAAATAATGTATTGGAAACCCGGAAAATGAAAATTTGCGATTCTAAGTTGCCATTGTACATTACAATGTATGCTTTATGTTTCAAAATCCCTTTTTAAATAACAATTATTTATTTTATTTTATGTAAGTATGGAATTTTAAGCATTATGCTTGGAAGGATTCTTTATGAAGAGGAATTGCTGAATTGCATAATTAAACAGCATTATGTAGTTAAGCACAATGTTATTTATAAATAGACTTTATAATATAATTAGATACGTGTATATGACTATACATAGGTTCCGGGAACTTGCTTAGACCCAATCAAGTGTGTAAACACTGCAACTGAAGCGAGGAGACAAAGACAAAATAGAATCAAGTGACACTAACGAAATACAAACAAGCTAGCAGGAAGAAGCTTGCATTGAAATAGCAAGAGAAAAAATGTTATTCCGGTGTGATTTTATAAGAGTTTCACAACGCATCAATGCAATAAAGACTAATGGATGGCTAGTGTTTTAAATAAAAGCCTGACTGCTTTTTAATTTTGAGTGCAAACAAATAAGCCATCTAAAAGCGAAATTGAAATATGGAACCGAAACTTAATTGAATACCGAGCTGGCTAGAGGGAGGATTCATTTTATTGGTAATTGGATCACAACATGTAGATATATTATTTAACTGAATTTAAAACGGTACGATGCCAAATAGCGCTTGATTGGAAATGATGAGGCGAATAAGACAGAATTCATTGAAATCCGTTTCAATGATGGTTCCCGTTATGTTTACAGTTGTGTTAAAAAGGAAAGGCACATGTTATGTTAATAAATTTAAAATATTCTTGATTCAGATGTAGAAAGCGTCAGCTTCGTTATAAGGGTCATCTTGCGCAAGAGAAATAACGTGCGTATGTATACATGTTTATAATGTCGCTTACGCATTTTATACAACATTGTCGTAGTGTCACTTTAAGTGTTAACGTGGTGCTTATTTTAAGTGGTTTACTACTTTAAAGTATCCACTGTTGTCAATTAGTTAATGACTCAGCCAAATAATCAATGAGTGTGTTAAATGTAATTGCATAAGTTTGTAGAAATCAATAAGTAAATAATGCAGTAAAATAATTGTAAAACCATTTTAATTATATTTTTTACAATTATTTTGATTTAAAAACTAGACTACTAACCGGTTACTAGGAATACTAGGAACTGATTATACTAGGAAATAATCTAAAAGTAAATCTTTTATAACTTCATAATATGAAAGTATTATCTTTAAGTTACAATAGGTAAAGAACATACGTCAAGTTATTTGCAATTTTTTGTTTTTCTAAACCTGTACCAGCCACACTCCTTAAAGAGAACCCCTATTGATACTAATGTATGATCCCATTTACAAATTTCCGAAACACCTTTATCAGTGTTTAAGTCACAAACTTGTAAAACCATTTACGCCCCAAATCCAAACTTACCAAAGTTGTCAAAATTGATAGTCAAAGTTGGTAATCTCTTTTGCGAGGAGATAAGCACCGTGAGTACGACTCAGCTATCGTATGTTAAACAGGTTAACACTATTGGTTCTGTGGGTTTAAACTTAAATAACCGATCGTCAATGGTGAAATTGGAAGATACCAAAAACTGGCAGTTTCTTTGTCGGTTCCATGTTTGTTTTTGTTACCTGTCCTTGTGTTATTTTTATTTCAGTAAGTTTTCTCGTGCAATCCATCATATAATGACGATGTACAGTTGTCTACGGTTTAAATAACAATTAAATAATCGCTAGGGCGTGTCGACACTGTCCGTTAACCTTGTGTCGGTTACCGCGTTGCAACAGGGCCTCGATGTCAAGGAAAAACCCACTTAGCAGTTTCCCTGGCCCCGAATGCTAACATTTTTTTTTCGCACGCCGTCTATCTACCTAATCCACTGAAAATATTATGGCTAAGACAAGGTGAAACTCTTGAAGTGTCTAGCTAGTAATCTTGCTAAATATGATGCAGGGTGAAAAAAATTTACGGGGCCTAGGGACACTAAATATTAAAATTAGCTACCGAGAGTTCAAGCGACCCGATGAAATAAGCCTTAGGATGGTTTTACTGTAATTTAGTATCAAGGGGAGGGTCGCGGATTCAAATACCACTCGAGGGAATAATTTTTGGGAAATATAAAATCTTTGTGATTTCCTTGAGTGCAACTAAAAATGATTAAAATTAGCTTATCTAATTTTACTGTAACAAGACATTCCTTCATTTGAATTATTAAGGTTAACTAGATTCATACATCTTAAAAAGTAACCACTCTCCGGTACTGAGCCAAACAAATGCCAAAAAAATACTACAATAACAAAAGGCACCATATTTTTAAAATAAACATTGTATTTTTTTAGGAAAGACCATGAAATCTAATTGTAGGACAGGTACTTAGTTCTCTTTAGGAACTTCCAGTCATAATCATAGACCATTCGTTCTTTCGACCCTGTCTGATACTGTCTTTCAGCAGGTATGATATAAGAGGCGTTGGATAATGCCATGCTGGCTGATGATTACATAACTGCGGTGCGCCATGCAGTTTTGCAGTTGCGCTCCGTGTCAAGGATACTTTAACTCTGCCATATTTTAATGAGTCTATTATGCCATGGCCGCATGCATGTTATTCACATTGATGATTATATTTAGTTTGCGTTAAATAGCTAGTTTCCTATATTTATGTTACTAGTAGAATAGTGCGCGACTTCGTTTGTATGAAGGTATTTTCATACACATCCCGCGGTTTAAGCTGAAAGTCAGTCAGGCTGTTTAAGTCAGATCAAGATTTTTATTATATTTATGTAATAACGTCTTATTGAAGTCGATAACGCACCGTGGTTATGGTTATGCTGCGTGTTTGCAGTATTGAATTCAGCTACCAGTTCGTCATCAATCGTTTGCGTCATTGACGAACCTCAGTGTTTGATTGGACATATCGATTGATCAAACAGTTCATAAATAGGTTGACGATTCCCATTGCACGGTGTACAACGCCTCAGTTCTCTTAAAACTCAAGGTTCTTGAAAGTGGACCCCCAGTCAGAAGTAAATGCAAATATTACATTTCACGTAAGCCCATTGCAGTAGGTATAGCGATGTGCCTATTCCATCCGCATCGATTTAAATACTATATCAAAGCGTATGACATCTCATTCAAATTACGTCGGATTTGCCATGTACACAAATCAGGCTGAGTTATTAAGGCAAATAAATGCACCTATTGTTTATTCACAAAGCAATTAAACAACATGGTATGTGATTCATTTTGTTTTCAAAATGGGAATTTCATGTCATGCTGATGACAATGACTTCGACGACCGTTTAATTGATTGTATGATCACAGGTCGGAGTAGTAGGTATTATTTTATTGTGGCATTTACTTCAACAAAGTGGCAATGTTCGGGAAGCATAAACATACATGTTTTATAACACTAGGTTTTTATCGAAACGATGGAGAAAACCGGTATTGAAGAGACCGTGATGGATGGTTAGCGCTCGATATTGGTCGTTCAGTCGAACGCAGTGTGGTGAGGTACGGCCTGGGCAGGCCTTGACTGCAATGCGCGCGCGCCGCGGCGTGTCAAGGGAGCTCTGCTTTCGCCGGCACACCTGCATCCAGAATTGGCTTACATAGTAAACCAGAGAAAAGGCCTTATATGGCAGCTAACATTTAAAGCCTTTATTACTTATTTGTGTGTATGAGAGCTGGGCTGATGAAATTAATTTTATTCAAACCATTCAACTCAACACTGCAGGTTTTAATTTAAATTAAGTACACACATACACGTTTACCATCATGAGCCTAAAACACATCTTGTTGACATCAGCAGAACATGAAATATGTAAATGAAAGATAATGCAATGTTTGTATCTTCATAATACGCCAAAATGGAAAATCTACTGAACATAGCGCCTCATATAGGACAGAATGGGAACCGACAACAGGAATGGAGCCAGGAAAGATGCGAAATACTTTTTACTAGTGAAACGGGCGAGACTTTGCCTGCGCGGCATTATTACTTCAACCCCTGTATATCGTATTTGGAGGTTGATTTTAGGATTTTAGGAATTCCTTTCTTAGTACACCTCTACGTACCAAGTCTCTGCGTGCAGTGGTTTAGGCTGTGCGTTGTCTATTATGTCAGTCAGGACAAAGATTCTTATAAGTGGCATAGATTGTGAATTTAGTTACCCCGTGTATGTACCAAACATTGATAACCTATTATATATTAACCTATGATTGTACTAACGTTTAATGATGGTATGAAGATGGTCTGCATGCCATGAAGATATGCGATTAACTGATCAAATTTAAAGTGAGAAACAAAGCAAATTATAATTTTTATCCAGATTCAAAATGACTTGTTCAACCTTGCAAACAAAAGCATTATTGGTGTAAATAAATCTAAAACCCAAATTGGAGGCGAGACTCTAGATATAAAAAAGTATCACGCAAAGACAAAGGCGAGCAATCTTCTAAGTGGTTGGAGAGTCTGAGAGGCCGGCTCGGGAACGAAGCCACCCACTACCCTCCAAGCCACCCACCCTCGCAGATAAGCATGCCTCCACCACATCGCTTCAAAATGCCTTTAACGCCGCCGCTGAATGGGTGCACGTCCAACTAAGGAACCAACGAGGACCAGCAATATCGCCAGTTTGATAACTTCATATTATCTATCATTTACTTAAGTAAATGACAAAATTTTGTCTAATACTTATTTTGATGAACTGATTTCTAATTTTTTTTTTCGAGAACGAAGAGAAATAATAACAAAAATGATATAGATCATTGCAGCTCGCTGCATAACAATTAACAGCTGATATTTTTTAACAAAAAATATATTGGTGCACGACCGGATTCGAACCGCGGGGTCAACCACTAAATCACCGATGCTCTATAATACATTTATAAGAAAATATCTGTTTGCTCGAATATTAGCTATTAGTGTGGGTTACATCATTTAGCTGCATTTACAAGTATTCTTTCCCGAGCAAGCAATTGAAGCTTTTTCCTGATAACAAAGTATTATAGAACTTTAGTCAATTTAAAAGTCAGAATTCGGCATGCCTTCGGCAACAACAGATTTCTTGCTTCCTTGAAATCAGGAAACAGTTTTCCCACATTTGACAAAGTACCAAGTAAAAGTTTAAAGTGTTTTTTGGCACACACTATTCTCGTGCAAAGCTTCTGAAGTGTTGTGGGAAAACAACCGATTATGTTCTTGAATTAGAGATTATATATTTATTTAAAATTCATGAACCATCCCTTTGCTACAATCTCACTTGACGGAAAACGTAATTAACTTACTATTTATTAATACTTTATCAAAGGTGAACTAGACATGATGATCATATGAAGAGCCTGTGGTAATTCTCATGCAGTAGACATTGGCATTCTAGTGATCTGCAATTTTGTCTATCAAAATAAATAATAACGTAGTTTTTTTTGTGGTATGTTTCCGTCATTAGGACAATTTTGCCAATGTCAAGTGTATTATTTATATAGTGTTTAGCCGTCGTATTCAATCGTCGAATAACTTTACCTTTATTATAAAATTAATTTATTCCATATTGAGAAAAAAGTCGGGACTCTTAATCGGTCTAAACCCTAATAGATGGTCTAACTGACTCAATTCCGTTTTGATCCATTTTGATGAACTCCGAGGTTGATTTTGTTTGACATAAACTTTCTCGACTACTTCGAAGAATTGTGATAAACATTTCCCAGACTGACTTGAATACCGAAGTTGAATCTAGTTAGCAGTAATCCGAGAACAACGCTGCGCTTTGTTACAGAATAAACTTAAAAACTATCTCGGAGCAAATGTAAATCGTGATTGTACTCTTAGATAGTGTAGTAGATGAACACTATTCGCAGTGTCTATAATATCTGAGCCAAACAGTATAATATATATCGGTTTCCCGAAATAGCATCTCTGCCAACTCCCGAGGACAAGGAAGGCTATACCACAAATGTGAATTATTCATGTACAATGGTATAGTATCTAAGCCGCTAGCTAGATCGTTATTTGCGATGACAACAGGCCGAAGTGCGTTACTTCATCAAAATTACTGCGGCGTCTTCCGATACAATAATAATTTATGTTTCTTTGTGTAGTTTCTGTGGCATTTAGAGTTGTGTTTTGGAATTCTCGTTCCAATTTAGAATATATTCTTGTCGATAAGTAGTACTAAAATGTACCCTTACCTTACTTGTATTTTTTTTATAGTTGATATAGCATTACCTTCTTGGACTTTACCATTCAGTAGTTATATAGACGCTAAGGTTTAAACATGAAGCGCTGTCTGCTGGGTGGGCTAGACAGGAAACAGCGTTATTTGCTAAGCAAACCGCATCAAACAAAGCGTGACCAGCAATTATACTAACTTCCTCGATCGAGCAAAGATGTCAATATAATTATTTCTGGGATGATGTTATAAGCGGGTTTTTAATTATTTACTGTCTTTTGCGACTTACTCTGTTATAATTGAAATTTAAGTAGTCTAGTGAAAACTCTAACGAATAAACCGGAATGGGAATAAGAAATAACGTGACGAACAAGCGAGTAGCGGCGAGGCGGCGCGAGGCAAGGACTCGAAGAGCGAGGAACAAAAAACCAAATGTTTTATTTTGTTTTGCTGTGGAGGGATCAACAATGCGTTGCGAGTAGGCTGGCTCAGAACCGGTATGGCATGGCATGAAGCGCAGTGGTAGCCGGATCAAACGCCTTGCGGGTATCGACATTAATGTAATTTCCCACATTTCTGAAATCAACGTGTAATTTTTGATTTCACTAACGGGACTTAATGCCACAATAAAAGGGGTTTAAATAAAAATATCGGTCATCAGTTACTCTCGGCGTACAGCCGCTCATTCTTTAACTCAATTGCGAATAAAGCATAAGTTAATAAAATAAAAGTTCTACTTACTTACTCTGGTGTTTCTGTAGCAGTGGAATGACTAAGATGGGAAATGTAGGTATTTAAACAATAAAACCTTTGGCAAAGTTAGAGGCTAATAACCTCAATGTTTCTGCACTTTACAGGTTGCTTCAAAGTGTTGCGATATCTTAAAATACTCGCAGTATTTCATCGCTAGTTTAGTTTTGGGAGCTTTGACAATTTTTCGGGATTGAACCTGATTGGAACGTTTGTTTGGCACCGAATAAAACAAGTTTACAATCACGTGTCCATGCAAAATGGCATGGGTCGGGCGAGCAAACTGATAAAGCAGAGGGATTTGTCTCTATGAACAAAAGCCATAAATAATAAAGAGCACAAAGGGCAATGGGTAACTCGTGTGGCGTAGGGCTGCTAGTGGGGTCAACGACACGCACCCCGACCTACAGTGGAGCAGACAGGACGTGACTCACTCGTGGGGTAGCCAGCTGCCGTTGAAATAAACTACCCCCACAGAACGCCATGCTTGTGGGTGAGCGCGTGTTGCTGCATGCGCCAGCCTTTATTCCAAACATTAATTAACTATGCATTTTGTTAGCGCACATAGATATAACTTGACGAAAAATTATTCTCCCCTTTTTAGTTTAAATTCTAAAATGTACACGATTCTGCATGCATACGCAGCATAATCATGATGTAGTAGTTGATTTTCTGATTCGTAATTCGATTCCAATGAGCATAATATTGACAATATTTCTCATCTGATCAATATCTGTTTATAAATGTATTTATTAAATAACTGTAGCAATTAGTAATACGGCAAGTGACAGTAAATAATTTCATGCTTGTTTTATAAATAGGAAAGATTTGATTGTTTGTTTTTTTGCATTGAATAGGCTCCGAAACTACTGGACCGATTTAAAAAATTCTTTCACCGTTAGGAAGCTACACTATCCCCGGGTGTCATAGGGAATTGTTCCACTCTGCCCCACCAAGGCGCCCCACTAGTGGGGCAGAATCCACAGCCTTAAAATTTGTAGTGGAATCTGCCCCACTAAGTCAGTTTAGTGGGGCAGATTCCTACTACTTTAAAGTTTGGTGTATTCTGCCCCACTAGGGCTGGCACTTGAGTTTGTGTAGGTGGGTTTACTCATATATCTGTCTATTCAAGTTAAATGTAACTTAGGTGGTTTTATTAAGTAGATTACGTTAGTAGTAGGTAATTAGTAATAGATGTGGTACATAGGTAGTGTACAAAATGAAACTAAAAATATGACGACCGATGTGGCGCGGCGGGCGAATGTCCGCCTGCGACGCAGAAGGTTGCAAGTTCGATCCCCGCCTCGGGATAAATGTTTGTACGATCTGCAAATATTTATTCCGGGTGTTCTGGGTACTTTCTATGTACAATAAAAAATATCTATGAAAGTAGGGAACGTAATATATTGTATTAAGTGTATCATTAAAGGTTACAATTTGAGTTGATGGATTGCTTGCAATTGATATTGATACTGCATTTCATAGGGTTGAGTGACTGAATCAGAGGAGTCGGCAGAATAACAGCGCTGATCTGTCCTCGGATAGAGAAGCATAATGCTGAGCCGGAGCCTTTTTGCTGCTGTAGCACACAGCTCTATTATTAGGCATTATTTTAAAATTCCACTGTACTATATTTTCTTTGATTTGTTAACTTACTTGTTCTTACTTCCTTATTTATTTTTACTTGCCTTGACCTAATTGTATGCTGTGTGTTTTTGTGGCCAATAAATAATTTTCTATGTCTATGTCTATGTCTATCAATCATCTAGTACCCATAACACAAGCTCTGCTTAGCTTGGGGCTAGATGATGCTGTGTGGATTTTCCAGCATTATTATTATTATTGTGCACGTAAATAGCAAAATTATTTTAATTCTAATTACTTAACTATTAAAAATCACAGATTAATTACGAGTATCATTTGACGTACAATTAGTCATAAAGAGGTCATAAGTAAAACCTTAATACAAAAGTAAATACTACGACTAATACGGATTAAAGTCCGTTTTACTACAAGAAATAAAACCACACATCAATTTTCACCTGATATGGCAAAATACAGTCTTACTTACTACTACGTAGTCTTGCTTACTTTATGGATAGTAAACATCTAAAAAATACAAACAGCTACTAAAATACTATACTAAACACAAGAAATATGACTAGGTAATTAAACTTGATTAAGTACATGAGTATCTCTTGGAATAATAATAGAGTTATTGCTCCATCTATTGCATTTTTTCTAAGAAATGCCCAACAGATGTACTGCCGTTTATAAGCTCCATTTGGGCATCTTCTATATTTTAATCGTTTTGTATGTATTCATTAAGGCGCGGTTTTAAAGGTTGGTTCTGGATAGATTTATCTATGGAAAGCGTAATAAAGAAGTCATAGTAAAGTGGGACATTTTTGATTAATCTTTTCATTCAACTGTGACGACCGCTGTGGCGCGGCGGGCGAATGTCCGCCTGCGACGCAGGGGTTGCGGGTTCGATTCCTGCCTTGGGATAAATGTTTGTACGATCTGCAAATATTTATTCCAGGTGTTCTGGGTATTTTCTATGGATAATAAAAAATATCTATGTATGTAATATATTGTATTAAGTATATCAATCATCTAGTACCTACCCATAACACAAGCTCTGCTTAGCTTGGGGCTAGATGATGCTGTGTAGATTGTCCAGCATTATTTATTTATTTATTTATTTATTTAACTTATTGTGCCAACCTTCGAGAGCATTAATAATTATTGATCTGTGATTCAAGAAACAAATAATTAATTTTCTAAGAATATTTTTAGTTTCGTTTAGTAAACTACCTATGTACCACATCTATTACTTATTACCTACTACTAACGTAATCTACTTAGTAATAACACCAAAGTTACATTTAACTTGAATAGACAGATAGTACAATATGAGTAAACCCACCTACACAAACTCAAGTGCCAGCCCTAGTGGGGCAGAATACACCAAACTTTAAAGTAGTAGGAATCTGCCCCACTAAACTGACTTAGTGGGGCAGATTCCACTACAAATTTTAAGGCTGTGGATTCTGCCCCACTAGTGGGGCGCCTTGGTGGGGCAGAGTGGAACAATTCGTCATAGGTTATTTAATATTTTCAAAAAATTAGGGATCCTTACTAAAACCCGTGCGAAGCCAGGACGCGCCGCTAGTGATTTATAAAATAAGATAGGTATGAGCGCACTACGCAACATCGATTGTGTGTGATGTGGAGTGAAAGCGGCAACATATGCCGGCCCCATTCGCTGCATAAAGTGTGCATCACGGCGCGGCGCCATATGGCGGCGCCCAGACAGCTGATTCAATACACATTTTAAGTGAAAAACTATGCTAACTGAAAGCTGTTAGATACAATATATATAATGGAATCGTAGTAAAACAATCGATAATTTTGACAACTGATAAAGAATTAATATTTAAGAAAGAAACCGTTGGCGATTAGTTGCAACGAACGGTTGCTTGAATGAAATTGAACACTATCGTTTTGATTTACGACATTCGGTGCTACGCTATTATTTAAGTATTTATATTTACTGCAGTATTATTTTTTATCAAAGCAATTTCAGTGCCCGTTCTGCAGTGAGTGCTTGATAATACTTAAAACTATCAAACTTGTCAATGAGTATCGCTGCGACGTACAAAGGGCGAGGAACTGGACAACCGTCCTTCACCTAGGCTGCCTGGGCATCGATCCTGTGACTACAGTTGCTTGACGGGTGCACCTATTTATAAATTGTTCACTTATTTAAAAGTCATTCTAGATCATGTACCTGGTGGGTCGGTTTATTCAATAAGCAAGCAGTTTCCTTAAATGTTGTTGAAGTCAAATAGAGGACATTGCACCTGAGTCCTACGTTTTGTTTGTCTATACAGCATACAACACTTCATAAATTGCATATTTATTATGAAGCATGTCGGTTGCGTGACTCACATCGCTAACTACCAAACTTTGAAGGCGGAAACTTGCTAAGCAATGACGTAATATCCATTGTATTTATCCATTATAATAAGATCGACGTGAGAATAAACATTTCAAGGATAGCGCAAGCATTTGCCTGTAACCAAGTCGCGGTTTCCCATGGAAAAGAATAGTTGTTGAGAGAGGGCATCAAGGCGCGTGGCGTCAATAACCTCGTCGGTACGGATCGTGGAGGTTGCAATAAATACGACATCGCCGGCACTGGCCTGGTCAAGAGCCTTTCAAGGCCAGGAGGCGAGGCGGGGAGTGTGCCTGCGTCCCACATCTGCGCCTGGGCCTAGCACTCTTGCCCTACCGCCTGCATTCCACCAGAAAGAAGGCGAGAGCTCAAGATGCAAATGTAACGACACGACTCATGCCTGTGGAACAATGTAACCGCTCAAGGAATAATCAAGAATATTTCCATTTTTTCTTACGAAAGAAATTGCTAATCATATTTAAGCCGGGGAGTTTAGCCAGGCAATACTAACGTTAGGATGTTGAATGATTGTGTTTATAATTCTTCTTTAGGGATAAAATCACACGGCTGAAGAGAAGTCGTGACCACCAATTTGTAGATTACGTGTTCTCGGTCGCTGGCTTTAGTTGCTAAGCCTAGTCTACCAAGGTCACATCACAACCTAAGCTTGTATCGATGTTTACTAAGAAATATTACCTAATTACAATAAGAGGTGCCTTCCGCTCATTGCAATGCTGGAAAACCTTGTCGGCTGTATTGTAGAAGAATTATAATTGCTCGTAGAAACAACAGTTTCACAGACAATAACAGGGCCCTAGACAATAGCTTTAAGGAACCGAGGGACCATTAAACCACCACCGAGGCGAGGCGAGGTTATACAACACAAACACTGAGAGCATTCATCGGCTCTACCTGTCGAACACGTTGAAAAGAGACGGACACACGTCACTACGAGGATTCAACTTCAACAAAGGATCTGTCCACAGGAAGCACGTTTATGGACAACTCACCGCAACTCGAGGAATCGGGCGGCCCTAGTTCTTCTGTCACAGGACATGTCGTATGTCATCCGGTTCACTGAAATCACCAGTTCACAGTTCAGCACCAGCTCGATGTGGGCACCATGCTCAGCCGCGCGCGTGCGTCCGCACTCCACGTACACTACCGCTGGCGGCGAGAGAACGCGCGCACTGACACCCTACGACGAGCGAGCCGCCAACTACCTGCCGCCCACTGCCGCGCCGCCGCCGCCGCGCGCCGGGGCGGAGGTGCGCATCGTGGCGCACGCGCATCGCGCAGGTAATGCGCTGCTCAAACAAGGGGAAGCCACTCTCCGACCAAACACAAACCTGACACCAGTTTCGTACTTATTAGACGGACTGACCCGTATCGAGTTGATAGTCTCATTGGAATTTTTCTTGGATTAGGCATGACGGTTATTAAAACACCGAAGACTATGTTTATTTCTGCAATTTATTGTATAGTAGGTACCTAGTAGGCATTATGTTTGTTTTTTGGCTTACGATTTTAATTTTGGTTAATCATCACATTTGATTACTTACTGCTTTTTCTTTGTTTATTTTTATTATTTTGTATTTATCGGTTATTATTTAATTTTGTGAAAATACCCTGATTATATTAAATACTCATACGGGGAAATCACCAATATGAATAACTAGTGGTTCTGTGAGAATAGTAGACCTCGCTTTCCAATACCTATTAGGTAGGCTTTAAAACAATATTCTAGAACTTTTAGGATTTCTCGCGTTCCCTTGGGGCCTAAAAAGTAGAATTTGGTGTCTATGGGTTTGTCAAAGGCAAAGATAACTGCGCAGTCTGATTGGCATATTTGGCATAGACGGGTATAAATTTTCGAAAAAAAATTGAAAATTGAAAGGTACAGAAAACTACCACTCGTTTGCCACCTCCACTCCTGCCTTTTTGGCTTTTTTTCACAACACCTTGAATGAAGTCCTTAGTGTGCCTTTCAAAATTGGTTGAAATCCATGGATAAATAACGCTACAGTTAACTTCCCCCCTATATTTCCCCCGATCAAAAATCGCGATCAACCAATTTTTTTAATAAATCAAGGAACTCGTTTGACAATTTTCATTAGAATCGATTGAGAAATGCGACCTGTAGGCGAGGACAGAGAGACAGACGGACAAAAGCATTTTTGGTCAATCTCGAAACTGAAACGCTTCGCTCGCTCGGTCATTTATGAATTTAGGTAATTATCGTTGTTTCGTAGCTTATACTTTTGCTAGCTGTGTGGCTGTGCCTATACCTTAAACAGCCCTAAGCTAATTGGCATCCCTCGAAAGTCGTAGCTTCTGAATTATTATTCCGATAAGTCGCTGCAGGGTTTCATAAATTAAGGTTATTGCTTAAATGCCAATTATTTTACATAATTGGAAAGAGCCGCACAATTTATGTACTTTGGTAACCTTAAGTTCTAATTTACAAGTGAATATTGTGTGTAAAGAGTATGAGTCATTTCAGATTCAGTCAGTTGGCCAACTTTCACCTGAGCTCGTGAACCAACAATTAACGTTGGCTCATGGCCCTATAAGTTTGCCCTACTATATTCTTGAAAAGCTTAGAATTTAGAGCGAAACAAAAAAAAAGAAAATGTTTGATTTAAAAGGAGCCTTTTACTACATTCTGATTTTTTCACTGAAGCTCAAAAACAATGCATTACGCATTATGCATATGCGCCACGCATAATTGCATGGAGTTTTTGAGGCTGCTGTTTCTAATTCTGAAGATCTCTTAGCTATGATAATGCAAGCTTTTGTATTCTTATTAATTTTAGTAAGAACCAGCGTAAATATGATAGATACATGCTTTATTTTTTCGTGTATATATAGTTTATGTATCGTTATTCTTGTGTATAGTATAGATAAGAAGGCGAAAATGAACTATTTATTATAATTATATTATAAAACTAGTGATAAATATTTCATTTTAGCAGGTTATTAAAAAAATATAGCCGAAGTAATAAGATTTATGTAGAGATGAGATAACTCTACACACAGTAGCTCGATGCAACGTTAAGCGTATATAAGAAGAGTTTCAAACAGAAGAGAATATGCAAATAGCTTTTCCCTTTGTCTGGACAAAAGAACAGTTTGCAACTCGCATTAGTTGCCAGCAAAGAAGTGCTGGATGCCATTAGCGACATTTTAATAATGGCCGCTTTAAAACGCGGATCTAAACCATCATCTATTCTACCATCTCACCATACAAAGAGTATCGCAATAAATGAAAGTCGAAACATGCTTAAATGTTTTGCTAAGAGAGGCTCGACTACCTGACTCAACCGATTTGAAACCGAGAAGGGCACACCTGCGATAGTATTTGACGTCAAAAAGTTCCTTCACCTGTCTGCTGGTCGGTCGTCGTGCTATGCCACCCTCACCCTACTATTTATCTATCTGACTTTAGTGAGAAACGATGCTAGGGAACGGATGATTTTGCATTTCTTTATCAGCAAATATTTGGCTATCAATTATTACTTTACTTAGTCTTGATTTGTCTAATCAATAACATTTTTGATAAAATGTCTTTGATGTTTCATGTATTTTGGTGTTAATCAAATCATACGTGTGAATCTTTGGACAATTACCTAATGAATCAATCTATATATTTGTTCGACTTAACGAGCATAGGTAGGGGCAGGTGGTGGCAGGGCACACAAGCTCTTATAATACTTTTTTCCTTTGGTAGAATATTCCACACTATAGATCGATGCTGGTTGCGTTCGCAAAAATTTAATAGATTGGTATTTTTCTAAAGTGAAACACTCGCTTATTTCAGTTCGAAAGTAGGTACAACTTTTTCAACCGATTATTTTTGCTGTGTAGCTTAGCTTTATGCGAACGAAGTAGCGTCCGTTACCACTACTATAAGAATAAAATACAGCAGTTACAAGTACAGCCAGTCGCACTAATAAAATGTATAAAACTCGTGTATTTAAAAAGGGTATTACAGCATTCACAAAAGCTTTTACACAGCAAAAACTCGCAACGTAGAAATCAGTTTACTATATGAATGATTACTTATTTTTTGAAGTACATATTTACAATGTCAATATTTATTGTACCAATTTGTAAATTGCGAAGGTTTTCTAATGCAGCTATCTGTTAAAACTACCTACACATCATTTGTATGTATATAAAATAAACCTTTGTATAAGAGTCCGAGAGTTTTCTGTGGTAGCGAATATATTAGTTCGTTTGTATTGTACCCAGAATTTCAGAGCATTTCCCGGCCACTTGGAGTCTTTCCTGCGGCACGTCGGACACAAAACGAGACAGGATGCGAATTCCCACGGGGTCTAGGAACGACCCTCTTGTTTTTTCCTCTCTACCGAAATATCATTGTTGCCTCGGCGGGTTGTTGTTGTTCTCGTAGTAATTTAGTTTATTGTGCACAAGTCACAAACTGAACGGGCAGGGCGGGGCGCGTAGAGGCGCTCGCATTTAAACAGGGAAATATCTCCCAAGTTGTTCATTATCTAGATGAAAATGCTAAGATACGCTGCTTGCACAATTGCCTATTTTTAAATACTTACCAAGCACTGCCTACAAGAACTTACAGAGAGCTCTACGTAGCGAAAGCGCAGCGTAAGTTCAGTCTTTGCATGTCTACTAAGACATTTTACAGGCACATGAGGTTTATCACCTGTATACCTAAGGTTGATAGAGGCAGGGCTGCGCATCGTAGGGCACGTTTCTAACGTTCGTGTCCTGCGATGTAATGCTTTGTTATAAGCGATGGTTCCCACTCAACATCAGGTAGATTTGATATGTCAGCAAGTGGTTTAAAAATTTCACGAATTATGTGATGAATTGTTTGGCTAGCCTAAAACGGTATATTAAGTTTAATGTAATTAAGGCCCGCTTGTAAAACGATCACTAAATGTATTTATGAAGCTTATTACGTTTAACATCTCACACGAGAATAATGAAGTCGCTATTACGTTTAAGGAGGTGGTATCCGTCAACGAGAGGTTTTCTCCGTGTTATTTCTCTTTGATGAGTGAGTATAAATGTCCAAAAAATATATATATTGCTTATTAAAGACTAAATTTTAATTTGAACAATTGAAATAATTCTAACTATATTATTACTATATGAAAAAAATATCCAAAGTGAAGCAATTTTTATTTTAAATTTGGTTATTTCTTCTAAACGGTATTGATTTTTAGTATTTTTTTTTCACACAAATATTTGTCAAAGTATTTATCACAAAGTGAACAATTGGCAGTTCGAACTAATAATTCATTAGGCTACAAATAATTATTTCTTGAATGCGATATGAAATGGAATGCGCGCGGGTCCCTGTGCGGGCGACGGGCGGCAGTGCAACTCAGTATGGACAGACTCCTCAAGGTCGTTGGCGAGTACCACCGCCTTAACGTGAATAGCTAAATAAAATTAATTCAGATTGTTAGTTGTCAGCGGGCGTAAATGTGGCACAAATAAAGTTCGCCACGTGTGCAAGATTTTGTATTACGTGCATCGAAAACGAAAAAGGTAATTTGATTACCATATTATTCGAAGATAACTTGGTTAGTAATATTTCGCAATAAGGAGATGGGGTTTTCGTTTGATATGATATATCTAATTATGATGATCTGTTCTTTCATACCTACACAAAACAAAACCAAATTAAAATCTACAAGTTTTCTAAATGAAATTTCACCCAGTTTCACGTTTGTGCCGAAGCTCAAGTTACTTGTATTGATTCTTAAGGTACTCCAACAATCATACAAACATCAAGTGCGAAAAACGAAGATTCACTATAGTGTTAATTATTAGTATCTTAGAAACTAGGTACATGTTTTAACAATGGTTAAAGAGTGGAATGTTAGAGGATTGCTTCTCGTTAAGAATATTCAATTCATGGAGAATGAATATCAGTGGTAATCGTAGGCGATGACGCAGGGGAAAACTGGATATAATAAGCGACGCAAACGCCGCCGATAGCTGAAAGCCGATGCGACGCCACGCCAAAACGAGCAGAATTTCTAACCAAATAACCGCTAGTCAGGAGTATAGCCCATTCAGGATACCATATTTATGGATATTGAAAATGCAATCGCAAAATAAATAACATTATTCGAGAACGTTACATGCAGAAAACGGCCACTAGACCTTTGAATGTACATTATGCACTAAGTTTTAACGAATAACAGCGCAATGCGGATTCAGTTACAACAGTGAAATTAGAAGATATTTCGTAACTAGGATTAGTTATGGAACACAAAGGTTCACAGTTAAATGCAATACGTACTCTTTGCTGGGTTAGGTACGTAATAAAAAAGCTAAATGCACGCGAAGCCGCCATTAGGAAATGGCCGCCGCCGCAACGTACAGTAGACGATAACGATTTCACTAGGCGGCCATAGTGAATAGAGAAAATTGCGCTTTTCAGCAAAATGAAAGCCCGTTGCCTTAGTAGAATACGTGCAGATAAAACATGTTCCGATATAAAAAAATTCGGCCCCGTCTCCCTTTTCATATTTATATGCAATCACGAACAGCAATAAATTGCCGGAATGAATTAAACATTTTACGAATTTTACATTTTCCACCTTTAACTAAATAAATGCTAACATATTTGAATTCTTTCTTTTTGAAACATGAAGGTATCGTACGTATTCATTGTATTTAATGGGTTTAATATCTTTCTTGCTTTATGGAATGGTAAAAGGTTAGGGCACATGCTATGAATTTAAATTTAGGGGTGTAGAGAAATGAATTAATCTGTATGGTTTGACTGATAAGACCGGTAAGTTTATGATTGTCTATACTAAATACACATTGCAAGTAAAAATCAAATTAATGTGGGCAACATTTCACACAGTATGTATTTTAATTAATTTTTTTAGTTCTCGTACGATCAATTTATACAAGCGTGGTAACTACGGCCCTTTAGGACCATTATAAGTACTTTCCAAAATGATGAAATCTACCTCTAATCTGAACGTTTACCTAAAACCTAAAATAAAAACTAGTCTTTAATAATGACTGACTGAAATTTCGATTTCAGCTAGTTTTGTTTGCTTGTTGTGTCAATGGATCTTGTTTTGGTTTGTTTTCAGTTTTAGCATAAAGATTTCGTTCATGTTAAACTTATTTTAAATAGAATTTTTAGTATAATATAGTCGCATTTGATGTAATTTTTAACATGATCTGTAATGTTTGACACGAACTGTCAGAACGTGAATTTAATAAATGAACTAAATAATAACCTAGTTATTTTAGTATGAGGCTAATTTGACGAATTAGAAACTAAACATAATTATTGGGAATATGTATTTAGTATGGAGATTCAACAAGTTAGTTCGATGTCGACGTATATTCATACAGCGAAAGTTTTAATGAATAATAGTAAGCAAGTATTATACCCATAATATGTATCAGTTGTATATTTCTGGAATAGGAAGTGAGATTAATGCATTAGGTACCTATTTGTTTATGACTCGTAAATAGTCTACACTATCACAAATAAATGTACGCTGACTGTCAGATACTCCACCATATTTATTTTCAATTAATAACGCCGTTATCGAGGCACATGGTTCATAAACATTATTTACGTTCAAGTTTATTACAGTAACTAGAGTCAAAACAATCAGATATGTAAATAAAATGAATAGCCATGGCGCTAGCGTAATTTTGCACTTCGTGGCTTTACTATAGAAACTAATATTTATTCTTGGTTTTGGTGTCGTGTCCATTTTCGGGATTTTTTTGTGATACGCAATCTAGTAAAGTAGACCAAAATGTTTGGTCGACGGAAGTTGGGCTACGACGTTGTAAAGTACAAGCAGGAAGAGGAACCGATATGTCTTGCGCAACAAAGGTCGCTGCGACCAGGCAAAAAACTTAGTTTGTTGACGAAATTCACACTATTGTGTCCTCCAAGGCTTTAACCAAATCGCTGGTCCGGTAAAACGTCGGCAAACTGAATTGTTTCTAATATTTTAATAATAAAATAACTTCTTACAAGCTACTTTGAAAATAATATTTCTTGTCCATATCAATAGAACAAATTTAATGTAAAATGTACATTACTGACCGAACAAATAAAGGCCGAGTAATGTTGAAATTCAAAAGGACGAGTCTAGTTTGTCGTTGCTATTTCGGTCGAAACTAGTATTACACTAAAGTAAAATTACTATTTTACTTTAATTTGCAAGGAAACAATAAACACATCAATTCGAGATTCGTATAAGTTTTCTTGAAACCCTTTCTTCCGACGAGCAAAAAGCTTTTGAGCTTTTGAAGATACCCACCAAACCTACTCATTCTTACTTAAAAACTTAAAACTGTGATAGACCAACGAAAATATTCACCATACAGTATCTTGCTTTACTTGCGTATCGCAAAGCCGAATAGCGTTTTGTTTTTTTCATAATTAAGCAATTTCCGAGCAAATGGGACAAATATATTTAGTCGAACTTCAATAGATTCATAGTCTTAATAATCAAGTGAATGTGCTTGTTTAGCCTTTGTTTAGCTTGGCGATCCTTATTAAAATAAATTAGCATTTTTTGTACTATGAAAACCAAATGACTGATAGAATATTTATATAGTATTTCTTTATAAATACATACTTATAATACAATATAACACCCAGAGAGACAGAAGAGTAAACATCTATATTCATCACACAAATGTTTGTCCTCGGTGGAGATCGACCACAACCTACAGCACAGAAGGCAGAACAACTACAAACTGAGCTGTGAGACCTGTCCAGTGGGTTAGGGCGTGATTGAGCCGCCCAACAAAAACTTTCGCATTTATTATGTTAGTAGGAAGTAGAACCTTATTCGAAGGTCGTCGAATATAGTTTTAGTTTTTACGCAATTAGTAGATAGTACATATTAGTTGTGGGCTCATTTTGGAATATTCGTTTTATCTCACCGCTAAAACGTGGTTCTAATTCGTACTCAAAGCAGAAAAGTATTCTTTAAGTAAACATAGATTTTTCTGCAACTTCATTGAATCTTTAATATTGCAAGCTTAAGGTTTAATATTCGGCTAATGTCTTATTTCATATTTCTGCAAAATCACCGAGTTTGCTCTAAAGCGGATGCTGCGTTCTCATTGGACTATCGAACGAAATTCACAGCTGTCGATAGAGGATTTACCTAAAGCCGCGCTCTCTAACGAAGCCATGCTTGTTTAAGCACTGAAACGTGCAAGCGAGTCCCGTTCTGTATTTTATCGATATCCATTGTTTCTATTAAAAGCTTGGTTTAGAGCTGATTCTCTACTTTTTAGACTACCAATAAAGAGAGTGACGATTAGAGATCAGTATATTGAATAGAGTATTTTGGATAGTAGAGTTAAAACATAGCAAAGGAATATATAAAATAACTGTAATTTATAATGGAACAAGCATATGTTTCCAATCCCACGCCGCCGCCAGTATATTAAGGAACAGATTTTGAGACAGAATTTGTTGACGTGCAGTTTCAGACTAGACCGCTAAATTTTTAATTTCTTGAAGCAGGTAAGGAAACGAGTTCTCCGTTTTACGACATTTCAATGGTAAATGTAGCTCAAGATACAAAACGATACTCAACAACTAATTAAAAATCGATTCAATATACGTACATAATATAAGTTAAAGACGAGGTCTTGGAGCTCGTCTCGAAGTTATGTAAAATCTATTATGCAAAGCCTCGAACAGTATCATGAAGGGTAAGCGGGGAAGCAAAGTGTAGTTTCGAGTTTTCCGGACTCCACCGGCCATGGATTTCACATAAACATCAAACTTGGGAGTTTAACACAACTTTGAAACCTTACAAAACTATCCGGATATTATGAGTTGGATATAAGCTAATTCTAGCAATACGTACCTAGGTTACATAAGTAGGATATAGCGCACATAACTAAGTGGAATAATATGACTTATAGAACACTTGAAGCTTACTATTCATACTATTTGAAGCATATGTTATGTGTATATGTGTCCAGTCCACAGCTCTTACGTAGTTAGTGGTAGGTATCGCCTTGATACCAAGATCGAATATCTGTGAGCATTTGCCTTGGAATCGTTGAAGGCATACGAAATCACACGAATCGATTTTGTTACCTAACGTTGATTATAAATGGACAAGCACTTCTCTTAAATATTTTGGACTCTATCAAGATTAATTTTTGCCTTCGATGATGATACTTTCGTAAGGTTTTACGAGAAAAATTCTTATGTGCAAGACCGAGTTGGAACTCAGGAACAGAATCGGAAGACGGAGTAGCTACCATTAACTAAAAGAATCTAAATAGATCAATAAAGTACAAACAAAAAAAGCAAGCTAAGAGTATACTGTTACATAACCAAAATGTATCTTTGAATGTTCGGATCGGAATTCGCAAAGGATGTCGAAAAAACGATGCCAACGAAAATACACATAGGTGGTGCAAATCTTTCTGGTGCCGTGAACACACCCCTAGTATTTGTTTCTTGTCACAGATGTGTACGTGCCCTCATTATTTGGAACTTTGTCGTTTGATAGCTACAGTTTGTTCACATTTTATTCAGTTCTAGGAGTAAGTTACTTTACTATGTACGTCATGTATGCGTGTGCTCAGGGAATGACAATGCAGATGTAAATACGACTTGTCTCTTATGACTAATACAACAGTATATGCTTTGAGTTATTTCGTAAATCAATTACATGAAAGTCAGCTGTTTCTCTCGGTAAACTTTCATCTATTATATTTGAAATCCTCAGCAAGAAACGTGATTTTATTGACATAAAATATTTGCTCGATTCGCTCAGAGCTGATTTTAGTAGCGCCTATAAAGTGTGCACTTTTACCCTCCCAACTCGATATACCAAGGTTTACCACTTTCAGTGACTAGCGCGCGGCAATATGGCGTTCTCTGTATGGAACAGCTATTACTACGACAATCCATTGCGCCAAATATTTGCTTGAAATGAAGGATTATCTGTATAAGGTTACACAACGACTTGATATATACTATATGAAAATTAATATGCCATTTATCTGAAGGTATTTTATTTACTCGTATATAATCAAGGTTCTGGTTGTGTAATTGAATATGAAGTGACTATTGTCATTCAATCGTTTTAACTTTGCTTCTTATAGTCTAAAACCGAGGCTCAACTGGTAAGCCGAGTCATATTTTTAGTCCGCCTTCTCTAGGAGAGTTGTCGTAATCCTACTTTCCGGGTATCAAATAGACCAACAATTGGGTCACCGTGGTTTTAATATACATGCGGGTTTTGGAAGATGAATAAATCCGCCACGCACATTTGCAACGAAATCTCCGTTGAAAGAGAATGGTTGACTCCCTCGAGATAGGTACGCACATTGGCACATATACATAACTATGAATAGTTAGTATTCCAGTTACTTCCTTACTCAAACAGAGTTAATTTATTGCAGAATGTGCTCCAAATATCAGAAGATACGTCATGCGACCCCAAGTCAGGTCACATGCGTCTGCGACATTATTACATTACATCCGATAGTATGTTAAAAATAACAAGTCTCTCGTGCGTATTTCTGAAATGGGTACCTATAATATATAGACATATATGATATATTATGTATATCGTATACTGGCATAACAATTTATGACAAGAGGTCATAGATAACGCGGTGTCAGACGATGTACGTAATTCGTGTTGGATGGTGCAATTTGTAATGAACACTAGGGGGGAATTGAATTATCTACATACTCTACAGCAGCATCTATAGAGTATCTATAGAGAATTATATTATATAGTAAGCTTGTATAGCACAGGAGAAGAGGGAAGTGATTTGCTGCACAATTCAACACTATCTTTGTTTGAAAACTGTATCGAGATATTAATTTGGTATTCTGTTATGTATTGATAGTAATTAACTAATCTTGTTATAAACTCACACCGAGTTTTGTGTTTTCGATCTTATTGGAAACTTCCTGTCAATGTAAAAGGCAGAATACGGAATAAGAATTTAAAGTTACCTACGCAGAGTTTATTACTAATAGGATAAGACTACTGAATCAACGTACTCTTTTCCCAAGGTAGTCTGTAAATTTCAAACCACCGATTGTATTCGACTTAGTAATTTTTCTTATGAAATCATTTGTTATTGTGTTTATTTTCATTTGGGGTGCTATAGAATATTCTATCTAACTTATGCTAGCAAACAAAAATTGCAGAACAGAATTTCGTGGTCTGTGTTTCTGTATGTAATTATATTTAATTATTTTTGTAATAAATGACGACTGAATCGTAAATACTGTAGGCATGCATATCGTTGACCGGTTCTCTTGGATTATTCCACTGACATTACAAGTTTATCGATAAAAAATCTAGAGAATCTATTGTGCTATATTAAAATTTGTGCCAAAACATACGGAACTGAAAACTAATCCTGCATTTATTTATAAAAAGGGGAAACATTGGCCCATTTATGAAACGAGATGAGCTAACGAAAATATCTTCATAAGTCGTAGAGTCATTTTGTTGCTTCGTGGAGAGTCATCATAATGTATTTTTAATATGAGCGCATACTAAAGACCTAAAATATTTCAGATATATTATTCAAAGTTAACAGACGACAGACAGATTTGCTAGTAATATAACTATAAATACGTCTCGGACTATGTTTAGTAAAAAAATCATCAATAAAAAATCCCATTCCTCGCTACAAGTAGTAGGACAGAACGTAAATAAAACCGAGTTAGTCGACAGCTTAGTTCATAGTCGTGGAAGTTATCAACATACCTCAAATAGAACACGGCGTTGGAGTCTGTACGAATATCGATTCCATTTATCAGCTACACACTATGTATTTCACTGCACATATCTACTCGAACAATTGGAGTGGATAGTTGCTGCTTCACCGAAATATTGTGAATGTAAACACTCGTGCGCAGTGCAGCGCGCCGAAAGCAACTGGGACCAGTGACGATCTATGATACCGGCGCATGCACACGTTCTGAGTTCAGTCCGCGCGGTCCATTTCCCCCACGCAACTAGCTCCGTTAGACGTTTGCCTTATCGATACATTATTACTACGAAACGACCAAGAATGCTTCATCTATTACGCACGGACAAAGCATACCCGATCCAAACACATTCGGGTTTAGTTAGATATGCAGGTTCCGCGATCGTTCGATCAAGGCAATAGACTTACAGTAAAAAGAGCACTTAAAGTAAACGAAACATGAGGAACATGCTGAACCAATGATAGAGAACCATTACTTACCAGAATGCAAGTACGGCACGTAGCAGCGCGCTCAAAATGCACGTTCGATAATGTAAACAAATCTGATATATCATAGATAAATGTATGATTGTGATTAGTTTGCTGGAATAAGATAAATTTGCTGTTCCTAAGCACGACCGTTTGAACCATTCACTTTGAAAATACATTTTCAGCACATAATCTTTGATATGATGACAATAACACGAGACATCAGCTACAATATAGAAAGCAATGATTGATGATGAAGACCTGATAGAAGGCACAAATCGCGCAAATTAGCCACACTGCAATGTGTGTCAAGTTATTGCAGATAGCTGCATTTGAACCGTTATACCTTCGCTCAAGTTTTTCTATGCAGCCGTGATGGTTATGCCTGGGTACTTAGTGTAGCGCGTAAATAATATAAGGTATAGAGAGTCCGTTACACACCGGTGCCGGAGACAGGTGTCGTAGTTAACCTGGTGCTCTCAATGGCAATGCAGTATGATCCGTATTTTGAAAGACCTCTTTTTTGTCACACTATTGCTGTTCTTAAATAAGGTAGGTACGCGTGGTATTTTCGCCCGTTTAAAATGTCCTTATTGTAGATTGAGTCATTTCTATACTATTCCATGCTTTTATAATCTTTATTTATTTTACCTTACAGTTCGCAGTGTTCTTTAGGAGATCAGAAGTATATTTTACAATCCATGGGTGAATAGAATTACCTGGAACAAAGACCGATTATGATTAGCTAATACTAATATAATACTAAGATTTGTCACCTTGAAAACCGCCTACATAATCTCATAAATAGTACCTGGTAAGTGTAAAAATATAAACCAGATAACTTGAGAAGGAACGATCATTGGTTAATTCTTTCGTGAACAATCGTTAGTGATAATAATTTACTGGTCGACAAGATAGAGACATAGAAAAACGAAGAGATAATTTGATGGTATTTTCAACGATAACAAGTGTTCTCTTCGTATCGTGACAATATTTTGGAATATTATTTGACAAAACAGTTGTTCGCTTCACAGACACGTTTTATGTCGGGTATATGAGCAACATCAATGCTCCGAAGAGGCCAGGGCAATATAACCGCCATGAATAGTGAAGTTTATCCCATCCCGAGCTCCGATCGAACGATAAATATAATGTGCTGATATTATATTAACTTTGCTGAAAATAAACCTTCTATCAAGCAAATTTATCGCCACGGCACTACAGTTTTGTTGTTTACTCTTTGATTTCGTTATTGATCTAGGATCCCAGTCCAACATTGAATTCTATGTATGTACCTATTTACATTATAAAAAACGTATTTAAGTATTATATTATTTATCTGGTTCTCATATTAGTACAAGCGTTGCTTAGTTTGAGGCCAGTGGCGTAGACTCTACGTCAATATTTGAAAAACCGGCCAAGTGCGAGTCGGACTCGCACACAAAGGGTTCCGTACCATTATCTATAATAAAAACGGCAAAAAAAAAACACGTTTGTTGCATCAGAGCCCCCCTAAATATTTATTTTATTCTGTTTTTTAGTAGGTAAGTATTTGTTATTATAGTGGCAACAAAAATACATCATCTGTGTTCAAATTTCAACATTCTAACTATCACGATTCATGAGATACAGCCTGGTGACTGACGGACAGACAGACAGCGGAGTCTTAGTAATGGGGTCTCGTTTTAGCCTTTGGGTACGGAACCCAAAAAAACTACAATTTGTAAGTCTAGAAAATGTCTAGAACCAGTTTTATAATCAGCCGATATAATCCAAGGTATGACCTTTTAGACTTAAAAACAAATGGATGCAACACAAACACTCTTAATGTCAGTGCATCTTGACCTAGACCGTGAAGGACATGAAATAAAAATAATATTGCGTAAAAACATTAATTGCATAATGCTAAAACTCAAACGTGTTCTCCTAAGGAGGTCAAGTTCTAGAGCCGACTCGCCTCGTAATTGCTACACAGTCACTCTGTAAATTCATAATATTATGTTAATATAGGTAAGCGAAGTGATTAAAACACCAATCGATGTGATAATATACAGCCAAGTCGAGCAGTGCCCATTAGCGGTTGGTATCGTGGTAAAAGTTCAAGCGCATATTGGGTAACAACCCGGCTCAAGCAGCACCAAAATAAATTGTAATGAATTTTCGAGTTAACAATCGAGTGCCGAACGCGTCAGAGCGACCTCGCGACTAGTCGCGATCAGACCAGTCACCGTCGTCGGTGGCGACGAGTAGATGAGGTGGTATGGTAATAGACAGAAACGTTTGCCGGCGAATGGAGCAAGGTCAGCGGTCAAGTATAGTACGGATCCACGGCCACTGGAAATTATTATGCATCGATATTTAACGTCAATATTTAATCCTTGGCGTTAGATCGCTCGATGAATACTCAATGGTAATATACAGGAAGTAGCATCGGAGTATTGGCAGTCGTCATTGATAGGTTAATGGCGAGCAGGATGCGTGACGTTTAATAGCTGCAAATGATGGACTCTTATAAATGAAATTCGAAGCGACAGACGTGGACATGTCCCACAATGTTGAAATACATATATCAAAATAAATTGGTGCAGTATTTTTTACAATATAGAGTGCATTTACAGGCGGATTTTGTGCAAAACGTACATAATCTTAATTAAGCTTCGCATCGCCTCGATACAGAATTTGTAACATCCTGAAAAGAAGAAAGCCTTACACTGTTAGGATAATAACAACTCTAAAAGTTTTTTAGCGTAGCTCTTGTTGTTCTGGTCTTTGTTCAATATCTAAAGTAGCAGTTGATCCCAGAGAGAGCACTGGATTGTCCATGAAGATATTTGGCAATTCGATCTCCAGTTCTCGTCCTCGAGGGTTAAACAGGGGTTTTGATCTTTCCCTTTCTCTCGTTAAGATTGTTTAATTAAATATCATCCGCTTTAATCAACGTTAGCTTCGCCATTAACGTTATTAAAACTTTAGAGCTGTTTAAACGACGATTTATCTTATAAATTGAACAGAAATGCCACTGTTTTACAGGAACGATTGTGAATGCTGAAGTTTGGACTTATAATTTATTTGGAAATCTAATTTAAAGTTTACAAGGTTAATAAATGGATTAATAATTTTCAGAGCAAAGCAGTAGAGTTAGCTCTATCAGCCGTCGGGTACGTTTGTCCATGCGGTGAGGGTCTGGAGATTTAGCGGGGGTGATTAATCACGCGGGAGGGCGTCAGATAAGCGACGCCGAGCCAGGGAGGGGGCGGGCAGCGCGACACACAGCTGATCACGTCTATTACATTCACAAAGCGCTTAGTTATGCAAAATGACTGATGCTACACGTCTATATCTGTATAATACTGTGTGGTGGTTAAATGGATATTAATATCAACGTGGACAAGTTCTAGCCATACCAACGTCAACTATTTCGTGGTTCATTCAAACTGACAGTGATTGGGGACGAGTCAGTGATGAGTAGTATCTTCAAATACTTGTCAACGGCTCTTTGATGGAGCTAAGTGTTCACTTCAATCCGTGTGGCGTGCAGACGAAACGCTCCACCAACTTGTGTACACTTGGACAGGAGATGCGCGCGCACGCCGACCGATCAATACCACTCGGCTGCGACTGGTTCGCACCACGTCGACTCTCCTCTAAATTCGTGCGCGTATTTTTTTGCAATGCAGACGAACGTATATAATGAAAAAAACGAACAAAACAATTAAACACTGAGCATAATAGTTATGCTGACTGAAAATTGATGTAAGTTTGATTTAGCACGAACCTGCACAACGATAAAAAAAATTGGAAAAGTTTAGTAAAGAGCGGTGTCATATGGATATATGGGTTGGCATCGTTTATAGCTAAATAGTTCCAGAAAATCGGCAGTAAAATGGATAAGCTTAGGAGAAATACTTTAAGAATTTGCTTAATTGGCATTTTATCTTGTGTGAGGTTGAGGTTAGTGTGTACGATCTATGGTGGTCATATTGACTACGAAATCGTTGCCCTAAAACTTTGCGAAAGTTGTAGCTAGCTGGATAGCTGTACAATTTCTGTAAAATATATTAATGTTTCGTCAACTCGTTTCGAGTTTAACACTGCGTCAACAAATATTCAAAACTAATGATAAAGTAGTAAACAATACGTTTTGCAATCACTTTACTCTTGTTCAAAACCAATTTAAATGTTTTATTTACATGAGACATTCGCGTAGTAGACTAGCGCAATACACGACTCAGGAAGTGACAATAGAGGATTGTTCGTCGCGCCTCTCAATGACGGAGTGGGTGGGCGTGAGTTGATTGAACTCTATTGTCAATCTTCAGGTACTCAGCGAATGCCTTCATCTCATTCCCTTGAATATACAGCGTTCATGCCGGAAAGTACAAACTTTCCTGGCGGGTCACGCTACAATGCACTTTCGGCAACTGAATGCCGTCTAAAACTACCGGAGAATGCAAATTTTAAAAGCGTCGTTTCCTCTACGTGATTTTAAAGTCTTATAACTTGCCTGCATTTTTTCAATGAATCGCTTTTGAATGTGCTCCTCTTTCAGTTTGTAAAGCGCTTTAAAGTGATGTTTGCTCTATGTACCTACTATAAGTTAGTGGCGTAAACTTTGGCGTTAGTGGCGTAAACTTTGGCGTTAGTGACGTAATAAACTGGCCTCGGAACTTACTAAGTGGTCACTCTTAGGTAAAACTTAGGTTTCTTCTTCTTGTCCAAAAATCACATCAGCTTCCTGGAGGCTTCGCAGTCTTGAAGAAGTGGGTTTGCCTAGGATTTCTTTATGCTGAGTCGCTACGCCCTTACATTTCAGGACAACGTGGGCAATTGATTCTTCTTCAAACAGGCAGGCTCTGCAGATGGGCTGTCTGTGGCTCCAATGTTGTAGAGGTGTTTGTTCAGTGAACAGTGACCTGTCCAGGTCCCTACGGTAGTCCTGTATAGTATTACTCGTTTCATAGTTTAGGCGCATGAATATTTGAGTGATTCAAATTGGTCTCGATGTTGGAGAGCACCGCGTGTCGTGCCGCACACGTGTTGCAGTTAAATATAACCGGCAGTTCAACGCACGAGGGGGCCAGCGTCCGGTTCAACATCAAATCTGCTGTCTGACTTCTAAGCCACTAGGTATTTGTCTCCTTGCTGGAATGCTAATAAGTAGGGATATCATTATCAGTATTATTAAGTTGTAATAACTAGTATTTTTTTCAGAATTTCGAATCCATAAGTGGCATCATTTCATATACGAGTATACTTCTGTTAAGTTACGCTTTTAGTCATAGTTTGGAAAAAATACATAAATTGTTGTCAAATCCATAATACAAACTTTTACAAACTTTGTTCGATCATTGCTTCCTTTGATGTAAACTGTTTGAATACAGTTTTATTCTTCGTCTATAATTAAAGTCTAATATACAGTATTTTCAAGTTGTGCATTTAATAATTCTCCATTTATCTGCTCTTAGTTGAATAAAATAAATAAATAAATATTTGTGGACATTTTTACATAACATCATCTAGCCCCAAACTAAGCATAGCTTGTACTATGGGAACCAGATGACTGATAGAATACTTATATACTTTTTTTTTGTAAATATATATTTAGAATACAATATAACATCCAGACACAGAACAAACATCTATGTTCATCACACAAATGTTTGTTCTCGGTGGGAATCGAACCCACCACCTACAGCGCAGAAGGCAGGGCTACTACGAACTGAGCTGTGACGGCTGTCAATTCATTACGTATTATAATTTTTTCTGTTCTAGCTTAGTTTTGCTATTTGATGAATGTTTAATTATTTTCATGTATCTCTTCCTTCTTTGTTCAATCAATAATGTTGGTTGAATAACTCTTTACCGCGTAGGTAATGATTGGCGCTTCAACGTACGAGGGGTGATGGGCGTCCGATAGAATATCAACTTCAGCTGACTGAGCTTTTAGATATGCCTTTAGCATTGTCCTTGACGACCGATGTGGCGCGGCGGGCGAATGTCCGCCTGCGACGCAGAGGTTGCGGGTTCGATTCCCGCCTTGGGATAAATGTTTGTACGATCTGCAAATATTTATTCCGGGTGTTCTGGGTATTTTCTATGTATAATAAAAAAAAATATCTATGTAGGTAATATAATATAGTATTAAGTATATCAGTCATCTAGTACCCATAACACAAGCTCTGCTTAGCTTGGGGCTAGATGATGCTGTGTGGATTATCCAGCATTATTATTATTATTTATTTATTGTGTGCAATCGTAACGTACTGTCATTATAAATAGGTAAGCACTTTACACAATTTAATTACTATCTAGGTCTCACAAAACAGGTCTATAGTAAATGGTATAGGTAATGTTACTTACATACTAATTTAAGAACCTTTGTGAGAGGAAAATAAATGTTTAAATTGTTGTTGTAAAATTGTTATCTAGGCAGGTGGACACTATAAAACTGCAATTTCGGACATTATCTTTATGATTTCAATCATCTTATTTAATATTTGAAAGATAATGAGGAAATGATTATCGTATCTCGTTATCACATCATCTCAATGAAAGACAGGGAGGCAAAGAATCTCAAAGTGTCACGTTTCCTATTGTAATGTCTACACGGATAATTGCATCTTACAACAGCTCTGTAGTAATAGCAATTGTCCAACCATAGCTATTTCCTTCGTCAAATGAAGCAATGAATGCGTAATGATATGAGTTAGTGCATTGTCGGCGCTGAAACGAGCAAAGCGAGAACAAATGCATCGTCATACCAACCATTACATAACGCGCCAGCCGCACCCGCTGCTCTAAATATTTCCAACAAACCTACAGTTGATGGAATGGAACAATATGATGCAACACTAAAGAAAGACAACTTATCGAAGAATGATCCAGCTGCGACACTGGCAAAAGAAACTTGTCAAAGACATCTTTACACGATAATATTAGTTTAATTTGAGCTCTATCTAGTAAAGTTACCTACAGAATCTAGTTGAGTTAATTAACGATGCTATTAATAAAAGTATGGTTTGTAAAAATCTAGACACTACAAACAAAAAGTCTCAGTGATATTTGATATTACTTAATCAAATTTTATAAAGGCTTTCTTTTTCATTAACTTTGTTTAAAAAGGCTTCTTGAATTGGAACTCTAAAGATCACTTGAAATTCTTGAAAGGCCGCATATTTGAAGTCGAACACCAAGATTTAAATTCGCGGTGAAAGTTGTATGTGACCTTAGCGTGCAATAATGTCAAAGAGCAAAAATCCGGTAATCTTCCAGTTGGGGAGCTGGGAGCTGTAATCGACAACCGTCCTTGTATAAACTTTACTTGTGCATTTCTTGAAAAGTAGTTGTTCGTGTGTACCACATTACTATCTTGTTGCTGAGGCCGTCCGGGCCATTACTTTCCCTGACTGTCGTGAAAGACGACTAAGAGTGCAACCAAGAGATGGGCAGCAGCATCTTCTAAGTACATAAAGCTAATCGACAGTTAGCTCAGTGAGTAACTATGGAAAACCCACCTAACTATGGGAGAGGCCTATGTCTTGCAGTGGATTTATTTAGGCTGATGACGAAGATGTCCTTAGTGGTTATTCCTGTGGCGATGTTAAATTCAAACACTGGAGAGCAGTAAGTCGGTAGGTATCTTTATATGACTCGTATGTTGGTGAGTGTGAGTGGTAAGTTGTATGCTCCACGAATACAGCTGTGATAATAGTAACTAATCGTAATGTGCAACAGATTACTCAGTGCTATATATAGTGTATCTTGATCATCAAAATAGCGTTCCTTAAATTATATTCTCGGTGGTATTTTTTTTATAATATAATGTGCTTTATGATTATTGACATTGCATGGTATTTATAGAATGTAAACTTAATTTAAGTCAACTTTTCAACCTAAATCGTTAATTTGAAATCAAGGCTAACTTAAGTTGGACTCTACCTTCCAAGAATTTAAAAGTAAATCATAGCGTGAAGCTAAGCATTTGACGGCTTTTGAGATAAAATCAAAAGCTGAATAAGTGGGTGAGACCCTTTCAAATATTTACAAGCTACCTCTCGATTTCCAGGTAAGTCAAAACTATTGCAGGTTACCAACCGTGGCCACAAGCCACGACGGTCGACGAAATAGAGACAAAGACGTTCACACGACCTTGCCAGTGCGGTGCTGACAGAAGGCTGACGAACGCGGAAATACCTAACGAACTACCGCCTACGAGGTAAATGAATTATGTAGTTCCACGATGCGATGGTCGCTCGCCTTAATTCGCTGTAGTCAGCACCCATGTATTATGTTGAGAGCTCTGACTATAGCTAGCTGCGATGGCAGCGGCAAACGCGACGTGCCCCGCGGCGTGGCGAATCACTATTTTAGTTTTGATATAATGTACCTATAGCAGCTATTTCAATCGAGTCATTCAAAGTTCCACACAATTCTATTTCAAACAGCGACAGAGCAAATTGGAATAGTGACATTTATTAAAGTCACCAATCTACCTGCCAAGTGTGGTGACTAAAGTGACAATGGCATACAAAACCACCTAACCATATTATGGGGGAGATCCTTGTCCAGCAGTGGGCCATGGCCACGTTCAGGCGGATGATGGTGACTGGTTATTTTAGGGTATTCTACCAGCGGTGATGGACTAGTTACCTGCCATGTATGCAATACTAACTACAAAATGCGGACATGCACCCAATGTAACGTTTAGATGTGCCTATAACTACTCTTTTTAGACACCCTTAATCAGCTTGGTAAACATAATTGATCTGAAATCTGATCTGATGGATGTCGTACCTAGAAATTAGGATAAATAGTGATGAATCAAGCAGATGGCTCACTTTATAGTAAACGGTTACTTTTGACTATGACTCCATACAGTATATCATATACTTTCATATGCATCAGTTTTTATATCATAAAAACAAATATGTATATTGATTATGTATGCTTATCAGCTTCTTATTAGTATAAGGGTACCTACGACAGATCCGTTCAGAGGGAGAAGTTTCCAAACTTATTAATTTTTACACCAAAAACCTCCCTCGGAACTTCAACTCAGCGGTCGCAAATAAATCAAATTTAACAACGACCGCATTTGTATTTTCCCGACGTAATAATTCAGCTTGTGAGAATACCGATCTAGCTAGATTGGTTTAATTTTAATTGGTGGATTTCTAACCGCTGACCAATATTGTAGGTAATTGTATCAATTCCAATAATGGTGGATTAGTTTTGAACAATTTAGGAGTTTCTGAATTGAATTCTATTCAAGAAATAAAACAAGTGCAAGCGAAACTCGTACATACAGCAATAAACATGGTACATAGTAGGTACATATACTAGTGAAATACGCGCGACTTCGTCCGCGTGAAGTTATTTTCATGCATATTTAAAACCCCGCTGTGCCCGCTGTGTTTGGGGGTTGAATTTCGGAAATTCCTTTCTTAGTACACCTCCATGCACCAAGACGATATACCCTGAAAATTTCAAGTTTCTACGACCAGTGGTTTAGGCTGTGCGTTGTCTATATGTCAGTCAGTTAGGACTCTAGACTAGACTAGAAGATTCTTCTAATTGGTATAGATTATACCTACTACTCGTAAATAAGTGAACGCACCAACTGATTTCATGATAATTTTTACCGTTTCTGAGAATCAGGATAGGTATTTACAGATAGATAGACAATAAAAAAGGTTTTTTTCTTCCACTCTCTTCTATCAGTCGTCATCTCAGTGTTCACTCCTTTCTTACTCATATCGTCTTTCACGCAATCCATCCATATTTTCTTTGATCTTCCTCTGCTTTTATAACCTTCCACTTTCACATAGTTTGATCTTACCAAAATCGAGAATTCCTCTCCGGGAACAGTGTCACTGTTTATGTTCCAGAACAACAAGATACACCTTTGCGGTTTGTGGGTGTACGTAACAATCACCGTAGCTCGACGATAAGACATCAAAGAAACCACAAGCGTGAAGTCCATGCACACAGGCAAACACAACCTAACGAGAGCTCCCTGCCACATGTTTGAAAGCTCGCACCGACACGCGGCACCGGTACACTGAACTCGTGATTTAAAATGTTGCCTGTTCGTGGAAATGGGACCAGAGCGAGCGACGATCCTTTGCTACACCAATGTTTTTGATGCTGATTGGAACTTTTACAAAACAGTTAATTGATACTTTTCTTCAGTATTTAGACACGCTTTAACAATGAAAACGACGCGACGCACATAACCGACCACGTTCTCGAACAAAACATAAATCAATTAAGTAGGTATATCATGTCAGTGAACTCTTTATACCCAAGAAAATATTGGTTATTTTCAGATTTCATTTAGAAAAGGAAGATGACAGGAAAATCTTTTGGTATATTACATTTTACGAGGAAAGCAGAAACGCGAAATAAAAATACCAATTTTCTTCAAGAATACTATGGATAGAAAAATAGTTTATTTTATACGCATATTTTTAGACAATAATATTCAAGGTTGCGCAGGTTGTTAGGTTGTTTCATAGTGTTAAGGTTCATATTGTGTATAGTCAAAATTATTGAAAATTGGTTGATAGATGAAATGTTTGTAAACATATTTAAATGCTGGCATGACTTTACATACCTACCATGCCAACTTGTTTGCATAGTAGCAACATATTCAAATGGGGTTGGATGACTTACTCGTATACTGATGATAATAATAAAACCTATAGGCTTCAACCCCGCTGTATCCATTTCGGGGTTAAATCTGGGGAATTCCTTTCTTTCTGCGCACCAGGACGAATATACTCTGAACATTTGAAGTCTCTAAGTCCAGCACTCTAAGCAGTGTGTGGTCAGTCAGTCAGTTAGTAAGGACAAAGATTTTTACACTTGAGTATAGATATATACCGGGGTGTAATAAGACCACTTCTGTATACTCCAGGATCGCGTAAAGTTGGAAGCCTGGAAAATGACGGACCAAAGTGGGAAATAAAGCGCCGAATTCAACTGGGTTGGAGGCCCAACAACGAAGGGAATGGAGTGCATTGGAAGAGACCTTGACTCATCATTGGGTGGATATAGGTTGAAGAAGAAGAGAAGAAGTAATCAGAATCATGGCCTGAGTTTCAGTTCTCAGAAGTCTTATTACGCCCGGTATATTGTTCCTTCTAAAAGCTTTCCATCAATACATCGACAAGGAGCCCACGCAGACTCAAAACATTATCTGATTCCGAAATTGCATGGCTTTTGGCAGACACTGGTCGATTATAAATACCTACTCAATGGCAATGGATATATGCATCAGAATTTGCTTATAGCGAACTTGTATATAGATGCCAGATACTTTTGCACACACATAATATTTAGCAAGATAATCAGTAGGTCGAAGAACGTGATGGCGTAAAGAGGAAGGAAGATTAAAAAGATTTTTGTCCACTAGTTAGGTTTGTAAAGGAGTAGTATCAAAGTATACGACCTATCATCGAGCATGCCTTTGCCTGGATTCAAGTAAACGCCATATTTTACTTACATTTTGAGCTGGGGACAAGCCGTCTAAGGGACCAGCGGACTAGACGGGAACTCCTCAGGGAACCGAGATAGATTGCTATTTTCGATGTTCTTCTTAGAAGCCAAATAAGAGCTATAATTCTATTTGTCTAGTAACAAATGGTTTCGGGAATCGTCAAAGTCTATAGATACTTTAAATTTTCTTAACTGAAACCGATATTTTATAATAATGAACGATGTGATCATTAGTTTTACAGTAACTTATATTTGCCAATATTTAAATGCTAATAATGTATACGTGTTTCAGTTTTACGAAATATACAGAATTGAATTACATCTTTCAACTGAAACATACCAAAAAGCGAAAAGTTAAACATAAGTAACTTAGTTTCCGCACGAAACATAAAGTAAATGGAAGGGACATGGGCGCTGAACGCTGGTATCCGTTAGGTATCCATAACATGTGGACGATTTGCCACCAACATTGGTATCTCCGATTTCGTCGTGAGACCCCGTATGAGCGTCAAACGACGTGGGTGGTACGCCTAGCTGAATATAAACGTTCCGTAAATGTTACACGACTCCTAGAATTTACTCCATAAGGATGTTAATACGAGTTTTAAAGATAATAGTTTTGTTGTGGGAATAGTAAGTGCTTATATATATATATAGCTAAATATAACTTTGCTTCATGCATACTACTTTTTCGAGTTAAAATTAGATCATATTGCTGGCGACTGACGACTTTGTTGGAGAGTTGGTATAGTGAATAATAGATGATACAGAAGACAATGAAGGTACTGATTGCATAAATATTGCTTTTGTTATTATACTGGTCACTTAAGAACTGTTTGTTAATGTTATGTTGATTGTATAATCAACATGAGTCAAACTGCCTTTTCAATACATGCGCTTAAAATAATAAACGTCACGATTGAAGGTAAAACGAATTTTAAATATTTACCTACGTAATATTGATTTTGTAATACCTACATGAACTGGTATAAAGGTTTGGTTTAATGGATATTAATACAAACACGTCACACAGCAGCCAGCGTAACGTACAAATTACACGCTCCACGTAGTTGAGTAGAAATAAACTTCCATGGTGACAGTAGATAAGAGGTACTTAATTTTTTTTTTTTTTTTTTTTTTTTTATACAACAAAGTTGGCAAACAAGCTTACGGCCCACCTGATGGAAAGTGGTTACCGTAGCCTATGGACGCCTGCAACACCAAAGGAATTACAAGCGCGTTGCCGACCCTTTAAAAATTTTAAAACGCCCTTTTTGAAGAACCCCATACTATAGTCCTTAGTGAAAACCTCAGCAGGAAGACATTTAGGTAGCATGCCTAAGGTTATAGAACTAACTAGAATTCAAAAGTTTCTATCAGACACCTACACTCTATACCATGTATTATATTTCACAGTAGTGAAATGCAAGTGTTTATCATTTCTACCTAACCTTTTATGCATAACATTTAAGACCAAAATAAAATATTATAATGTTCCATCATAAGGAAATCCTTAGCACTTACAGGTTCGAATTAGAATGGTAATTAAGATTCTACGTTTACCATTTGACGTGAAACACGGAACTGTATCTAATTTAGATTGCTTCATTACTAATTTAGCTAAATAACTTCTATAATTGAACGTGATGGTTGGATGGTGCAAAAACCAAACACAATTTAGATAATATTTGAACACTATTCAGAGCTCTGAATACGAAAGTATAATGTGTCAAATTAAACGAGTCAGACGCATGAAGAACCAGGATGTATTTAAAATAAACCATCTGCAATAACTTGAAGCGTTATTATGATAAATATGCAAATATTACCTAGTTAGGTCAAGAGCAGCTGGCATTCCAGCCGGCACGAACCACCAGAGAGGCAGCAGCGGCGTGCACATCCGCTGCGGGCGGTGCTGTCACACGCGACCATACATACACCAGTCTATACCCAAATCCACAATCACATTCACTGTCCACCGACGAAAGCCAATGCGCCAATGTCAACGCAGTGTCATGGTTCAGCGCCTGTTAATTGACCTCAATTGATAACGGTGACGCAAAATCGTTTGGTAACTTAGGATTACACCCGTATTTTTAAATAATGTAATTGAGTCTAAATAACAAGTACGACTAAGCTAGTGGATAATTATAGAGCCACAACAATCACAGTTGACAGTGCAACAAATACGGGATAGTGGGAAACGGTATTGGAAGGGCTAAGTAATAAAAATATTAAAGCAACGCAAAATCGAGAGCGAGTGGACTTTTCAACAAAGTTTAGGGGAGTCAATAATTAGAGGGAGCGACTGCCTGAGCGAAGTGAATAAGGGTTGTTATGGTAGGGTCGATAAACTTTTTGAACTAAAACTTTCTAAAGTAAAAGAAATGCACGGATACGCATTTGGATTTTGAACCAAATGGATGTATGGATTTTTTACCGGTTTACCGGGGTTTCTAAGTATGCAACATTTTATAGTTACTAAAGGGAACCTTAAGGACTGTTCGTGTTGACGATGCGCGATCTCGTAACGGGCGCGAGGCGCACGGCCGCTTTGTCGCTCGATGTCGGACTGACGTCTGGCTCCGGCCCGCGCCTACACTAGAGCGCCGCAGCGACGAGCGACGGCGGCGTCGTCGTCGCCCGTGCCCGCGCCCCCGCGCTTCCCAGCCACCATGTGCCCGAGCCCTATGGAAGCATGCCCTTCTACGAAGTGTTGAGACGTGAGACGAAATTCATCAAAACATGAAAGGTTTCTTTGAAAGAATACTTCGCTCCTTGAAACGTTTACCTTACGAGAGAGCGCGGGCGTCAGAGAAAACTTTTGAAGCATAATGTTTATATTAGATTTGTAAGACCGTAATTAAATTCTGGTTGGAAGTTTGCTTCATAGATTTGCTGAAAGCCATTTGCTATCTCTGACACGTACACACAGCATTGCCCATAAACCATTCCAATATCGGCTGTCGCGTAATGTACCGTTCATCTTTACAAAAAGAATAGAGAGTTCACTGGTGAGAAAGGAGAGCATTCTCTAAATCCTTTCAAGGATATTATTTAAAAGTTTAAAACTTTGTATTTATAAATGAATTGAGATTAGACTCTAAGGTCGTCGCTTCGAGATCGAACCTTTTTTAAACTGAAGAGTGGATTTTATGATTTAAGGTTAAACGAGTCGGTACGTTGTCCATACAAACGCTGTAAGTGTTTAATGTCTACTATTTATTAACGTGCGTCCGAAGTTAAGTTTGATACTGAATTAACTTGCCGTTATCTAGGTACGTTACCCTATATTCTACAGTAAAATCAGATTACCTTGAAAGTTACAAGCGTTACAAGATTTAGTACTAATTCTTTCGACGCTTGTAACTTTCAAGGTAATCTGATTTTTTTGAATATAGGGTAACGTACCTAGATAACGGCAAGATAATTCAGTATCAAACTTAACTTCGGACGCACGTTAATAAATAGCAGACATTAAACACTTACAGCGTTTGTATGGACAACGTACCGACTTGTTTAACCTTAAGATACTTCTTAAACTTAAATAATAAACAAAAAATGCGATTTTGCCAAAGCTAACATTTACCAGGCGGTTCAAGTTTCAACAAAAAACCCAAATACATAGGTTGTGATTGTGACGCGAGCTTACATTTAATTGGCATAAGGAGTAGTTCAAGGTGTAGGTAGATGTAACATTAATTTGATACAGAACTGTCGTGCCTTTAGGATCATTTGATAATGATAATATTGAAGGGTTCATTGTTATGGAAATTGGTGTTATTGTCACGCCCGTAATCAGTGCTGATAAATAGGTACCAACTTTTACTGGGAACCGCCCAGAGTAAGTCAAGGCGAGGCTTTGAGATGTTGCTGAAGCTGGTCGTGCCGCACGTAAAAATATTATTAAGAGTAATAATAATGAGCGATTATGCTGATTTTACCCGTCTTTATGCGTTAAACATTTCAGAGCCAGTTTTCTTGCAGATATAAAGTGATCGTTTAGTTTTAATTTGTATATTTTCCCACGCATATTTAATATTTCAGCGAAAACATTTATCTAATCTGGTCGATTGATGTAGATTGCAACTTATCAGACTGATTATAATCGATTGTCATTTTTATTTTTTATTTATGAGGAATTCAATACAGTTAGTTTTTTTCTTGCAACTGATTAGGTTTTTCAGATAATATAATTTTTACCATAAATCGTGGAATTAACTGGATGAAAATATTATTTTTCTCTTTTTCTTTCTAACCAAAGGAGTCATGCAACGGTCTGTAGATAGCTCAACTCTTTCATATTTTGAACATACCAATTATACATTGTACACACTTGTATTAGCTGTAATTTTCTTTGTAAATAAATGTATTTAATAAGGAGTCACTATATTTTTAAATCTAACGCCATGGAATACCAAGTATTCCATACTGCAAAATGTGGGTTTGTACTAAATGTAATACCTGGAAAATTACACTGACTACCCCTTTAGATGTCCTCATAGAATACACGTGGTTACTTTGTACTAGGAGATCTGAAGGGATATCTACCGTTGCTGGGGATTAAAGTATGGAATGCTCGATAATTTTTAAAGTAATATATCTACGAGTATATGATATAGGTAAACATAGAGCTAAATAAATAGATATGCTACGAACTGTTTGAGTGGCCCAATTTCTTATCTACAGACACCAGAGATAAAAACGTAAAATATTGTATTACTTTTTATCATCAAGGAGCGTGATGGATCTCAATTCTCCAGCAACGTTGGGAATAAGAAGCATCTTTAAGGTAATTACGTCGCATTTTCTACATCGCGTTACTCTCCCCATTTACGTTTTTTTTCATTCCATGCCGTCGATAGGGATTCTCTCAAAAAGCAATAAGTTGGCATTTGGAAGGTTACGTAGTTATTGCTAAAGATTATGAATACAGGGCGTGACCAACACCAGAAGAACCAGAGTAAAAATGCCGTAATAATGATTCACATCCACAGGACACGAAAACTGCAAAGCCTTATAGAATATGGAATGTGTTGCCATAAACTTAAAGTCGGTTGCTGCTTGTACAGTTTTTACAGATGGTTTATCCGGTGACCTTTTGTACGACGAAAACGTTGATGAAATACACAATGCAGTTGACAAGGTGAAATTTTGTACAAAGTGAATGGCTCGACTGTAAGGATGCCGGTAGAGGACGCGTTGACCCGCGACTAAAGCCTTGTGTACCCTCTGCTGTTGCCCAATTCTTAATTCAGCTGCTAATGAATGGCTGTTTTATTATTACTAATACATATTCAATCAACATTAAACTAATTTTGATATGAGAATGTAGTTGTCTCATCAATCATGGTCATATAGAACTGTATTGTTTAGTAACATCAGTAGATAGTTATGCAATTTCATAAACCAATATAAATATTTTAGGTCTTCGTCAGTGTAGGCGCTTGTATTTAGGTATAAAATTTACCTACCTATAAAGTACCTACCAGAGGTGACAAATTTGAGAATATTATATATTTTTCGATTTGAGAATAAATATTCTAGAAAATGTTTAGTCATATCATTCTTATAAAAGAGTAGTATTATACGGTTGAGAACATCTTTGTGTCTCACGTAGGCAGCTTCACAACCTCGAATGTTATTTAGCCTTCATGTCTCCTTACTGTTTGAGTGTCGCGAGGTAGTGTTGCGAAAGTTGACAACGCCGTACGTGACGAGATTGCTAAGAATACCATTCCTAGTTAGTGAAGTCGCTTTGCATTTTTAGTTTCCATTTTTAAGCACTTTATGAATGCCTCTTGATATATTGGCCGTTACATTACACTAGCGAGCACTCGAGACAGGCAACAATAGTTGGATAGTGCTGTTAAAAGTATATTGAACGCTGCGCCATAAAACTGATAAGGCAGCTCCAGACTGATGATATCATAAGAAACAGTCGTGTACTGATAATTGCATACCCTTCGGGTCCTTGGAGTCAGTTAATGGGTTCAGTAGTAGTAACAATACGACATTACGACCCACTTGGGTTACCTACACGAATAGCAAATTATGTCCATACACGTCAAACAAATGGGCGCTCGAACAGCAAGGTTGCGGTAAGCGAGTAGATGGCGTAACTACTAAGAATAGTACATATTAACGCAAAACGCACAGCAAACACTGTAAATTCTGCGAGAAACTGCTAAAGTAATGGTTATTTTATTTAAATAGAGACGTAAAGCTCATCCTGGTTAGCCTTGCCTCGCCTCGTACGAAGGTACCTATTTTTTTGTTATTTTTACGAGACTAGATTTGAAACGTAAAAAAGGGAAAGTGATCATAATATCTCTGTTCCACAGGATATAATCACTCGGCGAACACAATACATGGCCTTAGACAAGTATCAAATTTGGTTAGAAAACAATTAATCTTCGTCGAAACGGCAACTTGATAGGCCCAATGCCTAAAGGAATCGTGTTGCGGAATCTTATTAAATATATATAGCGTAGTGGTGTTATTGTTCAGTCATTGTTGTATTTAGCCATTAATAATCTGTCTTGTCAGCGTTGGTAGTGATTAATAAAGCTACATAATGTTTTACAGCGAAAGGCTTTGGAATACAGAACAAACTGCCCTACATTTTTGTTATCTCGCCTAAGTTTTGCTGATAAGTTTTGTTATAACCCTGCGGTCGCCAAGCAAATTGTGTTTATTTATTTATGTCTATCGTGTTTGGAATCGTATTGCTTACACTGACTGAGTAAATGAGTCTGAAGTAGGCTTTGGACACATTCGCTCCAATGCAATAGCGTAGCATATCATAGCGCTCTCCTAATCTTTTTCGGACACTAGGGTGTTCACGGAGAAAGACTAAGAGAGCGGTTTAGGCAAAATTAGCGCGTCGCGTTTGTGGCGCGTAGTACAGTAAGTATTTCAAATCACTCACATAATTTAGTTTAACGTTTAAAACAACACATGCTACACACATGTACATCATCTCACATCTCACAAATGTGAGAAAAATAAGCCGTTTTTTGACGATACTAAATATACCAGTCAAATATTAGTAAATTATAGATAATGTCGTCAAAACCTAGCAAATTCAGCAAAATATAGAATTTAATTCATTCTTGGTAGAGTACTGGTGGTCCAATGGTAGCAAACCTGCCTTCAGATCCTACGGTCGTGTACAGTGTCTAATGGATTTTTCAATCTCTCTGGCTCTCGAAACGGTGAATGAAAACATCGGATGAATCCCGCGGTTTGGTCAGCTCTGAATTTTATTGACCATATGTCTTTCCTGTGGATAAGGCCTACAAAGCTGTGAGCGCATGCTGAGCAAGCCTAAAAAAAACCTGTTCCCTTGTCCTGTATTTGTATTTGCATTTTTTTTTCAAGACAATATTGCTTTAATATTCATGTTTTGTAGCAATTCGGCAGCACCTTATAATAAGTATAGTTCGTTTATTTTTTTATTATTTTGTAATTGAAGTTTAATTTATTACTATGAAATAACGCTGGTATACGTTTATCATTATCTCTTCTACACCCAGGGTATGTTTAGTCTCTCTGCAGTCATACAATTAAATTAGATGCATATTACGTAGATGGACATTTACTTTGTGGCATTTATAATTCTAGTATGTTGTTTAACTAGTTTGAATTAATTATGCTGCTAGGCATTATGAGTGTCAACTCACTTTAGTATAAGCCGACATCGTGCTGAACAACTATGACAGACAAAACGCCTAATTAAAAATAATCATGTTTGCGAATACATCAGATAAATAAAATAAATACCTGATCAATTTGTATTTTAATGTTCCTGATTAAATATCAAGATTATTTTACGATTATTTAAAATGAACATACTTACTTAACAGTAAGAAGTAAGAAGTAAGTCTAAACATTTTAGATACCTACCCACATTAACATGTGGGTAGGTATCTAAAATGTTTAGATCCCAACTGGCTTGTAAAAATATTAATTGCATTTAAATTATTAATAATTATATTAATAATTTAAATGCAAAGATATTTCCAGACATTTCTTCAATTACTTTAAATTTTAATTTAGGCATAAATAAAACGTGTTCATGGTCGTATCTGCGATCATCAATTTTAAAATAACATTGACGACATTGTCTCTGGCGAGCATCGACACACGAAACAACACAAAATTGTTTAGGAAGAATAAACGTTTCAGTTTACAATTGTTGCTTATTTCAGGTGTCCAGGTTGAACGTCCTAGACAGGCTCACTCAAGGCCTAGAGTAGCTCGATCCAGCTGAGTGGTGAACCGCCGCACGGTTCAAGGGCGTCAGGTGAATGCCACTAGTCAAGTTTTTTCTCAACGTCAAAAATTCAAAACCCGCTCACGTGACGACTGGTCTTATCTAAGCCGGATGAACATCGACCGTCGCTAAAATACCCAATGGCTTCGGTCTTAGCTCGGCATCGATCGGAAGATTTGGACGAATTCAGCACCCGCAATGAGTATGCATTGAACTGAATTGCATGCATCAGAGGAAAATATACGATAAACACTAATGTATTACCATCACAAGTGAGTTATATTGAACGCTACCAGCCCGGAAATTCAAATAAGTTTGATAGGTTTATATCAGAGGGTTTCATGAGGGTTCCCCAGTGAACAGCCTAGGTAATATTTTAAACATATTATTGACAACCTTGACGATCGTTCCACAAAGTTTCTGAAGAAATATTACCCCTATCTTGTTAAAAGACTTCTTTCTAACCCGAGGGTTTCTTTAAGAAACAGGAAACGCCTACGTCTCTGTTTAAAACAGTGTCAGAACGATAACGAGCAACAAACGTCTAACAGAACACAAAACAGTTTACGAGCGTACTCTCACACCATAGGACATTTTCTTTCTATTCTCGAGAAAAATAAAATAAAAGAATTCTCGGTAAGAGATAACAAGTTACACCTGCGGGGGAGCCGAATAACTAGCTATAACTAGGTAAGCGCGTAAAACCTTTGTTCTTTCTCGTCCGTGGGCCCGACACGACGAAAAATTATCTTTTTACTTTTTGCTGAGTCGCTCCCGGAGCGGGCAGAGACCGCCCGAGCAGGTAGACTGCTGAATATAATAAACGTTTACTTTATATTATACATGTATACTTTTAGGCTGCTCTGGGAGACCACATGTAGGTACGCTGATACGCAGGTAATGTAGGCATGTGTGGCAACTTTTAAAAGCATTCTCTTGTGGCTCGGTTTGAACATAATTTTAAGCTCACATTAGAGTCGAAGCGTGTCGCATTGCTATTATAACAAAAGAACGTCGCATAATATGTGTATTTTTGATAAAAACGTAGGTATTTAGAGTTACGTTGTGTCGATGTCGTTCAAGGTAACATGAATTTTGAGACACGTTTCCAATCACTTTTAGAGTAACTTACTAATGGCCTTATAAAAATCTGTCAAAAGATAAACAACTTAGTGGTTAACTCGTCTAAGATAAACAATGATTAAACCACTGCCATCTCCTATCAATGGGTAATGACAAACAGTGACAGGACTCATTTTAAAGGAATATTAATGACTAGCGTTTATAAGTAGATATGCAATGTTTATACGTGTTTCGCTTCGACTAAAAATTACCTATTTAACGTCACATGTAAATGTAACTCGCGCACGAAGGGTTCCGTATCATTATCTATGATAAAAACTGCAAAAAAAAGCAGAAGTCCACAGCTGGACATCGGCCTCATACGATTCCAGGAAAAACGATTTGAGCCCTTTTCATCCATCGACTTCCCGCGATCCTAACAATGTCGTCAGTCCATCGGGTAGCATACATCCTACGTTTCGTCTTCCGGTTCGTAGTCTATTCGAGAACCTTTATTTCCCAGCGGTTATCGGTTTTACGAGCTATGATAGGTATATGGGCTACCCATGACCACTTCAACTTGCTGATTCTGAGAACTATGTCGGTGACCTTGGTTCTTCTACGGATTTCATTATTTCCGATTCTATCTAGCAAACTTCCAGAATCGCTCTCTCCATAGTTAGCGACCACGTCTCAGTATCATAAGTCATCACTGGTAACACACCCTGATTATAGCATATCTACTTGGTAGAGGCAATTTATCTTACTAATATTATAAACGCGAAAGTTTGTAAGAATGGATGGATGTATGGATGGATGGATGGCTGTTTGTTACTCTTTCACGCATAATAGTCATAATAGTAACGCTCTAACCAGTTGACCGATTTGGATGAAATTTGGAATAAACATAGATTATAACTTGGATTAACATATAGGCTACTTTTTATCCCGAAAAAATAACGGGAACGGGGAAAAAACTGCTACCCGGGCGAAGCTGCGAGCGGCAGCTAGTACGAGTATGTAGGTACCTATATAAATTTAGGGAGGTCATTTTACACAATGCCACCAAACTAGGTAAAGTACCACAGCTTGTACTATGGAAACCGACTGGTAATTTTTTTCTTAGAAATAGGTACGACATCACGACGACAATCAACACAACACTCAGACACAGAAGAAACATTTATGTTCATCATACACGTATTTGTCTTGTCGGGCAGGTTAAAATCCTACACGGCAGAAGGCAAAGTTACTACCAACTGATTTGCGATAGTTGTAGACTTGAAAATCGATTTTGTCCCCTTCATCACAAACTATTAATACATTTTTTGCACCAATAGCTTCCTCTATACTTTAGTAAGTAAAACGACTACACAATTCTACATTCATCCAAATGGTAAGGGTGCGAGACAAGAGAGGGTGCAATGCGCCCACCGCCACTCACTATCGAATAATGACGTCATACGAATTCCCAAGCTTTTTGCTGGACCATTTTTACAGAGATTCAAATAGACAATACACAGCCGAACATGCAATACAACCAGTTGTACAACATAGTTGTCTTCGTGTATGGTGTAGGCTCTAACTTTCTTGGTACACCCCTACACACAGAGACAAGACTTCAAACATAAAAAGGGTTGCAATTTATGTGAATGAAATAAACAATTCCATCACTAGTACATTTACGAATTCACTGCAGTGGCCAAAATATAACCAGTACTCAACTGACCTAGCTATAATGTGGTTTTGGAAACCAGTAAACCAGGTTGCTCATGCAATGTTGAAGCTTAAGAGAAATAAAAATGCGGCTTAGGAGACAGTACATTCACTAAATGTAGGCCTCCCAAACTAAGTTATTGATCTTATGCAGCCTGCATCTGTCCAGCTATCTTTAGGTTTAGCTATCTTCGTTCTTGTGTTTTCTGGTGTGTGGTCTCCACTGGAAAACTAACAGAGTCCGGAAAATCCTAGCTGCGGAACCCAACCGTGAGATAGGCTCACTTAAAAGGCCGGACGGCTCATACACTAAAACAACAACGGAAACCAACGAGCTCCTCCTCCGCACACATTTCCCAGACTGCCAGATAGACAATGAGAGCTGCTGGCATGCACCTAGCACGGTGACGCCTACGGTAAGTGACTGGACAGTCGCCCAGGCGGTGGTAACGGGGGAGAAACTAAACTGGGCCATAGGAACATTTCAACCATACAAGTCACCTGGTTTAGATGGGATATTCCCGGCACTTCTGCAGTGGAGTAAACAACACCTAGCCAGAATGCTAGTAAACATTCTGAGAGCCTGTTTAGCTTACAGGTACGTGCCACTGCTATGGAGAGAAGTCAGGATACTCTTCATACCAAAACCAGGGAAAACCGACTACACCGATGCAAAAGCATTCAGGCCGATCAGCCTAACATCCTTCTTGCTAAAAACTCTAGAAAGGTTGTGCGATCGGCACATTCGCGATAACATACTCGTACGAACACCAATACACCCACAACAGCACGCATACAGTGCGGGTAAATCGACAGAATCAGCCCTGCACGTAGTTGTGAGTAGACTGGAACGAGACATAGCAAATAAGACCCTGTGTCTAGCAGCCTTTATTGACATAGAGGGTGCCTTTGACAAGACAAATTTCAACAGCATAAACGCAGCGCTGCAGAAGCACAGGGTAGAACCAACGCTGGCAGACTGGATCATAAACATGCTGCAACTCCGAGCGGTAAGAGTTGACACCGAGGGGAAAACCAGAGGGGTGGTGGCGAGAGGCTGCCCGCAAGGCGGTGTCCTCTCACCACTGCTCTGGAATCTCGTCGCAAATGATCTGATCACCAAGCTGAACTCCCAACGCTTCTTCACGGTGGGCTATGCGGACGACCTCGCGATTCTCATTTCAGGACACTTCGCCAGTGTCGCGTGCAACTTAATGAGCAATGCGCTAAAAGTGGTCGAGACATGGTGTACAGAATATGGTTTGACCGTGAATCCAACAAAAACAGTTTTAATAAATTTCACTAACAAAAGAACCCTAGGTTCATATCAGCTTCCCTCCCTTTTCGGCACACAACTTAAACTGTCGGAAGAGGTAAAGTACCTAGGCATAACACTGGATAGCAAACTAAAGTGGGCCACGCACCTAGAAAACAAAATAAAAAAGGCCACCATCTCCTTCTGGCAGTGTCGCAAGATGATTGGCAAAACATGGGGCCTTAGCCCAAAAATAACCCTATGGCTTTACAACACTGTAATCAGGCCTTCACTTGCGTACGGTGCCATTGCATGGTGGCCGCGAACTAGACAAGTAACGGTCACAAACAAGCTACAAAAGTTCCAGAGACTAGCATGCGTGGCGATCACGGGGTGCATGCGGACAGCCCCAACGGCAGCCCTTGAAGCCCTTATAGGTCTCACACCCCTTCACCTGCATGTACAACAAGAGGCAGCTGCGGCGGCCTTCAGACTCTGGGCTTTGAAGCTGTGGCAACAAGATACACTGGCACAACACACCAACATCATAGAAGAATACGCGAAAGATAATCCGCTACTACTCTCTGTGTATGATAGGGTACCAAAGACACGCATAAACACCAAGAGCTACACCACACAACTACACGAGGAGCCGAGTGACAACCCTAACATACACGAACTTAGGATATACACCGATGGCTCCAAAATGAACATAGGCACCGGCGCGGGTACGTTCTCGGAAGACCTTAATATACACAAATCCGTATCCCTGGGGGCACACAATTCCATTTTTCAGGCAGAATGTGTGGGCATAATCCAGGCTGCGAGCGCGGTACTGCGGAGACAGGTAACTGGTCACAACATCAGAATCCTCTCGGACAGCGCCGCTGTACTACAGGCTCTAAACAGGTACGAACACAACTCCGGACTTATGCTACAGTGCCACCAGCTGCTGGAAGAAGTATGTAAGTCCAATAACATCACTCTACAATGGATAAAAGGACACAGTGGATCCAGAGGTAATGACGAAGCGGATGGGCTGGCTAGGCGAGGCTCGGAACTGCAGACAGCAGGGCCGGAGCCGAAAATACCACTACCTTTTAGCCAGATCCGCTCCTGGATCCGTAACCGAACAGCGAGGCTCCACCAAGAACACTGGGCAAGTACACAAGGTTGCAGGCAGTCGAAGGAGGCTCTCCCGTCACTAAATCCGAGATACTCCCGAAAACTCCTCAGCCTCAAGCGTGACAAACTCAGGCTTATAGTCGGAGTTGTCACGGGTCACTGCCCTCTTAACAAACACCTATTCAATTTGGGTGTTACAGACAGTCCACTGTGCAGAGGTTGCATGCTCACAGAAGAAACTGCTGCACACGTACTCCTGGAGTGCAGTAGTGTGGCAACGTCACGTGCATGCCACCTCGGAACACCGCGTACACCTATGGAGGCCTGCACCAGCATCAGCGAGCTGCTGGCCTTCCTGGAGGACATCGGGTGGCTGGACTAGCGACCATCACCCATCACGCAAAAAGGGCCCACCAGCGGCCTAGTTGCGGAAAAAAGTCCGCTCACCAAGTACCAAGTACCAAGTCCACTGGAAAACCTTTCTGCGTTTCCTGTACGTAGCACCAAATTTTGACAGTGGGGAAAGAACTATTACTACCATCGATAGATTCTGTTAAAGAAAGAGGTATGCTGTCTGAGTGCAATGTAAGATGTGAAAATGAATAAGCTTTTAAGTAATAATAAAAAATGTTTTAGGTACAGAGTACCGATTATACATTGTATTCCAATAACTTTTCTAAAGCATATCTTCTGATTGTGACTTCTAATACAAAACAAATATTTGAATCAATCTAAGTTCATATATTATAATGTTATACCTACCCAAACAAAAGTGCAATGAACTGCAGTAACTTCTTAAATAAAAGGTCATTAGGATTCAGCAATACTTATCTCAATGCATCTAAATACAGTTTTTCTAATACATTATAGCCATACTGAAATTCTTAGTTTGTTACTGTCCAGTGCTTCACTTTAGAAAACTTGGATTCCTGCTAATACACCTACTTTTGGCTCCATTGAAGACATAACCTGAACAGTGTAGGACTTTGGTTCTGTCAAATTAGCAGCATGGAATAAGTATGTGCTGTTTTAAAGATTCTTATAGGGTATGGGCCCAGCCTGGGCATACCAGTACCCATAGGTATTTTCTACAAATGTCTGAGTTTTTCATAATCTCAGCCTTACAAACTGTACTGATTGCCATTGGAAGGTTATAGTTTATGTGATACCTACTTAGTTAGGTATGCCTGCATTTGGTAAAGGTATAGGTAGGTACCTATAAAGACCTATGCTACCGTAACAAGAAACTCTTAAAAGGTTTTTATCGATTCATGTGTACATGGTAGATAGGTACGATTCCTAACTATTTAAATGTGTAGGCAGCAAGCACCGATTATTCTAGCCGAGATGAAGTTAGTCTCTTGGCTTGGTTGTTGTAGAAAATATAGATCAGATGTAATATTACGACAAAGGTTTATATAGGTAAGTAGGTACCTACTATTAAAGTTATGGTAGAATATAAGTATAGGTACTCACTTAGTACATAGTTTCTAAATTATTCACAGCCGAAATACTTTGGGATAAAATCATTTTTTACCTTCTTTTTCGTGACTCCACGGTGCCGCTTTCAATTCCCGACGCTGACTATACTTGTTCACAGCACTTATCATCACAACTCGCTATTATTATAAAACTAAGCTAACCATCAAAACTGTAGTAACAAAAATTAAAATAATGAATAGAATACACAAGCGACGGATTATACAAGCTTGGGGTTCGCTGGTTCGTTCAGGTTCGGGACATGACACAAATCGCAAAACAAATCAATGTAAAAGTATTTGAGAGAAAAACGAACAAAAACGTGCGACGCGCATGCGTCCCCGATTCCCTTCCCTTTAACGTATTGTCGGTAAAACAGTTTCATTGAACAACAATCAACATTCGGTTTTTTTGTTATTGACATTAGGGATGTACCTTAGCTAGCATTACAAAATAGTTTAATCGAATCGACAATATTTTTGAAAAAAATTTCACTAACGATCGATACAAAAATAAGACATATTAATGTAACGAGTAACAGCGTCGATCAATGATACCCCTAGATGACGCTATGTGTACATTGTTTTTTCACTTAGATTATTATGTTGTATGTGAGTAATTTCATGTTATATTTGTATTAATTTTTAACTAAGTAGGATAGCACCTTGGGATTCGTTCTGTTATGCTATTTTGTAAGTGAATAAATTGAAATTGAAATAGACGCGTGATTGTATACTCGGACAGCTACATTAGTTTACTAACTAAGTGAGAAAAAAATCATGAACAGTTTTATGTTCAGCTAATTTACAACCATGACATCTAGTAAATACCTTATATCAAAAATTATTATTAGCTGAACTACGAAACCATTGGAACTATTACAGATAGGAGCTCAAGTTAGTACAGTGGATTAAAATTGGACTGTTTTATCGCCTCTTATAGACATACTAAATTTTATGCATATCAAATCAATGATTCAAAAGTTATGTTAACTACCTACGTGTGAAATACGAATCAAAATGGTCCAAGTTCACATAGATCTTTGATCGCATCGATCTCTTGATTAATTATGGCTCTAGCAAGTAACCTTTTTTTACATCAAAATTTAGTTATCTTGAATGTTAACGGTTATTTATTATCGATTAGGATTTAGTTGTGACCAACTATTGGATGTATCGATTTTTCATTTACATTAGTTAGTTTGTAGTATGTATCACAACAATAGTCGGTTAAACAGGTAGAAGAAAACAGCGCTACCTGCATGAAACTGAAGAACTATGTTTCAACTATGTTTTATTATGTGAAAATAGATGTCTCTTAACGAAATAAACGCGTTGGTTGTTCACTTCCCCAGATGGCGCGCATTGCAATATGGTTGTCGTTGTCGGGTCGGGGTCGTGACAGTAGGAATGCATGCGATCAATTTATTTTTAGTTCCAAAAGTATTTAAAAGATGACGTTTTTACGCATACCTACGTATTTAGTTTATTTTCTTGGCATTACAACCAGTTTATAAAAAAGTACTCTGTGATTACAACAGAGTTTGTTACGAGTAACTAATGACGTTATAACTACTTACGTACCTACCTACCTACTAGTTAGGTATGATTAATTACTTAGGTGGTAGGTAGGTACGTTCATTTTCAATCCTTTTCTCGACACAGACTTTGCAGCGTAATCTGATGCAAATTTCTAGCAATTTGTAGGTATACCTACTATACCTAAATAACTAAGCAAGTATAAACTTATACAGTCGGCTTCAAGATTTTTTTCCTAATTGAATTTCTATAGTGGACCCGTAGAAATCCTCAAGAATCCACCACGTGAACACTTGCAATGGTTTGCCAACAGATGTCATTGATCGCTTGTTGCATTTAAAAATTACAGTGCTTTTATCATGGCCGATTAGCGCGTTGAGTACCTACTTAGTACGTATGTTACTCGCTAGATGACGCTAAATCCTAATTTTGAATACTATTATAGATGGAAAACATAAATTTGCTGAACTCAAGCAAAACGCACCGAGCGATGATAGTGCGAACTAGGATACTGGCGTAAGTTAGGTGCTTCATCTACTTCCGTTTTATTAAACCTTACAATGAAATATTTCCTATTCACCTAAGTACCTACCTACCTACCTACCCTTTTGATTTTGATTGTAGTTATGTTGTAAACACGAACGAAATTGATTGTTCATATTTACCGTTCATGAACATGAGTACCTTCATAGTATCTATATCGATATTATAGGTATGCACTTATCTAACTAGGTAGGTTAAAAAAAAAAATTAAGAACTTGGCCAACGATAAAAATAAAAACCTAGTCTGGCTATTACCGTAAGCTCAGCACGACTGCCAACTGTCAAAACGACCTTTTGTGCGCGACAACTATGATATTTAGATTTTTATATAAGTACTAGAAGACAATAATTTAGTAACACCAACTTTCAGCAACAGCTTCCAGATTTGTACAAAGATGCTTTCGTACCCACGGAAATGAAAAGTCTGTACATTAAAGACATTTTTCTGAATCCTTACTGACACATTCATTTCTTTGCCTTTTTATGATGTGAAATTTCTGAAATGAATGTGTCTGAGTGGTATATGTTTTCTAAGTATGTATTTACAAAAAAAAGTATATAAGCATTCTATCAGCTATCTGACTTCCACAGTAGGTACAAGCTTAGCTAGAGGTTAGAGGGCGTTGTGTGAATGTTTGTCTATAATTTTAATTATTCTATACACTACTGTATTTTTTTGTAGATATTTAATCAGATATGAGTAGTTTCCATCGAGTTGCCGTGAGTCTAAAAAGTGCTCCATTTAAAACAACATACTGACTTGTCATCCGAAAAGACACACCCACCATATTTTATTTCCTATCCAAAATTTTGCGCTGATATTACCTTCTTATAAAATTACCTCAATTTTTCGCCGTCAAAGCTACAAAGGGCGAGGTCGCTACCTACTTCCTCGAGTAGCCCTATTAGGTCCAGACCCTCGCCTTTGTCAGCCACTGGCTTGTGACGTGTCTTTGAGACAAGTATTGGGCCGTTTCTTTGAGACATCAAAGGTACTTTTACGTAAATGGGGCCAAGGAGTCAATTTGCTAAAGGGATTTTGTAAGGTAGAGGTACGATTGACTACCTAATCATGCTTATTTTTGGGAGATGTAAAATAATAAATAATATACCGTTCTACATATCAGTTTAAAAAATTTACTGCTCATCTGATGCAAAGACTATCAGATGGTATTGGCGTCTATGGTAGCTGCAGTGGAGGTCCCGGCGTAGACTCCATTGTCTCCCATGGATGTCGTAAGAGGCGACTAAGACAACGTACCCAGGCGGCCTAAGATAATGCAGCGCGACAAAAAATTTTGTACTCGTTATCTCGTGCAAAATAGAGATATCTCTTTATATGTTCCTGTGTTAACATGCCAGTGGCAAAAATCTATCTCGTTCTGTCAAATGAAGACTTAATGCTAATGTTTAGCTTATCTGTGGGTCTTTTATCTATAATTTCTAAAATATCCATCAATAGAACAAGTATCTCGTGTCAAGAGCGACATATCTCGCGTTGCATATTTTAGCCCGGCAGGAGATAGCCAGTAGCATCTCCTTAGCACTGCGGTCATCAATCCACCTGCTAGACGTGGTCACTATAGCCAACGCCCACATTTGAGGGAGTTATTTATCCAGTAGTGGATATATTTAGCTACATGATAACTGTGGTAGAGGGAACAAAGACTTTAGCAGTCTTATTTTTAGGAAGCCTTATGGATTTTGACAGGGATTTTTGGATTTTTGGTGGGTATTTTAAGAGCTTTATTACCACACTAAGATTAATTAAGTTAAACAGCATTTTTTTTATGGTAACCATCACGTGCCCTACTTTATTCGTCTAAGCCTACGATGCACTGCTCTGCGCCAATTAATCTCAGGCATATAATGTGTTAAACCTCATGTGCCTGTAATTTCATTGGCCCAGACCCTTCAAACCAGAGCATAGCAAAGCTGCTTGGCGGTAGATAAATATGGTGGTAGTACTTCGTAATTAAATCTTAATCCAAACATTGGTTTCCAGAATCGGATGACCTGGATACGACGGAGGCTGTGGGAGGGTGTGCGAATCGATGTGTTGCCATGGCGACCGCGACGTCTGCCGAGGAGCCTGCGCTCTACTGTCCCTTTCTGTCTCGCCTTGATATCATATCACCTACTTCCAACCTTCAAAAAGCTCTACAAACCTACCTCCCTAAACTGAAATGCACCTTTCTTCTGTTTTTACTAAGACTTAAATTTCAGTGATAGAATAGTGGAAAGCTGACTTTGCAGAAAAGCAATGAACATCTTCGAGCCATTTATACTAAAGGAAGAAACATCTATTCGATTCAACAAAGTCTAAACTACGGTTTCAGGGTTCAAAAAAAAGTGTTATAGTCAAGAGATAAGGTTCATTTTTCCTTGAAAGGTGGGATGCGATTGTATAGGTGAGTTGTCTATGTGTATGTGGTCTGTGGGTGGCTGAACAAGATATTATGGGTTTGTAAAATCTGTTAACATTTGGCCCCTAATTTATGGGAAGGGTAAGGTAAAATCTGTTTCGTTGAGGTGTAGTAATTAATAATTTATTTTTGTTTTGCTTTATTTGCGGTCGGGAGGAACTAAGGAAGGGTTGCTGGAATGTGATTCTGAAGGTTGCTTCAACCGGAAATTGGATACTGTTGGTTTGTACGTTTGAGTTTTGATGAACAAATTTATTTTTAGAAAGTTACGGAAGCTGTTCGGAATGATTATAGAAGATTGAGACTGAATTTAATTTAAATACAATATAATAAAATGTATTCACAGAAACAACGCATATAAGTATTTTATCAGTCAACTGGTTCCCATAGTACAAGCTTGACTTAGTTTGGGGCTAGATGATGTGGTGTAAAATTGTCCAAAAATATTTATTTATTTTATTTATCTATACTTCTATACTAATATTATAAAGAGGAAAGATTTGACTATATGTTTGTTTGTTTGCATTGAATAGGCTCTGAAGCTACAGGGCCGATTTATAAAATTATTTTACCGTTAGCTACACTATCGCCGGGTGACATAGGCTATATTACATTTTCAAAATAATTAGGGATCCTTGCGTAAACCCGTGCGAAGCCGAGACGAACCACTAGTATTTAAGAATAATTATATCAAGCAAAGTCACAAGTAAGAAGCTTGTATTACAAACCAAGTTGCTATTGTTACTCAATTCAAACAAAAACAAATCGCTACCGAAATTCTTTCTAAATATGTATTATCAAACCCCCAACCATAAATCACACATAAAAAGACAAAGTGACTCCAGTCAGTATCTACCATCAACCTTACACCACAGATTAGTGAGCAGTCACTATTGCCAAGCGTTCATTATATTTTTTTTTCTAATGACCGGCTGGTCGTGTGTCACGGAACACGCTAATATTTATGTAAATTGCAGAGAATATGATTAGTCCTCGCCGCCTCCCCTGCTGATAATCATATTTACGGCTTCCCCCCCTTTACCACCCTTACGGGATGGGGGAGGGGGAAACCGCCTACGTGGTCTACGTTGTAAACTTCTCGTGAGCGGCGGATTCTTTGTTTTTAGGGTTCCGTATCCAAAGGGTAAGACGGGACCCTATTAGTAAGACTCTATCTGTTTGTCTGTCCGTCTGACACCAGGCTGTATCTCATGAACCATGATAGTTAGAGTTGAAATTTTCACAGATGATGTATTTCTATTGCCGTTAAAAACAAACCCAAAAAAACGTAATAAAATAAATATGATTTTTTTTGCGTTTTTAAAGATAATGGGTACGGAACCCTTCATGATGAGTTTAACTCACTCTAGGCCGGTTTTTTCATTTACGTTTTCCGGATAACGGATTTCAGTTTGCAAGCTCGAACTTTTTGTATGGACATATTATGATACGCTTATCATAATAACCCCTAGCGGCCTATGTACCGACATACCCTTCGACTATGTGTCGAACTTTTTGTATGGAGATACACTACTACCGAGTAGTGTATCTCCATACAAAAAGTTCGAGCTCACAAACCGAAATCCGTAATCCGGAAAACGTAAAAAACTCAGAATCGTCCTACTGTGCGTTCGTAGTTCGTAGCACTTCGGATCGTCTACGAGATTCGTAGACAATGGCTACAGAATTATTGTGTACCTATTGCTCTAGACTCCTTTAAGTAGGTATTTCTATTTTCGTGACCAAAATTTCTTCTAAGTTACGTTTGCTAAACCCAATTGCAGAAAATGGAAAAGGCCTTCAAGAAGAAGGAATTAAATTCTTCAAATTAGATAAATAAGTTAACTAACATTAGATATATTTTTTTTTTTTTTTTTTTTTTTTTTTGTTATAAATTAGCGTACAAACAATGTACTCTAATATCATTACAATCTAGCCACAATGTAGGCTAATGAGTAATTTTAAGTTAACTTAAATTGCTAGCATAAATTATTGTTCTAAGAATGTGTCCAATAACACGTTTCTTACTGTCTCTATTTAAGGCGAAGACACTCTGTTGTTGTGTTCTTATATTCTGTAGCACTTGCTTACACTAACACTACATTACACTTATAATTTACATTACACTAACTCAAAAGGCTTTTTCCTTTTGAGTCTTCTCACTAGGTTCGTATTGTCAAGGAGCTGGATGGCCTCGACATTCACATGATGAAGAAGTCTTTGCTCGTGAGCTTCTGCACAGTTTTTAATTACACTATCGACGAACTCTATGTTAAGGTCCCGATGGAGATCGTCATTTCGTACGTACCAGGGTGCGTTCACTATTCCTCTGAGTACTTTATTTTGAAAACGTTGGATAATCTCTATGTTGGTCTTTTTGGTACAACCCCAAAGCTGTATACCATAGGTCCAGACTGGCATAAGGACTTGTTTGTATATTAATACTTTGTTGTGTACAGCTACGGTAGAATTTCTCCCTAGTAGCCAGTACATCGTTTTGTATTTTAGTTCCAACTCATCTTTTTTTTTCTTGACGTGTGTTTTCCAGCGTAGTTTTGCGTCAAGCGTCATGCCCAGATATTTTGCCGTATTTTCATATGGGATGGGCGTGTTGTTAATAAAAATTTGATGATATTCATCTTTTTTATTGCTGAAATTGACATGAACCGATTTAGATTCATTCAATTTAATTCTCCATTGAGTTGTCCAGACATGGAATTTTGTAATTGCTATTTGAACCTTTTCTGCTGCTTCTGCGTGCGAAGCTCCCACAGCCATTATTGCAGTGTCGTCAGCAAAGGTCGCAATGGCACTAGTTTCTAGTTCTGGAATATCACTAGTGTATAAAAGGTACAGGACCGGGCCTAATACACTTCCTTGTGGCACCCCAGCATGAATTTGTTTAATTTCTGAATAGGCTTCTTCTTGCCTAACTCTAAACACTCTATCAGTTATGTACGATTGTAAAATATCTGCGTATGGCGTAGGCAGTATTTTTCTTAGCTTTAGTATAAGGCCTTCATGCCAGACTTTGTCAAAGGCCTGTGCTACATCAAGGAATACGGTAGAACAGACTTTTTTATCTTCTAGTGTTTTTTCAATTATATTCGTGATTCTGTGTACTTGGTCTATTGTTGAGTGTTTCTCTCTAAATCCAAATTGATGCTCTGGTATGATTTATATAACATTAGATATATAACAAAACCTTCACTAACAACAGTTATTTTAATTAAAAACTTAATTTGTAACTCAGACAAGAGATTTGAAAATAAAAACAGGCTTTTTTATTGTTATTATTGCTCTAGACTAGAGCTTTGATGATGTAGTGGGAGCTACATCTTTTGATCCTAAGGCTGTGGGTTCGAAACCGGCCGTAGACTAATGGATTTTTCTATTCAAAAAACTTATGTCCGCAATGTCAGCGTTCTCAAACGGTGAAGGAAAACATCGTGAGGAAACCAATTGGTTTTCTAGCAGCGGCGATGGACTTGCAACCTGTCACGTAATACTAATTACTGTAAAATGTGGGTATATGCCAAATGAAATAACTGGGCGTATCTCTGACTACCCCCTTTAGACGTCCTCAAAGATCGTGCTATGCTAACATAGTTATTATACTTAATAAATTTGAACAAAAAATGCTTCATGTTTTTTTTAACCAAAATATACTGCTAATACAAAATAAGAAACCATGTTAAGGCAATCATTATATGGTCGTCATTATAAAATCGCACGAACGTTGTAAATTCAAAACAAGTGAAATAATAAAGTTAATTATGAGGGCCAAATCGTCATAACCCATAACTTCAATTTCTTACCTAAAATGTCCTCTCTCTCAAAGGAGACCTCTAAACAAAATACTTAAAAATGAAAATGAAAATTTTATTTATTACTGTAAAACAAGATACATAACAGTTTGAAAAGTTTGCATATAGGTAACTTATTTTACAGACAGCGAACAATAAACAGTTTATTTTCTATTAGCTTCCTAACTAGGCATAGCCTATATCGAGGAAACTTTGATACGATAGGGTTTGGGTGGGTATGTTGCTAGGTCTGTGAAGTTCAAACTTCATTGATGATGAAGGATACGAAAGATCGCAGTGCTCAAAATCGTTCTTCCTTTCAAGCTGATGATAATGATGATGATGACTGAAGAAATAAGTTTGTGCCAAGAACTCATCTACGCACCAAAGGGTTCCGAAGCCCGTATAGTCTACATTACCAAGGGAAACTTGTCTCTCCTGTTACCTAAAACGTAAAGTATGCTAATAGGTTACTGTTGCCAGATGCGTAACAGAGCGTAGGATTTCGTGGTTTCATACAGTTAAATAAGCTTGGTAACTTTGTAAGTACTTTTTAGTGTGAGCTAAATTATGTAGGTAATTGGAACATTGACAAAAAATATGTAGGCTTGATGTGGTAAGGTAACGAAGGGGTAGGTGGTACGTAGTGAGTGAAGCGAGCGGCTCAAGCACGCTTAGACAGTCAGCGTATAGCCGCGGTCGAGTCGACGACTTGAGACAGCGTGCGGTCACTATTTCCCGCGTGAAAATCGCTTTCCCCGCGGTCGGGCCGCGGCACGTGAGCAGTGTCCCACCGACCGCTCGCGTGACACGCCGCTCCTCAGACCACACGTCCTCAAACCATCCCGCAGGCACGTTCGCTCCCGACGCCCGCCCGAGCGCCACTGCCGCCCGCGACACCCCTCCCCCCTCCCGAATCACAAAACTTTTAAATAGATTCTTACTGTGTCATCGATCGACATCGCGGTAAATAATTGAGGATACTGTCCTGTTTACTGTAGCGGTGGAGGCGATGCGGTCGAAGGCGGTGGCGAGGCGGCTTCACGCGCAAGGTGAGTACTTTACTCTAAACTTTTTCTAACAAAAGGCGCCCTTCTGCCTGTTCAAGGCCCATTCCCTTGCTAAATGACAGGTACTTAGTTACAACATGGTTTATACTGGCCGAATACAAAAGCATTCCAAACTAAAAAAAGAATACTACTCGAGACACTGGCCGAATATAAAAGTATTCCAAAGAAAATAAAAACTTAAAAAGTTTGTTTCTATATGTACATCATAACCACTATTCCAGATTTGAATCTGACAGCCTGAAAACGTAAAGCTCTGTTTACATGAGCGGGGGTATATGAAGATGCGCAGTACGTGAATAGATAAGGACAGTGCGATGCGCTCAGCGCGCGTTGTGATTGGTCGGTGCCTCCCCCGCTGACAAGATAGCGAGGGACATCCTCCGTACTTCGCTACGCGATAAACAACTCTAACATTACTCGTTTAAGTGTACATTCGCTTGTGTTTAGTTCTCGGAGGGATGTTCCCTCTGTTGTCATTTGTCATTGGATGAGTAAAGAGGCTTTTCATTATGTACTTATTTATTTCATATGTATGTACATATAACTTCTTGTTCAGTATACGTTTACTGAAATGTTTTAAGATAAACGCCTTTTAAAGCCCTTAAATGACAGTTAACTTGTAACACCTGTATACCTCAGGTTTATGAACGCACGGCAGTGCACCTTAGGGCACGTTTATAATAGGTGATTGTAACCACTTAACATCAAGTTAGCCATTTTTTCGGAGCTGAGACGAAATTATCACTAAAATTTGATTATCAAAATTGGTCTTGTCTAGAGTTTCAGTTTCGAAGAAGATTGTCACGTTCGAAATTTGAATTTGATGATATTTCGGTATGAGGATTGGGCCTTAGATTTCTACAATGTTTCATGTACCAACACAGTGTAGGTATGTGTATATCTATATACACTAGCCATAAACTACCTCGTAAAGTGATGATTGGTTATTGCATACAGCCGTTGTGCAAGTGTTGTTTTGAAAAATACTGTCTTGCTACTGATAAAATTGTTTATAGAAAAAAATATAAACTTTTTAATCAAAACCTACCTTATAGAAAAAAATCTCGATATCACAAATTAATGTGTGTGGTGTCGGTGAAATTTAAGGCATGAGGCTTATCACCAGTATGCCTCAGGTTAGTAGGGTAGTGCATCGTAGGGCACGTACCTAGCATGCGTGACCTACAAGTCAATGTTTTTTATAGAATGATGCGAGATCGATTCCCGCCTTGGGATAAATATTTGTAGGATCTGCAAATATTTATTCCGGGTGTTCTGGGTATTTTCCATGTATAATTAAAAAAATATGTATGTACCTATGTAATGTATTGTATTAAGTATATCAGTCATCTAGTACCCATAACACAAGCTCTGCTTAGCTTGGGGCTAGATGATGCTGTGTGGATTGTCCAGCATTATTATTATTATTCTAGTGCATATGACTATACGTTCAAATATAACATTTAGCTTATACCCATATTTTGCAATAGTAGGTAAGTACATGCCCATGTGATACTATGAGGACATTGTTTCGTAGACGGTCTACGAGGCGTAGCAGTTATCACTTATTGAAGCTACGAAGAGATACCGTATCGTAGTTCGTAGATACCTTGAAATATCTCGTGCCGTACAAACGCATCTAGTAGGCAGATTCTTAGTTTTTTACGTTTTCCGGATAACGGATTTCGGTATCCGGAAAACGTAAAAAACTCAGAATCCGCCTACTGATTCGATTGGAGGTCAAATTCTACACGTCACGTCATCTAAAGAAGCACATTGCTAGACATAGGCTAGAATATGGATTTAGGAGGGGTTACCGTAGTGACCACGCTTGGCAAGAGGATGGGATACGATATCCATGGAAGATGATGGAGGGCACATCATTCACATTTAATTTATAATACACACACAGACAGCCGTCACCAGTTCGTAGTAGCCCTACCTTCTGCGCTGTAGGTGGTGGGTTCGATCCCCACCGAGAACAAACATTTGTGTGATGAACATAGATGTTCGTTCTGTGTCTGGGTGTTATACTGTATTCTAAGTATGTATTTACTAAGTGTTTATTCTAAGTGTGTAAGACGGGGGGGTCAGGTTTACCTGACACTGTACAAAATTATTATGTACAGTCAAAGCTAGTGAAGACATCGGTGGAACTGGCTATGTACGGGATAGCCAGTCCCCACGAAATGCCGATATATGTCAAGTGCTACGCCTGTGTGACAAGGCTTCAAGAGGGCACCACTAGCCAGTCCGATCTGCCAACGTCCCCGTTCGTGCTCCCCGGGCAATGCTGCGCCTATCCCCCGCGAGTGTCACGTATTTCTATAATCCTCGTAGGCGCAGTAGCAGACTGGAGAAGGGCAAAAGGCGAATATTCGGCGCCTTAAAACCGAACAATCCGTACAGAAGAGGTTACAGCGGCCTAGGGATCTAATCAACCCCAAAAAAGACTGGTGCAGAAGGCAAGGGGAAACCACTGCAACTAGAATCCCAAGACAGTCAACATGAAAGTTAAAACCAAGAAATCACGATTGCCATGCGAACCGCTTAGCGACCGGCGCCGCGCTGCTTCCGGGGCACGCGGTGGTAAATGTGCTACCGGCCATGGAGGAGTAGGCAACCAGGCTCACCATGGAAAACCAACTACTGGAACATCTACTAAACTGCGACAAATCCAGACGATAGGAACGTGGAATGTACGCGGCCTCCTAAAACAAGGAAAGCTCACTATATTAGAGAAAGAGATAGATAGATGTGGCTTGAATATATGTGGACTCAGTGAAACTCATTGGAAAAACAGCGGGCATATTTCGACCGACACCCACGTCATTTATTTCTCTGGCAATGACAGCTGCAGTGAAAATGGGGTTGCATTTGCCATTCCTAAGCACCGTAAAAGTTCTGTGATGGGCTACGAACCAATTAGCGACCGGATAATAAGCATCAAAATTAAAGCTTCCCCGATGAACCTAAATCTGATACAGGTCTATGCCCCTACTAGCACCTCAAGTGTTGAAAACATAGAGAAGTTTTATTTGGAGCTGGAAACTGCTATGGCGAAAATCCCCAACAGAGAGTTACTTATGGTTTTGGGTGATTTTAACGCCAAAGTTGGAGAAAATGCCCATCTACTTAGCAACTGTGTAGGAAAGTTTGGCCTAGGAAGAAGCAATGAAAGAGGTGAACGCCTCATACAATTTGCTACAGAAAATAACCTAGTTATAATGAATAGCTTCTTTCAGCATCATCCACGACGATTATATACCTGGATATCGCCTGGCGATAGATGCCGCAACCAAATCGATTACATTCTGATTCGCTCACGTTGGAAAACTTCGATCAAAAATGCCCATACACTACCTGGGGCTGACTGCGGATCAGACCACCAACTCCTGGTTTCGAAACTGAAACTAAAACTTACAGCAGCTAGATCCCATGACAAGCAAAATAAAATAGAAGTTAAAGACAGCTCGAAGTTTATAGCAGTTGTTAAACGGAATCAGGAGAAATGGGCCTACCAAACTCAAGAAACACCTGATGCACTTTGGGAGCGAGCAAAAACCTGTATCATAAATGCAATATCTGAGTCAAAACCACCACCTAAACCGAATAAAAAACAACATTGGATGACTGACAATACTCTAGAATTAGTAGAGAAAAGGCGTAAGTGGAAAGCAGAAGGTGCTGATTATAGGGACATAAACAGACTATCTGCCCAGATTCAAGCAAGTTGTAGGCAAGACCATAACACCTACTTTAACAAAATGTGCGAAGAGATAGAAACACACGCAGAGAAATACGAAACAAGAGATCTTTATCATAAGATTCGTTTCATCACGAAAAGTCTGCCTTGCAAAACGTGGGCAATCGAAGATAGTAATGGCGAAACGATAACAGAGCTGGAACTAATTTCTGAGACCTGGAAAAATTACTGTCAGTCTCTCTTTCGAGACCCACATTCACAAAACTTTCGAGATACTGAACCTGACATTCAACAACTTGAACCAGAGATTCTGAAATCTGAAGTTGAACACGCTATCAAACGCTTGAAAAATGGCAAAGCCACAGGTAGAGATTCAATCCCCATTGAAACCATAAGAGCTTTAGGTGAATATGGCGTCCATATCTTTCACATAATCTGTAATAGGATATGGGATACTGGAGTTTGGCCATCTGAATGGACTCATACAGTTTTCATACCTTTACATAAGAAGGGCTCGACGAAAAAGTGTAGCAATTACCGCCTTATTGCACTAATTTCTCACGCAAGCAAAATCATGCTACATATTCTTAACGAGCGACTTAAGGCCTATCTATCCAAAGAGATTGCACCAGAACAAGCCGGTTTCGTTAAAGGAAAAGGCACTCGAGAACAAATCTTCATTGTTCGCCAGATTATTGAAAAGGCTCGAGAATTTAACAAGCCAACTTATATATGCTTTGTGGATTTCTCTAAGGCATTTGACTCGGTAAAATGGCCAATAATGTGGAATACATTAATAGAAATGGGCACGCCGACCCACCTAGTACACATTTTAAGACGTCTCTATGAAGAAGGGACAGCCTCAGTTCGGACAGACGACATTCTATCAGACGATTTCCATCCCAGTGCAGGTGTCCGTCAAGGCTGTATATTATCACCGCTTCTTTTTAACACATACACCGAACTTATAATGCGAATCACTCTGGAAGATTGGACAGACGGAATAACGGTCGGTGGCTACCAAATTGCAAACTTACGCTACGCAGATGACACCACATTATTTGCAAGCAGTGCTACCCACATGGAGGAATTGCTTCTCAAAATGGAACGTGTTAGTCTAGAATTTGGTTTAAGGATTAACCGAAGTAAGACTAAAATGATGATAGTGGACCGCGCAAATAACAACTCGCCAGAAGTTACTCAAATCGCCAACTGCTTAGTGGTCCAGTCATACATATACCTTGGCACTTTAATCACAAATAATGGAGGCTGTGTAGATGAAGTAAAACGCCGTATGGCAATAACTAGAACTGCAATGGATAAGCTTAAGAAGGTATGGCGGAATCGTAACATCACAAAAACTACTAAGATCCGGATCGTTCTTACACTTGTATTCCCCATATTTTTGTACGCTGCAGAGACGTGGACCTTACGAGAAGTTGAGAAGAAGAAGATAGACGCTTTGGAAATGTGGTGTTGGAGACGATTGCTTGGAGTGTCATGGACTGAGTTTCGCACCAATGTATCTATACTTGAGGAACTAAACATCAAACAGCGTCTATCTAATTTGGTACAATCTCGTATTCTGAAATTCTTTGGACACGTCTCGCGGCGAGAAACTGACTCGATCGAGCGCCTTGTAGTTCAAGGACGAGTGGAGGGCACTAGACCGCGCGGTAGGTCGCCCATGCGGTGGATCGACCAGGTTAAGTCTGCGGTAGGCGGCCCCCTACATGAGTGCTCTAGAATGGCAGCAAGCCGGGATGGATGGCGGGATATCGTGAGGCGTGCCACTGCCCTAGACAAAAAAAAAAGTAAATAAAAATAACATGATGACCACGACCGCTCTGCCAAGAGCGTAACGACTAAGAAGAAGAAGTATGTATTTACGACATAAGTAAGTATATAAGTATTCTATCAGCTATCTGGTTCTCATAGTACAAGCTTTGCTTAGTTTAGGACTGGATGATGTAAAAATGTCCTCATATTTATTTATATCTTATATATTATATTTACTTATATCTTATATATTATATTTATGAAGTGGGATTGGGCTGGTCATGTCTGCCGCATGCCAGGTGTGCTGTGGGCAAAGATAGCCACCGATTGGCTTCCTGACACAGCGAGAAGGCGACGCGGCAGACCCAAAACGGAGATGGCGGGACGAGCTCGACTATTTTCATAGGGACTGGAAAGACTTAGCGCAGGATCGGAATGTGTGGAGAGAATGGGGAGAGGTCTTTGCCCAGCAGTGGGACACGGAGGGCTAATAATAATAAGAATAATTTTTTATATCTGCAATGCTTGGAGAATGGAAAACTTATTTAATTTAATTTCAAATATTGATACGAGTGGTCATGCAGATATATTGAATACGGACATAAACATTATATCAATATCCATATCTGGCCAGTTTTATCGTGTCATTAAAATGAAACATGAATAGTTTGGTTTCGTCACGCCCGTCCGCCATCGTTGTTTTATGTATTTTTATAATCTGAATACGTTTATGTCTGCAGGTAGGCGAAGTATGTCATAAAACTTACTGCAGCTTGTAGTGCGTAGGTATGTTTAAAAAAAACAGTGACGTTTTTTTTTTTTACCTTTGGACAACATTAAAGGAGTATAAAAATTTTCATTTTTTTGTAAGCAAATAAAAAAAAGTGTAGGGTCCAGTTTATCTAAATCTAAATATATAAAAATCTTCTGTCTATTCGTACCCGTTAATGTAATAAGCCTATAGCCAGGAGAATTATAAATAATAAATAAATAATGCTGGACATCCACACAGCATCATCTAGCTCCAAGCTAAGCAGAGCTTGTGTTATGGGTACTAGATGACTGATATACTTAATGCAATACAATATTACATACGTAGATATTTTTTATTATACATAGAAAATACCCAGAACACCCGGAATAAATATTTGCAGATCGTACAAACATTTTTCCCAAGGCGGGAATCAAACCCGCAACCTCCTGCGTCGCAGGCGGACATTCGCCTACCGTGTCACATCGGTCGTCACGAGTATCGTTTTTAAAGTCAGAGAAACGATAAAAATGCTCTAAATTCAATTTTTAAAACGCAGTTTGAGATATCTTTATAGGCTAGAGCCTATAAAACCCAACCCAGGAGCTTGGGTAGACCCAAGAACCTGTTTTAGACTTATAATATCTATAATCAGAGTATATGAGGTTAATGAACCTGGGAAGTTATATTTTACTATACATTATGATATAAGGAGCGCATGTTGTATATAAGGCAGGTATATGATGAGAAACTCGAACTGAGAGTTGCCCTTTGTATTGAATGTGTCTGACTGTTGGCTGATTGAATGTGGTCAGTGGTCGAGCTCAATAATGGGTTTATTTACACTGCCTTAAGACAGTATTATAGTTGATTTTGGAGTAGTTATACCAATTTTGAGTCTAATATTTCATTGTAACAAGTTTTTGGGTTTTGCTCTGGATAAGCACAGGTTAGGCTAATTTTTTTTGTGTAGATAGGTGGTGATAGACCCCACCTTCTGATCCTAAAGTCGTGGGTTTGAATACAGTCGAGCACCAATACATTTTTCTATGTGCTTAATACCACTACTCTCAAAAGGTGAAAAAATACATCGTGAGGAAACCAGTTAGTATTCTAGCAGTGGCGATGGGCTTGCTACCTGTCACGTTTGGAATACTAACTACTACTAATTTGGTACTTACCAAATATAATATTGAACGTTCCTCTGACTACCCCTTTAGACATTCTTGACTAAGAGATCTTAAGGGATATCTACCATGCTTGGGGATGGTAGAAATCCCTCAAGTCAAGATGTTTTTTATTTGTTTATACAAAGTCAAAGTCAAGTCAAAAAAGCATTTATTCAGTAATATCCGCAGGGATCATCTTGAAACTTAATATAACCGTCAAAGTCAAAGTCCTGTGGTTCAACTCAAAAATTACATTGAATTTATGCAGTGGTTGATTATAATGTGAAAAATCAAACTCTCGGTCATGCACTGAAATGTTTTGTGAACAATTCGAATCGATCTTAAACAAACAGTCCAGGGTTAACGAATCTCAGTTTGCTTTCCGGACAATGGCGATGTCTTCCATAAATAACCTGAACAATATTCAATAACCGGGGTTTATTTCTCCAGGAATAGCTGTCGTAAACCGCCAGACATACCTACGGACGGATCCTCGAATCACAATAACGCTGGAGCTCAGCGGAATCCATAATCTTATTTTTGTACCGCACCGCGAAGCGTGAATTTCGCAATTACGCCAACTGAAACCCCTGCACTCGAACAACGTCTCTATCTCTCACGATACAAAGACGAAAATTGTGCGAGGAGTACATTCTTAAAATAAACAGTTCTTGTCTTTACGCGTGCGATTGTAGACTTTATCTCCAAGACGGAGGGCTGTGATGCAGAGAGATGCATGTACCGCGTGAAAGGCGACTCTTTGCGCCGGTGAGAGGGCAGATTATGCGTCGCAGATGTCGTCCATTGTTCCCTCCTATAATTTTATCGAATATGATTTACGATCGATTGTTCGCGTGGTGGACAGTAGAGGAGGCACGGTGTGCGTGCGCGTACGCATGTGTGCATGGTGCGTGCTCCACCGGGCATCGTAACTTACCTGCAGATGGCGTTAGGATGTGACGAGACTCGGGCCACGGCACCCTCGTAAATTAACAAATGACGCGACGTCTTGAGAGGTTCTTTTGTTTTGCTTCGTGGACATTATGACTATTGACTACCTCAAAGTATTTATCGTTATTTCAGTCATTTGAGACTGGATTTTAGACACATTTAGACGGCCGTCACAAGGCAATGTTTTGCTATAGGCTATGGTAACCACTTAACATCAGGTGGGCCATACGCTTGTTCCATCAGCAAATTGTATAAAAAAAATCATGTTTACCAAGATATACATACCAAGATATATGTTTACATAATATAGGGTCGGCGCAAAAAATCTTCTCGGTCGTTTTGACAATTAGTGACATTATTTACTTGGTGACATGGTTGTAATTAGGTTGAACTCAAAACTGTTTACCACTTCTTTCTCACTTCGTTAGTAAAAAATGTAGCTGTCTTATCAAATATTCACGCAGATGGTTTGTAGCTATGATTTACTATGTTACTCGTCATCTAAGGGTGTCATTGATCGAAGGATACAAATATTTATTTACCAAAAGAAAGTGTTAACAGAGATATTACCTGCATACGCATGAAGTTATCACATTAAAAACGTTCTGAATAGAACTTTACCACAACCAATTGACGTTACGTATATGCAGTCTAAGCTGCTATTAGTTATTTGTTCCGTGGCAAATTGTTTTCCGGCACAATTAAGATTATGTTTCAATACTCTATAAACCTTAGAACAGCCACTGGGGTGTAAAATATAGGGAAATATTGAAAATGTTAATTTTAAGTACTGAACACATTGACAGGTGAAGTAACAACAATACATGAGTTATATAAACATGCTAGATTGCAGCTATTGTATGCAGGCTGGTCGAAAGCCGTGCTTTGGACGTATCGTACGTTTTATATAACCAAATAGATTTAGATTTTATTATTATCCCAAAAGTTATTTCTTATATACTATTACGCTTCCGATTGACACTGATCTGGATCAGTTAAGCTATCTTTAGATAGAGTAGGTGCCGGCGAAATTACAGGCACATGACGCTTAACACCTGTATGCCTTAGGTTGATGGACACTGAGGAGTGCATCGTAGGGCATGTTCCTAGCAAGTCTGTCCTACCAGGCAATACTTACTTTACTTACTACTTTAATACTTTGTTATAGGTGATGGTAACCACTTAACATCAGGTGGACCATCTGATTATTCTATCAGCAAGTTGTATAAAAAAAAACGAGTGTGCTTTAGACCACACGACTGAAGTAAAACTTCTTTAATATACGAAACGTAGCTAACTGGCTATGAGAGAAAGAGAGAAAGAACAGTGCTTTCATACCCCCTCCATGGTAGCGTTAAACGCTTAACGCAACTTTGTTGGAAGTCGCATTAGAAGTTTTACTTCAAAAAGTTTCACCATTTTGTTTACATACACGGTTCTGAGGACCTAACACATTAGTCATTTGTATCATTAACGTATCCTACCGTAATCAAAGTTATAATAATAATATAATATAATAAAATAATAAAATTTGTTTATTGACGTAAAGTTTTTTACACTAAAGTTTTTAGTTACACTGCGCGGCGACTTAGCAACACGTTGCAATTCAGTTATCCATACCACGCAATGTAATTCAAATTTCAAACTTATTATCTATGCGTGATTATCAACTCATCCCGCCATCTTATTTTTGATCTACCGCGTCTATTCAACTAATGTTCAAATATTATATGCAATTGAAATTCTATTCTCACAACCGAACAAGAGTGTGTAGCAGAGTTTAATTACAGAGTGAAGCAAACGAGGTCGCTGTACTGCGGCTTCTTTTGAACAGAACCTTTCAATTACTAAGAAAATGTGCCTCTACAGGGTAGTACCTCTGATGGATGCAGGTTCAGAATTAATTAGAGTCTTGTAAGATCTTAAGGCTTCGAGTATATGAAGTTTGTTCTGATGGCAAGATCTTGCATCGGGGTATAACGATTATCGGGGGGTAAGCTTACGTCATAGCTTGTTTCCCCACCATACGGTAAAGATGTACGTGATTTTTTTAATGTCCCGCTTGACATAAGATATTTTTATTATGCATAGAAAATACCCAGAAACCCTGGAATAAATATTTGCAGATCGTACAAACATTTATCTCAAGGCGGAACTCGAACCTGCAAACTTCCTGCGTCGGACATTCGCCCACCGCGCTACATCGGTCTTCAAAATATTATTATAATGCTATTTATAATTTTTTTTTTTAATACTTTATAGTATATTGCGTATGATTAAATATTTCCATGTGTTAGCATTACTGTTACTGTTCATTCCATAAACTGGAATAAACAGACGTCATTGTCATGCTTTCTTAGATTTCTAGCTCAGGTAGTCGTAAAGTAGAATAGCCACACGACGGTGATCTCAGCAAGATATCCTTATCTCTGAGTCAGCGTATGCTTCATGCTTTTAATTTCCAATTGTGATACATTCTGCTGCAATGGAAATATTGTTTTATAATGTAACTTTTTATATTATAAGACAGCCATCACAGTCCAGTTACAGAGTACAAGCATTTGTGTGATGAACATAGGTGTTGGTTCTGTGTCTGGGTGTTATTTGTATTCTATGTATGTATTTACGAAAAAAAAGAAAAACAATAAGAAGTATTCTATAGATTATCTGGTTCCCATAGTACAGGTTGTGCTTAATTTAGGACTAGAACTTTGATTATTTATCTGTCTAAATAATTAAAGGACTAGAAGGCTGTAACTTACCTAATTGTTTTGTTAACTTACTTGTTCTTACTTTCTTATTTATTTTTACTTGCCTAGACCTAATTGTATGCTGTGTGTTTTTGTGGCCAATAAATAATTGTCTATGTCTATGTCTAAGGCGTTGTGTGAATGTGTGTCAATATTTATTTTTTTGTTTATATTGTAACAATGTATGTATGAAAAAATAGGATAATGGTAGGTAGATCAGGGAAGAACGAAGAACAGTCCCTGAATTGAGCAAAAACAGTTTACCAAAATAAATAGATATTACTCTTGATTTCTTGTACAATACAATCATGTCGCGTTTTTAGAACCCCAAAGCCTGTTGATGAAAAACGACTGACAAAAATATTTTCATAATATATGAAAGGTGATGATAACATAATTTAAATAAACTTTCTATTCCAATAGTATTAATTTTTTTTATTAGTTTTTCATCAATGTTTGACCTTAGGCAAGTACCATCACCATTTTATCCTGGAACCGGGTTCACCAACATAATTCCAGACTACTGTTTGCACTCGTATAACCATTATGCCATTGCTAAAGCCTTTGTTCACCAACGTACAAGTAAGCGGTTATCTTAACCATTGGTTTTGTAGAACGACAGGCTATGCCATTCATATATATTCAATCACGCCCATGTGATTGAGCCACAAATTTTCAATCATCGAAACCTTCGCATTTAAAATTTTAGTAGGTAGGACTAGCAAAAAAGGCTAAAAAAACTTTAAAGTTAGGGGTTACCCGTTAGGGGTTGAGGAATATCTTTTTAAATACACCTCCACGATCAAGACAAATATACCCTGAAATTGTCTCTACGACCAGCGGTTTAGGCTATTTGTTGTCCATGTATAAGATGTCAGTTAAAAGTACAAATATTCTTATAATTGGTATAGATTTGCAGATAGCTAGACTGATTAGTCTATTCTTTCTATTCAACCTGTGTGCGCCTACTGCTGGGTATAGGCTTTTATATAGATTAGTCTAATATTTAGTCTAATTTTATATCATGTATCTTATATCTTATCTATCTATCTATACATAAAAATCAACTTCTGTGCGTTAGTCTCGTTTAAACATAAAAAGGCTGGACTGATTTGAATATATTTTTGTTTCCCTCTGACTCAGGAATGATTTTTATATAAAAAAAACGTTGGTGGTACGAAGTGCACCAGGTACCCTATGGTCAGCTAGTACTAAATAAAAAACGTGTAAGCAGGCAGGTAACATGTTTGTATAAGAATGCGAATTATCGTAAATAAAAACTATAGAGTTTTAATTTTGGAGCAAACAGTCTCAGTTGCAAATTGTGAGCTTCCACATAGGAACATAGGTATGATAAACGGCCGGTTGTTGGTGAAACGTAACCACCTAAACTAAAGCAGTTTATATTTACGAGAGTCTTGACATATTCTCTGACCTTCCAAGCAGCCATCGAAATAGGCGTGCAGTAATACCATAAAGATCTACATAGGAAGTAATATCGATGGAGAATTTCCCGTAGCTTTACTTAGTTGCCCACTATTAGGGCTCAAGGTCTCGGTTGGGTCGTGTTATTGTTAATCATATCATTGAATGGTCTGCGGTAGGTCAACTTTAGGGTTAGAGTAACACAGAGTCAACATCATCAGTCTGTATGAATCCACAGGACGTAGGCCTGCTCCAGCATTAAAAAAAAAAGAAAAATAATGATATGACATAAAAAAAACCGATACAACACCACACACAGATTCAGGAGATGCTGCATCCCCTGGTGTATTCCCTTAATTGTCCTTGACATTCACCTAATATCAAATAAAAACCTCATCAGAAAAAAATACTTCACGAGTTCTATTCATAGGCACGGTAGATATCCCTTCAGATATCTTAGTACCAAGCAACTACTCGAGATTCTTTGAGGATGTCAGAGGTACGTTCAAATATTACATTTTATATGATTATTTTACGTACTACGTGCTATCGTCGAGGCTCGATTGAAAAACCCCACTCCGACCTTGTAAAAATCATCTATCTTCTATCTATCTATGTTATAATCAAACTGTACAGGTTGAAAAGTTTGTATATTTTTTAAAAGGTATTTTTTTTCTGAAATATTACTAATATTTCATAAAAAATGCAAAAAGAATCAACTTTAAAAAAGGTTTGATTGTTTGTTCGCGCATTACGCAAAAACTACTTGAGTGAATGTTAATGCAATTTGCAGTATTAATTAGATTATACTTAGTCTAACTTAAAACTTATCATGGGTTTCATTGAGATGTCATCTCTAAAACGGGTAAAAGGGGATGATGTTTGTATGAAAAACGCGAACGAAGTCGCGAGCGGGTCAGTTAGCCTACAATAAATGTAATGTATACTTGTATAAATATAAGTATACCCTGTATACTTTTTACTCCTGAACAGTATCCTGAATACCCTATAAGGTACTTTTTTGTCCTAAAGAGACAAAAAATCATATCAAAACAGGGGTTTATGCAAATGATCATAACAGAATGCTAGGGTTATTGTCCAGTGCGCGCGATACGATGCTATCTCGCTTCCGAGCGTCGCGCCGAGTTATTATCATAATAGCCTTGAGACACGAACCTTATTATAAAAGGGTCGATCAATCAATTTTGCTCCATTGTGTCTTGTAGCCTTCAGTGGTTAGCAAGTACAACATGTGATAATATTTTATAAAATATCGTAATTAATAAAAGTTTCGTAGTATGCGACGACCGATGTGGCGCGGTGGGCCAATGTCCGCCCGCGACACAGGAGGTTGCGGGTTCGATTCCCGCCTTGGGATAAATGTTCGTACGATTTGTTCGTTCTTCTATATATAATAAAAAATATCTATGTATATAATGTATTGTATTAAGTATATCAGTCATCTGGTACCCATAACACAAGCTCTGCTTAGCTTGGGGCTAGATGATGCTGTGTGTATTGTCCAGCATTATTTATTTATTATGGTGCTTCGAACAAACAAAGAAGTCAAATGAGTCAATGAAAATTGCCACACATCCGTTATATTACGTTCGTCTGAAACATGCAGTTTTTTAGAAAACCAAGGGTTCGAAGTCGTACAAGAAACATCATCCGTCACTGGACAATGAGATCGAATCCTCATCTATCAATGATAAGGTTATTGATAGAACTTCACGCTCTTGATAGTTTCACTGGAGATCATTCGGGACAAGTTTTGCGAATTTTGTGCCAATGTAATCAGAGGGGTAAGTAATTGTTTATAGTAATTGAAAGACTGAAAGGCTCGAACGGAAAAGTACTACAAAAACTATAATCTGTCTCCAAGAAGTTTTTAACCTAAGGTGATAAAAGATCCTAATCCTTCTCGGCATTATTTGTGTAAAATAACCTGGCTTTTTTTCTCAAACCTATTTCATCCTACTGCTGAACAAAGATCTCCCCCAAATCTCTCCAATTTCCCTGCGGAGGTTGCGGGTTCGATTCCCGCCTTGGGATAAATGTTTGTACGATCTGCAAATATTTATTCCGGGTGTTCTGGGTATTTTCTATGTATAATAAAAAATATCTATGTATGTAATATCAGTCATCTAGTATACTCATAACACAAGCTCTGCTTAGCTTGGGGCTAGATGATGCGGTGTGGATTGTCCAACATTATTATTATTATTAATATATACTAGTATATTTATATAGAATAAAAAAGAATAAGAATAAAAACTTTATTTGTAGCGTATACTTACAATTTGAAACTAAATCTAACAACGTAAAACTAATAACCTATAAAACATTATCAATTACAATAAAAATAAAATAAGACTTAACTGCTACAAAATGGCGTTATATATTAATTATATACTAAGTATATACTATATCCACCGGGAGTTTTTGCCGGATTCCAAAAATTTGCCATATTAAGTACCCAACGTGTATTCCTTTTTACCCGGCTGCCGAAAGAGAATAGTGTTTTTGAATATACGCACCGGTAGCCATAATATGCTCACGATTTGACACTGAGACAAAACATAATGTTTATATATTTGGCACGAACTCTCCAAGCCTGTGTATTGTTTTATTTAATTTATTGCCCGAGGATAGCGTTTCTGATGTGTAACATGATACGAAGTGATGCTGTTTTGGTGCGTGCGGTGTTGAACAAGGCTGTTTAATTACTTTCAAATGATTTAATATACCACCAAGCACACGTCACAATAAGCGACGTAATTATCATAGTTTTTTAAATACATATATGATTTATTATATCATTTACTTATGTATGTTATTGAAGTTTGTAAGATAAATGATCGAGGTATTCCTGTTTTGCACCACAGTTTCGCACCACAAGCAAAATTTGTTCTGTTTCGCACCGCTTTGTTTTTCGATTCCTGTTTCATATACCAAACGTAAGTAAAGTAACCTAATTATGGAAAAAGTACGGTCAGATAGATAAACTTGAATATGAATTCAAAACTTTACGATATAATATCTAAGAATGATTGATTTGCAATGTTTTTTTAGGGTTCCGTACCCAAAGGGTAAAACGGAACCCTATTACTAAGACTCCGCTGTTTGTCTCTCTGTCTATCCGTCAGTCACCAGGCTGTATCTCAAGAACGACTGATCGATGAAGATAAAAGAAACATATTAGTAATATTAAATTTTGTTAATATTTTTTGAGACTATTTTACATCTAGCCTTTACGGAGGTAGGAATGCGGGAAGTCGATGGATGTAAAGGGCTCAGAATCTTTCTTCCTGGAAACGTATGGGGGAGGTCTATGTCCAGCAGTGAACTTCTACAGGCGGATGATGATGATGATGATTACGGAGGTAATATAGCTACTGTATGATGAAGTTTTACTTGCACCTGTTTGTTGATTGATGACCGATGTGGCGTCTGCGATGCTGGAGGTTGCGGGTTCGATTCCCGTCTTAGAATAAATGTTTGTACGATCTGCAAATATTTATTCCGGGTGTTCTGGGTATTTTCTATGAATAATAAAAAATATCTATGTAATGATTTGTATTAAGTATATCAGTCATCTAGTACCCATAACACAAGCTCTGCTTAGCTTGGGGCTAGATGATGCTGTGTGGATATTCCAACATTATTAATAACAATTTTCCCAAAATAAACGAATTACAAATTAACACAAAGATATGCGCTCCAGTTTCAGTTTACACTCGCGATGATTTCTGAGCTGCTCGTTTATGGAATCAGATTAAGGTAATTAGGTTAAAATTTATAATTGCTCACGCATACAGTCCACATTTTGTGCCAGCATAAGCATGAAATGCTAACAACATGACATTTTACGTAGCGGGGCCGCAACGCTCCGGTTTATAAGCTTCGCAAGTAACATTAAACCTTATTGAGGAATAAATAAATAAATAAATAATGCCGGACGATCCACACAGCATCATCTAGCCCCAAGCTAAGCAGAGCTTGTGTTATGGGTACAAGATGACTGATATACTTAATATAATACATTACATACATACTTACATATTTTTTATTATACATAGAAAACACCCAGAACACTCGGAATAAATAGTTGCAGATCGTACAAACATTTATCCCAAGGCGGGAATCGAACCCGCAACCTCTTGCGTCGCAAGCGGACATTCGCCCGCCGCGCCACATCGGTCGTCAATGGAAAAAAATACTACAAAAATAAATAATAATAATAATGCTGGACAATCCACACAGCATCATCTAGCCCCAAGCTAAGCAGAGCTTATGTTATGGGTACAAGATGACTGATATACTTAATATAATACATTACATACATACTTACATATTTTTTATTATACATAGAAAACACCCATAACACCCGGAATAAGTATTTGAACATATATTTTTCCCGCGGCTGGGGGGGGGGGGGTCCCGGCAAAGAATAGGACTTCTCCATCACCTCCCGTGGCTGTCGTAAGAGGTTAAGGGAATAACCGGAAAATGGAAGTTTCTTGCCGGTTCTTCTAGGCTTGGTCGCGAGGAACTGGCGCTTAGATTCACCTAGATTTAAGACATTTCAAGATGATCCCTGCGGATATTACTGAATAAATGCCTTTTGACTTTGACTTTGAATGGGTAGCAGCATTTCCCGAGTACATAACATCTATACTGCGGTCACCAATCCGCCTGCCGAGCGTGGTCACTATGGCAAACCCAGAGAGGCTTAACACCAGTATGCCTCAGGTTGGTGGACGCAGGGTAGTGCATCGTAGGGCACGTAACTAAGGTGCGTGACCTACAGGTAATGTTTTATTTTAGGTTATGGTTTCCACTTAACATCAGGTGGGCTATATGTATGTTCCACCGTAGCATAAAAAAATATATTATCACCAGCCTGTAGAAGTCCACTGCTGGACATAGACGTCTCCTATACGTTTCCAAGAAGAACGATTTTGTGCCCTGTCCATTCATCGACTTCCCACGATCCTATGTTGTCAGTCCATTGGGTCGTCTTACGCGTCTTCATGGTTACTTCAGATTATTTGCAAGAATATTGCGGAGAAATACATGAATTTCCTTTCTTTACATAATAACATTGCATCCAGCAATGGCGATGGCTGCATCGTAAAGATTTAATTGGTGATAAAACCGCGTAATTGGTCTCGGCTATCGGTTTACCCGCGCTAATGAAACTGAATTACACTGCACGCCTAACGATCGCCGGTATCACTATGGAACTAATAAATTCAAATTCTTTATTTCGGTTATTCACCATAATTGTTAGTAAACCTAATTATTTAATACTATGTTAGTAACCATTACAATAAATTTCATATTTCAAGGTATTCATGTCAATTTCAATTTAAATAAATTATTACTGCTAAATGAAATAAGATTAAATTTTAGACGTTTATAAATATTCTATCAGTTATCTGGTTTCCATAGTACAAGCTATGCTTAGTTTGTGGCTAGAGGGCGTTTTGTGTGAATGTATGTCAATATTTTTTTATATTATTTATTTATTTAGCTTTGAAATGTTTGGGGATCGAACCCACAACCTACAGCACAGAAGGCAGAGCTACTATATACTTTAAAGCCTATTAAAGTATCTTAGTAACGCGGTCTGGTATTTAAAGCTGTTGTGTGCGACCTATTGAAGTTATAAGTAGGTAGGTATGTAGTCTACAGGAAATGTCTAAAACCAATAAAAAGATCTTTCGTGAGGCTTCAGTGTTCGTGTTTAGAGCTATTACCGACTCTGGAATGTATTGACGTCAGACTTAGCAACCCTCATACCGTCACGTCTAATTCCTAAACTGGTTCATTACGTTTGGACAGTTTCGATGACAAGAACTGCATCACGAATGGATAAATAATTGGTATTCGTCATCAGTCGACGCTACTAGAATACTAACTAGTTTCCTCACGATGTTTTCCTTCACCGTTTGAGAGCCTTAGGATCAGAAAGTGGGGAACCCTCCCACTAGACTACCGGTGCTCTTTAGTTCTTGGTATCAGTTTTTGATCAATTTGCTATTGTAAGAAGACTCGATAGATCTAAGAATCTAGAAAATCTAGATCCATCATCAGGATAGTTCAATGGCACTAGGCCCAACTCAGTTTACAATTTTATATTATGTATTTTTTCTATGGCCTATGTAATTATTTCCTCTTTATAATATGTAGCCTGAAATAAAAGTGAATTATTATTATATTAAATAGACGTAGATCTACACAAACTCGTTTGTTTTATAATGATTATAATAATTTATCATTTAAAATGAATCTACATGTCATTACTACATACAACACGTTCATTTTTTAGAAGTCACGATGTCATAATATTTTGAAAGCACTTTCATGATATGAAATCTCCAAAACTTCATAAACCAAATAGCGAGGCTTATCAAATAGGTTAAGTATTTTGATAATAGGAGGTTATATCGTTACAAAAATGCTTATTAAGGCTCCGCTGGGCGTAGTCACGTCAATTAGCTCGTAATCTAGCTTCGTGACTTTTGACTTATGGTTGGTCGCTCTTCACCGCGTAGCTTTCAACCAGAAAATGTATGCGACGCGACTTTGGTCGCCAGTTTTATATTCAAACTAGCAAAACGCACGCCACATCATCTCTAGCCGTACTCGCTTAGGGACTGAATTTTGACAAATTATTTTCTTACTACAACACCTTTACGCACCAACATGAATATAGGTACCTACTTTGAAAATTTTTTGGTCTCCAGTTTAGGCTGTGCGTTGTCTATATGTCAGTCAGTCAGGACAAAATATCCTTATAATTGGTATAGATAAACTATTAATTTTTAATACCTAACATTCTTTTATCAAAATCTATTCTATTCTTCTATTCTACTGAATTACACCCGTTCTTTAACCTTATAGTGCTGTTCACTATCAGGCCGGACCATTATGTGACTTATAAAACACATAAGACACGACTAAAAGTCGCACTCGAAAAAAATAACGCTATAATCGAGTGTCGTGCCCGACAAAATACGCGTCAACCTTTTATTTTTATACAATACCGATTATTATCAAAAAAATCGGGCCGTGCTCGAGCGTAATAAATAAGATTGGAGCATGTAAGTTTGGTCTAACGTTTTATTGAAGAAATTTGTCACTGCGTGAAACGACGACCTTACATAAATAACATTAAAAGTATTATAATAATCAATAATTTACATACCTCATGGAACAGTTTAGTATGTGTTCACAAAATAGTTATTGATAAAATTCGTAGACACGCGCGGCAATTTTCATACATAACTTCAACACCGCTAATCAACCAGGGGTAGACTTTCAAGGATTGTTCTCTTGGTTTACACCTAAACATAGAAAAAAAATATTTTGAACATTTCAAGCCTTCACAGTCAGGCTGACTGACTGACTGTCGTAACAAAGATTCTCATAATGAATTGTTACAACTTTTATATTTTCTATAGATACATAAATTATTGATCACTAACTTGTAACATACCTATTATGTATCACATATATCCATGCCTATGCCCAGCAGTAGTACGAAATACTTTATTAAAAAAATACCGATCCATCCTCACACATATACATACATATTATACACATATTATAGACATATTATATAACGAGTAAAAACTCGTTATATAATATGTCTTTTCGATTAAAATAATCGACAATAATTCGTTCTAAATGTTCCTGTAGGTGCAAATAATTGCCCTACCTAGTGTAAACATAAATTGAACATGGCTGTAAACTAAATACATTTAAAACGTATTTATTACCAGGGTTTAACATTTATTTCACACATAACACGGGCAAACAAAGAAAGTTTTAATCTGAAGAATTTTCTTTACATTGCTACCGACCAATTAACCCACTTTTAGATGTTAGGATAGTGTAATTGAGTATCTTATGTATATCAGGTACTGTTCTACATGCAGAGTACACACAAAATGAAATTAGCTAGTAGTTTGGTAGTAGAGCTCTTAGTGAAGGGCTCGTCCGGGGAAGGACTACCACCTACCTACTTCGTCGCCAAGCAGCTTGTTCAAGTTTGAAGGGTGTGAATGCCGGTGAAATTACAGGCACAAGCTTAACACCAGTATGCCTCACGTTGATGCACTCTGAGCAGTGCATCGTAGGCCACGTTCCTGAGGAAGGTGACCTACGAGTTAATGCTTTGTTATAGGCAATTGGCCATTTGCTTGCTGGCAGCAGCAATGGGCTTGCAACCCGATAGTATAGAATACCAACAAAATATGCATATGAACCAAATGTAATATCCGGACGTACCTCGAAGATATATCCCCGAAGAAAACCCTTAGATGTCCTCCTCCTATATTTTTCTCCCACCGCGTTTCAAGGATATTGAAGTGCCTATAATTACGTTGCAGCAAGCAGTTGACACTAGGTTATTACGTTATCAGTCAGTATAGCTGACCTCCTGGCGTTCGTGCGGGAATGCCTAGCTTCCACTTAATACCGCCTTTGGTAATGACGGCTTGTTTATGGTATCGGGCGGTTTTTGCGGTGTCTTGAGGTTTACTTACGTTTGTAAGTCAGCAAGCTACTGCTGTATTATTATGATCTGCTAGTTTCAACGCTATCAAATGGTCTACTCCAAGACAATATAATCTAGTCTAGTATCAATACCTATATAGTAGTCAATATCATCTAGTACCCATAACACAAGCTCTGCTTAGCTTGGGGCTAGATGATGCTGTGTGGATTGTCCAGCGTTATTATCATTATGATTATCATAAGCGATAAGTTAAGACGCGGAATTTCTATTCTACCAAACGATTATGCTAAATCGGTACTTTATATAAGAAATAATCAAATTTTACGCTAAATTTTCATATATTTGGTCTAAATTTCATACATCGTTTTCATGTTTACCTACGAGTTTTGCGTAGATGGGTCTATTTGTGATTTAGACGTTTGTTTTTTAGAGCTTCTTCTTCTTGTATTCTTAAAGGCACCTATCCGTTATTAGATAAATAACTGCCAACGTCAATGTGGATAACTAAATTGAATTAACAGTTTTTTAAAAATAAATACCATTTGGAGATTTTGCTACGATCGAAGTTTTGTGATATTGGTCATCTTAGTCAATGTTAAGAAAAATATCGAAAGTGAATGTATGAGTTTTTTGATAACACAAGTTAATTATTATTTAAAATTTAATCTTTTTTTGAATAAAGTATGTTCGTACGTAAACATTTACTATTTGTCTTTGCAAGTCACCTATAGATGATAACAAAAATATGCGCTTGAATGTCAAATGCCGAAAGTTTGAACGTTTGCCTACATCAGCAAGTAAAGGTAATCATAACTTGACTTTTTCATTGAATGTGTAGTCATTTCCTAGCCCCGGGTATATTCATCAAACCACAAAAACCAACACCATTAATCCACGTGGCCACGCGTGTCGCAGCCTATCTCGCCGCGCATTTTCTTCATTAACCTGTCCGCCTCTTTTTACGTCGCAGTAAAATGCTTAGGTCTTTCATATTAGAATATTCGCGTGTGTGCCGGCGTAAATCACTGGATTGTCACTGCGGCGGACTTATAATTTTATTGTCGTTGGCGATGTGACACGACAACGCGTCACGCGAGCGTCCAACGCCTCAGCCCGCCTCAACCCGCCTCACACGACGCCGTCCGTGTATGGATCCAACTTTTATTGTCCCAGCTCTAATTATGAACTTTTCATATTAGATCTCACCTGAGATTGGAGGTCTAGACTCATGGGCGTTCTTTCGTGAGAGATTAATTGTAATTGTGTGCCAACGGTGGAAGATTAAAATATTTTGATAGCTTCGCGCGCAGTTATGTGGAAGGCGACGAGCTTTTACAAAAACGTTTGCGATTTGAAATTATAGTTCGTGCAACGATAAGACGAAGGTTATGAATTTGTTCGTGACTGTCGCGTGTCTGTTTGCTTATGTAGTCTTAAACAATTATTTTTTGTAAACGATTAATACATTGTATTGTATTTACTAAAGTTGTTACCTATCTTCTGAATATAAAGACGATTCGGATTTGAAATTGTACGTAACATATTTTTACCGTTTTTATGCCAAACTACAAAAAATACTGAACGAATTTTTTTCCGTGTGCTTTTCTGCCGTAAAATTCCAAAGGCGAACCTTTTTCAGTCCAGCAATGTATCAAAAGTAGGTTGTCGTGATCGCCACCCACGCGACAGTCTGTAATAGGTGTCATTACTGTGTCGTTCAGAAATTGTTCCACTATCAGCCAAGCTATCAGCTTTATAGACCCAGATTATATGGTACATGTATATAGGCTTTGTGAATGGATACGCCCTCTTCATAGTTCATTATGGTTATAATTGAGTCTGTGTATTCTGCATTCAGTGGAAGTCTGTTGTGATTGGTTGGGTAGAGCTAGAAATTCAGTGTTTTCATCAATAAATTCTCAGGTATAAAGATAACTTAGGTATCAGACATCAGGATAGATTACCTCTTTATTGGACACAAATAAATCATAACATAACAGAAATAACTATAGCTATACGTAAATGATGGTATTATGAAACACTCATCGACTCATTAGCCAGTATTTAAGATCTTTGAGTAGGTTAAAATTGGGTAGTTAGAGACAAATTCTAATTCAAAGCCTACTGCAGTTTTATAGACACAAATCCTCAGTACTTTTTATTTCACGGCGGTTTTTTTTCTCAAACGTCTCGGTACCTCGAATAAGTTTGTGTACACCTTAGCTCTAATACGGCACTTAATTATATGCACCTTATTTTAATAGATATGATAATGAGTCTTCATAGCTGGTATAATGAGTGCTATGATGAATAAGTAGTTGGATATCCTCAGTACACGCGCTAGACATTGCCGTCTTGCGTGCAGCCATTGTCAAACTGAAGGAATTTTGCTTCATTTGGCGAGTAGTTTTTTGATGTGAATAGTTTTATGCACTGGGACAAAACAGTTATATTTTGTCCAGTCTGTCTCCTTGCCAAATAGTGGAGCAGATTGTGTTTTTTTGCCCTTTCTACGGTGCGATCATAGAACTTCGGTCGATAAACTTGTCGTATCGACTAACTGATTTTATCTATCGAATTTTATCTACACCCGATAGCACAGAACTATCCTCGACATATTTTATCGTGTGATTTTCCTGTTGACAGCTTGTCGATAAATTGGATAAAACTTCGCAAATTTATCGACCTAGCTTTTAACTAAGTTCCATTCTACCAATCGATAAAAACCCGTTTAATCGAGAATTTATGTCAAATTTTATGTATTGATATGCCTGGGTACCTGTCACAATAAGGATGAGTTTTTTAGAGGATTGAATCATACTTAAAACTACTAATATTATGTAACGATTAATATAACCGCCAGCGCAAATTTAGTGTTTAGTATTTAGTATTTAGCGCGTATTTAGTGTAAGTTTTTAATGAGTGTATAATATAATGTTAAAGTCTTTCCCGAGACGACGTGAGTGCGAAGTGTTTTATAGGAAATTGTAATATACTGTATTAGTTAAATAGCAAATAAAAACTTTGTTCTCTGACGTACGCGCCTTACGTTTTACTTTTCTCCAAGCTGCTTAGTGCCATTTTCATATAACTTCAAGAAACTGCGCATGCATAGCAACTCTAGTTATAGATACTCGCAAAAAGTTGATAGTTTTTTGCACAACAAATAACTACACCTGCAGTGCCTTACCTATTAAGATATCGAATGAACCTCTTTATAAGGTCAAATTGCCAAGTCACAGATTTGACCAAGTCACGCCAAGGAATGATTTGAACGTGAAACATTTTAAAGTGTTACTACCCGCGTTTTTGGACAGATATCATAACTTCTAGGGGCCGTGACTCAGCCTAAAACTGAAAATGAAACTCATTATCATATTTTCTATAAAAATCTGGGTCAACAACCTGCGTTCTTGTTTACGATAAGGTTTTAATTATAATTATTGGACATAATATTTCCATTTGTATTGCGTTGTAAAGTTTAGGCTTAGCTTATCAAAACGTTCCTTGTAGCATTAACATCGTTTTCACGAAGTAGCTAACATGCTGTTTAAATATATAAAAATGTTATGGAGCTACCGGTATTTCGTTTTTTATCCGTTTCGTTTTAAATTTGTACAAACCGATCTTTTATTATTCTGAATACTTATAAAAATAATGATGGTTCGTCATATTCGCACGAATACGCAAACCGACATGTGTAGGGCGGTATCGGCAAAGGACTTATGTACAGTCAGCTGTACTATATAGAATGTATACAATTTGTACCTAACTTTCAAAATGGTTTCACAGCGCAGCGATGCTAAAGATATTTACTTACACTCATTTAATAAGTGAGGTCACCAACTAATTTCATGACTTTTAAGTTTTTGAGTTGTAGGAGTTCATTGTTATGCTGTAATACTGTTGTAAAAGTTACAAATTGTATACATTTTTTTTTTTTTTTTAATAAATAATGCTGGACAATCCACACAGCATCATCTAGCCCCAAGCTAAGCAGAGCTTGTGTTATGGGTACTAGATGACTGATATACTTAATACAATACTATATTACATACATAGATATTTTTTTTTTATTATACATAGAAAATACCCAGAACACCCGGAATAAATATTTGCAGATCGTACAAACATTTATCCCAAGGCGGGAATCGAACCCGCAACCTCCTGCGTCGCAGGCGGACAATCGCCCGCCGCGCCACATCGGTCGTCGAAATACATTCTAGTGCAGCTGACTGTACCTACTTGCAATTTAACAAAATCATCTAGAGATTTATGAACAAGTGTAGGAGAAAGCGCTATTAGACTCGTAAATAAGTATAAAAAGAGCATTATTGTTGATTAATTCTTGACATGCAAATATTCGTACAATGTACGAATGTTTTTACGCATACGAGTGACCAGGGTTACCCTAAGTACTTGGAGTATTTTGTGTGATGACTACGTTTTATTTGAATAGCCACTCAAGGCAGGTCATCAACTTTGTATTGTGATTGTGACGATATAAAATCAAAGCTTATAAGTTCACTAGAAGCGGCATCTAGATATCAAATATGTTTACTTACTTAATATCTATTAAGAAGTTACAGAGTTGCTGCTATAAATAATTAAATATTTACCGGCCAAGTGCGAGTTGGACTCGCGCACGAAGGGTTCCGTACCATACATCGTACGTTCCGTACCGTACATCTATATAGTAAAAACAGCAAAAAAATCACGTTTGTTGTATTGAGTAGTATTGAGTCTAACTAATTGGTACGATTTTTTTATTAATTGGTGCAATTATATTGTTTTTGTGTGGTTGTGTTTTTGCCAATAAACTATACGCGTATGTAAGTAGGTTTGTACCTTGTTACTATAAAATATTCGAGATATTCAGTTTATGTCTCTTCCGTTTTCTCTAAGCTCCGTGTTTTGCCCATTAGTTCCCTAAGGGTAGATGATGTATCTAGATAGGAGGGGTCAAGTGTCCCCCCGGGGGGTGAAAATATCCATAAAAGGGGGTAATTCTGACCACTCAGATCGAATATAAGATAAGACGGCGCGTAAAATAAGACAGTAATATTATGTGAAAATTTTGAGAACCTTAATTGACTCACACACAGATTATCACGCGATGGAAGTATTAAATATTGGCTTTTAATTTGTTTAGGGGAGATACTGTGCCGCGATTGTGTTGTTATTCAATTTGGGTTTTAAACTTTGGTTTATTTATACGTGTAAATATGATTTGTACGAGGTTAACTACCTTTATTTTATGAATCATTGGTTGAAACAACTCAACTACTTTTACAAAGTAACGTATAGAAATAGTGGCTTATTAATATAAGTACTGCAGGTCTACTCTTAGAAACGATAAACGAAGTTTCAAGGTACACTACGCGGCTACTGTCAGGCTACTGCAAGGTACTGTCAGGCAGCGTAAACTTGACTTTTGACGGCTACCGAGTTGCCCCGCATCATATTACAAAACGACAATACGAAACTTCGTTTATCGTTTCTAAGTGTAGACCTGCTAAATTGCCGCTTATACCGTAATTTGACCAATATCGAAATAAATGACTTCACAACTCAGTTGGTCTGTTACAGATCAGTGGCTCTTTTTTCTGCGCTGTAGATTGTGGTTCTGATCCCCACCGAGGACAACATTTGAGAGCAGCTTCACGCGATCGAAGTTACGCATTTCTCTCGTCATATACAAAAATCTAAAATTAATAATTGTGCGCCATAAAATATTTTCCCCAAGTGTACCTATGATGTGCACCCTTACAAGAAACTATCCCAACTAACACTAGTCAAGGGGGTGTTTTTATAACTCTCACCAGATGGCGCATGTCATTTAGTGCACCCTCCTACACGACCAATAAATTCTGAACCCTCATATCACTCTGAGGTATGAAAGGTTACTTTAAGAAGGGGAGGTGAGAGGTCTTGGTAAATTGGGGATGATGACAGAGGTTAGGAGTCAAAAGGATCCGTTACGCTATTACATCAATAATGCTGCGAGTAATTGATAGTTGGGAATAACAATATAATAATTCAGTTTTGTGTTCGTGACCAGAAATCCTCAGTAAATTTTCGAATACTACTTTCCTTTTTCTTTACACAAAACTAAACATGTAGATACGGCAAACCTATTGTTATTTGTTCTGGGTCTGTGTTGTGTTCTTAAACAGTGAAGGAAAAAAAACGCGAGGAAACCCGTAGCTTAGGCCAAAGTCAAAGTCAAAAATCATTTATTCAGTAATATCCGCAGGGATCATCTTGAAACGTCTTAAATCTAGGTAAAACTAAGCGCCAGTTCCTCGCGACCAAGCCTAGAAGAACCGGCAAGAAACTTACGGCTTGGTTCCTACCGTTTTTTTGTATGATCCTTTTACAAAGTAATAATAATGTAAATAATGAAACTCCAGTGTGGTGCCAATCTAACTGCCAACTAATGGTGCTTGACAAGCCTACTTACTCCAACCTAGATCCTGTCCCAGACGCTACCAGCGCCACGTAATTAGTGTCTCTGGCACTGTATAAATCATTTATCTTCACCTAAGAGAATATAAGAATATTTACTTATAAGAATCTTTCTCCTGACTGACTGACAGACATGCACAGTCTAAACTGCTGATTGTAAAGACATTTTCAGAGTATATTCGCCTTGATGTGTAGAGTTGTACTAAGAAAGGAATTCCCGAAGTTCAACCCCTATACGAGTGATAGCAGGGGTTGAAGTTTCTATGAAAATACATTCATGTGGATAAAGACACGCGTGTTTTTGCTAGTCTAAAATAAATGCAAAGGCCTGTTTACAACAACTTGATTTGTTTGTCGTTTTTATTATAGATAACGGTACGGAACCCTTTGTGCACGAGTCAGACTCGCACTTGGTAAAACGGGACCCATTATTACCCTTTGGGTACGGAACCCTGAAAAAAACTAAAATGACTAAAGTTTTTAATTTTTTTGTTATAATCCTTCACCGACAGATAAAAATAAAACTTCACAAAAACCAAAACGTTAGTTTATTTAATCATTACCAACTCAAATAACCCATAAAACTCTTTAATTAAATACTATCACTGCTAATAGTCCTTTCCAATTGGAATGAACCTTGTTACGGTGTTTCCTCAAATTTACGGCAAACAAGCCAATTTCAGGTTACACAGGATGTTTCTTAATCAGATCTTTTTTTAATTTTACGTTTTTTTTAAAGCTGGTTTGGAAAACGAATTGGAATAAAAGTGATCTTCATCAACCTGGATATATCCACTGCTGGATATAGAACTCCCTCATACTATATATATAGGGTTCACCGTAGTTACCACAGTTGGCTAACAAATTAGTGACCGCAGTATTGTGTTATGTACAATGAGATGTTGCTGCCATTCCCTGGGCCTGTACTCATAGAAACGATAAACGAAGTTTCGTATTGTCGTTTTGTAATATACTGCGGGGCAACTTGGTTGCCGTCAAAAGCTTTTTTGACACTGCCGAATTTCTATAGAATCACTTAAAAATAGGACAGCTTTAGGTAAAAACAGATAAAAATATTTCAATGATAAAACAACTGAATAAAATAGGTCAGCCTGTATAGTTTAGTGTATAGTGCAACTCGTAGGTAGTATAGAGAGGCTCGATCGCAGCTCACGCTATCCAGGATAATTTGGCCTAATGACATTTGCCAGCAATCGGATAGTTACGTGCTTCCTATACAGAATTTTGCCAAATTAATAGGCTATTTCAAAGTAGCGTAGCGTACAAACAAGCTTACAAGCTAGCTAGAACTAGGGTACACATAATGAAATACGTTTTTTTATTGAAAGTATAGTTTGTAGGTACTAAAGAGATATCCAAAAATATTTTTTTATAACCATCTATACCAATTATAAAAATCTTTGTCCTTACTGACTAACTCACATAATATGTGCTGTCTATAATATAGACAAAGCACAGCCTAAATCATTATAGATGTAGAGATTTCGAATTTTTAGGGGGGGTATAATATATGATGAAAAGAACTTCACAAAGTGAACTTCAATCATTATTATATGAATAGCTCCATTCGAATATATAGGAAGTGTAGTAATTTTAATTACTACACTTCCTATATATGAAGAATGGAGCTATGATAATATAATCTACTAAGACGAATATACCCTGAAAATTTGAAGTCTCTTAATTCTCGAAATTCAACCTTTTCACCAAAAATATATTAGTAATGCTGGACAATCCACACAGCATCATCTAGCCCCAAGTTAAGCAGAGCTTGTGTTATGGGTACTAGATGACTGATATACTTAATACAATAAATTACATACATATATATTTTTTATTATACATAGAAAACATCCAGAACACCCGGAATAAATATTTGTAGATCGCACAAACATTTATTCCAACATCGAACCCGCAACCTCCTGCATCGTAGGTGGACATTCGCCCGCTGCGCCACATCGGTCGTCATTTCAAAGGTAGGATACACTAAAAACGAATCCATGAATAGTCCAACCCTAATTAAGACTATTAACCATCATGTAAGTAACCTGTATTTCATTTTAAAATGAGGAAAAACAGAAACCGCTTTATTTTTATTTTTACTTCCCAAGTAGCCTCTCGATAAGAAATTCTACAATGACTTTCCAAAGTTACCCAAATACGCCGTTTGCATTCAAACGTCCACTTCGTTTTTTTCAACTTCTCCAATTTCGTATTTCATAAACAATAACCGAGGGAGCATAATGGTGGTATAACGCCAGAGGTGGCCGGAGTTAGCCGGACTTACTGGGGTTAATTAAACAATAAATAGCCAGACGTAACGATTATTATATACAAGTCACAGCTTTGAATTCGCATCACTCTCGGTAATGTCAAGTTGTGAGCTTATTCTGGAAAGTTCTGGAAACTTGAAAGGCTTTGGTTGCTTGTGGAGACACTTTTTGTGATTTGTGACCAACTTTCAGTGGTTATGTACAATGTGATAATGATACGTCATAGTATAATTAAAAAAAACAGGCAATTATTTGTATTTTTTCTGATTAATCGTAACACAATTAATTGTCAATGTTTTCTTGAGCGTACAAGTAATGCAGAAAAACTTTTGCTAATTGTTGAAGAAGCTGTATTTTTAAAGGAAAATTTTTGGTTTACGGACTTTGGAAAGAAAATGATGTAATTCGTTGAGAATCTGATTACAGAAACCTTTTCAGTAAAAAACTGGTTTTTACCGGTAATGTTGGGGTTTGTTTTTGATTGTTTATATTTTATTTGAACTTTATTTTCACATACTATGGCTTAATTATCCCAAAGTTTGTTTGTTTGTAAGATTGTATTTTAATAACGAATTTGCAGAATAACCTGGGTTTGACTCTGGTGTTCTCAGACAGATGATGGCTCGCAGCCTTTTCTTGCTATCTTTTGATACTTTGCTTTTTATCATTAATCAGCCGTAAACTATACAATAGAAGAGAGTGAAGACCTATTGTGACATGTTTTAAAAATACCATTTTGCGCTAAGGATAATTAAGGTTTCAAGTTTCAAGGTTTGATATCTTGAAACAAAAGTCAAGTCAGGACAAAGAACTTTATAATTGGTAGATATAGATGGTTTTGTTTGTTCTTTTTTTTATTTCCGTGTATTCCCTGTATCCTTTATTTTGTAACATTTGTGCGTTTTGTCAATAAACTTTTTCATTTCATTTTCAATTAATTTCATTTCAAGTATTCATCTTTTGTTCGCTGACTGTACGACTATTTCATTTCTTTTATTCTCTTGGTTTTGCAGAAATGTCTTGAATAAAAAGATCTAGCAATCCAGAATAGTCACCCAGCAGTCATTACGGCTTGCTCGTTAACGCTCTCTAATTGCATCGGGTTAATATAGACTTTGTTAAATAAAATCTCTCATCTCCCCCCTTCTCCCGAACACGGCCTTTTTAGGGTTCCTTAAGTGTAATGAAAACGGGTCAATTGGTCCAGCTGTGCATAACAATTTCTAGGCTAGAGAAATAAGAACTACATCAGTTTAACGTAGACTCGAAACAGTTTTTCTAAAGTTTGTTAGCTTCTACTCACTGTTTCAATTTGTTATAGAGTTCGTCCAAGAAAGTAACACCACCGTACCTATTTCTGCCACCAAGCAATAATGCTCTCATTGCTGTGTTTCGGTTTGAATGGTATGGATACTGACGCAATTACAGGCCCATCAGGCGTCCATTATTAAATAAACTCGATCAGTTAAAATCAACTTCACTTTAGTCGGTATACGGAACCTCTGTTAGAAAAGATTCCGACTCGTATTGTCATTTTTCCGTTATTTACCGCGCTGCAGATGCCTTTAATGACGCGTTCTGAAACTTACGATGACACTTGGCTTCGCTCGCTCCGTCCGTCGCCGGATGTTAATTGCAGAAGGAATTAAAGAATTTCCGTTCTTCTAGGAAATTAATGGGACGGCCTATGTGCGTGGGGAGGGAAAATGAAAATGTTATGATTTAGTTTTATGGTTGCGTCGCCCGCAATGGATATAATGCTGAACTTTCAGGTTTTATTCAGGCTCTTGGTGGATAAATGCTTGCTGTGTTCCGGTTTGGTGGGTAGTTCGTATAACTTGATAACTCGAGAATGAGTATTAAAAAAGATTTAGTAATACACGTTTGGTATTATGCTGATTTCTCAAAGAGATTTCAGTTTTTTTTTTACTTTTATTGGTGAAGGGCTCAAAGTACAACGCGGATGAAGTCGCGGGCCGGTTTTTTTTTATATAACTTCTTGTATCTGGTCCACCTAATTTTAAGTGGTTACCATCGCCTATAACAAATTATTGCCTCGAAGGTCATGCTCGTTAGTGCATAATGCTAGTGCTAGTGCACGGGTTTTTCTACGCATATGTCAGCTCCACATAATATATTGACCATGTCTTTCCTGTGGATTAGGCCCACTAAGCTGTGAGGATTATATTGGTGTCGAGCAAGCCTACTCCATGTAAAACCCTGTTCCTGAAACTACAGCGTCCTGTAAATAGGGTACGAGTGAAAAGAGTTACTCTTACCGCTGTATAAATTACCTACAATAGGTACAAAGACCTGTTTACTAGACATAACGGTTTAGTACCCTGTAACGTTAGGTCTTTGTGTATATTTATTGACGACTGATGTGGCGCGGCGGGCGAATGTCCGCCTGCAACGCAGGAGGTTGCAAGTTCGATTCCTGCCTTGGGATAAATGTTTGTACGATCTGCAAATATTTATTCCGGGTGTTCTGGGTATTTTCTATGTATAATAAAAAATATCTATGTATGTAATGTATTGTATTAAGTATATCAGTCATCTATCACCCATAACACAAGCTCTGCTTAGCTTGGGGCTAGATGATGCTGTGTGGATTGTCCACCATTATTATTATATTAATAAATAAATTTAGAAAGGTTTAATAAAGGAAGTGTTTAAAAATAAAGAAAGATTTCGCGCCATCTGCCACGCCATGAAAAACTAAGATGTTTTCAGAGCAGAGGTCATTTTAGCAGACTGTTCATTCTGACTATTATATAAGGTCTTATAGCTAAAGGCTAAACCTTGATCTCAAACTTCGAGAATCAAATTTTGATTTTATATCTGACGTCATCTGGCCCGACGACTAGGAATTATTGTTATTAATTAGGAGCGCCCTAGAATACAGTCGGATTAATTAATAAGGGCGCCAATCACGTCATCTCGATTCGCCCGTCTTAGCGAACGTCTTTGTTAACATCTCGACCATAGAGCTACGAGCAGTTGGAGTTGGCGTAATGAACCTACTATTATTTTTAAAGAATCTTTGTCCTGACTAACTAAAATACACGACCTGTTCATTTTTGATTTCAAAATGTATCTTAAATTTTTTTTTAATGTTTTGTTTAAGTTATGTGGCACAGCATAGGTTAAAAAAAAAGTAGCAGACGGTGCAGAACGCTTACTTTGATTTAAAAATATCCATAGAGTATGTCCGTTTATAGAAATTTACATATTTTTAAAAAATAAACTAAAAATTTTATTAAATTAATCCATAACGACATTAAAAATATGTTAAGTAAACATTTCTGGTTAACTTGGTTCAAATATTCTAAAACCCAGTACAGTTTTGAATTACAATAAAATAAGAACCCGTCTTTTATATACATTTGAATCTTAAATAACACTTAGAAACGTCTTTAAGGCAGGTAAATATAGGCATCAGTTCCCTGCGGTGAAGCCTAGATGAACAGGCAAGAAAGTTCTCAGCTTGGGTCCCACAGTTTTTTGAGATCATTTTAAAAAATAATATTAAATTAAGCTTTTGTGTGTTCCTAATCCACTTTGTGAGGTATATTTAAGATATAAATACGTATAGGGCAATCTTGATTCTTCATTGTTTGCTTTATATTTATTGTATGCTTTATATTTAATGACCAAAGCCTACCTTACATTTTGGAAAAAAACGCACACACAATAATGCTATTGATAAAAGATTCGCAAGCAAATCAAAAATAATCCTAGTTCTAGATATTGCTAACTCTATTGCACTCGTCACTCCCTAAGCGATAACGGCACAGGATAATTTTAATCGCGCGCGAACGCAACTCTTAATGCCCCGACCACGTGACGCCGTCCTAACTCACTCAACTACTTACTCGAACACTCTTAATGCTCCGAGAAATCTCGTCAAGTTCATCAGTTAATTTCAAACTGGGTTGAACTGAAGATTCAAAGCACGTGCTACAGTATTACAAACTTAAAACGGCTGTAAATATCAAATTGGTTCTTCCTTGTTCAAACTTTCTGAATAACGAAATGCCGTGAACTTATGAATTAAATTAAATTATTTAAATAAAAGAATACAATATTTACGCATACACCATCTAGCCCCAAACTAAGCAAAGCTTTACATGGATCTAGATAACTGTTAGATTACTTTATATTCTTCCCCCTGAGACATCCTCGAAGAATCGGATCGAAGATCGGAGGGGATATCTAGCGTGCTTGGGGATTAAAGTTGTGATGCTATTTAATTATTTCATTTTTTTTTTGTAAATACATCCTTAGAATTCTAATATATAAACCTGACAAAGAACAAATATGTTCATGTCATGTTCATCAGACAACTATTTATCCTTGTTAGGGATCGATATGATCGAATCCCCACCTGCAGCGCAGACGCTACTTCAAACTGAGCTACAAACCCACATCCCAAGGTAGATAACTTTTACTGACCTATTTTACTGCAACCTTATTACTGCTAGGCAAGGGTCACACACCATACCCAAATCCCTCCAATTATCTTTTCCTTTTTTTTACCTTTCCTCAAAGAAATTGAGGTCGTCCCTCCAATGTTTCCTCCTTGGCTGACCCTGATTTCAACTTTTGTCGTATAAGAAAAAAAAAATATTCAACAGTATTATTTTTCTCAATTACATTTAATCTTGTAGCACATGCAACGTACCTACGCTTAAAAGTAAGTCAGAAACGCTTAGTAGGTATATTATTTATTTAACCAGTAACTACATACTCTTTACAGTTCACAAATCCAAATACCACCAAAATTCTTCTTAATTATACAAAAACAACTTTTATTTGTATTATCATAACATTTCGTAGCGATGAAGTCACAGAAAACAACAAACATAAACTTGTAAAGCTCTTCAATTTAACATTTAATTTGTACAGCAAACAAACAAAAGGACCGGAATCGCACCTTGAATCAGCGTATTCAAACAACGTCCACCTAATTGCGTAATCAAAAACACCAGTCAGAATAGAAGCCATAGAATCCTGCTATTATATAATCTGTGGTGTCCCGCGTGTTGGTTACGAAGGTATTGCCACAATGGTAACTTGTCTCAAGTAAATTGCGTTTTGTGGGGATTCCATATAAAGTTGTATTCAAGGAGGGATCACTTATGGACTAAACTTTATCCAAGCAACAATTTTTTCCGATGTTTTAGCCATCCATCAAACCATCTAGTTTGTTGCCATCTTTTTTTTATATGAAAGTGACAGTGACAAGAATATTTTTAGAGCCACTTGTAAGTATCAAAAAATAGATCATTTTAACAATATCGTTATAAAAAAAATATCAATTAAACTTAAAATTAGACCTTCGTCAGTCGCAACGAGAAGTTTCTTATCAGTTTTTGTGTCCAAGGGTTGTAAGGTTCGTTGTTCTACCTTTTCAAGGGCCAAGGATCAAACGTGTCTTTGTTTTATCTGCAGAAGGCATGCCTCTGGCTTCGCCTTTGTCCTTTGAAATGTGATTTTGTTGCTTATTTCTATCGCTGTTGTTGGAAAAATGTTTTTTTACTTTGTTATGTGCCCTTTGTGTTCGATGTTTGTCTTTTTAAGAGGTGTGATATACATTATCTTAGATACGTTGTTATTTTTCGTGTTTTAGGTGATTGAGTCTTGTAAATTTCGATTTTCAAAGTACGCACGACAAGGACTAATATTTTGTTTTATTTGTTGTTTGTTTTAGTGACACGTGTAATAATGTATTATTTACACCAATTATAAGAATCTTCGTCCTGCTGAATGACTGACATGTAGACAAAGCACAGCGTCGTAGACACATGAAATTTTCAGGGTATATTCGTCTTGGTGCCTAGAAGTGTACTAAGGAAATCTTGAAATTCAACCACTAAACGGGTGTAGAGGTGGTTGAAGTTTGTATGAAAATAATTACACGCGGACGAAGTCGCGCGCGTTTCGCTAGTAGATTATAAAAAAATATGCGTAAAAAAAAAATTAATATCTTTGCTCCGTTCGTTCGTCGACGGTAACCGATTTATCACCTATTTTAGCATAAGCGTTCAAAATATTTCTAAACTAGTTATCTCTTACACTTCGTCAACGTGTGTGTCATTAAATTCATTAAATATTGAGTTTACGAGCGAGACGAAAGCTCTCAAGTATCATGTCTCCGGTGTAGGACGAAAAAAGTGTAAAAATACCATGAGACCACCAAGATAAGTATACCACTCGTGAGATAATATTTATTCAGTGCTAGCTGACTCGAGCTAAACCTGAGAGTTTGCAAACTATCTAAGGACACAGAACCAAACCACTAACCGATTTATTATTGTTATAAATCCTACTAATATTATAAACGCAAAAGTTTGTAAGTATTATATTATGTATAATAAAAAATATGTATGTATGTAAGTAATGTATTGTATTAAGTATATCAATCATCTAGTACCCATAACACAAGCTCTGCTTAGCTTGGGGCTAGATCATGCTGTGTGGATTGTCCAGCATTATAATAATAATAATTATTATTATTGGTGGATGGATGGATGGATGGATGTTTGTTACTCTTTCACACTCTAACCAGTAGACCGATTTGGATGAAATTGGAATAAACATAGACTATAACTTAGATTAACATATAGGCTACTTTATCCCGAAAAAATAACGGGAACGGGAAAAAAACTGCCACGCAGACGAAGCTGCGAGCGGCCGCTTGTTTTTTATATATTTACCTCAACAAACTAAATTTATTATCGCATTTTTTTAACTTCTAAAAACAACAATACAAAGTACACTGTCCTTTAATGACCCCATAAAAATGAACGGCCATAAACCATTTATTTGATATCTATATTTGTGCAGTTCGTAGGACATGTGTAACTCAGTAATTTGAACAGGGATTTACTTGACAATGCGTGAAATATTATCAGTGGGCGAGGTGAAGGGAGGGCTTACAATAGTTCGACTAAAACTTACTGTGGCTAACCCCACAACACAGTTGGTTGGTTCTACTTTCTGTGGTGTAGGTTGTGGGTTCGATCCTCACTGAAGACAAACATTTGTGTGATGGACATAGATGTTTGTGCTTTGTCTGGGTGTTCCATTGTATTTTAAGCTACAACAATTTGCTAAGAATGTATTTAACTATTCTATCAGTCATCTGGTTTCCAAAATACAAGCAATACTTAGTTTGTCATGTAAAAATGCCATTTATTTACTAGCTTGATAAAAAAAACGGTAGGAACCAAGCCGTAAGTTTCTTGGTTTAGAGTATTTCTATTACAGTAAACATTAGCTTCTTGTACTTCCTGACGTACAATAAATTACTTCTTCTTTCTTCTAATTGTCAGAGGTATCAACATCGTGTGGGTTATCTTGTTTCATAACATTTTTCTCAAAAATAAATTTGGCTACCATGGCACAAAAAGCAGATAAAATGTATAGCATTATGGTCATTATTTTAACTACAACAATACATTTGCAGATAATATTTGATGCAACGAACTCTGAATTCGTAAATACTCACTAATTGTTATGCAAGGGGAAATCCTTGCATGAATAAACTTTTATAGCTCTTAATAAAAACTTCAAGCTTAATCTGTGGCATTTCGTGTCGTATAGAATATGTTTAGCTTCGTGCAAAGTTGCGTTTGAAAACCGCGCTTTAGGGTACAGGGGTTTCGGGCGGGCGATATTAAGGCGATATTACTTACTGTACAACTTGCGAATTTTGCAACACATTAATATTTGACACTGTCGACGACGAGCTGTCACTGACGAGCAATGTCAGGCAGACGAACGCCCATACAAACGTTATACCATTTGTTGTTTTGTAATTCTGTAAGGACATACCTATGAGCCTAATTATATACTTAATACTAGGTATATTCATTTTTTTAGGTAACTTTATCAGCAGAGTAGCAGGCAAAACACATTATGCGCTTTGATAACGGTGTCAAAACGGTTCACTTTACTATTACAACAATATTTTCGTTCGTCAAAAAAAAAAAATAATCTGTTTTAGTAATAAAGTAACGTTCTTGCCGTGCAAAATAGTAGCTACACAGTTTACAGGCTAAATACTCAAAAAATAAGTAAACTTTAATTAAATTTCATGGTTTTTGAATAAGATTTTGACACCGCATTAAAAGTTACCAATTCTATACCTTCTAGTGCACCACCTAACTGTACTACGCGGGAGAGTCTTGCAGATTTTAAGCATAAATTAAATTATGTGCTCAGATGATCAGAAGTAGACTCGTTTCAACATTTTAGATATAATATAAAACAATTGAAATCTTAGCCGATTACTTACCTACATTTACTTTTCAGGTTGAATATAATATATGTATAGGTATTACAATAATTGCTACCATTTCAATAATCCACTGTTTGTCTAACTATTTAGTTGTCTAGGCCCCAAGCTTATCCGCAGATGGAAATAAATGAAGTCTTTATAATAGGGGCAAATGTTCACACTTTTTTTGCGGTGATGAAGGCCGGGGGAGTCACCGATCACTAGGATACATTTAATGATGTGGTGAACAATCAATATCATAAATAGGTACAGCTTGTAGAATTTAATGGCTCCTTTTTATGTAAAGTTTTATGGTGACGTCTACCGTACCTGTCTATGCGTGTGAGCTGTTTATTTTCCATTAAAAATTACAACTAATAATATTAATCATTCAGCCAGACGAAACCCGAGAACATCAAGACGATGTATTTAATTTAGTCCAAAAAAGTAGCGGTTCAGTATAGTCATTTAGTAGAATGGAAGTTCCGCGTCTTTACATAGTGCTTAATTGTTTTGGGTGCATTTATATTCAGCAAATGACTTCTTACAGCCAAATGCAACGTAAACTTCTGCGTTAATTATACTCTGTATTTGAATAAATTATGATTAGTATATTTTTAAATTTTGTTGACAAGTGGCCATTCAACCAATGCTAACCGAATATTTTTTTAAAGCGATACCTATGTTCTTTATTTAAACTGAATTGAGTGTTTTTATTTTATATACAGTCTGTGGGCTACGTTTAATGATAGTGTTTGCAAAATACCATTAATCTGATCTTTTTAATACATATTATGAGGGACAAAAAAACTTTGTATCTGAGTTCAACGGTTCCGTACAGTGAATTATAGTTAGTTTCTGGTAAGGACGGTAAGTATTCCAAATTGTATCATGTTTAAGATTTTTCAAGAGGCTAAAGTAATTACCAAGATCCACTAATCTTTCCAACAATTACATCAGCATCATTACTCCACATCTGATCCAAATCGACAATATCTGTCGAGTCGCGTGTCGGGTAATCCGTTAACCCTCCGCCCGCCGCCGTCGCGTGAGAAGTGAATTAAATCGCCGCGGGGTCCGATCGACCACTTAACGGATCGTGTACATGTCTTACGATTGATAGAGGGAGGGCTCCCGTTGAAAGTTAATTCGTGTTTGATGTCACTGCAGACGCTTTATTACGTGCGATGTTTTCTTTTTCGCGAATCGATACGGCGATAGAAGTGATTTTTAATTTTTTACTTCAGTCAGTTGCAACGAAACGAAACGCAACAAAAAACTCTCCGTTTTTATGTTTCTAGTTTGGAACTGGTTGCTACTTGTGAACGTAACAAAAAATAAAGTGTTCATTATTACTATCTGCCTTGCTCGTTTTTCATCTGCAACATAATTTGTTGCACTCGCGGTTAAACAAGCTATCAATAAGTAAACATCATCGGACCATCAGACGTACGGAGATGAGACACCCGTTTATGGTTGATATCCCAACCAAGCACCAAGCGCTTTGCCTCAACGTTTATTATGCGCACAGCAAAAGAATGGAACTCGTTGTCGTCGTCTGTTTTTCCGGTCACGTATAATTTGGATGTATTCAAGAAAAGACTGAATAGGTATTTTCTAGGTAAGCGTGCTACACCTTCGACATCAGGTGAGATTGCGGTCAAACGTTTACCTATAAATGTAAAAAAACTTTTAGATAGGATCAGTTTTGTAGTTTCAAGATTTCTTGGTAGTAATAGATTATTTTGAGCCCTACAACTTTTATAATATAAATTAAATATGCATACATATAACTAAAATATAAATAACTGACTGATGACTGTCATTGTAAGAAATAAAACTAAAACCAATCAAAAATTATTCGGTAAAATGTGATCTAAAGTTTTATGGAAAAGCACATCCACTACAGTTAAAAACCGGTATCGTTTTACCCTTTGGGTACGGAACCCTAACAAGTAGCTGTCTGCCTGTCATGTCCATATCCAGAAAACAAACTATTTCTAAGGCTTAACTATAAAACAGACAAACACTTTCGTATTTTAAAAATTTATAATGATTAATTAAAGAAGAAATGGTAGCCGTCTACTATTTCTTTTCCTCCTCTCTATAAAAACAGCTAAGTTCCCTAGACCTATAGCATCAAATCCTAGAACAATTATCCATCGCTCTCAATTTGCGAACTTTGTCATAACTTTATCAATCTTTATTGGAACACGGGCGTGAACAAAAGTGATGAATGTTCGGAAGTATTGTTCTACATAATCCTTTCAGTTTACAAAGACGACCCCATGTCAGAGTAACCCTTAAATGGCATTGGGGGTTCGCGCGACACGCGGACTGTCATATTCACAATATAGCTTTATAGTTTATTATAATATTACCGTTCAATATTGCCCTCATTGCCCCTACATAGCAGAGACACATTTCACGGTGGCAAATTTAAATTCTACGTCAATCATAGTTGAAAATAAATACATCATGTCTATAATCCTCAGGCACAGTAGATATCCTTCTTTCGATATCCACCTAACAGCTGTTCAAGATTCATTGAGCATGTTATGGGGTAGTCAGAGGCACGTCAAAATATAATAAAAATTTGAAACAGCCGTTTTGAAAATTACGCATGAAATAATTTTAAACATAATAGGTAGGGTCCAAATCCTATCCGAAATTCTCATAAACATATTTTACTCAAAAAGCTAAAGTGCTCTAATTGGATTTTTGTTTACTTATATTTACCAAATAGGAAAGGAAATACACAAATAAGACAATCCTTTCCCCTTCTATCCTAAGCTCTAACTAAAGTATCCTGCACGGGAGAGAATTACAGAATGACAATAAATCACATATTTTGGTGACGGAACGCGAATTCCACATCCAAATTACATCCATGGGTGGATTTACCCAGTTTATCTGACAGCAACACGCGGTTATTACAAGAATTACAAGAATATGACAATTTATATTCGGAATATTGCATTTGGGGAGTTTACTCTTATGATAAACTGCTGGCAAAGGGGAACATTTCATTTGTGACAGTCATATAATTTATACCTACTTCTGCCTAATAATGATAGGTCGCGCTTTGTTCATAATTTTTTTATGAGAAAGAGGGATGAAACAATCTGATACCCACCTGAAGTTGAGGGATTACCGCTGCATATAATTGTTATGCATGTAAGTACAGAATAAAATATTCTTAGATTCCATCAACTATAATTTATTTTTAATTATAAAAATGTAAGTATTGTGCATCACTCTGAGATGTAACGGTTGTTACATCAACGGTGTGGTGAGCATAATGCTACTGTAATTCTACAGGGACTGATATCCTTCAAACCAAAACAAAGCAACAAAACCATCCCTTCTTGGAGGTAGAAACAAGAACGGTAGTAGTACTTTATCGGAAAAACAAGATACACAAAGAGTCTTTATTCTGCTTTAACCGCATGAAAGTATAAATACATAGAAAACTAACATAGTGAATTTAATAGTTAGAATAATTAACTTAAAAACTTGATATTGTGACTGACTTCAACTTTTACTTGATTGAAATTTTTTTTGGTAGTTTGTTCCGTTTTGGCTTAAAAACCAAATTAATGAACTGATTTTTATATAAATTCTCAATTTTCAATGAAAAATCAGATATCATACATAAAAAATACGGTCAAACATAGAGCTTACTCTTTATTAGTCTTTTAAAAAATAATTACACACGTATTTAAACGGAAATAGTAAACATGCTTTTGTATCTACATTATAAATGAAAATTATATAGCGTCCGGAGCAAAATCGAGACTGTTTTGACAGGATTCAGATGCTTGCCTAGCATATGTAACATCTTTAGCGCTTAGTCATATTTGTTCTATGCAATTAATTCTTCCTTAATTCAAAATAAGGTACAAAACCACCTCATCATCGAACTAAAATCGATAAGATTGTACAGTCATGCAATAATTTTCACGCAGATTTCTTACAGTAGTTTTGAGTAGCATACAGTCAAGTCATAACAGTGTATGTAAGCCGATCGATGTGGCTGGGTGAGTAGGTATGAGCGAACAATAGGCAAGGCGTCGACACAATGGACAATGCCCGTACTTCCAATACACTCATCTAATGTGTGTCTGTGTGTGTATAGGTGCTTTCACGTTACGTAAGTGTTACGATCACAACACGAAGTCTTACTTCCTACAAAGGCCTTGTATCAAAGCTAGAAGTTCATTTAACGTAAAGTTTTGTTAAATAACGTCCAGTAGGCTTACCACACATGTTTCAAGCAACAATAATCTTACTACTACAAGATTATTTTAATTCGTACCATAAATTTTAGCACTATCGTTTTATTTCTGCGTAGTGTTGTAAAAAACTATTGACATAAATCAAGTATAATTTAGAAAGACAGAGGTGCGAAATTTCAAAATATTGTTGTTATGGCAATGGTATCAAAGACCCACTAAATTCCTAACTAACAAGAAAGAAAAATACCTAACTATTATATAAACACAAAACAAGTGACTTAAATATATTTATTTATTTTTATCACTTACTCTATCTTTACAGGACATAATAAATGATATAAATTTACTATCAATATAATACACTAGCAAAACGTGCGATACTTCGTCCGCTTGAAGCTATTTTCATACAAACTTCAACCCCCGCTGTACACGTTTAGTGGTTATATTTCGGGAATTCCTTCCTTAGCACATCTCTACGCACCAAGACGAATATACTCTGCAAATTTCAAGTCTCTACGACCAGTGGTTTAGGCTATGTGTTGTCTATATCCCAGTCAGTTAGTTAGGAAAAAGATTCTTATAATTGGTATAGATAAGATATTGCTCAAATTTTTTTTATTTTGCTGTTATTCCCTTGAAGCTAGTCCCTAGAAGCAAGCAACTGTACTTGTGAAAAAGATTTTTGTGGCGATATTTCCGAACAGATGTCTAAAAATAACAGAAGTAAAGCTGATATTATAGGCGTGGTGTTGGTAGATAAGTAGATTTGTGACAGTACGGTACCGATGGACATAAATATCACGGACAAACACCGTAACAGCGGCTTAGGCCCAAAGCAAACAAGGGACGCGGGACTAAATGACACCGCGCCGTTTGAGGGTTAAAACCGTTTATTAGCTAGCAGTATGGTGTTATTATTATCGAATAAAAATGAATATATGAATAACTAATGCTGAGGACTGAATAATCAAACGAAACGGAGTTAAACTTTACATTTATTGCTCGGTAAAAACTTAACATTTACGCTTTAAACTCATGCTTTAAACTTTTAGCTTATGTTTACAATAGGGAGTACTGAAACATTTCGCCCTTCTTTCTATAAACTGACGGGAATTTTTCTACATAAAATTTGAAAATAATACTTTTTAGTACTTAGAAGTGTAATTTAAGTACCTAGTTTTTTTCTTCTTTTAATTATATACCCTACAACAGTAAAAAACATACACGTATGTGTTTTTTATTGTTCTAGGGCCAAATAAATTTTCATATTTCTTACTAGAATTACTATAACCTTGGGGTGATTAAATAAAGTCAACTTTGAGAGCATTGAATATACGTAATAGCCTAGGTACATTTGAAAACTGCGATGTATTTTAAATAAATTTCACGGCATAGCAACTGCCAAATATTCGACACCGAACCAGACGTTTCCACTTCCACCCTGCTCCACCCTGACCCGGCGTGCAGACAGGATGACCTTACAAAGCTATGCAAGCGGCGCGTGCGCAGACCGACACAATGCAACGGAAGACGCCCGCCCCAGCAGATGGCGCTACCATCTTGATCCAAAAACTCGTTTCTAATGAACGCGATATTATTGACCTCAAGTCTCAACTATTGTACGAGTCTTTGATTTGATATGCCACGTGCCTTTTGAATATGCAAAAGTTTTTATGTGTTTTGGGGGTATTAATTGATAACGTTTACCGGAAGTGGAATATAAGTACCGTCCTATTATTTGGATCAGCGGAGTATAACAGAAAATTGTAATAGATATTGACACTAAATTCGAGATAGTCAAGATTATCTATAAGTATATCTGGTCGGTTCGATCCCTACCGAGAACTAACGTTTGTGTGATGAACATAGGTGTTTGTTCTGTGTCTGGGTGTTATATTGAATTCTAAGTATGTAACTATTTACAAAACAAAAGTAGTATTCTATCAGTCGTCTGGTTTCCATAGTACAAGCTATGCTTAGTTTGGGGCTAGATCATGTTTGTCAAAATATCCACAGATATTTATTTATTATTTATTTACGTAGATATTTATTTTGTGTCTAGGTGCTGTATGTATTTTAAGTACGTATTAAAAAAAAAGTATATAAGTATGTATATTCAATCAGCCATCTGGTTCCCATAGTACAAGCTGCGCTTAGTTTGGGGCTCAAGGGCGTTGCGTAAATGTCGGTCAATTTTTCTTTTATTTATTTATTTTATCTGCCTATAAAATATACATGTAATGCATATATTAAATCATACATTTATTGCAAGTAAACAGACTGACACTGACAGACAAGTAACAAAAAAAAATGTTTTACTGGTTCTTTTTATTATTGGTACCGTGAATTTCGTCATTTTTTTAGGACTAGATACAAAATAAAATTACACCGTAATACGTGTGGCGTGTAAATGGCGGAAGTAACGTGTAGTTTATCTGTAGTTCGATTGGCATGCATAGCCCGTCCTAAGTAAAATAAAAACTTTTGCAAAATCATATACACATCAAAACAAGATAAGAACACGCGCCAAAAGACCCATAATGAATGCCCTAAAATAAACCGCCATACATCTTGTATTACGTTTTGTATGGAGAGGAAGTAGGAAGGCAGCTGGTCGAATTCTTTTACTCATAATGATGGTTTGTGCAACCTCTTTGTATTATACTAGTACTGTGTCTTTGTTCGATGTCCTGTCGCGTGCCTTGTAAGTAGGTGGAAAGGTGTTCAAGTAACTGTACTCAAGATGTTTTGATTGAGAGCACACTGCGTTGCAATAGGAGATGTATAATTATCCAAGGTTCGCGAAGAATTAAACGATTGATTGAAAATTAGATGAGTAATAGACGAAGTCTGTAGCCCAGCTGGTAACTAACGGGCTGAGCTGGAAGGGGTGTTCAATCGAACGAACGCTCAAAATTTTTTTTTTACTGATACAAAGTTAAAATAATTTGGTATTGAGTAACGTTAGTATACAGGCCTTTGAATGTGATGTGTTGATGGTTTGTGAATAGATGATTTGACGACCGATGTGACGCGGCGGGCGAATGTCCGCCTGCGACGCAGGTTCGATTCTCGCTTGCGGATAAATGTTTGTTCGAACCACAAATATTTATTCCGAGTGTTCTGGGTGTTTTCTATGTATATCAGTCATCTAGTACCCATAGCACAAGGTCTGCTTAGCTTGGGGCTAGATGATGCTGTGTGGATTGTCCAGCATTATTATTACTATAGTGAACATTTGCATAACAAAAGCAGTTAAGCTATGTTCTAATACAGTTATAAAGAATGAACTTGTCCTGTACAAACTTTGTTCTAGAAAAAGATTGATTAAAATTAGACCGTATCTAACGTCAAGGATACCTTTTAACGTGATAATTTCAGTCTGTCCTGATTTTGTAATAAAGTTATTTTATAAATAAGGTGCTATATTTTATGTCAGCTTAAACTAAGCCCATCTAAGCACACTGCCGTTTTGTTTTAACAGTTTCAATTTAAAACAATATTCCTAAGAATAATAATATTCTTGGCGGAAATCAAATCCCGCGAGCATTTCTTTCCGAGTAGTATCCAGTTTTTAGGATGCTCTAGAATCTCAGTTTTTAGGTCACTCATCTAAAACATTGCTTAAATCAGTCGATCATCTAATTCGCTCTAATTCGACTAATACCTATTATCAGTACACATTTTGATAAAGCGCTCAGTCATCAACAACTATAGTAACTGCCTTTCAAGGTTTTGTAGATAGTGATAAGATTGTAGACCTATCAGATTATGATTATTGAGTCTCCTCAGTTGGCACGTTTTACTAAAAGAAAACCGTTTTCCTTGATAAGTGCCCCGCCCCGGTTTTGTAATAGGGCCCGTATCATGAATACATTTAAATTAAAATATTTTCTAAACAGTACAGTCGCCAGAGCTCAGTTCGTAGTAGCTCTGCTTTCTGTGCTGTAGGTGGAGGGCTCGATTCCCACCAAGAACAAACATTTGTGTGATGAACATAGGTTTTAGTTCTGTGTCATGTAGACATATTACAGGTACAGCTTATCAAGTGCATTCGGTGCTGCAGTACCGTCACTGAGGGTTATCAATGTGTACTTGTTTCAATAACTGATTTATTTCCACTTGACGCTATATGATACACAGTGCGAGTGGGGAGAGACGACGGGCGACACGTCCACCCAAATGGTACCTATGGCTAGCCGCCACACTATCATCATCAAAAAAATTATAAAAGCCAGTATAGTATCTATAGTAGACAACTCTAAAACGCCGAAAGCAATGACGTAGTTATTAACCAAATTGCCGCTTTCTCTTAGTTATCTTTATAGGTTTAACACACTGCAGCTTCATTAGTATATTTAAACTTTCTAGAAGGATCATACATAGAACAAAAGAACTAAAGCGAAAGTTTTTTTGTTGTTTCTCTAGTCTCAATCGCGTGGAACTGGCGAACTATTTTCCTTTGTTTTAAGACGAACCCCATTTGAGGTACGCCTACGTTCAGCAGGTTTTTATGCATTTTCCTCCAATTTGTTTTTTTTAATGCGGCCTTATTATGACTTTATCTGACTTACGTAGCTCATTTTTGGCCTTCCTATCCCTAGCTTTTCTTTAACATGTCAGTGCAGACAGTACTGATTATTAATTTGTAAAATTTCAATTATCAAGCAGTTTTCAGACATTGTTTTGTTATCACGAAGAGTTTATTAGCGTTACAGCGCAAATAAATATTAATGATTGTTGTGAGAAGTTCGATTGGATGATTGACTTGGTTTTAAAAATTCTAGGAAAATGTAATCGGTTTATTGGTATAAGTATTTATCGATTTCAATAGCTTACGCATCACGAATGCTATAATTTAATTTCAGGGTTCCGTTTTCATGGGTAAAACGAAAACCTCACGCGATCACCCCTTTAAATGAATGTGTAATCCACTTACCGATATCTTCCTAGGTGATGGGCTACACGCAATTTAGTACAATTAGCAGGAGCAATATCCTGTACTGAACCCTTTCCTGTGCTTGTCGGTGCCACCGTGTCTTATGATACTTACTCTGAAACTTAGTTTATTGATAACTGTGTTGAAATGAATGTGTAATATGTGAAATTCTAATAAGGTTAGATTAGGTTTGTAGAAAAACACAATCCCTTTCTCCAAAACCAAGATCAGTCAGCTTTACTTTTTTTTACTGATTTGACTTGCTTAAAAACTTGATTTTGTCAAACTTGTCTGTCGAATGGATAGACAGATGCCATAGAGAAAAGAAGAAGAAAGAAAAAGTCAATAATCGAAGTGTTTATAATTGTTTGTTTGTTTCAGGAGAGAATGGAGAGATTTCAGCAGACAATGATGAAAATAGACGTAAGTTGATTCAATAATTTAATATGAACTTTGACCACAACTCTAGTCTTCTTCTAATCATCTAGCTCTCAAACGGTGAAGGAAAACACTGTAAGGAAACTTGTTAGTATATAGCAGTAGTGATAGGCTTGCTGTCACACATGGAATATCAACTCATAAACGAATATCATCATATTGTAAAATATGGGTATCTATCGAATGTGGTATTTGGAAGTATATCTATCTGATCCTTTAAATATCTTCAAAGAATTTTCAGTCAATACTAGTTGGTACTAAAAGATTTGAGAAGATATCTACCATGCCTGGAGATTATGATCTTGAATATTTCTATCTTTCTTTTCTATCATCATTATAATTTCAGAGGTCTGCAACTGACAATTGAGTTTCATAGATTTTCAGAGCGATCGATCAATTTCCAATCTATTCTCATTTCCGCTTGGTTTTTATCAACTGCCTGATAATATAGATAATTTTCTTATCAACGCATTCGTATGTACTCGTACTGTGACGTCATACTAGTTCAGGTGCAGGTATTTTAATCAAATTGCAAGAATCGCTTCTTAATATGTCGTTTTTAATGTTTACAAAAATATTAAACATTATTAAAATATGATTGGTAATTGTTTGCTAAGAAAATTTCAACTTATATAAGTATGTAAAAAAATCATTAAGCAGTAGAGCTATTTGCAGACAGTCGCAAACGAGTAGAGTGGGTTCATTTGATCAGTAATAATCGGAAGCGTCCCCAAAACGTTGACAGTATTACTGAAATACTAGTATAAATATATGGTGTAATAAAGTAACTCAGAGGGTTAAAATATCCATCAGTATGAACCACTTTTACTATAGAACCTAAGCGTTTATAATAAAAACTGCTGCTACAAAAGTGCCTAAAAACATAATCTTGATAAAAAATATTTTAACCAAGTAAATAGGCAGTCCGAGATGGCCAAGAGTAGCTTTATTTATTAGCTCCGGTCTATTGTTAAGTCAATATTTACAGGAATAAAAAGCCTCTTAGATAAGACTGGCCTCACAACTTAGTTAATGATAGCTCTGTATTCAGTACTGTAGTTTGTGGGTTCGATCCCCACCACCCATCACACAAATATTTGTGTGATAAACGCAGATGTTTGTTATCGGACTGGGTGTTATATTGTATTCTAAGTATGTATTTACAAAAAAATCTTATAAAAGTACTCTATCAGTCATCTGGTTCCCATAGTACTATGCTTAGTTTGTGACTAGAACATGGTGTGTAAAAGTGTCCACAAATATTTCTTTATTTATTAGATAACCCAACACTTGTAAGTGATTGTGATGTTTTTCTTGTGTATAATATCTTTGAATAATTCAAAGATATTATACACAAGGAAAACATACAAAGAAAAAAATTTCACTAATTTTAGGACCAATAAACAGTAAGTAATATTATGTGACACTGCATAATTTTTTGTTCTATCACTGTCTATCAACTATAGAATGTACAAAACCATCGGCTGCGATTACGGCCGTGACGATTATTTTATCAATGATTTGTATTTTTTGTCTAATCTAATTTTATTATCTGTAAGCTACGAGGTATCGAAGACTAGTGAAACTCCTTTCAGTAGTATCTATCGGGTATCTGTTCCGTGTTACAAGTGATTTTTGTGAAATAAAACCGCAAAATCTCAACTTCAGTCAGAATCGGTAACGGTTCTGTTCTTATTTTGAAAACGATAAATTTCATGGTAAGTCAATTTTTGAGATATTTAAAAAAGGTTTGTATAAACAAATGATATCAGTGACGTCAGGCTAGTTTAGGCATATCTCGATAAGTAGGAACCTTTGACTGTGGTTCATGTGACATTGAATTCAAGGTCATTTAATAGTTATTTTACGTGCCTAAAATTCTTTGTTTGGGTGGCCTCTAGATAACACCGTTGTGATCTTGTACCTTTTTTTGAGTTCATGTTTAATAAAGGGTACCTACAAAGGCTAACAAATAATTGAACACGCTATTTCATCTTGCTCCTTCAAATTCAACCCCTAAAGCTCCACGCGGACAAAGTCGCGCGCATTTCTCTAGTCTGAAATAAATAGATTGCAAGTCGTTAGATAACGTTTCGATAGAAACCACTATGCATTAATATACATTTCATGATATATCGGTCACGTATTCATATTATAATATGTACCTACAAAACGATGACGTTTGTTCTGTGTACCTATATGAAGGTTCGTTATTACATATTTACAAAAAATAGTATCTCTCTGGTTCCCACAGAAACTCTGTGGCTAGATGACGGTGTATGAAATGTCTTACAATAATTTATTATTAGTTGCCATGGTAGTCGCGGCTTAGCATAGGAGCTCCATCCATTACCATTCATAAGTAAGTGGCAACTTGTAGGGAACCGCTAGGAAATATGCAGTAGCATCTCTTGAATTCTACGGTCACCAATCTGCCTGTCAAGCATGGTGACTTAAGCAAACACCCTCCAAATATGGAAGAGGCCCTCGTATGCTGCTGACGTATTATTATCTAGCACTGTTATCTGATAACATTTCGTTTCAGTCTGATTTGAATTAATGTATGTGTATCTGATAAAGACTTATCAGTCAGGATCGTAGCTAGTGCCACTTAGGGGTAAGCAAAACTTACCCCGACCTACTTTTTATAATAAATCGTCCCACTACTGGGTAAACGTCTATATAATTCAGAATTTTAATAGTGCGAACACTAAGATCCAAAGTCTTTCCCGAACAAGACCTCTACTACTCTCAATATTTATATTTACTAGTACTGCTATTTTTATTTACGACTCTGTCACTTACAGTGTCCTGTAATAGTGTTATCATTGCTTCAAAATAAATGCTGATAGAGAGATAATACAACAGTATATGTTACACCTAAGTATTCTATCAGTTATCTAGTTCTCACAGTACAAATTTTGTTTGAGCTTGTGAATATGTCTACAAATATTTATTCATTGAAAAGTATATAAGTTGGCGTACTTACAACTTATATACTGTATTGAGTCAGGGAATTGACTACATAAAGCACAATAAGATTTGCACATTAGATTCTGTTATGGCCACAACAGTAATATTCCCGACTATAACCGCGATAATAAAATGGACCGTGATTCGATTCTCTTCCCGATTGTTACTTATGTCATTAACGGCGGATCGTAAACCAGTTGCGGTCGCGGCAATTGGAATGCGATGCGAGGCACGCCCGAGAGCGATAAACCGACAGAAGCCCCGCTAATAAGCGCCTCTGCTGCTTTCGCATTTCTCTCGCTTTACGATCGTCTCTGCTTCACTTTACGGTCGCTCTGAGTTTCGCGAATATAGATGCCATTTGATGCGGTGCCTAATTAAAATTATCTTTATAATCCGGATTACTATGGAACCGGGTATCAATATGCTACGTTAGCAGAACTACGGGCCAGTAAGATAAACTTCTCACCTCATTGGTCTGTGTAAACTATCACTGTATTATTGTCAATGAGATAATAATAATAATAATAATAATGCTGGATAGTCCACACAGCATCATCTAGCCCCAAGCTAAGCAGAGCTTGTGTTATGGGCATTAGATGACTATAACACATTACATGATGATGTTTATACTTAATACAATACATTACATATATAGATATTTTTTATTATACATAGAAAACACCCAGAACACCCGGAATAAATATTTACAGATCGTACAAACATTTATCCCAAGGCGGGAATCGAACCCGCAACCTCTTGCGTCGCAAGCGGACATTCGCCCGCCGCGCCACATCGGTCGTCGATAAAAACTTATTACAATTCTTAATAATATTAACGGACGCTTGCAAAGTATTGGAACTGGGCATAAATAGCGATGCAAACCTACAACTTTAGGATCAGAAGGTAGGTTAGTAGGTATCAAGTAGGTTACTCTTACTAAACCATCAGTACTCTTAATAATATTCTAGGTATAAATGCAGAAAGTAGGTACGAGGTACATTAAATAGGGAAATAATGTGACAGATAGGGGTTGAAAACGTTTAATACATAAGGGGGTCACGTGCAACAATTTCTCAAGAGAGCCACCACCAATTAGGAGCCATATCAAAACCATCGGCTGAAGTGCCATCATTATCTCGGCGAGTGCACACAGAACTAACCCTACCTCCTCTGGTATTTGAGCTTACAATCCTATCAAATATTCATGGGTTTATGGAGACAAGTGGAGTGAGCAATCCTGGAGGGCCTGCCTATGGGTATAGGGACATAGTTAAAGCGTTTAGGCTGAGAGCTGTGGAGTAGCGACGGCCTTTTGTGGAGTTTCCTATCGTTTTGGTGGGTGCGTTGGGGCTATTTTGTCAATTGAGGGGAGTTATTCGTTTTGACAGTCATATACGTTGATATGCGGAAAATTTACCTCTTGGGTTAAAAAATTTAAAATATTTTTTATGCGGTTGGTTGATCTGAAATTTTAAATTAAAAATCTATTACCAATTATAAGAATCTTTGTCCTGACTGACTGACTAAGAAATAGACAACGCTAGAGACTTTCAGAGAATATTCGTCTTGGTTTCATCGTTCAATTCAAAAAATTATAATTATGTTGAATTCCAAAAATTTCTTAAAAATGCGAAATGTGAGTATAAATATATTTGGGTATACCTCCAACTACTCTCATCAGATATTCTCAAAACTTTAAGTAGGTACTTGGACTAAAAGATCTGATATATCCCGGGTTTGGGGATTAAGCAATTTCAGTACCTAATAGTCTATAATCTAATAGTACGTTTTCACTCTTAAGGCCTCCTCCATATCCCTCCACAATTCTCTGTTTAGTTAAACAATACGTTTTGTAATTTTAATGCCAAAATTCGCTTCAATTAAAACGATTTCACATTGGAGTTCTTCCCATATTCAAACATAATGGGCGCAAAACTCTCACATTAAACTGTGACCATTGTTTCCTGCGTTTTTTGTTCTTTTTGTTTTAAACTCCCCTTTGTTCAAACGCTCGATAGGGTAACAGATATTATTATGTTCTCTTTAATGTACATCTGTCCTTTCATAGGCGAAGTGAGTACTTATTCAGTATTAATTGGTAAAAAATATATTAGTTACAAATTTTATCCTGGAGAGGATACATACCGTGCTGTGGAATGTCAGTCATAAGTATTACAATCATTATAACTCAATCAATCTTAATAATCTGTAATTGTTTTTTTTGTGTACATGCTTAGATAATTGTATCTGTCTATCTAAATAACTTACAATCTAATCTTATTTCAATAATTATCAAATTATCATTATCATCAGCCAGAAAAAATAAACTGGGTGTGTCATATTTTTTTTATAGATTTCTAGGAAAACCAATTCAGAGGGCCAATCACTAACAAATTTGACATTTGTAAAGTAATCTTATTGTACCGACATACGTTTATACCACAAATATTGATTTTGGGGCTATTAAAAATAAAATAAAAAAATGCCCACATCTATACTAATATTAAAAAGAAGTAAAGTTTGTGAGTTTGTGAGGTTGTAGGGTAATTTCTGGGTCTACTGAACCGATTTTACAAATTCTTTTATCAAAAGAAAGCCACGTTATTTGTGAGTGTCATAAGCTATATATATTAGCCCGAAAAAATAAAAGTAAAAATGTTTACCGCACAACGAAGAGGACACTGGTCAGCTAGTGTTAAATTAAAGGCACATAAAGTTTAACACTGGTATGCCTCAGTTAGATGAACGCAGAGTAGTGCATCGTCAGGCACGTTTCTAACGTACCTACGAGACATTGTTTCATTATACTTGATGATTACCACTTAACATTAGGTGGGGCATCTTCTTGTTCTGTCAACAAAACAACAATATAGAACATATTTCCAACTGTGGGATCAATCAATCATCATAATTTCTGAGGAATGATCTCCTAGATAAATGCAACAGTGGGTTTTTTAAAGATTTTCAAGAAACGATAAAAAAAATATTGTAATAACTATTGATTTATGGCTCATTGTTGCTATTCCCTGACATAATCAATCTATTATTCCCGCAACACTGTATCTATTACTCAATTAGCCTATTCAATCGGCCACATTGCCTCGCAGCTATTTGTACGGCGAGCACGTGTCTTTGCGTCCGTAACGGGAGTGGCGCCCCCACCGCCGGCAGCGATACGAAATTAATTTCAAGTACCGGTGTACCCAGATTTGTGTACACTGTGTTGTGGCTTTTGGTGTATAGGGCTGTAAGAGAAAATTCGCGATTTATGAATTAATTGATAAGAGTATATTCAACGTTATTGACATTTACATCGACGAAAGGTGCTTTAGAGCATCGTCAGATTGGGTTAAGTTAAATTGCATAGTGAGTGGTATTATCGCTGAAAACAATATTTTTCCGAAAAACCTTTAGTAATTAACCTAACATTGGGGTGCATGAAAGAAGCCTCCCCGCGGCGCATCTCGGTAACAGCTAGGGCACGGTAACGCAGTGTCCTAGGCTGGCTAATTCTTTCACCACAATGGCTAAACCTAACAACGACCCCCAGAGCAAAAAACCTGCTCTGTCAATAATATCCATAAATATAGAAGGTTTCTCTAATACAAAAGGTGAGCTCCTTGGGAAACTCTGCCAGGACTCACAATGTGATATTATATGTGTCCAAGAGACTCATCGCGACACCCATCAACCAAGACCACATATCCCCGGAATGACCCTCACTGTAGAAACACAACACGCAAAATATGGCAGTGCAATTTTTGTACGGCCTAACATTGCTGTTCAGTCTGCATCATGGCGTACTGATAACTCTATAGAAACCCTCACAGTAGACACAGGAAGTTGCACTATAACGTCGGTATACAAACCTCCCAAACAACCATTTCAATTCAACAAAACCGATAACTTTGACAATCAGAGTTACAAATTTATAGTCGGCGACTTCAATAGCCACAATACAGCCTGGGGCTACCATACTACAAATGCAGATGGCAATGCAGTGGAGGAGTGGGCAGATGTTGAAAATCTGACTCTTATCCACAACGCGAAATTACCAGCGTCATTTAACAGCTCCCGATGGCGTCGTGGCTACAATCCTGATCTAATATTTGCCAGTTCTAACATAAACAGCCTATGTAGAAAATCTGTGTGCCCAGCCATCCCCAATACTCAACACAAACCCATTATATGTCACGTTGAAGCTGCTGTTACACCCCAAAAAGTACCGTTCCGACGTCGTTTCAATTTCCACAAGGCAAACTGGCAACAATTCTCTGATGGAATAGATAGTAAACTGCTTGACGTAGATCCTTCTCCATGTAATTATGATAAATTTGTAGACATTGTGTGGTCCGTATCTAGACAACACATCCCTCGTGGATGTCGCACTTCCTATGTACCGGGTTTAAGTGATGATTCTACCAAACTTCTTCAAGAATATCAGTCGTTATTTGAACAAGATCCGTTTGCTGAACAGACTGTTGCAAGAGGTACTGAGCTGATGCAACTTATCGGTGAAAATCGGAAAAGAAAGTGGATGTCACTTGTAACTAACATAGACATGACACACAACAGTAAAAAAGCATGGCGTACTATCCAGAAACTCACCGATGATCCCCCAGCACCTAACAATCCGGGCCAAGTTTCCGCTAACCAGGTCGCCCACCAACTGCTTTTAAATGGTAAACCACCAAACCGCATGCCAAGATCCAAAAAATTGTCCGACCATAACCTAGGCACTGACCAAATTAGTAAGCCATTCACACTCACAGAAGTGATCTCTGCCATAAAATCTATGCAGAATGGCAAGGCTGCTGGCTTCGATGACCTGACCGTCGAACAGATTAAACACCTCGGACCAGTTGCAGTTTCATGGCTTCACGCTTTGTTTAATTCCTGTCTCAAATATTGTAAGATCCCAAAAATGTGGAGACGAGCTAAGGTGATCGCTTTACTAAAGCCGGGCAAGTGCCCTAAAGACCCAAAGAGCTATCGTCCCATCTCTTTATTGTGCCACACCTTCAAACTTTTTGAGAGATTACTCCTAAACCGACTTTCATCAGTAATTGAACCTAGCCTCATTCCTGAACAAGCCGGCTTTCGCCCTGGTAAATCCTGTACCAATCAAACTCTCAAACTCACTCAGTTCATTGAGGATGGGTTTGAAACTAATAAAGTCACAGGTGCCGTTTTTGTAGATCTTTCTGCTGCTTACGATACCGTCAACATCAATAAACTTTTGGTAAAAGTTGATAACCTCATACATGACTCCGGATTCTCACTAATACTGGGTGAGATGCTGCGCAATCGTCGATTTCAAGTCTACCTAAATCACAGCAAGAGCAGATGGCGCTGCCAAAAAAATGGGTTACCTCAAGGGAGTGTTCTTGCTCCAGCCCTTTTTAATATTTATACAAATGATCAGCCTAGCACGCCACTGACACATCGTTTCCTGTATGCTGACGACTTAGCACTGACAGCTCAAACCAATACCTTTGAAGAGGCTGAAAAAACCCTAACATCTGCACTTAAAGAGCTAGAACTATACTACTGTGAAAATGCCCTTCGACCCAATCCGTCAAAGACCCAGTCATGTGTGTTCCATCTTCGTAACAGGCACTCTAATCGGACCCTTGATATTTCCTGGCAAAGTATAACCATTGAGCACTGCTCGTTTCCTCGCTATCTCGGCATTACACTCGATAGGGCCTTAACCTATAAAGCTCATTGCCAAAAAACTAAGCAGAAAGTCGGAACACGAAACAATTTGTTGCGGCGCCTCACATCTACCACCTGGGGGGCATCACCTCACGTGCTCCGTACAACTGGTTTGGCACTCTCTTACTCGGCGGGTGAGTTTGCGTGTCCAGTATGGCATCGTTCTGCCCACGCGAAGGAGGTTGATGTTTCCCTAAACGAAACGTGCAGAATTATTACAGGTTGCTTAAAACCCACTCCCCTTGAAATACTATACCCACTGGCTGGTATTTCACCACCAAGTGTTCGACGTGAGGATGCCTGCAGCACTGAAAAAAAGAAGCAAGAAACAGACAGTCGACATCCTCTTTACGGCTACCTGCCACCTCCAGTCCGTTTAAAGAGTCGTAAGAGTTTCCTGCGTTCAACATACAACACCATAAATAGCCCAACAGCGTCATTATATGAGCATCAAGTTTCCTCCAACCCCACCTCTCCAGCAGTACACCTGCCTCCTGGCCACGACTTACAGTGGGCCACTTGGAAATCATTGAACCGGCTAAGAGCTCAAGTTGGTCGATGTAGGGAAAACCTCTCCAAGTGGGGCTATATCGACCCATCCAGGAGAAATTGTAACTGCGGAGAGATACAGACTATGGAACACCTGCTGTCTTGTCCTCTCTGCCCGACCACCTGCACACGAGAGGACCTGTACCAGGCAACGGGACGCGCTGTTGAAGTCGCCTCTTACTGGGCTCATATTATATAAATAATTTAATTAGTTTAGCCAATGACTCGAAAGAAGAAGAATTAACCTAACAATAAAACTTTCAGTATAGCACGTGTTGTAGCACGAAGCACGTGCACGATAGTTGAACTAAGAACTAATTGTCTAACTATCATCAAACAATATACTAATAATAAAAAAAATAAAGTACTTGTAAATCATTCAGAAGATGAAAATAATAATGTTTAAACTATTCCCATCTTATAAACACTTACAAAGATAGTAACATAGCTAGAGTATCAATAAATAGGTTCATACAAGTTTTTTGGCATAAAAAACTATCTAACATAAGAAAAAATCAATGAGAGCGTCATCTGTTTTAAACTTACAACACCAATCAGTTAGAAAAATCTTCGTTATAGTTTTATACAACTGAAAATGTTTTTTAAACAAAATGGAAAAATACACATACTACCGTACAACCCTAGTCTGTTCCAGTAAACACAGCTACAGGATGTTTGCACACAGAGTCAGCTACTGTATTATCCGCAGATACTTTATCTGCTAGCTGTTGACTTTTGCATACCAAATGTTATTCATTGGTGCATTTTTTATTGGATTTTAAAACAATCCTGAGATACAAATGTAGATACTTGAGATACTTGACTTGTTTGAAGTGTAAAAATATGTTTGTGGGGATTTTACATATTTCCATCTAGCCTCGAAATAAGTAACTTATGTGCTATTAAAACCAGATGACAAAATACCTTTTAAATTTTTTTTTGCAAATTCATACACACTGCACAAATGAAAGATCCTCGGTAAAGATCGAACCCACGACCTATGCACAGTAGGCTCCTGAGCTGTGAGAGCAGAGACAAGTATGTTAATTCTTACAGATGTTACATAAATACAACAGTGTTTGAACAGGCTTTGCTAATTAATGCCCAAACACATACCATGAAGTATAATATAAATTCATAAAATTATAACGACAACAATATCATGTAAGCTGGTTATTGATTTGTCAAGAACTTTAGACCACGAAACATTAGCCCTCGCCACGCAAAGTTTATATGATCAAAGCCCACACACACCAGCAAACAACCACATAGACAAGCCCTCAGAGATTGCCCATTACGTTCCCCATAAAGCCACAGACACTTACGTGTGTAGCCGTATGTACTGAAACGTCTCTCAGAAGGCTTTTAAGAGGCCGAGTGGAGAGCGGTGTCGCGATCGGCTCGGCTGCTCACCCCGACAGTAAAAAATATGAGCATCCCCCCTCATGCCCCCTCAGCGCCATCTTGAAAAACTTTGTCAATTGTAGCCGCAAATCGATCTGTGTCTACGAGTGCTACGGCGTAGCGCGTAGGCGTGTGTCTGTGTAGTAAAAATTGCTACGTTGTTTTGATACCCACTTATATTGCTTCTGTATTACATCTTATTCCTAGGTTTTAGTAGAAGTAGAATTTTTAGTGTAGGGCTCGTCCGGGGTATTACTACCACTATTTCTGCCACTAAGCGGTTGTGTTCCGGTTTGAAGGGTGTGGGCGCCCCGGTGAAATTATAGGCGCGTGAGGCTTGTATGCCTCAAGTTGATGGATGCAGAGCAGTACATCGTAGGGCACGTTCGTAATAATCGTGACCTTTGAGGTAACGCTTTACTATCGGTGACGGTATTTAACATCAGGAGGGCGATCTGCTTGTTCCATCAGTAAGAGTCAAATAAATGTTAGATACTTACAGAAAAATAATCGTCCCTGTTTTCAAAAAATAGTAGCACCTAATTAGTCGTTTTCTTTATATCCAAATCTTCCGTTTTTATCACAAACAATAAACTTTTTTGTAAGACGTTAAAGGTTATTGTGTAAATACATAGCAAAAATCACATATATTACATTTAATTTCTTCATAATAAGTGAATCTTTGTTAAAAATCTAACAGCAGAACATAGTCCAGTGTTTAACCGTAATCAGAATTCCGCGCGAGTTAGCATGTAAGCTAAATCACGCTAGGATGCTGTTTAAAATGTTTGTTCAGACTGATTATTATGTTCAGACTATTGTCCTGTCCCCTCATAACATTACTTTTGTCATTCAAATGACAATAACTGAAAGGATTTGTGAAGAACTATTCATATTTCTTGACTTCACAGATACGCCCTGTGGCTACGCATTTGTGTAACCAAAATTAACAAAACAATGAACCGTAACTCCTTTGCTATAAAGTTGATATTCGTTTAAGATGATTCTAAGTCTTAAATAATCATTCGGTGGACACCTAAGGGCCTCAGCAGGTGTCCATATAAATTGTATCAGTATTTATTATACGAAGTATCAGATTGAAAGCAGTTGCAGTTGCAGTTGCGAAGAAATTCGGTTGAGTACAAATCAACTTCCGGTCATTAAAATGGACCAAATTGAACATTTACGTTGGATTTTTTTATTCGACTTCTTTGACCAAGGTGCAGGAAAATGGACCAAATTGAACATTTGCGTTGGATTTTTTTGTTGGACTTCTTTGATCAAGGTGCAGGTCTCGCTAATTAGAAACGAGTTTTGCGATGCTTTGCTCCAAAAGTTATCTCTCGCGTGCCTGTAACTTCACCGGCATCCAAATCCTTCAAACCAGATTTTTGACTTGACTTGACTTGACACAGCAAGCTGCTGCTGCTACTTTCCCAAACGAGCCCCTCAATAAGAGCTCTGAAACGGCCTTAAAGATTTACAGAACTCTTTTTAGAAATGTTGATTTAGATATTGGTCTAAAAATACTACAGGATTGATCACATAATTTTATTCTACATGGGAGAAAAGATAAGATGGTTAAAAAAAGTCGGTCTTTTTAACTTTATACTGTCAAAGGTGAGAATTAAATCATCCCATTTTAAGATGAATCTACCCAACAATTGGTCCTGATTAGTTCTATCCTTTCCGCAGTTTCACACATTCCACAAAAAAGCTAACCCCTGGTATCAGGTCAACCCCTTTGACATCTCCATAGATACAGGTAGAGACAAACCCTTCCTAAGATAGTTGTAACAAAGTAATTGTCACTGCCAAAGGGTTCAGTTAACCAAAATTAGCGTTACATTCAAATCGATCCGACATCCCGATTCTCTAAACGAACCGTGCGAAATTTCACACAAAAGTTGCAAAAAACGGCGTTTTTTGGTGAAAATTGAATAAAAAAGGGTAATAAGGGGCGACCCCAGGCGTGACATATTTTGATTGTAGTTTTTTTTATGTATACAGTGACGGGTGAGTTTTAATATTTTTTTTATACAAATTGTGTCAGTGTATGAAAATGAGCCGAGAGTAAGCGATGCGCATTTTAGATAGCATTAAATGAAAACTGGTTTATGGTACGAGTAAATAACACATACATTTTTCGAATAGAAGAATTTCATACATTTACATTGGTACACGACTAGATTCGAACCCACGACCTCAGCATCAGAAGGCCAGGTCACTCCCACTAGACCACCGGTGCTCTGTGGTGCTGGTATTATGTAAATGACTAAAAATGTTGTATAAGAGCGGCTTGAATGCTTCAAGTTGATGGACGCAGACCATCATCGTATCTTTGATTATGTATTTTGATTATTTACAGGTAAATAATCAAAGCATCGTATAATCATTTCTAACGAACACAACCTGCTAGATAATGCTTTTTCATAGGTAATGATTACTACTTAATGTGGGATATTGTTCGTTACAAAATGGCACTGAAACAAAACAAAAACAGTGAAAACAGAACCTGATTCTAGGTTAAATATTTTAGAAAAAATATTTTTTTTGCAATCGACATCTTCTTTCTTTAAATTTAAGAGCTTAGCTTTTGTCTGGGGTTTGATACAGTTTTCTCCGTTTCGCTCTTTCTAGAGCGGCCTCCTTGACCTCCTTGTATGACATGACAGCCACCTACTCTCATATCTGGCTCAAATAGCTTATCCTTTGGCAACCAACATAGCTTGTAGATATTTTTTATTTAATTAACCGTCAAATAAACTTGGCCCAATAAAAGCTATATTCCCTTGATCCACTTGAACCCGGAATCAAAACAACGAATGAGCTGTTGAGCATGATTTTATCAGACCATCTTTTGTAAGGAAATGTTTAGGGGCGGGAAACAATCATGAGAATACGGCTTCGGCTCCAGGGCCCGAGACTGTAAAACTAAAGTTCTTAAAGAAACGATTGACGACGTAACGTAAAATAATTTAGCATTATTAACCTTAATGGTAGTGTAGATCTTAAGTTTTCAAAGAAACGATTGACGTTATAACGCTCGACAATTAAGCAATTATGAACCTTAATGTCTTATGAAGGTAGTGTAGATTCATACAAATTTATAAAAGCCAAAGTTACTTGTCTCTTTGTTAGTTTTCACTTTTTTTATACAACTTGCTGATGGAACAAGCATATGGCCTACCTAATGTAAAGTGGTTGCCATCACCTACATACAACAAAGCGTTGCATCGGAGGTCATCTTCGTTAGGAAAATTTAATACAATATAATTAAATTGAAATGAATAAAATTAGTAACCTCTAGAGTACCTAACAAAGAATTAAAAAAGCGTTCAGTATTATCCAGGTATCAGTAATATAATATCCTAGTAGTAGTAGTAGCGTAGTAGATTTACCTAGCTTTAAAGCTATAGGTGAATCTAAGCGCCAGTTTCTCGCAACCAAACCTAGAAGAATAGGCAAAAAACTTACACTTTAGTTCGTAACGTTATTAGAATTAACCTTTTAAATTAAGAATTTTCCTCTTAAATTAAGAATTTATGAAAGGTCAATAGAAAGCATAGAAATAAAACCACAAACATAAAAACAGGCTTTATTTTGGCCGTCAAATTACATTCGCCGTTATTTTAAGAACTCCGAGCTCAAATGTCCGCATTCCTTTATTGAGTCAAGGACTTTAAGTACCAGGAGTTTTGTTTTGCGGAAGTTTATTCATGTACATGGTGTTTAGTTATAAATTTTAATTTTTAATAGAAAATAGTAAATTTCTTTTTAGTACCAAGTCTTAGGCGATCGTAGGTAGGTTAAAGATTTTGCGTGACATTTCTGAGCGCAGATTTACATTGTTGGTGTTTTTTTGGTACATCGAGCTTTACAAAGTCTATTTTGATCACTAAGTAAGAACAATTAAGTTGCTTTGAAATTTACAAAGTAAATCAAAACACGCTGTATTTCAAGAAGTAGCGCGTTAATTTACGTTAGACTTTTGTTTATATTGATTTCTTTACCAGACACTCGACGTCTGGACTCCTCCATTCAAAAATACACTTTATTGTTTTGAGCTAAGGTAGAGGTTTGTAAAATATTATATATCAAGTTAGGGGTACGAAAGAATAGATATGGGGTCCAATGCTGACGATAGAATTCTTTTGACTAAGACCCATAACGGACCCTAACTTAACGTATATTTGGACAGCAACCTGAGAGGCCTGAAGTGGGCCCGTGGTTTATAATTACTATAATTTGACGGTAGATGAAGAAAATAATCTTACACGGTACATGTACTTGAATGGGCACCGTTTTTTATTGACTTCTTTGGAAATATTTTTCACTTGCAACGAATATTAAATGACATAAAATAATGCAATATGTATGTGCAAAGTTCATTTTTAGATCGTCATACTAGATATACAGTAACTAAAATTTAAAATAAGTCCTGACAATGTCGTCAGTCCATCGGGCAGCAGGGTAAGCTACGATTCGTCTTCCGGTTCGTGGATTCGTCGCCATTCGAGAACCTTTATTCCCCAGCGGTTGTCGGTTCTACGAACTGGCCTGCCCATTGCAACTTTAACTTGCTGATTCTAAAGTTAACACAGACCGTGTCATGTTCAGTCATAATAAAGACCGTAAACGTATGTATGCAAAACAAAAAAAAACAGAAAATCGCTGCCAGTTTTATTAAAAACGTGATGAGCACCGTGTGATATATGGCGGCATTCGCGTACACTATGATATGTACAAAAGTTGTGGAACCTTGTAACTTATATTTACGATCTCAAAATATTTTTTTATGCTGTGATGGTCTTATAGTTATGTTGGTAGGTTTACAAAAATTTAAAACAAAGTTAAAAGTTTTTTAGCTTGTAACATTTTAATATTTGTCTGATACACACATTTAAAATAATAGGTAACAACTTCTGAACCAATACTAGTGGAAACGTACGCGACTTTGTCCTAGTAAAATATTTTCATACACACTTCAAACACCGCTATATCCATTTAGAGAATTATTTTCTTAGTACACCTTTACTCACCGAGACAAATATATCCCGTTTCTCTACGCACAGCAGCTTAGGCTGTGCGTTATTTATGACAGTCAGTCAGGATCAAGATTCTTACAAGTAGTATAGATTTTATCTTATCAACAGTACCTACTAATAATTAACTGCCTTTTTAGTATCAGACGTAGGATTACATTATTATTGGTATGGTTTGATGGCTGCTGTAAAGATAAAAGATGGTGGTCATTCACGACGTAACTAAAAAAGTATAAAACGTACCTACTACAATAATAAAACAGTTTTTAGGGTTCCGTATCCAATGGGTAAAACGGGACCCTATTACTAAGACTCCGCGGTCTGTCTGCCCGTCTGTCACCAGGCTGTATCTCATGAACCGTGATAGTAAGAGAGTTGAAATTTTCACAGATGATGTATTTTTGTTGCCGCTATAACAATAAATACAAAAAAAAAAACAAATATTTAAGGGGGCTTTCATACAACACCGTGATATTTTTGCCGTTTTTGTTGTTGATACGTTGCACGGAACCCTTCGTGCGCGAGTCCGACTCGCACTTGGTCGGTTTTTTAAACAACTTACTGATAGAGCAAGAACATATAGGTATAATAAAGTACACTTACATGTGGTGACACAAATAAAAATACAAAGCTCCAAGACAAATATACCTTGAAAATTTAAAGTATTTACGACAAAGTAAAAAAGCATTTATTCCATGGTATGAAAGTGATTACGTGGAAAAGTTTTAACTCTAGGTACCAGCGCAACCAAGCTTAGAAAAACAGCAGAAACTTATGACTTGGTTACAACTTTTTTTAGTTTCATCAACTTTTGTACCCCTGCCACAGTTATATGACAGAAAGTACATCCCTATCCGTGAAAAAATTGCATTTTAAATAATTTTTAACGGATCACGCGCCAGCCGGCTCTTATTCGAGTTAAAGTTTGATTTACTGATGCCAAATGTGCACGCTGTCCTTTTGAGTTATTGCTTTATTAACTGTTAATATGTCTTGTGTCATCTATCATCTGGTTTTACTTGTTTTCGATTATTGCCCGCTTGTGCAACGATCACTAAATGTATTTAGCGAGTCATAGTCGACAAACGTATTTTTTTCCGTTTTTATTATAGATAACCCTAAGTTTTGTTTGTTAATATCTGTAACTGTAATGTTTGGCTAAATAATCGGGCAGTTTTAGCTTCCAAGGTCGTTGGTAGACGTTAGTTTTATCTGGTAGGTAGTTGTTGTCAGACCATTGATAATTAAAAATAATTGGCTAAAAGATAACAAGTTGTTTTTTAAATAATAAAAAAACTATAGCGCAAATAAAAGCTTACAAGCTTACAAACATAATAGCAACCGTTTGGTTTTTAGATCATTTTATTAGTAAATAGTGTTGAAAAGTAATTTTTGAAACTTTTTTCAAAAACTAAGAGAAATATTTAGTTTAAATCAGATCCTAAGGGCATGGGTTCAAACCCATGCACTAAACGGACATTTAACCGTTTGAAATATTTATGTACACAATGCCAGTCCTCTCAAATGGTGAGGAAACCAGTTAGCATTCTAGCAGCGGCGAAGGGTTTGCAACCTGTCACGAATACAATACTATCTACTGCAAAATGTGGATATACATAATGTATTATCTGGACGTACCTCTTACTACCCTCTTAGACATTCTTAAAGAATCTCGAGTAGGTACTTGATACTAAGAGATCAGAGGGGATATCTACCGTGCTTGGGGATTAATGTCGTGGTGCTATTTCTTTTTCATGTTTTTTTTACTAAAATGAAACAGTTATGCTTCCAAAGATGACAGAAAACGAATCCAAAACTAGAACATAGAAGCCAGATGAAGCCACAGTGATATGATTAAACTGCCAAAGACATTATTTTATAAAATAAAACTCATTTGACGAGGGTCGCCATTAATTTCGGCGACAATGTGATAAATAATGAAGGAGAGGTGTGAGGGGGCGGCATCCCTCTAAAATGTTACTTTGATCGCTGGTTTTGAAGTTTTGACGCGTCACATCCTAATTTTCTTTCTGCCGCCTGTGACTGTGTCACTCCCTCGGTGGTTGCCACTTTTCAATAACAGCATGTCTTTGTGGCAATATTTCCATTTTTAAATCTTTATGATTGACTTCCGAACGCGCGTGATTTTGTCCGCTTTTTAATTTCTTAGACGATAGTAAGCTGAAAATTTCAAGTCTCTATGATGACCTAGGTTTTGCGTTGTTTAAATATAACAGTTAATCAGGACAAATATTCTCATAAAAGTTATAAATAGATACTTATACATAACAAGCAACAAAAAAAATTTAAGGGTAAAACGGGACTTTATCACTAAAACTCAGCTGTCTGTCTGTCTGTCTATCCGTCTGTCACTAGGCTGTATTTCATGAACTGTGATAGTGAGAGAGTTAACATTTTCACAGATGATTTATTTCTGTTGCCGCTATAACACCAAATAGGTACTAAAATACAGAATAAAATAAATATTTAAGGGGGCTGTTTTTATTATACATAATACGTAAACCCTTCGTGCGCGAGTCCGAGACGCACTTGGCTGTTTCTTTATGTTCTCTGTATTTACAAAAAAAAGTATAATTATAATAATTTTTAACAACAATTGCGTGATTCCATCCGCGTGAAGTTATTTTCATGCAAATTTCAACCTTTTCTCTAACCGTTTAGAGGTTGAGTTTCGGGAATCCCTTTCTTAGTATATACGCCTGTACGCAACAAGACGTATACCTTGAAAACTTCACGCCTTAACGGTCAGTGGTATAGGTTGGACGTTGTCTTATGTCAGTTCGTCAGTTAGGACAAAGATTATTATAATTGATAAAATTTACCGGGATTCTTATGAAAATAGTTTCACACGAACGTAGTCGCGGGCGACAGAAATAATGTAGATGAAATAAGCTCATTATTTTACCTACATTATTTATATCGTCTTATAAACAATACTTACTTTATAATTGCTTTTTCCGCAATAAACAAGCATAAAAATCTTACCTCAAACGCATCATTGCTTACGTAGGTACAAAATATTTACCTCATAAATAGTAGAATAATTTTTTTTATAGTGTTGCAACACAACGCGTCTATGCATTAATTAGTTAAAGCAGCATCCTCAAAGCTTCAGTAACGGAACAAGATTACACTAATTAAACCACTGTTCACTCATAATTTAACCGTCCGTTTGATTTATTACCCTAACCGCAACTTTATATTCTAAGATCGCTAAATTGAGATAGAGAGCAAATAAAGAGAGTATACTGGTGTTAAGCCTCGTTTGCCTCGTGGGCCATTGTTTCGAATCTCGTTAGATTAATATTGATAAAAGAAGCCTGAGAATTAAAACTTATTGAAAACCTTACTAGTGCAGAAGCAACTAACCAGTTGACAGTTGGTAGACATAATTAATTGTATTGGCCATCCCTATGGATTGATAACATTGATAGGATCGCGGGAAGTCTGTGGATGAAAAGGGCTAAAAATTGTTCTTTCTGCAAACGTATGGAGGAGGCTATTCTCCAGCAGTAGCCTTCTACAGGCTGTCGATGATGATGATGGTTATCCACTTAAAGCAGATACACTTAACAGAGGCCACTAAAGGCAAGAATAAAACCTGGTAGCAAGTCATAAAACGTGTGTTCAATGACCCGCAACGGTCAGATGAACCCTGGGCGCGTGCTTTGTCCTATCTATGAAACATGTTCTATCATAATTAGATATAGTTTTACATACTCTAAGATTTGATTTCTAACTTATAAATGAAATAGTTATTTCTGAATAAGTTAATGATACAGATTGCGTATGAACCGGTTTTAAAGTGACCCAAAAGTTCACTGTATACAAATATTATTTAATAAAAATAATTATTTATAGTGTAGGTATATTGTAACCACCAGTATGGTAAACGGCATCCGCCTAGGTACTCATTACGCTACATCCTACGCATATCAACATTAGGTATCAATTATTTTAATTTGTGACCAGCAAGAGAACAACATATTTAATTAGCTCGATGATCCATATCTAACGTCAGAGGTCAGTAGGGTATGGGGAAACTTTTTGATAATATTGTTAATAAAGGACCACACATCTTTTTTGTTTGCAGTTCTGGAATATCATACCAACCCCTGAATACTCAACGCATCTCAGATTTAAGCATGTCTCAAGTAACGAATTTTTGACAGATTTTCATTGCAAACTTAAGAAATCGCGATTTCTGACGCTTAAATCTTAGCAGGTCTAATCTTAGAAACGATAAACGAAGTTTCGTATTGTCGTTTTGTAATACACTGCAGGACAACCTGTTGACAGTACCTGACATGCCACGTAGTGTGATTCAAAACGACATTGCGAAACTTCGTATATCGTTTCTAAGAGTAGACCTGCTGATGCGTTTGAGTACTCTGGAGTGACTCTTAAAAGCAAATTTAATTACTAGACCATCCTGTTTCATCGTCAGCTTTATTGTCACTTACCACCAAGTGAAGTTAAAGCCAAAGGACAGTCTAATGATAAACAAAAACATCATCAACATGTAGAAGTACACTGCTGGACATTCCCCCACATATTTCCAGGAAGACCGATTTTTAGCCCTTTCCATCCTTAAGCTTCCTGCGATCCTAACAATATCGCCTATCCATCGGGTAGGATGGCGTCTTAACGCTTCGTCTTTCGGTACAATACATTTGATACTGTAGAAGTTAAGTTCATAACAAAAAAAAGTACTTTTGATGTTTTTTCGTTCAAGTGCCTTGACCATATTTTGAATATTTAGAGAACATTACATTTTCTACATCTTGGAGTAAAAAAAATATAGAAGACGTTAGTAAATCGTAAAAAGAAAGAAACATTTTGATTCTGTATAATCCTACTAATATTATAAATGCGAAAGTTTATAAGTATGGATGGATGTTTGTTGTCGCGGGCAGACTGGATATAGATAGATATAGATTGTAACTTGGATTAACATAAAGGCTACTTTTTATCCCGAAAAAATAACGGGAACGGGAAAAAACTGCTACGTGGGCTGCGAGCTGCGAGCGGCCGCTAGTACATCAATAAATATTAGTGAAAAATTCACACAGCGCTATCCTACCCGTCTTTTAAAATCTCACTCCCCCGTTCCCGTTGATGATGTCTCCGTTAACGGGGACAACGGGAATACTCTATCTAAGCCAGCCATCCAAGTCAAACAAAAACAAAACTTATACGATTGATAAAGCTATGAAAATCGATTGATGATAGAACACCCACTTTTTTTCCACTAGAACACCCATTATGGATGAACTTAAAGTTTATCCATAATGAGTGTTATCTATCACATTCATTGTGATAATAGTGACAAAGAAGCATTTATTTATTCAGATATAAATTTTAGTGCGTTTTTAACTAAGCATAATTTTTATCGACTATAAAAATGAAAATATTTTTAATAACGGGAAACAGTGTCCACAAAATACTTATCTCGTTTTAGATTAAAAACATTAAAAGTATGGAGTTTTAATAACAAGATAATAAGTAACATATGAAGTACAGTCAACTACATCACACCTACAGTAAGCTCATGAACATTTTGATAATGTATAAATTTTAGTTTTCAAGGAAAAAATACCTTAACTTTTATCAAGTTTCAAAACACAATAAAATAATAATTATTCACTATAAATCATACTGTAATATCAGTAGTGAAAGTAATTCTATTTCTATTTTTTTTAATATCTCTATGCTACGAACATCTATCTCTAAGTGAAATAATGCTTATTTTCCAGAATTCCCGCAAATCGAAATTTAAATTTAATCCGTTATTTTAATTTTTATTCCATCGCGACAGAGTTCCGTTTTGTTTGACACAATAGATGTAAAATTTATAATTGTAGGTCGTAAATTAAGGTGACATCGACAGTTGTGGCAGAGGAGGGGTTCCACCGATATTTTATCGGGAGGTAATTATTTGATCGGCACTCCAGTGCCAGTGGGGTGACAGAAAGAAAGTTCGTAATCTGTTTCTTGAATTATTGTTTTATTGAAATGTGCGGTAACTCGATTGTTCCTAATCTACGACTAGTTTAAAGCGTTTTATCTGAACGCGAAGGACTACGGATTATGGACGGCATGTAACTATGGACAACTTCTTAGCCTAAAAGAATAGGCAAGAAACTTATGGCGCAGTTCCTTCTGTTCTTTTGTATGATCATTTCTGTTAGTGCTCTCAAACGGCGAAGGAAAACATCGAGAAGAAACCAGCTTACAAACCTGTTTCGTATGGAATACCAACTACTGCAAAATTTGGGTATGGACCAATTGTAATATTCGGATGCGCCGCTGACTACTCCCATTAGTCATCCCAAAAGAATCTCGAGGAAATACTCGGTACTAAGAGATCTTAGGGGATATCTACCGTGCTTGGACATTAAAATAATGAAACCTATTATTTTCTTCGACAATTTTTTTTGTTTCTACATATTATTATTAATAATAATGTAAATAATGAAGTTTCAATAATAATAATTGGAATAGACTTGCATGTTACTGTTCCAAACACCTGAAAGAGCATCTACTATCCTACTAATGGATGTTTGTTCCTCTTTCACACTGTAACCAGTGGACCGATTTGGATGAAATTTGGAATAAATATAGATTGTAATCTGGAATAGGACATAGGCGGTTTTACCTTTATGTTTAGAAATTAAGCAAGAACCGATATTAGGCAGCATTATTAAAAAAAAAAAATTGGAAATATTTGTTTTAATGTGCAACCATTGTAAACATTATCAAAAAATATTATACGATACGATACGATTACGGCTCTAAGATGAGGTGGTTCACTATTGACCTCGTATAGAAGCTGAAAGTTGCACATTTGAATTCCATTGCGTGGCATCGATAACTCAACTGCATGCCTGGTTGGTGCGCAGTGTAACTTGGATGTCGGTACTATTTTACGTCGCAAATGTCAAATTTTATCACACTAAACCTCACGACTATTAGAGATAGCGTGATAGGGAAGTACTTATAGGTTTATATGCATTTTATGGAAATACTGAACACTGATATGGAGATCATGAAACTACTCATGAACGAACGACGGCTACTATCTATAAAGTTTCCGGTAATGCCGTCGCGTCGTTGAAAATTTAATTGATTATTTTATTGAAGATACTGTCATGTGATAGTATCAGAGATAATAATAATAATAGTGCTGGACAATCCGGATTGACGACGTTGCTAAGATCGCGAGAAGTTGGTGCATGGAAAATGCTCAAAATAGTTCTTCTTGGAAACGTATAGGGAAGGCTGTGTCCAGCAGTAGACTTCCATAGGATGATGATGATAGCATTTGTATCAACAAATACTATGTCTGGTAATCAAAAATGGTGCACACTATGGCCATCAAAAATGTATTTTATGTACACGAACTTACCACTATAGTTACCTTTCTCTAGCCTCAAAGGTTCCTGTAAGAAAACTCTTTTCTGCAGGTCTACTCTTAGAAACGATAAACGAAGTTTCGTATTGTCGTTTTGTAATAAGCTGCAAAGCAACTCGGTAGCCATCAAAAGTCATGTTGACTCTGCCTGATATGCCGCGTAGTGTAACTCAAAACGACAATACGAAACTTCATTTATCGTTTCTAAGAGTAGACCTGCAGGGTTAAGCTCGCTTTCAACCATGTCCTCTATATACGTTTCTTTTCCTATGTATTATTTGCAATAAAGAGTTAAAATATGGTTTTAACGAGTTCCGACTAAGCTCACCCCAATTGCCCTCACCTGAGGAAATCGTATGAAAGATTATCAAGCGTCTATTCGCACGTTCTATGATAATGGAAATGTCAGCGAGGCGAGAGGCGCCCGGCTGCGATCTGTCATCGGTGAATACGTCAAAGGGTTTTTGTCATGGCGCAAATTAAATCAGCCAGCGGGAGGCGAAGCTTTCATTGACAACCGGATTCTGTACCGTTTACGATGTACAGCATTCATAATATATATACATTATGTATATGTTGGATGTAATGCTGTACATGAAAAATATAGATACCTACATACATAATATATATTTTTCTTTTATACGACTTGCTGATGGAATAAGTAGCCCACCTGAAGTTAAGTTCTTACCATATAACAAAGCATTGGCTCGCAGGTCATGGTCGTAAGGAACGTGCCCTACGATGCACTGCACTATATCCATCAACCTGAGGCATACAGGGGTTAGGCCTGAGGTCTGATATTTTACCGGCACCCACTCTCTTCAAATCGGAACACATGAAGCTACTTCGCAGGAGACATAGGCTTGATGGTAGGACTTCCCCGGACGAGCCTTTCACTAAGACCTCTCCTACTACATTACGTACAGGCGCTTTCAAACGGGCATTTTTAAGGCTGGCAACATCACCTAAATGTTACGAACAATCCTAAATTTAGTTTAAAAAAATAACTTAAATAACACACCTATTATAACTTCTATGATGACGGTAAAACAAGAAACAAACTTGTATATTATCGATTTGAAGAAACCCTATCTTACGGCAGCGAACAAAATACTATCTAGCCAAGTTTCAAAACAAATTCGATATAAATTAATCATTTTAATAATTTGAAGAACTCCTATCTTACGGCGGCGAACTATTTGTTTTCTGCAAAGAATGTTTCAAAACAAATTCAAATGAAACCATACATTTTACTTACTAATTTGATTTTAGTAACATTACGTTCTTTGAATTGTCTCGGATGCGAGGTGAAGAGGGCAGCGGCTGCGTGTGATCACTATCGCTGTGAGGACTGAGGTCAGTAGCGTGTGGAGACTATCTCAAGAATTATCAAAATATCGTTATTGATTTTAATTATGTTTATGATGTTTTAATATTTTTATTTATCGTTACCTTATGTTTCTGGGAATATTTAAATTAATCTGTAGTTACCATCGCCTATACCAAAGCATTGCTTCGCAGGTCACGTTTGTCAGGAACGTGCCCTACGATGCACTGCTGTGTCCATTAACCGGAGGCTTACAGGTGTTAGGCCTCATGCGCCTGTAATTTCATCGGCACCCGCACCCTTCGAACCGGAACACAGTAAGCTGCTCAGAAGTAGAAATATGCATGGTGGTAGTACTTCCCCTTACGAGCCCTTCACTATACTACTTTTTAAATTTTTACTTTCATTTTTCTTCCATGGTCATAATTGTACAAATTCGCAAGTTAAAACAGTTCTCACAATAACGGTAATGTATCAAGTTACGACAAAAACTTGATCATTGTCATACATACGTATCTGTTGTAGTCGGCAGTAATAACTGGGCCATACTATGTTATTACCGAAGACCCTTTGTCGAAGTCAATAGTTATCGAGCGAAGTGAAGGACATAATAGGTCCCTATGCTCTAATCATGTTGTGTTTAACTTTTGGTAAAGTGACGTTTTTACGTTGCTTGGTAGAAAATGCTTACTACGGTAAGGCAGGTCTTTGTTCAATTGTACCAGAAATAAAAAATGATATTTACTAATTGGAGCCACATAGATGGTGTTGTGCGAAATGTCCAAAATATTAGTATTAATTTACATAATATAAGTATTGATCGCTGAGCGCGACTTTAGTTACATTAGCCAAGTGTTGCTTTCTGTTTTTGATGGCTTGAAATTGAAGTGACAATAATATTTTATAGGGTTGATGTTTTCAGTGAAAAGAACTAAGAGAAATATCTAAAAAAAATGCAGCAAACCAATACTTTTCTACAATAAAACTTCAAAATATTCCCCTCAGAAGTCGTATCTTCAGACCACAAGTAGCATTAGTGAGATTTCAAGTTACTGAAACTTAGGATAATGCCATTACTGGCTTAATATCGGCGCAAGTTACAAGCGCAACTATTATTTTTGGAGGCAAGTATTATTTGAAAATGTAAGTTTGGGTTATTTTATAAACTATTTAATCATAAATATGGTATTTGAACGCTCCTCTAGCTAAAATGGCTGACGAATTTGTAGCCATCTTTTTCTATGGACATGACTAGTGTTAACATGATTTTATAAAGCCGAATAAAATCAACTGAGTGTAATTAAAATTTGCGACATTCTTTCTTGAGTTGACATTCGTCCTTTTTCTTACAGTCATTTTATTGAATTCATTTTAAATCATAGAATAAGAAGACTCCATATTCTTTTAAATACACTGTGTATGTCAATCTTTTGTAAGCAAATTTGTGACGTCATTTCTTTGACTCCAATGAGGCAGTCTTTGTAAACGTAAAGTATCAAACATTAAAAGACAAAGCGGCGGATCACTCATTCCACATTGCATATGAATTTTATTGTAAATGTTCTAAAAAGTTGCCACTTGGGAAACTACTAGAAATAATAAAAATAATTTAGTGATAATAATTAAGAATTTAATATGAAAAAAGAAAAAAATAACAAGAATCCGCCTCCGCTTGTGGCTCAGACTACATTGCAGGCACTGCAGGGGCGGGTGATTGATGAGCCGCCCTTGTTTTCTGATCGCCTACAATTTACACCACGATTACTTAATTTGACATGATACTCTGGGAATTGACGCTTCACGATTAGCTGGGTGTTTTTCAATTTATATTGAAGCTGTTGAAGATGTTTTTGATTTAGTTGAAAGAGTTGTATTCATTTAAAATACTTGGCTTGTAATGGCACAAAAAATCTTTATAGATATAGGCTTTTCAAAAACCACTTCTAAATCTCTTTTCTAGAAGGAATCGGTACAAGTATAACATAAATGACAGGACATTAACCATATTTTAGAGAAACATAAAAGGGAAAAACCAATATTCTTTTATAACAATTATAAAAATACGAATTTACAAAATGCTTCATAATATCTAAATAAAAATGATACAGACATAGACATAGACACAGACATTTGTTTATTTACTACCAGACACACACAAACCATCAAAAACACTAAGACATCAAAGAAGAAAGATACATAAAAGAAAGATCGTTGCTTGAGCACTGTGTCGTGTTTCTGTGTGCCACAGCAGTACAAGGGCTACGACTCAGCATGATACAGGTATTATCTAAGTTAATATATATTCTATTTATGCCTTATATTATTTAAGTTATTTAGGTTAGGATTTATAAATTATTGGGTTCATCATAAATACTTTTTTTTTTAATTTAAAGGTACCATAACCTGTTGAGTCATTAGGCTATCTACCTATTAGTAGTTGGACTTTACTAAACTGGGTTTAGTTTAAAGAGGTTAGAACAAGTTAAATAAAGAACTTTTAAACTAAACATGATCTTTTTGTAACTTCTTAAAAGTCTAAATGCGCTGTCCACACTATCAGATACAAAAACTGTTTGAGTAAACTATTCAAACAGTAATCAATTGGAAGCTAAAGTCTATAAACCACTCGAATAGCTCGACTGCCTAAAATAGCTTTTAAAATGTCGAATTTAAATTGTTCCGACAATGGCTCGCCATTTCAATTTTGAGTGAGGAGAGTAAATCGAAAATGCGATAGCCACTCGCCTCGCGCCTCCTGGGGCGATACCATACAATTTATAGACGCAATAAAATGGCATTAGGTGTACTTTCATATAAGAGATCTTGAAGATATTTAGGGACTTGGTGTAAATCTCAAAGAGCTTTCTTCTGAGTGAACCGTAATGGCCAATTCCACCGTTCATTTTAAAGCACATTTATAAAAAAAAGACGGTTTAAAAAATCGTATCGCTTGAAATATCTAATGAGAAGATAGCTTAGGTGATATTCGTAATACATAATTATCATTGGTCAATATCTGCAGAGCGAACTGAGCCTGTGAATAGGCTGACTAAGCTCCCCTAAACATAGGCTGACTAAGCTCCCTAACATAGGCCTGCCTCATACATAGAAAAGAATACGATGCCTGGCTAGATTGATGTACCTTCTCTATCCACTGACTACGCGCGATCGTAAGCCATTTCACTAATAAGTACTATTATATAACATTCATAACTAAAAAACTACAGCTGATATTAATGGGCATCCTACAGACCACGATTGTTTTTGTATATCAATCACTTAAGTATTTTTGAGGCCTGTCACTAATAAGTAGGTAGGTACTATTCTATGAGGAATATGATATTTATAAGAAAAAATAACAAAACTACAGCTGTATATTATAGATATTTATTGGACTACCTTTACGATTGTTTTTGTAATATTTTTGAACCAACAACTCTTTTATAAAAGCCTTTCTAATTATCGTCAGAAATGTAAGGCTTACAACAAAAACGGAAGTCAGACAAGTTAATAATGTCTAGAAATATGATGGAGGTGTTTCTTGCATGGCGATTGGACGACGACATCCAAACACTTTCAGGTTTTCGCGATAAAGAATAAGTGCTCATGTTCAATGTTCTCTAAGTAAAGTCGAGAATTATTCCACACCCTACTTGCCGTGAAAATAAATAACATATTCACACGATTCACCGCGTAATTTTAAGGGTTGAATTTCTAAAATTCCTTGCTTAGTACATCTTTACGATCCAAGGTGAATGAAAGTTGCAAGTCTGTACGACCAGGCTATGCGTTGCCTATATTTCACTCCTGCTGTACCCGTTTAGGGGTTGAATTTCAGAAATTACTTTCTTAGTCCACCTCACTAAACACTTTGTTTTATCATACTTGTTACTAACAAGTATGATAAAACAAGGTGTTGAAACTAACAAGTTGTTAGTGGAACAAGCCGGGTGATCTTCTTGTATTGTATATTGTTCTGTATTCTATATTGCAATAAAGAGTATTCTTACAAAAAATAACTGAATTATCTATGTCTTAAATATCTATTCTCTTATCTATTTCTATCTTTCTAATAAAGATGATTGATGGTATAGGATAGGGATCAAGAACATGTCCAAACATATAGTTAAAAAAACGTGTGTTGATTTACATGATTAAGCACAGTACGTAAGGCTCTTTGTGAAGTGATCGTCCGGGAAAGTACTACCAGCATGCCATTTTAGCATTGCTATGATTCGGTGTGTAGGTGCCGGTAGAATTACACGTACCTATAAAAGGCTTAACACCTGTATGCCTCAAGTTGATGGACGCAAGTTAGTGCATCGTAGGGCACGTTCATTATCGTAAGGCAGCAATGCTGCCAAGCATTGTAAGCTATTTGATCAGTATGTGGATCAATAGATCAATAATTTTTGCCTATAAACAATGAAGGAAGCTTATGTCCATCGGCAGATTTCTTGATGGTAATGATAAAGGTTGAAACCCATCATCCCGCCCAAGCACTCAGTATTCTAAAAACATCCAAAGATCCCTTCAGATTTGATAGAGCTGACAAAGCAAACCAATCTATTGTAGTGCCACTGAGACATTTTAAACTTTCCTATCGCCTTTGAAAGGCAATGGACAGTGGAGGCGCTTTATCAAGGCGATAAAAGCTGTAGCGATCACAAAGAACCGCCCGCCCTCTTTAGAACGAAATGGTAGGAGAATTTTAAAATCCTACTTCGATTTCGATATGTGATTGAACTCCTATTACTGTAAATGACAATGTGTGTAAAAGATAAACAGTAACCGTTTTATCCTAACAATACGCTTATAATACTAAATATCAACTCCATAACTATTACGGTTCATGAGATACAGCTTGGTGACAGGCAGACAGACAGACGGACAGACAAACATCGGAGTCTTAGTAATAGGATCCCGTTTTACCCTTTGGGTACGGAACTCTAACGGTAGCAATAGAGAGCAGGAAAATAGTTTCAGCAACTTGCGGCAATTTACCGTCCGATAATAAATAACCACAGAAAGAAACTTATGTCAACTTTCAGAACATTTTGCCCGGAAAGGACAATCTAACTTAGAAACATAAGCACCTATACTTAGGGTTCACAATTTCACATAGAGGTAAATGACAGTTGAAATATTTCAACGATTTAACAACCACGAGTTTGAACACAGAGATAAACATTATGATCAACAGCCTGTAGAAATCTATTGCTATACGCTATAATATAGGTTTAGTTTAGGGATATTTGCTATATATCCCTAAACGTTTCCAAGAAGAATACACTTATTTGAATCCACGACCAGAAGGCGGGGGTTACTCCAACTAGACCAATAATGTTCTAGCTAGCTCTATAGGTACTCTTATATAAAGGGAGGTGTAGGTAGGGCCAGTTGTGAATAAAACTGTCGCCGCAGAAGTCTTGTCACGTGATGCCGTAGTCACGTACCAAACTAATTTGGAATTCAACGCGAGCCGTTTTCACGTCCAGGAGTTTGTTTCGATAGTAATTCCTAGCCGTGTTTGCAATATTGCGAGCTTTATGTTTATGGATAAGTTTATATTTATATTTAGTGCCTATATCGAAATGTATTTATGTAACTAACGGTTCGTCGACCTAACTTCAATGTTGATAAAAAGCTGTTCATATAAAATTTTACCTCCGTTGTTCGCGATTGTATTTAAGGAACTCCTTTCTTAGTACTCTACGCACAAAGGCAAACACACTAAAAATTTCAAGTCTCTAAGACCAGTGGTTTAGGCTGTGCTTTGTCTATATGTCAGTCAGTCAGTCAATCAGTCAGTCATGACAAAATTGGTAAACAGATTAAGTTTAAAGCTGAAATCCTTTATGATAGTTTATCGTCATAATAAAGCTTGAAATAAAGTTCAATTGTTTTATACTATATGCTGATGAAACAAGCAGATGGTCTACCTGATGTTAAGTGGTAACCAACGTTAAAAGCATGCAAATGCCTTGCATCCATCATCTTGAGGCGTACAGACGTTATAACTAGGTGAATCTAGGCGTCAGTTCCTCGCGACCAAGCCTAGAAGAACAGGCACAAAACTCATAGATTTTTATTTTAACCTTCTTACAATTAATTTTAACAATTAATTTCTACATATTATAAAATAACTCTGTTTTCTAACTGCAGGTCCTTATTATAGGTTGAAAACAAAATTTAAATCACTGAACGTAGGAAGTATGCCCAAAATGCTGGCAAAACCTCTTTGGATAGCTAAACTAATTATCTGTCTAAGGTAAGCGCTAGCCCTTTGGTCGTTAGTCACATTCACCAGTCTCTTACAAAGTAATATAACACGAAACTTCAGCAGGTCTACTCTTAGAAACGAACTTAGAAACCAAAGGGAAACATTTTCGTTACAATCAGGATGCCTCATAACACACTTTCATTTCAATTGTTTACACTTGTGCTAAGACCTCAAGTAATGATGGTTAAAATACCACCAAAATTACCCATCAGAACTTAAAATAACACTAGAAAAACAATTAAAATGAAAATACAATGTTGCTTCCAAAGATGACAGAAAACGAATCCCTATTGTCATTTTGTAATATACTGCGGGACAACTCGGTAGCCGTCAAAAGTCAAGTTGACGCTGCCTGACATGTCGCGTAGTGTAACTCAAAACGACAATACGAAACTTCGTTTATCGCTTCTAAGAGTAGACCTGCAGTCTTGTGCCAATCCAACTTAATGAGCTGTATGCAATATTGAAAGATGTTAATGCATTTGCTCTTTCTAAAAATATATATCCTGTAAAATATTTGCTTCACATGCAATAACTTCATATGAATTCATAGCCGCAATATTAAATGACATAAATTCTTGTAAGAGCTGAATTTAAAGCAAGGATTTGAGTAGAAATGAGAATGAAACCGAATATGCACACAGAAAGAAATATTCTAACCATTTTGCATGATACATATGCAACCACTTAACATCAGGGGGTTAAAAATAAATTGTTATAATAATTTAATAATAATAATGCTGGACAATCCACACAGCATCATCTAGCCCCAAGCTAAGCAGAGCTTGTGTTATGGGTACTAGATGACTGATATACTTAATACAATACATTCATACATAGATATTTTTTATTATACATAGAAAATACCCAGAACACCCGGAATAAATATTTGCAGATCGTACAAACATTTATCCCGAGGCGGGAATCGAACCCGCAACTTTCTGCGTCGCAGGTAGACATTCGCCCACCACGCCACATCGGTCGTTCTTGGTGGGGATTGAACCCACCACCTTACAGCACAATAAGTCTAACCAAGCTGTGACGGCTGTCAAATAAATACATTGGCTATACTAATAAACACGTCATTTCTGACACTTTCAATTAAAACAACTCTATCATAAAATCGATTACAGATGCATAAATCAATTTATCATACGTGTCTGTCGCAAATCGATTGCAGTTGTCACCTTCACAGAATCGAGGAATTTTTAATCAATTTTGTTATTAGTTTCTTACAGCCTTGTACGCGAGACATAAAATGATTATTGAAGAAAATCTCGAGAGAATAAATAATAAAACGATTTTTCTTTTACCTGTATAGATAATACATACTGACGTAGCCTCTCAATGTTTAACTAGTTATGTAGTAAAATCTATAGAAAATAGAAAAGAGAAAAAAACTATTAATTATGCCATCCCTACCTCTTATGTTGAAACGCGGATGACCGTGTGAAGCTATTTTTATACAAACTTCAACCCCCACTGTATTCGTTTAGGGGTTGAATTACGGAAATTCCTTTCTCAGTACACCTCTCCGTAGCAAGACGAATATACCCTGAAAATTTCCTGTCTATAATTTATATCAGTCAGTCAGTCAACGCAAACCACGATTCTTATTATTGGTGTGTGATGAACACACAGTTTCATAATCTCACACACACAGCTTCATGACTGCAATCTCTAGGCACGGTAGATATCCCCTCAGATCACATAGTGCCAATTAGTATCAACTCAGGATTCTTTGAGAATGTCACCCTTACGAAATTCACTAAGAACCCTGAGTCCAAACATCCAAATATAGCAATATCTAGCACATACTTACATTTTGAGTATGCACACAAGTTGTAAGCCCATCGCCGCTGCTAGAGTGCTCTCAAACAGTAAAGGAAAAAAATATTGGTGCTCGACCGGATTTGAACTCACGACTTATAGATCAGAAGGCAGGGTCACTCCTACTAGACCACCGGTGCTCTTATATCTGATTAGTATTAATACAGCTAAATACTTTCGTAGGTACTTATATTTTTGAATATATCAAATATTTTCTTATTTATAAATGTGTATGTAATATATGGAGTATGTACACGTATGGAAAACCAACTACTGCAAAATGTAGGCTTGTCCCGAATGTAATATCTGGACATACCTTTAACTACCCCCTTTAGATATCCTCGAAGAATCACGAATGGGTTCTTTGTATTAAGAGAACTGACGGAATATCTACCGTGCCTGAGAATTAAAGTCGGCTTTTTTTTTTTTTTTTTTATTTATAAAACTGAGAGCATGTTCGTAGCAAGTCTGAGAGTTCTAAGAGCAAATCATTTGAAGTAGTAGTCTAGTGTGATTTAGAATAAGACACGCCTAATAATAAACAGTGTTTAAGCTTTCATCGGCCTCTTGGCAAAGCAAAGCACCTGCACACATCACAGAATCCACTGACAGACAAAGACGAAGATAATTAGGGAGCATCCCATTGGTGCATCCGTAGAGAGACCACGCCCATCAGCACGTCGGCCAATCGCACCGCCGGGCACAGATCTCGAGCGTTATCTAGTTGATCTGCCGTCTCGCTTGGAACATTCTACGACTATTTTCAGGATCGTTAAGGTTCTATACTGAAAATACCTATAGTTACAGCTGCTTAATGTATCACGTATTCTTTATAGATAACGTTTTGAAAATAACTACCTGTATAGGTCCACGTAACGCTTTTGTAAAATCTCGAATAATGGTCTGTAAATGTAACATCAGTTGTGTAAGAATATAAACAGGCCACATTGTTCACAGTAGGTATAAGTTTACATAAACATAACACGTGCCTGAAAGCATAATATTTGCGTGTAATAGACTTCTAGTAAGCTCCCAATAAATTTAAAATTGTTTTGAAGTTTACGATTGGTCGCTATTTAATTTGAATCCGATACGATAACACTGAAAGATTGCTGGGCTGGTTTGTTTTCTTAATCGGCGCCTCGTCTCGACCACTTGAGGTAAAGCCACCGCGCCCCGCTGGTTTAGTTCAGAAATACCAGGGTGAGGAGCTCCAGGTGAAATGTCAGAGGTCTTGTTTACCTGGTCGTGTAACCAACGATTTGTTATATGCGATGTCGATAACTGAAGGACTATTGTTTGTAGGCTCTGCATGTAAAACTAATATTAATCGAATAATTAGAATGTTCGAGGGACAACGAGTTCTCGGGAAAAATTGTGACTACATTATTTGGCCTATAACTGATGCGAAGCGTTTTTATCAATAAAATATTTTTTTGTTAAATTTTGTTCCTCTAGTTTTTGTTACTTGGTAGAAGGCCCAGTTCTCGTATTTTTTTGGAGCTGGAGATTGAAACTAGAATTGGATTGCCAAAATCGGCCGTGTCTGAAATATTATTTTTGAAGAGTACCATTTAGAGATTGAAAAAAAATTATTACAAGAATTGGGCTTTTGTTTAAAAACTGATATTTATATAGGTAGGTATCAATTATTTTTTTCAAAATCATAAACTTACCGCAATTCTTTTGTTCTGATGTTTATGGGTTTTTTAGGTTTTTACAATTCAATATAACTTAAACCGCTATCAAAAAATCCAAATTTTTTGACCTGACCTGAAATTGATTGGTTTCTATTTATATTACTAATTATTTGGAATGTAGCAAAAGTGGAACAAAAGAATAACAGATGTTAAATTAACATCGAGCTATCCAAATATTGGTAACGCTTTTCAATTGAAAAAGCCCGAGTATTTCAGACTGTAACCTTGTCGCTTGTGTGAGAGAGAGGGGTGTCAGGGGGGCGGGGCGCGGGGATAGGGTGAGGGTATGTGATTTGGGATTCTAGGGATGAGCTTGCTCTCGCTTCCTCTCGCTACTCTGGCACCGTTGGCCGCGGCTGTCGCACCTATCTGCCGCCGTCGGCACCGCATTGTCACGCACGATACACACGCGGGTAGTCAAACGCACATCACTAGTCAAGAAAATTACTATTTCATTGTGAGGTGTCTTAAATCTGTGTTTACTTTAACTAATTTGAATTTATCTTGTTTTTTGAATTCTGTGATCCAGATTTAAGAGACTTGTAACGGTTCGTTTTGTGCTGGATCATGAACAATATTCCAGAATGTTAAACTTTTCCAATATACTGAATATTGATACGGGAATGAAAATGAAGATGCCGGGTGAGTACGGTTAGGGGTAACATTTTTGGCAGGTTTTTTTTTAGTCAAATTATGGGTTGTGATGTTAAAATGTTTTCGGTGTTATATTTGATAACCGTTTTGTACCCTCCAGAGCTTGTCTTGTTATCCGTTATTTAACGTGAATAACTTGTTTCGTAACGTTAATAAGGCAGTAGGTATTCTAAAATTATGTAACACTAAAATTCATAGAAACTGATATTTTTTATTTCAGTGAGATACTAGATACATTATTTCACTAGTCGACAATACGTTTTTTTTTGCCTGATTTGTGATAGATTAGTTTACATTTGAATAAGCGTTAATTTTTCTAAACATTACTGGAACACTAAAATAAATAGAGAAACTTGTCTCTGTTTCTTTGAGTAAAATATGAATTGAAATGAAATTTATGTTACTGCGATTTTTCTTGCTTGAATTTGTGAAAGAGGTTTTTGAAGCTTACACACCTAGTTAAGTGTAGGCGTGTCTCTAACTGAGAAAAAAATGTTTCTATCATACTGTATTCACTTAACACTCAATACATTGCTTTCACATGGTAAGGTATAATCTTTCAGTAAGGTAGGTACAAGGTTGCCGTAGTTGTATTATAAAACTCACACTCAGTTTTTAAATATCTTTGACCCATATTTAGACCAAATATCGTATTTTATGTATAAATTTTCTAGTAGTTGGTTTATTAGAATGTTGGAAGAAAGGAAATTAGGTGTCCAAATACAACATTATTTTCTATGAGATAATTGTAAGAAGCTTTGTCGTGATTGACTGCAGATTACGCACAGCAACTGATCATAGAGACTTGAAATTTTCAGAGTATTGCATAGAGGTGTAATAAAAAAGGGTGTTTTTATTTTCCCTCAGATAAAAATAATGTAGTGTTGATAAATTGTTGTAGAACGAGTTTCCATTTTAAGAAATTAAAATTAAAAATTTTACTTTTTTAATATTTTCATGTTATATTTTGATAAAATAAGCTTACTCGGGATAAATCAATCTTTTTTATAAACTAAAGTATTTGTCTACATAGCAATATAATATTATTGAGTTCAACATGAATTAAATAGAACTAGTACATTCACAATGTATTTTATTAATAGCACAAGTAGGTAATTGTTGTTATATTTTCATGAACTTTATTCGAGAAAAAAAAATGGTCTTACTGTTCCACTACTGTTCTGTTTCTACTACTTTCCATACTTCGAGTTTGCCTGAAAGAAATACTTGTAGTTATCAGCGATAAGGGCGCCCATTTTAAATTATTAGTTTGCCCCCAGATTTATGATCTCTGTGGACCATAAAATGCTATTTATCTATGTATCTAACCTTGAAATAAAGTCGTTAAAATTTATTTTTGTTGAATGTAGGTTACGTCAATCTTCTCTCATCTATCCTCTCTATATGCCCAAACCATGCTTAGATGGTTTGGGTTTATTTTCCTTTTCTCTACTCTCATTACTATTCTTCTTTCACTCCACATTTCTTTCTTATAACTAGTATAGATTTAAAACTCCTTGATTAGCTTCTTTATTCTCATGTTGGAATTTAATACTAATTTTAAAAGCGGCCACGTTTTTATTGAATCCGTATTTAAAGAAGCTATACGTCAAAGATTACAGTATTTTATCAACAAAGTTTCTTCAGTGTTATCAATGAATCTATTAAGTGTGTGCGAAAACGACCCACAATGATTCCAAATAATACATTTGGGATTATTGTGGATCGATATATTTGACGGCAGCTTGCTTGAGAAGAGTGTTAACTATTGACAATCGCCGACGGACTTTATTTCGGTCGGTTTTTGTTTATTTAAACTGTTTATTTTATACTTTATTTGTTTATTTAAGTTTTGAAGATTCAACAGCTTGTTTACAAGACACCATAGTGATATTATCGTAGGTATACTGACTTTTTGCTTTGCGGTAACTTTTTATTTTATTTTTGTACGATACGATATATTTTTTATAACAACGGTGGTTTAGTGGGTCCGCCTTCTGGTCCTAAGGTTATGCCTTCAAGCTCGGTCGTCCAACAATGTTTTTTTCTATCAAAACCAATAAGTATTCTAGCAGAGGCAATGAGCTTGCAACCTATCACATTAAGAATACCAACTACTGCAAAATGTGGTTATGTACCAGACGTACCTCTGACTATCCTCATTAGACATGCTCAAAAAATTGAGGTAGGCATTAGTACCAAACTAAGAGATCTGAGGGAATATCTACGGTGCCTGTGGATTAAAGTCATGAAGCTATTTTGACGTTAATGAATTTGAATTTAAGTAACAATCATAGTATCATAGTTAAATACCTACACATATTACTCTGTTTTATTTGTTACCTGTTTAATTACAAAGATTTGTTACGGTTTATAGTTCGGAGGATAACAAAGTAGGTTATTGTGGTTTAACGACATTGTATCCTTATTTTATGAAAATAATACACCCAAAATCAAAATCTCCACTTTATTGCAAATCGGTTAAAAAACCCTGAACCTCCTGAAGTTTAAATTCAGTTATTGTGCGATGACCGATGTGGCGCGGCGGGCGAATGCGGGTTCGATTCCCGCCTTGGGATAAATGTTTGTACAATCTGGAAATATTTATTCCGGGTGTTCTGGGTGTTTTCTATGTATAATAAAAAAATATCTATATATGTAATGTATTGTATTAAGTATATCAGTCATCTAGTGCCCATAACACAAGCTCTGCTTAGCTTGGGGCTAGATGATGCTGTGTGGACTGTCCAGCATTATTATCATTGCAAATTTTTTTACCTCTGAAATTACCAAAGTAAGTTAATATTTTTTCTTTATTGGTTTAAAAAGCACATCTATATCAATTTGACTATATCCGACTGACAAACAGACAACGCACTGCCTTAATAAACAACTAGTTGTAGAAACTTTAAATTTTTATGGTATGTTCGTCTTGGTGCGTAGAGGTGTACTAAGAATGGAATTCCCGAAATTTAAAACAAAGCGTATAGCGGGCGGATAGCGTATAGCGGGTTTGATCTTTGTACAAAAATATTATCTTATTATAGACAAAACAGCATCAAGCTCAGGTTCAGTCAGCTGCACTAGAATGTATACAATTTGTAACTTTCAAAACGGTATCAAAACCTTATACTAAGTTCTTAAACAGTAAAAACTCAAAAACGCTGAAATTTGCTGATAAGTTCACCCTTTTTTTGAGTTTTTACCCTGTAAATAATAATTGTAACGCTGTAAAATCAGATGACTGTACATATAAGTAACTTCTTACATAGTATATTAAAGCTTGTAATACTTAGTTTTCTTGTATAGTTATAATATCGTCACCTGTATGGCGAATTCACGAATCTGCAAAATACACATTTCACAGGAGAGCTAAAAAACTTCATAAAAAATATGTTTTTGCACTTTTTAAATAGTTCCCAAGGGCCTATTTTGAACTTTTATATCTTTATGTTAATTTAATTGAAAGCATGTTTTTTAAGCTTTTCTTAAAAGCATTTTAAACTGTTCGGCGTTAAAAAGTAATTTTTGTGAAAAGTGCAGACTCGTGAGTTCGCCATACAGGTGACGATATGTAGAGTTACGTCACAAGCCGGAGGTGATCAAAGAATAACCAGATTTGAATACTCGCCCATTAAACTAATAGGTAATGTTAGAAAGTGCAGGTTTCCTCGAATGTGGTATTGTCTCGAACAGAATGAACTCCGACTGAAGTTTTGATGAGATGAGGCGTGCAAACTTTACGCCTTGTTAGCCAGTCTAACCATCCCAAGGTATTTTAAATCTTACGCCACAGTCATATGAGTTATTATTTAAGGGCTAATTGTGGCTTTTGTAACGTTTATTGGTATTTTATGAGTCAACATGAGCTGGGCCGTGAACTCTCGGTGACAGAGTAAAACGCATATTGTCAGTCACCGTGTCTAACTCGTGAAATCGACTTTCAGTGGGGTCCCAGGGAACAAAACCTATCTTGCAGCAAATATTAAATTTCTCATATTTTATTATCTTACAAGCTAAAAATGCGACGTCGTCAAACTTTAACGCCCGTTCCTGTTAAGGGTTTGAAATTCGGAAATTACTTCCATAGTGATTTAGACAGTAGTTAGATCTTTACAACCAGTGATTTAGAGTGTGCGTTGTCTATATGTCAGTCAGGCACTCAGTACCAAGGTTCTTATAATTGGTATACATAGATATATCTATACTAATATTATAAAGAGGAAAGATTTGATTGTATGTTCCGAAACTACCGGACCGATATGAAAAATTCTTTCACTGTTGGGAAGCTACACTATCCCCGGGTGACATAGGCTAAATTATACCATAAAAAAAATTAGGTATCCTTACTAAAATCCGTGCGAAGCCGAGACGGGCCGCTTGTATTGTATACTTGAATAACATCTATTCTTACTACATTTTATCACATCTGATTTTATCGATGAAAGTAAGCGTGTAGATAGAATCTGGCAATATTGTGATAACCAGGTACTGTGATAATCAAGTAGGAGTGTGCTCGTGACGTAGTGATGGATTGGTCCGTGCTTCAGAAGGCAGGTTGAGCTGTTGGTCTTGGGTTAACCAGTCGTTAAGCTATGACCGAGGCCTGAAAATAAAAAAAAAAGAAACATAATTCCACGCATGATAATTACACGACATTACGTCTCTAAAACCACAAAGGTTTTTTGTTTACATTTGGAAACTGTTTATTAGTCTGTGTTTAAGATTGCTTAGAAGAACTCGTTATGTAATTATGTTGGAAAGTATCACGTTATAAAACAGTCTAAAACGCTTTCCGCTCTATGCCAGTTTCTGTCCACTTCGTTCTTATTTTAAATCTGGCGCGAATTTCTACAGAAACCAGAGATTTAACGACAGCTCGTCCGCATTGTCCACGCACGGAGTTTCGTCCAAAAGTGTTCGACGGACTTTGTGATGCTTCATTTGAATATAGAATTATCATTTTCACTTTTTATTGCATTCGAAGACAAATATTACGCACTAACTGACTCGCTCGCGACTTTGTCCACGCGGTTATTATAGTATTTTATACAAACTTCTTTGCCCTTTTTAAATCCTTTGAATTACGGCTCAATGAAACAAAGTTGTTTTAAGTTAGGCTTACAACTAGTTTCAGTGAGTTTTCTAATCCTTCAAATCGCATCAACATTAATTCAGTAGTTTTTGCGTGATGCGTGTACAAACAAAGGTAGATACAGAAGTACCTACCTACAATTTTTTTTTTAAAGTCGATAATTTTCTTTGTCTATTTTTAAGCAGGATTTTAGAATTTTTTTTCTAAAATCCTGCTTAAAAATAGACAAAAAAAATTATCGACTTTAAAAAAAAAATTGTAGGAAGGTACTTCTGTATCTACCTTTGTTCTTATGTACAGACTTTGCGACCTCTATAGTTTTATGATAGTAAAGATAATGGAACGTAAAAAAACATGACAGGTGAACTCGCATAGCAACAGTGCGTGAAAAGGAACGTACTCGTAGTTCATTCAAAAGATATTGAATAAAAACCTTTATACTCATCCTGTGCATTCAATAATGGTTGCACTTTTGTTATGCTAAGAAGTTATCATTTCTTTCAAGCGGTCTATCAAGCGTCTAATTTTTATAGTTTTTTGAACGCCACGTGCTGAAGAAGACTTATGGACAAGATAGGGGTTGTTTTAACAAGTATATTAGTCGTAATGGGGTGGGTATGATTTATGGAGTGTCTCTTTCAGCTGTATTTGCCTGGGGGTCGCTTATTGATGACACGCGTGCATCGCGTTTGTTAAATGAATTTGTTTCCTTCGCTAAACACGTTATGGTGTTTGTCTTCTATCATAATTCTTGTTCAAACATATTTTTCATGTCACTTATGAATAGCATCATCAGTTGAATGCGTTACCATTACTGAGTATTTATAAATAATTTAGCGTTAAAAAAACACTGAAAACTAAAACAAGAATCGTCAACAAAAAAGTAAGAAAATAAAATGAAATATCATCACAACTATGGAATTATAGCACGGTAGATAACCTCTCAGATCTCTTAGTACCAAGTACCTTCTCGAAATTCTTCGAGGATGTCTAAGGGGGTAGTCAGAGGTAGGTAAGTGTATCGTTCATTCGCTACCTATATACTCACTTTTTGCAGTAGTTGGAATTCCATACGTGGCAGGTTGCAAGCCTATCGCCGCTGCTAGAATAATAACTGGTTTCCTCACGATGTTTTCCTTCACCCTTTGAAAAAAAGCTTATCAATTAAAAAAATATACTTGTAGTAGTCGTTTGAGTTTGTTTTTATTTGGGTTCATCATAAATCTGTTTACAACTTCATTGCCATTATAAATACTGATGATTCTGATGATGATAATAAATAGGGTACTGTTTGCTTTGTCGCATTCTCACATTGCAAAATAAAGTGAGGTTAGTCAAACTTTATAGGCACGTCCAACACTATGTTTATAATACCCCAAAATCCTGTATCCTTATACAGACCTACCATGGACAGCAGAACTCATCATAATATTACGAACAGCTTTAAGGATATAGATATATCAGATTTGTTTAAGTATAAAATATACCTGTGTACGTTTTCAAGATTTTATGTAACTGTGTACACATGTTGAGTGCCGTCTGTTTAAATAATCTATAATATTTAATTCCGTAGATTTTTTTATCGTTATCAATAGAGTAATCTATAAAGTGAGTGATAATCAGAATCGGCATAATATTTACACGGCCCATTATTTAACGATTATTTAACAAAGAAGATAAGATTTAGTAGGAACGTAATAAGATTTTACGTGCGTTAAAAGACAGTTTTCAATACTTCCGAAAAGATAGAATGATAATCCGAAATGACTGCTTGGTTGCAATGTCAAGGATCATTTGAAAGCTAGGTGTATTGTATGTCTAAGAATGTAGGTAGGCTCTAGTTCCATGTGACCGAACAAAACACTCCCAATCGGTTCAGTGGTGGGACTTAAGGTGGGTACTGACTGACTTTATGGGATGTAACATAACATGTTACAAAGTGAGATGCTCGCTGCGAGCATTTACGCAGTTAGTACAGGGAAACAAATGAGCAACGAGCTGCTCGTTGCTTCTCCCATAATGTTTTTGTTACGCGTGGTGAGTCATCACAAAAAAGTGCAAAAGTGGCACTTTTGTGCAAGTTTTTTTTTACAACTTGCTGATGGAACTTTCTGATGGCCCACCTGATGTTAAGTGGTTACCATCGTCTAAAACAAAGCATTGCCTTGTAGGTCACGCTCTTTGGGAACGTGCCCTACGATGCACTACTCAGCGTTTATCAACTTGAGGCATACAGGTGTTAAGCCTGATGTTCCTGTAACTTCACCAGCACCCACGTCCTTCAAACCGGAATACAGCAACTGGCGGCAAAAATAGGCATGGTGGTAGTACTTCCCCGGACGAGCCCTTCACAAAGAGCTCTACAACTAAGAGATTATGTTTAAACGGATTTAGCTTTCGGTGTAACATCATATTATTACGTCCCGTAACGCCGGTCAGCACTCACCTTTAGGTCACGTCTAGTATTGAAATAGTACAGGTTGATGATGATAATGATTTAAAAGTACCAAATACTCTATTTCCAAACAAAGCTCATAAAACTGGTCTGATGCTCCAGTCGGGATGCAAGTGAACAAAATTAATAAAACAAGCAGATATCACAATTTGCATTCTGTGGAATTGATGAGAGACAAGAGACAAGCGGAAGCGCTTTGTATGAACCGGAAATCAGACATAATGCGCATACTTCTTCATTTTATACTCTTTGCTGGGTTCAAACATGCCAGACAGATCAGGTGTGCTAATAATAGCCAAATTATAAACAAAGGAATGGTGAAATATTTATTTGTAGTAGTTTTAGGTAGTGTCGGTTGTGTTAAACTCACATTCAACTTATATTTACTCACATACTTAAAACATCACTTAAAAAAGAAATTAATTGCCAGTTTTTCATTATTAATTGGTAAGGGACGGCTATAGCTTAATTATTTTATATAGCATATTTTATTATATAATATTTCTGTTTGGGTGCCGGTGAAATTACAGACACATAAGGCTTAACACCAGTATGCATGGTAGTGCCTCGTAGGGGGCGTAGTGCGTGACCTACAAAGCAATGCTTTGTTATAGGTGATGGTTACCACTTAACATCAGGTGGATCATCTGGTTGTTCCATCAGCAGCAGCATAAAAAAAAGAAACACTAATAACATAGTATGTATTGAAACAAAAAGGGTCATAGGTATTATAGATGTTAGAGACAGACAGACGGTACTAATGTACAATGCATTTTATTAAACAGTGCCTATTTGTTCACAGCAGTGGACAGTCAAGAGTCCGTCAGTCCACCGCCGAGTCCCACAGACTCCGCTACATCAGAATCTACGCCCACCCTAGTTCACATCAAGCAGGAGACCATGCCTCCTGGAACAGACGTCAAAGAATACTACGGTGCCATAGACTTCAATCTATCCGACACATACCTGTCACCTAACTATCAGGACTATGGAAGATTACACAGACCGATAGAGTGGTCGAATCAAGGATTTGACTTGAAGAGTCCAACAGACGAAGCAAAGAAAGACGGTGCAAAAGATGACGACACCGGAGACTTGTGCCTACCGGTTGAATTGATCTACAAAAACAGTGGTGTATTTGCGAGAGTGAACATTACCAGTGGAAACAAGTACGGGCCATTTGAAGGGAAGTGGGAGACGCAGCCGCTAGACAGACGATACGCTTGGGAGGTAAGTTTTTTTTTTAATTATTGATGACAAGGCCCTCGTTCTCGGTTTAGGGTTAAAATCCAATTAGTTATGAATGAACCACTTGTAGTCAAGTGCGGTTGGGTGTCAAAAAATGTCGTATAAATTATGGGCGAAATTCGAAGTCTGTCGGGGATGCAATAAACCGTGCATTTTATTGATGTCTTAAGTAGCAGAGACCTTTTTCTTCACGTCATTATTTTAACTAACGAGTTAAGTGAGATGGCTGTTTGAGTGATATGAGCTAACGTAATCTTTTTAAATGTTTTGGGATACAAGGTGGTGATTTAAAGTTAATACATGACATCTATGGTAAAAACAAATGCATCGTATTACTTCTGATATTTTTTTAAGTTGAAAAACTATGTTGTCGTCTCTTCTTTAGCTTGAATGAGTCCAGTAGACATATACCACTATTTTGCTATACCAAGCTTGGTAGCCGGACTGGTGATCGCAGATGCTACTACTTAAACCCTGCTACCTTTCTTTTGGGTTTTTAGGGTTCCGTACCGAAATAGTAAAACGGGACTCTATTACTAAACTTCGCTATCTGTCAACGGGCTGTATCTCATAAACCTCGCAACAACTCTCTAACTATCACAGTTAGAGAGTTGAAATTTTCAAAGATGATGTTTCTGTTGCCGCTATAGTGGCAAATAAAATAAATATAGAAGGAGGCTCTCATACAACAACGAAAGGAACCCTTCGTGCGCGAGTCCGACTCACACATGGACGGTTTTTTATGATCTATTTCCATGCAATCTAAATGGTAATAAAAAATGGTATCTACTATTATAGATTCTTATTTAAATGCAACGTTAATAAGATAAGCAAATGTTAAAATCCTTATCTTACCACAAACTTCAACCTTAGGTAATTTTTACCTAAGGAGTATTATAAATAATAAATAAATAATGCTGGACAATTCACACAGCATCATCTAGCCCCAAGCTAAGCAGAGCTTGTGTTATGGGTACTAGATAACTGATATACTTAATACAATATTACATACATAGATATTTTTTATTATACATAGAAAATACCCAGAACACCTGGAATAAATATTTGCAGATCGTACAAACATTTATGCCAAGGCGGGAATCGAACCCGCAACCTCCTGCGTCGCAGGTGGACAATCGCCCGCCACGCCACATCGGTCGTCAAATTTAGTCATTTGTCGCTATTTCAAAAGGATTTTATCAAATGAATTAGCTTGTTATATCACTTTGCTGTAAATAATGACATTAGTATATTTTTTTTATTTATAATTTAAAAGTCTATAGACTACCGATATTGTATTGGATATCATATTTAGTTCAATAGACATCATTTTGCAAGACCAAGATACTAAAGCGATTATCTCCAAGAGATCACTATGAATGCATCGGGAGGGAGTGGCGCGGTTATCTCGTCGGAAACGGAAGTCAATTGTCTACTTGCTCCACATTACTCTAAATTCAACGAAAGTATCTGATTACTGGCGAATTCTGCAAATACGTACAGTCACGAACATTGAAATGGTTAACTATAGTTTTATTAATGTATTTGGGTTCTTGTTTGGTACATATTATATAAACAAAAATAAAATTTAAAAATTAATATTTGTGGACATTTTCACATACCATCATCTTGCCTCAAACTGATAGAGTACTTATACACTGTTTTTTTTATAAATACATACTTAGAATACAAAATATAATTTTTTTAGGATATATTGATAGATAAAAGTGTAAAAGTGTAGCGCCATCTAGCGAGTTTCATAAAAACTATCCTGGGATGCGCTTACAAAGTTTACACAAAGATTATAAAAACTACTTCTGATCATCTGTTGATCCTAGAACCCTGAGCTCGATCGGTGGAAGATTTTTCTTCTTCGTTGGAGAAAGTACATCTCAACCACGACGTGCAAATACAAAAATTATGACAAAGTCTAGAAAATAATAAAGTGTAATCGTCTGATGCAGGCGACTGTACCTCACCTGCGAAATACTAAGCGTCAACGTGAGATAGGTAGAGTTCCACACACCCGCTCTCAAATAGCTCGTCATTCATAAACGACTAAAACATCGTAGAAAAAACGTTATGACGTATACCTAGTAAAAAAAAGTAATAGTTGTTTTATCATACGTTCATAAAGCAAAGTGATGAAATTAAAAATGCGGAAATCCGTAGAAGAACCAAGGTCATAGCATAGCTCTCAGAATCAGCAAGTTGAAGTGCCAATATGTTGTCCTTATTTATAAATAGTAGAACCGACTACCGCTGATCGGTAGACAACGCGTAGGAGGCCCTCTAGTTATCATATTCTTTGCAGGTGGATTATGGTAACAACAGTGTTGAGGATTTTATCTCTGTCTCTCTTTTAAATTAAGTGTTTACAGATAACAATGAATAAAGAGATTCTAAGGTTTTTTTATGTTAAAAACGAAACTCTAAAAAAATGATCATCCCACAAGTCCCAAATTGCTCAAGTCGTTGTCTACAATACACCGGACGTCGCGTCGGACATCCGAACAAAGCTGAGATGCGCAAGCGCATTCAGATATCAGATGGCCTAGTTGGTGTCATGTTGCAATCAAGTGAAACCACTACTGTCCATAACAAACTATGTTGTTTCGTCTATATAATGGTCATCATTGTTGACGATAACAGTTTGAGCACGCAATTTTGTATATGACAGTACTAGAGACCGCTCGCAGCTTCGCCCGCGTGGCGCGTGGTTTTTTCCCGTTCCTGTTATTTTTTCAGGATAAAAAGTAGCCTTTATGTTAATCCAAGTTATAATCTATGTTTATTCCAAATTTCATCCAAATCGGTCTACTGGTTAGAGCGTGAAAGAGTAACAAACCTCCATCCATCCATATTTACAAACTTTTGCGTTTATAATAGTAGGATTTTTATTGACCATCTATACCATTTATATGAATATTTGTCCTGACAACGCACAGCCTAAACCACAGGTCATAGAGACTTCAAATTTTCAGGGTACCTCTGTTCGTCTTGGTACGTAGAGGTGGATTAAGATTGCCGTGATTCAACCCCTAAAGGGGACAGCGTAGATTGATGGAGAATAAATTGTCTTCTAGTTCCGAAAGCAAGGTCTAACTTATTTAAAGAAGCACCTATGACAAGGGCTCTTCGTCTTATCAAGAGATTATGCGAAAATGAGGACTTTGACCTTTTTGTGGTTTCATTGACGAAATTGACATAAAGAGCTGCTATGTCTTTTTAGATTAAATTTGTAGTAGTAATTGTTTTGCATTGTCGATTTCGTTTTGAACTGTTAAGGCGTTGTAAAAGAAAATAAATAAATTTGTAAACAGTTTGAGAGTACTTCAAGACATGTTGAATTATTAAAGTCCAGTGAGATTATAGGTATTAATACATACTTAACAGTAACTCTGTTAAGTATGTATTAATACCTATAATATCTTATATATCACACATGCCGTGAGGCTAGGCGATTGTTGTTATCAAATATGATAAAATCGAATCAGTCAGTCGAGAATTGCTTGACAAGCCGGATTACTGACGATCGATGTGGCGCGGCGGGCGAATGTCAGCCTGCGACGCAGGAGGTTGCGGGTTCGATTCCCGCCTTGGGATAAATGTTTGTACGATCTGCAAATATTTATTCCGGGTGTTCTGGGTATTTTATATGTATAATAAAAAATATATATTATTATTATTAAAAAGAGAAAATTACAGGCATATTAGTACTTCAGGTTGATGGACGCTAAGCAGAATATTCTTAGGGCACGTAATGAAAAATGACTAAAAGTATTTTATTAGATACTTGTCAAAAACCTCCTGCAAAGCACACACATAGCACGAAACCATTAGTACATAAGTCGGACTTGCACGTGATAAAGAATATTTAAAATTAAATAAATAAAGTATAAAAAATACTCGAACTTGCACAATTTTTTTTAATCATATTAAAAAACTATATTTGTTTTTTCTTACATTTCTACAGTTGCGCAATAACCGCACTAAATTTAACACTGATGACAGATTTCTCAGTGACTGTACAAGAACGTGATGGTGGGTTAAAGGTGCCAATTGTGGCCACATCATTAGAGCAACGTCTACCACGCTTCCGATTCACTGACCATACAGATCCTTTGATGCTGAATAACCTTATAACGCTTTACAAATAACTTGCTCAAGTTATGCGGCATAATCCGACTAAGTGTGGGTATGCACTTGCCAAATCGGCTTATGGTCCAAATAGTCATTGATCTTGAAATATCTTGACAAAAATGTCAAAGAGCGCAAAATAATGTTTTGCAATATTTTAATACGTCAGAGCACAGACATCTAGGCCGAAACTAAGCTATGTCTGAATGTACTTAAATTTAATAAAATAGAAACATTTACGTCTATTCCATAATGTTTCATAGAAGGAATAAAGTTGAAGTTTTTACTTCTTCTTCTTTTCTTATTCCTATATCATTTGTCCGTTATTCGTTAGAATTAATATTGTCGAGTATTTATAAGATTTAATTTTTAAACAAGTCAATTAAATTGCGTCAAAGATGGCGTTTTTACTCAAAATTTACTTTTAAACCAGAATATCATCTGCTAAACTTTCATTTCATCTGCTCAAACATAGTGCTAAAATCTCAAGTACGGTCAAACATGAGAACTCAAAATAAAAAAAGATACGTTGGTTCTGAATATGTTACAAAACGAATGTAAAATAGTTGTCACTGTCCAGGCGAAGCTAACTAAAAACTAACTTTTATAAAATATATCTAAGTAAAATATATCTTCTATCTGTATTAACTTTAAATGTTATCACTTTAGTGGATTAACCGTGAAAATGTAATAAAGTACATTATATGTTTGACACACTTTATAGGTAGAAAATCGTGTCAAATACTGGTGCCAACTACGAAGTTCAGTTTTGCAACTATCGCAGTTTTTTTGGTGATTAGAATAGTTTCAAAATTGGATTCTCGCTAAAAAAACTGACATTGCAAAAGGGTTGAAAGTTCGCATGTCATCGTAAACTCAAAGGGGTGCTTTGTTCAATCAGATACGGTTATATTATCAAACCACCGTTTCCCAAGACGTCGATATCTCAATAATCTTCAAAAACCGGATACAGTGCGGGTAATCAAAGAAAAAAACCTATTCTACACATCCCGTGTCAAAGGTTTCACGAATAAACCCTAATTTCGATTTAGGCGTGACCCCCGTCAACAATTTTTTACAAAATTTACGCTTTTTTAACCAAAAAAGACTGCAACGGTATATTGGACAAAAAGAGATGTCACCGTATTCATACGTTTAAATGAAAACTTGATTGGCAAGGTTTTTAGATAGAATCTCTCGAAATGTATCTTTTGAATTCTTTATTTGTCAATAAAACTTTTTATTCAATTACCACTCGAGAAGATGTGCAAATGTTTCTCACAGGAATTAAAATGACAGTTTGGATCTAATAAAAATATGTAAAATATGCAAAACTGGCTGTAGTTGTCTAATAGATCCACATCGTATCATCATTGGTCCAATCCAAATAACTTGTTTAATTATTTAACATATCCTAAAATTACTAATCTCAGAATTATGAATGTTTAATGAATAAAAACTGGCTTATTACAAAAGAATCGTCAAAGACGGCTGCATGATATGTCAATCATAAGTCCTAACATTATTTATTTGAAATTTGCAATAATTGCAAAGGGAGAATTGATGTGAATTGGCATACCGTAATGGATATTACTAATTATTATTTCAATATTCGAAACTTGTGAATTTAAAAGTACAATGTGGTATCGTTGTTTGCTCTGTTCAAATAGATGAATAATTTATAACGATTGACTTTTCATTGGGAAGCGTTCGGCCGCGAGTAATATGTTAATGGTATTTATATTAAACTGGAAATCGAATTCTAGATATCATGCTATGAATATTTTAGTATCAAATTTATACTACGGTATTATTGTCTCGTATTTAAAAATGATTCATCAAGAGAGCGAAGCGATCAAAGATTTCTATAGCCACTTTCACGGGTTTGCTTTGTATGTTTGTATACTTGTAGTTAAGTATATTTGTTTGAGAATAAATTTCAAACCAGATTGCTATTGATACGAAAGCTAAGAAAAAACTTTTAAACCACTATAACGACAGCTCCAAGTTTCAATTACTTCACCAGGCAAGAAGACTCAATCGCAAAGACCTCGCTATATAATTATTTCGGGGCAAACTACTTGTAGTTAAAAAACAATTAGATATTTTCATTTGCTATAATATTTTTACATAACATAAAATACACTGCAATCCTTTCGTTTGTCGTGAGGGACTTAAAATTTACAAGCATTATTTAATAGGCTCTTTTGATTGAATTAAATTTAAAAGCGCTAATTTTAACCCATTCATCACTAGCAGTGCCAAGTCCGTTGCATTACTGTCAAAATATCTGTCATATTTTTGTGACATCCTTTCAGTCCTGGTCACCCCCATTTGGAAAAGGATTAGTGATACACACGGCCCTATTACATCTTCATTATGGTAGGCGGCTGTCATACCCCATGGATTGCAGTAATAACAATAAAAAATATTATTGTATTGTATACGTTGCCACCGTTGATAATATTTATACGATCCGCGTATGATCTCCGTTTACAAAGAGCGCGCAGATGGATGACGTGGGCTACTGTACACTGCGAGACAAAATAAATAACTTGCAATGCTACTTTTGGAGTCAACCAATGAATAGCATGTATTTTGTATACATAAAATTGACTAAGATTTATAGTTTTTTATAACGGTTCATTAAAATTTGATAAAATGTTGTTTAGTAATAAATATATTATAAAGTTGAGTAAATATTAATAAAATATTAAATCACTGATATTTAACATGCAGCATTAGGTAAGTGAGTATTATTATTTCATCGATTTGAAAGAATACTAGCAAAATCTACTAGTGAAGTAAGTTTTATACAAACTTCGACCCCCGCTATACCCGTTAAGGGATTAAATTCCGGGAAGTGATTTCCGAAATAAATCTTAGTACTCTTTTACCAGCGGTTCATGCTACATGTCAGTTAGTTAGGACAAAGTTTGTAATAGTTGGTATAAATATGTGCGAGAACAAAAACAAAATAACCCAATACTACGCTGCTGGTTATTTTGTCCCGCAGTGTAACATATCGCAATCCTCAATGTCATTGCTACCATCAGACAGTATTCTGTCATTGTGACACCTGGTCAATCTGACACCACATTTTGTTATCAATGTGCTATCGTTGTCATTGTTACGTTTTTCTATTTCTTTCTGATATTCTATTGTGATTTGTTTTGTCTACACTTTGATCTATATTATCTTATCTACCTACTTATGTTTTTTTTTTATAAATATTTAAACAAGCTTTAACTTGTTTTTAGAATCTGGATAACTTACTCCTTTTGAAATTAGTTTCAAAATAATTTTTAGCATAAATAACTTTTTTAATTAAAATATGAAACTCTCCGTTTTACTGTGATTGATAAGAATGTTGTTATAAACTCAACACTAGTTCCCCAAACAGAGGGTAAACATTATTATTAACAAGTAGACACTTATCAGTTAATCTTACACCGTTGCACAATAGCAACTAATCCGGGCGTGATAGAAATTTATCTTTCCGATATTTTATCTTCGGGGTATCGTCATTGTCACTATAGCGTGGCTTCCCCTCGATTGGGGAACGGTAACTATATTTAGGGTGTAGTATCTCTATCATTTTAGTGGTTTTTTTTTTCTACAGATGATGATGCAAATAATTCAACCGGTATTTAGCTGACATGTGTTTTCTTGAAGTGAGTTTTATTAGAATAAGATAAATCATGCAATAACGAAACAGTCCATCAAACATAAAATGTACCGAAAATTAATCTTAATTTATTATTAATAACTTTATATTTAAAAAACGTTTTAAAATTTTCAAAGGGTCGGAAACGGGCTTAGATTCCTCTGGTGTTGCAGGCGTCCATAGGCTACGGTAACCGCTTTTCACCAGGTGGGCCGTATGCTTGTTTGTTTATTTTGTTGCGAGTCTATGCAATGCTAACAAGTTCGTTTGAAGTGCCTGAGTAAGGGATTAGCTATGTTTTCCATCAAAGCCTTGTCTTTTAAAAAAATTCCATAGAATGTGCTTACATTGCTTTTTTTTAGTTTACTTTTGTAGGACAAATTTTGTTTTAGGTTTCCTCGTTGCAAAATTTACACACTGCTAGTCACAGATTCTTTTGCTCCAACATTTTTCTCAACAAATTCGCAAAACAGTGCGGGCGTGCACAGTGGGGCAATATTTCATCTGAGCTGGCCAGAACAATAATAGCTTGCGGAGTCGAAGCCACGGCACGTTCGAGCCACAATGTTACCAGCCTCCAATTTATGCTGACCCCTTCTTTCCTTCCCAATCTATAAAAACTACAGGTGCTGCGAGAAATTCTTGGATTGTGGACGGTCTTTCTTGGCTGGTGGATAGTACCATCGCCGGCATCCGTGTAGACAAAATAACAAAATACCCCGAAAGCAACGCTATACCACCAGTTATTGGGTTAGGTTATTGCTGTTTACACCTACATCGACAGATTGTTGATGCGTCAGTAGCCAAGTTGTTTGACGCCATCTCAGTTCTATTTTGAATGAGGACAATGTTTTCGCAAGTGTAAGAAAACAAGTGTGCAACAACATCCACAACTAGTTTCTATAGACTATCAGTTTCACACTGCAACAATGTTACTATACACGTGGATAAAATTAAATTTGTCTCTTGCTGAAAATAAGTTCTAACCAGTTTACATGAGGCCTTATATGCCTTCCCTATGTTTGTGAGAGTTTGATTGACGTACTCACCACGCTTAGTAGGCGGATTGATAATCGTAGTACCAGTGTAGGTACAGCATTCAAAAGATCCCATGTTCTGGTTAGCTTCTTACGGGTATACTGGTGATCTAGTGGGAATGACCCCACCTTCTGATCCTAAGGTCATGGGCTTGTATCCGGTCGTGCACTAATGAATTTTTTTGTTTGGAAAATTTATATGAGCAATATGCTCTCAAACGGTGACGGAAAACATCGTGAGGAAACCCGTTTCTTAGTCTGTTTCGCATGTATTGACCATGTCTTTTCTGTGGATTAGGCTGACTAAGCTGTGAGGATTGTATAAGTGGTGGACAAGCCTACTCCATCAAGCACTACATCATCACGTCAATAGGCGTATGAGTGAAAAAGTTGCCCCTGACTGAATTTTAAAAAATCCTTAGGTGTAGGACGCACCAAGAAAAATATAGCATGAGAATTCACACGCGCTACGTAAGATGGTTATAAGTGGTACCTATAGATAAAGATAGATACTGCAAAATAAAATATGTCAGAAGTTATAAATTCAAATAAAAACCGGTCAAATCTAAGATCGATTCAAATGTATCACAAACAGTGGTAATAATTTCACACTGTCTAAACTCACAACCCCAACTTGCCCTATATTCACCACTAAAACGGCAGCAATAGTGAAAAAAATGGTTTGAAATAGCCGAATAATCCTACCAATTGTCACCGTGACGAAGCAGCGGTGTCTTTGTCACTCCAACTTTTTTTTCTTATTTTTTAGTGTAATCTTCCACTTAATCCGTTTTAACGCGTACAGATGTGAGCTCTTCGAATGATTCGCTCTGGTTCCCAAAGATTGATCTATCGATTTGTGAGCATCACAAATATGGTATAGCTTTTGGTTTAGTCTTTTTGTTGGCGCGTTTTATTTTATTTTCTAAACAGTACTTACCTATATTACTTATAAATATAATGCATAGTATAAATAAATGAAGTATATACAAATCTCCTAGTAATTTTATATATCCTTGTAAATGTCAACGAAAATATTAATAGCTAGTGAAACGCGCGACTTCGTCCGCGTGAAGTTATTTTTATTAGTGTTAATGGGTGTTTCAAAATTTCCTTTCTTAGGGCACCTCTACGCATCAAGACGAATATACCCTGAATGCTTCAGCAAGTTTAATGTCAGTGCGTCAGTCGGGATCAAAACTTTTATAATTGGTGTAGATTATAATCTATATGACAAAAAATGACATCTCAACATCTATTCAGTGGCCGTAGTTAATAAAACTTTATTTTAATTAGCAAAAACAAACCCCAGCGAATATTTTGCTTTTGCTGTTACTTTAATGTCCAACATTATGTTATTCCACAACAAAACCAACCAAAACACAATCGGGTGCATTGATTGTTCACCGATCATTTAACAAACGATAGTCCGTTCTTTGTGCCTATCAATGGGGTGCTTTTGATACCGTATCAATAGGACATCTTACTACATACACCTACTACACCGAAACTATTTAACTATGATCCTTATATCTCCCAAAATAAGGGTCAATTTTGTTATTTGTTTTCGTGAGCTGAAAGTTTTTTTGCGCAATGATAGCTGCAGTTCGTGAATATTCCCGTGCGTCAGGAATTAGAGCGTTTTGTCTCCCATTTAATGGTCAAAACGTGACCGTGTAAGGTGTTCCTAATTTCCCAATAAGTTCAGGATAATGTGACAAAGATAAACGGTGCTATTGAAAGTTCACGGTTAATTTATGGCGGCAGATACGAGCGAAAAGGTTGGTGACGTGTAAGGACTAATCCTTGATAAGTTATTGACAAGACCTCAAGAACAGTTTCTTTTATTTTTTATGCTTAGTTTCTATATTCTGCAAGCTTACGGATTGTCAACTGTCTAAGCTCTCATCTCATTGGCTAATATAAGCTGTTAGTGCTTAACTATATAACGAGGATACAATAACTTGACTTGAGACATAAGAGACAAAATTTTGCTTGTAATTTTATAAAACATCTGATCATATGATCAGATGGGAATAACCCCCTAAGTGAAACATTATTCTTACCGGGCAAAAAATGAAGAGTGTCTATTCTTTATTTTTTATTGTACACTGGAAAATTAAATGAGTAAACTTAAGATTAAGACATATACTTATTAATATTTTTAAATCTATTTGTGTATAAACTTAGATTCGTATTTCCCTCTATACCCACTTAGTTTTCAGTATAAATAAACATAGGCAAATCCGGAAATATCGTCTACAAAAGAGACAGTATCTAATCACATCGAAAAACAAAGCAAGTTAAAACGGAAAAAACGGTTGGAAATAAAAGTGCGGTTAAGATAGGTTCAGGAAGCAATGCTTTTCGCTACACTGATAAGCAGACAAGTCAAGGAAATGTCGGTAGTCAAGCTGAAAGGCAAGATTTATGAAAAAAACATAGGGGAAGCATTCTACCCAATCTTGAAAAGGAAGTACAGCGTAATCCGTCGGAAGTGTTTGGTTATACTGTAATTTGTTTTGGCTGAAGGACGAAGAGGGAGAAGCTATTTAAATTGTGTAATAAATATGTTTAGGTGGAAGATACAAATTAAATAAACCTGAAGCCCGGAAGGTAACCTAATAAAAACCGTATACTTTTAAAGCATAAACTCAGATTATTAATGGTTTATATTAGTATATTATGTATAGCAGCAACTGCATATAATATGACATGACTGAATTCTAATGTTGATAAAGTCTGAAAGGCAACCTTATGGAAACCTTACACTTTTGAAGCATAAACCCAAATTTTTAATGTTTTATATTAGTATTTGTATAGAAGCAACTGCACTATTATATGACTAAATTCTAATGCTGATGAAGTCTGAAAGGTAACCTTATAGATTATTAATGGTTTATATTAGTATATTATGTATAGCAGCAACTGCATATAATATGACATGACTGAATTCTAATGTTGATAAAGTCTGAAAGGCAACCTTATGGAAACCTTACACTTTTGAAGCATAAACCCAAATTTTTAATGTTTTATATTAGTATTTGTATAGAAGCAACTGCACTATTATATGACTAAATTCTAACGCTGATGAAGTCTGAAAGGTAACCTTATAGAAACCTTACACTTTTAAAGCGTAAATTCAAATTATGAATGTTTTATATAAATATTTGTAAAGTAGCAACTGCATGGTCCAATTTGGCGCAGGCGTACGGGGTCTGGTAAATAACTGCTCACAAATTGTTATCTTGTGAAACGAGACGTGTGATTCGCGCAACGACGCGTGATCACCGCAAGCCGGGAACCGCTCTTCAGTTACCACTAGGGATGGGAAAACAACCAACTTTTATCGATACATTACAAAATATCTAACAAGATAAATTTGCATAGGTATTGCATAAAATAAAGCCTGTTATTGCAATTATAAGAATCTTTATTTTATACAACATACAACTTGAAACGCTGGTTGTGAAGACTTTAAGTTTTCAGGTTATTTATTAGTCTTTGTGTAGAGGTATATGAATTCCTTAAATTTTTGAAGTTGGTTTAAAAATTTAAGCAACAATTCTATAAAAATAAAATGTTTTATACATTTTGTGCTCAAGTCTCATTCATTAATAAAAACTTAAAAGCTATTTGGCTTCTACGGTACAAGTTTATTGCTTAGTTGGAGACTAGATGACACTGAATCGATGCCGATGCATTCGAGTATGTTCCGGTTTGTATCCTGTGGGTGGTCATCTATTGCTTACATTTTATATTGTCAAAACAAAAACAGTGATGAGTTGCTGAATTGATTTTTTTATATTTATACCAGCACTAGTGGAAACGCTTACGTGGAATGTTTTAGACTTGCTAATAGAATGATGGCTCACCTGATGCGAAGTGGTTACTGTCTCATATAACGAAACACTGCTTTGCAGGTCGATTTATTAAAAACGTACCTTACAATGCACTGTTTTGCGTCCATCAACCTGAGGTGTTAAGACTCATGTGCCTGTAATTTCACTGCGTCACACTTGTTCCGCGTGAAGTTATATTTTCATACAAATTTAAGCCCCCACTGTGCCTCCCGCTCTTTATGGGTTAAACTTCGAGAGATCCTTTTGTATTACACCTTGAATTAAATTATTTTTAACTAACATTAATTTAGTATTAACGAATTAATCTTAATTTATTTCCACGTCGTAGGGAAATAAATTCAGAATAGATAACATAGAATTTTTCAGTTTATTCCAAAAAGCACTGTTAAATAAAAGTGCTAACGTTATTTATTACTATACATTTTTGGTGCAATAAAAACATTAAAAATTATCGATATTTTTTCCACCACTAAAATGTATGAAATGTAATTTTCAGACGGCAACCCACGAACATTTGTTGCTTTCCCAAGTATTCCGGGAAATTGCGATATCCGAGCGCGAAATAGGAATCTACCCGCGGCTCGTTTAAATTACAACCTACGTTTTAATAATATTTCAGCACTTGCTCTAGAGCTGCTACGTGCACGGACATTAAAATTGCGAGAACATTATAAAGACTTGCGGAAATACTTTTAAAATCAAGTTACTTTGCAGAAAATGATTTGTTACAACAAATACAAATATGAAAATATTATTCTTATCTCAAAAAAAAGTAATTTATCACTAGAAACCATGAAAAGCGTACTTCTGACCCTTTAGACAGCCTTAAATAATGTGTATACTTGGTACTAAGAAGTCTGATAAAATATAGCTAATGATTAAGCTGTTTTTTTAATTTTACAATTTACGTGCAGCCTGTATAGTATCCATCAAAAATTAGTAACCAAAGTAATTTTTTAACTTATATAATCTGTCCAAAACATAAATAATGCTTAAACTTTTGTCATCTCTTACTAATAGGTAATAACAAACAGTGACAGAATACATTAGGCAATGTTTAGACACTCTACTCTACTCTCACTGTACTCACTACTCTAGTTTCAGAGACCTGTGGAAAAAATGAAATCCAGTTTTGTAAAGCTTTTGATCAAAATTTGTAAATTCAATTCCTTGCCAAAACGTTTCATAATCGTCATCAATGCTCACTGCACAAAATACCCGAGCCATCGTGTTCCCGCCAAAAATCTGATTGACTGTATTTCATCAATCTGTCAAGTTTGACATTCCGTCATACTACACTACTGTCTTGTCGCGAGTATTCTACTACATTTCGTAGGAATAATAAAATGACTTCTAGAACTTTTTAAACTTTTAGAAATTAATGAGTTTATTACATTTTAAACTGAGGTTCAACGGTCAAAGCACATTGCACAGAGCAATAACCCAAGGACACCAAGGACAATAACACCAAGGATTGATGTAACCTATCTGCATGATCTACGTCGTCATCAGTAAGTGTCATGAGCACTCGCCCCAATATTTCAGGGTTGCCAGCTAGGTACTGTAGCAAGTGTCCACAATGCATCCTTGACCGGCCATCGATGACGGATGGCAAACATGTGCTGCCGGCACCCGCCGACTCATCGCCCGTGACTTGTTAGCTAGGGCTGTCAAAACCGAAAACTTCTGAGTTCGGGGCCTTAATTCATTTTCTTGGGACCAAACATCAGTGTTACACATCTCGAAGTGTTTCAGTAGCGTGTTTTGCCGGCAAGTTTATATAAAGTTGATGATGATGATAAAATAATTAATTTCAGCTAAACTAACGAAATATAGCGAAACACGCGTGACTTCGCCCGCGTGAAGCTATTTTCATACAAACTTCAACCTCACTGTACACGTAATAGAGGTTTAATTTCTCTTTTTTCCTCTACGCACCAAGACAAATATACCTAGGTAGGTACTTTGAAAATTTCAAGTCTCTACAACCAGTGGTTTAGGCTGTGCGTTGTCTATATAGATATAGATTGGCATGTACAAAATACATATGAAAGAGCTGCCTATATACCATTACAGGGTACTTAGATTAGTCTGCAGTAGCGAACTGCTGATCGTTTACGCATTGCGAATATATTATAAGACGATGATGTGGCACCCCTACCTAAGACGAGGGTTGTAAGATAATTATCTTTTTTACGTAACGCACCCTGAAGTTTTAATAACGCGATAAATGCCGCGGAAGGCTTGCCACTGACGCAGAAGGAAGGAGGGTTTCCTTGCTTCACTTGCTCCGTTTGATTAATACCATACTTGTTACGTCATTTTTATTGAACACCAGATGCTTTTTATATTTTTCGCGTAATTTTTCTTGCTTCCGCGATGATAAAGTGAGAATTATGTTTTAATTTTACGCCGAATTAGGCACCTTGTTTCTTTGACTGCTTGATTCATCGTTATCAGCGATTGAGTCATTTCTTTGTTTAAGAATTTACCCGCGCCCCTTCGCGATAGATCATTTTAAAGCGTCTAATTTGACGATGAATGTAAACAAGGAACCCTCTGTTCCTTCTTCCTGATGTTCTTTGTAGAGGCTTTATTGAGTTATGATTATGACTCAATCGAATGTATTCAGAAGGGAAGTTGAAGTGTCTGTAGTAAATTGTAGGTTTGAGTGGATCGACCCTAGTTTGGATAGCATGTTCTGTACTTAATGCTCTGTTGTTTTATTCATTGCTTGTTACATTGATCGGCGTTTTGATGGTGGGTAATAATCTGCTCCTTAAAATGTTAAGCATCGCTTTAATGGTGAACAGACATAGTACAGATAATTTAGCGTCGTCGTTCTAAAGGTATAGTACATCTGTACTTTATTTGTAGAATTAAAAAACGTTGACCCACCTACTTTCTTTATTTAATAACAATCTTAAGATCCAAAATATGTACAGTTTGTTCATTATCTTGACTAATTTAGAGATAGCGCAACACGTAAACCAATTCAATGGTCGTGGACCTCGAAATTGATGATAATGTATGTATTTGCCTTGGTGTACCTACCTATTATGATGGGTATTTGTAAAATTTTACCCGCAAAGGTGGCAGTATACCGTAAAAGGTTTAAGGTATATAAAAAATGGTAGTTAATAGTTATGTATAACGTGTAATAAACAAAACCGGTACCAACCCATATTTACAAAATCCTAAAACCCATTACTATGGGTGGGTATGTACTACTAAAATAACCAAGTCTCGAATAAATATTGACAGATTATGCAAGATTCAGTACCTTTTATAGTCTTTTATTTAGTAGATACATTTTTGGACTAAAAAGGATGAGTGTACCTACCTATCTGATACTCTACCTGCAAACTACACAAAATTAAAACTAACTAATAACACAGATAAGATAATTATTTTCGTAGCTTACAATCTCACCATTTTAATAATTTAAAGATGATAGACATTTATAATTAATGACAGTAAAATTAAAATCATCCCCGTGCTAATAGGGTGGTTGTAAAATTAATGGATAAGGTGCGACACACATCTGGGACACAGACTAATAGCGCCATCTATCACGAAGCCGCAGTGTCCAGGTCACCGCACTATCTGTTGCTGCCATATGCCGCTAGGTGTCGCTACGTGGCTTGTAGAATAAAAACATAAACGCGGAATGTTTGTTAAATACTGCCTTAAACCATCGAAAACAAATACCTACATAAATATTTTTTTTGCATATGCAAAACCCAATTATAAACCTAACTGCAAATCATTATTTTGTAAAATAAATGCTCTTTAATATTCTTTAAAGTGGCAAGCGTGATCCTCCTTGCCTGATCATGAACAAAACCTCTATTAAGTTCCAGGTTTCTTTACTAGGTGGCGCTGTTCACTAAATATCGTTAACAGGTTATATTTTAACAGGTGCTTGGGAAAAGTGGTGTTCGAGGCTGGCTTGATGGAACCGACGAGAAGACCAACTGGCTGAAATTAGTGCGATCCACCAATTATCCTGAAGATGTCAACGTGCAGCATTTGTTGATAAATGGCCAAGTAGGTTTATTTCCTTAGATGTACGTACCTATTTTAAGAATCAGTCTACACAACTAATGTATAATAAACCTACTGCTGAGATAATGTTATTATAAACAAAACATCGTAATAAATAATAATGTCACAGATAATTGCCATTCAGCGTTGCAATGCAGCCAGTGTTTTGGGGATGCTTCCGATTGGCACTGATTTGGATCAGTTTAGCTATCTTTAGATCGTTTGCAACGGTCTGCAGATAGCTCAACTGTTTCATATGTATTTTGTACATACCAATTATAAATTTTTGTATTAGCTGTAATATTCTGTGTCATAGAACTCAGAATTTATAATGAAACAAATGATAATTTGTTTCAATAAAACAAAATAGAGACCAAAATTGCACAAATTAAATAAATAACTAAAATAAATAAATAATGCCGGACGAACCACACAGCATCATCTAGCCCCAAGCTAAGCAGAGCTTGTGTTATGGGTACTAGATGACTGATAAACTTAATACAATATTACATACATAGACATTTTTTATTATACATAGAAAATACCCAGAACACCCGGAATAAATATTTGCAGATCGTACAAACATTTATCCCAAGGCGGGAATCGAACCCGCAACCTCTGCGTCGCGGGCGGACATTCGCCCGCCGCGCCACATCGGTCGTCATTATAAAAATAACGTCCGCAATCAAATCCGGGTACCCTAGTCATTGTATGTAATACTACCCCAATAAAATTTGAATGTGGAACGTTGGGTAGGTACTTCCGGTGGCAGAAAATCGGTGTTCTGAACAACTGTGACCCGTTTCCGGTCAATCGGAGGGGAACTGACAGATGGGACGATTAGATTCACGTATTTATTGTTAAAAGCTATTTGATTTTTGGCCTACTGGGGTTAATAAGCAAAATATGTGTGATATGATTATATTGACATGCAAAATGTTAGTGTGAACCAAATGTAGTATATTCCATGTAGTAATTACCACCTTCGATATCTTCAAGGAATTTTGTGAAAAAAGGAATTTTTAGCTGTCACCATTTGGATGTGTCACCATTGGGTGGTGTGACAAGTTGAAAAGGCAGTGGGCAAGCCATATAGTTCGTAGAACCGACAACCGTTGAGGAATAAAGGTTCTCGAATGGCGACCACGAACCGGAAGACGAAGCGTAGGACGTCCTCCTACCCGATGGATTGACGACATTGTTAGGACCGCGGGAAGTCGATGGATGGAAAGGGCTCAGAATCTTTCTTCCTGGAAACGTATGGGGATGCCTATGTCCTGCAGTGAACTTCTATAGGCTGATGATGATAATGATGAACCATGGTAGTTACTCCATACACACTAGTTTATTCTAATGCTTATTCCACAGAGTTTATCAGAATATTAAGTGTAGTAACATCGTAATGACATAAATTTTCAGGTATGGTACAAGGTGACCCGCTGGATTTCATCCGGGCAGGAACTGCTATTGGGTCCCAGAACTCCACTGCCTCTTCTAGATGTCATCGGCACGCAACCAAGTCCCATTTCAAGCAGTAAGTGCTATTATTTAAAAACAATAAGCGCAGGACAGGCAAACATGTTTTTTCCCCTGCAAAAAGTAATCCAAAATTCTACTAATATTATAAACGCGAAAGTTTGTAAGTATGGATGAATGGATGTTTGTTACTCTTTCACGCTCTAACTATTGGACCGATTTGGAATAAATATAGATTGTAACCTGAATTAACATATAGGCTACTTTTTATTCCGAAAAAATAACGGGAACGGGGATAAAACTGCCACGCGGACGAAGCTTCGAGCGGCCGCTAGTTGGAAAATAAAAGGGAGTTTGTTGTAGCGTTGTATATGGACGAATTTCGATTTTGAAAAAGTGGAAAGTGTTGGTTATTGCATGGATATAAAGGCTCACGAGGTTTACTGTTCTCACAGAATCATTTTTATAAAGTTTTATGGTAGTACAATCGCAATTGCTTTATAATAAGTCCAGTACATGGGAAGTGTAGCGTTGAATCACGGGCACGCGTTTCACGCTCCGAAGAGCACCTAGTAATTGGAGTCACCTGCCCTCAGTCACGTGACCCTCACTTCACCTACAACACCGTACCTACAGGTGGAGTTTATTTTAATTATGACTAAAATAAAAGAAAGCAATTTAGAAGTATATCTTTGAAATGCTAGAGCATGAGAGAATTATAGCTATAAAAGAAGGGAGGAATAAAATATCTAAATATATATAACTCAAAGGTGACTGAGTGACATAGTGATCTATCAACGCACAGCCCAAACCACTGCACGGATCGGGCTGAAATTTGGCATGCTTACCTAGATGTAATGACGTTGGCATCCGCTAAAAAAGAATTTTGATTAATTCTACCCCCAAGGGGATAAAATAGGGGATGAAAGTTTGTATGAAACTTTGTCAATTTTAAACCGATCGGGCTGAAAATATGCATGCATAAAGCTTCTATGATTTAATCCCGAAAAAATAACGGAAACGGGAAAAAACTGCCACGCAGGTGAAGCTGCGAGCGGCCGCATAATAAGGTAGTACTAAGCAAAGGCTCTTACTTATATAAGTGCGGATGATAGATCTGGCGCGGCGGGCAAATATCCGCGACGCAGGAGGTTGCGGGTTCGATGCCCGCTGTGGGATAAATGTTTGCACGATTTGCAAATATTTATTCTGGTGCTCTGGGTATTTTCTATGTATAATAAAAAATATCTATGCATGTAATGTATTGTATTAAGTATATCAGTCATCTAGTTTCCATAACACAAGCTCTGCTTAGCTTGGGGCTAGATGATGCGGTGTGGATTGTCTATTAGGTGCCGTGATACTAGTAAGCATAAAAATAAATAGCATCTTTTGTGATCATAATAATAAATAAAATATTATTGTTTGATTGTTTTTCCTGCTGTATAAGCACTGGAAGTCAAAGGGCGCGGACACACCGGTGCCACGCGTTGCGATATTTAATTTAGATAAATCGCGACGTACGCGCCGCCCGTAGTGAAAAATCACGCATATGCTTGTGTTATTGTGGGGGTGCGTTTGACGATCTGTGGCAACTTACTGGAAGAGCTAACTTTATAATTCTGTTTATTTTCATATGAGAAACGGTTTACTATTAGTAGTAATTACTACTAATAGTACTATTATTACTATAGCCAAATAAAACTACTGCTGCGCGGCGACTAAGCCACACTCCGCAGATCCATTATCGATGTCGCGTAATGAAGTACAAATGTCAACACGATACACTTGCGCTACAAATGTCAAATTTATTCGTGCTAGGGAATCATCGCCACCGTATAAGCCACAGCGAACACAGGTTGCTCGTATCAGTGTGTCCAGACCTTTATATATTTTTTACAAGCTTCATAGTTCTTTATAAGTCACTTCTAGTATTGTAAGTGTCTGGTACGAAGGGTCTTCGGAGTTTCCTGGTGTTCTTCCGGTGTGCCGGCGCGGCGTCACAGCCGCTGTGATATATGCGATTCAAATTGCACCTAATTGGTTCCCATAAAACTGCTAGCTTGTAGAAACTAACAGCGTTTTAGTACGATCCTTTTACAAATTAATATAATAGTGTTAATACTAAAACTCCAGAGCTCCAGCAAAAGGTAGTCTTTCGGCTATCACTAAAACTCAAGAGTTTCAAAACAAACACCCACATCCAAGTAAATTGTAACCGATTATGGAACCGAATGACAATTCGTTTGCACAATGACTCTTAAATATCTCTAATTAGAATCGATTTGCAGAACCACAGTATAAATAATAGGCAGAACATTACATTTGTCAGGCACATTGCGCAAAATGATTGATGGTCACAGCAGCAGGCCACCTATGGAAACCCATTGAATACTTTAACTAAAGGATTAATTTCAATCGAGATAGAGTAACTTGGGGTCTTTGAAATGCGTACCTAACCTTGCACTTTTAGAAATAAAGAAAAAATCATGCATGCATTTATAATAGCGAAACGCGCGCGAACCTTCCGCGTAAAGTTATTTTCATAAAAACTTCAGCCCAAGCTGTACTCGTTTAGGGGTTGAATTACGGGAATTCCTTTCTTAGTACACCTCTTACGTACAAAGACAAATTTACACTAAAATTTCAAGTCCCTGCGACCTTTTTGCTTAGGCTGTACGTTGTCTGTATGACAGTCAGTTAAGACAGAGATTCTTATAATTAGTATATAGATTGGGACTGCGATTTAGGTAGTTACCCAGTTGTCACTAACAGAAGAGTCGGTCCACGAACCAAAAGTCACTCAGCGAGCTGGAGAGGCCTTTGCCTGAAGTTTCTCTGAAGGGTTTAATCAGAAGCGAGATTATTCGACAGAAAACCAAGGAGGTCGACATATTATTTCAGTTGCTAAACGTGATGATACAATTCAAAGAATACAACCAGATAACATCTTTTTTTGGATTCATGAAAAAAATACGGCTTCAACAACAATGAAAACTTGTTCAATTTACATCAAGGTGGTACTTGTATTTGAGTCTTCGACCGTAGGTACACGATTCATACAACTATGTTCGATTCCATGACGTTTCTGATCGATTGCTTTTTCGGCATTTATTTATGACATTAGCATGAAACTTTTATATAGCCTAAAGAAATAACTCAGCTCAATTAAGTCTAGATAAAAAGATATAGAATAATTTGAACATGACAAAGATTTATAGCATCTGCGTCAGGTGTAGGCATCAAATGAAGAGGTAATTTGTTTCTAAATATATGATTTCAAAAGTGTGATTTAATTACTTAAATATGCACTATGCATATTTAATTTAATGATACATTTGAAATAATTAAAATTCTTTCTAATGCTTAAACTAAGCAATCTTAATAAGTAGTAGTAGTTCCATGCCTATTTTTACCGCTAGTTACTTTCTGTATTTCGGTTTGAAGGATATATGTACCGGTGAAATCACAGGTTCAACGACGCTTAAATGCCATTGAAATTACACATTAGAACCTAAAATAACTCTAGAAAAACAATAAAAATAAAAAAACAATGTTGTTTCCAAAAATGACAGAAAATAAATATACATACGCTCCACTAGGGATTAAAAAATGTTTGACGTACTTTTATTTTACAATGCGACAATACGCACAGTAGTAGTACACAGTAGCAAGTTTACTGTCATAATCCATCTGGCATGCAATAATAATATTAACCCTTTATTAGTCGGGCTTTTTCCAAAACGGCCGCGTGCGTAGTGCGTAATAATGAATGACTCGCGTTGACATTTGTCATCGTGCAATTGTTGGTCGCAGATTAAAATTGATGACGTTGCGTTGTACGAAGCGACGCGCGTGCTTTTGTATTGTTTGTCCTTATCCTTGAGCTAAGATTATAATTTTGAATACTGATAAAGCCATTGAATCATACTACCCAGTGAAATTACTAGGCCTCAGATACTAATAATTTTTTTTTTTTATTAATGATAACTAAGCGTTTGGCTGCCATCACACCTGATGGAAAGTGAAGATGCAGCCTAAGATATTTTGTGGACATTTTTCCAGTCTGAAACTAAGCATAACTTTTTGTATTATGGAAACCACATGACTGATACTTATGCACTAGCAGGTTTTTTTGTAAATACATACTTAAAATACATTGTAACACCCAGACAGAGAACAAATTTATGTTGATTATACAAATGTTTGTCCTCAGTGGGAATCGAACTCATAACCTACAGTACAGAAGGCACAGGTGGCGAATTTTATACAAACTTCAAACCTCATTGTACGCGCTTAGAGGTTGAGTTTCGGGAATTCCTTTCTTTGTACACATCAAGACAAATATGCTCTGAAGATATTTCAAGTCTATGCGACGAGTAATTTAGACTGTGCGTTGTCTATGTGTGAGTTAAGAAGTCAGTCAGTCAGGACATAGATAGAGATAGAGATTGTATTTAATCCAGGCTACCAATGTTTATTTGAAATGTTTTTTTTTGCAATGAAAATATGATAGTTTAAAACAAGCTATCATACATTACGGCCATTACCATTGAGCAACGGCCATGCAAAAATTGATATGTCACAGAATCGCAACGCTCCCCACAGAACACAGAATGATTAATCAAAAAATTAACCAACAACAATAGTCTCACCCCCATTTAGAGCACAATCGCTCGGCGTCCCACATCGTATTTATTCAACAATCAAATAAATATTACGGACAATAAAATGGAAATATTTCAATTTATCAACACCATTCCGTGAAGGGTTGAATCTGGGTCCAGCGTCTGTTTTTTGTCTGCAGATTAGATCGCGCTATCTAGATGTTACGCGAAATTGAATAATTTCTATCCACAATAGATGGCTCGTGACTCTTCAATTGAGTTTAGGATTAAAGTGAATGTATTTTTTTTCGGTCAATTAATCTGAGCTGATAGTAAATTCGTAATATTCGTATCATACAAAATTAACTTTGAACGCGCTTAATAAAAAAAGTAACCACTGTATGAATTTTATGTATTTAATTTATAATGAGGTACTCAAAACTCTGCCTTCCCGGTCTGAATGCACAACTAACCTGAAACTAGAAGAATAATTAAAAAAAAATCGTTATAAAGAAATGTTGTACTCGTAATTTAACAAACTTGAAAAAAAATTGTTAAACATGTCTCAAATATTTATGTATTTAGTCATTCTGTGGTATCGTTATTCTACATTCAAGCGATTACACTAAAAAAGTTAAGTTTATGGAAGACTGTCCAAACAAAACCATTATTTTTTCAAATATTAGAACTATCCATTGGTAATCTATTCATAACTTAACCTTCAAAGCGTAGCCAAACAAACGGCCGCACAATACCGGTCAATATGACCGTTCGGACCGCGGGGCGTAACGGGAACTAGTAACCCGACGCACCTGATGCGTCAGGAATCCTGCGCCTGGAGCAAATATTTATATCAGAGTGCACGAGAGTCTTATTCGCGACTTCGTCCGCGTAAAGCTGTTTTCATACAAACTTCAACCCCCGTTTAGAGTTTGAATTTCGGGAATTCCTTTCTTAGTACACCTTTACTACCAAGACGAATATACTTCGAAAGTTTCAAGTCTCTACGGCCAGTGGTTTAGGCTGTGCGGGTTATTTATCCCAGTCACTCAGTCATTCAATCAGTCAGGACAAAGATTCTTATACGACGTGATGGAAAAAAACCTGTTCCGAAAAAATATAGAAATAGCATCACGACTTAAACCCCTAAGCGCAGTAGATGTCTCCTCTAATCTCTTAGTATTAAGTACCTACTTAAGATTCTTTGAGGATGTCTAAGGAGGTAGCTCTGACGTCCAAATAGTACATTTGGTACATAGGCACTCATATTTTCCAATTGTTATGTTCCGTGACAACATTTGGTACATAGGTACTCATATTTTCCAATTGTTAGTGTTCCGTGACAAAGTGCAAGCCCATTGCCGCTGCAAGAATATTAAGGTTTCTTCAAGATGTTTGCTTTCACCGTTTGATATAAATATAGTTCTTTTAAAACTTAGTTCAGACGCTAGATTTCCCAAAATAAACCACAAAAAGGGAAAAAAATAGATTTATTTTGTGTGATGACATCATGCAGTTAGAATAAATTGAAAATTCAAAAAAAGCTTGCCATTGCGTTATATACAAAAACTAAGATCTTCCAACTTGATGAGGTATCGTTCTAGGCCACAGGATGTGAGAGCTGAGATTGCCTAGGTACGTTATGCCAGGTCATATTAGTAGGTCGAGTCGATTTTCTCTATCAATTTATTGATAACTCATCAACTTACAAATCATACACGTCCGTTCATATCTTGTCAGCGCAATATGCACCTGATTTAGTAAATCCTTCTAATAAATTGAAGCGGAATAGGACTAAGATTTACCTATACATTTTCGTGATGACACAAATTAGTATTAGTAGAGTGAAAGGGTTATTATGTTACATCATGTTACATAATAACAATAACTTTTTTTTATTATAAGTAAGTCAAACACAGTCTTACTTTTTAAAAAAATAAGAGGTAAAATATTAATATTATAAACGCGAAAGTTTGTAAGAATGGGTTGTTACTCTTTCACGCTCTAACCAGTGGACCGATTTGGATGAAATTTGGAATAGATATAGATTGTAACCAGGATTAACATATATACTTTTTATCCCGAAAAAATAACGGGAACGGGAAAAAACTGCTACGCGGGCGAAGCTGCGAGCGGCCGCTAGTATAAATATAAATTAAAAATAAATACCTGGTTGGTTTCCATAGTACAAGCTTTGCTTAGTTTGGAGCTAGTGTTTGACGGTGTGTGAATGTTTTTCAATATTGATTATTATTATATTGGCATACCGATTGTTATCAAGCTCGGAACACACCCCCATTTCCAACCGCCTTTAAAACAGTAAACGATGTGAGAAACAGCAGGTGCCTGTCCTGTTCGGTGGTTGAATTCATTACAAAGATCGGTAAGTCACCGTCACGGTGCGCGCGCGCCGAATTCGCCATCTGGTGACGCCGTGGGAAAACTTAACGCCCGCGCCCGCCCTGCAAGGCGTAGGGGAATATCGAATCTTTTAATTGTTTGGGAATATCGAGGCATATGCTAATGTTGACATTGCTGGAATTCTATATATTAAAAAATAACTATGTACTTACGTAATAATAATAATAATAATAAATAATGCTAGACAATCCACACAGCATCATCTAGCCCCAATCTAAGCAGAGCTTGTGTTATGGGTACTAGATGACTGATATACTTAATACAATACATACATACATATTTTTTTTATTATACATAGAAAACACCCAGAACACCCGGAATAAATATTTGCAGATCGTACATACATTTATCCCAAGGCGGGAATCGAACCCGCAACCTCCGCGTCGCAGGCGGACATTCGCCCGCCGCGCCACATCGGTCGTCAAATGTATCGTCGTAATGTATTGTACTAATTATATCAGTCATCTAGTATCCATAACACAAGCTCTGCTTAGCTTGAGGCTAGATGATGCTGTGTGGATTGTCCAAAATTATTATTAGAAACCATTTTTTTTTGTTTTTCAAACGGTATTTTCTGTTGTGTAATTTCGGTGGCATATTAACTAACATTACTTGTAGCCATAGCGCACTAGGTTGAATAAAACTATTTATTAAAAACACTTGTCATTGGTAAAATTTACATTCGAATGTCGACCATAGGTGATATAGAGAAGAAAAGAAAAAAGTGGCATTATTATGTTTTTGTGAAATATGATTAAAATATTAATCATAAGCACAGCACTTAAGATCAAGAGCCTCCTCAATATTTTTTGATAGGTGTAATCAGAAATACGTCCAAGCACCGCATATGCTATGTTAACATGTTTGTTACATCAAAATACATGTTGGCAAAAGACAATCAGTGACACGGTTATTTTTTTTATTTTTTTTTTCAGCCTGTGGTATAATCCCATACTACTAATGTTGAGTATTTCTTGACAATCTTAAAACACGATAACTTCTTGCAGAATACTCATAGCCCTACCTAATACCAGTATTACAGTAAACACAGTAGTTACAATTTTTTTTTTCGAACGGATGATGGTATAAGCTGGTATAAGCGCCTGGCGATTTCCGACAGCGTTGCCAGGCTGTAGTTACATTTTCAATAGTCATACTTATAAATGACCCTGAACATACATTAGGGCAGTAAAAATATTAAAGCTTGTAGACCCAGGCTACGAGTATTTAGAATGAGTAGAATTCTTACTACCACTATACCTATTTCTACCGCCAAGCAGCTCGCGGTGTTCCAGTTTGAAGGGCATAGGTGCCAGCGAAATTACAAGCACGTAGCGTAAATACAAGCGTTTCTAATGAACATGACTTTCGAGGCAATGCTTTATTATAGACGGTAACTACTTAACATCAGGTAGGCCATATAATCGTTCCCTGAGTAACTCATATAAAAATATGTCCAACTACTTTATCGCATAAAGTAACCACAGATTTCCTCCTGTGGTTACTAACAGTCAATCAAATTACCGTCACCTAACAGGCGTCACGCACATGCCTCCATGCAAATGTCGGGTCAAGTGAGCATATTACCCTCACAGGTAGGGTGGGGGTGGCAACCCCGACATAGCCTGATAGTTGTGCCATTACTACCATCATACACATCATGGACGGTTGACCTACGACCTGTGACATCAAAGTGGATCCTGAATCATTTTTGAAGTTTTTGTTTTGAGGTATGTGGTGGATTTATAAACCAAACAAATTGCATAATTTTTAAATGCCTACTGTAAGACTTATTTTAGTAGTGTTTTTTTTCATTCAACTATTTTTTAATTATTTTTTTTACATTTATTTAAACCAAAAATAAATAGTAAACAACACTAGTAATATACAACAGTAAGTTAGATAATAATAATATTTAGAAGGTGAAAATTATTAACTTTTTTAACATTTTATAAATTAATCAGTGTTTTAAGTTTTTTTTATAATTATTTAGAAAACGGCAACTACTGCAAAATAAGAGTAAAGCTTAAAATAATGTAATAGACGTACCTCTGACTACTCCCATAAGACATCCTCTCCAAATCATGAGCCTATACTACTACACTACTACTACTATACTACTACTATATATACTACTTGTTTGGTTATGCCCTAAGAATTCTGATGAAATATCCGTGGGCCCGGGGATTAAGGTAGTGAGACTGTTTTTTTTTTTTCAATTATACAAAACATACCATAACTCATTTTCTCTACTAAAATAAAGTTTTATAACGAAAAATACGAGGATCTCAGTAATTATTAAGGAATTTCCTTTGAACAAGGAAGTAAATATCAAGGAAATCCCAGTTGTCACTTAACGGGTACATAACGAAAGCAACGCTACGATAGCTTTTATTTTAACGGCGATCGGCCGAGAGTACACACTTATTATAATTATTTTATTATAATACCAGTCTTCTCTATACTACGTTATAAAGGTACAGTAAGATTGTTTTAATTATATATTCCCTGCTTCGGCCTCATCTTCACTCCACCAGGTGAGATTGAAGCCAAAGGAAAGTTTAAAGTCGATGTTTTTTTTTTATTAAATACAGTACTTTACGGGACCCTATTTCTTAAACTCCGCTGTCCGTCCGTCTGTCACCAGGCTTTATCTCATGAACCGTGATAGTTAGAGAGTTGAAATGTTTCTGTTGCCGTTATAAAAACAAACAAAATAAATGTTAAAGGGGCTTTCATACAACAAACGTAATTTTTTTGGCGTTTTAATCATAGATAATGGCACGGAATCCTTCGTGCGCGAGTCCGACTCGCGCTTCGCTGGCTTTTTTTAATTTTCATGTCGGGACCAGTTCAAAAGAAAAAAAATTGGGAATAACTGAGATAACTACAGTAACTGAGGTGACGTTTATCTTGCTTAAATTCTGTATTATTCTAATGATAATGTCGGTGTTCACTTTGCTGGTGTAAATTATAATAGATAAGAAGTCGTTTAGTTGATTAAAATATTTTTATCAGAATATAAAATAAATATTTGACTTATACATAACAAATTTTCTTCGTATGGCCAAAATATGTACTGTACTATCTGGTAAATATCTATTATATGAATGTACATCTAGATTCTACTTTCCGATGATCTGACCAGTCTTGTCTTAATCACGGATGCTGTTCTGAACATAATAATTGTAGGTGTGGTTTATCGTGACTCGAATTAATTCGCCGTGTGTCAAAGAAACCTTACTTCCGATATCGTGTACTGTTTAAATAAGTTATGTGTTATAAAATATTTATTGTTAGTTAATTACGTGATAACAACGTAACGTGATAACGTAAAACAAAGTTTCAGACCCGGACTTTAAATTGTATTTTCGCTGGGACTAACCTTTTAATTTGACTTCTCCAAGCGATAAAGGCATTTTGCATAATAATGCTAAGCAAATTTGGTGAACTGTTTTCCAGATACCTTATTTTGATTGAATATATAACCTATTAGTAGCTTAATCCACTAATAAACTCAGCCTAACTTTAAAATATTTATACCGTGTTTTGCATTGACAGGAAGTTTTAAATAAGATTGAAAGAAACAAAACACGGTGTAATTATATCAAAGTTACGTTGAGCTTATTAGTAACAGAGGAACGGCGTTATAAATTTGTCAAAAAATAAACGATGTTTAAACTATTGCCATCTCTTATCAATAAGTAGTAACAAACAGTGACAGGACTCATTATAAGCAATATTTAACGTTTATAAATATGAAAATTAGTGTATTACCCTAGCAATAACTAAATTCGTGTCAATACTCTATATGAAACCCTATTACTAAAGTATTAATATAATGAAGTAGGTACAGTCAGTTGCACTAGAATGTATACAATTCGTAACTTACAGAATGGTTTTACAGCGTTACAGCTGATATTCACAGGGTAAAAACTCAAAAAATAAGTGAACTTATCAGCTAATTTCACGGTTTTTGAGTTTTTACTTTATAAGAGTTTACTATAAAATTTTGATACCGTTTTGAAAGTTACGAATTGTATATATTCTAGTGCAGCTGATTGTACATGACTCAACGCATAGTAACGCGATAATTTCATATTTGACAATTTTTTTATGAATTTCATTTTTTATTACAGATATAGACCATCTGCTTACAAACGAAAAGCTAAGCAGTCAATCCCTGGAGAAGTTCAACAGCCAGTCTTTGGAGAAGTTTAGCAGCCAGCCCTGTGATAAGTTCAGCATCAAATCTTTGGAGAAGTACGAGCCTCTGACTGAAGACAGGAACGAAGAAGAAGAACGCGAGGACACTGAGCCGAGGTGCTCCTTCTGTGAAAAACCATTCCCTAATATCGAAGCGTAAGTTACTAAGTTTTTCTTTCGATACGAATACCAGTTCATAGAAGTAGATAAATTCAATTACTTCATAGTATTTTTTTATACTATTTGCAGGCATCGAGCGTATTATTTGCCACACGAAAATAATCTATTTGCTTTATTTTAAAGGCGATAATGTATCCAAATCGTATTCAAATCATTCAATCAATACCTCATCATTCAATCACCATCCTATCCGCACAGTCCATTCAAATAGAACTTACGCGAGATGCAGAAGTCGATCAATTTCAAACGTCTTCGAAACCATTAGCCTCCCGCCATTAATATTATTTGGCTGAAGAGCGGTCCAGTAAAGATTTATTTAGCGTTAGTGATGTGCCCATTCGATAAGACGTACGTCGATGATTTGTTGTGAGCGGCCCGAGGCACGCGACGTCGCTTCGACGTCTGAAAAATGATCTCGCAGCTTGCGTCAATAACCTCTTAACTATGAACTCGACTAATAGAACTAGAGCCTCGAAATATTAAATATACGACGTGAATTAATCAAAAGCTATCTAATTCGTATCAACAAAAACAATAACTGTCCCATCACGAACGGGAATTTATCATGAATTTAATATCTTTGTGACAAGCGACGGAAGGCCGTAATGGCGTGTGTATCATCATATTCTATTGAAGCGGCGTCGAGCTCGTCAATAATGCAGAGATCGAGATTATCGACATGCACCGTTTGAATCCTCGTGGCTATTATCGCGCCATCACTATTGTTTTAAATGTTCATATTTCGAGGGCATCAAAACATCGATTAGTAATTATATTGGCTGTTTACTTTTTTATTACTTTAACTTTTTCATCTACAAAGTAGTAAATAACTATAGTGGCTATAATATCTTCGCGTGTCAAATTAGATTGTCACGACTGTTCTTTATTCTTCAGCCGTATAAAATAATATATCATGTGGTACACCTACTTATATTATGAAATCCCATTGTAATCTGCTATATCTCGGACTTACTTTCGTCAGACCCTGTCATTTAGAATGAATCGAATTGGAATCGAGTGATCATCTGTGCTGTCACAAATGCAGATGTTATCAGATCGATTGGTCGCTGGATTGGTTGCAATTTAATTTTATTTATTTATTTTTATAGTATTTATGCACACAAAAGAGTACAATCAGTAAGCTGTGCCTAGATTAAGTGTTATAAGTTACAAGCGTAACACGCTCGACTTCGCTCGCGTGAAGTTATTTTCATACAAACTTCAACCCCCGCTGTACCCGTTTAGGGCTTGAATTTCAGAAATTCATTTCTTCTACAGGTTGATAATGATGATTATGAATATTTATAGTTGGTTGGTTTTATTTGATTTACAAAATGATACCAACAGCTTTGTATCACAGCTTAATCTGACCATCAATTTGTTTCCATCTATTGTTTATAAAACTACGAACAAAACAAAACTGGTACAAGTAAAGATGCTATCACTGACATCGATTGAACCGCGGAATTTCTCAACGATTGTTAGCTACAATCGATTATTAAAATGTAAGCACGTTCCTCGGTAGTACATCATTAGTTAGGAGGTAGGTAAAATAGCGCTTTTGTGAACACCAACCGTGAAAAAATTTACACTTCGCATAACCAACGCCATCTAGTCTTAAACTAAGTAAAGTTTATTATGGGAACCAGATAACTTTTTGAAGCAATTTTTTTTATGCGACTTTCAACAAGGTTTCGTTAAACGTGGACTACCATGCAGGGAGTATGAAGGCACTGTTCTTTCTCTCATAGCCAGTTACGTTTTGTATATTAAAAAAGTTTTACTAAAGTCGTGCGGTCTAAAGCACACTCGCTTATTTTTTGTAAATAGATTCATAGAAAACAATATAACACCAAGACACTGAACAAACGTCAGTATTCATCACACAAATGTTTGTTCTCGATGAGTATTGAATCCACGGCCTATTCCACTCTAATCCACTAATTAAATCCACTACCTGCGCAGCAGGCAGAGCTACTACCAACTGAACTGTGACAGCTGTTTTTTCCATAAAAATCTATCGAAACGCACACTTTTCATAAACACTTACAAATATTCATACGGCTACAGCGTCCCGTGTAGGGTATAAGTGAAAAAGTTGCCTCTGACACTGTCACATCTACAAAAGATGCAAAGATTCTTTATGGATATATGATTTAGCCATGAGAGCGTCATCTTAGTACCTCCAAGCTGGTATCAGTGGCTGGTGTGGGTGGAGCCTAATGGATCAGCTTCGAACGAAAGTTGTTTATTGGATGCTATCTATTCGAGAACATGCAGATTACTGTGATTAGGATTGCAACGGATCCCTTCCGTCTCACTCTCTTTTCCCTGTATTAATTTAAAAAGAAAATACATGGATAGTAAGGAAACATAAAATATGATATAAAGCAAAACCATAAAACTATTTAAATTAATTATTATAAGTTAAATAAACATTTGTGGACATATTTTATATTTTTACACAGCGTTATCTAGCCCCAAACGAAGCATTAGCTTGTACAATGGGAATCAGATAACTGATAGAATACTCATGATGGGTTTTTTGTAAATACAAACTTAAAATGCAATATGACACCTAGATAGAGAATATTCATTACATAAATGTGTATCTTTGAATCGAACCCACAACCACACACAAAAGGCAGAGCCACGACTAACTGAGCTGTAAGAAAAAAAAGGAAGAATCTAAAGATACAAGTGTAGGTACTTGTTACTACTGTTAATTGACTGAAAATAACCTAGAATAGGCAACGACGCCAACGCAACGGCTACTTCAAAGTACAAATGACATTTAACGCAATGACCAAACTTACTTTCAATGTTACGCAATAGGCTATTAAACGGTACACAATCGAACAACGTTTACTTAGATGCTGTTGGTAATATTAAAAATATCGATACGTTGGTAGGTACTGAAGATCTTACAGACAGATAGACAGCCGTTGCAAACGAGCCTGCCGGCTCCGAGTTGTATCTTAGTTGAGAATTGTAGGTATATCGGTAGATAGATAATATATTTACATATATATATTTTGCACGCAAAAGTTGCGCATGCCGTTTTATCTACGAATGAGATACAAGTTTTGGTTATTTTTGCAACAAATCATTTTATCTGAAGCCATCTTTAACAGTTCAGTGATCCTTTATTTAATAGCCCATGAGGGGCATTGTAAAGATCACGGGAACTAGTTTTACTTGGAAACGTGGCCTTCTTTAGGCTGATGATGATGTTGAAGAAGTTTCAGCCTATCAGCTCATTCTAAAGTCCGTTAAGGCTGGCCATGTGGAAAAATCCATTAAATAAAAACAATGATATGAATACGACAAATATGGTGTAATAAAAATGTGTATGGCTAGTGACTATGGTGTATTTTTAAAAGGTTTTTTTAATTGATGAGCTAGTTATTATTCACCATCTAGCAACCGATTTAAACATTGATTGCTAACTTACCCAGATGGACATGAGTTGTGAAAACACTCATTTACAAAATAGTGGAAGACGAAGCAAAGGATTTTCTCCTACTCAATGCGCGCGACCGCGGGAAGGCGATGGATGGGAGGGGCTCAAAATCGTTTGTCTTGGAAACGTATGGGGGACGCCTATGTCCAGCAGTAGACTTCTACAGGCTGCTTTTGATAATGACTTATAATTACAATGACATACTATTTTAAATACATAATTAAAAATAGGTAAAACGAAGCTCCGCTAAGGGTAACGCTGCAACTATTTTTAGCTCTAGTTTGCTAACCTCAACTCAAGACTTCAAGTTCTTAAAATCTGTATATACACAACGATTGATCAAAGTTAGGGGAGGCCTATGTCCAGCAGTGGACTTCTACAGGCTGATGATTATGATGATGTGTATATACAAAGCTATTGACCAAAGTCAGGGTCAGTAACTAGTAACCCGACTCCTTTATCAAATATTACAAAATGATCGACCAATTGATCTAATTAAAAAACTTGCACAATTTGTTAATCACAATTATTGCTATTGATTTATGCGTGACAGTAGGCAGTAAACAGATTGCCTAAGGCTATTGAATCCAATGATTATGTCCAAATTTAATTCAATTTACTATCTATCAAAATTATAAGGTTGAATTGTATTTTCATACAGTAGTAGTACTTTTGACTTATTTCTGATATCTAAAGAGAATGAAAACAAAACTCGAACATTTTATAATTTTTTTTTTAGTTTGTTGAAAGCGGATGGCCTACCTGATGTTTTGTGGTTACCATCACCTATCCCAAGGCATTGCCTCACATCACGTTCGTTTGCCTCACATCACGTTCGTTAGGAATGTGCCCTACGATGCACTGCCCTGCGTCCATAAACCTGAGGCATAGTGATAATCCTCACGTGGCTGTTATGTCACCCACATCTATATTTTATCTCATTATCATATTTCAGGTCAGGTTTAGCCATTTACTTATCATACCAACGAACTATTACGGTTGGTTAAATTTTATTCTTCAGATTAATTAAAAGATAGCTAGGCCGTTCGAGAGTGAAAACGTGTAATCTTATCACTTTAACTGAAGCTTTCAATTGCGTTGCTGTCCATTTGCCGCTAGCATTAGAAATTGGATTAATAATCTGGTTAAAAACAGCAATGTATGAGTGCCATTGGTAAGGTTTAGAGTGATAGATCAAGCAGGTGTAGCGATAGAAACTTGGCGCAGAGGTTGCGTGCGGTGGACCAGTTATTCCAAGGAGATACAGTACGGCCGTTTTTGCAAATGATATACGTTTTCCATCAAATGTCGGAATAAGTTATGTGCTAACATGATTTGTAGTCATGATGAGATTTGAGAAGAGAATAGCTCATACTGGTCTAGAAATCTAGAAACACATCAAAGCTTGAAATAGGATTAATGAACTCTTGCTAGAAAATTTAAATAAATAATAATAATAAATAAATAATAGTGTAGGTATACGAATTTTAATAAATAGGTGCCGGTATTATAATGCAATAAGTATTTATAGCAATTTCTATAAATAGACATCTAGATTCAGCTTATCCGTGTTCGTTAGCGTAATCTTCTAACTTTCTAATAAAGTCGTATCTATTAGATAAACTACAATTAGAATTTTGACCGAATATACGAAACTTGTTGAAATTGATGTGTTTGTACACATATTCTCTATTGCCATGATCACCATCTAGGTGCTGGATTTAATCAATTATTTATTATTATGGGATAACTAAGGCCACTGCTGGACATAGGTCTTCTCCATATTTGGAGGGGTTTGCCATAGTCACCACGCTTGGCAAGCAGATTAATGACCACAGTGCGTTGTTTAATACTCAGGAGTCGCTACTGCTCATCTCTTAGTCTGTTCCCTTAGTCGTCTCTTTGGTAATTCCTGATAATCCTGTTCTAAGTCAGAACCATGCCCTCTAGTTTCCCTTCAACATGTAAAAACCTTTCGCTTTTTAGTAGTTTATGATACCTTAACAACGTTTTCTTTCCAGACTTGACCATCACCTAATTCAGTCACACTCGCAGCCAGCTTCGGCGTTTCACTGTGAACTGTGCAACCGCTCCTACAGCTCCCGAGCATTGCTGCTGCGCCATCGAGCTCTTACCCACAGCAACATCAGAAAATACCCTTGCGAGAACTGCCCTAAGGTGTGATTTAGTTGTTTAAAACTCATGTTCTCGTTTCTAATTATTTTTGAAAAGCATATCACTAGAGTGTTCTATAAGCTGATAAGTGGGTATTTAGTACACCTAAGAGAGAATTAAGCATTAAGTATTCAATATATAATTTATGCCATCAGCTCAACTCTTAAAAACCACAAATAACTTTAATCTCTCGATGCCATTCCCAAATCCACAATAGTTTTCTGGGTATGACCTTTAGAGGTAAAAGTTTACAAGCTAGTCGGAGCTATATTTCACCTGTTCCGAAACCTGACGTGGTTGCAGGTATTTACCGATCCTTCCAACCTGCAGCGCCACATCCGCGCGCATCACAAGGGCGCTCGCAGCCACGCCTGCCCCGAGTGTGGAAAAACCTTCGGAACAGCCTCTGGCCTGAAACAACACACCCACATCCACTCCAGCATCAAGCCGTTCCAGTGCAAGGTCTGCTTTAAGGTGAGTTTAGTATTTTTAAACAAAGCTCTAAGATAAATATGACTTTAGAGGTCAATCATTACATAATTATATTGAATATAGTATAAAATATGACAGAATATAATGTTTTAACAGTTTTTTTATTTCTTTTTCAGGCTTATACTCAATTTTCCAACTTGTGTCGCCACAAACGCATGCACGTTGCCTGCAGAGCTCTCAACGAATGCGTCAAATGCGGCCAGTCTTTCATCTCATATGCCTCTCTGACGAAACACAAGAGATTTTGCGACACGGCCACTGCTACCTCTGTTGGCCTCCGAGGACAGATGCCTCAAGGGCTTCCACAGATTCCAACTCTATCAAACGTCGGAATGAGTAACCCAAACACTCCTAACCCCTTCCCAATGTATCGTCCGGGTCTATCTCTGTCATACAATACCTTTGCTCACTACCCAGCTTGGTTTACTGCTGCGGCTGCGGCTTGCCCACCTGAATTCCTAAACCCATTACTTATCAACGTTCAAGGAGCAAGGCTTGCAATGGAGCATGACCTTGCTATGTCCAATGCCAACCTGGCTAAACAACAGGAAGAGCGGATGTCAGTCAAGAGCATCGACAGTTCAACGTCTCTCGATGAAATAAGGAAGCCGAAAGACTTGGAGTTTGAGTGCAACCGGAGTGACAACACAGACAAAACTACACCAAACCAGCCTCAGAACTTGTACTCCAAACACTCTCCTCCGTCAACTGAAGATAATTCTTCACAGCATCGCCCCTCACCGATCATGCCGATGCACACACCAATGGTTCCATTGAACTTTGGTCGAGATGACCACAGGAGAAAGTCACCGTTCAGCTTTTTCCTAAAACATAATAACAACGACATCCAAGAAAGAAAATCAGTATCCCCCTCTCTTCCTAAGGATTTAGTGAAGCATGTCGTAGAAGATGATAAAATTTCTGAATATTCTGACGTAGAGGACGCTAATAAGAAAGAGCAGAGCGACCAGCCTCTTGACCTGTCAATATCTCGAAAGCAAAGTGACAAGGACACTGAAGCTGATGTCATTGGTCGTTCTTTTCGTCACTCTGTGAAATCGTACTCTCCCCCAGAAAGTCCTGAGAGAAGTAAAACTCCCGAGAATGATACCATTGATGTTGATGTGGAAGGAGTAGAGCCTAAACGTGAAGATTCCCCACCGCAACTAGTGTCGTCACCACTTGCATTCCCAATGCCCGTCCACCCACAACACAGCCTCATTGATGCGATGTATCGGCCAAGATTTCCGTCTTTCCACTCAGCGGAGTCTATTCTCAACTCAACGCACTCACCGTACGTTCCAAGCCCGTTTAATTTTTTATCCCCACTTCTCAACACTGACGGGCCAGACAGGCAACCGAGTGCGTATGCAAAATTTCGTGAACTGAGTACTGGAGCTGGCAAGGTGCGTGATCGTTACGCGTGCAAATTTTGTGGAAAAGTGTTCCCTCGCAGTGCAAACCTGACTCGGCATCTTCGCACTCATACTGGTGAGCAACCATACAAATGCAAGTACTGTGAGCGTTCGTTCTCTATCTCATCGAACTTGCAACGGCATGTGAGAAACATCCATAACAAGGAGAGGCCATTTAGGTGCCCGCTATGTGATAGATGCTTTGGCCAGCAGACAAACCTTGATCGGCATCTAAAGAAACATGAAGCAGAGGGTGGTGATTCGCCTAGTTCTGCGGATACTGAGCGAGAAGATGCGTATTTCGATGATATCAGGTCTTTTATGGGAAAAGTGACGTGTTCTCCTCCAGCGTCGTCACCGCACGCTCCTTCCCCGCACCCCTCACACCCTGCGCACAGACCGTCGCTGGCAATTACCACATAGCCGCTGGCTTACCCGCTGCCGCCTCTCTGGCCTCGCCCGTTTCACTAGATTAGGTGCTGATTTGAATATTCATCTTGTGCTATCTCCATTAGAGTTCAAATATGTACATACTCAGTTGCTGTAAATATTTTGGAGAAAGTACGACAGATGCATATTCAAACTTATCTAGCGGATGACCGCGATGATCGTGACGTAGTTGCTATTTATGATTAACACTAGTGTGAGTGTGTTCTTACTGAAAACTTTTTGCTAAGTAATTAGCAAAACGGTCTTTCTTGATCAACGATTACGTTTGACGGTGATTACGTTGTTATAGCAGGAAGGGTGGCTATTTGCTTATAATTGTAAAGTTATGGCAAAATGTGATTGAAATCTGTTATAATTGATTTTAAATCCACATAACACATAAACAAACCAGGTAGGCAAGTAGTTTTTTTAATTGTTCCTACCTATATCACATCTTGTGATTTAGATCGACTAAAGACGTATTCAGCTGTAAATAATAAATATTATACATTAGTAAATAATAAAAATTATTATTATAAGTGTTTTTTTAATGAAAACTTTTGGGTAGTTATTAATAATTAATAGAAAAATTGTAATTTTTACTTTAAACAATAACAAATAAGCAGCTATTGTAAACAACGATAAATCGGTACTATTATGGTAGAAATTAAATGAAATTTAAAAATAGGGTTGATTTGATAATCACAAAATTTATTGTTCAGTTTAGTCAAGTAACTACCAAAGGATTTTATATGAAAATGATATTTGAGTTTGAAATTAAATTAAAAAAAAGTAACAAAGTAAATTTTATATTATAGATTTTAATTGGCACTTTATCAAAATTATGCTAATATAATTGAGGTGTTTTAGGATAGGTGAAATGTTATTTGTTATTGTTGTACATAAAATTGCGTAAACAAAGGCATATCATAATGTTTTTATATTATAACAATAAACAAAGCTCAAAAGGTAAGCTCTTGTGTTATTAAAATGATATAAAAATGGATGAATTATTTATAAGCAATCGTACTGTACTTATCTATATTAAGGTATACAATAAGTAACTGTAATTTCCATTTTCAATCAATTTCCGCTAGATTTCACCGTTGTTATAACTTAAATGTTAAGTAATACTTAAGTACATTGTAATATAGTGTTTTTGATGCTTAAATATCAAGTAATTATGTACCTTATCTTGTATTATATCTTGAAAAGCAATGAAACTTAATAATTCTTAAATCATATTACTTCGGCACTTAAAATTAAGACATTTTAGCGTCACAAACAATATGCCTCATGTTATTACACTTGTATCTACTTAATTATGAATTTAAATCCATTCGAAAAATTGTAACACATTGCGAAATAAAATCAGTACAACCTGTTTAATATTAGTTTTCATTCAGAATTTAAAATTACCTTTAGTAAAGGGCTCGTCTAGGGAAGTACTAATACCATGCCTATTTCTACTGCCAAGCAGCTTGCTGTGTTCCGGTTTGAAGGATGTGGGTGCCGGTGTAATTACAGGCACACGAGGCTTAACACCTGTATGCCTCAGGTTGATAGACGAAGAGTAATGCATTGTAGAGCACGTTACCGAGCATGACCTATGAGATCACCGACCAGCGTTCTAATTGTGTCCGTTGTGGCTTTAAGCAAATCTACTCTTGAAAACGATAAATCAAGTTTTGTAGTGTGTTGAGTTACAGTGCGCAGCATGCAAGGCAGCAACAACTTGACTGTGGAATGGGTTACGGAGGCCACGCAGTGTAAATTAAACAAAATGATAGGTTAACCTAGGCTTCTTACTGTTTTTCTGTTTTTTTTTTTACAAAATAACATTTTAAAGAGTTAAACATGAAGAAACTACGACGCTGCTAAGATCGTGGGAAGTCGATGGATGGAAAAAACTCAGAATCAGCACCCAGTATCCCACATATTGGTGACCCCGACGTGATGGGCGCGTGCGCAGCTAGTGATGCGCCACACGTTCTTCCTGGAAACGTTTGAGAGAAGCCTATGTCCAGCAGTGGATTTCAACAGACTGATGATGATGCATGTACACAAAGATTTTATATCATCCCAAAAGTAAATAACTTTGGAATAATATTACCTAAAACTCGGTAATTGTCTGACAGTATGTTCAAACAAACTTAACATCCCATTGTAAAGTAGTGTAGATAATTCTAAAGTGACCACACACCATTTGCAATGCGGACAATCTCAATAAGGTCTTGCTCTGCGGGAATCTCGCGACACTATCGTGACAAGCAGTCACCATGCTGCCCACTCCTTATTTTAAGACAGGGTTACATGGCTGCAAAAAAATATTTTACTTTGACGACCCATGTGGCGCGGTGGGCAAATGTCCGCCTGCAACGCAGGAGGTTTCGCGTTCGATTCTCGCCTTGGGATATCGATCTGCAAATGTTTATTCCGGGTGTTCTGGGTATTTTCCATGTATAATAAAAAATGTCTTAGTATGTAATGTATTGTATTAAGTATATCAGTCATCTAGTACCCATAACACAAGCTCTGCTTAGTTTTGGTCTAGATGATGCTGTATGGATTGTCCAGCATTATTATTATAATTATTTTTGACCCAATTATTTATTACTTATATATGAGGTCCTATGGGTCGTTATTGTTCTTATTGTTTATAAATCAACTACTGCAAATTGTGGGTCAAAATTTCATATCTGGACGTACCTCTGCCTACCTTCTTAGATATCCTCGAGTAGGTAATTGGTACTTGGTAAAAGATCTGAGGGGTTGTCTACCGTGCTTAGGAGTTAAGTCGTTTTCGCAAAAATCGCAAAAATGACTTCAGAAAAAAAACTTTCGTCGCGAACTTCTCAAGATTTTGAGCGACAACTACTACATTTTTCATAATAAGAAAAAGGTAATTTATAAAAGACATATCCATTTTTTGTTAGTGTTTACTATAATATTATTAGAATTCCATGTTTTTTTTATACAATTTTCTGATAGAGCAAGCATATAGCCCACCTGATGATAAGTAGTTACCATCGCCTATAACAAAGCATTGCCTTGTAGGTCACGTTAGTTAGGAACGTGCTTTACAATACACTGATCTGCGTCCATCAACCTGAGGCATACAAGTGTTAAGCCTCATGTGCCTGTAATTATACCGGCAACCACACCCTTCAAACCGCAACACAGCAAGCTGCTTGGCGGCAGAAATAGGCATGGTGGTACTTCCCCAGGCAAGCCCGTCACAATGAGCTCTACTACTACTAAAACTAATACCATGTAAACTATTCTGAAAGTCAGCCGACGCGCGCCATTGTGAGTCCTTCCGCGAAGGCGCCAGTGTCCCGCGTTGCACAATCGCCGGTACACCCTACACGAGAAATGTGTCTTATTAGCCGCCCTTTGCAAATGCCATACGTTACACTCAATAGGGACCTTGCCTTTCTGGGACTTATTGGTGACACTCAGTGTACCGTTGTGAAACTAGATTTAAGGACAAAAAGACAGATTCTCTCCAATTGGGTACTTTCATATTTTGCATTGACAGGAAATTTCAAATTAAATTGAAATAGATAAAACACGATGTAAATATTTCGAGGTAACGCTAAGTGTGTTGGTAGTTAGGCTAAACATAGGCCTCCTCAATATAAATAAGGAGAGGTTTATCGTAAAAGAACACTGGTGGTTTAGTGGGGGTGACTCCGTATTCGGAAGCTAAGGTAGTTGGTTTAAATCCAGTCGTGCACCAATGGATTTTTCTATTTGAAAATTTTATGTACGCAATGCCAGTGCTCTTAAATGGTGAAAGAAAACATCGTGAGGAAACCAGTTAGTGTTCTAGCAGCGGTGATGAGCTTGCAATCTGTTACGTATGGAATAACAACTACCACAAAATGTGGGTATGTACAAGTATAAGGCCGTACCACTGACTACCTTCTGATACATCCTTAAAGAATCGAGTTGGTACTTCTAAAAACGTTCTTCTAGGAAACATTTAGGTCAGGCATATGTCCAAAAGTGGATTGCTGTCTTCTACAGTGTGTACTCAAAACACCTGCTGATGCATCAAGGGAGAGAAGAGTATTGTTAAAAGCACGTTCAAGCTTAGAACTATAAATAAATGTGTAACTATCTCTTTCATTTGACATATACTTACTTCTTTCACTTATTCTATCATCGTCAGAATCAAGAACCAAACCTTTATCATCTTTGTATTTGGAACAAAACGTGCACCTCATAAAACCCTATTAGATTCTACAATAATAAATGAATTGTATCAATAGGTATGAAACTCCACCCACGAGGTATGTTAAGATAAATCAGAAACTATAATAGAACAAGCCACATCCGTTTTAATTATAATCTGACCAATCAGATTGTTGTGACGTATTCATGATTACGGATGTAATATTAGAACCAATGTTAGAATGATATAGAGTCATTGTCGGTAGCCTAATTGGAACATACCCGCCTACTTGGTCATAAATACCCTGGATTATTATACAGGGTGTACTAAGACTACTGCTGAAAACGTTAGGGGTTAAAAGGACTTACTACATAGAAAAAAAGTCAAAGCAAAGAATGTAAGCACTCTCTTGGTCACTTGTTTGGTCATTCCAGAATAGTCGACTGGTAAAACAATTTGCTCGTTTACTATTTAGATGATTTAATACTACGTAGTGTTAATAACATATGATAACAACATAATAATATGATATTAAATAAATATTGAAACACAACGCCCTCTAGCCCCAAACTAAGCAAAGCTTGTACTGTGGGAACCAGATAGTTGATAGAATACTTATATACTTTTTTTTTGTAAATACAAGCTTATATTTATTAAAGGTTTATGTAATATCTCCCTAAAATAGCTTTAAGGGATTTTAACACAAACTGCGATCATCACAGTGTACTTGTCAAGTTTCTGAGAGTAGCATTTTGACACCCTGTGTATACCATCGTTGATAAGAACATTTTATAGTGCCCACCTCTCTTAATTCGAAACAAGACCACAACAAGTTTCCAAGAAAAATCACATCCAATCCCATAAATACTTGTAAAGGTTACATTAAATAATTGACCTGTCAAACAAAGCTTCTGTGCAACATTTTATTGCTCATCAACATCCAATCTTATATCCAGGTAGTTAAAGCTTAAAATTATGTGTGAGCAAGTTTTGTCATTATGATAATGACATCGAATCAATACAGAGTAATTTTGTCGCATCAAAATATTTTGAGTTCCCATTCTCATGATTTCAATTGAAAAACTCGTGTCATCGGAGAGTTAATGAAGTTCTTAACGTGGACGGACGGGAAAGAGATTTATTATACTACTAATGACCGTGCCTTGACAAAAAGAGGATATTTATTGTGTGATAATAATTGCACTGGTTTCATAAACAGCTGAGACATAACAGCTGGTTCACTTGATGATAAATTTACTTTCGTAAGGACATGCATAAGCATTTAGGAATACTTATTACACACAGTAATTAGTCGAGAGAGCGAAGCGATCGAAGATTTTTAAGTAACTTGGTGGATTTTGCTCTATATGTTTTATGTTTATGTTATGCGTACAGTAATATATGTTTGTTCAATGATAACTTTCCAACTATTGATCCGATTTGTATGAGATTTGATAGGTTGATGCTTAAAAATTTGGTAAGCACATAAATCAAATCTGACAAAAGATTGTTAGGATAATATATATTTTTCACATGACCGTCAATCGCAAAGATTTCGTGAGATCTTAGTTAGGGGCAAACTATTTGTAGTTCTAAAACTTACTTGCACTCGTGTTTCTTTTGTTTTGAGATTTTCAGAATTGGAATAAATTATTACAAAATTATTTAAATAGGCTTGTGAGTGACCCAGCTGCTCTCTACACACTGTGCAATAAAGATATAATGTAACCAACTCAAATTGATATGGGCATTGTTAAAATGCCTATGTCAGCATTGTAACCAGTTGTATCATTTACACTTGTGTTTTTTTATGTCACAAGTTAATTAAAATAGTTTTGCTGTCATGTAGGTAAGATAAGTTTTGTATGAAAAACTGCTTACAGTTTGGCACTCCATGAATAATCATCATCAGCTTGAAAATGTCCACTGTTGACTATATGCCTTCACTATATTTCCATATAGAAATATTTTGTACCGACCTTTCGCGGACCCAATGTAGGTCGATTCCTTCACTATGCTATCAAATCATATAATTGTGTTTGTTAAAAACTGCTGCTCTGCGTCTATCAACCTTAAAAATACAGGTGTTAAACTACGTGTACCTCTTATTACACCGGCATCCACATCCTTCAAACCGGAAAATAGCAAGCTGCTTGGCTGTAGAAATAGACATGGTGGTAGTACTTCCCCGGACGAGCCCTTCACTAAGAGCTCTACTACTACTTAAAATGAATATATTTCCTACTAATTTCTAAGATCCAAAAACACCAGCTGAATCTCTTGTAAGGACAGTGATTTAAAAGCCGGTCCTATCCAAACAAGATAACATGATTCTGCAGCAATTTATTCAACAAGATGATTAGTGTCCTCCAAAATTGGGCATATAGGTTAACTCATAAGCTTTTTACCCAGCCTTTGAGAACCGGATGTCAAATAATTAATATTCTTTCTCACGGGCTAATGTTAATAAATACAAATATGATGTGTATGCTATAAAGTGCGTTTGACAGGTCATTGATGGATTGTGCCCTATAGATTTTATCTCGATAGTACGCGAGATAATGATTGGGCGTATTTATAGAGCAGAATGTGTAAATATACCCAGGAACTGGAGTTAATTATTAAATTGCTGTTTCTTACAAGCAACTCTGGTATTTACCGAATAATTATGTGAAGGGGTTAGTACTAGTTTGGTTATGTTTAACAAGTGTGAAAGGGACGTCTAATGTCAAATGTGAAATAAAAAAAAACTTATTATTATTATTATTATAGTTTCTAAAGAGTTTATTTTTTTTTATTTATAACTTAGCAGTACAATACCATCATTTTTTTTTAAATATCTAATAGGTATTTATGTCACGTATACTTATATGTCTTTTATGTATGTATTATACATATAAACCTTTTTCTTGAATAACTCTATCTATTGCTGAAAATTGCATTAAAATCCCTAAGTAGTTCAAAAGATCTAAGCGAACAAACAGCGGAAGTGATTTCATTTTATATTATGTAAAGATATTTTAATCATCACATTGTTTTTGATTCCAGATTTGTTTATTATTTAAGGTAAAACATTGACGACTGATATTGGTTACCCAGTCAAATACGATAATCGTATAAACTTATGTTTTTTATCTCTCTTTAGTGAAAAAGGGAATTATCTAAATGCATGCCACTGAGCAGTTAAAACAGTGAAGAGGAAGTGTTGCGATGATCGAAATCGATACCGTATCGATAATCGATAAAGTTTGAAGCACGCATCGCGGAGGTGTTGCAACGACACGCGAACTAGTATTTATGCTTTGTTATTTTGCATCGATTTTTGATAAATTTAGAATTGGCTTAGACTAGAAATCCCCCTGAAATATAGTTAGTTTTTATAGTGCTTATCTGCACTTAAGGAAATCACGAAGATTTTATATATTATCCCAAAAATTATTCCCTCGAATGGGATTTTAAGCGTAGTTACTACCATTTCTTTGCGTAATAATCCTAAATAGTTTGTAACGGTCTACAGATAGTTCAACTGAAAGAAAAAAAGAAATAGCTTCACGATTTGAATCCTCAAGCACGGTAGATATCTCTTCAGTATCAAATACCTACTCGAGACTCTTCGAGGTTGTCTAAGGCGGGTAGTTAGAGGTACGTCCAAATATTACATTTGGTACCATACCTATACTTTGTAGTAGTTGGTATTCCATACGTGTTAGGTTGCAAGCCCATTGCCGCTACTAGAATACTAACTGGCTTGAATGATATTTTCGCACATGTTTTGTGTATAACTATTATACCTATTACTAATACTTGAATTAACTGTAATTTTCTAAGTTAAGTAAGTAGTACTACTCGTGTATTAATTGAATAAAAAAAAGAGTTGGCATAAGCCCTAGGCTAAGACGTGGAATTTACATTCTACCAACTGGAATCGCTACTTTATAACAAAGAATAATCCAATTTTACGTCAAATTTCCGTACATCAACGTCATTTTGATGTTCTCAAGTTTCACCACACTGGTAAGAAGTAAGATGAGTGTCATAACACCTGTAGGTACCGTATGGTTGTATATCAAAAAAACCTGTCAAGGTAAAAGCGAAAGTACTTGTTCGCGTCCAAAAAGAAAACCGCAGCCTCCATTTGACATCAAAGATCTGATACGTCCATCAACCGATTATGTCACCCTGTCATAAAACCTCGATATTCTGGCTTCGTTGACTCATTGGACCTCGATTGAAGGTTTGCCAATTACTAAGCATTGTAAAAATTATTATAATATAGAATAATATTGCTGGACAGTCCACACAGCATCATCTAGCCCCAAGCAAAGCACAGCTTGTGTTATGGGTACTAGATGACTGATATACTTAATACAATACATTACATGCATAGATATTTTCTTATTATACATAGAAAATACCCAGAACACCCGGAATAAATGTTTGCAGGTCGTACAAACATTTATCCCAAGGCAAGAATCGAACCCGCAACCTCCTGCGTCGCGGGCGGACGTTCGCCCGCCGCGCCACATTGGTCATTCTTATTCTATGGCCAACTACTGCGTCTAAATTCCTGTCCCAGGCACTACTTCGTTCCGGAATAGAGGCATGATTGAAAAGTTGCCTCTGACGCTGTACAAATTGTCTACAATAAATAAATAATAATAAATAATAAATAATGCCGGACGATCCACACAGCATCATCTAGCCCCAAGCTAAGCAGAGCTTGTGTTATGGGTACTAGATGACTGATATACTTAATACAATATCATATTACATACATAGATATTTTTATTATACATAGAAAATACCCAGAACACCCGGAATAAATATTTGCAGATCGTACAAACATTTATCCCAAGGCGGGAATCGAACCCGCAACCTCTGCGTCGCAGGCGGACATTCGCCCGCCGCGCCACATCGGTCGTCATAGATCAATACACACAATAGATCCAAATGCCTATTTGCTTTATTTAATAACTAGCAAAACGCGTGAAGCTGTTCATACAAACTTCAACCCCCGCTGTACACGTTTAGAGGTTGAATTTAGGGAATTCCTTTTTTAAGAATTATTCTTTCAATTATTTGGTTTCAATAGTACAAGCTTTGCTTTTTCATTTATAGATGGCGCTGCGCTGTGTCAAATTTCTACAAATATTTATTTCGAACCAGTGTGCAGTAATTGATACATCATTCTACATTATGCAAAAACAGTTCAACCTTGTATGTAAAAGTCACTATATAGAACTGTAGTCTCTGTTCTCACTGAGAAACACTTTTTTACACACATACCTACTTAATGGTGGGATAGAACCGTGTGTAATTGAGTAATTATGATAGTTGCACTATGTTAAGTACTTGAGACCCGTATAGACGTAAATTCTTTACTGAAGTGAACAATTATTTGTGAAACATCTGCCATTTGTAAAACCTTCTTGTTATTTGGTTTTTTATTCCACCGGTGGCCTAGCGGGATTGACCCCGCCTTCTGATTTTAAGGTCGTGGACTCGAATCCGGTCGTGCTCTAATGGATTTTTCTATAGAATGTCAGTACTCTCAAACGGTGAAGGAAAACATCGTGAGGAAACCAGTTAGTATTAAGGCAGCGGTGATAGGCTTGCAACCTGACACGTATGGAATGCCAATTACTACAAAATGTGCCAGTGCTAAGTACCAAATGTAATATTTGAACGTATTTCTTACTATCCTCCTTAGATATCCACAAAAAATCTAAAGAGATATGTACCGCAATTGGGGATTAAAATTGTGAATCAATTTTTTTTCAAGCTGGAGCGAAAACTGCGCTCATTCATTGTGGGCTTAAAATGGATATATATTGTATAGTTAGGATTGAATTGACGGCCGTAGCCTTATGAGATCAATATATAGGTCTTACTTAAGCTCACTTACTAACCAAATATATAAAACCTAATGAGAATGAAAAAGTTATAAGGTTTTTGGTTACGATACATCCGGCCAGGATATTCTTTTCTTGAAAAACTCAGCCATACCGTTTAAATATCGGCAATGCATATAAAGAATCAGACATAGCCCAAACCTACTTTATGGTCTCTTTATGGTAAAGTATACATTACTAAATTGCCACATTTGACGAAGACTTACTTCATTAATACCTGGGTGGATGCAAAAACTAAATTCTTAGTTATCTGTAACGGAAACGAGCTGACACTCTTGTAGGGTTCCGCAAGGTGCGAGAAAAACGGTGACGTGCGTCAACTTGTGACTAATGATGTCCATATTTTATAGAAAGCTCTAAATTATTGGTTGATTGTCAGAATAAAGTAATATAAGAGCTATTTATTGTTGGTTGGTCGTTCTTACTATAGAGTAAGATGGTTTTCATTTATAGACAACTACCAAAGGCTTAAATCAAGATAAAAATTATTCTAGCTGGTTTAAATTAAATGCCTACCTAGTTTCAACTAGCAAATGTACTGTCATAAATTTGACATAATACCATCTAGCGTTTAGCAGCAAGCAAAGTTTTAACTATGAGAACCAGATAACAGATAGAATACCTACAAAAATATTTTTTTGTAAATACATTGTAAAAAATATATTACACCCAGTTATAAAATAACTATGTTCATCACACAAATGCTTGTTCGCACTGGGGATTGAACCCACAAACTAAATATACTTTTAGCCACCACCATACGGAACAGACGCTTTAAAACCAACTCGAGCCAAACTGAATCCTACTTATCACACGCGGGCAAAAAATTGGATCAAGCCGAGTTGCTGCTAAAGATGTTAACACATCAATTAGTGCTATGTCTTATAGAATTGCATATTAATTACGGTCTATAATCGCGCGGCCGGTCGGCAAACGCCCACTGGATATGGAAGAGGCGCGTTGCAATTATACCTATAAAAAACCTGCCTAGTGAAGTAAACTTTTTGCGTGTAGATTTTCTGGAACGTATTCTATGAATCGTATTCGTTTCATCAGAGAAGACGTGTTTGTCATCGCTCGAGACGCAAAAGGCTCGGTATCGTCGTAAAGCGCATGCTACGCGTGCATGGTTTGAATTCGCCTTCACTTTTATTGCTCACCGACGTTCTCACGAGAAAAATTGTAAACTCGACGAGTAAAAATAAGAACGTTGATGGGCCGGCTTAAATACGTAGTTTGTAGTAAATTCTCGGTAGAGGACTGTTTATTACACTAAAAGAGATTAGCCAGCTGTATCATTCTGGTTTTTATGATTTAATAATTTATTTAGACTTTCTAAAGTGAAGCAAAATGGGATAGTGTCTTATTTATATCCATCCAATGAGATAATTCAATGGGGTACCTCAGATCACTTACTTAAAGTTTTTATTGCACAAACTTTTATTGATCACTTCAGCAACGGACTAAGCTAGAGGGTTGCAGAGGAGCTGGGCTGTTGAGGAACGTAATCTTCTAGAAGCTCGCCTATCTGAATAAATAAGAAACTTTGCTGTGTCAAGTTTTTGATTTTTCAAATGATTTTTATAAACACCAGTAAATTTCTTAACAACGGCAATATACCTTCAAAATTTCATACCGATGATCTTGAAAATTATGCTCGAACAAACATGCACAATACACCAAGTGGCCACAGAGATCTTCGCTCGCTTCGCTCTCTCGATCAAGATATGGAAAGGTATTTACAGACACGGGTAAACCACAGTTTATTTCCAACAAATTATAGATTGAACCTGCCTAAAAAGGTAAATGAATAGAAAAACATTTCTGTCTAGAGCAATCGAGATGGGTATCCGCTTGAAGTAACGACTTGGTAGCACTTTCACAACTTGTAGATACGTCTCGGTCGTATATAGGATTGGTTGGCCAGAACGACTTCCTCAGACTTGACGCACGCTTTGGTTCTAATCTTAAACCTATATTCTTAGATAGGCTTTATTCACACCGAAAGCACCAATCAGAGACGGCTCTACGTAAGCTATTTTGATTAATTTAAGATAAAATTCAATTTACCTTGATTGAAGACTTATACTCTACTTAAGACTTATACTAGAACTATTAACTAATTGTGTGATTTTATTAGTTATTGCCAATCACCCAAATCACAATGATTGTCAACCATCAGTTAAATGTTACCTTACAAGTAGTTTTTGTCTCGTGCAAATGAATTCTACAGGAAAATAATACCTATAATAATACTTTACCAAAACTCAGGGTTATATATATTTTGCCGAGAATAATCCAATTACAATTACAGTTTTCTTTACATTCAGGAAACTTATCAGGATGTCTAAAACAATATAAAATAAAATGTAGTAGTAGATGCGTTCTTGTTCCGGTGCTATGTTCCGGTTTGAAGGGTGTATGTACCGGTGAAATAACAGGCACACCTTTATGCCTCAGATTCATGGATGCATAGGACTACATCGTAGGGCAGTTTCCTAACGAACGCGACCTACGAGGTATTGCTTTGTTATAAGTGATTGTATGTCATCAAGCGGCTCATTTGTTTGTTTCATCAATAAGCGGTATAAAAAAAGTGCAGCGGGATGTACATTTATATGCAAAAGAACTTTACATGCAAAGGCACGCGCATTTTCACTAGTAACTAATATATGTAGCCGTACTGTAGTCTGAATTTAGCCTCTGATTTGTCCCTACAATCTGTCAATCACTGTTCACGTTTAACAAGTACTCGTAAATATCTATCAAGTAACGCATGTAATCGATTTGGCCAATTAGAATCGATACATGGATCCTTGTTCTAGAAGTTGGCCGCATTGCAAGTACTTTGGTATCTTCCGTAATACACATTATTGGAAAGCCTAACATTATTGTGGGGTAATAAAATAAATGATAATGTGGCTTATACAAACATTGCAATGGTTAGAATGTGACCCAGCATGATTCGCGAGGGACTTGGTAGCTGCCGTAAATACCTTATAACGGAAAAAATAAATAAGAAGATTAATATAAAATAAATAAATACTGACATACATTTAACACAACACTATCTATCCCTAAAATAAGCAAAACTTGTACTATGGGAACCATATTGAATACTTAAATACATTTATTTTGTAAATAACAGATATAGAATACAATATAACATCCAGACACAAAACAAGCATTTTTGTCCATTACACAAATATTTGTTCTCGGTAGGGATCGCTGAATGCAGAGCTACTTACACATGAGTTCTGACAGCTATCAAAATATAATATATACTTTAGTATGGTCAACTTACTTAGTACTTGTTTAGTGTGTTGTACTTTAGTTGTTTAGTGTGTTGTTTGTGTGTGTAGTATGTTTTTAGTATAAATAATTTCATTTTAAAGTTTACGAAAACAATGAGCCTCAAGCGTAGCGTGTGCTGTCTTTTAAACCTCTGCCTAAAAGTAAAACTGACGTGATTCAGATAAAACCTCCGAAAATTATTATTTACAGGACATAAAGTACATAATTATAAGCTCTTTGGCCGTCCTGGGACGGCTGTAACTCCTTTAGCACCAGTGACAACTTTGAACTTTACGTCAACTGACTACTACTTTGACGACCGATGTGGCGCGGCGGGCGAATGTCCGCCTGCGACGCAGAGGTTGCGGGTTCGATTCCCGCCTTGGGATAAATGTTTGTACGATCTGCAAATATTTATTCCGGGTGTTCTGGGTATTTTCTATGTATAATATCTATGTATGTAATATAATATTGTATTAAGTATATCAGTCATCTAGTACCCATAACACAAGCTCTGCTTAGCTTGGGGCTAGATGGTGCTGTGTGGATCGTCCGGCATTATTTATTTATTTAACTATCTACTCATTCATAGCGGTCATCGTTTCTTGGTAACTCAAGCACTTAAAAGTTGCAGTAAGTATGTTCTTCTGAACCTTATGTATATTACTGTAAAGTGCAAAACTCTTTAGCCAGTTAACGTTAGGCCATAACATGCGTTCGCACTTGACAAACTGCGATGTGTCAAATTGATTTAAACGCGATACTACTTGATATGACATTTACATTAAAGCAATAATTACTGACAGCTGTTTCTATTGTGTTTATGCTGTTTTTCTATATCGAGATGTAATTTATAGCTCTTTTAAATGTGTAGAACAAGTGATGCTGATTCATTCAGTACAATGGCTTTATTTGTTACTCAAGAAAATCAGGAATTATTGTTAAGTGTTTATGAATTGATTGGATGACCTTATTTGTAAGAAATCATGATATAAGTTTGTACATGTCAGTAAGTTTAATTTTTTGATTTCTAAAAGCTCACGACTAGCTTACTGAAAGTTCTTAGTTATTTTGAACAACTAAATTACAAATATTACTTTAAAAAAGTATACTGATAAATTACAATTATGTTAAGAATGATATTTTGCTCACGGTGATTTATCCAGGACGTCTGCACCGGGTGTAACAAGACCACTTCCGTAGATTTTAGAGGGTCAAAGTCCTCAGTCCTCAAACGAACAACATTTACTATGGATACTAAAATATGAGCGCAAAAAATCAGGTGTTTTATTTTAGTCAATTATAATTTATAATGAACTGTTTGCTGTAAGAAAACTTTTTCGGGGTTAAGCTCGCTTTTGTACATTTCTTCTATTTTTATTTTTCCTATGCTATATTTAAAAAAATAAATAAATAAATAAAATTCGTTTATTTCGGACAACACAAAATTCATAGTGTTAGTAGCCTTAACCTATTTGTTAGTATTAAGTATAAGAATAAAAAGTAAATCCTCCCTAGATCGCATTCCGGATAAGGCTTACCCAGAATGGTGAGGAGCATCTATCAGCTAAAGTTTTCAGCATGGCAATTATATGGTATTTTTAGGATGGATATTATGTGTGCAATAAAGAATTAAGAACTTTTGTTATAAAAATATTATCGATACGGGCGTCGAGTTTCTATCGGCACCTTCAACCGTGAAAGCCTTGAATTTAAAAGTATATAAAAAAATGTAGCATCTGTAATAGAAAGTAGTGATACTAAATAACAACTCGGGACAAAACAACAAACAAGTCTATCTAACTAAGTGGTCTATTCAATTGACATTGCGAAAATGTGCCTCGCTGCCTTACAAATTGTGTGTGCCGACCTAAGAACTAAAAATAAAAGGATGCTCTCTGTTTTTGCATTTCGTTAAAATATGTACCCATGTGAGAGCGCTGATGGTCTAGTGGGAGTGACCTCGCCTTTTGATTTAAGGTCATGGGTTTGAATCTGGTCGTGCACCATTGGATTTTTCTGCTCATAAAAAAAATAATGTGCGCAATGTCACTGCTCTCAAACGGTGAAGGAAAAAATCGTGAGGAAACCTGTTAGTATTCTATCAGCAACCATATTAACCATTTAAGCTACTTGTTAACCCCAAGTAGGTATATACACGAACCTACTCAAAAAGACCGAACATTCCTAAAAAAAAATGTGGTTTTAATAGTAAAGCGCTTAAATATTTATGTTAGGAAAATTTGAATTTGATTTAGTTTAGATAACTGGATGGAGAAAAAAGTAAATCGTACTTCTTGGAATAGCTATTTAGTGAACTTTATCGGGATGATAATAATGAGTACAAAAATAGCCTATCTATTTTTTCGTTTAGTCTTAGTGCGGAACATAAGAAAGGGGGAAATTCAACGAGAGTCTAATTTAGAGTTGACGTCGCGAAACCTGTTCCGTTACAAAAGCAGGTCTAAAAAGGCTTTGAATTTGTACTGGGCCATCTTGTTGTTAGAATGAACGAGCAGGAAATAATTTCTTGTACAGTTGTTGGATGTATAGCATTAGTTTTCCTAAAAGCTGGTAGTTTTGAAGACAATTGTTATATAAATATAATTGAACAAATAAAAACTGCGCAAGTGCGAGTCGGACTCGCACACGAAGGGTTCCGTACGTATCTATAATAAAAACGGCACAAAAATCACGCTTGTTGCATTAGAGCCCTCTTAAATATTTATTTTACTCTGTTTTTTAGTATTTGTTGTTATGGCGGCAACAGAAATACATTATCTGTAAATTTTCTTTCACGGTTCATGAGATATAGCTTGGTGACAGACGGATAGACAGACAGAAAGCGTAGTCTTAGTAGGAGTAGTCAGAGTCAGTCAGAGTAGTAAAGAGTTTTTTTTAGCAAAAATGGTCACCATTCAGCCGTATGCTATTGTAGAGTTGTTGGTGTACTTTAACCCTAGCGCTGGTTTTCTATGAAGCCAGATGTGCATCTGCGTACATGAGGTTCCAATGAAATTATAATTAGCTTGTTTTTATTTGAAAATTTCAAGTTTCAGGACCAATTTTGATAATCAAATTCTAGTTTCAATCTCGTTTCAGCTCCAAAAACATAAGAGTTAGGCTTCAAATCTGCACTCGATCTACTAAATTACCTAACTTCATCAATGAATCACAGTAATTTCGAATTCAAATAGAACGGTATTCAAATGAGTATTGCGCTGAGCCCTGCTTATTAGTCGCGTGTAGGACGCGTGCGCTTTCACTGTGGTACTATGTTCACTAAGAATTATTCTAATTACGAACAAGGCTGCGTCACGAATTCACGACGCAAATATATACCGGGTGGAAAAGTTTTAGGACCATTCCCGAAAATGCTCGGTTCGGTTTAGGCGCAATCCAATCGCAATTACCAACAAATAACATGGCTTTTATGCAAGTATCAAGCGACATTTATTAGACGTCAGTTATCGCATACAAAAATGTAAGTATTTATAAACCCCGCAACGTGATTACGCTGCCGTCACTGCAAACTAAGCAAAGCCCGAACGACCAACAAAGGGTAAAAAACGTCAAAAGTAAAAGGTTTAAGTAAAACTTAAAAAAGCCAAATTGTTTTGTTATAAATCGAGGACATGACTCATTTAACTCGCGTGGTTTTGGACTTATCCATCACCGCCCTTCGCGAAAAACCATCCTGTATACTTTATTAATTTATTGAAACAGCTTAAGCGTTACAAACTTATAGATATATACATAAGTCTAGGTTTAATCTTATGCACTATACTTCATGCTTCAAGCAATGATACCCCTAGATATAGGGTCAGCGCAAAAATCCGTTTCAGTAAATAACTACTAACACTGACAATTAGTGACATTATTTTCTAAGTGACATGTTTGTAATTAGATTACAAACATGCCACTCATCCAAAATCATCTTTCTGCTTGTTTCATCAGCACGTTGTATAAAAAAAAAAAAAAAAAAAAAAAAAAAAAAAAAAAAAAAAGATTGAACTTAGAATTGTTTATAATTTTTTTCTCACTTCGTTAGTAACAAATGTTTCTGTCTAAGTATATATTAACGTGGACAGCTTTTAGCTATGATTTATAGGTATATGACCCGTCAATTAGGGGCATCATTGATCGAAGACTGCATGTATAATACTAGATGAGTATTGCATATATTTCTTCTAATGTGCTTTTAACTATCTAGCATAATTCTTTCTGTTTAGTATTTTAGTGGTGGTATATGAGTGTCATATAAATAAAATAAATATATAGCATCATTACCTTAATCCCTAAGCACGGTAGACATTCGATCTCTTAGTACCAAGTACCTCTCGAGATTCTTCAAGGATGTCTATACACAGGTGTCAAATAAGTAATTTCTATTCTATTCTATTTCTATGCTTTGCATTACTCATACTTAATTTGGTCCTAAAGCAGTCTAGAGAACGTATATTTCTGATCTTCTACATCGAGGAGTACCTTCCAGTACTATCACGATCACTGCAATTACGCACACTTAGTAGCGCCATCTATTATGCAAGCTCTTCTAATTACAATGGCTTATAGATCGAGATAAAAGAACAGAGGGCATTTTGTAACAAGGAGTCGTAGGGTTTTAGAAAGTTGAATCAAACTCTCTACCTAGACTAACAAATATATATTTATGGACAATTTTATATATATTTGCTTCGGCAGCACATATATACTAAAATTGGAACGATACAAAGAAGTTAACATGGCCCCTGCGCAAGGGTGACACGCAAAATCGTGAAGCGTTCTACATTTTTTTACCTTCTTTTGAAAGCAATAATATGTAATTTGAATCTTAAATGATTAAATAATATGATTTCCCTTTGTCTCTGCTCTGCCAGTGTCCAATATGACCTTTGCTTTTTACCTATTTACGCGTTAAAACTCAGTAGTTCCAGCTACTAGCAACCCACAATCGTTCGGCTATCGCTTCACTGTCGAATGGCAATATTTCACAGGCCAGCCGCTATCACCTGTCAAATCGAACAAGTGTACCGCCCGCTCCTAGCCTATTTAAATATCAACCGTTTAGACGCGAATACGCCTCGTTCTTTATCTGTTATTGTGATTTAAGGTACAGCTTTATGCTAATTGTATAGAAGGAATCACGACTAATATTTTATAATGTTTTTTTCTGAAATAATCTTTACCTCAGATCATCAGACCTCTATTTTTGTCTTGACTGACTGACTGACATGTAGACAGCGTACAGCCTAAACCACTGGTTTGTCTTGGTGTTTAGGAGTGTACAAAGAAATACATTTCTGAAGTTCAAGGATGCAGTGAAGGTTAAATTTTATTGAAAATGGCTTAACGCGGACGATGTCACGAGAATTCCTCTCATAGGTATTTGAGATGAATGAATAATAAAAACAAAGCTGGGTTACGTGCGTAGGTTGACGTTTTGTTCTGTCAACAAACTACTGGTTATATCAATAGAATAGTAATTCATCGTCTTCTCTCTCGAAACATATTTCATAACAAGATGATTCTGTTTACCATAAATTTACATCCATTTTGACGCATAAATACCTACGGTCGGATGTATCGACGCGTGTCATCCGCAGCTTTCAAAACGCCGAGTTGAGACGGAGCCGTAGATATTTATAACGGCTTTGTATGCAAAATACCCTAATGCATTTCAGTACACTCGAGATAGTGTCACTTTAATAGTCAAAGAGCCAGACACGATTCTCGACCTTAAAACTATGCGGAGTCAATGGGCGTCTAAGCGCTTTTATTGTTCGACGCTGAAAATTCTAAGGCGAATATCCAATGCGAATATTATCACGTGGGTGAGCGCGACAATCACACTCGAATTTAAATAATATCTACATACGGCCCTTGTAGTTATGATTGATGATATTATGTTGTGATGTAACGCAGAGATGCGACATGTTTACGGTGTGAAAGGTGACTGTATGCAGATTGCGATCACGCATTTTTGACACGAGTATCGATTGTATTGCGATAAGACATCGTTTCGTTTATCGATAAATATGATTTAAAATACATTGTCTCATTCAGCCACTACCTTTGGCATTATGATCGAGTCACGCCGTTGACTCGTACATTGCTCTATCTGTAGGAACCAAGTCATAATTATTAGTTTACATCTTTACGACTGAATGAAAAAGGTGTGAACAGAACGGCAATAAAATAAGCATCGATTACAATGTATTAGTGACAGCAACAAGTATTAAAATAATAAAATGTGAGTAAATTATTTGAATATTAGTAGCTATATGTGTTTATAGATGCAAGCAGTTGCCATCTGAAACGTATAATAGAAGTTCGAATTAAAGCGAATGCGTGCCGCGCCTTTTTCGTTCCCAAAGCTGAAACACACTTGCTTCTTTTTGCAATTTTCGTTATTCAACAACAATAATATAGCTTGAAAAATAAACACAAATTGCTTTTTTATTATTTTTATACAACTTAGTTATTAAAATATTGATATTTCTAAGTAGGTAGCACAAAGAACGCTTTATATTATCGTATCACCATAGTACTTTAGTTTGTTTTGTCAAATGTAAATTCCTACGTGCTGTGTAAAAGTTTGGTTTAGGCTGACTAAGCTGTGATGATGGCATCAGTGCTAGGCATCTTAATTTCATCTAAAATCTTGTTATAAGCAGTTTAACGTTCCGTAAATTGGAGTATGCGTGAAAAAAGATCCCCCTGGCGGTCAGGGTTTCTTGAAAAAAATATTTTGCAAATGATTTATCTATATATAGATTATGGGGTAGCTAGTTAGCGGCTTCCACAAAGTCGCATGTGTGTCCTCAGCATGCGTGCAGTCTTTGTGAACATCAGTAACATTCTATAGAAATACCATTCTGCGTTTGTAGTTGTACGCATGTCAGGGCGCATTGCGCGCAACATCTCAATAGAGCCTGCGGTGGCGAAGGCTGTGAATGCTGGGAAGAGCCTTATTTGCCTTGAAGTATGCCCGATGTCTCTTAGCGGACGCATTTACATGTGGCTAGTTGGAGTGTTTTACTCCTTTTGGTGTTATTAGGAATTATATTTTAATGTTGTCAGGGGAAGCACGTTTGCAATGTGTCGGTGCGTTTGAAACCTATACTTGCACTACAAGATGCAAATGGTGCTGGGTCAGAGATTTTTAAAGCTTTATAACAGAAACAGAAACAGCCTTGCATCTTTGAGGCACGGTAGATATGCCCTCAGATCTGTTAAGCCTAATACCAAGTAGTATTAACTTAGGATTCCTGGAGAACATCTTAGAGGGGGTGGGTCGTCAGAAGTACGTCTGAATATTACATTTGGCACATGCTCATGGCATGGCTTGGCATAGCTAAGGATTTTGACAGGTTGTTGATGATGATGATACATAATACAATTTTTTCTTGATATTAGGTCTATTATAGGAGTATGCTACATTTACTCGGGAATGGCATTGGGTAGAAATTATTCAAATGAATTTAAGGTGATCGACAAAACAATCATATCAGGGGCCACTCATAATATTTTTGAACTGAGACAAGATTAAAACTAGTATTTGTTTGTTAAAACTGGGCCTGTGTGCAATTTTAGTTTCAAAAAATACCTACCATTTTGAGATAAACACGATTGAAACTTGAATTTGGCAATATTTTGTGACGTGAATTGAGCCTCTGTATGTAAACTAATCCTTCGTTTCAACACTAAGCTAAAATATCTAAAAGATTAGGTTAACCATAAACATTTTATGTCAGCCCAAAAACTATTTCCTCGAGGCTCTTGTCAATCCAACTGTATGCAATTTCGGTTATCGAGCAGGCTTTGATAGTGTGAAGCCTGTAGATAGAACCACGGTCGCTAAAGTATCGTATGAAACATTCCGAATCTTATTTTCATCGAGTCATTTTAATCCTCGGTAGCGAAGTTGGTTATCGCATCCCCGTGTCAAGGGGAAGGTTGTGGGTTCAAATGCCACACGAGGAAATAATTTTTGGGATGATATAAAATCTTTGTGATTTCCTTAAGTGCAGGTAAGCACTATAAAAACTAATAAACTATGAGATTAGGTTAAGTTTCCTAGTTTGGCGCGGAATGGGCCGACAGATGTACGGGACAAAGGTGGAGTGCATTGTAATTGCTTACACAAGAGGTTATCAGTAGCTTTCGAGCCGCGGAGCAGTAACGAGCTCACTGGAACCTTATACCAGCGAAAGTAGTTTGAAACTATAAAATATGGATATGGGTATTTATCGTTCTGCTATTATTTTTGTGAAGAAACCAGTTAGTAATCTAGCAGCGGCAATGGGCTTGCAACCTGTCACGCATACTGGAATACTATACTATACTGGAATACTAATTACTGCAAAATGTGGGTATCTACCAAATGTACTATCTGGATATACCTCTGACTACGCCCCTTAGATAGCCTCAAAGAATCTCGAGGTACCCAAGTACCTACTAAGAGATAGGAGGAGATATCTACCGTGCTTGGGTATTAAAGTCGTGATACTATTCTTTATTTTTTTGGTTATTTTTTGTATCACTTACTGATGGAATAGGGACCCAACTGATGTTAAGTGGTTACCATCACCTATAAAACAGAGAATTGCCAATCGTATCCGAAGCAAAAACGCTGTGATAGTAAGTACCTTACATTTTTTATTAGCTCATTGTGTCCTACTAATGGACAAAAGCTTTCCTCTTCCATCTACATATCTCAATCCCGAGCCAAATTCGAACTTACTATTTTAGGTATAAAAATTCCGACTGTTTTTACTTGAGTTTTGGTAATCAATAAAAATCGCTTCCGAAAACTGTGGGTATAATTAATGGTTAGTGGTGGTTTCAAGGCTGTGGGTGAAATACAGACACATGAGGCTTAATTTACATTCTGTATGCCTTTAGATTGATGATCGCAGGGCATCGTAGGGTACGTTTCTACCGAATATACCCTACTAGGTAAAGTTTTGTCATAGATAATGGCAACCACGTAACATCAGGTGTGTCATATGCTAGTTACATCATGTTAAAAAAGAACATTTTAAGATTTGATGCCCCTTTAAGAAACATAGTAATAAATTACATCTTAGCCTCTCCAGACTGTAAGCTTGACCTAAACTGATTATCTATTACATTTCCAACAAAACCCTAAGTTCCCATTAAATCAAGACTTAAGCCACTGGACAATGATCGCGTGGGCATTCAAACGGAACCATAGAGTATACAATAGTGGACTCGACATCCCGCGGTGCACATCTGTTTCGCCGAACGCGCATAAATAACTCAGAGTATGGATAAAAACATTACAGTAGAGTTGGTTCTCAAGCTACAAGCAAAAATCTCTTGTGAACGTAATTTTTCTAGATAAATTAATCAATCTTTACCAATTATAAGAGTCTTTGTCGTGACTGACTGGCGTAATAGACAACGCACAACCTAACCCACTGTAGACTTAACATTTTTAGAATATATTTGTCTTGGTGCGTAGAGATATCCGCCGTAGATTGCGTTCGTAGATTGGTGACGTCACCTACCCGATGGACTGACGACATTGTTAGGACCGCGGGATGTCGATGGATGGAAAGGGCTCAGAATCGTTCTTCCTGGAAACGTGTGGGGCCTATGTCCAGCAGTGGACTTCTACAGGCTGATGATGATGATGATGATGTAGAGATATGCTAAGAATAGATATCCTGAAATTCAACTCCTATAGAGCGTACTAGTAGTCCAACGGGAGGGACCCCGCTTTTTGATTCGTAGGTTCGAATCCAGTCATGCACCAATGGATTTTTCAAAAAAAAAAACATCGAGAGGAAACCAGTTAGTATTCTAACAACGGTGATGGGCTTGCTACCTCCACATATGGATTACTACTGCAAAATGTGAGTATGTGCCAAATGTAATATTTGGACGTACTCCTGACTACCCCCCTAAAATATTCTCAAAGAATCTTAAGTGGGTACAACTTGGTAGGCCTAAGAGATCTTAAAGATATCTACCGTGCCTGGGTAAAATTCATAAAGATATTTTTCTGTTTCAACCCTTACAGGGTTAAAGCGGGGGTTGAAGTTTGTATAAAAATGGCTTTATGCGGACGAAATTCCGCGCGTTTCTACTAGTTCAGATATATTTCTTTTTTAAACTCCTTATATTTTTCTAGTATTGACAATTTTTTTTAGTATATTTCGTCGTTTCTATCACTTAAACTAAGATCAATATAACTGGAACTCCTCAAGTCATGTGAGATTGTCTCTATCCGAAACTTCTACTACTTCTTTACTCCATGGCTCACATGGTCATTGCATCTCCATAAACAACAGCTCTTTAGCTCCTTTGATAAATCCCTCAGAGTCCTCTGTCGGTGTTGACAGAGACGTATTGTTTTACTGTCCACCTTGTTCATGTACAAAGATATCTTCAGCGACGATTATGTTGTAAGGTATTGTTGTAATAACTGTTTGAGGGTGAAATGAATGAAGGCTAAATGGAAATTCTTTTTTCTACCTAAAAATCAGAGGTCAAAATTTTAATTATGAAAATTTGCAAATTCGTTTTAGTTATAGTAGAGCTTTAAGGTATTATAAGCGCTCACTGCACAGTCATCGTTTCCATGACATCCGTATGAAGCTATTTCCGTACAAACTTCAACCCCCGCTGTAGCGCTTTAGGGGTTGTATTTCAGGGATTATTTTCTTAGTGTACTCTTATACACCAAAACAAATATTTTCTGAAAATTTCAACTCGGTACGACCAGTGGTTTAGTTAGACTGTGCGATGTATATAATGTCTGATAGAACGAAAATTCTTCGAATTGGTACACACTTACAAAAAAAAAGTATTGTATCAGTTATCTGGTTCCTATAGAATAAGCTTTGCTTCGTTTGAGATGTTAAATGATTAAATTTATTAATCACAACAAAACATTATGCGAAAATCTCTTCCATAAACAGAGGTGCATTGTTCATATTAAGTCATGATCCTAACCCCGTTATCGAATAAAATACCTATTTATATGATGATTTTATACAATAAAGAAGCAGTTAGATAAGGATTATTGTAGAGTTAGAATCGTACAGGGTCAAATCTTGGGGCTAGTTTTTCAATGGGGTAACAATTTTGTTTGTAAAATTCTTATAGTTGTATTTTTTTTTTATGGCTCATAAATGCGTAAAATAATAAATATTTGATATGCGATGTGTGATACTGAGAAGGAGGGGTTTTCCGTATTTTGATGGAGTTTCTATAATAATATATAATTCAACGTATTATTATACTATTCGGACGTTCAACAATAAAACCAACAACATTCAAATTTCTGTCGTGTCGTTGTGTCGCGTAGTCTAAACAGGCTCCTGCCTACCTGGTACCTGTACCTCGGGATTAAAGTCGTGAAACTATATTTTTATGTCCCCTTGAAATTTTTATGCGGTTTTTAAGAAGTGTCTACGTTCAAATGGTGCGTTTTATTCTTACCCCCTTCTCAGCCTGACAGAGACCCTGTCTTTGTATTGTAATGGGGCCGAGAGAGATCTGCACGGCTATCAGATGGTCTCAGCCATATCGGATGCCTCTAGAATAATATTAGCACTAGCTGTATGGGCATCGAAACAATAATATTAAATTTTATTGTAATTGGATGGAAAATGGTTACTCTCTTTTGTATGCGTATAGTTCGCCAAGCATGAACAAATGACATTCGTAACGTAAAAGTATGGTATTCGAGTTACACTGCGCAGCAACCATAAAACACTCCGCAGTTGAGTTATAGATACAGTGCAATGTAATTCAAATGTCGTCACGATACGTTTGTACCACAAATGACAAATTTATTCATGCTAGGCCCCAGTTACAAAACTTTCGGGTTAGTGTATATTATTTGTATGAGACAACACCAACTAACTACACAACATGTTAGTTTTCTTTCATAAAATATAATTGTGTCAAAATCCTATGAAATATGTGCAAATTATAAGTATGCACATTATTCGCAATATAAATAATCAGATATATTTATATTTTTTTTTCTTTAGCCTATTTTGTCCCACTACTGGGCGAAGGTTTCCCCCAAATCCCTTCAATTCTCTCTTTCCTTGGCTTTGTCCCACCATCCTCTCTAAGATATCGAGGTCTTCCTTCCAACACTTTCTTGGCCTACTCTGACTTCAACTTCCGTCCGGTTACCACAAGTGACTCTGTTTATCCATTTCTCGGATACATTTGACTGACATGACCCGCCCAGTCCCATTTGAACTTTTACATTTTTTTCCCAACGTCGTCAATTCCATGCAGTAATTGAGCGCAACATGCTGTTTCGCAAACGACCAATGCGTTAAAAAAAAATAACAAAAAACATGATATCCTTCAGTAAACCAATATCAGTACTAACTCTTTTTCATCTGTGTCATTTTTTACACAATCCTGTATAAATTCTTTGTTTACCTAGGAAATGTTTTATCAACTAGCACCATATACAAGGGCCTGCAAAAGTGTGAGCTCGACCTGTGATCTTAACTGGACTGCACTAGGCCGTGAGTTATGCAGTGGTCGCTGTGTACACAGCCCTATATCTGCCGCCATTGGGGGCTAAGGCTTATGAAGGTTTAGAACTGGCAACGATATTTTCTATGAGCTATTTGCTTTAGTTCGCGTGGACTGAAAGACGGGACTGGGCAGACGGATAGACGGACAGACGGACAGGCAAACAGACTACTTAGACTCCGCTGTTTGTGGAGTCTAAGTAATAGGGTCCCGTTTGAACCTTTGGGTACGGAACTCTAAAAAAGAGCTTCGAATTAAAGCAAAGTACTTGCACTTGAATTCAACTTGAATAAAAAGCAACTAGCTACGGCGAGTATGACACGGGAGAGTTAAACAATAGTGTTTGAAGAAAACCTAACCCAAAAATTTTGTTGGGTGACTCAATAAAAATAAAGAAATATTTTGAAAGTAAAAAGTAGGGCAAATTGTTTTATAGTATTTTTTTAAGTTTCGCGATCGGAACACATATTAAACACTATATTACACGGGTATTTATCGCGTATTACCTTTTTAGGGTTCCGTACCCAAAGGGTAAAACGGGACCCTATTACCAAAGACTTCGCTGTCTGTCTATCTGTCTGCCCGTCTGTCACCAGGCTGTATCTCATGAACCGTGATAGTTAAAGAGGTGAAATTTTTCACAGATGATGTAGGTATTTCTGATGCCGCTATAACAATAAATACTAAAAAACAGAATAAAATAAATATTTAAGGGCGCTCTCATACAACAAACGTGATTGTGTTACTGTTTTTATTATATTTTTTGTATGGAACCCTTCGTGCGTGAGTCCAACTCACACTTGGCTGGTTTTTATTTATTTTCCTGGCGTTTCGGCTATGTTGCAATAGTCGTGGTTGATGTAAATAATGCTATAATACCCGTGTAATATAGTGTTCAATACATATTTTTTTTATTTTGGCAATTGCATTTACGATTTGCATGATTGGCCGAGTGTACCAAGAATAAGCATACTTTGATGATGTGCACGTTATAGTCGCTAGCGTATTTCATTTAAATACTACTAATATTATAGACGCGAAAGTTTGTAAGTATGGATGGATGGATGTTTGTTCCTCTTTCACGCTCTAACCAGTTTGACCGATTTGGATGAAATTTGGAATTATTATAGATTGCAACCTGAATTAAAATATAGGCTATTTTTTATCCCAAAAAAAATACGGGAGCGGGAAAAAGCTGCCACGCGGGCGAAACTGCGAGCGGCCGCTAGTTATAAATAAAAAGTAAACTAGGTATATAAACTCAGATTTTCAAAGTTGGTTGTTTATTGTTTTAAACTTTTTTACTGAAATTATCAAGTTGAAAATTCTTTTTACATGCACCATTTCTAGATGACCATAAGTGCACATTCATTTGAGCAGCACGCAAGAGTGCATTGTTTATCTACCGCCGCGTGGGGTCGTCCAATAAGGTAGCGGGTTCGAGCCCGATGCTGCACCGGTTATAGAATGAAGATCTTATACTGCCCATTAGGTATCGTAACTGTATTGCTTTGATATTTAATATAAAAACGCGGAGTAGTCTGCTATTAGTTCTGGACGTAAATTTCAACCTTTATTAATAAACACTGATGTTCTGGGAATATTAGCTTCAAAGCACATCTTTATTAAATACATATTATAAAGAGGAAAGATTTTATTGTTTGTATGTTTTATTTGTTTCCATTAGATAGGCTCCGAAACTACTGAACCTATTTGATAAATTCTTTCACCGTTGGGAAGCTACACTATCTCCGGGTGACATAGACTATATTATATTTTCAAACAAAATTTGGGATCCTTACTAAAACCCGGGTGCGAAGCCGGGATGGACCGCTAGTTTAGAATAAGTCTTTGGAGCAAACTTATTTGCGTTTGTGAATAATTTCTAAAAAGTTTTTTTTTAGTGCTATATTTTTGTCTTAGATTTTCTTAGAGGCAATGGTAACCACTCAACATCAGGTGGGCCATAAGCCTGTTTCATCAGCAAATTGTATAAAAAAAACAATAAAAAAATTGACTGGACCAAACTGTAAGAAGTTTCACAATTTGTACTTTGTACTCCATCAAAACACTCATCTGTCATGTTGTCATCACAAAATGCCCCAAATTAAATTGGCTTTCTAAACAGCCGGACGCCATCTAGCGGTCGTTTGGCGTAATTAATACGCGTAGGCTAATCGTTGGTGGCCGGTCATCTTTATTAAACGCTGAGCACAGATCTATATACGATCTAGATGTGGTAAGAAATAAAAACCAGCCAAGTGCGAGTTGGACTCGCACACGAAGGGTTTCGTACCATTATCTATAAGAAAAACGATAAAAATTTATTTTACTCTGTTTTTAGTATTTGTTGTTATAGCGGCAACAGAAATACATCATTTGTGAAAATTTTAACTCTCTTACTATCACGGTTCATGAGATACAGCCTGGAGACATACGGACAGCGAGACAGACTGACAGCGGAGTTTTAGTAATAGGGTCCCGTTTTACTCTTTGGATACGGAACTCTACTCTAAAAAGAGACAGAATACGCACAACCGCTTAGTAATAAGTTGTACTGATCGACTCTGACAATATCCAATGGGGTTAGTAAGAAATCTAAATGTGTCATTTCGTAGGCACCTACCCTCATTTTGCAGAAGTTTATATTCCATACGTCATAGGTCATCCATCGCATCTGCCAGATACTAACTAGTTTCCTCACGATGTTTTCCTTCACCGTTTGAGAGTACTGGCATTGATAAACTTTTCGATACATTTTGAAGCCATGACCTTAGGATCAAAAGGCAAGGTCGATCCCACTAGACCACCCACCACTAAACTCTTGACGTGATCTAAATGGTGCTTAAAATTCAATATTTCGATGGGTATTGAATAATTACATTTTGCTTTCTGTACCATATTCAGTTTATAACCAATTCCACGCGTATTGAAGCCCACACATTCCGTTGATAAATCTCAAAGCAGATTCGCTTAGAGGTAATAAATTTCACAAGATCACCGATACTATGATTAATAAATGCCGGTACAAAAATGAAGAGTCGATCGATCAACGTGGGTGTTTAATTTGTGCATCCAGTCATTTATCTTTATAGGTTAGTTCTAACAAAATTAATAATAACATAGATACGAAACTGATGTACCTACGCTCATATCTCTATCCTTGTACCTTTTGCACAACGCTCTCGTACAAGAATGCATAAATACTCATCATATAGCGTAGGCCTATACATGCATACCGTATCGTGTGTCACATGTTTTTTTATATGGCTAGAAGTGATTGAACAAGCAGTTGGCTCACGTGACGTTTAATAGTTGCCATTACCTATAGCAAAGCAACGCCTTGCTGGTCACCTTCGCTAGAAATTTGCTACAATACATTGCTCTACAGCACCCACACCCTTCAAACCGGAACACAGCGAGCTGCTTGCCGGCAAAACTAGGTATGGTGATTGTACTTCCCTGGATAAGCCTTTCACTAAGAACTCTACTACTATTAAATATAAGAGTTATGGTTTTGGCACCATTGTCTGCATATTTTTGTCTTACTTATATCTTATTAAGATAAGATTTATTTACGTTGAAAAGACGTGTTTTAAGATAAACTTCAGTTCGGTTAATCGTGGTTGTGTAAGAGTTTCACATCTATGGCTGGCTGATATTACTTCATTTACGTTTTGAGGTCTATGTTCGGTAATGGTACAGAGTAATAGAAGGGTACGTAGCTCTGGAGAGATGTATTGACTGAGAGAGAACTTTGACTCTTCACATGTCCATGATAATAGACAAATTCAGACACAAATCTGTTGTTGAGGTTGGTAGACGCAGGGTAGTGCTTGGTAAGGCACGTCCTAAAGTGCGTGACCTATAAGGCAATACTTTGTTATAGGTAATAGTTACCACTAAACATCAAGTCGGCTATATGCCACTATGTATATATTTTAATCCATATAGTCAAGTAAAAGTAACCCTGACTTCAAGGTTGTGTGTTTGAATCCGGTCGTGCATCAATGGGGTTTTGTTTGAAAAATTGATGTGCACAACAGCGAAAGAAAACATTGAGAGGAAACCAGTTAGCATTCTAGCAGCGGCTACTTGGATGGACTTGCAAACGTATGGAATACCAACTGCTGCAAATTGTGTGCTTGTACCAAATGTAATATCAGGATATGCTTCTGACTATCCTCGTATATATCTTCTTAAAATCTCATGTTTGTACGAAGAGATCTGAAGGAATATCTACCGTGCCTGGTTAAAGCCATGATTATATTTCTTTTTCTTTAACCCCCAAGTAGGACGTGTCCGAAATCCAGTTTTTATTTATGAAGATGTCAATTAAATCGTGTTCGTATCTTGTTCTGTTCAATATTAATATTAAATCGTTAGCGCAATCAATGTACGCAATTGAAAACTACCGACCGGTCTAGTTATATCTGTTAAGCAAGTAAACGTTGAATTCGAAAATCCTGAAAAATCTCATCAAAAAATCTTGTAATAAATAAATCTATACCAACAAAAAAAATTGTTGATGACTGATTGACCGACATATAGACGCACGGCCACTTTGGTTGTGCGTTGCATAAATGCCAGTCATAGAGGCATAAGTTGGTCATAGAGACTTGAAATTTCAGGGTAGGTTTCAGGACTGACTTGAGAGCAAAAATTTCACGCCTATACAGAACCTGCATATCTAAAAAACCATTAATGACAGCTTATATTGAAATAAGTGTTTGATAGAAAATATAATACTCCTTAAATAATAGTTATACAACTTGGTTATTGTAAAAATCTGCCATCAAAAGTGACATTTATAGAGGATAATAATATATGGAGCAACCAAATCTGCATGATCTTTAGATAGCTCAGCTGATCCACGTCTTACAGGAGCTATACAATTAGATTTGGCTGATAACGTGTGTCAAAATTGTCATGCATTTGCAACCTACACGATGGTTATGTACTTATAAAGATTACTTTTCAGTAATTATCATGATTAAGGTCAACCCTTCACTCGCGTAATAAATGTCATTGTATCAGTCATTCATAATGCTCTGAAAGCAATACATCAATTTTATAGCGACATAAACATTTTATAAGCAATAATGCATTTGCATAAATTGTTTGGCACTGCGCACTGTCGAAAAAGTTTTAATTTATTGTTTTAGTATAATAACAGTGCAGCAACGATAGACAAATTATCATCGAAAACAAAAAATGTTGTCTATGTAAGCGCTTACGATAGAAACAAAAGCGAAAACAGATGCAGTAAACTCATGATTAGGTACCATCAAAATCCACGATTTTGAAACGAGGTTGATGGATGCTGACCAGTGCATCGTATAATCTGTGGATACCTTATATCTGTGGTAATTTTTTTAGGGTTTCGTACTCAAAGGGTATGGGATCATATTACTAAGACTTCGCTGTCTTTCTGTCTGTCTGTCCGTCTGCCACCAGGCTGTATTTCATGAAAATTTTAACTCTCTAACTATCACGTTAGAGAGTTAAAATTTTCACAGATGATGTATTTCTGTTACCGCTATAACAACAAATACTAAAAAACTATAAAACTATTTTTAGAGTCCCCGCAGACTACAAACTTTCTATCGGCCGATAGTTTAGTCGAGTTGGCCTGTTCGTGCGCACACTGTGCCAACAAAACAGTTGGGTTGGTCGCGAGTGCGCAGACTAGCCAACAAATGGTTTGGCCGATTGATTAATTTACTAGAGTTGGTGAAGAGATCAGTCGCGTGGAATGTCTGACGCGGAGTGAACTGAAGCCATCGGCCGAGTCGGCCGATCAAACAATCGGCAAGTGTGCGGGCGGGGAAGAGCGCCATACTGATCAAGCGGTCGGCCGATAGTTCGCCGATGGTTTGTTTGAAGGCAGTCGTGAAGCCCATCAAACTTTTTCATCGGCCGATACTGAATCACTGTAATGTGCGCATCTGCCTTCATACTGATTAAGAAGCCGACTAAACTATCGGCCGATAGAAAGTTTGTAGTCTGCGGGGACTCTTAAGGGGCTCTCATACAACAAACGTGATTTTTTGCCGTTTCTAATAGATACTGGTATAGGTGGTTTTTTTAATCGTAATTTATCCGCGTACTTATAAACTTTGAGATTTACTTTGAGAACATTTTTGTTTTCTTTTGATAAAATTACTTGTTTTACAGAAAAATAACATCAATCTTAAGTTATTTCAATCGTTGTACATTTTACTACAGTTCATTTAATTTCAGTAACGATTACTGTTATTTAAGTCAGTTATAGTTGCGATCACTATAGGACACAACTGACCCGTTACTTACAGATAAGGTAGACCTACAAATGCACTTGATAACAGCAAGTACATCTGTGGCACGCGCGGGCGCAGGCTGTTGCCTATTCGCTCTAATTTCGCAAGCGTTGTAAGTCGCTTCGACGCAGCCGCAGTATATCACGAAGGATATTTACGAGCCGACCACCGCCCTCGGTGACAGCCTTATCTGTTATCATTATACCTATAGATCTTAGCAGTATCTATAGCCAGCCTTGGGCAGATTCGAACGGCCGACCCGGAATGGTGTGTCGTGACTTTAAAATCGCCTACTTAGATTGCTTGAGATCCCGTCACTGTGATTGATTTCATCCCTTTTGAATTTCCAACTAAACTCACTTTTAAGCTCAATGTTGGTTTTATTCTGAATATTAGTAAATACCAATACTTAATACATATAAAACCGAAATTGAGTTTGACTTTAGTTTAGGGCTTAGGATACAACCTAGGTGACTCCGCTGTAGAAAATCAATTCCTAGAGCGACATATACTACGCTATTATTAAAGAGCTATTTACATTTATTATAATTTAAATATTTTAAGAGTAAATTTTAAGCATCACCAATGTTATTCTTATCATTTATCTACAAGTCGAGTTTATTGCGCCCGATCGAGAGTTGGATATCTCAACTTCTCATCCGATGTTTATTAGTAACAATTCGCAGATCGATGCGCCGTCTTACCAGAAATTGTCTTACTTCTACTCAGATCTCCTCTCTATTCGTTGACCTCAGCAACTGCCAGTAACCTTCATTTTCGTTCATTGTAATCACTGAAGCACCGTTTATATGAGGAGATTTTCTCTCCTCGAAGATACGATTACAGAAAAACTTGTCTCAATAAATTTTATTGTAAAACAGTAAGGTACTCGATACATAAACACAAATATAATCACAATCAGGCGTTACAATATATACCTACAGTAAATGAAAGGCATACTGTTTAGTTTGTTAGATCACCTGTAGATTCTCGCATTCGATAATCGCATGCATTGCATATTCTCGCCCCTAAAACTCTCTTCATCTAAACAATGCCTAAACTTTCTAAATTTATTTATTTGTCAAAAAAAGCGGTACTATTTTATGAACAGTAGTTTAAAACCCAAAAAAAGGTTTGAGTTAATTACTAGGTTCTCGATTACAATAATAACATTCAAACAATTCAAGTGTACAAAAATATAACTCACCAACCACATTTATATTACCATCTAATATTCAAACATGACAACGGCTAAATCTGCTTTAAAACAACAAGTGCAAAACCTCATTTGAAAGAAGTACAATAGATGTTTGTTATTAATGTTTCATAATGACTTACTAAGAGTAATTGGTTGAACTATGAATGCGGCACTGTTACGCCAGTGAAAGGGAGGGTGGCCATCTATTTTAGTAGACGAACCAAACCTGCAGTCAGACCGAAAGTATTCTAATTTAGTATGCAATCTAGATTAAATTCCGTTCGAATGAATTCTATAATAAGTAATAGCTACACGTAGAGAAAGGACTTCGATAATAATGACCAATTGTAGATTGAAAAAGTATGATTCTAGTGTGTTCTCTTGTTAAAAACGGGATAAATAATTTTCATGGTTTTTGAGTTTTATCGTTTCACGATTTTTATATCGATGAACGATTGTTAAAATTTTTAGTCTACGTAATAGTAACCATAGCACTTTATGATTACTATTACGTATACACACATTATATATAGTTTTTTTAAATTAACAATTCAACACTACAAGCATCGAACATGTATCGATAGAAAAAAACCATAAATTCTTAATAAAACGGAGCTTATCAAAATTTATCGAGATTGGTAGTATGCTAGGTCAATGAATCCGGGTGATGTGTTGTGATGAAGTTTCACCGAATTTATTGACAAGCTGTCAACAAGAAAATCACTCAATAAAATATGTCAAGGCCAGTTTTGTGCTAGCAGGTGTAAATAAAGTTCGATAAATTCAGTTTGTCTGAAAAACTGCCTTTGGATTATTTGTACCATCTAAAAGTACCATTGATGGGACAATTGGCAGCAATCTTATCTTTACTCACACTGTATAAAACCAGAGCGTATAACCTAGAAAATGTCCAATACGGTCTAATTGTGTCCTATCGGCTGTCTGTGTGCTGGGTGCATAATGGTGCAAGGTTCGGCCTGGGTGTGTCCACGGCAATTGATAGCGGTCCGAACTACATGATGTCCGCTCCGTAAGGCATGTACTGCCCGAAGGGTAATATAACAGGGAGTCGGCTTCTTAAAGGGTACGCGGAAGCTTGAAACGCGCAGCTGGGATTAATTTATGGACAGGAGCGATTAGTTTTTAATAATAACAAAACATATACTGTAAATAGGTTTCTATCGTTATTTTTCTAAAAACTAAGCACTATTATGTGTTAGAAACAAAACTGTGCAATTTTTTGTTCTGTTACTTTTTGTACATTTCGTTTAAAAAGTGTAACCAATGTAACCATTTTAATACAGTTGACTGAACGTAACCGTCGACATTATGTTGATAGGATAACTTAGCTTAGTTGAAGCTTTTCAGCCCTCCCTGTGGAAGACAGCAGATAACTGGGATGAGCAAAAGCATTTTTTTGAAGGATATGGTTGTCTTGTAAAAAGGATCACACAAGTAAAAACCCCTTAGTTTCTTAACTTTTCTCCAAGACTTGGTTGAACTGCCAACTGGCCGTTTCATAATGATCGCAAGGTGTTACTGAATAAATGCATTTAGATTTTCTTTCATACCTATAAACGTTAAATTTATTTTTTTCTTAAAACGTCTCTTGTCACTGTTTGTCATTACTTATTGATAAGATGGCAATAGTTTATTCATTGTTTATCTTTTGGCCGCTTTTTATAAGCAACCGTTGGTTTAGGCAGTGCGTTGTCTATATGTCAGTCAGTCAGGACAAAGCCTAATATAATTGGTATAGAGACCATTAGCTTTTTGCCTAGCAGTGGAACAATGTGTATGTTAGGAAAACACTAGGGCCCAACTCTCGTAATTTTTTTGAGCTCAGACGAGAATAAAAGATGAATTTGATCGTCATAGTCGAGTCTGTCTGAAGTGTTAATTTCAGAGAATACATTTGGAGATTAACACGATCCAAACTTGAATTCGACGATATTCTGACAAAAACTGCGTGGATGGTTGTATTTTTACCTATGGTGACGTGACGTCATCTTTTAAAGCTGTAGTATTCCAATGTTTTCGTGAACAAGACTCTAGATCAAGATTGTAAAGCTAATTTCAACAAAGCACCGGTCATAGCTCTGGAATGAAGCTGCACTTTCCCATTATTCAAATTCCAGTGAGTAATGCACATCGGTATCTTCAGAAGATTCTAATGAACAAATACTGTGTATATATCGATACGAGTAAAAACGTTTGTCTGTCTGAAATTTTGCAAAAAGACGCAATGACAGATTATAACGACTTGCTCAAAAAGACAGGATGACGAGTGCATGTGTGTTTTGAAAGGTCTGGATGACACGCCGCGTCACGTCACGTAATCAATGGTCAATACGTGCGAAGCTAGGCTGCCTCACGATGTTTTCCTTCACCGTTTTAAAATGAATATCAGTATTTATTTATCATTAGATATATTCGTAAGCCTATTTCAATCCGAATTAAGCAAAAAACGAGTGTGCTTTAGACCACACGACTGAAGTAAAACTTCAAAAAGATGGCTATAAGAGAAAGAGAGAAGGAACAGTGCTTTCATACCCCCTCCATGGTAGTGTTAAACGTTTAACGCAATCTTGTTGGAAGTCGCATAAGAAGTATTATTGCAAAAACTTTAAGCTAGTTTAAGTAAATACGAACCAAGCAGTGAACAAATACTAGTGTTCAATGAAACTGGTGCACAGCTGCGTAGTTTTCACAACAATTGGAATATCGCATCCTATTTAGGTACCGCGGCCTAACAATGTGAGTATTGACGCTAATTGTTACTCACCTCTTAACTTAAGGCTCGACTGGAGAAGCTTTGTTCTAGAACCGTTAAAGCCTGTTTTTTAGACTAACTTACATCTTACAACGGCCTAGTGTCATAGAATTAAAAGTGTGTTTGGGAATCATAGTCACCGTAACACCTTTTGGAAGATGTATTCGCATCGTTGTTTGTAAGATTTCAATCATCTAAGCTTAATAAGAATACACGACCGATCTGGCGCGGCGGGTGAATATCCGCCTGCGACGCAGGAGGTTGTGGGTTTGATTCCCGCCTAAGGACAAATGTTTGTAAGATGTGTAAATATTTATTCCGGGTGTTTTGGGTATTTTTTATGTATAATAAAAAATATCTATGTATGTAATGTATTAAGTATATCAGTCATCTAGTACCCATAACACAAGCTCTGCTTAGCTTGGGGTTAGATGATGCTGTATGGATTGTTCAGCATTATTATTATTATTACTAAATTAATAAACATTTAGTTAAAAAAAAATACCTTTTCTTAGTGTAACCATAGTTTATGAAAATTATGATGATCATTAATTCATCACAATTTATCATCATAATTTTTATAAAAGACACTAAGGATAGGTTTTTAAAGTCTAGTTAATAACACTGGAGCTGTTTTTAAAGTACTCAGAAGAGATAAAAAATACGAATATTTTGCCAGGCTATTGATTAGCATGAGTCATGTACTTGCATACAAGTAGAGTGATCCTAATTGGCATAATAATGATTCAATCCACTCTCAATAAATCTTCATCTTAATGCATATTGTCGAAACATCCCACAATTATCGCGTCAAAATCACAATGTCAGAAGTGCAAATCCGGTCCAACCCTGAGGTAATAACTGTTGTGTACTCTGTGCATAAACCAAGGTTGTCCCTAATTATACCTTTCGAATGAGACGTCATTTCCTTGCGCTTACGAAACATTAAAATGTAAAAAGAGGCTTTTTCGTTCAAAGGTGTGAATTTAAATAATTGCAATAATCTTGCCGTCGGACGAACATGCGAACTTAATGAACGGGGCTTGGCCAACCGCGGCGTGAAGACGACAGCCGAATCACCGACAAAGATTCAACATTTCAGAGTTAAAATAAGCAAGTTGTACTGCATAGTTCGACAATCTGACGAAAGCATGAACAATGTTGAAGAGGGTGATGAGCGTGACAAACATTTGACTGAATCCAACTTGAAGACAACAGTCGAATCACTGACAGAATCTCTAACATTTTAAAGTTAAAATAAGCAAGTTATACTGCATAATTCTTCAAGCTGACGAAAGCATGAACAATGTTGAAGAAGGTATAAGCGTGACAAAGGATCTAATCTGACTGAATCCAACATAAAGACTACCGTCTAATCACCGACAAAGACTCACCGAAAAACATTTATGAGTTAAAATAATTAAGTTATACTGCATAGTCTTAGTAATGCAGTGTGATGAAAGCATGAACGACGTAGAAAAGAAATGAGTGTGACAAACGATTTCACTGAACCCAACATGGAAAATGCAGCGGAATCACCGACAAAGATTCAACATTTCAGAGTTAAAATAAACAAATTCTATTGCATAGTTCTACAATCTGTCAAAAGCATGAATGATGTTGAAAAAGGTGGTAAACGTGACAAACATTTTATTGATAAAGACTCAATATTTCAGTGTTTAATTATAACCAATCGCAGTGCGCATAGTTGTATAATCTAACAAAATCATATTAAGGAGAGTGAATAATATATAAGCTTAAACAATAATTATATAAATAAATATTCACATTCACACAACACCGTCTAGCCCCAAACTAAGCAAAGCTTGTACTATGGGAATCAGAGAGCTGATAGAATACTTATAAACTTTTTTGTAAATACATAAAACACCCAGGCAAGATAAACAACTATATTCATCACACAAATATTTGTTCTCGGATCGAACCCAGGACCTGCAGCGCAGAAAGCAGGTCTAATGCAAACTGAGCTGTGACCGCTGTCAACGACTGTATATAAAAGAGAGTAGTGAGCATGAAATGATTTAGCTCAATGAATACAACTCAATGACTTTATGATTTCGAGGCAGCGACATTGAAGCATGAATGAACGACATTTAAGATAAACGTGACAAACGTTTTGACTAAATATAGCATGAAAAATGCACAGTTAAATAACTAACAAAGACTTCTAAATCAATATAAGCAGGTAATGGAGACAGTTTTACGCTTCAAGGAAGTATGGAGTGATAATTTTATAAACGTTCCGGTTAAAGGCTTTACTTACTTTAAGGTCTTTTTTAAATTTTCAAAGAAAAAGATCCAGGGTTTGAACATGTCTCTCTTGTAACATTGTATTATAAATTGCCAGCCGTCACAGCTCAGTTTATAGTAGCCCTGCCTTCTGCGCTGAAGGTGGTGGGTTCGATCCCCGCTGAGAACAAACATTTGTGCAATGAACATAGATGGTTGTTCTGTCTGGATGTTATATTATATTCTAAGCATGTATTTACAAAAAAAAGTATATAAGTATTGTATCAGTCATCAGGTTTCCATAGTAAAAGCTATGCCTTGTTTTGGGCTAGATGATGTGGTGTAGAAATGCTCACAAATATTTATTTATTAAAGAGTAACTGACACGCTTGTTTACTTACCTACGTTTCAACCTTAGTTATTGCTGCTTTCTATTCTTTTTTCATCATCAACCTGAATAAGTAAGCCTCCTACATAACTTTCCAGGTTAAATTATATAAAGCCTTCTTCTTCCACCGATTTTCTACGTTCAAGTGGCCATTCAAAAACCTTTATTCTTCAGCAATTGTCGGTTGTTGAAGCTATATATATGGCTGTCACTTAAACTTGCTTGTTCTGAGAGCTATGTTAGTGAACGCTACTCTAAGGTCGCGATATTGCCTGTCTGTAACACCTCATGTTTCTCGAAACGCACTTTACAATAATTATTGTCCAGATTAATTATAAAAGAGGTTGCGTGCAATTTTGATGTATTACCGTTGCAGTCTCATCTTGATGCCTCTTCAGTTGTATTTTTATAATTCAGGTCAAAATACCAACTGTATATTAATCATCGTTGTTTTACAATCTACTTGTATAGATCTGTCAAAAGTTAAAAAACACCAATGTCTCTCCATTACTATGGTTATCTTTAAGGGGTGACTAAGTAAACATTGCAGTAAGCATTACTTACTTTAGTGTGTATAAAATATGTATTACTTTACTTGTCGTGGTAATCAATCAAAATTTATCTTTCTATCTATCTAAGCCCTAAGGGAACCCATCAGTTAATAGGCAAAAGCATCTCCTGAGAGCTTAATACCGACACTGCAGTCCACAAACCCATATGTGAGTGTAGTAACTATGGTAAATTTCCCCAATTATGGGAGTTTAAACATCCTGTAAATTAATTATTTCGAGTACATACCAGCTAAATATCTTGAGCATTTTCGTTACATTATACCGCATTCAATTCAAACTGTTGATAGCACTTTATTTTTTTTTTCTTCTTTATTGTACACATAAGGACGATTCATTCGATTATGTTTGCGGCACTAATGTATATATGCTCTAAAAAAGTTTTCATGAGTTTTGATCCGAAACAGGTCTTAGGGTACGCTTAGACGGTGCGAAAGATTTCGCGCGGTGTGACATGGCCGCCGCGTGGTCGGGTGCTTGGCAGGAATTTACCAGAACAATAATAGAGCAAAGAGACGACGCTTGGTGGATACTTGGTATTCATTATCTCAAAAAATCAATCTCGCCGGATAAACACGCCCTCAAGCTGCTTCTCGAAAAAACTGCGCTACAAGTACTGCATGATAGAGTAATATTAAATAAAATTATTTTTATAAGAAAACCTAGCGAAAAAATCTCTGTCCTGAAAAAACACTGAAAATGAAATAGCGTGCGGATCCGATACAGGCTTACATAATTCAAATCCGGACATTAAAAATCAAATTCACAATTACGTCATTAATTTGAGTGTTTTTTACCGACGATTAAGTATAAAATTATACACATTTAAGAAATTTAACGTATCGTGGCTTGAAGTTTTGGTTTGTGAGTCGATCGTCAAAATGACGGCCCTAATTTTTTATTTTATTTATATGATAAAAATTTGGACCGCACGTGTAATTTTATTTTTTTATAAAGTAGACAAAATATAAACGTCAGTTCCATCTAACTAAGCTTTAAAGAACTGTGTCTCTATTGCAAGTGATTCCAACGAATATAGAATAGTGTTTTATAGCGATAAAACACTATTCTATATTCGTAGTATTTATTTTTTGTAGTTGGGTTTATTTTTAAGCTGATAGCTCTTATTCATATTGCCTGACGTTTTGTATCAGTTTTATAAAATAGATTGTCATTGTCATTTTTATCTCAAAAAAAGAAATGGCATCAGACTTATCAATCATTTTAGCTAAGGGTGCTCGTAATACTCGATGTAGATCACGGTCGGTATAAGACGGTGGATACTTTATAGGAGCTGTTTATGGATTGATAAAGTAATAAAGATTCATCGGCCTTGATCGGCTTTCGTCGGCCACACTCGGACTGTAAAATTTTACTACCCAGAATTAGCGACAATTGTCATTAATGATTGTACGAAACGTGATTTGTTACAAGGCCCCAACCTTTCAATTTTTTCGATATCTTTTCATATCATTTTCTTCGTTACGGTGTATAATAAGAGAGATTATGTCATTATTTATAACGAAATACATTTGTATTACAAAGATAGAATCGGAAAAATGGTAAAATATAATAACTGCAGTGCCTATAGCACCAGTTGGCAACATCAAGCACCCGTAAAGGACAAGCCCGACGCTAGTCTGTCCCCCTAACATACACTACATAATTTTTCGTAGGATGGAAAAATATGGATTTGTTCTCGTCTTTGTTTGAGCGAATGTACCAGCTTTTGACGTAATTCTAATAAATATTTTTTCTGGATATACCAGTTATAATTATGAGAATGTTTGTTCTGACTGACTGATATATAAACAGTCAACTGTACAGTGTACAAAGTTTAGCGCATGTTCAAAATGACAGTTCAATAGCGTAGTGCGGTACGTTATGTCTATGTCAAATAATATAGACAAATATGCAATTTTAAAAACACCACAAACTGGTGCTACAAGTGCAGATTTTTACAATTATTGCAATACGTAAACGTTCAATTTGACACAATTAGTACGTGACTCTTTCGTTCTTTGTGATGTACTTTTCAGTTCTCAGAACAGTCAGAAAAAGCTTCATAAAATATCTCTTTCTTAGCGTTCAAAGTAATTCAGTTTTGTACAACAAAGGAACTATCGAATGGACAATCTCTTGATTAAAAGTAGTTCTTTTAATAGAAAGACAATTTTCTACGTAACTTTCATCTTTTTTTGTCTAGATCAACGGTTGTGGCGGTATACCTAATTCTTATAATCAGGCGGGCAGTCGGCGGCATAACTAATAATACAACGTTTATTATGAGTTAAATCTCATAATATGCAATCGTTAATTTTTTTGAAAATATAATAAAGCCTATGTCACCTGGGGATAGTGCAGCTTCCCCATAGTAATTTTTTTTTAAAATCGATCCAGTGGTTTCGGAGCCTATTCAATTCAAATAAACAAACACATTAATTTAACATTTAATTTATTTTAAACAACATTAAATAAACCTTCTTTTTTGTTAAATAAAATACAAATACAAACATGAAAAACAATGATCTGTAGGAGTAATTTGATGTTTTGAATATCAACGCCCTCATCCGCAATATTTATTAGATTTCAGGATAGGATTGATAGTAAAAGATTATAAGAAGACCCTTACATTTTATTTAGGTATTTATTTGGATAAGAGATATCGCTTGTGGATAGAAGTGGGAGGAGGCGCTTTGTATAGGGCTCATCCGGGGAAGTACTCACTACTACATACTATGGATACTCGTGCCGCCAAGCCGCATTGCGGTGTAGAAATAAAATCATTTCGAAGCGAATTCAACATTGTCTAAGCCTTCAGACCAGTTTTAGACTTTCTTAGCTTCATTATTCAATAACTAAGGTCAAAATTGAAGTTTGCTTGAATTTAACAACCGCTATGATTGAGCGCTTAAACGCTCTGCTCACATCAGTCACCTAAGGGTTAGCACTCACTATAAAGCACCCATACGTCGTTTGTAAATATAATTTCACATTTTTATATACTTTTTTGCTAGTGAAATCAGAATTTAGCTCACCTGGTAACCATCACAATGCCCTTAAAAAGCATTGTCTCATAGGTCACGCACGTAACCTGCACTCGCTTGATAGACTGATGACATTGTTAAAATCACTAGAAGTCGGCAAATAGATACCTACCTAATGCTTAAAAACTTTCTTCCTGGAAATGTGCGGTGATGATGATAATCAATTTTCTATTAAAATTATTATTATAAAAAATATCTATATATGTAATATAGTATTGTATTAAGTATATCAGTCATCTAGTACCCATAACACAAGCTCTGCTTAGCTTGGGGCTAGATGATGCTGTGTGGATTGTCCAGCATTATTTATTTATTTATTATCTATTATAAAATTAAAGCCCGTGTTGGAAAACTCTAGTACAAATTTCACATATTAATTTACCATTTTTTTTAAATCATCATCATTATCCTCATCAGCCTGTAGAAGATATCTGCTGAATATAGGCCAATACGTTTCCAAGAAGAACAATTCTTAGCCTTTTTCATCCACCGACTTACCTCAATCTTAGCAATGTTGTCCGTCCATCGGGTAGGAGGGAGTTCTACGCTTCTTTTTCCGGTTTGTGGTTCCCTTTCAAGAACTTATTTCCCAGCGGTTATAGGTTTTACGAGCTATTATGGCCTGTCCATAGTCACTTCAACTTGCTGATTCTGAGAGCTATGTCGGTGACCTTGGTTCTTCTCCGGAGTTCTTTATTTCTGATTATATCTCGTAGTGAAACTCCCAGCATCTCTCTACTGTTCGTTGTGCGACTTTGAATAGGCGATTGTATGTAGGTAAATAGGGTCGAAGGTTACGTCAACTGAGTATTTTGGAAGCATCAGTCACTTCAGTCAGTAGTGGCCTGAACTGTCCACACACCGGATTTATGTGATGGATACTCCAGTTTAACCTACATGACAACTCATTTTCTTGTAAGTTCCATTAACAAACTTAAATAACATGGTAGCGGAGATCACCTTCGCAATATTATACTACTGGACGAGGCTGTTGGTGTGGCACATTTTGTCATTGATGTTTATTTAAATTAAAGTTAAAGTCAAAATGCATTTATTCCATAAAATCATATAATTAATTAGAATCGTCCTATGTACAGTCAGCTGCACTAGAATGTATACAGTTTGTAACATTCAAAATGGTACAGCAGTATTACAAAAGAACCTTACACAACAAGAACTCAAAAATCATGAAATCTATTGGTAAATCAACATAAGTTTTGAGAATTTGCCATGTTAATTTTTACTGGAACACTATAAACATCGTTTTGAAAGTTTAGATTTGTATACATTCTAGTGCAGCTGACTGTACCTACTATATATGGGTCTTAGAATACTACAATATATAATTATATGCGTAAATGCTTGAGACTTATCCACGCTCTTACTGCTCGACTGATTTGGAAGAAACTCAGAACAGATATAGTTTATAACCTAAATGAATATATAAGCTACTTTTTATTTCGATAATTTTATAGGGACAGCAAAAAAGACCAAAGAACTTTAGGAAAAGTGCCTTAAATTTTATTATAGCAAAGCAGCTAAATATTGATGCTAGCATACCAATATTCACCATGCGGTTTTACCCGCGTTGGCTATAAAATATATATGGTTTAATATAAAATATACATTGGCAGACATTCAAGCATAGTGTCAATCCCAAGCCAGTAACTTCTTCTATGGTACCGCGTAGTTGCTTTACATAAAATGCACTCTTATGCAGAAGTTTGCTCGAATATACATCCTAAGGTGCAGAAAGCTGAACTACCACTATTTAAGCTGCAAGTGCTGTCAATGTTAATATAGCTCAATGCCATTATGTAGGTACTCCTACACATGACCTGGAATACTTTTTTTTTATCATTGATAGACTATTCTTTAGCTTCAATCTCATATGATAAGTGACGCTGAAGCCGACAATGAAAGGACGGTCTAGAAGACACCTACTTACGAGTACTCTTGCCTTAAGGAGATTCAGATTATAGTGTTCAGGAAAAACAGACGCTGGCCGTGATCCTACGAAATATGCCCCGATGTGCCAGTGCACCAGTCGTGCACTGCATAATGGTAGCCTTATTCATATAGCTGTCATTATTTTCTGTCTTGCAACAACGGAATAACAATCAATAAAAATAAATCATTTAAATAACCATAAACACGTACTACAATGCCGACATTACATCTGCTAATGATTTCGCTAACGAATCATTGAAAGTGGTTTGATCGCGTGCGCGCATGTCCATTGCGATCTAATCGTGACCATAGTACACATATTTACAGTACTCCATTTTTGTGTATACGAGCCCTTGAGTCAAACCACATAATACGATTTTCTGGCTAAGCAGCTTAAAAAATTGCCTTGAAAAATACTAAGGGCTGTATTGTTATAAAATAATATAGTGTGTAACATATAATATAAGAATGAAATGAGATTTTGATTGATTTGATTTAATTGACGACCGATGTGACGCGGCGGGCGAATGTCCGCCTGCGACGCAGAGGTTGCGGGTTTGATTCCCGCCCTGGGATAAATGTTTGTACGATCTGCAAATATTTATTCCGGGTGTTCTGGGTATTTTCTATGTATAATAAAAAAAATATCTATGTAAGTAATATAGTATTGTATTGAGTATATCAGTCATCTAGTACCCATAACACAAGCTCTGCTTAGCTTGGGGCTAGATGATGCTGTGTGGATTGTCCAGCATTATTATTATTATAATTATGAGTAATTTGATTTAGTTTGATTTAATTATGATTTAAAGACAAATATTTACTGATTTGATTTTATTTTGTTTTATTTAATTTTAACTATAATAGGTACTTTTTTAAAACATAGATATTTATATTTAATATCTGTTACCTACATTAAATATTATTACATTAAATATAACATTTTTTTGTTGCTAACACATTATGGATTACAGTTATCTGCAATAAAAGTATTTTAAATTTTAAATCCACCAAGTTTTTGAATATGTTTAAGTTAGGTCAATATTTAAATAGCTAGTATATATATTTATATAAGACATCAATAATTAAGTGAGCTTGTTACTCTGTTATAGCATCAAGGATGTATTTAAATAAACATTCTTTACATAAAAGTATATTATTATAGGTATAAAAAATTGTATCATTAGTGCATAAAAAAAAACATTTCAATATGCGTTACTGTTTTTAGTATGCCCACGATCTAATCGTACGGCGCGCGTGTGCGCCCGCGCAGCTGTGTGAGTGCAATGCGGTCGTAATAATATGAAAGTGTTGTCGGAGCCCCGCCCTAGCCTCGAGCCAGCTTAGTGTTCCATTTACATCTGCTTGGGTACTTTATTAAGCCTTCTGGTAGACGTACTTGATAAAAGTAGCTATACAACTCTAGTGGCTAAATATAGCTTAGCAAAATTATAACTAGCTTAAAGTCTAACCAAAAGGTCCTGCCATAGGTACTTTACCATAGTGGGTCTTAATTTGATAATGTCATTTTCAATGAAATGATTAAAACTAACTAATATTTTGAACTGAAGTCTTCAGGGCTAAGATGTGCAACGCGACCAAATTTATAAAATGTCTACACTTTAACTCGTGCGAAATTAACTTTATATTTACCTGTCAAAAAAGCAGGGCCAAAAACGCACCTAATTCCATCAAATGAAGATTTACCGCTGATGCTTAACTTGCTTGGGTCTTTTGTGTACAAATTCTAACATGTGCATTAAACACCAATAGACGAAATGTCTCGTGACATATCTCACATTATACATCTTAGCCCGGCTGAACTTTGAAGTCGTTGAAACTATGGTCACGCTGCATTGTTTTCCAAATTTTATTATTACAGTAATTTCTCTATAACAAGACGAGCTGATTACCATGATTGAAATTCTTCAACACAAATACCGTAAGGTTTTATATTGAGCCTACTTATATTGATTTGATTATACGAGCGAAACTAGGGCAAATTTTATTAGTTTCGAATAATTTTCATTTTATGATTATATTTAGGTTCTATATTTGGTCTAAGTATAACCTTCACAATGGAAACGATCTTCATAGGATTAAACAAATTAACAATGGTTAATCAAATAAGCAGTGGTTATACATAGTTTGCCAAAATACTCGTAATATTAGTTTATCGCTGAAAAGATATGAGTCCATAAATTTAGCCGTTAATATACTGAAACAAAGGTTAAATTTTATTAAGCTTTACTTAAAAAATGCGTTTGTTAAAAATTAAATACTGCAATAATTAAATGAGTTTCTTCAACATTTCACGACCCCTTCAACAGCGATTTACGCCATAACAGTAGTGTAAGCCTGTGTTTCAAATGAGTTGTAAAGCTACTTTTGGTTGTATATTATGCAGATTAGGTTACTGCACCAGACTGATAGTTTGGTTATCCTTATCGGTCTTATTACTGTACTTTTATCTTTAAGATTAAACAATATACTTGATAGTGTTTTATTTTCATTCAAATCAGGATGCCATTTAAAACAATTTCATTTCAATTGATTTCACTTGTGCTAAAACCTCGAGTAATGTTGGATAAAATACCACCAAAATTACACTTCAGAACACTAAAATGCAATGAAAATGAAAAATTCACGTTTTTTTTCAAAGAACAGAAAATGAAGCCCGCAAAAGTCTTTGCTCATAAGTAGACTAATAATACCTAATTATTGCTACTAAAAACTATAACTAGGTACAGTCAGCTGCACTAGAATGTACACAATTTGTAACTTTCAAAATGTTTGCTCATCGGTCCTAAAAATATTTACACGGCAATTATTATAAAAATAATAATGACTTTTTAGTTTTTGAGGAGTAAGAGTTCAATATTTGGCTGGGATATCGTCGTGAAAGTTACAAATTGTATATATTCTAGTGCAACTGACTGTACGTCAAATTATGTCAAATAAGCCTTATAAAAAAATATAGCTTCAAATTCATAGCCTTCTCTAGGACATTACAAAATCTCAAGGTTGCGTCACTTGCAAATTTTACGCACGTTTCATTGAGATTCGAATTACGTTACTTTATTTGCTCACAATCGGTTACGTAAACTACGCAGCAGCGTTTGAGGTTTCGAGACGTGATCCTGTGACTCGCAGAATCTATTGCGTGCAAAGATACACTTGCGGACACAATAATAAGACCAATAGTTCAAAACGAGAGTTGAAACATTAAGGTACCAATATCGGCTAACAAATACGTTATTACTGTTAGGTTTGAAGTATTGCTATTTGTTTTCTACGAGCATCTATCCATTTTGATATAATATGGGGTTTAATGGGTTTTGGTACTGTGACTATGAGTGCAGTGAGTCAATTAGTTTATCAATGAAAGTTAAGACTAAACATGTTAGTTTTATGAAAATAATCCATTTTTTTATATAATTTGCTGATGGATCAATCATATGGCCCACCTGATGTTAAGTGGTAACCATAATATAAGAATCAAAACATCGCTTTACAGGTCAGGTTCATTAACAACGTGCCCTACAAAGCACTGCTACGCCCATCAACCTAAGCCATATGGGTGTTAAGCCTCATGTACCTGTAATTTAACCGGCACCCACAAACATTCCAACCGGAACACAGCAAGCTTTGCGGCAGAATAAGCATGGTGGTAGTACATTATAAAGATCACGGGAGATCGGTGGATAGAAAAAGCTCAAAATAGCAACTCCTTGAAAAATACAAACGAAGTCTTTCTTCCAGGTTCCGCTCCAGTAGTAAACTTCTTAAGGTTGATGACAAACCAAACCCAATAATTGCGTCCGCATTTGTACAAATCCACTCATTAGACAATGTCAACGAGCGAATAGAGAGAATACTCGGAATTCCATACAAGTAGTGATTACGTAAAACGATGATTAAGATGTTGGTCGTATCAAAGGTATTCCTGACTATAGAAGATTTACTCGTTCAGCATTCCTGAACTATGAGATGAAGGTTTAATTGGAGTACTCCCACATAACCACCAATATTCTGACGACCGATGTGGCGCGGCGGGCGAATGTCCGCCTGCGACACGGGAGGTTGCGGGTTCGATTCCCGCCTTGGGATAAATGTTTGTACGATCTGCAAGTATTTATTCCGGGTGCTCTGGGTATTTTCTATGTATAATAAAAAATATCTATAGGTATATGTATCGTATTAAGTATATCAGGCATCTAGTACCCATAACACAAGCTCTGCTTAGGTTGGGGCTAGATGATGCTGTGTGGATTGTCCAGCATTATTATTATTATTTTGTCAATACACAACTAGTTCCGGGTGTTCTGGGTATTTTCTATGTATAATAAAAAATATCTATGTATGTAATATAATATTGTATTAAGTATATCAGTCATCTAGTACCCATAACACAAGCTCTGCTTAGCTTGGGGCTAGATGATGCTGTGTGGATTGTCCAGCATTATTTATTATTTTATTATTATTATGAGTTAAAATAAATTTGGCCAAATTTTTTCTGTTCTGATTCCTGTTCTAGCCATGTCCTTTGTCAAAGTACTGCAGGTCACGCACGTTCAAAACTGCCCTGCAATCAACCTGATGTAACCAGGTGTCAGTTTTCATGCTTGCTGTAACTCTAGTAACGCTTCCTTTTGGCTGCGGTTTTTGACGCATTTGTGCCCAAAATTTGCGTGATTGGGTTGCTTACAAACAGTGATTTTAGAAATAAGTACCTATGTACTTGCAATTTGACGGTTATTCAATACTGATTCGTATAACTTTCAAGTTACAACATTGAACAGTATGCACGTACTTTTGTGGTCACGCAGGTAAACGGTAGCGGCAATTCGAAGCCGAAATCAGAAACGTATTTTATGCAATATCTCCAGTGTGTTGTGTAAATAGAATTTGCAATAGAGTAAAATCAAAATAAATAACACCTGTATCTTTTGTCATGCCTCAGAGTCTCCTCTGCTCAATACCGTATTTACCATAAGGGCACACGGGGCCCGTGCCCAGGGCCCCCATTCTCAGGGGGCCCCGTAGGACCGACAATTTCTCTCACACTTATTCTCAAATTTTGTCGGGCACATTACACTTTTTTCATAAATCAGTAATCTTATTACAAGGCATACTACGCCAGATCTGTCCCACGTTGACACGTTTTTTTTCATACTGTATTTGATTACCTACAATAAATGGTCATACTTAGTAAAAAAATGTTATTATAACTAGCTTTTTTTTACTTTCCAAAAAGGCCCCAAATTCTTGTGTGCCCAAGGGCCCCAGCCTAGTTTAAGACAGCCCTGCCTCTGCTCACTCTTTTTTTATAAACTAAAACTTTTTTTTATAAAGATTTAATTAGAGGAATGTATATCAGTCATCTTGTACCCATAACACAAGCTCTGCTAAGCTTGGGGCTAGATGATGTTGTGTGGATTGTGTAGCATTATTCAAAAAAAAGGTGGTCATACTTCATAACAAAGCGTCACCGCGTAGGTTTAGCAATCTTGCTAAGACTTCTTCAGCAATTTACACTACGATACACTAACGCGTCTTTTAACGCTGCTTGACTTCAGAAATACATTGTAGTAGTACTTCCCTGGACGAGCCCTTCAAGAAGAGCCTTATTACTACTAATAATATTAAGTACCTGGTAATTTCATGGTCATCCACCTAGTTGGAACACAGCGATGCAAGCATTACTGTTTGACGATAAAAGCTGGAAATTGATAAAAAAAATTACTTTATCAGGTACTTACCTATATTAAAAAAAAAACCTCAGTTCTCTTGAGCAAAATGAGTCAGTAATAAATAAATTCATCTTCCATTCCTCACATAGCTGCAAAAGCAATGTAAATTTACAATGTACCGCCGCGGGCAAAGGCGGGCATCTCCGGGTGCAGCAATTAGTATTAACAATGTTGCATTTATACTATCTTCTGTGATACCATCTGGTGAGTTATTATGTTATTATTGCGTCTATTGAATAGGATGGGGTTTACGTTGGAAATTATAAATTGAGTGCACCTGCTAAGAGGGTTTAAGAAATCCGCTTTAACATCTGTGCGTCACACATATCAGAGATGTACCTCTGGAAATGATGGAATTAACAAACATAAAAAATCACTCACAAATTCTCGGTGAAGATCTACCCGAGAGGGGTAAATTTTAAAAAAAGCGCTGGATGTAACCGTCCAGCTATAGGTGAATTTACGCCCTTTGCCCGCATCTAAACCTAAGACCAATAAATAACTGTAAATCTCAGGAAAGTATATGGCAATAAATGTTTTTTTTTTTTTTAAAGAATAGATAGGTTTTCTGTAAGTTGTCATATTGTAGTTACTATAAAACATAGTCTCAGAGGTCACGCATTTGTCGACGAGATCTATACTATGCACTGCCCTGCGTCCATCAAACCTTGGCCATATATCAGCTATCTGCCAGTGAAAGTCCCGTCGAAATCGGTCCAGCCGTTCCAGAGATTAGCCGGAACAAACAGACAGACAAACAGACAGATAGACAGGCAAAAGTTGTAAAAAATGTTATTTTGGTATATGTACCGTATATACCTAATTACGGTACACATAGCAAGATATGCATGTAGTAAAAAGCGTTTATTTTAATATTACAAACAGACACTTCAATTTTATTTATTTGTATAGATAAATAATCGATATGATACTAGATTAATTAATCAATTCACACTGATACAAGTATGTTTGTTGATTGTAAAAGATAAGAAAATCCATAGTAGCCTTAACATGCATAGGTTAATTATTTTTATGTTCAGATACGTTAAGCACGGTAATGAATTAGACAGGAAACTTTAGCATAATTAATTACAGTTCTGACACCTATGAAGCTATTAAAATGCGTTTATTTTATACTATGGTGTAAAATATTGACAAAGTTGACAGATTACTAGCTACTGATCAGAATAATGAAGCGAATAATGAACTTGTCAATTCAAACAAATGAAAAAAAATTAAATAGCTTAACTACTTTAATAAATCTTAGGCACGGTAGATATCTCTTTAGATATCTTAGTACTACCAATCAAAATCAAACAAAATATTATAAAGAGAAAGAAAAAAACGATAGTGATTCTCAGGCGACATGCGTTCTCACATATGTCTTTGTACCTAGTACCTAAGTAAAGATTATTTTAGGATGTTTTAGAGGGGTAATCAGAGGCACGTTATGCAAGTACGCACATTTTACGGTAGTTGGCTGTGTGGATGGTCCAGCATTAATAATATTAATTATTATTAATAATAATAACGCCGGACTATCCACACAGCATCATCTAGCCCCAAGCTAAGCAGAGCTTGTGTTATGGGTACTAGATGACTGATATACTTAATACAATACATTACATACATACATATTTTTATTATATATAGAAAATATCCAGAACACCTGGAATAAATATTTGCAGATCGTACAAACATTTATCATAAGGCGAGAATCGAATCCTGCGTCGCAGGCGGACATTCGCCGTCGTCAAAATATTTTTTATTTTAATGTCATAGTAACTATTCAAATGTTCTATATGTTTCATAAAAAATGTTTATGGTAAGTTCACAACATACTACTACTTGCACAATTTGCACATATCTGTGTGTCATCAAATGCTATTTAATTCAACCCATCGCCCACCACCAACAACAGAAAGGCGGGTAGATGTCACCTCTTTGTTATCCATGCTCTTCGATTAGACGGCCGTGGTACATCACTTGTAGCACCACTTTCTGATGCTATCAAGTTGTTCGCATCTTAAATGTCATAATGTAATTAGGACACAGCTAGATTTAATGTAAAACGAAAGGAACGCGCGTGACTTCTCCGCGTAAAGCTATATTTACATACAAACTTCAACCTCCGCTATTTGGGGAAGTCAGTCAGTACAAAGAATTTTTGTAGTATGTCTTTAAAAAATGGTGGCTACACTAAATGATTTCAGAAAAATAATTTTTTTTCGTTCGATGCTTAGAACGGCACGCTGCGTCACTGTTACACAACTGAAACGTATATACAGCGCATAGGTTGTGGGAGAAGGACGTATCTCACAATTTTAAAACTCAGGTTTGCTAATTAGCAAAGTACCTACTGTACGTATGGCATAACTACTTTTATATATATAACTACCATAAAAATCATTGCTTACACCAGAAAGTTTCTGAAATATTCTTAGCTAAATCTAAATAAATATACTACGAGACAAAAATAAAGACTACAGTACAAAAGTAATACTAAATTTTTTTACCTTGTGAAATACCTACGCCAATCCGAAATCTCATTCAGTACTAAAGTGCATTGAGACATTTATTCATAATGAGCTGTTAAAATTGTAATAATAGCGTATTATGTAAAATTTGCAACATAAACCTTGATTTCCTAATAAGCTGTGGCCGCTGCTGACTCTTATTATAACGGAGACGCAATAATGATGTAATAATATCTAGTCAGCCAAGAAGCATACGATTGGTAAGTTAAAAAATAAGCTGCTTTACATAGCTCCAAACTAAATAAAGCTTAGTATGGGAACCTGCCTGAAAGATTTTTTACAGTGTGTTTTGTTTATACACTGAGAATAATGAAAAGCGGAAAGTGCCGTTATTACGGCCGATTTTGTTCCTATGAAGGCATTCACTTATCCCCTTTTAAGCCCCCCACATTTAAGATAAATATTAGTGATGAGTCTTCATTTGACAGAACACGGGTTTTTCGCACGATCATCTTAGTACAAGAAGACATAAATACATCTCTTTTTTGGACGAGATATCGAGTAGACAAAAATTTGTCGCATCGCATATGATTTTTAGGTTCAAAACGCTGTTAAATTATAGAGGTAACTGACGCCAACTGCTTCTCAGAAAACCAAAGGTCAACTAAAAATTGCCGCTTATTATGCTAATTTGAAATAAATACTCGAAACAAAGTTATTTATACAAAGTGAAAGGGTTATTCTGAATTCGCAAAAACAATCACGTACGTATTCTTAAAATAGCTCTTTAGTTATCTGTGGTTTCCTAGAAAGGAATTTCCTATACAAATCCAACAAAACATCCTGAATAATTCTCTTATGGTTTTACCACACGATGAAAGTTATCGAATATCCAAGGATATCAACTTTAATAAGAAATTAATGGGAAATAACGATGTGAATTCGTTCTCGTATCCTGTTTGCGTTCGTTATTGCATTGCTGTCGTTATGTACTGTAAAATATTTTTTTTTTGTCTGACTGCGGAAAATGTTATTGGGTTTTCTGTTTTTGTCATTGGTGATACCTACACGATGAAGTAAATGATGACTACGGTGAACCCCTCAAATATGGTGAAGGCAGTCGGCAGTGCACTCATTCAGATTGATGGAACAAGCAGATGGCCCACCTGATGTTAAGTGGTTACCAATAACAAAGCATTGCTTTGCAGGTCACACTTGTTAACGTGCCCTACAATGCACTACTCTGCGTCCATCAACCTGAGGTATACGGGTGTTAAGCCTCGTGTGCCTGTAATTACATCGGCACTGTGCGGCGCCCACATCCTTCAAACCGGAACATGGTGGATAAACATTGCTTATCTTTTGACAGATTTTTATGAGTAAGGCTATAAATTATTGTTTTTTGTGTTATAGTCGTGAGTTCTTTTTTTCATTTCTTTTTTATATTTGCTTGTATTTCGTTTATTACATTTACATGGACGCACCCACAACGAGCCTTCACATTTTGGCGAAAGAGCGAAAGACACACATCAATCATAACTACTAGCGTACGACTTAGTCACGATTTTAGCTATTACTAACCAGTTCACCCGGACCCCTGCTACCCCTACAAGTTGCAGGATCAAAGGTTACTAATTTACGCACCAGAGCTCTAGATCAATTGGTGTCTGGTTATCTATGATTCTATGCATACCGTCGCAAGCGACTGGAGCGAGATATTGACCATTTGCGTCCGCAGTGGTTTAATAAATATCGTAAATTATCGCTTGGACAATAAAGATAGGTTAGTATATCATTGGTTACACCTCCAGTCTGTATGTAGGAAGAAAACAATTAAAGCCTTTATGTAGGTAGGCGGTACTTCAGTACTTTGATAAGCAACTGTAGTTGATTGCGTACCTTAGTAGAGCGGAAGATTTTGATGTGTTCCTGATCTTGCAAACAGCGTTATAGTAGCATACATACAGCCTCACGACTTAATCTTCAGGCACGGTAGATATCCCTTCAAATCTCTTAGAGCTCAACCTTGTAGTACCTGTAGTAGCTCGACATTATGAGGATTCTAAGGGGGGTAGTCAGAGTGCGTTCAAATATTAGCATTGTTTTAGCAAATATATTATTTTACACGATATATTCCCTACAATTTATAAGTAAATAATTCAATCAAGTAAATAATTTGAAAATTGTATCTTATTCGTACGTATTCGTAAATTAGTAATGGCCATTTTTACTCAACATCATCTAGCTCCATACTAAAAAAACTTGTACTATGCGAACCATATAGATGATAAAATACTTATATTCCTTTTTTTTTGTAAATACTCAGAAAATTTTATTTGTATTTTAAATTATCTATCTAATAAGAACCAGTCAGAAAACAGTCATTTTATAATGTTAAATATTTGTGTGAAATTAAATAAAGAAATCCAAGTTATGTATTTGTCAATCCATGTTAGTAATGAGTGTCTTCATACAGCGCAAAATTTATTAAAATCAGAATCCAAATTTGGCAACATATTTGCATACTTATCCTACCAACCTCTTTCAGTCCTTGTTGATTTCATTAAGGCAAACAAATTGACATTAATATGATACGATTGACAGATCCACATATGAACAACCTACAATTAATTATCATTAATAGACACGACGAAAAAATTTGGATCCTCGTGCTACAGACGGCATTGAGATGACAACGGGTAGGATTATGTTATAACCAGAAAAGTTTGATCTGCCTCCCCCCCTTCAGTCTTATAAATTTGAGCTGCTTAACGGGGTTTTACAGTTTTGTGGGTATCAAGATAGGTTGGTTGGTTCAGTTTGGTAGTCACGCGTGTGTCAGGTCAGGCCACGACTGGCGCCCTATCTTAGCATTCCTCATGTCAAACTTAGCATCAAACTGAACAGGAAAAAACGCCTAGAGCTTACAAGGGCACTGCTAAATTCTAAGAATATAAAAAGCGTAGGTATCGTGTGGGTACGAAGCAGTTTGTGTTTATCATACAATAGTGCGTAAAACAAAATACGTGCATTAATTGGCAAATACAAATACGAAGTTTGATCTGCCTCCCCCCCCTTCAGTCTTATAAATTTGAGCTGCTTAACGGGGTTTTACAGTTTTGTGGGTATCAAGATAGGTTGGTTGGTTCAGTTTGGTAGTCACGCGTGTGTCAGGTCAGGCCACGACTGGCGCCCTATCTTAGCATTCCTCATGTCAAACTTAGCATCAAACTGAACGGGAAAAAACGCCTAGAGCTTACAAGGGCACTGCTAAATTCTAAGAATATAAAAAGCGTAGATATCGTGTGGGTACGGAGCAGTTTGTGTTTATCATACAATAGTACGTAAAACAAAATACGTGCATTAATTGGCAAATACAAATACGATGAAAACTTTCTTTAAAAGTTTATTGTAAAAATGTAATTAAAGAGATTTTCCCTGTCCCTTGTCATATCAGCTGACTGACTGCACTTTACATAATATCGTTTGACCAAGATCTACACGTCTACTTCTAGATGTTGGAGCATATCAAGGCTATAAGTTTTTAAAGCAAATAAAACATAATTGAATTAACATCATGTTTGATAAAATGTTTAGGTTAAAAAACGGAAAAAGTATAAGTACAGTTTTGTTTTCTTTTATTGTTCATGTGGTTGTGCAAATTTGATTATTAAACGATTTATTACTTGCGCTTACGGTAATTGCTAGAGATAACAAAAAGCAGCACTTTATTTGATTACTTTTTTATTTGTATGTATTGCCTTAATTACTGTGACATTTTTATTAATCAGGTTCTGTACAAGAACTCCATGGATAATAAAACTTGAGCTGGCCTCGTAACTCTGTTTTCTGTGCAATTGGTTGTGGGTTCAATCTCCACCGAGGACAAATATTTGTTTGATGATATGTTTATTTATTTATTTAATTCTTTATTGCACTAAAATAAATTTGTACCTACTAAAGGTGAGCTTAATGCTCGATGGCATTTTCTACCAGCCAACCTTGACAGGTAAGAAACAGTGGTTGGCGTGCTAAAACTAAACATTAAAAGGTATATAACATATCTACTAACTGTAACCTAATTATACATACCTACATAACCATTTATTAAATTATAAAACAACATAAAATATGTTCGTAAATAAGTTTCTAAATTGTTTATAAATAATAATAGAATATATCCATCTGGAAGCCACCTGGTTCCTGTAGTACTAGCTATATTTAATGTAGAGTTGTTTATGTAAAAATGTTCATAAATATATTTTATAAAATAATATTATTACTTAACTATTATATCATACCGTCGCCATATTACCGTCAACCTACCATCATCTCACGTTAAGGTCGGTAGGCACAATAGGTTGTCTTTCGTTCTCATACAAATACAAAAAAAAACTAATATTTCTATAATGTTTATACAAAAGAGCTATTAGCGTACCCATTGCAAAAACTGCAGCTGATCCAAATTAAAACCAATCGGAAGCGTCTCCAAAACGCTGGCTGTATTGCCACGCGGAATAACATTGTAGATGCGCTAAGCCAGACACCCATCAAACAAAGTCACAGGTTAGTTTTTTAGGGTTCCGTACCCAAAGGGTAAAACGGGTCCCTAATATTAAGTAAGACTCCGCTGTCTGTCTATCTGTTCGTCTGCTACCAGGCTCATGAACCGTGATAGTTAGAGAGTTGAAATTTTCACAGATGATGTATTTCTGTTGCCGCTATAACAACAAATACTAAAAAACAGAATAAAATAAATATTTAAGGGGGCTCTCATACAACAAACGCACACCACACGCAACCCACACCCTTCAAACCGGAACACAGCAAGCTGCTTGGCGGTATAAATAGGCATGGAATAGTTCATGAAAGACAAGGCCGCTAAATTTGAGCCGTTTAAATTTTCACCGCGGAACCCAAAAAGCTTTTAATCACGGGTTATTAAAATTGGACCAAGTGAAAACAGACAAAAATCGAAATGCCAACCAGTGGCCTTGCTCCAGACACGTCTACGTTAATTATTTGCTGCATTTACACTTGTCGAGAATTACTTTCATTTTTTCCACATTCTTCGTAATAAGCATCCTTGTGGGCAACTGAGAACTGAACTGGTTCAAAATAAATCAGTGTGAAAATAAGGTATTGCCCTCGGTACTACTTTATTTTTGGTGTTGCTATGCGAGTTATTTCTCACTGTGTATCGCGTTTGCAACTGTGTTGTTGCTATATTTCAAACTAGTAAAACGCGCGTGCCTTCGTCCGCGTGAAGCTATTTTCATACAAACTTCAACCCCCGCTGTACACGTTTAGGGGTTAAATTTCGGGAATTTATTTCTTAGTACACCTAGCCAAATATACTTTGGAAATTTCAAGTCTCTTGGACTAGTGATTTAGGCTGTGCGTTGTCTTTACCCCAATCAGTCAGTCAGCCAATCAGTCAGGACAAAAACTCTTGTAATTGGTATAGGTATTGAAAATATGCACAACAGTTTTCTTGAACTTTCTTTTATCAGCCTCCCTTCTTACTGATATTATCTTTGACACTCACCTTTTCTTTACTTCTGTAACCGTCCATATTCATCCAACACTTCTTGTAATTGCTCTCCGGATGACAGCAGCAGATTAGCACGAGTTTATTTTATAATAACGGCCGCTCGCAACTTCGCCCGTAAGGCAGTTTTTTCCCATTCCCGTTATTTTTTCGGGATAAAAAGTAGCCTATATGTTAATCTAGGTTGCAATCTATAATTATTTCAAATTTCATCCAAATCAGTCCACTGGTTAGAATTTCCGTGCCTTAAATTCACCGGAACCCACACTCTTCAAACCGGAACACAATAAACTGGTTGGTGGCAGAAATAGGCAGGGTGGTAGTACTTTCACGGATGAGCCCTTCACAAAGAGCTCTATTACTACTAAAAATCATATCTTTGATACAGTTCTCATTTCTCTCTAATAACTTTTACCACATCTCGTAATGAATTTCTTCTCTCTTCATGACAGCATAACAACAGCAGTTTTTGTGTGTAATTTTTTATTCTACATCTTGTGTCACAATTCAGAACTGTCATAACTACTTTTTTTGTCTCGCCTTTCTACTACCTTTCTAATATTAGTAATATTTAAGTTTTTAGCCATCTAATCTTAAATGGTTACCCGTTACCATCACCTATAACAAAGCATTATCTCAGGTCACGTTTCTAAGGAACGTGCTCTATGATGCATTGCTTTCCGCCTATCAATCTGAGACATACCGGTGTTAAGCCTTGCTTGGCTGTAATTTCATCGTCACCGGCCTTAAAACCGGAACACAGTAGATTACTGGTAGAAATAGGTATGGTGGTAGTACTTCCTTGGACGAGCCCTTCACTAAAAGCTCTAAGTTTTGACGAAATATTAACATTATCTGTATTAAAGTATCTCTTTATGAAAAAGCTCGTCTGGGGAAGTACTACCACCAACCCTGTTCCTGCCGCCAAGTAGTGATGCTCGAATTACTGTGTTCCGGTTTGAAGAGTGTGGGTGCCAGTGAAATTACAGGCATATGAGGCTTAACAACAGTATATCTCAAATTGCTGGATGTAGGGTACCATATTGTTTCATTCTTACATAATTATAAATAAAATGATACGTAGGTATTTAAAATTAGGTTTAAGCTAGTAGGTATGTTATAAAAACCATTTGTAGTTATTGTTTAGTTTGAGCATGCCAACGTCTCTGTTCCTCACCTAGCAAAGTTAGCTGGCAGAAAATTCTATCGAGTCACCTTTTGTATAATTTTTTTGAGTGCAATAAAGGATTAAATGATAAATGAACAAGGTACGTACCTAACGTGCGTAACCTACAAAGCTATGCTTTGTTAAAGGTGATAGTTACCGCTTAACATCAGGTGAACCATATGCTTGTTCCACCAATACGACCAGCAAAAGCATAAAAAAAACTGTAACTATTAGAAACAATTCTCAACGACTAATTTTGTGGTACAAAAATATTCACTCATCAAAATAATTATTATGTATTATACATTCTGTCGCTCTCATTAACTTGCTTGAAATAACTCGATCGTGGTGACCTCGCCGCTGACGAGATGTCAACTATCCGATCCTCTAAGATGATAATTAAAAGACTGTACAGCAAGGTTGTCAAATTATTCCTTGTTATTGAGAGCAAGGCTAGACGCAGACTTTTCACTCTTATGCAAGTGGGCAAAGGTGCGTACACACGCGAATGAAGTTTTTTATTGAAGTAATACTTCTTATGCGACTTCCAACAAGGTTGCGTTAAACGTTTAACACTACCATGGAGGGGGTATGAAAGCACTGTTCTTTCTCTTTCTCTCATAGCCACTTACATTTTGTAAAGCATACTCGTTTTTTTTTAAGCTACTAGGTGATAGTACAATGCATGGACACCTTGAAGTTTAACGGAAACCATATTTTTTTTGGATGAACCAAAACTCCGGTATGTTTATCTGGCTCGTGTTCTGATACCTAGTATTTTGACAGCGATAGCGGGCAGTAACCTGGTAACGTTGTCTGAATACAAAAACGTTACGTCGCTAAAGGTTGTTGCCTAAAATAGGGACTTTGAAGAGTTTTACTGGCGCTACATCGCAATACAAAACGGTCTAAAATTAAAAAAAGTCAATAAATAAAATCAAGAGATTTTTTAAAGAGAAATTTTACGCCCCTGACAGGCGTTTACGGAGATATTTCTTCGATACTAGCAGGGTTAATGTGGTTCCTGGTATTTTCTGTGTCTGAACCTGATGTGACGAGCGCCACCCCACAGCGGCGATGTAGAAGAGTTATGTTTAAGCAATGTGTACACAGCTTTACATGCGTGGTTACTGTATGTTATTATTTTAGCGTTACGGACAATGTCGATTTTAAGTGGTATGCATACGAGTATTAGATCTGTGATTAACATTTTTTAGCTCTTCTTTTTAAGTGCGTGTTATTATTTGCTTTGGTTTAGTAATACTTAAAAAGTTATGCAAATACATGTTGAATTGAGGGTACCTATTCAGAATATTATATGAACTTTTTTTGTTTATGCTAATGCTGGTGGAACAAGCATATGGCCCACCTGATGTTAAGCGGTAACCATCACCTATTACAAAGCATTGCGCACGTTAGGTACGTGCCCCACGATGCACTACCCTGCGTACATCAACCTGAGGCCTAAAACTATTTGAATCGATGATAGAGCGCGTTGAAATCTTTAACAAGAAAAGCATTATTTCCATCTTTAATCATGACTTTACTGGTATAGGTCGCTTCCCGTAGGTTACGTTCATTAACGTGCCCTACGATGCATTGCATCTGCATCTAACAACCTGGGGCATACTAGTGCTGAGCCTCGTGTGCCTGTAATTTTACCCACACCTTTCAAACCGGAACACAGCTGTTTAGCGGTAGAAATAGGCATGACAGTAGGACTTCCCCGGACCAGCCCTTCACTTTGTTATCTGTTTCACGTCAGGTTATATATTTTTTCACTTGGGTAACCTTAAGAAGTCGCAGGCACTTTCATAAAACTTTAAGTTACACTTGTCTTGTCGTAATTAAGCTTAAAATTACGAGTGCAGATAAGTTGTTAATGTGTGAACATTTTTTATGAAATAATATTTATTTCTGGGTGGGGATCGAACCCACCACCTACAGCGTAGAAGGCTACTACAAACTTAGCTGTGACGGCTGTCAAATTGACAGCTAACACTTTCTCCCAAAAGTGCGTTTTTTATTTTATGGTTTGTCAATGGACCTACGATTTGTGACGACCGATGTGGCGCGGCGGGCGATTGTCTGCGACGCAGGAGGTTGCGGGTTCGATTTCCGCCTTGGGATAAATGTTTGTACGATCTGCAAATATTTATTCCGGGTGTTCTGGGTATTTTCTATGTATAACAAAAAATATCTATGTATGTAATATAGTATTGTATTAAGTATATCAGTCATATAGCACTCATAACACAAGCTCTGCTTACCTTGGGGCTAGATGATGCTGTGTGGATTGTCCAGCATTATTTATTTATTTAGTTATTTGTCATTGATAGACCTAGCAGTGGATACTATTTCCAGCAACAAAAAAATACGTCAAGGACGATTGTTATTTTGTATCAGTTATTCCCCAAGCCCTGATCAAAATAAAACAGTATCCTCTAGGCATTTCCCTTTATCATTTCTACCTGCGTCATTTCCTGTCGCCGGAGAAGTTACGAATTCTTTTACAATCTTTGGTCTGGTAATACCCAACACTTAATCTTAAAACTATGAATGGCTATTGGTTATTTTCCTTTACTTCGTACCTGTACATCGTTTTCAGTGTAATCTCTATTGCCTGGTTCCTTATAATGTTCGTCTTTAGTCCTTTTTCTAAAAACAACAAACAAGTAATATTACATATTTAATCTATGGTCATGACTTAACTAAAGGTACTGATACACATGCTCTAAAATAGCATGCTAAAAAGCGTGCTATTAAGTATGCTCAGTATGAGCATGCTGATGAGTAGTTTACATTTGCTAGCAATTAGCATGCTAGTTTTAAGTATGCTCCTGAATAAGCATGCTCAAAGCAAACACTCCAATTACACATGCCATTTAATAGCATGCTCTCTTGCTCTCTGTCTCAGTTCAAACAAAGCCATGGACAATCAAACAGCTATCCGTATGGAGCTGAATAAAATCATCCTTTTGCTGGCGATGCAATGCATCCAGAAGCTTATATCAGCTCGGCAAAAAAAGAAAAGAAAGAGAAAGATTTGGGTTGCGAATGACTGCTCGATACTAGCATGCTCAATAAGCAAACCTGTTCACATGCGCTAAAAGCACGCCCCTCTAGACCCGCGCTGCAGGTAGCATGCTAAAAAATTGCACGGCCGTCAATTTTTAGCAAACTCGAAATGAGCATGCTCATTATTAGCAATGTTTTCAATACACATGCTACTAATGTGCATTTGCTCAATAAAAGCATGCTTTCGTGCTAGTAATGAGCATGTGTATCAGTAGCTTTACTTTCAAAGTATTCTGTCAGTTATCTGGATTCAATAGTACAATCTTAGTGCTTAGTTTGGGGTTAGAGAGCGCTGTGTTCATGTTTGTCTCTGCACTCTTGTACTCAATACAGAACTAAAATTACACAAAGAAATATAACATAATAAGGAAGACAATCATAAATATATCAGTAAAATCTCCTTTCATTGATACAAACAGGATGCAAGATTGCAAATGTATTAAAGTGATAACGTTAATCAAGCGAAATAAATATAATATTAAGATACTGAACGTTGGTTTTACTGTGGGAACCTTTTTATAACTTTACATTTTGCGTACTAAATCCGGTGACTTATTATTTTGTGTTGAGTGGGAAAGTAAGGCCTTATTAGTACCTATACCTACCTACCATAAAAGTGTATTTCGATCAAAAACTTCTAAAATTGAAAAGTTCGTGTGACCACTTTATTTTTAGTAGTAGTAGAGCTCTTAGTGAAAGGTTCATCCGGAATAGTACTGCCACTATGCCTATTTCTGCTGCCAAGCAGCTTGCTGTGTTCCGGTTTGAAGGGTGTGGGTGCCAGTGTAATTACAGGCACACGAGGTTTAGCAGCTGTATGCCTCAGGTTGACGGACGCAGAGTAATGCATCATAAGGGATGGTTTATAATGACTGTGACCTGCGAGGCGATGCTCTGTTATAGGTTATGGTAGCCACTTAACATCAAGTAGGTTATCTGCAAGTTTCAGCAAAAAGTCACATAAAAAACACACATAATTATTTATATACATTTGATGGTGGAAGGAAGACTCTTTGTGAAGAGAAAAAAAAGGGTAGGAACCAAGCCGTAAGCTTCTCACCTATTCTTTTAGGTTTCATCACAAGGGACTGGCATCTGGATTATTTTAGCTGTAATCTATAGAATAAACGCCTTTTGATAATAGACTTGCCTTTGCTCATCCGGGGAAGTACTACAATTATGCCTATCCGTGTTTTGGTTTGAAGGGTGTGGGTGTCGATGAAATAACAGGCACATGAGACACCAGTATGCCTCAGGTTTATGCACGCAGGGTAGTGCATCATAAGGCACGTACCTACCGTGCGTAACCTACAAGGCATTGTTTTGTTATAGGTGATCGTTACCACTTAACATCAGGTAGGCCATACGCTTATTCCACAAGCAGTAGCATAAAACATACAATTCTACAAGGTGTGGTTTCAGCAGCTCTATCTCAATCGACCAGAAATGGTCTAAAAATCGTGCGCCCGCGTCGCCCGAAGGTCGCGAACGCCTGAGGCCGATTGGTCACTGCAATGAACAATAGCCATCTGTTGTAATTATTAGGTAGGTACTTATGTTTTGCAATTGATAAGCTTGGCGATAGCACGCGCGGTCGTTCATACAACACGCCCATAGCGTGCGGTGAGTTAACAAACAACCGACGAGATATGGTAAAGGGCGTCACTCACGATGAAATATATCATCTAAATGCTAGGCACGCCAACGCATTCAATCTTTCTTTTTAACATACAGGTGGTGTACCTGATGTTAAAGTGGTTACCGTCTCCTATACCAACGCATTGCCTCGTAGGTTACGCTCATTAGAAACGTGCCTCAACCTGAGGCATATATATAGGAGGTGTAAAAGTGTTACAATATCAATCAATAGCATACTGTCGTACAAGGGACTAAAATGAACGTTTTACTTTACTTTACGTTGTACTACTTTTTATTACGATTGCGAGAAATTTACATTACGGTCACCAATTCAATTTGTAAACAGAGCTAAACATTCTAAAGATTTCGCACCAATGACTCATTTTTACTTCTTTGACCGCAACGCATGCACGCATTTTATCTAAGAGATCGCATTCGACGCTTTTTGTTCCATTTTCAAAAATAAAGTGTAATTCTTTTTTTTATGGAACAGTAATAAACTAGTAATAAAGTCAAGTCTTTATTTATAATTATTCTATTTATGAATAAAGACTTTGCGTTTTTGTAGTTCCTTGGCAATAAATTCAAAATGTTACTACTTTTCTCCTAGAAAAAGAAATGGTATTTTATCTACAATACGCTACAATGACGGTCTTTTGAAGTAAGATGAGTAAAAATACATATTTTTGTTCATACACATAATAATACAATGTAACACTAAGATCGTTCAAACGCCTGTGTTCATCACACAAATGTTTGTTCTTGGTGGGGATCCAGCCCGCGACCTATAACGCAGAAGGCTGGCTACTATCAAATGAGCTGTGACGGCTGTCAACAAAAAAGACTGCGTGTCCGAGAAAACAGACTGACCGAGATCTACATTTGTTATCGTAACATTCGTTTTCGTCTCAATATCGATTTCATTGTTCGCGTCGCACACGGAAGGCGATCGTATAATTTCAATTTTGATACGTAACCGTTGCGTAATCGATTTTATTGATCGACAACTTAGATGTAGTTTAGAGACCGTTCATAATTCGTGTTAAACGATTTTTCCTCACATGTTATCTAATTGAGTGAGTGAATATTTTTATTGTTCCGATATAATCTTGGAAAAACGGAACTGCAATATTCTCACTTCGGAGTTTGCATTCGTACAGTTACTTTTAAAACCATCTACCTATACTATAGTAAAACTGTATAGGTCGAAAGGTCTGTACTTAGTTTGAAAAGGTGTTTTTCTGAAATCTTGCTTTTTTTTAAATAAAAATCAAATCAATTAAAAATAAATATGTTTATTTGTACACGCATCACGCAAAACCTACTAACTGAATGTTGATGCGATTTGCAGAATTAGCTTATAATCCAACTAAAAACTTACCATAGGTTTTATTGAGCTGTCATGCCAAGAACGGGTGAAAATTGGATGAAATTTTTATGAAAAATTTTAGCAAAGTGGCAATTGGGTCAGCAACTCAAAGTAAAAGCTAGTGTAAAAGTTTATTGCAAAACTTTTATACTCCAAAATAACAGGTAGTTGAGGCTTAACACCTGTTAGCATCAGGTTGCGGGACGTCCTGGTAGCTGATGTTGTTTCCTATAGGATGGTGAGGCTAGTTCTTGTGTAAGGATTAGGTCTTGATGGTAAAACACTTCTGTTGAATTCTAGACAAACTTTTATTATTCTAAGTAGAAACGTGCAAGATGGTTGACAAAAAGGTATTGTGTCTATTTACAGTTTTTTATATTTATTTGTGTTGGGATACCCACATGTTCCAGCAGGTTTTCTGGCCTCTCAGCTTAGTTAGTAGCTGTCTTCTGTGCTTCAGGCCAGCATAGGTTCAATCCCAACCGAGTACAAATATTTGTGTGATGAACATAGATGTTTGTTCTCTGTCTGAGAGTTATATTGTATTCTAAGTGTGTATTTACAAAAAAAACATCTACCTACCGTATAAAAAGCAAAACCTATTGTAAATCTGTTGTTTTTTTAACTGTTCTTGACCTATCTCTTAGTAGTTACTTATTTAAAAATATTACATCGTTTCTTACAACCGAAACTTGCAAAATGGCAAGAAGCTTACGGTAAGTACAAAGCGTACTATGCTCTTGATCAATGGTATTTCATAACAATACGACAGTGATTCGGGAGCTACACAAAAAACTCGCTTTGTCAATATTAGGAAGTAATTACGACATTTTTGACAGAGCAATTAAACTGACGATTGTCATTGTCTGGGTCTCAGGTCCAACTCATGTATTTTTTTGGAGCTGAGACGAGATTGAAACTAGATTTTTTTGATGTCAAGCCTGTCTAAAATGACAGTTTCAGAGAATACCGTTTGGAACTTGACACGTTCTAAATTTGAATTTGATGATGTTTCGTTACGAGGATTGAACCTGCAGGCGTATTCTGAGTTTTTTTTATTTTCCGGATACCGGATTTTGGCTTGCGAGCTCGAATTTTTTGTTTTGAGATACGCTAGTGCCCTCATATGCCGCTAGGGGCGTTTATCGTATCTCTATAAAAAAAGTTCGAGCTCGCAAGCCGAAATCCGGTATCCGCAAAACGTAAAAAACCCAGAATCCGCCCTCTGATGTGACTCTGTTTAGATTCATTTGTTTTCATCTGCTTGTTCAACCAGCGTGTTTAATAAAAAATAACAGAATAGAACCATTGCCTCCTGCTGCTGCATGTATTGCCTGAAATTTGATTTCAGACTTGTAGTTAACACCCAAATGCAAGCCAATTTTACTTGAACTATTTAGATACTGAGACTCTAAGAAATAAGAGCACATTTTATATTGGTCATTTAAATTTTAATACTTTCGTCTTAACTTTACATACATGTGGTGTTTTTTTTTATGTTATGTGTTATCCTAAATGTCTACAAATAAAATCCCGGCTTTAGTAAAAATAAATTATTTTGTCATTTGTGAACAAAAACCTTTTCACATGAAGAAGCGTTTTCATTACACCATTTAATGTGTTTGTAGAACTGTACATATTATATAAACTCTAAGTTAATTAAGCCCTATCTATAATATAAAAATGAATCGCAAAATGTTCGTGAGCGCATAACTCAACAACGCCTGAACCAATTTGGCCAATTCTTTTTTTAAAATGTTTGTTGAAGTTCAAAGATGGTTTTTACGGCGAGAAAAATTCGAATAATTGCCGGAAAACCCCTAAAAACAGCCCTTTTCTTTTTCCCATACAAACGTTTTCTAACTAAAACGAGCTTTATTGCTATAACATAAAGTTCATATTGAATTACAAGCACCCACTGTTGTTCAAACAATGTAGGTATGTTCCTAACGTCAAAGAGTCAATTTGCACTTTATTACCTCTGCACAAAGTTCAAATTCAATCATATCTATCAAAACAGTGTGCGTTGGAGCACAGATACACAAAAAAAAAGAAAACGAAATCGAATAGTTCAATTTGGTCGGCTTCGCGATATTATTTCATTTGTTTTACTTTAAAATGCATTAGTTTTCAAGTCATTACAATAGTCAAACAAAACTAGCGTTACCAAAAGTGTTTTATTATTTTAAGTTTTTATTATTTCATATCCTTATTTTGAATACGGCTTGAAGGATTTAACTCCAAGTCATATCAAATTTAAAAAAAGTTGAAACAACAACAAACTGTCAATGTCAGTGTTTTTTTTTCTTGGATTTTCGGTTACCTACTCTAATGTTTGCAGTTTGCTTTTGTCAATTGATACACGAAACAAATTCGTACCTATATAGTATTTTGTGCAGTGTTTATTGTGACAAAATAATCTATACAAATAAATAAAATTGAAGTGTCTGTTTGTAATATTAAAATAACCGCTTTTTACTACATGCATATGAATGTATATGCGATACATATACCAAAATAGCATTTTTTTAAATGTTTGTCTGTCTGTCTGTCTGTTTGTTCCGGGTAATCTCTGGAACGGCTGGACCGATTTCGACGGGACTTTCACTGGCAGATAGCAGATGTATCAAGGAGTAACTTACTTTTTATCCCGAAAAAATAACGGGAACGGGAAAAAACTGCTACGCGGGTGAAACTGCGAACGGCTGCTATTTTATGCCGTATTAACGCCATCTGTTGGCGACATCGAGTACTACTACAGTTAAGATTTGTAAGTAAAAATGTTTACCGCCCAACGAAGTGGGCACGGGTCAGCTAGTTACTCATATTTTTACAAACTAGTTTTGGAGACCAAACTATTTCCATAATAGTTTTATATCCTTAATAGTTATTTATTATAAAGTAAATAAAATAAAATAAATAAATAATGCTGGACAGTCCACACAGCATCATCTAGCCCCAAGCTAAGCAGAGCTTGTGTTATGGGTAGGTACTAGATGACTGATATACTTAATACTATACATTACATATATAGATATTTTTTATTATACATAGAAAACACCCAGAACACCCGGAATAAATATTTGCAGATCGTACAAACATTTATCCCAAGGCGGGAATCAAACCCGCAACCTCTTGCGTCGCAAGCGGACATTCGCCCGCCGCGCCACATCGGTCGTCAGAACTCTTTTGAATTTGTATACAGTAATTAATAAGCACACTTAGATCACTTGCGAGGTTTTGCTAATGACAACACAGATGCTAAGTTCACAAATCCAAAATTACTCTTATTGCAAGCTAATAAGGTTGATTTTGGCAAAGCAGAGTAAATGTTGAGTGCAAGTTCAATTAAAGTATTACTTACAAATAAGCTCCAATGGCATACTAATTACGCACCAAACAATTGCAAGTTGATTAACGCTATCCAAGTGGAATCTAAAATGCGATGTTTATCCGTAGGTAGGTATTTGTACATGCTGCCGCTGACATGAGCAAAAAGTTCGAATGTGTATATTCTTTATGGTTTTTAGACCAGTTTAGGGTTAAAATAAAGTTCTATTGAAGTGCAGAATTATCTGTGGTACAATTAAATGAAGGGCATGATGTATTTTAAAACAATTATGGTATTTCTATGGGTGTTGGATAGTGCTTATAGTTTTTGTTTTTGGATAATGCGTTTAGCTGCATTAACACCTGTTGAAAAGTATAAATGTTGCCTAAGGTGGAATACGCATAGCATAATCCACGTGTTCCTTCTTGCCTTGAAAGTTGTAGCATTCCGGATATACTGAAAATAATAAAGAGTGGAACTCCTCGGCAGTTTGCACTAGAAAAGTAGAAGTAAAACACTTCATGTAAAAATGTGGTATATCAACCTTAAAGGGTCTGTTAGTACCAAACACTGAAAGTCTAATTTTTGTGTGTTTTTTTATATTACTTTTAAGGTTACTATTAGGTATTACCCACTCTTGTTGGTGTGATATAAAATGAGAGAAATAAATACAAAAAAATATGGGGCCCAATTTATGTACCGTTTTGCGCTGAGACGAGATTGAAACTAAAAATAGGGCCTGTCTCTAATGTCAGTTTTAAAGAACTTCAATTGGAAATGGACACGATTGAAACTTGAATTTGATAATTCGTTATGAGAATTGTACTCAGATACAGGTGAATTCGTGCAACTTTAACTCCGCATTATAAATTTTAATCAACAAACGCTACATTGCCATAAATCGACCTTATGCTACATAAAATAAGGCTCCAAATATACCATTGATAGAGGTGTGCAATCATTTGGTGTGTACAATGCAACGAGAGTGAATAGTTTATCTGCGCACGCGCTGCTTGTCCACAAATTGTGCTTAGATCCGTATAGAACTCAGAGATAGTATACACACGTCACGACATAAGATTCCAGGAACACTGCTTAAATGATATATTATTTTGATTGTGTAATAACAGTGAGGCTGAACTCACTTTAAAACAGCTAAAAATTATAAAAAGATTTACACTAAATAAAAATAAATAAATATTTGTGGACATTTTTATCAACATCATCTAGCCTCAAAATAAACCTAGCTTGTACTATGAGAACCAGATGACTGATAGAATACTTATCTACGTTTTTTTGTAGTAAATATATATTTAGTATACAATATAACACCCAGTGTTCAGCACACAAATGCTTGTCCTCAGTGGGGTTTGAACCCACAACCTATGTAGCACAGAAGGCAGAGCTGCTGCTTACTGAGCTGTGAGGCCACGTCAAACTGCGATGATCGTTCACACACATAGGGTGTATATTTCAGTTTTCAGGAACTGTTATTTTATATTATGTATTTTGTAACGTCATAGTAGAAGTTTTCAATAACTTTGGCTCAATGACTGAGTTTTGCCTGTGGTGGTTCACAACGACAAAGAAAACAGCACGACAAAGAATAGGACCTCTCCATCACCTCTTGCGGAAGTTGCAGACGACAAAGTAAACTAAAAAATGAACAACAAATCCTCAGATTTCGATCCATTTCTCACACCAAGTATAAAGTTGTAAATACAGATTATTTAAAATAAAATAAATCAAGTTTCTACTATTGCTAAGATTCGCACTTACCTCACCAAACATAATTAATATTTATTAAAAAAAAAATATAAGTCATAAATTTTTACAACCATGAGAACCGATTCCAGAATAAGCAGTTGATGAGGTAATAGACCATATTGCTCGTAGAACCGATAACCGCGAAATAAAGGTTCAATGCACGCTACCATGAACTGGCATTTTTTTTTATGTGACTAGCTGATTGAACAAACAGATAGCCAACCTGATGTTAAGTGGTTACCATAACCCATAACAAAGCATTGCCTCGTGCACTAATCTGCGTTCATCAACCTGAGGCATACACAAGTGTTAAGTCTCGTGTGCCTGTAAATACACTGGCACCCACACTCTTCAAATCGGAACACAGCAAGCTGCTTGGCGGCAGAAATAGGTATGGTGGTAGTACTTCCCCGGACGAGCCTTTCACTAAGAGCTCTACTACTACTAAATTGTAAAGGTTGCTGAAAATGAATGGAGCCTGTTTCCAATAGACAAATTATTTAGGGAGATTTTGCTGAGATTAGTTTTTGATAACCATTAATCTCGTAAATAATGATTATTATAAGAAAAAAACCATTTATTAATTTAGAAATTGTATTACAAAGTTTTCTAAGAAACGTTCCGTTTGTAATTTGATGCGCTTCAACAGAAAAATAAATTACATTTTATAATGTTGTTGACACACCGTTGCTTCAATTTGATGCTTCATCTCGATCGTAAAATAAAATTATGATGTTTTAAGCCTCTTCTAGTTTTAAAGCTTGTTAAGTGTTAGTTGGATTTTAAAAGGCAATAATAAATTTACGGCTCTATAAAGTCACAGGCCAGTTAAGCCTTTTCGTCTTCAACTTATGTATACTAATGTATAGTCAAAATCATTATTATATTATTATATAGAATCTTACATTTTTTGGTATTTTCTTCGTACTAGGTGAGTAGACTGGTTTTCGCAAACAGGAGTCTGCTGGTGGGACGTGATGAGTGGTGATAGCTACTAGATGATGTCCAGGAAAGCCAGCAGCTTTATTATGCCAATAAAAACCTCTGTAGGTGCTACTGTTTTATCAAGCTAGTATGAGGAGCACGGTGAGGTTCTACGCTGCTGCACTCCAGGAGAACAAGTGTGTTTATTGGAATTTGAATGAATTAAAATTAGAAGCAGCATGAAGAAGAAGAAAAAACTTATTAAACACCATTACACACGATGAAAGTCCGTGAATAGAAAAGGTTCAAAATCGACCTTCTAAGAAACGTATAGGGGATATGTCCAGCTGTGGACTTTAATAAGCTAGTAGGCCTCTTTGACTACCAGTGGACTACCACTCCAACTACCCGATGTCGTCCAGGAAAACCAACAGCTCCTTTATGCCGGTGCAGATCTCTGTAGGTGCTCCTGGTATTTCAAGGTGGTGTGCACGGTGAGACACTACCCTACTGTACTCCAGGAATACAAACGTGGCTATTTCCATTATCGTCATAACATGTTATGCATGGACTGTTGGTATCACTCAGTGTGAATAAGGGCTTAGTGGCTTGTAACAATTTCGGGTATAAGGCAGATTCTGTCAAATTTCAGGACTTTTTGGAAGTGTCTTGGGTTTAGAATCGGGAAAGCCTTACTTGTATGCCAGTATCCTTACTTACCAGTCTAGTTTTGTTGTTGTTTAGATCCAGGAGCAGGTTAAAGGCGAGGATATTATTGGCTCCGATTATGTTGGTTACAATTCCGAGCTTCTTTTATCCAAAACATCAGCTTCGTCGTTGCTTTTAGTCATGGGTTATGTATGTGGACTCTATTTTGAGGACAAGACCTGTGCATTCGGAATTCTTTAGGTTTGATCTATCTCCAGCAAAGAAAAGGTCCTCTGCTGGGCTCCCGATGATGATGATCTGCCAATAAATAAACTTGAACTAATGTCATGTTGAAATTACCGCAGGTTACATGAGCGATCACGCCCAAAAGGTACTTTAGAGAAAGCTTTTATTTTCAATTTGGCCTTTGATCCTTCTGAATTACCTCGACTAGACTAAAGTGGAGTCATATAATTCCTTAAACGCTTATCCGAGCTTAGCTTTTCATGAAAATATTGATTGATAAGATGTTTGTTTAGATTAAATATTTTTTAATAAAAACCCATTGGGGCAGTACCTTCATTGATAAAGGGTCATTTTTACTTTAATTTAAACGATAATGCCAAATCTAAACTAAAATATGCAGCATAACCGTACGCTACTGGGTACTAACCTAATTTTATTAATTTTTTTAAGCTCTTTGACGTAATTTTTACATTTTTCATTTTTATTTATTCAGACACTTATAAAGTAAGACACATGTGACATTACTCCATGCCTACTTATTCTAAACTACAAACTGATTTTTATAATGCACTTAAACTTTTAAGAGACGTTATGACAATGATTCTGTCCTTCATTTGTTTTAACTTAACTCAAGAATTAAACTCGATTCAAAATCTTATCCTGATTATTTGTTTAACTCCAGTCCTATTTAAATGGCAATTTTAATTCTTTATAAAGAACAGAATTAATCTAAACATTCATGTCAAGACAGAATGAACAGTCTTAGTTTATACCAAGTATGTTGATAACAAACTGATCAACTCCCCGATAAAGGATCGCTTGATTGACTTGCCGACGACGCGACAAATTACTAATAAGATTTAGACTATGCGTTGCCTTTATATCAGTCAGTCAGTCAACAGTTAAGATAAAGAATCTTATGCTTTTTATATACAAATGAATTTGTGCTTGGCGATAGCCGAACAGATTGTATTCGAATCAGGAGACTGAACCAATTACTCAATAATAGCACTTATCTTTGAAAAATCGCTACAAGCAACAAAGAGCCGGATTTGATTCAATACGACATTTAACACCGTATTTAGCTACTATTGTTATAGATTTTAGCATATCGATGAATATGTAATACGATTGACTATTGGCCAGTAGCTTTACCCACTTATGATCATTAGAATCGATAAAGATATTATTGATCGAACAGAGTGAGTTTTATGAGTTTTAGTGATAAATAAATTATTATTAGTAGAAGTTTTGCTCAGCGCCATCTGTTTTAAGTTAAAGAAAGCTTGTGACATGGGAACCAGATTATTAAATAATTATTATTTATTTTTTGAACACGTTTTTAAAGTACTTTGAATTTTAGTTTGTTATGTAGGATTTAAAAGATTGATTTATACCATGCCATGCCACAAGCTTAATATTAATCTGTAAAAAAATAAATAAAAATAAATACCTATTTGTGGACATTTTTACACAACATCATCTAACTCAAACTAAGCATAGCTTGTACTATGGGAACCCTATGACTAATACAACACTACTTTTTGAAATTTAGAATATAACAGACACAGAACAAACATCTATTTTCATCGCACAAATGTTTGTTGTTTGTTATCGGTGGGGATCGAACCCACCACCCACAGAAAACAGGACTACTACAAACAGCATCTAACCCTAGAACTGTGAGGTCAGTCAATGTCTAAACTATTACCATCTCTTATTAGGTATAAGGTAGTAGTAGTAGTATTAAGTAATATAAAATCAAAATAACGTTTTTAATAACGTTACTAGCGGCCGCTCGCAGCTTCGTCCGCGTGACAGTTTTTTCCCGTTCCCGTATTTTTTTTGGGTTAATAAATAGCCTATATGTTAATCCAGGTTAAAATCTATATTTTTTCCAAATTTCATCCAAATCGGTCTACTGGTTAGAGCGTGAAAGAGTAACAAAAATCCATCCATCCATCCATTCTTACAAACTTTATAATATTAGTAGGATAACGTTGCCTTTCTTCCATACTTACTTCCACTTACTTCCATGCTTATGTAAATACTTTAGCCTTCCGATGTCATAAGTATGGAAGTAAGTAAGTACCTACATAGCACTGTAAGGTGGAGTCTTACCCAGTGAAAGACATAGGAAGGCTAAAGGCCAACCGTTCTCCAATCTCATAAAAAGTTAACATTTTACTCAACTTTGCTCTCGTTAACTAGCCTTGCTCGAAATTGTAATTACAAAGTGCAATTTCGGGCTAAACCTTTGAGGGGTTATTTTAATTTATTATGCATAAAGTTGTAAAGGTTACTTGGGATGTCGTCACAGTCATATAATCAGACATAATTTAATAAGAGCTTTACGGCCGGCCAACTAAGAGTTGAAAGTAGTTGCAATTACATAAATAAACAATATAATATTAGCTGAGATTCAACACAGGGGTCAAACTTAGCAATTTTAATATTTTGGCAACCAGGCCTTCCAGCGTGAGCTTTTATAGCACGACTGCAAACTGTCAAAACGACGCCTAACACCCGGAATAAATATTTGCAGATCGTACAAACATTCATACTAAGGCGGGAATCGAACCCGCAACCTCCTGCATCGCAAGCGGACATTCGCTCGCCGCGCCACATCAGCCGTCATTATTTAATTAAGTAATTTATTTGATAAAAATAGAAAATATTAAACTATACCAAACCAAACACACAGCAGATATAAAATATGATGTTTGTTTTTGTATTGTGCTTTTCTTAATATAGGTATATAGTTTAAAATTAATACATAGTAATAAATCTCAACATAGATAAACTACAAAACATTTCTGCATTTATCTAAGGTAGAACAGACAGCGTTTTTGTTCAGAGCGCACGTGCCAAATCACCGATATAATAGGTACCTAGAACCTTCAACTCTCCGATTGAATGAAGGAGTACAGTCAGACAGAAAACTTTCGAAAATGCATTGGTAAAATTTAGTAGTAGGTTGATGAATATACTCATGCTATTTTATTCAAAGCAAAAATGCTGCAAAATTATAGCCTACACCTAAAAATATTTAAAACTATAAAAAATCTTTATTAGTAATCATGCTTTAATAATTTTTGCATAAACACCCTCCGTTGACCTAGACACGTTTTAGGTGACCCAGATGACACGATCAGGTGGAATGCGGTGGAGGTCGTTTCATCAGCCGGACACAGGAAACACTCCACAATCACACCGACCCCAGCGGCAGGGTCGAAGACGTCTCCCCGTTAAAGCTTCTTCAGGCAACAGCCCAAGCCGAGGTCCATACCTAAATGGTGCCTCTGTGCTCGTTACCAATAAAACCATTTTGTTAAACTAATACAAAAAGTTAAAAATCGAAAATTCTTTCAATTTAAAAAAAAATTAACGACGTCTTTGAATGATGAAGATGACTGTACTTCAATGTACAGTAGGTACACTCCGATCTTGATCACCGATCTGCCTCTCGTTTTCACTGTGAGCGGCCGACGTCCGAAGGTCAGATTGAAATTAAAAGTGTTTTAGTATCTGATTACGGACTTATTACGTTTTGAACTAGGCGTCCAAAGGCTTCCTGTCTAAAAAATAAAATGTATTGTTTGCAATAAACACAATTTGTAACCTTAGATTGACCTTAGACTGCTGGTGGTCTAGTGGTGACCCTGTCTTCTGAACAAGTTTGTGGGTTGTATTAAATTTCTTAGTGGTGAGTTAAAAAATATATTTACGAAATATCAGTCCTTATAAAATGGTGCAGTAATAGTAATAGTATAAATCAGACATTCTAGCAGTGGTGATGATATCAGTCCTTATAAAGTTATACATATGGTGCAGAATCACATCGTATAAATCAGTCATTCTAGCAGCGGTGATGAGATTGCAATCTGTCATGTCTAAAATATGAGTTTTTAAAAAACTGGGCACTATATGAAGTACAAGTAAGGGACCCTTTACGAAGGTCCCTTACAATGTTCAAAAGGATACCCTTTGGATATTTAGTAGAGCTCTTAGTGAAAGGTTTGGCAGGGAAGTACTACCACTATCCTTATTTCTGCCGCTAACTAGCTTGTGTTTCGGTTTGAAGGGTGCGGTGGTGCGGAAGGTGCCGGTGAAATTACAGGCACACGAAAGGCAACTGCATGCTCAGGGTTAATGGACGCAGAGTAGTGCATCGTAGGGTACGTTTCTTCTTACATCAGTAATGAGTATGAAAAAAAATATATATTATGGTTCTGAGGGCTTAGGCAATGTAAAATAAATACCTTTAATAAATAACTTTTCAAAATTGACTTTGACTTTGACTGTCAGCGTTTAAGGCCACGGTTAGACGACGTGAAGAATTTCGTCGTACGGCTTGACAGGAATTTGAACGTTATCACTTAGAACATAGATATCAACGCAAAACCTGTATAAACACGTCCTTAAAGTCCACTAGACTGCTAGATTGCTGGTACTGCTAGACTCTTAGTCAAAGGCTTTACAACAATGTCTCTGATCCTATTTCAGTGTATATTTTGGGACCTTTTGTAACTAATTTTAAGATTTAGGTTAGAAACGGTCGTCTAGAAGAAATCACTGTGCGGGATAAGACCGCCGATTGTAGGGCTTTGTCCATGATTATATCTATGTTAAGTGCACATTTTTTTACATAAGTTAGCCATCAATATATAATAATAATAAATCTTTATTTCAGACAGCTTACAGGTCCATATTAAAGAAATACACAAATACACACAGAGAAACGAAAAGAAAACAGTCAATACACAATTAATCCTAAATAAAAACTATTTGACTAAGCTATTAGTTGCATAGGTTACAGTCTTAACCCAGTGTGGCAGTATAGGGCTGTCAAACTTAATAAAGAAACTTTGAAATTTGAAATTTTTGAAATTTGAAATATTTTTGTAATTAAACGCGGAAAGGCATGATTCAGACGGGCCGGGAGCAAGGCCAGAGAGCGGAGGTCGTGATATCTTTACATCATGTTAACCAACCACGCCTCTTGCTTATTGTTATACTAATCTATCTTTTTAAACTATACTCTAGCTTAGATCGCGATGGGGTGACGTCAGTCTTCATGAGGATTTTGCATTGCTGAAGAAATAGTACAGTTTTCATTGTCTGACGATCCTTACAGCGCTACTGAACAAATAGTAAGTGTGGAGGGTGCTTAACCGGTATTAGTTATACAATGTGGGTGCCGGTGTAACTACAGGCACATGAGACTTAACACCTGTATGCCTCAGGTTGATGGACGCTGAGTAGTGCATCGTTGGTGACGTTCCTAACGACGACGGCAATGCTTTGTTATAGGTGATGGTAACCACTTAACATCAAGTGGACCATCTGCTAGTTCTATCAAAAAAATATTAAGTGTGGATGGTGCATAACCGGTATTCATTAGACAACAGGTTTTACAAAAAGTTAAAAATAGTAGGTAATGCTGAATTTGTGGGCATTTTATAAACCAGTTAATATTATAACGGCAATGATCTTGCAACCGGTCACGTTTGACAAATATTCTTATATAATTATATATATTGGGGCTAGATGATGCTGTGTGGATTGTCCAGCATTATTATTATTATATTAAAATTACGTTGTTAATAATGATAAGATACACAGTAGGTCACATAGAAAGATATCATAATCATCAGTTTAATTAAGTGAAGAAGTCCACTACTAGACCTTTGTCTACAGGCCTCTCCCACACGTTTTGAACCTTCTTAAGGCGCGTCTATGCTGCGCGGAAGATTCCACGCGGACGCCGTGCTGTTGAGAAAGCCAATACCGAGTATCGTTACTATATTTTAGATTACAACGTTCAAATTCCTGTCAAATGGCGAACCCACGCGAAATCATTCACGCAGTATAAACGCACCCTTATCCACTGACTTTCAATCCAGCTTCTTCCTCGCTGGTTTTGGTAAGTATGTATTCAACTAATCAACCAAAACCAAGAGACGAATCCTCAAGACGTTACCTATTTTTTGTAGTCTTCATAACCTGGTTTGTAAAACCAGAGAAATCTTGTAACAAACTTTAACCATAGTGTAAAATGCAATGACATTTCGCAATCGTCTCAAAAATAACTAGATCATTGTGCGCGTGCGCGAAACAGGCGCGGTCACTGCCGGTGCATGCTATTGCATCCGAGGTGCTGTACCGTGGAAAAGTGGTTTTGATACTTTGAATCATGACTTGTTGGACGAGGACGAGATAAATTGAATATTACGATATGAAGAGTCTATAGTCTCTTTAATGAACAGCGGCGATGGGGTCGCAACCTGTCACTTATGGAATAATAACTAATGCAAAATGTGGGTATGTACCAAATGTACTATCTGGACGTACCTCTGATTACCCCTCTTAGACCTCCTCGAGGAATCTTGAGTAGGTACCTGATATTAAGATTATTATTATTAGAAACCTTGTTGGGAAGTCGCATTAGAAGTATTACTTCAAAAAAAAACTAGCATGTTTAGTAATACACGTTGCAAATTCAAACGGTACATTCTTCATCAGCGCATTCCTCTATCACAATACATCATACAGGAGAACTGCCGCACTTAGCCTAGTAACAGCAGCAATCTTGACGTTACCTGACGAAATTACGGGGTCATCTATCCGGGCACTAATTGAGACAGTTTAGTTCAAGACACTGGCCGGCACTGGCATCCGTAAATTGGACGTTTAAGGTGAAAGTCAGGCCATCTCGGCCCTATGTGGAAATGTTAAAGTTCATTGTGGCTCCCGTCATGTTGCGATCGGTCGCTCCGGGGTGCAAGCTGTGGACTTGTGCTCGTGCGCAGTCTCGGTGAGGACGATGCATTCACTACTTAACGCAAAACGAAAACGTTTGATAGCACAAGCCAAATATATCGAATTACTATTATATTACAATAATACCATCTTTATTGTAGTAAACCCATTTGATTAAGTACTTATCTACACGAACTGATTTTGAATTATCACCGAAATACTAATACACCGAAGTATTAACAAAAATCCAATGCACAAATAGTATTTCAAGTATATTTTTACATAATACTTACTGATGAGTGAACTTACCTTTACCTATCTTATATTAATGTCATTTGGGATAATCTGGACCACAGCTTATGTTTTTCCAGGAGACAGAGCCTTAGTTTACTGTTAGAAGTATTTTATTACGGTCGATAAATATTTTTTTATAATATAGATATATCTAACTTAAATGTTTACAAGTATCAAATAATTATAAATATAAAATAGCAGCAAAAACTAAATAGATTACTTTAGATTAGGACAGCATTCTTTACAAATAGAATGAAGGAAGTTATTTCAATTTATTAAGTAGGAAGAATAAATGTTATGCAAATTATTCGCGATTCTGCATTGCGATCTAATTTTGTTTGCTTCCATTTAATATATGCGTTTGTAAGGCAAGCGATTTAATTTGTTATGTTTAATATATTAAAAAACGGTTTCGATATTTTATAGTAAGTACCTAATTAATATTAAAATGTATTTTTACAATCTCGTTAATTGCTTTTCAATTGATTTAACAAGAATTATGTTATTTACTGTACGGAAACAGGTCGGGTAAGTACAAAAATTACAATTTACAAAGTTTCCATCACAATTTGTGACAACCGAGCAAAGTTGTTATTTGCTCGGTCTTCTCTGCTGTAGGTTGTGGGTTCGATCCTCGCTGAGAGCAAACATTGGTATGATAAACACAAATGCTTGTTCTGTGTTACACTGTGTTTTTTGTGTTTTTACAAAAAAAAATACGTAGTAGATTATCTGCTAACTACCGATTTATTTAAAATTGCTGAAACAATAGTCATATTATAGCGTCAAAGGACAAATTCTATATTAATGTTCTGTATTTTTACAAAAAATCGGAACTATAATGCCGAAAGCTATTAGTATAATCGCGAGTTTCCCAATACCACGAACAGATCAAAATGGTGTAGTGTCCATGCAATCTGATTTACGCGCCGTTCTATTCCTGAAGCAGTCTGTTTGCCTTTTTAGGAATGCTAATTCTAGCGCATATTATTCATAGCCAGTGTCTCTGTAAATTTGTTTATGGCACATTAGAGGGACCTTAAGCAGATAATTATGCTTTTATTTATGGCAAATTATAAATTACCTTAACAAAAACCATCATAAAAAATAATTATTTTAATTATAAAGTTAATTTTAAACTTGTAAGCACTAGTAATAATTAATTAACATGGTATTTATAAGTTTTTATGTCATTTGTATCATTGAACTTAATTTGGATAAGTACTAATTTATTATTTTAATAAAAATTCAGTATTTTTTTTTATTTGTATTAAGACAAGTGCTGGTAACATAATTTGCAATTAGATAACATAATTTTAGAAACACCCACTCAATAAACGAGATATCACCATCACTATAGGTTTTGAACGTGGTTTCATTTGCGAAAAAAATAACTTGTACAGGTTTTCTAATTAAGTAAAATAGAATCTCCTATAGTGAAAACGTTTACGTCAAGTTATTTTTTTCAACTTTGTAACCTTTGTATGTTTATAGAAATCGAATTTTGGGAAATCTCTTTTAAGTAGGTACTACACCTTTAAACCACAAACCTTTTTTACACCATGAAATATCTACCCTAAATATATCGTCTCTATGACCAACCGTTAAGGCTGTAATAAGTCAGACTAGACAGTCAGAATAGAGATTCCTATTATTGGTATATAGCTCAACGCTTGCTACTGTAATAATTTGAAATGAGACAAAATAATGTGTACCAAATATAAAAATAAACTGTTTTAATATTCACACGCTACAATAAAATTATATTTCTTGTAGTTAACCGTTATATCCTAAAAAGTATTCTATATTCCATCTTAGTTTTAATGAATTCAAAGTAAGCAAATTACTGGTTCAAATACTGATGTTCACGTTGCTGCACATTGCTGCAATGTGAACATCAGCATTTGACGGTAAAAACGGTGCTAGTGCTTCCCCAAACGAACTACTTACACTAGCTACTAGATCACGATATAGCTATAGACTAAGAACTAGATTTTAGGGTTCCGCTATTGCTGTGCTTTACTTTTTAGGTAGAATTAAATATAACACACACATTCACCCTCGCACATCCACTTTATATCTCACTAGCGGTCCGTCCCGGGTTCGCACGGGTTTTAGTAAGGATCCCAAATTTTTTGAAAATGTAATATAGCCTATGTCACCCGGGGATAGTGTAGCTTCCCAACGGTGAAAGAATTATCTATCACCGTTATTTATTATTTATTATTATCATCAGCACGTTGTATAAAAAAAAAAAAAAAATCGGTCCAGTAGTTTCGGAGCCTATTCAATACAAACAAACAAAGTTTTCCTCTATAATATTAGTATGATTACACCACTACATACACAGTATCTCCTGTTGCCCAGACTCTTAAGTGACTGGTATTCTCTGGAGAATCTAACTCTCATGATCTCTTTCATACATCACTACACCTACACAAACTAACACTTACCATGACTAATATGTACAAACACTGTGCTAAATCATGTAAACTGTGCACATTTTTTTTGTTATATCCTATTTATTAATATTATAAACGCGAAAGTTTGTAAGTACAGATGGATGGATGGATGGATGGATGTTTGTTACTCTTTCACGCTCTAACTAGTGGACCGATTTAGATGAAATTTTGAATAAATATAGATTGTAACCTGGATTAACATATAGGTTACTTTTTATTCCGAAAAAATAACGGGAACGGGAAAAAACTGCCACGCGGGCGAAGCTGCGAGCGGCCGCTAGTCTGTTATATTGTACCAAACACTTGAAAATTGGAAAATAAATGTCAATGTGGCTGCAACGCAGTTTTATATTTCTGCAGTCAATATCACTCCACTTGTTTACTGTTACTATGTAACCTCAGTTTCAAATCAATATTTGGTATTTGTATTGTATAATTTTATCGATGTAAAGCAACATTTTTATACACGCACAAACAAACATTACATATATTTAGTGGCAAGGATTGTACAGCTCGTCCATCTCGTTCATCGTATGTAGGTAATTGATTTGATTACTCGGCCATAAATCGTTAATTGCCGAGACCTTTGCGAATGAATGTCAAGGTTTCGCAAAATTAGCAATTGTCTATGACAGTATGTAATTTGAATAAATCTTTAGACATAATGTAATCTTCTTGTCTTGCGTGCAGACTTATGTCAAAACTGTAGTGACTGACCCTAAGAATATGGAAAGTTTCTTATTCTATGGTCTGACCCTTTATAGTCCATATTCTTTGGTCTGACCCGTATAGGCTACGTACTTATGTCAATGTCAAATGTTTTCATAACTGTCACACATGGTGACAGTGTGTAAATACCGCCCTTATAAATAAAGAGTAATCTGTCTGTTCCTATGCCACGGTGTTTTACTAATTGTGCCCTACAAACCCGATATTTTCCAAAAACTTAATATATATAGTAAGTACCGCGTTAGCTGTATACAATATAGTACTGGGTTCATTATTAGATGTTGTTTTTTTTAATCGAGTCAGTGTCTTTTGTGAAGATACTTCATTTTTAATACGCGTCTCAGTACAACTTAAAAACCCAAGCGCGACTGTTCAGACCAAACCTGCTGACCTTGCATATTTCATATTTGACAATTTGTCATGTAAACCTACCATGTTTGCCTACATGATAAAAAAAGGTTTAAAGCATTTCGTATAAATTATTTATTTTACAAAATTTGGTAAACACAGCCTATCTTAACATTAGAACAAACTACTTATTTAAAGACTTAGAACCACTTATTGAACGTAAGCTTATAGTTGGGCTCCCATGAGCTCTTGGGTATGTAAGGTGAGACTGACTTTGAGAGCCCAGCACTGAAGTCGAGTGAGGAGTCTCTGTCACGAAAAACGTTCAGCTTGCCCATTGCAGAATAGTCAGTCTTGTCAAAGAGAGGTGTGCGAGCAATGTTCACGCCAGCTCCGATCTTGTCTCTGAAAATAGATAAATAAATGAAAACCCAGCAGTAACCCCCTGACGTAGATGAGCCATAATAATATTTATTCTGGGTGCTCTGGGTATTTTCTATGTATAATAAAAAATATCTATGTATGTAATGTATTGTATTAAGTATATCAGTCATCTAGTACCCATACCACAAGCTCTGCTTAGCTTGGGGCTAGATGATGCTGTGTGGAGTGTCCAGCATTATTATTATTTATCTTTATACTTCAATGTAAACTTCTTCTTTGTAGAAACTACGAGAACTTCCAGACTAAGGCTAAATACAAATTGCAGATGACAGCAGAAGTCACAGAACTTTAGAGAAAATTTCCGTCCACATGAGCTATCTAAAACGTTGAGATATCCATATTATTAATAATACTAACTTGAACATGTAGTCAGCACCACCACCGTAGGTGTTAAAGTTGGGGACTTGGGGTGAATTTGGTAAAATGCGTGCTGCGAACGCGTTAGCGTTCAACTTGTGGTTGCCGTTGTCGAAAAGGTTCACGTTAGCGGCAGCTGCTAGTCTGTCAGCTCCGGGCAGCTTAGAGCTGGTAAGCATCAGACTGTGGCCATTTCTGGAAATTATAGAGGAGTTAGTACAAATATTTTACTAGATCAACAGATAATTTAGTACGTCAACAGTCTAAATGAGTATACTGCTGAACATAAACCTTCTCTATTTATTACGTCTTATTAATTAATTAAAATAATGCTTTCTCTTACATGTTGTCAAGTGCCAATCCAGCGGTCTTTCCAGCCATTTGGTGGTTTCTATCAAAGTCTACAGCTCCAATAGCACTGAGGGCATTAGAATCGCTCTGTACTAGCGGTATCTTTAGGTTGGCTCCAGACGTTCCATCAGGGTTTGTAGACACGCTACCGTGGACTTGACGACGCATGCGTCCTGTCCTTATCGGAGCCAAGTCATCTGCTTGCTCACTATCAAATGCTTCAATTGGTAGTAGATAGTAACCATCTTCGTCTTCTAAAACGATATGCCGAGCACTGACACACACCAGCGCTGCTGCGGCAATCAGTAACTTGAAACTGAACATCGTGTTTTTTGATTGTGTTTTAGTGTGATGCACTGGAATACTTGTTGTAGAATGATGACCAGGAATTAGAAGCTGTCTCTTTATATACCTCAACTTTAATTCCAGAGGAATCCCCGTTGCGCTAAAGTACTGATAGCGTACTAGTAGGTACAAGCAATTGATACATACATACTATTACCGGCGCAATGGCGATAAGCAAACGCATCTGTTGGGTCGTAGTTCCCCGTTTGGATGATACCTAATTATTATTAAAGTAATAAATATTTTCCTTGTAAGAAATACGATTACCTACTAAGTATCTTTTTGAATAATTATATTTTTTGAGCACTGTAATAAGTAAATAAATGGAGAGAACAAAAACTACATTTGGCCACGACCGATGTGGCGCGGCGGGCGAATGTCCACCTGCAACGCAGGAGGTTGCGGGTTCGATTCCCGCCTTGAGATAAATGTTGTAGCTTACTGTATTCCGGTTTGAAGGGTGTGGGTGCCGGTGTAATTACAGGCACACGAGGTTTAACACCAGTATGCCTCAGGTTGATGGGAGCAGAGTAGTGCATCGTAAGGGCACGTTTATAATGAGCATGGCCTGCGAGGCAATGCTCTATATAATAGGTAGGTAATAGGTAAGGTATGTAGGTATTACCTATAGGTAATGGTAACCACTTAACATCCGGTGGGCCATCTGCTTGTTCCATTAACAAGTCACATAAAAAAACAAAAAATAAGATACGATACAACACCCAGACCGACAGAATAACAAATACCTCTGTTCATCACAAAAATGATTGTTCTCGTTTAGGATCAAACCCACAACCATCAGCGCAGAAGGCAGAGCTACTACAAACTGAGCTGTACAGGTTACTATCCAACACTATACGTTTCTCAAACTTAATTTAATTTCCTTAAGTTTGTAGAATTAATGGTTCTTACTGGTATGTCTAATTATATGAGCAATACACAGGCACTCTGTTATTATAACTAAACTCGTTACTTTACAAACGAGAATAAAATTACTAGACCTCACGCTGGGCAGAGATGTAAAAGCTTTGGACCTAATAACAGGAATAAGCCGGCTTTTTGATGAAAAAGCCGGATAAAACACCTGTTGTGTGTAAATATTACATCTATGGGTATTCTGTCCGGATTTTTTTGCTGGTTCAGCCGTTTTACCACAAAATTGAACCGGAATGCGAAATAAAACTTATGTAAACACTAACATTAATTATTCATGCTTAGACTAGCAAAACGCGCGCTACTTTGTCCGCGTGAAGTTATTTTCATATAAATTTCAACCGTTACTTTACCCGTTCAAAGTTTGAATTTCGGAATTTCCGTTCTTAGTTCATAAATATACCCTGAAAACTGAAAAGCCTCTAAGACCAGTTGTTTAGACTGTGCGTTGTTTGTCAGTCGGTCACGACAAAGATTCTTACAGTTGGTATAGACAGATAGATTTATGATTTTAGCAAAACGTTTGCATAAGATATACGAACTAACTTATTTTTTTATGTATTCAACTTTGTATAACCCTTATTTATTCTTTTAGAACCCACAGTGCTTAGTAAATATCTATTGTATCATTCGAAATACCACTTGACCATCATCTTAGTCATCATCTCTTTAAATATTGTATAAGTAGATAAAAATAGTAGATAAATGTTTAAGTTTCACTAACAAAATAATCCTGAGTCGAATAAAAAAATTTATCATAATTTTTTTTTAATTTTTTACATGTTTTATTGTGGTTCTAAACAGCTTTTTCTGTTTTGAAAGGTTTTCCGGCTTTTTTCTTAAACTCTAGTTGGGGTCAATTAAACTGCAGGCTTTTTATTGTGCTTTACTAACTGGTAGTTAGTTTTTACACGCATTTTACACGCCGCTTATTCAAATTAATTTTTAATTGAAGCGTTCATTACAAACCTAATTATAATGTGATTTCAATAAATTTTCACCATTGTAGAATGTTTAATAGTAAAATATATATGTTTTTTAAATTTATGTTTAAACAGTCGACACAGCTCAATCAGAGTAGCTCTGTTTTCTGCTCGGTTATGATCCTTCAAGGTTTGAGAGCTTTGACAGTGCGCACATATTTTTTGCGAATAGCAAAATCCATTGGTGGGATCCGGATTTGAACCTACGATTTTAGGATCAGAAGGCAAGGTCGCTCCCGCATTATACCACCGATGCTCTGTAGTAATCATGTGTAGCGGTTTGTAAACGATTAATTTTATGATGACAATAATTTCGTAACATGAACTATTAGCAACGGCTTCTGGATTTGTACGCAGATGCTCTCATCTCCATTGTTCGGATATGTTCGGCCCTATTTGAGCCTGTTTGAGTCTCATAATACAATAATTTTATATTTCGAACGAATAGCTAACTGTTTATCTGTACCCTCCTAATACATGACATTTGGAGTCACACGGTACGGGTTATTAATCAAGTGAACAACCGAGTTGACGGTAGCCCCTCTGTACATTGTAACTTGAACAATTATTTCAAAACGCTACTTGACCTCAAAGGCAATGTACAAAAATTAACTAGAACGTTATTTATGAGTCTCGTTCTAAGATAACTCTGATATTATTAACTCATCGAGCTGCTACGCTAAAATAGGTGCCGTATTTATAGACGAGGCTCTATTTTCGTATTTTTAAAGCTGAGATATGATTGAAATAAGATATGATAGAGTTTGACTGTTGAAATTGGGCCTGACTAAAATTACAAGTCTTGAAGAATAGTATTTGAAGATTGGCATGGTCGAAATTTGAGTTTAATGATATTTGTTACGAGAATTGGGCTTGTGATAAACAATGTATCTAAAACGATTACCATAGTCCGTTTATAGTTCAGTGGTAGGTTTTTAGCTATGAGTCCTTTGCAATCAAAACATTGTATATGAGGCCAGACAAGATCGGTCTCAAAATCTGTCGAAGGCCTATGTTCAACAGTGAATGTCCTAAATTATGTTTTGAAATAACGATGTTGAGGCGATTCTAAACCTTTTTTCAATTTACATTTTTCAGCTCAATTTCGAATTGATAATCAGTTATCGTAATCAATTTATCTGTTCAAGCGTGGCTAAGTCACAAACATTACCAAACACAGACTTTTTGGACACTTCTCATTGATAAACTAGTAAAATAACAAGAGAGAAAAGTTTAATGTTTAATCATAAAAAATTGACATTTTAAATAAAAACTTTTCGCTCGTTTTTTACTTATCAACATCATTATCAGCCTGTAGAAGTCCTATGGACATATTATACGTTTCCAAGAAAGACAGTTTTGAGCTTTTTTCATCCACCAACTTTCCGTGATTTTAGCAATGCCATCAATACATCGTGTGAGAGGACGGCCTGCTTCATCTTCCTGACCGTGCTTGCCATTCGAGAACTTTTATAACCCAGCCGCTATTGGTTCTACGAGCTATAAGGCATGCCCATACATTTTTAGTTGTGTATGCTCTAAAATAAAGATTAGCCCCCGAATACTCAAACGCAACTTAGATTTAATCACGACTCAAGTGATGAATTTTTGAAAGACTTTCATTGCAAACTGTTAAAAAATCACGACTTGAGACGTAAACTTAAACTTAATACACTACACTAAATGCGTACCTACTTACTTAGTTTTGTTAAGATTACTTTTCTTTTAGTTTACATACTGTTTTTTATTCTTTTTCCGTTTGCTTTTGTTGGTTTTTTTGTGTAATCGTTCCTTTAGCGACAATTAATAAAATAATAGCTTCGTGTTTGTACACGAAGCCTACTTTGTAGTAGGAATCTGTTATTGGCAGTAAGTGTTGTTTATAAGTTTTAAGTTAATATCTCTAAGTGCTGTTGATTCTATGATTAATAATAAATAATAAATAATTAAATAATCAAGTTTAAGTCGCGTTTGAGTATTCGGGCATAAGACTTATCAAAGTTTAAATAAAGTTATGAACTATAAACAAGACCCCAGTTATGCAAGCTTGGTGAGTAGTACAGTAAGCGCGGGCGCAGGCGACCTCCTGGCCCGATCGCTATCTGATACCGAATACCGAGGACCGAGATATAATTATAACATAAGATGAAGGACATTGTATGAATTGGACAGCCTTTGTTCTGATGTGATGGAGTTGAAGAACAACATTGCTTACACTTAATAGAAGTAATAGAGTTCTTTGTTAATAGGCTCGTCCGGGGAAGTACTACTACCGTACCTATTTCTGCCGCCAAGCAGTGATGAACACAAAGTTCTGGTTTGAAGGGTGTCGATGAAATTACAGGCACATGAGGCTTAACATCACTATGCCTCAGGTTGGTGGATGCAAGGTAGTGCATCGTAGGGTACGTACCTAAAGTGCGTGACCTATAAGGCAATTCTTTATTATAGGTGATAATTACCACTTAAAATCAGGTGGGGCGTATGCTTGTTCTACAATAAGTAGCGTAAAAAAGCAGTAAAAATGGCTCGAAAAATACGAAAAATACCCGAAAACACAAACATAAACAACAATGCAGAAAGTTGCTATTCTAAATACATGTGGGATTAATGAATATTTTTGCAGAAAAAAACTCTTGTGCTCTCTTGTGTATCAATATAATAATAGCAAACATTTATATAACGCCATCTAGCCCCAAGCTAAGCAAAGTTTTTACTATGACACCAGACAACCATACGCTTGGTTTTTTATAAGTGACAGGTTGCAAGACCATAGCTGCTGCTACAATTCTTACTGATTTCTTCAAGATGTTTTCCATCACCGTTCAATACCGCACATATTTTTTTCGTATAAAAATCTGTTGGTGCACGACCGGATCTATTTTAACCCACGATCTTATAGATGAAGCCGGGGTTAATCTCACTAAACCACCTGTGTTCTACCGGTTTAACTTTTAATTGGAGGAATGAGACCCGTACTTCCTACAGTCAAAGGCGATGGATTGCCAAAATCAAAAATAAAAGTCCTCAATATGTAGGAATTTTTATTTGCAGCCAGTCCAAATCTTCATCTGTAGGCCTCGGAACATGTTTCTTTACAAGCACGCCTGAAAATGAATAACAGGTCATTCATTTCGGGGTTTGTCCTGTGGTGGTCTAGGCCTAGTAAGAGACGGCTAAAGGAACAAACTAGGTGATGGACAGTATTTTATTTTGTACTGTACTCCAATCCACCGGCCAAGCATGCCAAGCATGGTGACTATGAAGTGTTGAACACAGCAATGCAAGTATTACTGAAAGTTAAACCAAAATGAAAAAGATAGTAATTCCCTATACGAACTCTTTCGAAAAGAGCTCTATTACTTCTAGCTAAATAAATTTCCAAACACACGACCTTTGTTTTAAATAGGATCTGGCACAAAAAAAATGGCTTGTTGTTAAACTAGCTATAAGTTTTAAAGATGATGATGATACCTTTTTTAATCAGTTCGATAACTTCGTTAATATTCCGGTTGCCATGGACGGGACCCGGGTTAGATATTATTAGTTGGGGCGGATATTGGTTTGTAGTAGCGTGATTTCCAGCACACTCTGAAAATAAATCTTTACTGACATCACTGATCTCAACTCAGTTGGTGGCTCCGCCCTAAGTACTGAAAATTGTGGGCTCGATTTCCACCGAAGACAAACGTTTGCGTGTAAAAAATAATAAGCTTGTATCTAAAATAAAACTTATCAAACTATTGTTATCAAGTTTTGTAATATCTGGTTCCTATAAATCCGCCTTGGGGTTTGTGCGATCTACAAATATTTATTCCGGGTGCTCTGGGTATTTTCTATGATAATGAAAAAAAGCATATCAGTCATCTAGTACCCATAACACAAGCTCTGCTTAGCTTGGGGCTAGATGATGCTGTGTGGATTGTCCAGCACTATTATTATTATTATTTTAGTTCAAGTTTTGTTAAGTTTGGGGCTAGATGGTGTGGAGTAAAATGAACACCTGACATTTATTTATGCATTCAACATATTCAATTTTAATTACTCTCACACATTATATACATACTTTTATAAGAATGTATAAGGTTAAACTTACCCGTTTTGATATCTTGACCTACAAAATAATTAAAATATTTTTATATAACTTATACGGTTATTCTATAAGGTAAGTATATTATTCCTCACTTGTAGATTTAATCTTATCAGCAAACTCGTCAAAAATCTTCTGCAAATCTTCCAAGTACACCGGTTTTCGATCTGGATGTTCAATAGTGGACGTCACAAGTATATTTTCCGTTGTTTTGGTAGTGCTAGGAGTGGTTGATGGTGACGTTATTGTTGTCTGCGGTGTGGCGACAGTTGTCAACTTTTCTGTATACCCTGGTCCAATATCAAATGGATAATCTAGAAATTAGGATATTTTTAAAGATTTGCATTATCATCGTTTCTAAAATTAATTTTTCTAATATTTTTTTTCTGATATTCGATAGAGGCTTTCAAGACTTTGATGAAAATATAAAAGGTAAACTGTTATTGTTGTAACTTATGTGATGATACCTAGGTTAGCTTATAAAATAATTTATAGGTAGGTAGGCTAGAAAATATTATACTGATTAAGTTGAATGATCTTATGTAGATTTTATATTATGGCTAAAAGTATAAAATCATGATAGAAATAATGATGTTAAATACTTTTTATTATTAATATAAAATACTTTAAAAGTTATTCTTAAAACTAATATTATGATCTAATATATATTTATTAAACCACAATAATAATATAGCATACATTTTGTACTTACCCGTTTCCATATCTCGACCTACAAAATAATGTTTAGTTCTTTATTTTGATGAAACGTAAAAGCTTAGATTAAATAATATTTTAAAGCAGCAAGAAATAATATTTACGATAATCTTTATTTGGTTTCCTATAAATAACAAAACGCCGCCGTTGTGGAGCCCGCTTCGTAGATTCTTGGAACTCAATCTGTAACTCCACCTCATGATTTGGGAAGTTTGCTGTAAACAAAAATTATTTATTTATTTATTGTAGGACATCCAACAAAGGAAACACAAAAAATAAAAATGTTACAAAAGGTCTCAAAACTATGTGTCCCTTCAATTATGGGATGCCACAGCATGCACTAAAATATAGACTCAACTAGATATATAAACTATAAAAACATAAGATGCAAAAATAGAACAGTAATGAACACAAAAATTTAAAATAAATTAATATTTATTGAAATACTAGCGGCCGGCTCCAGCTTCGTACGGGTTTTAGTAAGTCTCCCAATTTTTTGTTTAAATAACATATAACCTATGTCACCTAAGGGATAGTGTAGCTTCCCAACGGTGAAAGATTTTTTCAAATCAGTCCAATATTTTCGGAGCCTATTCAAAGCAAACAAACAATCAAATCATTTCCTTTTTATATTAGTATAGATGAATTATGTTACTTATTGACACTTGTATTTAATTAGTTGTTAATCTACTATATTCTGATATTAATAGGTGTTATTACCGACAACCAATGTGGTGCGGCGGGCGAATGTCCGCTTGGAATGCAGGAGGTAGCGGGTTTGATTAATAAAATGAAACTGTTAAATGTTTGTACGGTCTGCAAATATTTATTCCAGGTGTTCTGGTATAATAAAAATATCTATGCATGTAATGTATTGTATTCAGTATATCAGTCATCTAGTACACATAACACAAACTTTGTTTAGCTAAGGGCTAGATGATACTGTGTGGATTAAGAAAGAAAACCCCCTCTCTCATAAAGTATTAAGCTAAGTAATAATACTTAGAACTCTAAATAGTTATACAGTGTTTTGTCTCTATCAATATAACTTGCAACTTCCTGTTCATGCAAAAGTGAAACCACTGATTACGCTGAGTTTATTAGTACCAAGGTTAGTGATACAACCGATGTTTGTAAAATGTCACCGGACATAAATGCCACGCCCAAAATGAGCCGTTTGCCACACATCACAAAATTTTTTATCAAAATAAACATAGTTAATTATCTGTAATATTTGCTTACATAAACCAACAGAAAGTGGGTTTACAACCGTCACAAGCAGAATCAATAAAAATCGATTGATTTATTTGCTAATTGGACGCAAGCAGTTCATGTAAATCAGAAATTAATTAGCTAGCTACTTATTAAAGATACGAAACTTCAGAGATAGATATAATCTTTCGCACAATTAAATTGTACAGCCCAAACTACGAGTATATTATTAGTATGCATACTAAAAAATATCTATGTATGAAATGTATTGTGTTAAGTATATCAGTCATATAGTAGGTACCCATAATACAAGCTTTGCTTAGATTGGGGCAAGAAGATGCTGTGTGGATTGTCCAACATTATTATTATTATACACCCCTAGGGAAATTCTCAAATTCAACCCCTAAAAGGGTCCAGCGGGCGTTGAAGTTTGTATAAAAATAACTTCACGTAGGCAAAGACGCGCGCGTTAACCTAAATTAGCAGCTCTTACAATTTTTTTTGTAACATCAGTAAAATTATGAACTTAAATTAATTGACTTTTAAATATGTTATTTTATTTAACTGCCCAAAAACTATACTTTCTTCTATACTATAAAACTGCTGATACTGACTGCACTTGGTTTTCACTAGTTAGTTAAAAATCATATCTGAACGTTGTGATTTATTTAAAATTACCTACCGGTTAGATGTTTTATAGGTTTCACGTAAGACCGGAGAATTTTTTCAACCATTAACTCATTTCTCATCGAAGCTTCATCTGAAATAAAAGTAAAAAGGGAGTCAAATAGGTTAGCACTAGTAATAGGATACTTTAGTAAATTGCATAAAACTCATATTTATTGCGTTATTAGGTAAATATCTATATAAAACACAGGGGAGGCGCGCGCGACTTCGTCTGCTTGAAGTTATTTTCATACAAACTTCAACTGACAAGTCGCCAACAACCGTTGGGGAATAAAGGTTGTTGAAATGCTACAACAAACCAAGCAACGAAACGTAGAACGCTTCCTCGAGGCACTGACGAAATTGTTAGGATCACGGGAAATCGGTGGATAGAAAAGGTTAGGGAAATGTATAGGGAAAGCCTATGTCCTTCTACTGCTACATACTGTTGTTGATAATAATGATGAAGCTTGTGCGATAACTGGGATGAACCGGACAGTTAGGTATATATTCTTATCAATAGGTATTACGTCAGTTAATTGGTTGAGGTCAAGAAATTATCCTGGGTTCAACTGCGGTCGTTAGTTAAAGGGGATTCCTTTATAAGTGACGTTCAACTCGATAATGTTTTAACTGACTATGATTTTGACCGTGTAATCCAGAAAAGTGCTTAACTAGATTTACACATAGACACCCCACACACACTACTACACCCAAACTAAGCAAAGCGATGTATTTCTGTTGCCACAACAAATACTAAAAAACAAAATAATAGTAGATCGTTATAGCTAAAATGACCCATTTATACGAGCTAATTTTACTCTTTCCTTCCTTTAGTGAGGGAGTAAATAGAAACCGAGTTTTAATGAGTTTAAGCTCAGTGTGTTACAGTATACTTTTCACTTCTCTTGCTCAAAAAGCCCGTCATTGTAGCATACTAACATTTTCACTATTGTAAAATTAATTACGGTCACTACCAATTCAATTTGCAATTAGAGAAAAATTAGAAAGATTTCGCGCCAATGTTTTTTTTGTTTCTTCTGTAGCCGCAACACATTGCATGCATTCTACCAGTGATCGCCGATTTTAGTTCCATTTTCAAAATTAAAATGAAGTTCTTTTTTTATGAAACAGTAATAAGTCGAGTCTTTATTCATGATTATTCTACTTATGACTAAAAGCTTTTTCGTTTTTGTAGGCTCATTGTCATTTGACACACAAAAATTAAAAAAAAAAACTTTTTCCCTTAGAGGATGGAATGCTATTTTATCCCCGCTCTGGTATTCTACAATGACGGCCTTTTTGAGCAAGAGAAGTGAAAAAATAGATTTTTATTATTCACTAATTGTATAATATACCTACTATTTTAATGTTCTTTTTTTGAAATATTTTTGTTCATGGTATTGAAAGCGGCCTGCACTCCTGCACTAACATTTCATGCTGATATTTTTTATTAATGTGCCAGTGCGTGTGGCAACAAAAAGTTGGTTCATTCTAAAATAATCCTTATTCAAAAATCAGTCGACAAAAAACTATTGAGGAAAACTTGCTAAGTAATTTGTAAATTCATCATCTCACGACTAAAACGGGGAACTTCTATACACCAATGCGCTTATCTCCATTACACAGACTATATAATATAATAACAAAGAGAGTATATAATAATAGAAGCGCAGATAAATAGGACTTAACCGCACTGGGGATTCCTATAGAGGACTTCAACTCGAGTATAAAGACACAGTACCCAACTCCAAAGCATCATTCGACATCCAACTGCCCAAGCATAACCTCAACAGTTCAAATAAAACACAGCTCAGTCACAATGTTCACCTTCAAGTTACTGATTGCCACAGCAGCCTTAGTCTGTGTGAGTGCTCGGCACTTAGTTCTGGAAGACGAAACAGGTTTCTACCTTCTACCTATTGAAGATCTTGAAGATTTAGAGAACCAACACGCTGATATGTTACCGATAAGGACGGGTCGCATGCGTCGACAAGTTCAAGGCAAAGTCACTGCCAACTCTGATGGAACATCTGGTGCTAACCTGAAGGTACCTCTCGCTGGAAACGACAAGAACGTACTCAGTGCTATTGGAGCTGTTGATCTTAACAATCAGTTCAAAGTTGCGCAATCTACCGCTGGATTGGCTCTTGATAATGTGTAAGTTTTATACGATTATTTATAGAACAAAAAAATGGCCTATCTGATGTTAAATGGTGACCATCACCTATCACAAATCATTGCCTTGCAGGTCATTTACGTTAAGAACGTGCTCTACGATGCACTGCTTTGTCAAAGTCAAAAAGCATTTATTTAATTAAATCCGCAGGGATCATCTCAAAACGTCTTAAATCTAGATAAATCTAAGCGCCAGTTCCTAGCGACCAAGTCTAGAAGAACGTACATCCACCTAAAGTGTTTCCCCTGATGTGCTTGTACTTCACCGGATCATACGAGTATACTCTTTAAACCGGAACACTGCAAACAGCTTGGCGGCAGGACTAGGCATGGAGGTCTTCTCCAACCGAGACCTTCATTATGAGTTCTAATAATACTAAAAACTTCCACTAGTACAAAACAAGTCATATAATACATGAGAAAAGCTTTGAATATACAATAAAATACCAGAAAACATTAAGACCCAAGAAAATAATAAATCTTTTGGAAAAATATTAAAGAACTTACTGTTACGAAAAGCATACTATACACTTGACGAGTATTTCAATGATCAAATAATTACTAATGAATGAAACGAACACCTATTGCTATTATTATTATAAACGCCCTTATTCTTTGTAACGATACCTACCTATAATTTTAGTTTTATGACCTATGTAATTTGCATGTTCTTTTATATATCGGTCCGCTCTACCCTATTGCAACACCATTACTGGGTATATTATGTGTATTGGCACGAAAAATTGTATCTAGTCCTAAAATCTGACAATGTTAAACCTACTTACATAATAAGGCAATAAACATACTGAATACTGAATCAAATAGACTAATGTATCATCTATCTCTTTTCAGCAACGGACATGGCCTGACATTGACACACTCGCATATACCCGGAGCTGCTGATCGGGTGGCCGCTGCCGCTAACGTAAACCTCTTCCACAACGCAAACCATAATTTGGATGCCAAGGCATTCGCAGCGCGCACTATGCCAGAAGCAACTCAATTCCCCAACTTCAACACTTATGGCGCAGGTGCAGAGTATATGTACAAGTGAGTAACACTTTTTTTCGTGCAGATATATGCCATGTACTGTGTAACTTTTTAAACTATCATGCGGTTTCGATCAGTATTTTGGATAGAAACAACCAAACTCAAAAATCATGGTAAATATCCCGTTTCTATTCAAAATATGTACTGTCTATACAAATGGATACATACAAGGTTTCAAGGGATCAACTTTTATGACAAATCTGGCGGCAAAAGTTTTTTTTTAACTACATAAATGCCACAAAAAACAGAAAAGTTTTCATACCAACCACGGAAAAAATACAGTTTGGCTCGCTTGTATAACAATTTCATTCTATTTAATTTAGCTAATCACGTTTACCAAGATAAACATGTTTAGCGTAAACGTAATAGCAACTTGATTTTCTTTACGCGATATGTTAAACGTAATTAGCTTCTCCTAAATGAATTTAGGAGCTCGCTAAACATATATATAGTGATCGTCGCGCAAGCAGGCCCTAAGAGTACGATTATTGCTGTTTTACAAAGTATATCAAACTAATTTTACTTATTCATATATTTTACATTATCGAAATTGCCCAGTTTTATGGTATCTATAGAAAAGTGGTGTAACCAAAGAGGTTATATTATAATTCCTTTTAATTTTATTCCAGGAACAAAGTTGGAGCAGAAGTAAACATGGCTCGGACACCTCTTTTCGACAAAACTGACTACTCAGCTATGGGCAAGTTGAACATCTTCCGTGGCAAAGACTCTTCTCTTGATTTTAACGCAGGATTCTCCAAGTCAGTCTCGCCTTACATTCCCAAAAGCTCCTGGGAACCCAATACTAAATTCTCTTTTACCAAATGGTTCTAAACTTATTCTACTAGTTTAGCTTCAAGATACAATTGTGTTCACTGTGCTAAGTAGGGAATTCTGTGATTTTTTATATTTATTTACATTTTAAAAAATAAAATATTAATAAACCATATAACTTATGCACTTTTGTATTTTTTTCCATCCAATTTGTCCAACAATGAAGTAGGTTATTTTTTTATACGAATTCTGATGAAACAAGCAACTGGCCTACCTAATGTTAAGGGGTTACCATCACCTATAATTCATTATTGCATTGTTAGTCACGTTCGTCAAGGACAAGTTGTAATGCGTCCATCAACCTGAGGCGTACAGGTGTTGAGCACTACCTGTACCTGTGGTCGCGAGGAACTGGCGCTTAGATTCACCTAGATTTAAGACGTTTCAAGATGATCCCTGCGGATATTACTGAATAAATGATTTTTGACTTTGACTTTGTAATTCTACCAGCCCGCAAAAAATAAGAAAACTTATTAAATAACTTCATAATTTTTGAGTTTGTGCCGAGTAATAGTTTCTTGTAATGTTATTATATTATTTTAAAAGTTACGAATTATATACAATCTAGTGCAGCTGACCGTACAACTACTTAAAAAAAAATAACATACCCTGGACTCTGTAGCTCATGTATCCCTGGCAAAATAATAATAAACAAAACGATAAAAACATGTGACTGACTTGTAGATTTTATATCGAAAAAAATACATTACTATAGTTTTTTATGTGTTTCAATACAACAGTAACCTTTTATTTTATGTGTAAAACTTCAATATTTACTGGTATTTCACAGTATTTTGATAAAATCATCTTGCAATATCAACTGGTATACATTCCGAAGTCATACAACTTTTAATAGGCAATCGATAAAGTTTATTGTCCTGCAGAAATTATTGTTCTCGTGGATCTCGATAGATGTCGTTATTTCTGAAACTGCGCTTATCATCAGGAGCTTTGCGACAATCGTGAGATCGCCCGCTATGTCCATACGCTGTATGAACTAAATATTACTCTAATAAAGACTCAGATAAAACTTTAATATTATGTCTGTTATATTTTTGTAGAAGAACTAAGGTCATCGACACAGCTCTCAGAATCAGCAAGTTGAAGTGGCAATGGGCAGGCCATATAGCTCGTAGAACCGACAACCGCTGGGGAGTAAAGGTTCTCTAATGGCGACCACGAACCGAAAGACGAAGCGTAGGTCGTCCTCCTACCCGATGGGCTGACGACATTGTTAGAACCGCGGGAAGTCGATGGATGGAAAAGGCTTAGAATCGTTCTTCATGGAAACGTATGGGGGCCTATGTCCAGCAGTGGACTACTACAGGCTATTGATGATGATGTATTTTTATATAACTTGCTAAGTGGTTACTGTGGTATTGTGGCCTGCTAGTGTCAACTGTCAAGAGTAAATGACGGGTTGCGAGGCGCCCTCTGGGAGGAACGATATAGATACGACGAGACCCAGCGGACGCGTCGGAGTCGATTTGTAGCACTGAACTGATTGTTTATTTAAAATTCCTGGTGTTCCTTGGTTCCCTGGGTGATTACAAGTGTAACAGAACCTCACAGTTACCATAATTTATAGCACAGAACAGTGAAACGTATAGAACATGTTTATAACAAACGAGAACTGCGAGACAATGCTTTGGTTTACAGGTGGTGAATATCACTTAACAACTAATGGGTCATCATCTGTTTGTCTTACCATATCTGTTGTGTGTTTAATCTTAGTGCCATTATTCCATTACAAAAAAGTAAAGAAATAGCAAGCCTGGTAGATCTTCTTAGATCTTTTAAAACCAAGTACCTTCTCAAGATTCTTTTTTTTTTTGTATTGCTGGTGAAACATACGATAAAAAAGAAAAGAAATAGCAATCATGGTATGTAGATCTCTTTAGATCTTTTAAAATCAAGTACCAACTTCAGATTCTTTTTTTTTTATGGTAGGTACTGCTGGTGAAACATGCGATGGCTCACCTGATATTTATCGTAGTATCTAAGTTAATTTCTAGTAAATATCCCGCAAATATGCTGTTGAGGTTCGAGCCACTGCTTCTTTTTTTTCTTTACTATGGCACCTGTCCGTCGTTTGACAGAGAATTTTATCAATGTCAAGTGGCCAATAAAATAGCAAAAAAAAAAGCAAACAGGGTTGTCGTTGGTTTTTAAAAAAAAAGATGGCGTTTCTTTCAAATTTTCGTTCCCATCTAATGACACATAACACACATTAATTTTTACTGTTTGCTAAGACCTCAAGTGATGTTGGTTAAAATGCCACCGAAATTACGCAGCTAAAAAATACGGAAAAAACAATAAAATGAAGATGCTTTGTTACTTCCAAAGATGTCAGAAAATGAATCCTCAAATTTGACAGCTCATTACCTACTCTGGACAGAGTTATATAAAACTCGTTGGTAATGACATTATTATAAGGACAGAAGGTAACGGGGGCAAAATAAGAACATTATTTAGTTTATCAGTGACAGTTTATGGATATAAGGTGCATCCAAAACGGTCTACAGTGGTCAGTATCGTGACCAAACTCGGCCCGTTTAGTTTAACTTTGAGAGATACTAATCGCTGGGCAAAGAATATAAATTTTTGTGCTGAGATATCTCATTTGAGTACTTTATTTTTTACCTACGACTCATTAGCAAACCTTTTTTTTTAAGTAATGGTATTTTTTGTTTCACAATCTTTATTTTTGCAATCTCCACTTTTTTATAAAATGTTGTTTTCTGGAAACGCATAGAAGAGGATTATGTCGTTGAGCTGTCAAAGTATATTATACTTATATTGTCTGAAAGGTAGTCATAGTCAGTTGACTTTGACAACTCAACACTAGCAGCCGAAATTAATTTTCTCTATGAACTTATTTTACGTGTTTACGTGTTAAATTTTTTAGTTTGTGTTTGGATGCCGAATACATACCATAGCACATTAGCGGTGTTGGTCCCGGCTTAGGAATAGGACTTTTCCATTACCTCCCACGGATGGCGTAAGGGGCAACTAACCAATCTGCCTGACAAACATGGTAACTATGGCAAATCCTCTCAAATTAAGGAGAGACCCATGCTAAGCTGTGAACTTATTTAGTCTTATCACGTAATAACATAAAGCAACGCCCAATTAAGTAGGCAGAGTAGATTTCTACTTGCTACGATACTGTCATGCCTAGTGCTTTGATTTTTTATGACTGTTTTAACTGGATTGTTAGAATGCATACTTAAGGTCAACTTTGCGAAATGAAGGAAGTAACTTGACAATAATTAGGCAGGTTAAACGAAGTAAATAAAACTTGTCCTCTATGATTTAATGCCTTTTGTTCGTTTGAAGGATTGAGGAAATGCACTGCTTTCGGTTTTATAGGAAGTTTAAGGTTTACTTCTGATACTACGAGACTCTGTATGTATGTAACACACAGTGTTGTAGTATCGCACACTGTACCTAGGTATTATAAAAAAAAACGGTCAAGTGCGAGTCAGACTATCTATATACGGCAAAAAAAAACAGGTTTGTTGTATGAGAGCCCCCTTAAATATTTATTTTATTCTGTTTATTAGTATTTTTTGTTATAGCGCCACCATAAATACATCATCTGTGAAAATTTCAACTCTCTAACTAACACGGTTCATGAGATTCAGGCTGGCGACAGACGAACAGACAGACAGCGGAGTCTTAGTAATAGGGTCCCGTTTTTCTGTACCGTATTTTTTCAGCGGTTGAGAAAATCAGTACTGAGTATTCACCAAGTTTTGTCTCTATATTCTAGGTAACAACGGTCAAATTTGTCAAGCGGCTTGACAGGACTTTGAACGTTATTACTTACTTAGTATAGAGACCATACTAGTATTGGGTTACTCAACCGCACGGCAACCGCGCGAAACCTTTCGCACCGTATAAACGGGTATTTTGACTCGAAAGTTTCTTATTAGAAGCGGTATAAAATAGTGTACAAAGAATTGGATCTTCTGTTTCATACTCTATGCATACTATACCACCCTTGCAGCAAGTGGTCGTTGTTAGCTTATTTAGGGGGATTTATATGCAAATTTAATTATACTGGCTACAAGCCGAGCAGTCAACTAACGAAGTACCTTACCTTCTATTACAAGGCGTATACCATGTCATTGAAATATTCTGTTGGAGAACTGATATTACCAATTACGCAAACTGTAGTCGTGTGTCAAATGTTTGGATGGAAAATCCTACGTAAGGTGTAAGGAGCTCGTCAACGTATACTTAATTTATGTATTCTTACAAATGATTAAATAAATAATATAAATAATATTTTTGGACATTTTTACACAACATTATCTAGCCCCAAACTAAGCATAGCTTGTACTTTGGGAACCAGATATCTGATAGAATACCTACTTATATACTTTTTTTTGTAAATACATACTTAGAATATATTACGTAATATATAACGTAAATATTTGTTCTGTGTGTTATACAGAACAAATATTTACGTTCATCATGCAAATGTTTGTTCTCGGTGGGGATCGAACCCACCACCTACAGCACAGAAGGCAGGGCTACTACAAACTGAGCTGTGACGGCTGTGTGGTTCCCATATCCTACGAGCCTCTGTTAGTAGTACTACTGGTCGTTCCCTGTCAGATAAATTCTCACCTGATTCTCCAGTCTAAGCTGTCACTATAATATTAGAAATTCATAGTAAAACTAACAAAGTCAATTTTCCTAATTTTTTCAAGCTGTCTCACTCACCTTTTTTCATTCATTTTTTTTAAATCCCTGGGTATATTATTTCAATCTGATCACAAGTTCTAAAACTAAACACTGACATTATCAAATCACAGAACACCAAAACAGTTTAGCCTTTTCAACTCCATTCAAATTATAGGGCACCTAGAATTGGCCGTTGATAGCAATTGGCATTCTATTCCACCGTAGCAATTGACACCATGTTGGTGTAGCCGGTGGCTGGCCGGGCCTATTAGGTATCACTTCCTTAACAAAAGCGGCTCGGAGCCTCCCATTGCAACAATTGTATGAGCTATTTACCTTATCTGTTGCGCGGTGCAATCACACTAGTTCCTTGTGCCTAGAGCAGTCCAAATGTTTTGATACTTTGAAGCTATACGAAAAAAGTATGTTATTTTTTTTTGTCGGAGTAAACCCGTTTGTAAGAGAGTTTGTCCGAGGAGGTACTATGCAGTGATACTTGCATGGCTATGTTACTTGCGTCAATAAACCGTCGGTACTTACAATACTAGCACTAGATACATAAGACCTCAGGTTTGTGATCAGATGTTTTCTTAACAGTATGATTTAGCTGTGGGTGTTTAACCATAAAGCTGCTTCCACGAATGCATCAAGTTTGATATCCTTCTCCTTCTAGTGAACTAAATTACTCCTCAACAGAAACATCCTCTGAAATAAATCCTAACGGCAACCCATCAGCCCTACACGCCTCCGAAACCCCAAAAAGACTTCGCACCACAGTGAATTCGGCCAGAGTACTTTTCACGAAGGCATAATTTACCATTTTTAAAAATAAATAAAGGAACAATATATGAAAAAAAAAATGTCCCAAGACACTGCAGAAAAAATAGTCGCTAGTGCCTTCACTGATACCTATAGTACCTTTATGAAGATATATCTAAATGAGGGTAAAAAAAAACATCAGGCAGGCCGTTAATCAAGATGACTCTCTTGATGTTGTCATATTTAACCTATATTACCATACTATCAATTTTTACTCATTGTTATAAAAAACACAAGTATCAAACCTCATCTATCCAAGTCAGTGTAGTACAGAACCACAGGTAACCGCGTTATAACAACGATACGGGACGCGTGATGTGCCCATACAGGGAGCTTGCTGATACGCTACCTTCTAGTTATTTATATGTGCACGGTTTTGGACGTCTCTCTATCATTTATTGTGCACAATAAGGCTGTGTAGCCGCTAATGTACAGCAGGGAGATTTATTGCAAAGCATAGTGAGCCTTATTTCTATTTATTTAGCTTTCATTTTGATATTTATTATATAGTACTCGAACTTTAACAAATCTCCTTATATAAACAAAATCACTCAACTCTTTTAAAGATTGGAGAAAAATAGTTTTTTTCACACATTCATCCACATCAACAACCTTTAGAAGTCTACTGCTGGACGTAGGCTACACGTTTCCAGGAAGAACGATTTTGAGCTCATTCCATCCATCGACTTCCCGCAATCCTAACAATTTCGTTAGTATTAGAAACATCCCAAGACTTATTTTCATCGTGTCATTTGAATCCTCGATAGCGAAGTTGGCTATCGCATCTCCGTATCAAGGGGAAGGTCTTGGGTTCAAATCCCACTCGACGTAAATATTTTTTAGGATAATTTAAAATCTTTGGGTAAGTAGATACTATAAAAACTAACAAAATATAATCTATCTCTTGATTATATAACCAGCACGCCCAAAAAACGACCACCCCAGTCTCGGAAGCGGAACCACCCACACCACATCACGAATGTTCTATCTAAGGATCTTAATTATGAGCGTGGCGATCATCATCTAAAATTCTGCCTTAAAAGGTCTGTAAAGAGTCGCTTAAACGTAGGAGATTATACCGTGTACCTACAATTCTCGGCTATTGCTAGCGCACAGCATAACCAAAGTAATTTATTACTTTTGCTGTGGCGCATGGCGCAATCTGCTGCTTTTCCGTAACAAGGGGAGGGTCGTCGGTTCAAATCTCACGCGGAGCAGTACTTTTGGGATAATATAAAACCTTTGTGATATTTTTATTTACGACCTTTCCCTATTTACGGGGAAGTTGCCAACAGCGCTAACGGGAATCTAAATAGTAAAAGCAACAATTGTAATTGTTTTTTATTCTTATAGCAAAAAACATACTAACATACGTATGAGGGTTACTACATCCTACGTATATTATAAACGCGAAAGTTTGTAAGTATGGATGGATGTTTGTCATCTTTCACGCTCTAACCAGTAGACCGATTTAGATGAAATTTGAAACAAACATAGATTATAACTTGGATTAACATATAGGCTACTTTTAATCCCGAAAATATAACGGGAACGGGAAAAAACCTACCACGCGGGCGAAGCTGCGAGCGGCCGCTAGTACTTTATAATCGGCATGATGACAACTGTTTTATGACCAATTTTATTCAATGAGACACAGTAAGCACGGGAAACTGTAGCTTGCTATATACTTGTTTTTAATCTGTGGCAGAGGTATGTCACGACTAGACTGTAGCAGGCACTTCTGTTTAAAATTAGCACGTGCCGTTGATGTTTCACAATTGAAAGGATTTCCAAGCGTTTTGTTACTAACAGATGTGTTTTCTTTATAAAAATGTTAAATCTATGCAGCGTCATGAGCAATTTTTCAACTATGCTTCTATTGACGGGTCACTGTGAAGTGTTCGAGGCTGATAACCATTCAACCATCAATAAGTTGTACAAAAAAAATTCAGCCCAAACTAAAAACAGTTTTAGCTTTGTCTCGTCGTCGTCACGTCTTCAACTTTAATAGGTTTACTGCTGGACATAAGCCTTCCCAATATTTAGGGAGACTTGCCATAGTCACCACAGATTTAGATATAAAAATTAATATATAATGGACGGGCGAATTCCGCCTGCGACGCAGGTTGCGGGTTCGATTCCCGCCTTGGGATAAATGTTTATACGATCAAATATTTATTCCGGGTGCTCTGGGTATTTTCTATATATAATAAAAAATATCTATGTATGCAATGTATTGTATTAAGTATATCAGTCATGTCGTACCAATAACACAAGCTCTGCTTAGCTTGGGGCTAGATGATGCTGTGTGGATTGTCCAGCATTATTATTATTATTATTAATGTTAAAACTATAGTGTAACCTGTGAAAAAGGTATACTCAGTCGTATGTTCCAAAGCATCGCCAAACATAATAAGACAGGATATTAAAGACAGCGTCCAGTAAATAAGGGTACCTATGGATGAAAATTTTTTCATCCTTACTTTTATTTAATGGTCGCTGTGGTACCTGAGATATTATTTAGACAACTTACCCAGTATCTTATCCATCTTTTTCTTTGCTATACACGCATATTAGGAAATCTGCGAGAGTATCTCTTCAGACAGAAATAGACCATCTCGTACACAGTTACCTAGTTAAATGTGCTACATGAATTCAAATCTTTCTCCAGGTGAGAATAGAATACTAAACTGTTATTTTCTCAACAATTATGCTGAAGTTTAAATTGTGGTTGCATTTCCATTCTAAGCCTATCACAGAGTAGATCCGTTACCGTACCGAGCGCAACGTGTGTGGCATCCACTGATACTTTGAATAATATACGTCTCTGGACGCTCCTCATATCTCAACGGGGAAGTATTTTGCATGCAGCTACCACCTATCTTTTGGAACAATCTCAAAACGGGAGCATAACACTTAAAACAGTCGTACCAGGCACTTCCTTTTTCAATAATTTAAACCTTAAAACGATGAACGCAAAGCTCGATTTTCAATGGAATTACATGTGATTTTAATATTTTTTTGTTGAAGGTAGTTGCAAGCAAACGCATCATTTATCGTAAATTCGTAATTAGTACTGATTATGTGCCCGAAGAAAATATTTTTCAAGTTTAATGTCACATATTACGTGGTTGCTTGTTTGTAGCGATGAGTCCGAAGGTGTTTACATTAACAACACTTTATTATAGGGTGTGTAATTTATGCCAGAGAAAACTTGGTCCGCGTAAATTATAACTCAATTCGATGGTTCGATTCAATTGAAAAGGCAACAGAATATTGGCTGTAATGCTATAGTGGGGTTTGGATCGCTTCGGCGTCTTTGTCGATGCTTTTCTGGGGCATACGACTGAATATACCTTTTACAAAAGTAAATACACAGGTTACACGGTAATTTTGAATTATATCTTAATTGTTGATGCATTCTTCTTCTGGATTTATACCAACTACATCAATTAGCATCTTACCTATTTCTGGTGCCTAGCAGATTGTTGTATTTTAGTTGCAAATAAATTACAGGCTTAACACCTGTATGTCTTAGGTAGATGAATGCTGTTACAAACTAATTGTTATTCCATGGTTGTACATTATAATTTTGACAGTTCCCAAATGTTAGAATGAAAATCTAGACCGTAGCTTTTTGATAGAAAACTTGTTTGCGAGGCGAGAGCAGACAAGTGTTCTGTGGTGTGGGCTCGGCGTCTTCTTTTTGGGATGTTAGGTTGCCGGCCGTACTTGTTGCATAGGATTTTATGAGATTTGTGGAGTTTTTACTGGGAAAACTGGGTGGAGAGTATTGAGGCCGACGCCGAGGAAGGTTTCTGTTCCCCACAGACCCGACGCATCCGTTTACAGTGGTCCCAAAGCCGGTCTCCATCTTTTGTCCACGTGTCCAAGGGTACGCATTTTGTAGATCTCAGGTGAGATATCTGACTCCTTGTTTGTCGCCCGCATCAGGGTAATTTGTTAAGTATCCCATTTACATTGATTTCTTTCTTTCCAGGAGTCGAAGGGAATGAAGTAGTATATAGAAGTTATTACATACATACCTATTCTGAAGGCTGCGTGGTAGTCGTAGTTACTCCAGGATTTGCATACCTCCTTACCAGGTAAATTGTGTAAATTTGTATTGCTTGTCCAAGTAAAACGTTAGGTTAGTAACCTACTTGTGTCAGTGCATGATCTTGCGCTCGGAATTGTGTTCTAATGTTGGTTGTTTTCAGGAGGTGTTGTGGAGGGGCTAGCTAAGGCACTAGAGACGTTTGTGGTGCTGGGCTCTGATTGCTGTTTTCTGGAATTATTGGATTGTGGAGAAGTTTTCTGGAAGTTTGTTATTGGGACGGTGCGGTATTGTGAGTAGGGGAAACTCTAATTAGGTAGGCTCAATTTCATCGGACCAACCCCGTAAGGTTGTAGTAGCTTTCTCTCCCCTATATTCTAGGAAACTTAAACGTAGTGTTCTGTGGCTCCATCTAGCCCCAAGGTTAGGTAGGTTTTTTATCGGTCCAACCCCGTAAGGTTGGTGGCGCCCTTATTAATATTTTTATTATTCCTAAAATTAGTGACGTTATCTCTGGTGACCCACCGAGCCTCCTTCCGCTCGAGTATAGCAGGCATCATCTGGGTTTTGATAGGGTGTTGTAGGCAGGTGTAGTAGCTGTTATCTTAAGTATAAGAACAACCCTTAGCATGACAAATTTTTGAGCCCGGTAAATTTCAGGTTAATTAAGGTGTTAGATGTAATAAAGTCTATCTTGTAATTATTTTTTTTTTACTTCTGAACCCAAACCCAGCTAGGGATAAAAAATATTGTAACAATGCAAAGCAGTGCATCGTAGGGCACGTTTTTAACGAACGTGACTTGAAGGCGTCCAAAGAGCACTTTATAAAAACGAAATCAAAACTAGAATTTGATTATAAAAATTGGGCCAGTCTAAAATGTCAGTTTCGAAGAACATCATTCGGCCATTCATATGATCGAAACTTGAATTTGATGGCGTTTTGTTACAAGAATTGGACATGTGGTATCATCCTGTAGGTTCTTCTAGGTTTGACATCGGTACCTCAACAATCGTAACAACACATCGGCATTAGTACGAGAGGTGTCGTGCCGGGTGACCCCCCTAATGAAGCGATGGAGCCATCTGTCTCCACGATCTCTTCAGGCGTTGTCGTTGAAGCTCCAAGTTAATTGCCGTGGTCAGTTCTTTTACGGTTAGATTAAATTGCTGTAAAAGATGTATGAATATAGGTGTATATAATTAGGGTGCGTCTTCCGCGTTCAAGCTTCTTAAAATATATGAATCTCTGATTTTTTTTGTTTTATTATATTTTTGTTGTTGGTAAACTTGCTGATGTAAAAAGCATATAGCCTACCAAAGTCAAAGTCAAAAAGCATTTATTCAGTAATATCCGCAGGGATCATCTTGAAACGTCTTAAATCTAAGTGAATCTAAGCGCCAGTTCCTCGCGACCTGATGTAATGTGGTTACCATTACCTATAACAAAACATTACCGATCAACTTGAGTAGTAGTAGCTCTTAGTGAAAGGCTCAACCAAAGAAGCACTACCACTGCAACTATTGCAGCCGCTAAGCAGCTTGCTGTGTTCCGATTTGAAAAGGTGTAGGTGAAATTACAGGCCCATGAGGCTTGACTTAAACTTCACTTTAGGAGTACTTGAACATTGAAATTTCTACTTTATTGCTATATTATTAGGCTATATCTTTATTCGTCTCCTAAAAAAATACATTGGCATGCCGTGTCGCGAATGTGCGCTGGCCCTAACATCTAATGTACCCAATTATAAGATCGCGTACGAACGCCTTAAGAGAAATAAAGCACCTGTAACTCTACCTTTGAACCACGAACGGTTCTGCTAATTTACATTTCGCCGAGGCGCTAGAACGAGTAATTTTTGCACGGCGCGGTCTGACCTGCGCACGCGCACCATTTCTACTACTAAACTGTGCAATGAATGTTCTGGTTCGTGCTATTTAGATTGTGTGATTACCTAGTAATGTTCTGCCTTACGTTTTGTTTACCCAATTGCATTGTGAAATGTTTTATGTGTCTAGATGCATTGAGCTGTTGCGATACTGACTGACAGTGGACACAGAGCTAACTTTGGTACTAATCACGAAATTCTGAAATGGAACGGTACCTATGTTTGTTTTCTACTGTAAAAAGCACGGTTAAAAAGTTACCTCTGACTGTATAAATCATCTACAATAGTACCTGGTTACTTACCTACGTGGTTACGCCTTCTTCTTCTGCTTTGTAATGGTTACTATTTAATACCAAGTAGGATATCTGATGATTTTATAATTTTATTAAATAAAAAAATGCATTTTTATAAGACTTGTCTGGAAAAAACCTATCAAATACCTATATATAAAACCTACGTAGCTGTTTTCGGCTACAATGACTTGACTTATGGAATATTAAGAAACGAAAGGGTTTCGTCTTTTTTATTACTTTTATGTGATATACTGCAGGACAGACAGGCAGACGGATAGCGGATTCTATGTATTAGGATCCCGTTTTACCTTTTGGGTACGGAACCCTAAAAACTAAAGTGGTTCTCAATCGGAATTACTCAACACAAACATAGCAGAGGAAATGTATAAGGACATCTAAATCAAGCTTGTTAAGACAGACAGACAAGCAGACAACGGTGCGTAGAGGCCATAATTCTACATAGAGATGAAGTTATTAATGTACTCTGAGTAGGGATGTGCTTGGGTTTTCCGTAGCACATCCCTACTGAAATGTACTGCCATGAAATAAATGAATGAATGAATTATATGATGTAACTAAGGACAACTTAGCGAAAGCTTGGACGTACCCCTAACTACCTTTATTAGACATCTTAAAAGAATTTGTTAGTTGGTACTACTTGGTAAGCCTTTAGAGGTCTGATTTTCCGTGCAAGGGGATTAAAACTGTTTCCATCTCTTTTTGTTTTCATAAAGATGACAGTGACAATAATATTTTATACAGCCACTAAAGTGGGTCAGAAAATTTAAATAAAGCATTAAGTGTGGTTGTAAAAGACGCCATAATATATACAAACTATAAGATTCGCGCGATTTCGTCTGCGTAAAGTTATGTTTATAATAATTTAAACCCTCGCCTTACCCGTTTAGGTGTTGAATTTCGGGTATTCCTTTCTTAGTACACCTCTCTCTAAGCACCATGTCAAATATATTTAAAAACTAGAGGCCACACGCAGCTTCACCCTCCTGGCAGTTTTTTCCGTTCCCGTTATTTTTTCGGGATAAAAAGTAGCCTATGTCCTATTCCAGATAACAATCTATATTATTCCAAATTTCATCCAAATTGGTCCGCTGGTTAGACCGTTTAAGAGGAACAAACATCCATCCATCCATCCATTCATCCAAACATTCGCATTTATAATATTAGTAGGACTGTAAGTTTCCACGACCAGTGGTTTAGACTGTGCATTGTTTATATGCCAGTCAGTCAGTCAGGACAAAGATTCTTATAATTGGCATAGTAATAGATAGTTTGCTGACAACCCTATTAGCAGGTGTATGGTGATGTAACTCCGATGGTTAGTATTGGTATTCATGTAATTGATTGTTACTGCTTATTTAGTTATAATTTTATTGGCGATTGTTTTATTCAAGAGTGTGAATTATTTATGGTAACGTGACATTGTTGATCTTGCATTAAGGTACCTTTACACGACGAGCTATTACATATTTTGTATCGTTTTAAAATATTTCAATATTAGTAATTTTATAATAAGAATAGCTCATATTTTTATTGCTTATTTCAATATTTAGATAGCACAATAAAATATCCCAAAAGTTCACTCTTCCCACAGGATCCTGTTGTCTTGATTTTCGATCAGAAACGTAGGTAAAGTTGCTATTAAAAAAACGAGTTTTTAACATTGGTAAAGTCGTTTTGAAAATATAAATTACTCCCGTAAAAATATAGATACTTATAAATTATGTAAAAAATCAAGAAATAGATCTATACCGGAGTTTTATAATAATCAAAAATTGAAAAAAACCTTTTTTTGTACTTTACAGCAACCGTCACACATGACCAAAGAGTAAAATTAAACAGCTTTATCGTATACTTATTCAAGCCTGCTTGCACAACAATCTGATTTGATTTTATTTAGCTAATCACGTTTACCAAGATAAACATGTTTAGCGTAAACGTAAGAGCGACTTAACTTTCCTTTATTTACAAAGAAAATTACAGCTAATACAAGTATTTATAATTGGTATGTGCAAAATACATATGAAACAGTGGAGCTATTCTTGCAAACGATCTAAAGATAGCTCAACTTATCCAAACCAAATTTTACTTGTGCAAGATCGTATTCACTTTCTAAATGCATTTAGGGTCTTGATAAATACATTTAGTGATCGTTATGCAGGGCGTCAAATTGTCGATACTATGTCGGAAGAAAATGAAAATTAGACCCAAGTAAACGCAAGGGTAATGATTTATCTAGCACTCAACTTATCAAGCGTGACCATTTTCGTAAAAAAGAATAAGTGACTAAACTACGGAAGTAGGACAATAAAGTGCACTAAAACCACAATACAGTTTAGCCTTGAGTTTTTAGCATAAAAGATTTAAAAAATATTCCATTGGTTAATTGAGAACCGTCATCGTCACCATGAGACAGACTGAGGATAAGACAGAAAAGAAACAGCTAAACAAAAACAATACAACTAGTTTCAGAGCACCTGCTATTATGAAAAGAACGAAGAAAGAGAAGCAGAATAGACGACTACAGATTCTACTGAGGAAAAATGCTTATGTGTATATAGCCTTCTCTCTCTTCTCTGTCTCTCTGTTCTCTCGAAGACACGATGGAATGTCGAGAAGCCACGAGAAGAGTATATACACAAAAGCATTTCCTCACGTGATAATATACATATATTGGCCAGTAGAAGTAATTTATGCTTACCACTCTAACAATTAACAAGGTTAATTCAGTCGTTTCCAGATGAACTCTCTAAAGTTCGTCATCAGCCGTCAGATAAGTTCACTTTATGCCTCTTGCTTTCTTGCCTTTATTTATGTTTCTTGCCTGTTCTTCTAGACTTAGTCGCAAGGAACTTGCACCTAGATTCACCTAGATATACTTAAGACTGTTATAAGTGATCACTTTGATTCTATGGACTAAATGCCTTTTGACTTTAAACTGATTTCATGTTTTCGAGTTCGTTTTCGAGTGGTACCATTTTGGAAGTTACAAACTGTATACATTCTAGTGCAGCTGACTGGATATAACTAACTTGCTATAAATGAGGTATTATCAAGGAAAGCTAAGCTATTTAATCACATGCACAAGAATAACTTCAATTAAATGAATAAATACTCAAGTGCTAAAGTGTAACCTATTAACCGGCAGTGAAACTCAAGAAACGGTGCCGCACTAATTACAGATCAAACATATCCACAACATCATAATTCTTCGTGCCGCAGAGCAGAGATAATATCTCACTTTCACTAGATAGAGCTAACTTGGAGACGTCTGCTACTTCCGTTGAACTGACGCGGTCCCATTTTAATTTGTGAGCACTTCCCGCCATTAAATACGTCCGTGGGACATGGACAGATGTGACGAAAAGGCATTGGTTTGTTGTAAATTTTAGCTTTTATTTGAAATTAAAAGAACAAATAGTACACCCGATATCAGGTAGTTACCACCACATATACAAAACACTGTTTTATATGGCACGTTCGTCAGGAACGTGCCCTACGATGCACTACTCAATATCCATCAAGTTGAGGTATACATGCGAAAAGATCCTCAGCCCAGCTTTAATCCACAGCGTGTTGCCACACTGCAGCACTGCTAGTTTTTTGTTGAGGCCAGTGTGTAAGACCCCTAAAACCTAAATCGTAAGTTATCTCCAGTAAAGTTGAATTGAGTTTTATTTCATGACTAGCGAACGCGCGCGACTTCTTCCGCGTGAAGTTAGCTTTATACAAACTTCAATACCCTCTATACCCCGTTCAGGAGTTAAATTTTTGGAAATTTATTTCTTAGTTCACCTCTACGCACCAATACGAATATACCTTGATATCAATTTCAAGTCTCCATCATTTAGTTTGTGCTTTGTCTATGTGTCGGTTAGGCAGTCAGGGCAAAGATTCTTATATTAATTGGTGTAGATAAGTATCTTTTTCTAGCAGTTTTATACACCACTGTAGATCACCTGCCAATCTGCGCACTCCCGTTAGCAGGCGGCACGTTGTCAGCGAGTCTTCGCAACTAGCTTCCTGTCGCTGATATATTCTGAACTAGGGAAATAAACTGAGTAACGAGGTACATTGCTATGCAAAGGATTTTTTGAGCAACAATTGAGAATAGCGGATGGTAAACTCAGTTTTTGTTCAGAGTCTATATAATGAGAGAACAAGGAGACAAAAACATAGGAAAAAAAAAACAACGTATGAAATCACGCAGTCGCCACGCCGCATGACTGGAATTTGAATGTTGTTACTTTCAATATTGAGATGATATTAGGATACTATGAAACGATTTTTCCCAACCTTTCGCATCCTAAGGGCGTATTTATACCGCCCTTAGTCTATAAGACAGTTTCTTTAGTATGTGTAAGAAGAAAGTTTTAGAGTAGTGAGTAGGGCGTTTTGCTGTCTATTTCTACTGCCAAGCAGTTTTGTTACATCTTAGTTTAAAGGAAAAGGAAAAGTAAATATGTATGAAACATAGAGTTTTACTTCCGTGGAATGGAGCCTAACCTACGCTAAATGTGTCACGAATTTTAGAATAAACCTTTTCACAAGTTAAAACGCCGTTTTTTGTTTTAAACATGGTCAAACCTCAAACACTTTTTACAAAAAGCTTTAAGTCTACGAGTCTGAGTACTACTGAATTGCTGAGACGACCAAAGAAACTGCGCTACAGACACCTAAAGTATCTTATCTCGTGCAATTGTAACGGACTGACGCAACACCTTCGCATGTCACCGCGCACTAAGCAAAACCTCACAGAAGTTTTTTACAGAATGTAGAAATCCGCATTGTGAGTTTACAGGGTTTAATGTGATGCTGATACGAAGAACGATTGCACAGTATTGCACAGGCGAGTGGGCGTCAACACGCAAGTATCGTTTGGTGCGCCATGCAAATGTTTGTATACAACTTGGCCGATAGTATTAGGAATCCTGTTTGATTTGTGTGGGCATTGTTGGCTCTTGGCCTGTTTCGTAGGGTTGCTTGAATTGTCTTTATATAAGACAAACCAGACATGGCAGTTTCTTGAAAGCATTTCCAGTGTTCCGTTATTAAAGTTCACAATTTTAGTACAATCTAAAGTTTCTTGTCAGATCTTCTAGATGTGGTTGCGTAAGACATTTATCTATATCTAAACATTAATAATATATATCTATACTAATGATAAGAATCTTTTCCTTACTGACTGACATATAATTCACAAGCTAATAGACTACTAGCCGGTCGTAGAAATTAAGATTTTTAAAGTATTTTTTTTGGCACGCTAAGGTGTATTAAGAGAGGTGTTATCGAAATTCAACTCCTAAACTGTGACAAACTTCAACCCCCGCTGTTTACGCTTAGGGTTAAATTTCGGGAATTCTTAGTACATCTCTACGCACCAAGACAAATATAATCTGAAATTTTCAAGTCTCTACGACCAGTGGTTTAGGCTGTGCGTTGTCTATATCCCAGTCAGTCAGTCTGTCAGTCAGGACAAAGATTCCTAAAATTGGCATAGATATAGATTAGAATCTCTGAGACAACGGACAATTTTAACCACCAGTCGTATAGATACTTAAAATGTTGAAGATGTTTGTTAAAGTGCACTAAGAATATAAAACACCAAAAGCTGCGCAGACGCGTGAACTAAATTAAATGTGATTGGTTGCTTCGAAGAAGTAGGTTGTAGGTATCTAGTAAACTTAAGCAATAGTATTTCGACCAGTATTGAGTCGGCAAATGTCCTGCAGAGTGCATGATGCTGTATCTCCGCGCTCGAGGCTCGTTCCCGCGCTAATGCGCGCACATCGTGTAAATCGTTCACCCAATCGTACGGTTCGTCTATAATGGTTGCATTTATATTGTTGAGAGGGTTTAATAAATTGTTTATTTATGTGTATTTTCTTGATTGTAATATAGTACGTTTCTAATTTTTTGTGTTTTTAAAGTTAGAATTTAGTGTTTTTTAGAGCTGTTGTTGGAGTAGGATTTGTAAGGAGAATAGACTCCTAAATCCTAATAGGATTTAGGAGTTTTTCAGTTAAGAAAATTTAGATTTTTCAGTGGTTTACTGATAAAATTGACAAATACAAAGCAGTATTTCTTAGCATAATAAGTATTTTGCAACGTTTTAGTTAAACACTTTTTTCCTTTTTGAAACAACTTTTTGATGGAATAAGCAGATAGCCCACCTGATGTTAAGCGGTTACCAATTTTCCCACCAAATTTAAGTTTGGCTGCAGGCCGTTGCAAATAGTTAACAAGCCAATGCTTTGTTACAGGTGATGGTTACTTATCATGGTGATGGTTGTATAAAAAAGGTACTTTGTATATTAAGTAGAAAAAAAGTATTTAAGTCCTTTATTATTCTGGTTCCCATAGTACAAGCTTTGCTTAGTTTACAGCTAGATGGCGTTCTGTAAAATCTAATCATATTTATTTGGTTTTAACAGAAGATTCCAAAGAGCTAAAATATGACACCACTGTAGATGAATGAGACGCCTGCGGATACGATTGACATTAACGTGAAATAAACATTGATGATTCATGTGCATGCCTCCAGCTTCCTCATATGGAAAATGCAAATTCTGAAAATGCCAATATTTAGTTCATATTTAGTACCATCATAGATTACAACCATAATTTAGGTGCCAAAAAAACAACGACGCTACAAGCCTTTGAAGGTGTGTTAGCTGAAGTAACATGCCACCAGCTTCCTCATTCAGTGTGGGCAAACGAGTGCTGATAGAGCTATAGAACAAACGCTAGCATTTAGTACCAGATGAGTGCACTAGGTAGCAAAATTTCCAAACCTGCAGCTAAAAAACTCTCGGAGTTATAAGACTTCATCAACGTGTAAGCTGACGTACCGTTATTTCAGCACGCACATGCTGGTTCTCTGAAACGGCTGCAGCTATAGACACGGTTGATATCTCCAGATTCAGTGCACAATTGGTGCCAAAGGTACCAAATATTTGAGGCTTCTAGGTTCAAAACTCTTTGAACTACAGGCTTTTAGCAACGTGTAAGCTGGGGAAACGTTTCTCCAGCTGACACATGCTGGATCTCAGAAACGGTAAGAGATAGAGATTCGGTTGATATCTCCAAATGTCAATATGAATTAGTGCACTTGGCACCAAAATTTTGGAGTCTCTAGGACCAATAGTTACATCACAAGAAGCAAAAAACCATTTAACGGTCAACAAATTCAAACTAGTTTTCGCTTCTATAAAAGCGCGGCGTTGCCGCTCTGCACGCTACAATAGCGAGCGAACATTATGCTTGTTCTCTGTCTGTTTTTATATCTGTCTCTGGATACAACGTGTGTTGCCAGTTCAGTTTTAGTAGGTCGATAGTTTTATTCGAGTCTTGTCAGAACAGGTATTATAGGTACGAGGTACTACTAAATAGGTACTTTATTTTGTCTAGTTTAACCAAATAAAATAGGAACCTAATTAGAAAATTGGGTTTGTATGTACTCAAATAGTTGATTTGACGACCGATGTGACGCAGCGGCCTGTGACGCAGAAGTTTGCGGGTTCGATTCCCGCCTTGGAATAAAATGTTTAAACGATCTGCAAATAATGAATCCGGGTGTTCTGGGTATTTTCTATGTTTAGTAAAAAATATGTATGTATTTATGTAACGTCAGATTTGGAATTCAAAATGGCGGGTGCAAATGATGGTACAAAAAACTGACATGGGTGTCTTTTTCGACTAATTTGGGGGTGCTGATTACGAATATCTAGTCAGATTTGAAATTCAAAATGGCGGGTGCACATGATGGTACAAAAAATTTATATGGGAGTCTTTTTCGACTAATTTGGGGGTGCTGATTACGAATATCTGGTCAGATTTGGAATTCAAAATGGCGGGTGCACATGATGGTACAAAAAACTGACATGGGTGTCTTTTTCGACTAATTTGGGGGTGCTGATTACGAATATCTGGTCAAATTTGAAATTCAAAATGGCGAGTACAAAAAATGGTACAAAAAACTGACATGGGTGTCTTTTTCGACAAATTTGGGGGTGCTGATTACGAATATCTGGTCAGATTTGAAATTCAAAATGGCGGGTGCACATGATGGTACAAAAAACTGACATGGGTGTCTTTTTCGACTCATTTGGGGGTGCTGATTACGAATATCTGGTCAAATTTGAAATTCAAAATGGCGAGTACAAAAAATGGTACAAAAAACTGACATGGGTGTCTTTTTCGACAAATTTGGGGGTGCTGATTACGAATATCTGGTCAGATTTGAAATTCAAAATGGCGGGTGCACATGATGGTACAAAAAACTGACATGGGTGTCTTTTTCGACTAATTTGGGGGTGCTGACTACAAATATCTGGTAAAATTTGAAATTCAAAATGGCGGGTACAAAAAATGGTACAAAAAACTGACATGGGTGTCTTTTTCGACTAATTTGGGGGTGCTGATTACGAATATCTGGTCAGATTTGGAATTCAAACTGGCGGGTGCACATGATGGTACAAAAAACTGACATGGGTGTCTTTTTCGACTAATTTGGGGGTGCTGACTACGAATATCTGGTCAAATTTGAAATTCAAAATGGCGGGTACAAAAATGGTACAAAAAAATGACATGGGTGTCTTTTTCGACTAATTTAGGGGTGCTGATTACGAATATCTGGTCAGATTTGGAATTCAAAATGGCGGGTGAACATGATGGTACAAAAAACTGACATGGGTGTCTTTTTCGACTAATTTGGGGGTGCTGATTACGAATATCTGGTCAAATTTGAAATTCAAAATGGCGAGTACAAAAAATGGTACAAAAAACTGACATGGGTGTCTTTTTCGACAAATTTGGGGGTGCTGATTACGAATATCTGGTCAGATTTGAAATTCAAAATGGCGGGTGCACATGATGGTACAAAAAACTGACATGGGTGTCTTTTTCGACTAATTTGGGGGTGCTGACTACAAATATCTGGTAAAATTTGAAATTCAAAATGGCGGGTACAAAAAATGGTACAAAAAACTGACATGGGTGTCTTTTTCGACTAATTTGGGGGTGCTGATTACGAATATCTGGTCAGATTTGGAATTCAAACTGGCGGGTGCACATGATGGTACAAAAAACTGACATGGGTGTCTTTTTCGACTAATTTGGGGGTGCTGACTACGAATATCTGGTCAAATTTGAAATTCAAAATGGCGGGTACAAAAATGGTACAAAAAAATGACATGGGTGTCTTTTTCGACTAATTTAGGGGTGCTGATTACGAATATCTGGTCAGATTTGGAATTCAAAATGGCGGGTGAACATGATGGTACAAAAAACTGACATGGGTGTCTTTTTCGACTAATTTGGGGGTGCTGACTACGAATATCTGGTCAAATTTGAAATTCAAAATGGCGAGTACAAAAAATGGTACAAAAAACTGACATGGGTGTCTTTTTCGACAAATTTGGGGGTGCTGATTACGAATATCTGGTCAGATTTGAAATTCAAAATGGCGGGTGCACATGATGGTACAAAAAACTGACATGGGTGTCTTTTTCGACTAATTTGGGGGTGCTGATTACGAATATCTGGTCAAATTTAAAATTCAAAATGGCGGGTACAAAAAATGGTACAAAAAACTGACATGGGTGTCTTTTTCGACTAATTTGGGGGTGCTGATTACGAATATCTGGTCAAATTTGAAATTCAAAATGGCGGGTACAAAAAAAGGTACAAAAAACTGACATGGGTGTCTTTTTCGACTAATTTGGGGGTGCTGACTACGAATATCTGGTCAAATTTGAAATTCAAAATGGCGGGTACAAAAATGAAAAAGACACCCATGTCAGTTTTTTGTACCATCATGTGCACCCGCCATTTTGAATTCCAAATCTGACCAGATATTCGTAATCAGCACCCCCAAATTAGTCGAAAAAGACACCCATGTCAGTTTTTTGTACCATTTTTTGTACCCGCCATTTTGAATTTCAAATTTTACCAGATATTTGTAGTCAGCACCCCCAAATTAGTCGAAAAAGACACCCATGTCAGTTTTTTGTACCATCATGTGCACCCGCCATTTTGAATTTCAAATCTGACCAGATATTCGTAATCAGCACCCCCAAATTTGTCGAAAAAGACACCCATGTCAGTTTTTTGTACCATTTATTGTACTCGCCATTTTGAATTTCAAATTTGACCAGATATTCGTAATCAGCACCCCCAAATGAGTCGAAAAAGACACCCATGTCAGTTTTTTGTACCATTTTTTGTACCCGCCATTTTGAATTTCAAATTTGACCAGATATTCGTAGTCAGCACCCCCAAAGTAGTCGAAAAAGACACCCATGTCAGTTTTTTGTACCTTTTTTTGTACCCGCCATTTCGAATTTCAAATTTGACCAGATATTCGTAATCAGCACCCCCAAATTAGTCGAAAAAGACACCCATGTCAGTTTTTTGTACCATCATGTGCACCCGCCATTTTGAATTTCAAATCTGACCAGATATTCGTAATCAGCACCCCCAAATTAGTCGAAAAAGACACCCATGTCAGTTTTTTGTACCACTTTTTGTACCCGCCATTTTGAATTTCAAATTTGACCAGATATTCGTAGTCAGCACCCCCAAATTAGTCGAAAAAGACACCCATGTCAGTTTTTTGTACCATTTTTTGTTCCCGCCATTTTGAATTTTAAATTTGACCAGATATTCGTAATCAGCACCCTCAAATTAGCCGAAAAAGACACCCATGTCAGTTTTTTGTACCATTTTTGTACCCGCCATTTTGAATTTCAAATTTGACCAGATATTCGTAGTCAGCACCCCCAAATTAGTCGAAAAAGACACCCATGTCAGTTTTTTGTACCATTTTTTGTACCCGCCATTTTGAATTTTAAATTTGACCAGATATTCGTAATCAGCACCCCCAAATTAGTCGAAAAAGACACCCATGTCAGTTTTTTGTACCATTTTTTGTACCCGCCATTTTGAATTTTAAATTTGACCAGATATTCGTAATCAGCACCCCCAAATTAGTCGAAAAAGACACCCATGTCAGTTTTTTGTACCATCATGTGCACCCGCCATTTTGAATTTCAAATCTGACCAGATATTCGTAATCAGCACCCCCAAATTTGTCGAAAAAGACACCCATGTCAGTTTTTTGTACCATTTTTTGTACTCGCCATTTTGAATTTCAAATTTGACCAGATATTCGTAGTCAGCACCCCCAAATTAGTCGAAAAAGACACCCATGTCAGTTTTTTGTACCATCATGTTCACCCGCCATTTTGAATTCCAAATCTGACCAGATATTCGTAATCAGCACCCCTAAATTAGTCGAAAAAGACACCCATGTCATTTTTTTGTACCATTTTTGTACCCGCCATTTTGAATTTCAAATTTGACCAGATATTCGTAGTCAGCACCCCCAAATTAGTCGAAAAAGACACCCATGTCAGTTTTTTGTACCATCATGTGCACCCGCCAGTTTGAATTCCAAATCTGACCAGATATTCGTAATCAGCACCCCCAAATTAGTCGAAAAAGACACCCATGTCAGTTTTTTGTACCATTTTTTGTACCCGCCATTTTGAATTTCAAATTTTACCAGATATTTGTAGTCAGCACCCCCAAATTAGTCGAAAAAGACACCCATGTCAGTTTTTTGTACCATCATGTGCACCCGCCATTTTGAATTTCAAATCTGACCAGATATTCGTAATCAGCACCCCCAAATTTGTCGAAAAAGACACCCATGTCAGTTTTTTGTACCATTTTTTGTACTCGCCATTTTGAATTTCAAATTTGACCAGATATTCGTAATCAGCACCCCCAAATGAGTCGAAAAAGACACCCATGTCAGTTTTTTGTACCATTTTTTGTACCCGCCATTTTGAATTTCAAATTTGACCAGATATTCGTAGTCAGCACCCCCAAAGTAGTCGAAAAAGACACCCATGTCAGTTTTTTGTACCTTTTTTTGTACCCGCCATTTTGAATTTCAAATTTGACCAGATATTCGTAATCAGCACCCCCAAATTAGTCGAAAAAGACACCCATGTCAGTTTTTTGTACCATCATGTGCACCCGCCATTTTGAATTCCAAATCTGACCAGATATTCGTAATCAGCACCCCCAAATTAGTCGAAAAAGACACCCATGTCAGTTTTTTGTACCATTTTTTGTACCCGCCATTTTGAATTTCAAATTTTACCAGATATTTGTAGTCAGCACCCCCAAATTAGTCGAAAAAGACACCCATGTCAGTTTTTTGTACCATCATGTGCACCCGCCATTTTGAATTTCAAATCTGACCAGATATTCGTAATCAGCACCCCCAAATTTGTCGAAAAAGACACCCATGTCAGTTTTTTGTACCATTTTTTGTACTCGCCATTTTGAATTTCAAATTTGACCAGATATTCGTAATCAGCACCCCCAAATTAGTCGAAAAAGACACCCATGTCAGTTTTTTGTACCATTTTTTGTACCCGCCATTTTGAATTTCAAATTTGACCAGATATTCGTAGTCAGCACCCCCAAAGTAGTCGAAAAAGACACCCATGTCAGTTTTTTGTACCTTTTTTTGTACCCGCCATTTTGAATTTCAAATTTGACCAGATATTCGTAATCAGCACCCCCAAATTAGTCGAAAAAGACACCCATGTCAGTTTTTTGTACCATCATGTGCACCCGCCATTTTGAATTCCAAATCTGACCAGATATTCGTAATCAGCACCCCCAAATTAGTCGAAAAAGACTCCCATATAAATTTTTTGTACCATCATGTGCACCCGCCATTTTGAATTTCAAATCTGACTAGATATTCGTAATCAGCACCCCCAAATTAGTCGAAAAAGACACCCATGTCAGTTTTTTGTACCATCATTTGCACCCGCCATTTTGAATTCCAAATCTGACGTTACATAAATACATACATATTTTTTACTAAACATAGAAAATACCCAGAACACCCGGATTCATTATTTGCAGATCGTTTAAACATTTTATTCCAAGGCGGGAATCGAACCCGCAAACTTCTGCGTCACAGGCCGCTGCGTCACATCGGTCGTCAAATCAACTATTTGAGTACATACAAACCCAATTTTCTAATTAGGTTCCTATTTTATTTGGTTAAACTAGACAAAATAAAGTACCTATTTAGTAGTACCTCGTACCTATAATACCTGTTCTGACAAGACTCGAATAAAACTATCGACCTACTAAAACTGAACTGGCAACACACGTTGTATCCAGAGACAGATATAAAAACAGACAGAGAACAAGCATAATGTTCGCTCGCTATTGTAGCGTGCAGAGCGGCAACGCCGCGCTTTTATAGAAGCGAAAACTAGTTTGAATTTGTTGACCGTTAAATGGTTTTTTGCTTCTTGTGATGTAACTATTGGTCCTAGAGACTCCAAAATTTTGGTGCCAAGTGCACTAATTCATATTGACATTTGGAGATATCAACCGAATCTCTATCTCTTACCGTTTCTGAGATCCAGCATGTGTCAGCTGGAGAAACGTTTCCCCAGCTTACACGTTGCTAAAAGCCTGTAGTTCAAAGAGTTTTGAACCTAGAAGCCTCAAATATTTGGTACCTTTGGCACCAATTGTGCACTGAATCTGGAGATATCAACCGTGTCTATAGCTGCAGCCGTTTCAGAGAACCAGCATGTGCGTGCTGAAATAACGGTACGTCAGCTTACACGTTGATGAAGTCTTATAACTCCGAGAGTTTTTTAGCTGCAGGTTTGGAAATTTTGCTACCTAGTGCACTCATCTGGTACTAAATGCTAGCGTTTGTTCTATAGCTCTATCAGCACTCGTTTGCCCACACTGAATGAGGAAGCTGGTGGCATGTTACTTCAGCTAACACACCTTCAAAGGCTTGTAGCGTCGTTGTTTTTTTGGCACCTAAATTATGGTTGTAATCTATGATGGTACTAAATATGAACTAAATATTGGCATTTTCAGAATCTGCATTTTCCATATGAGGAAGCTGGAGGCATGCACATGATGATTCCTAGTTTCTATGCCGTTTCGCATAAGCAAACGAGGCATCCTGACTTTCTACAGAATTTATTGCGCCTCCGATTATGTGAGTTCGCTATGAATAATTAGTAAGACTAGACAAACAACAAATTTAATGGCAATTATTTTAGACTAGTTTTACCGCGCGCGACTACACTTGCGTAAAGCTATTTTCATACAAACAATAACCCCTAACCAGACTAACATAAACAATAAATAATAAATAAATGCCGGACGATCCACACAGGATCATCTAGCCCCAAGCTAAGCAGAGTTTGTGTTATGGGTACTAGATGATTGATATACTTAATACAATATTATAATACATACATAGATATTTATTATGCATAGAAAATACCCAGAACACCCGGAATAAATATTTGCAGATCGTACAAATATTTATCCCAAGGCGGGAATCGAACCCGCAACCTCCTGCGTCGCAGGCGGACATTCGCCCGCCGCGCCACATCGGTCGTCACAAATAACCAGAAAACATCGTGAGGAAACGAGTTACGTAATGAATACCAATAAAAAGAATAGCTTAACAACTTTAATCCTCAAACACGATAGATATCCTCCCAGATTTTTAAGTCCTAAGTACTTTCTCGATATTATTCGAGGATGGAATACCAAATACTACAAAATGTGGATATGTGCCAAATATTATATTTTTACGTCTGATTTCCTCTTGAATTTTGCGTAGGTACGAATTGGTTAATAATAATAATAAAAGCTTTTATTTCCTATACACTATTTAACAAAGTAGGTACCTAGATTTCTATACTAAATTAACTCAAAATTAATAACTTATTTGGTAACTTATCTAGATACATTTAAAACACATAGTATAATATAAAAAAAAATAACTAATTGTGTATGGACCGCCTGTGGCGGTGAAAGCCTCCTCCAAAAGTTTCCATGTTACACGGTCTCTAGCTACTCTTGCCCATATTTTTCCAGCCATTTTGACGATGTCATCACTCCATCTTCTTGGTGGTCTTCCTCTTTTTTGTCTTATATTACGTTTGTGACTGTTAATTGAATAATTAATAGGTTAATATGTAGTAACCAATTAATTATAGGGCCAGGTATAGACTTGGCCCTATAATTACGGTCTTCTACTAACTGTGCATGTACTCGTTCCTTCAGTGCTTAAGATTGTTTAGTTCGTTTTAGGTTTAAAGATGACAACTAAACTCCGATGAATAACTTAAATAGAGCGGGCACCAAGATCATGCCCTATTGCACTCCATTCCTAAGTACATTGACATTCCATCTCCGATGGGTAAAACGATCGGCGTCACCCAACACCGCGGATCGTCGATACAGCACGGCCTTGGCCACTTACGGAATACGTCTCATGCGTATCAGTTCACCGACATTCTTTGAAATCTGAGTGCTCTACGTCTGACTGAGTTAGTCAAAGTAAAGATGATTTAATTTAACCTCTAGACTCGCCAGGTTGTTCTAGTAAACCAGATATCTCTGACTCACAAGTTGAAGAACCACCAAAAAAGGTTTCCCAAAAAGGAGGCATAAACTAATTATATTGTTCAAGGAAAATAACCTCAATATCTTCGTTTTGAGCAAGGGACTATATAAGCTTTGAAATGACCTCTGTGAGGTTATCAAGAATAAATGCTAAAGGTATTTAGTAAGTAACAACATGCCTACAAGGCAATTAAGTGTGATCCTGCGCATAAATTTATTATATTTAAATAATGCAATATAACTATGCGCAGGCGACGCTTATTTGAATTGGTAATCAGTATTGTACTCTATGATGCTTCATGTCACGTGTGCAACATAAGTAATTTGGATTTTAATAGATCAAAAAATCGTATTTCTAAGGACTTATCATTTAAACTTCACGATACTTCGTTATTTTTTGAGGATAACAATGCAAGATTTCCTCATTTCCCGTTCTTATATAGGTATATTACAAAAACTATTCCCTAAATACAGTACATACTGTATACATACTGTATTCCTGTACTGTGGTTCCTTACCTAAAGGGTAAAACGGGACCCTATTACAAAGACTCGGCTGTCTGTCGGTCTGTCAATAGGCTATCTCATGAACCATGATAGAGGGTTGAAATTTTCACGGATGATGTATTTCTGTTGTCGCTATAACAACAAATACTAAAAAACAGAATAAAATAAATATTTAAGGAGGCTCTCATATAACGAACGTTAATTTTTTGCCGTTTTAACTATAGATAACAACACGGAACCCTTCGTGCGCGAGTCCGACTCTCACTTGGCTAGGTTTTTACGTACACAACATAATAAAATTTTAGTTTCTGTACACCTCGATAGTGATTCCAAAACGTCAGTAATAGTTTCTAGAGTGGTACTTTGTTTACTTACAATTATTTATCAACTTACCTAGTAACCAGATACTAAATATTGTTGTCTACGTTGCGGGCGTGGCTATTTGCATTCTGCAGTTTCCGTATTAGTTGCGTAATCATTGATCTAGATGGCGTCGTCTTCCCTGGTAATTACAGCCAATAGCTAGTTAGATGAATATGAATACATTTAATTGGTGCATGTACTCGTACCTATTGACTCGCTAAAGCTCATTTTACACTTCCATTATTTCATCATCATTAACAGCTTATATAAGTCCACTGCTGGGTATAGGCCCCTTACATTATTCTACATGAGTGGTCTAAAAAATTTCATTAAAATTTTGATGTTTTTCTTAGGGTAGGAGTTCAAATAGTACAAACCATAGCTAAACTAAACATAAAGTGGGTCATCTGCTTGTTCCATCAGCAAGTCAAATAAAAAAAAACGACAAGCAAACTACACTGTATGCTAATGTATGAGTTAAGTTTTTTAGAACGCTTTATTAGCCCATCCCCATATTAAAAAGTGACACAGCTCTTCTTTCTCGCTTTCAAACTAGGTCTGACTTATATCTCTTCCTACTCTGACTACCTATGGTGAGTGAAATAATGTAATTTCTTCTTTTTATTATTCAATATGCTAGTGTGAACAAGCCATTATGGTAATTCAGTGTGATGATGTGACAAAGCCCTAACGCGGAAGAGTCTTGGCGTATATTTAACCATGATGCATTAGATACATAGAAAAATATGATCTAGATACTTCATCTCACTGTATAAGGTCAAAATCAGTTAAGAGAAGGTACTCGTAACAATAACAGAGAGTAAGAACAATAAATAGATCGCAAACAAGACTTTTTTTATAAATTATATGCTTGCTGCCATTTTTTTGATAAAAAAATGTTGTAATATTCGACAAACACTACTAATTTGTATTTGTATTGCATGCAGTCTGTTACCTTTAAGTACCAGTAGCACTTAGATATATTCCTATAAGCATGTAGCAAGTTTTCCGTTATTAAGGTGTATACTTTGTTGGTGACACATAAATAAATAAATATACTTAGTGTAACAACAGAGTTACACAAACTCAAAGGTTCATCCATGGTTAAGGACTGATTTAATAGCTAGGGAGTATGCTGGTTCATACAGGCGTGCTAGCTCTAAGTAATATTTATTCCGAGACTGTGACTAAGGTTGTTTCTGGAAATGTATACCAGTACTGCGTCATGTTGACAATTATTTATTACTTTAGGGAAATTCTAAATTCATATATGAAATGACTATTTTCAGAATTTCAATATCAAATCCGTAACAAATTGTTTATTCCTAAAGAAACCTTTTTTTATTAAAATCTATAAAAAAAAACTTTGATGGATTTTTATAAGCTATTTCATAAGCTTATGAAAGCAATTTCATAAGCATTTTCAAGAAAGAAATATATAAATTTGAAACAGTTAAGCAAAAAGTATTTATAATACTAAATATGTGACTTAAATTCTGTTTTCTACCTATAGTAAAGACCCGCACTTTACTATAGGTAGAAAAAGTTATGATAAAATATGTAGATATAAGGTAGATAGGTTAAATATTAGATGTAAAATATTTGTATATACTAAATATTGTTCTATTAGAGTAAAAAAATATCTTTTTCAATATTTTTATAAATTATATTCTATAACATCAAGTTTATTAAGTTTTAAAACACTGACATTTATATAAACGTCAGTTGAAGTAAAGTTATTCTTGTACATTATGCGGCTAAAGTTTCTTCCTTGCACATCAGTCTTGTTAACGCCTACGGTCGCATTACATATTCTATTTTATTGATAAAGCTACACTTTGTTTAGTATGTTTACTAATCTTAATAGCGCTTCATATACATTCCAAAAAAAAGAAGGATTTCTTGAATAAGAAAATAGTATTCAAGAGCCATGCCTGTGTTTTAGGTCATGGTTACCACTTAACATCAGGTCAACCATCTGCTAATCCTGTTACATTATTTCATAAAAAAAAACTAACCTAAATTAACCTAATATATTTTTTTACTAAAAAACACTTCGATCCATTCGATTACTTGTGCTCAAGACACACCAATATTATAATTTAAGTAGTAACATATGAGTAGATCTTATAGACTTATGTAAAGAATATAAAATATTAAAAGTTTATGACTTTTTGAACTGCCAAGGACTGAATAAACGGGAGAATATCTTCATTATTATTTTAAATATTATTTTAGATTGACTTTCACGGGATTTAACACATTGATAGTAATGATTCCTTGTGGTGTCTGCAATTAGTCATTATAATGAAGTCTAAGTATGTCACCCACATCCGTAAATTAAATCAATGCGTATTAATTTATTTGTAAATCCATTTATCCACCTAGAAATGCCTGAAATAAATTATTGACTCATAATCTTTAATATGATCACAAAATTTCCGCGGATATGATTATTAATTTCATGACAGCTATTACAATAATTCTCATATTACAAATAACAGATACAAGACTTACTCCCACGTCTGTGAAACTAAAACATAGCAACGATTTTGGTTGAAGAAATAAGCATATAGCAGGTACCTCTCTAGACGAGCCAGTCACAAAGGGCTGTTTTAGTACTAGTATAGTAGACTAGGTTAATTAGACTGTTTTAGTTCTTTGAGAATGGCTCGTCTCGGAATAGGACGTATTGATGGACCCTGTAAAATAGCAAATAAATTAAGCAGCACGAGCTCATTTCCATGTGACCACTATTAGCGGCACTGTGATAGCGGCACGAGCAGCCAGCGTTATCACCGCACCCGGCACCGTACCACATTCACCTGGGCTCTACTGTGACTAAAACTCCTTGATACTTTCCCCACTCATATTATTGTAGTACTAAAGTATTTTTAAGCCCCCTAGTACCTGGGGTACTGTAGCATCCAGCAAATAGGCGTATGTGTAAAAAAGTGGCCCTTGACGCTGCATAAATCATCTAAAATACATACAAAGGCCTGTTTTTTACTAAAGTTTCTTGGAAAAGATTTTTCTGAGAAAAAAAAACTTTTTCGTATTTTTGTCGCCCCGTAGTGAAACTTGCGTCCTTTTTTACATTTTGAAGGATATAAAACATGAGACTCAGAATGATGGACATATAGCTCCACAAGGATCGTGTCTAATGGAGTTGACTGTTATAGGCAGAAGTAATCACTGGACATCAAGTGGACTATCTTTGTGCTTCATAATCATGTGTACCGGTGGCGTAGTATGAGCCTTCTTTTCCTAAGGGCACTCTGGTTTGAATCCGGTTGTCTCTTTCTTCTCAATTCTTCTATTCGAGAAACTTATGTGCATAATGCTAGTGCTCTGAAACGGTAAAGGAAAACACCGTGAGCCCGCGGTTTAGTTAGCTTCGCACATTATTGACCATGTCTTTACTATAGATTAGGCCGACTAAGATGGGTGGAATAGGTGGTACGCAAGCCTATACCATCTAAAATCTTATCCCAGGTACTATACTATACTATAAACTAGACGGTTTTTATAACTTATTTTTATAACTTCAAGGGTTTTTTATGTTTTTGCAAAAACATAGGTATTTTTAATAGAGCAAGTATCAAGATTGTTCGAGCAGAGTACAAAGCAGAGATCATGCGATGCTTGACGCTGAAGTCAAGGAGAGCGGCCGGCGTCGACCACGCCCGTCCTCCCCCCGCACCCTTGCACTCCGCACCTCCCCTGTGCCTGTACTTCTAGGTACTGTGGGCTACAAAATATCCCTTAGTAAATGTTTTGTTCGTTATACTGTCTAAATAGAGTAGGTCTAGACATATAGTAGTCTGTCTATAGTCGAAGGCACGTCCGAACATTGTATTTGAGCATTTGCTACGATCCATAGTGCCAGTGCCAGTGCTCCTAAGCGACGAAAGAATAAACCATGAGGATATCAGTTAGTATTTTAGCGGCGGCGATGTGCTTGCAACCTGTCTTGCATGACTATGTACCAAATTTAAAAATAGACGTGTCTCTGACTCCCCTTAGCAACCCTCAAAGAATCTAAGTAGATCTGCGGAGATATCTACCGTATCTGGTGATTGATGTCGTAAAACTATTTCTTTAATATGACCGATGTGGCGCGGAGGGCGAATGTCCGCCTACGACGTAGGAGGTTGCGGGTTCGATGCCCGTCTTGGGATAAATGTATGTATGTATAATAAAAAATATCTATGTATAAAATGTATTGTATTAAGTATATCAGTCATCTAGTACCCATAACACAAGCTCTGCTTAGTTTGAGGCTAGATTATGCTGTGTGGATTGTCCAGCATTATTATTAATTTTTTTTTATTCAGTACTTTATTTTATGACCTGTAGTCTCACACTGACTGTACACAGATAGTTTCAATTGTTGGTCATTACGGATCCTGCTAACCGGTAATGTATTATTATCAGCTGTAAAAGCTATTATATCACAAATATTTCCAATTGTAACTGAGCTTCTGTGGTAGTTAGATTATAAGATACCACTTTAACTACCAGGCAAACACGTACCTTGGATTAGTAATTTTTCAACACTTCTAATTGAAGACACGTCTAGTCTAATAAAGAACTGACTGGCAAAGGGTTGAAGGAGGCCTTTGCTCTAGCCCTACAATAAAAAAAAATTACATCTGTACTAATCTATACCTAGGTACTTACTAATATTATAAAGATAAAATATTTGATTGTTGGTTTGGATTGAATAGGCTCTGAAACTGAAACTGACGCTTCACTATCCCCGGGTGATATAAGCTATATTATATTTTCAAAAAATTTAGGATCCTCACTAAAACCCGTGCGAAGAAGAATTAAATGGTTATTATTTGTTGATTATTATTATAAGTAATACACAGCTAAGAACACCTAACTTTATCGATTATTCGTTTTAAAATGATAAATCATAATCATCAAACCACAAAACGCAGATCACAAAATTAGTTTACATAGATAATAAACATTACCCTTGCCTATATAAATCTATACCAAATATAAGAATCTTTGTCCTGCTGACTGACTTATAGGTAACGCACAGCTTAAACGGTTGGTCGCTAGACACTTTTCAGGGTTGGTTTGTGTCGGTACGTAGGGGTGTACTAAAGAATTTCCTAAATTCGACACCTTTTCAGGCTGCGATACAGCGGAGATATAAACAAAGCTTCACAAGAATCTTGAGTAAGATACCTACTCGGTATTAAAAGATCGGAGGAGATATGTACCATGTCTGGAAAAGTCATGCTACTATTAATTTTTCTAAAAATGAACTCAATATACCTTAAAAATATTTATGTGTACTTAAAAAAAGTAATTCTGTCAGTATTCGTTATTTACCATCAGTCTTACCGCAGTCTTGTCGATACTTGCTCAATTCTCTCTTATTATCGTCTTAAATGGGCAATTACGACCATCGACAGATGGACAGACTTTTTAAGGTCAAAAATTAAACGAATGATTTATATTCTTAAATTTAAAAACACTTCGAAATTCAGGAGAAATACTGGAGATAATTTTCTTTTTGACTTAAAAATTGTCACGTTATTCTCACCACGTAGCAACCGCGAGAATTCAAAACTTTTGGTACATAACACTACAAAATATGGTTTGTGAAACAAATTAAATCAATTGATTAACTTTGGCGGCGCTAAACTCGTGTAACTAACACCTATAGTCCTATACGTATAAATAGTAATCTATGATACAAATTTGGTCTAGTTTTTTTTATACAACTTGCTGATGAAACAAGCAGATGGCCTACCTGATGTTAAGTGGTTACCAACACCTATAACAAAGCATTGCCTCGTAGATCACGCTCGTTAAGAACGTCACAGCGCCTACGATGCATTACTTAGCGTCCATCAACCTGAGGCATGCTGGTGTTAAGCCTCATGTGCCTGTAATTTCACCGGTACCCACACCCTTCAAACCGGAACACAGCAAGCTGCTTGGCGGCAGAAAAAGGCATGGCTAGATTCAGGCAGTCAGTCAGTCAAGACAAAGATTATTTTACTTAGTATAGATAAAAGAATGCAGCAAGAGTGAAATCGAGTCGCAATAACAAATCCTTGGTGTCTGTCTCCTGTCAATCGGTCAATTGAACAAAATTGATCAAAAAACAACGAACACAAATCTCAACACGATTATGACAGCTGCATAAAATTATATTATCCGGGTATCAATACCAAACAGTAATAAATAAGATTGAATACTGTTTATCAAACGCTGACTAATGTTTTAGACGAACGGTTGACAGGACATAGTAAAGTAACCTAAGTAGGGAAAATGTAACACGGGTTCGCATAAGATATATGAATTAGTATTTTGTAAGGTTTCCAAGAAAAGAATAGTTTTATGCCGTTGTGACTCAACCGCTTGAATTAGAGCTATAGGTTTTTTATGATGCGTCTGGTGGAACAAGCATATGGCCCACCTGATGTTGAGTTACCATTACTTATAGCACAGCATTGCCTTGCAGGTCACGCATTAGGTACGTGGCCTGTGTCAACAAACCTGAGGCGTACTGGTACTTCATGTGCCTGTAATTTTACCGGCGTTCACACCCTTCAAACCGGAATACAGCAATGCGACCATCACTGCTTGGTGGCATTTATAGGTACGGTGTTAGTACTGCCCCAGACAAGCCCTTTCACAAAGAGCTCTACTGATACTAAATAAGTCCCGTGAAAAGCTTAGGTACATAAGTTTTTGAAAAAAAAAATGGTTTAGAAAAAAATATTTCGTGTGATTACTATCAAGGATCAGATATTACACCCGATATTAAGTGGTAACTAATAACATGTACTGTAGTATTGTCTCGCGGGTCAAGCACGTTAAGAAACGTATCCTGCAATATAATACCCAGCGTCCATCAACTTGATGCATACGTGCTAATCCTCATGCGTCTGTAATTTTAACGACACCATACTTTTCAAACCCAAAACACAGCATGAGCAGGTATTATGGTAGCACTTCCCCGGACAAGCATACAGTGAGCGCCAAACTAAGCCAAGGTTTTACTGAAAACTACTTATAAGACACGTATATTCTTTTATTTGTAAATACATACATGCATATAGATATAAACTTTACCCGGGCACAGAACAAACAGACGTTTGTCCTTGGTGAAAATCAAACTCAAACCGTTTTTTTAATATTTTCTTTACGGTATATTTAATTCTTAGGTTCAACCACATCTCCCCCCCTAAAACTTCTAACACGAATTATTTTATAAAGATGGAGTTACATTACCATGAGAAAAAATCAGGTCATGTTACTATGATTGATTCCTAATGTATCATGTTTAACAACACGAAAGACGACAAATACTTTGTATCCGCAAACTATTCACGGTAATTCAACAGATTAATTATTAAATCAGAACAATTCTTGAACTTACGGATCTAAGGTACCTACACACTGGCAAAACCAAACGGACACAATAAAATTAATTAATGATATCACTGCATCTTAATTAGTAGTTAATATTCAATGAGTCCGGCTCGTCAAAAATAAACTGGAGGACTGTGTTAGTTTATTTTTTTATCAATGTACCTTCTTACAAAGTATAGTAGATATGTTTAGTATATTCTTATACTAAACATACAAGCTTTGCTTAGTTTGAGACTAGAGGGCGTTCTGTTAATGTGGGTCAATATTTATTTATAATTTAATTGAAAGTATGAATGATCGATTATATTGAATTTAGTGTCATCTTACAGTATTCATACTAAGCCAAGGTCAGTTTATTATATTGTCAATAAAAAAATCAACATTGCAGGTTGAACAAAATATTTTATTGTTCACTAAAGCTTGATGCTTGACCACCCAAAAACGTCTCAAATCAACATATCAACCATCATTCACTTCGTTGTACCCAACCCCTGGGGATAAATTGATCGCATCAAACTATAACTGTGTCAAAACTCAGAGTTTTGGGTTAAACGGTGCCCGGAGAAAATAAGTTATCTGATGGATAAAATTACACGCTCAATAACCTTCTTTTTTCTCGGTGTAGGATAAAATTGGAGCAAGTTTCATATCCATATTTTTATTACGTAATTAAACTGGTGTAGGTTTCAATAACCTACGATGTTACTATAAAAATAATTGATCTACGGTGTGGTCTGAAATCCTTTTTACCATTGACTACCGTCACAGCTCAGCAGGTCTACTCTTAGAAACGATGAGCGAAGTTTTGTTTTATAGTTTTTTAATACACTGCGGGGCAACTAGGGGTAGCTATTATAACTAGGTAAGCACAGTCAAGTTGACACTGCCTGACATGTAGCGTATTGTAACTCAAAACGACAATACGAAACTTCGTTTATCGTTTCTAAGACCTTTTGTGTGTAGTAAGTAGCCCTGCCTTCTGCGCTGTAGGTGGTGGGTTCGATCTCCACTGACAACAAACATCTGGCTGTTATATAGTATTTATTTTAGGTATGCATAAAAAATATAAGTATTCTATCAGCTATCTTGTTCCTATGGTACAAGCTTTGCTTAGTTCGGGACTAGAGGGCGTTGTACATTCAGTACATATTAGTTTGAACAAACGATTCAAGCCAAACTACAGATGTAAGGCCACTGCATACTACATAGTATCTGGACCACCGAGATTGATAAGATCGCGGGGGAAGTCAGTGGATGGAGAAGGCTGAAAATCGTTGGCAGGCGGATTAGCGACCGCACCCGAACATTAGTGACCATACTGAGGCCACTGAGGCATACAGGTGTTAAGCCTCATGTTCCTGTAATTTCACCCAAACCCACACTCTTCAAACTGGAACACAGCCAGCGGCTTGGCAGCAGAAATAAGCATGGTGGTAGTAATTTTCCGAGCGAGCCCTTCACAAAGCTCTACTTCTAATAGATGATGACAAAAATTGACTATGCGTCATAATGGTATTTAATGTTAATAGTAAAAAACATATTGTGCAAGCGTCGAAAGTGTTCGACTTTTGCACGAGAAATAGCCCGATTGAATCTCTGCCGTTTTATGAAAGGAAAATATCGTCAAGAAGTAGGGATGTAATACGAGATTTGACATTTAAACTGTCAAAATACCTGTTGCACTCATTGTGACTGTAATGATTATTATTTTTGAGTTTAATTTCACAGCGGTAGCCGTCTGACCTTTTCACTCAAGAGATCTAGAGCAGGAGTCTGCGATAACTTTCTTACGTCTAAGTACTGAAACATAATTACGATAGAAACTTTTTTATATTTTTTCTGCATTTATTATCAATGATTTTTTTTACTTTACTAGATGACTAGGGTACTAGATGACTGATATAATTATTATAATACATTACATGCATAGATATTTTTTATTATGCGTAGAAAATACCCAAAACGCCCGTAATTGATATTTGCAGATCTTACGAACATTTATCCCAAGGCGGGAATCGAACTCGTAACCTCCTGCGTCGCTGGGGGACAATCGTTCACCGCGCCACATCGGTTACTTAGTACATCTTTACACACCAACACTAATTATTCTGAAAATTTCAGTGGTTTAGGCTGTGCGTTGTCTATATGTCAGTCAGTCAATCAGTCAGTCAGGACAAAGATTCTTATAATCAGTATAGATGGAGATAAGGAAAAAGAGTTGCTAACAAGATTCAAGAAAGTACTCACTATATCCTGGTCTAGCGATATTTTTTTCTTATTTCTGATGCGGTTATCATCAAACGCCGATCTGGTTCGAGCGAGGCTGCTACATCCGTTCTCTAAGGTCCCTCGACCACGCCTAGTTCAAATGACCGATGCCTACTACTTGAGTATTTACAGTACCTAAGACTACAGTAGCACAACTAAAGAACCTTGAGATTTTTTTAACTGTTTGCTGATAGCGGGTTTTTTTTGAAATATATATATATATAGTCAGAGTAAGAATGTGCGCACAATTTGTTTGAAGAAAATATATTTCAAAAAATGATCAACTAATTAAGCGTTTTCAGTACATTAACGCGAGTTGTATGTACATTTTCATGGTAGCTTTGGAACTATTTTCGATATAAATATATAACCCCTTGGTCGACCCTAGATTTTAACATATATTTATTACAAAGTCAATACTATAAAGTCGTGTATCAATTGGGTTCGATTCCCACCGAAAACAAATATTTGTGTGATGAACATAGACGTTTGTTCTGAGGTCAGTGTATATTTTAATCTAAGTTTACGAAAACAACACATAAATATCAGTGATCTGGTTCCTATACTACAAGTTATGCTAAATTTGGGGCTAGAAAACATCAGTTTTGTAAAAACATCTACAAATATTTAGTATCAATACTTTAATATTTATATTACAGATGATTTTGCGAAACCTATTGAAGCAGTATTGGTCGTTGATGAATTTTGTAGTTTGTACACTGTAGTTTTATATAACTGTGCCGTACGAGCCAGTCTATTGAAGTGCTCATAATAATTAGCTGCTCAGCTACACATTAAACATGCTTATGCTACTTTAAATTACGCAATTTAACGTATTGATCTAAGCCAGCCAATGGAATCTTTAGCTTTACAAGCTTTAACTTGTATAATATTCACCACTAAACTGTAAAGAACACTGGTAGTGGGAGCCATCCCGTCTTTTGATCCTAAGGTAGTAGGTTAAGATCGGGTCGTGCACCAATGAATATTTTATTTGAAAAATGCATGTGCGCTAAGTGAGTGTTCTCAAATGGTGAAGAAAAACATCGTAAGGAAACCAGTTATATACACGCAGCGGCTATGAGTTTGCAACCAGTGAAACCTATGGAAAACTAAATATGTATTTAAATTGGTCGCCTGCAATTCAGTTAACTGCTCAACCTGACAAATTTTATCAAGAAAAAATATTATTATTAGACATTTTCGGCAAAAATAAAAAAAATTGTTATAAATATAACACAAAACGCTTAAAAATTTTTAATTTAATTTTTTTTTAATTTGACGACCGATGTGGCGCAGCGGGCGAATGTCCGCCTGCGACGCAGAGGTTGCGGGTTTGATTCCCGCCTCGGGATAAATGTTTGTACGATCTGCAAATATTTATTCCGGGTGTTCTGGGTATTTTCTATGTATAATAAAAAAATATCTATGTATGTAATATAGTATTGTATTAAGTATATCAGTCATCTAGTACCCATAACACAAGCTCTGCTTAGCTTGGGGCTAAGTGATGCTGTGTGAATTGTCCAGCATTATTATTATTATTAAAATATTTCGAATCTCAGAGCTGTTAAAATTTGTAACAACCAAAAGATTACAACCTCTAAAATTATTTCTTACAAATAAAATACGAATACCTTATCCATTAATGTATGTTTTTTTGTACCTTCAAGGCGATCGCGATACGGGGCTTGATTGACAGGCTATAATGATTTTGATGCGTTATAATAATTGTATTGAAACAAAACGTAAAAAACTATGTCCATAGCCCCCTATCCGGTGCTAACTACTGGTTAAATTTTTGTTTGCGTAATCACTGCATAAGTATTAGTTGCTAACTGAAATAGTTTCTCTTTTGATTTTTTTAGTAAATATATTATTGCTAGCGAAACGTGCGCAACTTAGTCTGAAGTTATTTTCATACAAATTTTAACCCTCGCAGTAACTGTTTAGGGTTGAATTTTGGGAGTTCCGTTCTTCTACAGTTCAAGTATATACATATATACGATAGCCATGACAGCTCAGCTTGTAGTAACCTTGCCTTCTGTGCTGTAGGTGGTGGGTTCAATCCCCACCGAGAACAAACATTTGTGTAGTGAACATAAATGTTTGTTCTGTGTCTGGATGTTATATTGTATCCTAAATATGTATTTACAGAAAAAAGTGTGTGTCATGTTCTTATAAATATAATACCATACATAAACTATCTGATTTATGTATTTAAAACATACACATTCCAGACATACGCACATAAAACACTCTCCTGGCCAAACACCCTCTTGATGTGATTGCGGATGAATGGAAGCTGTTTATGTCAGTATGTCGGTACCCGTGCTAATGATTAAATAAATAAAAAACATATTCTATCGCTAATTTGTCAAGTTGCCTGAAATACTTTTGCTTGCCTTTCTTGCTCAAAAAAACATTGGCTCGATTGAGATTTAAAATACTTGAACCTGAAAGTGAATGCAACACAATACCGCGCAAATGCGAAATGATTTATTATGTCAACACAAAGATTACCCACTTTTTATATAGGTATAATTTTCATGCAATTTCTTCAATTACGTTTGACATTTCACTCATGATTCAACTACGCTAATTAGCCGAAAGAATTACGGTTATAATCAATGATATCGTTATAAGTTTAATTTAATGGAAATTCTTTCGTCAGGGATACTTTTAATTGTTATGTCTTAATGAACTGAAATTTCTACCTCCCAGGGATATGAATTTTGTATATTTATTTTCAGACATAAAATATCAAGGAATACTTTTAAAAAAATGGTTTTATTTTATAATTATACATTGATAGATTTTTTTGTGATAAATATACAAAATTTGGTATGAATTTTCTATTGAAATAATTTAACCACGTTAATATGTTAATAACGTGTTAGTAGCAATCGTATATATTTAACTTATTACTTTTACACAAACACGTTTTTATTTAATATTATTACGGCAACGAATTTATTCTGAAAGTAAAATGCAATAAAACATTCATCAAATAAATGTCCCCTTCACTGACTTTTGCGTCACTAAAAGACCCACTTATAAAGTAATGCAAAAATGTATCTGTGTTGACATATTGTTTATTAAATTACGTTAATTAACGTCGTTTCGCCACGTTAAAATAACATAAAAGAATACGGTGAATCTTCTATAACCTTGAAGTGGACCGGATTGGGTCTAAAATTAAGGCTATTAAACAGCTGTTTTCGGAAAGAGTGACTCAATAATTACTTTCTTGCGTGAGTAGTGTTGTTTGTAGAATTAAAAAAAGATAAAAAAAATGCTGTGGGATTTATTGGAAAATTCACTTATGACGCACATAGTAGTGACGTCTCTTGACTGAGCAAAATATATTTCAGTTTATTGATTACTTACAGTGATGGGCTTCCAGCCAATGTGTGAAATACCAAGTACTGTAAATATGGATATGTGCCATACGTAATATTTGGACATCCCTCTGACTACCTCCATTAAAGATCCTTGAATAATCTTAAGTTGGCAGTACTTCGTACTAAAAGATCGGAAGGGATGTCTACCGTGCATTAGGATTATCGCCGTGAGGTTATTTATTTTATCTTTAGTTTTTTTATAATATAGTATAAAATAATTATAATAAAAACATTTTAATAAATGATATTCTAATTATATATGATTCTATTTTAAATTATCTATAAGATTTCAAACGTACTGTGCATTAGAAATCAATAGTCAATGGTCGAATTATGATGATTTTGAGTTTTCCGTTTAGCTGAATTAATAGATTTGTTCCATCGTAATACAAACAGAATTATTTTATGATATAATACAATATTTGATAGCAACAAAGCTATGTTGAATAAGTTCACGCTATCACCAAAGACTTATTCTACCCACTGGCTGCGTTTGAGCTCTTAACCTTAAAGTTTCTTTTTGCTATTTAAAATTATTTAAAATAATCCACTATTGTTTCATGTTTGAATTATTTAAAACATTAGAACGGGCCTGGTCACTCTTGCAAGCCGTACCAGACAAGTAGTTTATCTGCTATAATTTTGGTAAATATTTTCGTGACCTGCAACACCAATTTACGCAATGCGCCAATTTAAAAGACATAACTCCAAATTATCGGTTCATTTTCGCAAAGTGGAACAATACAATAATCAGTTCCTCGAAAAATCGTCCAAAGCATGATGAAATTCACATCCACCGTATATGTACAGTCTCTCGGTACTCGGTCGAAAACGGACCAGTTAATAAGCAGCTAGTAGATTGGGATCTCTGTTGCCAACTTTAAAAACGTTGGTATGTAATTTGTAGCAAAAAGTTGCATTTTTGATACCAAACAAGCTATTTTAAATAGTTTATCTATCTTTGTGTCTAAAAATACGAGATTTTACAAAGAAAACAAAAGACAGTATTAAGATAATTAAGACTGTATTTAAAAAGAATACATAAACTTGAAAACTGGCTAGATTTAGCTAAAAAACGAAAGTTGGCAAGCTGATAAATGAATTAAAACAATCATTCAATTTGGTAGTTTTTTTCTTAAAACTCACAGTAATGAAGAGTTACTGCGGTTTAGATTTAGGTAAATTCAGCAGCGTGTTTTCGTAGACAAGATTTTTGATACACAGACCGGTATGCAGTGTAATAATCTTTGTCCTGACTGACTGACTTTTATAAAGGCAACGCGTAACCTAAACCGACATTTTATCCTCACATACCTGCGAATAGTAGTGACGCTTAGTTTTAGTCATCAGAGTCCAGGATACTACCACTGTACCTGATTCTGCCGCCAACCAGTGATGCTCGCATTGCTGCGTTTCGATTTGAAGAGAATGGGTGCTAGGTAGTAAATGATCCAAAAAAATTTAAAATAATGTCATCCAGTTCTTTGTATCATTTCCCTCTTAAATTTTAAACATTTTTGGTGAAAAACGATAATTTTAAGATTTTTATTGCATTTTATCCTAAGGGGTTATTTTAAAATTATTTCAAAAACTCATGCGAAAACTTATTAAAATCAAGAGACTGCCTTCAAATAATGATAACAGAGTAATTACAAATTTTAAAATGTCTTAAATTATTTACGTTGAAGTGACACGCCTATAGCTACGAATAATTATGGCTACAATATTCATGAATTCATACAAAAGACTTCAACGCGCTCTTAGAGCATGCATAAATTATTATATTTACTTTGATGGAAAGTAGCTATAGCCCCTTAATTGTACAAACCATGTAAACACAAAGCCTAGGTTTATTAGAAAAAAAAATAACTTCAATTCCCAGCAACGATAGATATCCCCTCAGATATCTTAGTACAAAATAGTACATTATTATAAAACCTTATTACCTTGGCTTATTATAAAAGCATAACTTTGTTTAACGTTATCTTGCAAGAATTTAGAGCAACCATTAAAATCAACATTCATGTTGTCCGATATCATAGACGTAATAGCTATAAAAAGCGTTGAAGGCTCTACGCGGGCGGTTAGGGCGGCGTCGCAGTCGCGACTGGTAAGGCGATATCACTCGCTTTACCGTTAGACAAAGAGAGCGCGTTTGCGTGCGAGCGGTACAGCTGTATGCGCCCGCGACCCATCCGGAAGCCTCACTGAAACTGGACCGTTTTCTTTTCTTGTTATTATTGAGATCGGCTCTCAAGTTCTGTTGTTGTCGCGCGGTGCGCCGCTCGCGCTGATAACGCGATGCCACGGCGAACTGCGCACGTGTGCTTGACGCTCCGTAGCTTAAAGCTTGCGCGGACTTTATAAAAAATCAACCCTTGTGATGGAATGGATATTCTACAAGTATTCAAGTGCTCGGTGTAACTGAACGCGTTTTGACTTTTTAAGTGATTATTTTTATAAACATTATCCAGTGTGTTTGAAAGTGAAACCGATTTTGTGTCTGCGATTTTACTGTAGTTTTGTAGGGTTATTTTATTTAACTATAACGTTTTGTGATTTATTTGTTTTGGAACTGAAAGCTGATTTATTCAGGACGACCTGAAATTTTATCACAGTTGAATTGAATCAGGTAAGTTTTTATTTATTTTCAAAAATAAAGAAATTAATTAGCAATCAAGTTTTACGAACCGTGTTACAGAAAACTTTTAAAACTCTAAAACTATTATTTGAAACAGAAAAGTGAAAAACTACCATTTTAATAAATTTTATACCAAAAACAATTATTAATTGTTGAATTAATAGTTGCAAATAAACAAATCAAGTTGTCAAATTAAAAACCAATTAATAGCCACAGAACAATACAAATCCGATTTTATGATTCCCGCGATTTTAATCCTAATTTATTGAGTGTTAATGAGCCATCATCACTTCTGTAAATTGATACTTTACATACATTTGAATACATTTAGCTCTGTTGTTTTATTTATTGTTATTTCATTCAACAATCCTATTAAAATAAAAGTGAAGACTACTTTTTTGCTTTTTGTGATAAACTTTTGTGGTTCGTAGCATTTTTTCCTGACCTAGCTCTACGCAAAGAAACGTAAGTAAAGGTTCGTTTTCACAAAACTTTTTATTCATTGTCGTGTTGAAAATTAAATAAAAAAACCTTGTTATTCGACCCAGTAAAGCAGAAAGTAAGACAGCTGGAATGAAAACTGCATTTGTCGCCCGCCGGCAGCGGCGATAATGTCTTTTTGCTCAAGTTTTATTTCAATTGTGCTTGTAGGCCTGATTTTACGCACAATTTTCTTGAGAATGTTCAAATCATTTTTTATTTTACGTAGACAGGCGTTACTGGATTTTTTACTTCACTTTCGATATCTCATCTTAATTTCGAAAACTGTATCACTTATAAAACTTTTTATGAACCCTTAACATTTACTTTACTTTATGATAACGATACCGACGGACGTGTGGGAAATATGAGTTTAATACTTTTAGTTATATTATTTTTGGATTTTAAATTTTAACGACATTCGGAGTACGGTATCTCCACATTACATATATAATAAGTATCAAGACTTCCGCCAATATCAGAAAAAATATAGTTTTTTATACCTACTGAGCCTATATAGATAACAGCTGTAAAGCTGTTTATTTTGCGGGGCATTTTTAATTATTTTCAATAGAAATTTCAATTTAAAGTGTGGCTTGATAAGACAGTAGACCATGGCTTGAACAGCATTTGCTCTAGAAAAGCAGTTTTGACACAAACCTCGTAAAAGTGATGATACATGGCACCACTAGATCATAATGGGTTAAAGTTTGACAGTGTTAATATTGTTATGGCACTGTAAGAAAACCACCAATATGCTTAATACATTATTTGTGCTGAAGCAAAAAAATGTAAAATCAATAAAAAATTTACAGAATTAACTACAAAATAATAACCAAAGACTTCTAAAAACAATATTCAATTCAAGACTAAAATGTTTCAATTGGTCCAATGCGCTAAGTCCAGTTTTAGTCAAGAAAAAAAAGTTTCGCAAAGATTACACGAAAACTGGATCGGAGCCGATTTTTAAACGTGTAACATATCGTAAAATGTATTTCTCACATGTGTCAGTTCCATAAAAGACATTCGCCAAAGGCGGCGCGGCGTCTGCTACCAAAAAAAACGGCACCTGAATTTGCGGGTTTTAAGATTGCATTTATTTTTGGATGGATAATAAGAAATAAAAGAAAATCGTTCATGTGGTCCGCTAAAAGTTTAATAAAATTATAAGTAAACAGGCTTTGCATCTATTGTAGAAGATTAATACAGTGGTGCACTTTTTAATCTTGTTTCTATTACGGGATACTGTAGTTCCTGGGACAGGTTTTTAGATGAAATAAGCTTGCCTAGCATCTATTCCACCATCACAGTTAAGCCTAATCTAAAGGAAAGACATGATCAATATGGTAATATGACCGCCGGTAGTTGCTTTCTGCACTGCAGGTTGTGGATTCGATCCCCACTAAGAACAACATGCGTGATGTACGATGCAATGCTTTGTTACAATTTATCGTTACCACTTATTATCAGTGCAGTGCTAGTATTAAAAAAAAATATTGCTAGACATCTCAGACAGCGCCTTTTAGCTTCAAACTAAGTAAATCTTCGGAAACCAGACAACTAATAAAATATTTTTGTACCTACTGTTGTTGATATTTTTTTTTTTATACAATTTGCTGATGGAACAAGCATATGGTCCACCTGATGATAAGTGGTTACCATAGCCTATAACACAGCATTCCCTTGTAGGTCACGTTAGTTAGGAACGTGCACTGCTCTGCCTCCATCAACCTGAGGCATACAGGTGTTAAGCCTCATGTGCCTGTAATTACACTTGGAATATAATTATACGCTTGGAGTATGATTTTATACGCAGGTATTTTAAGTTTTTTACAAAAGTTTTAAGTTTCAAAATACTTAATACTCGTAAGTTTGTATGGGCAAATCTATAGACAGGAGTTTTTAAGTTGTTATTATAGAGTCAAGGCATTTATCATAGCTTAACGACTGTAATAGTTGAGTGGGACATTAAGCACTGTTATAATTTCACTATCTTTATAGTTATCTTCTTTAACAGGATAATAATTTAATTTACATAATTTTAACTTTTACTATTACCACATGCTTATGCTAAGAAATATTTCTATCGTGTTAAATTATTTACGTGTTTGACTAAAATTTATTAATTATCTGCTAACTGATGAATATTTTTTGGAGAACATTTCGCATAGCGCCGTCAAGCGCTAAACTAAGTAAAGCGTAAATTGAATAGATTGAACATTTATGTAACTGTGTTATTTTTTGTAGATATATTTCTATGATCAAATATTTATCTTCACCTCACAAATATTTTTCTTATGGGTGAACCAAATTCAAAATCAAAATACCATATAACACCCAGACATAGATCAAACATATGTATTTACCGAAGGTTTGAACCCACAACTTACAATGCAGAAGGCAAAGCTACTGCTAGCTATGACGCCAGTCAAGATTGGATTTTGATAAAAAGAGAATTGAACTGCTGTGTCATCTTTGCTGTAAAAAAGTAATTAAACATTTTCGCTTTCACTGATACAGAACGTATCTTTTTATAACAGATACCTGTCTACTCAGAAAAACGACAAAAGAAGTTTGGTTTTTTTTGTATTACACTGCGGGGCAACTTGGTTCCGTTTCACAGTAAAGTTTTCGCTTGCCTTGCAAACCGTGCAGTGTAACCCAAAACGCGAAAACGATTCTTTGTTTATCGTTTTCCGGAGTAAACACTCTGACTGCGTCTGATGAGGTTATCAAATGGACAAAGCGGTGGGAACTGCTCACTTGACATCGATAGCACACTTGACTGCTACGATGGGATACTGCATCAAATAACTCGGTTGTCAAATTGCTTTGTTGTATCATTACTGTCAAAACTTACCTTATCACTTTTTGACAGATCAAAATAAACTGTTTTATAGATTACGACGTTACTTGAGGTCTAGGGCGGCAGGCACGGTTTGAAGAATGTGGGTGCCGGTGAAATTACAGGCACATGAACCTTAACACTTACATGCCTCAGTTTGATGAATGCTGAGTAGGGTCACGCTCATTAGAAACGTGCCCTACGAGGTAATGCTTTGTTATAAGCAATGGTAACCACTTAACATCAGGTGGGCGATCCGCTTTTTCCATCAATTAGATGTATAGGAAGAACTTATTTGAATTTTGCTTGTACCGATGACAAAATATATCAATCGTGAATATAAAATGATGCGTCTTTACAGCGAGTCAGTTTGCTGCTTAAATTGATTAGTTGTCAACGGCAAATATCATGTTTTATCTCTAATCTCTACGTGTTTTAATTTCTACGTAGTTGCTACAAGACATTCTCGAAATTTTACACCGTTAGTGTCGTTGCAAGTTTCAAAGAATCGTCTGCCCGACTTTTTTATTTCGTTTTTACTTTTTCATTCATACATAAGAGTGGTTTCTGTTGTTTTTTGTAGGTTAGCCATGAATATCTACTAAAATATTAAAAATAACCTTAGTTTTCTTGTTTATGTTGAAATACTTTCACTGTGGTTTCGGTTGTTTGTTATACTTGCTGTTTTTCTGTTGGTCACCATCGTATTCTATCAACACAGACGTCCTCTCGGATTTTAGGTACTAAGTATTCAAAGTCTTATCTATTTTTGTCGCGGACTGTATCAAAAAGATTTTTTTTCTTGCGTTAATTAGCTAGTGTTTTTTAGTCAAGTTTATTTTGAATAAACTGCTGTTAAATTTTATATTATAGTTCTACCAGCAAAAGGCTTACCCAGCAGCTGTACCATTCATTCAGTCTATTCAGCTTGATTCACGGGAAGTATATGATCAATACCATTTCTATGAAACGTAGTTATTGAAGTAACCACTCAACACCAGTTGGATCATCTGCTTGTTCCATTACAGTAAGCGGTAAAGAAAAACATTGAGAATTACTTCACTCGTCGCTGTCGCTGTTAAGTAAGAGTGGTCGCTTGACCACTCTTACTTAAATACAATTCAACACTTACCTATACTCATACACACTCAATTTATACTAGCTATGTAATTATTTAGTTTGGTTTAGTGGTTTTTATGTAACATTTTATATGCTTTATAAGCTATGTATTTTGTTAAATAAACAATATAAAGCAAGATACATTTATTCCATATGACACACATCTACTCTGAACTTATTTCCACACCCATGCTTTGTTGAGTGGGATCATTTGGTCTAATAACGGCGGGTAGGTGTGACATCGAAATGCACGGTTTCAAAACGAGCCAGCTTGTCGCACCCAGCATTTGCATATAATTGCCAGCCTGTTTCTAATTAGTGATGTGACAATTCTACACTAGGTTCCGAGAAATCAGTTTGAGGTTCCGTAATTTTGAAAACATAAGCGTTAGCAATGAAACAACAGAGTCTGCAGCATGACTCTAAACTGTTGGTTGTCTTTGTTAATGACCTCCAGAAATAACACAAGAAACTGATAATGTAGGTAGTAAGGTATTTTACTTCAAGATATTTCAAAGAGATACTTATGATTTTGTTAAACATACGTTCTTTATTTTGGCTAGTGAGTTTAAAAATGTATAACAGTCAGCGCTAAGTATAAAAAAATAAGCTTTATTACTTTTTATAAAAAAAAGAAAGTTAAGAAAAAGTAAGTAAAGAAGATTCTTTCTTTCTACTTCTTTCTTAATAAATAAACAAACACTTTCTATAAAATAAAGGTTTGTTTGCAGTTTATCTTATTCTAGTATCGGACCTTAGGGAACTCTTTGTCAATTAACCATGTAAGCAAATGGTTAAACTATAATGCTTACTTCCGTACTTTTTTCCGTATCCGAGAATACAAATATTATTACAAGAGCAGCACATCCCTATTCTAATTATTGGAACTAGATAATTCTTGTTGTTGTTATACTGACATGGTACTGATGAGCTTCTCTTAAACTGTAGAAAGTGAAGCTGAGTGCTATTTACCATTTAAATTTGTTGTTTCAAAAAGACAGTTATTGCTGATGCATAAGAACAAAGAAATGAGTATATTTGATGGTTATGTTTTTTTTTTAAAGTCAAAGACAAAAATCAGATATTCAGTAACAGGGGTCACTTGGAATAATTTTAAAACTAGGTAAATTGAGGGCTACTCTCTCACAACTAAGCCTAGAAAAACAAGCAAGAAACTTAGAACCTGGTTCCTAGCTTTTTTTAGTATGATATATTTACAAAGTATTATTATTATTATATAAAAAATGAAACTCCAGTAGCTCCAAAAGTGCTTATTTAATAAGGCTAGACAGAAAGCATGTTAAGGAACATACCAAGGGCATAATATACCACAGAAGTTCCTATGCTTTAATTAATATGACGTTTATAAGATCTTTTTTAAATCTGAACCAACTATACAACTTTCCTGAATGATGAGACATTTATATTCTCCATTCCGAAATATATCCTACTCTTTTAGGCATAACTATTAAAATTCCTTGAGTTTATAAACTTGCCAGTTTAGGTAAGATAATATATGCGGGTTTTTTTCTCTTAAATAAAATGAACATAAAAGTTGCAGTTTCAACATGAAAAACGAGCAATCAACTTCAAAAAATGTCTGTCACTACGAAAGTACAAATTGTATTCGTCTACCGGTGCAGACATATGAATCACTGCATGCAGACGGTAAATTATTCTATTTTGGGGGTGAACGTATCACTTTGCCATGGAATTCTATTCCTTAAATCCTTTAAAAGGTATAGAAAATTGTTTAGAATCGGTTGTGTTGCCGGATAGTTTTATTGGACCTAGACACAGATAACTGATCAAAATTCAAGGAAATTCGATCATTCTGCACTCAAGTACATCACTTCAGATGAAATTCAGATAGGAAAAAAATGCACAGACGGCGGTATAATATTTAGATTCATTTTCATAATGTGCAGTCGAATGTCTGAGGTCATTCTCGCTAAATCGCAAATATAGGTAAGCCATAGCTAGAAAATTTACAAATAGTTTGATACTACTAAAACAGCTCACACCATTTTATTTTGCTATAAATGGATGTAGTCACTTGTGGTGATAAAATAAAATATTATTTGCGTATAAAATATGTGATGCAGCATACACCTTCATGCCCTGAATGACACTCACTCACATAACCATAACTCATAATAGTGAGGAGGGTCATGTAAGTAACTTGAATAACCACACGTCTGCATCAAGATGATAACTTAAAATACGTGGTTGAAGAAAAAAAGTCCGTGGCTAAGACTATACCAGGTGCAAACTTCTCTTTTAAAATTACAGGCACACAAGACTTTACCCTGTACACTCAGGGGCACATTCCTAACGAACATGACCTGTGGAGGAAAGCTTTGACTAAGAGATGGTAACCATCTCCTATTCCATCTGCAAGTCGTATAAATAAAAGCCTGTACGCGTGGTGACTACCTTAAATATGAGGTATCATCAACACCAGGTGGTCAGTTAAGCTCATGACGATCATGAAAAAAACCACTATGTTTTATCGTGTACTTACTCTTAGCTAGGGGAGTCTCGCCTGACCTATCCCTACCCCTATCAAAAAGTACTTGTGTTGAGTTCTACATATCTACTTTCAGAGATGAGTGTGAGCGAGTGTAATTTTTGCTCGTAAATATAGATACAAAATGTTATAACTACTCTCGCTTTCAAAGTGATGTGAGAAATAATTATAAGCCACCAATAAAAAGTATCAAGCCCCAATAAAATTATCTAGACAAAATACTTATTACATTTTAATCTATCACGTCTAATATTCTATTAAATAAATAATTAAGTGCACCTTTCTCTAAGAGCGGATTTCCGCCTTACATTGTCAGAGTCGGTTAGGATGCCTAAGGCTAAGACGATTGATATTAACATCATTAATAAAGTTAAAAATAAACATAGTTAATGATAAATAATGATTGGAATAATATGCGTGTTTGGTTGAATAAACAAATTTATATTAGAATATGATACATGTCATACCAAATATGTAAATAGTAGTATGTGATAGTCCGAGGAAGTACTACCACTGGTGCCTATTCCTGCTGCCAAGCAGTGATGCCCTCATTGCTGTGTTCCGTTTTGAAGGGTTTGGGTGTTGGTGGAGGGTAGTGCATCGTAGGATACGTACTTAACGTGCGTGACCTACAAGGTATTCAAAACCTACTTCTCCCTAAGTCGCCGACTCTTTTGGTCCCCCATTCTGATAGCTAACTGTCAGCAAACGATTATGAATCATAATTATACGGTTTATAAGTTGGTATATAAAATAACCAGTACATACTTCATGTATTTAATAACGACACATCTGTCTTGACGTGTCAACATGTCAAGGAAAAGCAGAGATGATCTCACTGGCACACATAATAGTCGATTTAGATTTATCTAGACCAGTTTGTGTGACCTATGTGGGCGTTTCAAGATACCGAGGGCAGTTTTACCTACCTAATACAGTGATAATAGTAGTGTTTATAGTAGTAGCTATAGCTATAGCTCTTGGTGAAGAGATTGTTCGTGGAAAGTACTACAACAATATCTATTTCTATTGCCAAGCAGTTTGCCTTGAGGGTTTGAAGGGTGTATATATGCCGGTGAAATTACAGGCATATGAGGTTTAACACCTAAGGTTGATGGACGCATGGCAGTGTCTCTTACGGCACGTTCCTAACGAACATGACCTGTAAAGCAATCCATTTAACATCAGGTGGGTCATTTGCTTATTCCGTTAGCAAGTCAAATAAAATAAAATAAATTTATGCCCACATTCTAGCATAGGTACCGACTTTTTGTAATAACAAGGCATTGTCTTGCTGGTCATATATGTTAGTATCGTGCCCTAAGATGCAGTGCCATGCGTCACTCATCCAGACGCAAGACACCCCTTGACCCAGGGGTAGCCACCCCTGGAGTTGAAAGCATGGGTAAAACTCACTTACGAAGCCCATCCCTATCGACGACTGGGTAGAAGACTGTAGTAGTAAGTAGTAGTCATCCAGAAGGATAGCTTAAACTTCATGTACTTGTTATTTCACCGGTAACCACACTCTTCAAACCAGAGTATTCTGCTGTATTCTGGTTTGAATACTATATTTTGTAACCATGGTGATATATAGTACTTTCTTGGATTTAAGCTGGATGGAAGTTATTTACCAAGAGCTCTACTACTACTTCTAATTAACTATTCAACTAGTTTATAAAAAAAAATCACAGAGACTTCAAAGCGTCTCACTTTCCATACCAACAAACGTAATGAAACCTTTCTCAATTATGACAATTACGCTGTTATTATCAAGTTACTGATTCACCTATAGACCTCTTTACTTCCATATTGTTCACACGAAGAAGAAGATAAAAAAAGATCACTTTTATCTGACGGCATGCGTCTTCCAGGCCTATTGCGTAAGTCAAGTTTACGATCGCAATCGGCTTGGGAATCCGATTGTTTGTAAAACGCGTTCACACACATGAATGCCAAGCGAACATTAGGGTTTTTATCGTGGTTTGTTATGATCGAGTTCATTTGACGTTACAATGTTTGGATTTAAACTATTAACCTATTTCACAAACGATGTTGTTTAACTTGAAATTAACAAAAGGAAAAGAAGTTATTTTTCTTTTTTTTATTTAAAACTTGCTGATGGTACAAACAGATGATCCGATGTTAAGTGGTTACCATCGTCTATAACAAAGCATTGCCTGATAGGTCACGTTCGTTACGATGCCCTACGATGCACTACTCAGTGCCCATCAACCTAAGGCATCAACCTAACCTAACGCTAAACCTCATGTGCCTGTAATTTCATCTGCACCCATACCCTTCAAATTGGATCACAGCAAGCTGCTTAGCGACAAAAATATGTATGGTGTTAGTACTTCTCCGGACGAGTTCTACTAAATTTTTTGTCTAAAATTTACTGAGTTACTTTTACTGAGACAATCCATACCATTCTTAAACACAAAAGTGGCTATCTGTTTGTCTATTCTATTACTCTTTCACAGCTAGGCCGACGCAACAACCCAAACTCGATGTTTTTTTTCTAGTCTTCTAAGATCACACCATTATTTTTATAATACGGGTATAGAAAATAGTTGGAAGCGGATAAAGTCACGGTTAAATAGTAGAAGATAAAGTTGTTAAATCGTCACAATAAGAATCATAAAAGCATAAAAAAGTGAAAGAAGGCTTGATTAAAACATCACTTGCAATTTCATTAAAAGGTACAATCATAATCATCAATGGTTTCATTGATATTTTATCATTGTATCAAACTCACAATCTACAGCACAAAAGGCAGAGCTACTCAATAACTGAGCTTTGAGGCCAGTCTTATAGAGTACTTTTACTGCTACTTTACTCGTAAAACATATTTTGAAAACTATGTTTTGGGTCTGGGTGTCATTGTATTCTAAGTATGTATTTAAAAGAAAGTATAAAAATATTCTATCAGTCATCTGATATATAGTACAAGCTATAGGTAGTTAGTTTGAGGTTAGATGTAAAAAATTTCAAAAATATTTATTATATCATTGTACGTTATAAAAGTATAGCTATGTTCTAGCATAAAATAGGAGCCAAGTATCATTTCTCGTGGACGTCCTAAGACGCAACTAAGGTGTAAATTGGCGTTAAAATATTTTTAAAACTAAAATCACTTCAGCAATGAAGTGTACCAACTCAAGCTTCTCTCGTGATCTTCAACAATAAGTCAAAAACTCCCATCGAGCGTAAGAAATCGCGAAATTACCATTGCGTCACAGAATTTAGACCGATTCGGACCCGAATAATTGGCGATACCGATTATTACAAAGCTAATAGTTTACAGGCAATTTAGTAATAAAAATCGAATTTGCATTAGTTACGCACGAGCCTTTTGTATAGCCAAGTAGTATTTTTGACTTCAAACGCACTTCAGAGCCTGAAATGATAATGCTGAATGAGCCATTCAGCATTATCATTGATATTTTGTAAAAGGTATCATAAGTAAATGTTATCGGTTTCTTAGCTATTTTTCTAAGCTTGGTCTCGTGATAATAATTATATAGCAATAATGCTAGACAATCCACACAGCATCTTCTAGCCCCAAGCTAAGCAGAGCTTGTGTTATGGGTACTACTGATATATTTAATACAATATATTACATACGTAAATGTTTTTATTGTACATAGCAAATACCCAGAACACCCGGAATCAATATTCGCAGATCGTACAAACATTTATCCCAAGGCGGGAATCGAACCCGCAAACTCTTGCGTCGTCGCAAGCGGACATTCGCCCGCCGCGCCACATCGGTCGTCAAATGGCGTGATGGCTTCTAGATTCCATCAGTTAAAAACAGTTATTGAATAAGTAATTATGGAAGGTATACCGAGGTACGATTATATTTTGATATTATGTAGATTGGCAGTTTTACTAATCTTTGCTTCAATATTGAAAATATTCTAAAAATCTGTCAATTCATGATACAATCTATAATTAATCTGTTAAGATTTTAACATTTTCTGGTCGATTTATTTCGAATTTCAATTACGAAAACCTCTTAATTGTAATTAAAGGCTTTGAAATGGGACGCAATATAAATCAGATATCGTTTTACGTAACGTTTTGATTGGTTACGATTGTCGTCAGCTTATTTTATTATAAATTTATTTATCTGAGAGTGGGACTGCCGATTCATAAAGTTGTTTTTTTCAATAGCATTATTGTTGAATAAACCTTGATTGAGGGTTAAGTTGAGGCTTTGAGCTGGGAGTTTTAAAACTTTGGTAATATAGTTGTAAGTTCTTACACCTGTATGTGTGCAAGAATTTACGCACATAGGTGTGTAAATAGTTTTTTGGGTTACTTCTGCTACAAATATATTTTTTGAGAATTTTAAATAACTATAAATAAATCACGGTTAAGTATTGAATTCTTCTATATCAACAATGTTATATATGTTTCAAATATATGCCAAAAACTGTCTAAAAATATGCCATAGTATTTTTGTCTCAAAATAAGTTTTATTGAAATTAAATGAAGAAAACCTTGAACCGCCACCCAGCCTATTTACAACATAGAAAGTTGAAAAATATTTCAAATTACCCTAACGGGTTCAAATCCGATTTATTTTAATATACTGACCACCCATCGATAAGTCATATCGAAATTCATTTATGCATAGTGTTAATTACTCTGTAATTAATTTTATTACGTACCTAGGGAAATAGGTACCGGAAACTGGATTAAATGGTGCAGCTGTATTTCGAAATTGTCGAGCACTGCATTTGATTTTGTTGGATTCAAAAGGGCCAAACATAAAGAGAAAGACATCGTTTTGCTTAAGGTGTTTTATGTCTTTGTAACTAGGTACACATTGAAACAGTCAATTGAAAGATTAGGTTTTTTAAATACCCTGCAACAACTACATCCAAAGTTGATAATTATAAATACCCAGTGACTTTGATTGCTCAATTTGATTTGATTTAAAATCAAATACCAATTATAACAATCTTTGTCCTAACTAACTCCGACTAACTGATAGACAACGCACAGCCTTAACCACTGATCACAGAGACTTGAAACTTTTAGGGTATATTCGTCTTGGTACGTAGAGGTGTACTAAGATAGAAATATTTTTTACGAAAATAACATCACGGGAGCAAAGTCTCGCGCGTTTTACTAGTACTCTCTACTAGGTTACTTACACTTCCTGTGTTCCTTGATTTTAATAAATTTATTGTTTTAATCAGAAAAACGATTATACAGTCCACTTATAGTAAGCTTAAATACTAGCTTTGATACTATTAAACTCGTCTTAACGTTGAAATAGTTACACAGGAAATATCGAATTAGTTCAAAAGAGACAAAACACGGTGTAACTAAATAGTTACACCGTGTTTTGTATACTCGTGTAAATACACGAGTATACGAGTTAGTACGAGTTTATTAGTAGTAGGTAGATAAAAAATTATAATTTTTGAGTAAGAAGCTACTACCTATCAATACCTACTACTACCTCATGCACGTACTAATACCAGATGGACAGGTAATATAGGTTAAATAAGTTTACTTACAACTACTTTTTATTTTTTAATGAATTACGAATTACTTGCTTTTGTATTTGTTAATTTTTTTGTTCAATATTAATTAGTAAAGCTATCATCATGTCGCTCACACCCGAATAATGTACCAGACATCTTACAATGCTGGGGAACGGCCAAAATCAACATGATAGAGTGATAGGATAAGCGCCCCTAGCGGCCTATGGGGGCACTAGTGTATCTTCATACTCGAGCTCGCAAACTGAAATTCGGAAAATGAAAAAAACTCAGACTCCGCCTACAGCTAGGGCAGTCGGTGGGTCGCTGTCTAACCAGGAGTTTTCCTTTTCAATTTGAATTAGAAAGCATTTATTTAACTATCTTAAGTTCTAGTTTACAAAGCCGTTTTCGTCATTGGTAATATCCAAAACATTCATTCAAAAATTTTATTTTGATTTGAGTACAAACCTTCCCCAGAGTTTTTCAAACTTTGCGGTTCTGTTTTCCTTTTCCAAAGCATATTTTTGCTCTCAAGTGTACTTAAATATTTTATATTGCGAGTTTACAATTTTGCGGTCAACATGTGCGCGTCTGCAAAAATTACCATAGAGCCTTGTAGATGTAGAGCAGTGTCACGGAAGATATGAGGTCACTCAGACGATGTAAAATTCAGGATGACTTTTGGATAAATTTTCCACAGATTTTTTATCGTAAGGTACACAGTATCTTAAAAATCGGTCATTTAATCACTATCACAATTCAAAACAGTCTAATCTTTAACTCTACCAATTATAAGAACCTTTGTACTGACTGACTGACTGATATATGTATTTTATAGACAACCCACGGTCTAAACGGCTGGTCGTAGGGACTTGAAATTTTCAGGGAAGATTTGTCTTGGTGCGTTGGAGTGTACTATGAAAGGTTTTTTTTTAACTTTGGTACAGCCGGGATTAAAGTTAGTATGAAAATAACTTCACGCGGACAAAGTAGCACACATTTTCACTAGTAAGAGTATACTTTTTATGAGAAGAATAACAGATGGCTTTCATGGTGTTGAGGGATTACTTATCGCGGTATACTCCGGCCTCGGTCGTGTACAGCGTTCATGTCTCATGAACCTGTAATAGACCGAGCTCTAAAATACCAACACAGTATCTATGGCTGACTGAAACAATGTCTGTATTTCCCTCACCTTTGATGCCCCTCAGCACTAGTTCTTCGTGTTATCAATCCAAAAATTAAGAAACGTCTTCTTTAAAACAGTAATCGGCTTTGTGATGCCCTGGTTTGGTTGCGTGGAATAGCGCTCACATTTTTCAAGTCTGAAAATAATCGTCCGAAACGATCCTAGGTTATTTACATTACATAATTTTTCCCTGACTTACTTATTTATATATAAACAACGCATAGCCTTAATCACTGGTCGTAGAGACTAAAAAATTCCAGAGTATGTTTCTTAGTGCATTAAGGTGTATTTAATAAACTACAAGGGGTTTGCAAACCTGCTGCAGCAGGGGTTGAAGTTTGTATGAAAATAACTGTACTTTCGTCGTAAGTTGTTTTGGTCTTTTAATCTTTGGACCATACAGACGAAAGTGAAATTCTTTGCAAATATTTTTGTTGAAGAACCTTTGGAACTGGTGCTAAGTCCCCGGGTCATAGAATTGAATGGTATTCCGACCGTCCAAGTCCATAGGAATGCGCCAATCAGAGCCATAACAATAGCGAACAAAAAATATCCCACGGCACATAATAATGAATAGTTAACGACGAAAACTAGGTGAATCTTTGTGCAATAGTAGTGTCTTTTAAAAGAAATATGATCATTTTCAATTTCATAATGCTTCCCACAGATATTGTATGAATGGACTAGCAGTTATGTTGACAAATTAGTGTAATCTAAAAGAGATTTTGTGTCGCTAATACAATTTATGTGCGTGTTTGTGCGTGTGCTGTCAAATTACATAGTAGTTGAGTTGAATAGCATCATTGAAGAAGAGAGTCATGTGATTGGCGGCACGCTTTCCATTGGCTACCGTACTTCCGTTTTGCTGACATTTTAATAAGAAATTGACAGCGCTAAATTTACTGTTTTTTCGATTAGTATAGAAGTAACAAGGACGGGTATAGTTTTTTACTGTCTATAGTAGAGTAAAAAAACACAATCAACGCATTTCAAAAATGTTGAAAGCTACATCTAAAAAAAAGCGACCAAGTGAGAGTTGGACTCGCTCATGAAGGGTTCCGTAGCAGCAAGTAACATAATATAAAAGTTCTTGTAGTTCGTTGTACCTTGTTGTTGTTGTACTTGTTGTTTTTATTTATATTTTCGAGTTGATTGAATGAAAGGTAAATTGCGGTTTACGATGTATGACGTATTAAAAAAAACTACTTACTAGATCTCATTCAAACCAATTTTCGGTGTAAGTTTGCATGGTAATGTACATCACATATTTTTTAGGTATATCATTCTATCAGTTATTTGGCTCCCGTAGTACAAGTTTTGCTTTGATTGGGGCTAGAAGGCGTTGTGTGAAATCACAGTTACTACATCCATTGCTCCAAATATAATCATAGCCCAAAACACCAATTAAAGTAATTGGTTAAGCTAAACAACAGGTTAATGAGAGACTAGCACACACATCCGATGGACAATAGAGAACGGAACCTGAAAATCCAAGAACACACGTTCAATGCAACAAGTGTCAGGTCAGCACAGTATTACACAACTCAAGGGGTCTACTCTACAAAGCGATAAACGAAGACTCGTATTTATCTTTTAAGTTTTACTGTGCGGCAACGCGATTACACGCTCTGAGGAAAAGTCAATATTACTGAATTATAACCGTCTACCACCGCGTTTTGCCCCCCCGTTATGGCAGACTTTATTATTCTCTCCTGTCTCCAGGCACAGCAAAATACCGCGTTGTGTTAATAAAAATATCAATACAAACATTCGTTCATTGAATTGCATGGTAATTTTAATGAAATATTATTGTACACCAATTTGGTAACATAGAGATTCCGCTCTGCGTATTTGAATATCTGATCTGTATTTGACCTATGTTCCGCAATAAATATTATTATTATTATCGTTTTTAAGAGTAGACCCTCAAATCATCTTGACATTCCGTTTTGTTCGTCAGACAATCGGAGGTCCGTGTGAACTCCCACGGGCAGACAGCGATACCCACCGAGCCAGCTAAACACTGGTTTTAGATAACAGGGGATTAGTGTATCTTACGGTAAGTTTATTAGTTTTAGATATGTATCTACTGTCGTATAAACGTGTACCTACTAAGTTTTTACCTAGTATTCTTGTTTTTATAGCAAGTTTCGCTAGATATCAAGTTAAGTATCTTAACGTATAGTTTTTACTAACTAGGGAACTTGAAGACCTGTGTTTGAACGTTGTGATGTCTTATACCAAACTAGCGAAACGCGCGACTTCATACGCGTGAAGTTATTTTGAACAAACTTCAACCCCGCTGTACCCGAAGTTTTTGAATTTTGGATATTCCTTTCTTAGTACACTTCTACGCACCAAACTGAATATACCCTGAAAATTTCAAACGGCTTGTGGTTTAAGTTGTGCGTTGTCTATATGTCAGTCAGTCAAAACCAAGTTTCTTATAATTGGTAGTACCTATAGATAATTGGGCTATGTAAGTTATTGCCTTTCCCTCATTAGGTTAGATTGGTACTATACTGAAGATTCATTATTAGTGCTTCGATTCACTTCGTTTAATGACGTATCAAACTGGTACCTGGATGTTACTGAATAAAATGCTTTTTACTCTCACTTAATTTCTTAAATGGTTAAAATATATTATATATACATATATATGTGTATTTGACGACCGATGTAGCGCGGCGGGTGAATGTCCGCTTACGACGCAGCAGGTTGCGGGTTCGATTCTCGCCTCGGGATAAATGTTTGTATGATCTGGAAATATTTATTCCAGGTGTTCTAGGTATTTTCTACGTATAATAAAAATATCTATGTATGCAATGTAATGTATTATAGCTAAGCTCTGCTTAGCTTGGGGCTAGATAATGCTGTGTGGATTGTCCAACATTATTATTGTGGATACTTTAAATAGCCTGGTATTGAATAAAATATCGATTCAATGCTATAATAGCTAACGATATAACGCAAAAAGTAATAACCGCCCAATAAAATATAACTAAGCCTCTTATTACCTCCACATTATCGTTAGTATCATCATTATTAACAGTTCGGTAATATCCTTATGGGTCAATCTTTCTTAAATTTAATTATTTTACTGGTATAATTTTTTTATCTTGTTGCTACCAGCAAGTAAGTTATTTACTATTTAGGCAGACTAGATAACTTTGTAAATAAAATCGTACTGAACAGGGCCTCAATTCTGAAGTGACCGCGCGGCTGCGTAAATCAATATCACTTATCCACCATGTATCATCTCTATCTTCTAGGTAACAACGCAAAGCGGTCAACCGCGCGGCTGCCGCGCGGCTGCCACGCGGTTGATTGTGCGTAAACCACGTAGTAACCGCGCGGCGGCCACTCGGTTGTTTGACAGCTATTTGAACGTTACGTAGAATATAAAAATAATGTAATAATTTTCTCAACGGCCGCGTGGTCACTAAACGCGCCGTAAGTGTACATGGAGTGTCGTGTCTGAATGTACCCTACGATGTAGGTACTGTTTCAACCTAGGACAAACAAAGGCCCAATTCTTATAACGGAACATCATTATATTCAAGTGTCAATCTCCAAATGGTATTCTTTGAAACTGACATTTCAGACAGCCAAATTAAAAGTTACAAGTTTAAATCTTGTCTCAGCTCCAAAAAGCCCGTGAATGGATCTTCTGGCGTTAAGGCTCATGTGTATTGTTACTTTACCAGCTCCTACACCCTTCAAACCATAAATATATCCAGAAAAAAATACTTTGTAAGTACATCAATTACATCCTATATATTAACCAACTACGCCCATCTACTTATTATTTCTAATGGAAACGCAAGCATCGATGTAGATTTACGATCTCTTACAAAAACCAATCAGAGGGGGCGTGACGAAGAATAATTATTTCTTAACACCATCTTCAGAAGCCGCTACCGAAGTTCATTCTATGATTTTGTCATAGACAAAATTGTTTAGCTGAACCAATTGTGAACGAAGGCTGAGGAGAAGCGTTCCGGCGTGTTTAGGGGACGAGAAATATTTAAAGCAGCAGCCGCATGGTTGGTCGCATGACAGGAATTTGAACGTTGTTATCTAGAATATAGAGACGATACTTGGTTTTGATTTTCACAACCGCACGGCTGCGCGATATTTTATCCAAACAAAGGTACTATGTGAACTCTTTCACATAGGTGAATAGAATAAAAAAAACATAAAAAGAAAGAGTAAACCAACTGATCTCATCATGTGCTGCAATATTACATCCTTTTATTTAATGGTTTTGATTGAGACGCGGTTAGTTACATGGTTAATTAGAGTTGAAATCGTTAGGTAGTACTTGTCTATTATACTGGTTTCTGAGAAACATTGGCCGTGATATTATTATGACGGATGTAATATTACTGAACCTGAAGACGAAGCGTAGGACGTCTTTCTACCCGGTTGACCAACGACGTTGTTGGGATTGCGGGAAGTCGATGGATAGAAAAAGCTCAAAATCGTTCTTCTTGGAACTGATGGAATACAATTTTTATAGTAGAAAGTCTTGGAAATTGATTTTTATTAGAAAAAGATTGTTAATAAAATAAAGAACAACACATTGATGGTAACTGTAAAAAAAACTTAAGATACACGTAGATCATTCTAATCTGAGTACAAAAATGACATACATTATCATAAACTCATCAGAGGCGTCCGTCCGTCACAGTGCCGTTGACATTGGCCGCTGTCGCTGTCACTTTGCTCTGACAGCTGGCGTGACAGCCGGTTTGACAACCACGTGATGAGGAGATTGCGGCTTGAGGCTTAGCACCATTCGATTGTAAGCCGTTACCCTTCGACGCTTCTTAATTGCAATATTTTAGTTGAGATGCCAAAGGATTATTTATTTTGAATAACATATATAATGATAGTACTTGTTTATGTTATGACTACCTATCAAAAACAGTGTACCTTATCTGAGAGATATAACTTTTTCCTAATATACGTTGAGATATGTATATATCTCATTTACACAGCAAATTTAGGATGTGTTGAGTAGGTACTTGGTACTATTTATTAAGACGTGATGTTTTTCTTTGGCGTGTTCTTTTTTTTCTTTCTGGGGTGTATCCTGAAAATATTGCATAAAAAGAGTATTAAGCCACACTTTTAAAATATTTGATAAAATCAACTTTAATCTACACAATTTAAAACAAGTTAATTGTTTACTAAGTGTTTTGTAGCAAGTTTGTAAGTTTGTCATCAAAAAGTGTTTCAAATTGCTCAACTTTACATAAATACCTTGTCTATTGTTATTCAACTTGCCTTTGTAAACCTATTGTTATTTAGACGTGTCAGATTAATTTGTTTCAAGGAAACATGCAATGAATATTTTGGCACAATAAGCAAATCTAAACGTACGAGCAATTGGAAACATTATCAGAGCCAGTGTGTTCGGTTTCAAAATCAAAATTGCTTGTCATTAGCAAGGCTGAAATGTCATAGAACAATGCTTGTACCATTCGATCGGTTGTCGCAGCGGTCGAAGGCCGTACGTGATCGCATTTCCTACGATATTAACTAAGAGGAAAAGTACAACAGGGCACGCCTTTAAAGACATTGCATGAACCATACCTATAAACATAACTATGAACTGTCAGTTTTCAAAATAGTTTATTACAAGTGGGCCCGTCGCAGAAACGTACAGACCAAACAATCAACTAAAATCATCCAAATGTTTCAGCATAAAAAGCACAAGGGACTATGTAGATTTTATAGATTATAGATAAAAGTAGCCTATGTCTGCTTTCCGAAGCCCAAATTCATCTTCGTTTAAATTTAATTAAGATCGGTTCAGTGACTTAGCCGTAAAAATTTAAATCATAGACACATTTTTGAATTCATAGATTGGTATATAAAATAATATAAATAGTAGATGATAAATGTACTTAAAGCAACTTAACAAGCCTGTTAAGTTGTCGTACAAAACATTACAAGCAATGACATACCCAAGGTATCAAGTAACAGCTACAAAGCGAATAGCGTGTTCTATATAAAATCATTACTCCATGAATAAGATTCTGAAAAGTCACGCAACAGCAAACATAATGCACTCATAAATGTCTCGATATTATTAAAATGTTTCGGCAGAACAATTCCAATTTGATTTCAATTCGATTCGAATAATGGTTCAAAATCAATGTGGCCTACAAATCTGACAATAGTTTATCTATAAGCGCATGTAACTAAATTAATTCAGATACCCAAATACAAAGAACGATCGTTTATCTCGTGAAGAATAAAAGCTTTTGTTGAAATGCAGACGACATTGACCTTTCTGTCAACAAAGGTGTAAGTTCATTTTATTGATGACTCTAAGGGTACACTCCACAAAACGATGAACAAAAGTATATATTGAATTTTATGCTACATTGCGTGGCATACGAGGCAACGACAACATACCTGTAGAGTATTCTGCTAAGTTGCCAACCAGTGTGACTAAAAATGTGAACACAAGTCTTCGTCCATAGTTTTTACGGAGTAGTTTCCCAGACTCGAAGACATGCTCGCAGATTTTTATTAGCACGATAACGTCATTGTGGTTTCGTATTTTTAAACACAATGTAAGCAAGTGCAAGTTTTCCGTAAACATATATTATGACGACTTCTGTGGTGCAACCTTTGACTGATTGGCTGTGACGAGGAAGATGCGATTTTGATTACGATGATGGAACATTTTTGTGCATTGCCTGCAAATATTTATTTAATACAAAATCTATCCTAATTCAGGGTCAGGGACCGGGTGTATATGTAGCTGGTTTTTGAGCTTATGTTTTATTAAGTACCGTTACTATCGTTAAAGGGTAAAGGCCTCCTCCAGTTTTAAAATAATATTAAAAACACAACGCAAATGAAATGAATATGAACAAATACTTCAGTAATAAGCATAATAAATAATAATCATCAGCAATTATAAAATAATAATAGCATCTTAATAAAATCTAATACGTGTCATACATATAAGTGTCTAACATTTTGAATGAGCACTAGAAATGCATGAATTGTAATTAACTTTAAGTTATGGAATAAACAGGCTTTCTTATTTTATTTTATTATCGTTACACTTTTAGTTAAAATAAAGAAGAAACAAAAAAAACACCACATGGTAATTAAGAACACGAAAATGTACAGATACAAAATACTAATATAGTTCAAGTAAATACTAACCAATGTTACTTGTTACCATAAATAATAATGTGGCTTAGATCACTTTCGGTATAAACTGAACTAAACTAAAAGCTCTCGGACAAAAGCTCTACCGACCATTGAGTAGTTACTAGATTCCAACCACTAAGGAGTGGTCATTAAAGTACACCGATACTGTTTATAGTCACCGTGAATAGTTACGAGTCTAAAATAATCGTGCTTCTGACTAGACACCTTATTCATAAATCCTACTATAGTATTATAAGCGCGAAAGTTTGTAAGTATGGATGGATGGATGGATGGATGTTTGTTACTCTTTCATGCTCTAACCAGGAGACCGATTTGCATGAAATTTTGAATAAACATAGATGAAACTTGGATTAAGATATAGGCTACTTTTATCCCGAAAAAATAACGGAAACGGGAAAAAACTGCCACGCGGGCGAAGCTGCGAGCTGCCGCTAGCAGTTTATAAAGTCGACAAAGTTGCCTACAAATATAACGTTTCAGTGTTTTTTTGAAGTAAATAATAATAAACAATGCAGAAGCTCCACCGGCTTAAAAGACACGGTAGATACTCTTTCAGATTTTTTAAATACATTTTGAGGCGCCCATTTTTTGCTTGAATACAAACTGGTTTCTTCACGATGTTTTTCTGCGTTGTTTGAGAATAATTACATTGCGTCCATACATTTTTTTTAATAGAAAAAGAATAAAAATCAAACTCACAACACAGAGTCAGAAGGCGGTAACCATTTCACGAAACCAATGGTGCTTTTTTTTTATCAACCCACAAATTTACACTATAATCAATCAGCGTACGGCTAAGCCTCTTAGCTTGTCTCAATACTCTACTAACGTCAGATAATTTTTATGTAGCTACCACATGAGTATGAATCTAACTAAAAACTGCTATCATACTATAATAATATTATAAAGAGGAAAACTTTGTTTGTTTGTTTGTATTGAATAGGCTCCGAAACTACTGGACCGATTTGAATAATTCTTTCACCGTTCGGTAGCTACACTATCCCCGGGTGACATAGGCTATATTACATTTTCAAAAAAATTAGGGATCCTTACTAAAACCCGTGCGAAGCCGGGACGGACCGCTAGTACTACATAAAAATGAAGTAAGTATACCAGTTTCTAATCGGATTTCCTAGTCTAGTCTATCTAAAGGTAAGCGATGCCCAAGCATTGCTATTTCTTACCAATGAGTAATGACAAACAAAGACGGCAGATTTTAAGCAATGTTAAATTTAAAGTAACGCTTATATAAATGCATGGTGAATGGTTCAAGCGCTCGTTTGACCAATCAGAGACGGCAGCACGTGTCGATGGCGCAGGTCAGAGGTGAACTCGCGCCTAAGGTATTTATAGTAGACTAACAAGAAACAGTAGCTTAACTTTTAATAATCCAGTCGAAGCTATTATGAAAATGAAAAAAATATTAAATGGCTTTACGACTTTAATACCCAGCGCTTTTCTTTTATACCCTCATATTCTTTAGCACCAAGGATCTACTCAATTCTTTGAAGATTTAATGAAATTCAGAGGGATAATCTTCCTTATACGTTATCTTTACCTTATCCCTATGTTACGTCTATAATAATAAAAGATAAATACAAAAAAGTCTACTCGAATTTGATATTTATCACTCATTTTGTTCAACATCATTAAAATTATTGGTTTTTGTTATAAATATGAACTTTGTTGCAAAAATGTTGTGTGCTTACATGGCTTCTACTAATTAATTTATTGCTGCAGAAAATGACTACTTTGTCAAAATTTCTCTAAAAATCTTGTTAATATTGGTGGTCAACCACACACAACTATTGTGCTATAGAAAAGTTTCATCCTTAAATAGTTTTTTCAATCAACCACGTTATATTAAGTTTCACTACTGGTTCCCAAAACACTGTGCCATGAGTGTAGGGCACTCGTGTCTATTATTGACATGTTGTTAGGACTGTTTCGTATAGAGGTTATTCAAATGATGATTTTAGTATTAAGTTCGAGCAAATTACGACCATCGATCAATGTGACAATTTAACTATTAAAATAACTATTCAATGCATTCTGTGAACCTACTCTTTGATGTTTTGTGTGGTAACAGTCGTAAAGTAAACCAATGTTATTCATTAATGACAAATTAACCTATAGGTATACTAACCTAAAAGTATTGAAAAAATTTTAATATTGCCTAAAATTTGCCGTATTTCTAAAATTGGTAGATAGATTAGTCATTGTTTTTCTTTTAAGGTGGATAGACAATATAATAACAATGACAACTATAGAAAAAATAAGGAAGACTTTTGCTTTATAGTGTGATATCACAGGACTTACAAAATACTTCTTAGAGAATTTCAATGGTCTGTAAACCTTAATCCCTTATTTACAAGGTTCAAGATACCACACCTCGTTGATACATCAAGGTAATCTAACCACGTCAATGAGTACATGTTTCGCGACACAGACACCGTTATCTGCTCCGTGACAACACTTCAGTGTTTAATTCAATCAGACGCTTAGATTCCGGCATTTATGCTTAGTCCGGCTAAACTGTAATAGCCCTATGTAACCTACGAGAAAACGTCATTTTGAAACAATACTATAAATTACGCTTTGTCACCATGTAACTCATTAGTAAGCATAGCACTCATTAGTAATGGAATAGCTTAGCACTTTTTACCTTTTGACATATTTTTTTGTTAATATGTCAAAAACTAACTGAAAACTATTAGACCCGTTTTTATACCAATAGCTTGTCTTTATGCCATTTTTTTTTACAGAACACACCTAGTGTTCATATAAAATAGTCTAGCCTGGTGCAATGCAGACTTGTGGTCGTATACATCTCTGACATTTTAAAGCGGTTGCTGTATAAAATAGTCTTGTATTTTCATGCCAACAAAAAGAGGTGGCGTTAGGCTTATCTTGCGTAGCTTTCAGCAACCAATAAGAAAAAGCCCACTAAACAAAAAACAAAAACAGGCAAAACCTTTAGTAGCGACCGGCATTATTTCCATTTTCCGACTATTTCTGCTAAGAACCCTAGCAAGCTTGTATCAGACCATGTCACTGGAGGGGCGCGTCCACCAATAAATCGGCGAGTCCTGACTTGAGAGATGAAGTGCCGCTTACCATACAATGAGTATTCACTCTGTCGCAAGCTTAGGATTAGGACTGCGTTCAAAACTCGAGCGTTTACATTATTTTAGCAACTTGCACAGGATTTAGATTTTATGGTTTTCTTTTCTTGTGAAAAAATGTGCACTGCGAAGGGTTTTTATAAGTTTAGTAGTGGAACTTTGCGCGCGACTTCATCCAAGTGAATCTATTTTTATACAAGCTTCAACTCTATACTCGCTGCATCCTTTCAGGGATTGCGTTTCAAGAATTCCTTTTTTTATACACTTTTACGCAGTAAAGATGGATATAGCCTCAAGTTTCAAGTCTCTACGACCAGTGGTTTAGGCTATGCATTGTCTATGTGAGTCAGTCAGCACAAAGGTTTTTTTAAGGTGGTACGTTTAAAGATTTAGGTTGTGAAATATCTATAACGGAAAACTGTTTAACTAATTTCTTCAACATTGATTCTAATTGTTCAGCCGTTTTGGCCATGAAAACCTTGAAGTATTAAATGTACATGTATGGTTACAGACTAGAAGTATTCATCATGTTTTGACTTAAGGTCCTACCCACTCAGAGAATTGTGTCAAAAACAGGTTCGTCAGTTTAACAAATTCAAAACAGAGATGGCATTGCCTGACGTAAGTTGGAAATTCACGTATTTGATACTAAGTATTACTTATTCTGTGCTTGAATTGTGCGCTATGCTACGTCACATCCGGTTCATATTCTGGTACGCTATATTATTTTGTCCAGTTCCGGTCCAATATTTTGTCGTGTCTTTAAGGATCACGTGGATCGAGTGATCCGATTCGGATCCGAACCATGAGCAATGGGTGAGTGAGAGTTTGATTTCAGTTTATAACAAGGTAATGTTTATTTTACTACAAGAAGTTCATGTTGGATAATTACTTCTACACTGAAGCATATTTAAAAAATTACGTCAGTGACAAACCATTCAGAATCAACTTTTCAAACGTGTCTTAAGGTCGGTATTCGAATTGAACTCAAATTGAAGAATTTGAACCAAATTAGGAGTTTTTGTGCTTCGGAATATGACTGTACAGCTTTCTTATAATGTTTTATAATGTTTACATTGATAAAGATTTGTAGGATTATTATTAGGTGAAATGAACTTTTTTCTCTCTCTCTCCGTGACGGTGGACAAACACTACCAAAATCACTTCGGCGGTTCTGACTTTCGATGCGAATGCACACGTCATTTGTAAAAGTCGATAAACAATAATTTTGTTTACTGAAAATATGTTTTCTTACATTGTTGTTAGAATTCACAATATAAAAGCAATAATACATCTTCTGTGGTATATCGACTTGAAGTTTGACTTATGTCACTATGCATTTAATGTACCTAGATGACTGAAATTTTCACTTGGAAAATGAAATATAAGAAAGTAATATGATAGAATAAATGTCACAGATTATAGAACATCTTCCAGAACGGGAATCAGAATCATAGTTTCAAAGATGTCAAAAATCCGTAAGGTTTTCAATAATGCACTCCTGTGTATGTTATTGAAAAATATCTGACACATATTTTAGAGTTTTCGTTTGTTTTTTTTTTATGTATACATTTTGCTGATGGATCAAGCATAAGGCCCACCTGATGTTAAGTGGTTATCATAGCCTATAACAAAGCATTGTCTTGTAGGTCACGTTAGTAAGGAACGTGCCCTACAATACACTGCTCTGCGTCCATCAACCTGAGGCATACGGGTGTTTAGCCTCATGTGCCTGTAATTACATATATGTATATACATATACGTATGCTGACTGGAACCTAATTATTAAATATGGAAGAGTATAGTTTTTTTAGTTATTTATACTTGGGTTTCATGTGCTTAATCGGAGAGTGTCCACAACTAAAGCAACAATTTAACTTACAATAGGTTTGAATAAGAAATAAACAAATCTGAAAAATAACCACGATCACCGACATAGCTCTCACAATCAGCAAGTTGAAGTGGCAACAGACAGACATAGCTCGTAGAACCGCAAACTACAGATGAATAAAGGCTCTCGACTCTCGATTGTCGGCCATGAACAGGAAGACGAAGCGTAGGACGCTCTTCCATCCGATACTTTGCTAGGATCACGGGAAGTCGGAGGATAAAAAGTTTCACAATTGGGGTTTTGAAAAAAAAAATGTTTTTTTTTTATGTATTTTAATACATTATTATTAATAATATTGATATTTAATGCAAAAAACTTAAAAAAAAACTAATAATAGACAATTAAAAATTGATAAAATTTAGAAAAAAATCACGTGACTATAAACGCGCCATGATTGATCACCATAGTTGTTGTCACATAGTGACTTCATTAAGTTATAGCTATCTAATAACAGTACAGCGTGCGCGGCTATTGCAATGAGTGAAAACCGCTCGGGTTTGTTCGGGAGCTGCCGGCGTGTTTTCAGTACTGGATTCAAAAAATATTTTTATTTTGAAATAACTTTTGAATTATTGTAAAAAAAAATAAAACATATATGACCTTTCAATTACCGCAAAAAAAAAATTCAAAACCCCAATTGGTCTTTCTGCAGTGGATTATGTCTTCAGGGTGATGATGGTAATAGTAAAATTTTAAAATAATATATAAAATACTATTCTCACCTTTTAAATCTTTTTTGGACTTCTACATATACTTTAAATCAAAAACTAGGCAAATCGGTTCAGTCGTTCTCGAGTTTTTGTAAGACTAACAAACATCAATTAATTTTTATATATATATTTTATATTGAAAATATGGATAAATTAAATTTTATCTTTACATAAAGTATTATGAAATATTGTACCACAGAGTATTGTACACACTTACACAAACTGAAGTTTTTGGACAATGTTCTGTCAATCTAAAATGTCAAATTGAAACCAACGCTCGTATTCCAAGACAAATCTCAACATTAACTCAAAATAGGTGTTCATTAAAAATTTTGTTTTTGTGGTTAGATTGGATAGAAAATGGATCTAAAAAAATTTTGCCGAGGTATAAGATTATTATGTTTACGGAACAACTAAGAAAAGTAGATGGAATAAAGTGCCCTATCGCCTTTGGAGTGCTTATCACCGTACTAAACTAGCTGACAGAAAACTTATGTACTTTTTATTGTAAACACATACTTAGAATACAACTCGCGACTGTATTCGATTGTTATCTAAGCGAAAACACTAGTAAATGGGGGTGTTAAAGAAATCTCAACCTTATCTATACTGGTGCAAGTTTTATGTCAATTTTAGCTTCGATGAACAATAATGAGTTCAGATAGATTCAAAAATTGTATGAATTTGACATTTTGACAACAAGGGGCATAGTTACTTGGTAACCTCATACATCCAATATAAAAATACCAACTATTGATCAAGTGAGCGAAGCGTCTTAGTTTCGATATTAGCATAAAAATGCATTTGTCCGTCTGTCAGTCTGTCTGTTTTCGCCTACAGGTCGCATTTTTCGATTTATACCTATTGTTTTTTTGATGGAACAAACAGATGGCCCACCTAATGTTAAGTGGTTACCATCACCTATAACAAAGCATTGCCTCGTAGGCCACGCTCGTTAGGAACGTCACCTACGATGCACTACTCAGAGTCCCTCAACCTGAGGCATACAGGCGTTAAGCCTCATGTGCCTGTAACTACACCGGCACCCACACCCTTCAAAATGGAACACAGCAAGCTGCTTGGCAACAGAAATAGGTAGTAGTACTGCCCCGGACGAGCCCTTCACAAAGAGCTCTACTACTACTCATAGAACCACTACTTAGTAATAATCTTTATCCTGACTAACTGACGAACATAAGACAACATGCAGCCTAAAACACTGGTCGAAGAGAATTGAAATTTTTGGGTATATTTATCTTATTGGGTGAAAAGACCAAGGAACTAAGATACTAAGAAATAAATTCCTGAAATTTAACTCCTACACGGGGTACAGCAGGGATTGAAGTTCATATGAAAATAACATCACGCGGACGGAGTCACACGCGTTTCGCTAGTACATTATCCAAGGATTGATGTGATCAAACCCTGGAACCGACGATCGCTTGTATCTTATGATAAAGAACGCCTAAGACTAATGGACTTCTTCCACACGATGATGTTGATATTTTATGACCCAGCCGTAATTTCGTTACACTGTGTCTTGTTGTATTTGTATTCACTGTGACAAATAAATGACACCTATAGTAACTATGTGATTATCACTGTCAAACGAGCCACAGAATAATGTATAGTTGCTCAGAACGACTTTTGACGTGGACCCTGCCTCCTGAAGCGCCAAAGCGTTACTGAGCTTGTATAGGTACGTCTCGCGTATTTATATTTTAGGCTATCTACTATTTTTATAAAAAAGTAAGCTAGCTAACAAAAAAATTACTTCGGCACAAGATTACGTATATTTTAAGGAACACATGAACAGAAAAATCGTTGGAATATCTCGATTAACAATCGAATAAAACACCCTGGGTCGGAAAGTCACCCTCGGAATTTTAGTAAAACTTTGTGTAAACTTTTATCGAACCCAATGGAATCAAGAGTGTTTCTGGTCGCTCCGAAATATAGATGGTCCTTTTAAATGTAATATTCAATTTAAAAAAATATATGAATATGTTGTTTTTACATAAAAAACAGGTGCTGATTAGGCTCCCACCTCGTCTTAACCTTTAAAAGACTAACCAAGGCTATTTTTGTAATTATATCATAACCATTTAAGACGTGTTTTTACCGACATAGCAGCCTCTCGTAAATATGAGTTATCTTTCTACAATCTGACTCTTGATTTGAATAGATCTTTCTACCAGGAGCGTAGCTAAGAATCTCATATAGAAGGATCGAAGAGATACTAAACTAATTATAGTTATTGGCAGACGTTTCACTCAGAGCTTGTACTATAAGAACATTCTAAATAATAAAATACTTTTTCTGGAAAACATACTTTCGGTCTTATTCGTATAGGTCGTTGAGCACTAACTAAAATTGCTAATCAGCCTATTGCCACCTTTTTTTCCTGAAGTGAATATTTTATACTACTTCCTTAAAGTGTTAGGGAATATTGTTAAGACCATATTGTTCTTATTTATAATGGTCTCTGAAATAAAGTTTAACTGGCTGATAAGTCTGTTGCCATCTCTTATTGTCGACATTTTAGCAGTGACAATATTTAGAGCTATTATAAATTTTCAAGAAGATCAAGAATACAATATAACACCCAGACACAACAGAAAATAACGTTCATTATACAAATATTTGTACTCAGAAGACAGAGCTATTACCAACTAAGCTGTAAGGCTTGTAGTTGTTACACTTGCATCCGTTGGGTGTAAGCTGAACAAGATCAACCGCTCTCAAAGTTTATAAGGAGGCCTATGTTCGATAGTGGCCGGCCTACGGCTAAATATGTGATGGTAATATGTAAGTCGTTTAAACGAAGCTTATCGTTGGACGATAACAAGTCTGGGTGTGTCTTTTGCACCAAATAATGCTTGTAATAATTGTGGGTGCAGTTGAGTGCAATAGAATGATAATTTTCAATACTTGTATAATAGTTTTTAAAGGTTATCTTATCAATAAGACGAAAATTATGCTAAGATTTTTATGAAAAAAACTAGTAGAATAAAAAGCTTTACCTTATGCTGAGCGTTTACTTCTGCTTATTACAATTGAACTACCTCACGGCGAAAGCCCACGGTATATACATGTTCTAAGTGGCATTACACTTTGAGATCCCAACACACAGTTTTAAATCACATGTGTCTATAATTGCACTGGCAGATTTAAAGAGGCCATACCTACGAGTGTATGACGCTTAGTAAAAGTGACTCAAGTAGTATTCAAAGTTTTGATAAAAAAAAGTTTTATACCACGAAGAACCAAAAGATAAATATAACGCACAAAACATAAAAGTAGTATCGGCCCAATTACACTGTCAAAACATCACCTTGAAAACTGAAATAAAGAAAACATCATACAATCGGCGCTTCGATGTGCCTATAATGGTTCTATTGTTGTAGAAAAAGGCCCAGATGGTACAGATAATAAAGGCATGCGAAAAATAAAAATACCGCCTTTGTATTATTCGTTGTTGTAATTGCAAGCTTTTGTATAATCAATCATTAAGATAAGGTTTAAAATAAAGAAAAAATGTATCAAAATTTTGCACAATCTACAAGTATGTTAAAATTTTTAGGTTTCTTTATCCATTCTTTCTCTATCATCATCATCATTAGCCTGTAGAAGTCCAAAATATTGACCTAGGGTTTTGAAACAATCTGTAAACTATCATTTCTTGTCAATAAATAAACAACCAAGGGTCAAAATAGTAACCCGTGGTTAGATAACTCAGAACGATCAAAATTATTTGACACTAGCTGACCGGTGCCCACTTCGTTGGGCGGTAAACATGTTTACTTACAAATCTTAACTGAAGTAGTACTCGATGTCACCAACAGATGGCGTTAATACGGCATAAAATAGCGGCCGTTCGCAGTTTCGCCAGCGTGGCAGTTTATATCAGTTCCCGTTATTTTTTCGGGATAAAAAGTAGCCTAAGTTACTCCTTGTTACATTAGCTATCTGCCAGTGAAAGTCCCGTCGAAATCGGTCCAGCCGTTCCAGAGATTACACGGAACAAACAGACAGACAGACAGACAAAAATAAAAAAAAAATGCTATTTTGGTATATGTATCGTATATACATTCCTATGCATGTAGTAAAAAGCGTTATTTTAATATTACAAACAGACACTTCAATTTTATTTATTTGTATAGATTTTGTCATAAAACTATATGACATTATGATTTAATGTCCTTTTTATAAAACACCTGCGTAGGGAGCCGACCTCGCGTCAGAGCCGCGCGGGTACCTAACTCATAGATCTAAACTACTCCCCTGCACGCGCACTCCCAACTTGGTGACGCTCACTTCGCAACGGGCCGTGCAGCAGAAAACGTAATATTTTAATTTCGCCATAACTTCAAAACCAAACGTCCAATTCTAACCATTTAAAGACCAAATATTATCTACATGAACTGTACTTAGTGATAAAATAATTTATTTTGATAAGGATTAATAGTATGAGTAAAATAAATGCGTTTAAATGTAGTCCAAAAAAATTTGAAGATTTTTAAATAAAAAAATGGTTGTTGTGCCTCACTCGACATAGATAGGTATAGTGTGCCGCTGACTTTTTTGTAGATATTTATAAGATCTACAATTATTTAGAACATTTTATGGTTCTATCTTTTATAGTTTAGGCAGCGTACGCAAAATAAGTAACTTTTCTGGTTGATTTTCTACACCTTGTGTCTGAAAAACCCAAATATTTTACGGAACGCTATTTTTTTCCAAAATAAAATATAGCCTATGTTACTCAGTGATAATGTAGCTTTCTAATGAAAAAAGAATGATTAAAATCGGTCCAGTACTTTTTGAGTTTATTCATAACATACAAAAATACAAAAATACAAAAATACAAAAATACAAAAATACAAAGCTTTCCTCTTTATAATATTAGTGTAGATAACATAGAAGTACTAAATATCTGTAATTAGCGTATCAGTCAGAAACAAATAGGACACCGCATAATAAACTCCGATAATGGATGTCAGTTAGACAGCTGTTTAAACTTTACTGCGTGAACTTCAGCCAACTCTGAACGATTTGTATTTCCTAATTTTGATAGATTACATGTTCAACATTGAATAATTTATGTTCAGCTATGAAATTCAATACTGTGGGGTATGGGCTATCTCTTATTTAAATATTTTATTTTACGTTTAGTCTTAGGCTCATTTGCACAAAGATCACTAAATGTATTTAGCGAATCCCTAAATGCATTTTGGAAGCTAATTACGTTTAACATCTTGCACAAGGAAAATGAAGTCGCTATTACGCTTTTGCTAAACATGTTTATCTTGGTGGCTAAATAAAATTAAATCAGATCGTTGAGCAAGCGGGTCTTACTTATAAAAAGATAAGCCATGTTTAAACTTTTGCCATCTCCTATCAATGGTTATCAATGACAGGAGACATTTTATGGTTGTACCACCAGAAGTAGCATAAAAAATAATATTGAATAGAAAAGACTCAAATTTCTTGAAGTCCACTACTTTCCTCGCCATTTTAAGAATAACAAGAATAGTTCAAATAATAATTTCTAATAAAAAAAATCTACCAAAGTAAATTATTCTTAATAACTGGTCTAAAATCACGACTCTAACCAGAGAGCACAAATTAATCTGGCATGCCTTTGGACCGATCAAAATAAAAATAAAATATTACAATTATAATTTGAATACCGAGTAGCCAAAATAATAAGTGTGCGATGGCATCTGATAGGTAAGTGGTTTTCGTAACGCCCCCTCAGGCGCGATGCTATCTGTGCGCGTGCGCATCACAGCCGTACAATCATGTGTTTCTGTTCTGAGCAAGCAAATATGGGTAAGGCTTGTTCATACTAGTGGTATAAAGCGTTTTTTTATTAAAGTCACTTACCAAGAGATGAGATTAATGCAAGAGGAGAGCTTTAAGTATGTAACAAGTAATAATAATAATAATAATGACCAAGAGTTAAAATAATCAATCATCTCGATTTAAAGTTTTTAATCTGTGAAATAAAATATTTCACAATAAAAGTGAATGTTAAAAATACGAAAAAAATACAACATGAAATATCCACGCTTAATATTCTTAGAGCAAAGTAAATACACTATTATGATAGTACGTAAGGTTCTCGAATGGCGACCACGAACCGGAAGACGAAGCGTAGGACGTCCTCCTACCCGATGGACTGACGACATTGTTAAGACCGCGGGAAGTCGATGGATGGAAAGGGCTCAAAATCGTTCCTCCTGGAAACGTGTGGGGGAGGCCTATGTCCAGCAGTGGACTTCTACAGGCTGATGATGATGATGATGATGATGACAGTACGTAATCACGTGATCTAGCGCAGGGTGACCATAACAGAGCCAGGTAAAAAGCCACTGTGAATCCCGCCTACGGAACATCCGTAAGATCTCAGCACAGATTAAAAACCTGTTTCGTAATTCCTTCTAAGAAAGATAAAAAACAAATGTATTGATAAAATTGATCGTCACGAGGACAGTTATTAACCTTAATCCCTTTAGCACATCGACCTTATGTTGATCGAGTTTTCAAATCTCTGATTGGGTATCTTACTTCTATGTTTAACCTAACAGGCTATTTTGACGTCATGATTTTCACTCGTTGTTTGCTTTCTAAGGAATAACTCTAAGCCTAAGCAGTTTACTACATAAGCCTGTGGTCGTAGACTTGATATTTTCAGGGTATATTCGTCTTAGTGTGTAGAGTTGTACTAAGAAAGAAATTCCCAAAATTCAACCCCTAAACGTATACAGCGCGGGTTAAGTGATTTAGGTATATATATGAGGTGTTGTTGGATTCGTCTTCATCGCGAGAGTGTCTTAAGGTATTTAAAATGTCAAAAAATACATACACAGAACAAATAAACCCTTCAAGCTACATTTAATTCAGAGTTAGAAGCAAGCAGGACTAAATGATGCTACAGAAAATATTAGAACGTGCTTTAAAGCCAGCGAAAATCAAATAGCACGCGAGTTTACTGCTTTTATATCTGTTCGTAAGTGTCCCCATTCGGAACGTCACGGGGACAACGAGAACTTAATTTAACCCCGTAAACAGGGACAAAATCGCATCAGGAATTAATCTAATTTTATACTGGCACTGTTTGTCTATTTTCCTTAATATTTAAAGATAAATGTAGTGAAGGAAGTAGTTAATGTTTTGACAGATTGTGACTCAGCAATAACATTCTTTCTGATCTTATTTTTTTTGTGTAAAGACTTTTGTGCATGACGGTACTGACTGGTATTGACAGAACTTGATAGCAGAGTGACCTCTACTCACAATAACAATTTTATGATCGAAATGATCCGCATTTTTGCGCAACGTCATGAGTCATAGGAAGAGATCAGATAATACCTTACGTTTCATCGCAATTCCAATCATGTTCAATGGCGATCCTGATCTTAAAGCGAAAGCAAGGCTGCTGGGAGTGGTCAAGGGATAGAACCTTCACCTCGGACTTGCCTTGATGAGTCAGAACAATGTCTGATATTGATCCTAACGACACGAGCATTGCTACACCCACTAATTACAATTGCTTCATTATTTCTATGGCGTGCGTTTTTGCGTCGTATGTCAGGAGAGTGCTCTAGTTTCGAAGTCGGAGAAGAAAGGTTTCGAAACTTAATGCGTAATTCAAGACTTGAAGAAAATATAATGTGCAGTTTAAATATAGCAAATAAATATACTATAACTACAGTATGTGTAAATATAGAACCTTTATAATATAACTAGCTGACCCGTACCCACTTCGTTGGACGGTACAAATCTTTAAATTTTTCGGCTTTTTGTACTTTATAGTACAAAAAAGCCGAAAAATTATGTATATCCTTTCTCTTGAATCACTCTATTGCTGAAAACTGCATTAAAATCCGTTAAGTAGTTTAAAATATCTAAGCGAACAGACAGCGGAAGCGACTTCATTTTATAGTATGTAAAGCAAAGATGTGCCACTCCCGAAGATCTTCTAAATCACAGTACATGAGTATGTAAAAAAAAATGAAGGTAGGCACATTGGAACGATACATAAAAAATAACATACATAAAAAATTAACTGTTCAAATAAATACGTTTATTAAATATTTGACCTCTATAACAACTGTTTCGCTATCTGATTCGTGGTTGCAAAATAGCAATTCGGTCAGCGAATTCCTTTGGCGGCCTTGTCTATGAAGAACACCTGATAACGATTGGTTCATTGTTATCTTTGAATCACGTTCCATTCTCACTTTTACTTTCGATTCATTTGTACAAGAATTTGGAGCTGTCGCATTGTTGGTACCTACTTTTTTAGATCTACTTTATAATACATACTTATAACTTCATGGAAAGTTTCAAAGTAAAGCTTGTGTTGAATAATTTGTGGATAAGTATAGGCGTGTTATACGGAAGGAAGAAAGCGATATAACAAGAATAGTGTCATAGGTTTTTACGTGTGTTATTGTAGAAGTACCTAGAAGTAGATCGACGAAAAGATAGATGGACTGCATGAATGATGAAATGAGTACATATTTAATTGAAGTCACATGCATAGTAGTTTTTTTTTAGAAACTTGTGTTGCATTTTACTAAAAAACTTTACTCGTATTGTTATATAAACAGCGTTAAAAAGTTGGTTAAGGTGGTGGTTGAAACTTAAATCTGTCATTTCACTTGTATTAGAAACTAACGTATAACGTCAAAACTTAATGTTTATCATGTTTATAAATAATTTAAAAGTAGGTAGGTATTGTATAGATACCCGGTCAAAGTATCAATATCTATGCATGATTTAGGGATTGCTGGCAGATTGACAGACAGCGCATAGTCATATAAATCTTTGAGCAATGATTATGTAGTAGAGGGTGTATTAAGAACGAAATTCCAGAAATTCAAACATGTAGCAGGAGGCTTGAGATTTTAAGAAACTACGTACAAACGAAGTCGCTGGTACTTTACTAGTGTATTGTAGCACTTTAAAAGGCTTGGGAAAAGTGGTCAGGCTCATGATCTTTTTTATTAACAAAATGTTACAGAAAGATGCCTTGCATGGAGTTGATCGGCTTTCATATTACGATTTCGTTTTCATATTTCTTTTGAAGTTGTTTAGCTATAATTGCAACATTGTTTCATATGGAGTTATGACATCCTAAGCTTTCTGTTACCTTTTATGTCATGTTTTTTTTTCCTGTGGCGCTAACTTGCCGAGACGCAATAGATAGGTACGAGTTCGCTTCTATTGCGTCTATATTCTAGTTTGGTTGTTACGGTATCTTTATGAACTAGATTTAATTATTTTTAGATGCCTACTAATTAATAATCTTACATAGTATGTGTTTCTTGTCGTCACAATTCACTAATGCGATAATCAGGCGAATACTCAATGCGATCATCGTTTGAAGGATGAAAAAAATTGGGTGTCCTATTAATGGTGCGTCCATTAATAGTACACCCAATTTTTTTACCTTATCATCACGCGAATATAGTTATAGATATAAGTGATGCATATAGTTATCAAATATGAAATAATCAAAACGTCTATTGAACATGCTTGAGTAAACAACAGTAAAACATCGTGAGGAAACCAGTTAGTACTCTAGCAGCGGTGATAGGCTTGCAACCTGTCACGTATGAAATACCAACTTCAGCAAAATGTGGGTGTCTATCAAATGTAGTTGGACGTACCACTTAGATATATATATACAGAGACCCATTAGATATAAAAATAGGTAGTTGAAACTAAGAAATTTACCGTGCCTGTGGATGGAAGTCACAAAGTTTTTCCAATTTTATTTCTTTTTCCGTGTTATTGTCCAATAATCAAGTTAGTTCCTAGCTTTCAATATATCTATGTCATCTTTCAAGCTTAAAATTTATGAGAGGTGTTTTATTTCTAAACTAGCGGCCGCTTGCATCTTCGCCCGCGTAGCAGTTTTTTCCCGTTTCCGTTATTTTTTCGGGATAAAAAGTAGCTTATATGTTAATCCAGGTTACAGTCCATATCTATTCCAAATTTCATTCAAATCGGTCCACTGGTTACAGCGTGAAAGAGTAACAAACATCCATCCATCCATACTTACAAACTTTCGCATTTATAATATTAGTAGGATATCATCTCGTAAGCACACATCTTTGCAGAATTAATTTCGCCAGCTTAACTGCTGTCTGCCCACTGCAGACAGTAAAAAATAAGTAGGTACTATAAATTCAAAGCATTTTTTATCGTCATACAATTTTATATCTCAAACCTCTGTTTCGGGCAAAATGTACGCGTGACTTGCACATGACAAGGAATGCAGCAATCATAGTCTGAATTATATTCATGACATCATGAATCAGTCATGAAGACGAAGACCTTTCTAGATTCAGGCGATAAAAGTAATCTTCTTGAATCGTATCATCAAGTGGCCTAAAAACGTAGTTTCCAGAACCGACCACTAGTATAATAGATATAGATATAGACAGACATTTATCTGCTACAAAAACTCACTTACACATTAAACATATCAAAAGTAAACTAAAGGAAAAATATAATAATAATAATACTCCGCACGTATTGACCGTGTATTTCCTGTGGAATAGGCTGACTAACCTGAGAGGATGGAATATTCGTACCTTCCGTAGACCTAGACACGTTTTAAGTGACCCAGATGACATGATCACTGCCGGTCCGGACACCTGTGTTTCCTGAAACAGTCCACAATCACACCAAACCCGCGGGGTCGAAGACGCCTCCCCATTAACGCCCATTCAGGGCGAAGAGTCTCTCCGTCGCTCTCTTCATTGGCGACAGCCCACGACGAGGTCCGTATCTAAGTGGTACCTTGTGCCTTTATTCTCCCACAGTTATCTATCACACACCACAAACTAAACTAATTGGAATATTTAAGTATTTCACACCTCGAGTCTAATCCCTCAACGCCCACACAATAAATGAATTTATGATATTAATTTTTAATTATCTTGTCAATTATTTCAGATGCGTTAAGAAGGATATTGGAAATCACTTGTGTTTAATTACTAGTCAAAAACTAGTTATTATGACGCTTTTATAGCTAATGTAGCACATCGTAAACTGATATAGAATGTTATTAAGAATTTTAATTATGGTCGTATATGCCTGCTTTATACGTCTTCATGCAGTAAAAGCTTTGGTTTCTTGAGAAGTAGAAACCGTCATTTTAAATACCTTCGTATACCATTTCATAAATAGAAATAGAACTATCAGGTACATCAACAACAAAAGATATAATTTTTTTTTAAAAATGGGATGTCAAATCAATGGAGTTCATACATTCCAAAACAATTTTTAATAGGATTTAAAATTACGGACTCATATCACTAATAGAATACATACATACAATATAATACCCAGACAAAAAACAAACATCTGCGGTCATCACAGTTTGTCCACAGTGGGGATCAAACCCACAACCTACAGCACAGAAGGCAGAGCTATTAACTAATATTATAATAATAATAAAATAAATAAATCAATAAGTTGCCAAAGATCAAAGATCGTAGTACGGAGCAAATTACTAGTGTATATGTTGTGGGTGTACTACTAGCATTTCTATAAACCGTCTCCGTCAATAGCGGTGACCAACTTTCAAGAATTATTACTTTATAGAATATCTTCTATCTTCATAAACTGAGATTATAGTGCAATTCACTTTAAAGTGGTATAATTGAAGTTTGATAGACATGATATTTACAAGACTATAGACTTACCCTTAGCACTAGTTCAAGTAGTTATCGAATGACTAAATAGGAGCGAAAAATACTTTGCCACTATAATCTGCTTAGAGTCTGTTCGATTGCCTGATTGCCTGATTGCCTTCCTAAAACCCGTGACAAGCCGGTAGAGACCGCTATTGTTTAATATAGGTAATAGTGAAATCAATAGATCTTTACTGAGGCATACTTAAAACTCCCCAAGTTTCCCATTTTTGGGTAATTACCTACCCTATAACTGGTAAATTATTTCGTGTCAATCTCTCGTTGCACGCAACTCGCGGCTTGTGCTAGTCACCATGATTCCTAAAGAAGTTGAGAAACACATTAAAACCCTTAAAACAGTCCAAGTCGGGTCAAATTCCCTAAAAATGGGGTAATTTCTTTGGTGGTATAATAATTCTTACGTGCACTCCACATAAAGCGCGTGTTTTTCTCTTCCAACGGTAAATGTCATGTACCATCACATAGACCAAGTTGCTTAGCTGTCTGACTGTATAAGCAGAGTATCCATGATCATTACTCTTATTAGTTACTCAAGAAGGTGGTTAACACGGCGACCACCCGCGGGCGGTTTCGGTCAAGTATATCAAGTTCCAGGCCATGGATGAAACAATAGTAAGGTAACAGAACTTTCACTTTGACCATTTGACCATTTATAGACTTATTCACTTAAAAAAGACGGTTCAAAAATGTGTTTTGTGTATGAAACCCTAAGTGTACGCATTTTGGTGTCAAAGCTACCATACGGAGGGCAATGACATGTACAGCTGGTCACTGTGAGAAATCTCTTAGATCTGTCTTAGCATAAAATTAATTTAAAAAGTTGTAAAATAAAAAAAACGTCATATTTATGTCCTATCATTTTATGTAATAAATAACTCAATACTCTATTTCAAAATCAATTATCCTAGGTGATAACTATATCAAATAAGATATTGAATCTTAGCTTGACGGAATAACGCTCATTTTAGATTGAATTGGATTTAATTTTGAGTGATGAGGCCTGCGCTTACCAGGTTTCCTATTTATTTGTATATTTTTGATACAGTTTTGTGGGAACTAAAACAGGTTATGCTGGAGGATATTCGTGGAAAGAGTGATGTGAGATTCTATCTTTATATGTCATTTTGATATTCGATTACCCGCTGATATGAATCTTTATATGAGCTGGCTCATTTCTACCGTAGAAATTGTGAATTATTAGAATTGACTATCGTGTGTATTAAATCAACACCTTTGAAATATGGATATAGTTTCATGTTTATTAGTTTTTTGATGTTTACCTACACTTAAGCAATGGTGTTATAGTAAAAGCAACTGCATTTGGTTTGAATCAGGTCGTATAGGTATTTTTTTTTCTAAAAATGTATGTACACAATTTGCTTTCAAATGGTGAAGGAAAAACCTCGTAAAGAAACCCGCGATTTTTTTTTGCAACGTTCTGCTTTTTGCGCTGTAGTTTATGGGTTACCCATCTTCCTAGGTGCTCGACATTTCGAATTCAAATTTGATCATATATAAATATCTATTTTCTTAAAATGTATGTGCATAATGTGTTTTAAACGGAAAAGGAATACCTCGTGACGAAACCTGTGGCATGCTGAATATAACCAGATGGCCCACCTGATGTTGAGTTGCGCCCATCAATCTGAGACACACAGATGTTGAGCCTCATTTGCCTGTAGTTTGGCGCTGTTTGAAATTTCTGCTAATTGTATTTAAGTCTTATTTAAGCGTGCATTACTTGCATCCCAAACAATTTACAATAACCTGACAATAGAACACAGAGCAGAGTTTAAAACGATTTGTTCAACAAACGATACGATTAATCATTTACACATTTCATTATTCATTCATTATAGCATTTTATTTACAGCCACCATCAAACGGTCATAATAATTTAATTTAGTGCATCGTAAAATTTTGGCCTATTGCTACAGAATAATGCGAAATTTATAAGCTACAGTCATAGAATATCAAAAACAGCTTGGACACTCGTTGAATATAAAATGATACTGCAAAGGTAGGAGTGATTTTGTGTAAAAAAAGCCTTCTGCATTGTATAAGTTTGATTTCCATCTTTCTAGTTGTTCGACATTTAGTATTTGCGCTAACTAGTATTTACGTAACTTCAAAGTCAGACAAATCAAAACTGGTTACATTGATAGGCTGTCCTTATGGCAGCTATGAGTATTTTCGTCCGCTTATATGTCGAAAAGTAACTTGGACAAGATTTTATTTATTTTCTTAACCTTTTACTAAAATTAATATCGAAAATATGTGCACTGTGAGTTTAATTCTAATCTACCGGAAACATGTACCTTAAATTGAATAATCACCACATGAATAAGATCACTGGCTGAACATAGACCTTCCTCAAGTCTAGGGGTGGCGGGATATTTACCCGCCTGGATTAGTGATCGCAGTATTGGTGTTTAGTACTCAGAAGATGCCCATTTTCTGTTACGTAAATAAACGTATTTAACGTTTTAAGTAAAGTAATCTAGCTTTTTAGGATGTGCTATGTAGTTTACATAACAGTGCTTCGATTTGATCGAGCTGTAAAATCAATCCAAGGCATAGATAACACCATTGTGGTTGCCCTACGACAGTTAGATGTGTACTGCGGTACCGTTGTACTGGGGATATTCAATTTTACTGGATTACATGTTATTGTGAAATGAGACCAAGGTAGAAGGACCCAGGATTGCATATTAGAATAATATGAGTTTTACCTTATTCTCGTGGCATCTTTTTTTTACCAGACTGCTTGGAAGGGCTATGTTTTTTCCTGATGTATGTAAGTTTACCAGTGTAGTTTAGACAGAAAAAACCTTATTTTCATCTAAACTATACTGGTGCATTAAAAAAACTTAACATACAACAGAAAAAAAACCCCACTCGAGGTAATAATTTTTGGAATACTTAATACAAAATCTTTGAGATAAGCACTATAAAAACTAAAAATTATTTAAAAAAAAATATTTACTATAAAATATGTAGTAAGAACTAAGTGTTTTTAACTAAGTGTTTACTAACTTAGTTTTTTCGATGGTTCTATGTTTATTTGTGTATTTAAAATTGCAAATATAATATTTATCTTACTATGCTACTTCTGATAGTCTATATAAAATATCCTTCATAAGCAAGTATTTATTGTACTCAAAAATCACAATTGGATCATATTAGGCTTCTTTCATAAGTTGTCAGAAAAACCTTTTTTGAGCAAACATCAAGTTAATCAACTTGATTAACTTGATGTTTCTTAACATCAAGTTTTTTTAGATATACTTTACACTGTTTTAAATATTGCATGCTGTGAAGCTGACTATGGTTGATCTATATTATTTTAATTTGACTTCTGTATTAGGTACCCATTTTTGCAATAAATAAATGAAATGAAAAAATTATGCGTACAAACAAGTCTGTGATTATGTTCAAAACCCTGAGAAAGTAAAAAAACGATACATTAACGGGATAATTTTATATCTTTTCCGTAATGTGTCTCAAGTTATGGACACTAAATTGAAAGAAGTTTAATTGTTGTGATTTTAAAGATGAGTGCCGTTGTCAAAACTTTCTTAATAAAATTAAAAGTGATTTAAATAAAATGTTTTAAGATAACAAAACAGTTTAAGTGTCTTTGTCTGGGTCAAATCAATTACATTTTGAAGTTCTTTAATTTTTTAAAATGTTATTTGTAACAATTTTATGTTTGACTAGACTAACTGATGAACACGTACGGTCGAAGACTAGAAATTAGGATGTATTTGTATTATTCTATTTTATCTCATCTTCTAAGTAAGCATGTTACACTGTCGACTGCATCATCACTTAACATCAGGTGAGATTGCGGTCAAACGTTTACCTATAAAATGTAAAAAAAAATAGCTTATTGGATCTTTCTCAATATGTATTGCAGTTTCATCATTATCATCAGCATATAGTAATCCACTGCTAAACTAGGCTTCCCTTATACGTCTCTAAAAAGGAAAACCTTTGGGAGATTAGGTTTTTGATTACAACCGTCATTCTAACAACAAAAACTATTAAAAAAAACGCACACAGATCGAATAGTGGTACCAAAGTTTGAACAAAAAAACTTCTACCACTAGCAACTTTTTTTTCCATATTCATTCAAATCGGCTAGTATAGAACGTGCCACAAATAACCAAAATTCTAACTATCTAATTTCTATTCGATTTTTTTTCATACACTGACTAGTAGATAATTCTTTACCGTTTTATAAGGCTATAGATAGGTTTCGCTTTAAATAAAATTTCGAAAATACTAGTCATAGATCATAGTTGAGTATTTATTAACAGATAACTTTTTTAACGGTTTTTAATAGTTGGCGGAAATACTATCTAATAAGTCTATAAAACAAGATAATTGAGAACCAAATCCTTATTTAAAGTCAGTTAAAAAATAAAAAGCTAAACAGCCGTGAAATTACCAGCAAACGTGTTTGAACATTATTCAAACGCACAGAAGACGGTCGTTTTTAATAATATATTTACCTACGATTAATTTGCATCAAAAACTTGTATTGACGTAAAAAATACTACTTCTTTCGTAAGTATTACGTAGGTACTGTCAGCAGCGTAGGATGCATAAAAAACTGGATCAAAGTACTTTGTTACCATTTTCCCACAAAGATGTCACAGATTAATGTAACGTGAAGGTCATTACACCACGAAATTAATTCTCACGCCACACGCATTAAGACTCTGATCCGTTGGAGATGAGACACGTATCAGTACCAACTTTTTCTCGGCCGCTAGTTTTATGGTTTTCAACTCTATTCTTTTAGACTTAGAGCTTATGTGATGTTATGAGTAAAGTTGTAAGAGCGTAAGGTATCTCGATCGTATCGAATCAGCTGTCTCTTCACACGGGGCTTTGAATCGCGAATGGACGATGACGTCACTGTGTTTGATCGAGTAGTTTTCGATCGAATGGTCATTCTTATAATCTAAATAATTAATTGATTTTTTCTTAACTTTTTTTACTTACCTAAACCTGCTGGGTAAATTTGAACATACCTAGCTATATCTTTTTTCTTGGTCGTAAATTAATTTCCAAAAAAAATATAACTAATATAAGTATATTTTTTTATACAATAGGTATGTATAAAAAAAAAAATCAAAAAATATTTGAACGTTGCAAACCATCTAAAAGTATGACTTCTAAGGTTTTTTTGTTTTATCATTATCATTGCTTTTTGTATCGACTCGCCCGTGGTGAGCCTTTTACTTGGTGACAATTGAAATAATAGGTACATAAAATCTAGATTCTTCATTAAATTAAAAATTACAATAATAAGGAAACCTTTAAGATCCTGAGAATCAGTTACCGACCATTTTAAGAATAAATAAGACTTTAAACCTTTTTAATGAATTTGCAGAAAACTCCCAAGGTTTCACAGTGATATTTAAACATAAAGGTTTTATTCAATTGCCCATCTTTAAAACCCACCCACGACGACAACGTCCATTTTACAAAAATAAATGTTTGGAAGAAACATTTAAAACATAATTTTATTATAATCCAAATGTTGCGGTTTGTTTACTAAATTGATATGCAATTTTATTGACTGTTAAATTCATAATGATACTTGCAAATTATAACTTAATTCGTATTTTTATTAAATGAACACGTTTTTTGTTACAGGTATTTATTCGAATGGACTATTGCTGAATATCGTCTGATGACTTCTACGGTTTGGGACTACTCTGCAAAACAATAATGTTTGCACTTGTTTTTGAGTTACATTGGGCTCATACATGAATGCAACATGAGTACAGTGCGGTCACTACATAATATTTCCAAGCAATGTAATTCAAAAGGTCATGAACCTTCGTTTATCATTTTGCAGAGTAGGATCCCAGAGCTATGACGAGCACTGATGCTTATGATTGGTAATGAAACTGGTATTCTTTTAATTACAAAGTAGTACGCCTTAACTACTTCGACACTATAAGAGGAAGGCCATCGGGACATTTTTGGAAAACATCCCATCAAAATTCCCCTACAATTAATCCGAACACCTTGAAGAAGCCTCAAATAATATTTAGCACGTAATGGTTGTAATTAATAAGAAAAAAACACAGTATCATGACGAATATAGTGAAACAATGAAAGTTAACAATTTTGATGAGGCCTTAAACAGTGTTGCATTGAGTTTTTCTTGAATGCGATACTTTTCGCGCTTAATTGGCCCCGAATGAGCGAAGTGCCTTAATTTAAAAAGCGGCGAGTTCAAAGTGCTGCTTATTTATTGTGCGAGGTAGTGTAAAGGCGTATTCACACGAGGAGGTTATACGATGGACGTTAAACTGTGGATGTCATTGGGGTTAGTAATTAAAAAGGGCAGATAGGTCAAACTGCCTTAGACAAATACGCGCGAGATATATATATAACCCTATTACTTTAACTATTAAAGTACCAACTCTTTCCAATGAGTAGGGCTATGCCAAAAAATTACAGGGTAAGTTTTAAGCAACGTTCAAAGCAAGTTTGAACTGAAGCAACGACTTAAGGGGTCATAGGTTTGACAGATCTCAAATTTGATTTTGCAGATAAACCATTAAAAACCACTTTACTGAAAACTTACCTATCTTAATAATTTTAGTACCTATGTCCTTTGAATAAATAATAAGTTAGAACGAAATAGACTATGAAGATGGGCAATAGTATCTACTGAGGACTAAAAACTGACAATGCAATCACTAATCTGCCTGCCAAACGTGGTGGACTTTAGTCAACCCTTCCAAATATCAGTGAGGCCTATATCGAGCAGTTGATTTATTTCGACTGTTGACGTAACGTAAGAGATAAAAAATTGACTTGATTGACTGGGACTCTCAAAGTCCTAATAAGTATCATCACTGAAACCGGAGACTTGATTGCGCGACTCAAACTAACGAATCCAGTTACATACACGCTCCAATGAACCGAACATCGCAAAATCCTGTTTCTCCGCCGCTGTGTAGCGAAGCCTTATTGAACAGATTAGAGCTGACATATTCAGCAGATAATTTAAATGGCTCGTTTCATGTTACACCAAGTAAGCAGATATACGGTTAGTCAGAGCCAGTTCTGTAAGACGCGACTTCACCAATCTATACCAATTATAAGAATCTTTGTCTTGATTAACTGATATATAGACGACGCACAGCCTAAACCGTTGATCGCAGAAACTTGAAATTTTCAGGGTACTCTTAGAAAAGATAAACGAAGTTTCGTATTGTCGTTTTGAGTTACAATACGCTGCATGTCAGGCAGTGTCAGCTTGAATGTCTATTGGCTACCTAGTTGCCGCGCAACACGATACAAAACGATAATACCTACGAGGTAGGTACGTCCAAATATTACAATTGATGCACACCTACATTTTTCAGTAATTGGTATTCCATACGATACAAGTTCCAAGCCTATGATCGCTGCCAGAGTTCTAACCGGTTTCCTCACGATATTTTCATTCACCGTTTGTGAGCACTAGCATACCATTTTTATTATTTTTTATTTATACCGAAGCAAAATAGTCTCTTTTTCTTGGGTAAAAGTTGATTAAATAAAATTTATTAATCAAAGTCGCGTTTCTAGAATCAACGTGATTTCGTATTAACGAACTTTCACTTCAATCGGATGGCTGAAATTTTTGCCAAAAGGTCAATATATTCAAGAGATAGTATTGAACGGTATTTGGATGTCTTAAATTAATTAGGTATGTGCCAAAATGAAACGAAAGCTGTAAGTGCGTAGCCGTGTACTGATTTTGATAAGAGTCTTACTAATTGAAAGAAAGAAATCAAAAAGCGTTCAATGAGAAAAATATACATCCAGATGTCAGTGTATTTAAAACATGTATCTACAACATCTATCAAAGTAGGTATATATACCTCAGTTACCCAATTAGGGAAATAAATAAGAATATCTTTTAATTTCAAAAATATCATTACTTAGTTTTTTAGAGCACCCAGCGCAATGGTGGTCTTGTGGAAGCGACCCTGCTTTTTGATTCTAAGCTAGTAGGTACAAATCTGGCCATGTACACATGTAAAGCCTGAACTTTTAAACGGTGACGGAAAACATCCTGAGGAAAATCAGATAGAATCCTTGCAAGCTGTTAAGTATGGGATATCAATATATGCAAAATGTTGAATTGTTCTGACTAACCCCTTAGAGTGACGACCGATGTGGCGCGGCGGGCAAATGTCCGCCTGCGACGCAGAGGTTGCGGGTTCGATTCCCGCCTTGGGATAAATGTTTGTACGATCTGCAAATATTTATTCCGGGTGTTCTGGGTATTTTCTATTTATAATAAAAAATATCTATGTACACGTATGTAATATAATATTGTATTAAGTATATCAGTCATCTAGTACCCATAACACAAGCTCTGCTTAGCTTGGGGCTAGATGATGCTGTGTGGATCGTCCGGCATTATTTATTTATTTATTATATTCCTAGATAATCTTGAGTACCTACTACTACTATTAAGATATTTAGGAAGATATCTACCGTGCAAAAGAATTAAAAACGTGGAGCTATTTATTTTTGTTTTTGTTGAAAGAAACAATGCAGCTATCAGCAGACGATCTAGAGATAGCTCAATTAATCGAAATCAAAAATCACCTTGTTAAAATAAATTAAAACCAGCTTGTTATTTTAATCGAAAGTTTCATCAAAATCTTCATGAATGCAATGTCAATGCAATCACATGTTCCATCATGATAGCGAATTCAAATATGCGGTGTGTATGCGGGCAAGGTCTGAGAGCATCCATTGTTTTAGAATCGTACACTTACGAGCGGAAAATGTTGCTAGAACTTTTTAAGAATAACCTAAAAAGTTTATTACTTTAATTTAATACTAACTAATAAACTGCGTAAACTCGAAATTTAACACCGTTACATAGTGTTTTGTTTCTTTCAATTTAATTTTAATTAAGCTTCCTGTCAATGCAAAAGATATTTCACTATTATAAAGAGAAAGTGAAAAAGTAAGCACAGGAAGCTTATTTTTCCAAATTACAGCAAAACCAGAGAGGCCCTTAACCAGATAACATTATGGTGAGTATGTACTTTTATACAAAAAAAATATTTTTTTGTGTAAGCCTAGGTGAATGAGGTTTTTCTTGCTCAAATGATATAAGTTTTTATTATTATTGTTTCAGTTTAAATAAAAATAAATAAATAGAGAATTGACACAACGACATCTAGCCCCAAACGAAGCTAAGTTTGAACTATGGAAACCAGGTAGCTGACAGAATATTCAAATACTTTCTGATAATACTTACATAGAAAATAATATAACAAACATCTGTTCATCACACAAATGTTTTTTCTTATAAGAATATTAATTCAGCTTTCGGTTTTGTGAATAAAACAAACTAATCTACTAAATAATAAACAAAAAATGTTGTTTACATCCTGTCACCCACACCAATACAAGAACATCAGCTTGGTTACGTTTTAATTCACTCCAATATGACCTGTATTCTTAAAGGGCGAGAAGCACTACCTTGCCGTAACACAGTTTCTAACTAGCACGGGAGGTAAAGTTTCTCAAACTGTCTACCCACAAAACTTAATTTTCATATTGTTTTTTTATACGTACCTAGAAGAAAGAAGAAAGAAATATGTCTATCTATTATGTCTACCTAGTAATATTAAGTTTTGTCCTGAATAAAATTATTCTTATTCTTATTCTTATTAATCTTTATTTTATGCGCTAGTAAATTGTCCCGCAGTATAAAGCCAGTTTCACCACTATTGCGCCACTAATATCTCATTCACGCATGCATCATTCTATCTTTTGAATCAGTTTTCGATCACGCTTGATCTCTGTGACCCCTGATTTCGGCTACTGTAGACACGATTTTTATATTCCCATCAAGGTAATCTAAACTTTTTGTGGATTAGATAAAGATAAATATTGCTTGTGATAGTATAAGTAGCGGGGTCGTTTGAACCGTCATGTTAACAATCAGAGATTAGTATGTTAAATAGCAACGTGGAGCGATTGATACATTGGAATATGAATGATGATTCATTGATTGTTTCCGTTGAGTAGCCAAAGAGAAACTACATAGTATAAATAAACATTTTGCAAACTATTGAGATTTTTCGAAAATTTTATATAAAATTTTGCCATTATATATAAAATCAGACTTTTTTTGTAATATTCTGAATATACAGGCTGTCTCAATCGACGCCAAACCGAAAACGGGTGATAAACCAAGCCATAATAACTATCAGAAAAATATTTAATTAAAAAAAATAGATTCGGACCGTTTAATTTCTCTTCGTTGGCTTTGGCTTGGATGATTGATTACGTGCTACCATGTTTGTGTACATTACATATTTATAATATAATTTTAAAAAACATTTAAAAATCAAACATTTTTAATTTTTTATTCATCGCTGATAACTGTTATGATAGGCCATCACCCGTTTACGTCTTAGCGTCCACTTCTAGGACACCTTGTAAAAATACAAACATCCATTTATTCGTATTGATATTTTAAGTTACAATGCTGGGCAACTTGGTAGCTATTCTACAGGCAGATTAACGCTACCTAACATATCTTGCAGTGTAACTCAAAGTCTTTCCGAAACTTCTTCAATACTTTTACGGACTATTGAACACCTGTTTGAAATAAAAATGGTTTTTATTCAACATAAACACAAGGATCTTTTTGAAACTTAATCGTTTCTGATATCAGATCACAAAATATGATATTAAAAAGGTACAATTTCATTACGAACGATATGTATTTTACTACGCCAAATACCTCAATCAATATTTTGCAATAACCATCACGAGGCCGCCATTAAGCAAATGAATGAAATGGAGCAACATCCTACCGGAAACAAGACTTGTTCTTACTAATAACGGAGATGTGTTCGACTTTGTTAAATAACCACAGGAAATACTAACTTCATATTTTGGTTATAATTTTTTTTATAACAGGATTTACTTGGGATATTAATATCTGTGTGCCTCTTGGATCGACGGGATTGTACAGATAACGGGAAGTATTGACTATTGTATTGGCCTATTGAGGTGGAAAGGGCTCAAAATGGTTTTTCTTAAAATTACTTATACAAGTATTGTTATCTATCCAATTACAGGTTTTGAATTATTAACTAATTATTATTTATTATAATATACTTACTAAATACTATTGCGGTCACCAATCTGCCTGCCAACTTGGTGATTATAGCAAATCCGTTCAAACTCACCGGTGAACTTATTAAGGCTGATGATATAACGTGACGATACACAAAGTTACAAAAGTTTGTATAAAACTTGGTACAAGATACACTCAACTTTATAAGAAAAGACATAAACGCGCTCTCCACGCTTGCCACAAAGCCTAAGCCGAATTATATATTTTATTATTATTTATCCGAGTGCTCTCAAACGGCGAAGGAAAACACCATGAGGCAACAAGTTAGTATTCTAACAGCGGCGATGAGCTTGCAACCTGTCACGTATGGATTACTAACTACTCCAAAATGTGGGTATGTATCTACCAAATGTACTATCTGGACATACCTCTGACTATCCCTCTTAGACGTCCTCGAAGAAAATCGAGTAGGTACTTGGTACAAAGAGATTGGAGGGAATATCTACCTAACTAGCTAGAATAGCTTGGGGAATAAAATCATGATGCCATTTTTTTTATTATTATTTAAGCACGTTATAAAACTACCAATAATTGATTTAAGTTGACATCACGCTAATGCAATTCACACGAAATGTGCGGAACCCAAAAGATGACCAATCGTAAAGAGTGAGGACGACATTAATGGACTACCGCACTTAGTAAACTGCTAAGGTCAACATTATAAGGACAATATTTAAATAGCATTTTTATTTGACTGTTTTAAACATTGCACACATTTTTTATGTAGAAAGATGCTGCGGAATTTGTATTTAAATGTCAGCGTAAGATTTTTTTGGTGAGAAAGAAACAGCTGGTTCAGTTAAATACAAAACTTACTCATAGAAATGAAATTGAACGCCAAAAATTACGCTCGAATTCTTATTTTTATTTTTAGTATCTTTACTAACTTTATTTACCTTTGTGCTTTAGTACCTTTATAAGAACACTAGTTGTCTAGTGGGAGCACACCTACTGATTCAAAAGATGTAGGTTTTAATCTAGTCGTGCAATGGATACATATTTCTGTTTTTCTATACAAAAAAATATATGCGCAATGTCAGTGTTCTCAAACAACGAAATCTTTGTTGGTGATCTTAGTTCTACGGATTTTTTTATATCAGATTCTATCTCGCAATTGTATCTCGATTGAATTATAAAATATTAATTATTTTAAGGTAGTAAATAATAATAAAAATGCTAGACCATCCACACAGCATCATCTAGCCCCAAGCTAAGCAGTGCTTGTGTTATGGGTACTAGATGACAGATATACTTAATACAAATACATTACTTGCATAGATATTTTTTAATACTCATAGAAAATACACAGAACACCCGGAATAAATATTTGCAGATCGTACAAACATTTATCCCGAGGCGGGCATCGAACCCGCAACTTTATGCGTCGCAGGTGGACATTCGCGAGCCGCGCCACATAGGTCATCAAATATCTAGTATAGCTGTTTTCTTGAAGCTGGATAAAACCAAATTGTAATTTAAGTTGAAAAGAAACAAAAAATGTTTATATGCATTAGCACCACGGGCACCCGCTGATGTCTTTATTACGCATCGACTTTTTGTTGCTCTCAATGGAATAAATCCCTTTCATGGAAGGCAATTGATGTTAATGAATGAGTGAATGATGTGTTCGCATCAAGTTTTTCTGTGCGAGAAGATTTACTTGAGAGCAGGAGCTATTTAAGTGCAGGGCAACCTAGATTTTACGCAGCATGATGCATGAAAAAAACCTGCACTACAAACCTGCCTAAAAATGCTATGGCATTCATATTCAACCTTCACTAGACTATGTATTTCCGTAACGTTTTTTCTTTCTTTCTTTCTTTATTTATCGATGTTTTGATACATTTAATGTAAATATTTTTTTATAGGTTTACATATTTTTTTTATTTTGTTTCATTGCTTATACTTTTTACATATATTCAGTCTATTAAAGCTTTGTCATAAATCACAGGGATGACTGCAAACCGTCTGAAAGCTATGTAAATCTAGGCACCACTTTCATTTAACCATGTTTAGAAAAACAGGCAAGAAACATACGGTTTTCAATTCATAGTACATATTATTATACATAACAGTAGTAGGTATACCTATTTCTCGTTGCATCATTTCTATAAATGATATCGTGGATTCCTTCGGGTACTTTATCATTTATAAATCATTAAAATAAACAGATTATTCATGCGCATAATATAGAACCAGGATCGTGATCGGAACTCTTGCATTTCTTCTCCATTTGAGATTCATAAAGAAATATATGGATCTAGTGAATTTATATAAAAGAAACTTAAGAAATTTATCTAACTACTAAGATATTTATATGCCTATTAGACTTAAAAGCCTTCCACATCCTAAATGTTATATATGGTTAGTATTCTAGCAGTACCGATGGGCTTGCAACCTGTCACATAACACCAGCTACTGGTAAAATTGGGTACATACCAAATGTACTATCTGCGAATGTCCACCTGCGACACAGGAGGTTGCGGGTTCAATTCCCGCCTTGGAATAAATGTTTGTACGATCTGCAAATATTTATTCCGAGTGTTCTAGGTATTTCCTATGTAAGTATAATAAAAAATATCTATGTATGTAATATATTGTATTAAGTATATCAGTCATCTAGTACCCATAACACAAGCTCTGCTTAGCTTGGGGGTAGATGATTCTGTGTCCAGCATTATAGTTATAGTTCAAATTAAAAAGCGACAGTATCGATTAGACTTACTTTTTATTATTCACATTTATTTTAATAACAAAAATGAAGTAGTAAAAATAAGTTCTTACTATTCAACCATTTCCACCTACAATACCATACCATTTTGTATTGCTTTAATTTATAATAAAAAGTACATGAAATGTATTTGCGTAGGCCTATCTCTGTCACTGTATTCTACTTTATGATATAAAAAAAGGAAGTATATTTAATGTGATTATATTATAATACCGTAAAATGTATCATTTAATCTATTATTAAAATAAATATATACGTGTGCATATTTAAGAGAATACTTTTTGGTGTACATTTTTTGTTTACTATCTTGCATTTATTTACACAGACATGCTTCATAAAGTTAACTCCGTAAAAAATAATAATACACTTTTGCGGAAACAACACCAAATTTTTGCAGTAAAAAAAACTGGTAACAAACAGTTATTTTAAAACCGCCACATAATGCTACTGTGTAATAACTAAGCCCATTCAAGCACCTGTAACGTCAAAATGTCATCCAAGTACGGACAGAAAATAAATATAGTTTTTTATTTCGGCTTGGCTTCCTTCTGAAATACTTTTGACACGCCACTAAAAATATGTAAGAACTGCTATCTCTTATCAAAGGGTAATGACAAACAGTGACGGAACTCATTGCAAGCAGATTTCTAATGTATGAATATTGAATATATTAGACGATACGTCTCAATAATATTATTTAAATAACATTTCACATAGTAAACTGGTACATCCTGTATATTTAGATATCTCAGTCTTAGTGGGAATATAGATAAGTTAATTTATCAGTAAATTTAGTGACCTCCATTAGTACTACACTAGTCGGTAGGTATCATAGATAACATTTTTTTTCTGACAGTTCCTCTGACAGTTCCAAAGCTTCTTTTTCGCGGTCGAGACTGAGTACCTACGTTTGACAGATGTCAAAGGAATTGTTTTTTTACGAATTTAAGGTATCGTTTTTAGCATCTGTATACTGTACTCTGATAACTTTAAGTCTTGTTTTGCGAATAGTAAAGCGAGTAAGTTAACGTTAGCAATAAAATTCTGATGATTCTCTGAACGCGGTACATGATTTATGTCTCAACTGCACTTCCTTATAACCTACATTACAGAAATAAGGCAAAAACTCCAATTATAAGTGACTAACAACATTTCCATGAAAACTTGGTGCGGTTTTACTTAAACGTTACAAAAACTCGTCTTGTTTTGAAGGTTTTTTTGCTAGTTTATTTTATAAACATCCTCTATTGCGTATCGTTTTATTCAAATGGGATACTGCCATCCTGACTACGTTGGTATATTTTTCTCTGTTTATACGTTTCTTCTTTAGGATTAGTCATATGAAACTATCCTTACTTAGTTAGGTGTAAGTATGAAAATGCCGTTAACTGTTCCTTGTGATTTTATAGCTAAGATTTTTTTTTAAAACTAGACATTCATTTGCTTCAGTTTCATCTAGTCTCAAACTAGGCTAAACATATACGAAGGAAACCAGATATCTGTTAGGAAACTTATTTTTTTTAAATACATACATACATACATATAACAGACAGAACACACATCTGTGTTTATCACACAATTGTTTGTTATCGGGGATCGAACCCACAGCCTACAGTGCAGAAGTCTTAGCTACCAACAGTTACCAACTGAGCTAAGACGGCTGTCAAACTTTTGACTACGAGTTTGACATCAAAACCAAAAAACTACATTTTATGCGTAAACTTTCAGAAATGGCCCATTGAATGTCAATTAAAAGAATTCATCGAAAAAATAGCCCAAATAAATTCAACCTTTTAAATGATTTCAAAAGAAGAAACAACCTTTATGACTAAGCCAAAATTGACCGAAATTAAGCGACAATCCATATAAAGACTATAAATCTGGTCATTAAAATCCTCATCGTAAAGGAAGGAGATGATTCGTTGTGTAACAGAAATCACTTTCGAAAGTAAAAAACCAAAGGTTTGAAGGACCCTTCTCTTATGCCTTAGTTACACACAACCCACAGATCAGTATAGTATTCTCAGTATACCAGTAAGCTCTTAATAAAAGGCTCGTCCGGAGGTAGTACCTATACTATCTATACTATAGGAGACCTATTTTTGCCTGCGTACTTCACGTTTATGGTCTTAGAACAGTTCGTTCTACCGAACGAACACGTTTCTATCGAACGCGACTTGTAAGGCAATGTTTTGTCAAAGGATGATAATCACTTAACAACAGGTGGGCTCTCTGCTTGTTCCAAAAGTCTAATAAAAAACCATAGATAGTTGTTCTTGGATTCTCTCATTACACGCTTATACGAAGTCGATACCCAAGTATGTTTTATTATGACACAGAAAAAGTAAGTTCAGTGTCCTATCAGTATAACTTTAATATGAAGCGATGTAATATCTACGAGAAAGGATTTATTATTGATTGATTATAATGGATTGATTATTATTATTATTTTTGATTATTATTTTTAGTGAGTTGTTACTAATTGAGCCTATTAGGTATTCATTTCAGTGAATTTTAAGTTAAAGAGAACTTAAAGTTTTAGAATTTTTTGAGAATAAAGAAAAAAATAAATAAAAAACATAAGTTTTAAACTGTTCTGGAATTTTTTACACAACACCATCTAGACCCAAACTAAGCTTGTACTATGGGAACCAGATGACTAAAATAGTTTTTATTTTGTAAATACATACTTATTAATAATAAAATATTGCAAGCCTGTGACCATTTCTGGCCCGCATCCGGCCCGCATCACATGTAGCCAAGGCATAACGATCGTAAACTTGTGCGGGGGTTTTGTAATAACCCTGAAAGTAATTCATAATATCGTCACATTGACGGCATTGATGCGAGATGCGAATAAATTTTATGAATCCTGTCTTATTTTAAGTATTCTGTTTTCCAAAAACTAGACCGGAACACAAAATAGCCTTACAAAATATATATCTATGTAGGATTAGTGTAAAAGATGAATTATGAAAGGTAGTAACGGAACGTAAGATGTCTTAGTGAAATGAAACGTATGCAAGTGATCGAATGAAAGAATAGAATGAGTATTGTATGGAGCGAGTGAAGTGAATATCAGGGAACGAGGGAAAGGGTTCTTTTTCTTTCTCTTTTACGGCAAGCTGGCTAGGAAGGAACACGCTGTGCAATTTTAAAAGATTATTTGTACTAATAAAATACGTTGTCATTGTCAAGCATCAGTATTTTTTATTGCTCCGAATCCCACAAATTGGGGGCTCGTCCGGGATCGGAGCAAGACATACTTGTGCGACGCAACGGCGGCAAACGCGGTGCAAGTACAACACGACGACACGAGGCGCAGCGTGCAGAGCGTGCATCAACGACGAGGTTATTTTCCGTATCCACATGACGACGACGGCGGGAATAACTACGATGCCAAGACGACGACGGTTGAGCAAAAACCGATCCTTATCGTGTGATGATGCCAGCGACAAAGATTTGGTTTATAGCGACGCATCCACCAATACACACGAGGCCAAGACGATAATGGCGGAGCCGAAAGCCACGCAAGGTATGCTACACCTTATGGAGAACTTAATCCCTAAGTACGACGGTCAAGATAAAACGTATCCAGTTCTAAGATGGGATGTAAGCGAGAATTGTTGTATGAGAGGTTTGTATGAGGTATGGTTGTCTGAGGCCAGACAGGGGCAGGAGGGCCGAGTTGTAGGATTAGTGTAAAAGATGAATTATGAAAGGTAGTAACGGAACGTAAGATGTCTTAGTGAAATGGAACGTATGCAAGTGATCGAATGAAAGAATAGAATGAGTATTGTATGGAGCGAGTGAAGTGAATATCAGGGAACGAGGGAAAGGGTTCTTTTTCTTTCTCTTTTACGGCAAGCTGGCTAGGAAGGAACACGCTGTGCAATTTTAAAAGATTATTTGTACTAATAAAATACGTTGTCATTGTCAAGCATCAGTATTTTTTATTGCTCCGAATCCCACATCTATACCAATTATAAAATCTTTGTCCTGACTGATTGATATATAGACAGCGAACAGCCTAATCGGCTGGTTGTAGAGACTTGGAATTTTCAGAATAGTTTTGTCTTAATACGTAGTATGTACTAAGAGAAACTCTTTTAAGTTTTGGTTAGTTGAACATCTACATAGTTGTAAAGCTATTTTTGACAGTGGTAAATTAAACTTATAGAAGTTCTGTTTCAGTGGTAATAGAACTCTTTGTAAACGAGTTTTTCTGGGGTAGTATTACCACCTTACCTTTTTCTGTCGCTTAGCAGTTATACTCGCATTGTCGTGTTCTGATTTGTTAGGTAAGGGTGCCGGTGCTTTTATAGGCACATAAGACTTAGTACTTTTACGGCTGAAACTGATGACACAGTGCAAAATAGACGTCCTTGGCAGCCGTGCTCTATGAGGTAACCTCAACATTAAGCAGAAGACTCAAGAAAAAAAAAACTAACAAAAGAAATTAAATATAATATACAATTTATACATTTTTTTATTTATATAATAGTTATACCAGGTTATAACAGGTAGTTTAACATCGCAAGGCAACATCCATTGACCCAGGGGTAGCCACCCCTGGAGTTGAAAGCTTGGGTTAATATTACCAACCCATCCCACGCAGGGAGGGTAGACGACCGTAGTAGTAGCATTAAATAGCTTATCTATGCCAACATTTTTTCACAGTAAACAAATATACCTACATAAAACTAACAGTCATAATCATAAACAACAAAGAGATCGGGCAAATTCCACCATATCTGCAGGTCTACTCTTAGAAACTATAAACAAAGTTTCATATTGTCGTTTTGAGTTACAATACGCTGCATATCAGGCAGTGTCAACTCGACCGTGCATTGACTACCTAGTTGCCCTGCAATGTATTACAAAACGATAATACGAAACTTCGTATATCGTTTCTAAGAGTAGACCTGCTGAATTGGCTCGACCAGTCCGGCTTAATTATTGTAATTTTGAGCTAAGCACAGCTCCGTAATTGCACACATTCGTCTATAATCTATGTGGAAGCCATAATATTTAGTTTAAACTAGCTTCTCGATTTTTTCAACAGCCTTGTGTATCTATGTTACTCATCATTGCGTAAACGGATACTCTACTTTAGATGATAGAAAACGAAAATAATAGTAGACAAGATGTGTAAGAGTTAGGTAGGGCATGTTTTCGACGACCTTGCTGTATTAGTAGATTTTTCACATTTCAAAATCAAGCCTCATTGAATTAGATTAGACTCCTACGTTTAAGGTTTTAAATATAAAAAAATATAAGGCTTCCATGGATCAAACGTATATTGATCAATATTTGTAGATATAAATATTATAAATATCCTTGTCGCTTTCGTTTTCATGTTACCAAAAAGAGATGGCAGCAAACCTATCTGTTATAATAGCAGTGTACCTACTTTTCTTTTATTTAATTTATTCATTGCTATCATGTGGTAACAATAGGTTCTTATAACTAAATAATTGACAATTTTAAATCTGGCATGCAAATTTAATATGTTGAACCAAAATAAAAAAATACGATAGTCTCAATGTACCTACCTACCCAAAATGTGACATATGAAACTAAAATAAAAAAGTATAGTAATTCTAGACTAAAGACCCATTTCTAAACTGTTAATGTGTGTTTTCCAACTAAATTAAATCAGAACAAGTGAGCAAATCACTTAGCTAATACACCATTACTTGTTCCATTGTGTGTGAGTATTGGATAACATTACCTTAACCCAGATGAGTTAGTATTGTTACTGTGTCGTATCAATCTTCAATGAGAAATTATATGCTCCCGTCGTACATCAGAATCATCGGCTATTGTGTACCTGTTATGTTACGTGACACACGCACGTTAGAGAACACAAGCAGACGGTACGCTAGACGATGTTAATGTATTTTTAATGATTAAGTAATTAACTAATATAAATGACGATTTGTGTATATTTTACTCAACATCTCGCCCCAAACGAAGCATTGCTTGTACTATGGTAACCAGATGACTGATAGAATACGTATGTATATAACTATGATTTTTGTAAATACATACTTGCCAGCACCGGTGGTCTAGTGGGAGTGACCCCGCCTTCTGAACTTAAGTTCGTGGGTTCAAATTTGGTCATGCACCAATGGATTTTTCCGCTCCAAAAATGTATGTGCGCAATGCCAGTGCTCTCAATTGGTGAAGGAAAACATCGCGAGGAAACCAGTCAATCTTCTAGCAGCGGCGATGGGCTTGCAACCTGTCACGTATGAAATACTGACTACTGCAAAATGTGGGTACATTTGGTACATATGTACTATCTGGACATACCTTTGACTACCCACTTAGGCATCTTCGAAAAGTCTTTAGTAGGTACTTACTAAGAAATAACTACCGTGCCGGGGAATCAAGTCGTGATGCTATTTTTTTTTTTTTTTTTTATATACTAAACTCAATAGTAAATCCAAATACTCTTTAAATTAAAACACCGTGTGTCCGATAATACGACTTCAACGCCCGAATGTTACCTACAAATTATTCGTACCTTTATTTCTACAACAAAATTCATTCATACATGCTACAATGGCATCTATCTTGTTAAGCAACCGTATCGTTTGTGGTATCATCGTTATGAAACTTAGTCATCATTGGTATAACTTAGAAATAATTGGTTTAGTCAATACAAAATCAATAGGTATCATTATTTTAGTCGCCTACTAAACAATGTTGCAATTTTGTTTGCTAGTTTATCAGATAAATATAATATTTTGGTATGGGAATGTAAAGAAGATGAATGAAAACAGAAATACAGGTAAATTTGGCGAGTGTTAAAGAGACTGTTGGTAGAGGAAGACCTCGGTGCTCGATCTAATAGTTATATAATATATAACGTCAGGAGACCATTTTCATCACCACGATCCGTCATTGTTCGTGTGGTATTTCTTTATATGTGGGCTTAGTGTAGGTTGGGGTCGGTGGGAATTTAATTGTAACTCTCGTGTCTAAATCAATTGTATTTTCCTGCTTATTTATTAACAAGGATCACAGCTATAATATTTTATTTTAGGGACGCAGGACGGTTTCTACTTTTCGTTAAGTCAAAAGTGTTATTCGGTTTCCACGCAACCGACAACTCGACTGAGCGACCAAGGAGGTCTCCCCCGCTTGCGTCACTCGTCGCTGTGTAGACTCCGCCCAGCGCCACCCGATGACGCTGGCGTCCCCCAAACACTGAGTTTGGCACCGTGGTGCAAATTCGAATACGACACGGCCATCCTGCTAACACACGTCCCAGTGTGTTATTCTGTAACAATTAAATTAACCAAAGTAACTTTTCACTTCGGCCGTTCCTGACTTACTTGAAATCTAAGATGCTATTCTTATAACAAATCAATTACTTAAACTTTTTGATTTTATTCTTTAAACCTTGCTTCGTAGGTCTTAAATTCAGTGAAGTTAACTTTGATTTAAAATAAAATATTAACTAACATTTACTAACAAATTTATCAATCACAAAGAAAAGTAGGTATGCTTGAGTCATGTACCATCGCATCAACATTAAAACAATCAATTTAAACAAAAAGCCTCGCGTCTCGTCTCTACCGCCAACCAGCCACTTCATCAGTGCTGCCATGTGATCAGGGCTCCTGACTCACACCAGCCACTTTCTCAGTGCTGCCATGTGATCAGCCTTCCTGACTCACACCGTGGTCTCCTTCAGACCCCGACCTCCGCCAGTGCCAAACGCGCACCGCGCACCCACGGTCTACTTGAGTTACCCCAAGAGATGCCGATTTCTAACGGGCTACGGCTACGAAATAGCTACTAGTATAGTCGATTAACATACGGCCGATAGAGCCCCCACGCTACGCTTTTACTATCCAGGAAAAACTTCCTCTTCGTTATCACAACTACTGTCTATTTCGACTGGTACATAACCCACTGGCATAGATCTTAACCTATCGTGAGCATATTTGTATGTTCGTTTACAGTTTAGAGCCTTCAACGTATAACGATCTCCTTCCAAAACCTCAACCACCTTAAATGGACCTTTGTATTTTGGATCTAATTTTGTCTGATTTCGTTCTTCGTTAGCCATCAAAACAAAATCACCAACCGAAAAAGAAGAAATCGTCGCTTTCGTGCTATCAAACCGTTCTTTTTCGTATGCGGCTGTCCTTTGAATATTACTAGACGCAGTTTCACGGATATTGTCAATATCTACCTCTGTTTCTACGTCACTGCACATCAATGATAATGGCCTGGCAACTTTACCGATCAAAAGCTCAAGTGGCGATGCTTTAGTTACACGATTCATAGTACAGTTAATTGCAAGTTGGACGTCACCTATCGCGTCTTGCCAAGATTTGTCTTTGCTATTTTCTGTTGCAGTTAACATCGATTTTAGTACACTCATGACGCGTTCTACTTGTCCGTTTGCGCGCGAAGAACCTGTCGCTATGAGGTGCAACTTAATATTTTTGCTGTCACAAAACTCACCAAATTCTTTGCTAGCAAAGCATCTACCTTGATCGGCTATGATGCGAGTAGGAGCTCCAAAAAGGGCTACACCTTGGTTAACCGCACGAATACTACTGCTACTGTCAATATTGCTAGCATGGTACAGTAAAACATACTTCGTGAATGCGTCTACTAGAACAAAGATGTACTCCTTTTTATCATTTTTACCACTCAGTTTACCCGTCGCGTCTATATGGATAGTATGCCATGGTATTGTGACTTTTGGTATAGGGTGTAGTTCAGCTTGAATTTTTCCTGAATGACACTTTGCCACCTTACAAGTAACGCAACTGTCAACGAATTTCTTGACATACTGAGTCATTCCCGGAAACCAATAAAAATCAAATAACTTTTCTCGTGTTTTGTCAGCGCCTAAATGAATAAGAGAGTCATGAACGTTATTAATTACTGACCACCTTAACGATCGTGGTAGGTAAGGTAAGCACTTGTTCCTGCCATTACGTTGGATTTTGCGATGTAGAACGCCTGAGCGTATCTCATAGGTTTTAGCTAATTCCTCATTCATTTGACCGTTTTCTACTTCAGCTAAAATTTTACTGACCTCCTCGTCACGTTGCTGCTCGGCTTGAATCCAGTTTGGTGATAACTCAGCGACTTCAATGCGCTTTTGTTCTATGCAAGGAGTTGATAGGACAGGTAGGTCTGACTGTACTGGATTGCGTGAAAAGAAGTCTACATGAGACATACGCTTGCCCTCCCTGTATACCACATCAAAATCGAACAACTGAAGAAAAGCCCACCATCTATGCACACGTGGTAAGAGCTCGATCTTAGTTTGAGAGGACTTCAACGAATTACAGTCTGTGACTACCGTAAATTTCCTACCATGAAGGAATTGCCTGAAATGCCTGACAGAGTTTACGACTGCTAGGGTCTCCAGTTCGTACGAGTGGTACCTACTCTCCGCAGACGAAGTACGTTTGCTGAAAAAGGCTATGACATGATGCCTACCCGCAACAACTTGAAATAGAATGGCTCCGTACCCTAAGCTGCTTGCATCGGTGTGAAGTTCGACTGGGTATTGAGGGTCAAAGATCATCAGAACAGGGTCGTTTGTCAAGATAGAAATCACATTTTGACGAACCTCTTCATGCTCTGGTTTCCAAGTCAAATCACCTTTTAGGGATGTCAGTTTATATAGCGAGGCCATAATTCGGGAAAAGTCTTTGACAAACTGGCGAAAGTATGAGCTGAGCCCAATGAATTGCCTCAGCTGCGTAACCGTCTGTGGAGGCGGGAGAGCTGTGAGTGCCTCTACTTTTCTGCGATTAGGTCTGATTTGGCCTGCCTCTACTTCAAATCCCAAGAACACTACCTTCGTCTTAAGGAAGGAGCACTTCTTGAGGTTCAAAGAGAAACCAGCGTTGGTCAAAGCCTCCAGCACGGTGTTAAGCCTCAACAACCCTAACTCTACATCTGGTGAGACTATGAGAACATCGTCGACATAAACTATGACATAATCATTGGCCAGATCACCTAGAGCATTTACAATGGCCCTCTGAAAGACAGATATTGCGTTTTTCAGGCCGAAGGGCATGGTCAAGAACTCATACTGACCTTCATTTGTTATAAAAGCTGTACGCTCTATGGAATCCTCATGAACTGGGATCAAGTGAAACCCACTAGCACAATCTAAGTGCGAAAAATAGTTTGCCCCATTCAGACGAGCTATCTGGTCAGATATCAATGGCAATGGATACCGGTCAGGAACAGTATTGCTGTTGAGCTCGCGGTAATCTATTACCATACGATCAGAACCATCTTGTTTCTTTACTAAAAGAGCCGGGCTGGCAAACGGAGAACAGCTGGGTCGTATGATGTTTGCGTCTAGTAACTCCCTAATGCGATCATGAACTATTCTTCGCTCTTCTGTAGACATCCTATACGGTCTCCTTTGCACGGTACGGTTCGGATCTATCAACCTAATTTTAAGCTCACCTGTATTTACACGTGTGGTAGGGAAACCGGTTATAAAAAATTCGAAAAAACAGTTTAAAATATGCAGGAGTTCTCCTTTATCACGGCCAACCACGTCCGTTTTAACTGTATTAAAATCAGACTGCTGTTTATTATCCTTACAGATTGAATTTACAGATCTACTTAGCGAGAAAACGGTATCAGTCATGTTCACGTTAAATCCTAGCTTTAAAATTTCACGCCCGACCATGATATCACTCTTTAAACAACTATTCGGCAAAACATGCAGTAAAAGCTCGAGAGGGTGATCGTTAATCGTTACACAACAGGAGATTTGTTCTGTGCTGACTACTCGCGTATGACCAATGCCAATCATTGAAACTACATTATTAAACCGCTTGCCACTCAACTTGGCTGCTGCCTTTTCTTTGACTAGCGAGCACTCAGCACCAGAATCAAATGAGAAACAATACAGCTGACCTTTATGTTCCAACATCCCCGAAGGTGATTGCACGAGACAGACCTCCACACGCCGCTCGTTGTGCGAGTGTGCTGCACTCGAACCGCCGCCGCTGCCACCTGCTTGAGTGCCGCTGCTCATGCACCGACTAGCGATGTGGCCTGGCTTGCCACATTTGAAGCACACCAAGGGCTTTGCTGTAGGCATATCTGCTCGTGTAGACGTTTCATACGCCACATGTCGACCCTTAACATCATTTTGCTTATAGCTTCTACAGTCCGCTTTTTTATGACCCAGTTTTCCGCATAGAAAGCACTTCATAGTAGAAACCCGTGCCCGTTTCACATCAGGTACGCTTGATGATGCACCATGTACAGCTGTTTTGCGTTTTAGGTACGAAAAAGCATGAAGTTCTTGTTGCAATTTGTCCCTCGTAGTGATATCCGTTGTGAAAGCCAATCTTTGCAACCTCGTATCAAACTGCGATAAGTGTGCCAGCACGGTAGCAACTGCAATTTCTTCTTTGCTCGAATCTTTCCAACGGTTCGACAACGAGGTAATAAGGCGACTAGCATAAGCAGCCAGGGTTTCTGTGTCGTTTGGCTTATCGCCGTTTAAATTTATCAAAGTACAGGCCAAAGTCTCGGAAGAAATAAACCTCGTTGTAAATAGTACCTTGAACTCACCCCATGTCATACCCTGGTACGCTATTTGTGAAAACCATGTCGATGCAGCTCCTTTTAGCGCCTTACTGATAACGATCACCAGTTGACCGCCGCCGAGTGGTTTTTCGGCAAAACATAAATCCGCTGTCGCGCACCATGATCTTGCATCCGTGTCTGTCTTTTCAGGGTTGAACTCCGGCAAATCGACTTGGTTACTCGCCTTAGGTGACTGAAAGGCTTCGATAAGGGCTCGCATGTTGGAATTTTGCACTTCGAACATTTTACGCCAACGGTCATTTTCTCCTCTTTCATTTCGCGTTTGATCCGACCCTGATCCCACTTCTGATAACGTCAGGAGACCATTTTCATCACCACGATCCGTCATTGTTCGTGTGGTATTTCTTTATATGTGGGCTTAGTGTAGGTTGGGGTCGGTGGGAATTTAATTGTAACTCTCGTGTCTAAATCAATTGTATTTTCCTGCTTATTTATTAACAAGGATCACAGCTATAATATTTTATTTTAGGGACGCAGGACGGTTTCTACTTTTCGTTAAGTCAAAAGTGTTATTCGGTTTCCACGCAACCGACAACTCGACTGAGCGACCAAGGAGGTCTCCCCCGCTTGCGTCACTCGTCGCTGTGTAGACTCCGCCCAGCGCCACCCGATGACGCTGGCGTCCCCCAAACACTGAGTTTGGCACCGTGGTGCAAATTCGAATACGACATATATAATACATAGTCACATAGCGACCGATGTGGCACGGCGGGCGAATGTCCGCCTGCGACGCAGGAGTTGCGGGTTGGATTCCCACCTTGGGATAAATGTCTGTACGATCTGCAAATTTATATTCCGGGAGTTCTGGGTATTTTCTATGTATAATAATAAAATATGTATATGTGTAATGTATTGTGTTAAGTATATCAGTCATCTAGTACCCATAACACAAGCTCTGCTTAGCTTGGGGTTAGATGATACTGGTGGACTGTCCAGCTGTCGAAATTGGGCTTGTCTGAAATGCCAGTTTAGAAGAATTAATGAACTAAATGAATGCATGAAGAATGTTATGAGAGCAAAGAGGTATGTTAGGTTCGTAGCAAGTGAAAATCTGTGTTATTTGCCTATATATGGGAAAAGCAAACATTTTATTTTATGGATTAGGCTTAGGTTAAGAATAGTCAAATAGGTACAGCTACTGCAGCATCCTGCTAATCAAAGTATTAAGGCAATATCATCTTCCAGTTCCAAGGGAATTTTGGCGAGTTTTAGATGGCAGTGGCTGTTATGAGGTAGGAAAAGTTAGAATCACACCTATCCTATCCATTGCTATATTGTAAGAATAAAAAAAAATCTACATTTTCATGAGCAGTTCTTGCTAGAATTGAAATGTGAGATGATGAGAAAACTGTGAGCTTATTCAGTTTTTGTTGTTAGTAATAACATACCCATTTAAAAGTGGACCAGCTATTTTCACTTGCTATGTCATCGAAATGATTTGTTTGCCATACGCTTGAATAGCAGATGAAAAGTTATGTAATGTATACAGCAATTGTAATTTTAAATGGAATATGAATAGACCTACCGCATTGTCCGCTGTTACAACCTTGTTAAAAACAAGCAAGATTGTTGGACAATACAGATATGTAAGTAATGTAGATAGAAATCTACAGCTATACCAATTATAAGAAACTTTGTCCTGACTGACTGATATATAGACAATGTACAGCCTAAACCACTGGTCTTATAGGTTTGAAATTTTCAGACTATTATAATGTCTTGGTACGTAAAAAAATCCTGAAATTTAGTGGAAGTTTGTTTAAAAATAGTTTGACGCGGAAGAGGTCGTGTGCTTTTAGACTAGTAATAAACGTAATAACGTAATAAGTATCAATTCCATAATGTATTGACGTGCCCCTTACTAGCACCTAAGATATCTTCAAGGATCAAGAACCAGGGTGGGGGAGGAGTATCTACTTTTATCAGGCTATAATATTATGATATTATAGAGACTATTAATGAGACTAATTATTATTTTTGAAATATATTGGAAATACACGTCTAGCTAGTGAACCTCTTCAGGTTAATGATGATGTCTTTATAATCCAGTTGCACTAGAAACAATTTTCGATTAAAATGCTGACCGCTTAGAAGCTCAAGTCATTAAAGGAAAGTTATGATAACAAGTTTTACGTCAAGTTACACTAAACATAGATATAGAAGTAATAAAGCCGGCACCCGTTAAGAGCGCAGTGTTTCCAGTTATCTAGTTTAGGCTAGATCTAGCCACTTTTTGTGTGGACTTGCCATTTGTTTCACTTTCAAACGTATGAATTTACAGGAGTGTGATTTTAAATTTTACTCAGTACTACCTAGTTACAATATTATTTAAATAACAGTGAGGAAGCGAATTTCAATGATTTCTAAATTCTCCATAGTATTTAGGTATTTTTTCTTATTACATTGTTAGTTACTTAACATACTGATCCGTATCACGATTAAATAGAAGTTATAAAAAAAAGAAAAAAAATACTTCTATGTTTTTAATGTAACCCAGTCTGACCATAAAATATTATGGTAGTGCTGGCAGCTCAGTGGCGCACGCGCATCGTAAACCGTGCTGCTAATCGATTCCACGGCTGTAAAGAAATTATTTTCCGCCTGCATTAAATACTTAGTGCAGTCTCTATAATTTCAAAGATACTAGACTTTTATGGACCTACTGACGGCTCTACTGACAAATAAGTCATTCTGTTTTGTTATAATGAATGATTAATTAAGCGGTGAAGGAAAACATCGTGAGAAAACCAGTTAGTATTCTAGCAGCGGCGATGGGCTTCCAATCTGTCACGTATGGAATACTAACGTGGAATACTAACTGTAAAACGTGGGTTACGAACCAAATGTACTATCTGGACGTACCTCTGACTACCCCCCCTTAAAAATCCTTGAAAAATCTCGAGTATGTATTTTGAAGGGGATATCTACCATGCTTGGGGATTAAAGTAGTGAAACAATTGTTTTTTTAAAGACAAATGATAAAGTCCTCCCTTTCATTTATTTATCTCTTTTCTTATGATATTTATTCCGTCTTATTCTTGAAGTTCTTGATTTTCCACGAGGTCGTCATCTATTGTTGGGGTCCCGTTCATTATTGTTCTAGCTCAAAGATCGTTTGACATGTCCAGACAAATTTCATCAGGACTTTAAGCTTTTCTAATTACTTTTTTAGAAAAGAGTTTTTCATCAATTTGGGTTAACCTCCGATGGCGTAGATGACTAGCGCATCTCTGTATCAAGAGGAGGTTCAATTTAAATCGAACTTGATGTTTATTTTATTTGAACTTACTGATGGAACAAACAGTGGCGCACCAGATGTTAAGTGGTTACGTAAGTGGAGAAACGTGGAGCACTGCTCTGTATGCATTAACCTGAAGCATACAGGTATTGTCTCACGTGTCTGTAACTTCAACGGCAGCCACATCCTTCAAACCGGAACACAGCAAGCTGCTTGGTAGCAGAAATAGGCATGGTGATAGTACTTTCCTTGGTCAGTCCTTTACCTGTTAGTCCTGGCAAGCTCTACTACTACTACTAACTTAAAATATAACTTGGGATAATTTAAAATATATGTGATTTTCCTTAGTGCAGCCCAGCTATTTGATTTTTTTTTAACTACAAAAGCTATAAAAATATATTCATGTATTGTATTACAATAACTTATCTTTGCCAATTACTTGCACAACACAGTTTTACATTTTAGTTAATATCAATGGCCAAAGCAAAAAGTTTAAAAACTTGAGCGGTGCTTAATTTATGCACTTATAAAACTGATCGTTAAGTGAAGAGTTACGACATGAGGCTTTAAGACCACATGATCTCATTGCAAAGAGTTTATATTCGAAAACTAGTTATTTTTCATGACTTTACTTGCTAGTGTTTAGTAGAGGTGTATACATCTATTTGTGATCTTAAAATCAGTGAAAGAACGTAGAGAAAACAATAATCGAAATGAAGAGGCATTATAAAAATAATAATAAATATTTGTGGTCATTTTTACATAACATCATCTAGCGTTCTTTTCTGGGGATGGAACCCACAACCCAGCACAGAAGGCATAGCTACTTACTGAGCTAGTCCCGTAAACCTGGAAGTAATACAAACAAACAGTAAAAAATACGTCATTTCCAACATTTCATTTCAGAAACATACTCAATACAATAAATTATGCCTTGCAGTGTGATTACTTTATGCGTGATTCACATCAAAATGAACTCGGACGAAAACAAAGTGCACTTCCAATACAGAGCTTGCAAACATTTGGCAACAGTTCAGAGATCGCTCAATTTAATCGTAACGGCTGCTCTAGACACACTCACGTAGAAACCAGATACCAGCGCCCGTAGAAACCTAAACAAAAGTTATCTATCGAGAAACCAAGCATCAAGAGATTTATATTTTATAAGAGTTATTGATGATATAAGCAGATGATACAGCATTGTCGGATTGTGTCCCACGATCCAGTTTTCTGCGTCCTTCAATCTGCGGTATATAGGTGTTAAGACTATAATGAGCTTTTAATTTGACCAGAAAGTATAATGTTTTCAATGTATTTATAAAAATTAATATTTTTATACCACTTACTGATAAAATAAGCAGATGGCACCTTATATAATTTAAGGTATCGATCAGCTATGGTTTGCACAGTATTTTAAGCATATATCTTAACTTGACGACCGATGTGGCGCGGCGGGCGAATGTCCGCCTGCGACGCAGGAGGTTGCGGGTTCGATTCCCGCCTTGGGATAAATGTTTGTACGACCTGCAAATATTTATTTCGGGTGTTCTGGGTGTTTTCTATGTATAATAAAAAAAAATATCGATATATGTAATGTATTGTATTAAGTATATCAGTCATCTGGTACCCATAACACAAGCTCTGCTTAGCTTGGGGCTAGATGATGCTGTGTGGATTGTCCAGCATTATTTATTTATTTGAGGCTAGATGTATGAAATCCGCCATGATTTATTTGTAAAAAGAAGAGGTTTATGACATGGATTATGCCTTTGCAGGACTGCGTCACGATCAGATGAATTTCTCAATAAAATTATTGCAATCGCGCATTTGTCGTAAGATCAACATTTTTGGACGTCAGGAGTCTTTGAAACTACTGCGTTGCGCAACGGATCGGCGATGAAATTAACGTTGCAACTTCGTCTTATTATTTGTTAACAACCGTTATTACTTATTTCGTCAATCACTGTCATTATTAGACCAAACAAGCAGTTTTATTTGTCATCAAAGGTAGGTTGAATCAGGTTTATTGGTGATTTTTAATTACCTTTTTCGTTTCAGTGTGGAAACGCCGCCGCCAAGCTGACTACCGCAAATGAGATTATACACGGTTACCACGTCCAAGCGCTAATAGGTAAGTCAATATCATAATCTAAAAAAGTCTTTTGACTGGAAAATTAATGAGGTAGATAGATTGAGAGTTTTCAACATAAGCCAAATTTTTTAATTATGATAAGATCATGCGTTGGAACTTCTATTTGATTTCTGAAACATTAGACCTGTTACTTGTTACTGAGTGCAAATAAAAATTGTTAAGGTTGACGACCGATGTGGCGCGGCGGGCGAATGTCCGCCTGCGACGCAGGAGGTTGCGGGTTCAATTCCCGCCTTGGGATAAATGTTTGTACGATCTGCAAATATTTATTCCGAGTGTTCTGGGTATTTTCTATGTATAATAAAAAATATCTATGTACGTAATGTATTGTATTATGTATATTAATCATCTAGTACCCATAACACAAGCTCTGCTTAACTTGGTGCTTGATGATGCTGTATGGATTGTCCAACATTATTATTAAGTACCTAAACCGATTTGGTTCAGGTGCTTCAGTTGACATATCCTCAAACTAAAGTCTTGACTGCTGAACAAGAAATTTATAGAGCACTAGATGAAGTATAAAAGGGCGATGGGCAAACTTTATAATGGCTACCAGAGCTTATTATAATAAACGTGGCGGGCCGCCGGGCTCCTACACGGTTTGACCCCGGGGCTGCGATTAGTCGGCTACTACAGATAGAGGTACCTACGTTGTAATACCTTGTAACATGGCACATTCTATAGAAAAACTGGAAGGAGCAACAGTGCAAGTGGCTAAAAAAAAGCTTTATTTACAAATAAAATTACAACTAATGCATGTATTTACAGTGGGTGTGTACAAAATACAAATGAAACAGTTGAACTATTGTAAACCAAATGGAGCTATCTAGAGATAGCTTTTAGTTGATCCAAATCAGTTTCTATCGGAAGCGTATCCAAGACACTGTCTGCATGGTCAATGCTTTTATATCGTTAAAGCATTGTATCTCAGTCGGTAGCATATAACTGAAAAGTTATATGCTGCTAACTGATAAGTATACTTTCAAGCAACACCAAATGTATGTAGCATAATTTATGTAACAAACAAAAGACGGTGTTGTTAAGTGAGTAGTAATAGAGTTCTTAGTTTTCTTTTTCTTTGTTCTTCTTGCTTGTTCTTCAATGCTTTGTTATAGGTGATGGTTACCACTTAATATCAGGTGGGACATCTGCTTGTTTCATCAGCAAAAAAGTGAAATCAGGGTAGGTAACTGTTTTTTTTATATAATAAAAGTCATCTTTTCTAGCCAGTAAGGTTGATGCGTTATTAATATTCCAGTGATTGAGAAAGATCGTAACAAAAAGCAGACTCGATAACTGGATGAAATCACTTGCATTTTCTCATAACGCTTGTTATGAAAGTGACTGTATTTGTTTTTGTGACCGACCACTAATCTAGATCAAACTAGACACCTTTCTAAGAAAATAGCTTTTCTTTTTGCTTACTTTTACTATCTCCGAAGTTTTTATCATATCTAAAAAGTTCAATCTATTATAGGTTTTATTGTACGTTTGCAAAAAAGTTGAGATTACTAATGCATAAGCAGTAACTAGTGTAGTTTCGTGGGTCGTAAACAATGTGTATTTAAAAAGTTTACTTATACTTTAAAAGTCGCAAAAGAGGTTTATGCAGTGATTCGTGTAAAAGACTCCTTTCTCTCGGTTCTGAAACCTTTTTTATTAAACATGGATAGATAACTAAGTGGCTATGGGCAGTCTGAAACCCATTTCCGATCAGTCCTGTGACGTTTTTAATTTAAAAGTTGTTTGGCGCTGTGTTTAACATTTAAATTTTATTGTAACATCACGTGTGATTTTTCTTTTGGACGCAGCAAGACAAACAAATTCAGAAAAAATCATGTATTTACAACCTGCGGCTTAGATTATTTAAACGTCAAGAACAAAGACTAATGTTACTGATAGTAACATACATTTGACACAACACTGCCCCTTACTAAGCAAACTTGTACTATGGAAATAGAATAACTACTATAAGATAACTGGTAGAATAACTATGTTACTTATTTCTGATGTTTGTGCTGTTGGTTTTGCTTTAAATAAATAAATAGACATCCTCAAAGAATCTCCAGTAGGTACTTGGTAGAATAGAAAAGAATAGAATAGAAAATACGTAGCGGTCTTATCGTTAAACAGCGATCTCTACCAGACAACCTTTGAATGGAATGAACTATATGTAATTTACATGGGGTGCTAAATGTTAATGGGATGGTAGATCTGTAGGTATATTTACCAGGGTTGGGGATTAAATTCATAAAGCATTTTTTTTATTAACGGTACTACGGTCTTAAAAATGACAACATACCACTTCCTAATCTCTATCTCCATGTTACGCTATCTCCACTGACTCTACATGGAAGTTGGAACTGCATACGCATTACACGCTCCGATATAATCGTGCGGCAAATGACCGCCTAGGAGAAATTTTCCGAGCATTCCTCCCATTTTCCAAGCTAAAGCTGTTTAGATTAGAGCAATTTTGTTACGCTGCCGTTTATTTTTGCTGGAGTATCTGCAATAAGAGCATCAAGGTTTGTGATTGTGCAAACTGGTCCTGTCTCTTATGTTAGGATAATAATAATAATAATGCTGGACAATCCACACAGCATCATCTAGCCCCAAGCCAAGCAGAGCTTGTGTTATGGGTACTAGATGACTGATATACTTAATACAATACTATATTACATACATAGATATTTTTTATCATACATAGAAAATACCCAGAATACCCGGAATAAATATTTGCGGAATGTACAAACATTTATCCCAAGGCGGGAGTCGAACCCGCAACCTCCTGCGTCGCAGGCGGACATTCGCCCGCCGCGCCACATCGGTCGTCAAAAATACATAAAGATTGGAACATTCTATTTATATTTCTATATATTTAATGCACTTACATAAAATATATTCGTACAGTATCTAGAGATGCTGAACCCATCATCTGATGTTGTTCCTTTAGTCTACTCTTACGATATCCACGGGAAGTCATTGTGAGGCTTTTTTTATAGACTAGGACCATCGCGGTTATTGTTTTTTTTAATGTGACTTGCTGTTGGAACAAGCAGATTGCCCACCTGATGTTAAGTGGTTACCATTACCTATAACAAAGCATCGCCTCACAGGTTACGTACTCAAATACTCTTATTATATACTCTTCAAATTTACTAATATAAACCACTAACCGCTAGTTCATATTTAATTAACTTAGGAGTGCCCTGATGCAGTAAGCTCAATGATCAAATTCGCTTATTAGTTGTTACCTAAGCAAACATGTTTTTCGTAAGTATAGTAACATGGACAGTTCATATGTAAATATTGACCAAACTATATAATTATAGCTAATATTTGTACCACTAGTCTATATTTTTCATCAACATTGGTAGGCAAGATCAAATTTAAATTATGAGAATATTATGATAGATTTTGATTGGTTTAATTATGCAATTATAGCACAGCGTTTATGAAAATTACTTATGTATTTGCGGGCTTCCTGTTGCATTTAACTCATTTTATTTTAGCCAATAAACACGTCATGACAATGTTTTACGCTACTGAGGTCTTGTACTATATTTGGGTACCTGTGACCTTTAGGTAGCCTAAAATAATTTTTAGCAGATTTTCTTGCACTAAAAAATCTGAGGGGATATACCGTCCTTGGGGACCAAAATCATGAAGCAATTTTTTTTTCACTATGGAGTCTACTCAGTAAAACGATAAATAAAAGTTTGTGTTGCCATTTTGAGTAACACTTTGTTGTGTTGTATTGTGTTTTAGTAACACACATGGCAGCGAAGGCCACTCGACTACGGTCAAAACGAAGCCTTTTTAATCGTTTTGTGAAGTAAAAATCCTGGTAAACAATGTTCGTTATTGCGTTATCACTGAGCAGATACGTCTTTACTGATAGAAAATATATCAAGTGCTTCAGATTCAAACAACTCATCTACAAAGGGTTAAACTATTAAAACTACACTCACTGAACTACATATAATTACATAATTATACGTACATTATATCTGGTCAAAGTTCTAAATTCCTATACTTAAGCTTCTCCTAGTAGAATCGAACCAAGCCGTAAGATTCTTGTCGGTTCTTCTAGGCTTGGTCGCGAGGAACTGGCGCTCAGATTCACAAAATGATCCCTGCGGATTTTACTGAATGAATGCTTTTTGACTTTGACTTTGAACACTCAACCTATGACAAAAAGTATAAGAAAAACAACAAAAAACGCTAATACCGATTAAACTGTGATACTAGTCAACATATTTCATTTAAAACGATCTTCCTAGTTCCTAGTAAGTTTCTCCTAAGGTAAATGTGTAAAGTATCTTACAAAATCGTTCATCACCTCGAACGTGTAAGCTTACAGCGTTCGCCTATTAAACGGGTAAAATAGTATATTTATAGAGTAGACACAGCACGCGACTCGGCCTAGGATGGTTTAGTATCAGAGTTCTAACTGAACGGGCACTATCAGAAAATAATGAAGTTACTACACAAAACAAAGATGTACAAAGTAAAGATGTACCAAGTGAGTTTTTTTTATTGAGCACAAATAAAATTTGTGAGATAGGGTAAATAGTAGCTATTAGTCTTTATTTGACAGAAAGAGATGGCACGATTTTTGGCACTACCACGTTAGCACAAGTCTTTCTTTTATTTTGTCTGTGCAATCATCTTTTACTACTGGATATGTCCAGCAGACAGAATAGCAGACAGAATGGTCGCGAGGAACTGGCGCTTAGATTCACCTAGATTTAAGACGTTTCAAGATGATCCCTGCGGATATTACTGAGTAAATGATTTTTGACTTTGACTTTGACTTTGAATAAAATATTCTAAATGCACCTACTAATGTATTTCTTAGATCTTCTTTTTACGTGTCAATGATACATACTTAACTTAAATTAATTTTAAATAAAACATTACTTCATTCACTTCATTGTCTGTTATGTTTATAAGGTCACCCTTATGCTGGTAGGGCACAGGGGATAGGGGACAGTAATTACTGAGGTATTTCTTGGCTAAAGATGCTATGGTTTATTTTCTTTTTCTATTGCAATATTTTACATAGCAAAGCCATATAACGAGAAGAGTGTTAGATATGGATGTGGAAGGTTATAAAAGCAAAGGAAGACCAAAGAAAAAAGTGAACACTGAGATGACGACTGATAAAAGAGAGTGGAAGAAAAAATCTGTAGTGCCGACCCCACTTAGTGTGGGATAAGAGCAGGAAGATGATGATGATTTGTGCTGACTGTATTTGATGTCCAGAAGTTTATTACTCTAAGCATCAGCTTATCAAACAACATTGTGAATCACTAGCCCAGTGTAGCCCACTTTCCTCGAGATACATCGAAAGCAACGGATCGACGCCATTCTGCGGTTCCCTACAATTGAATATTACGCGGTTTTGTATCAGTAATCGTATCTGTGGAACTGGTTCACTGGTTACCCTCTTTTGAGGTGCGATGATGATCTCTAAAGAGAAATCTATACACTGTTACCAATTAGACATTTCTGTGCTATAGGTTGTGGGTTCGATTCCCAACGAGAATAAACATTTGTGTAATGATCATAGGTGTTAGCTTTTGGATTGAGTTGTATGCTGTATTATAAGTATGTATTTACAAAACAAGTATAATAATATATGTGTTTTATCAGCCATCTCGTTTCCATAGTATAAGTTTTGCTCAATTTGGGGTTTGATGGTGTTGTTATCCATAAATACTTATTTATTAGTTTATTTACGTAAGTAAGTAGGTACGTATTTATAAATTTAAATAACTAAACACTTAAGAGCCAAAGCTTAAGAGAGAAGAGAGCTTAAGAGCTTAAGAGATGTCCGCGGTTGAAGATCAAAGTTAAAAGCCAATATAATTTTCATATTCTAGTGTAAGTTCAAATTAAATAATAAATTAAACTGCATACAGTCTTCTACTACGCTATGAGTACCCATTTTACATTGCAAAATATATAAATTGTACTATTTAGATCTTAGATAAAGTCATTTGCAGCGTCAAAAAGTGAATCGCAGTATTAAAGTGTGTTAATATGGAAATAAGGTAGATAAAAGAAGGTTATAACATAGTTAAGTTAACGATGCAGATCTGCGCGGGCGCAGTTCGATGTAAATTTATTATAAACTGGATTTAATAACGCAGTAGCCGTTAGGTATCGTTTTAGCTTACTTTATGTTAAACTTATAATTTCTTACATAACTGGAGTACTATATAACATTTAAGTAATGGAGTATGATAGCCTAACTAACTTATACAATAAAATTACGACGTTTTTGAATAGTACTGGGTTTTAAACAATGTTACAAACAAAGCAAAATAAATAAATTGGTCCAATATTGGTTCACACAACGCCCTCTAGTCATAAACTAAGTGATGCTTGTACTATAAGAAACAAATAGCTTATACGATACTTATAAACTTTTTTTGTAAATACATACTTGGTATACAAATTAACACCCAGACCGAAAACAAGCATTTATGAAACAACTAACAGCGCAGAAGGCAGAGTTACCATCTGAGCTGTGACGGCTGACACTAAATCAAATAAATGACACAAAAAATGTACAGTACATCAAATATACAACAAATATCAAATTCAAGCTTCAATCTTGTCAATTTCGGAATGGTATTATTTGAAACTGACATTTCAGACACGACCAATTCAGTCAATTTCTAGTCATAATCTCATCTCAGCTCAAAAAATACGCAAATTGGGCCTCAGGTTTTATCATTTACACATCATCAGCGTCACTTTACTAAAATCTCTATTTGGAAGACACGATTATAACAACTTTAACAAGTTTTAGCAGTAGATAAAGTAATTTAAGTTTTACTTTAAATGTTTTATTAAGACTGACATAATTTACGCCCGAAGAATTTTCGGTTTTATTGCTTTCATATTTTTATTATCTGGACCAAAATAAATGAAACATGAGGCAATACTACACATGTAACCCTTGAAAATGTCACACAAAGCATAAAAGTTTTAATTTATACCAATTAATTTTATTTTGATCTTAAAAATCAATATAATTTTTCTGATAATGCAACTTGACCTAAAAACAAGAAATAAAAAATATCTTCTATAAGTATAAGCAAAAAAACAAATTACCTAATAACTTTTTAAACATATTTAGTCTTTGTTTCTATTCTTATGCCTGTTTAGTTAACTAGTTTAATTAAAAAAAAATATTAGTGTATCCTTAAAAGCAATTATGTAAGTTACGATTGCAAAGATTCCAACTCACGACCTTCTCCTTAAATAAGTAAATAAATAGTTATGGACAATTCATTTTACACAACATCATCCAGCCTCAAGCTAAACAAATCCTATTCTTGTACCGGAATCAAACCCACTACGTACAGCGCAGAAGACAGGTCTACCACTAATTGAGCTGTGGGTCTAGTCTTTAATAAGTGGATTAGACCACTTCACCGACTGTCACTATTCTAAATTCTTAGAAATGTCCACAGTACTTAAATTGTAACTAACTCATTCAGAGAACTTGGTTTGAATCCCACTCTTTTTTAAATTCTTAAACTCTTTATTGTACACAATTTTTTTACAAAACAGTGATTACAAAAGGCATGTACGAAGGCTTGACTCTTTTTAGTTAGATATTATCTTTGCTTATTATAAGTATGGGTAAACTCACTACAGCAAATAAAAATACTACCACGCAGTTACATCTCTATGTGGAGAGTAAACTAAGCACACACTAAAACACCGATAATTGATTTCACTATGCAAAGTGATATGCTGTCATCACGTTCAGTAACTTCATAATGAATAAAGTCTTTAGTGTCTAAGCTCATTTACTTTGATAGGTCGCAAATCTGTTATCTTTATCCGTAACTTTGTAACTTTGTAGTTTTTATCGGCAAGCACTTCAAGAAAGCTGATATACTTATTTTATGGCGTCTGTATGAAAGTATCTAACAATTTTCATAAAATGTTATCATATACTTTATAACCATAGTTTTTGTACCTATTTTGCACTTAATAATAATAATCTGTTCATCTCTCTGACTACCCCTCTTAGATATCCTTGAAAATATCGAATTAGCTACTTGGTACTAAGAGATCTGAGGAGATATCTACCGTGCTTGGGTATTAAAGTTATGATGTAATTTTTTTAGGTGCATATTTTGCAAATCTTTTAATCAACCTATTACTTTATTAACCTATACTACTACTGCAAATGGACACCCCCCAAAATCATTAGTACCTATACATTATTAATATACCATTGCATGATTTGGTATGGTACCTACTATATTTTGTTCACGTTTTCCTGTATCTATTACTGTATCTACTTCTCTACGCGATAGTCGTTTTGAGGTACGTTGCGGGGCCTCAGTAACACATTCCTCAGTTAAGTTATTGCTGCCTGACATTGCGCGCAGTGTAACTCAAACCAACAATACGAAAATTCGTTTATCGTAGACCTGCTTTTATTGGCTTTCTACTAAAGTTTGACGTCACTACCATAAAACAAAAACTCGATTAAGCTCCTCACAATTCACCTACCGAGAAGATCTCTTTAAAATAAGCGGCAAGAAAATGCTCTGATAAAAATAAGCAAAGATTGAACGTATTAGTAAGATCAGCTATTAAAGTCCATTTAAGATGGTCAGTGGCGATAACGCCCACGTAATTAGAATGGTGAAATCTTGCTTGTGAAATGTCAATTGAGGCTGGATGAGTTACATTACAAACTATAATAACTCAATGTAATTGAATCCGCATTTCAATGAGGTAGAAAATTCAACAGCTAGGGCAAACGATAAAAAGAAAAAGAAATAGCTTCACGATCTCCAGGCTTGGGAGATATTGCTTCAGATCTTTTAATACAAGCACACGAGATATTCTTTGAGGATGACAGAGGGACGTCCAAATATTACATTTGGTACACACACTCATTTTGCAGTAGTTGGTATTCCATATAGGACGGGTTGCAAGTCTATAAAGCTCAAATGAATTATGATAAATATTAAATGTATTGCATTATTAGTATTGTGAAGGTCTCGTCTGGTGTAGACTTCATATTTCTGCCGCCAAGCAGTTGCGTTTTGGTTTGAAAGGTGTGGGTGGCAGTGAAATTTCAGGCATACGAGGCTTTACACTTATAGGATTTTTTTTTATGCTTGCTACTGGAACATGCAGATGGTCCATCTGATGTTGAGTGGTTACCATCATCTATAAAAAAATAATTGCCTTGTAGGTCACGCTCGTTAAGAACGTGTCCTACGATGCACTGCTCAGCGTCTATCAACCTGAGGCATACAGGTGTTAAGCCTCATGTGCCTGTAATTTCACCGGCTCCCACACTCTTGAAACCGGAACTACAAGTTGGTGGAAGCGGGGCTGTACATCGTAAGACACATTCACGTACAATAATGGCTACCACTCATCATCACATGAGCTAAATACTTCTTCCTTCAAATATCTAAAAGAACTCAATATAGTTAAGTGTGTGTGTAGTTAGTAATAGTCGGACGACCGATGTGGCGCGGCGGGCGAATGTCCGCCTGCGACGCAGAGGTTGCGGGTTCGATTCCCGCCTTAGGATAAATGTTTGTACGATCTGCAAATATTTATTCCGGGTGTTCTGGGTATTTTCTATGTATAATAAAAAATATCTATGTATGTAATATAATATTGTATTAAGTATATCAGTCATCTAGTACCCATAACACAAGCTCTGCTTAGCTTGGGGCTAGATGATGCTGTGTGGATCGACCGGCATTATTTATTTTATTATTTTATTTTATATAATGTCATCATAGCCAGTAGGAATGTAAAAGACATCAATTGACAGGAGATGCTTTTCTAAGAATATTGAACAAGAGCGGATGTTTTCACAATTATTGAAGGGAAGTTAAACAGCAACACTTTGCTACAAATATGTGACATCAACTCACTTCAAACGAAACGTGTTCCGATGTAATTGGCTACCCAATGATTTTACTTTCAATTTAACTTAAAGACATAATAATGCCAATTGGAATGACAAAGCTTCTAAGGGCATTCATCCAATAGCTATACTCTCGTTATGGCGTAAATTGGGTTAAACTTCGTTCTTAAAGTAAACAATCTAAAAATTATTATTACGTGAACGAGTGTTTTGAAATTGTCAGCATTTTGTGCACTAACAGTTCTCGAGATGTTTTAAATCACGAAGCACTCACGCGTTAAGTGATTGGAAAAAAACGTTATCAATTTTCGTTTTTATCGATTTGCAAATTACCGAAACCACTGGTGACTTTTACCACAATTTGTGAGACATTCCACTTGCTTTTAAAATGGTTGGTGCTACTTCTGAACTAAATTAATTCAATGCCGTTTTTTGCTTCATGCGTCACAATTGATACTAAGCATCATCATCATCAGCCTATAGAAGTCAATAGTACAATAAAAAACCAAATTTGTTCTCAGTCAGCCAATGCAACGTGGCTATGTTTCAAATATTATAATTATGTCCCTCTTTCGGAATTCGAAGAAAACAACTGAACTTTTGCATTGCTCTTATAACACGACTGCAAACTGTCAAACTGATGTCTAACTTTCGTGCTCGACAACTATGATTATTTTGTATATTTGTATACCAGAAGACAATAATTTTGTAACAAGAACTTTTAGCAATGACTTCCAGATTTGTACGAAGATGCACTCGTGTCCATTTGTTCAGGTATTTTCGGGCCTGTTCGAGACTGTTCGGGTCCCATAGTACATTCATTTTCTATTTCGAACGCATAACATCCGTACCATGACCTTTCGAATATATGACATTTGGAAGTTTACGGTACGGGTTATTAATCAAACGAACAACTGAGTTGACGGTAGCCTCTCAGGGTTGAAAAAGTAGATGCTTTTCAGATCACATCTTTAAGTTCATATCCGTAAGTAGGTATCTTCGCTAGAGTGCAGGTAGCGCGTGCTCATTCAGCGTGTTAGATCACTTATAACGGGCGGCGTGCGACGGCGGCGTGCGCAGCCGCAGACTCCATACACCCCTGTCTCACTAAATCACATTTTCAATGTAAAATAAACTTTATTACATTGACTTTAGACTGAAGACACTAGTTAGGTGAATTTCAATGTTTTAAACCTGGTTTATTGACTGATAAGACTGTTTTCAATATCAACGCATCGAGTAATCATCATTAGGCTACCTTGCACGCCAAAAGCCTATCGGTCCCATACATTTTGTATAAAAGTGATTACACTAGAACTGACGGCGTGAGTCTGCTCCCTTATCTCTGGCTTTGTCTATCCAATACAAAATGTTTGAGACAGCGGCGCGGGTCCACGTACGCGGGTTGTGTCTAATGTTATTTTGACTGTTAATGTTACCGCGGTCCTTACGATTATGCATAATGTGTAGCGGCATGACTCTGACTGATTCTATAAAAAATCTTAAAATGTAAAGGCATGTTTTTTTAGTCTAGTAGTGAAACGTGAGTATATTGGTGTTGCTATTTATTCTATGGTGGCACGCGCGCCGCGAGAGCATCAATTACCGGCTCGTGATCGCTCCCGCACTACAACCAATATAAATAAAACTGCCCACCAACCAGCCACAATTTCACAGTGGCGCAATTGTAAAATGTTAGATCGAAAAGGTCTCGAGTTCAACCGGCTTATCTTTATGTCAGAATTACTCCACATAGAGAACGTTAGGTTCGCGCTGATGGATAGCGCAGACTATCGCACGTGCCGTTTGAACTTTGCATTCGCCAAGGCTAACTAATATCAGCGTTGCTTTGTTTGTGGATTAGCCGTGACTGAGGTTCAGAGGAATTTCTATTTAGTATCGATGCTCCCAGATTTACGATTCGATGACCGTATTAATCTGAGTCGTGACTACGAGTGACGTTGATAGTAGCACGCGCGGCGATGCGTCACGGTCGGCCTGCGGGCGGCGAAGCGCGCTGCCGGAGCATTCTTCTATTTTTCGTAGCGCCTCTGTCCCATTTTCCCTTGCCCAACGGCCTCAGTCACGCACAGAGCTGATAAAGGCGATTGATTCGCTTTCGCTTCCTCGATGTCGCAGTGTTGACGACATTACCGGCCCTTGCGGTTTTCACTGTAAATGTGAAATCCGCACTATTATGAAAAGTGACGATCTATTATTATAATACTTGCGAAATCGACACCTACAATGTGAAGAATAAGACTAGCTAAAATGACATATTTGTGTATAATATTAAGAATAATAATTAAGAGTTATTTGAATTAATGTGTTATTATTGTAGATAAATGTATAACGCAAGAATAATTGGTACTCAGTAATTTCAAAATTTACGTGTAACGGTATAACCGGAAACAATATAAGTTGACACTTCCCATATCCCAGCCAAATTTCGCAGTAAGCATACTATCTACAAACGATTATTTATATTCAGCAATAAAACCTTTCCTTTATATCACAACGCAAAGGAAACATTAAAAAAACCGCGTTACGAAAATATGTCGGTCCGTTTTGCAAACTGCTAAATAATATGTTCATTGCAAAAATCGGATATGCCCATCAGCAACAGTTATGCGCTTTAATTATAAATGTCAAAACGTCGACGCTTGTTTGAGATCAATAATTTATTAATATCGTGGGAAACCGGCAGATTAAGTGCGTCTGTCTTCCGGCGTTCATATTCCATCAACATCAAAACTTAAACAGCTTTGATATCTTAAAAACGACTGTGGCCTGATAGATTATAGACACATGAGACCAAACTTCTGTATGTCAGGTTGATAGACGCATGGCAGTGCATTGTGGGGCATGGTCCTTATGAACGTGGCCTGCGAGGCAATGCTTTGTTATAGGTAATGGTGACCATTTAACATCAGGTGGGCCATCTACGTGTCCTATCAGCAAGTCGTATAAAAAAATGTAGTTTAGTATACCTCAAGTTATTGGACGCAGACTATGAGTATATGCATCGTACGTAGGGCACGTTCCTAATATGAGTGATTCGTGAGGTATGGTGGCATATTTATAAAAAAAAATATAACAGGTATCCCAAAAGTTATTAAGCATTTATACATTTATTTAGCACATAACATACAATATATTTTAAGTACCACTTACCTTCATCCCAAAGTATTTTTTTTAACGCCATTTAACGCTATTTTACGGCAATTTGTGCTTTGACGTTTATTTGAAAACCGTAGACCAAACCTTGGTTTATTCCATTAGCCAGATAAGAAGCCTCACATTTAAAGGACAAAGCACAAAAGAGGTCTAATCAATAATACAACCCATCCATCTAACCTTCGATAGCCATTCTGTACCCTTAGCACCACCTCTTCTCGTTTTTCAGAACTCAGTAATGCCCGAAACGTATAAAACATTTAAACGCGCATATGCATAATCAAATAACGTACCTACTACCTAAAATTTTCCACTAAAGCAGTACCTGAGAGAGTTTGAAATTGCTAACGCTTGTAAAAGTAGATTTGACTGAATTTACACTCATTAGCAATTTCAAAATCGATAGTCTGAACTGTAGCATCTAAATTAAAAATAAGGTAGTTTATTATATTACATTTTATACTTTTGAGAGTAGGGCCAATCGAAAGAGGAAAAAAACCGTGGCTTGACTATTTCAATTTAACTGATCCAAACCCATTTTGAGGAACTCGCAAACGTTTCGATAGCGTTAGAAGTCTCTGCTGACCTCTCTATAACAACAATCGATCAGCAGTGACCGCCGCAGGCGATGTCTCGCTATCGCAACGAGTCAGGGAACAAACAAATTCAATTAGGATTATGAAATTAAAGATGGCTTTTATGAAACCGCCAAAAGCTTCCGAAGCTACTCTACTTTACATGTTTATTTTTTAAACCAGTTTTATAGCTTACACGTAAGCACATAAGGCATAAAATCAAATGGCGTAAAAAACCTGTCACATTGTAACAAAGCAACGTTTTAAACAAGATACTGGACAAATTGTCATCCATTTTGCAGAGTTGTAAAAAAAATGCCCAATTACCTTGCTAGTCGCCTCAAGTAGACAGTTTTATGCTTCTAGGTTGTATTATTCTCTGAATATTTAAATGGTCGCCGTGCCAATTGTTTTAATTTTAAGACAGAACGAACCAAAAAAGGTCATAGTTTAATCCTGTTGACAGACCGTCACGTATAGATGATGAGGCTCAAAAACATCCGCGTATGTTATATCTACGTGAGAAACTTGTAACTTTGACATTGTCACTTTAGTAGACGGTAGAACTAAGCAAGTAATTAAGCCTGTAGTCCACGTAACGAAAAAATAACTGTGACATATTATGACACTTTTTTGAGTACCAACACGACATTCACACCATTAAAACAGTTTTTATGGATACTGTCTGTTATACTTCTGTTTATTGCCCTGACTCATCTCAAGTTGGTCGCGTTAACATCAATCATAATTTCGGTTGGACCTGCTCCATCATTGTTGTAACTTTGGTCGTTTTATCTGGGGCTTGTAATCTTGAGTTCAATTGGGTTAATTATGATATTCAGTTCTGTACACGAAAGTTTGCACGTACCAAATGTCAACGCACTGGACAATTCGGTGTTGCTTAGAATTGATTTGACTACAAAGTTTTTCCATCTGTGACGTATATTCTTACAATGCAACCTAGATAAGTCCACTTCTAGACATAGGCCTCCCCCATACCTGGGGGAGGGTTTGCCATAGCCACTACACTTGGCAGGCGGATCGGTGGCAGTGCTGCTGTTTATTACACAGGTGATATTCTATTACTCATCTCTTAGTGTGTTCCCTTAGCCGTCTCATCGCCATAGAAGGTAATGGAGGAGTCTTTTTAAGCCACCACTACGCTAATGTTAAACTTGAAGATAATACAGACTTGTTTATTCATATTGCCTGACTTTTTAACGGATCTATAAAATATTCGTATCAATGTCATTTTCATTTTAATAAAGAGAGATGGCAATAGACTTATCAGTTACCACAAAAAAAAACACACTCATAACTTGCAATAGCTTCGCATAATAATTACGTGTTTTGTATTTATCGCCGGCTTAAACAGTTGCATGACGGTATTTACAAGGTATCGTTTAAAAGGATGGCAGTTCAGACTACTTTTCCCGATCGATCGAGTTTTCTCGCTGGAACCGGTCGCATCGCTCAGCGGAAACTGTCGTTTTCGAACGCAAACCGGAGCGATGATTCGCCTTATCAAATTGCTGGTTGCGTGAAGATTTTCCCACATTTTCTCGTGGTCGAATGCCGTATGGATGATATAAATCTGGGTGAAATTGCTGGTTGTGGACGATGCTCCAGGCTACTAATGGATGGTTATTTGTGTGTTTTCACTTGAGGAACGTTACGCGCCATCGGATGGTTATTCGACCGCAGCTGTGGTTTTGGCTTTTTAGCTGATCTTGAGACACTTTCGTTGGTCATGAAAAGTAATGAGATTCTTGTTAGAATTTCTAGTTTTCTACATGCCATTCGCAAGCACTTTTTTGGTCCACAAAAACCAATAGAACTCCAATAAAGAAATCTATCATCTATTGTGACTGTATATGTATATAAACAAATCCATATTTATAGCAACCATATTCATAACATATTTATTACAAATCCGTGTTGCAATGAAGCGGTTCCTAGAATATTAAGATCAAAGGTATTCTTTTGAAATCTGAGAAACTTCTTCAATTATGTTGTTACACAGCACATTAATTATGGCGTTATTCTGTCTTAGCGTAACAAATTATGTGAAATTAATTAACAATTAGATGGTGTCATGTTGCGCTAGCTACTAATTAGGCACAGCGGATGAGTTTTATTGATTGATAGAAATAAAACAGACTGCCTTACAATGGTAAAAACTTTTTTAAAAACAAAAGTCACCTAAACATTTCTTTAGATGTAGAAACCAGATATCAAAAAGAACACAAATCATCAAATGTTATGTTCTAGATATTTAACAGTTTATTTCGAAAGTAAACAGGAATCTACCAAGTTATAGTAAAATAAGCATGCCCGTTTCAATCTGTTTTATTAGAGTTCTCGATGTAATGACGGTAGAACGGGACCGGTGAACCCATTACGCAAGGGCACGACTGCCTCCGGCCACGGCCGCCCGCCGACTGAGGACTTGAAGAGTGAGGAAGTGACGAGCACGCGCAACCGCAGGGGTGCAGCTTCCGATAGGCTTTTCTGATAATTTGACTAGTTATGATACTGATGCTATAAACCAGATAAGCGAAATCTTACGAGCAGTTCTATAAACACGCACAGAGAAACTGACAGACAAATTTGTAGTTCAACTATGCAGAAGCTGTTTACGAGTCTAACGCGAATTATTACGCAGGCTTATTCAATCGAAGTACCTCGATTATTGACACTGCAGGTGAAATATCTGTGATTGGCACAGAACGTTCTATGAGAAATAGCAACTGTTTTTTATGAGTCGCGGTTCTATCAATCTTTTTTTTATATTTTCCAAGTCACTTTTAATACAGAGCACTTTTAATAGTGGTGTAGTTGGAGTGACCTTCTGACGTAGGCTCAAATCCGGTCATGCACCAATGGACTTTTCCGTTCGAAAAAATTATGTGCGCAATGACAGTGCTTTCAAATGGTGAAAGAAAACGTCGTGAAGAAATCGGTTAGTATTCTAGTAGCGGCGATGGGCTTGCAACCAGTCATCTAAGGAGTACTAACTATTGCAAAAATGTGGGCACGTACCAAATGTACTATCCAGACGAACCTCTGACTACTCCCAGCCTCAAAAAGTCTCGAAAGTCTACTGTGCTTGGGGACGACCGTTTTGGCGCGGCGGACGAATATCCGCCTACAACACAGGAGGTTGCGGGTTCGATTCCCGCCTTGGGATAAATGTTTGTACGATCTGCAAATATTTATTCCGGGTGTTCTGGGTATTTTTTATGTATAATAAAAAATATCTATGCATGTAATGTATTGTATTATATCAGTCATCTAGTACCCATAACACAAGCTGTGCTTAGCTTGGGGCTAGATGATGTTGTGTGGATTGTCCAACATTATTATTATTATTATTAAAGTTGTGATGCTATTTGATTATTTTTATTATATTTATTTAATGTACCAAGGTTTAGCATCCCTATAAGCATAGGTTACGCACAGGTCGTTGGCACGCTATTTGAACAAAGCCGACCGCCCTCAGCGATTCGATGTCATTTCGCGGTACAGCATTAGATTCGCACTGTATCGGCTGACCAAATATAGACGGAGAGAAATTATAATGTATGGCATAGTGCATTGGGAATGAGTGAAATCGTTAGATTGTGTGAATTGTTGGAAACACAACAGTTATACATAACAGTATAACTGTTGTGTTCTAAATATTTTCTATGTATAATAAAAAGCTGTATGTATGTAATGTATTTTATTAAGTCAAAGTCAAAGTCAAAAAGCATTTATTCAGTAATATCCGTAGGGATCATCTTGAAACGTCTTAAATCTAGGTGAATCTAAGTGCCAGTTCCTCGCGACCAAGCTTAGAAGAACCGGCAAGAAACTTACGGCTTGGTTCCTACAGCTCCTACAGTACAGTAAGTATATCACACGCTTTGTTTAGCTTAGGGCTAGATGATGCTGTATAGATTGTCCAGCATTATTATTATATTTAACACTAGTAGTTTAGGCTGAGCGTGTCTATATGTCAATCCGTCAGTTAGGACAAAGATGCTTATAATTGCTATAAACAGATTACATTCCTATTATACAACCGATTTACAGCCTGTCTATTGGCAAATATTTGTTACCAGCTGCTTTAGCAAATCCTTGCAACATGGTGTACGGAAAATAGTTATTTCCTTTGACGCCGTCTGAGCTGATAAACTGACATTCCAAACGCCAGTCTCAAATTGCTCCCAAAGATCTAGATAACATCTGAATGGAGAGCAATCTTGAGATCTACTGAGAGTAGTAATGTGCGTTTATGAATGTGCTAGCTAGTTACACGAGCATGAACTAGGTAACCCATAAACTTTAGCCCAGCTTAGCTTTTTGTGATAAAATTTATTCAAAGTATTTCCTAGTAATTTACGGGAAATGCAAGCTGGATGTCTCTGCGTCTGCTAACAATTACGGTGAGATTAAAACAGACATGTGTACTTTTAATCATTATCATCATCGTTATTATCAGCCTGAAGAAGTCCATTTATGAAAGGCTTCCAGAGCAAACAATATTGAACCTTCTCTGTTCACAGACATTCTGTAGTTTTAACGTTGTCGTTCTTACGAGTGGGATGGTATGTCTTATCCGATACTCTCTATAATACTCGCTAACGTTTTTTATACTATTTACTGATAGAATAGGCAGACGGATCACACGAGGCATATGGCACCAATACGACACTCTTCAAACCGGAGTCTGAAATAAACATGGTATGGTAAGCACTTCCCCGGACGAGCCTTACACTAAAAGCTCAACTACTACTAAAATAATATATATAAGTTATCTATATTGTTAGTACATATAAATAAATAAAATAAATAATAATAATGCTGGACGATCCACACAGCATCATCTAGCCCCAAGCTAAGCAGAGCTTGTGTTATGGGTACTAGACGACTGATATACTTAATACAACATTAAATTACTTACATGGATATTTTTTATTATACATAGAAAATACCCAGAACACCCGGAATAAATATTTGCAGATCGTACAAACATTTATCCCAGGGCGGGAATCGAACCCGCAACCTCTGCGTCTGCGTAAATTTTCACTCTACACTTTCCTTAATATAACTCTGTTTAATTCTAGTATTTAAATTATGCCGATGAACACTTGTCTGGATTATATTCGAATTCATCGCGCTGACGGCGCCATGTTGGATAATCATAATAGGAATCAATTCAAGAATTTATCATGTTACGCATCAGCCATGAATATCTAACGGACCCGTCCTTTACTGGGTTATATGATGTTCCATCGCTTTATTGTTCCACTGCTAGGACTTTATCGTCATCATCATTGGCACATTGGCGGCAAGGCATGGCAAGGTATTTTTTAGGCGACGAATAAAATATAACCTAATAGTATGAAAATAAAGTTGAAGGCTGCCGACACGGCATGCCTAAGCATGCGGCGGTATTTCTTTTGTACCTACGAACGTTAACATTAAAATTTCAACTTCACTGTCATATAATTTAACAAAAGATTTATTAAATAATTTTACCAAGCAATTTTTGTTTCGTAAAATGTAGTAGATGATTAATGAAAATGTCTTGTACTGACACATATTTCCAACTAGAAATTAACTTGACATGTTATTTTGTTAAATTACTAGTAGAATCGTATTTACATGTAACCCTTTTTTATCCATGTAACAGAAGACGTGGCATGACATGTCATAATTTGACAATTTCACTGATTGTAGGAAATTCATTCGGGCTTTGCCACTAGCTTGTATTCCCAGTATTCTCAATAAGAGATGATTGAACAACGCTAGAAACCAACGGTATTATATCCCTTTATACTACTTTCCATAATGTGCCAGACGCTAAATACCAGCAAATCGTTTGATTTTCAAATAATACAATGTGAATTTGTGTGAAACATTCGCATTAAAATGGTCGATTTATAGTGAAAACAGCAGTGTTCTATTTATCAAAATTGTTTTCTCTTCGAGCTGAGATAAACTATCGTTGAAAGTAACGTAATTCTCGCAATGGTCACGACGAGCTTAAGTATTTTTAGTTAACTTAGTTATATAAAGTAAGTATAGCTATCTATTTGAGGCAAGTACCTGAAGTGGCTCTGTAAACCACTATAGGTCTATTGTGAGCCTGTTTTGTAGGGTTACAGTGATTCGCTTCGAACTTTTTATCACAATAAAAGCAAGTGATAGATAGGTAGGTATGTTACGCAAATAAAGAACAATGTTCGAAGACCACATTATCAAAAATTAGTCAGACTATAAAAAAATAATGTTATTATAGAGAATAAGTAGTTACATCTTTGATCTAAAGTATACAATAACGTACATGGTAATAAACTTATAAGTGTCCAAACTACACGAACTCTTTTAGGACAGTCGCACATAATCATAAAAAAAACCTGATAGAAAAATTTACGTGGCAGAAGGCATTTCGCACACGGCTTGCAATGTCAAAATGTACCAAAAGTGGATTGCTCTAGCTAAATTGTGACTGTCTTTGGCATGGGGCAATGTTTTTCTGTAAGATGTATTCTTTTAAAATACGACCGGTCTTAGAGCTTATGAAAGCGGATACAAATGTCATCTAAAGTATAAATACTAATAATACTAATAAGTTCTGTCTCATACAATGTTCGCAGTATTTCTAAATGCAAATACTTCTTTTATTTATGTGAGAGAATATAGCGTTTTGCAAATTTCTCTCCGTTGAGCTGTCGTAAAGAAGACTCTTGTATCTGGGAGAAAATTTATATGAATCATAGCATTTTATGTGATTTTATTGATACATTCGTTTTGGAGCAAAATATCATAGTATTTAAAAGATGGACATAAACTGTGATTCAGATACGCCTACTTAAGTCTACTTAAGTGTAAGTAGAATTTATTCAACAAACACCTTAAGCGGAAGGTGATAAAGAGACAATATTCACCGATTCACCTGATAGTACCAAGTACTCGTATGTAAATATAAACCTATGTTTATCCCAAGAACAGTTTTCGTAACATCCGCTGCTATCTAGGTAATGCATTCAACATTCATACTATTTGCGTGGGCGCACTGTCCTTTCTATGATGTATCGCACCCGGTTGGGTAGAATTACGTAAATTTGCTAGAGGAATAGTATAATATGGGACGCGACGTTAATAACTTGCGACTAAAAATCGCGTTGACGTAGATACATAACTAGGAGAATGCACTGTCTACTGTAACACAGATAGATTGATAGATAGATTATATCATCTTTATTGTAGGTACACCATTAAAGTAGTGAAAAGTTAAAGTAGTGAAAGATAAAATTACAACTTAAAAACTATTGGTACAATGGGCGGTCTTATTGCTAAAAGCAATCTCTTCCAGACAACCTTTGGTTGGACAGAAAAATATTGTATAGGTTTCTTTGCACAGTTTTCTTAAAAACTAAAACAGGAGACAGAGTCAACTTTTATCTTTGTTTACACTTTTGGTAAATAAATATTTGTACATATTTGTATATTTCACATGTTCTACTTTAAAAAAAAAGAAATAGCTTCACGACTTTAATCTAGGCACTAGGCCACTAGGCACGGTAGATATCCCCTCTTTTTTTTATTAACATATAACTACTCGAGATTTTTTTACGATGTCTAAGTTTGATGACGACGATGAGTGCACTGGGTGATTGAACAAAAAAATCAGAAAAGAACATCTTTCTAAGTACTATTTAAGACCTCCAATAGTATAATAATAATAATAATGCTGGATAATACACACAGCATCATCTAGCCTCAAGCTAAGCAGAGCTTGTGTTATGGGTACTAGATGACCGATATACTTAATACAATACATTACATGCATATAAATTTTTTATTATACATAGAAAACACCCAGAACACCCGGAATAAATATTTGCAGACCGTACAAGCATTTATTCCAAGGCGGGGATCGAACCCGCAACCTCCAGCGTCGCAAGCGGACATTCGCCCGTCGCGCCACATCGGTCGTCCGGTATGAGTAAACCAAATCGCGTCTTTATTCTCGATTTAAATTTCCAACAGTTACGACCCCGCCACACATTTGAACAGTCGGTTGGTATTGTTGTATCAATGTTTATGGGATCTGATTGACGGGCCCGACAGCACAGTGGTTTAATGGCCCAACAATAAAGTAGTGATTGACGCCTATTCGCCAACTAATGGTAGAGATTACAACGTAATAAACCCCGATTTGAAACGTAAGGCTTTGTTAACTTGGAGCTTTTTAAAATTTATTCTTATTGTAAGTTAGTAACACCCCATTTTTCCCTTCAAAAATACTACTAATATTTTTTGTTAGAATAAGGACTTGGAATTTTAAGTCCTTAACTTGGAATTTTACCATCTCTAACTATCACGTTTCATGAGATACAGCCTGGGGACAGACAAACAGACAGACAGGCAGTGCAGTCTTAGTAATTAGGATCCCGTTTTACCCTTTGGGTACGAAACCGTAAAAATGCTGGCCTCTTTGAAAAACACCAACAAAAATTGAAACACAGATTTGCAATCAATATAGAACACTAATACAAAAGACAGCTAAGACAATGCGCTCGCGCCGTCTAGACGGTCAAATGTTAGCCCTGTTGCAAAACCTGAGGCATTAGAATGTCATGTGGTAACGAACGGACCGGGTGGCGCTTGATTGATGGTATTGCCGCGTGGGCGGAGGCGCGATGAAAATACTTGCCAAATTACACAGATATGATAGGGCTGTCAACATTTAAAAGAACTTATCCTACTAATTTTATAAACGCGAAAGTTTGTAAGTATGGATGGATGGATGGATGTTTGTTACTCTTTCACGCTCTAACCAGTAGACCGATTTGGATGAAATTCGAAATAATTATAGATTGCAACCTGGATTAACATATAGGCTACTTATTATCCCGAAAAAATAACAGGAACGGGAAAAAAACTGCCACGTGGGTGCAGCTGCGGCCTTGAGTAGAATTTGAACCCACAACATTACTCTAAGGACATGTTAACCATCTGCGCCACCAGAAGCCAATCCCACTCGACGAAAATATCCGTATTATAAATTTACTACTAAACTCGAAAATAGCAAGAATTGAGATTAAGCTTACGGTCCGGTGGCGCAGTAGCTAGCGCATCCCCGTTTAAAGAAGAGGGTCGTGGGTTCAAATCCTACTCAGGAGCATAACTTTTGGGATATTAAAAAATATTTATTGAAAATTATTTTATTGTGTTTAACTGACTCGAACCTGCCAATAATAAATGATTAACCCATATTCCCATATTAAGTGATACCCAACATTCTCGCATTTCCTGGAAGGTAAATATTATATGCACACTGCAACTGAAAAGTCTCATGTCTCAAATATTTACTAAGTTCAACATGTTTTTAGTAAATAGTTTTTTAATAGAGTAGGTAGTCGATAACCCTATCAGAGATCGGAAGAATACAGGTCTAACAGCCGTAGATAGTAATCAATGTGCTTGACATTGTTCTAAAGATACCGTTTGGGTATACATAATTCAATTGATGCGAATATAACGGTTTTCTGATTAAGCTCTGAGAGACCAAAAAAGGACTTATCACTTAGCTAAACTTAAAGTAATCCTGACTGAATCAGCACAACAATTAAGCTTCATTATATTGAAAAACCGTGGCACCGGTGATCTTACAGTGGTTCTCAACCGGTGGCCCACGGACCGCTGGTGGTCTCTGGAGAGCACCCAAAATGGTCCGTGAAGTACTGCCTCTAATACTGTAAACACCTAGATACCAACCAAGCCAAACCCTGATTTCAAATAGTTTTATTTACACACCTTATACCCTAATATAAATGATACAAAAGCTTAAACAGTGCCTGATGGTCCCTCGTCACTAAAAGATTGAGAACCTCTGAGTCTAAAAGGAGTCGCCTTCTGATACCATTAGACATACTCAAAAATAATCTTGAGTCGGTACTACTTAATGACAGTACTTGACAGTATTTGGTTCGGTGACAGGTTGCAAGCCCATCGCTGCTATTATAGTACCAACTGGTTTCCGCCAGATGTTACTGGCATTACGCACATCAACTTTTCGGAAGAAACCATTGGTGCACGACCGGACTAGAACCCACGACGAAAGCAGGATCACTTCTACTAGACCACCGATGCTCCTTTAACATTCTTCTAATTGCTGTAGATATTTCTTACATGACCTAATACTTACTTGTAAAAAATATGTATGTAATTTATCTGACTCGCATGCAAGTCAAACTTGCGTGATATCCAATAGAATACAAGTGGGTTGTAGCATCGTAATGTAATGTTTTGAATTTAATGGCGCTCAGACGCACGCGCTGCGCACGCGCCTCGTAATGATCTGCAGGTGTATTCTGCTACTCTAGCGCGTTTACGAGAAACATGGTTAGAAAGTTTTCTTCTTACTCTTACCAATAAAATAAATCGGTTCGCATTGAGCTATAAAATTACAATACTTTACGTAGACCGAGGGTTGTACTTTCATATTTTTTTTACTTGCAATTATTTTTATAATAATAATTATATTTTATAATTAAAATATATGAGCACGTTCTTAACGAGCGTACCCTACAAAGCCATACTTTGTTATAGACGATGGTAACAACGTAACATCAGGTGGGTAATGTGCTTGTTCAGTTACATTTGTTTAAAAAATATACTCTGTATTTGACTATTATATTTAGTACAACATCTATACCAATTATAAGAATCTTTACCCTGACTGACCGACTGACTGACTGACATATAGACAACGCACAGTCTAAACCACTGGTCGAAGAGAAATTTATATTTTAAAATTATATTTGTATTATTAAATTTAAAAGATATTCGTATATATGTACGTAGAGGTGTACTTAGAAAGGAATTCCCGAAATTCAACCCCTTAACATGTCCAGCGGGGGTTAAAGTTTGTATAAAAATACTTAGTAATAATAATGCTAGACAATCCACACAGCATCATCTAGCCCCAAGCTAAGCAAAGCTTGTGTTATGGGTATCTAGATGATAAATACTTAATACAACATTACATGCATACATTTTTTATTATATATAGAAGACTTCACGTGAAGTCAATTATTTAATAAGGATACAAATATTACGTTGCTGAACTTTATTAAACTTACAGAATAACCCAATTGCCTCTAACGACCTTTCGATGTGGTACGGTATCATCTATCTGTATAATCTTTTTATGTTCATTCATTCATTCTATTTGAAGGCTGTCGTGCGCGAATGAAGTTACAATACATAGTTAAATATTATGTTACTGTAATGATATGGCTTACGAAATATTTTGTAATAGTTCTGGCATCTGTTTATTGAAGATTATAAATGAGTTCGGTTTGTTTGTTAAAGCAAATGATAGCGAATTTATTTTAAATAGATTAAGGATTTGTTACTAGTGCAACGCGCGTGACTTTGTTTGTGTGAAGTTTTTTACATGCAAACTTTAGCCCCCACTGTATCCCATTAGGGGTTGAATTTTGAAAACCCCTTTCTTAGTACACTTCTACGTATCAAGACAAACATACTCTGAAAATTTCAAGTCTTTACGACCATAGTTTGGGCTGCGCGTTGTCTTATATGTCAATCAGTCAGATAGTACAACCATTCTTAAAATTGGTACTGATTGGTTCATAGAATAGAATAGAATTGGTCTGTTTTATTTGCACGTCCAGCTTGCTAATATAATAAAAAATATCTATATATGTAATGTATTGTATTAAGTACCTATATCTAGTACCCATAACACAAGCTCTGCTTAGCTTGGGGCTAGATAATGCTGTGTGGATTGTCCAGCATTATTATTATTACTATCTCCCTAGATATCTTAGTACCAAGTACCTACTCGAGATTATTCGAGGTTGTTTAAGGGAGTAATCAAAGGTACATCTAGATAGTATTTTTAAACTTTCGCGATCGGAACACATATTGAACACTTATATTACACGGGTATTTATCGCGTATTACCTTTTTTATTTATTTTCCCGACGTGTCGACTATGTTGCAATAGTCGTGGTCGCAGGCAGACTATTGCAACATAGTCGAAACGTCGGGAAAATAAATAAAAAAGGTAATACGCGATAAATACCCGTGTAATATAAGTGTTCAATATACATATAGTTATTACATTTGGTACATTTTGCAGTAGCTGGTGTTCCATACGTGACAAGTTAAAAGATAAAACTAGTAAATAATGGTTATATTCCTAAAACACTTCACACTTCATAAAATTGCTGTAAAGTTATAACGACAAGTTTTATACCACTTTATAACTTTGTTCCTTCGCTCAACAAGCTGGTCCACTCTTCATTACTTTCCTATTTCCTACAACAGATTAAACCAGCAAATTACCCATTCGCCACGCGTAAGTTAATGAAAAATAAATAATAGCCCCGGTGTTATCTACGCGAGGATTTCATCTGAGCTGCGGGCACAGAATAAGGCCTTTGATACACTGACTAAATAAAAAACATACCAATGTTTATTTCACATAATGTAGGTAGGACCAATAATGGGAGAAGACAATGACTTCATTGTACCTACCTCAGTAGTCAGGGACTTCATAGGAGTCTGTTACAAAAAAACTTTATGTCAATAAACAAATTTTATTATTATTTTACTAAAGTAACAGAAGTATTATTGTTGATACTCGTTTGAACGTTTATACTAAACTAGCTGACCCGTACCTACCTCGTTGGCGGTAATATATCTTTAACCAATTGTTCAAATTGTTTGCAGTAAAAGAAAAAATCTTTTGTTTTGAACACTTGAGAGATAAATTTACTTTTTTTTATAATAACTCGTAATTTTTGATAATAAAACCAAATAACACGACCTAAAGATTTAAATAAATAAAAAAAAATATATAATAAACTACTTTTTGGTGACTTAATATAAAAGTTAAAATATATGCCGTCGCTGACTCTTTTTTAGGCATTACCATTGCTGTAACAAATAATACTTTTCTTACACGTGTGCTACGGGCCTATATTATTCGTAGTACCCGCAGGCTAAGTTCTCAATAATCTCCCAGCTTCTTCAGATGTTCTGTTATTCGAACATTAGTTAGATTTATGTGTACAGTCGGTTGCACTAATATGGTTAACATTACATAACTTTCTACACAGCAAACAATACTAGTGTTACCTGATATTAATTATAAATTTTCAAAAGTTATGAAATAATTTGGTGAGTTAATTTATTTTTTTATTAAAAAAAGAAAAAATACCTTCAGAGTGAGAAGTTCCTACTCAAGATTCTTAAAAGGTGTGGGGGTTTTAAGAGGTACGTCAAAATATTACATTTGGCTCATACCCACATTTTGTTGTTGTGTATATTACATATGTGACCAGCTATAAGTCTATCACCGTTGCTAACTAAACAAACTGGTTTCCGCATGATGATGATAATGCCCAACACTTTATAACCGCTCTACAAAACAATGTTGTCACTGTCCACTTTTATGTCAACAAAACGAGATAGCAACAGACTTATCGGACATATAACCTAAAAGAGCTTTCAGAGGTCAATATTGTAATGTTGTGGCACTATTTTTAAAATCACGAATTGTAGTTACATCTTTATGCAGCCAACTATACGTGTATTTAAAAATGATTTTATTTTAAGAGTGAAAACAAATCGTAATTGTTTGTTAAGCAATTTTTTGTGAGGAAGATATTTTTTGTGTTATGAGAATTATAAATGGTTTGTTCAGCGTCCAAGCAATAGTAGTAGCTAAATATTATTCTAATAACATCTAAATGTTCCATTGTTCAAAAGAAGAAGAAGCGTCAAAGGTTTTCTTTAACTCCCCGTTATAACTACTAGCGTATGGGATTTTTTTTATATGTAATAGTCTTGTTCTTCAACAATACCTCCACCCTCTTATCCTGGATATCTTCCCTGCTTTGAGTTACACTACGCAGCAACTCGGTGACTGTTGGACAGTCGAACTGCCACTGCCTAACACGTCGCGCAATGGAATTCAAAACAAGAATACGACTTGTTTATCGTTTGTGGAGACCCAAACCATATGCAGACACATGCAAGCTCCACTTAATTATAATGGGCAAATAAGGAAGGTGAAAAGTAATAAACTCCCTTAATACGTACCTACACTGTATTTTTAATTTCTTATTGTATCTATTTTATCCAATATTTTTCCGATTATGTAATAGCGCGTGGGTGCAATTCAAAGCAATTGAATACCGCTTTATTTGTTTTGCTCCAAATAATAATTGACGATGTTTTAGAAGCATCGTAAATTTAATGGGTACCTGTCTTTACTGCTACTCGATTGAAAAATGCTAACGACTTAAATAGGAATTGATTATAAATTTGCATTTATCATAACTGTATTTACTTTAGATTTTGAAAGTGTTTTTTATGTTATTGTCTTTACTATGTGTATTGACTGGCCTCTCAGCTTAGTTAGTAGTAGCTCTGCCTTCTGTGCTGTAGGCCGTGGGTTCGATCCCCACCGAGAACAAACATTTGTGTGATGATCATAGATGTTTGTTCTCTATCTGGGTGGTATATTGTATTCTTAATATGTATTAACAAAAAAAGTATATAAGTATCCTATCAGTCATCTAGTTCCCATAGTACAAGCGATGCTTAGTTTGGGGTTGGATGTTGTGTGAAATGTCTACAAATATTTATTTATTTATGTGGAACCATTTGTACTTCAAATCGAGCATATTTAATGAACATCTGAGACTGAAGCCCAATCCTCGTAAAAAATATCTTCAAATTCAAATCTTCGAAACTGTCTTCAAACATTCATCAATTTTTACAACAAACTCTAGTTTTAATCTCGTCTCAGTTCCATAAAAATACGATGATTGGGCATCTGATTAATAATTATTGTATTATTTCTTAAAAGATCGGCCCTTGATTATGTAACTTGTGACTTTTTTACTAGATTTTTTTAGTACCTACTTAAATAGCGTTGGACAATATTTTTGTAATTTACGCTTGTTGCAAAACTGTCATTGAGCTGTAAGGGAGCGAATGAAATCATGACAAAATCAAAATCGCTGTTTAATCAATTTTGGATGTCTCAACTTCATAAGTAGTAAATAAATAGATACGTATTTTAAACTCATTTCAATAAGGAGTTCAAGAATCAATTTGCAAACTAAACAAATGAATCTTAAGGAGCGTGCCCACTGTAGCTAACGGTACATAGTCGCAAGCAACAGACCGGTAATGAAACCAGCGTTCTACTGGACACTAAGATGGTTACCGCATTGATGTACTGCCTGCCGCATCAGTTTCAGTTTACCGCAATCTAGATTTACTGTTCTGTAATTCATGTGGACACAATAACCTGGTTTTGAGACGTTAAGGCACAAAAAGATAGCGATTTGGTTAAATTAATTATTAAAACACTCACGTGTAATTTTTTCTATGAGTAATTGTGACAGAACAAGTAGATGGACCACTTGATGTGGGTGCTGTGGGTTACTTGTGCTTATCTGTGCTAAGGAGAATTTTTTGCTACATTCAATGGTGTCGCAAAGGTCGCAATTTTCGGGTCACAATAATTTAAAGATGAGTTTTTGCCTCGAAAAGAAAACAAACCTTCAAACCGGAGTACAGCAAGCTGCCCCAGAAGAGCCCTTCATTAAAAACTCTTGCTAGTCTAGTTCAGAGTCTACTGACTTTTTGTATATTTATTTTTCACTCATAAATTATAAACTATGCATGTTGTCAATCTGCTATTATCCAAAACTGCTTTCTACCAGCGCCTAGTCCGCTTTTCTACCAGTGGCTTGCACCACTCCAAGCTTCAAATATAAACTGTATCTTGAGCAAGCATTTAGCTGATCATGAACTATAGGATTCCTTACGCACTCAGCAGAAATTAAGTTACTCAATGCTGCATTGATTTGCAGCGAAACGACAGTCATGGTAATGAATGTGCAGTTACGTCAAGATGTGATTTAGAAGGTCGAAGAAGGGCTGCTGCATCACTGGGGTGATATCTCAAGGATGCGCTAGTCTTTTGTTTATCTTGTTGACCACGTGACATTGCGATAGCTTATCTCAATCTTATATACTTTAGCTTTTCTGCTAAAGATATCAGTCTATCTATACCAATTATAAGAATCTTTGTCCTAACTGACTGTTATATAGACAACGCACAGCATAAACCACTAGTCGTACAGACTTGAAATTTTCAAGGTATATTTGTCTTGGTACGTAGAAGTGTACTAAGAATGGAATTCTTGAAATTCAACCCCTAAAAGGGTGCAGCTGGGGCTGAAGTGTATAAAAGTAACTTCAAGCGGACGAAGTTGCGCGTGTGTAAGATATAAATATAAATTAACATTTCAGTCTTTGGACCACCAGTCGCTTGATTTCGTACTGAACATATATTTTATTGATTACGGGCAATGCGCATGTTCAAAACCTCTAAAGCAGTATTTACACTAAGTTACTAGTCTTTATGAGGCATCCACGACCTCATAAATCGCCATCCTTAGCATAAAGTCTCATTGGCGCGGCGTCAATCCGGTCTACGATAGAGACTTAACACTTATTGGTTCGACGGATCGGACTTCGTTCGATTCTAAGATACACTGAGCTGACCAAGGCATTCTACCTGCGTCTATGGAGGCGTTTTTTGTAAGTGATGACTGATAGAACGATAGAACCTGTGAAACTTAAAGACACCTTGGCGATTCTCATGCAATAGATCTGTGTAGCGGTCTTCTCATGATGATTTCTGAAGGTTTTTGTTGCTAAAAGGTAGTGACAGGGTCAATATGATTTCAAAGGATCGTCATAAAGTGTCAGGGATTACGGATAAAAGCTTAAATTTCTAAAATATATGGGTTGAGGAAGGGTTATTCCCGTTGAGTCACACCTTTCAGTCACACTGTGACTCAATGGGAAGAAAACTTCCCGATGAGTAACACCTGTTACACATTGCGACTTTTATTTTTATTCAGCCACACTGTTAAGAATCCGGAGTTTAGTCTCTCGTATTAGAAAATATAGTATATTCATACAAAACTAAAAACATGGTCACAGAATAGACTTTACCGTGCTTTAATGCTTTAATGCTTGACACAAAGTGAGAGACATATTAACAAATCGAATTAATATCGGGTTTAAATGAGAATTTTACAATATTTTTTTGCGATCTGTACACCAAATTTTAGTAAAGTCGGCAAGAAAGGAAAAAAAGGAAGTTTATTTCTTTTGATACACGAAAACAATCCATTAGGGACTTGTAAAACCCAATATCAATCATCGTTGAATCAGTGCTCTAAAAAGAACAAATATGTACCAATAACTAGTAAGAAACGACCTACAAGGAAGAACCATAATGCCCCATTACCCAGCGTATACGAGTGCGTCAATGATGACTCAGGTGAATTTCCCTCTCATACTCTCCTACCTTGACATTTAAAACATCTTAACAAAGCAAAGTGGGTGATATGAACCCTATAGTATTGTAATTAAGGACTTGTACATCCATTGGGATTTAACAAATCGAGTTTATGTTTTGTACACCTACGGTTGGTAAGACTGTTGTTGGGGTGTAAGTGGTAGTTGTGTTCCAATGGGCATGCGTAGGCGCACAGCTGATGTACAACATCTCAATTTATACCTTATACATCGAGGGCTGACAGTAGCATCTTAATTATGATAATTACAACCTTGAGCCCATGATTGATTCGTTTTCCGTAAAATATTGGCGTAAACAAAAAAGTTTTATTTTGACTGAGGCTCAACAATGATCGATGTAAAATGAAAATGTGTTTTGGTCATTTGCGTTTGATTACACAGTAGAAATTTATTGAAATTCTTGTAAATAATCTATAAATCTATTAATACCGCTTATGAGAATCTTTGTCCTGACTGAGTGATATGCAGACAACGCTTAACCTAAAATCACTTGAACTTTTTAGGCTATATTTGTCTTGGCGCGCGTTTTTACTATTATATATATAAAAAGGAGTATATGTGTAGAACGTCAACTTGAGAACCTCCTTTTACCATAAAGAGAAATTGGTATCCGTATTTCAATCTTGACCAAAGTCTGACCAAGTCTCATAGTTAATAAACAAAACCGCTTCACCTAAACGAAAACCTCCCTTGATTTATGAAACCATTCAAGATGTCTTCATTGAGTAGCTCCGGGCAGGTCGTGAGTGGGAGTACAGTTGACCCGAAAATACATTCCCGATGAAGTAATAAATCAAATTCATTGTGTGTCTGCCACTTTATGCTCTCTTTTGTGCGCGCCGGTACATTTATCACGATGATCAACACACCTCGAAGTACAATGGACGTGAAATTTCGCGGATCGTAATTCTTTCCGCCGAAATGTTTTATAATATTTATAATAAGTCAGCACCAATTTAATACACATTCTTTTCTGAATATGGCACCTTAATTGAGACTTGAATAACTTATTTTTTTTAATCATAAATAAATAAATAAATAATGCTGGACAATCCACACAGCATCATCTAGCCCCAAGCTAAGCAGAGCTTGTGTTATGGGTACTAGATGACTGATATACTTAATACAATACATTACGTATATAGATACTTTTCATTATACATAGAAAATACCCAGAACACCCGGAATAAATATTTGCAGATCGTACAAACATTTATCCCAAGGCGGGAATCGAACCCGCAACCTCCTGCGTCGCAGGCGGACATTCGCCCGCCGCGCCACATCGGTCGTGATGGATTCATATTTTTATAGCATCTTTACTTTTCTACTTATTTTTAACTGAAGCTTAAAGTGTATCAACTTATCTGTATGAACGTGTCTCATAATATAAAAACCGGCCAAGTGTGAGTCAGACTCGCACACGAAGGGTTCCGTATCATTATCTATAATAAAAACGACAAAAAACACGTTTGTTGTATGAGAGCCCCCTTAAATATATATTTTATTCTGTTTTTTAGTATTTGTTATTATAGCGGCAACCAGAATACACTATTTGTGGAAATTTCAACTCTTTAACTATCACGGTTCATGAGATACGGCCTGGTGACAGACGGTTTATCTTTTGAGTACGGAACCCTAAAATAAGTTATGATGATGATGATGATGTTGATTAGTATCTTTAGCAATCTGATATAGACATTTGCTTACATACTACCCAATCCCACAGTACGTATTTAACAGTATCATAGTAAGAATTCAACTTCATTAGCAGGTAAGATCGTTTATTTAAGAACATAACTGTAAACATCAACGAATCCGATCGAATTTCAACTAATGTCTGCGAGAGAAAATGTTAACTAACCTTATAATATTTATTGCAATGGGCATGTCAGTACAGAATCGTACCTTTGAAGTACAAATACGGATCTAGGTTATAACACTGTAAGTTTACGGAATTCAGGACAGACTATTTAATAATCAAAATTAGTTAGCAAACTAACACTACCTACTTAACACATCAACAGCAACGATATAGTCATTTATCATCTGCTTGCTTTTAATACGAGCGAAAGGTCGATGGGATGCCACTTGAATAAGTGAACAACATAATTAAGTACATAAAACTGAGTATTTTACGGTCGGTACGCGGCACGAGCAAATGTCCCCTAGATTATATTTCTAAGAAGTGGTACCCGTAATATAACACAAGGACGCAAATGTTGATAATTTCAACCACGTGAATTTGTTCAGCAATATGTATAATAAGGCATTTAAATATAAACCAGTGATACTCACATAAAGAATAGCCTTGACTCCTCAACTGGTGCCACCTGTATGTATAAGGGCATAGGTTCTTTCCAAGAAAAAACCCAAATCTATAGCCGAATTCAATATGATTCGACTACCTAGATGCGGCGGAGGATTGCTGTGTGGATTGTCTTTATCAGGACGCAGGAAACACTCAACAATCCCACCGACCCCAGCGGCGGGGTCGAAGACGCCTTCCCATAAACGCCTCTTCAGGGCGAAGAGTTCCTCCGTAGCTCTCTTCCCTGTCAACAGCCCAAGCCGAGGTCCGTAACTAAGTGTGCTCGTTGACAACAAAACCATTTTAGTAATGGCGTAGCGCCATTTGCACTCGCCAGTAGCCTGGTGACGCTGTCGGAAATCACAAGGCGATTATACCAGCATTTGAAAACATTCGAAAAAAACACGGAAAACATTGTTTCTAAATGTATCTAGTACTATTATAAGATCTATCCATGAAATTACGACTTACGTATAACGACTTAATTTTCCTTGTGCAAGATGCTTAACGTAATCAGCTCCCTCAATGCATTTAGGGGCTTGCTAGATATATCTACCTAATGAACTTCCTTACTCTTACGCTATAAATAGCGTATGAGCTCTAAAGAGCTCTAGTAGTAGTAGTAAACTACCTAGTTTAGTTGGCAGTTTAGCTTTAAATAGCGTATGAGTAAGGAAGTTCATTGAGTAGCAATTTAAGCATGGCTTAAAATTTCCATAGCATTTATAAGCATATTCTTAAAATACGACTATGTGGTACTAAAACAAGTGACTAAGCACGTCTTTGTTTAAAAGAAGATCAAGGGTTCAAATACCAGTCAATCGATTAAGATATCATAAGCCTGTGTTGGTTGCAGGTTTAAACCCATTCTGTGACTCCAGACTGTGTACTCTTTTACTTAACCACAGCATATAAATAAGTATAAAGTATCATAGAAGTTATAATGTATTTATAGTCAAGGCATAAAAGGTTGTTCGCAACTGATGATGATAATAATAAATAATAAGTAGGAAATTATGGCACCGTTTTGTGATGATCACAGGTTTTCAGAAATCTCAAGCCATCCATTACCCAGTTATGATCAAACTAACATTTACGGTTCTTGAAACTACCTCGATACATTCAGATTTCAATTTGTAGTAAAATCAGTTGAAGGTGTCACTATGGTAAATTTCTATGATATGGTGTAATACACATTTTTAAACTTTTTAGTATTTATTTTATTAAACTTAGTGGAACGGCCAGCCTGCCAGACGGCCCACCTGAGGGATAACCGTGAGCTTGATAGTTTGTTTGCCTAATCATCTATACCGTGAGCTCAGTTTAAACGGGCCCAAACAGGCCCGAACACTGTATAATGGATATGATGAATACTTTGTAAAAAAAATGGGTAGTACTAGATTCGTAGAGATGTAATCTCACTCTCACTGTAATCTCTGGTGAAATTACAGACATATGAGGCTTAGCACCAGTTTGCCTCGGTTGGTGAACGCAGGGTATTAGTGCATCGTAGGGCACTTAACGTGCGTGACCTACAAGGCAATGCTTTGTTAGGTAATGGTTACCATTTAACAATGCTTGTTCCAAACGAAGTAGCATAAAAAAATACTCACTAAAGGGTCACAAACCTACTGTTTGGACATCTACACCACAAATTGCGGTTAAACTTTGCAACCGGTCCACCGCTATAAAATCGTTCCAGCAAACAATAGCTTGGACAACAGGGAAGTGCTCTAGAGTATCGGGTTATCGATAGTAAGTGCTGTAGACTGTATTAAATCAGGACAGAACTGCCTTAAGATTAAACCGTTAAAATGATTAACACTCATTCTTAAAACTATGGTCTAGTGGGATCGAACCCGCCTTCGAATCTTGAGTTAGAATTCAATCTTCAAGGAAAAAAAGGCACGGTCTTAACAAACGAGACCTGCAAGTTCTGTGTTATATGCGAAGTACGCCATCTGTTTGTACAGTCAATGAGTTGTATTAAAAAATATTAAGAAAACTTTGCATATGACACACTTATTTTACAATAGAATCTAGGGAAGATTTGAAAGGTTAAATAAATGGTTTGTATGATATTGTAAGTAATTTAATAAAAATAAAATTTAATTAAAACACCCCTTGTAATGCCTTCATCACCTAAATTTCTACGACCAATACTAGAACAGCAGGTCTACTTTTAGAAACGATTAACAAAGTTTCGTATTGTCGTTTTGTAATATGTTTTGTAACTTGGCGGTTGTCTTAAGTCAAGTTGCCGCTGCCTGGCATGCCGCGTAGTGTAACTCAAAATGACAATACGAAACTTCGTTTATCGTTTGTAAGAGTAGACCTGCAGTTTAGGTTTAGTATATATGCGACTGTTCTATTTTAATAACAGTTTAGTGGACTCAACCAGTGTCACTAAATGCACCGCTTATGTCTGGTGGTCCCTTAAGTGACTGGATATTTTAAGTGTCCATAAATTTTCAAGAAGAAACAGTTCATGAATAACAAGGTTTAAACTCGTAGACCAATACTAATATTTATTTATATCTACAGAAAGCTATTTCAGTGAGTTAATAGGAGATAAAACTTAAGTTAGTTTTTTAGGGTTCCGCACCCGGGTAATACGGGACCCTATTACTAAGACTCCACTGTCTGCCTGTCTGTCTGTCCGTCCGACTGTTACATGCTGCATCTCATGAACCGTGATAGTTAGAGAGTTGAAATTTTCACAGATTATGTATTTTGTTGCCAGTATAACAACAAATACTAAAAAACAGAATAAAATAAATCTTTAAGGGGCTTTAAGCTCTAATACAGCAAATGATTTTTTTGCCGTTTTTATTATAGATAATGGTAAAAAGCCCTTCGTGTGCAAGTCCGACTCGCACTTAGCCGGTTTTCACAAATATTAGAAAGCTACAAAAAAAATACGAAAACCACGTTTGTTGAGAAAGTGACAGAACAAGCAAATGTCCTATCGGTTATCAAAGTCTATAAAAAAATTCTTCTAGAGCGTGGTAAGATGAACTCATAAACTACACGACAGCCAAAAAATATTCAGCAACTAACCTTATAAAAGTTAGGCTAAAAATAATCCATTGCCAATGCTTTTACTGCCTCTTACCAATAGATGTTGACAGGGCTAGCTTGAAGTAAAGTTTAAATCTACGTTTATGATATGGTAAACACAATGCTTAAACTATGCCCATCTCATACATTTGGATAATAATAGACAATGACGGCTAATTTTAAGCCATGTTTATGCCATTTTCTAAGTATGGGGATAAATTACATGTACTTGTCCAAAGCTATACAAAAGCACAACACTACCTTTTGCAATGACAGTCCAGTTCTAGGCCCAGATCAAAGAATGTGCCGCTAGATCGAGTGCCCTGTTCAAGTAACTAATACTGGCATAAACCAAACGAATCATCAAAGTACTTTCCGTCGGCCAGGCGCTTGTAACACATTAGTTGTACTTTCAACAAATGTTGGTTTTGTTAGACTATAATTGTAAGGATATGTATTAGGTAACACATGTACAGGTTTCGCAATGTGTAGGTACCATACTAAAGTACTTTTCATGTATTACTTTGGGGCTAGATGCTCCGTGTGAAATATGTATAAAATTTTAATTGCAAAATAACTTAATTTTTTGGAACATAACAATGAAAGACGCTTATTCGACAAAAAACAAATATAAAAACTAAAGAAACATAAACTAATAATTAATATCATATCTATAGCATCTATAGAATAGAATTAAATGTCTGCTAGTTTAAAAAAAAACTGAGCTTTTTTGGCGTGTAAATTCATTTTTGTACAGTTATAAATGCACTTTGACAATCATGTGGGACGTATTCTTTTGTTTTTAAGTATAAAGGAGAAAACCTTAGCAAGCCTAATAAATCAAACTATATCGCTTGTACGTTTAGTAGGAGAAACCTTGCCTTTTTACGGTTTAATTTAATTATAGAAATTAATTAGCGTAGTGCGAATTTGTTTCAAGTTCTTGATGGATATGACTTCGTACAATATTTTACGTTCATTAAAGAGAATGTATGGAAGGTGAGATGTAATCTGTCAGCCTTTGCGTAAGATTGTGCTAAAAGATTTTTTAAGACGACAGTAAAGTACCGAAATAATTAGTCGGACCGCCGGTAAAGTTCACGATTTACGTTCGAATTGACTTTTAAACTTACTGTTCTTTAACTGTTTTCTGTTGTTCTTTGAGGGTTTGGTCTTTCAGGAGGGTAGTCAGAGATACGTCCAAATATAACATTTGGTACGCACTCACATTTTGCAATAGCATGGACAGGTTGCAAGCCCATCGCCGCTGCTAAAATCCTAACTGGTTTCCTTACGATGTTTTCCTTCAGTGTGCATTAACCTTTATGAAGCCGTCATTACATTAATTTATCTCGCTCATTGGTTCCTCAAAACTTTTTAGTTCCTTACAAATGAATCTATACTAATTATAAGAACCTTTGTCTTGGCTATTTGACTGACTGACTGACTGACATATAGTCAACGCACAGCCCAAAACACTAACCGTAGAGACTTGAAATTCAGGGTATGCTCAACTTGCAAGAAATTTAAACCCCAAATGAGTACAGCAGGGGTTGAAGTTTATACGAAAATAATCTCACGTTGACGAAGTCACGTGCATCTCGCTAGTACATGTATTTTATGATTTTTTTAATGCTATTTGCAAAATAAAACGACCTTTTCACATTCAGATCATAATTTTACTTTCATTATGGTGAACTTGCAACAAATATACCGCTGATTAAACATACGGTGAGAGATAAGCCGCTGTCCACACGAGATTCCAGATTCGTATCAACGAGGATAAAATATTATTACGATATCCTGACACAAAAATATAAACGGCTGGGTCACTTATCATAACGCAAACAGGTGTCTAGCTGCACTTAGTATACAGTTTCTATCACAAATCTGTATAACAGTATTACAATAAGTAATGACATAACAACCAATCAACTCATGAGTTAATTATTATTTAAAAAAAATTGTTTTAATATTGCTTGCCATCTCTCTACTTATTTTTGCATACCGTAAGTCAAACATGTTGTTTTTTCTTAATTATTTGTCAGTCAGTCAGAACAAAGATTTTCATAATCTATATCTATACTATTTATAAGATTTTTTGTATTGACTGACTGACAACGCACACCCTAAACCACTGATCGTAGAGACTTGAAATTTTTAGAGTATATTTGTCTTGGTGTGTAAAGGTGTACTAAGAAAGAAATTCCTAAAATTCAACCCCGGTACAGCGGGGGTTGAAGTTTGTATGAAAATAGTTTCACGCGGACGAAGTCGCGCGCGTTTTGCTAGGTGGTCTATATTAAAGAGTTCACCAATTAGTCTCCCTATGAGCTGTAACTTTACTTTGGGTAAATTATCATCGCAATATTTGGCTGAACATAATTGTTATGGAGAAAAATATAACTTTACATAATAATTACTAGTTCAAAAGCACCCGCCTTGCCCTACATTGGAGTCGGCTTAATTACACCTCTCAGTCAATAACTCGAGATCTTCTTAAGATACAACGGATCTCTTAATACTCATCATGACTTCTTTATCTGAGTATAAGTGAGTTTATTAATATTCTGGCAATAAGAAATAATGGCTTTAATCAATAAGGTGGAAGGTCTGTTCTTACACTGTCATATTTTTTTGATACATACAACTTCATTCAATAAAAATACTTTTTTTGCAGATTAAAGTTTTATTTCCTTAGTGATGTGTATGAAAAAACCGGCCAAGTGCGAGTCGGACTCGCGCACGCAGGGTTCTGTATCATTATCTACAATACAAACAGCATAAAAATCACATTTGAAAGTTTCCTTAAATATTTATTTTATTCTATTTTTTAGTATTTGTTGTTATAGCGGCAACAGAAATACATAATCTGAAAAATTTTAACTCTCTAACTATCACGGTTCAGCAGATACAGCCTAGTGACAGACGGATAGACAGACAGCGGAGACTTAGTACCCGTCTTAATAGGTCCCGTTTTACTCTTTGGATACGGAACTCTAAAAATACTATGTTTTATTGTGTGGTTTTTCCCTGTATGAAGTAGTTAAGTACTTACTCATACTCACAAGCAGTAGGCGAACCAGAAGTACTTATTTTTATTAATGAAATTACAACACCATGAAATCCTTAATTATCGCCAATTTACCGAGTCCAAATAGATCTAGTGGATCGTAAATTAAATTAAAAACGCCTTGAAGTAAAGCACTTTTATCAAATATTTATAATATGCCAATCATACGCATTTACGAGTGTATACGTTGATTTATTTATTGATCCGAATTTAGAAACTTGTTTGAGTATCCGGTGTGCCTACCTTCTGTGGGTAAGTTAATGAGTAAGTCGCTTCTTTCTCGCTTCTGAATTTTTTTGAGTTGTCTTAGTAGGGGATTTTTAATGATTTATACTTTTTAGACCACAGATATTATACCTATGTGTGTACCTCTGACTACTCTTTTTACCAGGATTAAAATCGTGAAATATACTTTATTATATTTTAGGTAGCCATTACTTATTTAAATATATCCTATACGTAGGATAAGATCAGTCTGAAAACTGAAAAAAAATCGTTAAAGTACATAGAATTCCAAATTTGTTATAATTTTTATGTCTTTAATTGAAATAGCAAACAATATAATAAACCAAATATCAATATTTCAACAATGGTTCTCACAACAGATAAAATCTGTATAGTGAGTTCTTGTTTACTTTTTACTAGAAATGAAAAAAAGAAAAAACACCATGCCAGACATTTCGTGAGCTTGACGCCAATAGTAGGCACAAATATAAAACTATTACGTTACTGACTGACTGACAATCAATATACATCCTAGTCTAAAAGTCAAAAGTATGAAATTTGGAAGGCAGCGTCTTGTCGTAACTAATATAAATAAAGTTTCCGAAACTCCAGTTGTAAGTAAAAAGATTAGCGAGATCAAAGTCACGTGATATTACAGTGGAAGTATTAATACTCAAGCTTCGATTTTGTTTACGACCGTTGGCCATAAACAATCATGTTTATTGAGCATCATCTAAGTAGCCGACTAATAAAGTCTTCAGGCCGTGGAATGCTAATAAAGTGGAATTAGTTGACTTTTCCACCGAAATAAATAAATCTTCTTAATTATAGGTTGAGTTAGTGATAATAATACCCTTAAATTGACGGTTATTTAATTTATAACGAAACAAGTTAATTGTATACTAATGATAATACCAAAATGACAATTTTATGAATTAACCGACCTACTGTGATGGGTTTTCATTTTAATTAGACTATTATTACATTCATTGACATTTATCAAACATGAAAAAATTATCTTACTTTTCTAAAAGTATATATCTATGATTAATTGAATCTACAACAGCTGGGGACCACGACTATTGCAAAATAGCCGAAACGGGAAAATAAATAAAAAAAAGGTAATACGCGACAAATACCCTTGTAACCTAAGTGTTTTTTTTATACTACTTGTTGATGGAACAAGCAGATGGTCCACCTGATGTTAAGTGGTTACCATCACCTATAACAAAGCATTGCTTCGTAGGTCACGCTCGTTAGGAACGTCACCGACGCCGACGGTGCACTACTCAGCGTCCATCAACCTGAGGCATACAGGTGTTAAGGCTCATGTGCCTGTAATTGTAATTTGACGACCGATGTGGCGCGGCGGGCGAATGTCCGCCTGCGACGCAGGGGTTGCGGGTTCGATTCCCGCCTTGGGATAAATGTTTGTACGATCTGCAAATATTTATTCCGGGTGTTCTGGGTGTTTTCTATGTATAATAAAAAATATCTATCTATGTAATATAGTATTGAATTAAGTATATCAGTCATCTAGTACCCATAACACAAGCTCTGCTTAGCTTGGGGCTAGATGATGCTGTGTGGATTGTCCAGCATTATTATTATTATTATAATTACACCGGCACACAGCCAGCTGCTTGGCGGTAGAAATAGGCATGATGCTGCCTCGGACGAGCTCTTCACAAAGAGCCCTACTACTACTAAAATGTGAATGTAAATGTGTTCAGTATGTGTTCTGATCGCGAAAGTTTAAAAAATACTAATGTACTATAGTTACATTTGACTGTTTTAAACGGTCTGAAATTAAAATTGCAATTTTTCAGATTTCTTGATAACATCAACCTCGATTTATCTCGCAAAATCGCCACAGTACTTTTACGTTTATAACTGAAATGATTTCCATCACTTTGAAACCAGCGCAATATATTATGATAACTGCATAAAATATCTGAATTTCACAATGTTTTAATTGCATCTCTGTTGATGCCGACAGTCGATTACAGTTTTAAAAACAAAAAAGCTTTTGCTTAATTGAATTATGTGCCAGTAACTGCCGAATCTCGCTAAATATTACACCCTGGACATGAAATAAACCATTACTAACCAACTTGGTTTTATGGCTCGTGTTTTCGCTAATTAATACTTTTAATTGACTTTGACGCACTTCTTGGCATTTTATTAGGTTTGATTTACATGGTAGGCATTTCTTCAGATTTTTGGTGCTCTAAATTTAGGACATAGCTTTCAGAATCAGCAAGTTGAAGCAGCAATGGGCAGGCCATATTGCTTGTAAAACCGACAACCGCTGGGGAATAAAGGTTCTCGAATGGCGACCACAAACCGGAAGACGAAGCATGGGATGTCCTCCTACCTGATGTTCTGACAACATTGTTAGGACCGCGGGAAGTCGATGGATGGAAAGGGCTCAGATTGTTCTTCCTGGAAATGTATGGGGGAGGCCTATGTCCAGCAGTGGCCTTCTATAGGCTGTTGATGATGGATAATGATGACGAAATTTTGTGAAAGACTTTTCACAGTCAGATGCATTTACAAAAAGTTTTTTACTATGGGTATTAATCACTTTAAGATATGTCAACAGGAATCCGACACAGCCTGACGACTTTACGTAGATACCCTCTCAGATCAAAGTAGTACCATTTTTTCACCTGATACACGGGTTCACCTAGTTCAGGCATATTTTAAACTGATAATCTTTATGTAATTAAGTTGTAATCTGGAATACTTCCCTAGCACTAGGACGAAGAATAAAGATTATGTTTTTTTATACGTGCTATGCTCTCAGGGTTCAAAAAATGAAAAAACATTTTTTCAGCTAGCGCGTTCATGTCTTTTGTTCTATACAACTTTTGTATTTAAAAAAAATATTTAAAAAGTATGTTATCAACTATCAGAGACCGTATGCCTAATTATGGTGAGGTTACCTCACGGTACCCGAACCTCGAACAGGCCCGAACAGACCCGAACAATGGATACGAGTGCATCTTCGTACAAATCTGGAAGCCGTTTCTTCGTACATGAAAAATTTAAGAGCCCATGGTAAGAGGACTAGTTCCTATAAGATTTGTTTAGTTTGGGGCTAGGTAACGCTATGCATTAAAATATCTGCAAATATTTATTTATTATTTAAAAGTTTAAGTTTAAAAGTTGGATATGTATGAAATGTTGGTTTGACATGAAGGTGCTTAGAAGTTCGAATTTACGTTACAGTGAACTTTTATATTTAGGTACGTATGGTTTTAAAACTTCTGAAAAAATATTATAAACCAGAGTTATATTAAAAACTTATATTTCTTATAAAAGCCACATACTTTCAAAAATATTAGTCCAAAAAATAAACCAGTTTTTATACCCTTATCCTCGATATTTACTTGCAAATAGTTTAGTTTTAAGAGTTCATTATCTCTGGGCGTGCACCATCAAAGAATTATTATATCTTATTATATTTGAGCTTCATTTTTATGACTATCAAATATTTTTATAATCAAAATCACTATTCATAGTATTTACGACCGTTTTTATTTTCTGTTCGTTACTTAAACCAGTTTGTGAAAGCTAATTGGGTTGTATTTCAAACATACAACAAAGATGTAAGCTTATCTACTAGTGTGTTGATTTATTGATAGTTATGTTGCTTCAGCAGTAAAAATTTGAACAGGCATACATATTATATTATTATATACTAATAATAATCATTTATCAACAAACAATTTTCCTGTAGCCAATCATTTATCCATAAAATAACTTTAAGAGCTAACACAGCTGAGTTTGTAGTAGCCCTGCCTTATGCAATATAGGTGGTGGGTTCGATTACTACCGTGAACAAACATTTTTCTGATGAACATGAATGTTTGTTCCGTGTCTGGATGTTATATTGTATGCTATGTATGTATTCTAGCCACAAGCTAAGCAGAGCTTGTGTACATAAGTAATTAGAATACAATATAACACCCAGACAGAAAACAAATATCTATGTTCATCACATAACGGTTTGACCTACGTAGGGATCGAACCCACAACGTAGTTCTGCACAGAAAGTAGACTACCTGAGTTGTGAGGCCAGTCACTTTCGATACGTTTTGTAAGACAAATCAATTTCCCGCTCGTGACCACCCATTGTCTTTGATTCAGTTGTCTCGTTACAGACACAACCCAAAAACAGGACTCAGTCAAAATTTATGTGTATCATTAAATTCTTTGTCGCCACCGTCCGGCATTTTAACGAATCTTTAATTCGACCAAAACCTCATTGTTGAACATTTCACGAATGTAAATGAAATGCCGTAAGCCACACATTACCCGCAATACATGCTAGTAGGACAGTAACGTATACTCATGCGAGCTACTGGTACATGTATTTTTAATGCGCCGAGACAGGGGTAAGAAAAGTTTCTGGTCACACAAATTGAAGTAGAAGAATGCGGTTTCAGTAAAATCCTACTAATATTATAAACGCGAAAGTTTGTAAGTATGGATGGATGGATGTTTGTTACTCTTTCACGCTCTAACCAGTGGACCGATTCGGATGAAATTTGGAATAAATATAGATTGTAACCTGGATTAACATTAGGCTATTTTTTATCCCGAAAAAATAACGGTAACGGGAAAAAACTGCCACGTGGGCGAAACTGCGAGCGGCCGCTAGAATATATATAAATAAATAAATAAATAAATAATAATAATAATGCTGGACGATCCACACAGCATCATCTAGCCCCAAGCTAAGCAGAGCTTGTGTTATGGGTACTAGATGACTGATATACTTAATACAATACATTACGTATATAGATACTTTTTATTATACATAGAAAATACCCAGAACACCCGGAATAAATAAAAAACAAACTTATAGATACTAGCAAGCCAGTAGGAATTGTTACACAGGCAAATCCGATGTGCGACAACTAGCGGATTCACCAATTTAAACATAAGCATTTCACAACATAAGTGTAAATGCTTTATTGATAGCCTCATTACGTACCTTGTTTCGGCTCTAATTTAATTGGATGTATAAATTTCACCTTTGATCGTTTTTCTTGGTCCGTTTTATGTATGTAGTGCAATTAAAACGGGCCGGGTGAAATTGGCATAGCGCAATAACCACGACTGGTCCCATCAATTTAGTTGGACATACATCCGGCGACAACTGAGTGGACAGGCGGACAAGCGGACGCGATTGAAAACTAATAATATTTCATGCAGCCAATAACCGCGGTACACATTTGCGCAAGACACGTCTCGCCTCCACAGCTTTAAGAGTATAGCTAGTTTACTTTTTACCCAGCTGGCCCGCGCTCGTTTACTCTTTACACGCAGCTTTAAACTATCGGTTTCTTTGTAATCTATAACAATTATAAATCTTAACGCGCGCGACTTCGTCCGCGTGAAGATATTTTGAACTACAACCCCCGCTGTACACGTTTAGAGGTTGGATTTCGAGAATTCCTTTCTTAGTACATCTCTACGCACCAAAACGTGTATATTCTGAAAATTTCAAGTCTCTACGACCAGTGGTTTAGGCCGTGCGATGTCTATATCCCAGTCAGTCAGTCCAGTCAGGACAAAGATTTTTATCATTGGTGTAGATTTGTACTAGCATATAGACAACGCACAGCCCAATCCACTTATTTTTAGGCTTGACATTATCAGGGTATATTCGCCTTAGTGCGTGTAAAGTTTGTTTGTATGATAATAACTCCACGCTAGCGAAATAACACACAATCTTACTTGTGACTAAAGTCTACATTTTAAAAGTGAACCAGCGGTCGTAGATAGATTACAGCATAGATCCTTGACTAATGAAAACGATGTAGTACGCGCCCAACTTGTATAATGTGTCAAGTAAATTATAACGTGCACAGGATCTTACTCAAGCAACCTGGCGCACTACACTTACACTTTATTTGTTTTTTTTAGGGTTCCGTACCTAAAGAGTAAAACGGGACCCTATTACTAAGATTCCGCTGCCTGTCTGTCCGTCTGTCACCAGGCGTATCTCAGGTGTATCTTATGAACCGACAGTTAGAGAGTATAACAACAAATACTAAAAAAACAGAATAAAATAAATATTGTAGGGGGCTCTCATACAACAAACTTGATTTTTTTGCCGTTTTTATTATAGATAATGGTACGAAACTCTTCGTGCGCGAGTCCGACTTGCACTTGGCCGGTTTTTTCCATTTCAAATGCTTTCAATTTGTTAATCATAGTTATATGCATCCATTTTGCAATGGTTGGTATCCCAGAGTAAAGTTCATAAATAACAGTAGTAGAAGAGCTTCTAGTGTAGGGCTGATCCGGGAAAGTACTACCACCTATATATGCCGCCAAGCAGCCTGTTCTGTTTCGGTTCGAAGGGTGTGGGTGCCAGTGAAATAACAGGCGTGAGGTTTAACATATGTAAACCTTAGGTCGACGGACGCAGATCATGCATCGTAGGCCATGTTTCTAACGAGCATGACCTACGAGACAATGCTTTGTGATGGTTACCACCTAACATCACGTGGGTGCTTATTCCATCAGAAAGCCGTGTATAAAAAGAGGAAACAAGCTCACTGTCGCTGCTAGAAAACCAGTTTCCTCACGGTATTTTCTTGTACTGTTTAAGAGCACTGACACTAATATCTAATGATGATATAACTAGATCATGAAGCGTATAAAGATGATTATGCATAAGCAGGCAAGAAATAGTACATTATACGCTATTGCTTGGCGAACTATTAACGACGAACAGCGTCATTCAATCTTTTCAGTCATTAGTCATTGACGACCGATGTGGCGCAGCGGGCGAATGTTCGCCTGCGACGCAGGAGATTGCAGGCTCGATTCACGCCTAGGGGTAAATATTTGTACGAACTGCAAATATTTATTCCAGGTGTTCTGGGTATTTTCTATGTATAATAAAAAATATATGTATGTAATGTATTGTTTTAAGTTTAACAGTTATCTAGTAGGTACCCATAACACAAGCTCTGCTTAGCTTGGGGCTAGATAATACTGTGTGGATGGTCCAGCATTGTTTGTTTATTTATTTAAAATTGAACCTGTCGGAAATGTCAGATTTGAAGAACACCATTTGGAGATTCAGAGATAAATATTTCGTTACTAGAATGGGCCTCCGAGGCCCAATCCCCGTAATTTTAGACATATGTAGAAAATACCCATTTATCCCAAGGCGGGAATTGAACCCACAGTCTTCTGCGTCGCAGGCGGACATTCGTCCGACGCGCCACTTCGGTCGTCAATTTTGACAATCGATTTCTGGTTTCAATATCGTCTTAACTTTAAAAAATTATAAAAGTTGGGACTGGGTGGTGGTGGTGAGGGGAATGGGCAACAGCTTATCCTCAGTAAATCAACAAACCGCCTCGTGATTACGGCAACCCCGTACTGTGAAAACCGTATCGTCAAGATTTCGAGTATAACATTTTCGCATTTTTTAAGACTAGGTCTAGTCGATATAATCAATACTCAACATTTGTAGAATAGAGCTGATTAAGCCGCGGGCTTCTACGATGTTTTTTTTTAATCGCTTGAAAGCTCCTCACATACATATTTCAAAGAGAAAGCTGGATTCAAACCTAGGATCTACCTAGGATCGAAAAGCGTGGTCAACCACCAGGCCATCAATGCAATGCTCTCGCAAGAATACGTGCCTGACTACTATCTCTTTTTTTCTGATCTTTTAATAAACTAGAAACATTATAAAATCTACTTTACTAATAAAATACCCCATATATGTAGGTAAATCCTCTCGGTGTATAATATTTCAAAAAGCTTTCTAATTATTACGGTTGGCCACTTCTCGGATGATTTGAATAAACTGTCACAAATAATTAGGCTTACATAAGCTGGTAAGAGAAAACGCGATCATGTGCGACATGCGCCTGCGCAGATGTCTCTGTAACAAGAGCGAGTGTCCGAGAATCTAAATTCCGCGAGCGTGCGCGAGCGCCGCTCTGGTGAAATCTCTAGGAGTTTGCAACCTTTTATGCGAAAAATTATATACTTCTAATAAAATACAAACATTTTTATGAATATACAAATATTTAGCCATTGAATCATGTGTTTATATTGTATATAATATACAAAAGGCTCAATTAACCACTCCGTGTTTTATAAATCTATCTAATGCTTACTTTACCTATTGTTTTGTTACAGGTAATTTTGAAGCTAACAAATATATGATAAGCGGAATCGACAATGGACAGGTAAGATATTAATCAGTATTATATTTAACAAATTTTCATTATTTTGACAAGTTCTTGATAACTTATTTCCGAATTCTTGGTCACAGCACATTTTGAGCACTTTACGACTAACAATTTATAAGGAGTAAATATTATCGCGTACGATTTTTTACTGTATAGAAACTCAATACTCAATAAACTTTTTTTTAATTATATAAAAATAAAATTATATAAAAAACTTAAAAAATAAATAAATAGCAAAGGCTCGCAAACTCAATAAATAAATGATTTCCGCCCCGGATGGTTGGTTACCCCTGGTCAGTTTCTCTTTGCGAACCAGTCTGTCGGGCCCTACTCTACGATACATCGATAATATATCGATACTACTAATCGTAATTAACGATACTACCCTGTGAAATCGTATTATGTCGGCAAATCATTTTGAGTCATCACTCACCCGTCGTTTTACATCGGCATTTATGTATTAACTTTTTTAGTAATATTGTGAGTACAATAAGTAACTATCAATGTCTAAAAAACTGAATAAAAACTCAGACAAGCTATTAAAAAATCATAAAAATGTAAAGAACCTGTATTAAATTGCTCTCATACGAAGACGATGTTTCTTATACGTTACTTCCCTTCAAAAAACCACTCTCATTAAAAAAAGCTTGGTAGGTCTCAAGTCCATCATAATAAAAGAAAGGTAAATTTCACTCCTTATTGACAGTGCTCAGTTTTTGCACAAATTGGAGTATTGTACCCTCGAAAATAACCCTGACCACCATAATTTGAACCATGGTTCTTCCATAAAGGTAATTTACGAAATTGTGAGAAGACGGTGTTCAAAATGGGGTCTTTATATGTTGGGCGCAGGAGAGTAATGATCTCTGTGCGTGTGGTCTGAACTTCCAAGTAAAAATTCTGAACTTTACAATTACACACCCATAAAAACAGATTTACATACTAATAATTCTAATTTCAATCAGCCATTTCAATTAGCTAGCAAAAAGTTACAAATGATGTGCCAATTAGAACGGCATGCAAATTAGTAATGCTGATTATATAATTGCGTATATCAATGTCTACGTAATGTTTGTTATTTTGTATAAAAACATGCATCTCGCACTCTGGCGGTACGCACGGAATCTACTTGTTCTTTCTTTTGCATTACGGTTCATTATAAAGCAGCAGTGCACGAGATTGTGACTAAATAAAGAGTGGTTTCACCGTTAATGGCCACTGACATCTTCAGAGCATCCCGCATTAAATGTTCCATACTTGTTTTATGACTGGAACTCGCGCACTATAAATTTATCGATAGTCGATAGAATTGCGACTTATATAAAGCTATGCCATTTTCTAAAATTTACCGGTATATTTTTATATAAATAGGTTTAAAAAAGTATAATACAAAAGATAGATAAAATAAACTACTCACTAAAGTTATAAGTAACTCACATACTATCTTATTAGATAGTGTAACCTTGGTAGGTGTTTCGCAATCATGATATTAGTAACATAAGATGATTTTAAGCCTTGGTTTCTCCCACATAGACCACATACTGTTTAAATACATAGTAATAATCAGGAGAACAAAATGAACAAAAACTATTCAAAAAACGTGGCGAATAGAAGAGAAAGCATAGAAACGTCAAAATGTAGTAGTCATAACACAAGCTCTGCTTAGTTTGGGGCTAGATGATGCGGTGTGAATTATACAGCATTATTATTTAAATAAAACTACTATACTATAGCAAACATGCCGTCTTCAATGAAAATAATAAACAAGATATGAGTACGTCTATCGATAGTTCGTCGGTCGTCCCATCCCTCGGAATTAGTGCACGCTCGGACGGACAAGATCAGTATGTAAAACAGGTGCGAGGTTGTTCCAAGTAAGGCTTAATGGCCGCTTCGAGCCTTCAGGATGCCTTCCTTCACATAGAGAAAGTTGGATGCCAGTTATTATTAAAACCATTTTTTTAGGATTTGGACATTTAATTAAAATTGTTTTCACTATAAAAAATTGTCAAAATACTTGTACCTGGGCCCCTGGAGCGATCTAGTAGATCTTTCTTCTGATGCTGTAACGACCGTCAAAAAAGATACGATAGGGAGGGATGGCGAGTAATAAACACAACATCTATAAGTGTAGGTTTCTATATTATTACTCATAATGTAGGTAAATAGTGGAACAATGGATGACATTTCTTAAAACGCATCGATAGCGAGTTTTAATTTTTCTACTAGTGACATCTAGTTTTAAAATCAGAACTAAACTTTTACATTCGTCTTCAAACATTGCGTTTGAATAAATTAACGCAGTCCAATTTTACGATACAATCTAAATATTTATTTTAAATCTTATTTTAAAGTTTTGTAAATAATTTCCTTCCTAAAATTAATAACATCAATAAAAGCATCCTCAGACACATTTTCGATGCTCCATTTTACATCCGCCGTGCGTAACGGGCAGCTCAGTTAATTATTTCGTAACATGCTACTTGTTTTTTAATTCACTAGAACAGGAAGACGGCCGGTTTTTATTAATTAGTGACATTACAAAAGTATCGGTATCGATGGCGGGGTACTTTGATACATCTCATTATATTGCTCGTACATGCACCGTAAACCAATCGTTTAGAAGATTACTTTGATAAGAAGGGTTACAGTAGCCGGATGTTTTAGTGGATGCAATAAAATAAATAAGATTTATCGTTTCGGGCACCTGCTGCTAATTTAACATTTGAAACACATTATTTATACTGACGATCATTAACAAAAAAATGCTCGGTAGATAAACTAAGATGTGATAACGAGTTGAAAATTTGAATTTACTAAAGTACTCGCCATCGACAATTTTCTTTTTTTTTGTTTTTTGATTTTAATGCTGGACTATCCACACAGCATCATCTAGCTAGTAGTACTAGATGACTGATATACTTAATATTATAATATACTAGCTGACCCGTGCCCACTTCGTTGGGCGGTAAACATTTTTACAAAGGTACTATGTAAAAATAAAGATGCACGGTGGCGCTAGTACATAAGTACTGATGATTGTAGTCATTAAAAAATAAGTGAAGTAGTACTTTACAAGGCAATTATTAATGGATATTTTTTATTATACATAGAAAATACCCAGAAAAAATAGTCTCTATAAACTATTTTAAAATATTATCAATTTATTCTTTCTACTCAACATACCTAGTCCATCAAAACCAGCTAACCATGCCCATTTCTGGCGTTAGGCAGCATGTTGTGTTTCGGTTTCAAGGGTGTGGGTGCTGGTGAAATTATAGGCATATGAGCCTAACACCTGTATGCCTCAGGTAGACGAATGCAGAGCAGTGCACCGTAGGGCACGTAATTAACGAACGTGACTTGCGAAGCTGTGCTCTTCTATAGGCAGAAGTAAACACTTTTCAACAGGTGAGCAGTTTGCTTGTTTCACTAGCGTTTAAAAAGAAGCTACCCAGGCAATAACACGTCTCCACATTTATTGCTCTGAATATTAATAGTAAAAATTTTACTCAAAATGTTGGTCTAAGGTGCTGGAATTCTATACACCACCACTGTGGTTTAATATTAAACCATCGGCGTCATCGTTACTGTACTTTATGCCTTCGTGACACAATCTACTATTACCGAGCTGCCTGTTCATCTAGGAATAGATAATAATAAAGCAGGAGTAACGATTAACCCAAAACAAGCACAATATTCTATTCATACAACAAGCAAGTAGCAAATCAATACAGCGCATCGGAAGCGGCGCCGCCCCCGCTCTATTGTGCGCGTGCGACTATCGGCCACTTTATGACCAACCATGTTTACAGAACCTCGGCTTCTTAAGATAGGTCAACCGTAAAATAACAGCGATAATAAAACGGAGCAAAATTTAAATTTACTATCGTGAGTAAGATTTATTTTCAAATTTAAATTTTCTAATATCAAAAAATGCATTAAATTTTATTGTGTGATCACAAAATAAAAATATAGTTTTCGATCACTGAGAGTAGTTTTATTGCATTTTGGAAAGATGAGCGTGTTAAATTTTGATTGATTAGGATACAGACTGCACTTGACAGCCCAATGACAGCAAAATGACATTGCATCGATGTTGCCACAGATATTTAATAAACATAACAAACATCAAGGTACTTACCTACCTTCTCCAAGAAACAGAATAATTACATGGAGAGGTCTAAGCTTATAACCAACAGTGGACTCATTCAGGCCGATGACATCTATCGAAGATCATTGTTTCTATCCAGTCATCCTTTGTTTGAGTGACAAACTTGGCTCAATACAAGTTCTACTGGTTGGGCTCTGATTTATTAAAACGTGGGCGCCGTTGCATTTGTATTGCATTTTGCAGAAATGAGCAAAGATGGTGTAAACATTGCGAAACCCCTTTTACTGTTATGATCGTTTCCAATATTAATTCAATAGATAATAACTATTTAGTATCTTTATAGTTATAATCAGTTTCTTTACTGTTACACATAAAATTTGTTCCTTACTTACCACTGATTTGTGCGTATTTTTTCGATCAACCACCGAATCCTATAGTGTTTTAAGAGCATTGGGTAAGTGAACTAAGCGAAAAATAACAATTGTTCAAAATGGAAAAGTGAACGTAAAACAAAGGAAATGACAACAGCAAACATTAGCATCTAATCCACCCTTATGAGAGGATAGACAAGAGCCTTGTTATTGAAAACATCACCCTGGCTTCAATTCCAGGGGTCCTCTGGGTTATGGGGTGCATAGTACAACCCTTAAATCACTCAAGTATTATAAATGTATTTTGGATATAAACGGGATATTTACCATGATTTTTGAGGTTGATTGTTTCTTGTGCTATGATCACGGGTCGAACTGACAGTCAAACTCAAAAATTATGGTAAATATCCCGTTTCTATCCAAAATATTAGATCAATGACCACCTATGATTCATGCTCAATAAACAAACCACGCATGATAACCACGTTTCTGTCACATGTTTCTATCATAACATGCATAACATGTCATATTTATAACAAACAAAAACCATATTTGCTAAAGCTTCAAAAAATAATTACCTGTTATTATCCGTCCTGACCACGATGCATTACAAATATTGTAAGTCATGCTCTCCCAATTATTCCGACATTGAATGACTCGCATATTGCACAAGGCAGGCCAATCGGGATCACCACAGACTATATAGCTCTGCTGGTTCACGTTGAAAACTGTCCGTTATGCCGCAATTCTGAAAATCTTACAAAATATTTTTAAAAATGAAATGGCACAATTTTTGGAGGATGACTTTTACTATTTCATTGTATGATAGTAAAAGAGTAGTAGTAGTAGAGCTCTTAGTGAAGGGCTCGTCCGGGGAAGTACTACCACCATACCTATTTCTGCCGCCAAGCAGCTTGCTGTGTTTCGGTTTGAAGGGTGTGGGTGCCGGTGTAATTACAGGCGCATGAGGCTTAACGCCTGTATACCTCAGGTTGATGGACGCAGAGCGGTGTATTGCAGGTTACGTTCCTAACAAACTTGACCTACAAGGCAATGCTTTGTTATAGGCGATGGTAGCAACTTAAAATCAGGTGAGCCATATGCTTGTTCCATCATCAAATTGTATAAAAAAAAATTATATGGTATCAACAACAATCATAATGAAATGATGAGGTCTGCGCTGGCTAATTAAACATGCGATATAAAACTCCAAGGCGACATGTTGTTTTTATTCATCCTGAATGAGGACCAAATACGGAACGACCACTACAGATACTATGGAATAGAATCTTCTCCATACCTCAGCATCTTTTACTATGACAGGTGTTTGCATTTTTTTTCTTATCAAAAGGCCAAGTCCCATCCACTTATAAGCCATTCTATTTCTCTTATACAAAAGTAAATTTTCCGCAAGAGATATGTATTGTAATCGAAAGCTATGCTACTACTGCTTGTATACGATAAAATTGATCGTATACGAATGCGTAGGCTGATAATGGAATTTCACTCAATGTCCATCAGTAGATTTCTTCAGTCAAGCGTTGATGTGTCAATCTCAAAGCCAAAGAAACTAAAACTTACCCTCAATGCGCCACCAATTTTGTTTTTTAGTACATTGGCACTCTAAATTATAATACAAATAATAAAGTAAGTGTATGATTAAGCAAAGTTAACACTGCCGAGCATTTTAAAGTAACGGTTTGCCGAAAATCTGTAAAACTATGGGTATTTTTAACTCATGATATGGTGTCATGAGTTATTTTATCCTTACATTAAGGAAATTGCACTTCTATACTCAAAATCTATAAATAAAATCTGTATAAGTTACCAATCTTACACCAAAATAACCTACGATAATTTCAACATTTCAAAATCAAAACTCATAATTTCAAATTGTCAATTTATAATAGGTAATAACAATAATAGATCGTAAACAACATACCTACTTAAATCCCTCAACAAGTTTATAACGTGGGTTGCAACGAATAATACCAACAGTCAAAAGCTTAATATTTGCAGTTTAACATACAGAGAATCTTTAAATATAAATGAATGAAATATCCAGGAGATAAACAGTTTTCGATCCGATGTTTTACTTTTAAAAAAAAAAATGCGACATCCACCGAGATGGCGAACCACGTGGCCAGGAGCCATTTTTCACCTCAATTGACCACATGATTTTTAATACTAAAATTCCATCAACAAGATACAACCACCGACTAAAGTAGAATAATAAGTTTAAATATTTAACTTAGATTCAGCAGAGTGGCGTCTTCGGGTTGCAGGTAGTAAAGAGTTAAAGATTCTACTCGTATAACTGAAAACGACAATACGAAACTTACTTTACGGATTTCTTCACCATTCTTCGCTACGAGAAATACGCTGTATGAGTGGCTTAATAGTATTACTATTTCTTTTCGTTTCAAAAAGTAGACATCCAGGATCTAAATAGCATTTGTCAGTGATGTGATTAAGTACAAACAAATATTTCATGCCATTGGCATTTTACTTGACACCTCGCCTACCCAATATGCAGAACGACTTGATTGCTCATCGATACTAAATGTCGTCTGTTAGACATCTTGCGTCTCTTAAGAATTGGTAACCGTCTTTTGACGATCATTTATCTATAAATAAATAAAATACTGGTTTGACACAAACTTATTTAGTCCCAAACTAACCAAATAACTGATAGAATAATTCAATACTTTTTTATTGTTTTATGCAAATATTAATTCCGGGTGTTCTGGGTGTTTTCTATGTATAATAAAAAATATGTATGTATGTAATATATTTGTATTAAGTATATCAGTCATCTAGTACCCATAACACAAGCTCTGCTTAGCTTGGGGCTAGATGATGCTGTGTGGGTTGTCCAGCATTATAATTATTATTGTAAATACATACATAGATTTTAATATAACACCCAGACACGGAACAAACATTTATGTTCATCACGCAAATGTTTATTCTCGGTGGGGGAGAGTGTTAAATAATTATATAAATGCTTCTATATCATCATTGACAATCTTGTAACCTAATATTTGAAAAAACTTCTTGGTAAAAACCAGTAGATACTTACTTTTGAAGATTATTAAGTGGTAATATAATGTATAAAGTGGGCGAAACAATAAAACAAGTCTGGTAAAATTGTAATAAAAAATTCATACTTACCACCGCTACATTACATAATTCATACTAATCAACTTTATATATCATCTTTAGGAATCTGCCAGGCATTTCTTTTTATAATGCCAAGGTTTATGTAGGCAGCTATTTGTCAACTATCATTGTTACTCTTTATAATATCACATTAGTCTGTGTCACAATAACTTATGTACTTACCTATTTGAGTAGTCTCTTGCTTAACGTGTTTCGAAGATTCGTAACCGCTTTTGATTCTGAGGGGCTTGATGCTTATTATAATGTTTTAACAATAATCATAGCTTAATATTGGTGAGGCGATGTTTACCACTTAACATCAGGTGGGCCATCTGCTTGATCCATCAGCAAGTTGTATTACAAAAAACAACTGAATTAGCATTACTTTTAAGTAATATAGATTAAAACTAGAGTCGCAATAAGAGGGTACAACCCTAGGCGCCATTGTGAGAATGTGAGATTTTAATATTAATACTTAAAGTAATACTTCAGTAATAAATAATGTTGTATGAACGCTGGTACATTATAAGGCACACATTAATAAATCCAAGTTTTGATAGGTACGTATGTAGGTGATTATTCAAAGAACCTAACCTAGACTAGACTTCCGTCATGTCTGCTTTTTCAATAAGTTGAAACTATTTAAAACCAATCTATCGTTTTCAATTTGGATTATTGGTTTGAAATTATATTAACGGGATACCGTAATTCAGATTTCCGCGCGTACATTTTCAATCATATTTACTGTGGCAATAATTTTCTTACTTAATAATTTATAAATAAATGAACTCATGTACCCGAATTTCGCCGGAACCCACACCCTTCAAACCGGAACACAGCAAGCTGCTTGGCGGCAAAAATAGGCATGGTGATATAGTACTTTCTGTTTTTCCTGACCACTATAATCTGGATCTCTTTAAGGCAAGAGTGAATAGGTGTCTTCTAGACCGTCCCCTGCTTCATCGTCGGCTTCATCGTCATTTACCATCAGGTTAAATTTAAGCCAAAAGATAGTCAATTAACGGTAAAAAAAAAACTTTTTCGGACAAGCTCTTTACAAAGAGTTTTACTACTACTTAAATTACCTTGCTCATTTGGCACAGTGAATTCCTACACATTCTACCAACTCGGTCATTTCACTGTATCAACACATGAAGATCTTGACCCGCGTAATAAGCCCTTACGCCCTTCTATTACAGCCGCCCTCATTCAGAATGGCGCTATATCGCATCTAATGACAGCCTGTCGTTCGGAAGTGGACCAGCTGTATCATTCGAAGGTCACGTGATTAACAGGTGGATTGGTGGTTTGATAATAATAGTGAATTGTTGTGCTTTTGTGTTGGTTTCATTGATCTAAATTTTGTTGTGATTACTATCTGTTGGCAGCCTCATTGATACTTGTTAATGGGTGATATAAATAGTAGTTTTGTGCCAATGGAGATTTCAGATACCTACTAGGATAAATAAGGATAGAAAAATATTTATTTACACCACACAAAACCACACAAAAAACACACAGCAGGTATAAATTTGAAAAGTAAAGTGGTGAAAAAAGGCGTTTCTCTGCCAAGCAACGACCCGTAAACTACTAACGAACGCTCGTAGATAAGAAGAAAAAAAATTAACAATAATCTTTCTCAGGCCAAATAAATATAGTATGGACATTTAATACCGGGTATTTTTAAATTTAACTACATAAAAGGTTCATGTTTCAGTTTCTCGTGTTTAAGTATACTTACTTTGATGAAAAAATATATACAATTATTGACAAAAGTAGATTAACAATTTTAGTTATTGAATGTAGTTTTTCCTTGGATTTAATTAAGAATATTACAATTTCAATGCACAAATACGAATGTTCCTTGTTTTTGAAAAGACTTGAACTGAAGAGCCAGAATTGTTCATCTACTTTTGTCGCTGGCCGTGTTTACAAAGGTTACGTCACGTGTATAAATAAACCTTGCAACAGATGTGCCACAAGTCTATAATTTTAATCAAGCGTAATATTCCATTGAGATATTAACATACATGTCTTGATCACGAGGGCTACTATGCACGCTATGTACTTAAAAGTGTAAACCCAACATAAAAAATAGTTATAACACCAACCTATAAACACATGTGCATGTGTACATACACATATAATCATATAAAAATAAATTTATTACGGAATTGTTTTACATCAAAAGTAATATAAGATAAAGAAAAATAAGCTTGTTTTGTATTTGAATAATAATGGTAATTTTTGACGACCGATGTGGCGAGGCGGGCGAATGTCCGCCTGCGACGCACGATCGATTCCCGCCTTGGGATAAATGTTTGTACGATCTGCAAATATTTATTCCAGGTGTTCTGGGTATTTTCTATGTATAATAAAAATATGTAGGTATGTAATGTATTGTATTATGTATATCAGTCATCTAGTACCCATAACACAAGCTCTGCTTAGCTTGGGGCTAGATGATGCTGTGTAGATTGTCCAGCATTATTATTATTATTATTTTTGCGTTCAAAAAATAACTTTAAATCTTATGTTTTAACATAATGTCTCAATAAAATAACTATAAGGTGTAGAACTGTATTTTAATACCCGTTAAAACTTGTAATACCAATTAGATACACATTTGATCATCATACTCGTTGCATACAGACTTAATGCCTCTAGTAGTTATGAAATTGTTAAAATAGTGCGCATACGACGATGATTACTGCAATTTGTGCCGTTTGACTCGATATCAAAGTGGTCAAGATCTATCCAAGGTAGATTTATAGACACGTAACACAAGAGCTACTTATAGAAGGAAATAATTGATGTAGAACTGAAACTTAACTGGGTATCAGTAGGTACAGAGTGACAAAAGTAAATGAACAATTCAAGCTTTTAAAGTTCAAATATTTCGTAAGCTTAACTTTAGCTTTTAAAGAGGGAATAAATTAATGTTATATCAATAATTGTTAATCTACTTTTTTTACTGACTGATTTAACAATGGTTTTATTATATATTTAATAAAACATACATTACGATACAAGAACAAGTGTTGTTTGACAGAAGCGATTGCCTATTTACGGTTATTGCAGACCTTTTGCAAGTAACGTCGTCAAATACATACCATGAATATGTTTCTTAGCTTTATGTAAAGCCTTATAAAAATCTAATTTATAAACAGTACTTAAAACTTACTATTGCCATACCTCCCCAATAGTGACAGGTCTCATTTTAAGCAATATTTATCTAAATTTAAGTAGCGTTTATAAGTGTAATTTTTATCACCGTTCGAAAGTATGTATTTATAACGGGTAATACACATTATACACACTGAGTAAACTTGCTAGGGAGGGCGATACGACAGCCTTGTTCGAGTTCTCGTCACGATAAACATCACTCGATTATAGATTACGATGATATACATCGAGGTTCATATTCACCTAAGGATGTTATAAGCTGGTTTATTGTTTAACAGCTTTTAATTTAAAACAGATATTAAGAAGTTTTTAGATTTATGTTTTATTATTTTATTTGAAGTCTGAGTCAGTCGGAGATTTTTTAATATTCAACATACAATATGCGCAACCTCACAGCACAGCTAGTAGTAAGTCTGCCTTCCGTTCTGTATGATGTGGGCTAAACCAACGACAGCTGACTTTACTTTTTTTACTGACTAAAAATTATTTATTATAATTCATTTGAGATTGGCAAAATTGTCTGTAGAATGACGGACAGACGCCACAATAAAAAAAAAACCTTTTGACTTAGACATAAAAATCTTTCAATTTGACAATTGAGAGCGCTTGAACGCATTATTCTATGCTTGAACGTATCATAAAATTTCAAAAGCGTTAATTATCGCCCATCATTCTATACTCATATGAATGGATACATAAGTGCCCATTACATAAAACGAGTACCTGCATTGTGTACAGCCTCTTTAGGGTCAGAGCAGCGTTGAATCCTCAACGACAATGCTAACTGCTTTATTAACATAACTTGGATGTTAGAAGTGGAACATATGGAAGGTCGCGATAGATATAGCTTGGGGCGATAATCATTATTTTTATCACGTGTTTACTGATGGCTTAGAAGTTGTAGATACGTGGGATTGACGGGTTATACTACTTCTTCTAAAATCTGGTCCTAGGTTAGTACCTAGGTCCACATATTAGGCACTATTATGCACAGAGACGTAACAAATAAGCAGTTTCAAAATGGATGTGTCGTTACTGAGTATGGTTGTAAAATCAACAGAGCCAAGCGTAGACAAGATCAACTGATCACTTTCACTTGTCAAATATACTAACATACTTATTACCAACTAATTATGACGTGGGCGTTGTATTATAAAAATTAAATTTCTTAGAATGCGGTGACCAACGTGTGACGGTCGTTACAAGTGGTAAAATAAATAATAAATAGTTACACCCATTCACACAACACTCTCTAGCCCCAAACTAAGCGAAGCTTTGCTTTGTTGGGGGGTGGGGGAGAGGTCGTTTTTAGTTGAGTGCCCATAAGGAAACCAAATAGTTGAAAGAATACATACATTATTTTTTGTAAATAAATACTTAGAATATATATGTTCAACAAACATTTACCAACTACCTACAGCAATCAAACCCTTTGCCTTCAAATGGGACAATGAACAAAAACTGAATATTTTCCTGAACCAAACATGTAGTTGATAACTTCTATTTCTTTATTTAAAGATGTCTAATGGGGTAGTTATTGGTAAGTCCATCTACGACATTTAGCACATACCATCAATTTGCAGTAGCAAGAACTCGTGTTTCATATAAGACAAATAAGCCCATTTTTTGAATACTCATAAATCTACGCCCACCGCTACTTGACGGCAGTTATTTACGATCATCGCTTCAACCAGGGCTTAACTATAGGTACCTATTATTGAATGTTACGTAGGTATAGGATGTAATCCACTTGTCGCATCCGGTTTTATAATCACAAGGTAATATCAATAATTCTCGATATAGCAGTTATCAACTACATGTTTGGTAAAGGATAATGTCCAGTTTTTGCTCATTGTCCCATTTGAAGACAATGTGTCATAGATTGTAAACGACGTTAGTAGTGAAGCTCTTAGTGAAGGGCTCCACAGAAAATATCCATTGATGAATTTGGTTCCACTGTAATCCCTTGGTTTTATCGTCTAATAAATAAATAATACAGTTTATTTACAAAGAAAATAAACGTACAACTAATAGACGTATTTAAAATAGGCATACACAAAATTAAGAGCCGGTATGTTATAAAATAACACCTCGCAAGCAAAGTCGATGACATTTCCTCTAGTACTTCTACTAGAAAAGTCTCTTCTACGTAAAATCAGACAAAAGTTTTTTTTATTATACATAGAAAATACCCAGAACATCGATTATCTGATAATATTTACTTTTGGAGCTATCATTACTTTCGTAATCAAATTTAATAGCGCTATAAAACTATTAAACACATACCGTTGATTCAGAGAAATTGATTTTTAAAACATCTGTGGATATAATATTTGTAAACGAGCCAATTTAATTTTGCATCATTCTGCCTACATACTTGGTCGTTACAAACATGTTTGACGATGCGTAATTGAGCGAAATTACTAATCCATGCAAAGCGTTAAAACTAATGGCCTTACTTAAAAAAATATATCAAAAGATAACTAAAACTCTTGCTATCTCATATTATTGGGTAATGACAAACAGTGACATAATTTTTTTTAGCAATATTCAAATTTAAATACGAAGAAACAATAATAATTAGTTTGTAAGAATAAAAATTATATATTTTTTACAATACTTTTTTAGTCCTTAACAATTTACTCATGTTGCTTTAGAGTTTACTTAACTTTAGAATGATTCCAACCCCTGTTTCACATACAGTAGACATGTAATACATATAAATATAAATAACGTATCTTTTTTTTCTAACATACCTGTAACACAATGCCATCTAGCCCCAAACTATTATTTTTTTTTTTATTATATTTTTGCGGCTTTGGTATCACTGCGGCCATATGGCCTATAATTGTGATCGCCACTTGTTAGCCCCAAACTAAGTCAATTTTGTACTATGGAAAGTAGATAACTGATAGGATACGATCAAACATCTGTGTTCATCACACAAATGTTTGATCTTGGTGGGAATCGAACCAATAACCTACAATTAGAATACAAAGCTTCTGACCAACTGAGCCGTGGGGCTATGAATTGTACACTATTTTTGTCTATAATATGGTTTAGGTATGCAGGACATCTCTCTGTCTTACATATGACGTCATAGAGCATGAGACATGATTTCATAGGGGCATTTTCACTGTCTATAATATGTGTGCCAGCAATATCGACCAGTGTTGTCCTTAGCATTTCTCGAAACAATACGATAAATACAGAAAAATACCTTAACAACCTGCACCGCAAAACATCTTACGGCACGTTGTTATCCGCTATTCAATATTTATTAAGGGGAGGTATAATAAAATCCAACGGTCAGGTCTAGTGGTATTGTAGCTTTGATAAAAGCATGGACACCTACGTACAAACAAATGCGTTGGCGACCGCGGGACTACACTAGTCAAGATTGTAACAAGGAATATCGGTTTCGTACTTGCTAGAGGTCGGTTGGGGGTTTTATTCTGTAATTAAATGAGACAATTTATCTGGATGTCGCTTGTGTCAGCTAAAACAAGCCTGTACACGCAGGTACGTAAATAAGATGCAATTTGTTTTACGAATTTACGAACTGCAATTTTTATTTGTATAATTTCCCTATATTTTTTTTTATAACTGATAAGTGGATAGCAAACTGATTGATAATAATCACATCATTATGTAAAGTGCCCTGATTTTGACTTTTGACGACGATGACTACAAAAAAGAGAGTCCCGTTTTGAAAGTTATCGTAAGATTCTAGCGTAATAAACAATACAAAATGTAAAACATTTTGTCAATTTACTAAGTAAAATAATTGTTTTACATTTTCTCTTAGTAATCTGTGTAAAATTCCAGAAGTTACGTAAAGAAAAACAAGTTTTTTTATCAGGATCGGGATACTAACAGATTTCGGGATTTTTTTTATAAAACCATTACTATACCAACATACTGTAATCCATTAACCTTATTTCTTTAAATGCATATCCCGTAAAAGTCCTACATTGTCACTTTCGGAAAGCTCTATAGACAAACCATTTTAAAAATACTTTACAGAAATACCAAGTCCATAAAATAGATCGGGTGTAACGAAAGCCTCACACCTAGTACCGGAATAAGCTAGTCCCGTTGCGCGCAATCAAACAACGATTCATCATTTTAATACTGGACATGTCACCGCAAATCCGAATCTCCATTGCAAATGAAATACTCGACTTTAAACTACACTCTAATGGTGCACTATAAATTATAAGCATACTCGTTGTGTTATCTCAGTGCGTCTCTATAGTATTTCGTTGAGATTATACGCTGAATACATAATGGAAATGCATTATTCTGCTGTGGTATTGGTTAGAGAATCAAATGCTTCAGTCTTGTTACACTTAGCTTAGTTCAATGCAAAGATTTAAATTTATTCACCATGGTATTTATATAAATTATAAGAATTTATCGGTTTCAATATCCTACGAATGTCTTTTAATTGTAATCAGATAAACTCTCACCTGATTGGCCAGTGTAAGCTGTTACTGTTTAAAGATTCTTAGTTACACTAAGGGACGTTTTTTAGATATTGGAACCAAGCATAGGTAGGTATTTTAAAACAGACAGTTAAACACACATATACACACCCCCATACAAACCCTTAGTTAAATACGATAGATTAGCGAATAGCTTGGGCTAGAATATTTAGGACTCGGGGTCTTAACTAACGAAACTTTACTGTTTCATCTATATTAATGTAATAAGAGGAAAGATTTGATTGTTTGTTTGTTTGCATTGAATAGGCTCCGAAACTACTAGACTGATTCGAAAAATTCTTTCACCGTTGGGAAGCTACACTCTCTCCCCGGGTGATATAGGCTGTATTATATTTTCAAAAACTCAAACCCTTGCGAAACCGGGATGAACCACTATTCATTGATATAATTGGTTTTATAAATAAATTAAATCTGAAATATTAGACAAATATCAACGTTATATCAAAATAAACAGGTACTGTTATACCATGCAGATCAAGTTAAATTGAATCGAACAGCCAAGATTTTCAGAATCGTATTTCCAAGTACTGTACTAAACTTGAATAGCTTCATTTGTTAAACACTGTTTTCATTCCAGTAAGTACGGGTACTAAACGTAAAACAACGATGATCTTACGAAACGTGCAAGTAGTCGCGTGAAATCAAAATGTTGCAATTTGGCGCGTGCGGGTTTACGAGATGCGATTAATTAGAGCGAACCTGGTCGCAACCTCCGGCCAGGCTATAACTCACAATCAGTATTAATTGACGGTTTATCAATCCATCAACGTATTTAGTACTAGGCATCGCAAATGCCTCACAAACTGCGGCTAAAAATTAGCAACTATGTAGTTCATTTACTGAGGACATCTATTTTATAATAAATCTTACTAGCTGGTAATTGCTCCAAATCAGTAATAATTTTATCTGCGGACGCTGCTCACATAACTAATCGTTGGCAAATAAAATGCATGCAATGCAAGGTACGGTCAGAAAAAGTCCCGATTTCTGGCGGTTCCCACGCTGCGCGTCGCCCTCGTTCCCACAAGCAATCACATTTTACAAACATTAGCGTCATAAGTTCGCACATGCGTGCCAATCCTATCTGCCATTGGTCAAAATTGGTTTACAACTTATATAAAACGCGTACCTCAATACCTCGGATTCCGTTTTGATTGGTCCGTAGAGCCAAATGAATTATTTCACATCAACTCAAGCATCGACGAGTGTTCTGAATTCAAAGTGGGATAGGAACAGCTAACTCGAATAGTTTATTGGGCGACGACATCACCAGAATAATAATGAACATTGGAATTTACGACCGCAATCTTTTGACAGCCAAAGTGTTTGCCAATGTAGTCCTTTGCAAATGAATTCATAATTAAAAGCCTTACTAATCTGAGATAGCGATAGAAAACTTCTAAAATAAAGTATTTTATGAAAAGTCTGCAGCGCGAATGTCGGAAGACATAAATATTATAGAATATCGCATAAATAACGTACTCGAACGTATAGATAATATTCAATGAAGAAGCTTTAAATGACATGCCCCGATATAGGTGTAAGTAATGTGCGCTTAACATGAGGAGCTTGAGGGTTTTTCAATAAGCTAACATATAAAACATGTCATGATATGTCTTCGGACATAATCGATCCATTTAATATCAGAAGCCATTAGTTCTCATTCGGTGTTCATACAGCGAGTAATTTCATATCCTGCCATAAGACGACTTGCACGACGGTGTATTTCCTAAAACAGTGATGTGAAATAAATCAAAGATCGTGGTTGTCGATACGATGTCGTCTAAAAAAGTTGGCGGCGCGTGTGAATCAGCTCGACCTGCAATCGTGTGAGAGAATAACACGGGGAATGCACGCTGTCGATGCTAAGACACCAGATACACCCGTGGTGATTTTAATAGTACGCCAGCTGAGCTGAGATATGAGTCTGTGTACTCATTATGTTATGCATAATAGAGATATTTTTATGTGTGTCTCGGGCAATCCCAAAAACCCATCTCATTTCGACAAATGAAGACTTATCTCTATTTTTATTACCATGCCTATTTCTGCCGCCAAGCAGCTTCCGTGCTTCCTTGCAGCTGTGTTCCGGTTTGAAGGGTGTGGGTGCCGATGAAATAACAGGTACATAAAGTTTAGCACTTGTATGCCTCAGGTTGATGGATGTTTAGTTTATCTGTGGGTCTTTTGATTACAAATTTTAACATGTGCACTTTAAAATATCTCGTGTCAAGTATGACATTTCCCACTTTAAGCATCTTAGCCCGGCAGGATCCAGTTGGAACTAAATGGGAGGCTTAGTTGAAATCTAAACAACAGTTGCGATAAAAAACCAAATCGATACCAGCTTTGTAACAATGACAATTGACATTCTTTTGCGCTACTTTTGCAGGTTTGTCGTTTCGTTGTTTTTTCACGCAACGATTACCTCGGATAATTTTATTTATTTCATAGCTGCGTTGCGAAGGACCGGCTTCGTGACTACGCAGTATTGCGATCTGTAGAACGAGTCTAGTTTTTTATTATCTTATCGATACGGTGGCAACCACAGTGTGGTGCAATCTCCGCTCAGAGTTATTGTTATTGGACTCACGTTTTTCGATGACTTCTTTAGTTTCAACTTGCTCAATTTCAAACTATTGTAACAAATGCTGAGATAACTTTTTTTAATATTACTATAAACAGAACCTTCGTAGTTACTGAACTCATTAGGTACAGCATCAATTGTAAAACTACACGGATATTGAAACCTTGTAATTTTTCTCTACCACATTTGTCTTTTGACGTTTAAAAGATTCTTCCTCTTTTCCATTTCTGAGTTTAACACCAGCATTGCTCTAACGTCTAGTGTCAAGCATAGTGATACATTTAAACGTATTTCTACTTAGAATAAAGACAAACCGTACGTATCATCACTTAAATGCAAGAAGTCTTACCTGCGAGAATAAGTAATTGTATGTTACGGTTAGCGACCAAGCGGAACATCTACCATTGGCCGTAGAGTACAATGCTTTATACGTTATAGGTATACAAGAACCTATGCATGTATACATACCTGAATTTACTTATTTTGTGTTTTTAATTATATAATAACTCTTTTTATTAGTTATTTATCAGGATCGTACTTGGGTTTGGTTGTACAAATCCCAACAGGTGTAATTTAATTAAATTTCCTACAGACCTAGTCATTGCAATATTTCTAACCTACCACAGTAAATTTTATATGTTATCACTACTGCACATTGCTTTGTCTTATTTACGAAATTTAATTATTTGTTCTATGTTATGCCTTTTCAAATAATTCCCAGAGGTAGTTTCTAATTCCTAATAGAAAACGTCAAGCCATAACAATATGTGATACCCAAGCTAGAAAATAGGAACAGACAAAATAGCGACGTCTCATTTCTATTCAGCACTACAACCTGCATTATTATTGGCTGATAAATAAAACAATTTACTGACGGCATACTTTATCTGGCAACATAATATTAGAATAAGGTACGGTCGTGCGTAGTGGATCGAATTGTGGTAATTTATTATGTTTACATAACTAGTGGGTCGGACTGAGGCGTCGCCTATTTGGAATGCGTGAAAACCCACAAAACCGTGGAGGGAAGTGAAGTGTTTGATTCGAGTGGCTTCACTCGGCTTGGCGTCGGTCGCCTCTGCAGTTGGAGGTGAACGAATAAGCGATTCAAATGCTAATATATCACAAGGCGGTGCGGCGTGATGCTTCTCATTGGCCACGGTATTTACATTAACATACATAACCGTATTCGCTCCGCCTACCAAACACGTCACGGAGCTTCCGAACCTCGTTAATTACGAGTAATTAGTAGAACGTGACTCGTGATGCGTGCTAATGTGTTTCAACCGCTGCCAAAGAAACGTGCCAGTGTACTTACCAAGGTAGTTCAACTTGGCAATTTTTCTTGAGGGTCGACAGGTCAACTTGGTAGAGGCCTCACACAACTTCATCTGTTATTAGTACAACTTGCTAATACTCAAAGCTGTGTCGTGATTTCTCGGATTCTATCACAGAAGTCGTGCAAAATTTCTTAGTTTCAAACTACCTAAGTACTAAAAATAGACGTCGATCACTAGACCAACCTTTCCTGACTCATATGACACCACGACATGACATATTTTATTATGTTTAATCTTTGTTGTATATAGAAATTCGTTGCTAAACTTGGAAATAAAGTGAAAAATTATTAAGTAAGTTAAAGGTCACTCAACTAATCACTTGTCAATGTCGACTGTCCAGCATTATTATTATTATTATTATAAGCTTGCTTTGTTGGTTTGTCATAATGACTAAGCACAGCCCATACACTGAGCTTATTCTGAAGAAACATTTAAATCTAGGTAAAATTAGAACTTTACCGATAGTATCTCTATTACTTTTAATAAAATGTTGTTTTCTCGAGAGAATAAAACGAGTGAAATCTAGGGTAACTACTAGTTAATAATATCTATGATATTTACAAGTCATAAATTGTCCTGCCTTATCATTAAGTGCATTCGTGATTAGTTCCAGTGCATCATAATTGTTATGGAAACGTCTATTTCAAATCAAGAAGTAAGACAAAACAATTAAATAATAATAAAAAAATTTAACTGAAATTAGGTTTATATTTCCAAAAAATAGTGAGGCATACGCTGTGTCGAGACCCTTTTGCTGCTGTAGCACAAACCTACTGCTTATGTCCTTCTTTTTGTCTTTTTTTTCCACTTTTTGATCTGTTTTGTATGTGTATGTGTGTTTTTGTAGCAAATAAATGTATGTCTATGTCTTTGTCTAAAATATCTTATATCAAGCTGTTTACAGAATGTAAACAAAACTCGCCTTTCAGCAACTAATCCGACTGATAAATATTCCATTCTATTCCATCTCACCTGACCCCACGACCCGAGTGTCACTTCGCAAATCCACAATCTAATTTAAGCTCAAAGCATCCGCGTCTACGGAGCCCCACAGCGGAGTGTCATGATACAGGGTGTCACATCAAAAAATAAACTTGATACTAAGGTCTGATTTCACCAAACGTTTGTTTACCAAGCAATAACTAATAGGGCATCAAAACTAACAATACTGTGAATATGTGTATTTTGCTTCTTTCTTTTTTTTTTGCATTTTGTATTATATTTTTAGTTTTTGTACTCTTACTTACTATTATCTTTTCGCCACACACAATGTTTCACTGTCACTCATCAATGTAATAATACCGATCACTTACTGTAACTCGTTCTCCTGAGACCCAAGATACAGGCTTTTCGCCTAGTTTGGGCCTCGCCGTTAATCTACACATATCATACTCAAAATCATATCTTATAACTGTCTAATTGTTATCATGTGACTCTGTTTGGCAATAAATAAATATTCTATTCTATTCTATCTATCTATACTGATTATAAGAATCTTAGTCCTCACTGACATTAGACAACGCACAGCCTAAACCACTGGACGTAGAGACTTGATATTTTCAGGGTATATGTTTCTAAGTACGCAAAAGTGTACTAAGAAAGGAATTCCCGAAATTCAACCTCTAAACGGGGGTCGAGGTTTGTATGAAAATAACTTCACGCGGACGAGGTCGCGCGCGTTTCGCTAGTATTACATATTGCACTAGCAATACGTATGCATGGTTAGTTTGTTGTTGTAGATTGAGTAATCTTTTGGTAATTTTCTTCTATGGGACGTAAAATACATAATTATATTAGACGGTCTGTTACAGAAGTTATTCCTTTATTAGGGCATGATGGAACAGAATACAACCATAATTGTATGCCTAATGGTTAATTTTGTAATATTTTGTTGAAACCGTGGTGGCTTAAGATAACCAGCTTAGAATTGGGTCGAGGGGCAACTACTTCTTATCGTGGATGTTGTATGAGGCGCAGCAAAACTCAGGAGGTTTTGCTGCGCCTCATACAACTCATAGGTACTGAGCACCAATACTTCGTTCACCAATCCTACTAAGGGCGGTGACCATGTCAAATGTCGTCCAATTAGGGTAAGGCATATGTAGAATAGAATACGAGGATGACAAAGCTGTAATCGCTTCCTGATCAGAAAGTGTAATTTTTAAGTTGCCTAAGAAGCAAAATACCTAAATGTCATGACTAAAAAGCAAAATGCATAAGATTCAGGATACCTAAAACGGTAGTATGCCTAAAATGCAAATTGTATAAAATGTGAAACTTCATATGAAGTAAATAGTCTAAAATGGAATACACCTACATAGAAATATGACTAAATCTTGCGACTACGTATAGAGTTTTTAATTGATACCGGCCATTTGAGTTTGAAGCGTTTATTAATTTCATGAAAACAATAAAACGCAATGTCACTTGAACTAGGATTTAATCATTTAATCGACAGCCAAACCAAACGTTACCTACTTCATATTATCTGTTAGCTCACGATATGTTAAATGCAAATGATCATGTTCAGTTACTGGTTAACAGTTCAACCCATGAATATTTACACCCTGTAGAACCCGAGTCCACAATCCCCACAAATCATAGTATGCACGGGGCACACGATTTGACCAAATATGGCGGACGGACGTCGATACCAGGCCCTCGCTCTGCGGATTTATGTCTGCTGTTTTTGGTGCAAATTAGCGCGTGCGCACTCGTAGGCGTGAGCTAACAAATTTGTAAAAGCACTTTTACAACCTTGGATGGGCTAGGAACGTCGATAAATCGTAGACGTAGATTTGTCGCAATGAAGCTAATAAAAAAGTGCAACAACGCGATTTTTCTATAAAAAACTCAGGTCTTTTATGCCCAGACTCGGTAAATATCTCTTCAGATCTCTTAGAGCCTGCTAGTTAGTACCAACTCAAGACACTTTGGGGATGTCTAAGGGGGTAGTCAGAGGTACATCAAAGAATTACATTAGAATCATTTGTGATAGTATTCTATGCGTGTGTGGCACGTCCATTGCCGCTGCTAGTACTGCTATCCTTACGATGTTTCCCTCACCGTTTGAAAGGACCGGCAAAACCTACAAAACATTCAAGCGCACAAATATAAAAATCCTTTAGTTTACGACTTTAACATCAGAAGACGGGGTTGCTCTCACTGCTACCAGTACTCAACATAAAATATAATATGTATTTATATTAATAATAATAATAATAATGCTGGACGATCCACACAGCATCATCTAGCCCCAAGCTAAGCAGAGCTTGTGTTATGGGTACTAGATGACTGATATACTTAATACAATACTATATTACTTACATAGATATTTTTTTTTTTATTATACATAGAAAATACCCAGAACACCCGGAATAAATATTTGCAGATCGTACAAACATTTATCCCAGGGCGGGAATCGAACCCGCAACCTCTGCGTCGCAGGCAGACATTCGCCCGCCGCGCCACATCGGTCGGCGCCACCGGTATTCGTGTAACCATTTTCCTCTCGAAGGCTTTTCTTCGTGCACCCGGATTACTCCTACACTGAAATTAATCTTCCCAATCGCCTACGTTGATAGATTACACGACAAAAAAGGCACAATAAACTTAATCTATCATTACAAAATAAGTTGTAATAGCAAGTAAAACAAGATACTGTCTAACAATATTCGTATACTCTAAAAAAACAGTATTCGACGGTCGCTCTGGCACGTGATGGTTAAATTTTTTAATTTGTTGAATTTGTAGTATCATTGCTATCTTCAACTTGCAGCAAGCGTAAGCGTATGAAAGCTTACTCCGTAGTTTAGGTTAGTTTTGAGAACAATTCATGTATACGATGTGCCACAACAACAGCTAGGAAATGTACTAGTGTTGATGAATGATCGCAGGCGCAGCTTGTGCGTGACGATACGTGGGTGATAGGCGCAGGCGATCGATCATACGAATGAAGTCGTCCAATCTATCGGTCGAGATTATCGGACATTATTTTTGTAATAACGCCTATCTGTTCTGGTACTACGTGGGCTGAAGCATGGATAGAAAGGCACCGAGCGTTTCGCGGTACAAGCTCCTTTGGTTTATAATTTTAAACCATGTTACTGCACGAAGGAACATAAATTATAACAAAAAGATTGGTCCAATTTACAACGTATTGATACAAAAGACTTGTCATATCGCTTGTCCAATTACAGAAATCGATTACAAAAGTTCCGGCCTCGTAACTTCCACAAAAGCTCATAACAACTTGGGATGCAATATTTTATCGCTTCAATGAGTTTGTTAATAATTCGCTAAAAAAAACATCTCAGTTTCGGTAGCAAGTGCTCCAGTTTCGATGTCGCAAGCCGTGGGCGTGCGTCGAGCGTAGGATCGGCCACCCCCGCCGACCGGCGCTTGCGCAACCCGTTAGCATACTAGCACGCTCGATGAGGGCAAAGTTGATCAATGCGACGAGAAATGTACGAGCATGACACTTGATAGACAGCAATCAACTAGAATATTTTCATTTATCGTAATTTATTAGCAGAAGTAACTCTTCATAACAATACAAGGTTATAATGATTAAGGGTGCACGATGATCCAATTCGAAGGTCATGGGTTTCCATGGTCTCACTGGTCACCTAGGCCATACATATGATCCAAAATTTGAAAGCAAAACTTACTCATATCCTTTTAGGTTTGACTGAATAGGATAAAAAATTTCTGAGATTAACGTAGAACTGTTTGTTGCAGGTCGGTGGCGCACGAGCCCGATGAGCGCGTGCGCGGCGGCCGTCATGCGCGAGAAGCACGCGGCGCCGCGCCGCCTCGCCTCCCCGCCGACGTCACCGCACGACCACCACTCCAGCCCGCTAGGCTCTCCGCGTGCCGATGAACCCCTTGATCTGCGAGTCACGCACAAGCGACCTCAACGCCTGGAAGATGAAAACTGCAACTTGATTGTGCCGTCACCACCGCCACACCCGACGCATCCAACGCACCCTGCGCACCCAGCGCACCCCGCGCTACTACAGTTCTGTCGGAGACTACCGTTGGCACTACCAGCTTCCTTCGGCCGTTACCCGTTCTTACCAGCCGCGGCAGCGACACTCCTCGCCCCCGGAGCTCCTAGAGCTCCCGCCGTGCCTCAGAACCCTGGCGCTCCACGAGCACGCGACCGCTACACCTGCTCTTACTGTGGTAAAGCGTTCCCCCGCAGTGCGAACCTCACGAGGCATTTACGTACTCACACGGGAGAGCAACCCTACCGTTGTAAATACTGCGAGCGGTCGTTCTCGATATCATCGAACCTGCAGCGGCACGTGAGAAATATCCACAATAAGGAGAGGCCGTTTCGGTGTCGTTACTGCGACCGTTGTTTTGGGCAGCAGACTAATTTAGATCGGCACCTGAAAAAGCACGAGGCGGAGAATGGGGATGATACCCGTCGAAGGTCTCCGGATGAGACATATTTCGAGGAAATCAGATCTTTCATGGGGCGCGTGGCTCCCGGACGCCGCGCTACTGCCGCCGCCAGCCCCGCCGACCACACTTGATAAAGCCGTTCAGACCGCATTCCCGCTACGATAATCTGGTCGATGCATCCAAATGACTTTCGTGTATATTGGACGTTGTGAGTTCGTGCTTGTTTTGTGTAAAATCATTAAACTGAGTGTTGCGTCATCTATGTAAAATAATATAATATTAGATACTAGTGCATTTTGTCTAATTACCGGAAAACTGAAATAAACAAGTCCATAGTAATTTCCAATAAGAAGTGCCTTTCAAATATATTAAACAAATTACAAATTTCTTGAACACAATATATAAATACAATATATAAATAATATATTGTTCGTTGACACAAACAAGTGTAACAAATTATTATAATTGCCAGCACGTCGGCTATTAGATGTACGTTAATTTGTATTATAAATAAAGTGATATTGCAATCTTGTGTACTTAATGTAAATACTGAAAGTTGTGTTAGAGAATGTACCGAATTTCAAATACCGATAAAATAAATGTTATAGAGTTATATTCCTTGTCATAACTAGACAATTAATGTAAGTGTTCAGAGTGTTCGCTATTTTTAGAATTATGCTATGGTAAAAAATACTGTATGAATGTATATATAAGGTCTATTTCTTATGTTATGTTACTTGTAAATTTTGCTTTATTCGATATAATATAATTAGTATTATTAGTCTGAGAGGAAACGCCGGTTACCAATATAAAAATATAACTTGTTGCTTATTGAAGATTATTATAAATATTTCTTTATAAAATGTTAGAAAAGTGGTTTAAAATTATCTAAATACACAAAAATTATATGTCTTATATTATACAATGTTGCGTAAATTATTATCGTTTTGGGCAAAGATCACGTTTTGTGTCACAAATATTGCCCCTTTGTTAAGTTTCAAAATATTACGCAAATAGAATATTATTCTAATATTGAGATTTTAGATATAAAACAGGCATCTAGAGATTGTAAAACATTCTTCCAAAATTTTATTGTATGATAAGAAAAAATTTAAATCTGTGATTTAATTTATTGCTGGCTTTATTGGATACTTTTGATACATTATAAATCTCTCAAAGACCTAATCTAAACGTTCCTGTAAGTATAAATAAATCTTTATCGTTGTTGCGGATGCTTATTTTTCTGATTTGGATCATTGAAATAGGAATCACATTGCCAAGGTAACAACTTATTCCAGTTACTTCTTTTAAGAATTTTTTTCGTTGAAATCTCAACCATTTTACTAAAACAATTGCTCACACACTACTATTTTACCAAATGGTTGTTTACATTGTGCTTTTAACCAATCAGGTTACTTTGACCTTTGATTAGTATGTTAATAACCCTTTATCACACGGTTACTTCATCCATCATCCTTATCAGCCTGTAGAAGTCCACTGCTGGACACGGTTACTTAACGTTACTATTTTCATGTGTTCTCTTTGTTATTCTCTTTTGTACCAAAATAATGTGAGCTTACAAAAAACTGTCATCACAAGTTAGAGATACGTCCTGTATTTTTATATTTTTGATACCTATTAGTCGTTCTAAGGTCACTGATTACCTTGTCAAAATAAAATAAATAATAATAAACTTAATGTGCAATTTTATTTCTTCCCATGTTAGATACTAAAAACTTTTCAATCTTAAAGGACATTTATAGTGCATTAATAAAGCTACAGCGTATTTTTAAAAAACGGAATTATAATAAATAGTTTTTTCGATTAAACCCTAGTCAGAACAGTGCAGAGCTTTTCATAAAAATTTTGAGCATGACAGCAGCGCAGTTGAGCTACAGAAAAGAAAAGCGTTAGCTACTTACTCCCTTAAACAATAGTAAAGCCTTTGAAGTCTCTGAAACCATGTCTTGGCCCAAATGTCATTAACCGAAGTTTGCAGAGCCCAAAAGGTTACAGCAGTTTTAGACGGCTTTGTCTGCTTTAGTCTTAGTGGTCGGATCTTTGCAATCTTCACGTTTAAATCATATCCAGCAGCAACAGGCATCATTAACAAGTACTGAGGTTGAAACCGTTCAGCACCGTCTTATAATCGAAGGAAGCCGCGGGCAGCGCGCTGCTCACGAACGTTTGACTGCGTTTACCAAGTAAACAGGTTACCTGCGACAATTTGAAGATTCAAGTTTCTATGGACTAATTTTCGACCATGATGAAGTATGTGAAATAAGTGTTCTTTGCCCAGTTATATAATGTACAAGCAGGCAAGCGACATCACGAGTCGATAGTAATTCGAACCCTCATACATACAGTACTTATAAAGTTGCAGGTGCTGATAACCTGTTTCCTCTTTGAATTATGGTCTCACGAACGTTTCGATATGATTATGCTTTATTGCCATTAATTTGCGACAAGGAAACCGCCCAGAACTAGCCAACTATAATGTATATCCTACAGATTGGACGGCCATGTTGGCATTGCTATTATTTTATTGTAAGTACATGATGGAATAAATAACTGTGTGATTTATAATCATCATGTGATTTTATAGTTAAGTTAATTAAGTAGCGCAGCTTAATAAATAATGTACTTTGTAACAACACCACCATTTTATATTATGTTTTAAAAACAGGTAAGTTATTTAAGTTTGGCAAGAGATTATCAGGAATATTTTGAGTTTGATGCATTACATCATTTACATCGTTTATAAGCAATAAAAAAATGGGAGCATTTTATCTATGCATGGTTTTAAAATTAGATTGAATATGTTTTTCAGATCTCTCAAGTGTATAGGAGGCCTAAATCAAAAGCACTATCACTGTATCTTTCATGATCAAAAATTCTAATTATTTAGCAGACAAGACAGTGACTTACAAAATCAAAGCCATTATTTTGTTTTGCTACCGAGCGATCTTATCAAACAAGGCCTAAGCAACAATCCAACTGACCTTTGGCCATCAATAAAATAAATTGGGTTACGCTATGCCCGCCCAAACCGAAATAATTACCACAGTTAATGAATAAGACGTTATCAGAACATAGAATCTTGTTTTTGACCGTCGATATTGTAACCGAGAATTAGAAAGGTGGTTGAAGGACAGACATTGAAATGTTTTTTCCTTTATTTTTGTATGCAAAAGTTAGAGCAGGCTTTTTGTAATGTAAGACGCAGACATAGGCGCGGAAAGTGGATAGTTTGGTTAATAGTGTATCCATTGTGAATACTAAAGCTCGGCAAAAACGGTATCACTTGGTAGCTGGTCCAAGTTATAAGCAAAATATGCACTGAACGCAGAACGCAGGCCATTCAAACAATAAAGTAGTATGCTGGTTGGCTTAATTGTTTAATTTTAGTATGTGTCAAGCTTGTTGAAGTTATGTGTACAGTCAGTGTACGAGTATACTATGTTAAAATATAAAAAAATCATATTTTATTATTGAACAATATTAAAACATGAATGCTAGATACAGGCGAACCTACCGTGAAACGGTCAGACGAAGTACATTCATGAAAACTCACCATTTAATTTTCTTAAACGGCTAGACACAAATAGAGCAGTTATATAATCTCATGCTTCTTATAGTCTTATTTATAAAGTGCGTAAAAGTGTTATTGGAGACCTCAGTGGTAATAGTCTAGTAACATAGACCATGGCTAAAAAGTGCCATAGCAGGGTGGGGCAGGTTGCACAACGATGGACCGCGCGCGCTCGTTACGGCACGCGTGCGCCACTGTTGCGTTGCAATATTTATTGCTTATTGAAAAACAACTATGAGGCTAGCACTAGTTTGGGCCCATTGGATTGCTAAAAAAGTTCCAAGCGTAGCACTTTGCAGTCCGTGATTCTATATTGCTTATTGAAAAATCACCAATCTGCCTGCAATCGTAGACATTATAGCTATGCTATGACTAGCTTCAAAGCTCAGTTGTTAGTAGCTCTGCTTTCTGCGCTGTGCAGGCTTCTGTTTGATTCCCATCAAAGACAAATGTATTTTGTATGATGACGGAACATGGATTTTATTTCTGTCTAAGTAATTACAATGATACCATAAGTATGATTTGTACAAAATCGATCAAGTCACCAACATATTGGTAAATATATATTTTAAAATGTAGATTGAAATGCTGTAATATTGTGCTATGCTCTGTACTGCGGTTGTCAACCGTTTTTTGTTATCCGCAATTGGCACAATAATTGGCTCGCGATAAAAACCTCTAAGGGGTAGCCAAACGAAAAAAACACTTATTTGACTTTGTAAAACATGAATCGTTATTGCTTTCCAATTATCACCAAAAAAAATAGTTGTATTATAATAAAATTTAGGAGTTGTAAAAGAAACAGTACAAGAAGTTAAGCGATGTTATTTGAATATTAGGTACTTGTATTTTTTAGGGATAAAAAATACCCTTTAAAGTCTTACAACTTGAAATACTTTTTTGAATCTGGAATGGTAAAGTGTAGTCCTAATGAGGCTTTAAATATAATCCTGTAAAACTTTTACACCCAATTGTTCGCTTGTAACAGACATTGCGTGTTTTAAGATTTTAACGATTATTTCAAGAAACGAATATTACAAAATCTAGGGCTGGCGTGCACTGATAACGCCCTACCTTTCTTGCCCATTCTATTATCATAAAATTTAATTTATATTCGCTTTGTAGAGACAACTAGAACAATATTTCTAACGACATACCTATTTGTGGCAAATCTCTTTTGCAACCTGCTAAAACAGATTCTAAGTTTATCAGTTCAATAAACATTAAAAATTGCATAGAAATACAAGAGTAAACGAGCATGAAACTATAGAGTTTAAATCTAAATTTAAGGTTTCTTAGATGAAAAGAGATACTTCGTTTACTGGTGAGAGACGTTCTATAAAAATAATAAATGTATCTGTCCTGACTGACAGCCTATACCGTTGCTTGTAGAGTTGAGATTATTAGGTTATTCCTAAAGATGGAGGGAGAGCCTCCAGCCTCTCGTGGCTGGTTTGCGGACACCATTAGAAAACCTTTATTTCCCAACGCTTTTGAAGTAAAACTTCTAATGCGACTTCCAACAAAGTTGCGTTAAACGTTTAACGCTGCCATAGAAGGGGTATGAATGCACTTTTCTTTCTCTCTTTCTCTCATAGCTTAGCATTTCATATATTAAAGAAGTTTTACTTCAGTCGTGTGGTCTAAAGCACACTCGTTTTTTGGTTTTACGATCTACGGCTTGCATTTTGCTACTTCTACTAGCACTTCGGCTTGGTATAATTTTAGTATAATATCGACACCGAGACACCTAACTTTTACTGTTGTTCAGAAACTCTGCTTTTGATACAATTGACTCCTGCAATTAGAGCAGACACGATGTAATCATCGAAACCACTTGTCGCATGTCTGTGGTCAGTTGCGTGATTTTTAAGAACGAATTCTGTGATGGTGACTTGATACTGGAACGTGGATGTAGTCACAAATGGAAATACCTTTAAAAATTATTTGATAACACAGTAAATTATATTTTTATAAGCTGGGAATTGCTATTTTAAAATTCTTGGGCTAAACGAACATTTTAAAAAATTAACTCGTTACCTGCGCCCGGCGATTGCGGCGCAGTCGGCAAGACACTTCTGAGCCACATTGTAAGCACTATGTCACTTCCATTTCGAATATCTCGTTGTAAGGTATGGTGACCGATCCATCAGCGCTGCCCAGCGAGGTGGCTAATTAACGGAGAGCAAGGTCGGTGATGAAACTGGCACCCACTTGTTCATAAACAAAAATATAACGCAATAGCACTTTACTGCCTCTTTAAGTTGTATGTATTTCATTACTGTTTAAGTTTACATTACCTCTCATTGGTGCTTACGGCCCATGAGGTAATGTAGATGACTAAGGGAAGGCACCAGCAGCATCTTCAGAGTACTAAGCACCGACACTGCGATAACCAATCTGCGTGATTGTTATGGCCAACCTCCCAAATATGGAGGAGGCTTTGTCCAGCAGTGGACTTACGTAAGCTGAAAAAAAAAATATTATTACTTTAATTATAATACTCCTATGTTACAAAGCAAACTTTCATCAAACTTACTGAAAACTTACTTCTAGAAAGTAAGACTTGGCGTTTTACGCAATACTATTATACACAGTGTAATAGGACTACTCTCAAAAACTTTGAGACACTGAAGTATCTATTAATAAATTCAAGTATTTATTAATAAAAATCACGATGAAAAAATCAGCTGGCCCATATATTTTACCCAAGTAGATATTGAATTTTGAATGGAAAAGCTGTTTTTTTATTACACTCAGTATAATAATGTTCTAAATATTTGCTTACATTATTTCTAATACCCTGGCTTGAATAGACCCATTAATGAGTGCATTTTCTTTCCCACATATCATATCCCTGCCAGTTATGGACCGGCCCACCTTTGGTCAGGACCTCATGCCTCGAGGAGATATTTTGATGAGGACGCGATAAATTAATTATAGAGTCGCATGAACACTAATAAACTGGCAAACTTGCTTATCGATATCTAGGGCTAGATATAGACTCGGTAATGATCGGTTACGTGGTGTTACTGTGCAAGAGATAATGGCACAGTTATATGCTAGATCTGCCGAGTCTACCTGAATTTTTTTACAATTGAATTGAATTATATGCCAACCAAGATCTGGCTCGCGGCATCATGAAGCGACCGTACCAAATGCTCGCCACTTGCAGTTACTTCGTCCAGTGTCGTTTTAGTGCTGATGAATAAGATGTGTAATAATAATTAATAATATGCTTCATCATCATCATCATCAGCCTGTAGAACTCCACTGCTGGACATAGGCTTCTCCCATATGTTTCCAGGACGAATGATTTTAAGCTCTTTCCATCCACAGACTTCCCGCGATCCTAACAATGTCGTCAGTCCATCGGATAGGAGGGCGTAAATTTTTACTACGACTTGCTGCTGGAACAAGCAGATGGCTCAGCGGATTAAGTGGTTACCATCACCAAGCGTTGCCTTGCCGATGACATTTGTTAGGTACGTGCCACCCGATGCTTGAGGTATATGTTATTTTACCTAAGCTCGTTTTAATTTAATACATACCTTGTGCAAACATACCTTGGGCTCCTTCACTAGTAGGAACACGGAACTTTAATGACACATCCGATTTGGGCACGCTCTTTTATACGGCAGTAAATTTTACTGCAAGTTCAAAGTATAAAGATTTTCTACTAACATTTTTGCTACTAATAAACATTTAAGAAGTATTTGTTTACAGCCACTATGGACTATTTGTATAACATAAAATAACCTGTTAACTAAACCCATTACTATTTAGTATTGATATTATATTCAGGTGGATTGTGCAGCGCAAAACTAGCTCTACCTCAGCATAAGCAAGTTTCTTGCCGGATTCACCTAGATTTAAGACGTTTCAAGATGATCCCTGCGGATTTTACTAACTAAATGCTTTTTGACTTGACTTGATAACTTGATTGGTCTTCAGCCAACACGCATTTATTTCCAGATCATCAAACTGAAGTATAATAAACTAGAAAAAAATGTTTGCATTAAAAACTGGACGATAAAAAAGGTCATCAAGCATTTACAAAAGAGGCACAGTAGCTATTGCAGCATACGTTTTCAGCACATGTTTTCAGAAGTGCCAAACTGAGAAGCGGTTGCAAATATAGAATTAGGACTAAATTGTTGCAAACATACGCTTATTGAACATTAGTCAGTTTTTGCTAGAAATCCCGCTATAACTGATTTTTGGGTGGAATATGTAGACGGCCAGTGTTTTGTCGATCTGTCAAAAGGAAGTAGCATAAACAAAAAGTTTTAAATAGTTTTATCTAAAAGGCTGCAATCTCAGACAAATCGGGTCAGGCGACGCTTGCGGTCATCCCAAAATCTGCCCAAAATACTGTAAAATAATAACTTCATGTGGTCAATGAAAAATAGGATATTTAAATTATAATAAATAGCAATACTAAGGTTTTTATTCGATCCGGTCAGGTCACTAACCTAACCTAACACAAATCAAAATTAAAACTTACATACTTTATAATGTATTTAAGGATTACAAGAACAAAGAGTTTCGTAGGAAAATAAATCATGGCGTTTTTATGTTTGCACAGTAAAGCCTGGTGCTTGTGGATAATATAATTTAATAATTAAGCAGGAAGTTCAATAAATTCTGAAATCTACACCAATAACGTCAAACAACAGTTTACGATATAAATAACTTAGTGGTGTCCATAACAAGTTCAAATTATGTGATAACACGATCTCTGTGGCTTATTAAAAGATTTTGAGGTTCATAAATTTTAATAAACAAATTAGGTTTCGGCCCGAGGCCCCGCCGCCGTCATTATCGGAATAAACTTGAACAAATTCCATTATCGAGACCATAGCTCAAGAATATTAAAAGCTGGTTCAAGCTGATAAAACAATATTTTCTAGTAGGTAGTGCAAGTTTGAATAATATTTTGATCAGTTGAACTATCTTATGATCGCTTGCAACGAACGGTCTGTAGATAGCTCAACTGTTTCATATGTATTTTGTACATACCAATTAAAAATACTTGTATTAGCTGTAATCTTCTTTGTTAATAAAAAAATACTCCAAATTTTATTAGTAAATTAAAAAAATAGTGCTGAATGCGCATACGTCTTTTTTTATGCAACTTGTTGATGCAAATGGTCTTATTACACCCGGTATAGGTAAGTCCTATCAGCGACCATTGTCTGTTATAGTTCTGGCATAGAATAGAACCCCTCTATCACCGTGAGGTGTTAAGTGATAGGTGATAGGAACCCTGAGTAAAGCACCAAGGAATGGCTAGCCTGAGTAGAGTACATAAAACCAATAAAAATATAGTAAGGTAGCAGTTTGAAGGAACATTGCAGCCACCATACCTTCTGCCAAGTGAGGTAACTACGGCAGTCGCTCTAATTATATGGCACAGGTCTTTGTTCAGCTATTAGCTCATTTGGACTAATAATTAAAATGATAAATAAATAAATAATTAGCAAAAAATAAAAAGTATTTTGTATTGATCGGTGACCTGTTTGTAATGTAGACGATTTATCACAACTCGTCAAATCTACTGTATATGAAACTGAGGGCGTGAACCAGCTTTTAGAGTATAGCCCGGCTTAAACGTGGCATCGATCGTTTTCAAGCATCATTTTAAAGCATTACCGATCGCGTAACTCACTCTACGACGAAGTGGGACGAAATGTCGATAAGTGGGACGATATATCGATAATAAGCAGCGAGTATCGATAATTGCACGGAAGCTGAGCGTCACCATTGTGCATAATACCATCCAGTATTACTAAATTATACAGTACGCTCTTGGTGCCTGCCGACGTCAACCGGTCCTCTACTTCAGAGTTCCTTTTGACGAAAAACCAAACCAAAAAAATTTTACTGTAATATAAAGTTTACTATTTGTGGAATACAGGATGTGTGTTTAAAATGGGCTGTGTACAATATGTCTTTCTCACTGCAACTTCTTATTTTATAGATATCTGTCACTTTTTAATTCGACCCAACTTGTTTTGTCCTACTTTAAATAGTTTGACGGAGATGAAATATTGACTCCTTCTATCTTACGACTACAAAATTACATTACTTACATAGCAGCGTTAATATTGTTATATTTTATTCACCTCACTAAGTTTGATTGTTACCACCCTGGAGCTTCATATTATTATATTTATTATTCTTCATTTATTTTACATGATTTTCAAAAATGGTTACACGAAGCGCCAAAAAACGGTAGGACCCAAGCTATAAAATTCTTGTCTGTTTTTCTAAGCTTGGTCTTGAGGAATTACCTAGATTTACCTAGTTACAAGATTATTCTAAGTGATCACTTTGATTCTATTGAATAGTTAAACATAAACATAATTTATTTCCAATCTTGAATGGTACATATTTAGCTTAAAACTTCCTTCCTAGAATAAAGCTACTTAGATCTAGATTTTGGAATAGCTACTTAAAAGGTATATACTCTTAGTCAGTGTAACTACGAATAATTTTGTCTGGAACAAATAGGTAGATAGTAACAAAAAATCATACCCTCCGTGCTAGATTTAACTGTGAAATAGTTAGTAAAAGTGAATAGTTCTACTTTGACTTTACCTTTAAACGAAAATTATAAAGTAGACTGAATGGCGATGCTAATTCTATATGTACGGAACCAGATTGCAGCAATCTAGATATTCAGACAGGTCGAGTCGTCACGTCTCATGCATTATAAATTCAGCGCGGGCGCAACCTGTTTTTCCGTTTCGGTCCATTATTATTACCTTCAACTTTTTAATGACGTCTAGAGCTAATCTGCAAACCTGTGAACTGCTTATTAGCGAATATTTTTGTTATAAAAAATGAGATTTAAAACGCAACTATGCTTATGGTGGCCATTTTGGGTAATAGAAGTTACAGCTGGATATCCAGTATATACTGTGATTGTGTAACAAGACGGTTATTTCAAGCGTCGTTAGATGGACTGTGGGTTTCAATAAAAAATGACTTATGTGAGTTTACAAAAAAGGACGTTAAAAACAACTCCACGACTTTAAATCCTCAAGCACGGTAGATATCCCGCCTAAAGTATCTTAGTACAAAGTAGTTTCGACTCAAAATTCTTTCAGGATGTCTTCCCAATTAGACATCCTTAAAGAGGGACACGAGTCAAAGATATGTCCAAATAATAGAAATTAAGATTCTTCAAAATGTGTTTTTTCTTATAACTCAATTTTATATCATTATTTATAGACTTTGGTGATCGTTGGCTATAAGATTGATTATAATAATTATGGCAAAACACTTAATTTTAATATTAATTTTAAGATTATTCTAATAAACCATTGTGAAAATTAATATACAGACATAATATTATCTCCTATTAGGAATTTTAAAACATGGTTAATGATTTTCGATTTTATGTTGAGACTCTTAGTTTGTCTTAGTTACTTATTTTTATTTTTTCATTAATTTATTTATTGAAATCGTAATATTTAGCCAAAGTAAACTAACGCTTCATAGTATGACATCGGCCGGTGGGGACATAAGGAATTTCGGGTTTTGCTACTATCGTTATAAAATTCAGTATGCGACTCAGTGCAGATTCGTTGGTGGCTCTGTAGTTACCCCACAGGCGGTAACAATAACGGAACAGCGCTCCCGAAAACAGGCTGGAAGTTAAACAAGAGCAGATTCCGTAGTAATGAGGTGCCTCTCGGAAGAGGATGCTCCGAATTGCGCCGACACCGGTCCGTAAGCTCGCGGGGCTAATTAGGGACCATGCACGATATATTCCGTTGGAAGAAATTTCAAGCGTTTCGGTTCAAATTATATTATGCGTGGAAAAAGTAGCTTTGGATTATTCAGATTGTTTTAAATTTTTGTGTGCTTTTAGGTGACTTTAAGCAGGGACTTGAAACCCCATACATGTAGAAAGATAAAAATCATTACTATCAGTCAGATTTATATAGTTCTGGCATAGAATATTATCCTTATCCTTTCGTGGAGAGAAGTTTTTTTTAACGCTGCTGCTGTCGGATCAAACATAAGTATGGCATACCTGATGTTAAGTGTTAACCAACATCGTTCTCGTATACCGTATACCGTTATCGTTATAAATATCGTTATCGTTGTCGTTGTCGTTGTCGTTGTCGTTGTCGTTGTCGTTGTCGTTGTCGTTGTCGTTGTCGTTGTCGTTGTCGTTGTCGTTGTCGTTGTCATTGTCGTTGTCGTTGTCGTTGTCGTTGTCGTTGTCGTTGTCGTTGTCGTTGTCGTTATCATTGTCGTTGTCGTTGTTTACGTTTACGATAGCGATAACGATAACGATAACGATAACGATAACGATAACGATAACGATAACGATAACGATAACGATAACGATAACGATAACGATAACGATAACGATAACGATAACGATAACGATAACGATAACGATAACGATAACGATAACGATAACGATAACGATAACGATAACGATAACGATAACGATAACGATAACGATAACGATAACGGTATACGGTATACGGTTATCGACAACGACGACGACGACGACGACGACGACGACGACGACGACGACGACGACGACGACGACAACGACAACGACAATGACAACGACAACGACAACGACAAAGGCAACGACAACGTTATCGTTATCATTATCATTATCGTTATCGATATCGATAACCGTATACCGTATACCGTATACTACTGTTCTGTGTACTGTGTACTACATCTGTATGTCTCGTCACGGCTTCAACCTAGTTAAGACACTGCTGGCGATATGTCTCTTCTTCCATATTTGGGAGAGTTTGCACTACTCTTAGCTGGCAAATTAGTGACTGCACTGTTGGGATTAAGTACGCAGATCATGAAACTCTTACGAAATTCATGAAAGGTATTAGAGTAGTTCTAATCTAAGCCAAGACCCTTGCAGTCACTGTAAAAATAAAAGAAAATAGCATCACGGCTTTAATCCCCAAGCACGGTAGATATCCCCTCCGATCTCTTAGTATCAAGTACCTAATCGATATTTTTTTGAGCATTTTGTTTGTGAGCATTGCGCACATACATTTTTCGAACGGAAAAATCCATAGATGTACAACCAGATTTGAACCCATGGCATCGCGTCAGGTTCAAAAGGCGGGGTCACTCCTACTAGACCACCGGTGCTCTCACAAACTCAGCCACTGTAAATACGAGAAAAATTTAGAGCAGGTGGAGTTTGTGTGAGATACAGAGATGATGAAACAAAATATCATATCACAGACCGACACACAGGTAATTAATATGTCACTGAGCTGGATTATTTAAGAATTATTATGTTAGAAACAATATAACCCGCGCAATTATGAAATTAACTTCCCTATGTTTACCTCGCAGACCACTTATGTACTAAACTCAACTAGCATATCTGCTAGGAAGTCCTATGACAGTTACAAGATAACATTCCTATAAGTAGTATTTACTCAAATGGGTATTTATTACATTAAATATTATAACCATGTTTGTTTGTTTGAGCTTTTGTAGTTTGGACAAAAGTCAATAAACTGGCCTCACGGAGTTGTTAATTCTTACTACGGTGCTGCAGGTTATGGATTCGGTTCTCACCCAAGACAAATATTTTTGTCCCCAGCGGTTGTCGTATATAGCCTGCCCATTGCCACTTCAACTTGGTGATTCTGAGAGCTATGTCGGTGACCTTGATTAACGTTACGCCAATACTATTAGTACTTACCAGAGTAAGTATTTATGTATTCTATCAGCCATCAGGTCAAAGACTTCGCTTTGTTTTGGGCTAGATGACGTGTAAGCACTTATTTTTGTGCTTAGTATGTTTATCTAAACAAAATGATATTTAAGTAGTTAAGTTGCATCAAGAAGTCTTGTGGTTACTTCTGTTAAGTTCCTTATAAATGTTGTAAAATAAAATTTACTATATTTCGATTCAGCGCGTTGATGTCTTTTGTATGGAGTTTTGTCACGACCAAACATAATAATTAGAAATTTCATAAGTGAAACCATGTTAAAACATTAGTATATTGTAATAAATGCAGAATTTTAATTTAAATAAAATTATTTCAACGTCGACTGCTGAATAACACCCCAGCATCGCCGCAGGCGTCGCTCACGTATCACAATAATAGACATATTGAAAGGCTGTGATAAACATAAATAGCCACCATTTATCGTAGACCTCCACAGTCCCCGATCAAATCCAGCCTTCAAACCTGCGGTAGGGCTCTACGTCGATTTGTTGAACCAGTTGCCCACGGCTTGTTTTCACTCTCTATGCCATCCCGCTATTTTCTACGGTGATACAGTTTTTCATTTGGTCAACTGCGTGTCCGGTTTCACTTATTATCGTCATCGGAACGTAATAGTTTCGATGTTAGATTGAACTACAAATAGAAGAACATAAAGAAGGCTTTTGATCGAAAAACAGGCTTATGATTAACTTATAACCCACGTGGCTAAGCTGAAACAATAAAACACCATTATTATGAATAAATTATACAGATATTTATATAGATTCAGAGATATCATTTTCAAGTTCAAGAATATTGTCAGTGTCAAAAGATGTGAAGAAAATAAAATATATAATTTTTTTTATGCTACTGCTGGTGGTGGAATAAGCATGACATGGTCCACCTGTTTTTAAGTGGTAACCATCACCAATAATAATGCATTGCCTTGTACCTACGCACGTTAGGTACGTGTCTTACGTACGGTGCACTACCCTGCGTCCACCAACCTGAGGCATACTGGTGTTAAGCCTCATGTGCCTGTAATTTCACCGGCACCGACACCCTTCAAGCCAGTACACAACAATGCGAGCATCACTGCTTGGCGGCAGAAATAGGTACGATGGTATTAGTACTTACCCGGACGAGCCCTTTCACAAAGAGCTCTACTACTATTAAATAACTGGAAGCCGAAATATTCTTACAGCAGAACTTACTTACACCATATCTTTTAGATCAGTAATGGTTTGTAAACGTACAGCCATTAATCTAAATTTATAATAATAGTAATCACAATCAATTTAAAGATTCCAGAACGCTACAAAGTATCTAATGCGTTGACAATAATAAATAAATTTATGAGATATCTTTCATTCCTCGCTGATAATAAAACCACTACTTCACATTTGAAAAAATCTTCTATCATATTTGATAGCAAGAATGCCGTAATCTGAATCGCCGTGCATACCGACCGACCAATGCGTTCTAGAATCGAACCTACATAAATAATTATAGGTATAGTTCACGGTTCTACCTCAGTTTCTTAACTCCCTGCTGTGTGAATTCGCTAATATCTTGCTGATAAATGATGATCTGGTGTAGAATTCCAATGACAATGTCACGTTAACACTAACTACCTAGATACTAATAGGGAACGAATACATTTACTAATATTCGTTTCATCATCATCATCAACAGCCGGTAGAAGTCCACTGTTGGACATAGGCCTCTCCCATACGTTTCCAGGAAGAATGAATCCGAGCCCTTTCGAGTATGGGCTGAGTCCACACATTACTCAAAACGCATCGATAGCTAGTTGTAATCATTCTAGTGGCGACATCTAGTTCTAAAACGAGCTAAACTTGATAACTACCTAACTACAGTGTCTTCAAACATAAACTTTTACACTCATAAATAAACTTTTTAACGTCATTGTTCTGTCACTGTTTGTCATTACAAATTAGCAAAAGTTGAAACATTTTTTAAACAGATTTTTATAAGTAAAGCCATTAGAATTTCAGGAATCTTTTTCTTAGCACCTACATAATATGAAAGAAAGAACAAAAAGAATATACCTTCCAAATGTCATGCTTCTACAATATATGGCTTAGACTGAGCGGTAGGCAGTCTGTCATGTTTTAGACTAACGAAACGCGTGTGACTTCGTCTGCATGAAATTATTTTCATACAAACTTTAATCTCCGCTGCACCCATTGAGGTATTAAATTTTGGAAATTCCTTTTTTGCACACCTCTATACTCTAAGACAAATATACCCTGAAAATTTCAAGTCTCTACGACCAATGGTTTAAGCTGTGCGTTTGGTATAGATAGATGTGCCGGCGGCCTAAATAAGAGTGTGATTTCATACGGTGCTGTGGTTACAAAAGAAGCGATCCGCAACCGCACCGATTGGATTCTATTCTCTGCATTGTGAGCGGCCTGTGATGGGAAAGTAATTTGCTACCGATAGCTTGTCTAATGTACAATGGTTTAAAATTCAATCATTTTGTAATAAACAGTTGCGTCATTTTAATTGGATTTTATGAAAATGGTAGAAGGAAAAGACCGTCGCTGCTTTGTTTCGCGTTATTTTAAGCAACTTTAGCAGTAGTTCAGTAGTATTAGGACCATTTATTGTCTAGAGAAATATTACTACTATGCTTCTCTTTTTCTGCCAACAACTAACATTGCTATGTGGTTCGGTTTGAAGGGTATGGGTAAAATTACAAGCACACCTGTATGCCTTAAGTTGATGAACGCAAGGAAGTGTATCGTAAGGCACGTATCTGAAGAACCTCTGCTTCTCACTGATCGGAGTAACTAGTAAATAACCAGGTGAAAAAATTACAGTGCAGTTTCACTTTGATTTTGTTGCTTGATTATACAAAATTATGTTTCTACACATTAAAATAAGTAGGAAATTTCACTATGTGGTTAGAGGTTTTAGTAGTAGGTAGTGGTTTTAGGACCACGAACCAGAAGACGAAGAGTTGGACACCTTCCTACCCGATAGATGTCGACATTGTTAGGATCGGAAAACAAGTTCCACGGAAACAAGGCATGCCAAATAATAGCGTGTTGTCCCCTTGTATTAAATTTATATGGAATTTGTTAAAAAAATAGACTTCAAGGTTTAAGTAATATTCGTTTAGTTATTACTTTAGCGCTTAAAATTCCTCAGTCGTCTACGTGTAAGAATAGTAGGAAAAGCACCTACAGCGCAGAAGGCAGGGCTACTAAGAACTGAGCTGTGACGGCTGTCAGATACTGTTTCTTTAAAACCTATATCTTGTTCAAACGTTACAATCGTGCTAATAAAACTATGTTACACCAGAATTTCTAAGATGCCTGCGGCCGAACCCGATACATGACTAGTTCATACATAACACGATAATACATCATATCTATGTATTATTCATATGACGAGTTGCAGTTTCAATGTTGCAACGCGCCGATGTTTTTGCTGGCCCTATAGATTATATCTGAGTAATAAATGTTCTGGCTGTGAATGCACTGAATTTATTTCGTGCATTACATACAAGATTATGTGACTAGAATAAAAAAGTGGTGATTTTGAGATACGTATTCTTTTCTTTTGTTTTGCCAATGCTCTCAAATGGTGAAGAAAAACATCGTGAAGAAACCAGTGAGTATTCTAGAAGTGGTAATGGATTTGCAACCTGTCATGTATGAAATATCGACTACTGCAAAATGTAGGTATGTGGCATACTATTAGTAATTCTCAAAAACCTTTAGTCGATACTATTTCTTAAAGTCAAAGTCAGGTCAAAAAGTATTTATTTATTTAGTATCCGTAGGAATCATCCTGTCTTAAATCTAGAAGAATCTAAGTGCCTGTTCGCTTCGAATAATAAAATTAAAACAAATGTAATCAGTATCCTAAAAATCTAAATGACAGGGGCTTAGTTGAGTCATACAATGACTTTTGTAATTCCAGTTACATAACAGCATAATTACACTACAACATCAAGATGTACACTTGACAGGCATAAATAGAGAGCTCCTGTACAAGAAGAAAGCCACTCCACGGCTCGCCCTGTCACGAATGAGACACAAATCTCTTAATTTTAGCCTTATCGCACACGACTATCGCTGCAGTAATTATTTAAACAAATTCCCCTTTATAGGCCAGCATTCAGTTGGCCATAGTTATACGACAAAGTTATGTGATTACTGAAAGTTTTATGTGCATAAAAGGTGTATTCGAAGTTCTCAATCTTTGAAGATCATCTGTACCAATTATAAGAATCTTTGTCCTGACTCTGACGTAGACAACACACAGCCTAAACCACTGGTCGTAGAGACCTAAATTTTTTGTTTAAGTTTTTTTTATACAACTTGCTGATGGATAGGCAGATAGCCTACCTGATGTTAAGTGGTCACTAGTCCATACCAAAGTACTGCCTCGTAGGTCACACTCGTGAGGAACGTGCCCTACGATGCACTCCTCAATGTCCATCAACCTGAGGCATTTTTTTTATGTGATTGCTAATGGAACAAGCAGATGGTCCACCTGATGTTTAGTGGTTACCATCGCCTTTAACAAAGCATTGCCTTGCACGATCGTTAAAAACGAGCCCTACAATGCACTGCTTTGCGTCCATCAACCTGAGGCATCCAGGTGTTAAGGTTCATGTGTCTGTAATTTGGCTAGCACCCACTCCCTTTAAACCGGAACCCAGCAAGCTGCTTGGCGGAAGAAGTAGGTACAGTGGTAGTACTTCCCCGGACGAGCCCTTCACCAAGAGCTCTATCTACTACTACTACTAAGATATCAGTCTTGGTGCGAAAAAGTATGCTAAGAAAGGAATCAACAAAATTAAATTACTAAACGGGTACAGCGGGGGTTAAAGTTTGTATGAAAAGCTAGCTTTTAATAAATTAATCCATGATCTGCTTATCTGTATTGGGAGATACACCCAGTGCAAGACACACTCAATAAGCACCCTACCTCAGTGAAACAATAAACGATATTATTTTTATTACTCGTCCATAGTCGTCCACTACTTGACATAGGTATCTTCCAAAATGCGTCCCTGCTCTCGGTTTTCAATAACAAGTTTTAATTTTACTAAGACAATACAGAGTAAAATCTTCCTGAGTTTTTATATCAATTGGTTTATTAGTACCAGCTGTTCAAAATCAATATCGACTCTGAACTTCAAGTTCACTCTCTTATCATCACCGTGGAGACAGCTCTTGTATGTCATTACACGCATGTTGTTGGCTCGTGACTGGCTAGGTACGGTCGGTAGGCACATATTTATGCATTCAAACACAACATCAATCATTGTAATGAGCCGATGGTTGTAGACGACGCAGCCGCGGCCGGCGGCAGGCCCTCGCGTGAGCCTCTCAATAGTGATGCCCATGATTTATCGACTACACATCCCGCAATGCCACGGTTATCGATACCTCATAAATCTATCAATAGAAAGTGAAGCAATCCCCTACATTGATAACCCGATTAGAACTAATTACTACAGATGGAAACCATCAAGATACCTTCAATTGCATGTTTCAGCGTAGTTACACTCGTATTATGTCTCCGTGACCTGACTTTCTAATCGAATCATGTAAACATATGCAATTTATATCAGAGATGCAGAGATGAACGGGTCCCGTTAAATCACTGTCCTGGAACTATTTGCATAATTGGAATAATTGCTTGAGCTTTCAGATTTTAAATGCATAAAACTTTTACTATTAGAAATGACATCAGACAAGAAAGGGAGTGGTTGAGGGTTTGTTTCGATGTTTTATATTTTATCGACATCGATGATAGCTGATAAACCCTATAAAATACAGCAGTGATATCTGAGTAACAAGTTTAGCAATGAAGGAAAGAAAGCTGCCCGGAGCGTCCGGCGCTATTCACAAATTGGCACGAGCTAGGCACGCGCTAACACCTTGCTTTAAAGCATCACATCTACAGTTTCCTATTATTCAAAATTCACCTTAGTACAGCTTGTATTAGAGTTTAAATAAAAGCAGCAAGTTTATTTGAATATGCAAGAAAAGCTTAATGCAGATGAGTTACTAAGATTGAATGGCTGAGTACATTGATATCACGGCCATTAGTAGAAGCGAGGAGTTCTTTTTATTGTGTTGAATTCATTTTCTCGTTGCACAAACATTGTTGATTTTAGCATATTGCATGCAACCAAATTGTATTTATTTGAATTATCAACAGGTATATTAGAATGGCTTCCTGCTAATTTATTGCTGACATTTTCCTGTATCGATATCGATGAGTCAGTATCACTAATGAATTTATACAATTAAACTTCTAGAAGTTTAGTACATATTAGTTTGGTATCAACACTAGTTGCAAGGTATTTTATCATATTATACATATAAATCTGTTGCATCACTGGACACGCGCCGTATCTATCAACCTACCATAACATTTTTCTACCGATCCAAATCCAGGGTTGACCAATTTTGCCGTAAATAAAGTGTTTCACATAATCTAATATCTTTTCCTTATAAAATACTAGAAAACGCGCTTGACCTCACTTGAATCTAGCTATTATTTACAAGAACCCACCCCCGCTGTAATACAACAAAAGTGCAGCGAACTTGAATTGAGTTGAACTTCAGGGATTTTTTCTTAGTACGAGTAGGTATGTGGAGGTATACTGTACTTGTACCAAAAAAAGAAATTAATAAGAAGATTCGAAGAAAAAGTTTAAATACCCTACGACAAAGTTCAATGATGATGATAAATGTCACGTTACCATTGTCAACGGTTTTAAAATAGTATGTCTAGTAATTATTACGTAAGCTAATATAGAAATTGAAGTGAATGAACTACTGATAAGTATTTTGCTCTACCAGAGCTTTGCTAAGACAATGCTAGTACTTAGGTAGATATAGTTATAATAATTTACAATCACAAACTAGCTACCTAATTGGGAGTCTTGTGATGTGGCCGCCGAGCGCCAGCCCTAATGTATAGGATTTAATTGCTCCAGTAAATTAACAGAGGTTACCTATACATAGTTAAAGTACCTACCCACGTTGTAGACGCCTATTTAATTAGTTCATAGAGAAACTCTTCAGAGGTCATTGAACTTCCTTACTTCTGTTAACACAATAGGATAACCCGTTAGAACCCTAACTTACTTACTGCCCAATTTTACTTACATGTTTTTCTATAGGTACCTTATACGCTTAGTGTCATTTTGTTAGTTTGTATCCCTTATTTTTATTATAGCTTCATACGTATTTTGTATGTTGCATTGCCTACTCGTGAGAACCTGTAATTGGCTCTCTAAATTTAATTTAGTGTTTATTTTTTAGTGTAAAAAAGCTGTTGGTTTTCCAATAAATAAATAAAATTAAATAAATAAGTATAGATTTATCACTAGCCTTATGCGTAATTTTTATTTTGAAAATTAACTAAGCATATTTGGATCAAAAATACTCACATACTTGAAGTATTTTCCTCATCATCGAAGTCCACCACTGGAAGAACCAGTTTTCAGGAAGAAGTCATCGCATCCGGGCAAGTGTTAAGGCCAGTCGGATTTTTAGTTCGCATATAAATTCTTCTTTACTTTGTAAATAAGATATTTTCACACACAGCCCACGTTCCGAGTAACGAGATCGGATGTCTCGCTTCATTAAACAATAAGCAAAACTTGTTGCTTTCCTGTTACACATCCACTGAAAAAGCCTACACAAACGACTAATAGTTAGCACAACCGTTACTGTCCGTAATCCAGCCTTTTCCGAAATTAATAGTTGTATTCTCAGAATGCTTTTTTAACTAAAACGGCTATATGTTACAAGCTCTTTGTTGACATCAAAATAACAGTGACACAATGATTTTATAGAGCCGTTATACTGATTATGAATAAAACCAAAAGAGTTGACAAAATATACCCATATAAAGTTTGAACCTTTTGTCTTTTGTTTTATTATTAGTATATACTTATCCTATGGTTATATAGTGGTGAGTAATAATGTTATCGTATCGTAATTCGTAACCGACACCGAGGATAGATTTTCTGCAATATACTTCTTATTTAGCTATTACTATTACACAACTGAGCGAGGCCCTTGTCTTTCCAGTTATCTCGGCCCAGTGCCAAATTGAATCAACCTTTGTAGAAAATCTCCAAGTCGTCCCACTAACTATTCTTTAATCTGTCAAGCTTTAGATAGATAACACTTTATTGTACACAAAGATAGTTTTTTAAAAACAGACCAGGTTAACAAAGTACAATTCAAGTTATATTGATATCTGTATAAAAAAGCATGATAAAAGTTCGAGCAAACGCATTCGCATTGAACAGTTTTGTTTCCAGTATAGGTTCGCCCTTAGGTTAGCTGGACCGGCTACAAGCTTAATGATGTCAAAGGCAACATAATGTGGTCTCCTTAAACGGAGTCTACAGTTCGTTACTGTCTTACTGTGACGTCTCACTGCTCACCAGACAGACGCAGGAAATCAAATTTAAGGCAAGCACTGGATGAAGCGAATGCTGTTACCCACTTCGAAATGGTTTACGTTTATTTGAAACTGTTTTGTTTTACAGATTATACGTGAATTTATTTTATTAGATGTTGCTAGATTTGATGAGGCTAGATGATGCTGTGTGTGTGTGTGTGTGATTGATTTGCAACAATATGTACTGGCAAAACATTTTACATTTATATTAAATAAATAAACTTTGTTTATAATATAAAAGTAGTGGAATCGTGTGCGACTTCTTTCGTGTGAAGTTATCTGCAACTTAAAGTCAATGCAATTATAAGTCATCGCTGCCAGTAGGCACTACAATCTATAAATACAATACATACATAGAACAAATCTAAAATATTCCATTACGACACAAATTATTAAATTCGTTTCCTAAGCACTGCTCCTTAAATTATAAAAAGATTACAACCAACGTCTCGTTAAAGAATAAAAATACACAACAGCTTTTGTTCGGTTTTACGGCCAAACAATCGTCGGTGGAGTTACTTTGGCATTATAAAACGGCGACAACACTCATAAAATCTCAATAAAGGAAGCTGTATTATAACTCACAGTGTCCTCTCATAAGAGAATTTTATTGCTGGACATCAATGGATTTAACCTTAAACAAACTTTAAATGTGGATTTGCCAATCCTGATAAACAAACTAGATATTGAAAGTTGAATACATTTATTTTTATCAATTTACTGATGGAACAAACAGATGGCCCCTTTGTTGTGAAGTGGTTACCATCGCCTATGACAAAGTATTGCTTCGTAGGGCACATTCGTTTGGAACGTGCCATACGATGCACTCCTCAGTATCCATTTACCTGAGGTATATAGGTGTCTCATGTGCCCGTAATTCCGCTGGCACCCACACCCTTCAAACCAGAACGCAGCCAGCTACTTGGCAGAAGAAATGGGCATGGGAGTAGTACTTCCCCGGACGAGCCCTTTACAAAGAGCTCTACTAATACTACATATTTACAGCAGATAGCTTTTAAAAATAATGTTGAAAGAATTTTTAAGTGTTTACTTTTTAGTAAATTAAAGCAGCACATTACTTGTCACGCACCAGTCTCAGATGGCAAATTTTCAAAAATACGTAAGTAATAGTTATTTGTTATACAAGAGTGCAAAGTTGCTTTTTAACCGCGTGTTCAATTTTGATGACCAAGCAATCGAAGGATTCTAAAATTGAATCACGAGCGCAGCGAGTGATTCAAAATTAGAATCCTGAGCGTTAGCGAGGGAATCAAAAGAGCACCAGGAGAAAAATCTTTGCACTCGAGTGCAACACGTAACTTTTCATTCCACCTCAGCGAGGAAATGACTAAATGCAAAAAAAAAACGTTTACAATCACAAGATAGGTACACTTTTATTTCAGTTTAGGTATTAATTACTACATTATGACAGGTAAGTATTACAGAATAATCTTTAAATTATAACAAAATAATACTAAGGTACAATTAAGAAAATTTTAAAGTAACGTTGCTACAGTTATGTAAATTGAGTGTAATATTTTTGTTTGGTACTGTAATATTGGTGTTAGTCACTTATGTACTGTTTTTTGGTAAACTATCTAGTATCTAACTATCAGTTTCAGTCAATTCTGTTGGCGTCAAACAAACTTCCTCGTCGCTAGAATCACTCATTTTAGTTTTTTCACTTGTTATCAAGTTTCTTGTTTTTAATATAAGGTTTAACAATGACGTGAAAAAATGCCGCGTAAAGAACCGCGTACAAAGCAAATTGAAAAAAGAACACCAAGACGGTTCCGAGTCTGAGTTTTTAACAAATTAAAAAAAAGTTGTATGATATATTCGGCACCATAGAGGTAGCAGTAAATAGGTTTAATGTTTTTTTTAATTCACAAACTTAGTGCACACGATGTTCTAAATTCAATTTACTTTATCCTCTAGAGAATAAAAACGGCTTTTCCACTCAGATATTGAAGATTAAAAATACTCTTTCCGAGATGGTGGGATGAAAATTAAATTACTTTTTTATTTACGTTTTACAGACTGTATTTAACGTGATAGATGTTATGTGAGGCTGGTGAAGTAACATACTCTTCAAGTTGATGGACGCAGAGCAGTGCATTGTGCGTTGGGCAAGTTCATTACCGTGAAAAGTCACATTTCAAAGAGCAGGTGATGATTACCACTTTACATCAAGTGAGCCATTTGCATTATTCAATAGCAAGTAGTATTAAAATACTACATCTTCAGAGTACATCTGTGACCTTTATGAACAGTAGTGACGTATGTGAAGATTACCTACTTAATTCTTCTATTTCAAAACTTCGGAGTGCAAGATAATTCATTGATATTATAAGTCCAATCTGATTCTTCTCAATGAAATATCCTGTGTAAGATTGCAGCCATCAAGCGACCTCGATAGATCTTATCACAGTTTGAAAATCTAATGAATAATTTGTCTTTCATTTAGAAGCCTGTATTAGTTGGCATCCTGCCAAGCCACCTTATTTACGTCTAATCGGTTAAATTATCTACTTCGTAATAAGACTGGTTTTGATAGATTTGTATACATCCTTGCACAGTTCAATATTTTATCTATATAACTAGCCTGTCACTCCATTGACTCGCCAAATATAATCGACCTTTATTGCTCAATCAGTGAGGGAAATAAAAAAAATATAATATTGTTAACAAAACCACGGCTTAGTCAACTTTCAAACTGACCATGACTTTCCCGTGAATTAAGCTGAGAGCCCATTCTGACTGATCTATCTCACCTCCCGGTAAAGATGCTGGATAAGCTAACTCTATCTCAACTCTGACTCAGGCATTAAACAGCGTCCCGTAAGTAGGGGTATAGGTCATTCATTAATAGTTTTAACGAGCCCCTAAAATTTTTGTAAAAGAATAAAAAAATTAAATAAATGTGAAAAACCTAAATCTTAAAAGGATGCCAATAGAGATCTTTGCAACGATTACTCCTAGCATCTTATGTTTTTTATACGATTTGCTGATAGAACAAGCAGATGGCCTTCCTAATATTCTATCATCACTATAACAAAGATTGCTTTGGCAAGTTGCATGGCGATAAAAAAATACTTCCACTATGCCCGCTCTGGATGAGCTCTTCACTAAAAGCTCTACTACTAATTTACTAAGTAATTTATCCACAATTGCAGTCAGGAAAGCTTCAATGAACGAACCGAGGAATTGATTATAGGTACGCGTGTCAAACCAATAGATAACTTGTAATTAGAAGATATGAATTCGATGCGATAGCGAGCCCTTGCGAAACAGCCAGCTTCCAAAGAACCACACCGTTTCTCCTACGTTAAACAGTCAAAACACACTACACAACTTTCCACAAAAACGGGTTATCATCCTTTTTATTAGGGTTCATTTTTCATTGCCCTGAGTTTTATAATCTGATATATTTCTCCGTCATAGATGGCAGTCTTTACTAAGATTAACTCTATCCAAACAGCCACCAATCGCCAATCGAACTTATACTTTCTCTGTATAGTTTTAAATGTGGGTTTTCTATGTTTATTTATTGAACATACAACGTTAGTTCAGTGTCAAAAAACGCGTTAGAATCAGGATGCTGTAAGATACAGTTCTAATTACGGTGCCACTCAATATTGCAAAATGTATAAGTAGCCCTTGGGTATGTCCAGCATTGTTACAAATTATTTGGAACTTCTTTGGAAGTACTCCGACAAGATGATGTGACGATCTTTGAAATGTCGCTGGACAAACACTGGATGAGAAAAGCCGATGACCAGGCTTAGTGCTTGTTCCGGCCAATGACGAATGTCAATTGACAGGTGTCAATGACAGGTATGACGTACCTACGGGCTCGACACGCGCTTCTCCACGTCATACAGAGATAGTAGATATAACCTAAAAATATGTTTGCATACCTGGCCACGGCTAATGTAATATTTTCCGAAAATTAAATTATAAAAAGTCAATCTGAGAACGTTTCTCTCAAATATCCATCCCGCAAGGAACAGTGCTGACTTAGAAAAAACCTAAGTTCAATAGCGGACTAACATAAGTTAACAAGAGCAAGTGATCAACTTTTGCCTTATCTTTGACAATTATTAGTGTTTCTAAGTTCATTAAGTGCTGTGGTAATCTTAGCTTAGAATAAAACCCTTCTTAGTTATGATAAAAGAGTCGTCTAAGGGAACGTACTAAAAGATGGTTTGCAGCATTTACTAAGTTCTAAACACCGATACTGCATTTGTGTGAGGAACATAGATGTTTTTTCTGTGACTTGGTGTTAGATTGTATTCTAAGTATATATTTACAACAAAAAAGTATGTTAATATTCTATTAGTCATCTGGTTTCCATAAGACAAGCTATGCTTAGTTTAGGGCTAGATGATGTTGTGTAAAAATGTCCACAAATATTTCTTATTATATATCAACTAGCTGACCCGTGCCCACTTCGTTGGGCGGTAAACATTTTTACAAAGGTACTATGTAAAAATAAAGATGCACGGTGGCGCTAGTACATAAGTACTGATGATTGTAGTCATTATAAAATAACTGAAGTAGTACTCGGCGTCGCCAACAGATGGCGTTAATAGAGGGTATATGGCATAAAATAGCGGCCACTCGCAGATTGCGTGACAGATTTTGCCCGTTCCCGTTATTTTTTCGGGATAAAAAGAAGCCTATGTCCTATTCCAGATTACAATCTATATTTATTCCAAATTTCATCCAAATCGGTTCACTGGTTAAAGCGTGAAAGGCTGCACGCGATATTGGGCAGTACCTACTTGGACATTTTCTATTTTTTCTAAAATAAAAGTAGCCTAAGTTACTCCTTATTACATCAGCTATTTGCCAGTGAAAGTCCCGTCGAAATCAGTCCAGCCTTTCCAGAGATTACCCAGAACAAACAAACAGATGGACAGACAGATAGACAAAAATTGTAAAAAATGCTATTTTGGTACATGTACCGTATATACATTCATATGCATGCAGTAAAAACCGGTTATTTTAATATTACAGACGCTTCAATTTTATTTATTTGTAAAGATGAAATAAACATTTTTATCTCTTCCAACCAGCTGTAGGGGTTGTTTTTTTGAAATCATGAAAAACTTGTGTAACAATATCGTATTTTGAGTGTCCGAACCAAAACTGAAAGAAATCAAGTCACGCATATAAGGTACCTACAGATCTTCCATGTATGTACGTAAATGTTGACACCCGACCTTCCCCTTTTCGATAGGGTAGTTTTAAAAAATGTTAAGCGTTGTTATTACTATTTTTGTATTTTAAGAAGCCAAACTGAGTTTGAAGCAAATCACACCATGCATTATAACTTTTCCATACAAACGCCTTTTCGCACCCCTCATAAGGGTAGTTTATGAGTCCTTCCCAACGCGTGTTGGTAATGTACAACTATGGAAAACACGACCTGGGAATTGGTGACCATTGCTCTGATTGGTCGAACCAAAGCTTATGGCTTCGTTAAGACGCAACTAAAGAGTCAAGATGTACTTTAGTAAAGGTAGATCATGCAGTTTTATTTCTGGCGCTTTGGCGGCTACTGCCGCAGCACGCTCGCTCTGCTCGCTCGCCTCGCGCGTTTTTTTTATGTTCTAACCTAACCTAACCTATCCGAGTCGGATCCGCCCTAGAAAGCGAGTGCAAAAGACGCAACTAAAGAGTCAAGTTGTACCTTAGTATAGGTAGATCATGCAGTTTTAATTCTGGAACTTCGGCGGCTGCTGCCGCAGCACGCTCACTCCGCTCGCTCGCCTCGCGCGTTTTTTTTTTATGTTCTACCCTAACCTAATTTATCTGAGTCAGATCCGCCCTTGAAAGCGAGTGCAAAAGACGCAACTAAAGAGTCAAGTTGTACCTTAGTATAGGTAGATCATGCAGTTTTATTTCTGGCACTTCGGTGGCTGCTGCCGTAGCACGCTCGCTCCACTCGCTCGCCTCGCGCGTTTTTTTTAAGTTTTAACCTAACCTATCCGAGTCGGATCCGCCCTAGAAAGCGAGTGCAAAAGACGCAACTAAAGAGTCAAGTTGTATCTTAGTATAGGTAGATCATGCAGTTTTATTTCTGGCGCTTTGGCGGCTACTGCCGCAGCACGCTCGCTCCACTCGCTCGCCTCGCGCGATTTTTTTATGTTCTAACCTAACCTAACCTATCCGAGTCGGATCCGCCCTAGAAAGCGAGTGCAAAAGACGCAACTTAAGAGTCAAGTTGTACCTTAGTATAGGTAGATCATGCAGTTTTATTTCTGGCGCTTCGGTGGCTGCTGCCGCAGCACGCTCGCTCCGCTCGCTCGCCTCGCGCGTTTTTTTTATGTTCTAACCTAACCTAACCTATCAGAGTCGGATCCGCCCTAGAAAGCGAGTGCAAAAGACGCAACTAAAGAGTCAAGTTGTACATTAGTATTGGTAGATCATGCAGTTTTATTTTTGGCGCTTCGGCGGCTGCTGTCGGAGGACGCTCGCTCCGTTCGCTCGACTCGCGTGTTTTTTTTATGTTCTAACCTAACCTAACCTATCCGAGTCGGATTCGCCCTAGAAAGCGAGTGCAAAAGACGCAACTAAAGAGTCAAGTTGTACCTTAGTATAGGTAGATCATGCAGTTTTATTTCTGGAACTTCGGCGGCTGCTGCCGAAGCACGCTCGCTTCGCTCGCTCGCCTCGTCCGTTTTTTTATGTTCTAACCTAACCTAACCTATCCGAGTCGGATCCGCCCTTGAAAGCGAGAGCAAAAGACGCAACTAAAGAGTCAAGTTGTACCTTAGTATAGGTAGATCATGCAGTTTTAATTCTGGCGCTTCGGCGGCTGCTGCCGCAGCACGCTCGCTCTGTTCGCTCGCCTCGCGCGTTATTTTTATGTTCTAACCTAACCTAACCTATCTGAGTAGGATTCGCCCTAGAAAGCGAGTGCAAAGACGCAACCAAAGAGCCAAGTTGTACCTTAGTATAGGTAGATCATGCAGTTTTATTTCTGGCGCTTCGGCGGCTGCTGCCGCAGCACGCTCGCTCCGCTCGCTCGCCTCGCGCGTTTTTTTTATGTTCTAACCTAACCTAACCTATCCGAGTCGGATCCGCCCTAGAAAGCGAGTGCAAAAGACGCAACTAAAGAGTCAAGTTGTACCTTAGTATAGGTAGATCATGCAGTTTTAATTCTGGAACTTCGGCGGCTGCTGCTGCAGCACGCTTACTCCGCTCGCTCGCCTCGCACGTTTTTTTTTATGTTCTAACCTAACCTAACTTATCTGAGTCGGATCCGCCCTTGAAAGCGAGTGCAAAAGACGCAACTAAAGAGTCAAGTTGTACCTTAGTATAGGTAGATCATGCAGTTTTAATTCTGGCGCTTCGGCGGCTGCTCTCGCAGCACGCTCGCTCCGCTCGCTCGCCTCGCGCGTTTTTTTTTATATTCTAACCTAACCTAACCTATCCGAGTCGGATCCGCCCTTGAAAGCGAGAGCAAAAGACGCAACTAAAGGGTCAAGTTGTACCTTAGTATAGGTAGATCATGCAGTTTTAATTCTGGCGCTTCGGCGGCTGCTCCCGCAGCACGCTCGCTCCGCTTGCTCGCCTCGCGCGTTTTTTTTATATTCTAACCTAACCTAACCTATCCGAGTCGGATCCGCCCTTGAAAGCGAGAGCAAAAGACGCAACTAAAGGGTCAAGTTGTACCTTAGTATAGGTAGATCATGCAGTTTTAATTCTGGCGCTTCGGCGGCTGCTGCCACAGCACGCTCGCTCCGCTCGCTCGCCTCGCGCGTTTTTTTATGTTCTAACCTAACCTAACCTATCCGAGTCGGATCCGCCCTTGAAAGCGAGAGCAAAAAACGCAACTAAAGAGTCAAATTGTACCTTAGTATAGGTAGATCATGCAGTTTTAATTCTGGCGCTTCAGCGGCTGCTGCCGCAGCACGCTCGCTCCGCTCGCTCGCCTCGTGCGTTTTTTTTATGTTCTAACCTAACCTAACCTATCCGAGTCAGATCCGCCCTAGAAAGCGAGTGCAAAGACGCAACTAAAGAGCCAAGTTGTATCTTAGTATAGGTAGATTATGCAGTTTTATTTCTGGCGCTTCGGCGGCTGCTGCCGCAGCACGCTCGCTCCGCTCGCTCGCCTCGCGCGTTTTTTTATGTTCTAACCTAACCTAACCTATCCGAGTCAGATCCGCCCTAGAAAGCGAGTGCAAACGGAGCATAGGTTTTGGCATCCAATCCTAAGCTTGTGTTTTCCAAGAGTGCAGAAAATTTGGTATGACCTAAAAAGCACAACCACGAAATACACGACCATGGAATTGGATGCAAGAATGTAAACCAATTCCTGGCTGTGTTTTCCATGGTTGTGTATTCCATGATTAAGTTTGAAGCTAGTTGCAATAATCAATAAGATTTTTCCATACAAACTTTGACGTCTCATCACACCCTTAAAGGCATTTTATAAGGGCAATTAAAAAAAATCCATAACGCCTTTTAAAATAACATTTATCCTAAATTTCATTTCAATACGATCGCTAAACATGCATACAAACGCTAAACATTACACCCTTTTTCAACCCCTTGGGTGTAAATTTTCGTAAATAGTTTATTAGTAAACACCTAAACCTTTCAAAGAATGCCTAAGCCAAATGTTTATAAGTTGGCGTATTTATGAAATTAATATATTTCCTTTCAACCAGCTGTAGGCATTGTTTTTTAAAATCATGAAAAACTTGCATAATGATAACGTATTTTAAGTGTCTAAACCAAGGTTGAAGTAAATTAAGCCGCACATACAATTTTTTACATATAAATGTTGACGCGCGACCTCCCCTTTTCATAAGGGTGGTCATGAAAAATTTTTAAACGTAGTAATTATTATATTTGTATTTAAAGAAGCCAAACTGAGTTTGAAGCAAATAGCACCACTCATTATGATTTTTCCATACAAACTTTGGCATCCCATCACACCCCTAATAAGGGTAATTAAAAAAAACAATAATGCATTTTTGAAACCTTGACATTAGTAACAATTATCCAAAGTTTCATTTCAATGTGATCACTAAATACGATTCTGCATACAAACGTTTACGCCCCTTTTCAACCCCCTAGAGTGCGAATTTTCAAAAATCGTTTCTTAGCAAGCACTTAAGCTTTTTAAAGAGTGCCTACGCCAAATGTTTTTATGTTGGCATAATTTTATTTTCTACGAAATTATTGGGGTAGGGGTAGCTGTAGGGGTTGTTTTTTAAAACCATGAAATACTCGTTTAGTAATATCGTATTTAAGTGTCCGAACAAAGATTGAAGTAAATCAAGCCAAGCATACAGATTTTTCCATATAAATGTTGACACCTGACCATCCCTTTTCGTAAGGGTAGTGTCGAAAAATTTTGAATGTAGTCATTATTATTTTTGTATTTTGAGAAGCCAAACTGAGTTTGAAGCAAATCGCAATACGCATTACGATTTTTCCATACAAACTTTAACACCCCATCGCACCCCTTATGAGGGTTGTTTAAAAAAAACAATGTTGCGTTTTATAAGCCTTGCCATAAGTAACATTTATCCAAAGTTTCATTTCAATACGACCACTAAATATGATTTTGCATACAAACGTTTACACCCCTTTTCAACCGCTTAGGGTGCGAATTTTCAAAAATCGTTTCTTAGTAAGCACTCAAGCCTTATAAAGAGTGCTTAGTACACCAAATGTTTTTAAGTTGGCATAATTTTATTTTGTATGAAATTATTGGGATAGGGGTAGCTGTAGGGGTTGTTTTTTAAAACCATGAAAAACTTGTATAGTAATATCGTATTTTAAGTGTCCGAACAAAGATTGAAGTAAATCAAGCCAAGCATACAGATTTTTCTATATAAATGTTGACACCCGACCATCCCCTTTCGTAAGGGTAGTTTTGAAAAATTTTGAATGTAGTTATTAATATTTTTGTATTTTAAGAAGCCAAACTGAGTTTGAAGCAAATCGCAACACGCATTACGATTTTTCCATACAAACTTTAACACCCCATCGCACCCCTTATAAGGGTTGTTTAAAAAAAAACAATGATGCATTTTATTAGCCTTGCCATAAGTAACATTTATCCAAAGTTTCATTTCAATACGACCACTGAATACGATTTTGCATACAAACGTTTTCACCCCTTTTCAACCCCTTAGGGTGCGAATTTTCAAAAATCGGTTCTTAGTGAGCGTCTGCACCCTCTAAAGAATCCTTGTGCCAAATTTCAGACTTCTAAGCCTTGTAGTTTCGGAGGAATCGTGATGAGTCAGTGAGTGAATGGACTTCTCTTTTATATAATAGATTGCTGACCACTGCTCTAGACACACAAAACATGTCTGCATAGTTACCACTTGCTAGTTGATACTGACACAATATGAGACACTAAACAATCTGATATTATCGCAACGATCGGCAATTTCTAATTAATCTCAGACACAATACACATTAATTGCAGTAACGAAAGTTTAATTACTACGCATAGTATTAGTGTAATGATAAATTTCATCAACTCTACACGAATTCTAATTAATTTACAATTATAAATTCCTAGTCTGTGTTTCTTAATATAACGATGTCTGTCATGGGACGGATTCAATGAATCGGTGACGATTTCATTATCATTTTTTTCTTTTGATTCTTTAATACTGAAGGTCGGGCCCGTCTTGAAATCCGAGCTATTTACACGTTGTTCTGTTTTTGTCCAGAAAAAAACAGTAAGTGTTAAAGATAACAAGTAAGTATACAAGTTTTTAATATTCTGGTGATAAACCTTCATCACCATCATCAGCCTGTAGCAGTCTACTGCTAAACATAGGCCTCCCATAGGCATAGAAGAAAGTTTTGAGCCTTCTCTATCCGCCAACTTCCTGCAATTTTAGCAATATCGTCGGTCTATCAAGTGGGAAAGGACCCTTAGACTGCTATAATTGTAATACATTTTAGTAGTAGTAGACCTAATAGTGAAGGTCTCGTCTGGTTTGATTTGCATTGCTGTGTTCCGGACACAGTAATGCAAGTATCACTGCTTGACGGCAGAAATAGGTACGGTGGTAGGACTTATCCGGACAAGCCCTTTCACAAAGAGCTCTACTACTACTAAAACTACTCTTTGTGTAGGGTTCACAGCCATTTTATTCTATTGAATAAATTAGACTTTACTATATATCATCTATGATCGGAATACCTGCCTATTTACCTTATTAGCCTTTCTATAATAATTTACGTCGGTACTAAGGAAGCTACAGCATGCGTTATTGTGGCATCGATTTTGACGCTAAATATAATCTCGATATAATCGTTTTGCGAACTTTATTACACTAGGCCCTTTCTCCGTTATGGCTTTTAAAGCATTCAATTCCGGATTTTCTCGAACTGTTCTTTCGTACAAAAGGCATTTACTTGAGTGGCTGCACTGAATATGTCTTGCTTTCAAGGGTCCTAAATCGATATACTTCAAGTTTTCTATACTATTATTATAAAGAGGAAAGATTTGATTGTTTAAAGAACTTTTCAAACCGATCCAGTAGTTTCGGAGCTTATTCAATGCAAACAAACAAATTTTGCATTGAATAGGCTCTGAAACTACTGGACTGATTTGAAATTTTATTTACCGTTGGGAAGCTACACTATCCCCGAGTGACATAGGCTATATTATATTTTCAAAAAGCTAGGGATCTTTTCTAAAATCCATGCAAAGCCGGAACGGACTACTAGTTCCATATAAAACTCTTACCTGTATTGCATTAATGCTCAGTTTCTATGCCCTACGAACATACGTTAGTTGTACTACAGATCGTTAGCCATGGTTAATCTTATCTTTCTTCTCATTAAGCAGCGTCAACTGTCACTGTTACTGCCAATGATGAGATATTATCCAATGGTAATTAACGCAAAGCCCTAACCAGAAACAGATTTCTTAAAGCGTGAAATTTGGAAGATAACTTCCTGTTCTACAATGTAAAAGTGTGCTTAAGCACTAAATTCTCCACTCAACCCCTAGAGGGGTACAGCGAGTACAAAACATGCTTAAGTATTTATTTGGAACTGAGATAGTCAGTGAACATAATAATATGTAACGATACTGACTGTAGAAGTATATAACTGTATCGCAGCCAGTAACGACCTCGTGACATTAGTATTTCAATTTTCAAGAGTTTGGTAATATTACAAAATTAACAAAATAATGTGCACAATTTAATATAGAAACAACATTATTTAGCATTGAAATGAGCGGAATTCACTACTTATAAAATAACTACATGACTGACTGACTGACATTCAACGCCCAGGTTAGACAAACATGATTTATTTCCTTTCGTGGCCAAAATGTGCAGCTATAAAGGAATTCTCGAAATTGAACCCTATGCTTCAAGGATCAATCTGGTGTTTTTTGAAGTAATTGAATTTCATAGTAGCACCATATTATACGAAACTCGTTCAATAAATTACAATCATACTTACATGTTCCGTTTGTACAGATATGATTTAGTATGTAATGACAGGAAACACAGTAGTCCACACAAAGTTGATTAGGCACTAAGGCTTGTTCAGACTATCGGCAAAGCATTCCAATTTATAAACACATGCTGTCTATCTTTGTCACGGTTTCACGGCTAAGCCACTGAACTATTTAAGATACAATATGGCATAGAAATAGTTTGCATTCTAGAGACAGGCACAAGCTTTTTTTTTAGTATAGATCTCGTAATTTGGACATACTAAGTAATTATTTATTAGATAAGTATGACACAATGGTTGGTATATCATACGTGACAGAAAATTTAAATAGAAATAACACCATGACATTAATCTCCAGGAAAGGTAAATGCGTGACAGACTGACAGTTATATATTTTTTTTAATGAGCCTCCTGTATTTTATTAGGCCTTAAAATATCTGGACTATGGATATACTGATGTGGAGGGGTAATTATTACAAATACCTATATAGTAAAGCATTGCAACGAGCAATAAGGCACAGTCTGGTAGTAACTCTCCAGACGAGCCCTACTAAATCGAATAACAAGCTAGGACTAAGTTCAACAAAAACAATCAATACAAAAAATGAGATACCACCAGTGTATCCAAGACCTTATAAGGAATAAAATTTGCATATACTTATCCAACAACTAACTTCATCGCCTTACCATGTTATGTAGAATTATAAGTATTGAGTATGCAACAAGATAAATAGATAAACACTTTATTGTACACAAAGGAAAACACACAAAAACAGTTATATAAAAAAGTACAAAGGATGGCCTTATCTGGTGAAGAGCGATTTCTTCCAGGCAACCTTTGGATGGAAAGTTAAAATGTTACTTTACTTTACTTAATATTACTTTACAAGTAAAATAAACAACGTAAAATAATAAATACTAAGGTTTGAAGGGTGTGGGTGCCGGTGGTGTAATGATCGTAAGCTGCGAGACAATGCCTGTATAGGTGTTGGTTACCACTTAACTTCAGGTGGGCACTCAGCTTGTTCCATCAGCAATCACATAAAAAAAAGTTTTCAGTAGGTACCATTGTTTTGTTTATTTTCCAAATAAAATAAAAATTGTTTGCAAGTATAAATAAGGGAGACCTTTGCCCTGCAGTGGGATACCACAGGCTGTTAATAATAATAATAATAATAAATATAAAAAACCGTTTCAGTTCATTAGCACAGTTCGAAGTAGTAGTGTGAAATACTACTTGAGTACGTCATTACGGGCCAGTACAAGTGGCATGACACCTGTACGAAAGTGGCTCATTACCGACTCTCACCCGCCCCTTTCCCGTTTAATGTCGATCGATTTTCTCAGCATTTTACCAAATTCCAAATAATTACATTAAATTATTCGGGCTCTTCAATCTCCGCGCAATCATCCGGCAATAAAACTGATGCCAGATATGATTTTCGAAGAAACTTGCATTAACTTGCATTTACCTACTTGCAATCTGGTAACTTGCATTATTTTTTATGTGTTATTCTTTTCACGGTAATTGTGATTTTGATAACTATTTATTTATTTTCGTATTATTTGGACACATTTTGTTGTACCGATCATTCATTTAGCAATAATGCTGTCAGTCTGTGTTTGGTACATGTTGCCATTCACACATTAAAAAAAAGCCTATTTGCACCTATGATAAATAACCGAGTGAGCGAAGCGAACGAAGCGGGCCGTTCACATCCTTTTGTGTGCCTTCATACCACCCCTCAAATCGAAAAACAACAAGCTGCTTGGCGGTATTTACCGGGATAAGTCCTGTACTAAAATTCAAATAACTAAATAATACTAATACAAATACTACTTAGTATTTGACGACTGATGTGGCGCGGCGGATGAATGTCCGCCTGCGACGCAGGAGGTTGCGGGTTCGATTCCCGCCTGGGGATAAATGTTTGTACGATCTGCAAATATTTATTCCGGGTGTTCTGGGTATTTTCTATGTATAATAAAAAATATCTATGTATGTAATATATTGTATTAAGTATATCAGTCATCTAGTACCCATAACACAAGCTCTGCTTAGCTTGGGGCTAGATGATGCTGTGTGGATTGTCCAACATTATTATTATTATTATTATTATTGAGTCCGTACTAACAAAAATATAAAAAATTCTTCGGATAACTTAACTAAATTATGTGTATTTTGTATAAACTACCTACTTGTAATAAAATAAATAAGTATTATTTATTTAGTTATTTATTAAGTATTATTATTGAGTTTTTTCTCTTAGGGTTAAAACACTGTTCAAATGTTGTATTCTATCACACGCACCCAAATACCATAAATTAATAAATCGTGAATGTTAATTATTAACACTTACACTGTTCTCCCAGCAGGTGGCGTCTCAGTAAATATTTACGAGGAGACAATCTTCTTTTATTTATCGTGATCATTAAAACTGAATAAACAATGTTCCTGCATGCATTAATGTGAAGCTTTTTGCAACCACATCCTTGAGATGGTAATTAAGGTTGATTTTACCGTCTTTTCAGAGCAGCAGTTCCTAAGAAATTATTTCCTGTTACAAATAATATTGCTGTGTCTGAGATCTTGCTAGCCCATTTTCCGAGTGCGTTTTGTATGCAGAATTAGTAACATGCTCATTAAGGGTGCTATTCTATATAAACCAATTTAGAAAATGGGTTTTATTACTCAAAAAACAATAATATACCCGATTCCAATATCCAAAGAGCATTTATTAGTAATATACTACGTCGAAAGGTAAAAGATCATTACCTATCATATAAACTCTCATCTCATTAACCAGTATAAGCAGTCACTTGACCTAAACCTAATGAGATGAAAGCTTATCGGATGAGCAAGGAGATTGCGGTCAAAAATTCACCTAAAACTATAAATAAATAAAAACACGATTCTTCGTAAGTTATTGAAGTCGGGTTTCTTTATTATTTAAATTTTTATATCACTATGGATATTCTGATTTATGCTGGTTTATGCTAATACAAGTGTTTATAATTGGTATGTACAACACATATGAAACATTTGAGCTAATTCGCTGAACCAGATATTCACCAGTCCTCGGGTCACGCGTCGCTTCGACCAGACAATTAAATAATTCATTTAATTTTAGACTTGTGAAACTAGAAAAATGTTTTCGTAGTTGATGTTTCTTTGTAGTTTGAAACTTATTTTTGTACAGTCAAATTAATCCTATTACTAACGTTATGATTTACTACCTTAATTTACGAAGGCCAAGCACTAAAAACTATACTAAATTTTTAAACAATTCTTTAGTAAGGTAGTGTACTAGTGCAGTCTTTACTCCACTTAAAACAATAGTATTGTACAATACATATAAAGAAATACATAGTAAATAACAAAAACGGTATTACGGCATTACCGTGCGTACAACTGAACAGCGCGGGCGCAGAGATCACCGACCAGTAAGGGCAGTCATGAAGCCCGACCGATCCTCAACTCCAAAAACGTAATTTATAACTACATTTAACGAAGAGCAGGCCGACGAGTTCCTTCAATATTAATATCTGCGTCAGCATCATTAAGGAACTCCTTTTATTGCGTTTACGACTTTAAATAAGTCCGATCGCTTTTTAAAAGGGACTCCTTTCTCCAAGGTTTTGCAACTCGTCCTTCTTTTGCAGTTTTATCGCAACTGTTCACTGGCAGGTTCAACAAAAGAAACTTCGGGGCTACCCCAACTTAAGGTGACACTGGTTTGCCATGCAAACGTTGTGGGGTGATTACTTTGTTAATTGATGATGTACGTGCAAAATTAAGCTATCTCATCGTTATCTGTGTGTACAATCCAGCTAGACTGTACAATGCTAGTTTGTAAAGTTAGTTAGTTTGAGTGCGTAGTTTAAGTTATCAAGTTAAAACACCGGCGCCGGTTTACACTGAATTTAATAGTTAATAAGTTCAAGTTAAAAGTTGATTGGTATTTCCGACCCGTGTCGCTCTCACTCGGTTGTTAGATTTGCACTGTATGTTCTTCGTTATAAAACAATTGAGGTTGAGTAAAATGCCGACTCAGTCACCTACATAAAAGTGTACGTCACCGTACACTGTGCTTGTAACTACACTTTACTTTCAAATTAAATTACCTTTATCTTGTCTTGTCTTTAAGTCAAAAAGTATTTATTCCATGAAGTCAAAGTGATTACTTAGAATAGTCTATAACTACAAGTTAATCTAGGTGTAGAGTAAAGAATGGCTTGATAATTATGAACTTCAAACGATCTGGGGCCGTATCACGAGCTTGTTTTTTCGTTCGACCGAACGAAAAACTTACATACGTATCACCAGCGCTTAGAATGTCAATTCTTCGTTAATTTTCGCTCATTAGCTAACACGGATATTCTTTCTCTATCTAACTTGTGTAACGTTCCAAAACTAGTTATCATTATTTGAGTATTTATCGGTAATTCACGGTTTTTATGTTTCGTTTTTCTATTCCCTCGTAAATCTTTAAAAATACTAACACCTTGTTCTATGATTTTACAAACTATTAAAAATGCCGTGTAATAAGATGGATTTGACCAAATACCAATATATAGCATAAAAAAAATCTAATGGAATTTCAAAATTTTACGAGGTTGATACCAAAAACAGATTTTGAACGCACATTTTGCAAGTAATTATCAATGTTACCATCTCACACAAGCAACGCTTATACAAGCGTTGCCTACAGTTAGTGTACATTGTACTTAGTACATGTGCATGTGCTTTTTACTATGGAAATCAGAGAACTTATAAAATAGTAATGTACGTTATAATAGTAATAGAATATGACACCCAGACATAGAACAAACATCTGTGTTCATCTCATAAATGTTTGTTCTTAGAGGGGATCGAGTCCACAACCTACAGTGCAGAAGGCAGAGTTACTGCCAACCTAGCTGTGTTAGTTGCATCTATGTAATTATATTGGTTCTATCTGGCTGTTGTATCGTATTTACCAAAAATACATTACAAATAATCCATTATCAGAGCGATCACCTCACAGAAGTTGTGTGGGGAATCAAAACGTTGATATCATTTTTTTTAATATAAGTAATATCTAGAACATTTTAAAATTACTAAGTTAAACCTTATTAATGCAAACTTTGCTCGAGTCCAGTTTTTAGGGATTAAGATACTGTAAACTTCATTTCCATTTCGATTTCAGTTTTGCAGTCACTCTGTACATTCCTATTTGATTCCACTGTATGCGTTGTTTTGTTTAGAGCAAGATTAATTTTTAATTAATATTTTTCTATTTATTATTTGTTTGTTTCGGAATTTTATTGTGAAAATAATTTGACTCTTCTATTTTTAGCGTCAGAGTGGACAAAGTCACTAGAACAACGGCAACACTTATAGTTCAGTTCTTTCAGATTTCAAATTACTAAAGAAACGCAACTACTCGATACTAGAGGGCGTGCTTTTAAATTTCAGTGGTAGTAAATGTCACGGGAATCTTAGTCAAACTTTGCTTGTTTTGATACTAGATGGTGCTATATACAATATTATCAATTCTGAACATAGACAAGAATTAACTAGATAGGTTCCGCAAGTTACTCCATTTGCTTGTTCTATTTACTTTTCAAGTAAATTAAGTGAGATGATAAATGAGTAATATGCGTTCAGTGGTACGCTAATAAATTCAATCGTGATGTTAAAAAATAGGTACTAATCGTGATTCAAAAAAATATGGCAAACGTGTTTTCATATTAATATAGTAATAATAAATTATGACACACTAATTTATGAACGTGAAAGCTTATGAATGAGTATGTATGTCTATTCTTACTCATCTATATAACGAGTAAACGGATTTGAATGAAACTTTGAACATATTATACTGTAGTGCGTGACCTAAAATTACATAATACGTAGCCTACTTTTAATTTATCACTTATTTAAGATGAAAACTAAGACGAAGAGTGCACATTTATGATATGTTTATTATATATAAATCATTTTATATAATAAACATATTTTAAGCCCGATAAAAAATTACACTCCCTTGCCGTATTTAGTCGACTGTGCCGTATCTAAGTCTGTGTTTATTAGCTAACATTGTGAGTTTTGAATTTTGCTGACATTTTAGTCACGTGGTCATGTAATTGACGTTCAGAAACTAGGAAACAATAAAATCCGTATATTTTTCGGAAAGTTGCTGTTTTTTATGTTTCTGAATAAAATGTCTGTAAAAGTATTAAAATCAGTAAAATATGTTGTAATTTACTGAATTTTTCAGTATTTATTAAAATATATTTCTAACATTTAGTTCTGGCTTTAAAACTTGAATTTAATTGACATGAAAACTATACGAAATTCTTTAGATGAAAAGAGGATTTGAACGCATGGTTTTGTAAATTATTAACACTGCAATAATGAGATGGGGCCCTACTGACCATTGCAATAAGACAAAAATAGTTGAATAATAAATAATCATCAGGAGCGCGAATTACTCCATTATTGGAGTGGAGTGGAGTTATTATACATCACATATCACATTTTTTTTGCAACAATGCATATGAGATACCTATATGTGAAGTTATAAATAGAGAAATGCCAATACGCAAAACTACTATGATTTGATTCCTCTATTCATTTCGCAAAATGATTTAAGAGCCTATAAAATGTGAGGTACGCATTACAAAGATGCGTACATTCAAGAGGACCAAAATATTGAAAACATTGTACCAGTCGTTATTCCGTAGTATCTTGAAACCTTATAAAATTCCATTACGTTGCCGCTCCGTGGTTTGTAAATAAGTGAAACAATAATCTCTGGTCTTATTATGTAAGGAATATAAAGGGGGTCATTTTATCCAATTTGAATTTTTCTTGACTCCTTTTTGTATCAAATTCTTGCAGTGTTGATGTCAATAATGTCATTGAATTGTGTCAATGAACAGAGTTGCCATGCAAATTTTTATCGTTAAATCTATCAAATTTAGCAAAGCATGCTAATGCTTTACTAAATTGCATTTTGCATTTAACAGTCAGATTTTAAGTAGCTTTCTTCTTAAGATTCAATATGGTTTCTCAATTTATGTTTTAGAATCTTAATGGTAATTAAATTTGTTGCCAAGAACTTAAATAATATATTAGCACGAACTAACATCCCTGTACATACTATAATGCCACAGCGTTTACCTTAAAAACATACTCCGAACATCATAAAAACGTACATCATTTCTTAAAAAGTTATTTTCTGAGATTTTCCAACCAAAATTGAAACATGTGACAAAACTGTAGCAAAAACCATAACTTACAGTTCATAAAAACACCTCGTGATACCAAATTACGGTGTCAGCTAATTTGAAACGGGTGAGCCGTTTCAATGCATTCGTAATTCAAAATGAGACCCGAACAGGCTCGAACAGACAGAGACACACAGAGATTGCTGTAAGTTCGTATAGGTTCGTGTTACAAAATTATTGACTTTTAGCATAGAATTAGTCCTAATTCTATGGACTTCTAGTACAAATAAAATACGAAGACAGCCGAACACCAACCAAACAGCCATGAATGTTTGCTGGAACTGTTAGTCGTCGGTTTGACATTTTGCAGCCGAGATATTAGAGCTCGCGATCGGGCCCCAGTACTTTAATGCAATATCAGGCACAAACAAGACATGTAGAATGGTAGTCACTATATCAAAACTGGAAGAAAAAATCATTTATAAAAAAAAATTACAAAATACATGGCCTAGTTTATAATCGAACACTAGCCCTAAATTACCTATTCGTCAACTTTTCTTGATTTTTAAGCGGTATATACTACGGTAGTGATTATGTGTATGCGTAATAGTTTCTTACTGCCCATCAATGAATTTAACCTCCCATGGATTCGTCAAGGCTTCGAAGGAAATGCATCAAGAGATAGGCAGCAGCATCTCCTGCCCATACGATGCACTACTCTGCGTCCATTAACCTGAGGCATACTGGTGCTAAGCCTCGTGTGCCTGTAATTCGTGTGTCTCTTCTGATGTGACGCAGTGATGAGTTAGTACCATCAAGGTGTGAACCAGTTAAAGGTGCGTGTTTAAAAGAAATTACCGCCATTGCCAATAAAATGTTGAACCTTGTTCTCATTTTATTTAAATACATTTTTCTGAGAGATACGGTGGCTTGAGTGTATAATTTCTTATTACTGAATGAAGTTAGGTTGCTACCGGGCGCCGCAACGCGTCGGTGGACAACGCTGGATCTGTTTGGCTACTTTGACAGCAAAAATGCTCTAGTATAAATCTAGACAGCCGTCAGTTAATTAATTGTAGCTAATAATAATCATATTGAACACTTATATTACACGGGTATTTATCACGTATTACCTTTTTTACTACGTCGGGAAAATAAATAAAAAAGGTAAAACGTGTTCAATATGTTCAATATCTGTAAGTCTGCGAAATTTTAAAAAATACTAATAATGATCAGTGTTATAATTGTAGCTCTACCTTCTACGCTTTAGGTTATAAGTTCGATGACGTTCACGATGGGAATCGAGAACACGCGTCGCAACACGCGGCGCGCGTATAATGTGATTCTGCCTTTACCTACTTGGATGATTCTTTTGGGTGGTTATTTTAAAAACCAAACTACTGATCTAATTAATAAATAAAATAATATAGTAATAAATAAAGTATTCCTAGATTTTTTTTAATTGATTTATAAATTAAAGTTCTAAGGATATATAAATAAATTAAAATACAGATAACTTGAGAAACTCCTTTTTTTAAGTTTTTTAGTAAAACAAACATTCCCAACTGGGTAATCTAGGTAGGTAAATAATTTTGTGTATTGATATATTTGGTAAATGGCTACCGTTTAGTTTCAGATATATCTTGATGAGTAATCATGCGTTTTATAGATATATTATGCAATAACATGTGCAATATATCCAGTCGGGCCACATATTGCTATTGCGTAAAAACGGTCGAAATTTAATGAAAATGAGCCGTCGATTACTTGCTCGTGACGCGAATGAGACAAGTGCGGGCTGCGGGTCTAATAATTACGTTCCACCAAACTGGGGCCAGTTATGTAACCAAAATAATTGTTGGTCGCAACGCGGATGGAACCACAGGCAGTCACGAGTGCAGCAGGTTGAGTTAGCCAGTGAAATAGACTGTTTACCTGCGGCGACGCTTCGGTGCTAGCCTTAGATTTAACATGTATTGTAATTTATTTAACATGTGTTCATGTTTCATGTGTTCATGTGTGTGTTGTTGTATGTATGTTGTTGTTGTTTTATTTTTGTTTTATCCTTAAGTTGTGGTGTACAATAAAGTATTTTCTATCTTCTATCTTTCTATTCACATCACAAAACATTGCCTCGCAGGTCACGCACGTTTGGAACGTAGCCCTGTGTACTGCCCTGCGTACCTCGTAAGCCCCGTATACCTGTAATTTCACCAATACCCACGTTTTAGCTGAAGCACAGTAACGCTGCTTAGTGGCAGATATGCATGGTGGTCGTACTTTCCCGGACCAACCCTAGAACCACTACTAAAATTGCTCTTGATAAATATGTAAAAAATTTATAAGCATCGGTATTTTATAAGCAGACTAGCGAAACGGGCACTACTTCGCCCGCGTGAAGTTATTTTAATGGAATCTTCAACCCTCGTTATACCCGTTTAGAATTTGAATTTCGAGAATTCCTTTCTTAGCACTCCTTTATACAGATGAATATATCCTGCAAATTTCAAGTCTTTACGTTATCTATATGTTTTATAATATTTCTTCAGAAGATTTTTATAATAAAGTACTTATAGATTTAATATGAGGTTTAGGTGTAATTACAGGCACATGAGGCTTAACACCTGTATGCCTCAGGATGCTGGACGCAAAGCAGTGTATTGTAGGGCACGTTCCTAATTAACATGACCTACAAGGCAACGTTTTGTGATAAGCTATGGTAACCACTTAACATCAATTGGGCCATATGCTTGTTCCATCAGAAAGGTTATACGGTACCGGTAGTCTGCTTTTTACGTAAATTTTACCAAGGTCCGAAGGCCCTGCTCCAATTTATCAGCCACGCAAATTGCCTTACCGGTGAGCGGTGCCTTCATTACTTTTCTTAAAAGTGAAAAAAATCTGTCGAATGCACTTAATGTCAGCGGCACAAGATAATTAATTGAGGCCTCCCAAGTAATAACTCGGGCAAATAAAGCTCAACCAAGCCTGTGTCACTCAAACACATTTAATAGACAGTCAAAATACACCAACCAATTTGTTGCAACATCACACATGCGGGAAAATTACAATCGTTTTGATCAAGCCACAGAATACCACTTTTGGGTAGTTACTGAATATTCAAGTATCTAAGTACCTGTAAAGCATCATTATCCTCATAGCTTAGTCGGCCTAATCCACAGGAAAGACATGGTCAATACACGCAGAGCTGAATAAACCATAGCATTCCTTTTGATGTTTTCCAACACTGTTTTAAAAGCACTGGCACACACCTTTTTCTTGAACTTAAAAGCCCATTGGTGCACGACCGAATTTACAAAATAATGGGCCAAATACAATACTTCTATACTAATACTATATAGAGGTAAAGTTTGTGAGTTTGTGACGTTGTAATCTCTGGATTTGCTGAGCCGATTTAAAGTCATTTGTGAGTGTCATAGGCTATATATATATTAACCCGAAACATTAAAAGACTTTTTCGTGGTAGTCGGATTTGCAAAGTAAGTCGGAGACAAAAAGGTCAAACGAAAACGTTTCTTGCGAACGCTGCCTTAACGATGAGAGATGTATGATTGAGTTCTATAATTTAAAAAGATGTTGTGTAAATTAGCCAAAATAAAACTATAAATGTTCAGTAAGACGAAAAAAACAAACCACGCGGACGAAGTCGCGAGCAACAGCTAGTTTATAATATTTATGTAACGCCATTCGGAGTGAAACTACTCCCCATTATTTCTTGTCTATCTTCTGTGGTGCAAGCATCCCACACTCCCACGCCACAGTCTTCGCCCCGTAGCGGGTGTAGGGTGAATGTAAAAAATTACTGACACCCCAAACCGTGCATTTCGGGTGGTATTACGTCAGCAAAGCGTTTTCTTAATTTTTTTTAGTATTTTTTTATAGCACAGATAACATTACTTTAAAATAAGAGTATGTATGTTTAAAAAAAAGAGTATGTAGCCCCAAACTGTATTATATTATTAAAACAAAACAAAAACATTCAAATCATCAAATTGCGTAAAAAGTATTTTTCAATATGTAAAATACAATTTATCTACATGTTTTGACCCTCTTTTGCAATTGCTCAAATAAAATTTCAAAGGGCGAGGTAGTTCGTGTAACCCGTTATTTCGTCGTTTTAAAGCGAGTGCCGACGTCTTTAATTAAAGTAAACCTCGCTAAAATGTCCGTCACCGTCTATTGGATTAAAAGGCCCGATATGATTTTGATTGATGTTCAGATGAAAACCGTATACTTGTTTAAAACTACAGCTGATACATAATAGCTTGGTCAGTGTTACGAAACTTTAGACAGAATTACACTAGACATTATACAAGTCGTGCATGGACCAGCATCGACTATCTCGAAGATTTCATATGGGACAGGCAAAGGAAGCAGACCCACGCTGTCTGCTCTAGTTTAAATACTTCTATAGAACGTGTATGGGACTGATAGGCTTCTAATGCTTCGCGACACGCGGGCGGGTCTAATAGTGATTCAATGAAACTGTTGATCAGTGTTTTGAAGCTATAATTTTAGCCAAGAAAGTAATAAACTTTTGTATAGAACAGCTAGTTTTTTAGTGCGTGACTTACAAGCATTGTCTTGTAAGTTACGCACGTTAGGTGCTCTACAATACACTACCCTGTGTCCACCAACCTGAGGCATACTGGTGTTAGGCCTCATGTGCCTGTAATTTCACCGGTACCCATACCTTTCAAGCTGGAACACATGTGTTCCGGGTTGAAGGTGCTTGAAGTAATTATTGTTATTGCTTGGTGGCAGAATAGGTACGGTCGTAGTACTTCCCCGGACGAGCCCTTACACACAATAAACGATGACGAGATAAACGGTTACAACTCAGTTTTTTGTATGGACGCTACTATTTTTTAAACGTCCATTGTTGGGTAATGAACATAAAGTTTTTCTTCCGTTATTGATTGATCCAGCTAATTTGTTAACGACTGTACTTAATCCCGGATGAGAGCACCACAAGAGCACAGAGCACCCGACATGACACGATCATCTGACGTGCACAAGGATTGAACCCGACGACCGTACGTTTCCGAAAACGAAGAGATTGCCGAGATACGGTTGCGATACAGTATCGAATAACAAGTTGTTAACGGGTGCATCTTTGGTAATAACTGTTTGACATTCTGTTACTTGTAATTCAGCGGGCGAATAATTTTACTTTTATGTTGTGTACAATTATTTTATATATACGTTCGACTTTTTAAATTAATAGAAAAATTGGTATATAAATTATTGGAAAAGCTATTTTTATAGAAATCTATACCAATTATATTACTAAACTTAACTAGGAATGCGCGTGACTTCGAGGTTTTTACAAGTGGCTTAATCAACTTCAAATATTAGATTTTAAATGTTTAACCGGAAAGACAAATGATGTAGATGTTTCCTAATGGTATTTTGAAAGGTAATGTTCCTGCCACATTAGAGTAATGAGGTAGGAAAGAATACCTTGCAATTCATCTCGATTTGTCTGTCAGGTCACGGAGGCATCAGGCGTCGTGACTGGGGGCCGATCGCTACATACGTGCGCCTGAGCAAAGCGACTCAAAACCCTGGAAATACTTCATTCATTTGGTAAGCTATTGTGTGGCATTTAGTCAATGGAGAATAATACAACTTAATACAATTTAAACAAATGTGGTAGGCTGAAAGTGTTTCCAATTTGATCTCAACCATGTCAAGTGTTTAGGGTTATTTTTCTCAAAACTCATTGTGTTAAAGTTTGTATCAGAACTAAGGGGTTACCAATTCAATAAAGTTTGAAAAACTTGACAAACCGTTTTAAAATTTTACTGGAAATACAATTAACCCGAAAAAATAACGGGAACGGGGAAAAAACTGCCACACGGGCGATATTATTATATTACCTTTCCGAGATCATCTTCTATACTTCTAAAAACTATTGATGGGAGTAATCAGTAAGCATACATAAAAAAATACGCACTAAATTGATAACAAATTTTTTGAAGTACTTTAATTAAAAAAAGATAAAGTCCAATTGATTACCGGTATTGTATGTTCATATCATTTGTAGATTATAATCCGCTCTACATACGTGGAGAGTTATCATTCGTATTTATAACCTATCTATCCATCATAGACGACACAGACGACCCTCGTAATATTACCGTCATCCTACTCAGTCTTCAAAGAACCTTAATACATAATCGAAAATACAAAAAAGACTCTAAGATACTTGGATCTAGGGTCGAATATTGATTGATGCGAACTACAAAGAAAATAATCTTATGATTTAGGGGTCGATATCTGTCATGTACAGCCCGATTATGTGAATCTGTTCGCGGACAAATAGGTTTATTGGTTACTGTCGTAATAAAATTTTATGATTTATCAAAAGCAGTGGCGATTCTATTTCCCTCAATAATGTTACTGATCTTTTGTGTCAAATTTCATTGGTACTTAGGTTTTCATAGCGCACATAAAACGTACTATAAAGTAAACTTTGGGTATTTTTTATATAACCAGGCACTAGAATTTACTCAATCGAGCCAAAATTTAGGTCAATGAGTAATATTACGTAGGTTTATTTTTGTAGGATAAATTTATTTTTCTCCTCTGACTACCCCTTTAGACATCCTAGAAGAACCTCGAGTAGATACTTGGTACTTAGAGACCTGAAGGGATATCTACCGTGCTTGAGAATTAAAGTCGTAATGCTATTTCTTTTTCTATAAATATATTATTTTTATACAACAGACTGATGGAACAAGAAGATATATCTATTGTATAATAACATTTTTGATAAATAAATAAATTAATATTTGTGGACATCACCATCATCTTATAATCAAATATAAATGCAAAAAAAAGTTGAAGTGAAAGGATGAGCAAGATGAGAAAGTTTTAAGAAAAAGGTCTACAATCGTTTAAATCGTAAAAAAAGTGTTTAAAAAAACCAGCACATATTTATTCTGGTGCGTTGTAGTGTGCCATTTAATTGGTTTATTACCTATCTATGATCTCCTGATAGCGACAGCGACGCAACAAAGTTGCAACTGTATCACTTACAATTTCACAACAAGTGGTTCTACAAACGTCGTAACCGTTTATTATAAGTACTTTTTACACACAATAAATGCGAAAGTTAAGATGCTTAGATGTTTGGATGTTTGTTCAATCTCGCTCTAACTACTAGACTGATTTGGATATAACTCTAAATACCGACGGTTTGTAACTTTGATTAAAAAAAAATTTATTCCGAAAATATCACAGTAACATAGTGACAAAGACCAAAAAACTCTGATGAAAAAGTTATTAAAAATTTTTCATTGCATTTTAAATGTAGAGCTCTTAAATATTGCAGTTAGCAAAATGACCGTCTACACGCGAACGATACCGTGGACGGCTGCTAATAAAGAATATAAAAGAAACATAAGTATAGAAACTTCGCACGATTGAGCTGCACATTGAGGTATTTTGTACAATTGAGTTTTTATTATAAATTGTTCAATAAAAAAATTGTAAAGTCATCATAATGGACAAGAAAATGACAACTGGTATCAGAAATAGCGGAGCCGGGTTGTGCAAGTCACATCTTAGAGTTGGCAGAGAAGGATCGATTCTCAAGGTCCTGCGCAGCCATGCGTATCTGGACGTGAACAGACAGCTTAAATTATAATTAAATCAAGCTGCTATTGACTGTAGATCTACCGAAACGCCCCTATTGGCAGATAGTTGTTTTTATACCTGCAAGTTTACTCTCGAAAACAATGAACGATGCTTTGTATTGTTTGTTTGAGTTACACTGCATGTTAGGCAGCGACAACTTGACCGTGGAGTAGTTTACCGAGGCCCAGTGTAACTCAAAATGTCAATAAGAAACTTTGTTTATCGTTTTCTTGAGTTGACCTGTAGATCATCGGGTCGGCATTGACCTTAAGTTCATCAATTTATATCGCTTTCATACTTCCAAACGTTTTGGGAATTATTACTATTCCAACATAGCCAAATCATTCATTATTTTTTATTAGATTTAATTGAGTTAATCTTTAGGTCATATTACCTAAAGCAAATGTAGATGGAATACTCTAGGTACTACTACAAGATAGGTATAATCATAGTCTCTAATACTTTTAAGAAAAACCTTTGGATGGAAAATTATATAAAATATTACAATATTACAATTTTTTTATAACCATGATTGTGTTTTTTTGTAATATATTGTATAAAGCTGCATTTGATAATACATTTTATTTTAAATATGTAAATTATATCCTTATGCACGTGCCGGTTTGATTCCGATTAGAAAAGCCTTAATTAAATATCCCCAGATAAGATCTAACATATTAATCCAAAACATAAAATAATATGCATGTAAGAGTCTTGAATATTCACCCGTTATAATTAACAAGCAATTTCGACTACTATAAAATTATAAGCTGTAAGAAATATGATTAAAAATAGTTATGATAAATAAATATAGTCTATACCAATCTATACTAATTATGAGAATCTTAGTCCTGACTGATTGACTGACATATAGATAACGCAGTATAAACCACTGATCGTAGCGACATGAAATTTTCAGGATACGTGAACATGAAATTTACAGAGACTTGGTACGTAGAGGTTCACTCAGAAAGAAATGTTTGAAATTCAACACCTAAACGGGAACCGAGGGTGTTGAAGTTTATATGAAAACGATTTCACGTCCGTTTTGCTACTTTAACTTTCGCTTTTTGAACTCTGTTTTCTACTGTATAGATAGATATGTATATTTAACATTTATATAAAACTAGCTGACCCCGCGAACTTCTTTACGGATTATTTTTATTACTTATTATCCTATTCCGTACAAAGATAAATCCAAAAACACAAAAATCATTAAAATTGGTCTAGCCGTTCTTGACCTAGAAGTGGTGTAACTAACACGACTTTCTTTCATAAAATATATATATAGGTATAGATAATGTCGTAAAAAAATTATGACTTATATGATTGTTCAGGTCAAACTTCATACGAAAAAGGAACCATATAATTAAGGAATTGTCTATCTGTGTGGATTGGATTATTTGTAAAAGCTAAACTGGTCCCTCCCTGAGTACCCGCGGCAAAACACGAAGTAGTTTTTACTGCACTGTAAAATGTAGGTATGACAAATCCGATAAAAAAGATGTAGGTACCTACTTTCGGACGTTTCGACCTTGCTTCTTGTTTGAGACAGTCACTTGCGGATACCTACTCTTGAATTGACCGACATCACTTCACCCTGAAGTTTCTGTTTGACCCTGTGCAAGGTGATCAATAACCTGCTCCAGCAAAGCATGTATACGCAAGTCAAGTTGTCAAACTGATATGTCCTTAGATCATCATTTTATCGTTTTTTTATGCTTATCTTATATTAAACCTACTAAAAAGTAAAAAAATTGTACTCCTTAAACACAACACCCAGCCACAAACTAAGAAAAGCTTATATAGAATATATAGACTATTGGGCTTAAACACATTTAATCTTATAAAAAAATAAAAATCGCTTTTATAAGGTATACAAAGATACATAGTAATACTAAGCTAATTATATGTATCTTATTATATTAGCGATTTTTATTTTGTTGAACAATGTTATTACGTCTCACTTTAGGAAGGTATTTAGGTATAGTATACTGGCTATTGATATACTGCTTATAAATATATTGTAAATAAAAACAAGAGTAACGTACAGACAGAGAATAAACATCTTCGAACTTTTGGAAGTGAAAATCAGTTGTATATACCAATATATATAAAAAGTACCTGTTAAGGCGTATGTAAAGTGTAGAAATATTACATTCAAATCACTGGTTATCGACCTAAATAACTTTTAGGTCTATGTCTCCAACTATGGAGCAGGGCATAGACCTTCCCATATTTGGAGATGTTTGCCATAATCATCCCGCTTGGCAGGCCGATTATTGATCGCATTGTCGTTGTTTAATACTAAATAAATAAATAAATAAATATTTGTGAAAATTTTTACACAACATCATCTAGCCCTAAACTAAGCATAGCTTGTACTATGAGAACCAGATAACTGATAGATTCTTACATACTTTTTTTTGAGAATTGTGAATACAAACTCAGAATATAATATAACACCCAGGAAGAGAACAAACATTTATATGTTCATCACATATATGTTGTTCTCTGTGGGGATCGAACCTACTACCTACAGATCAAAAGGTAGGGCTTCTATAAACTAAGCTCTGACGACTGTCAACCGACTAAAGAGATGCTGCTATTCATCTCCAGATACGTTCCCTTAGACGCCTCTTACGTCGTCCATAGAAGATAATGGAGAGGGAAAAACTATTAAAAGCTGGGAACATCATGCTTGTTTTTATGTTTTAATGATTTTTTGCTTATCATTATTAATCATTTGTTTACAAAGACTCGTGCCATTTAAAAGACCCTCTGGTACCTACTGGCACAGCTACTAGTAAGCTACTTACCGCGACATATTTTTTGTGTTCAGGCTCCTCAAGTTGTAATTGCAACCTTGGGCAACACGGAAACCAATTTTAAACTAAATCATATTTAGTAGTTGTTCATTAGATGTACGAAAAATATGCAGGTAGGTACTGAGATTTGACAAACTTAATTACAACCTGTTTTTTTAACCTCTGTGGACTCAACTGTTTTCACAAAGTCCACCATCTTTCTAATATACATAGCTACCGAAACACGCGTGACTTCGTCTGTGTGAAGTTTCATACTAACTTCAATCCCCGCTTTACCCATTTAGGGGTTGCATTTCGGGAATTCCTTTCTTCATACGCCTCTAAACATCAAGACCCTGAAAATTTCAAGTCTCTACAACCAGTGGTTTAAGCTGTGCGTTGTCTATTATGTCAGTTAGTGAGTCAATCAGTCAGTCAAGACAAATATTCTTATAAGAATATTTATTATAAAAAAATAGATTATAATCGATAAAGAATAATCTAATTAATGGAACATGGGATGTCCAGCGGTGGACTTTTACAGGCGAATGATGATGATGGTGATGAATATTAACTAATCTAGAAATTGTATATCCTAGAAGACTCGTCCTTTGGTTGACGGTTTTAGTTAAATCTAGATTAGTTGTATGTACTAAGATAGTGAAGGTGAATTTGTTGAAGAGATTTCTCAAAGGTTACGATTGATTAAATTATAGATTAACAATACTGTATTGTTTATTTTTTAACCATATTCATTTATTTTCTGACAAACTTTAGGTAGGTATGTACAAGGTACATTCTACTACTATCAACAGTTGTCTTATCTGTAAACCAGTGCAGGCAATCTAGAGATTAATCAGTACCAGCATAACTACCAGATTCTTCTACCCCCTTTGCGAGGGAATAGGAAAGGGCCTTGTCACTATGAATTTCACCAATTTAGGCATTCAACGCCAGGGGTAGTCACGCCTAGGTAAGGGGGTGGTGCCTTAAACTAGCTGCGTAATAATAAATCGTACTTTGTATTTAATTTATATCTTTTTTTAACTTTATAAATAGCGCAAGCTTAAATAGTAATATGAGAAACTTTGACTAGAGCCAATGACAAACAACATAACAATTCAAAAGAAGTAATGCTCTTGATGCTGAATGTACAATCAATCAGCGCTTAACTTTTACACCTAGCACTTTAATCTATGTAAGAATGTTTGCGCCTACGCCAATTTCAGTCCAGTCAAAATCGAAAGTGCAAGGTGACGGTCGAGGTACAAAAAGCGATGAGTGTCCACAATGGGATCAATTAACTGAACTAGGAAATAATCGCACTTTGTCATCATAACAAGCAAAATCGATCACGAAGTTTATGTTGCGTGAAATTACTGTGAATTTTATTCACGATGCGAGCGTAGAACCTCTTTTATAGTACTGAATGGGTAGGCAAAGTGTGTCAATAAGCTTTTTACTGGCACACTACGAGCGTAAGTAGGTACATGAAACGAATTTTTCGGTAGGTATTTAAACTGTAGTCAAACTTTGTTATTTAAGGAGCACGTAAAATTTGGTTTGAATAAAATCATCATCCGTCAGTCGTCACGGCTCAGTTCGTAGTAACCCTGCCTTCTGTGCTGTAGGTGGTGGGTTCGATCCCTACCAAAAAAAACATTTGTGTGATGAACATAGATGGATAGATGTTTGTTCAGTGTCCGAGTGTTTTAGGTATTCTAAAAGTATATAAATATTCTATCACCAATCTGGTTCCTATAGTACGAGCGTTCCCTAGTTTGGGGTTAGAGGGCGTTGCGTGAAAATGATAAAATAATGCTTGACAATCCACACAGCATCATCTAGCTCCAAGCTAAGCAGAGTTTATGTTATGGGTACTAGATGACTATTACATACATAGATATTTTTCATTATAGTACATAGAAAATACCCAGAACACCCGGAATCAATATTTGCAGATCTTACAAACATTTATCCCATGTTTGTATTATATTAATTTGTTTATTTATTTATCATCGTCAGCCCGTACAAGTCCACTGCTGGGCATAAACCTCCCATCACGGTTCCAGGAAGAAAGATTTTGAGCCTTTTCCATCCACCGACCTCTCGCTATTCCAAAAATGTCGTCAATCAATTGGGTGATAGGGTTAGTAGGCTTCGTCACACAGTTCATGGTCGTCAAATAAAAAACATTTCATTACGTAAAAACTGAACTGCATTTTGAAACTGGTATTCTGTTTTGCTTAGTAAATAAATAGGTAGTAGCAGAGGAAGGAAAGTCGTAGCTAATCTGCGAATGATCCTGCCGTTTCACTATATTCCCCGGTCCACAAACAGGAAGACATTAATAAATAGATGACAGCACAAATAAGCAGGATGACAGAAACAGACAGACGGACCGCGCTTGTATAAAGTTTGATTTATTTCTTACTAGCGTAGTGCGAATGTCGGAATGCTTGCATGTTAGCGTTGAAAAAATAGTTTTAATATCTGCACATAAGCTAAAGTATTTTTCACATCATTCACACTTTTTTTTTGGCATCTAATGGGCAATTCTCATACAATAGACAATTATGTCTACAGACATAGGGTCGAACAACCGTGCCAGTCTGCTTCTAGGCAAAAATCAGTACCAACCACTCGCAGTCACAGGAATGACATCATGGTGGTCAAAAATGCTCGATACACAGTAAGATAGGTACATATTACTATCGACTCGTCTCTATGTCGGTAACTTTATGAGACTACCGTTTTTTCCTGAATTGAGGTACAAAATGCCCAATAACTACTGCATACATAGAACATGATATGTTACTCGATACGTTTTATCATTTTTTTGAAAGCAAATAACGTTTTCATAATAATTGATTTTCCCGTGTTGTTTTTAGTTCTCTTGCGTGATTTCTGTGACATTTTAACCAACATTACTGAACATTAGGACCTCAGCACAACAGCTCAAAGTGTGAGCAGTTTAAAGTTTTAATATATCCCCTACATTTGAAAAGAAACCCGATCTCTTTAGTGAAAACCACAGAACACATATAGCTAAAGTCAGCAATTTTTTTACTGACTTGACTTGATTAAAATCTACTTAATTGTCTGTCGAAAGCCCGACAGGTTCCATAAAGAAGAAGAAGTAGAAGATAGATGTTGCTCCGACATGACAGGACATGACCTCTTTCACTAGAGTTGGATAATACTACCTAGCTCAACAATTTTTTTATTATTCAGCTGCATAGCATCGTGGTAATAAATAAATGCCAGTTTCAATTCCTTGAAACTGCGTGACGGAAAAAAACCGTTCGTCCTTACAATATTTCCCCGTTTCGAACAATTTTTAATTACACTTTAATGTAAGTATTACGTAGGTAGATAACTGCCTAAAATATGGGCATAATGTTAACCTTTAAAATTGTCCTTTAAGTATCTCAAACACGACAAGGAAAGTGAGATTGTAGTCAATTAAAACCACTTTAGCGATCATCAAATTCTTGAAATGCAACACTGCGCTTTTTGAACAAACCGCAAGAGTTATGTGTTATTATAAGAACCGCAATGCACACGTCCTTCGTAAAGAAACCTCAAATATGTCTTCAAGGTGGTCTTCTTGATAAATTACTTTCGATGGCCTTGCATCACCGTAACAAGTTCATAGCTAATATTGATTATGAATTAAACAGGGGAATACATTAATGAATGAACGAAACAAGTACAACCTTATCGTTGTAAGTTTAAGCTTAGCTAATAGAGTGACCAAAGCTTTTATAGACAGTTTGACGATGACAAAGTCCTTCGGTTAACGGGCTAATAACACGATTGTATTGGTACCGACAGGTGGTTGTGTAACGGATGCTAGGCGTATGAAATAGAAAGTTAGATAAGAACTATGATTGGTTTCAGCCTTGTTTAGCTACATGCAAATGCTGTTACATCGAGCAGAACTAAATTAAAGATTTGTATCCGTAATGGCATTCTTTGTCAGAAGATTTTTGTGTAATAACTAGTCTGAGATTCGAACTCACGTATAGGTGGTATTGAATATTTATTTATGGTAGCAAATTATACACTAAATATAGCCACTTTGTTCTGATTCATAAAAAAATGCTTTGAGTCAGATTCAAGGTATTGGGGTTATAGATCAACGATTACGTTTAAGCTTTCCGTGCCAAGTTCAAAAAACAGAACAGTATTGATGTCTGAAAAGTAGGTACTTTGTACCTATACTAGTCTTAAGTTTTTTTTTTTCTGTAAATTGTTATTTTATGTTATGGTGTGCAATAAAGTATTTTCTATCTATCTATCTATCTACTTTGATTTTTGTTACGTCATTTAGACCATCAATATACTACTAGTTTGTTTTAGAACTCAGAATACGATAAACGAAGTTTGTCTATTTGAATTACACGGCGCGGCATGCCAAGCAGCGACAACTTGAATGTGAAACGGGTTACCGAGAACCCTGCAATGTAACTCAAAACGACAGAGCTTCGTTAATTGTTTTCAATACTCAATAAATTCTATCGTCTTCACATTCGACCGATTCGATTCGATTTCGGACGACCGATGTGGCGCGGCGGGCTAATGTCCGCCTACGACGCAGAGGTTGCGGGTTCGATTCCCGCCTTGGGATAAATGTTTGTACGATCTGCAAATATTTATTCTGGGTGTTCTGGGTATTTTCTATGTATAATAAAAAATATCTATGTATGTAATATAATATTGTATTAAGTATATCAGTCATCTAGTACCCATAACACAAGCTCTGCTTAGCTTGGGGCTAGATGATGCTGTGTGGATCGTCCGGCATTATATATTTATTTATTTATTTATTTATTTATTGGTAGAAATGATGGTGGTTATACATAATACAATAGAATCACAGTGTGTGCCTACTAGGGCGTTACAATATTTATCAACAGTTGATCTACGGTAGATGGGAGGTAGATGGGGTTTTTCCGAGTAGACGCCCATAACTCGTTCGATTAATTAATTTAAGATGTACTCCGCCTGCGCAAATGAGGCTTCAGTGTGAAATCCTTTAGCATCAGCTATCAAGTCTTTCGAATTAGATGCGGCGGGAAAGATTAATAAGCTCCGTTACTGTGTTGAACATTAATAAATTTGTCACCGCACAGATAGTGCTGGGCCGGACAATGAGGCGGCCCTGAATTATAGCACTGATAGCCCATTAGTCTCTCTGAAGCTGCAGAATAATGGTCACGGGAGATGTACACCTGACTGGAAGAGCTAGGAAGTGTAACTTAACCAATTATCACAACAGCTGCATCTTTTTATAGGGCATTTGACTTGCCGTTTAACACTTTCATGCATCAGTGTTTTTACGTCTTGCTTACTGACATACGTTGTTTTTAATACCCTAAATATAGTCGTTGTTCTGGTTTTTACTCTAAAAGGTCACAGCTCACTCTCCGAAACACCGTTTTTAATCAGAACAAACACTCTAAATACTTCAATTTTTTCATACTACTTCCCGATGGAACAAGCAGATTGCCTACTTGGCCCTCAACCATGAGCTCAAGTTACTCATCACTTATAACAAAGCATTACCTTGAAGGTTACGCACGTTAGAAACTTGCCTTACAATGCACTGCACTGCATACATAAACCTGAGGCATATAAGTATACTGTACACATAACTGCTTATTTTCGGTTTGCGTTTGCTGTGTATTTTTTTCTCAGATCATCCATCATAAGCCTTCCAGTCAACCTAACTCCGCGAATCCAGCAAATAATGGTCTGCCTCAACGGTAATTCACTAAGCGATGGTATCGGTTGTCGATATGCTCCTTTTTATGACCATTCTGGAGATACAGAAACTGCAGGTCTGCTCAAGAGTTTTAGAAAATTTACGGAACCTTGATTATTGTCGCTTGAAATTATTTGAGTTCGTCCTACGTTTAAACAAATCTTATTGTTGGTTTCCTCTAGGTAATGGAATATTCTGAAACTCAAAAATCCAAGACCAATTTTTAATTGCGAGTTACTTGTTTACTTAGTAGAGAAGAAGATGTTGTACTAACTTTTCCCCTCTTCACCTCTTTATTCTGGGGTAGTTGTAATTTCAGGAATTCGTACGTACGGAAATTGATTCTTTATTATATGATTACTAACTTTAAAAAACCCAGTGCCCATTTCTTTGGAGTTTTCCTCACAAAAACCCCAGATGCGTAGTATTTATCTACATTTAAAACGTACGATTTGACCACATTTAGCGATAATTTAAAACGAAATACCGTTGTGAACTAAATACCTTTAACCTTTATCAAGCCGACATCGGCAGCACTATACCTATTACTGTACAAATAGGCAGGGCCCGGCAACTGCCAGCTAATACAAAGGTTTAATTAAGTTAGGGACTGTCATGCGCCTACGCACGTTGTAGGGCATTCCCGATCAACAAATCGATAACTTTAGCTAGACTTAGGATTTAATTTTATTTAGCTAATCACGTTTACCAAGATAAACATGTTTAGCGTAAACGTGATAGCGATTTATTTTTCCTAATTAGCTTCCTAATGATGGTGATGATGAGTTACATATTTTCGTTATTAAGTACCTGCTTATCAATGAAAATAGAAACCAGAATTGTAGGTCACACTTTTTTTTTTATGCCATAGCAGGCAGACGAGCAGACGGGCCACCTGATGGAAAATGGTCACCGTCGCCCATGGACACCTGCAACAACAGAGGCGATGCCGATGCGCTGCCGACCTTTAAGGAAAATATTAACCCGTTAACATACGTCCATCATCATCGTCATAGAGCGAATACGAGCAACCATAATCAAAAACTGTAGCGTAGCAACCTACTATCTAGTTGGAATACGTGTATTTCGGTTGCGCAGTGTGCCGCCGGGCGCGCGTGGCCGGTCGATGATTTATCAATAGCTGGCCGATGGCGCACGACAAGCCACGCTGGCCGCACTCTTCCTGGCACAGCGTTAAGGCATACGACACAGAGGAAACTGACGGTGGGTTCTATCGTGAGCCCAAACAGCTTTCCGCTCACTCTAATTAAATTGTAAAATAACGTTGGTTTCATGAAATCATAGAACGACCTAAAAATTAATGGGTTCCTGAGGGGCTACCGTCTACTCGGATGTTTGCTCTATAGTTGCTTGGTTAGTAATCCGTGCCGTAAGACTTCAATTGTCCTGTATCAGGAAGGTCACGGTACGGAGGTTTTCCGAATTCTATAATTGTCGACATTATGTCTGTTAGTACCAAATAATCTAAAGCAATCATAGCTGTCGAGCATGCAAATTAGGTGTAGTTTTGACAGTTTGTAGTCATGCTAGGAGTATAAGAGCTCATTGGACAGGCCACCTGCAAGGAACTCGGAATCTTTGGTATCTTTTGCTTTTAAATGGTTTTTTTTATTTTGTAAGGTATCTATGTTGTCGACCCTTTTTTAACGTGTATATATATATAACCTATTAGTGGAAACATTATAGGAATATGCATCAGCTATATAGTATACATTTACTTTAAAGTATAAGTTCTATCACTTCTAAGAAATCTGAGGGGATATCTACCGTGCTCGGGGATTAAATCGTGATGCTATTATTTTTTTTTATTTATCATTGTTCTATTTTTTTCCCAAATAAAATAAAATAAACGCTAAAATGTAATTCAGTGGCTATGAAAAACTGTTTTACTGTCTCAAAAAGATAACAAGTCATAAAGATCAGACAATCATTTAAATGCAGTAGCTTAGAACTAATGGACGATTCTAAAAAAACTAGACTCCAAACCACCTGTAATTACGAAACGAAATTAACAAGTTGGGACCCACTGATTACTTTAGGTTACCTAAGTATCTACCTAATAAGTCTAGTTAAGTTTTAGCATTGTTTTTTATGTTTTAGATTGTTTCGTTTGGCTAGGTATTAGACTGTCTGTGTTTCTCAAATAAATGTATTTCCTTTCATTTTAATTGCAGCCTAGCGTTTATAACGTACACCATACAAATTCTGTTCTGTCCCTTCAATATCTCCCCACTTTCCTCCAAGCCTAGTCTCGGCACGCGTCGCCACGCCCTGCCCTACCGCGTTAAGTATATCACAGGTCATCTAGCTAGCCGCTAGATTCTAGCGTCTTACGGTGACTGAGTTACTAAACGGGCCAGTTACCTTCGTGATCCAACACCCGAATGGTATGCGGACAGTCGTTTGCTAAACTTGAGGCTTTGAGGTTTTGTGCTTAGTTTTGTGTAAGACCTTCAGAGTATTATCATCGCTTATAAAATTCTTGGACTTATTAAGTAAATCATTTTAAAAATTATACTATCACCAAAAGATTTCCAGTATAGTTCATTCTTAGTTAGGTTTTCCTGTCCTGGGCTCGTACGTTCTTTTGGTGCTATTCCAGTAAATTATTGAATATCCATGGTTACCTGTTTGTTATTCTAATGATGTAGTTACTATATTTTGAGTTTTTTTCAAACTTCCAAATATCCAACCAATAATATTACTAAGTAAAAAGTATGTTATCAACAACCGACAGCAGCGCAAGCACGAATGACCCATAATCAATGACAACCGACATCATTACGTAAAACAAAAACCTATAAATCGCTGAACAATCGAACGTCGCAATCTTTAGATGGATTTTTGAAATCGCGGATGGCCACTGCAACGATTGAGTCAATTCCTGCCATTGAAATTAATTTCAGAAAGTATTCTACAACCTTTTTTTGCGATGAATGTAATTAGTCATGAAAATAAAAGAGTTATTTGGACAGCTTGCGCGTTGATGTCTTTTGTATTGGAAGATTACATTGCATTACTTTATAGGACGACCTTAAAAAACAGGGTTATCTTGTCAAAAAACCGTACGATAATCCATTGAGTATCCTGAAGACACCTGATACCGACTCTCGATACGATCTATATATCTGTGATGTGACCCTCACTTAATACTTGAGTCATTGTCCATTACAAATTACCCAATTTCTTCATTCGAGGAAATAAAAATATTTTTTTCTGTAGAATGTCTTCATCTGCCTTATTATGTCAAATTAGGAAGAAGTCTGCAGTATTATAATTATTTTTTCCATCAAAATTATTCGACATAATTCAGAGCTACATAAGGACATTATGGACATTCCGTGTTTTATTATAATTGAGATAGAAGCATAAACAGACATCTATGGAATCAGGGTTGATAAGTTCTTCGGTGATCAGCGTTTTGTAAGTTGTGTGGCAGAAAAAATCGAATTTTCAGATACATTGGTTGCCACGTATCCACCAACACTATGCTTATTCTTCTTCTTTCGTGTCAATAGTTCTCAAGTGAATGGAATCAGATATGCTTATGTAAATGTATTACCATTAATTTATCAATAAAATATAACCTCTCCCGCGTTTGTCAACTTTTAATACAGATTTAAGCAACAATAAGCCACAGCAAGTTATAAAACATTTTCTATAGGTACTATTGGTTTGCAATCGCCATCAACTTTAGCTTTTGGGATTTAAGGGCGATAGAAGAAAAAAAAGAACTCTTAATTAATACCTTTGTCAAGATCTTTTGTCCATCTGTATGTAAAGATCCTATTAATCATCACTTTAAATAATTAATTTGTTTTCGCAGATAAGAATTAATAATCTATCTGTGCGGAACCCTCATGCTAGTTGTAGTTTGAGGCACTTGACTTGTATTTCGGTCGATCAACACTCGAGCCCATCCTAAAATCTGCGCAGCTGACAGTCCAGTCAATCAGCATGTTTTGATATTGAATTGACCACAAGCGAAACTTTCTGCCATAGAAACGCATCGTCACGCTCACACGGGCAAGTAGGTGACTTTATTTCTATTTATTTCGCCGAGCTTTAGTTTTGTATAAAAGCGTCGCCGTCATCATATGCCGAACGTCAAAAGTGCACTGTTAGCGTTGATTACTTTTTCAGATAAATAGCACTCGACGCAGCCAAATTTTTTAATACCTACGATAAATTTTGCGCTGCAGGACAAATGTTGGCATGATTTGTAAAATAATTGTGAGTTCTGTGGTACAGTCACCTGCACAAAACTGTATACAGCTTGTAAAATCTTGACACAATGGTAAAATTTATATTTAGGTAGGTACTCAAAAAATAAGTGAAATTTCCAAGTGGTTTTATGTTTTATGTTAAACGATGATTGGATGTTGTTTATTTATTCAATCTCAATAGATCACAGTTCAATGTAATACTATATCGGTCACCGCTTTACACGAAACCAACAGGTTTTACAAAACCATCACACAAATGTAGTGTGAAATTAACATCAGTGAACTCCCGGATAGTCAATTGTTTAACCACAAAACTCAATCAAAAAGCATTCTAAGAAATGTGAGTCAATTTCAATGTTTTTACTTCTATTATTTATTTTAAATTGTTTCTCGAATATAACTATTAAATAATGTACGCACGTAGTAATGCGAAGTTTCGCTTTTATTTGCGTACCTGTGAGTAGGTTTGTAAACCTACCTAGCTTACTCTTACGTTATCGCGCCCGCCCTTTCTGTCTTGTTCTGAAGCGCGCTGTTCGGTGTGAAAATAATTTTGTTTGTTACTGTGTTAGAATAAAACAATTTCAAGCACTGGAACGATCAATTACATACACTAGGGTTGCGTATTCGGATGTATGTAAGTAATTCGTAACTTACAAAATAAAATAAATATTTTTTTAAGCTCATCAACGGATTTCATAAACCTTGAGCTTTTGCTGTGTAAGAGTGTTGTGTCATTATAAAAGTTACAAATTGTATACATTTTTGTGCAGCTGACTGTAGAACTCCATTTTTAATGAGTTATATTTTCATACAAGCTTCAACCTCCGCTGTACCCGTTTAGGGGTTCAATTTCAGAAATTCCTACCTTAGCACACTTCTATACACCAAGATGAATATACTCTGAAAATGTCAAGTCTCTACGACTGGTTTAGGCTGTGAATTATCTAAATATCAGTCAGATAGTCAGACAGTCAGGACAAAGATTTTTATTATTCGTATTTACATGAACTAAAAAAGTACGTACGATCTAACAACTAAGATAGGTAATCTTCAATCATTATCTACTAATATGTATAATAAAAACGCAAATATAAGGCCAACTTTGACTATAAACACTACTTAAATGAATGGCAACCAATTAAAATAATTTCGTTGTTATATTGTAAAATCGAATCAAATCGTAAACTCTCATTTGTAATTACACGAAAAATAAATAACAATTGAATACATGGCAGACAACGCTGTATTTGTCCTAAAGATGTCAATTACGTTTGTAAAGGGATTGGGCAAATGAATCGTGGCTGGAATTCGACTGGGGGTTACTGCCAACCGTTGTATTCGAGTACTTTCCAACAATCGTTGCTATAGACACTAAAATTTTATATTTAAATTCGGGGTTGAGTTAAAAAAAAAATCTTAATACACGTCTACGAATGAATATTAAATTAAACACCAGCTGGAAATTGGGGTTCGATCCCTACCGAGAACAAACATTTGTGTGATGAATATAGATGTTTGATCTGTGCCTGAGTGTTATATTTATTCTATATATAACACATAATATTTACTTGAAAAAACAAGTATTTGGATAAGTATTCTATGAGCTATTTGGTTCCCATAGTACAAGCTCTACAAGGTTTGACTCGAATTTACTAAAAACTATCAACATTGGCGAAACTGTCTGTCGAATGACGGATAGATGCTATTACGAAGAAAAGAAGAATAAAGCAATAGTAATGGACCTTGCTATACATAGGCTATGCTCAAAATCATCATCAGCCTAAAAAAACCACTGCTGGACATAAGCATCGCCAAATTTGAGTGGTTTTGCAATAGTCATCACGCTTGGCAAGCAGTTTGGTGACCCCAATGTCACCAATTCGGTGTTTAGTATTCACCGAGAGTTAGAACAGGTCACCAACACAAAGCCGTGGTACACCATCGTATAGAAACTATAGATATTTATATAAATTTATTGAAAAATTGGATACAGATCACAGAATATAGTCAGTCAGCGGAAGTCTTGTTCAATAACTTTGTAGACATTTTATAGGCCAGGTAAGTTTAATTCAGTACTAATAATTTCGGTGAAACGTTGAAATAGTTACACCAAAATCAAAGACAAAGTCAATAAGCATGTATTCAGTAAAATCCGCAAAGATCATCTTGAAACGTCTTAAATCTAGGTGAATCTAAGCGCCAGTTCCTCGCGACCAAGCCAAGAACCGGTATGTTCTGAAGACCATGTTTTGTCTCTTTCGATCTTGTTTGAAACTTCCTGTCAATGCAAAACGTTACTCCGAGTTAATTAGTACTTGAGCTAGAGTTTATTGTCTCTGTTATTGCAACTCAGTTTAATAATAATAATAATGCTGGACGATCCACACAGCATCATCTAGCCCCAAGCTAAGCAGAGCTTGTGTTATGGGTACTAGATGACTGATATACTTAATACAATACTATATTACTTACATAGATATTTTTTATTATACATAGAAAATAACCAGAACACCCGGAATAAATATTTGCAGATCGTACAAACATTTATCCCAGGGCGGGAATCGAACCCGCAACCTCTGCGTCGCAGGCGGACATTCGCCCGCCGCGCCACATCGGTCGTCGGTCGTTTAATGTAGGTTCAGTAACGTCTGATCGGCGTAGACCCCCATATCGTCAGGTGTGGCCGTGAGTCACAGTGCGCAAGCATTCCGTAGATAACGACCAACTCCTTTATTCTCTTTGGAATATCGGCGCCGCTGCCATGCCCGAATGCCCTGGAACGATGCCCTTTCAAATATACAGCAACAAAGTTTGAATATTTAGGCACTAATAATGGTTATCGGTCGGTCAGTTGCTCTGTACCGTCGTAATTGCTTATCTATTGGGGTCAAATAGTAAACAGGTAACTAGAGGAAATGCGCGTGACTTCGCTCGCGTAAAGCTATTTTTATAAGAACTTTAAGCCCCGCGGAACCTCTCTAGGGGTAGCATTTCTAGAATACTGAGGTATTCCACGCACCGAGAACAATACCTTGAAAATTTCAAGTCTACAACCCAGTGGTATAGGCATGCGTTGTCTATATTTCAGTCAATCAGTCAAGACAAAGACTCTTATATAGTGGTATAGATATAGATTTTGCGCCTCAGGAAGCGTAGGATACCAGATGCCACCCCACCCAATGATGGACCGATAATATTGATTACAGATCACGGCAATCTAAAATATATAACTCAAAGGTGACTGACTGAAATCGTTTATCCTGGAAATGTATGGGGAAGGTCTATGTGCAGCAGTGGAATTCTTCAGACTGATGATGGTAATGTTATTACAACCCAGGAGGGATTATACATGTATGTCTCAGGTTGATGGACGCAGAGCAATTCATCGTAGGGCATGTTCCCAACACAAGTAACCTGCGAGGTAATACTTTGTATAGGTGATGGTAACCAATTAACATCAGGTGGCCCATCTGCTTCGATCAGCAAGTGGTATAAAAAATGAACCACGAAGCTTTTTTCCGTTTGTAGAAGGTTTATTCTCTCAATTTTATTCTTTAAGTTTATTCTCTCAATAAAGCTAAATGTACTTACTTACATGACAGACTTACGCTTAATTTAGCAAATTTGATAAAGATAGCAGGTTAATCACTGCGCATTCAACCGGCAAACTACAAAGAATACAAAGTCGTTGTTTTCCAATACAATGATCGATGGCACGCCTTACGACTCGTAACCATGATTAATAACAGCTAAAAGCCGGGACGGTAACCCGATAAAAAGGCCATTTGACAACGATAATTTGACAACCCTAAATTACCGCTTAGTTGGATACATGTCACACCAAAATGATCATAATATAACTGAAATAATTATTTTGCTTGTTGTATCAATAAGTCATATAAGTACAATAACGCGAGATAGTTAGTTTAGCTGACCTCACCACACAGCTCAGCTAGTATTAACTCTGCCTTCAGTGTTTTAGGTTGTGGGTTCGATCCCCACCGAGGACTAATGTTTGTGTGATGAACATAGATGCTTGTTATCTGGTCGGGTGTTATATTGTTTTATTTACAAAAAAACTGTAAATTAGTATTCTTAAAATAGTATTCTTTATCTGGTTTCCATAGTACCTACAAGCTGTGCTTAGTTTGTGGCTAGATGATGTTGTATAAAAATTGCCACACATATTTATAATTTATAGCTAACCACTAATATCAGCAAATTCAAACGCACAATGCAACGAGCAAAGCATAGCCTCAGGCGCGATCCGGTGTAACAGATGCCTCCTTAATTGGTGAATGCAGGCCAGTTTTACATTTTAATCGGTGTTGCTGGGGGCAAAACTGTTATAGAAAAATATCCCTACATCGTATTTCAGTCGCATTATACAGACGTCATGCTGGGTTGAGAAATTCCGGGAGCTGGCTATGTCAATAATCATGTTAATAAACATGTTCGGGGAATTAATTCGGTTTTTTTAAAGCGCACTTTCATCTCTGGCTCACATCTCTGATGGTACCTTCTGTTGTAGGATATGGGTTTGATCCTCGCTGAGGAAAAACATTTGTTTAACGACTTTCTTAGTACACTTCTACTCACCAACACGAATATACCCTGAAAATTTAAAGTCTCTACGATCAGTGGTTTCGGCTGTCGGTTGACTAACTGACAATCAGTCAGGATAATGGTTCATAAAATTGGTATAGTTAATAATAATAATAATGCTGGATAATCCACACAGCATCATCTAACCTTAAGCTAAGCAGAGCTTGTGTTATTACATACATAATATTTAATCATACATAGAAAATACCCAGAACACCCGGAATAAATATTTGCAGATCGTACAGGGTAACATCAGAGGGGACATATGCTTGTTCTGTCAATAAGTAGTAAGTGGTACCATTGCCAACTACCCTACGTCCATCAACCTGAGGCATACTGGTGTTAAGCCTTATGTTCCTGTAATTTCACCGGCACCCACACCCTTAAAACCGGAACACAACAATGCGAGAATCACAGCTTGGCGGCAAAAATCGGTACGGGGTGGTAGTACTTCCCCGGTCGAGCCCTTTAAGGAGGTGGTATCCGCCAACGAGAGGTTTTCTCTGTGTTATTTCTCATTGATGAGTGAGTATAAATGTCCAAAAAAAATATATATTGCTTATTAAAGACTAAATTTTAATTTGAATAATTGAAATAATTCTAACTATATTATTACTATATGAAAAAAATATCCAAAGTAAAGCAATTTTTATTTTAAATTTGGTTATTTCTTCTAAACGGTATTGATTTTTAGTATTTTTTTTTCACACAAATATCTGTCAAAGTATTTATCACAAAGTGAACAATTGGCAGTTCGAACTAATAATTCATTAGGCTACAAATAATTATTTCTTGAATGCGATATGAAATGGAATGCGCGCGGGTCCCTGTGCGGGCGACGGGCGGCAGTGCAACTTAGTATGGACAGACTCCTCAAGGTCGTTGGCGATTACCACCGCCTTAACAAAGAACTCTACTACTACTACTACTAAAATCGATCTAAAGTTGATCGACCATGACCAAGCATGCTTTGCTAAGAACACCAGTACATTAGGCATGCTATTTACGTAATATATACCTAAATTACCTACTTACGAATAGGTACCTAACGTAAGTACTATGTAGGTTAAGTTTAAAAAACACCCAATTGAAAAAAATACACGTCATTACATTATTATGTATTACTTATGAGTGACTTTGCAAAGCTTTATCAATAACCGCCTTCAAAAGTCGAACAAAAATTGCATCCCTTCCCTCATTATTCTGTAATCAAGTTTCAATAAAACTGAAATCTTAATGCGAAGAGAAACCTTTAAGTTGCAATGTCATGGAGATTGAATTTAAATGTCTGAGTGCAGGTCAATCTTGATTGAATTAATCCTAATTGTGAAACTCAATGCGTCAATATTTACAAAACTTGAATAAGAAGCTTACGCACTGTTTTAATATACCTACTTACCTTGGCTTGGTCGCGAGGAATAGATTCACCTAGATGTAAGACGTTTCAAGATTATCTCTGTGGATATTACTGGATAAATAATGCTTTTTGACTTTGATTTTAAAATCACAGACATAACTTTTATTTCACAAAGGGCCTAGCACTATAAATTTTATATTTATGACATAAGCGAACTATGTTGACATTTCAAAGTCAAAGTCAAAAAGCGTTTATTCAGTAAAATCCGCAGGGATTATCTTGAAACGTCTTAAATCTAGGTGAATCTAAGCGCCAGTTCCTCGCGACCAAGCCTAGAACAATTTGAATTACATTGCACGCCGCATCCTAGTAGTCTGTGATTGCACGGTATCGATATTTCAAGTGGAGTTTCGCCTAGTTACCGCGCAGTGTAACTCGAAATACGTTACAAATATAATTGTAATTTGTTCGTGTTTGGCCCTCTGTACCTAAGGCATTATCCTCCACTTTTGCGGAAACTATATGCGAGGGGAACATTGAACTTCTTCAGGTTGCTAATATCATCGCCACTGACACAAACTACAAACGACAAAGGAAAGAAAACCGCCAGCATTTGGACAGTCCAATACAAATAGCCGTCTAATTTGGGAAAATGCCGCATTATCGAGTTTGTCATCTCACTCTCGGTAATTGGAATTGTCATCAATCGCATTGTGTCGATTTGGTTTGCAAAATGTTCGCTCATAGATATTTGCGACTTAGCACTCCATTTAGAACTTGCTAATTTGTAGGTACTTTATTCTTTATTGTTGAGCACAACCCCAGAACGTTTTCTGAAAATCCCTTTCGAAATCTGTAACTAATCAACCTCATCCTTGACATCGCTGGCTTCGGGCACGTCTGACCGCAGATGATTGCCACCATTTTCAACCCAAAATCAATCACTTCCATTTATATTACTATTCTACTCAAGTACGTGATCTGACGCGCTCTCAGAATTCGACCCAGATATCGTGACATTTGATTTTGAATTTCGACTGATTTCAGCAAGGACTTTTGGAATGTAGGGTAAGTTTTAATATCATTATGGACACATTAATGGTTATTTCTTAATTAAAGTGATTTACTTACGGTATGTAATCGTGTAAAAAGTTTGTGGTTAGTAAATGTTACCATTGTCAGGGACACAATATTATCTGTGGTTTGGGGCCCTACGGTTGCGTTATAAGAACTGTCGTCTACATTGGTTTCATCATTGTGCTCGGTGAGGTACATATTTTTTGGACATTTGGCTTTTGGCGTTTTCAAAACTTGTCTGACTGTGGAAACTGCCAGGGTAGGGGCTGGCAATCCTGGTTGCTTGTACTGGTAGCTTGAAGTCCCAATCATGTACCTTACGGGATAGTTTGGTGTTTTTTTTATTCTTAATTCTATCAAGATTAAGTATGGCTGTGTTGTGAAGTGGCGTGAGGTGATATCTACTTCATAGTCCAATTTGTGCACCTCATGAGGTAAGATTGATTGCAGTGGGAGCTTAATCTATTGATTTCGGCCAAGATTTCTTTCTACGACATCTTATATATCGTTAACGTTTAAGTCCCTTGATAAAAACCTCTAAAGATACCTAAAGGTGCTACAGATTTATTCAAATTATGTCATATCTTATAGTGAAGCAGGAATTATGTCAGTGATACCAGGATCGTAGAATATCCGTGGTTGTCTACCCCTCTGAGAAACATGCATTGTTCTATGTAAATTACCCATGCATACTTTTTGCTTCCGAAATCCTGGTATGAAGGTATTTATACTTATCGATAAAATTGAGGAAATCTGTAAGCACTTTTAGTACAGCTTTTAATTGCGTGTATCACGGTTGCTCTCATTACAGCTTCATAAAATACTTGATAAGTTACCATTTAAAAATACCTTCAGGTCAGTTTTTAAATATCAACCTACGTATTTTCTTTCAGTAAAGTAGGTAAGTAACGTATAAGAAGTAAGAACCATAGGCTAATCAATATTAACCTACCAATAAACACTATTGCAGGGCAGTATTTCACTTCTTGTTTAATACTACAGGTAACCTAAGAAACACAAACTTTACTGCTGTAATTACTAGGTTAGTTTTATGCGCTGTGGTTTTTAGTTTATAGGGAAGCTCAGCGTGCACTCTCGTTTATTGTATGCAATCTGTGTAGTTTTGGGACAAATATGCATAATTTGCTTCATTCTTTTTTTTATGAACCTTTTGAATTACCTATGTTTTGTCTTTTGATTTATTTTTCGTGTGGCCTTAGCATAAAAATTCTTAAGCACTGCAAGCGCACTCATCTCTCTAAACGTAAATATTATAGTGCTAAGGGATTAAAACCATTGCATTGAGGGTTTTAGAAATTATTTTCAGACATGCAATATCATCGGCTGCTGAGGTTTAACAACATGGCTGAGACTTTTCTCTAATTAAACCATAAATAAGTCATAAAATTGTTGCTTTATCTTTAGTACGTAGACTCGGTAATAAACTGGACACTAGCACACTTATTTTCAGAGTAAAAATAATGCAGACAGCGGAACTCTGCACTATAGAGCACCAACGTTTTTCAGGCTTATAATATTATTCTATTCGTATAATTGTTTGTACCTATCGTACAAACAGTCTGCTCTATTCGGGCGTACAATCTAAAAAAATTTATTAAACACTTTACATGATAAAAATCTATGAATTAAACAACTTTAAACGGAGGTGAAACGTCGTATCGTGCACAGAGGTAAAACGGTTTTTTTCTGCTAATAAGTATAACAGGTAACACTTTTAAACTGTCGTAAAATTAATTGATTTATTTTTGATGAATCTTAGGTTATTATTCTAAGTTGCTGCTTAAAATGAAAATTTTACCAAGACAGTCGAAATCAAAAGCTTAGTTCAAAGTGTTGAACGTAAGTAAGTACCTCTTTCATACCCTAGTGGGTAGGTACCTACTACACCTCTAGTATATTATGACTCTTTTCGTAATCCTATTTTACCGGATTGACGGTCCAAGATGGTTTTAATTATGGAAAATTACAGAGACCTGTTAATTAGATCCCTCGATGACTTGTACAAGTAATTTTTTCTCAACCCTTAAAGCAATTTCTAATAATTAATAAGCCAATTTCTCTTGCGAGTTTGACATCTTTACATTATAAGTCTTGGAAAAAAAAAGAGACAAATAACAATAATTAGGTAAAACTGTATGTATGTAAGAAATAGACTTTATTAATATAAATACATCAACTCTTACCCTACAGATCCCAGTTGGTATTTTTACAAGTTCTAGGAAAATGTTAAACTGCAAGCTCATCTGTTGGTCTACCATGACAAATGATGTGCAAAGTTTTTGGACTGATGTTTTGAATTACACTCCTGGTAACACAGAAACAGTTCCACGGTGGAGTTTTCGATGCCTCGCATGCCGCGCATTGTAACTCAAAATTCCAAAACCAGCCTCGTTCATTGTTTTACATGGTTGACACGAACCTACTATTATATTTTCTCATAAAACATCCAAATTATAGACAACATTATAAATAGGTAGGTTGTATACATATTCCTCAATGTCTGTTTTAAATATTAAATAGAAGCTGTTACAAAAAAAGATCGAACACTACATTATATTCTTTGACCACGTGACGTAGCGATAGTAGCTAATTTCAATTCCATATATCCCAAATATTTTCTACTAGCGATAGCGCAAAATTATTTACCAATTTTTAGAGTAGTCCCCGATTTTGGACAACTTTATAGCTCCGGTACGCCAGAGGCTTACAATAATGGATAAAAACTATGGGTAAGACTTAAGAGCCAAGAAAATTGAAACGCGGTCAAGCCTTCGGCGCTTTCAGAAACCCACCCCAGTATTCCGAGTATAATAATAAACTAAATCAGCGATCAGAATAATGGTGGGTACCTTTCGCTGCTCGTAAACAACACTGATCGTTCTTCAAAGCCGATGCGATTACAATATTTTCACCACCGACAAGCCTTAACGATACTTTAAACGGTGCTTCGACCAATTTTCGCGCCTTCGTTTCTTATTTGCAAGACTCTTTGCTCCCAGAATTCAATTTAACACCCAAAGTTTTTTATGTGGCGGTAAAAATTTAAATTATTATAATAATAACCACGCCATAGGTGGATAGGTGATAATTTTGGGAAAATTACACAAACAACAAAATCATCGGTCTGGTGTGATCGTGTAATTGATGTTGTAAATTGTAACGCTGTTGAAGGAAGGCTTTAAATTCCCGATTAATTGATGATTTAAGCTTGCGATAATTTATCCTCTCTTTGAATAACAGTAACAACGATTCGAAGAATACAAGAACACTTGCATGTGAGCTTTAATTTTAATATTTTTTTATAATAATTTTAATACTTTAATAGGTACCTCAAAAAACTGTGTATTAGGCACTTAACTCATGTTCTTTTTTGATCTCAGGTATATGAAGTATATTATTCAAACAGGACTAAAGCGGACCAATACGAAATGTTTAATAAAATCGAGTACATATATTTAAATGGACTTTAGTCTCGAAATAAACACTACTACTTTTCAGTTTGCTAGAAAATAAAATAACTAGGCACAGTTTTAGAGCATGAAAAGTTATAATTGGATTTAGTTTCTATAACAAACGGTCCTTAGGTTTACAAAAATGTGTCATAACTAATTTTTCCGTTTATAGTGTTTGTCTCCTACATGTACACAACAAGTAAGCGATTTGCGATCGCTAATTTCACTAGAATATATATAGTCCTCCTTATCGATTTCGATGACGGCGACCCTTACTATTAATGAAATTTACTTTCTAGCGTGAGCCCTTATGTGACTCGCTAGACCAAACTTATTCTTAAAAACTCTATCGCACGTCTGGCAATAGAGCTGTCCAGCTATATTGTATGTGTATCTATAGGAGGGCTTCGGTCTCTCTTTGAGAGTTTGGCGTTTTGCGTCTAGTGTCTCGAGTCGATTTTCCTCGAATGTTTTAATTTTATTGTGGATGGTAGAGCGCCAAGAAGATCTTTGATAAGCAAGCTCCTCCCAAGACGATGAGTCTATATCACAGGCGTTAAGATGTCTCTTAAATACATCCTTATAACGCAGATGCTGACCACCATGTTTCCGCTTACCCTCCGCCATCTCAGAATAAAAGACAGCCTTAGGCAAACGATGGTCATCCATACGAAGGACATGTCCACACCACCTGAGTTGTCGTTGCATGAGAAGAGCCTCGATGCCATACATTCCAGAACGACGTAAGACCTCAGTATTAGGCACACGGTCCTGCCATTTTATCTTCATGATCGTTCTTAGACACCTGAGGTGGTATGTGTCAAGTTTTTTTATTTCTGGTTTGTAGATACACCATGTCTCTGCACCATATAAAAGGACGGGTATGATTAGCGCTTTGTAGACACTAATCTTCGTCTCTAGCTTTAAGTCATGGGATTTCCAGACACGATCGGTGAGTCGTCCGAAGTTGGCAGCGGCGTTTGCAATACGCGATGGTATCTCTGAAGCTAAAGTGTTATCATGCCTGATATTGCTTCCAAGGTATTTAAAGTGAGATACCTCACGCAGTGGTTTCCCGTGTAGGTACAACGACGTGTTGTCAGCGTTGCTGCCCCTAGGTGGTTGTTTAAGTATTTGGGTCTTAGAAGCACTGATAACTAAACCAAATCGTTGACAGGATTGGTGAAGTGCGTCAACATAGTTTTGGAGATCCCTCATACTGTCGGACATGAGGCATACATCGTCGGCGTAGAGTACATCTAATATAGAGATCTTTTGCACTTTTCGTTTAGCCCTGAACCTAGAAATGTCAAACACACCTTTTTCAGTTCTGACATTAAGCTGGATTTGGTTGTTGCAACACAGCAAGGCGTCTCTCATGACAACTGCAAAGTATATGGCAAAAAGAGTGGGTGCCATGACGCAACCTTGTTTTACTCCACTTGTTACTTGGATCTCCTCAGAAAGTTCGCTTTCATGTTGAATGTGAGCTTTCATGCCAATATGAAATTGACGAATGAGGTTGACGAATTTCTTTGGGTATCCAGACTTTTGGAGCACAACCCAAAGGGCTTCACGTGGAACTCTATCAAATGCCTTCTCTAAATCGACAAAACACATGTAGAGAGGCCGTTGATGCTCTAGGCTTTTCTCCTGGAGTTGCCTTACGACTGATATTGCGTCGATAGTACCCCGACTGGGACGGAAACCACATTGGCTTTCAGGTAGGTACTTTTCAGCAACTTCGCTAAGGCGGCTGTTAATAAGGTGCGCAAGAATTTTCCCAGCGCTAGAAAGAAGCGATATACCCCGGTAAGAACTGCAATCGGAGACATCACCCTTCCCTTTATACAGCTTACAAATTACCGCGTCCCTCCAGCCCTGTGGAACCTCTTCACTTTCCCAAACTCTTTTGGCAAGGTAATACAGCCTATTAGTAATGTTTTTCCCGCTATACTTATAAACCTCAGCTGGTAGTTGGTCCATTCCAGGTGCCTTAGAGTTTTTAAGACGTCCTATTGCTCTAACGAATTCGTCGAAAGTAGGTGGGTCATCTAAATATTGACAAACTGGTCGTTCATCGAGCATGTTTATGTAGGACATGTCAGCATTGAGCGCATTTGGATTGAGAACATCGTTAAAATGTTCTGCCCATCGCATTAGTACGGCAGATTTGTCCGTAACTCGATGCTGCCTATCCTTTGAGAACATTGGTGCTGTTTTTGTCATACATGGGCCGAATATGGTTTTTATTCCCTCGAAGAACATTCCAGTTTGGTGAGTATCGGCGCAGTGCTGTAGTTCAGCAGCTTTCTCTTTCCACCACCTATCCTTCAGTTCGCGAACTTTTGATCTCAGATTATGTTGAGCTTCTTTTCTACTGAGTACGTCCGCTGACTTTTTGTTGAGCTCGTGTCTGTGTCTTTCTACCAGCACTTTGATCTCAACATCTGAAGCATCAAACCAATCCTGATGCTTTTTTTGTACTTTGCCAATGGTATCCAGAGCACAGCCGTGAAGATGTTGAGCAAAAGATCGCCACTCATCATCTATTGTTGTTAACTCAGTCTGCGGAGCACTTTCAGAAAATTTTGAATCTAGTGTTTCACCTAAAGCTGTTGAGGTAATAAGCTTTGTAAAAGCCAGCTTAGGTAGCATTTTGTGAGGTGCTCGCCGTGGAGCTTTAAGTGCGAGGTGTATTTTTGACCTGATTAGACGGTGGTCAGTCCAGCCCAGTGCTCCGCGCATTCCTCTTGTTATGAGAACATCACGTAGGTCTTTTCGGCGGACAATGACGTAGTCCAGAAGATGCCAGTGTTTAGATCTTGGGTGCATCCACGAGGTCTTATATTTCTCAGCAAGTCGGAAGAATGTATTAGTGATGCTGAGATCGAGTTCAGCACATAAAGACAAAAGTCTGAGTCCATTATCATTACATTTTCCGATTCCATGTTTGCCGAGGGCACCATTCCAATGAGCATATTCGGTGCCAACACGAGCATTAAAATCCCCCAGCAAAATGATTTTATCGTGCTTAGGAACACTTTCAAGGATTTGACGCAAATGTTGGTAAAATACCTCCTTATCGTGATCCGGTGATGGCAAAGTAGGAGCATAAGCGCTAATAAGATGAACGTATTTATTATTGGTAATTGGGAGGCGTAGAGTCATGAGGCGGTCATTGACACCCTTAGGTAATTCACTCAGATCTCGAGCCAACCCATTGCGGATAGCAAAACCTACACCACTACCCGCCCTTTCGCCGGTTGGGCGTCCACTCCAGTAATATGTATAGCCGCCAAGATGTTCACAAAGTTCTCCACTGTCACTCAAGTGAGTTTCACTGATTGCGGCGATATCTATTTTATATCGACCTAATTCCCTTGCAATGAGAGCAGTTTTTCTCTCTGGGCATAAGTTCCGGTCATTGTCTAGTAGTGTTCTTACGTTCCATGTGGCTATGCAAAGTCGTTTGAGTTTTATCGTACGTTGTTTACTTTTATGTGTGTTTCGACCGCGTTTTATCGATGTCCAGCCGCCCGCGGTTTGGCACCTGGATGATGGGTGAGACGAACTATTTTTAGGCCACCTTTTCTAGACCCCTCCTCTGTGCAGAGGAAAGCAGAGCGATCCTAAATAGGGCTGCTTTGTCGCCAGAAGTGCTGCCGAACCTCGAGTCTCGCCTCAATCGACTCCGGGAGCGACCACTCTCTTCTGACCGCCTACGTGCAGGATGTTGTACTAAAGCCTCGGCACATCGATACCTTAACCCCACCGCCAACACCCCATCGCCGCAGGACTTTTTTAAAAGTTCAAAATCCGGAAAGAATAGCAAGGGTCATCTGCGCGTGAGATTATTTTTAGTGGACAAGCGGTTGCGCGGGTGCAAGCCCACTCTCTCGTCCCGCACTCTGAAACCCAATGGACCGGGAAACCGGTACGATCGGCAGAGATTAGGATGCAGCAAAAGGCCGCAGGCCACAGCATGGATCCTGACAAGCGCCCTTGAGGTGCTTTGCACTACCTTGCTGCATCGGTAGTAGGTAAAAAGTGCTGTACCGATGCAGACTTTGCATTAATTATTATGGGGATCATCCATCAACTGCCCTACTGATGTTTGTATAGGCAGCCCCTTCTCTAGGTTTAGCCCACTTACGTGGTTAACCAGGGTGTGGCCGCTGTGACTACAGCTTCTTGGAGCCACTAGAGAAGAGTTGTGGAGGTTAATTAGCGCACGGAACACTCCACTACACCCCACTAGAATATACCATCCGTACGTGTCGAGTTTAGGTAGGTAGAGTATGTATAAGTAAATCCAAACATTGGATAATAGGCCTGCATGTCCCATTCTGTTTTCATTGTTCAATAGCGTGTTCGTCTTTCGTCTCAATCAGCGTCCGCACTCACGCGAGATCCGAGGTGTCGATGGCGGTCAGCAAACGACGCGATTTGGTAATGTTTTTATTTCATAGTAATTGAGCTCAATTAGTCTCAGACACGAACGCTCCTTTCGCAACTACCCGATATTGAATTGTTTCTTTTTAATAAATGGTCAATCATTTTGCTTTGGCAACTTTATCTAGTAGCCACAGAAAGAGTCCGGGCAAATTTGAACAATATTCTAAAAATATCGTCGATGCAATTTTTTTGCGGTCATAAAAAACTCATTTTCAGGCTTACCTCAGGCAGGCTGAGCAAAAGAACTATCGACACTCAAAATAACATGACGTAAAGCATAAAAATAAGATAAAGAAAGCTCCGCTACGAAAAGCATAGCATACATAACTATGTAGAGTCCGTGGCAATGTATTATGAAGCTACGTTAGCACAAACATGAGAAACAAACAATGTACCATAAGAATAAGATAAATTAAAATAACGGCCGCAGATCGTGAGGGCAGAGCGAATGCGGACGTGCCATGGATATCTCACGCGATCGTCTCGTCGTCCTTCGATCCTATCCACGGGTCACTATGTCGCGGCGGACACTTTACACCGGAGTACCACAGGCCACAAACAAAGTCATTGAATCACTTGGAGTTATTAAAAACAATTGCTATTTTGGAGTCACTCAGGGCACGCGCGAGACATTATCACGTTGCTCTTTCTAAAAAAAAGTATAATCTTTTAGGCAATAGTAATACTTACCTACCTAAAATAGACAGACATACCTTGTCCAATATAGCTTTATAGACAGAGCACTACATAAAGCAGATTTTGAATAAGAAAATAAAAAATGCAAAAAATGTTATATTTTTGTAGCCAAATATAAGCAGAAATTTACAATGTGGAGGCCCCCTTTTATGTATGAATGTACTTGTGGTAGAGAATCTCAGAAGGAGGAGGAATGAGAAAACCAGCCATTCTCAATCAAGCTACGAATGTGCACTGTTGCCGTTTCCACGTCCCTCTAATCTCAGTCATTGTGGCCAATAAAATGTATGCAGATAGCGTTGCGTGTTTACTTTCTAAGCAACCCTTGGATTTGTGATAGATAGCTGTATGCCTACATACTATTGTTGGAACAGAATCATCTAAGTATTAGATATTTTTACAGTTTTACAAAAAAAAAATCCTTATTCTACTTACCTATCACCCGTGGCTTTGACGCATGGTGGAGGTAAATTTGTTAAAATCAATATTAGGTCGCTTTGCTATGGTACAAATTAAAGGCACTTTTCTCCAAGCTTTTTCGGATTTTTATAAGTACCGAGTAAAAAACACATTTTCGGGATAAAAAGTAACACATAGGTAATAATATCGCACGTTGAAAACAAAAGTGACACTATCCAAAATTTGGCGGTATTGAGTTACAGCGACATTTGAAATCTACGGGAAAAACTACGTCATCTCCAAAGATCCGTTTCCTTATAGCTCACTTAGACGCCCCTAGACGTCACCATGTGTCACTTCATACTTTAAGGTTTTGAGCTGGTTTGTTAAACAAAAACCGACATTAAACCAGTTTGTGCCCGGACACCGGCGATAACTGTTCGTGGGGTAAGTGAAAAAGTGTCATATTTTGTGTAGTGTCAGTAAGTCTAAGGGCCTTAAGCAAAATAATACTTGTCAGTTTAAGAAGAAAAGTGGCACTATGCTTGATCTTTTTTGAAATTTAAGGCACTACGCAAAATAACACTTGATAATGTTAGGGCAAAAGTGGCACTTTACTGAACATTTTTTTAAATTAATTTTTGCTGCCATATCTACCGAATAATTTAATTAAAATCAACTAAAATGTGATAAAATAATATCTGAACTATTATTTAAAACCACAACAGTACGTCGTTCTCAATTTATAGTCGAGTTATTGATCCCAGAAAAATTACAAAAACTTTAAATGGCCATACTGAAAAATTTAGTTTTTTGTTAAGTGTCACCTTTGTTTTCAAGGTGCGATATGTTAATCAAGGTTACGAACTATATTTATTCTTAAATTCATCCAAATCGTTCCAGTATAGTTAAAGCATGATTGATCCACAAACAACCAAATATCTAAACTTTCGCATTTATAATATTAGTAGAATTACGTACCTACCTACTCCATCACGAACTAAAGGTTTTAGTGTCAGACAATGCTAGAAAGATTATAGTTATAACTCAAGTACAGAGTTAAACAAACATAAATGTTGTTTTCATCATTAGAAAGGTTTGTATAGTACCTATACTTATCTTCAAATAAAAAAATAAAGTACTTAATGAAGTTACATCAAATACAGCCGCTAATCTGGGGACGGGAGCTCAATAAAACGAGCTTCATAAATCTCAAAAAAACCAGAAGATTGAATTACACAGCTACCGAAAAACTCCAATGGCATTAACAAACTGTTCAAGATAAATAAAACCTTTTAAAAACGAAGATGAGACAAAGTAGGTGCTTATTTTAAGGCCGAAGATGAGGGCCGCCTCGGACCGAGTTATCGTCCTAAGCGTTTTTTTTTTTAATTTATTATAGTTTGAAATTAATTGGGCTCCTGAGAGAGAGTACGCTGGCTTTAAATTACACCGATTTAAGGCTTTATCCACTCAGAGGTGAGGATTTAGTAGGTACACCTACTTATTGAAATATTTCTGAACTCGAGTCAGCAACTTTTTTCGCGATCACTAGTGGCAATCTCGTGCCCATCGCCGCTGCTAGAATACGCTAACTGGTTTCCTCACGATATTTTCCTTCACCGTTTGAGAACACTGGCATTGCGCACATAAATTTTTCGCACAGAAAACTGTAAGGTGCACGACCAAAATTGAACACACGACCTTAGGATCAGAAGGCGGGGCCAGTTCCACTAGACCACCGGTGCTCTCTTGCATAATTAATATCATAAATTGAAGCTGTTACGTGTGTGAGAACATTATCTTAGCAAAGAACCTCCCCTAAAACCTTTATTGTCAAAAGATAGCCACCAATAGCTCTATAAACATACTTATTTTTAACGTAATAGTATGACTTCTAAAATATTGTATGCTATGAAATGTCCAAGACAATACGAAGCCTATTTCTGCCGCCAACAGCTAGCTGTGTTCCGGTTTGAAGGATGTAGGTGCCACTTAACATCAGGTGGGCCAATTGCTTGTTTCGTCAGCAAATTGTATTAAAACAAAAACTAGAAAAGTTTCTAAAGATTTCTTTCGAAGTTTAGCTTTTTCTCTACATTGCAAAGCGATACTACTATCATATTCCACCGACTCTGCTATCAATCTTAGAATCTACCTTATCTATCGAAGACATCCATACGACCACATACCGACACGATGTCGCACGTGTGACCATCCAGCCTGGATCTTGCTTATATTTTATGGTAGAGGTTCATACCAGAAACAACCATAGCACTATAGACATAAGTTCGGAATTGCATAGCTTGAAGATATCCGCGAAAATTGCCTCATGTTTGGACCTATTTGGCTTTATCTGAGTTAGGAAGTGACATGACACCTTTCGATCGATGGAGCGTGCCGCTATTTCTCAGGTATTATTTTGAATAATATACTTTGCAATAAAGTCCAGAAAGTTCTTGGGAGTGGTTTAAGTAGGTGGTAAGTTTTTTGCTGCATGCTAGCCACGAACTAAGATCACAAAATTTTTTTTTTATTTAGGCCTTTTGGTTGCTAAGAAATGTGAAAAGGAAGAGCACAATAAACTATGCAGATAGAATTATTTCGGATCGCATCAATTATATCAAAGCCAATATATAATAGTAATAACAATAATCTTCTGACTGACTGACATATAGACAACGCATAGTTTAGGCCACTGGTCTTGAAATTTTCAAGGTAGGTTCATCTTGGTGCGTAGAGGTGTATGTAATAAGGAATTCCTGAAATTCAACACCTAAGCGGGTAAGTACCTACTATTAGTGCCCGTTTAGGACTATATACTATACTAGGCAACTATTAATTGATTAGTACACCGCTAATCAATTAATGGTCTGGCGGTCTGGGCAGAGTCGTAGGTCTAAGTGCACCTAAGTGACTATATTTTTTTTTCTGATAAAACTTAAAGGTACATACATATACCTACCAAAATCAACATCAGCCATTGATGAGGGAACCACGTGAAGAATGTTTTCATAAGGACACTGCTAATGAAGGTATTAGTTCAACCAATTAGTAGTATTAACTACAGCGGTGTATAAGAACATTTCCATTTAGTTTATAGATCAGTCAGTCGCGCTGTCCGCATGCGTAGCTTCAGAAGTATTCACATTCAATTGCTTTTTATGCGCATGCGCAGACGCAACCGTGCCAAAACGTTTCATAATACCTAAATATATTCTACAGGCATTTTGTATCAGACTAAACCGCACGCAATTTCAGTCGCCTGAAATCGAGAGTTAGTTAGATAACTATAGGTATATTTATTCTGTGATAGTTAGGTACCGATGATGATTATAAGTAGATAGAATTTTTTAACTAGCATAGGTACACGATCGCCCTATGTTTTCCACTGAATACGTCAAAATAATTTAGAGCCCATTGATAAGGGTCGAGTGAACTGATAAAGAAATCCAAACAAAGATTATTATCGCAGTAGGTACGCGGCACCGCGTTGTTAGTGATTGTGCTTGTAGTTTAGTAAAGTATCTAGGTAGGTACCAAATTGTAAGATGTTGGTGTTTATTTTTAGCGTTGCAGCGGTGCTGCCATACGGTGAGTTTCATTATTTAACAAATGTATTGTATGTTCACTCATCTCAACATGTTTTGTTACACCTTGTCTTTATTAATTAAAATTAATTGGCTTGCTTTTTTAAAGGCAGGATCACATTAAACCCGCCCCGCATGCCGCTATGCATCGGAAGCATATCGGTCACATAGGTAACATTGTGTATAGAAGTGGTTACACTAGAGCAGATGGCTCGGGTATGCTCTAGTCCATATTCTTAGGGTATGCTCCCTTTGTCTCTGCCGGTCCTATACAAAATGTTTGAGACAGTCGACGCGGGTCCACGCGGGTCTTGTCTAATGTAATCCTGTCTTTAGACGAGACGCCCGCGCTCTTCTCCACGCAAGAAACATACAATAGAATACAGAATTACAGTCTCATCTTGCCTCTGGATAAATATTTATGTATTCCACTGTTGACAATCATATTTACATTGTAGTGCTCGTCTAGTCATGTCGCCACGACAGAACGCGCGTAGGATGGGGATTTTATGTTGATCATCACTTGTTATGAATTTAGGTCAGTGAGATAAGTGGCTGCATCGAGAATAACGCAGCCTTAGAATTATAATGCTTCTGGTAGCTTTATGGCAAAATAAGTTAGAATTAGATCAGATTAGAGGTAGGTTATTGAGAAGCATGGTGTATAACCCGTGAGTACTAAATACGTGCAGGGATGTATGACCCAAATAACCACCCGCGCGCGGCGACACAAACTAGGTACCTACTACTGGATCCAGAAGCAAGGACTAATCTACTAATAAGCACCTATGGAAAAATTTAGTGACCAAATTTACAGAAAGAGCTTCAATGGTTTTCTAAGAGGAATAAGGAGGTAATTGTAGATAATTATTTTGCAATGACAATTTAGTTTAATTGTTATTGTACGGTAAAAGGAAATAAACAAATAAGTTATAGCAAATAGGTAGTCAAACTAAAAAATCATGTGAAAAGTCCCGTTTCTTAACACAAGAATTTATCAATACCATAAGTTTCAAAAGTTGTATCCGAGATATTTCAACGTAGGTATTTACCGTGAAAGATTACCTACCTACTGCGCTTACTGCGGTAGAATTAAAACTAAGTTTTATTCTAGCGACTGCGGAAAGCTGTTTCTACCAACGATGCTTGTCATGCCACCCTCAAGAAACCGTAACACCAGGTACTAACGTACAATGCCAGCCTAGCAACTGGGTGTCACCTCAATGGGTTCACAACTATGGTCATCCACCTCCATCAACGGATTCCAAGGTGCCTATAGAATACAGGTGCTTGAAGATGGTCGCTACACCTGATGACAAATCCAGTTAGTATCTTAAAATAAAATTAAATAAATAATGCTGGACAATCCACACAGCATCATCTAGCCCCATGCTAAGCAGAGCTTGTGTTATGGGTACTAGATGACTGATATACTTAATACAAGACTATATTACATATATAGATATTTTTATTATACATAAAAAATACCCAGAACACCCGGAATAAATATTTGCAGATCGTACAAACATTTATCCCAAGGCGGGAATCGAACCCGCAACCCCTGCGTCGCAGGCGGACATTCGCCCGCCGCGCCACAGCGGTCGTCGAATTATTATCTTGTAGTATTATTTTATAATGAGAAACGCGCGCGACAACATCAGCTGCTTGTTCCGTAATTTATTAATATCTATACCAATTATAAGAATATTTGTCCTGACTGACTGACATATAGACAACGTACATCCTAAACCGCTGCGCTGGTTGTAGAGACTTGATTTTTTTTTGTGTAATCGTCTGTATGTGTAAAATTGTGCTAAGAAACGGATTCTTGAAATTCAACCCCTAAATGGGTATAGCGCGGGTGGTGGAAGTTTGTGTGAGAATAACTTCACGCATACATATATGCTGATGTTGAGCGGTTACCTATATAAGAATTACAAAAGATTTATAGGGTACTGGTTTGATTCTAGAAAGGAGGGAGCATTCGATTTGTAGTTAGCTAATTAGAGTTGTTTTATCTAGGGACGATATTTTCTTTGCAGCTGGCAACACAGTGGATGTTCTTAAGGGTTGCATACCTAAAGCACAGGTGGACTCTGTCTGCAACGGTCTCGTCGCGGTAGAAAGAGCAAGAGGACACAGCGACGCTCGCTGTTTCATTTGCCGCGGAAATGACTGCAATACAGCATCGCAACTTACCTTACCTTATGCGCTACTGGGATCGATCTTATTATACTATGTCTTGAGGTGAAGGAATAAAATAGAATGTGGTAGTGAGATTTTTACTTGAGTATTACGTTTTGTTACAATAAAATTTGCGAATAATTTAACTTCAATTTTTGTGCAAACTGTCACTCAACACGATTAATTAATATTTGTTACAGCAAACTGGTAAAAATACCTTAATTCAATAATTTGTTGCTCGTGTTTTTTCAGTGCCATTTCAATGAACTTTTATTATTAATTTACAACTAATACAAATTAGTATAACAGGATTAATGCCAGAATAGGGACACTGCAATAGCAAAATCATTTCAACCTAAAGAAGAGTCTTAGCTAATCACAAACAGAGAAAAAAAGAAGACTAGAAAAGTAAAAATAAATGCAGCTATATCTTAATTAAACAGGAATGTCACAAACTTAAGAGCTATGGTAATTTCAAACGATACAAAAAAACCCTATATTTTTAATAAACAAGTAGGTACAAAATAAAGAGCTACAAAACCTGATGTTAATAAGTTAAGCTTAAAAAAAAAGAATAATCTGCACTACCTTACAATATATTATCTGTGGCTGTTAAGATTCTAGTTAATATACTTTCTATTGGTTTTGGATGTATTCTTGACAAAGACCAAATTTTAAAGGTTAAATCACACTAGACACGACTCATGTGGTCCCGCGTCATCTGTCTCAGACATTTGTATGGGGTGCACAGTCAAGGGTCAGACTCGCGCTATCTACTCTAGTCTAATCACGTCTCTACAAAATGTATGGGATAGATAAACTTCTGACGCGTCATGACACGCGGGGCGGGTCGAATGTGATTCTGTTGTCAAACACAGTGTATTCGTATAAATAAACCATAAATAAATTACCTATTTAAATTATTTATGATTTATTGATAAATGCAGAAATAAATGATAATATACACTTACAGTATGTATACTTACTGTATGTGTAAAATCCTCCATTCCACTACATTACAATGTACGTAGTACGTGCACATGTACGTAGTACGTGCACATGCACGTAGTGTCTGTCCGGTGTATGATGGCCTTAAACCAGCAGAATTATTGTTTGTACCAAAAAAAAACTACGATTGGCCAATGCCGATTCCTTATACAGCAGAAATATATGCCTGATCCTTAAACTTTTGACAGCCGTCACAACTCAGTTCGTAGTAGCTCTGCCTTCTGAGCTGTAGGTGGTGAGTTCGATCTCCGCTAAGAACAAACATTTGTGCGATGAACATACGTTTTCTTGTTGTTCTCTATCATATGAGAATTCATTAATTCTGATCTCTTTCTATATGTATTCTAAGTATATATTTACAAAATGAGTATATAAGTATTTTATCAGTCATCTGGTTCTCATAGTACAAGCTTTGCTTAGTTTGGGGCTAGAATGCGTTGTGAGAATATGTGACAATATTTATTTATAAAAAAATACTAAACCTAATTAGGTACCTACCTATAGGCACCTATTTATTTACGGACCGAATATTTAAGTCCATACCTACCTACAGAATTAACGTTTTTGCCAAAAAAAACTTGTGATTGGCCAATGGCGAGAAACAAATCCTATTACAGAACAAATATTTGCCAGATCACTAAATCTAAATAGGTTAAAGGCATATTACTTACCTATAGGCACCTATTTATTTAGGGATTGAGTATTTAAGTAGATACCTAACGCCAGAGAACTCAATGTAACTGATACGAAAACCATACTTTTACTACATTTATAATTTACATTAGTAACCAGTACTTGGTGTTCACTATAACCTGTACAGTCAGTATCAAAAGTAAATTGCGCTATTCTTATTTTTTGTTTCTTTCTATTAATTGACCTTCCGCGTAAAATACTTAACTAAACTGCACATTTATACCATTAAAATAACTAAAAATATACATAGCTGTCACTTTTCCGAAAACCATTAAAATAAATAAATCGATTTAAAATTGAGAAGTATCAAAAAATACCTAAATATTGTATAATGATGAATAACTATGGCTATAGCCAATAATAAACAATTAAAAAAATTCTGAAAGTCATAAATTGTTGATGCTGACTGTACATCGTGCAAAAATGCTACTGTGTATTACTTTATAAAACCTCGTATAAAATTGCAAGTATCTACAATATTTAATAATAACTAACCAAAATCACAGCATCGAAATTACTGACTATGAAATTCATAACAATTATACAAAACTGATAAAATTCGAAGTTGGCGTGGCGGATTAAAAAACAACTAATTTGTAACTTGATTAAAACAAAAACATTGATTGATTATTCTATGGCAAAAATAAAGCAGCTCCCGATAAAAAGGTTGCCTGCTTTATTTTAGATCACTGAGATTCATAAAAATTACAACCTAACTAAAAAATTGCTTTGTCTACCTACATGCATATGCATAACAAACAACCATACATTTGTACTCTTCAATATCACATTCACCTCCAAGGCACGCGCTCGAAATGCCATATCTGTTCATCTTTGTTCACACACGTTTTAGCGGTCAGCGGTTCATCGACACCATCCTTATTTTTATTACTCGTAGCTAAAGTCAGACATAACCCACTTTTAGTTTTTAACCTGGGACCTTTTTGAACCCAGACTTGTTTCTCACTATCACTACAACTTTTCCATACAGCTCGTCCATTCCCTTGTTCTAAACATAAGCCTTCGTCAGCCATCACTTGGCCGCCAGGCGTGTAGACTAGTAACCTATCTTGGTCTAAATCATGTCCGCAATCAATTCCGGACGCTGGGCCTCCGAGACCCGGCGTAGCTGTTATGAGCCCTAAACACGCTCCTTTAGAGTTCTTTATCCTACCAAACCATCTATCCTTGGTAGGGAAGAAATGCTGAGGCCATACGTTATCTAAATACCATTTAAAACTTTTGCAGTTCAGGCTTTTTCGTAGATCGATGCGGTCGCCAATTTGTTGTTGGTCGCGTAAGGCTGCGACTGACGGGTTGAATTTAAAAAAGAAGTCTGCCCACTCATCCATCCATACCGACGCTGCTCTAGCTAGATTAGAGTTCAATACTTTTGAAACACCTCCTGGGTATTTGTAGGGGCTGTGTCTTCGGAATATATGGCCGACTCGCGAGCACGGTGTTATTTCAACTCTAGCCCCGCATTGCCACGCTCTCCACGAGAGCTCTAGATTCTCAGCTCCCCATATGACCATGCCTTCGTCGTAACTTCCCAGCCGCCAGAATAAACTCTTTCTCACAGCGAATAGACCGCCCGCCATGGCTGGAGTTGGATAAGGTTTGGAAGGGTTCTCAGCTTTTTTGGTCATGACTTCTCGGCTGGGCATGAGCCAGCGGAAATGTAAGTGCCAGCTAAAAGCACCCCAGTGAGCGTCAATGCTCTTGGTGTAAGCCAGAGTGTCTTCAGATAGGAGGTCGATGTGGGGGCATATGAATACGTCATCGCTGCCGGCTCTTTCTAGTAGGGGCTCTAGCCAGCCTTGTGTCACCTGGAAACATGTACAGAACTGATAAGAAGATATAACAAATGCATCTGATTAGAAATCTAGCCAGGGTCTGATTGCCAATTATGGGGGTAACTACAAAAAAAAAATAGTGATAATACATTTAGCATAGCTAAAGAAAGTATCTTCTTCATTATTATTTTTTATGCACAACGTGCTGATAGAACAAGCAAATGTCCCACCTGATGATAAGTAGTTACCATCACTGAAGTCTACTGCTGAACCAAAGTCAAAGTCAAAAAGAATTTATTCAGTAATATCCGCAGGGATCATCTTGAAACGTCTTAAATCTAGGTGAATTTAAGCTCCAGTTCCTCGCGACCAAGCCTTGAAGAACCAAGAAAGAACGATTTCGACGAGCCTTCTCCATCCACCGGCTTCCTGCGATCCTTAACCACTTGAAATATAATACACAATTTATAATAACTATATTACAATATTACTATTAATCATATTGTCCAAAGAGATCAATGACTATTGCCTAGCATGTTATGACAGTGGTAATAGTAATAGTTACCTCACAATGAGCGTCAAGGAACACTAGCACGTCGCCCGTGGCTTCCCTCGCGCCCATCAACCGCGCCCCGACCAGGCCGGTCCTACTCGCGCTGCGGAGTATTCGAACCCTGTCCAGATTAGCTACTCCATCTTCTAGTTCCTTTCCTAGGTACCGGCGATCGCTTGCATCGTCCACTAGGATTACCTAAAATTGTATGCCAAATACAGTACTAATTTCTATTGCCGCTATAACAACGAATACCAAAAAACAAAATAAAATTAATATTTAAAGGAGCTCTCATACAACAAACATGTTTTTTGCCGTTTTTATTATAGATAATGGTACTCTAAGGCCGACTCGCACTTGGCCGGTTTTATTTAAACTATGTGCCAAGCCTATATGCAGGAAGCTTAAAGGCTCGGCACATAGTGAGTCCATTGTACAACACAATAGTCAAATAACACAATAAGGTACAATGCGGACGGAAACGTGTTACCGCTGACAGTAATCATAGTTTAAACGTATTTCTATTTATATAATATTTTTTCACTGAAGGATTTAAACAAATCATATTACTATAGAAATATACCATGGCATACTGTGGTTATAAATACTGGCACACTTACATGCTGGATTTATGTACAACCTTAAATGGTTGTAATCAAGATGTAAATAAATTGGTTAAAGTTATTTAAATTTAATACTTAAAATAAGTCCTGTCACTGTTCCTCATTACCCATTGATAAGAGATGGCAATAGTTTAAACATTGTTTGTCTTTTGACAGATTTTTATAAGTAAGGTACCAATTAACTGTTTTAACATACTTAAGTAATCAATAGAAATGTACCATACTGTTTAGTTCTAAATAAAGTATTATCTTACCTGCTTCAGCAATGTTTCTGGTGATCTCAGTAGCACTGACATGACAGTCCTCATGAGTGTGGACCATGCTTCATTGTGAAAGACTATAATCACACTAGCTGTTGGGAGATTTTCTATATCAAATACCACATTTTTGCAGCTGAAATATTACAAAACATACATAAACAATTAGACAGTCTAAAAATTCAATGAAGAGAACATTTTTTAACAGGTTATGTATTATTTTTATATAATGGACAGTACAGTCAGCTGCACTAGAATGTATACAATTCGTAACTTTCAAAATGGTATCAAAACCTTATAGTAAACTCTTTTAACAGTAAAAGCTCAAAAATTGTGAAATTCGCTGATATGTTCACATATTTTTTTTAATTTTTGCCCTGTTAATATTAATTTTAACGCTTTAATACCATTCTGTAAGTTACGAATTGTATACATTCTAGTGCAGCTGACTGTACATAGACGGACAATAATTAAAAAAAGAATAATTTGTATTTTCAGATTAATTTATTTGTCTTATTGCGTAGTTCATGATTACAACAATAATGAACTCCAGAAATTAAATCCCTGTAAAAAGAGCAGTGGGAGGGGCTTGAAGTTTATATGAACATAGCTTCATGCGAACGAAGTCAAGCACGATTCTAGTCTATTTAAAAGTAAACCATGGTCTGAACAGCATTTGTTTTAGAAATAGTGATTTATGCATAGAAATATAATTGTGTATAAAAGAGTGTTACCTGTCACTCCTCATATCGGGCAAACTCCTATTAATAGATATTCTATCGCCAACCAGGATATTGTAAGAATGGAGTGAGTATAGTTCTCTGGCCGTTATGAGCTCTCGTTGGGAGAGCTGAACTGGTCTACCACCTTCTCCAGCCCCTTCCACTGGGGCATAGTTATTACTGTGGATCACTTCTGCAAAATAATGTACAGTCAACTTCTGAAGTAATTAATTATCAGTCTTAAGAAGTCCACAGCTGGACATAGGCCTTGGCAATTAGTAGTGATCATTTCTAGGCATTTTTTGGATGGAAAGGAGAGGGTTGATAGCAAATTAGGTTAGTCATGAATGATGTTGCAACCTTAGAAGGAAGGGTAAGTATACCTGGTAGACAAGTACTTTTATAGTAATTATTCTCAGATTAACATTTGTTAAAATATAATTATAATGTTATTTATTTTGGAACAGTTCAGTGGTACCTACATCAACAATATGAAAACAATGATGATAGTTGTTAGACTGTGTTGAAGCCATCAATGCCCGCCTTATTCTAGGTAACAGGTTCTAGATTACGTGTGATTATGTGTGTCCTAATCTAATGATTATCTTTAAATAGTCAAACTGGCGTTTGACAAAAGATTTTATTTGACAGACTGATTACGTAATTTACATTCACAATCAAAGTTTTTAATCTAGGTTTGATGGCCGCTTCAACAGGCACTTAACATGCAATTAGACTGTTGGTCTAGTTACTTTAAAGATGAGCTATGTTAGCCTGATAACTTAGCTCTAGAGTTTATTATTGTTTACCTGTAGACAAGTTTCCCCCAGTACTGCCACCCACATAATGTCCTACAATAACTCTCATTCCACTATTATCCACATAAGAGTTCTTATCAAAGTGTAGACTGAAAATACAAGTAGAAATTATTAGTACACATAGCCTACTACAAAAAAATTAATGACCACTCCTGATTTATTCTTCAATACCCTTAGAAACATGCCCATCATTAGAAGGCAAATAAAGACAGCTAATGAGAAGTTCATTGCCTTTGTGATTGTAAAACTCAAATAATAACAAAGGTATCAATAAAATTATTTTATCAATGTTCAAAGCTCTGTTTACCTTACTCTCAAGGTATTTTCTAATAGTGTTGTCGATTGATGATTCCTTAAACTAAAGTTTAAATTATGGAATCAGAATGATGGTCTAGTGGTCTTACCTTTTATACCATGGTTGTTTATGTTTAGACTTCAAATTATAGAGTTCTAAACTCACATAAAACATAGCATTCAGGAGGCATACCAGAATAATTACCAAGCTTACAATCTTTTTCTTGCGACCTCGACAAAGCAGAGACCAATAGTCCTGAAATTGGAACGTTTTTGAAAGTTTAAAAAAAGTTATCCAGTAGGTGGTAGGTACAATACTTGATGCATGAGTAAATACAGATGTTCTGTGATAAAGACTGACTGACCATCATCAGAAAGTAAATTATGTTGCGAAAAGAACTTACGTTTTTACTGAATAGCATAACTTTTGATTATGAAACGTTAACTTTTGGTACCTGTGCTAGATACAGGCAAGCAATGGTCTAATTTAATTTATTGAGTCAAATCAAACCAAAATAAAATAGTTTATTTTTATTTACAAAACTTCTAGTTCTTGTTCAACCATGGAAAACACAACCCCGTTATTTCACAACCAAGATTCTCTGTCTACGCAACCAAGGAATAGTCCAATCCCGCCCTTCGCGTATCGAGCATGAGATGGTACATGAGATGGTATGAGCAACAACAACACTTACACAATCACCCCTCATGAGTTGCCATAGATAGAAAGAGTAAACAAGGCATATAGGTTTTGGCAGGATTCCATGGTCATGTTTTCCAAGGGTGGGTGTACATTATTTAGTACGGCCGGCCTGGAAAACACAACCATGGAAAAGGAAAACGCAGCCATTAATAGTATTCTGTGGCCTCTTGAGTATTGCCGAAAAAAATACAAACAAGAACGAATTGAATTGAAATGAAATAAAATATTATTATATTCATCTGAGTACGTATTTACTTGTCCTGCTGATTTACCTGTAAGAATTAACTAATGCAATAAAATATTCATAATCTAACATCTAGTGGATCTGTAGTTATATCTCTAGTGCTTTTCAGTTTGGCTTTTCAGCCTGTAAATACTACACACAGTACTTTTATATAAACTGAAAGTACTAAAGTAGTACCTACACCGCTTGTTTTCAGGGCTTCAACATGCGACGCGGAATTCGAGGGAAATCAAAAGGTGCACGCCGAACCCCTGCCTCCGATGGGAGACCTCCTGGCCTGAAAGGCAAAGAAATAGGACTTTACTTCAAAAACAAAAACAAGGAAAAAAACTCATCTGTGGTAGGTCTATATAAAATTTTCTTTGCTGCCACTCTTAGCCGGTTTGGGTGTTTTCCTGGTAGATTTCATTGTGTGTTATGAATAAAAGTGCTAAAACTTTCACATATCTCCGTATCTTTACGGGTGTATGTTTGAATGGATTTTTTTAGGTGCATGCCGGTGTATAATGTAGCTACCATAGGTAATCTAGATGGACCAATCCTTCGTAGGTTGTGCAATAAAACCCCTATGCGCGCGAACCATTACTAAAGCAATCCCTATCCCTATCATTCATTCAGCATCTTCTGGCCGAAAAACCTTTTTTCTTGGCCCATAATAAGAGTAACTTCATTTACAACATTTACAGAGAAGGTTGGAAGTCCCAGAAGATGTAGTTACAGCATTACATGTTAACATCAAATCTATTGAAGAGATTGCTGTTAAAGAAGGTATATACCTAGAACCAGTGAAAGTACTAAGTTTTGTAAAACCTAATACAGATGGTGCTGACTTTATACCTTTACAAGCTAGGGAAAATGAAAAAGAGTTGCATCATATAACAAACATTATCCCCAAAGATAATGATGTAATCTTTGTTTTAAAACAAAAAAGAAATGATCAAGATAATGATGTGGTTTATGTCAAAACAGGGCAATATAAACCCGTGGATATATCTGATGATTCAATTGAAATAACCTCATCAGACTGTGATTTAAAGATACTGCTGGATGAGGAAATTGATACGAAGCCTACAGCTAAGAAGGCAAGGGCAGATGCAGCTATAGCACTAAAAATAGAGACAGATATTAAACAAAGTAATTCTGACCTAAATCCATTACATAAATTGGAAAATGACACCATATTAGGTATAGTGGCTGATTCAGATTCATTGACATGCAAGAAAATAAATACAAAAATTAAACCTGCTACAGGTTGTTCTAGTACACAGTTAAATGATGTTATTTTACTTGATGACAATGATGAAGACATACAACCCAGCAAGTCTGAAGCACAGAAGAGTATGAAAGCCAAAATTCAACCTGTGGCTGGTTGCTCAAGTACAAAATTAAAAGACGTTATTTTACTTGATGACAATGATGAAGATATGAAATTAATCAAATCTGACATGAAACCTACACATATACTGAAAACAGACTCAGTTTCAAGTATAGATGCTGAATCCGATACAATGTCATTCAAGAATATGAAAGCTAAAATTGAACCTGTTGCTGGCAGCTCAAGTATAAAGTTAAAAGACGTTATTTTACTTGATGACAATGATGAAGATATGAAATTTATCAAATCTGACATGAAACCTACACATATACTGAAAACAGACTCAGTTTCAAGTATAGATGCTGAATCCGATACAATGTCATTCAAGAATATGAAAGCTAAAATTGAACCTGTTGCTGGTTGTTCAAGTACAAAATTAAAAGACGTTATTTTACTTGATGACAATGATGAAGATATAACAACACTGGTTACATCAGAATATAAAGCGACTGAAGCAAATTCATTATTAAATGAATATGCAAGTCTGAAGGATTCTAATACTGAAGGAAAGGATTTTAAATATGGTTATGAGGATATAGTTACTGGAAAATTTGAAGATAAATTGGATGAGAGTCTAGCAAAAGGCATAGAAATTAACATAAAAAATGACACAATAATTAAACTCAGTGAGGCTTTGCTAGACGAATATAACACAATGGTGGAGCAGAAGGCAAAGTATAAAGAAATGAGCGAGTTTCGAAAGACTCTACCAACATATAAGATGGCTGAAGAACTGCTCGATGTTGTCAATAATAACCAAGTTGTTGTGATTAGTGGGGAAACTGGATGCGGTAAATCTACACAGGTAAGGTTTTTCCATAAACTATTTAATACATTTGGTAGTAGTAGAGCTCTTTTGCTGAAACAGGTTTTGGAAGATAAAATAATGTAACAAGTAATAGACCCACCTGATATTACCTTTGCCTACCGACGTGCCCTTCTTGGCAGTGCAGTGTTTATCATTCTTACGTGTCAGGTGTGTGTATACTATATTACGGTTCAACTAAACTGTTTCTTTTCAGTTTTAACAAATGCATGCGTTGATAATAATATATCGCAGTGTGATGATAAAATGGGCAATTATTGCCAAGCACGAAGAAATTTGACATTCGTAATGTAGACGTATCGTACCCATATCCGAGTTACACTGCGCAGTTGCGTCATCGATACCGCGCATCGATATCGATAACGCAACTGCGTTTTTTTTTTATACTATATTTTTTTTTTATACTACCTACTGGTCGTACAAGCCCACCTGATGTTAAGTGGGAACCATCACCATAACAAAGCATTGCCTTGTAAGTCATGCACGTTAGGTACATGCCCTACGATGCATTACCCTACGTCCAACCTATGCATACCGGTGTTAAGCCTCAGTGACTGTCATTTCACTGACACCCTTCAAACCGGAACACCGGTGCTAACCCCCTGATTAACTTTTCGTACTCCCAACAGGTTCCGCAGATAATTCTTGATGATGCACTGAAGAACAAAAGAGGTGCAAATGTTAAGATCTTAGTGACAGAGCCGAGACGAATTGCCGCTTCTTCTCTGGCCATGAGAGTCGCTGAAGAGAGAGCTGAGTCTATGGGCAAATCAGTTGGGTATTCTGTGAGACTTGAAAGGTATGTAAATCAATATTTTCAAGTATTGATAAAATAGGTGCCAAGCATGGACGTATCGATAGATAAAATTCGCCATAAATTCTCGATAAAATTGAGCTTTATCGAAATTTATTGAGATTGATACCATGGAACTTAGAAAAACGCTAGGTTGATAAATTTGAGAAGTTGAACGTTTGACGGGTTTGAGCCTTCTCATTCGGGCGGATCGGTGACTTCGTTTTGGGATTATTTATTCAGGATATATGTTGGTTCCCTTAGTCGCTTCTTATGACATCTACGAGACGAACCATCTACCATCGATTGATACCATCAATCAGAACTATAAATCGCCTACTGCGTGGCCTACTAGCTATTATTACGTGACGCAAGTTACACTGATATTTTTGATTTTGCACTGTTTTAGGGTTGAATGTAGAAAACGTGGAAGCATTATGTTCTGCACGACCGGAGTACTTCTAGTGGAGCTGGAGGTGAACCAGAGCCTCTCAAACTACACCCATATTATACTGGACGAGGTGCACGAGAGAGACTGCCAGATTGATATCTCTATGTGCATGTTGAGACAGGTATAGTGGCCTTTGGTAAAGTTGAATACTAGTCACAACGCTACTGTAAAACCTATAAGCATTCAAGAACAGAGAGAAGATATACTGTTTGGATGTTTGTTACTCTTTCACGCTCGAACCAGTAGGCCGATTTGGATGAAACTTGGAATAAACATAGATTATAACTTGGATAATTGGATTTGAATAAACATAGATTATAACATAAGTATAGGCTACTTTTTATCTTGAAATATAACAGGAACGGGAAAAAAACTGCCACGCGGGCGAAGCAGCGAGCGGCCGTTAGTTAGCTATAAATGCATTAGTTGCGAAGTCGATAAGAGTTAGACGAAGCTGCGTAAATCATTCTACCGATGATATTTTCAGGTCTTAAAGAAACGCAAAGATCTCAAACTAATCCTGATGAGCGCCACAATAGACTCCGAAAGTATATCCGCGTATTTTAACAACTGCTCAATACTACATATCACTGGTCTAGCTTTCCCAGTCAAAGATATTTATCTAGAAGAGATATTACATATGACCCGTTATCGCTTACCTCCAGTAACTGCTAACAAGGGGAAACAGGGTAGACCAGAGAAGCCATGGATGAAGCATTTACGGGAGAAAAAAACTGAAGCTGCTAATGAACTTCAGAAAATAATCCAGTACAGAGCTGAAATTGGTATGTTTATTTTTTTAGGGTTTCGTACTCAAAGGGTAAAACGGAACCCTATTACTTAGACTCCGCTATCTGTCTGTTTGTCTGTCTGTCACCAGGCTGTATCTCATGAACCCCGATAATTAGAGAGTTGAAATTTTCACAGATGATGAATTTCTGTTGGCGCTATAACAACAAATACTAAAAAAACAGAATAAATTAAATATTTAAGGGGGCTCTCATACAACAAACGTATTTTTTTGCCGTTTTTAGGGTTCCGTACCCAAAGGACAGACAGACAGACAGACAGACAGCATAGTCTTAGTAATAGGGTCCCGTTTTACCCTTTGGGTATGGAACCCTAAAAAGCATTTTAAGGATCTATTCTGCTCATCGCGTTAAAAATCCTCAACAGATTTTCACGAAATTTTCATAAGTCTTTTCCGAATAATTTCGCCTTATGAGATACGATAGTTCTTTATCGTATCTCATAAGGCGAAATTATTCGGTAGCGTTATTGCCCTTTATTAAGAAAAGTATCCTATAATCAAAAATCCTCGACGACAAAAAAATACTTTTGGTAAAAATATCAAGCTATTTTTAATTTTACTATTAAATATAGTTACAAGCATATAGATAACGACTATTCAATTCGATATCATGCGTAATTTTGGCCGTACTTTGTCACACAGTAAGGTCACCCCACAACGTTTGTACCGAGTTAAAATGCTAGTATCACTTTAAATTTGCGTGTATCTTTTTTCAGGGCCTTGGCTCGAATCAATAAGAAAAATGATCGACCGAGACGTGTACCAAACGCTTCAAGACCACCGCATAGAAGACTTAAACGTCGATTTAATATTGCAACTGCTATTGTGTATAACCAGAAGTGATCCCGGAGCTATACTAGTCTTTGTTCCCGGAATCGGCGACATAACTAAACTTATCAGATTGATGCGAGAGAGTCAGATGTTCCCAGACTCTCAATTTGAAATACACCCGTTGCATTCAAAACTACCAACACTGACACAGCATAAAATTTTTAACAGACCGCCTCCGAATGTTAGAAAGATTATTGTTGCTACGAATATAGCCGAAACATCGATCACTATAGACGATATTGTGTTTGTTGTGGATTGTGCTAAGGTGAAATACAAAGGGCTTAATGTAGAAGACCATGTGTCTACGTTGCAGATTGAGTGGGCTTCCCAGGCCAATCTGAGGCAAAGGTAAACTTGAAGTATTGTAATAAATAAATATTGGTTGTTATTTCATACAAACAAAGATATTAAATTTAGCACATACATTTCGCAGTAGTTGGTATTATATTTTTTTATTTTTCTTCATTTTCTCTTTTTTATGCGTGACGGGTTGCGAGCCCAATGCCGCTGCTGTAATAGTAACTGGTTTCCTCGCAATTTTTTTTCATCAGTACATGTATGTGACCGAAAGCTCATGTTGTGCACAACCGTATTCGAACCCAAAACCTTAAAAAACGGGTCGCTCCCACTCGACTGGGATTAAAACCTATTTGACCACTTATGTAGGATTGCGTCGTATTTGTTTAATACATTGAGTGTCCGGGATAAAAAGAATATATTTACAGACGTGGTCGCGCTGGTCGATGCCAGCCGGGAATCTGCTACCATCTTGTGACCTCATTCCGAGCAAGCAAACTTGAGGAACGCATGACGCCTGAGTTACAGCGGGACGACCTCCTAGAACCAGTGCTGCAGATAAAGCGGCTCAGGCTGGGCTTGGCGGCGCAGGCACTTAGCATGATGCCAGCGGTCCCGCATCAGACAACGATCAATAATGCCATCAGGCATTTGCAACAGTGAGTTGAAATCGAACCCAATCACACCCAATGTTCATTCAAAATGTTCATCAATCTCTCAAGTTCTCGACGTCCAATGTGGCGTGGCGGGCGAATGTCCGCCTGCGTCGCAGAGGTTGCGGGTTCGATTCCCGCCTTAGGATAAATGTTTGTACTATCTGCAAATATTTATTCCGGGTGTTCTGGGTGTTTTCTATGTATAATAAAAAAATATATATGTATGTAATGAGTTGTATTAAGTATATCAGTCATCTAGTGCCCATAACACAAGCTCTGCTTAGCTCGGGGCTAGATGATATAAGGGATGCAACAGGGGTAGTAGCATCTCCTGGGTACTAAACACCGACATTGCAGTCACCAATCTGCCAGCCAAACTCAGCAACTATGTACTAGTTTAATCTAGTGAAATTACAGGCACATGAGGCTTAACACCTGTATGCCTCAGGTTGATGGACGCAGAGTAGTTCATCGCAGGGCACGTTCCTAACAAACGTGACCTGCGATGCAATACTTTGTTATAGGCATTGGTTGCCACTTGACATCAGGTGAACCATCTGCTTGTTCCATCAACAAGTTGTATAAAAAAAGAAAAAAAAAACAATAACTACTTGAACTTTTCTCTGGCTAACTTCTATTAACATTCGCGTTCAGTATATCACCTTTATTTTACTGAACGTAGAAACTATTAGAAACGTGTGTTTACGTTTTTCCATGTCTTAATAGATGCGGTGCCTTAGACCAGCAAGAGACCCTGACTCCTCTCGGCTGGCACTTGGCGCGACTTCCAGTTCACCCTGCCGCTGGCAAACTGCTTCTACTGGGAGCACTCTTCGGTTGCCTTGAACGTGCCGCTAGCGTGGCTGCCGTTTGGGGGTTCAAGGATCCCTTCCACCTTGTTATTGGTAAGTAGACAAGCAGCTTGCTGTGTTCCGGTTGGAAGGGTGTGGGTGCCGGTGAAATTATAATAATAATAATGTTGGACAATCCACACAGCATCATCTAGCCCCAAGCTAAGCAGAGCTTGTGTTATACTAGATGACTGATATACTTAACTAGCTGACCGGTGCCCACTTCGTTGGGCGGTAAACATGTTTACTTACAAATCTTAACTGAAGTAGTACTCGATGTCACCAACAGATGGCGTTAATACGGCATAAAATAGCGGCCGTTCGCAGTTTCGCCAGCGTGGCAGTTTATATCAGTTCCCGTTATTTTTTCGGGATAAAAAGTAGCCTAAGTTACTCCTTGTTACATTAGCTATCTGCCAGTGAAAGTCCCGTCGAAATCGGTCCAGCCGTTCCAGAGATTACACGGAACAAACAGACAGACAGACAGACAAAAATTTAAAAAAATGCTATTTTGGTATATGTATCGTATATACATTCCTATGCATGTAGTAAAAAGCGTTATTTTAATATTACAAACAGACACTTCAATTTTATTTATTTGTATAGATTTTGTCATAAAACTATATTACATTATGAATTAATGTCCTTTTTATAAAACACCTGCGTAGGGAGCCGACCTCGCGTCGGAGCCGCGCGGGTACCTAACTCATAGATCTAAACTACTCCCCTGCACGCGCACTCCCAACTTGGTGACGCTCACTTCGCAACGGGCAGTGCAGCAGAAAACGTAATATTTTAATTTCGCCATAACTTCAAAACCCAACGTCCAATTCTAATCATTAAAAGACCAAATATTATCTACATGAACTGTACTTAGTGATAAAATAATTTATTTCGATAAGGATTTTTTTTTTTTTTAGTATGAGTAAAATAAATGCGTTTAAATATAGTCCAAAAAAAATTGAAGATTTTTAAATAAAAAAATGGTTGTTGTGCCTCACTCGACATAGATAGGTATAGTGTGTCGCTGACTTTTTTGTAGATATTTATAAGATCTACAATTATGTAGAACATTTTATGGTTCTATCTTTTATAGTTTAGGCAGCGTACGCAAAATAAGTAACTTTTCTGGTTGATTGAATATAGCCTATGTTAATCAGTGATAATGTAGCTTTCTAATGAAAAAAGAATTATTAAAATCGGTCCAGTACTTTTTGAGTTTATTCATAACATACAAAAATACAAAAATACAAAGCTTTCCTCTTTATAATATTACTAGCTGACCCGTGCCCACTTCGTTGGGCGGTAAACATTTTTACAAAGGTACTATGTAAAAATAAAGATGCGCGGTGGCGCTAGTACATAAGTACTGATGATTGTAGTCAATATAAAATAACTGAAGTAGTACTCGGCGTCGCCAACAGATGGCGTTAATTGAGGGTATACGGCATAAAATAGCGGCCACTCGCAGTTTCACCCGCGTGGCAGATTTATCCCGTTCCCGTTATTTTTTCGGGATAAAAAGTAGCCTATGTCCTATTCCAGCTTACAATCTATATTTATTCCAAATTTCATCCAAATCGGTCCACTGGTTAGAGCGTGAAAGGCTGCGCGCGATATTGGGCAGTACCTACTTGGACATTTTTGATTTTTTCTAAAATAAAAGTAGCATAAGTTACTCCTTATTACATCAGCTATCTGCCAGTGAAAGTCCCGTCGAAATCAGTCCAGCCGTTCCAGAGATTACCCGGAACAAACAGACAGACAGACAGACAAAAATTGTAAAAAATGCTGTTTTGGTACATGTACCGTATATATACATTCATATGCATATAGTAAAAAGTGGTTATTTTAATATTACAGACGCTTCATTTTTATTTATTTGTATATATAGATGAAATAATTTTTTTTATCTCTCAACCAGCTGCAGGGGTTGTTTTTTAAAATCATGAAAAAGTTGTGTAACAATATCGTATATTGAGTGTCCGAACTGAAATTGAAAGAAATCAAGTCACGCATATAAGGTACAGATTTACCATATATGTATGTAAATGTTGACACCAGACCTTCCCCTTTTCGTAAGGGTAGTTTTAAAAAATGTTGAGCGTTGTTATTACTATTTTTGTATTTTAAGAAGCCAAACTGAGTTTGAAGCAAATCACACCATGCATTATAATTTTTCCATACAAACTTTAACGCCTTATCGTACCCCTCATGAGGGTAGTTTATGAGTCCTTCCCAACGCGTGTTGGTAATGTACAACCATGGAAAACACGACCTGGGAATTGGTGACCATTGCTCTGATTGGTCGAACCAAAGCTCATGCTTCGTTAAGACGCAACTAAAGAGTTTCTTTCTTTCTTTCAAGATGTACCTTAGTATAGGTAGATCATGCAGTTTTATTTCTGGCACTTCGGTGGCTGCTGCCATAGCACGCTCGCTCCACTCGCTCGCCTCGCGCGTTTTTTTTAAGTTTTAACCTAACCTAACCTATCCGAGTCGGATCCGCCCTAGAAAGCGAGTGCAAAGACGCAACTAAAGAGTCAAGTCGTACCTTAGTATAGGTAGATCATGCAGTTTTATTTCTGGCGCTTCGGCGGCTGCTGCCACAGCACGCTCGCTCCGCTCACTCGCTTCGCGCGTTTTTTTTATGTTCTAACCTAACCTAACCTATCCGAGTCGGATCTGCCCTAGAAAGCGAGTGCAAAAGACGCAACTAAAGAGTCAAGTTGTACCTTAGTATAGGTAGATCATGCAGTTTTATTTCTGGCGCTTTGGCGGCTGCTGCCGCAGCACGCTCGCTCCGCTCGCTCGCCTCGCGCGTTTTTTTTAATGTTGTAACCTAACCTAACCTATCTGAGTCGGATCCGCCCTAGAAAGCGAGTGCAAACGGAGCATAGGTTTTGGCATCCAATCCTAAGCTTGTGTTTTCCAAGAGTGCAGAAAATTTGGTACGACCTGGAAAGCACAACCATGAAATACACGACTATGGAATCGGATGCAAGAATGTAAACCAATTCCTGGTTGTGTTTTCCATGGTTGTGTATTCCATGATTAAGTTTGAAGCTAGTCGCAATAAGCAATATGATTTTTCCATACAAACTTTGACGTCTCATCACACCCTTTATAAGGGCAATTAAAAAAAATACATAATACCTTTTAAAATAACATGTCATAAGTAAAATTTATCCTAAATTTCATTTCAATACGATCGCTAAATATGCATACAAACGTTTACACCCTTTTTCAACCCCTTGGGTGTAAATTTTCATAAATAGTTTATTAGTAAACACCTAAACCTTTCAAAGAATGCCTAAGCCAAATGTTTATAAGTTGGCGTAATTTATGAAATTAATATATTAATTCCTTTCAACCAGCTTGTTGTTTGTGTTGTTGTAAAAAACAGGGGTTGTTTTTTAAAATCATGAAAAACTTGCATAATAATAACGTATTTTAAGTGTCTAAACCAAGGTTGAAGTAAATTAAGCCACACATACAAATTTTTCCATATAAAATGTTGACGCCCGACCTCCCCTTTTCATAAGGGTGGGCATGAAAAATTTTAAACATAGTTATTATTATATTTGTATTTTAAGAAGCCAAACTGAGTTTGAAGCAAATCGCACCACTCATTATGATTTTTCCATACAAACTTTGGCATCCCATCACACCCCTAATAAGGGTAGTTAAAAAAAAAACATTAATGCATTTTTGAAACTTTGACATTAGTAACATTTAACCAAAGTTTCATTTCAATGTGACCACTAAATACGATTCTGCATACAAACGTTGACGCCCCTTTTCAACCCCCTAGAGTGGGAATTTTCAAAAATCGTTTCGTAGTGAGCACTCAAGCCTTATAAAGAGTGCTTGGTACACCGAATGTTTTTAAGTTCGCATAATTTTATTTTGTATAAAATTATTGGGGTAGGGGTAGCTGTAGGGGTTGTTTTTTAAAACCATGAAAAACTTGTATAGTAATATCGTATTTTAAGTGTCCGAACAAAGATTAAAGTAAATCAAGCCAAGTATACAGATTTTTCCATATAAATGTTGACACCCGACCTCCCCTTTTCGTAAGGGTAGTTTTGAACTATTTTGAATGTAGTAATTATTATTTTTGTATTTTAAGAAGCCAAACTGAGTTTGAAGCAAATCGCAATACGCATTACGATTTTTCCATACAAACTTTAACACCCCATCGCACCCCTTATAAGGGTTGTTTAAAAAAAAACTATTTTGCATCTTATAAGCCTTGCCATAAGTAATATTTATCCAAAGTTTCATTTCAATACGACCACTAAATACGATTTTGCATACAAACGTTTACACCCCTTTTCAACCCCTTAGGGTGCGAATTTTCAAAAATCGTTTCTTAGTAAGCACTCAAGCCTTATAAAGAGTGCTTAGTACACCAAATGTTTTTAAGTTCGCATAATTTTATTTTGTACGAAATTATTGGGGTAGGGGTAGCTGTAGGGGTTGTTTTTTAAAACCATGAAAAACTTGTATAGTAATATCGTATTTCAAGTGTCCGAACAAAGATTGAAGTAAATCAAGCCAAGCATACAGATTTTTTCCTAAAATGTTGACACCTGAACATCCCTTTTCGTAAGGGTAGTTTTGAAAAATTTTGAATGTAGTCATTAATATTTTTGTATTTTAAGAAGTCAAACTGAGTTTGAAGCAAATCGTAACACGCATTACGATTTTTCCATACAAACTTTAAAACCCCATCGCACCCCTTATAAGGGTTGTTTAAAAAAAAACAATGATGCATTTTATTAACCTTGCCATAAGTAACATTTATCCAAAGTTTCATTTCAATACGACCACTGAATACGATTTTGCATACAAACGTTTTCACCCCTTTTCAACCCCTTAGGGTGCGAATTTTCAAAAATCGGTTCTTAGTGAGCGTCTACACCCTTTAAAGAATCCTTGTGCCAAATTTCAGACTTCTAAGCCTTGTAGTTTCGGAGGAATCGTGATGAGTCAGTGAGTGAATGGACTTCTCTTTTATATAATAGATACAATACAATACATACAAAGATATTTTTTTATTATATATAGAAAATACCCAGAACACCCGGAATAAATATTTGCAGATCGTACAAACATTTATCCCAAGGCGAGAATCGAACCCGCAACCTCCTGCGTCGCAGGCGGACATTCACCCGCTGCGCCGTATCGGTCGTCAAAATTACAGGCACATGAAGCTTAACACCTGTATACCTCAGGTTAATAGATGCAGAGCAGTGCATTGTAGGGCACGTTCTTAACGACCGTGACCTGCAAGGCAATGTTTTGTTATAGATGATGGTAACCACTTAATATGCTTATTTCACCAGCAATCGAAGGTCGAAAGTTCTCAAAAATTCAGAAAAAAAAATCATAACGGAAACTATGAAAAATCGCGAAACATGCATGGGGTTGATTCGGGTACCCCAAGGAGTGCTCTATCTCTGGACTTCCGCTTCACACTATTTTTTGGGACATCCTGTATACTATGAAAAGTATAATATACTACTTGTTTCTCATTTACATAAGGTTTTTCTTACAGGAAGAGAAAGAGAAGTAGACGAAGCTAAAAAGAATCTCGCCTTAGGAGAACCGAGCGATCACATAGCCATGTCTGAAGCTATAATACAATGGGAAAATTACGGGTCTTACTCTGAGCAAAACGACTTTGCCAGGGAGTATTTCCTTTCCACAAGCAATCTGAGACTTCTTTCGGGTATGAAGAAGCAATTTGGACAAAATTTGAAACAAATGGGGTTCCTTAGGTCCGGGGATGTGAAGTCTATCTGGGAGAATAGAAATTCTGATAATTTGGCGCTCTTCAAAGCAATTGTTGCGGGAGCGTTATACCCTAACATTGGTTCTGTGAGGTAAGTACTTCTTCACCTTGTACTTTACGACAGGATGTTATTTGTTTGACGTGTATGTGTGTGTGTGTCTGTCTGTGACATCGTAGCTCCCGGACGGATGGACCGATTTTGATGTTGTTTTTTAACCGACTTAAAAAAAGGAGAAGGTTCTCAATTCTAATGTATTTTTTTATGTTTGTTACGTCAGAACTTTCGACTGGGTGAACCGATTTAGATGGCTCTTTTTTTAATTGAAAGCTGGTGCTTTCCGTGTGATCCCATTTGAATTTGTTCCACAACGGTATCCATGAGAAATTGAAGTGGGTTTTATTAAATTTTTATATCATTATTGAAAGGAGAATTATTCGGCAGTGATCTTAGGTGTCGGGGGTTATTTAAATTTTTAATTTAATCTTGTATTTAACATATTATTATTATTATTACTAGCCCTCCGTTCCCCACTGCTGGGCAAATGCCATTTCCACACATTTCGATCCTGTGCCAAGTTTTTCCAGTCCCACTGAAAACAGTCGAGCTTGTCCCGCATAACATAACATAATATTATCTTATTAAATCCTACAGAGTACATATTATACCTCCTACCCTCCTACCCGATGGACTGACGACATTTTTAGAACCGCGGGAAGTCGATGAATGGAAAAGGCTCAGAATCGTTCTCCTTGGAAACGTATGGAGAAGGCCTATGTCCAGCAGTGGACTTCTACAGGCTGGTGATGATGATGATGATGACATATTATACGCTTATACAGAGTACTGTTGGAAATAAATTAAATTAAGTCCCCCGTCCGTATCTTTGCAATACGTTTTTGTTCATCCAAAGGTTGTCTGGAAGAGATCGTTTTCAGCGATAAGACCGCCCATTGTACTTCTGGTTTCTTAGTTGTAATTTAATTGTTCTAATTGCTTAAGTGTTTTAATGGTGTACAATAAAGCTATAATCTATCTATCTATCTATCTAAGATATTTTCCTGTGTTACAACAAAATTGTTCTCATTCACACAGGTGGACAAGATCACATCATAAAAACCCGAATATACATCCATCTATATCCGTGAGAACTCCTGAAGGTATCCCAGTGCAAATCCACCCGAGCTCCGTGATGGCCAGAAAGCATGACAAAAATCCGCGGTACACGTCAATGCCACTGTGTGCAAATCCGGGAGCCAACTGGCTTGTGTACTGGCTTAAACAACATTCCACACATCTGTACTTGATCGATGTCACACTAGTGTACACTCTGCCTTTGTTATTCTTTGGCGAATTGAACGTCACCCAAGGTAAGTATGTCACATTAGGTACTTAGTTTTCTGTTATTACTCCATCGTTACTAGTTCCGCAATAAAATATTTTGATTTTGAAAAAAAAAGTTTAGGGTTCCGTACCCAAAGGGTAAAACGGGACCCTATAACTAAGACTCTGTCTGATGTATTTCTGTTGCCGCTATAACAACAAATACTAAAACCTTGTTGGAAGTCGCATAAGAAGTATTACTTCAAAAACGAGAGTGCTTTAGACCACACGACTGAAGTAAAGCTTTTTTAATATACGAAATGTAACTGGCTATGAGAGAAAGAGAGAAAGAACAGTGCTTTCATACCCCCTCCGTGGTAGTGTTAAACGTTTAACGCAACCTTGTTGGAGGTCGCATAAGAAGTATTACATCAAAAACGAGTGTGCTTTCGATCACACGACTGAAGTAAAACTTCTTTAATATACGAAACGTAACTGGCTATGAGAGAAAGAGAGAACGAACAGTTATTTATTATTTTATTTATTATTAATGCTGGACAATCCACACAGCATCATCTAGCCCCAAGCTAAGCAGAGCTTGTGTTTTGGGTACTAGATGACTGATATACTTAATACAATACATTACATATATAGATATTTTTTATTATACATAGAAAACACCCAGAACACCCGGAATAAATATTTGCAGATCGTACAAACATTTATCCCAAGGCGGGAATCGAACCCGCAACCTCTTGCGTCGCAAGCGGACATTCGCCCGCCGCGCCACTTCGGTCGTCAAACAGTGCTTTCATATACCCTCCATGGTAGTGTTAAACGTTTAACGCAACCTTGTTGGAAGTCGCATAAGAAGTATTACTTCAAAAAACAATTTTCCACAGCCCTGACCCGTGACGATTGCTACATCGATATAAATACAGTGAAAGTGTGTTGCAACAAAGAAACAACGCTGCTGCTTTTCCGGCTGCGATCTTTACTGGACAAGGTGCTGGCGTCCAAGATCATGGCTGCCGGAGAAGGGAAGAGGAGCAGCGTATTCGAGGATCATGTTTTGGAGTAAGTAGAACTTAAACCGCACTTGAGGGAATAATTTTTGGGATAACATAAAATCTTTGTGATGTCTTTAAGTGCAGGTAAGCACTATAAAAAACCGGCCAAGTGTGAGTTGGACTCGCGCACTTAAGGGTTACGTACCATAACAGTTATTTGTCTGTTATCTATAGTAAAACAGGCAAAAAAAATCACGTTTGTTGTATGAGAGCCCCTTAAATATTTATTTTAATCTGGTTTAGTATTTGTTGTTACTAGCGGCAACAGAAATATATTATCTGTAAAAATTTCAACTCTCTAACTATCACGGATTATGAGATACATCCTGGTGACAGACGGACAGACAGACAGCGGAGTCTTAGTAATAGGGTCCCGTTTTACCCTTTGGGTACGAAACCTTAAATATCACTTTCATCAACACATTTAGTGGTTTTTTCATTAGAACCTAAATACCATTGTATATTTTTATGCGGCATGCTCGAGAAATATGTTTATTCGTACGCGGCATACGCTTCTCTCTTTCATTCTTCTTACAGATAATCTCTCAGTCTTACCCTTTCTCACACGGTGGAAGGTGAGCATACATTTAATCTCGCCCATCGACGAGTTCGATTCGGTGACTAGTGTCACCTTAAAGAACACTCTCGATCAGGCCATCTTTCAAACAATTCATTATTTTTTCATTCATTCTGTAACAGATTTTCACACGCGTTATAACACCCCTCTGTTTTGCGTTAAGAGTTATATATAAACGAGTGTTTTGTTCCCAGTGCTGTGAAAAGTCTGATCACCGCAGAAGACGCAAGAACTGAGTACCTGGATGACGACGACCATTCCGGTTCGGAAGATAATAACGGTGGAAAACCTTGGTACTAATATTTTATTTAGAACTTCATAAAGTCGGAAATTGAATTGAAAAATGTTTATTTTCGTCACAAAAACCTTAACCTTAAAAACATCAAAACAATAATGACGAAAAACGCCAGCCACACAACATTTAGTAAAGGGGCTAAGTCCCTGTAGCGGTAGTGTTTTTTTAGCGACTTGTTAATGGAACAAGCTGATGATGGTCCACCTGATGTTAAGTGGTTACCATCGCCTATATTTATGTATTGCCTCGTAGGTCACGCTTGTTAGGAACGTGCCCTACGATGCACTGTTAAGCGTCCAGCAACCTGAGGCTTACAAGTGTCAAGCCTCATGTGCGTGTAATTTCAAATTAAAGCCAAGTACTAAGCGACTAAAATAACTGCATTCAACAGCATGTTCTATATAAAAAAACCTAGGTTGTAAGGAAATCCAAATTGATCGTAGTGATATTAGTTAAAAACTTCGGATGCTGTGTGATTTTAATATTTATTATAATCTGTAGAATCATATTTATATAATCAACTAATTATATAAGTAGTGTTATGAATTGTAAAGGATTTATACTTTTATATTAAGATGTGAAGATGGTTAGAATTTTATTGTGATTTTTAAATTATTTAAATTGATCTCATAACAAATATAATCAAATTTCTTCGATTTTATAGTAAGTACTTACCTACTCTTGAAAATAACTAAGATTTGTATTATTCCAAAGGTTATCGTGAGTTCAAATCTTACTCAAGGTCATAATTTTTGGGAAGAGAAAAGAAAAGAAATAGCATTACGACATTAATCCTCAAGGGCGGTAGATATCTCCTCAGATCTCTTAGTACAAAGTATCTACTCGAAATTCTTTGAGGATGCTAAGGGGGTAGTCAGAGTTATGTCCAGTAATTGCATTTGTTACATACTTACCCACATTTTGCAGTCGTAGTACCTATAACTTTTGGAATAATATAAAAATTCATAGGTGCCTAATCATATAGATTTAATAGAATTTTAGGAACTTTTTTGGAGTGATAATGGCAACACTTTAATGACAAGTTGTATTTTATCTTTTGTCTCATGTACAATAAACTACTCGAAACGAAATATCAGCTTGTTTTGATAACATTGACACTTTGGTTCCTTTAGTAACATAAGTTTTAATAAATTTAAATCAAAATGTTATCCGCTATTTCGGTAAGTTGAAAATTAAGGTTATGTTGACTATACATTTGGTTTTAAAGTTAATAAGACTTGCGTTTTCTTTATAGAGAAATTGTACACGACCAGTGGTCTCATTACATCGCTCTATTAGCACACAGTACTTGACCACAAATGAGAGAAACGGCACAAGAGAAATTATCTTAAATCATGAAAAAACAAAGTAAGCATTTCTTTATCTAACAGTGATTGCTGCTTATTGGGTCTTGCTCAGACGAGAGAGGTAGGGGCTTGCTAGCCTTCGAAGCGCTCAGATAGGTAAGTGAAATGTCACTAGCGGTCACCCATCCAAATAGTGACCGCGCAGAAGGTTCCTAGCAACATAGCAAACTAGACGAAACACGCGCGGCTTCGTCCGCGTGAAGTTATTTCATACAAAGTTTAACCCCCCACTCCATCCCTTCGGGAGTGAAAATTCAGGAATTTATTGCTTAGTACAACGGATCATGTCAAATAAGTCCACAACCAGCCGTTTGGGCTAGGTATGTGTTGTCTATGTATATGTCTAATAAGTTGTATAGAAGATGTAGATTATGGCATAGCATATAGGACCTACCTATATGTACTAATCTAGAGCGAATATAAAAATCGAATTGCTTCGGAACGAATGACTTACTGCTATACTTACTTAGTGCTTAAAATCAACAAATCAATTCAAAATTGTTGCTATTATTATAAGTAAGTACTTATTCTCTTCAGAAACTCTCTTTCCTTGGAAATGATGAACCAGTTATTAGAAGCAGTAAATGAAAACAAAGATGACTTGTCTCTTAGAGCTATTGTTTTATCTGCTAAAGGAAATGTGTTTTCTGCTGGTCATAATCTTAAGGAATTGGTAAGTCAACATGTACTTAGTTAGATACTTACTAGATTAAACCTTGTCCTACCTGTACCTACTAGGTAGTTGCTTGTAAGTTGGTATAGTGGTCTAGTTGGTGTAGTGGCGAGGCGACTGCACCTAAGCCTTACTCTGGGAATGGGTTCATAACCAAATGATTGTCGTTTTTTCAGCAATCAAGTACAGGTGTGGAGAATCACAAAGTAATATTTAACAAAGCAACAGAACTAATGATGTCTATTGTTCAAAGTCCAGTGCCGATTATAGCTAAGGTAAAGTTAATGGACGACCTTCTTACCGCTATGTAAGAATAACCGACTACTACTAATATTTTAGTAGTAGTAGTAGAGCTCTGTGAAGGGCTCGTCCGGGGAAGTACTACCACCATACCTCTTTCTGCCGCCAAACAGCTTGCTGTGTTCCGGCTTTAAGGATGTGAAATTACAGGCACATGAGGCTTAACACTTGCATGCCTCAGGTTGATGGACGCTGAGTAGTGCATCGTAGGTTACGTTCCTAACGCGCGTGACCTACGAGGCAATACTTTGTAATAGGCGATAGTAACCACTTAACATCAAGCGGGCCATCAGCAAGTTGTATAAAAAAAACTCCAGGTTTAGTGACTGATTTCATAGCAGCCACGTACGTGCAAAAGTAATGAGTGAAAGATGTAGATGTAAATTAATTTCCTCCTACAATTTAATGTGAAAATACACCCAAGTAGATAAGTTTATTATCTAAGTACCTAATAAAATAACACGTTTTTCACAAGGTGAACGGTTTTGCAGCGGCAGCAGGGTGTCAGCTAGTAGCGACGTGTGATATGATCGTGTGTTCAGACACCAGCAAATTCTCAACACCTGGGTAAACACTATAATATATCCAATATGATTGTAATTAAATTTTCAACCTCGTATTGAGTTAACTATTGAATTGAATTACAGAGCAAACTTTGGCGTATTTTGCTCCACTCCTGGAATAGCGGTTGGTAGATCAGTGCCCAAATCCAGAGCTACTTACATGCTATTTACAGGTACCGACCTATGCTAGCTTTTTAAACATTAATAATAGTCTAAGATCCGGCTGCAAGATTACTACGTTCATGAATTTTTTAGGCAGTAAAATTTTTACCTAGGTAATATAGGCGGGAAATTACATTTTTGCTAGGGTGCCTATCAAAATGTGGCCGATAGTTTTTTCAATAAAATAATTTTAATTTATTATTAGTTTATTTCTTCGAAATAAAATTATTTACTTGTTTTTTTAATAAAATCTATACTCACTTATTTGACTGTCTGTTTTGATATTTGTTATGTCTTCAGGTGAACCCTTGACTGCGAAAGAAGCCTATGAAAGTGGACTAGTAACTAAAGTAGTGCCAGCTAATGAACTAGACGCCGAGGTAGAGAAAATAATCGACAAAATTAAACACAAAAGCCGCAGCGTTATCTCTCTAGGCAAACAATTCTTCTACAAGCAACTAGAGCTCGGTTTGTTGGAGGCCTACAAACTCGGCGGGGAGGTCATGGTGGAGAATATTAATTCAAATGATGGTCAGGAGGGAATAAAAAGTTTTGTTGAGAAACGAAAAGCAAATTGGAGTCACAAGTAGATTAGAAGGTAGATACCTACTATAGCTTAAATGGAGTTGTCTTTTGAAGTTATGTTTTTCTGTAATAACATCATTTGTCTGTTCTTTTTCTAGACACCCTGATACTAATCAGAAACAACCACGGACTATACAAAACATTTTAAACAGAGGTGATCTGTCGTGAGTTAAGGTCACCGACATGCATTTGCTCAAAACTTTAATTTATTATCGTTGGCTACGAAAATGTGCCGAAGTTGTTATCACTGTTGCTAATGGGTTAGCAATATAAATGTTACTGCTATCAGTAAGGTATTACGTACTACCTAGACAATTGTAAACACGATCGTAATTAAATTTTAATTAATTCTAAGACTTCAACCCAGGGAATTACCCAAATAAAAAATCATTTATTTACACCTATATTTTATTTGACACCATTCATATAGTTAAATACCTATATTATGAAGGACTTAATGTCCACAATGGAACCCGCCAATCGTTATTCCAATAATAAGTTAAGCATTAAGTGATGCTGTATTTTTTTAGAAACAAACTTTAATCGCTACCGTGGCCGAAACTTAATTTTTTTTTGGATGATCATTTAGTTGGGGAATTGGCCAACATCTAGGCCCTCTTGCACAACAATCTGATTTAAATTTATTTAGCTAATCACGTTTACTAAGACAAACATGTTTAACGTCAACGTAATTGCGACTTTATTTCCCTTGTGCAAGATGTTAAACATAGTTCGTTTCTTAAATGCATTTAGGAGCTTTATATGGCGTTCAGAAAAATGTCTGTGGCAAATGGGCAATGTTCTAAGCTATTTTGAAGACAAACTAGGAATGTTTCCGAAATAAGCCTACCTACATTAGAAAAGTGACCGTCAATACTATTAAAGTCAAGTAAAGAATACTAGTCATAACAATTTAAAATTATTTAATAAATTGTTTGTGCTTACTCTGGAAATCTGGTATCTACTCCGGAAAATGACAAACGTTTTGTATTATTTTGAGTTACACTGCGGCACACCTGTCAAGCAGCGAGAACTTGACTGTAGAACGGGGCTACCGAGTTGCCTCGCAGTGTAATTTAAAACGACGATATTTCAATGTGTTATTGTTTGCCGGAGAAGACACTCAGACCCACAGACAGAGTGCCTCAATATACCTAAATAAAATTTAAACAAAAAATATTCTAAGATATACTGCTTAGTTACTTTTTGAATAAGTACATAACAACAGGGTTATTCATTATTAGCTTAATACACAAACCGATAGGGCATCATAAAAGGATCGTTTTTTGTAACGTTTACAGTTTTTAAAACTTATTGCACAAGGAGACCAAGACGGATTTAACGAAACGTACAAGTCATTGTCCATAATGCTGCATTGTAAAGACAGAGACGGCGGTGCACATAATATCGTGTGATTTTTACGGAATGTTCAATAATCTTCCGCCTTCGTAATGTTTTTATTTGAAGAACATGTTTCTTGAACATAATAAACATAGAATGAAATACCCTGTATGTACTTATATTGTATAAAATGGTAGGTATTTATAACTTTCTTCAAGTTGGCTGTCTCTGCAACCTTAGAACTCGTAGCATTTATTCAATTTCAGCACAAGTCCCTAATATGACAACATTTTTAAATCTCAATTCAAACAAAATGTGAATTTATGTGTATTATTTCACAGTACGCAGCGTTAGATACTTGATTAAATTATAATTCACAAAAAACTAAAACAAAATGCAGTATAAACTTATAAACTATAGGCCTATCCCACCAAGACAACAGAGATTTGAAATAATCTTACTGAAGTATTTAGTTTTTGGTGAAAAGCCCTACAATGAATACGATAAATACACACATAATAATTAATTATTAAGATTAATTTAATTAATATTGATGATATTCACTCAAGTGCAATAAATGTAAAGACACTGTTACTTTGCCATTTTAGTAGTTTTTTTATATATTTAAACCATTGCTCATCAACACACAAACACAATATTGGGTTTGCCTAGTGTGTTGGTGAACATGCTGGCTAAAGGCAGAATCATATTAGACCCGCCCTACGTATCGTGACGCGTCAGAAGCCTATTGATCCCATATCGGTACAGAAGTGATTACTCTATACCAGACAGCGCGAGTCTACTCTCTATCTCTGTTTGACCCATATGTCTGAGACTGTCGACACGGGGGTAGTGTCAGGTGTGATACTGCCTTTAGCCTCGTACCCATTTGCTATAAGTTTTACACAAGGAAATAAAGTTTTTTGCTACTCTATATTGTATGTCTGATCAGTGAAATGAATATTTTAGATACCAATGTAGACAATCTAGGTTAAATAATTATATTCTAAGAGAGAACTACAAAAGCAAAAATAGTAAATAAGTATAATTTAAAGGATACATTTATGGACCTTAACTCACCATATTTTGGTAGGTAGCAATATAATAGATGCTTGCGCAACAATGAAAATAAAGATGTAGTTAAAAGTCAATAGTCAATATTTCTATTTTATTGATTAAAAATTCAACATCTTACTGTTTATTCAATAAATCATTAACAATCTAAAGTAACTCAATAGGAAAGTAGGTACTTTATTGTATAGCCAAATCTACCACGTGCCACAAAATATAACTTCCTAAGCTAGTATGCTTTATATTTTCATGGAAATCCTTGAAATATAGATAGGTACATCTATTGTAGCATTGCCAAAACATTGCATTGGCTTGAGACCCAGTTCACAATAGTACAATAGCAATATTGATGCATCACTAGCAATGCATTGTGAAAAAGCTAATAAGTATTACATAAAAATGAAAATCAAATATGACATAATTATTCATAGTCTTTTATGTTCAACATTTTGAACATGTTTCACTAGTTGGAAGCTTTTATACATTTACAGAATATATTCTCCCAACAACCTTTGATTGTGTTGCATCTCATTTCTTTGCCAGTTCATTGGATAGCCAGTCCAGCCCTTCGTAGAGGCCATTTCCTTGCGTTGCACATGTAGCTTGAATGTACCACTAGAAATAAAAATTTATAATCACACTAATGTTCTAAGGCCCGCTTGCACAACGATCACTAAATGCATTTAGGAAGCTAATTACATTTAAAACCTTGACAAGGAAAGTAAAGTCGCTATTACGGTTAAGCTAAACATGTTCATCTTGATAAACGTGATTAGCTGAATAAAATTAAATCAGATTGTTGTGCAAATGGGCCTAAATGCGAAACTTGCGTATAGGGAACACAACATGTCTGTAACAGCTGAACAGATTTGGATAAAAATTAAGTACATAGTTAGTGACCTGTCATTATAATATGACACATTTTATCCAGGTAGGTAGGTGCCATGTCAGTTGAACTGCAGGTAAATACCTTGTAATAAAATAATGAAAAAAGATATAGGCAAAAATCTTTCTGAGCCCATAATTTTTTTATTATTATTAAATATCAACATCTTATAGTAGATACTTACACGACGATTTCTCAGACTGTTTAGATTCAGTGCATTTGTAAGCTCAGCTGCAGACATAGCATTTGGCATATCTTGTTTGTTAGCAAACACCAGTATCACTGCATCATTGAGCTCATCTTCTTTCAACTGAAATAAACAGATTTTGATTACAATTTCAAAGATATCAAAAAGAAGATCTTCGTGGCCTAAAACTCCAAAGATGATGTCTCAACAAGCTTCGAACTATAATGATATTGCATCATAAAATGATGCAGACACATTACTCCTCAAATAGTACAACAGATAAATAAATAAATATTTATAAACATTTTTACATGCCTGATGTTCCTTAGTTTAAGTAATGTTTTTTGTGTACTTTCTTGTGTCAATAATTATGAGTACTATACCATGTTATAGCAATAATATTTGCCTATCATGCAAACATTCTCCAGTTTTAGGAATAGTTAGTGTATGCTACTGTGTTAACCCAGTTGCACAACTAAGAAAATCTAAATAATGATTGATAAAGTTACAAAAGGTCCAGTATATAAACAAAAATATACATGTATGTATGTTAGTAATGCAAATGGATGTTCATATGTAAGCACACCAAAGTTACCATGACAAAACATACCATATTAGCCAACTCATTTTCAGCTTCCTGTATTCTCTTCACATCACTTGAATCAACCACAAAAATAAGTCCTTGTGTGTTTTGGTAGTAGTGGCGCCAGAGGGGTCTGATCTTGTCCTGGCCACCAACATCCCATACTGTAAAGCTGATGTTTTTGTACTCCACCGTCTCGACATTGAAACCGATCGTCGGAATCGTTGTGACTATTTCACCCAACTTCAGCTTATAAAGTATGGTGGTTTTTCCAGCGGCGTCGAGGCCAACTGTGAAATAAATAAATATGATTCGTAGACAAATCACAAAACATTGAGAAACTATGGAGAAAATCCACAATCCACGAACGATGAGCTGTCAATGTTGCATTACTCACCCATCAAAATTCTCATTTGCTTTTTGCCAAAAAGCCTGGCAAATACACTTGAAATTGTTAGACCCATAGTTGATAATTAAAAAAGTGTATCAGATACGTTATTAGCAAGAAATAAATTGAGTTCTAACAAACAAAATACGAATGAAATGAAGCCACTGCCTGCTTCCTTTCCTACGCTACACACCACAGAATACTTTGTTACATCTACAGAATCTACACACACAGTCCACGCACGTCAGTCCAGTCAAGTCAACGTAGAACGTCGTCGAATCGTCGTCGATTACAATTTTTTGACGTCAACTAGCCAATATTCCATTCATCCATCAGCGCTAATACATTTTTGTCTATTGATTTTAGTGTTGCCAGTAAGCTCAACAAATAATGTAGCGTCGCTGGTAGATGATGGATGTTGTACGATGACACGCCACACGCCTCGCGATGACACCGACGATTTACACGGTTAATGATATACAACGGCTTGGAAAATGATTCTCTGTTCTTATAGCACTATTAGCTGTGCCACTTCCACTTTCGATGATTCATACACGGGTATTGTGTCGTGGAGGATGATTAACCAAATAATGGCATGCATTTTTATGCCTGCCAGAGCATGTGTCATCTAGGAAGGGTTAGGGATCAGAAGAAAAAACAGGATATATTCTGATACACAACAATACAAAACTGGCCTGCATGTAATGTACTCAGGTTACAAGAATTACGTGGTTGCTGTACGTAAGACCGTTTTATAATATTTTGAATGCATCACGCAATACTGGCGTCTCTACCAAAATTGGGTCTAGGGTGCCTCCACATTTTGGTCCAACTATGGCTACTTTTTTCTTCAGTCTTAACTAATTATCTACTTTATAAACTATTCTACATTTGCTAACAATTGATTACATACATGACGCAGCGATAACTCATGGCAGTCCTACACATTTTAGACTTTTTTATTAGCTAGGTATATTGTTAGTCTAATGTAAGTTCTTTTACATCCTCAGGCTTGCGTCACATCCTTTATCATTCATCTGATATGCTGTATTTGTCATTTTCAGGCTTTCGTTATTATAATAAATTACTATGAATAAATTATAGTTATTGTACGTCCGAAACGGATAAACTGTTGCTCCTAGTTTTAGTTTTTTAACACCTTTATGTACCTACACAGTTATGCAATAAAAATATTCTTATTCTCTCTTCCTTTTTATTTTCAATATGATTTGTCATATAATATTATGTTAATTCCTTCTAGCAGACACTAATATGACACTGTCAAAGCCCTTTTTCAAGTAAACCTTAATATCATAAGGCAGACCGCAGCCCGACAACTTCTACAGAGATTTAATGGAATTTCAAAGTAGTAGTAGAGCTCTTAGTCATCCGGGCTCATCCGGGTCGAGGAAGTACTACAACCATGCCTATTCCTGCCGCCAAGCAGCTTGCTGTGTTCCGGTTTGAAGAAAGATTTATAAGAGGTTTCTTCCTATTCGACTTTTAAACAATTGCTCAAAGATCACATTTTAAAGGATCTTTCGACATTTAATATCAGGCATAACAAGTAACTACTTAGTATAGTCTAATCCGATATTTATACCTCTCTTGCACTGTGGCACAGTCCTAAAAGTAAACATCGCTCGCTCGATTGTCACAATGCGCTTTTGCACAAAACGACCCACTTTGAACTTGTTTTTTTTTCTTGCTTTAATAATGTAGTGTTTATAATAATGTATAAGTACTTAACTATTTCCATTTATTTTTATTGTTTTTGATTTTTTTCTTAAATCTTTCCATATTATAACTGTACTTCATCATCATTTGAGTGACGAACTGTACTTAGCTGTGCTTAAATGTATTTTAATTTAATGTAAGTATAACTAACCTACGCTATAAAGGCAAACCTACGTAACAAAATAGTTTTTAGTTTCTCTCTAAGTGAATTTGTAATTCTTATGAGAAATAAATATCTTAAACCATAAACCATTAAGTGAAGGGGTGTGGTGCTTGTATGTACAGTAAGTATAGCAGGATCTAGTACCATTGTATGAGTATACATTCTACTAGTGCAGCTGACTGTAGATAATATATAATTCCATGAGTGGGACACGTATTCGAGTAACACGTTATAAGTGTTGCAGTCAACCGGAAACAAGCGTCATTTAGTATGACGTATTATTATTTAACAACAACATGTTTAGACATGCAAAATATTGCAAGTTATAAAAAACTCATAAATAGTTATAGACTGACGTCCAAAAAAAGTCTATGGAAAGGTGTGATTTAGACATGACATTGACTGTAAAATAGAATGAAATGACATATTTTTTTAGTGTAACCGACCATCCGATGATGAGGGTGAGTGAGAAATTAGTTATAGTTTTGCTGTCATGCGTCGTCATAGAAACGTAGTAATTTGGGAAGGAATTTTGTGACTTTTTTGGCCGGAATCGACATGGAGAAAAATGAAGGTAAGCCTTTTATGTAAATATTTAATAAATAAGCTATATAATATTGTCATACATAAAGGTCCAAGAAGCACACAGTATGCATAAAAAAATCAAAACTAAAACAGATTTTCTTGTAAAGTTCAAAGCTTCGAGGACATAGCTCAGTCAGGCAGTCAAGGCCTACAGCTAAAACAAATACAATTCAGAACTAATCAAGCGTTTTGTTTTGTTCTTGTTTACTTAGCTAGATATTTTTTTTCAATCAACCTAAGTAGGTACCTACTTAACTAAGTTACATATAATAAATTATTAAGTATACTTATGTACCAGGTAGGTACCTACCTATTCTACCCACTTTACATACCTAAGTAGTAGATACCTATGTAGATAAAGCAGGTTACAGACGCAGCAAGTAAAGCGAAAATTGGTTTAGTAGGTAGGTAGGTAGGTACCTACCCAGGTAAGTAGGTATAGGTACATAAGTAAAATAAACATACTACCCCGTACCTACTTTACATATTAGTTAGTAGGTAGGTTGGTAGGTACTTAAATGACTTAAGCTTTTTATTTTTATGTTACGGCTGGTGGAACAAGCGAACATAAATGGTCCAGCTGGTGTTAACTGGTAACCATCACCTACAACAAAGCATTGCTTTGCAGATCACGAACGTATTGCACGTGCCCTATAATGCATTTCCCTGCGTCGACCAACCTGAGGCATACTGGTTTTAACCCTCATGTGCTGTAATTTCACCGGCACCCACACCCTTCAAACCGGAACGCAGCAATGCAAACATCACTGCTTGTCCATTATATTCCTATTTACCTACTCTACCTACCAACTACTTTTCATGGTCAGTCGTCGATCTTATAGGTACCTAATCATCAGATCAGGGCGATACCTACGTACCTACCTCTATAAGTACTTAATAACCTACCTAGTTATACGAAGGAGCCACGTAAAGACGTGTCGTAAAATTAATAAATATTCGTAGGCATTTCACACAATGCATCGTCATCTAGCACCAAACTAAGTAATCTATGAAAGGGTTACTCTCATAATAGACCCACCTAGGTCACGTAAATACCTACTCGTAAATAGTAGGTAAAGTAGGTATAGTAAGGTATGGTAGGTTAGGTAGGTTAGGTAGGTACCTACGTACCTGCGTAGTGCTATTTTTAACCAATTATTAACAAAACCATTTATACAATTCCAAACACTGCACCTGCCTAAGTACCTACTTACCTATATCTTCGATGACCAAGTAGGTAGGTACCTAGGTGTACCTACATAGGTACTCACCTAGTCTGTGTCTATGAATATCACAATAAGGTCTATTATGGCTAGTCTATCGTCGATGTTTATGGTCGGTAGCATATAGGATTGCTTATAATTATTATGCCCACCTACTAGGTAGGTGATCGTTCATAGAAACGCGTTATAGTATTACGTCATAGGTTCAAACCCGTCTGGTAGAGATTAGCTAGCCTTTATCCTATACTAATATTATAAAGAGCAAAGATTTGATTGTTTGTTTTTTTTGTTTGCATTAAATAAGCTCCGAAACTACTGAACCGATTTGAAAATGCTTTCACTGTTGGAAAGCTACACTATCCCCGGGTGACATAGGCGATATTATATTTTCAAAAATTTTGGGTTCCTTACTAAAACCCGTGCGAAGCCGGGACGGACCGCTAGTAGGCAATAAAAACAATGAACTAATCTGTAGATCTGAGCCAAGTTGTAGGTTGTGTGTGAGTAGTGTAGCTTTAGATGAAAGAAAAAACCATATAAGTAGGTACCTATTTACCTACGTACTTTATCGACGTTAAAATTATAAAAATTAAACAGACAGTACAATATTTATTTTATTCTGTTTTTAGGGTTCCGTACCCAAAGGGTAAAACGGGACCACGATATTATTTCAAAAAAAGATAAATCATCAATCGTATACCACTGTTGGTTTTTATACAGGTTTTTTAAATTGCCTCTACAAAACAGTGGCACTTCTGACTGTAGCTTCGCTTTAAACTTTTTAAAACTCACAGATACTGGCTATAATATATTATGTGAATATGTATTTGCATACGTATCTGTATATAATTAAAGGGAAATCAAAGGGAATATGCGGACGACGCGACGGAGGCGACGAAAACATTTGGTTTTTATAGCACTTTTAATATTGCGGGTTTGAAAAACTTTATCATAGACTAATCAATTAATTGCGTGCTTTTAAAAATACTCTTTGATCAGCTGCAATTATCTTGATTTGATAGCACTCTAGTGTGGTAAGCTCTTATGTGCACCAACCCCTCATCCATAATAGGTCTATTTTCGTCTCAAATACGCTTACAATCATAACAAACTATCTTTACTGACGGCTCCTGAAATTAATTGAAATACTTGTTTTAAAATCTGTTACGTTACTGGAATCAACGCACAGTCTGACTCAACCAAAAGTCCTAGGAGTATGAAATAAGTTTGCCTTTGCTTGTAGATTAATTTAAAAAAAAAACTAAACTAAAAGGTGTGCAACAAGGGTTGTGGCTTGCGCATAAGTTATGAGTGATACAAATATAATTGAATAGTATTCTTTTTAAATGGTTGCATTAGAACGAATCGTATTACTTGCTATCTCAAAACTATATTACTAGGCATCTACTGTTTTATCATCTTTGTATCTCGCAGTTTTGTTCCTATTATTATTTTTGTTTTTGAATCTCTTCGGTTTTACTTGCATTAAATGAGTGTTTAAAGCCATTTAACTTGTTGTTATTAGAAAAGTAAAAGTATAGATCTATATCTGCGGTTATCGGTAAACTTCTGTCAGATTTATTAGCAGCAAAGCTATAGTTAGGAAACTTTGAAATTTCGAGTGCAATAAATAGCAATAGATTTAAAACATGACTTTGTAATTTTAATTCGATAAATCATTACGTGAAAGTGCTCACGATATTCTTTCAATTCTCACAATCAAAACTGCATTGTGAATGTTGAGATCGTGTTACTAATGCCTTCAAAGATTGTATTTAATTCCGTGTGAATCGCATTCGTTCGACGAACTTTTGTGTGGGCATCGTTTAGTCGCCCACCTGAGACTGCTTCGTCATTTTGGAAACCTTTTTATATCATGTAGATTTTTTATTGTCGTGCTCATCACAAAGCTAAAAATTATCGAATTAAAGTTAAACACTCAACCCAATCTTTCATCGTTGACTCTTCATTTTTCTATTGATTTATTTGGGTTCTACAGTTCCTTTAATGTTTGCTTGTTCAGCAATGATTTAACCGATTGCGTCCAGCTGCGTGCTATAATTTATTTGCATTAACATTTATTGCGTTCTTTATTGAAAGTTGTAAATCTTGTAATTGAAAAATGTCTTGTATTTGTGTTTTGTCTTTTGTTATACCTATCTACTAGTACCATATAATAGAATAATAGTACAACAACTTGTAGAGCCTACTTAATTGTTTGAGCGTCGTTTCTGCTAACGTCTGCCAAATATTTCGTAATGGCTTCCTAAACATACAACACTACTATAGTAGCGCAAACAGGCGTTTATGTACCTACTTACGCTTTATAAGCGTTCAATAGGAAATTGGCATCATCAATCAAGCATTCTTCTTTTGACCTCTTTTCCAACATGATCCGTGCTTTTACTACATTATGTGCCGTATAGCGTTGCCTACCTTTTGCATATGTTTATGTAGCGAGCGTGGGTTGTAGGTATATTTTGCGATTTCATCGTTTACGATCCATTCATGATTGTTTATTGGTAAACTTTGACCATCATTATAATTTCATTCATAATTTTGCATAAGTTTCTTCGATTAGCGGGTCTTCTGTCAATAGTATGACTTGGTATAAAGCTTTACGTTTAACAAGCTATAGTCACGCCGTCTATTATCTGCTCTGCAATTCTAGCACTGCAAGTCATCTGCAAAGAAAAACACAGTTACCGTGTTTTTATTTATCTTTGTCTGGTAGTGTATTTATTTTCCTTCATTGCATTAGACACTTTCTTTAGAAATTTGATTCACGATATTGTAATAGATGTTGCTTTTAACAAGCAGCCTGCTAAAATTTGTGTTATGGTACTCTCTAAATCATCAGCACTCAGAAATAACACATTAACTTCTAATATCGAACCGTTACACTGAATCTACACTAGTTAGTTATTTTAATAATGCTGTCATTAGGTACGATTGTCCTCCAATACTTCGTCGCCCACATTAAGTTATTGATATTGAACCTGTTGTGCCTCTAGCATTTCAATGTTGACATTGAAATACTCAATTTTCTCACATACCTTCCACATACTCATTTCTGTTACTTTTGTATGAGAATGTCGCGTGGAATTTTATGTAATACTATGAAATTTAAGGGGATGTCTACCGTGCCTGTGACGTAAAACAAAATACGCTCAGGCTCAAGTTTTTTTTACAGTTTAATTTATTAACAGTTTAACAACTATAGAATTAATCTCATTAAATAAATAGAATATAAAAGTACTAAGGTTTGTGCTGGTGCTATTACGAGTTACGTCAACCTAAGGTACAATTTATGTGAAAAGAGGAGTTAGGCACTTATTATGTTATTAATATTAGGTATCGAAAAGAATGTATGAAGTCTAGTGAAAAGAGTGTACCCGTCGAGTGCATTATAAAATTGTGTTTATTTTATAAACTTTCACACATGACAATGTAGTGCTAGGAGGACTTAATGACATCAGAATTGTCTACCAGTCATCTCGGTGCAAAAAGTACCTGGACTTGTGACCGTTACGTCACTTCTCGTTATGTTGAACGCCGAAATAATAATATGACATAAAACATGTTTTTGTAAGTTATATTTCAGCTTAAGTTTCGTTTTGTTATGTTTAAGTTCGGTATGTTTAATTTTGTTTGAGCACAATTGGTCGGTAAAATAGTACCGAATCGCCTATTGTTCGTTTTTGTAGGCTTCATGACGTCATATTTCTAAATAACTGGCCGCGTTTGAAGACAATCTAAAAGCGCCAATACATGTTGGCCCAACGTTGCCGAGCGAAGGCCAATACCAACGTGTAGACGGCATGTTTGCCTTGCCTTGCCATCGCTCGGCGTCGCTCGCCTAGTTGGCCGAGTGAATACAAGCGCCAACGTGTATAGAGGTCATTTGCAATGACTTGTCACCACTCGCGGTCGCTCGCGGTCGCTTGCGGCCACTCGCCTCACTTCGGAGCCGTGTCGGTTTTTTTGCACAAATCAAAGGCGCTTGTCTACACTCGGCCAATCGTGTCCACATGTTTGTCAGCCCGCCATTACGCGTTTGGTGTCGGTCATCGTCGCACGTGTATAATGAAATAATATCGACCGATGTGACGTAGCGGGCGAATGTCCGCCTGCGACGCAGGAGGTTGCGGGTTCGATTCCCGCCTTGGGATAAATGTTTGTATGATCTGCAAATATTTATTCCGGGTGTTCTGGGTATTTTCTATGTATAATAAAAAATATCTATGCATGTAATGTATTGTATTAAGTATATCAGTCATCTAGTACCCATAACACAAGCTCTGCTTAGTTTGGGGCTAGATGATGCTGTGTGTATTGTCCAGCATTATTATTATTATTATTATTATTATTATCGTTTGAAACCAACGATGATGTGTTCAAGTTTGTTCTATTTCTATGAATTCACCACCATCTTTTTTGTCTTTTCTTTTTTTACAACTTTCTTCCGGTATACAAAGACGTAATTAATAAACGTGCTCATCAAATAAATAGCAGCAGCTGCAACAAATTCTACGTCCATATTGTTCGAACCAAATAAATACCGGATAACCATGTAGCTAGTTTGAATGCACAACGCGAACTGACAGCACCCAACGTGTGGGCAGCTTCACTCGTCCAACTCATTCATTGGCCGCTTGCAATAGTTTGCGTAGACTTGCCGAACGTCTGGACGGTAGCACTTGCCTTGCATCGATTTGCCTACGCTCGCGTTGGCGTTAGCTCGGCAAACATGTATTGCAGGCTTAATGGTCACCACACCAGCCAACGGTTTTTGTATGTACCTATTCGTCGGTTATGATAGCAGCTAACGTTTGTAAACATCCTTCAAAAGCTTTTGCTAGAACAAAGTTCGATAAAGTATTTCGCTAGTGTAAAGTATGTCTACTTGATAGGTACGCTTGATACTTATCCTTTGCTTTACCGATACGATACTAGATACTGACTGAGCATGAAATTGAATAATGTTTTAACGGCCCGTACTACCTTAGAAGTTTCGCAAGATCAGCTGTAAATCTATCTATACCAATTATAAGAATCTTGTACTGACTGACGGGCTGTCTGACTGACATAGACAATGCACAGCTTAAATCCCTGGTCGTGAGACTTGAAATTTACTATATTTCTCTTGGTACGTAAGGAAGGGTACTACAAAAGGAATTCCTGAAATTTTGCCCCATGTTTATATTGAGGGTTTATATGTATGAGTATATGGGCGTATGTTATGTTATGTAAAACATGACGATTTAAAGTTTTTTCGAGAGCGAATAAATAGCTCCAAGGTTGACACTAAAGCTAACGCAAAACAGGCGTTTTTAAAAAATACTTGTTAACAATAGCGAGTAAATAGCGAGACGCTAAGAAATGTTGTTTAGTAACTAACCGGAGTAATAATGAAAGGATCATAATTATGTAAATTTTTAAAATAAAAATAATATCACGACTTTAATCCCAAGGTATATATAGTAGATATCGCCCAGATCTGTTAATATCAAGTACCTACTCGAGATTCTTTAAGGATATCTAATGGGGGTAGTCAGAGGTACGTCAAAATATTACATATGTTACATACCCACATTGTACAGTAGTTAGTACTGTACAATGTGGACAACTTAAACTCAAAAAAATATAATCTCAATGCTTTAATTATCCAAGCTGATTGTTTGCTGATTGCAATTGGTATCAAGTTTAATGATATGCTACCGCTGCTGTGTCCTCAAACTGTCTCTAACTCATGTCAGTATGTCTTGTTTGACTAGAATATCGATATCGGAAAGTAGAGTGTGGTTCAACAGTGTGTAATTAAATCTTTTGTGATACTTATACGGGCATACTTATTTGACTATCTGTATTATGTTTCAAGTTTGTGTGACATAGTCGTCGTCCCTCTAGACTAGACGATAGTTACTAAGAATTTACTCATTGATGTCATCGTTTGTCGAGGTCTTCTAAACATTTTGCTAGCTCTGTCAATGCATTGTGTGTGCTTGTTATTTCACAGAAAATCAATTGTTTTATTGAAAAGTAATAGAAATTTGTAGGCATAAATATGTATAATAAATATTGACACACATTCACACAATCCTTTCTGTAGCTGATAGAAAACTTATATGCTTGTTTTTCGACACCCATAGTTCGACTAATTAAATCAATCTAAGATGAAAGGTTAACGACTCAGTTATAGAATTCAGCAGCGATGCGTGCAATATGTAAAATGTTTTTACATAAGTTCTCCAGGCGAGTAATCAGCCTGTGTGTCGGGACGTGCATCCAACCGTGCCGCAGGAGAGCGGTCCGACGCGCGCCATTGCATCTGATGCTGCACCAACGCAAATTACTTATGTACTTACACGACTCTCTCCTTTTCTCTCTCGAACTATTCCCATTCGCCTATCCTTTCTTAGAGAAATACGCTTGCAATATGATACGAATATTCTTCATTGACCTCAGTTAACTATACGTATATTTGTCTGGGGATCAATTGATCATTGGGAGTAATGGACCATCCATTTCATGTTTGAATGGTTTCAATCAATTTTGAGAGCTTTGCGAAATAGATACATTACTTGGCCACAACATATGACATGAAACGTAGCGTAGCGCGATTTCATAATTGCCGTTTCTAAAGTGATGAAGCAAACTTCGGCAAACATAACATTTACTTAGAACAGCAAGTGTCACAACTCGCAACAGAAGGTTTCGTTTAAAACCAACGAATTGCACGGTTTCATATGGCAAAGTTTGTTGGCGAAATAAACATCTATTGTTTTATCTATCTTGATTATGATATTGTCGGTCTGGTTTCAAATAAGTCGTTGACCACAATATTTATTATTTTGCATTAAGCAAATTTTGCATTATTTACCCCTAAAATAGTTGAAACTAAATTGATATTAGTAGTTAAAACTCAAAATAAATTAAGGAAGTCATTTCAACAGGACTAAATTTGTCGGATCGAAGAGGATGCGTTATGTTTCCGCTAAAGGCGCCGGCCGGCCTCTAATTTATTAGATTTGGTAGGTAAAAAAAGACTACGGCAAGTGTAGTAAAACTTCGTGTAGGTAGTCAGTTTTTTTTATTTTGATTATTATAACTGTTCCCACGATGCTACATTCCGCAGAAAGTTCACACATCTGTATTACCCTATAGGTGTTTTTTGCCATACTTTGTCCTACTCGTCCGTCCTTACGCTACGACGAGCTCCTATTCCTATTTCTCTCGCACCCTTGTGATTTATTCGTAGTCCGAGCCCATTATCCCTATTTGAATCGGCTCGTTTCCCGAAAGTGCCATACGTTAAATTCCATCTTTAAAAAGAATTCAACGGATGCTGCGCCTCCGGTGTTGTCAGTTGTCGCCTGTGTGTGACACTGATGCAGTTCAAATGTTGCTTTTACAAGTTCAATTTGTGTCCACGGCTGACTGAGTACAGACGGAAGCTGGATTTTAACCGGAGAGGGTTCATAGATTTGTGACAATTTTTGTGCCAGTTCGTCGTTGCCGATCAGCTCTCTATTATTCCCGTGGAGCGTTGCGCGTGCGCCGCTGCGTGTTTAGTTGCGTTCGCAGCACGACCCAGAATAGGCGTCAGTGAGATGGTTCCCGCCTGATAGATTTAGGCTCGTCTCGTTCAGTATATTGTTGATCATAAACTGCCGGCATGTTGTGTAACCGCGCCGCTTGCGCCCTTTTTGAACTCCAGTGATCGCGGCATGTTAACTTGTTCGTGAATTGATTCATAAATATTTAACTTCAGTATTAATGTTGATCGTCTGCCAGTAACATGTGTTTGTAATTGTGTTTTTGGACACTATCACCTTGACGTCGGTTTACTTAGCGATAAAGCAGATAAAGCCAAGTTATTAGATACCTAGATAGGCAAAAGTGGAATAGTACAAAATAGACCGTGTTTACTTTGTGAAAATAGTTTTTTGCGCTTCTTGGTTTTGCTGCTTGCATATAGACCATAAAGTGTGAGGTTTCGCTAAGTGTTAAATACCGTAATACGTATGAGTGATGTGTCTGCGCCGATGCAAGTGTTGCGTTTGGACTATTTTCGTAGCACGGAAATAAGAACGGCAAAAGGAGCAAAAAGCTGAGATCGCCTGAAAAACTTGAGGACGTAGTGTCGAGTGTATTTCTGTCTCTTGTGTACGGATGTCTTTAAGAGTTGTGTGATACAGGAGTATTATAAAAACATGAAGAAAAGCACCATTTCTAGACTCAAGTCTATTTTTGGTTCCAAAAAGGGTAAGATTTTTTTATAAAATGTAGTCTCTTTTCTCAATCCCTACTAAATTCAGTCTGTAAAATGGTTACCTACAGAATTTGACCACCGACTATAATTTAATTGAGTTTCCTAATTGTGTCGCTAGAGAAGATACCTATACTTTTGTTGAAAGCTATATTTTGTTCTATTTATTGGTTATTTACCCATTATAGTCTGTAACTTCATAACTTTTTATTTTATAATGTTTACCTGCATGATTTATATTATCCACTCGAGACATACTTTTCGGGTAATATAAATTCTTTGCAACTGTTAGTTATAACTAGTTTACATATTATTGTAAAAATCCACCCTAGTTGTATCCATTATCTCTTGTTCTTATTATTACATATATAAATAATTAGATATACTGCCTAAAGTAAGTAAGTAAGTATTAAGTAAGTTAAGGTAGTTCTAAATATCAGTGTGATTGCTGTGATTTCATTTCTGCTTTGTTATTTTAATGAATGCAACATTCTCACTTAATTCAGCAACTTAAATTGATTCGAATCTCTCTTGTTGATGCAATTATAAGCGTTATTGGTATGTTTTCTCCACATTCACTTGGAATTTAAAATTTGTTTCAATGAAGATTGCAAAAATCGCGCTCGAAACAGCAGCTGTGTGGGTAACAGACATTTCTAAGTGTTTCATAAGCCACTATAGGAACACAGTAGAAACACGAAGGGGTTCCTGCAGTGGCCCCAGTTTGCGACGGATGCACAGCTGCTCTTTGAGTTCGTTTTAACAAACGGAACTTCTTAAAAGTATCTAAAAGGGTCTATAAATTTCCATAGGGTGAGATATGGGCTTTGTTTAATAATAAGTTTTCAATGGCTACACACTCCAGGCAGATGCGTCAGGTATAGTAGTAATAAAAATAACATGTATTTTTTTCAACGTAGTTTAAGTACCTACCTACTAGTCATGTAGTTTTTGAATGAGCCAGTATTTACTAGTTTATGGTACACGAGTAACCTGCCATTAATGATTATGGTCGAACATATAAAGTATAAGTTATGTTAATATATTAACCGGTTTGATGTTTTTGTTTTGCGAGGCGTACCTACCTTTATAAATTTTGCCAATATTATCAACTTGGATAGTATTGTAAGTGTAGGTAATATGAAGTTCTTTTTTGTATTAGTTTGAATACTAGTATCACAGTGTACTAAACAAACACCAACTTCTCGCAATTCTCGCATAACGCTTTTGCGCTCAACGTAGCACTTCACATAGACAATATGTCTGTGATGTGTCCGTGGCTGTGATGATAAATGAAAAGTTTAGAACATAATTATTAACACCAAACCAAGAACCTTTAGTTTAAATTATCTGTGAAAATATTTATTTCATTAAAATATCCCTTTGTGACAGAACACATACTTATTTAGAAACATAAGGTAAGGTGACCTTGAACACACAGATTCATTACCAGTTCAGAGGTTACCAAGGTCTCTAATCACTCAGATCAAAACCAGTATATAATACAATAAAAAAGTACATATGCCTACAAAAGTAACTATGTAGTAAAGGTATTAGCTTAGCACAATATGCGCGGCTGATAAGCATGTGGCTTGAACTCTCGCAAGGCGTTAGTGAAGGAACCTATCCGAAGTACTGAACGTATTTGTTTTGTTTTCAGTTCAGTACGTAAGATAGTGTTATCGGAGCTAGCGGTTTTCTGTTACATTACAACCGTTTTAAATATTCATATTATGTTTTGCGGTATAAGGATTTGCCGTAAGAAAGGTATTTTTTCTTCAATATCCTGGAAGGTATCTGTGCAATCCGTATTTAATCTGTCTAAGACGAGTCCTCTGTTTTTTATTAGATTACATTTCTTATTTCTATGTTACCTGCATAAAGTTTCGAATCATCTTCACTGATGTAACTGAGATGTCGCTGTCATAATTAACCTTTTGTTCTTGATTAATTTCCTTTCTTTCTATCCATCACATCACTGACACCAGCATTATTAATGTACGTAATATTAATTAACCGAATTTCACAGTTTTATACGACCCAGCATAATGTTCTCCGTGGGAAATAAAATTCGTGTTCTTATAAATTTGATAAAAATCGCTGACGGGACTTAAAATGATCTACAGTTTTACTAACTTTATACTTCCATTTAAATTGTTTATTTTATTTTACAATCTTTTTATTTCTAAGTATTTACAAGTAAAATAACCACCTAATAAATTATAACCATTAGTTTGCGGTGTCTTCGTTGTGGTAATGACTGATGGTTGGCGGTTTAATGACTATTGTCTTTATCATTATTATTGTTTTACGAGTATGCGGGTTAAAAGTCAGAACTTGGTTGACTTCACTTCTCTGTTGTTGTCTTTAAAATGTTTATAAATCTTAGCGAGTTCGTCACATCGCACGTGAAGTGAATGTCCCTGACTAGTTGTATTTGACGTGCGTATCTTACCATAGAAGTAACTATAATAAAAAGATGATGATGGCAAAAAGTGGAAAATATCGCATATCTAGAGCGAATTAGTTATTTTTACAGAGGCAAACGTTTGACCGCAATCTCACCTGATGTTAAGCGATTAAGATATTATGCACATCATATATGATTTTCATAGCTACTGTCATTCCAACAGAGACTTTGTTGAAGTCTCCGCATATACCTATTGTTGCTTCTTTCAAGAAAAACGCATGCATACATTTCACTACTCGCATTCTTCCTAGAAGTTATAATTCCGAGATGTTGATATTGGATTTCATCGGTATCTTGCGATCTGAGCATTTTCTGTCTGTTCAGTGGCGCGAGGCCTTTTTGAAATGTGATCTATTTTACTTTCACTAACTTCAATAGTTTTAATTACTTACCTTTCAAATAGTTTCCATATCTATTTATTTTATTTTGTTAGTTTAAAACATCCGTGTCATTACTTATATTAAACATCTAAACTACAAAACAAGTGAAATTAGTTTTCAGAAGATGCATTTTCTATGATTCAAAGTGGCCCCTGTACGTAAAAGGCGTGAACAAAGTAAGCAAACTCGCAAATAGACAGTACCTATCAGTTGTTTGCATACAAGTTCTCACGGACTCGTTGCCTCACTTGACCTTTGTACGAAAGTGTGAGATACTGTCTAGATAGGTCTGACTGAACCAATATAATTGAAACACTGCACTAGTCGCTACATAAGCTCACCCTTACCTACCTAGAACCACTTCGTGACAGACGAAATAAACGGTCATGCATGATTGACGTTCGTTATGTCAACCATAGGTGCCTACTGCATCTGATAAGACTGTGACGAACCTAACTGCTCTCCTAACTTGACTGACGGCAAACATTTCTCAATACTGATTACGAAACGGACTATTTACTTTGCCACCAATCATATTTTCTATCACACAACACGTTGATAGATGTCGGATGAGCTTTTCATAGCAGGTATGAAATTATAGTGAGAGTTTTCACATGACCCATCAATTTGTCTCGCTTGTCGCGGGTCATCAACGGTGAGCATTGACGTAATTATTAAAAAAAGCATATCCATGTAATCTTTGCCGACTATAATATTTGCTCAAACTGGAAGCAATTTCGTGGTTTATTACATTCTTCACGCGAATCGTAGTGCATAATTAAACTTCTAATAAAGATACGCTTTCTTCTCTAACAAATATTGCTTTTTTAAGCTGTAACATTGCTGCATTGCTCGATTCGACTGCACCAAGGATTATAATTTTTAAATGGATTCAAAATAGTTAGGTTAATACGTAACGTACCTACGTTTTGAGTAGTATTTCTACCGTCGACTATCCGGTCTTTCGGATACCCGTAGAATAATAATAGGCTGACTCTATCAACACTTCATAAAATGTATATTCTCGTTCGCTTCTATCTATCTACATCTCAAAGGGAAACAAAGAGCTTACGCGGCAGCGAAAGCTTTGCCACATAAGTTATCATAGTTTTTATTAGGATGATATTGTTATAAGTATCTAATTAAGTGACTTGGTTACCCTATCCACTATTGGGTATGGCATATACTCTTGCCAATTATCATTGTATCAAAATCTTATCCCATTTGCTTTTAGTTATTTTATGTTAACATCCTATGCAAGGAAGTTTTCCCTCGCAACACCTTATGTATTTTGCAGTACCAGGAACGAATAAACACTGTCACCCTCACCCTTCGGGCCTTTTATTGTGTGTGTCCTATCCTGCACACATAAATGTGTCCTTGGTTTTACCATTTTGTTTATGGCGAGCAGATTTTAATGATTCTGTGCCTTATACAGCCCCACTGATACAGTTCATTTAGATTTTGCTCAAGGGAAGGGAATATCTTCAAAGGCTGTCTGCAGTGTAGTGAGTCATGATAAATCTGTCAGATATCAGATAAATCACAACCGGTTCAATTATCAGGGGTTATTCCTTGCGAGATATGTATTGAAAGATATTCAGGTCGGCTCAAGTTGCTCGCAATTAAAAAATGATGCACAAGTCATGAACGTGTGTCTGTAGTCGCAGATAGGTTGTAAGCGTAGCGTACATATGCCCTGTATTGCATCTTAATCTTAAATAATATGTCTGTAGTCACTGCCTTCCTCTTATATTGCAGTCCTTTTGTAGTTCGATATGTTAATCTATGTTTTACTATCTTATGTTTTACATTTAAAAACTCCTATCGTCTCCATCCACTTTCCGGTCGTCAATGTTATCTATCATCTTTGGGGAGATATCTTTGTAGCATCTCAGTTGGTCCATTAGTAGCTTTCTGCTCCTCACTTGTGTTGCATCCTTTGATGTGCTCCGTCTCCGTCTGCCGTTGCCAGCAGACAGCGCGCAGCGGTCCGCTTGTTAACAGCCCCAACATGTTAAACAAAACCTGTAGCAATTTGTGTTCGAGACACGTGAGCGATGTACCGTGCATTGCATACGGGATTATTGCTTCTTAACATTGGGAACAGCGAACATCTTCTTGGAAAAAGCTAAAATTGGTTAAATCCTTCGATGCGTTGCCCATTTTAATTGAGTGCTGAATTTTAAGCGGGTTTTGGTAACGCGTTCGAGATGTCGTTTTCAAAGCATGACCATTTTACTAAATGATTTGAGTCAAAGATATATAAACCATTGCGTTCGAACTAGCAAATTATACGGTCGAACTGTACATATTTGCCAGTGAATGCGTTGTTTTGCACGTTAAGTTATGTGTAAAACGTATCTAACTAGAGTACCGCACCTACTTTCCAGTACCCTCTATTCTATACATGGAATGGAATAGTGCCGATACTTACGGTGTTTTCTAAAAAAATATCAACATGTTTCAATCTACTAAGAAACCGCTTCCCCTGATCGACTGAAGTCAATTAGCAGGCGAGTCATGCACCACTCGAATGCCCTCGATCGGGCGGGATGCAGTGCGCCTGCGCATCTTGAGTACAGCCACCCATTCTTCTTGAACTCTGAGTATGTACCTACTATCGGTTATTTATGATTTAAAGTTCATAAAACCAGCTAAGTCCTATCCCAAACCACAGAATAAACAATGGTAGATAAGAGCTTGCGATTATTTTAACTATGCAGCATTCCTATCGTTAAAGATCAATGTAAATACGAGAAGCATTACTTTATATGTAAAGGTATTCAAGGTCGTAGAGCTGGTTTCTCTGATATGGCATTATGGATTTACCTAACTATACCAATTATAAGAATCTTTGTCTGACTGATATTAGACAACGCATTCGCTAGACCAATGGTTAGCGACTTGTAATTTTCAGGGTAGGTATATTCGTATTGGTATACAAAGAAAAAAATCTGAAACTTAACTCTGTATGACTATAACTTCTACTTTATTTATAGCATAATAATTTATTATTAACACATTTTTTATTATCCAGCATTAATGATGGTAGTGTAGTTCATGTAACCGGAATATTAATGGCTAACGAATATGGGTCTGAAGAGGAAACGGTCATTCAACGTCCTTTTAGAATTAATTAGCAGAGCAGGAAAGATCATTAATGGTTTTACTTATTAAAATTTGTCAAAAGATAAACAATGCGTAAACTATTGCCATCTCTTACCAATGGGTGATGACAAACAGTGATAGGACCAATTTTACGCAGTATTTTTAAATAAAGTGCATAATTATGTAGGTAAATTAATAAACAATCTTTATCACTGTATGGTATGTACAGTACACTTTATAGTGCCTTAAAGTACATAAAAAAATACAGTAGAAGTCCACTGCTGGACTTAGGCCTCCTCCACACGTTTCCAGGACGAACGATTTTGAGCCCTTTCCGTCCATCGACATTCCGCGATCCTAACAATGTCGTCAGCCTATCGGATAAGAAGGCGTCCTACGCTTAGTCTTCCGGTTCGTGGTCACCATTCGAGAACTCTTATTCTTCAGCGGTTTTTGGTTCTACAAGTTATATGGCCTGCCTATTGCCACTTCAACTTGCTGATTCTGAGAACTATGTCGATGAATCAGAAATTCGTAGAACTTGGTTATTCTACGAATTTCTGATTCCATCTCACAGGTAAGAAATATGCATAGATACGAGCATAAAAAAAATTTAAGAATATAAAATGTTTGGTCTCTACTACCTAACTGAATTCATCCTTTTTAAGCATGAGGTCGAGTATTCCCCTGACAAAGTCTGTAATTTGCAGCCCACGCATCTTTCAATTCGCCTTTGTCAAATTCAATTATAGTGAGATCATGCTCATACCTAAGTGCGGAACAACGCTTTACTACCTATTTACTATTAGATATACGCTATTTTATTTAGGATTCTTTTCAACATTTTCTTCTGTGATAAAACATAGAAAATGTGCGCAGCAATTTATGAGGTAGTTTTAGCTAACTTTGCTTGCGCTTGACCGGGATAAAAATCTAGCCATGTCAATTACAAGTTTCACCCAAATCTATTTAGCTATTGGAACTTGTTTGGGTCACATCACAGACATAGAAACATGAAAGGTTGCCACTGAGTATTACTAGAACATTTTTTCAATAATAATGAGTGTTGATTTTGTTATAAAAAATCTGAAGTTACCTTCCTACCTATTTACGCTTGGAGGAACTAGACGATTTATGTTTGGAATAGTAATATTTTCGCCAGTAAGTCTCAGATCGCGTGATTTAGGGCATAATTTTACTAATCGATACGGAGGTTATGAGTCTTGCGTCACCGTGTTTACTTGCCAGCAGCGCCCTTGTGTGCGTTTGGACTTTGAATGGAATTAAATTCGTTTCATTCCTTCGATTCTTCCAAGTTTTAGCATTCTCCATAGTTATGTTCTAGGAAAACTTAAAATTGCGCTTGAGAAATAGGTTTAACGGTACGCCTTCGTAGAAGCATCCGGTTTCTTCTTGTCTGAAGATTAGCAAACTTGTTTTTATCGTGACGATATTGTATTTAACAAAATTGCAATGATCTCTTGTGGGTTTTCCTGCAAAAATAATATGGTTTTGATTTTACGATTTAAGATAATATTTATTGTGACTGTGTGCAGTACTAAATTAACATAGTGACATATACATGATATAAATAGTTTAAGATTATGTATAGTTGTACATCTGCCTTCTTGAGACTTCAGAAATACGGTCTCATTTAAATTTTCGGGAGTACCTCTTCTACACCCTGTTAATAATATATTACACTTATACCTAGGTAAAGACGCACCTCCTGAATTATATGTAACTGTAACTATATGTAATTCTGTCAACTTTGATGGTGATAAAACCATTTTCCGTAACTAATTATTTATGCTGATGTTTTTAAAGATAATTGGTTTTTTTGCAGGCAAGAAACATCACCTACAACAGCAATCATCAAGGTCTTCGCGCTCAGCGTCCCCGGAGCCGGCCGGGGATGCCTCTCCTTGCAATGACGATTTCCGGCCACTCATCAGCACTCCTCCCCCCACCCGTGCCGGCCCTCCACCTTCCCCTCCAGTGCCTATGCACCCCAAGGCCCCTGTCGCACCGGAACCTTCGGGCCCCCAATCCCTGATGCCATGTCTCGTCTGCGGGCGCACCTTCTTACCACCCTCGCTTGTGAAACATATCAAAATATGCGAGAAGATGACGGTGAAAAAACGGAAGACTTTCGATTCCTCCAGACAGAGGCGCGAAGGTAATTATCTCAATTTAAGGAGACACTATCAAGACTATTCTTCTTTCATTGGCCATAAAGGTTTATTTAGATCTGTTTAGTTTATTTCTGATTCAAATGCTTGTAAACATGGTTTGGTGTTAGAATCTGCGATTGAGTTTCCATACCTACTAATCAGGCCGTTCAGATTTTATACCGTTTTTATTACCTTTTCGACGCTTATTTTATTTACCACAGTATTTAAAGCTGCATGCCCCCCGTTTGGTAGAGGGGCTTTTATAGTAGTGGTTTTGAGTTGTAAATAGCTAGTTTAAACAGTAGCGTATTTTTGGTTTTCTTAAATAGGTAAGTTGTTAGCATGACTTTTGACTATTTATGTATGTTTATTGATGAAACAATTTATTTTTGTGGGTAATAAGGGCTGATCGCAGCGACTGGTGCTAATTTCGGTGAGTGGGTGAAAGCTACAATCCATATACAGTTCACGAACATCCATGCCCATATGTTGTATGTGAATGAACGTCTGACTAACTCTGATATTCACAATTTGTTTTTGATATAATATTTGAGTGATGTGTGTTTGCTTTATACTACATGCCCAAAGGAATAGAAAGCATGTATGTCATATTTTAGGTAATCAGGTTACGACACGCATGAGTAACTTTTACGCTATGTAGACGTGTATTTATTTAAGGCACATAATTTAGACATAAGTGAAGATCAAAGCGCCCAAAATCTATATACAAATGCATTTACGAATATACTACACGCTAATTTAATGTTGACTGAAAATTAAAAAAATATTTTTAAAAACGTTCTTGCAACTTAATTTTGCTCTACATAAAGCCTAGGTTCACTATCAATTCTGTCGCTCATTCTTTACTTACCATTGATTTCTACAAAGCGAATGTAATTTCATATTAGTAAATTTACGTATAAACAACTGATCGATCGAGTTGAAAGAGACTGGATAGGTACATTATAATTGAGAAGTGGGCAGATATTATTTTCAAATTTGTATTGGGTTCACTTAACTGTACTTTTGTGCAAAGCGGTATCAAAATCTAACCAGATTTCTTTCTCAAAACTGAAAGAGGTACTAATATTACTTTTTATTCTTTATTAGGTAGGTACACCTTATATTCGAAAACGTTTTAGTTGATTTTTCTGACTAGTGTAACGATTTGTTTTCACTAGACTAAGTCCTTGCCACTTCAAAAGAGGATTATTCAGGTTTTTGAAGGTCGCATTGCATAAAATTGGGATCGAGATGTATTATTTTCCATTTTATAGCTTAAAAGATTAATTATGGGTCAATTTACAAAATATTTACCGCATTTTTATTAGCTCTAACAATTGGATACACAATAAGTGCACCTGTCGGACATAAGGAGAACTGATTTTGCTAGTAATAATCACATATGAACCGTGTAGACCTATGAATCTGACTTCGGGCTTTGTAGAGCACTACGAACAAACTGACAGAGGAAAGCAAATATCGCCATATTGAAGCTGAGACGCTTCACTTGCTTGATCTACTTTTGGGCAGATTTTCCATAAATCTACAAATACTACTTTTTGTCTAAACATTTCTTACATAGCCTTTTACAGGCAACACCTATAATAGTTAAGTACATTTTTACTATCTATGTTAGATGTTCGGCCTATCTATGTTAGATGGTTACCATCACTAATTATTTGTTTGTTACATTGCCTCGCAGGTCAGGTTGTAAATAATGTAATGTATGTACAAGGATTTAGCAACCCGAAGCAAATATACGTTGACAATGGCTGAGTTCTATTTGAAGTGACTAGTAAAGCCCCCGTAGTGTTTTGCATAGGTTATTTAACTTGGCATAATGCATGTGTGCATTTAGCAATAAACACCCACACTGCCTGCAGGTCAGTAGTCAAGGTACCCCTTATTAGGGGCAAAGCAAACCATAAAGACCACAAACATAACGCTTTTAGCATTTTTTTGGCATAGAAAAGTATAATTCTTTCAGTTAGCCTTTACCTTTCTTTTAGTTAGAATTTCCTAAAGATGTATTTTATCGTAGTAGTCGTAGTTAGATTCCTGCAGAGGAGGTGATGGGCTTGCAACCTGTATGGAATACCTACCATTTACTGCAAAATGTGGGCATGTGTCAAATGTAATGCTTGTTGGTGACATGGTTGTAGTTAGGTTGAACTTAAAACTGTTCATAATTTTTTTCTCACTTCGTTAGTAAACAAATGTAGCTAAGTATATATCCACGCGGACCCGACATCTAGGGGTATCATTAATTGAAGTGCTTATGCCTCAGGCCCCTATCGTCCTGGGTACGACTCTGCGTTACTGTTCTTACATCGCCTTCATTATGCTAGGTACATTGAATGAACACCATAGTGGTGTCACTAATTAGGTTTGAAATAGGCTGATATTGGCTTGGAGCCTTGCATGTCTTGTGACGCGCCTTGTTTGCTTGTGATGTGTTTGTTTTGTGATAGAGTAGACTAGGTTAGATACCTAGATGGATAGTAAAGGGCACGTGTTTGAAATTGCACGACATGCTTGTAGAATGTTATGTACCGTTAATATTAAATTCTAGTTTTTACTAGACTTACGATTGCTCGACTGGCCTCACAACTTAGTTTATAGTAGTTAGTTTCATTCCCATCTAGGGCATAATATTTTTAATTAGGACTCGCCCCATCTGCCATTGCACTGCGTGGTCTGCGTTCATCAGTTTGAAACATCAAGTATCATGCTCTTATGTACAGTCAGCTGCACTAGAATATATACAACTTGTAACTTTCACAACGGTATTACAGCAAAACAATGAACTCTTACACCTCAAAAACTAAAAAGTCATGAAATTAGTTGATGACTTCATTTATTTTAGAATAATTGTAGTGTAAATATTTTTAGCACCGCCGTGAAACCATTTTGAAAGTTACAAATTGTATACATTCTAATGCATCTGACTGTGCCTGTAATTGCATCGGCACCCGTGCCACAGATAAAGAAGCTTATGCCCTTCAAACCGGAACACAGAAATGCGAGCATCACTACTTAGCGGCAGAAATAGAGTTGTTTGTACCGTGTCTGGTTATTATTGTGTATTTTAAATACCCAGCCTATAAAAAAAAGATACAAGTATTCAGTTATCTGGTAACAAAGTTTCGCTTAAATGCATAGTAAGGGGCTAAGTAAGGCTCTGTGGGACATGTAGGTAGGTACACCAATATATTCGGTACTTAAAATACATGATATTCAATAAACTTATACACTCGAATTGGTCTTACTACCGTTTGATCAATATGCCAAATAATATTTCAAAGGATTTTGATTTTGACTGTATATTGTGGCTAAATGACATGAGATTCAAATTCGAAAAATATAATGACTAGAGTCTCTTCTGCATTCCAGGTACAGACTTAGAACAATATTTGCCAAAGAACTTCGGTCTTCCTGAAAACAGTCCCTTCCTTGAGAAGAGTCCGCCAGCCACAGCCAAGCCCACGCCCAAGCCCAAAGTACAGTCAGTACGAAATGCTATGATCAAGGTGAGATCAAAGGTATTAATGTTATTAAATTACTAGCAAACCTTCAAGCTTTGCATGATGTTATTAAAACCTTATTACAGGCACATGAGGCTTGACACCTGTATGCCTTAGGTTGATGGATGCAGAGCAGTGTATTTTAGGTTACGTTCCTAACGAACGTGACCTATAAGGCAATGCTTTGTTATAGGCGATGGTAACCACTTCATCAGGTGGGCCATATGCTTGTTCAATCAGCAAGTTGTATTAAAAAAAACCTTTATGGAAATCACAGTAAAATAGAACCTAAAATATTTTGAGTCTAGCCAGACCTTTAAAAAAAAATGGTAAGTAAGTAGGTATCTCTTCGTTTGTGTTACACATTATGTCAGTGGTAAAATGCCTTCATTTATAGAGTAGCATATGTATAGTAGAAAGTTGAAATGGTGTATGTAGTGTAGATAGATAGATAGAAAATACTTTATTGCACACCATAACATAAAATAACAATTTACAGAAAAAAAAAAAAAAACTTAAGACTACAAACAAAAATACAAGCAATACAAGGGCACAATGGTACAATAAGGGTAATGGTATGGTGGTGGTAGGGGAAGGTACAATGGGCGGTCTTACCTAGGTTACTTAGGTAGTGTACTTACCTAGGTACCTTGTTTGTAAGTAAAACTTTGTAACTGTCATTATAAATCTCTATCACTAAATTTTTCTACTTTCACTAATTATTTACGACACTAAATAAACACTTGTTTTGCGTTACGAAATAAGATTTGTTTCGAAACAGAATCATCTAATTAGGAATGCACCTTATTTATATTTTATGATAGGTATAACGTATATTCTATTCTTATGCAAAATCTATAATTTACGACTTACGGCTTACCTAGTATAGTAGTATTATAGTACCTAGTAGTGTCCAGATTTTGCAGTAGGTAGGTACCTACAGGCAATTAAAAGCTACTTTGTCAGCGTACTCTTTTCCCGCGGTACACACTATTTCGCTGAAACATAATAAAAATAACTAAGTACACAAAACATTGATTTTAAATTTGGACTCTTTACGATGCAAATTTTATAAATCTCCGATCTCTTAGTACCAAGTACCTACTCGAGATTCTTCGAATGTCTGAGGGGGTAGTCAGTGGTACTTACGTCCAAATATTACATTACATACATACCCACATTTTGCAGTAGTTGGTGTTCCATACGTGACAGGTTGCAAGCCGCTTGTAATATTAGAAGAAATAAAAGACATACTTCAGATTATAGACAAGATACATTCTATTATTTACGATATCGTTAGTAGAAAAGTCTTATGCATGGAATTGACTATCGCAACCTCACACTCGTAGTATAGATAGTAAATAGACATATAATCTCTTAAAAAAGATAAACATGAATTTGTTTAGGTTGGTGCTATCTTGCCCTACCAGTAGGTAAACTCCTAGTTGTTTGTTTGTTGCACATCATTCAGAAGTAGGTCGCTCGTGTAATTCATCATACCTAGCAAGAAAGTGGAAGACAAACAGTCTACAACGACTTATGTCTCGTCAAGTCACGACTGACATCAGTCTGATGTTGATCTCATTGTTTGTGTATTTTGTAATGTTAATTTTAGTGTAGTTAACATACCATTCCATTTATGTAGTTGATTTAAATGTGTTGTGTGGGATATGGTGTCGCTTTCGTAAACCATGCAGCTCATTAATAAATTATACGGTTACGTCACTGTTTTTTATCCAACGAGAAATCTACGGCAAAAAGTCAAATGGTCTAACTTTTGCCTCTAGATTTTGATGAGACAGAGTTGTAACTAGGTTATTGAAATTTCCATTTTATTAATGCCATTATCAAACTGAACAGTCGTATTTATGTATGACCGAACGATTCAGCTGCCTGGTGTAGACATTTTAAAGTGACAAGATTTTGTGCCATGCTTAATGGGATTGTTTGTAATTATGACCGTTTTTATCTACTTTCAGCCAAAAGTTACCGATACCGACTTCAAAAAGCATGCGACAACCATCAATCGCCACATTCGCAAGACAGTAGGTCTGCCCCCTAGCCTAGCTCTAGCTAGACAAGTTGCTTATAGCTGGTGATATTAATTTCCCATGAATGACTATAGTAATACTGGGTTTTATTTCAGCCAGCAGCTGACCTTCAGAAATGTCCTCACTGCAACCGCAATTTCGGCGTTCGCGCATTTGAGCGTCACGTCGAATGGTGTGCGGATAAGGCGAAGATTCTACCAACAGTGCCGGTGCAGCCGCCACAACACATCGCTGACGCTAAACAGCGGTTGAATGCGCGCACTCAGTATAAGGCTCCACCAGTGAGGGGACGCAGGTTGGTACCAGAAGTTGACAGTCTTCGCTGATATTTACTTCCCAAACGGCAAGTTGTCGACTGAAAGGAGAGATGCTTTTGATGCCAAAACTTAATTATTATTTTAACTTTATTTAAATTCTAAGGTGTTAGGTTAGGTCACGATCAGAATTACGACTATGCACTGGAGGACTGAGCGTAAGACCATCCGATGGATATACGACATTTTAAAGATTACTGAAGTCGCGAAGGCTCAAAATATTTCTTCTAAGATATCCCTCAGTTATAATATTGATAAGGCATCCCTTAATAAAACCAAGACCAACCATTAATAGATTTAAGGAATAATACAGGCCATATTATTTATGTACGCAATTTCATTAGCACATCATTGAGCAACCGCCACTTAAAGATGGTCTAACAGATTTGTATATTTTACCAATATCATCACTACTTGATATTTTCATATTGTTGAAGGTCATCCCAAACGCGAGACAAGTCTTCTAACAGTCGATCGGCGTCGGTGGAGTCTTCGCGGGAGATTTCTCCGCCGAGGGAGTTTGGTGATTACAGGCATGGACGCACTAGAGCTTCAGGTATTGTAAACTTTTAAAACTGCTTATGATACCAACATGCTTAATCTTAATGTGGAAAACTTGGAAGCCACTTTCTAAAATGGATAAATTTATACTCCTTGAAAGTGTATTGAAACTTGACAAAAACGTCTATAACACCTTTTGATTACGTAATTCAATGTTTTAGAATCAGTTTCAAGTAACGATTGTCACGAAGATACTTCCCCTCACGTGCCAGTAATCAGAAACACAAGGCACTCACAGAATAGTTCGTCTGGCGATGCCAACGTGAAGGCACGACAAGCAAGACTCGCTAGAGACCTTAGCAGCACCAGGTATGTGATATTATATAGATACACACGTCCAACTCAGCTTTGCATATCCCGTAGCAAATAAGGGGAAAGGAAGGACTTTTTTGGTTTTATTTTGTTCTAATTGATTTGAAGGATATATCGTTCCTGTCTCCTTGTTTGTTATAAGTATTCAAAATTCTCAAGCTTCCTTCCTTTCCCCTCTCCTAGAGCCGCCCAAGACCTCGAACCACCCCTCGTCCAACAAAGTAATACAGACCCTAAAATCAATAAGACTGAACCTCCAAAACATAGAAAGAGATTGAATGTAAAAAAGCAACAGCAATTAAAAAAGCTGGAAGAAATCGCTACCAAATATACCGAGAAAGCTAAAGAAAAACTCGAAGAGGTTAAACCGGCTCATAGGATGACCAAGCGTGAAAAAAGCATGATACCTATACCAAAAAAAAATCATGTAGAGAACTTCTCTGAAGAAACCCCAGACGATAAGGAAAGTTTAGAACACGAAGACGCAGAGAAAGTAAAAGACATAAAACCGCTAAGACTATCTAAGAACGCTAAAAATAAAATTCCCGAAAGCCATATCGATAAAACTCTGAAGCTGAATGAAATTCAAGAACCACCTGCATCAGAGAAAAGACAAACGCGTAAGTCGAAAGCCGTTAAAGATAGAGTTCCCATCAGCAGACGCGAACCTATTGTAAAAGAGAACAAAAATGAAAAGGAAAAGAAAACACGTAGGGAGAAAGAAACCAAAAAAAATGTCAAAGAAATTAGCATGAGTTTGGACAGCCTGGAGGACATTCCACCAGATACTAGTAGAAACAGTCAGTCAGTAGGCATCAATACAGAACTGCTGTGCGTTCCTTGTGTAATACACGAAAATATGGAACCAAAGAGTTCAAGAAAAACTAAAACGAAACATGTTGATGTTAGTAAGGGATTAGAAGATCCAGAGCCATCCATAGAACTTTTATACAAAAATCCAACCATGGTAAGCTCATGTGACATACGAATTAGAGAAAACTTCGATTTCACGGACTCAAAAGTATCCCTTTCCGTTTCTAATTCTAAGCATTCCTTGATAACTACTAGTAATTCTGGTAATTTGATATCGGATAACATAGAGTCCAACAGTAATTTGACGCATAGCTTAAAAAAAAGGTGCCAGAAGAGTGAAGAAAGCCTAAAGAAGGTTCAGATCGGTGATATTAAGCTTGATCATCTTAAATCCGACCAAGACTGCAAAAGTGACGAAACTGACGATTTGTCGGCGGAAAATTTCGATGACAATAATGAACTCGATGTCAGTAATGATCTTTGTGATTCGATTGAAGCAAAGTTTGATGAAGCAGTGTTGGAAGAACCAGGCACCGAAATCGATTGTCGATACGGCAGTGGCGAGACTTACACGAAATTTACAGAAAATCCCGATGATTTAGAAGAGTTTATGAGTTTAACAGATAAATTGATGACTAGTCACAAAGATGAACAATATGAAATCGAACAAGATGTTTCAAATTTACACACTCCTAAAACAAATTCTTTAGAGACTATAAATAAAGAGAGCCTTGAAGAGGATAGCATTGAAGATTCACAACTGAAAAGGTATAATTTTTCTGACTCATTCGAAGATCTAAAAAATAATTTTAAAGAGCTGGTAGAATGCGCTGGTGATGATGTTATCTTAGAAAAAACGAAGGCTAACGATATAGCTGATGATGAAATCAATAAAAAAGTCAGCGATTTGGAGCATATCACTGTATACGAGGTGAAATTATTTGAAAGAAACGCTTTAGAAGAGAAAACTACTAAAGCAAAAGTAACTGCAAATCAGTTTAAGTTACCATCAATCGAAGAAACGAACAAGCCTGAAAGAAAAGCTGCGTGTAATAAAAAAAGAATGCAACGAATATACAAGCCAAATAGGAAGTATAAATTATTGGGAGAAAAAAATCGTGCCAGTGAGGATTATACAACTTTTATTGTAAACCCTGAAGACAATAGCGATGGTCAGTCAATAACATCAGAAGCGCCACCTTTAAAACTTCCGCGTATTGAAACTAAGAAAAGGTTAGATTACTTTGGTTATCCCTTTCCTTCCATTTATAATCCTTTATTCCAGAATCTGTCACTATTGGGGTCCGGTTCGTCTTGTACCTGAGTTCTATCAAAAAAGTATGTCCATGTTTTCTTTTTACAATTTTACAGACTTGACGAGAACTACGATCCTTTCGCGTCAGCTGCTAGGCAAATGAAGGAACTAATGTCTACAGACACAAACATGTCCAAAAAGAATTCACACTCATCCAAAGACCTCAGCAGAACACTCCCAATCCTACGACCAAACAAAGAGAAAGGTCCCACATCATACAATTCAAATAATACTAAAATGATGAAAGATACGTTGAATAAATCGTATCAAAAAACTCCGACCCTGCAAAGAATGAAGTCGTTTGAAAGTACCAACAACGATAACAACAGCTCTTTTGGCGGCAGGTGCAGTTCATTCAGAGTTCGCAATGATAAACAAAAATCTAGTCAGAAACTAAATACGACATTCACAAAGTCCAGTAAAGAGAACATTAGCACAGTAGACAATAAATGTTACTTCAACCGTAATAGCAATTTGAATAGATCATTCTCGAGTTACACGGCGTCTAGTTACAGTACACCCAAACCCAAGGATAAAATTCCAAAAATAGCCACATCTATGTATCATAGTTTCCAACGCACGACTATCAAACAACCGGTTAAATTAGATAAGATAAAAAGAGAAGGTGACAAAAAAGACTTTGTAAGTCTTGATGTTATCCTGACCAATGATAATAATTCATCAATGAGCGATAGTAACTACATCGATCCAAGACTTATAAACGAAAACGATAATTTACCCATCAACGTAAATACAATTCTCAATAACCCAGACATTATAAGTAGCATGGAATCTCTTCTAACCACTGAAAACTTACCAGCAAAGTTTGAATCTTTTAGTTCTAGTAATCTAAATAATAACTTCAAATATCGTAACGGAATGGTTGATTCAAACAACAAGTTAGATAAACTTGAAAACAATAACAATTTTAACAACAAAAATACCCCAATAACAAACCATATAAGTACACAGTATGACAAAATCATGTCTTCATTGGAGCAAAGCTTGACTTCAAAAACTTCCGTTAGAGACGATGAATCGCTCTGCGAGGATTTTGATCTCGAGGAGTTCATGACAACATTTGATGAAGAAATTATAAAACACAAATTAGAAAATAAACGCACTTGTAGTTCCACAACTAGAATAGTGAAACAATCTGAACTCTCAGATAGCAATAGGAATTCTGAATTCAACAGTGTAAGTTCCACTCCGAAAATGATGAATGGTATGAATCCGGTTAATAAGTCAATGTCTCTTACTTTTAGCAGTAACAATATCGTGAATGAGAACCTTTTCCCTTCCTGTGTGAAACGTTCCACTTCCCTCCTTGATTCCATTCAAAAGAAGACCGTTCAAAAGGTTGATAGTACGAAACAGCGTCACAAAGTTGAACAGCTCGAGCAAGATATTATGCAATCTTTAAAAGACTTCGACAAAATGTATGCTTCGGAGAAGGACCATCACTCAAGCAAAGAGTCGATAAAACATAACGGGATTATCCGTAACGGAACAGCAAGGCGGGACTCCCGCGGTAAAGTAGATCGAAAGCTCAAGAAAGATGACGTATCGAATGGGAACTTCACGCCCAACGGGAAAGCCAGCAACGACTCCGCATATAGCAGGTTAGTCAGGTAACTATTTTATAATGAGCAACCGTATTTTATATCAGCAACTTAAACTTAACCTTTATTTACAAGACTTATCATAGATTCTGTTTTCAGCCTGAACAGAATATCACCATCGAAACTTTCCCTCTGCACGTCTAAAGAACCTAACGGTCTGCCGACCGTGGAAGCAGCGCCCGTTGGGTCCGACTCGAGTAGTCACAAAGACGACGCTCGTTCTGTTTCCAGTGAGGAATTTCTAGCGATGGAGCGCTCGGCAGAGCTAGACGAGCCCTTGCCGCAGCCGGACATACATCACAAGGAAATCGAAAGTCTTACAATCAACGGTAAGTTTATCTCAAGGTAGTTGTATTATTAGGTAAATGACAAAGGACATTCATTTATTAAAATTTTTAAAGCCCCAGTGAAGTGCCAATGCAAATATGTAAAGGCCATCATGCCGAGACCTCACCCTAAGCAGAAGTTCAAAAGACAGCACACGCTAAGCTTCGAACTAATCGAAGTTCTTTGAAACTAGCAAATAATGCTTTCAAACCTCTTTAGTGTCGTACCGTCATCTAACGAGCTAATAATAGCTTACGAAGTGTACTCTGAGATTGACCTCTTAGATACTTCCGAATACCATCTGTTGGTCCTAGGTATAAGCCGCCCCGAGCCATAAGCAGCTCAGTAGAAAATCTTTCCTTTTCGTTGGAGCACATATATTCCAACCTTATCCTCCACACCGTAAAACTTTGTTGATGCAGTAGTTTGTTCACAGAAAAACGTGGTGGTTCCCGCGCCTCATTACGCCGAAGTCCGACATGGCGAGGCCACGGCGAGCTTAGTTCGAGCAGTTCTGAAGCCTCGTTGCACCCCGCCGGTCGCCGAGACTCCGCCGCCGCACCTCGCCTCTCCCGCTTCTGCCACGAATGCGGAACCAGATTCTCCGTCGAAACCGCCAAATTCTGTATCGAGTGCGGCGTCAAAAGGCTTGTTATCTAACCGAGGCAGCATATGTGAGATTTCTAGTCTAATGTACATAGTATCACCCAGAGTATGTACAGAAAAATATACCAGCTACGCCGTCATTGGACGATCCAGCAGACTGGTGAAATATAAGTACAAGGGTGACCAGTAATTAACATTTAGATAAACGGCAGCTCGCTGAGCTAGCATTCTGATGGGGCCTTATAACTGTCATGGTAACTACTTTTGTTCATTTTAAAGTATAAAATAATTGGTAGGTACTTAAGAGGTACTTCAAATGACGAACTATGAATGTATGGAATGTTTTGAAATGTAACTTGAACCGTAAGTTTATGATTTGCTAGCAAGTTAAAATAATGTAAGTAATGGTCAGTTACAAATAATGTAGACATTGCATGCATTTTAATTAATTTTAATTTATTATCATTATGAAATTGTATACAAAACAAAAGGTAATTTCTCTAACTCTAATTTATATAAATGCCTTAAACTTACCTAGAAGAAACTAGGAATATATCTGTAAGATAGTTTTTTGCACAAACCAGTGGACCATTGACTATATATAAATACATATAATGAAATTGTAAGCATCTTATAAGCATTTACCCCAAATACCTATTTATATTTTTCTGTAAAATAGAATTATTTTAACAAAATGTTACCAATTTACTAATTTGTGACCTTTGATTTATGCCTTTCTTTAAATTACTATTTTCGAAATCTCAATCTCAGATCATTACTGATGGCAAAAACTGGCCAAAGCCTTGGAAATCAACAAAATCTGTGATAATAATGAGAAGAAACCTTCGGTTGAAGAAAAAATTCTTCATAGATTTTTAATAAACATAGGTGCCAATTTATGTTTTTTGTGTTTTGAATCGAGTTTACGTGTTTTTATTTTATGTTTTGCAAAAATGTAATTGCGAAAATAATTTTAATGATGTTTTTATTAATTTTAATGACTCTTCCAAGGATTTCCAATAACATCTATTCTATTATCATAGTTGGCCATTTTAACAAGACTGATTTAATTTCAATGTTTTCGAACTATGAATAATCCTTAGTTGTATTACTGTTGTATATTGTTTTTTAATAATAACAATTTTATCATGTAATAAATTAACATTTTAATATACCGTAGTTTGAAATTACTCATCCTCCTCCTCAATCATAGGACACTTTGTGCACCACATCAAGAACACATTTACGTACTTAAAAGTCTAATTGACAAACTTACCTGGCAGGATTAATTTGTACACAAAACTCGAAGCATTAGTAGTTATTTTATTAACACAAGCGGCAATTTCATAGCCTTAATGAAGCTTTGTAGCCTTTCCGTGGTGGCAAAGCTCCTCTGACTCTCAGCCTTCGTAATGCCTCCCGGAGATGTTTGGGTTGTAAGGGACCAGGTTCTCCTGATTTATCTAAAACTTCTAGAGCTGAAAATAAAAATGAAAAGCCTTACCTATAAAAATCTGTCTAAAGATAAACACTGTATAAACAATTGCCATCTTTTAACAATAGGTAGGTAATGACAAACAGAGACAGGAGTCATTTTTTAGCAATATTTAAATAACATTTATAAGTACAGAGACTAGCCCCCCGAAAACTCAAATTTATTTCAGATTTAAGCTCGTCTCAAGTCGCGATTTTTGACAGTTTGCAATGTGTCCCTGTCCTCCCCCGCCCTCCCTCCCGTTGCTGCTGAATGGATAAAACATGTATAAAAATGCAAGGGAGGGCCTCTGGTTTCCGCATGGTCACTAGTATGACAAAAACACAAGGCCTATTAGAAGCCGCGAGCGGTGTTACAGTTGATGTTGGGCCTTTAGGGACGCATCTAAACATGGTTGGCAAACCCGTCGGTTTTGTTTGCGGCAATCGTCGGCAGAGCCACTGTATTACGCATGACGCCTCCGGCGGATTTATTGACAGCATGTGTGAATACGCCACAGTAACTCGTTTGGTGTGTGTTGCTTTAGATCTATATTAAACAAATTACCTTCTTCCACAACTTCGCCAACAAACACCTTAGCTATGCCAGACATGGCAATGACTACATTCTGTCCAACTGAGCAGCCGGTTATAGTCTGCATGAGACGTTTTACTGCTGCCTTTGGGAAAGCTGCACGTCGATACATCTCATACCTGTCCAGTTGCTTCTCTGTGAAGTTTGAAACGAGGACTCTGGAACATAGAGATATACAAAATTAATACATTTAGCAAGATTTAGGTTTCATTAATTAAAAATGAAAATATATTAAAGCAAAGGTAGCCTATTAGACAATATTGAGGCGTGCTTAAGTCTGAGATGCATTTGAGTATTCGGGTGTTAGAGTATTGTTACATGGTCAATACTTACTGCATCTTTTCTCGCTCCTCCTCCTCCAGCTCCTTTTTGCTTTTCTTCTCTCTTTCTCTTTCATTCATCAACATTTCCTCTGTCATTTGATAATCTCCATATTGTTGATCATTAGGAGATCCATCTGCTGCCTCACTCTGCTGAAATTCACTAATGTTAGGTCCAGCCATATCTTTGGCATCTTCTGGTAGGCTAAATTTATCACCAACATTATCTGATTGAGTTTGGTCCAAAGCATTTGTGGTATTATCGAATGTGTAGTCATTCAAATATGACTCATAATTAGTATCTGTGACATCTGTGAGCGCATCAGGTTGTGAACTAACAAAGTTGTCTGAGTTATCTGTGTATAAGTTACCAAGTTCATCAGCTTTGTGAACCATCTCTACATTCTGAGAGCTATCTGAATATGCATCAATAATTTCACTCTCTAGATTCGTACCAGGGCCACTCTCTCCATAGTTTACCAATGTTGTGTCTGGAATTCATAGAATGCATTATTTTAGAACCAGGTACCTATATATCTTGACAAGGAGGTTCTACTGGTAATACATTTATAACTTACATTCGGGTTCATCTTTCAGAAGTTTCTCCTCAATTTCAAGAGATATATCTTGGGAATCATCGTTAGAGTCACTGTGTTCTAATTCTCTAGCTAGTTCTTCCTCTGAAATATCAATCGATATTTTAATTACATTGCTGTAAAGCAAATAAAGGTTACAAACGGTAGTAAGGGTCGTAATACGGGTCGTACCCACCTCTTAACCTATCAGCCTCAGACAGGCTATCACTACTCGGGTTATCAGCCATTTCCTAACCGACAGACAATTGTTAATCAAACAGAAAGAAAATAGTGAACTATTTATGAGAGAATAATTAATAAATAAACTGTTAATATAACAACATATAGGTATATGAACTAATTTAATTTCTTCTAGCTTGATAGATTGAGATGAGATTGTATCGTATGAAGAAAATGGAACAACAATTAAAAGTTTAGATAAATTTATTTTATATTACACAAAACAAATAAATTAGAGTTTACTTCCTTTCGGTTTATAATAATAACCAGCCAGGGTTGCCAGCAAGAAGTGCGCCATAAATTTTTAAAGTCATCAAATTATTTGTAACATCAAATAGATTGTAAGTAATACGATTATTTTTGCTGAAATTCCTATTTATTGACCAGGCTATGTATTTCGTACAGCGGTCAACGACCACGCGGCGGGGCGGCGATTGGTTCGTAGAGTTGACTTGACATGACACGTAACATTTTGACAGTGGCGTTCTAAACATTCATCTGGATCAGTTGAACTACCTTTAGATCGTTTGCAACGGTCTTTAGATAGCTCAACTGTTTCACATGTATTTTGTACATACCAATTATAAATACTTGTATTAGTCATAATTTTCTGTGTAAATAAATTTTATACACACCAATTATAAAAAAAAAAACATTGAGTGACATTGACATAGGTAACACTAGTTTAGCATTTGTCAATTTTGACATCCATGTCAGTACTGACTGCTTGCAAACTAGATAAAAATTCCACTGAAAATAAAAGCAGACCGATCGATCCAAGCGGGTGGTGTGTGAATGTAATTTTCTTAAATATTTTGAAATTGTACTCCAGGTGCGGACAGAGAGTTCCATCATGAGTGCAGTAATGAAAGCAGCTGTTTCGCGAAGCCCTGCGCCTTTGGTAATTTCAGTTTTGACCTTGTATGCCTAAATATTTTTAAAGTTATGTAATCGGCATCGACACCGTTTGTAAAATTACACATATTAATCTACTATGTTGTGTTGTGGCAATTTATAAAATAGGCCTCTTCCACATCTAATATACTCTGAATACAATGTGTACTACTGAATACCTGTATGTATGACCTGTAATGTATGTATTATACCTACGACAAAGTTGTGCATCTATCAGGTGAAACTCTTCGTTCTAACTATTTACAGATGCTTCGAATTGCCCTTCCTGATCCTTCCTACCCTGTAATTTGCTGCATTCCTATTTATTATTTATGCTGCTATCCTGCAGTGTGGTGCTAGAAAAAAACAGTATCTTATACACTTTCAGGTACCTACTTACTTACCTAAGTACCTATATTCAAATCTTATATCCTTTAAAATTAAAATACATAGGTAAGTACCCTTTCCAAAGGTGTATGTTCATGAAATTCTATAGAATTCAAAATTAGGTTGCTTGTATTTATTTAAGTTACCTACATAACTAGGTACTAAATAGTATTTAAGTATTTGACTTTTATTTTGTGCTTGGATACCTTTTGCTTAGGATTAGAACAAAGTTTTGCAATAATTTATTAGAAAATATTAAACATTTTATAATTATTAATACAAAACCATTCATCTAAAATATTGGTTGGACATCATTGATACCCAAACTAGGAAAACCCTGTACTATGAGTACAAGGGTAATTATTATAAAAATAATAATTATTATTATTACTACCAATCAAGTTGTGAAGTATCATGTACTCAACTTTTAAGAAACTAGGTGTAACAAGCAAACAAGTGGCTTGGCAAACAAGCAAAGACATTCTATAACCAATCTATCTATTATAAGAATCTTTGTCTTGACTGACTGACTGTCAGACTGACTGACATATAGACAATGCACAACATAGATGTGTACTAATAAAGGAATTCCCGAAATTCAACTCCTAAACACATACAGAGTGGGTTGAAATTAGTATCAAAATTGCTTCATGTGCTTTTTGCTAGTCATTTATAAAATAGCACCTTGATTTCACTTTTTGTGACAGGTAAACTCATCTCATACATGTCATGAAATCCCATTTTATGTTAATAACATTGGAAGTTCCAATGCAAGTCATAACTAACCAACTGTGCTAAATAGATAAATATAATGTAGAAACTTGTTTCCAATAAATATGTGCTAGACATAAATAATTAAATAATTTTTAGTGCAAAACTAAAAGAACATCTGAGATAATTTGTGCCTCTTAAAGAGCACAATACTCATTTCTTCTCCTTCCTTCCTTTTATTCCATTTCTTGCATTCCGTCTTTACGCTGTTCTTTAGGTAGTACAGTAGCATGTCAAACCAACTCTATACTTGTTCCAGGCTTCATATCTGTATAGAAATCTACATCTATCAGTGGGAGGAGCCACACCTGTCAAAGATGGCCAAGCCAACTCCAACATGAGCAAGGCCTACCAGGTCATTGACCACAAACATGATGCTTTGGTTATCGGAGCTGGAGGCGCGGGACTCCGTGCGGCCTTTGGTCTCGTACAAGAAGGGTTCAAGACTGCAGTGGTCACTAAGCTTTTCCCGACCAGGTCTCACACTGTGGCGGCACAGGGGGGCATTAACGCGGCTCTCGGTAAGTCTTTTAACCTACATTTCTATATAAAGTCATACCTATATTTACACTAAGACCCAAAACTAGTTTATTATGACACAGGACTATCTTTTTCCCCTCAGAATGTTTTAAATAGAATGCAACATTGAAAGATTTTTTTTTCTTGTCTACGGCCTATGTGGTTAGTGTAAAAAATAACCAGTAATAACTCCGTATTATAAACAGGCTAGTTAAAGCACCCAGACAAATATTTACTTATTCCTTGTTGGAAATTAAATCCATAACCACACAACAAAACACACAACAAGCAACACACGCAACAAGCACACAAGGTAGTGCTTCTACTAATTGAGTAGAACTGTGATGCCGATCTCACTGTAAATTTCTTGACAGGTAACATGGAAGAAGACAACTGGCTGTGGCACATGTACGACACAGTGAAGGGCTCTGATTGGCTAGGAGACCAGGTTAGTTTTCCTCCACCTTATCTACATTCTTCGTAGAACAACATCTACCTGTAGGATAATCTATTTAGATTGACAGTTGATCCTCATATATGCACCCACTTCATCATAATCAGCTTGCATAGGTTTAATGCTAGACACAGGCTCTTATGGTTCCAGAAAGAATAGTTTTAAGCCTTTTCTATCCACTGATTCTTGCCATGACGTCGGTTTATCGGATGGAAGTGCCTGCTCTTCGTTTTACTTCTTCGTTCTTGATTGCCATTTGAAAACCTTTATTTTCAGCGGGTTTCGGTTCTAATATGAGCATAGCCCGTTGTGCCACTTTTAGATGAGGTAAATAGTTAGTGAGAATCTGTGACGAGAAGATGTGATCGAACTTTGAATTGCTTTAATTTTGAGGATAATTTTAACATAGGTAAAATCGGATACGAAAAAAACGTATAGGTAGTAGAACAATATTAACATTTCATTTAACACATGCATGATTATAGTCAGTTACAGTAGAAAAAATATGATAACTTCAAAGCCAACAGATACACTGTTTGCATTTTTTACTTTATCTGAAGGCAGATTCATGTTTGTATTCGATAATCTAATCACACATCAGATTTGTACAAATACGCATATTTTTCGATGTTTGACCAATACAAATAAATCAATTATCTATACTTACTATAGTTTAAATTATATTATTTGGATTTGCAGAGAGCACCGGTGGTTTTGCGGTAGCAACCACGCCTTCTGATCCTAAGGTCTTGGGTTCGAATCTGGTCGTCCTTTGGAAATTTCTCATAGACGAATAAACCAATTACTAAAAAAATTATTCATTTAAGAATTTTCTATTCGAAAAACTATGTTCGCAACGTAATACCGGGTGTAACCGCGTAGACCATAAGACCACTTTCGAACACTCCAGGAACGTCTAAAAGTTACCTACAACAAGGTCTTATTGAAAACCACTTGGCTGACATTTAGAGTAATACGATTATTTTGCTGAAATTCCTATTTATCAACCAGTAATGTATTCCGTACAGCGGTCAATGACCGCGTGGTGGCCGTGACCGCAGGCCAACGCACCGGTCAGATGATCGTGATTTACTTTAGATTGCTGTTTTTGGTGTTTTGTTGTTTTTACGCGTTTTTAAATAGGATTATGAGGTACTTACCTTTTTATTTTATGATGTAGGTATTGTCGGTATTGATGCTGAAAACACGGACAAAGAGTATCGTTTTTTTTCGCGATTTCATAAGCCATTAGCACTGAAATAGTTGACTTGGTTTGATTGAAGTACCGCCCGTAATTAAAATATTGGTCGTATACTTATCATACAAAAATAAATAGGTACGTACTACGTATAGAGTTCTAATTTATTCACTCGTCGCATTATCAGTCACCTACGACCGAAAATAACTAGTGAATCATGTTATGAGCAATCTTGTTGTTTCTATTTATTTTGGATCTTTCGGTGTATTTAGTGAAATTAGGTCTCTGTTTTTATAAATTACTGTTTATTATTCGTTTTTGAAATTCTTACCTGCACTTGAGGAAATTTCTGTTTTCGAGCAGGCTTTGATAGTCAAAATAAGATATCGTCAAAACTGTAGAAGGAGCCACGATCGCTAAAATACCGTATTAAAAATACCCCAAGGATAATTCCGTCGGATTCGATTGAACCCTCGATAGCGCAATAAGTTAGTGCATCCCTGTATCAAGAGGAGGGCCGTGGGTTCAAATCCCACTAAAGGGAATAGATTATCTAACCGGATAAGTCGAACTTATACCTTTGCTAGTTATTTAACTAAAGGTACGTTTTGTTTTATTCGTCAATTGATATTTTACTTTCTACTAAAAGTTCAAATCCGCTTCACACAACACATTACAAAAGTTAGGTCATACACAGTGGCTTTCCAACACAAGTTTATAACCTCCCCACATTATATCAACGATAAAAGTGACATAATTACCTATATTTATTTATATTACACCTACGTTTTATTTTTCTGCACATCTGTTTCAATTTAATAAGTTATAGAGCTTCATGTTTGTTTTGTATTTCAAGACTTTCCGCAGTAAGTAATAGATATGTGGTAAGAGTCTAGTCTACTTTGTAATAGTAGAGCTCGTAGTGAAGGACTCGTCCGAAATTATATCACCATGCCTATTTCTACCGCCAAGTATCTTGCTGAGTTCCAAAATTATAGGCACACGAGGTGTAACATCTGTATGCCTCAGGTTGATAGACGCAGAGCAGTGCAGTGTAGGACACGTTCCTACCGAGCGTAGCCTGCGAGGCAATGATTTGTCATAGGTGATGGTAACTACTTAAGACGATGGGTCATCTGTTATAGCCATCAGCAAGTCATATAAAAAAAAAAGTTAGGTAATATATTGAATTCCATATTTCCAAAGACGCAGAAGCTACGAACTTGTATAATAATAATAAATAAATAAATATAAATAGTTTAATAGTTAGATTAGACGACCAATGTGGCGCGGCGGGCGAATGTCCGCCTGCGACGCAGAAGGTTGTGGGTTCGATTCCCGCCCTGGGATAAATGTTTGTACGATCTGCAAATATTTATTCCAGGTGTTCTGGGTATCTTCTATGTATAATAAAAAATATCTATGTATGTAATGTATTTGTATTAAGTATATCAGTCATCTAGTACCTACCCATAACACAAGCTCTGCTTAGCTTGGGGCTAGATGATGCTGTGTAAATTGTCCAGCATTATTATTATTATTTTATACAACACCATCTAGCCCCAAATTAAGCATACCTTGTAGGTACTATGAACCAGATGTCTGATAGAATACTTATGTACGGTTTTTTTTGTAAAGACAAACTTAGAAATGTAGAATACAATGTAACAAAGTATAGAGATAGTAGCGTAAATACAGTCGCGTCCTAAACTCGTGCTAATCGATTTTTGCGAGAGAGACGCGCTCAAGGTCGAGTAGACTGGAAAGTTCCGTAACAACCAACAAAATACACGTTTTTTGTTATTCAGACGAGACTAATATTGAAATAGCTTCACGAATTTATTACTTAGGCAGTACATATTATGAATAAATATTTGTGGATACGCTTACGCAACATAGCCCTAAACTAAGCATAGCTATGGGAACCAGATAATTGATAGAATAATTTTATAAGTTTTTTTTGTAAATAAATACATAGAATACAATATAGAGAGAGAAAACATCTATGTTCACTGCACAAATGTTTATTATCCTCCGAGGTTTTACCCACAGCACAGAAGGCAGAGCTATTGCAAAGTACTCTTAGTACCATAGTATAGTATAGTAGTATTCAAGATTATTTGAGGATATTTAAGGGTTTAGTCAGAGGTATATACCTTGCAAGTTGCAGTGTTGGTATTCCATGCGTGGTACGTTGCAAGCCTATCGCGGCTGCTAAAATACTTACTGGTTTATTCACGATATTTTTGTTCACGATAGTGTAAAAGAAAATATATTTTTTTTGCGATCAAAGCTTTAGTTACTCTATTCGTGGAGTTTAGAATCAAGTGTCATTGGATAAGCCGTAAGTTGCCGAAGTTGTAAACCGTGGTTGGAAGGAAAATTGGCATAAAATCTGTTTGTACGTAGATACCTTACACATCACTAATGCACTACGCTCAGTAAAGTTTCTAAGAAATCATTAGCAGCAGAACGGTCACTCCTGCCGGGCTAATATGTGCAACGCGGAAAAATTTTGTCTACTCGGTATCTCTTGCAAAATAGAGATATATTTTTATGTCTACCTGTGCTAACATGGCAACGCCAAAACCCCATCTCATTTTTACTAATAAATGTCTATGGGTACAAATTCTAACATGTGCACGGATAGAAAATATACCTCGTGTCAAACGCGTCACATATCACGTTGCACTTGATTCCCTTATAACTTTCCAATACACTGCAGAAGTTTGTGTATGTAAGCTTACTTATGACTTTGACAATGTCGCTTCATCAAATGAAGGGATCTTTCAATTCGGAGGAAGCATCATGAAGAAGTATGCATACAATTCTTATAGTGGCCTTGATAATTCTACGAATTTCCTTGAATCTCTCAGGATAGCTGTAATAATAGGCAAGTAATTCCCAGGACGCTATTCACTACATGACGCGAGAGGCGCCTCACGCTGTCATCGAGCTGGACAACTATGGTATGCCGTTTTCCCGCACACCCGAAGGCCGAATCTACCAGCGAGCCTTCGGAGGTCAGTCACTCAAGTTCGGCAAAGGCGGACAGGCACATAGGTGCTGCGCCGTCGCTGACAGGCAAGTTACCTTAGAATAATTTCATTTTTTGACGACCGATGTGACGCGGTGGGCGAAAGTCCACCTGCGACGCAGAAGGTTGCGGGTTCGATTCCCGCCTTGGGGTAAATGTTTGTACGATCTGCAAATATTTATTCCGGGTATTTTGGGTATTTTCTATGTAGAATAAAAAAATATCTATGTGTGTAATGTATTGTATTAAGTATATCAGTCATCTAGTACCCATAGCACAAGCTCTGCTTAGCTTGGGGCTAGATGATGCTGTGTGGATTGTCCAGCATTATTATTATTATATAAGTTAGACTACAACTTTGTGTTGTTTCTCGTAGAACTGGTCACTCTCTGCTGCACACGCTGTACGGGCAGTCTCTGCGTTACGACTGCGAGTACTTTATCGAATACTTTGCGCTGGACCTGCTGATGGAAGATGGCGTCTGCAAGGGTTGTATCGCCCTCAATCTTGAAGACGGCACACTACATAGGTAAGAGAAACTGATACACTTTGCTATAAAATGCTGTTCTATAATAATAAAGTAAAATATATTTTCTGATCTTTGAACCAAACCTCGTATGCAGCGCCCATAACACTGATACTGACAGATTTTTAAGAGAATTGTTTATTAAATCAGGAAATCAATGGGGAAATTGTTATGTTCTGATTTTAAGGAAATAAGTGCCGCCGTTGTTATTAGAGACGCATGAGTCGTAACCTTTACATCTCAGAGTGATGGACAAAATGCTATACTACTTTAAGGCATTGCTACTCTTTTAAACTATTATTAGCCGCTCAATTTAGGAGCTTGTTGCGTCACCTAAAAACACTAAACCTTAGCAGTGCTTCCCAAATTCATACATACTTAGTTAAGTAATTTGTACAAATAGCATAACAAGTTCTTTAAATAGTTTTTCATAGACAGTGCATACCCAATCAATAAGATTGTGTATCGGGCAGACTACTAACAAAAATAGACCAACAAAAATGGAGATGGACAGGACATAATGATCAAAAAATAAATATGAGAAGTGGAGTAAAATAATTTAAGTAGAACATAAGACTTAAAAATAAGCATAACAGTAGGCATAAGGCATATTATTATTATTATTATAGGGCAGACTTGTTAAAACATACAAGAGCTAAAATCACAATTCCTTTCAGGTTCCAAGCCAAGAACACGATTCTTGCGACAGGTGGAACCGGTCGCTCCTACTTCAGTTGCACGTCAGCGCACACGTGCACCGGTGACGGCACGGCCATGGCCGCGCGCGCTGGTCTCCAGAACGAAGATATGGAGTTTGTGCAGTTCCACCCTACTGGTACGTAATAAAGCTCAGATTTGTGTTGCGTTAAACGTTTAACGCTACCACGCAGGGGGTATGAAAGCACTGTTCTTTCTCTCTTTCTTTCATAGCCAGTTACGTTTCGTATATTAAAGAAGTTTTACTTCAGTCGTGTGGTCGAAAGCACACTCGTTTTTTCATTTACATCTTCCTCATTACATTTTTATGAATGTTTTATAAATGCCTTGCTGTCTGGCACCGGTATATAAACAAATATTTAAAACAGCGAAATATAGGTATACTCGATACAAATTACAAGCTACAAATCTGTTTTACTAACAAAGCAAACCGATTGTATAGTCAAATGGCAGTCTTAGAAATAAAGTGTTTATTTAGCAATTTAAGCATACATAATTCGTTATTTTACGATCTATGTTAATAGTTTTCGCTAATTGTCTGACCGATGACAAGAACCGCTAGACTGTTAAACCTCGACAATAACACGACTATTCTCCTTTGTATTACTTAAGCTGTTTTAAATCAGTGTATTGTGCATAAAATTAAACTTGACACATTTATGATGTTTAACAAGACATTAATACGGTACTTCTACCGATCTCAGATATAATCTCTCTAGCAACACTTGCCTAGTAATAATCTTCCTGAATTATTTATTTCTGTATTGTGTTTGGTCATTGAACTGTAGATGACCTCTTGGCATTCGAGACTCAGACATAGTAGGTTTTCTATTGTTTTTAAGATAGATCTTTGTTTAGGTAGACGAGAGGTCAAAAGATAATTCAGGTGTCTGGGTGTTATATTGTATTCTGTAATGTATTTGAAAAGTTGTATGTATTAGTTAGGGTTGTAGGAAATCGGTGGATGGAGAGGGCTCAAAATTGTTCTTTTTGGAAACGTATGGGGAAGCCTATGCCCAGCAGTGGACTTCTACTGAATTGATGATGATGATGATTAAAAAAACGATATAAGTATCTATCAGCTATCTGGTTCCCGTCGTTTTGCTTAGTTTGGGGCTAGGTGGCGTTGCGTGAATGGGTGCGAATATTTATCAATTAAAAAACATTATATAAGCTGTTGTGTGCTAATTCTATGCTCTAGTTAACACTGACGTCAATAAAAAGTTTTTTACAATAAATGCGACGCAAATAATGACATTATGTCATCATTTACTAATAATTTGTTCTGAAAACATGTTTACCAATTCAATAACTCTCATTAAAGATTACCTAAAGTTCTTGGAAACTGTAGGTATTCAGAAGATCTTGTAGGTTTTATTTATTTTCGATTTGTTTATAAGTATAACAACAAGGTTGTTTTTTTGGTTATTGTAATTTCTAGAAGGTATAGATAGATAGATATAAAATACTTTATCGCACATAAAACTAACAGCACAAAGGCAGCGTTTTTATTATGTTTACTATTTCAAATTATTTTTTCAGGTATTTACGGCGCTGGTTGCCTCATGACGGAGGGTTGCCGCGGAGAGGGTGGTTTCTTGGTAAATGCTAAGGGTGAACGCTTCATGGAACGATACGCCCCTGTCGCCAAGGACTTGGCAAGTCGTGACGTCGTCTCCCGGTCCATGACTGTGGAAATTATGGAAGGTAGACCGCATTAGAAATAAGAGCATGTAAAAAGCGTATGCAGCGTATTCTGAGTTTTTTTAGTTTTCCGGATACCGGATTTCGGTTTGGGAGCTCGAATTTTTTGTATGGAGATACGCTAGTGCCTCCATATGCCGCTAGGGGCGCTTATCGTATATCCATACAAAAATTCAAGCTCTCAAACCGAAATCCGGTATCCGCAAAACGTAAAAAACTCAGAATTCGCCCTCTGATAGAAAGGAGTTACCGTAGTCTATAGACGCCAGCAATACCATAGACATCACAAGCGCGCTTAAACTTTTCTAACCTGGAAGGTTAGATTTCCACCAAAATAAAAAAAATTGCTATGTTCATAAATATTTTGTGCTAGCTTTTGATTGCGACTGCGTCCGCCGATCTTTATTAGTTTTAGCTTAGGTATGTGTTATTTTGATGTTCAAGCGGTTTTATTGTTCAGTTTCATTACAATGCTGTCAGTTGGTTTTGCACAAACTTTTGCATTTATAATATGTAGTAGTAAGGTTATCCTTAAACAAACAATTTTATTACAATTATTTACAATGCAATTTTTTATTCTTAGGCCGTGGATGTGGACCGGAGAAGGACCACGTTCACTTACAACTGCACCACCTTCCGATCGATCAGCTGAAGCAGCGTCTGCCTGGTATCTCGGAGACGGCGATGATCTTCGCGGGCGTTGACGTCACCAAGGAGCCAATCCCCGTGCTGCCAACGGTGCACTACAACATGGGCGGAACACCTACCAACTTCCGCGGAGAGGTTACAATACATTTACACCTTTAGAATGTTTTGACGTGATAACGTCTTATAAATCGATGGACTTTGACTGTACGCACGAGAAAGGATGACTCATTGTCCCGTTACAATCGGAGCGAGAGAGCGCTACACGAGCTAGCGAAAGACTCTCTATCTCTTTTCCACTTGATTGGCCTATGCCAATCATGTCTTATAAAGTTGTCACGTTAAACTATCGTCCGTAAACCAACTTTACAGACAACCAATTTTTTTAAGTAATACTTCTAATGCGACTTCCAACAAGGTGGCGTTAAACGTTTAACGCTACCATGGAGGGGGTATGAAAGCACTGTTCTGTCTCTCATAGCCAGTTACGTTTCGTATATTAAAGAAGTTTTACTTCAGACACGGCTGAAGTAAAACTTCTTTAATATACGTTTCGTATATAAAGAAGTTTTACTTCAGCCGTGTGGTCTAAACTTTAGACCACACGGCTGAAGTAAATCTCGCCAAGCCTAGAAGACCAAGCCTAGAAGATGCTTTAGACTCTAAAGCATCTTCTAGGCTTCGTCGCGAGGAACTGGCGCTTAGATTCACCTAGATTTAAGACGTTTCAAGATGATCCCTGCGGATATTACTAAATAAATGATTTTTGACTTTGACTCGTTTTTTTTGTGTGTAGGTGATCACATACCAAGGAGGTACCGACGCCGTGGTCCCCGGGTTGTTGGCTGCGGGCGAGGCTTCATGCGCGTCAGTGCACGGCGCTAACCGCCTCGGCGCTAACTCCTTGCTGGACATCGTAGTATTCGGCCGCGCCTGTGCACTTACCGTCGCAGAGACCAGCCGACCAGGCGATCCACAACCACCACTCAAAGATGTAATAATCGTTTTTTTTTATATTATATTTTTGCGGCTTTGGTATCATTAATAATAATAATAATAATGCTGGACGATCCACACAGCATCATCTAGCCCCAAGCTAAGCAGAGCTTGTGTTATGTGTACTATGTGTAGATGACTGATATACTTAATACAATACTATATTACTTACATAGATAGATTTTTTATTATACATAGAAAATACCCAGAACACCCGGAATAAATATTTGCAGATCGTACAAACATTTATCCCAGGGCGGGAATCGAACCCGCAACCTCTGCGTCGCAAGCGGACATTCGCCCGCCGCGCCACATCGGTCGTCCAAATCACTGCGGCCATATGGCCTTTGTGATCGCCACTTGTTAAGGTCACCCCTTGTTAGGGCGTTCATAGTTCACCACTGAACCCTGCAGCTGTTAGGAACTGGAGGATTTTCTTGGGGGTGAGTTCTTGTAGCTCATCCGGGCTCAGGGTATGTTTTCCCAGATGGATGCTACGCTTTTGGATTAGTGGTCCACACTCTCCTAGTAGTAGAGCTCTTTGTGCAATTCCCTGTCTGAGGAAGTACTACTACTGTACCTATATCTGCCGCCAAGCAGTGATGCTCGCATTACTGTGTTCTGGTTTGAAGGGACCCGGTGAAATTATGAGGTACATGAGGCTTAACATCTGTATACCTCAGGTTGATGGAGGCAGAGCAGTACATTGTAGGGCGCGTTCATAACGAACGTGACGTGCAATGGTTTAACATCAGGTGGGTAATCTGTTTGTTCCATCTAATAAAATATGTGAATATGTAGTCTATAATATATTCATATATTTTATTGCTATGTCTAATAAAATATATACAATCTACCAATAATCCGCAGACGACTGGCGAGGCGAGTGTTGCCAACTTAGACAGTGTGCGCCACGCGAACGGCACACAGCCCACCGCGGACCTGCGCCTGCGCATGCAGAAGTGCATGCAGACCAATGCCGCCGTGTTCCGGCAGCAGAGCACGCTTGAAGCAGGTCAGGATATATTTAAAAAAACAAGGCCCGTATTCAAAGACCTTACTCAAGCATCGATTTGTACTTGAGTGTCGTCTTGAGTAGAGTTCTTTATTCAAAAACAGTGCTTGAGCAGTTCCGCTGAACTAAGTTCAGCTGAGTAATTTCTTATTCAGAAATGTCACTCGGACGAAATCGTTACTTGAGCTTAGTTTTTATTTTTTTCAATTTTATTTCTTGGTGTAAGTCATCCCACCCCAAGTAGATGATGAATCTATACCAATTATAAGAATCTTTTTATTGAAGAAGATTATTTTTTTAGAAATGTCCAAATAAGGACGATTGTCATTAAAAAAAATAAGATTCTTTGCCCTGACTGACTGACATATAGACAACGCACAGCCTAAACCACTGGTCATAAATACTTGATTTTTTTTGGGATATGTATCTTAGTGTGTAGCCTAGAGGTGTAAAGAAGAAATTCCCGAAATTTAACAAGTACAGCAATGGTTGAAGTTTATTGAAAATATCTTTACACGGACAAAGTCGCGCGCGTTTTGCTAATATTATATATTTTTTCAATACTTAAGGACACAAGCAAATCCACGAAATCTACAAGCAGATAAAGGACGTGAAGGTGACAGACAGGTCTCTGATCTGGAACAGTGATCTGATAGAGACTTTGGAGCTGCAGAACCTGCTCATCAACTCAGTTCAGATCGTGGAAGGCGCGTTGGCTCGCCAAGAGTCTCGTGGCGCTCATGCACGCGAGGACTTCAAGACAAGGCGGGATGAATACGACTACTCCAAACCACTAGATGGACAGGTATGTTTTCATCAACTACTACAAAGCCCAAGTCAAACATTTTTAGAGCCGTCACACCTCAGTTTGTAGTAGCTACACCTTCTGTGCTACTTAGAATACAATATAACACCCAGACAAAGAACAAACATTTACGTTTATCACACAAATGTTTGCCCTCGGTGGGGATTGAACCCACAGCACAGAAGGCAGAGCTGCTACCAGTAGTAATATGCCACCATGCCTATTTCCGCCGCCAAGCAGCTTGCTATGTTCCGGTTTGAAGGGTGTGGGTACCGGTGTAATTACAGGCACACAAGGCTTAACACCTGTATGCCTCAAATTGATGGACGCAGAGTAGTGCATCGTAAGGGCACGTTTATAATGAGCGTAACCTGCGAGACAATGCTCTGTTATAGGTAATGGTAAAGTCAGGTAGCCATCTGCTTGTTCCATTAAAAGTCACATTAAAAAAAACTAACAGCTGCCAGCCAGTCAAATTAATGCTATGAGGAATATTTACAAAATGAGTTCTTCATTTCTGTGTCCAGACAAAGCTACCGTTCGAGCAGCATTGGCGAAAGCACACGATGGTCGAGACAGACCCTGAAACCGGCGCAACGAAGCTCACATACCGACCTGTTATCGACGAAACGCTAGACCAAGCCGAATGCAAGACAGTGCCGCCCGTCATCCGAACATACTAGACCACTGGTAACATGCACTTATTACCTCCTATATATCTATACTAATATTATAAAGAGATAAGATTTGATTGTTTGACCCTAAACTTTTCGAGATATTCGACTTTTAATTTTTTTATTTCTCAACTTTCACTTGTCTACTACGGTCTATTCAATTAACTTATGCACTATTTTAATGATTGACGTCCTAAAGCATCTTATTACAAAAAAAAACCAAAAAAAATTTGTAGCTAAAAATCGGCAATTTTCAATAAAAAAATTAAAAGTCGAATATCTCGAAAAGGGTTAAGTTTAGGGCAGGGTGTTTCATAGTGAAATAAGTCAGAAATGATGGGTACTCCACGCTCTTAACGGATCTAGCACGATTTTTCCTGTAACCCTGTATATTATTTTCAAAAAAATTAGGGATCCTCTTTGAAATCCGTGCAAAGCCGGGACGAGCCGCTTGTATTATATATTATGGTAGGTATGGAACCCTTCGTGCGCGAGTCCGCCTCTCACGTGGCCGGTTTTTACTTATACATTCTTGGTTTTATCTGTAATACTAATGTAATTGGTTTCAACCGCATTTATTAAAGTTAGTAAATAGTTATAAAATTGATAATTGTTGCAGGCTACGTGACATTCTCATCATGGATGCTGTTTGAGCTGATCAGTATTCTAACGCACGCTACGCCCAACTCCATTCGCCGCGACTATTTATATCATTATTTAATTTTAGTCTGAGTTTAAGCGTTACAATTTACAAGAATACTCTCAAAATAAGTAACTAACATCTATAAAATCAATTCTTTTCTAGTAAAATACCGAAATCTTCATGAAGACAAAATAAACAATCTTTTGTTGTTTTAATGTAACGGTTCACAGCGTACTAAGTCCTACGAACCAATGTGAAACCAAGCTAAGAAATTAGTACAAATAAAATAGTGCCAGAATATTGTTACCATTTTCCCAATTGTATTATTTGATCATGGGTGAATTATATACGTAGTGTAATTTTTGTTTTAATATTAAAGCATTTATTATGATTTTAGAAGTTTTTACATTAGTGATGTCAGCAGCACCATAATTTCTTAATAGTTTATGCATATAGTAGTGAAATTGTTTTTCTCTCTTGATGGTGTAGATTAGTATGAAAATATCGCTAAAATGCTGGTCACAAAGCTTTCAATGTAGTGATAACGAATCCGATTGAACCTCATTACGTAAGTTTTATGATGTTTAAATTTTATGATAAACTAAAAATTAATACTTACATATATAAATACGAGGTAATAGATGTTTTGTAAATTTTGAAATATGTTTCCAGTATTAACAAGAAATTAATAAAATCATAAATAAAATGTACAATGTTGTGTATAGATTTTAAGAAAAAGGATTAATTATATGAAAATCATCTGTTGTACTGGTTTTAATCATAATTATTTATTCTTTGCTTCATGTTAAGAGAGAGTAGGTCAGTGAGTAATACGTACGCACTTTTAAATGGCCCAGCACGAGAGTACCACTGAGGCATTATAAAGTCCATTATTATTATTAATTTTATCGGGCAACACAGTAAATAGAGTAAAATGATAGCAAATGTGAAATAGGTTCAAAAAACACTAGCGAACTCTGAGTTCGTATTAATCTATACAAATAAATAAAATTGAAGTGTCTGTTTGTAATATTAAAATAACCGCTTTTTACTACATGCATATGAATGTATATGCGATACATATTCCAAAATAGCATTTTTTAAAATTTTTGTCTGTCTGTCTGTCTGTCTGTCCATTTGTTCCGGGTAATCTCTGGAACGGCTGGACCGATTTCAACGGGATTTTCACTGGCAAATAGCTAATGTAACAAGGAGTAACTTAGGCTACTTTTTATCCCGAAAAAATTACGGGAACGGGAAAAAACTGCCACGCGGGCGATACTGCAAACGACCGCTAGTTTATGCCGTATTAACGCCATCTGTTGGCAACATCGAGTACTACTTAGTTAAGATTTGTAAGTAAAAATGTTTAGCGCCCAACGAAGTGGGCACGGGTCAGCTAGTTTACAATAAGGTTTACAATAACTCACGTCAACACTGCATTGTGCAGTGGTAATTTTCCCCAGAGAATACTTTATGGCCTTTGTTTAGTCTAGACTAGACTAGCCATTTATCAATGATACTCATAAATATAATATATCATATATATATACATAACTTGGGTAGTCTTATACCAATATGCGTTGTTGATATAGTGACTGATAACTGTAAGTAGGTATTAATTCCGTGCAAGTACAGTCAGCTGCAAGTATACAATTCGTTAGCTTTCAAGCTAGAATGTATACAATTCGTTACTTTCAAAACGGTATCAAAACCTTATAGTAAACTCTTACACAGTAAAAACTCAAAAATCGTGAAATCAGCTGAAGTTCACTTATTTTTTGAGTTTTTGTCCTGTAAATATTAATTGTAACGCTGTAAAAATCCAGTAGGTAAGTTACAAATTGTATACATTCCAGTGCAGCTGACTGTACCTACCTACTACAATAATGACATCGCTCAATCGTCGATCACAAGGACCTAATATTCTATGTAAAAACAGGCTTTGTATCTATTGAAGACTAGTTGTGCCCGCGACTTCGTCCGCGCGAAATTTATATTTAATTATTATTTATTTTTAGTTTTTCGTATTAGCTTTATTGAAAAATGAGCCCGCGCGATAGAGCGGTGCGAGGTGCCAGACGTGACGACGCAGTGGTGGCATGCGCGTGGACAGTACTAAGACATTTTGGATTTTTTCTAAAATAAAAGTAGCATAAGTTACTCCTTATTACATCAGCTATCTGCCAGTGAAAGTTTCGTCGAAATCGGTCCAGCCGTTCCAGAGATTAGCCGGAACAAACTGACAGACAGACAAAAATTTGAAAAAATGCTGTTTTGGTATATGTACCGTATATACTATTACATTCATAATCCATGTAGTAAAAAGCAGTTATTTTAATATTACAAACAGACACTTTAATTTTATTTATTTGTATAGATTTATACAGCGTGCGAACTTTCTTCAGTTATACCTCTATAGGGTGCTGTTGTGTCTGGGACAAGGTTAAATATTGAGTGCCGATACAAAACCTGTTCAACGCTAGAAAGACGGTGCGGGTTTCCTAACGGCTAACTGTTTTAGAGCAATAGTTTTGCGCTCCTACATAGTGTACCTACGTATGCATGTATAGTCACTGATCTTATACATAACTTTGTATCAATTCAACATGATAATCTCAAGGTACACGTTAGAGCTGCTCAGGTTGTTGTATATACCTAAGTACGGTAACCACATAACATCAGGTAGGCCATATGCTTGTTCCATCAGCAGATTGTATAAAAAAAAAACTAGAAATATTGCCTACTAAATATTACTTCTGATGTCCGACCATTGTTGCATAATGGCAAAGGTCTATTGCAAATATTTTTATTTACCTACTAAAACTAAGCCTTGAACATAGGTAGGCAACTTTATTCCTCTCTCACGCACCGCACCGCGACAACCCCATACAACTACACTTGGACGGCCCCCCCGATTGAAATAATATAGATGACACAAAAATCGATATTTTCAAATAATGATGATGTCATACTGGCCGGTTTCGGCTACGGCGACATTCATTCTAATTTATTGTTGTTGTCTTTCGTGTGCTCTGACATGTCTTGATTGAATATACAATTTTACCTAAGTATGTGGGGGAGGTCTATGACCAGCAGTGGACTTCTATAGGCTGATGATGATGATGATGTTCTTGCACATAACGTGCATGTTAGAGTACCGTTGACATATTAAAATATATTTTGAAATCTAGTTCACGCCTTCATTTGAATAATAATAATTATGGTTAATGTAGGTACCTAACTAAGTTTTTGATTTTATGTTTTCCATGGTGGTGTAGTGGGAGCGACCCCGCCTTCTAATTGTAAGGTCGTGGGTTCGAATCCGGTCGTGGACCATTGGATATTTTATAGGTACTTACTTACTAAAAATGTATGTCCGCATTGCCAGTAGGTTTTTTTTCTACAATTTGCTGATGGAACAAGCGTATGGCCCACCTGATGTTAAATGGTGCCTGTAGTTACACCGGCACCCACATCCTTCAAACCGGAACACAGTAAGCTGCTTGACAGCAGAGATTGTCATGGTGTTAGTACTTCCCCGGACGAGCAGTTCACTAAGAGCCTTACTACTATTAGTATTCTACGGTGAAGGAAAACATCGTGCGAAAACGAGTTAGTTTTCTGGTAGCGGTGCTGGGTTTGCAACCGTCACCTATAGAATACTACTAACTACTGCAAAATATATAAATATGTGCCAAAAGTAACATTTGGACGTTAGACATTCTCCCCTTAGACATCCTCAAATAATCTTGGTAACATTGGCCCTAAGAGATCTGGGAAGATAACTACTTACCGATATTCAAGCCAATATTGTTTTTTATGTTATGCATCTTTATTATAAACAAATAACTAAATACTGGCCAAATATAATCAGAATCAATTCCTTTGGTTTGATGTTTGAGGATGTGTAATGGAGGTAGTCAGAGGCCTGCATTTTGCAGAAGTAGGTTTGTACTGTTGTATCTAGGTAGGTAGGTACCTACTACATGAATGCTACACACTAATACGAAATTAGACTGTAACTAAACTTGTGCTGCTCCCAATTCCTTGTAGGTACTCACTGAGAATTTAGCAGTTATCTCTCAAATGTGCTCTTTAATTACATTACGTCCCCGACTACATTACTGTTATCTTACAAGGGGTCAGTCTCGTATCGTATTGTGTCGACGTCGCAGCCATTTTGATCAGTGGTTTCTCGACATTCGTGACACCCGCGCCTCTTCGCCTCCTTGCTCGTATTTTCCTTTTATTTTTGAAGCCCTTATTGAGATTTGATGGTGGTCCTTGGCACTAACTTGACCAGCGCTATAGGCGTTTGCAGAGGCCCAGAAAGCGGCTTAAAGATTGAAGCTTTAAACAACCTCACACTTGGAAATATTTTCTTCAAACTGTGTAAAGGTACGCTATCGTTAATTTTATTTTTAGAAACCACATTCAAATGATAAGTTTCTAGCTTTTATTTGCTCGAATGGAAAATCACCATCGAATGGAAATCTAGTAGGTACCTAAGTAGGTACTAGGGGTATTCGAGTCGGGATTAGAACAATATCCCTTTTTGTATTGCGCATTACGATGCTACTTGTTATGGTTGTTTTTTAACGCGTTACAATGTAATGCTTTGTTATATAGGTGATGGTTACTACTTAACATCAGGTGGGACATATGATTGATCCACCAGCAGTAGCATAAAAAAAACCGACCAAGTGCGAGTCGGACTCGCGCTCAAAGGGTTCCGTACCATTTATCTACAGTAAAAACTGCAAAAAAAAACACGTTTGTTGCATGAGAACCTTCTTAAATATTTATTTTATTATTTTTTATTATATGTTATTATAGCGGCAACAGAAATACGTCATCTGTGAAAATTTCACGGTTCATGAGATACAGCCTGGTGACAGACAGACAGCGGAGTCTTAGTACCGAATAGGGTCCCGATTTACCAATCTGTTGTAAAAACCAAGGGAAAAACGCAATAATTTCCAAATTCTTCATATTTTTTATCGTAATCAGCTCTATCGAGTTTCCACGTTTTGTTTGAAGAATCAATAAAACATAATAATAACCCGAACTTTTCCGAACGTTTTTACGTGGCTTTTAAGTTTCAACACAAGGCTAAAGAGTTCTTTCTTACATCTGTGGTCAAGAGTTAGTTTGGACTCTCACTGTATAATGAGAACTGAAAGAACTATAGTCACAATAGTGTGATTATTTTAAATTGCTCCACTGACGGTATTTCTGCCTTTAAGCTAGGAACGAACATCCATCTTCAGGATAATTACATACTTACATACCTACCTACCTTCATTTCATCATATGTATGATGAAACCTTCGACCTACACAAAGATCGATGTGTGAGAACAATAAAATTTAGGTCAACATACACTATTAAGTCTTGTCATCCCAGTAGGTAGGTACTGGTAGTGTATTTTTAACGTTATCTGTGACACACCCTTATGCGTATCGATATATTGTACAGTCTGCCACGAAAGTAAATAAAAGTTTAAGTTACCTAGGTACCTAAGTACTTGTTAAATTTTTCATCGGATTTTGTAACAAAATAGAAACTTCATTTTGCAGTTACGACACGAAATAAATCTTCAAATAAAATTGATTAAAAGTGCGCAGATTTAAGAAATATTTAAACATCCAAAACCAAAAATGTTAAGCTAGTCTTGTCACTGCAGTTGCTAAGCTAAATCTATACTTCTATATTTACGAGAATATTTAGATAAGAGATTTTTTTTTCAAAATAGTTACGTACAAAGAAAAGATAGATAATGTGAAAGATGATATATTATTAGAATGTAAGAAAAAAGCGTGAGCAACGAGCGAAAAAGGGTGGATGAGGAAAGCCTGTTATGCTGACCCCACTTAGCGTGGGATGATGGCAAAAAAATTATCACAATGAGTTTCGTATTGTTTTCCAGCCTGTCAGCAGAACACCATGGCTTCAATCCCTCCGTCAGCCTTCTCAGCGGGCCGCATCCGCCAGGCCCAACAGGATAACCGCGATATGAAGCTGACCAACACTCCGAAGAAGGGCACTGAGCCGGGGAAATACTTCAGCACTTCATGTAAGTCACATCAGAAAATCCTTAGGTGCATAACGCTAACCTACTGACAACAACAATATAAACGAAAAATAATCTTATACCAACGCGTGTAGGTAAAAAAAAATAGGTGTGAGTACCAACGAATTGTACTTAAACTTTTTCACAACTGGGTCTACCCCATCTTTTAATTTCTTTCGATCATGGAAAGCCTATCCACAGTGAGTCCTGAGCTTCTTAAAAAAAACACTACTTAAATTTACGACCTAAGTGAGACACGTAATTTTATGTAGGTAGGTATGTAGATATTCAGACCGTTACAAACGATCTACTTAGAGATAATAATAATAATAATAATGCTGGACACTCCACACAGCATCATCTAGCCCCAAGCTAAGCAGAGCTTGTGTTATGGGTACTAGATGACTGATATACTTAATACAATATACTACGTACATAGATATTTTTTATTATACATAGAAAATACCCAGAACACATTTACATCGTACAAACATTTATCCCAGGGCGGGAATCGAACCCGCAACCTCTGCGTCGCAGGCGGACATTCGCCCGCCGCGCCACATCGGTCGTCGATAGCGTAGATAGCTCAACTGATTCAAACCAATACCAATGAGAAAGTTTTCGCAGACTCGTTTATTCGCCAACTTTCCAACTAATGAATGATTTAGATAAGTAGGCTTGCTTCCCTTTCCTTCTCAATATTTTTTTTTAGCCTAGTTGGCATAACCGTCAAGGTACCTATACTAACGGTAATAATACAGGTCTTTAACACGACCCTAAGGATAGAAATATATCTAATCCCGGTTGTTTTAAGGAGTATTCAATAGAATACTCCTGAAGTACTCCTGAAGTACTCCTCACTATCTAAATAGCGATAGACTAGGCTCGTCATTCGAACCCACTACCTACCTACCTTAACATCGAAAGTGGACTACATGTAAGCAGAACTGCTGGTTTTTAAATAAATACTACTAATACATTTTGGAAAGTGCTTATCATGACTCCATACAAAACCACACACACAACCAGCTCGCATAATACAAAAGTGGTCCGCATTGTTTCAGTGAAGGAGCTATCTCCTTTGAAGTACAACAGTAAGCTGATGAATAGCATTTGGGGTCTGTACAACCGCTATTCACCGCACAACGTCAAGAAGATTAACGATGCCAACACTTCGCCTGCTGGGGAGTTCCAGCAGTAAGATTATAAGAACTTTTGAATTTATTCAAGCTTGTCTTGCCTTACCTACATACCTATTTACTATGTGACGATAACGATAGACATCACTTTGCCAAGAACGCAATCACAAGTGGCATGATTCTCATCGTGACGTACCAGGGTAGGTACCTATAATAAAACAAGATAACACTGAAGTGGCATTCCTATCCTATTCTGTTTTCCATAGCAAAGAGGAAAGGAGAGATCAAAATATAATTTCTAACAATGAGCCTGTCCTATTATATGATTCCATTTGCAGACCAATACTTTCCAGTGTTTTTTTTTCAGATCCCCAGCGACCGGTACTAAAAACGATACTCTGATCAATCTGCCCTCAGCCAAACTTGACAATGTTTGGACTGCCATGAATGTGTCTCAATCACATTAAAAATAAAAGGTTTATAGTACCTATGTTATTTCTTATACTTAGTTCTGAAAATTTCAAATATTGATTTATTTTACATTTCCAAAGTATGCTTGTTTTCTTTCTATGATAAGGTATATCTATATGATCTAAGAATGAATTAGTCAGTACCAGTAGTAAGTTAGGTCAGTAAACAAATTTAAATATAAATCACAGTATATTATTAAGCAGAAATTATCTAATATCTAAAAATAATAAATTAACTACATTATCACAGCACTAATTAAACAAATTCCGATTAACATTAACCAATAATAATTATAAGTGTCCAGAAATGGGGTCAATCATTGGTAGTTCTATTTTGTTCTACTTCTCTGGTTAAAATATTTGTCCTCCAAGACACCACTAGCAAAGTTTTGTTATAATTTATATAGAAAATTTCATAAAAGTATTTATAATAGGTATGAACAAAAACTTAACAATATAATGAACATAACACAAATTCTGACTACCATACCTAAATTGAAGCTACTTAAAACTTTGGTAATTATGTTGTAGTATTTGCATGACTTACTTTGACGAGAGAAGGTACTATGTTATAAGATTTTACCTTTAAGTGACTCTGGATGTCAGAAGCTATACAAACCCTTACACTTATTGTTCAATAGGATATTTAAACAACATCTGGGGTAACTTTTTACTCTATAATATCTCTCTTATCTAGTAAAAACACTGCAATGCCTGGGCCATTGTATATGAAGAAGGCTAACTCAGTGTCATCTCCACAGGACAAAATTGGCAAAATGTGAGCTAACGAGATCATGGGTTTCCTCCATAGACATGTTTATATGTTGATAGTTTACTCGCAATGTTCACTGTTTGAGACCACTGAACTACCTACCTTAAAATACATAGTTACTATGAATTGAGTTAAATATGTAAACAAGACCTAATCAATTTTAATAGAAAAACTGGCACCACAAGAACACCCTAATTCTGCATTTGGATTGTGTACAACTCTAAATGCTGCACGAATCAACTCTGTGTGATAGTCCACTGTTGCACCTTTGATGTACTCTAGTGACGTTTCATCTATTACTACTTTAGCTCCATTCTTCTCAAATATCCTGGAACAATGATGGATGACAGTAAGTGTACATTCTTAGAAGTACTGTGATCAACTGTACAAACACACATACAACTAAATATGGTTACAGAAAGTCTCCCTAACAATAGTTAGCATATCAGCGCAATGAAAGAACATGGTAGATACCTAGCTAATTTATTACCTGTCATCTTCGGCTAAATTGCTATCCAAATCGAACTTATACTGGAATCCTGAGCATCCACCACTCTCTACACACAATCTTAGAAACTGATCATTACCATCACATAGCTGTTTCAGCTTTTGTGCACAGCTATCACTGATCAATAATCCATCGTTAGCAACTATAGACTCTGTCTTTGCTGACGAGTATCTCACAAAATTACTATAGCGTGATGTGACCAAGGTGACCACTGATTTCTCAACTAACCCGACTAGCCTAGAGCAATAAAACATTTTGCCTCTAGCTTAATGACTAATGACTCGAAGAACTAAAGACAGAAAGAAAGAGAAGGTATGAGCAGCATGTAGTAGTGTAGTGTAGTAAAGTTATTTGAGTGAGTTGCCGTATCTTTATATCAGAGTTGCCGTATTTTAATGAGTAGGTACCGTATAATAATGGGTTTAATGACCCCTAAATTGCAGTATTTCGTATAACATCAATGATTTTGTGTATCTAAGAAACCTATGGGCTAAATGTTTGAAATAAAACAACAGATTTTTAATTATTAGTTACATAAGAAACGGCGCGCGACTTCACCTGCATGAAACTACTTTAGTACTTTCATGCAAACTTCACACCCCTCTAAGTGTATAATTTTATTCATGTGTTATTTTTCTTATCGAAAAAAATACCCTAGCACACCATGAAATGTGCCCTGAAAGTTTCATTCCTCTGCAGCTAATGGCTATGCGTTGAATAATTAATTTAAAAATTATTAATTTGAAAAGAAAACCCGCTGCATAACTTGAAAATTTCTTTGTTTTTTACAATCCATAGTAAAGTTTAGAAAATTCCTAGGGATTTCTTTCTCCAGATTTATTTGAATTGTTTTTTCAGTTGACTTACAAGGTACGTACTGTATAAAACACCCAATTTCTTTCATATTTTGATCTTATGGCAGATATCGCGCCTCATTGTTGGCGGCAGAGCGCGTGTTATTTTTAATTCAACTTATTTTAACGATATTGCAACAATTCGAAACTGTGTACATTTTATTTTTGTCTTAATAGCCTAATAGGTAGGCTTTGAATGGATTATGACCAACTCTATCCCTCATAAAAATTTTTTTGTTTTTCATTTTTTGTTTTTTCAAACGCACTAATGTCTTGATACAGAAGTAAACAGCCTGTCGTATATTGTATACTCGCAGTCTATAACAATTTTCATGTACTGCATGGATATATTACGGCAATTGCCACATCAATATCAACCCTAGTTACGGTACCAATTTTTGTACGACCCTGGAAATACAACCTACGAAACTACAGCCATGGAATGCGCAGCCAGAAGAACTCATGTGCAAGTAAATGGTCATGAAATTGTGAACTCCATTGAAAAATTGTGTTTGGTCCTGTGTCTGGGTGTGATATGTAAGTAGGTATGTATTCTATATAAGTATTTATTTACAAATAAAAAGCATATAAGTATTCTATCTTCTCATAGTACAAACTTTGCTTAGTTTGGGGCTAGAGGGCGTTGTGTCAATGTATGCTATTATTTATTTTTTATTTTATTTTTGTATATTTTTAACGCATCTTGGGAGTGTACAACCATGGAATGCATTTTTTTTACTTTGTATAAATTCGGAATTTATGTATTAAAAAAGTGTGGAAATCACTGCAATGGAGATATTATAAAATAGTCCAAACTTCTGATCTGAACATCGCTTCGAACACGGTGTCTAAATTAACAGTACCACGCGCTAAATATTGAACATCCATCTTATATTTTTGATGGTTTTTGGCTAATAATGAAGTCCTGGCCTGACAAAAAGTTTAGCTAGTTTCAAAAAAATTGTGTAACATTAGGCTACTTGGCCCTGGAAATCTGGCGATTTGATAGAGCACTTGCCTAGACTTGGACTAAGCTTCAAGCGGCGAATTATGTACGGCTTGATAATGTACACCCTCCTAATCCGTGTCACTGGGGGTGAATTAATTATCGGGTGTACATATGGGTGTACATTATACACACCCGATAAAGAATCCACTTTTGGATTGTCCTGTACACCTGTGATGCTCAGGACATAGGTACTGCCTACTACCGTATGTACTGTACTTATGTGTTTTTCAACCTACCTATTTGATTTGCCCTTTGAGTAGAGGGGCAGATTATAGCATTAGGTAATAGGTATCATTTCTCCCAAGTACCTACCTACCTACGTAGCTACGTACCTGGTAGCTAGTATTAGAAGGTAGTTAGTTTGTATTTGTATGGCTAGTGGCCAACTCCGTCAGCAGGCAGATTTTTTGAGCCTCCCGTGCTCAAAAAATCCGCTGCCGGAGTGATGACATTATAACATGACACGGCTAACCGACTGCTTAGCTGTTTAGGCACCTACCACAATTTACCTTTGTATTATTAAATTCTGCTATGCTATTTTGTATGTGAATAAATTGAAATTATGTAAGTAATGTTTTTTGACTACCTACTTAGGTACTTATATTCTGTAGGTACCTACCTACCTATGTGCGTAGTACCTAGGTACATATTTTTAAAAATATTAGAATTGGGCTATATTATTATATTTGTATTTGACGACCGATGTGACGTGCGAATGCCTGCGACGCAGAAGGTTGCGGGTTCGATTCCCGCCTTGGGATAAATATTTGTACGATCTGCAAATATTTATTCCAGGTTCTGAGTATTTTTTGTGTATAAAAAAAATATCTATGTAAGTAGGTATGTAATGTCCCCATACCTAGTATGGGTATGGGTATCTAGTACCCATAACACAAGCTCTGCTTAGCTTGGGGCTAGATGATGCTGTGTGGATTGTCCAGCATTATGTTATTGTGGTTATTTGGTATTATGTTTGGTATATTCACACTGTCATCATCATCATCAACAGCCTGTAGAAGTCCACTGCTGGACATATACACACACATAATAGGTACTGACTTACCTATTTTTAATGTTTAAGCTATTTACCTAGGTAGATGTTGATATTAGTACCTGCTTAGGTATTTATCGGAATTCATACTCGGTCGAATGGCTGAAAATTTGAAAATGGTAGTTTGGTGCCTACCTAGTGTGATAGATGTGTGTATTGGGCTTCCTGATCAAAAAGTCTAGCTTGTAGGTCATCATCTTCCTGCCCTTATCCCACACTAAGTGGGGTCGGCACAACAGGTTTTTTCCTTCCATTCTCTTCTATTAGTCGTCATCTCAGTGTTCACTCCTTTCTTACTCATATCATCTTTCACGCAATCCATCCATCTTTTATTTGGTCTTCCTCTGCTTTTATAACCTTTCACATCCATATCTAACACTCTCATAGCTTATGTAGGTAAAACCGTAAAACGTAAAACTACCATATTACCAATAAGTATGAATGTACCTTTTAATTTCCAGTGTCTGTCGCACACTGCAACACTGGTGCCCATAAACACAAGATAGAGCGAAATAGACATAGTGCAGAAAGACAAAGATAGACTTACTTTGGGATAAGCTGGCCAGCGGACCGTTTTGATATGTACACAAAATTCACCGAACGGTGAATTATTTTTTGTTTTCACTTCAACATTGTGGAAGTGGTTACCGCCGTGGCGGGTGACGGCGACGTCAAAAACATCACCCTGATTTCGAATTTGCTTCAACATTGTCATGTTATGAATATAATAAAATAAAAAGCTTCGAACCAACATGCGAAGTATTAATAGGTGATGTAGGTACGAAGCTAGTTGCCTATAATTAACATGTTCTACCTACCTCTCGTCACCTAGCTAGGTCTTAGCTAGAAGTGATGAGTGGCGACTAATGACCCCGACTTCTCTGAATGTGGATACAATACAACCCCGGCTAGGTGAAGCGAGCTTTTCCGGGTTTAGGTAAAGCCCGAGGTCATGCCAGAGCATAAATACTTATTTTAAGATACTTTAACTAAAGTATCTTAAAATAAGTATTTAAGGTAGGTTTGTTAGTTAGTTTATCTCATTTCAAGTAGGTAGGTAGGTACTTGATTACCACTTTACCTCCTTATTAAAAAAATATTTTCAATCAATCGACAAAATCATCGTGATAATGGATGATGCGACGACGCCATATTTTATTTGCTTATCCTGTATTTCATGTAGTTGTACTTCAACTACTCAGGTGATCTGTTACTATTTAATTAAGTACATTAAAGGTTTAGAAGTAGATGAGTATTTTTATGTGTACAACATTTCGGCTTCTTGATTAACTACCCATTTATTGTAGGTACTTAATTGATATTGTAAATATTGTATTGTATTGTGGCAGATACCTACTGTAGGTAAGTATTGTAGATTAGTACCTAGGTAAATTCAAATTGACTAAGTAGGTACTTACCTAGGTACCGTAAAATACAGTGACAGTGTGTCTCTTTTAGAGTTTTTCAATCATAGCAAATAAAAAAGTTATTTGAGGAATAAAAATACCTAAGCACCTATGCAGATAAGGTTTAACCATCTAAGTAGGTAGGTACATAAGTATACCATAAGTATTAGGTAGGTATATTATGTATAAGCAGGAGTTTACTTCCGGTTAAATTATTACTTAGGTTTATAGGTAATAATATAAGGTAGGTACCTTAATTAATAATGTATTTTTATAATAGTTCGGTACTATCGGTACTCAATATTAGGTAAGTACCTACCTAGGACCTAACTAAAATTCGTCTATTCCCGATTGTTCCTACCCCCAGCGTTCCTACTAGGAACAATCGGGAATTTTTTTCCCGATTGTTCCTACTAGGCACAATATAAATAGTAGGTAAATAGTGACGAAAGATCTGAAATTTTTAAACACACGTCAATCGAACCAGCTGCCTTCTCTTAGTTTGGTTTTTTCTTGTTTTTAGTTTGACAATAGGTAAAACCGTAGATAAAAGTTGGGATCCCTACTCCACTTTGCGCGGCAGCAGCGGTCAGAAGGCGGAGCTTATCGGCAAACTCGCGTCGAGGCTCAATTCACTGTCAATTCGAGAGCTGCGTAGAGTACGCTCGCGTCTATTACGTGGTGTGTATAAAGTTTATTGTGAAGTGTGGATTCTGTGAACAGATTATCGAATGTCGTGAAGTGAAAGATAGTGTTGTTTTTATCGAAAAAAGTGCAACTCATGTGATCAAAACAATGTTTGAGTTATTCATTGAGTGAAATAACAAAATGTTTTACACACAATTGTGTGCAAAATTGATTTTTGCCACGTAGTGACGCGAACGGGTAATGATTCCTAATGTGGAGTTTGAAACAAGATGGTTAGAGAGACTCGGCATTTGTGGGTTGGAAACTTACCCGATAATATTCGTGAAGATCGAATAAGGGAGCACTTCAAACGGTAAATGTTGCTTTATTATTCTTAAATTATGTATACCTACGTTAGGTTTGTTTAGTACTTAGGTACATAAGTAGGTACTATACAAATATACGTACCTACCTACTAGCTTCGTTATTTCTTCCAGGAATGGTTTATTGAAATTGTAGGGAGGGTAGGTAGGTATATACCTACCCACCCTACCTATCTACACCGAACGTTGCATGCATGCATCCTTATGCACTTACATCTCAGGCCTAGGTAGGTACCTATTATAAGTATAAATTTGCCTCTTAGTTTTCTATGTATTAATACTAGCTGACCCGTGCCCACTTCGTTGGGTCGTAAACATTTTTACTTTCATGTTTCGGGTTAATATGTATAAGCCTATGACACACATAAATAATTGGTAAATTTTCAAAATCGGTTTAGTAGATCCAGAGATCCCCCTACAACCTCATAAACTTTGCCTCTTTATAATCATTATTTAATATGTAGGTGTGCCTGTACTCTGTACCTAACGGGTAGGCTTCTAGTAGATGGAAAGAAAGGTCTTGTGAACAAAATACCTAAGTGATTCCTTATTTACCAGTTTCTTATAGGTATTCAGATAAATACATAATCCTTAACACATTTAGTACTTATTTAGATGATGTAAGATTTTTAAAAACTATCGATTATAATTATTAGTGTAGGTATGATGTTATTAGGTGCATAACCTACCTATGCTAGGTGGTAGGTACCTATATTATGTAGGTATTATACCTACGACCAAACGGACGCGACCGACGACGCCGATTTATGTCTGCCTAACCTACCTACCTACCTACCGACTTGATGGACGTAACGAAACCAATTTCGTTCGACGCATCCAAGCAAGCAAGCCGCGAACTAGGTTAGGTGATAGGTACCTCAAACTAGGTACGTACCTATCTACTTGAAGGAGTCTACTTATCTAGATGTTGATGACACGTTTAGAATACGATGAAAAAAATGGTTTTATTCTACTTATATTATCAAATTGGTAGTTAGTCGTTCCGAACTGAGATCTGATGTTTTGTTATGCTGTGTTGACCTTTTGGCTTAGGTAGGTACCTACCTACCTAACTAAGTTAAATCAGAGCTGAACTAGGTGCAAAGTCATTGAAATCTTAATAAATAGAAAATACAGTGGTTTATCAACTTTTACTACTCTTTTAGGTAGATACCTACCTACCTAGGTCGGTAGGCATACCTAGGTAAGAACGAAAATAAATTGTTTTGGAACATATAAACTAATTCTATTTACTCCAATTTATAGATGATGTTGGTAGGTAAATACCTACTACCTAGGTATTTGATAAAAATATCCCCCCTTTAAAACCACATTATCTTTACAACACCTGGTCCGATTTAACTATTATGCGTAGGTACCACTAAATTTCTTAACCATTACCTATAAATCTACCAAATTTCATGCAGATCGAATCAATCAACGGTAGGAAATTTATGCTCGAACAAACATAGGTACCTACCTAGGTACCTACATAAATACAAACATACAAAGCCTAGTGTGTATCTCTACCTAGTGTCAAGCTTGTAATAAGGGAACCAGCCAGACGTAATACGGGAACCAGGTAATTGTTAGTACCTATGTATAATTGAATAGGTAGGTAGGTACTTACTATTTACGTAGGTTCTGATGTGCGGATCTAATCTAATATCTTACAAGCGTTGTAGATGGCCAATGTTTAAGTGATTATCAGAAAGCGGCTTTTAAAAAAAAATACTGGCAGATGCGTAATAGTAGAGAAAACTATTGTTATTCGTTGGAAATACTCCCTGTGGTTGCTGTCTGTTTGTCAAGACTGTTTTTCGCAAGAACGTTTAAATGTATCGACTTGAATAAACATAAAAGTCGTCCCTCCACTCGATCGACTGTGGTTTGACTTTGGAAACCCTAAAAATAGGTTGCAGGCACAAAAAAAAATCCCTTTATGCAACCACACTTGGTAGAATCGAGAGCAAAACACAGACTCAAGAGCATAAAACAAAAATCTTTCGTAACTAATCAGTGACAAGACAGTCAATCTATGTGTCACTACTCACTAGCCGTTCTATCTGACGTGCCTTTGCGCAAAATTTTAGAGTAATCTCAATTTAAATTTATCTTTCCAACTAAAAAACAATGTGTCATAAATGAAAATCAGGCCTTTTCCAATGATACTTCTAGGTAATATTAGTGATTCCCTTTAGAACATCACCACATTTACGACCCCTTCGTCCTAGCTGTTTCAAAGACAATAAAAAATAAACAGCCGTGGTGGTACCGACTTATAATAGGATTTGAGGAGTAATGGAAAGGCCTTATTACTTTCCAAGGATGTCGTATGTACGTGGGTAGCAGCATCTCCTGTGTACTGAACATCGACACTGCGGTGATCAATCCGCCCGACAAGCGTAGTGACAATGGCAACACATCCAAATTTAAGAAAACAAAGAAATAAATTGCTTCATGTCTTTAATCCCCAACCCCAAGCACGGTCCGAGCTACGATGGCTGGCATGCCCTTTGCCACTGTTCATTCTGAGCTATGTCGGTCACCTTGTTTTTTCTATGGATTTCGTACGGTACGAGTTATCCTGTTGCTGATTATTTCTGACAAGCACAAAAACACAAGTTAGTTTTATGCTCATTTGTATGAGCGTCATACTAATCCTGCTAGGGGGCGTCCATTAATTACGTGAGACATTTAGGCGGAGAGGAGGGGTTCAAACCTCACCCAATCCCACGTGGGGGAGAGGGTGTTATAGACAAATATCACGTAGGTAATTTTTATTTGCAAGAAATATTGTAAAGTTGCTAGAAAACCGTAATATTAAGTAAAAAAAATCTCCACTAAAATATAATTCATAGATAATAATCTTTATCGCGATTTAATTATGCACTGATAAGTGTTCATAAAAAAGATAAACTTCAAAATTTACATTAAAAATATGCATTTTCAAAAATCTCACGTGAGGTTAGGGAAGGGGGAAGGAGTCGAGTAAAATATCATGATAAGGGATGAGGGGCGGTCGAAAAGTCGCCTAAGTTAGTCGCCTTATGTAATTAATGGATGCCCACCTACGAATGACAGCAATACACTTGCAGCATCCAAATTTACTAAGTATATGTGTGTTAAGCAACTCCTATGGCTTTATTTCTACTTGATAAGTCCAGGCGTGTGTGGTTTCCACGCTAGCAAATATTTTTACGATCAATTATTGTATCATGCTTCACTTACAAATCAAGACTATAAACGTTTTACGTTGCCTCTTTTCTCAATCGAGCTACCTATGTTGTTGGTAGGTAGTTTCACTTTTATTTTGCAATGCTGGAAACTTGTGAACCCAAAGCAGTACAGAACAGAATACGATGCTAACGAAGGCGGCAGCGGGTGCCGGCGCGGCGTGTCAGACACCGCACACCGCTAGGTCGTCGAACTCGTCTTGGACTAAAATAACCAACATACCTAGACGCTTTATCCTAAAGTTGTTATGTCTATTTACATATTTTTGATTGGTACATTATTTCAAACTAAATAAAATACTAACCTCTCATGGCTTATCCTGACAAATACTTCCCTAATTAATAAATTAAAATAGTTACCTACCTATTTGCCATTGGCGCGTGTTTTTCCAACGAAAAACAACATTTTAATCCTCGGGATGCATGACTAGATAGAATGCTATGAACCGTACAACAGAAGTCCACATTTGAAAATAAAGTCTTATAGAATTCACTTTGTACTTTATTGAATTTGTCATGTCAGTCTCCCTAGGTGGGTTTAGTTTAGGTAGTACGTACACACCTTAATAAAAAAATTAAAAAATACAAAATCATTGCAAAAAATGACAACCGATGAAATGCAGAATGTATAATAAATGTGAAATATCTCTTTTAGGTAGTGTGTTCCTTCCTTGTGGTATAGTAGTAGGGTTCTTTATAGAGAGCTCGGGGGAAATACTATCTTCTTCTAGCGTGTCAGATGGTTAGACTTTACTGACGTAGATATTCGCCACTTCCACGGCAGTGCCCGTGGCTTGGATTAAGTCTTCCCTTGTGCAGGTAGTAGGGCACAAGGGGCACAGGAGCACATGGAGCATAGACTGGATGGGAGCTCCGCAATCGCATTCAGTCCGAGAGACGTTTCGCATTCCCCATCTGCATAAATTTACTATTAATTATCAAGTTTATTTCTGCCGCCAAGCAAAAAACTCAATTTTAAATGAAAGGGGAAAGTATCGGTTATTGCATGGTTATAAGGACTCGCGAGGTTTACTGGTCTCACAGAACCACTAGTAAAAATATTTGTAAACATTTTATACTGTACCTGATAGCTGACTAGTCAACTTTATTGTGCCCGTTTAGCTATGAAAAAATGTTCTATCCTAACTTACAGATGAAATAAGTAGGTTTACCTAGTTAATTACAAATAATGAACGGGTTGCGTAATTTCCTAATGAGTTTTTACGTTTTAAACGTTTAGTTTGATAATCAAAATAGAAGGCAACGGAAAAGTAGATAAGAGTAGGCACGAACAAAACATAGTTGATATGTGAAACAGTTTGTTACAATATTTTCTTTTGTAATATTTTATATCGAGTTTATGCTCATGTTGCACCCGTGCCAGTTCATGTTGGGAGCGATATCATCGAATTTGTAGACCTCTATGTATGACAAATCTAACAGATGGTCAGCGCGTTCGAGAAATTACGACACATCATCTCCTCACAGTTATCGTAAAGCCTCAAGACGAAAGTCTATAACCAGTGTGTGTTACGCTAAACTATTGGTCTCTTACACAAGCTCCAAGTCGCGCAACGGGCTATGGAGAGAGCTATGCTGGGAGTTTGACTGCGAGATAGAATCAGAAATGGGAAAATCCGTAAATGAATGAATCAAGGTCACCGACATAGCTTTCAGAATTGGCAAGTTGAAGTGGCAATGGGCAGAATCAGGAAATCCGTAGAACAACCAAGGCCATAAAGCTCGTAGTACTGATAACCTGAGGAGTAAAAGCTCGAATGGCGACCACGAACCGGAAGAAGAAGTGTAGGACGTCCTACCCGATGGACTGACGACATTGTTAGGATCGCGGGAAGTCGATGGATGGAAAGAGCCAAAATCGTTCTGCCTGGAAACATGTGGGGAGGGCTATGTCCAGCAGTGGACTTCTACAAACTGTTGATGATGATGATGATATCGAGACATTATTATAATTAAAAAAAATGCTTCCAGGTATCATTGCAATTATGTGTATGATAAGTTTGTTTGGGCGTGGTGGTTTCGGCCTAGAACAGGACTCCATTGCGTGTGTTGCGACTAAGGAAACGCACTAGAAGATGGGCAGCAGAATCTCTTGTGTACTAAACACCGACACTGCGGTTACTAATCCACCTGCCAAGCGTGGCGAGGTGACTAAAAAGAAAGAAAGTCTAGTTTTGCTGGCACGTCATGCCCGGACAGAAGAGATATCGAGATCGAAGAGAACGCTTTGTTTATTCTCGGAAGAGAGGAAATAGAAATGGTCATGCTAAAAAATACTTTCAATTAATATATTTGTAGTTTTCTTTCTCGTCAGTTTTTAGGCGTTATGGTAATATACTCTACTAGTGTTTATGTGCACACAATATAGTCTTTTCTTTATGGGGAAACTGTCCGTTTTCGACAGTCAATTTTGGCAGTGTTTTTAGAAATATTTGAAATTGTTTTAATTTCAGTCAATCAAATTCTGTCAAATCGGGCTCTAGATGTTAAGAGGTAACATATATACCTGCTGTACTGACTAAGTACTTCCCAACCGATCCAGTAGTGTACTGATACTCTACGAAACAATTTAACTGATTAGATATTTCGACGAATTATACACGTACAATTACAGGTTTCTATTTCTATTAACAATTTTACATAAATTAATTCGTTTTTGACTTTAATTAAAGTTTTGTTTATGTTTGTAGCTTCAAAAATAAAAACAATAATAACGCTTTCTTAAAATATATCTTCAGTTTCAAACAGTAACAGTTTCTGCTTGATTTCAAAGTTGTTTTAATTAGGGTACCTAGCCTAGGTAGGTTCTACACACTACTCCGTACATAGTAGGTAGCTAGCTAAGCTGTGTACGGAGTAGTGTTTCACTCTGACCTGAGATTATGGTGTACCTCACTCATATCTACGCGATACAGCTGCGATCCAAGCTGCGATCTTGCCTAATCTTTTTGATTGGGTATCATAATCAAAGCCTGAACTGTGAAGTCATAAAACTGCAGCAATGACCTGTACGTTATATTCGTTTTCTAAAGTTAACTATTTTTGTCGTAGGTATCTCAAAAACAACATTACAAATGAAAATCATAAAAAGCTCTGACAAAAGCGTGATGTAAGTACAATACTGGTTGGTTACCTATTGCCTATTTCTGTATGCGTTGTTATATTGATATTCTCAATGGATTTCGTTGTTTATTTAATATAAAAACTGCTACAAATACTTTTCCGTATTGTGCCACGGTTGGATCTCACTCACCTCACCCGAAGTTGTTTTATGGTCAAAAAGATTTTACTCTAAAAATCAGTCGGCCTTTGTTAGTTTTGTTGACTGTTTTGAGGTAGGTCGACTTTATGTCTATCTGTCTTTACTATATAGCTATGGTACCTATAACTTTTATAGGTATATTGTATGTTGTGCATGGCTGTTATGTAATAAGCACATATTTATTAGACTTTACTGAGTTAACTGAATGTAAAGACTAGTGGTTCTGTAAGAACAGTAGACCTCGCTTACCTATCTAGACTTATGAGTAAAATAGGAGTTTTCGTGATTACTCGCGATTCTTTGGTCTTAGCAGGTCGAATCTGGTGTCTTACGGTTTCGTCTCGTGAAGGCGGAGAGGACTGCGTAGTTTGATTGTTATAGGTAGCTATAAAAAAAATTGTAATGCTACAGCAAACTTCCCCCCTTTTCCCCCTAATCTAAAATCGCAATCGACTAAAAATTAACCAAGGAACCTGTGTGCCCATTTCGCATTTTTCGAAATCGGTTGAAAAATGCAAACTATAGGCGAGAATAGACAGACAGACAGGCAATAGCATTTTTGGACTATCTAGAAACTGAGACGCTTCGCTTGCTCAGTCAAAAATGTCTACTATGTTGTACTGTTGGCGTTGGCAACTAATATGGTGCGGAAAAAGTACCTTACATATTTACTAAATGTATGAATTTGTAGACTGTTAGTGAAACTACTTTGTTTGAAGGTTATAAAGATAAAGACAGATGGCCAAACTATAATATAATTTTACAGAAGGAAATAATTCTCAAATTCCAACATTTAAAGTGAGCGTTAGGTTCAATAGATTTGGAAGTAGATTGAGATTGCAAAGAAAACTTAAAATTTCGATTTGAACAATTAATGAATCTTTTTGTTTCCACAAATCGTCGTATAGGCATCTATTATGTAGGTACCTACTATACTATGGTAGGTAGGTATAGGTACGTGGTTTCAAACCAGCTGGTTGTGGCTGGCCTCGGTCGCGTTCAACGATAAGCAGCTACACTGGCGCGATGTAATGTCGGGCGTCACGGTCGCCTTACTCATCTCAGGGGTTCCATGGCGGGCTTTGAAACCTAAAAAACGCGGTAGGTAAGAAGTAGGTAGGTACTTACATTACTTTTAAAAAATGGTTGTTGCTTCTTAGGTAGGTAGGTACTTAACAAGAAACGTTAGTTATATTTAGATCTTTGTTATCATTAACTATGTACAGATAAGTATAGTAACCTTTTTGTACGTCTTCTTTGCCTTTGTCTTCCATTCTACTCCGTAAATATTCTCGTTATAAACGAGCGGAGCGGGCTCTTGCCAGCTATCTAGATAGATGGATGTATTATAGTCGGTGAAGTGGCAGGCAGAGAGCGTGCGATCGACAACATGGCGCGTTGCGGAGCGCGCGGGGGTAGGTGAGGCGAGGTGCGGGGTGAAGAGGCGGGTGGCCGGGCGAGAAATCTGGCAACGTCGCAATCATGCTTTGTGCCTGTACGTGGCTCGCTCGGTCGGTCGAACCGACCAAGAATGCTTCATTTTCATTATCTTGTTCGAATGTACTATACAATTTTATTGTTCACTAGCTGTCCCGCCTGCGACTTCATCCGCGTGTATGCTCCTAACTACTAAGATTTACTGCCAACATCCCTGCTAGTGCCGATAAGAAGCTAGCTTAGTACCTACTAAACTTTGTACATTTTATAACAAATACCCACCTGCACTATTACCACAGACGACTTACTACTACCATGGAAAATAAACGCTACAGAAGCAACTGCTATCCGTCCTTGTATGCTTTTGTAAATTTAGGTACGTTCTTCAGTTGGGAACTCCCTACGAGGACTATGAGTAAAGCATGGTAGGACAAAGATTCCTATAATAATAGATTAACCAACTAGGTCGGATGTAATGAAGAGGTGTAGGACCAAAATATTTATAGAAGCGTCAAAAACATGAATCCGATGTGTTACTAATTACTAAGTATTTGCTGGAAAACCGACAGTATTGGTGGGAAGTTCTGGTTTATATGCAGAATAGCGTCCATTCACAAGTCGGTGTTTTTATGTGTTGGGGTAACATAGTGTTAACTACCTACTATACAACTAGTTACATACAACTACTAGTTCGCCCCGAACTGAGATCTCGCGATGTCTTTACGGAGATCTTAATTTAAAAAAGTTCTGTAGCTAGTGCATAAAAAGTATTGATTTCAAAACATAATAAATAAATATTTGTAGACATTTTTACACAACGCCATCTTACCCCAAACTAAGCAAGGTCTATTATGAGAGGGAGCCAGATGACCGGTAGAATACTTATGTACCTATCTATACCTACTTATAGTGAAGGGCTCGTCCGGGCAAGCAGGTACTACTACCATATCTATTTCTGCCGCCAAGCAGCTTGTTGTGTTCTGGTTTGAAGGGTGTGGGTGCCGGTGAAATTACAGGCACATGAGGCTTAACAGCTGTATGCCTCAGGTTGTATGTAATGTAAATAAATCACTCTTTAAAAAGCGCGAACACTCACCTCCCTTCCTTTCCAGATTAGGTACACAACTGAAACTTAGGAGGTAAAGCGACTAATTTTTATAAACCTGAGATAACTTTTTTTTCTTGCCTAAAAAGACAAAATTAATAATAATAGCTTGTCTAGTTCTCCTGAAAAAAGAAGTTACGTTTTTTATGCAACATAATACTACTTGTTTGCTTTCGTTTCAACATCATCATAAATAAATTATATGTATACAATTAGATATTGGCTGGTCCTATCCGGTTAATAATATTGAATCACATGCAAGTTGTGGGGAAGAGTTTTTCGAAGGTTATTTAAAGTAGAGCTATAAGATTGCAGGATAGTTACATCAATGGGGACATAAATTTTGTTTCTATAGAGATAGGTAGGTAGAGGTAGTTAGGTGTAGGTACGATAGGAGGTAGAACGCAGTGACTTCGATCGATGTCAGGCCGCGCGCAACCGCCCGGTTGGTGTGGGGTACGAGGGAGGGTTGCGCACAACACCATTGCGCCGACATACCGGGGGGAAAGAGGGGGAAGAGTGAGAGCGGTGTGCTCAACGAGTCTCATTTTATGTTTATTCATTTTGCAAGTTAACGACTGCAGTCGCAAGGAGAATAACGTCCCCTAGTTAGTTGCCCTGGGCTCGTAAGACCGCTGCGCTGTAAACATCAATCAGGCAATGGAAATTATTCAATGTCAAAGCTCAAAACAATTTCATTTAGTGGATCCAAGGTATTATTTTGTTTGTTTAGTAAAATATTGATGTATTGTGTACTTTCCTTGCAACCTACCTAAATTTCCTGCACGCTAGTTGTAAAGCTATTGTAAAACTATTGTAAAAATATGTAATCATATATTGATGTTTAGCATAAGTACTATAATTTATATCACCATAGTTTTGTAGAAAATATAACATACAAATAGCCACTATTTCCGCGGTCCACTACACGTTAAAATTGATCTACGATAAAAATAGTTATATTTTTTACTCTTAGTACTTGGGGTTTAGTAAAACAGTGAAAGGAATCCTCTTAGAGTCAGTACAGAACGTCATATAGAATGGCTATATTCGTATATTTATCCTATTCAGGTGAAAGAGCGTGAAAATGCATGGTATTATAATAAATACATTAATAGAAAAATTACTTGTGTAAAAGTTATATATCTTGTCATGTAATGTAATTAATACCAAGTCCAATAAATAGGTTGACTTGGCAATCGCGCTAAACAATCTACTTTAATATAATACTTACTTGTGATATACATGTGTGAGTGTTTTCATGCGATGGTCAAGTCAATCTATGTATTTATTGGACATGGATCTTATAACTTTTTACGGTAGAAAAACTGAGTTGTGAGACTTGGTTTTTTAACAAGTTATGTTTTTGATGGCATTTATATTTACATGTTCAGGCATTGACATATTTGGCATCCGCCTACCTTACTAAGTACTAGTTCAATATACATTCTGCATATTGAAAACACATTTTTTAATCAATTTTAACAACTGAATCTGCAAGTCTGCAAAATTATATTATAACCTACCGCTTCTAAAGGTATGTTGGGAACCCCTATAATTGTAGAACAGTTAACAATGAGGCCATGATGGAAAGTAAATATTGTCTTAATAAGATTTAGTCGGGTAAATTTTATTACTTTTCCTAAAACTATTTTGTAACACTACTTAACCACTTAAGGCAAATAACACAATATCCGTGTTAATTTTGAGGCATTCATAAAATCAGAATTATAAGTCATAGGTTGAATTTACTATCTGACTGATTTAATAAGACACTTCGATATCTTAAATTTAAATTAGTGGTCATTCAACTAACTAGAAAAAACAATGAGTGTTCTCAAGTTTAATATGTTTAAAAGTAAAATTAAAATAGGGACTGGTTATTACTGTGCGAAAACTGTGATCAGGCGCGTTGTGGCGATATCTTCAGCTAGGAATATAGTAGTATGTATTGTATAATTGTATGGGCAACACGACACGCGGCGGTGCGGTGTGGCGGTGGCCCCACCCTCGCATCTCGCTCTATCGACCTGCGCGAACAGAGCATTCGACGCGCCGTTCCCCGTTCGCCCTGTCTCGCAAGCTCGGTGACCTGCACGCTCCCGACAGACTTGAACCGCCACTAAAGATTAATAATGTAGTATAAATACCTAGTTACTTATCTACACATGCATTGTAGCATGAATTACGTCAATTGGTGTATATTTTCATTGTTTAACTACGGTACTCGTAAATAATTCTAAAGTTTTTTCTCATAGGATACCTAAGATGTGAGTTCACATGGATGGCATCGTAACGATTTTATTCAGAATGCCGATCATAAAACTGATTTTCTTGCCATTATAATGTACTAAATTCCAATGAGTTCGATTACACTATTAGTATTGAAAGAAAACGTTACTACGTGAAACAAGCAAAACCGTTTAATTGAACGGCTTAGTTCCTTAATGCTGATTAGTATACCAATATAAAATAAAATGTAGTTGGTGTCGTAATTGTCGAAAAGGTTGTAACACCATACCACATACACACGTCACGACAGGTTATACAAAAGACCGAAGAGCATAATCGGTTACTTTGTTTATCGTTTGTGGACTATAAAAATCTTCAAAAACCAGGCAGGATCTAGAAACAATGTATTCGGAATATTGTCAAATTCTCTCAATGAGATCTCAGTATTGTGTCCCAACAGGTGGGTTTTAAAATGAACATACGTAAAACTAAAAGCATGCCAAATGTTTCACTCGTGGGAGCGATATCATCAATACTGTATGTAGAGAGATTACAAGCAAGAGAACAGCCGACGAATTTAAGTCGGGTGGGCAGTGTTTGGGACTTTACGACACATCTCGGCTGTGGGTTCGATTCCCACTGAGGGCAAACACTTATGTGATGAACATAGATCCTGTTCTCTGTGTGAGTGTTGTATTGTATTCCATATTGATATGTATTTACAAAAAAACGTATATTGTATAATCAGCCATCTGGTTCCTATAGTACAAACTGATCCCTTCTGACAACAAATATTAAAAAAAGGACTGATGCCGCATTACCTCAAGACGAAAGTCTATCAGTGCGTATTATCAGTGATGACTTTATTAATGTAGACGTTATTGTTAACTATTGGCCTCAAACACAAGCTCAAAATTGCACAATGGGCTATGGTGAGAGCTATGTATCTTACCATCAAGTGTAGTGGAGCTCTTAGTAAAGGGTTCGTCCGAGGAAGTACTACCACCATGCCTATTTCTTCCGCTAAGTAGCTTACTGTGCTCCTTGTTGATGGGTGTGGGTACCGGTGAAATGACAGGCACATGAAGTATAACACCAGTAAGCCTCAGGTTGATGGACGCAGAGCAGTGCATCGTAGGGCATTTTTCTAACAAACGTGACTTGCAAGGCAATGCTTTGTTATAAGTGATGGTTACCACTTCATACCAGCAGGGCCTTCGGCTTGTTCCATAAGCAAATAGTTTAAAAAATATACATATAAAAGGTACTTACCTATTCTATTCCTACGCATGTCACATGTAAAGTGATGCACACTTAAATAGCAACTTGTACCTATGTAAAGTTACATGTATTGTATAGATACCTTCTAGCTACATATTTTTGTACTCCACATTAACATCCATAAATCGACCATTGCAAATTTTGCAATCATCGATTTGCTAACGGTAAGTCGTGGTATGTTATGTACATACTATGTATGAGGCATAAACTAACGGGATTATAACAGGGTTTCTTTTTTAATAACTATACTGTTATTAATAACTAGAAGTTCGCACCGCACTGAGATATCGAGATATTTTTATACTATGTTGGATCAGTGGTAGTTTAGTTACGCTACGTCTATGTATAATACGATAGTACTAAAAAAAGTTGCTTTTTTTAGCAATAACTTCAAATTGCATCTATGATATCCAATCTAACCTGAATTACGACGTTATTAAAACCCCCAACAAATAAGATTTCTATATTTATAGTATCTCAGAAACCATATAAGTTAAAAGCAAAATAAATTGTTTTTGGAATGTATTAAACGAAGCCCTTTCATTTGACATCCCATTTTATATATTTACTAGCTAACCGGTGCCCACTTCGTTGGGCGGTAAACATGTTTACTTACAAATCTTAACTGAAGTAGTACTCGATGTCACCAACAGATGGCGTTAATACGGCATAAAATAGCGGCCGTTCGCAGTTTCGCCAGCGTGGCAGTTTTTATCAGTTCCCGTTATTTTTTCGGGATAAAAAGTAGCCTTAGTTACTTCTTGTTACATTAGCTATCTGCCAGTGAAAGTCCCGTCGAAATCGGTCCAGCCGTTCCAGAGATTACACGGAACAAACAGACAGACAAAAATTTAAAAAAATGCTATTTTGGTATTTGTATCGTATATACATTCCTATGCATGTAGTAAAAAGCGTTATTTTAATATTACAAACAGACACTTCAATTTTATTTATTTGTATAGATTTTGTCATAAAACTATATTACATTATGAATTAATGTCCTTTTTATATAAAAAACCTGCGTAGGGAGCCGACCTCGCGTCGGAGCCGCGCGGGTACCTTACTCATAGATCTAAACTACTCCCCTGCACGCGCACTCCCAACTTGGTGACGCTCACTTCGCAACGGGCCGTGCAGCAGAAATCGTAATATTTTAATTTCGCCATAACTTCAAAACCAAACGTCCAATTCTAATCATTCAATCAAGACCAAATATTATCTACATGAACTGTACTTAGTGATAAAATAATTTATTTCGATAAGGATTAATAGTATGAGTAAAATAAATGCGTTTAAATGTAGTCCAAAAAAATTCAAGATTTTTAAATAAAAAATGGTTGTTGTGCCTCACTCGACATAGATAGGTATAGTGTGTCGCGGACTTTTTTGTAGATATTTATAAGATCTTGTTACGTAGTAAATAGCACGATCACTTTGAAAGTAACTTTATTAAATTGAAACTTATAAAAATGTGATAATATAGAGATGTGTCGAGATAGAATTACGAAATAGAACTGAACTGTTTCTTCTAAACACAAGGTTTTAAATACTAAAAGAGTCGTGGGATAATTATACATAATTAAATTAAGGGTTGGAAGTTAACAGTGGAAAAATACATGTAAACAAAAACAAGGTCCCTAAGACTAATGGGTTGTGTACGATACAATTAAGAAAAGACCCTGTTTACCTAATTAACTAAATATCTTAGCATAAGGAAGTACTACTACTTATTCTATTAACTTAATATTATACATATGAAGGGAGCTATGTAACATCTCCCCCCTTAGAATAAAGATTGGGCATGAGTGCCTGATCTTTGGGAATGTGGTGATCCTGGAGTGTCGATAGCTTCTTCATCATCGGTTACGCAGGAAGATGTTTGCCGAACGTCTTGCAGTGGTATAGTGATCTGGGTGCGGCGTTGTCTCCGGGAGTTATCGAAGCAGTTGTTGAAGATTTGAACACAACCTCTGTCATTTGATGAACGTCGTCCTTGACTTCGAATGAATCCGTTTGGGCATCGATTGCATAGTTTAATAAGGAGGTATGAAAGGAGTATGATAGCGGTCGTAAAATAAAACCACATAAAAATAGGGTTATTTTTCTCTACGAACGATTGAGTCTTAGACTTGGCTTGAAGTTTTGACAACTCTTCGGAATATTTTTCTAGGTGGTTTTTGATTTTATTTAGTGAGTCTAAAGGCATCTCATTGATTTTGATGGGTAAAAGATGTGGTGGAGCTTCAATTTTCTTTGACATCTCGAAGCAGTCATCCGTTCTTATGTCGGGAATGATGATAGGACTCGTCGTGTTTTCCTCGTTCGTTTGATATGCTGTAAGCGTACTGTAGCCTGTATAAAGTTTACACCCTTGTGGTAGTGTGATGACACCTGAACCTTGAAGCTTATGGTTTGAGACTTCGTCGCCGCAGTGTAGAACGCAGCTTGTTTCGGTGTTCAAGATGTAGAGCCATCTGTTTCGATTCAGTAGTTGGAACGTTTGTATTTCTGCTGGAAATGTTGTTGTTGTGCAGGTCTCAGGTATCGTAGTCTTTTTGCTAAAAAGTAGTTGTAACTCGCAGATGGGACGCTCTGATGAGTCATAGAGCACGAGATCCTTGCAGATGCTTTGTCTCGGTGCAAAGGTGTTACAATTATCCAGCGAGCTCGTCGACGCATAATATTGCCCACTGGGATCAGTAGCAAGGTATATATGCTCAGGAAGGATAGTAGAATGGAATGAGGAATTTGGGTGTTGAATAGGGATGGAATATATGTGGTATAGTGTTAGAGGATCATTCATGACAAGAGGGAATTCTAAGATATAGACCAGACGATTTGAATAAACGTAGGCTGTCAAAGTGGAAGATTCTAATAAGGTATGCAGGTTATCAATAGTGATAGATGCGACGAATTTTTTGTTTGATCTGACTTTGTTTAACTTGAGTAGTTCTTCGAATAATTTTTTAGAATTTATAATGGAAGGATGTAAAATATTGGACTTGGCAAATAGAATACTATCTAGACAATCGTCGATTTCATTTTCTAGACTAGTGACAAGTTCTAAAATTTGAAGGGATGTAGTTGAGATATCTTCACTGACTTTAAGGTTGAAAATAACAGCGTCACTTTTATTAAGGTACTTGTTTAATCGGTTTATATTTTCGTTAATAACTTGCTCATCGAAAGATATTTTGAGGATTGTCTCATTAAAATTCTTTATAGTTGAAGACGTGATGTGTAGCTGCTTTTGCATAAGGTTGGATAAATCTAATTCGTTTTTTTCTAGTTTATCGATGCATTCGTCGTAGCGTTTAGCATCTTTGGCATCTGGTGTGCCTATAAGCCATTTAAGCACAGAACCAAAGCCATCTAGGAGTTCTCTTTTAACGCGGGTGTTTCTACCTAGATACATATTGAGTTCAGTGAGCCTTGATTCAATTTTATTAAGGTTTACGCTAAGGTACGACACTGTTGATTTAACGTTTGGAAAATTACTATATTGACTCGACATGATTTGAAATTTATCAGAGAGACGTTTTAATGATTCGAATGAAATGAACAAGGGTTTAAGGTTTCTGTAAACTATAAGTTTCCATGATTCGTCAGATATATAAGTCTGTCCTTCTTCGTCAAAGAATACACCCGAGTGTGAGGTAAGGGGCGTGGAGATAGTTACGTGGGCAATGATTTTTGTGGTTGCACTGGAATAGAGATAATTACAGAATTAGAATCTGAATTAGTGAAAAACTTCTTTTTAATCATTCTCCTTGCATATTTATAAATTTTATATAAGATGATAAAGATAATGGCTTTAATAGTAGAACATAAGATGAAACTATAAATGTAGTTTGGGTCCTGGAAAATTTGGAGAAAGGATATAGATTGGGCCGCTGTAAGGTGGCAAACCCTGTAAATAAGATGTAAATTTTAATCTAAATCTTGGTCTATGTTAAATTTATAATATACTAACTTATCCTAGGTATGGTCGCAGGCGATTAGCATGCACTAATTGATTTTTACCTGCCTTCTTGATTAAATAGTTTTCGTTAAAACCTACTCGTACTACTTCACACGGGCCTTCCCATTTTGAATCCAGGTTATTTGGATTCGGAACCTTGAGCATCACTTTATCTCCTACCTTATACTCGACAGCATTTTTGATTTTACTGTCGTATCGGTCTTTAGCCTTTTCCTTCATATTTTCGATGTTCTTTAATGCAACATCGCGGGATATTCTTAGGCGTTCGTTGAGATCTTTTAGATAGTCACATGCAGTATAATCAGGAATTGGTTTTAAGGAATAGAATGGACGTGGTTTATAACCAAAGAGGAGTTCGTGAGGTGTATAGCCAGTGGAGTTATTAACCGAGGTATTATGACACATGATTGCAAAAGGAATGATTTGATCCCAATTCTTTAATCGACGATTATGGTACATGCGAATATGATCGCGTAGCGTTGCATGAAAACGTTCGAGAGCACCATTTGTTTGAGGATGGTAGGTTGTGTTGAAGGTATGATTGGAGCCGAAAAATTTAATTAGTTGCTTTATAACGCTGTTCATAAATTCGGTTCCTTGATCAGAATGGAATCTCTTAGGAACTCCGTAATGTTGACAAAGATGCAGCAACCGCTGTGCTACTGATACAGCCTCTTTATCAGGGATTGGATATGCTTGCACATATCGTGTTAGGTCGTCTTGTAGTGTTAGGACGTATTTATTGTTATTTTCACTAATGTCCGAATAAGAAACCAGATCCATTGACACTCGTTCGAAAGGTTCGGTTGACTGGGAAGTTATGACCATAGGAGCTTGAAAAGATTTTCTTTGAATTTTATTACGTTGGCAGATGATGCAAGATTCAATGTAAGTTTTAATATCATTGATCATTCCTTTCCAATAGAATTCATCTCTAATTTTTCTAGTAGTTTCAACTATACCTCGATGCCCTGAAAGAGGTTCATCATGATATGTTTTCAGAATGTTAGGAATTTCTTCAGGCTTAGGATATTTTACTTTATTTTCACAAATGGTGATTTCACAATCATAGCTTTCGGCCAAATATGCGGAGATACGTAGTTGTTCATTACCGACTAGTTTACAAGTGTGATCATTTTTGAGATCGGGAACGAAAAGATGGGAAGTAGTATGGTGTCGCAGACAAGAAAGTAAAGCTTTAAAATAACTTTCTTGATCCCAGGGATCGAAGTGGTTGGGTCTTGTACAACAGAATATAAGGTTTTGTTTTTCATTGGAAATAAGAAGATTTGCATCGTATAGATTCTTGATTTTCTCTATATAAAGCTCTACTCCGGAACATAGGCCTAAGGCTTCCTTTTCTATACCGTTTTGATCTGAGATATTGCAAGATGTAGGGATGAAGACATTTTTATGTCTGGGATCTAGTAACCGATCAGGTGAGATTTTAACTTTAGAAGATTCGAAGCATCTGCGCTCTATTCTATCTAAAGCAGTAAAGTGTTCGAAATTCAGTTGGAGATAATCATTTGAAGGGGATTGTTGAAGAGAATTAGGAGATGAGTCGGTCATGTTAGCTGTATTAGTGTTCATAACTGGTGGACGAGAAAGATCATCAGCGTTAGTGTTAGATCTACCTGATTTATGTTTCATCTCATAGTCATATTCTTCAAGTTTCAATCTCCAACGGACTAGTCGACTACCTGGATCTTTAACATTCATGAGCCATATAAGAGGTTTGTGGTCAGTTAGTATTTTGAATCTTCGACCAAAGAGATAAGGTCGAAAATGCTTCACTGCCCATACTATGGCTAGTAATTCGCGCTCGATAGTGGAATAATTCGATTCAGCTTTGTTCAATGTTCGTGAAGCGTATGCTATTGGTAAGTCTTTGCCGACTTCACCTTGAGAGAGTATTGCACCAATCGCGTATTTTGAAGCATCGGTTGTTAAATTGAACTCTTTGCTAAAGTCGGGATATTGCAAGATGGGTGTCGTTGTAAGGATGTCTTTACAGTTTTCAAAAGCACGTTGCTGTTCTTCACCCCAAACGAATGGGACGTCCTTTTTAAGAAGACCCGTCATTGGTTTAGTGAGCTTACTAAAGTTTGGAATAAATCTGCGATAGTAACCTGCAAGACCTAGGAATGACTTTATGTCTTTGCATGATTTAGGAACTGGAAATTCTCGAACAGCTGTTACTTTTTCAGGATTAGGTTTGACACCTTCGCTAGAAATAATGTGACCGAGATAGGCTACCTCTTTTCTCATGAATTCGCATTTGTCGGGCTGAATCTTCAGACCATGTTCTCTAAGGCGATTGAAGACTTCCGTGAGTTTTTGTTCATGCTCTTGGAGACTTGAAGCAAAAATAACAATGTCGTCAAGATAGACGAAACACCGTTCTCCTTGCAATCCATGGAGAACATTATCCATGGCACGTTGGAATGTAGCTGGTGCATTTTTAAGGCCAAATGGCATTCTTAAAAATTCGTAATGACCATAAGGTGTGTTAAAGGCCGTCTTAGGTACATCCTTAGGGTTCATTTCTATTTGGTGAAAACCTGAAGCTAGATCTAGTGTCGTGAAATATACTGAGTGACCAAGTTTGTCTAAAATGTCAGTTATGTTAGGTAAGGGGTAGCTATCACCTATTGTGACGTCGTTTAATTTGCGATAGTCGATAACGACTCGCCATTTCTGTTTTCCTGACGCATCTAATTTTTTTGGTACCACCCAAATAGGACTACTCCAGGGAGAGGTACTGGGTTGAATTATGTTTTGATCCAACATTTTTTGAACTTGTGCTTTGACTTCTTGCTGGTGTATAAAAGGAAATCTATACGTTTTCGTATGAATCGGCGTCTCTGAGGTTGTAGGAATCGAATGTTTTGTGTGGTTTGTAAATGTCAGAGGCTCGCCTTCGGAATAGAATATGTCAGAAAACTCATTTATGATTTTGTGAAGAGAGTCTTTTTCTTCAACATTCATATGGTCTAAACGGATAAGTTTATGAATTGTGTTAATTTTAAGACCTGAGTTAGTGGATTTTGATAAATGAATCGAGTGTTCAAGGTGTGTTTCATCTGTCACCAGTTGTGTCGCATTGATTTTAGGAATTGGTAATACTTTATCAGTATGATTTGAGTTAACACAAGTGATTAGGAATTTGTTGTTTTTAACCGCGACTAATGCATTGGGGATGGTGATCCCGTCACTGATCTGTTGTTTTTCAATAATCGCACATCCATCTCGAATGTCTTCAGTGTAACACATTATGACAGTTTCTGAGCGTTGGTTTACGAGCTGTTCGTCTTCGTTACTGAAAGTTTCTTTTTCACCGATATGGAAAAGTTTATACGTTCGATCACGAATTCTCATGGATTTTGACTGGACATAGATATTAGCATTGAATTTGGACATGAAATCGTTACCTAAAATACCATCGACTTGAATATTAAGGTTGGCTACATGGAATTTGAATTTAGGAAAATTGTCCAAGGATATCTGAGCTATGCCGAAGCTCTGAATGGAAGATTGACTGCCTGAAATACCTACGATTGATACAATGTTCGATACATCTAGAGGTGCTGTTCCTATTTTTGCCATATTTATAACAGAAATAGCAGCTCCCGTATCAACAAGCAGTACAACTGGTTTTCCTTGGATGTGGAATTGGCAATGCAAGAGATTTTCTGGAGGCACGTTAAGCGAGGATATAGTGATGGATTCAGGGGATTTAGTATTTTTTGATTTAGATTTGGGTTTCGATTTTGATTTAGAGTTAAATTTGAAATTTGATTTTGGTTTTGCATTGGATTTTGTGGGTTTTGCGGAATTTGGCTTTATATTTGTTTCGAGATTCAAACTATCATTTGGTCGAATTAGATTTAGGATTTCAGTTTGAGTGCTGGCATCACAATATTGTCTCCGATAGACTGGTCTGTGTTGTGGTGCCATTGCATGACCCTCACTGTGCTGAAACATTGTCACTTGTCCCCGATGGACTGAATGAAGTGACGAATTATTCATAGTAGCTAGGGTTGGTTCAGGCTTTAGCATCCTATCCGGATTGCCTCTGTCTCGACATCCATGTTTTGGCTCGAGCAGGGGTTCGACATCAGTGTCTGGGCATTGGAGTAATAAGCTAAAGCGGTTTCCGAAGGCATGCCCATGTTTTCGGCCGCCTGTGAGTTTAAATTATTTACTCTAGTTGAAGGTGCGGGACGTTGTTGCGACACTTGTTGTACATTGTTAGGGTTTTGTCTGAGACTGTTATTATATGCACGTTTACGGCATTCCGAGATCAAATGTCCCAGTTTTTTACAATAGTTACAAACTTTGGAACTATTTCGAGACTGTTGTATGATCGAGTTTTGATTTTGTCTAGGTTCGCTAGCACGTATGTTGATTGAGCGCGAGACGTTATTTCTATATAGTGCTTGCCTAGCATAGTTCATGTTACGGATTTTTTCTTCTTGAATAGCAAAGTTTCCAGCATCAGTAAGAGAAGTTATCGATTGAACCCGCAGCATGACCCCTATGTCGGAGTTTAATCCGTTGACAAAAACGTTAAGCGCTGTTTCCTCAGTGGTAGCTACGCGACCCCGTAACGTGTCGTCGTGTATTTCGGTAGACAGTTTTTCTACGAGTTTACTCCTACATGTATTAACTCTATGAAAGTAATCGGTGATAGATTCGCTCGGTTTTTGAAATAACGACTGGAGCTCTAATTGAAGGTGACCGATAGTTTTAGTTTGAGAATACTTTTGAATCAAAAAAGCTTTTAAATCTGACCATTGGGAAAATTGATTTATGTGGACGTCTGACGAACCTGGCCCTGTGATTTTGTTTAGTGTGTAAGTCAGGAGTATATGCTCCTGAGCTGCTGACGCGAGTTTAAACGCGGAATCGCATGATCGAATGAATCGATAAACTTGTGAGCCGTTTGTGGTATCAAATTCAGGTACCATAACCAGAAGCGTCTTGAAATCGACTTCCATGGTAGCGGTTTCTACTTTTAGGGATTTGGAATCAACAGACATAATGGTATAAGCAATTTAAGAGGTTCCGTTGTATGTTATGATGTATGAATGATCTAGTATTTTAAGGCAGGGGTAGGGTATTTGAGGTTAGGGATTGAGATTTTAGGTTTTCTAAGGAATCTGAGCGTATAAAACTATGCCACTTACCACAGTAACACAATATAAATGCGGATGCACATATTGCTCGGTTCGGCAGGGAAGATTAAAACCCTTCAGGTACCGTTTCACGCTGTACGTAGAAACGTAAAAACGTTATCCCCGTCTTGATGCGAGTCTTGTGTGTCCTACCGGCTGCGCCAAATGTTACGTAGTAAATAGCACGATCACTTTGAAAGTAACTTTATTAAATTGAAACTTATAAAAATGTGATAATATAGAGATGTGTCGAGATAGAATTACGAAATAGAACTGAACTGTTTCTTCTAAACACAAGGTTTTAAATACTAAAAGAGTCGTGGGATAATTATACATAATTAAATTAAGGGTTGGAAGTTAACAGTGGAAAAATACATGTAAACAAAAACAAGGTCCCTAAGACTAATGGGTTGTGTACGATACAATTAAGAAAAGACCCTGTTTACCTAATTAACTAAATATCTTAGCATAAGGAAGTACTACTACTTATTCTATTAACTTAATATTATACATATGAAGGGAGCTATGTAACAATCTACAATTATTTAGAACATTTTATGGTTCTATCTTTTATAGTTTAGGCAGCGTACGCAAAATAAGTAACTTTTCTGGTTGATTTTTTACACCTTGTGTCTGAAAAACCCAAATATTTTACGGAACGCTATTTTTTTCCAAAATAAAATATAGCCTATGTTACTCAGTGATAATGTAGCTTTCTAATGAAAAAAGAATTATTAAAATCGGTCCAGTACTTTTTGAGTTTATTCATAACATACAAAAATACAAAAATACAAATCTTTCCTCTTTATAATATTAGTGTAGATAATAATGTTTGTTTATAAATAAAAAAGCATGATCTATGCAACGATAATTAGAAAAAATAAATTAAAAACAAAATGTTGCACACGAGTTTTGGAATATTTACGTTAAATACTGTTTTATATAACTTTGTACCTAATTATACGCCAAAATAATTCCTATTATATAGTTACAGCTTCGCAAGAAAAATGGTAATGGTAAGGTAGGTAACTTCTCGTAAGGATTTTTTTAGTCTTGGTGTTCTCTTGAGAATTTAATAAAAAAAAATTGAGTAGGTATGTGATGTAAAGCAGAGCAACCGTGAATTTGAAATTGTAATGGGAAATTTTCATTTGACAATCAAACACCGCCTTCTGTGCTGTAGGTTGTGAGTTCGATCTCCACCGAGGACAAACATTTGTGTGATCAACATTGATGTTTGTTCGCTGTCTGGGTGTTTTTTATTGTAGGTATTATAAGTATGTATGTTTTTACAAAAAAACGTATAGTATTCTATCAGTCAATCTGGTTTCCATTAGAGGTACAAGCTATGTTTAGTTTGGGACTAGATAAAGTTGTGTAAAAAAATGTCCACAAAAATAGATATGAAATGCTGTAGGTAGGTATCTAGATATTTTTTAACTTGAACTTAAGAGTTCGGATTAAGTTAAAATGATTATTAAAGTAGGTACCTACCTACCATGAAGTACTTCATTCCCATTGCTCCTTCGGTTATGTGGACGATCTGTGCCCATTATGGGGTAGGCACATAATTATGATGATGACGTAAAGGACCTACCTCATGTACTTACTTGTTTCACTAGCGTAATTGAGTTAGAGTACCTACCTGAGAAGATTAGGTTAGGACCTACACAAACAAGTCCTACAACCTAGGTAGATATAAAGAATGAACTGTTTTTTGGGGAATTTTCAACGGAATTATGTGGATTTCATTTTTAATCATGTAGGTACTTATCACATATCACATCGTATATCACTACCATAGTCTTAACAGATAAACTAGGTAGGTAGATAGATACATACATTATAAATAAATATACGGACGTGCAACACGAGAAAACTCAGCGCTAGCATACAATAATAACGAGCGTCGATTAAATCGGTCGATGTCTGGTGCGACGTTGCCAGCTTTACGGTCTTACAACATGGCTCCGCTCACCGCACCCGGTTTCCGTGTGAAACTCGACTGAGCAAAGCAAACTGCGCGAGTGCGCGTGTGTTTGAGGTGGTCTAACTGGCTGGTGGGCTTCGGGGCCGGGGCCACCGGGGTGAGGGGGGATTTGGGCGCCATGGCCGCGACCAAGCCAGCCGCGCTGCTGCTGCTGCTCGGCGGAATAGTTGACGATATTATATTGTATTGCGACTTACGAGGGGAAAAGAGGGCGAGGAAACACGCACTGGCTGTTTGTGATGACGTCATCTTGGGTAAAGGAGTATTTTTTTGTTTGTTAGGCTCTTTGAACGATACAACATTACTTGAAATATTATATTTATTGCATTTAGGTATTACGAGGCACGCACAACTTGGTGCTAGTGCCACGTTAAGATAATAAATAGGTAATATATATACATTAGCGTAAGTATATAGCACCCGTCACGAATTATAAGAGACATTATGTGCTATTATTGTAAAACATCGCATTGTCTACTTAAAGTAATTAAAATGTTAAAACACAAGCCGTTGAAACAGTTTCGACTGTGTGAGTGAGTCACCCACACGCACATGCACGTAAGTAAGTACCTACATACCTACACCGGTTTTAAATCTGATTGTGTAGGTAGGTAGTTTAGCTAGATAGGTATAAGTAAGGTAGGTACTAGGTACGGATGGGTATGATGGGTGAAGTGAAGTCTATATGACATTTTTATAAATTCCAATAATCGTATGTAAGTAAAATGTATGCATTGCATATTGCCTTTGTAGGTAGAAGAAAAAAAGACAGGTAAGTAGAATGGAGTCCATCCATTCCTATAGTTCCATATCAATTTGCATCGAAGTGCATAACGAAATAAAAAAAAACACACGAAATAACCTTGAACTAAAAATCTTATTAAAAATGTTATATACTTACTAGCGTTTTTTGAATAAAATCGGAATGAGTTTTCAAACATGTGTCAAAATAAAATATAATTAAAATCAAAATCGCAAAAAAGTATTGATATCAGCTTGATGCAAATCACCCCCAAAATAACTTTCTACCCCTATTTAACCCCGTTATGCGATGAATTTCAATAAAATACGAAACACGTCGTCCATCAATTACTTATGTTGAATGTTTATGCAAAATTTCAAGTTGATTGGACCAAGGAATCACGTTATCCCATACAAACTATGTATATCCATATATCCCCATTTTATATTCCCTTAGGTTGAAAAAATCCCGATAAGCAAGGATTTTACGAAATTGGGTAGAATTTCGGAAAATCGGTCCTTGCTTATCGGATGTCTACGTCATAGAAAGCGTTTTAGGCTATGCGCTAATCAGTCAGTCAGTTAGTCATTCAGGGCAAAGCATTTTATTGGCAAGTATAGATAACCTAACCAGCGCTACAAGAGCTACTACTAGCAAATTCTATGTATTGGCCCTTTTTTGTCGTTAGAAAATACTTTAGTAGATTTTCATAGTGTCATTTGCACGATAAAATTTTACACCTCTTAAGAACCTAGTGGCCTTTTGAATTAATTACTATCATGAAAGTTTTTTTGTGCGATAAAACGGCGTTGTTGGATGTATTTACATGAAAGCTGCGTATATATCGGTTACCAAGAAGTTCTGGTTTTAGTAGAAGTAAAAACACTTTAAAGCAAACTGAGGTTACCATTTCATTTGCTATAATATTCATTTAAAAAGAGCATTGGGCCACTGAAACTGATAAACTAGATGTTATTGTCTAGATAAATGTTTCTAGTTACTTTTTAACTTTCTAGTTAAATGTTCTTTTTAATTATCATCAACATGGCTTTTCGGGAAAAAATGTTATACATATTCAACTACGATAGGTTTAATACCTAAGATCAATTGTAATATTGATAAAAAAAAACTGGCTCTTAAAGATAAGAAGTTGATATGCTCATTGATTATGAAAAGCGTTTAATACCGTGACTTTTCCTATTAGAAAAGCTACTGCTGTACTACTACTATTCTGTATCTATTGGAATCTAATCTATTCAAATCCTTACAATTACAAGTCGACAGCAAATTGTTTAAATTCGTGAACATCAGAGTTTTCTTAACACCTTAACTACCTGCGGCATTCCACAGGGATGAATCCTTAACCCGCTCCTATTTCTCATATACATAAAATGACATGCGTGAGGCGGGCCTTGGTAGACAAACAATGATGTTGCCAATGACATCTGCCTCTTTGATTTCGGCAACTTTATTCATATGCCAAGCGCGGTATGCCTGCAGCATGGCGCGGGTGCCATATGCAAGGTTCTGCGCTTCAGAAAAGACATCGATACGATAAATGTATGGTTTTATAAAATAAAACCGGCCAAGGGCGAGTCGGATTCGCGCACGAAGGATTCCGTACCATCTATAATAAAAACGGTAAAAAAATCACGTTTGTTGTATGAGAGCCCCTTTAAATATTTATTTTATTCTGTTTTTTAGTATTATGCTGTTATAGCGGCAACAGAAATACAACATCTGTAAAAATGTTAACGCTCTAACTATAACGGTTCATGGGATACAGCCTGGTGACAGACGGACGGACAGACAGACAAACTGACTGACTTACTTAGGGATTACTAAGACTCCGCTATCTGTCCGCTCCGCTGTGTGTAACGGAGCCCTCCCCGTTTTACCTTTTGGGTAGGGAACCCTGAAAACTGCTAACAGTCAATGTTGCAGCAGTATAACCTCGTATAATAATGATTTTTGGGGACCATTAATATAATACCTTAGCGTCCCCATGCACTCATGTATGCATTTATAATTATTATATATTACCCCCTAACCAAAACCGGAATATAAAATAGTAGAAGTTGCTGTGTTGATTTGCGATTTCTCTGAATATATATAATATTTTTTATCATTCCTCGAATGATTTTTTTTTCTTTTGCAGCTATGGCCGAGTCCAGAATGTCAAATTATTGGGGCGAACAGAAAGTGCCAGTGCGAACGTTGGCGCAACCGGTTCTAGCGGAATCTGTGCAACTGTCGCCTTCATGGATATTAAATCAGCATCCAAAGCTCATAACACCGAGCACGTTTTGGACGAACGTACGCTCACTACGGAATATTACGAGCCTGCCGCGATACCATCGACGGCGGGCGCACCTTCAGCCGGCTCCTCACCTGCGGGCTCAGGCTACTCGGGATCTTCGTCCTCCGTGAATTCCGTTCCGGCACCCTCTTCTGCTCCACGATACCATCTCTCGTAAGTACTTTTATTCAGCTTAGCACAAATGGACGAATAACGACATAATATACTCAAAGTGAATGTTAGTTCACTATAATTTGACAGCACTCGTTCACCACTTCACCCGAATACTTGACTAGGTTCTACGTTGAAGTTGCTTAATAGATAATAATAATTATCACCAATGAATTATAACTTATAATTTTTTTTCACTTGTTTATTCTGTATGGTTGATTGAATCGTCAACGTACACTAAGAATAAAGAACATTGCATTATTTTGTTATTCATCCATTTAAGTTCATGTCCTTGGTCTAGCCATCGTATCGTAGTGATATTGAAAATTGTATCAATAAAATAGTATACACAGTTAACTTAGCCCTACTAGTATACTTTGCTGCATAGCTTTGTTTCGGTGGTCATTAAAACAAACACAAACAACGTTGCCTATGTGGTAAAAGTTGTACATTAATATATCAATGAGGGTTATTAAAATGCCATATTCATTATTAGAAAATTTTAACATTTGTATGAGAATACATGTCTTTAAACCTAAAATTTTAACATTTTAAATAAACAGAGCTATGAATTTGTTAAAATTTGTTACCAGCAGACAAGAATATTCATATACCTAAAACTAAAGACTGTTAGTAGGTAATAATCTATCTATGATACGATGGTTGTAAACCGCTTTTTGGTGTTGTCTTTTAATCCTGTGATACAGCATGTTACGTACACCCATATTGGGTGCCGCCGCCGCCGCCGTATCGCAGTGAATCGTCAGACGAAACAGCAATGGATTGCAGTGATTTATTTGGATTGCAGTGTTGGATCCCATCCGAACAGTGATTATATGTGCCAGTGCAAAATTGTGCAACAGTGTCTCAAGTGAAGAGTGTAGTGATAATACTTAAGTAACTATCTAAAGCTACATTACAGTGTGGCTGGCGGCGGCCCCTAAACATTTTATATTATGCACCTTGTTATTAACTCTGTGTGTTTTTGTACTTTTAATGTTCTCGTCTTGATATGGGGCTTCTGGAACATATACAGGATATTTCATTGAGATGGGTCAGTAAGGAGAAGTCCTAAACGATACCTAAATATATATAAAAAAAATACCTAAGGGACTAGCATCATCGATTTTGATAAAAATACTAATTGCATTAAAGATTTTGAAAAAAAAATTATAGCAGGCAACGAGATTTTGAATTCAACCAGCACTTTCTAAAACAAACGTTACGTGTTTTAAATCTATAGTGTAAGATAACATAATATAAAATTTTTTTTGTACAGTTTAGCAAAGTTAATATTATGGTAAAAATAATTAAGGTTCAAAGAAGATTTCAAGATTACAAAACAAGTTGTGAATGTATTAACAAATTTACGATAGAAAATTTTATTTGAAAATCCAGAATGCGATTAAGTAGTTAATAAAAAGAGATTATTATTGTATTCGTAAAAGTGGATACTATTTTGAACACCTTAAAAAACCCATTCATTTTAACTTATTTCTTTTTATTTTTAGGGTAAGTACATCATCAAAGTTTCTAAGTCCTAGCCACCTTACTAAGATGGCAAAATGCAGATAAGAACCGAAACATAGAAAGATTTTGTATACTTAATTTTTTGTGATTTATTAAATACTGTTTATAGGTTAATCTATGCATTTATGTTATACAACTAGCAACGGTTTATGTAGTAAATAAGAATGGTTTGATCTTTAAGGTTTTGTGCAACATCATTTCTAAATCTTTACTCAGATGTAGTTTTTATTAACATCAAAGTCGGTGACACCAGTCCTTTAAAAATTTAACGGTATCTTTTACCACTTAGAATTTCCCCCTACTGTCCCATCTTCGTGTCTTTGTAAGTTATTGAGTACTTGGAGCTTCTGCAGGTCAGTACTAATTATTTTTTGGCTTGATATTAAATTTGGTGATCGTATATGGTATGGGCAATGTAGGAGCTTACGGGCTTATGTAAAAACCATAAGCCTATATACACGTACGACTGTACGTGGGTAGCGGAAATTAATATTGTTGCCAAGCGTTACCTACGTTTTAAACATCCTTGTATTATATATTTATGCTGCTTCTGTTCCGTTATTTTTAGGAATGGGTAGATAGGTTCGACCGTTATGCAACTGCATTGATAGTTTTAATGTCCAGCAGACAATTATGTTTGTCTACTTGGAATATGCGCTCCGGCGATGTGGCTGTTAGAAGTATCTACCTAAAATACCTAGTTTTTTACCTAAAATACAGTTTCAAGAGCAAAATGACATGTTTATTTCAACTTAGTTAGGAGTTACTTACTGGCTACCTACATATTGTTTTCAGGTTCCAACTTAAAATTTTTGATGTTATTTTTATTCTTGTCAAGAAACAGTTTTTAACTACGCTATACCGACTTTACTGACTAGCTTTTCGATCCGAGTTTGGTTTTTATTGAATAACTCTGTTGTTTTAGTGCCGTCAGTGGTTGATTAGTCTAAAACGTCTTTATAGTCTATATTCTTAGGTGAAGACCATCTTTTCACGATTAAGGCGCATTCAAAGTTCTTTAGTCTTTTAGTTATTTGTATTATGACAACCGATACATCTTCTTTCACAATAGCTTGTGTGAGCGTAATAGCCCCGACCTGAAATCTCGCGATGTTTTTGGAATCGACTGAGAGATAAGTCGCCAGTGCATAGAAAGTGCATATAAAAATATTGATTTCAATTTGACTTCAATTCGCATAAATAATATCCAATCTGAGCTATACTACGAAGTAATTTAAACTCATAAGAAATTGGAGCAGTGGTTTTCCAAATCATGCTATATTTATCGTATCTTCGAAACATACTTAATTTAGAATGATAGTTATTGAATTTATGAACCCGTTCATAGCTCTCAGAATCAGTAAGTTAAGGTGGCAATGTGCAGGCCATATAGTTTGTAAAACCGACAACCAGTTGGAATTGGATAAAGGTTCTCGAATGGCGACCACGAAGCGTAGGACGTTCTCCTAACCGATGAACTGACGACATTGTTAGGATCGCGGGGGTCGATGGATGAAATGGGCTCAAAATAGTTTTTCCTGAAACGTATGGGGGAAGTCTATGTCCAGGAGTGGACTTCTACAGGCTGTTGATGATGACCCTTTCATTTGACACCTCATTTCATATATTTGTAACAGCAATACTAATTTTGCCCTCTTACTTGGTACTTGGTACTTGGTGGGCGGACTGTTTCCGCAACTAGGCCGCTGGTGGGCCCTTTTTGCGTGAGTGGGTGGAGATTGCTAGGCGAGCCACCCGATGTCCTCCAGGAAAGCCAGCAGCTGGCTGATACTGGCGCAGGCTTCCCCAGGTGTGCCCGGTGTTCCGAGGTAGTGTGCACGTTGAGTTGCCACGCTACTGCACTCCAGGAGCACGTGCGCGGCTGTCTCCTCTGTGCGCATACATCCTCTGCATAAGGGACTGTCTGTGACACCTAGATTAAATAGGTGCTTGTTTAGTGAGCAATGACCCGTGACAATCCCGACTATAAGCCGCAATTTGTCACGTTTAAGGCTTAGGAGTCTACGAGAATATCTCGGATTTAATACCGGGAGAGCCTCCTTCGACTGCCTGCAGCCTTGTGTACTTGCCCAGTGTTCCTGGTGTAGCGTCGCTGTTCGATTACGGATCCATGAGCGTACCTGGCCGAATGGTATGGGTAGTAACGGCTCTGGTCCTGCTGTCTGCATTTCCGAGCCCCTTCTCGCCAGACCATCGGCTTCGTCGTTACCCCTAGATCCACTATGTCCCTTTATCCATTGTAGGGTGATGTTGTTGGACTTACATACCTCTTCCAGCAGTTGATGGCACTGTAGGGTGAGTCCTGAGTTGTGCTCGTACCTGTTCAGGGCTTGTAGTACTGCAGCGCTATCCGAGAGTATCCTGATGTTTTGACCAGTTACCTGTCTCCGTAGCACTGCACTCGCAGCCTGGATTATGCCTACACACTCTGCCTGGAAAATGGAGTTGTGTGCCCCCAGTGCTGCAGATATGTGGATGTTTAGGTCTTCCGAGAACGCGCCTGCTCCGGAACCAATGCTCATTTTCGAGCCGTCTGTGTATATTCTAAGTTCATGTGTGTCTGAGATATCACTCGGCTCTTCGTGTAACTGTGTCATGTAGCTTTTAGTGTGAATGTGTGTTTTTGGTATCCTATCATAGACTGAGAGTAAGAGAGGGTTGTCTCTCGAAAATTCATCTATGATGTTAGTGTGCTGTGCTAGTTTGTCTTGTGACCATAAATTTAAAGCCCAGAGTCTAAAGGCAGCTGCTGCTGCTTCCTGTTGCACGTGCAGGTGGAGGGGCGTTAGTCCTATTAGGGCTTCTACAGCTGCTGTAGGGGCAGTCCGCATGCATCCCGTTGTCGCTACACATGCAAGCCTTTGGAACTTTTGTAGTTTGTTTATGGTAGTTATTTGACTTGTCCGCGGCCACCAGACGATGGCACCGTAGGTGATCGATGGTCTTATCACCGTGTTGTAGAGCCATAGGGTTATTTTAGGGCTGAGACCCCATGTTTTGCCGATCATTTTACGACATTGCCAAAAAGAGATGGTGGCCTTTTTTATTTTGTTTTCTAAATGCGTTGCCCATTTTAGTTTGTTGTCCAGTGTAATACCTAGGTACTTTACCTCGTCGGAGAGTTCTAGCTTCGTACCTGATAGGTACGGGAGCTGGTAAGTGCCAAGGTTTCTTTTGTTCGTGAACATGACTAGCTGTGTTTTCTTTGGATTTACGGTCAACCCGTATTCTGTACACCATGTTTCGACCACTTTGAGCGCATTCCTCATCAGGTTGCACGCTACACTGGCGAAGTGTCCTGAGATGAGAATCGCTAGGTCGTCCGCATAGCCCACCGTAAAGAAGCGCTGGACATTTAGCTTGGTGATCAGATCGTTTGCAACCAGGTTCCATAGGAGTGGTGACAGTACCCCCCCTTGAGGGCAGCCTCTCACCACCATACCCCTGGTTTCACCCTTAGAGTCAGCACGTACCGCCCGAAGCTGTAGCATGCTTATGATCCAATCAACCAGCGTTTGTTCCACCTTGTGCTTCTGTAGCGCTGCGTTTATGCTATTAAAATTTGTTTTGTCGAAAGCACCTTCGATGTCTATGAAGGCTGCTAGACATAGTGTCTTATTTGATATGTCCCGTTCAAGCCTGCTCACCACGGCGTGCAGGGCTGATTCTGTTGATTTGCCCGCACTATATGCGTGCTGTTGCGGGTGAATGGGTGTTCTTGTGAGTATGTTGTCGCGGATGTGCCTATCGCATAGTCTCTCAAGGGTCTTAAGTAGAAACGACGTTAGGCTGATCGGTCTGTATGATTTTGCATCTGTATAGTCTGTTTTTCCCGGTTTTGGTATGAAAAGTATTCTCACCTCTCTCCATAGCAGTGGGACGTATCTGAACGCCAAACAGGCCCTTAGGATGTTAGTTAGAGCTCCTGTTAGGTGTGATCTGCCCCACTGCAAAAATGCCGGGAAAATGCCATCCATACCTGGTGACTTGTACGGTTGGAATGTGCTAATAGCCCAGTTCAGTTTTTCCCCTGTTACCACTGTGTGGGCGACTGTCCAGTCCCTTTCAGTTGGCATCGCTGGGTTCGGAGCTTGCCAGTTGATTTCATTGTCAATCCTACAACCCGGGAAGTGTGTCTTAAGTAGAAGCTCATTTGTTTCAGCTGTTGTTTTAGTGTATGTGTTGTCCGTTTTCTTAAGCGTACCTATCTCACGATTCGGGTCTGCTGCCAAGATCTTCCGGATTCTATTTGCCTTACTATTTGATTCAATGTTTGTGCAAAAGCTTTTCCACCTACGACGACCGCTGCGCCGAATGCATTTTTTGTATTCAGCCTGGGCCTTCTTGTACTCGTCCCAGTCCTCGTCGGCGTAGGTGTTCATCGCCCTGTTGAATAGTTTGCGTACCTTACCTTTTAGCTTCTCCAGTTCCCTGCTCCAGCCTTTCTTGCCTGCATCTCCTTGTCGGGGGGCAATCAGCGGGCATGCGACTTCGAAACTCTGTGTAAGGATGTCGGTAATATGTGTAACTGCGTCATCTATTGATGTGGTGTTTGTGATGTTTACTCCCTTCTCCGCAGTCTCCCGTAGGTGCTGTTGTAGTGAGTCTGCAAACTTTACCTTGTCGGTTCTGCGTGGGTTACGGGAGGGTGTTGCAGCTGGGTAGCATAATGTTAATTCGTATCTTATCCATTTGTGGTCCGAGCAGGAGGATTCGTCTGAGACCCTCCAGTTCTGCACGATGTTCATACAGTTATCAGTTACCAGTGTGAGATCGATGATGGTGCGGCATCGCTTGGTAACGAAGGTTGGCTCTGCACCCTTGTTTGCTATGGAGAGGGTAGTAGTAAGTAAAAAGTTTACCAGATCATCTCCTCTACTGTTTGCTGCCGGCATACCCCATAAGGGGTGGTGCGCATTTGCGTCTGCTGAGATTATGAGTTTAATATTGTTTTGATCACAGTGTCTTACCAAGTCCGAGACATCTTTGGTGGGCATTTCTTCGTCAGCAGGCATGTATGCTGACGCAAGAATGATGTCTATTTCCTCCCCCCCGATTTCGCCCTGGATTCTGGCTGTCGCCAGGTCCCTGAAACAGAACTCGTTGAGGGGCACTGCTGTTATGTTTCGCGGCACATAGATACATGCGCGCGGTTTGATGCTAGTCGTGTCATATATCAACTTACCCTCCATATTGTTAAGACCACACACACGCCCGGCCCTGATCCACGGCTCCTGGATCAAGGCGATGGTCTTCTTGTTACTTGCCTCCAGCACTCTGCGTAGGTTAGCCGTTGCAGTGAGGCTGTGCTGGAGGTTGCCTTGGATGACGTTACAACAAGGAGTCGGGGTCACCAACATCCTGGTTTCCCTCCTCCTCGTCCGATGAGTCCAGTAGCTCCTGCATCTCCACACACATCTCCTCCAACGGCTTAGAGCACGACGGTTTGGGTGATGAGTGAGTCGGTGCGGCTGTCGTTACGGTACTTGGGCCAACCGCGGGAGCTTCTGGTGTACTCGTTCCTGCTCGTGTCTGCTCTTCTATCTGCTGTGCTGGAGTGGCTGTGGGTGCTGCGGCCGGCGGTGTATCCTGAAGGGATCCGTCCGCTCCATAAAAGCGGACGTACACGTTCCCCAGGTTATGAGCCAGCCTGCGGCCTCTCCTCATGACCTCGGGAACCAAGCCTTCCGGAATACCCACAGCCACGAAGAGGATGTCGTTCTCCTGTAGGGTATGATTGTAAACCGTCCACGTATTAACCTCCGCCCATCTGTTCTGACTAGCTAACACAAGACTGGTGTCCTCCAGAGTGTTCGTACACTCTGGGATAAAGAGAGCTGCCCGGATCTTCCGAGTCAGCTCACTTTGTGGGATGACCTTCAGCTTAGGGCATGTCTCTGACGGCAGTTGCTCTATTGCAGCAGTGAGCCACCCCAGCGAAGGCTCGTCCTCACACCACAGCTTCAGGGCTCCCTCAGTAATGAGTGGCCTACCCTGGAACCGCGGCGAGAAGTCGATACTGGGGTTCTTAATGTCCTCCAGTATGCGACGCTCCAGGTATCGTTTTACCAGGGTGGCTTGCTCTTCTGTCGACTGCTGGTTATCGGCCCTTACTACCGCCACCTGCAGGTTGCTCTGCGCTATCTCTGCGTAGCTTGATGTAGTACGACGCGTGCTTTCTACTCTCTGCTTTTTGTGCCCCCCCCTCGGTGATATAGTGTCATCGGGCCGAGTGCGCTTGCTCGGCTCATTGTGTGGTGGGGCGAGTGCTGCTTTTGCGATCGCTATCTTCGCGCGCTTCTGTCTGTTTTTTCTGTTTGCATGTTTCCGCGCCTTACCCTTGCCAGTGCCACCTTCAGCGGTAATCTGCGGTAAGCCCGAAGGCCTCGCCGTCGGTGCGTCTGTATCGGGGTTAGACACTTCCGATGCTCTAGCTTGTCGTCGCTGTTTGAAGAAAAAGCCAGGACCGGGGCCTCTTGAAGCAGGTGCACAGGTGCTCGATGCCGCCTGCTTTGCCCCCTTGTGTCCTGGTTGATGCATGTCTGCGAGTCTATCATCCTTCCTCCCCGGTACCGGTGAGGGCCCCACAGGAGGTCGGACGCTGGTACTCGGGGTTGCGGCCGATGACCGTTCCCCCTTCCCGACTCTTTTGTCTCTGATTTTTTTGCCTTTAGATTGAACAATCTTCCAGGCAGCAGTGTTGGATTGCGGGACCGCGAAAGCCGCCGCCAAATCCTTCACCGCCTCCCCTGTAGAGGGGGATGCATTGTGGTCAATTTTATCTTTGGATGCCATTCTGCTACTTGTCTTCTATTTTCATCTTACCGGCTCCCCACCCTCCATGGAGTCCGCACCTGGGGATGTACTAAGTACACCAGGGTTACCGGTGAGATATAGAAGGGTTGGTTGAGTTGTCCACGAGTCCGCGCGGCACCACCTGAGCGGGCGTCAACCACTGATCGCCCCGTCTCGGCGTGCACCGTCGACTGTGAACCCCATCAACCCCCCCCTCTAGCCTTCGTCAGCTTGCGCTGGCCGAAATGCTGGTTGACCCCCGGTTGGCTCTACCGAGGGCTCCCCGTTTTGGGTGAAGGTTCTTATAGACCGAAGAGACGTGTTACGCAAGAGTCTGTCTGTACGCTCAGACTCCAGGCCTATTCCTCCTCCCTCACGGGCCCCCTACGCACAGCATTGGTGACGTAGGTGGTCCACCCCCACCTGACAGTCTCTTTTTTTTTGGATGGCAGGCCCACGGAACTGGACCACATTGTCCCGTAGCGGATAGTGGATGGGATGGGTATGTTGGACAAGGTTGGGATTGCGGGAGCTGGGTCTATGTGATGGAAGGGGAGGGGGGGGGGGGAGGGGGAGGGGTGAGGGAGCGATGCCTAACAGTACAATGTAGCATTGGCCTGCCGCGCATCGCATTCCCCTTGGGCCATCCCTACTTTTCCCAGGCTTTGGACTGGCACCATGGAGTTGCTGTTATATACAACAACCCATGGAGGCGAGGTAATTTTGCCCTCTCAATCCAACCATATCCGGCCATATCTTAACCACCTTATCTGATTTTTGGTTCCCAGCAAATTTCTCAATAGCTACCTACTAGACCTACCAAATTTCGAATGTTTTCCCCTGCGTCACTTTGCCACCGCGTCGCTCATGAATAACTACTGTTATGCTAATTTAATATTATGATAATTATTGCCTCAGCGTCGCTAATAGCAAAAGTACGAATTTGACGAATAAAATCACAGTAAATACAGCTATTTATTACAATCTAACATTACAAAAGAACATAGAATATTTTTATTACCTATAAACTTATAAATAAAGTAGCATTCATAAACAAAACAATGTGTAAATATTTTTTTCAAAATTAACTTCTCTGTATATTTTTCTGTAAATAAAGTACCCTAATATACTTCTTCTTTTCAATATTATAATCACTTCTCAATATTATAATCACGGATAATAATTAAATAGTCCCGATTTACCCTTTGGGTACGGAACCCTAAAAAACTACGAAAAATTAACAACAGGACGCTAAAACTGTAAATTGTGTATCACAATAATAAACACTAAGAAGAGCCAAGAGCCAAAAGGTAAATTGCAGTTTTGTAGATTTGGAAAAGGCCTTTGATAAAGTGATGAGAAATGAACTCGGTCGGTGCTTTCCACGTATGGGGTGAGCGGCAACCTGGTGCAGGCTCTGAAATCTCTACTATGAGGATTCCAATCCTTACGTTAGGATTAATGGGTAATATACACTGTTTGGTTTAGCGTCGATAAAGGTGTTAGACAGGGATGTAAAGCGTCATCATGATTGTTTAATTTATTCATGGATAGTTGTTTGCAAGATTTGAAAGATAGTGAATATAGGCTGAGAATGAACGAGTTGCTCATCAAATGTCTTCTTCTAATGAAAACTTGCGTCTTCGGCAGATGAGTTTCAGGAGATGGTAACAATTATAGGTACATTGAGCTTTTGAGAGCAAAGGAATGAAAGTAAATGTGAATAAGACGAAAGTTATAGTATTTGAAAGAGATGCATGTGTAACAGCATGTAATATTTTGATTGGTGGAGAAAAAGTTGAACAATCGAATGAATTTGTATATTTAGGGACTTTGTTTACGAGAGATGGAAAGAATGAAGATTATATTGAAAGAAGAGTGACTGCTGGAAATAGAGTGAATGGGGCCGTACACATCTTTATGAGCAGTCTAAAGTTGTCTCAAAAGGCACGACTGGCTGTACATGGAGGAGTGTTAATAGTGCCGACCCTTATGTATGATAGTGAAAGTTGGGTACGGCAGAAAAAACATCAAAGTAAAATGAATGCAGTAGAAATGAGAGCGTTGCGTAGTGTGTGTAGTGTGAACTTGAGTAGGAACAGTGTGATAAGAAACGAATGTGGAGTGAAAAAAACATGGAAAAAAGAGATGCTGAGGTGGTTTGGGATGAAAGAAGATTGACTAAACAGATGCATAAGCGAGTGTGAATGGGGCTGTTGGGAGGGGAAGACCTCGGCGTACGTATCTCAATCAGATAGAAGACGTTTTAGAGAAAGGCCAGGTTAAGAGTACCCTAAACCGACGAGCATGTATGAAGAATGTTATGCGACCGAATGAAGCAAAAAAGGTTTTTCAGGATCGTTGCAAGTGGAAATCCGTGGTCTCTGCCTAGGCCTATGGGAACCAGGCGTTATATTATGTATATATGTGGGCATTTCTCTGTAAGTTCGTACAGTCGCATACAAATGCTGTCCTAGCAATTTTTTTTAACATTTGCCGAAAAATCATGTTCTATTTCGAAGAAAATTACTTAATTTCGAACTACTATTTTAGTTAGATAAGGAGGCCCACTGATACGTATTTTGCGAGTAATTGGCGATTTTCCAAAAAAATCATGACATGTTTGGGTAATCAGGGGACTGTTGTACTAAGGAAAAACCCATTTTATAATAATCAATCATTTATTGAACACTTATATTACACGGGTATTTATCGCGTATTACCTTTTTTATTTATTTTCCCGACATTTCGACTATGTTATATTGCAATAGTCGTGGTCGCGGGCAGACTGGAGCATTGAACTTGAGATCTACCGTCACTGAGAAACGGTGGCAGTATCAACAACTACCCTCACTTGATCTTCTGTATCCATATTGTCAGTGTTCACACTATGAAATGAAATGAAATTTATTTATTTGCTGGAAATGTGGTACATGGAGAACTTATATAACTAGCTTATTAGGCCCACACATTTCGCTAGAAGCCCAGCATGCAAAAATTAAATGTCTACTTATAACTTCATTATTCAACTAATTTTAAACACACAGCACTAATAGTATCTACGCACCGTGATGGAACATCGCGACGCACACACCTATCAATGACGGGGTTCCACGAAAATGAAAGTTGGAATCCGTCTTCACGATTGAAATTAGGATACTTCTTAATTTCACTAGGTGCTCTGCTATCGCCGATTTTGTTACCTGGCGGTTTTAACTGCAGCAATGTGCTTTTTCACACGCTCGGCTATTGTGCGTTTTGTTTGACCGATGTAAGCGCGGCCACAACTGCAGTCTACTTTATACACACCAGGAATTTGCAGAGGGGCACTGTCTTTTGGGGTACGCAGTAGTTTCGCCATTTTGTCAGAGGAGTATAAATCGACTTAATAGAGTACTTTTTTAATACGTTTCCTATTTTGTCCATTATCCCCTTCACATAATATGGTAGGAACGCAGGTTGTCTGCTAACACCAACTGGTTTTTCTCTACTCGTGCAACTTTGATTACTTCTTCTCATACATCCATATCCATTGCGTTGAAGAACTTCCTCAACATGCGCTAACTCCCCGTTTAGGTGTTCAGGGTCACAGAGGTTGTATGCTCTGTTCGTCAGAGACGAAACAACAGATTGTAAGTGTAGAGGGTGGTGGTGTGAAGTAGCATTTAAGTACCTATCTGTGTGTGTCGGTTTTCTATAGACAGTGTGCCAGGGAACCATCCGTCTTCACCATAACTTTGACATCCAGAAAAGCTAGCATTCTTTCATCCTCAATTTCATTAGTAAACTTGATTTTAGGATGAAAAAATAACTTCTCCTTTTCTCTCATTCTCTCTTTTGAGGTAATTTTTTCTTTGGTATCGTAGTCGCTCTGCTTTTCTATTTTTCTGTAGTAATTTTCTCGGGATAAGTGTGTGTTCGATCAGCCTGTGTAAAATAATTTAAGTTTATAAAGGAAAATATAATGCGAAGCAATGATATTTTGATGATTCTTACATTAATAAAACAGACTAGAAGATAAATTTACACAAACAACACATAAAAACAATAACCAATACGCATAATACACAGTCCCCTGTTGTGTAAAACAGTCCCCTACTGAATTTTCAGGCAGAGGACTGCTGCCAGGGGACTGTATTTCGGTTAAATTCCACAATGTTTACAAATCTAATGTAAAATCGTTTTTTAAGAACCTACCGATCAATTGAGACAAAAAATAAAATAATAAATTATATATAGGTATAATTAAAGTAATTAACATAATTATTATTACTTACCAGAGGACTGTGTGTGGTAGGGGTCCAAAACGCAAGTTTACCTCAAAATGACGCTCTGACACTAAAAAAAATGGCGTCTCGCCGCTGCATTCGACAAGGTTGTCAACTTTACAATAATTGCGTTTTGTTTCACTCAAAAAAACATTTGTAAACAATATAGTTTTTATTTATTGATGATTCGACGACCGATGTGGCGCGGCGGGCGAGTGTCCACCTGCGACGCAGGAGGTTGCGGGTTCGATTCCCGCCTTGGGATAAATGTTTGTACGATCTGCAAATATTTATTCCGAGTGTTCTGGGTATTTTCTATGTATAACAAAAAAATATCTATCCATGTAATGTATTGTATTAAGTCTATCAGTCATCTAGTACCCATAACACAAGCTCTGCTTAGCTTGGGGCTAGATGATGCTATGTGGATTGTCCAACATTATTATTATTATTAGGGCTTTCAATTTTTGGCAGGGGACTGTATAGAAATTCTGGGGATAAAGTTAACGGCCAGTACTGACCTAATCGCTCCCGGAGCAGTTTTTTCTCTATCTTAAAATGCTATACCCTCGGTAAATAAAGGAAGTAGAAGAAAACTGAAAAGTCCGCTTGCATCTTCAAAATGTCAACTTCAAAGTGCCCGTTTCAAATGTATGATTAACGTCGTATTTACTCAATCATAAATTCACGAAATAAATTAAAAACTTAGATATAAATCGTCATCTCCTTCTAAAGTTGGTGATATATTTTTTTTTGGTTTACACCAATGGTGAGATAATTAAGAAGTAGAATTAATGCCCGTTCAATATATAAAAAAAATAAAGACTTGAATTATTTATAAATTAAATTGTATAGAATCGCGCCGTTTATGCGAGCACAAGGATAAAATTTAGTCTGCCGCTGGCTTTCGTACGGGGAACCCGTGTCGCTCGTCGCCCTGCGGACTACAAGACTGCAAATATTGCATTTTTAATTCGTGTTTCGATACTATTTTGCAAAAAGATACTTTATCTGTTTGTAATAGAGTGACTTATTGCAATTTTGCAATAGTAGAGCGACAAGGTTCCAAGGCAAATACCGTGTACGTGTTGTACACGGCTGGATAGAGTTGATACTTTTTTGTACCGACATAAAAATAAGCACGTATCTACATACTCATCATCATTAGTCTAGAAAAGTCGATACTTTTTGTATCGAAATTTTAAGTAAGTACGTAGGTATCTACCTACTGATTTGGGGGTGCTGATTACGAATATCTGGTCAGATTTGAAATTCAAAATGGCGGATACAAATCATGATACAAAAAACTGACATGGGTGTCGTTTTCTACTAATTTGGGGGTGCTGATTACGAATATCTGGTCAAATTTGAAATTCAAAATGGCGGATACAAATGATGGTACAAAAAACTGACATGGGTGTCGTTTTCCACTAATTTGGGGGTGCTGATTACGAATATCTGGTCAGATTTGAAATTCAAAATGGCGGATACAAATCATGATACAAAAAACTGACATGGGTGTCGTTTTCGACTAATTTGGGGGTGCTGATTACGAATATCTGGTCAAATTTGAAATTCAAAATGGCGGATACAAATGATGGTACAAAAAACTGACATGGGTGTCGTTTTCGACTAATTTGGGGGTGCTGATTACGAATATCTGGTCAAATTTGAAATTCAAAATGGCGGATACAAATGATGGTACAAAAAACTGACATGGGTGTCGTTTTCGACTAATTTGGGGGTGCTGATTACGAATATCTGGTCAAATTTGAAATTCAAAATGGCGGATACAAATGATGGTACAAAAAACTGACATGGGTGTCGTTTTCGACTAATTTGGGGGTGCTGATTACGAATATCTAGTCAAATTTGAAATTCAAAATGGCGGATACAAATGATGGTACAAAAAACTGACATGGGTGTCGTTTTCGACTAATTTGGGGGTGCTGATTACGAATATCTGGTCAAATTTGAAATTCAAAATGGCGGATACAAATCATGATACAAAAAACTGACATGGGTGTCGTTTTCCACTAATTTGGGGGTGCTGATTACGAATATCTGGTCAGATTTGAAATTCAAAATGGCGGATACAAATCATGATACAAAAAACTGACATGGGTGTCGTTTTCTACTGATTTGAGGGTGCTGATTACGAATATCTGGTCAAATTTTAAATTCAAAATGGCGGATACAAATCATGATACAAAAAACTGACATGGGTGTCGTTTTCCACTAATTTGGGGGTGCTGACTACGAATATCTGGTCAGATTTGAAATTTAAAATGGCGGGTTTAAATCATGGTACAAAAAACTGACATGGGGGTCTAAGGTAGTAAGATTCTATTACATCTACGAAACCTGATGGTAGTAAGTTCTTCAGTTTTAGTAATAGACCTTCATGCCAAACTTTATCGAATGCCTGTGCCACATCCAGAAAGATAGTAGAGCAGACTTTTTTTTCCTCAAATGTTTTCTCAATAACATTTGTAATCCTGTGAACTTGGTCTATCGTTGAGTGCTGTTCTCGGAATCCAAATTGGTGCTCTGGTATAAGGTTTTTACTTTCAATAAGCGGCTTCAGTCTTTTTAGTAACAATTTTACATTAATTAATTAATTTTACAATTTTACAAAATAGCTTTGACATGATAGAGAGCAAAGAAATCGGTCTGTACGATGAGGTCTCTTGTGGCGGTTTTCCTGGCTTTGCTATCATGATAACTTCAGCAACTTTCCATAAATCTGGTACACACTTTAGTCTAAGTGCTGCGTTGATAAGGGTCGTTAGTTTGACTAATGCTTTTTTCGGAAGGTTATGTAGTACTTCTCCTGAAATAAGGTCGAATCCAGGAGATTTTCTAGGGTTCTATTTTTTAAAGTCGTGAAGTTAATTTAATTTAAGTTAATTAAGTTTCAGCTACATAATTACCGAGAAAAATATAATTCCCATTATTTGTCGTATTATGATAAATAGTTTCGAAGTTATGAGGGAACAGATGAACATTCATATATACATACATAACGGTCAAAATTATAACCCTCTTTTTTACTTCACCGTAGCCAGGTCAAAATAAATGGAAGATAAATATCTAAAGCACCACAAGCTATAGCAAAATTGGGACAGCAAATTTTTTTTTTTTTTTTTTGTGGCCTCTGTCCTTTTTTCGGACAATTTTGCCAATGTCAAGTGGGTTGTATGAAATAGTTCTTAGTCAAGTCGAGTCGGTAAAAAAAGTAAAGTCGGCTGTCAAAAAGATGGCGTTTTTCTTCAAAACCAAAGGGAAACATTTTCGTTCAAATCAGGATGCCACATAACACACTTTCATTTCAATTGCTCACACTTGTGCTAAGACCTCAAGTAATGATGGTTAAAATACCACCAAAATTACCCATCAGAACTTAAAATAACACTAGAAAAACAATTAAAATGAAAATACAATGTTGCTTCCAAAGATGACAGAGAACGAATCCCGACAACTAATTTAATTTGTTAACTACCATCTATCCTTCAAGTACCAAGATTAGTTAATTTATGTATAGAGTCAACTTGTACAACGTATTTCATGAACTGCCAGCTAGATGGCGCTATTAGAACGGATCACCTATATGTATCTAACCGCGAAATATTGCAGAGGAGTGGTGGGGTAAAGAGGAACGAAACTCTCAAGGTCATTAGATCGGTATCGGCTCTTAACTAAATAACTAAACTAAATAACTAAAGACTTAACTAAATAAATATAATACGTAATGAGGCCGTCTTTTACGAAAATAATATAATTTGATCATTTTTTTTTATGAAATTAACTATAATGTATCTAGTTTCAATAATTTTTTCTTAAATCTCATTTCAAGGTGTGAATACAGTGATGGGGACAGCCAGGGGACTGTTTTATTTGGAGGTTCTATCACGTCTAGAAAAAAACTTAAAAGAGTTATGGTTCTAAAAACAATGTGCCCGTATAGTTTCTTGGCTAAAGTTTCATTAGGAGTGATTTTTTTTTAATGATTAAATTACTTTTTGAAAAATACGGTCGGGACAGCCGATTACGAGTTTACAGAGAATCGCCCATGTATGAATGTAAACACTAAAACATGTAAGTTTGAACACCTAAAACAGTTTCGGAAAATAAGTACCTACTAAAAATGACATTACTGTAAAAGATGTAGTAGATAATGACCCTGCACCATAAACAGATGTTCTAGGTTGTTCTAGGTTTATCTCAGCATTTTCAATACTTACTGCTTGCAGAGTGGGTCATCCGTGCAGAAAAACGTCGTGAGTGTTAGAACAGAGGTGGTCATTGGTATACATATTAAAAACTGTAGGTGACAATACACTATCTTGCGGTAGACCATTATTTTGACAGCGCCATCAACTTTTGTGTGAATTTGTACCTGGAATCGTCTGTTTTGAATTTGAAGTAACTAGCCTGATATTTATAAAAAATGTCTAGTCGTTTGTTATTATGTAAACTTAAAAAGTAGTAGCCTTTTATGTGCACGGTGTCGTAAGCTGCCGTTAGGCCCACCAAAAGCAAGTAGTAAAATTAAAACGACGTCTAAATGGAAAACAAAACTACATTTGGATTGACTACCGCTGATGACCGTCTGTGTTGGGTATTAGGGATAGGAGCGCAAACTGATTTCATACGTTGATAGCGTTATGTAGTAGACGCAAATTGTCAGCTTCTGCCCACTGTCTACCCTACCGTAATGTCGCAGTAGCTCCAAGTTGAGCTATGACTGTTAAAACCGCGGTCATTAATGTTTAAAGTTTTACAGAAGTGGAAAGGTACGTTTAGGGGCTTATAATTATGAACTGATGGATGGATTTCCCATTACCTGCTATTAGAATAACTTACATTACATTTGCTGCTATTACATATCTCACTTTTCTCTTATGCACCCAGTAGATGAAATGCACCAGTATTCTGGGGTCGCAACATTTTGTATAACTTTATTGAAAAACAAGCCACTTTCACCCATCCGCATTTAGAATATTCTATACTTCTACGGGTATCATACCATCTGAGGACCAATTTACTTATATTTTGGAGCTGAGACGAGAATTTGGTTGTGAAAATTGGGCCGGTCTGAAATATCGGTTTCGAAGAATACCATTTGGAGTGGCGTATTCCTGTTTCATTCCGGAGTTTCGCACCACATAATAACTAACTAATGGTTCTGTGATAACAGTAGACCTCGCTTACCTATGTAGACTTTTGAGCAAAGTTACGTTTTAGCGATTTCTCGCGTTTCCTTGGTCTTTCTTAGAAAGTCGAATCTGGTGTCTACGGGTTCGCCTCGTGCAGGCAACGAGAACTACGTGAACTGATTGATTGGTATAGCTACAGAACATTTTCCGCCTTTTCCTCCTACACATGAGTTCCTCATGAGTTATTGAAAATTTTTTAACGATCACGATTTTTGATTGAGGGTAAATAAGGAGGGAAAGGAGGGAAGTTTACTGTAACATTAATTATTGACAGATTTTAATCATATTTGAAAAAGATACTGAGGACTTCATTCTTAACAAGATATTGCGAAAAAAAACCAAAATGTCCCCCACATTTTGTTTTTTTTTTTTAAATTAAATTAAAATTTTTAATAACTCGTGAGGAACTCATGTGTAGGAGGAAAAGGCGGAAAATTTTCTGTAGCTATAACAGACAGACTGACTGACATCCGGACAAAAGCATTTTTGGCCAATCTCAAAACTAATCGCTTTGCTGACTCGATCAATTAATAATTTTAAGCAATAATTTTCCTAATTCGCTTCGCTCAGTTTTTCGATTCCTGTTTCATACCACACTTAGCAAAACAACGTCCCGTCCCTAACCTAAGGCCCGTATTTAGAGAAGGCGTCGAAAGATTTGTATTTTATCGACTACTGGCTGTGCCCGCGACTTCGTCCGCGTGAAATAGTGACTTTAAGCAGTATTTTAATTTTTTTAGGCTAATTACTTTGCAAGTAAAATACATAATTAAAATAAGCAATTTACAGTGTTTTACTGCTAGCTTATTTAAGTACATGTTTATAAACAACGTTTTATGTTTTCCCATTAGTCGTCTGTCCTCACGTGTCTGCCCGTTCGGTAGGCAGACTAGGCACACAGGCATATTTCCTCCCGACACCTCACCGTGCCGCGCCGAGCCCTGCCCCCCGGTGCGGCGGCGCAGTGCTCGTTCTGTATGGGGCGCGGCGCTTGGCAAGTTTCTTACTTGCGTTTATTCAGTTTCATATTTTGTAATGACTCCGTAAAGGTCATTACAAAATGTGCTGCTGAGCAGGCTGCAATCGCATTTCAGTACGTTTCAGGATAAGCACTATCACTTTCTAGATCATCGAAATATTGACCAAGTTGCAGTGGTTTTCAGGTGCCTCAAATATTTCAGTCCGTTTCAGGTCACTTCCTATCGATACGTGTATTCTCCTTAAAACCATTTTTCAGGCGTTTTCAGGTTGACATCCGCCATCTTGATTTTAAGAGTTAATTTTTGTTTATTGAATAGTAATAATAATAATTATGCTGGACAATCCACACAGCATTATCTAGCCCCAATATCTATACAAATAAATGAAATTGAAGTGTCTGTTTGTAATATTAAAATAATCGCTTTTTACTACATGCATATGAATGTTTATACCAGTGGTTCCCAGACCCTTTTGTTTCATAGACCACTTTCAAAATTTTGCTGGATCCCCTGCATCTACATTACTACCAATTTCTAAATCTCGGCGCGACACCGACATGGTCTGGGTTCGACTCCCAGTTCGGAACTATCCATTTTTTTCTCAATTTATTTATAAATTGTCTTAATGAGAAGGTTTAATTTAGGTATCATATTATTTAAAACTAGCGGTCCGTCCCGGCTTCGCACGGGTTTAAGTAAGGATCCCTAATTTTTTGAAAATGTAATATAAATATAGCCTATGTCACCCGGGGATAGTGTAGCTTCCCAACGGTGAAAGAATTATTCAAATCGGTCCAGTAGTTTCGGAGCCTATTCAATACAAACAAACAATGTTTTCCTCTTTATAATGAGTGCTTCCCCGTTCAACCCACAATTTTTCTACCCAATAGGTATTTTGCACCGTTCGACCCAAAACATTTGATTCAAGTTCCCCGTTCTACCCACACCTACTTATTCCTAATTTCTGTTGTTTAAATTCAAATAAATGACACAGTGAAACACTAAAGTAGAAGGGTCAGCAGACAAAAAAGTACGCACTCTTTATAATATTTGTATGATTATAATATTAGTATGATAACAAGCTAACATTTTAGTTCTTCACTATCGAAACCAAATTAATTTTCATGCACCCCTGCTTACGATTGTAGACCCCCATTTTTTGTCACGTCCAACGTAGACCCCCGTCGAGTCTCCCGTGGACCCCTGGGCGTCCACCTGGACCACTTTGGGAATGACTGGTTTATACCTACGGTATATATATATATTCCAAAATAACATTTTAAAATTTTTGTCGGTCTGTCTGTTTGTTCCGGCTAATCTCTGGAACGGCTGGACCGATTTGGACGGGACTTTCACTGGCAGATAGCTGATGTAATAAGGAGTAACTTGGCTACTTTATTTTAAAAAATTCTAAAATGTCCAATACCGCGCGCAGCGCACGCGCATGCCACCACTGCGCCGTCACATCGGGCGCCCCCCACTGCTTCTATCGCGCGGGTTCATTTTTCAGTAAAACTAATACGAAGAACTGAAAATAAAAATGCAAAAATGAAAAAACAACATTTTTGTTAAATTCCACGCGGACGAAGTCGCGGGCACAGCTAGTACTTAATACAATACATACATTACATACATAGATATTTTTTATTATGCATACCTAGAACACCAGGAATAAATATTTGCAGATCGTGCAAACATTTATCCCTAGGCGGAAATCGAACCCCCAACCCAAGCAGTTATTTTAATATTACAAACAGATACTTCAATTTTATTTATACTTTTTATCCCGAAAAAATAACGGAAACGGGAAAAAACTGCCACGCGGGCGAAACTGCGAACGACCGCTATTTTATGCCGTATTAACGCCATCTGTTGGCGACATCGAGTACTACTTCAGTTAAGATTTGTAAGTAAAAATGTTAACCGCCCAACGAAGTGGGCACGGGTCAGCTAGTATAAAATAAATCTTAAATATTTTTATTGTCATAATCCCCACCAGCCAGGATTAAATATGGTAGTGGGGAAAATGCCAACAATTTTTTGAAGATTGTCATAATCCCCACTGGTGGGGACAGCTTAGTGGGGATTATGAAAATAAACCCTTTTAAGTATCAAGTAGTACCAACTCCAGGTTCTTTTGACTGATGTCTAATAGGAGCAGTTATAGGTATATCCAAGTTTTACATCTGGCACATACCCATATTTTGACATTTGGTAGCAGTCGGTACCTATTCTACACATGACTGGTTATTATAACCCATCGCCGCTGCTAGAATACTAACTGGTTTCTTCACGATATTTTCTTTTACCGTTTAAGACCTCTGGCATTGCGCACATAATTTTTTTCGAACAGAAAAATTCATTGGTACACAACCTTAGAATCAGAAGATGGGGTTACTAGACTAGGGTGGATAATTTTTGAAATTGGAAAAGGAGGAGAATATTATATAAATGAAAGGAAAAATAAGGGCGATCTGAGGTCGGGAAGGGGAAGGGGTGAGTTTTTAAGGGTAAGAAATGGTTAATCTCGATTTCCGGCAAAACTACAAGTCTTATTAGTCTAAGATCCCGCCATACAACGACCTTCACCGAGATGTTTATTTGATGAAACGTATTTTATATTTAACTAGAGGCCACTCGCAGCTTCGCCCGCGTGGCAGTTTTTTCCCGTTCCCGTAATTTTTTCGGGATAATAAGTAGCCTATGTCCTATTCCAGATTACAATGTATATTTATTCCAATTTTTTTCCGAATCGGTCCACTGGTTAGAGCGTGAAAGAGGAACAAACATCCATCTATCCATCCATCCAAACATTCGCATTTATAATATTAGTAGGATTGAATTTGTTAATAAATATATTTCACATGGGTTGCCTAGCAAATTTCAGTCCAGGATATGATTAATTAATAATTGAAAGAAAAAAAATTTTTTTTTAGACATTTTACCGGTTTGATTATTAGACAAATTCTATTCCAATCAAAAGTATGAAGCCCATAGAATATGCAAACGTTACGTTGCCTATTCTTTTGCGGTCATAACTCTCGGGTAGCCAGGTAAATCAATACTAGCATTTCGCACCGGTCTGATACTTAATTGAATTAAAATTAAATGAAAATAAAGATAATTTCATTATGAACACGGTGGTATAGGGTTGCCTGCGAAAAATCAGTCCTGAATTCCGGTTGTCGAGTTTTGAAAAGTGAATTAGTGCTGCGAGTGAATATGTGCGACTGAGAGGTCCCTACCAACCATCCCATGCGATAGAAGAGGATACAGCATAGCAGCTGTTTGAAGTCGGAACTGAACCGGAATTCGGGACTGATTTTTCGCAGGCAACTTTTTTTTTTGTGGTCATAATAAGGTGAAAAAATAAATATTTCAAATGAAATAAATTAGTGTGTATTTGGGACATACAAAAATAAGTTTTTGAAAATGATACAAATAAAACAGCAAAAACTTGATTTTTTGAATTTTCACATAAATTTTGAGTTTATCTGAAAAAGTGTAGATACAAAAGTTGTAGATCTTTTTATTACCTACACAACTTTGCTACTTGATTTTTTTCCATAGGACTTGTAGTTTTGCCGGAAATCGAGATAAACCATTTTTTATTTATTTATTTATTTAATTATAGACGAGCAGCTATGGCTCTATTGCAGCTATTTTACCCTTAAAAACTCACCCCCTTCCCCTTCCCCTTCCCGACCTCAGATCGCCCTTAAATTATTTTTCCTTTCATTTATGTAATAATCTCCTCCTTTTCCAATGGGTTTCATCCTACTATTATTTTTTTTCACTTTTTATTATTTTTAAAGGCTTCTACTCTGGTCCATACTCTCACTAGAACACCGGTGCTCTTACTATTACTACTCTAACTTACGTTGTTATTACAAACATTTGCTTTACACATTTTACCACTTTGGAAGTGTCTCTCGCGCAAGCTATTCAGTTTAGAAAAAAAATGATACTAGAAACCACAATATCATTTTTGAACACATATCCATATGTATGAGTTTGATGAAAAAAAAATTAGAGTTTCAGTTCTAAGTATGGGGAACCCCCAAAATTTATTGTTTTTTTTATATTTTTGTGTGAAAATCTTAATGCGGTTCACAGACTACCTACATCTACTTACCAAATTTCAACATTATAGTTTCGGAAAAAAGTGGCTGTGACATATGGACGGACAGACAAACAGGCAGACATGACTCATCCATAAGGGTTCCGTTTTTTGCCATTTGGCTACGGAACCCTTAAAAGCTCTACTACTACTACTAAACCTAAAAAAGAGATTGTCGTCAATTCGTCGTTGTCAATTATATTTTACTAGCTGACCCGTGCCCACTTCGTTGGGCGGTAAACATTTTTACTTACAAATCTTACCTGAAGTTCTTAACTGAAGTAGTACTCGATGTCGCCAACAGATGGCGTTAATACGGCATAAAATAGCGGCCGTTCGCAGTTTCGCCCGCGTGTCAGTTTTTTCCCGTTCCCGTTATTTTTTCGGGATAAAAAGTAGCCTAAGTTACTTCTTGTTACATCAGCTATCTGCCAGTGAAAGTCCCGTCGAAATCGGTCCAGCCGTTCCAGAGATTACCCGGAACAAACAGACAGACAGACAGACAGTCAGACAAAAATGGAGATCGTGCCGCGGGACGATACTTCTTTTTGTCAAATATCGTGCATTCAAAGTATAAATTAAGTTTACTATATCTAGTCTAGATATAGTACCTAGATCTTTCGCTTGGCTGGTGTCGCCCCTTGAAAAATATTATCTCTATATCGCGCACAAAATACTGAGGAAACTGAGTTTTCATCGCTGGAAAATAAGTTTTCACGAAGCTTTTTTTATTTTGGGTACAATAATAATCATTCGGAGCCAAGTCTAAACTGTGGTGTGGTGGGTGAAACAAAATATCGAAGCCCATCTTATGCAACCAGCGCAACACTACTCTTGTTATAGGGCGCATTGTCAGGTGTCTTGCATACCTTTCGTCAATTTACCTCTTTTCATTAAAAGCTTCTTTTAAATACCGGAGAAAGAATATCATCAATCCAGGATTTATGGTATTCCTTAGTTATGGAGACACCTTATCTTTGTAATCTGAGTCCCACCCTTTTTATACCATTGCATAGAATCTTACTTGGACTCAGTTTCATCCTGTGTTTCTATTCAGTACGACATCCTTGTGCTCACTGCAGAGGTCAAAAAACATACGGAAATATTAGATGTTGTTTTTGTGGCAGCGCGGAATTTTTGGCACCCATCGTGAGTTGACCTTAGTTATGCCAAGATCAACATGTAAAATTTTAAAAATGGTTGTATCAGATACTACAACCATTATATTGCGAACTGTTTTTGCTTAAACCGAGCATTTTCCAACATATTTTTTTTGACTCTTGGAATAAGTTTAGGTGTCTACACTAGTGAAATTACAAGCACATGAGGCTTAACACTCTGCTGACCTCGGTAGGCGGATTTTGTTTTCGCTATACAAATACAAAAAAATCTGAATAAAATAAATATTTAAGAGGGCTCTCATTCTGCAAAGTGGCAAAAATAGGTATGATGGTAGTACTTCCTTGGTAGGAGACACATATACCATGTTAGACAATATTCAGCGAAGTAAAATTCAGCGAATAACACTGAATACAAATACGACGAAGATACAATACACTGAAAGCGATACATTATAAATTTGCCCATTCTTTACATTGATAATCTTACCTCCTCGCAAATTTCACATTTTACACCCGATACACATGTTTCATACGAAATTCGAAAAATTCGAAAGAATTAGTACTAAATCTTGTAACGCTTGTAACTTTCAAGGTAATCTGATTTTACTGTAGAATATAGGGTAACGTACCTAGATAACGGCAAGATAATTCAGTACCAAACTTAACTTCGGACGCACGTTGATAAATAGTAGACATTAAACACTTACAGCGTTTGTATGGACAACGTACCGACTCGTTTAACCTTAAGGGATGTTAGGGAGTGTTATGTATGAAATTAAATGCAAAATAACAACCTATTTCTGAATAAGCTTATTTGCAGTTATAGAAAAATTATTTTTTTACCCCAACTCTATTTCTTGTTTTACATTGTGATAAATGTTATATTAGCGAAACGTGTGAGTTAAAACATAGCGATATTCATCAAGAGATTGAACATTATTTTTAGAAAGTCTCTCATCGTAATTCAGATCTGAAAGTCCTGAGCGTATTCAATAAGGTAGCATTCTTACGCCCGAACACTCGAAAGAAAATTTAAGCTGTAAATTGAATAACGTCTTAAGTTGCAATTTTTTGACAATTTGCAATGAAAGCCTGCCAAAAATTTGACACTTAAGACGTGATTCAATTTAAGTTGTATTTGAGTTTTTGTTTTATACAACTTATTGATCGAACAAGCTGATGGCCCACCTGTTGTTAGTCGTTACCATCGCCTATAACAGAGTATTGCCTGGTAGGTCACGCTCGTTAGAAACGTACCCTACGATGCACTACTCAGCGCCCATCATTAAGGTGAGGTGTTAAGCCTCATGTGCCTGTAATTTCACCGGCACCCACACCCTTCAAACCGGAAGCAAGCTGTTTGGCGGCAGAAATAGGCATGGTGGGAGTACTTCCCCGGACAAGTCCTTCACACAGAGCTCTACTACTACTAAAAATATATAAATACAAAAGGCTTCGAGGTATTTAAACGCTTTTGTATAATTTGAAACGAAGCCCAAAAATTTAGCACAAAATTAAACTTACACATGTCTAATTAGCGAGCTGCACTCATTGAATCTGCACTGCGTAATAATATAGCTGCCGAAAGAGATTGATTGCGGTAAACAAGTTTTTTTTTCTGCCCTACGGACAGGCTGCTAACAAACGCCGGTAGGTTTTAAAGTATTATTTATTTTTTTAACGTGACGAAAATCCATCATATTATATGTAGAAGTAGTAGTATAAGATCGGTAATTAGGGTTTTATGTGAAGGGCTCGTTTGAGCAAATACTATTACAATGTTTATTTCCGACGTCAAGCAGCATTGCTGTATTCCGGTTTCAACGGTGTGGGTGCCGTTGAAACTACAGGCACATATGGCTTAACACCTGTATGGCTCAGGTTGATGGGCGCAGAGCAGTGAATAGTAAATCGCAGTTCCCTAGTGAATGTGACCAGTACGACAATAAACTATTTCTGTCGATCTAATGCTTTATTAAATGTGATGGTAACCACTTGACATCCGGTGGGCCATCTGTTTATTCCATCAGTAAGTCGTATAAAAAAAACTATTGATATACGCAGTACCTACCCACTCGTCGAATGCGTGCAACCTTCGCAGCGCGTGACGCAATTTTAGTGTCTGGCTGACTATGTAAATAACTTTACATTATGCTGAATTTAGTTAGCTAAGTGATCTTGTATGGCAAAGTCTAATTAGTGTGAATGTGGCAGATACAGGTGTCGTAGGTGAAAACACAACAGGCGAATCTGGGACAGGAGAATATTGAATTTTTGGGGAAACCAAAGATAGGATGTTGGGCAGCGTAGGGATATATTATATTATGTGGTTTGTTTTATGAAGAATACACCTTATATTTTAGGTGATATCATTGACGTCGTTGCCTTAATGCCATCTGAATTTGGATTCTCGTGAAGTAAAAAAAAACCTCTATCGATTAAATAGTGGATGGATAGCTCCTATTTCGTTGGTAACCCTAATCGCTAGCTAACGATCATTAAACATTTGCTTGTAGTAGCGACGTTTTCATCAAACACAAGTCTCGACTATCAACATACCGTGCAACATCGTTACAAAAACATCACTAAGTTAACGAAACACCGTATTCATAGTCTTAGTCGTTCAGAAATTTTAAGAAAAATATGTAGTTTGTAAAAAAGAGTATGAAATTAAAATTATTCACTTACTTGTATATTGATACGCGCGTAAGTACCCACACAAACCAAATGCAGTTATAGAGTAGTAAATAAGCTAAAACTGTACTGAGAATTAAATTTTGATTAATTAAATAATTTAAAAAAAACTTAAATAACATAAGTATTCTATGTAGAACTTAAGTATTTTTAAACGTCTTTTTAGGGTTCCGTAGCCAAATGACAAAAAACGGAACCCTTATGGATTCGTCATGTCTGTCTGTCTGTCCATATGTCACAGCCACTTTATTCCGAAACCATAAGAATTATAATGTTGAAACTTGATAAGTAGATGTATTCTGTGAACCGCATTAAGATTTTCACACAAAAATAGAGAAAATAACAATAAATTTTGGGGGTTCCCCATACTTTGGGGTTGACGACCAATGTGGCGCGGCGATCGAATGTCTGCCTGCGACGCGGGGGATTGCAGGTTCGATTCCCGCCTCGGGATAAATGTTTGTACGATCTGCAAATTTTTTTTCTGGGTGTTCTGGGTATTTTCTATGTATAATAAAAAATATCTATGTTCGTAATCTATTGTATTAAGTATATCAGTCATCTAGTACCCATAATACAAGCTCTACTTAGCTTGGGGCTTGATGATGCTATGTGGATTTTCCAACATTATTATTATTATTATACTTCACAGGACTGAAACACAAAAAAAATTTTTTATCAAACCCATCCGTGTGGGATATCTATGGATAGGTCTTCAAAAATGATATTGAGGTTTCCAATATAATTTTTTTCTAAACTGAATGGTTTGCGCGAGAGACACTTCCAAAGTGGTAAAATGTGTGTAACCCCCTGTAACTGTAACTTCTAAAATAAGATAATGATAATACTAAAAAAAATATATGAAAACTTCCACCGAAAATTAGTTTAAACGAGATCTAGTAAGTAGTTTTTTTTTAATATGTCATAAATCGTATACCGCAATTTACCTTTCATTATTATAAATAATTTTATGGAACCCTTCGTGCGCGAGTCCGACTCGCACTTGGCCGGTTTTTTTAATTAGCCCTTTCGTTTGAAGTAATGATAATTCTTTTCATTTAAAGTAACTCATAGGTTTTATGTCTTTGGAAAGATTTTGGAAATTTACCTGACTTCTCACTGCTTGCCTTTATCTTATTATTTCTGCTCAATCATCACCAGATTTAAAGCTAAATAAGCTTCCGCCATTGTTTCGCGTGCAAAATACTTCAAGACTGCATAACCGAATACTTCTTCACGTTTCTTTTCACCAAACACTTTCGACTTATTTTAGAACTTTTACCATGCATAACTCCTTAGTATTGTTATTATTGTACATAAAACCTTTTTATTAAAACTCCATACTACTATATCTACATATAAATAAAATTAAAGTGTTTGTTATATAAAAATAACCGGTTTTTACGTCATGCATATGAATGTATATACGGTACATATACCAAAATAACATTTTTTACAATTTTTGCCGTCTGTTTGTTCCGGCTAATCTCTGGGACAGCTAGACTGATTTTGACGGGACTTGCACTGGCAGTTAGCCGATTTAATAAGAAGTAACTTAGGCTACTTCTATTTTAGAATAATTCAAATTGGGCAAGTACTGTCCAATACCGCGCGCAGCCCACGCGCATGCCACCACTGCGCCGTCACGTCGGGCCTCCCACGGGCTTCTCTTACCAAAAAATGAAATAACTTTTTTGTTAAATTCCACGCGGACGAAGTCGCGGGCATAGCTAGTTGACAGATAAAATAGTTAAGTTGACAGTTGCTGTCGTTACCATTCCGACAAACATCGATAATATAGATTGTAGAGACTACCAAACATTGTTGCTAAGCGATCGCTATTATTTATCGTTCGATTTTTGAATTTAACGATCGCTAACTGGGTATGTCGAAATTGCAGTCCCTGGCTTCATGTTGCTATACCCTATTCAGGGTTCATGTGATACATACTGCACATCAGAACAATGTTTGTATCCAAACTAAACCATGTGAAAGCAATAAATGTATTGAGTATTGGATAATTTTGGGGAAAATGCCTACTCTTTAAAAGTTAGCCTCTGACCTAGCATTTTTTATTACGGATTTTTAGAGATACTGAGCACAAATACACGTTAGTCACATTATACTTCCTCGACTAAATTTCATGTTTTAGATAGTTCTAGTTAGCACGAAGTAGGCTAATTGTACTAATTAAAGAAACTAATTTGATTGAATAATACAATATATTTAATAACAAAGATAATTAGAGCTGAATACAAATACTTGTATGCAACGGTCTTGCAAGCGATCTAAAGATCAAAACACTAGCTGCATTGCCACGCTCAATGCCAATGCTTTTATAATAATGAATAATTCAATCTCTACATGGAGATTTTGGAATGTGACGTGTGCTAGCTATACCCACTAACTACGCTTTTGTCATGCACCACGCGGAGTACTAAAATTACGTTGTTTTACTCTAGAAGTTCGTATTTTATGCTCATATTTACGATATCAAGAAAGCTGGAAAAGCACACGCCAAAATCTCCATGTAGTGATTTCATTGTTTAATGCCGTCGTAAATGCTAAATAAATAACTACAAAGTGAATGAAGATACTAAATAAAAACAACATGCTTACAAGCTTAGTATGATTTTTTAATGTTATTAAATAATATTCGGTATTTCCGTTAATCACAAAGATTTAATATTATCCCAAAAGTTACACCCCCGAGTGGGACTTGAACCCACGATCCTTTTCTTGATACGAGATGCGCTAGCCATCTTTTAGGATAATACAAGTATAAAATCTTTGTGAATTCTTATGTGCACGTAAGCTGTATAAAACTAAAAAACAATATAATTCACCGTAATTTCTGTTCTTAATTTTTGATTCTATTGTAAGTAATAAAAAATTTCCGGTGGAGGGCGTTGACGTCTGTGACACAGTTTTTATAACTTCTACAGATGTCATCGTTTTCAAAATCAACTTATTGTACTATGTTTTGTGTTCCTAATAAAGATATATTATTATTATATTATTATTAATTTCTAGGTATGTATTTAATGAGATAGGGTAGAAAATAAGTAAAATTCTGAGTAAGTTAATGTTCTTAAATAGTTAATTTAATGTTCTTATCAATCGAGCGAGTGAAAATTTCAAAAACTCGGATAAATCACTATAACTATGTATGTCCGAGTATAACAGTTGAAGCATTTAGCGAATTAGATCTACCTGGAGTTAAGTAAGTTGATATTTATTAATAATGGTCCCCATAACTGAATACAATCAATACAAAACAAAAAATTTATTGCTCGTGCAAAAGTTATTCGTAGGTATCAAAAAATATGTGTACACGAGATGTTGGTCGCAGTACACATAAACATAATAATAATATAAAAGTATTTTTGTCCGCAGTGATCAGGACGTTAATGAAACGTCTCGCGCTGAACCTCGGCGAATGATCAGCGTGACACTAAAACCAGTCTAAATTAATTAAAGAACTTATGTTTAAAATTTCGTCAAACTTGGTTGAAGAATGCGATCTGTAGGCGAGAACAGACAGAAAGACTGGCAGATGGGCATGAGCTCTTTTTGTACAACCCCGAAACTGAGCTACTTTGTTCGCTCGGTCAATTTAAACTCCGCTTTACAAGGAAAATGACGACTGCAAAAATATCAAAAGCCTTCTCAGCGTTGTCTAAAAGCTGTATGAGAATTTGTTGAATTGTTATTGAAACCTATGGGAACGTGTACGGGATTTGAAAAGGGTAAGGGTACTTGATGTATGGATCTGTTCTGTTCCTTACGATGCATAGCCGATTTTTTTGTGGACAACCGTTTGTTTTACCAAAGCGTTTATTTTTTGTGGACAAAGTTGAGAAATTAATTGCGCTTGCGTAGATTTGGAAAAGGCTTATTAACAAAATGTTGAAGAATGAGTCGATACTGGCTATGTCTGTCTACGTATGGACCGATTTGGAATAAATATAGATTGTAATCTGGAATAGGGCATAGGCTACTTTTTATCCCGAAAAAATAACGGGAACGGGAAAAAACTGCCACGCGGGCGAAGCTGCAAGTGACCTCTAGTTATTATAATATATTATTTATTTAAGGATATATTGAAAGGTAGGTAACTGCTAGAAATTGAATGATAGAGTCACTCACTACACACCTTTACGAGTAGCTAAAAATTGTCTGGAGGTGTTACACCGCGGGCGTGAATATTGTGGTGGCTATTGCATTAGGTAGGACCTATTTTAATCTACACTATATTGGCTATTAATATCTAATCCGATTGGCACTGATCTGGATCAGTTGAGCTACCTTTAGATCGTTTGCAACGGTCTTTAGATAGCTCAACTGTTTCAAATGTATTTTGTACATACCAATTATAAATACTTGTATTAGTCATAATTTTCTTTGTAAATAAATGTATTATATCTACACTATAATATTATAAAGAGGAAAGATTTGTATTTTTGTATGTAACGAATAAACTCAAAAAGTACTAGACCGATTTTAATAATTCTTTTTTCATTAGAAAGCTACATTATCACTGAGTAACATAGGCTAAATTTTATTTTGGAAAAAAATAGCGTTCCGTAAAATATTTGGGTTTTTCAGACACAAGGTGTAAAAAATCAACCAGAAAAGTTACTTATTTTGCGTACGCTGCCTAAACTATAAAAGAATAGAACCATAAAATGTTCTAAATAATTGTAGATCTTATAAATATCTACAAAAAAGTCAGCGTCACACTATACCTATCTATGTCGGGTGAGGCACAACAATCATTTTTTTATTTAAAAATTATGAATTTTTTTTGGACTACATTTAAACGCATTTATTTTACTCATACTATTAATCCTTATCAAAATAAATTTATTTTATCACTAAGTACAGTTCATGTAGATAATATTTGGTCTTTGAATGATTAAAATTGGACGTTTGGTTTTGAAGTTATGGCGAAATTAAAATATTACGATTTCTGCTGCACGGCCCGTTGCGAAGTGAGCGTCACCAAGGTGGGGGAGCGTGCGGGATGCGTTTAGATCTATGAGTAAGGTACCCGCGCGGCTCAGACGCTAGGTCGGCTCCCTACGCAGGTGTTTTATAAAAAGGACATTAATTCATAATGTAATATAGTTTTATGACAAAATCTATACAAATAAATAAAATTGAAGTGTCTGTTTGTAATATTAAAATAACCGCTTTTTACTACATGCATAGGAATGTTAGTCGATACATATACCAAAATAGCATTTTTTTCAATTTTTGTCTGTCTGTCTGTCTGTTTGTTCCGGGTAATCTCTGGAACGGCTGGACCGATTTCGACGGGACTTTCACTGGCAGATAGCTAATGTAACAAGGAGTAACTTAGGCTACTTTTTATCCCGAAAAAATAACGGGAACGGATAAAAACTGCCACGCGGGTAAAACTGCGAACGGCCGCTATTTTATGCCGTATTAACGCTATCTGTTGGCGAAATCGAGTACTACTTCAGTTAAGATTTGTAAGTAAACATGTTTACCGCCCAACGAAGTGGGCACGGGTCAGCTAGTTGAAGATAAAAGTAAAACATTCGGCATCATGTAAACAGGCACACATGCGAAAGCACATTCATCATTTGTACTGTGTAGATAAACCGACACTCATCCCGATCCCGAAGCAACTAGCACAAGCACAAAACACGCTAGTTTAAAACACGCTTGTGCCCGTTTGTCACACATTGAACAGAAGCGAACATTAAACTGGAATCAAACGAAAGATAACCACTTTCTCTAACAATTAAATTATTAGTGCTTAGAGAGAAAACCACATGGTCGGTTTGCCTTTAGCTTTGTGTACTTTTTTTTTTTTTTTTTTTTTTAACTTTAATAGACCATCCTTTGGCTTCAATCTCACCTGATGGTAAGTGACGATGAAACCGACGATGAAGCAGAACGGTCTAGAAGACACCTATTCACTCTTGCCTTAAAGAGATCCAGATTATAGTGGTCAGGAAAAACAGAAGCCGGCAATGAGTTCCACTCCTTAGCGGTTCGCATAATGAAGGTGGAACCGAAACGCTTGGTGCGAATGGGTGGTATGCTAACCAAGTAAGGGTGGTACTGAGCCGTGCGCCTACTCGTCCTAAAGTGGAAGGGAGATGGAGGAATGAGATCGTGTAGTTCCTGGGCACATTCTCCGAAATGTAGCCTATAGAAGATCGATAGGCAAGCAACTTTACGACGGTGTTCGAGACTTTGGATCTTAGTCTTCGCCATGTGTTGCTCACCTATAAGCCTAAAAGCTCTGCGTTCAATCGAGTCTAAGGCAGCAAGTTGATGCTTGGCCGAGCCATCCCAAAGGTGGCAGCAGTACTCCATACCGGATCGGACTTGTGCTTTGTACAAATTAAGAAGCTGTCCAGGCGTGAAGTACCGCTTCACTCTATTTAGGATGCCTAGCTTCATGGAAGCAGTTTTAGCCCTAGACTCGATATATGAGCCAAAATTGAGAGCAGGGGTAAGGTGGGTCCCAAGAAGTTCAAGGCGATCTTGTATAGGTAGTGGTACATCTCGGAAAACAGGGACTTGGAGAAACTGACTTTTCTTTGCTGAGAAGAGACAGGCTTGCGTTTTAGAGGCATTGAATTTGACCAAATTGGCGTCGCCCCAGTCGGCCACTGCCTTTAGTTTCAGATTCAAGCGCTGCAGCATTTCGTCTCTCTCTTGCAAAATCACATTCTGTCTAGCTTGGGCATTCGTGACATATCTTTCCACAACTGTGCTGTCGTCTGCATACCCAACGATACCGGGCAAGAGCAGATCGTTTATATGCAGCAAAAACAGCGTGGCAGATAGCACTGACCCCTGAGGTACACCAGCATTAATAGCCAATTGATCAGACGAGCAGCCATCAATGACTACTCGAATAGATCGTTCCCTCAGAGAGTCTGCAAGCCAAGAACAGAATTGTACCGGGAGCCCAAACGCAGGAAGCTTGCTAATAAGGCTCGCATGCCAAACCCTGTCAAAAGCCTTCGAGATGTCAAGTGAAACAGCAATTGCTTCACCATATTTCTCGATGGCTTCGCTCCAAATGTGCGTGGCATACGCAAGAAGATCTACAGTAGACCGGTTTCGGCGAAATCCGTATTGGCGATCACTAAGGAGGTCATTATCTTCGAGGTATGCCAGGAGCTTACCATTCAGTACCCGTTCCATACATTTGCAAAGTATGGAGGTGACTGAAATGGGACGGTAATTTGACGGGTCGGCGCGACTACCTTTCTTGGGCACAGGCTGCACATTAGCAAGCTTCCAAGACTTAGGGACTACACCAGTTTTAAGTGATAAGCGGAAAAGTCGAGTAAGAATTGGAGACAACTCAGGTGCGCAGGTTTTTAGCACTAATGCAGGAATACCATCAGGACCACTAGCTTTATTTACGTCTAGGTTACGAAGCGTTTTGAGCACTTCCTTTTGCTGGATGCGAATTTCCGGCATTGATGCTTCGCATCGAGGAAGGCTAGGTGGAGATTCGCCCGACGTGGCTAGACGTGAGTTTTCCGCAAATTGAGTAGCAAAAAGATTTGCTTTATCAATCGCGGCGTGAGCTAGTGATCCATCCGGTTTCAGTAGTGGAGGAAGGGAAGGACGGCTGAAGTTTGCTTCAACCGACTTGGCCAGGGACCAGAAAGCTTTGCTTCCCGCAGGGTATGTAGCTAGCTTAGCACCCATTCGGCCAATCCGATCAAAGCGTGACTTTCGTAACACCTTCTTGCAGGACTTGGCGGCTTTATTATAAGCTTTCTTCTTTTCTTGTGTCTTTATTATGAAACCCAGTTTTAACGTAAGTGAATGCAAACGAATATGAAAATGGGAAGATATGAAAATAAGCATACTACAGATATAGTTTGAATGAGTTCCCGTACCAAGTCGGAAAATGCATAGATTATCTATGTAATGGTGTTCCTTTTACTCGTTTAGGTACGATACTTTTTAAATCATTGAAATCGTTCCATTGGTTGCGAAGATATTACACATTTTGAACCAGACAACCGCGGGGCGGCCGAATAGCTCATGTGACGTCACGATTTCTTTTCCGCCCGCGCGCGCGCTCGTCGCAATTCATTTATTAGAGTTCACTCGATCTGCGCGGGTCGTGGTGTGGTTTTACGTGAATATGCCGAACTATAAGTACTGTATAGTACCGAAGTGTACTAATACTTCAGTTAGTACACCTAAAAAACTATTTTCAATGTGCCAAAGGACCCGAAAGTGCGCAAAAAATGGTGCACTGTCATGAAGAGGGATGACAAAATTCCGCTTTCGTGCCAAACTTAAAAAAATTTCGTAAGCATTTTGAATACGTAAACATTAGCGATCTCATTAGGATTGCTTGTTCAGACAATCTAAGGAAAACGAATAAAGTACTTTGTTTCTCAAATTCATTTGCACTGACAAAACTAGACGACAACAATACGCAAGTCAATGAGATTGAAATGAATTTAATCATTTCGTCAGGCACTTTTCTTACTTAGGTACATACCAGCAATGTGCCGTTCGTTACCTACTAACTATACTAGGAACTAACTCCCAACAAGATTTCTGACTGGCAATGCACCCAGAAAATATTCCCGGTAACATGTTTATTGTTCATATCCATAAACCTTACCTACTGGGCATATTCCCGGGCCTGAATACAACCCTGTATTCCTGACCTTGAATTTATTGTATAATTTTTAAATAAATCTGGGTATAACATACGACAAAATATAATTTAAATTCTTAGGGCTTATTTTAAACTTAACATACCTAACGCTTTCGTTTATTTATAGCTCAAAATTACGTACCCAAAGAACTTAGGTAGGTAGGAACATTCCTGTCAAATTATGTATTTAAGTCTAATTTTATTTATTTTATACCTACATATTATTTTTCTTTAAACCGTTAAGTTTCTACATACTTATCTACCATACCAATGTTGAAAATAACAGCGTAGGTAGTTACAACAACAAACAACTGCCCTGGCTGACTAACCTAAAACTTTTAGGTATTTTATAGGCTAGTCCAAGTATGTGTACCTACCTACATTATTATCCTGCTATTCTGATTAGGTTGATAATGAGATTTGCTTATGAAGTTTCCAACCACGAATTTCAGCGCTTGTGTAATTTAAATGATTAGGTACTAAGATAATCAAATACCATGAAGGTATCAACTTTAGGTAGATTATCGGATTGCGCTTGCTCAAAACCAATATCTACCTTATTTCTAATACTCATTTGTTATATTAAAATAACAACCTTCCAATAATAACCTAATCAAATCACTTGGTGACTTTACGCTCCGCGTCGGCCGAGTATCGCGAACAGAATAAAACCGCGCGGGGTGCGCAGTGGTTCGGCGGCTAGCGCTGGGCCATTGTGACGTCATTGCTTGCGTTCGCGCGGTCAGTAAATCTCGTTCGGTATTTTGCCCATAACCTAGTCAGTTTTGGCCGTAGAAAAAAAATTTTTGCACTTTATGTTTTAGTTTCTCAAGGCCTATAAAACTGCATTCATAGAAAAAACTATGACGGGTCCCCGACGGTAAGTTCGTGCATTATTTTAAAACAGGTGGTCGCGGTTGATCGCCGCTGATCAATTTCACTGCGGCCGTGTGTTGTTGAACAAGACACAGCGTTATGCGACTGTCGCGGCGTTAAAACGTTGTAAATTATTTTACAAATTTAGTGTCCGTTAAGTAAGCATTATGACTGAAAACCAATTTAAAAATAACTCTTGAGACATAGAAAGTATGTAAAAATTGATCTTGATGTGATGAAAACTCGCGACACAAACGATTATAGTTTCCTAATTCTTCTCTCTTTTGATTGATGTCGTGTACCCATACTCTTTTTCCTCTGTGATCGTGATAAAGCGTATAAAAGCAATAAATCTTACACATCTGAATCACTTGACATCTCAAAGACTGCTAGCTATCTGCACTACGCTCTGGTAAATCATCGTTGGCCCTTTCATCTACGAAAGATGATTTAGAGAAGCGTCAGGTAGGGTTAAGTAAACACTACGACTGTAACTTAATGTACCTATGTGGGAGCGGCAGCCACAGCGACATTTTGCACTTATAAATAATCCTGTTGGTGGTCCATCAGCAGCAGCACTTTCGTGCCGTAAAGCCTTTTTACGCGCTAGCAGGTTAAGCCAGGTTTCATCATGGGCGACTATACAGTCTGCCACGGTTCTCCTTCAAGAGTCGCGATCTTCTGCCTGGCTAGCTCCCATTTAGCATGGTCAATATTAAAAGATGACATGTCACCTTTTGCACCGTCGTCTTTAAAGACTAACATTGGGCGACCGACAAGTCGTTTGGCATAAGCGACTTCTGAAAGAAGAGTATGCCTTGGCAAATGCGAAGGGTCGGTGCACATGCCCTAGCCAACGCAAACACCTTTGTTTCAGTATAGTGATTATGTGCAGAGTACCTTTTCGTTTGTAACCTTGCGGAGATACGCATGTGAAAGTTATTTAGCTTCGGTTTCTGTTTGGCATTGATTGGCATACGATATTCAGGTCTCAGCACCGTACAAGAGTATGCATGTTTGATACACGGTCATCTTGGTTTTGTTTGACAGGGATTTAAGTAAAGAAATGTTATATTGTTTTCCGTCAGCCCTTGTATGCAAATGAATGGCCTGATTTGTTTCGCCAAATGTGGCCTTTAAAAGCAATGAAAAGAAAATCCCAAACAAAGTAGGTGCAAGAACACATTTCTGTCGTACTCCCCGCCGTATTTTAAATGGTTCCGATGGCCGACCGCTATAGACAACTGTGCTATTTATGTTATCATGAAATTTATTAATTAATTTAAGTTGCATCGAAAGCCTTATTTAGGTCGACAAAAGATGTAAATCAGGATGTACTTTGCTCTCTGCACTTTTCTTGTAGTTGTAGATAGGTAAAAATAATAATATCTGTCGTAGATCGTCTGGCTCGAAATACACATTATTACTCAGGGTAAATGCGGCTCGCAAGTTTTTATCATCTAGTACCCATAACACAAGCTCTGCTTAGCTTGGGGCTAGATGATGCTGTGTGGATTGTCCAGCATTATTTATTTATATTTATTTTACGGCTTTCTCAGGATTATCCTAGCAAAATGTTTGCCTGCTATGCAAAGATATACTACGGTAGCAGTTGCAATCGCCACGGTCCCATTTCCCTTTGTACAATGTGATAATGCTGGCGTCTCGCATGTCCTGGGGTACATATCCCTCCTGCCAGCAATTTACGATCAGATTGTGCAGCAGAGGTAAAATGCACTGCACTTCTATGAACTCCGCTTGAATACCATCATGTCCTGGACTCTTTCCACATTTTAACTGTTTAACAGCCAAGTGCAGTTCTTCTACGGTGGGCACTTCATCCAGTTCATCTCCTCACTTCAATCTTGTTTAACATTTCTGGACGTATGTCAATAGGCTGGGTATAAAGTGCCGTGATAAAGTGACGGTCAGTAATAACAGAGCCATCAGATTCTTTTACAAAAGCTATTTTCTTCGTAATCCGTCCGATCGCCTGCTTTATTTGCTGGTACATCCCACTAAAGTTACAGTGGCTGCGTTATCTTAAATGCTCTGGCAAAGCTCCACCCAGTATGAATTAGCGAAATACCTAGCATTATGCTGCAGTATCTTTTTGACTTTTCTTCTTTTTTCATTTTGATCTTTTTGACATTTTGGGTAAACCCATTCCTCGTAAGCAGTCATTTTTGAATTCCAGGTGTTTATTTCTTAAAAAACCAGCTTCCGGAGTTCATCTATCTTTTAAAGATAAAGATAAAGATAAAGATCATTTATTTGCTTAGACATGTGTGTAAAATAGATGACAAAATATTATGAGAGGCAACATGCAATACCGTGTCGGTGTGCAAATGGAGATGGCACTTAAAACGTCACATGCAACATGAACAAAAGGTGAATTACAATATTACAATGAATGTCAAAATATAATAATTACAGACTTTAAAATCAATACAAATATACAATACAAAATACGTTAAAATGTCAAAACTTGTCGTTAAGGAATTCATCAATATTATAGTAGCATTTATCAGTTAGGAATTTCTTAAATTTCGTTTTAAATAAATTTGTATTTAGATTCTTAAAACACTTAGGAATTTTATTATATACTAAAGGTGCCATGCAGACTACACTTTTTCGTAATAGTGTGGTCTTACATGGGTGTCTGCATAGTCTGTCTTCTCGTCTGTTTCGAACCACAGTATCACACATACGTGGGAACAGATGAGGGTTATTTCTTACAAATAGTGCTACTTCAATTATGTACAACGACGGAAGTGTAAGAATTTTATGATCCTTAAATAGTGGTTTGCAACTATCAGTCATTCGAACTTTAAACATAGCTCTTAAACAACGTTTTTGCATTTTAAAAATAATTTTTTTTCTTTTTCTTAATAATTTTTTTTTTTTTTTTTTTTTAATTTTTTCTTCACTTCTCGTCTTGAAAATGTCTATTTTCTAAATTCCAACGGAACGAGGTAGGTTAATCTTCCTAGCTTTTAAAGAAACGGTGGTAATCACAAGAGAATAATCAGTGTCTTAGTTAACACTGTGGAATGACCTTGTGAGACGGATATCCTGCAGGTTTGAAAGAACAAAATCTAGTTGATGCCAGTGTTCTGGCCGGGGATGTTTCCATGATATTTTCCGCATCATTTTTCCTTTAAAATAGATGTTGGTAACACACAGCTGGTTTTGAGAGCACAACTAGATAACTAATCAGACTAGTAACTTACTGACCGAGGGGGTCTCAGCTTAAAGCGGGCGTTAACTAGTCCTTCGATGGACCCTTCCCACTGTCGAGAGTGATCCATGGCGGCTGCGCTTACGTCTATCTGCGCAGCATTATAACCGATCACTGCCACTCTCCGTGTTGTTATCCACCCCAGTAAGCTGGGATGGGCGAAGTGTCCTCTCTATGCTACTCTGCCTGGGACTAAGTTTGATAGAACTCACGCTACCCTCTTGACCTTGCCGGCAGGATCCGCAGGAAAGATAAGTCAATATATGTGGTGTCGGTTTGGTTGCAGGTGCATAACGACTAGCACCAATTTGGGTTTCTTTAAAAATTTTCTTCTCTGTTACTAGCTCTTCTGTTTATCAGCAGGGGGACCACGTGCAGGCGAGACTAGCTGGGGTACATAGGTGATATTTGTAGCCCCTTCCCCCTTTGGTCAATGGTACGTTGCACTAAGGAGCGTTGCGTTAATCTAGTCAGTTCCAGTGTGTTATCAAAAGAGCTCGACGTTGAAACGCTAGCACGCACACAAAACTTGATACAGCGTGTTCAAAATGCCTGTGCCAGATTTTGTTTTACTGTACCACCTAGATGTCATATTACTCCATTCCTCAACACGCACTGCAGTCTCAAATGAAAACAAGGCGCAAGCTCCACCTAGCTTGTCTACTATTTGGAGTCATTAACTTGAAAACACCGTTTTATTTGTACAATAAATTGAGTTGGATGAGTAGCAAACGTGACTGTGTAAGTAGGAAATGTTCTACTCAACATCACAGATCTGAGAGTTTCAGGGGTAGTTTTAGGTATGCCGCTTCCAAATGCTGGAACAATTTACCGCCACCAATACGAAATATTAGGTTTATTAAAAGTTTTAAACAGAAGCTTAAAACGTTTTTTATAGAAGCCCAAATACGGCATGGTAACATTAATGCCAATATATCTCTTATCTAAGCACTTATGTTTTATATTAGGTATTATTATTATTATTTTTTTTTTATATATTTCTTTTATTATTATTATTATTACTTTTTTATGATAGTATATGAAATAGTAAGTATGATTTTTTGATCGCAATGTTTTTTATTATATTTCTTAATTTTATTTGTGAATACCTACCCTAACATAGTACGCTAACCTACATCTTATCTAACATTTAAACAGTTTTCTCTGATACCTACCTACTTTACTTTATTTTTAATTTTCTTTCTTTATATAAACGTGTTGTTGTTGCTTTTTTTTTACTCTCTCCCTGGTTTCAGCTGAAAATCAGCGTTGAGTGCCGTTGAGCATTGAGCGTTGAGTGTTGAGTTGTACTACCGTACACCCAACATTAATGCTGAGCTGAACACCATTTTAGCATAGGGACCTACTGCTGACACATGAGCCGATGGGATACATATTTTTTTTCTATTTTACCTGTTTATCAAGACGGGCTTGTGTGTGTTTACCATTGATAAATATTGTGAATTATGCCTATGCTAAATAAACGTATATTCTATTCTATTCTATTAAACGCGACGCTGTAACGCGGAGCTGAGTACGCGTATTTTTTGTCAAAGCCTTCTCTGCCAAGTGCAGTCAACGTGACGTCTAACATCTACGTGTACGTACTGAGTGAGGTGCTGTAGGTAAGAATGTTAGAGAAGACAAGTACTAAACTGAGGTTCAAAATTACTTTTCTCATATTTGCTCGAATTAAAATAAGGCTTAGATAGTTTTAGTTTCATTTTTTTACTGTGCGAAGTAGTGTGGTTTTTAGGGTTCCGTAGCCAGATGGCAAAAAACGGAACCCTTATGGATTCGTCATGTCTGTCTGTCCGTATGTCACAGGCACTTTTTTCCGAAACTATGAGAACTATAATGTTGAAACTTGGCAAGTAGATGTATTCTGTTAACCGCATTAAGATTTTCACACAAAAATAAAAAAAACAATAAATTTTGGGGGTTCCCCATACTTAGAACTGAAACTCACCATTTTTTTTCATCGAACCCATACGTATTGCGTATCTATGGATAGGTCTTCAAAAATGATATGGAGGTTTCTAACATCAGTTTGTTCTAAACTGAATAGTTTGCGCAAGAGACTTCCAAAATGGTAAAATGTGCCCCCCCCCCCCCTGTAACTTCTAAAATAAGAGAATAAAAGAACTAAAAAAAATATATGATGTACATTACCATTCAAACTTCCACCAAAAATTGGTTTGAACGAGATCTAGTTAGTAGTTTTTTTTAAATACGTCATAAATCGTAAACCGCAATTTACCTTTCATTCAATCAACTCGAATATAAATTTAGCTATCACAAGCCTATATGGGCTCGGATATAATTAGATGTAAATCCCATCATTTAGGTACCTAATTATATATTTACTTATAAATAACTTAATTTAAAAAAATACACTATTATTAAAACATCGTAGCACTTGCTATCGCCGTCTGTCGCTACCTTCTGCCGCCTTCCGCGTCCCGTGAAAAGCACATAATGCAGTCGAATTGGCGGTAATAAAATGAAACCCCAATGATGGTATGTTCTCATATGTTATCACAATATTAGGTTATGTAAACTGTAATCTATACTATATTAATATTATAGAGGTAAAGTAATAATATAATAATAATAATAAGTTTATTTGATCATAAAAACGACAGCTAATTACATTCCAATCCATGTACAGTCAGCTGCACTAGAATGTATACAATTTGTAACTTTCAAAACGGTATCAAAACCGTCTAATAAACTCTTAAACAGTAAAAACTCAAAAATCGTGAAATAAGCTGTTAAGTTCACTTATTTTTGAGTTTTTGCCTTGTAAATATTAATTGTGACACTGTCTAACCATTTTGTAAGCTACGAATTGTATACATTCTAGTGCAGCTGACTGTACCTATGTATACGGTACCTAACAAAAAACTTAAAACTCCACAAGATCTTCGATTTTTGTTGTACTCAATTTGATTGTAACTTTCCGTAACTTGATTTAAAGTTTATGAGTTTGTGAGGTTTTAGGGGGTAATTACTGGATCTACTGAACCGATTTTGAAAATTCTTTTACAAATAGAAAGCCACGTTATTTTGAGTGTCATAGGCTATATATTAAATGTAAATACTTTTTCGTGGTAGTCTGATTTGCAATGTAAGTCGGGAGAAGAAACGGTCGAACGAAAATGTTTCTTACGAACGCTGCCTTAACGATGAGAGATATGTTCTAGAGAATGGTTGTAGAGCTTGATAATGCCTACAAAAAAGTCAGGGACAGCATATATCTTACTTTTATACTAAGTCACAATATAGTTTTTAAATATTAAAAAGATATCTCAACCTATTTCTTGGACCTACATGGATCTCACAACTTTTATGGTAGAAGAACTGAGTTGCTAGACTTGTTTTTTTTTACAAGTTATGTTTTTGATGGCATCTCATTTCTTTTTGTAGATAGTTCTACTTTCTTTACGAATCACCTTTTAACATAATTATATCTAGGTACCTATCTACACCTATTATTCCATCATCATTATTCGTTCATGCAGAGTTGAACAGTATCGAAGAAATAACATCTCCCTGTCTCACCCTCCTTTGCAACTGGATTGGATTAGCGCTCTGGTCCTGAAGTTGGATAGACATAGTGACATTACTATACAGACCTTTCAACACTTCGATGTACCGATAGTTAATTTGGCACCCCTGGAGCGACCGTAACACTGCCCTGTTTCGACTGAATCAAAGGTTTTTTCATAGTCCACAAACGCTAAACAAAGAAGCCGGTTATACTCTTCGGTCTTCTGTATAACCTACCGGAGCTTATGGATGTGGTTTATGGTGCTGAAGCCTTTTCGGATGCCGGCTTGTTCGGAAGGCTGGAAGTCGTCAAGCCTACGAGCGAGACGATTAGTAACTCCTCTCGAAAACAGCTTATAGACGTGGCACAGCAGTGAGATGCTCCTATAATTCTTAAGCTGCTTGAGAGCAGTTCCAATATCGTGCCAATCTCGTGCCAGCTGACGTCCGTGTAGTGTCGGGTTGAACGGGCTCTTGCATCACTAGTCGTCCCTGCGGCAGGACTTTGCGATGAGGTGTATAATTGTACATAGAATTTTTCGAGCTCTCGTAAAACTTCTGGCTTTGAGGAGACGATATTACCGGTGTCAGTCTTCAGCTTCGTCAGCAGACTTTGCCCAATAGATGGATCTTTTGCGAACACTTTGGAGCCTTGGTTGCGCTCAATTGCGTTTTTAATACTTATTGTATTTAAAAGACGCAAATCGTGTCGCATGGACTTAGAGATCTGTCTATTGAGCATGCTGTATTTCGACATGTCCACTGAAGATTGCAATCTCATTTCACTGCGATCCGCCAGAAGTTTTAGGGTATCCTCAGAGAGTTTTTGAGGTCTATTTATGCGCTGGTCTCATAAAACTCTGACCCAACCACTTTCGCATTCAGCGAGGTATTGGAGGCGGTTTTCAAGATGCAACTGAAAGCTCTCGGGGTTTTGGATTTGGCCAAGACTTGGTCGAAGAGTAGATTTCATTAGACGGGACCTTTCCAGCTTTACTTTAAGACTCAATGAGCCTCTTACCATGCGGTGATCGTTGCCGGTTTTCGCCCTGTTGATCACACCATTGAATATTTGTTTCTTGGTTATCAAAATAAAATCTATCTCGCGTTTGTGTCCACCGGGGTGCAGCCACGTCCATGTTCTGGACGGCCGCTCCTTGAAAAAGGAGTTCATCATAAAGAGTCCCTTCTTTTCCATGAAGCCTTCCAAGGCTAATCGCTGACTCCGTTGGTTCCGCTGTCCAGGAACAGGCGGTTTCCATAGTCACCACGCTTGGCAGGCGGATTGGTGCTGCCTATTTTCCGGTTTTTCCTTTAGTCGCCTCTTACGGTATCCACGTGAGGTGATGGAGGAGTCCTATTCTTTGCCGGGACCTCACGAGGAATTATTCCATTATATTATGCATACACACATACAGGTACACTGATTCATTAAAAGTTATTTATAGTATACTAGCTGACCCGTGCCCACTTCGTTGGGCGGTAAACATTTTTACAAAGGTACTATGTAAAAATAAAGATGCACGGTGGCGCTAGTACATAAGTACTGATGATTGTAGTCATTATAAAATAACTGAAGTAGTACTCAGCGTCGCCAACAGATGGTGTTAATAGAGGGTATACGGCATAAAATAGCGGCCACTCGCAGATTGCGTGGCAGATTTTGCCCGTTCCCGTTATTTTTTCGGGATAAAAAATAGCCTATGTCTTATTGGTATATGTACCGTATATACATTCATATGCATGCAGTAAAAACCGGTTATTTTAATATTACAGACGCTTCAATTTTTATTTTTTTTTATATTTTTTTTCCTAGCCTATCCCGTCCCACTGCTGGGACATTTATTTTTATTTATTTGTATAGATGAAATAAACATTTTTATCTCTTTCAACCAGCTGCAGGGGTTGTTTTTTTGAAATCATGAAAAACTTGTGTAACAATATCGTATTTTGAGTGTCTGAACCAAAATTGAAAGAAATCAAGTCACGCATTTAAGGTACCTACAGATTTTCCATATATGTATGTAAATGTTGACACCCGACCTTCCCCTTTTCGATAGGGTAGTTTTAAAAAATGTTGAGCGTTGTTATTATATTGCTATTTTTGTATTTTTAGAAGCCAAACTGAGTTTGAAGCAAATCGCACCATGCATTATAATTTTTCCATACAAACGCCTTTTCGCACCCCTCATAAGGGTAGTTTATGAGTCCTTCCCAACGCGTGTTGGTAATGTACAACCATGGAAAACACGACCTGGGAATTGGTGACCATTGCTCTGATTGGTCGAACCAAAGCTTATGCTTCGTTAAGACGCAACTAAGGAGTCAAGATGTACCTAAGTATAGGTAGATCATGCAGCTTTATTTCTGGCACTTCGGTGGCTGCTGCCGTTTTATGCCGTTGCCGTTTTATGTTCTAACCTAACCTAACCTATCCGAGTCGGATCCGCCCTAGAAAGCGAGTGCAAAAGACGCAACTAAAGAGTCAAGTTGTACCTTAGTATAGGTAGATCATGCAGTTTTATTTCTGGCACTTCGGTGGCTGCTGCCGTAACACGCTCGCTCCGCTCGCTCACCTCGCGCGTTTTTTTGATGTTCTAACCTAACCTATCCTAGTCGGATCCGCCCTAGAAAGTGAGTGCAAAAGACAGACGCAACTAAAGAGTCAAGTTGTACCTTAGTAAAGGTAGATCATGCAGTTTTATTTCTGGCGCTTCGGCGGCTACTGCCACAGCACGCTCGCTCTGCTCGCTCGCCTCGCGCGTTTTTTTTATGTTCTAACCTAACCTAACCTATCCGAGTCGGATCCGCCCTAGAAAGCGAGTGCAAAGACGCAACTAAAGAGTCAAGTTGTATCTGAGTATAGGTAGATCATGGAGTTTTATTTCTGGCACTTCGGCGGCTGCTACCACAGCACGCTCGCTCCTCTCGCTCGCCTCGCGCGTTTTTTTTATGTTCTAACCTAACCTAACCTATCCGAGTCGGATCCGCCCTAGAAAGCGAGTGCAAAGACGCAACTAAAGAGTCAAGTTGTATCTTGGTATAGGTAGATCATGCACTTTTATTTCTGGCGCTTCGGCGGCTGCTGCCGCAGCACGATCGCTCCGCTCGCTCGCCTCGCGCGTTATTTTTATGTTCTAACCTAACCTAACCTATCCGAGTCGGATCCGCCCTAGAAAGCGAGCGCAAAAGACGCAACTAAAGAGTCAAGATGTACCTAAGTATAGGTAGATCATGCAGCTTTATTTCTGGCACTTCGGTGGCTGCTGCCGTAACACGGTCGCTCCGCTCGCTCACCTCGCGCGTTTTTTTGATGTTCTAACCTAACCTATCCTAGTCGGATCCGCCCTAGAAAGTGAGTGCAAAAGACGCAACTAAAGAGTCAAGTTGTACCTTAGTAAAGGTAGATCATGCAGTTTTAATTCTGGCGTTTCGGCGGCTACTGCCGCAGCACGCTCGCTCCGCGTGCAAAAACGCAACTAAAGAGTCAAGTTGTACCTTAGTAAAGGTAGATCATGCAGTTTTATTTCTGGCGTTTCGGCGGCTACTGCCGCAGCACGCTCACTCCGCTCGCTCGCCTCGCGCGTTTTTTTTATGTTCTAACCTAACCTAACCCATCCGAGTCGGATCCGCCCTAGAAAGCGAGTGCAAAGACGCAACTAAAGAGTCAAGTTGTATCTTGGTATAGGTAGATCATGCAGTTTTATTTCTGGCGCTTCGGCGGCTGCTGCCGCAGCACAATCGCTCCGCTCGCTCGCCTCGCGCGTTATTTTTATGTTCTAACCTAACCTAACCTATCCGAGTCGGATCCGCCCTAGAAAGCGAGTGCAAAAGACGCAACTAAAGAGTCAAGTTGTACCTTAGTATAGGTAGATCATGCAGTTTTATTTCTGGCGCTTCGGCGGCTGCTGCCGCAGCACAATCGCTCCGCTCGCTCGCCTCGCGCGTTATTTTTATGTTCTAACCTAACCTAACCTATCCGAGTCGGATCCGCCCTAGAAAGCGAGTGCAAAAGACGCAACTAAAGAGTCAAGTTGTACCTTAGTATAGGTAGATCATGCAGTTTTATTTCTGGCGCTTCGGCGGCTGCTGCCGCAGCACGCTCGCTCCGTTCGCTCGCCTCGTGCGTTTTTTTTTATGTTCTAACCTAACCTAACCTATCCGAGTCGGATCCGCCCTTGAAAGCGAGCGCAAAAGACGCAACTAAAGAGTCAAGTTGTGCCTTAGTATAGGTAGATCTTGCAGTTTTAATTCTGGCGCCTCCGCTCGCTCGCCTCGCGCGTTTTTTTTATGTTCTAACCTAACCTAACCTATCCGGATCCGCCCTAGAAAGTGAGTGCAAAAGACGCAACTAAAGAGTCAAGTTGTACCTTAGTAAAGGTAGATCATGCAGTTTTATTTCTGGCGTTTCGGCGGCTACTGCCGCAGCACGCTCACTCCGCTCGCTCGCCTCGCGCGTTTTTTTTATGTTCTAACCTAACCTAACCCATTCGAGTCGGGTCCGCTCTAGAAAGCGAGTGCAAAGACGCAACTAAAGAGTCAAGTTGTATCTTAGTATAGGTAGATCATGCAGTTTTATTTCTGGCGCTTCGGCGGCTGCTACCACAGCACGCTCGCTCCTCTCGCTCGCCTCGCGCGTTTTTTTTTATGTTCTAACCTAACCTAACCTATCCGAGTCGGATCCGCCCTAGAAAGCGAGCGCAAAAGACGCAACTAAAGAGTCAAGATGTACCTAAGTATAGGTAGATCATGCAGCTTTATTTCTGGCACTTCGGTGGCTGCTGCCGTAACACGGTCGCTCCGCTCGCTCGCCTCGCGCGTTATTTTTATGTTCTAACCTAACCTAACCTATCCGAGTCGGATCCGCTCTAGAAAGCGAGTGCAAAAGACGCAACTAAAGAGTCAAGTTGTACCTTAGTATATGTAGATCATGCAGTTTTATTTCTGGCGCTTCGGTGGCTGCTGCCGCAGCACGCTCGCTCCGCTCGCTCGCCTCGCGCGTTTTTTTTCTGTTCTAACCTAACCTATCCGAGTCGGATCCGCCCTAGAAAGCGAGTGCAAACGGAGCATAAGTTTTGGCATCCAATCCTAAGCTTGTGTTTTCCAAGAGTGCAGAAAATTTGGTATGACCTAAAAAGCACAACCATGAAATACACGACCATGGAATTGGATGCAAGAATGTAAACCAATTCCTGGCTGTGTTTTCCACAGTTGTGTATTCCATGATTAAGTTTGAAGCTAGTCGCAATAATCAATATGATTTTTCCATACAAACTTTGACGTCTCATCACACCCTTTATAAGGGCAATTAAAAAAATCCATAACGCCTTTTAAAATAACATTTATCCTAAATTTAATTTCAATACGATCGCTAAATATGCATACAAACGTTTACACCCTTTTTCAACCCCTTGGGTGTAAAATTTCGTAAATAGTTTATTAGTAAACACCTAAACCTTTCAAAGAATGCCTAAGCCAAATGTTTATAAGTTGGTGTATTTATGAAATTAATATATTAATTCCTTTTAACCAGCTGTAGGGATTGTTTTTTAAAATCATGAAAAACTTGTATAATTATAACGTATTTTAAGTGTCTGAACCAAGGTTGAAGTAAATTAAGCCACACATACAAATTTTTCCATATAAATGTCCCCCCCCCATATACCTCCCCTTTTCATAAGGGTGGTCATGAAAAATTTTAAACGTAGTAATTATTATAACTGAGTTTGAAGCAAATCGCACCACACTCATTATGATTTTTTCATACAAACTATGGCATCTCATCACACCCCTAATAAGGGTAGTTAAAAAAAAACAATAATGTTCTTAGTAATCACTTAAGCTTTTTAAAGAGTGCCTGCGCCAAATGTTTTTATGTTGGCATAATTTTATTTTGTACGAAATTATTGGGGTAGGGGTAGTTGTAGGGGTTGTTTTTTAAAACCATGAAATACTCGTTTAGTAATATCGTATTTTAAGTGTACGAACTAAGACTGAAGTAAATCAAGCCAAGCATACAGATTTTTCCATATAAATGTTGACACCCGACCTCCCCTTTTCGTAAGGATAGTTTTGAAAAATTTTGAATGTAGTCATTATTATTTTTGTATTTTAAGAAGCCAAACTGAGTTTGAAGCAAATCGCAACACGCACTATGATTTTTCCATACAAACTTTAACACCCCATCGCACCCCTTAATAAGGGTTGTTTAAAAAATAAACAATGTTGCATTTTATAAGCCTTGCTAGAAGTAACATTTATCCAAAGTTTCATTTCAATACGATTTTGATTTTGAATTACCACTAAATACGATTTTGCATACAAACGTTTACACCCCTTTTCAACCCCTTAGGGTGCGAATTTTCAAAAATCGTTTCTTAGTAAGCACTCAAGCCTAAAAAGAGTGCTTACGCCAAATGTTTTAAGTTGGCATAATTTTTTTTTTTTTACGAAATTATTGGGGTAGGGGTAGCTGTAGGGGTTGTTTTTTAAAACCATGAAAAACTTGTATAGTAGTATCGTATTTTAAGTGTCCGAACAAAGATTAAAGTAAATCAAACCAAGCATACAGATTTTTCCATATAAATGTTGACACCCGACCATCCCTTTTCGTAAGGGTAGTTTTGAAAAATTTTGAATGTAGTCATTAATATTTTTGTTTTTTAAGATGCCGAACTGAGTTTGAAGCCAATCGCAACACGCATTACGATTTTCCCATACAAACTTTAACACCCCATCGCACCCCTTGTAAGGGTTGTTTAAAAAAAAAACAATGATACATTTTATTAGCCTTGCCATAAGTAACATTTATCCAAAGTTTCATTTCAATACGACCACTGAATACGATTTTGCATACAAACGTTTTCACCCCTTTTCAACCCCTTAGGGTGCGAATTTTCAAAAATCGGTTCTTAATGAGCGTCTGCACCTTCTAAAGAATCCTTGTGCCAAATTTCAGACTTCTAAGACTTGTAGTTTCGGAGGAATCGTGATGAGTCAGTGAGTGAATGGACTTCTCTTTTATATAATAGATTATTGGGGTAGGGGTAGCTGTAGGGGTTGTTTTTTAAAACCATGAAAACCTGGTATAGTAATATCGTATTTTAAGTGTCTGAACAAAGATTGAAGTAAATCAAGCCAAGCATACAGATTTTTCCATATGAATGTTGATACCCGACCATCCCTTTTCGTAAGGGTAGTTTTGAAAAATTTTGAATGTAGTCATTAATATTTTTGTTTTTTAAGAAGCCAAACTGAGTTTGAAGCCAATCGCAACACGCATTACGATTTTCCCATACAAACTTTAACACCCCATCGCACCCCTTGTAAGGGTTGTTTAAAAAAAAACAATAATGCATTTTATTAGCCTTGACATAAGTAACATTTATCCAAAGTTTCATTTCAATACGACCACTGAATACGATTTTGCATACAAACGTTTTCACCCCTTTTCAACCCCTTAGGGTGCGAATTTTCAAAAATCGGTTCTTAGTGAGCGTTTACACCCTCTAAAGAATCTTTGTGCCAAATTTCAGACTTCTAAGCCCTGTAGTTTCGGAGGAATCGTGATGAGTCAGTGAGTGAATGGACTTCTCTTTTATATAATAGATATCTAGATAACTGGACCGAAATTACAAAATATTTTAGTTTTTCCTTGATTTATACACACTAAACACTAAGTGTGTTCTAAATTTGAAGCTTCTGTGTCTGCTAGAAGTGCCTTTAGAGTTTTGATGATCGGTTAGAGTTTTGATGATCGGTCAGTCAGTGAGTGACAAAATTAAGAAATTTTGATTAGCTATAATTCTTACACTCAAACTCTCCTTCTTACTTCTTCTTATACTCTTCTCTGGTTCAAATTAAATAAAATTTGAAATATACCGTGTTTATACAATGCCTGCTCAGTAACTGAAAATTCAGGCTTCTAGTTTTATCCACAACGAAGTTATAGGGGATCGAAAATGGCCTGAACTGCTTCGAGAAAAGGACGGTATGGTACGGCCGTGCCGCTTTTTTGTTCGACTTGGCGGGGGCCGTGCCCCCAGATTTCGAGAAGTGGGTGGTAAAAAAGTAGAGGTACCAAAGAATAAATAGACGAACTGTGTGAAAGATGCTATGAGTAAGAAAGAAGTGAGCACCGAGATAATGAATGATAAACCGATGACCATTTACAAACTTCTACAAATCCTAGGTGTTGTTTTGCTACGATCAAATCCTTAAGGTTAAACAAGTCGGTACGTTGTCCATACAAACGCTGTAAGTATTTAATGTCTACTATTTATTAACGTGCGTCCGAAGTTAAGTTTGATACTGAATTATCTTGCCATTATCTAGGTACGTTACCCTATATACTACAGTAAAATCAGATTACCTTGAAAGTTACAAGCGTCGAAAGATTTAGTACTAAATTTTGTAACGCTTGTAACTTTCAAGGTAATCTGATTTTACTGTAGCATATAGGGTAACGTACCTAGATAATGGCAAGATAATTCAGTATCAAACTTAACTTCGGACGCACGTTAATAAATAGTAGACAATTAACACTTACAGCGTTTGTATGGACAACGTACCGACTTGTTTAACCTTAATCCAGTGAATCAAACGAAATATCGATAAACATCATCAAATTTACATTGTATATTTATATAAGGTGTAATAAGACTACTCCAGACTGAAACTCAATTCATACCATAATTCTAATAAAAAAAAAACTTCGCTTTGGTTTGATTTCTTGGTGTTTTTATCATTGACTATTCATGTCGTAAAAATTATTAGCAATTATATAAGACTGCCCGCACTGCTCAGTAGTAGAACTAGCCGCCTTCTACACTGTAAGTTCTGGGTTCGATCCCCACCGAAAACAAACGTTTGTGTGATGAAGGAACAATTTTTTTCTGTGTCTAGGTCTTATAGTGTAATTTAAGCTAGTATCTACAAAAAAGTACGTGTAGTACCGGCTTATATGAATATCAATCACTTTGGGATTCAGCTTTCTGATGCAAAGCAGCATGATCAGATTTTACATAAGGTTATGTTATGGTTGCGCACGTACCTATTTTATTTTATTTATTAATTTCAGAGGTGGTGAAGACAGCTCTGGTGCTACTACGTGTCCGATAGCGGCGTCTGCTGCTGCTCCGGCCAATTGGCGCGGTACCAACGACAGCGCTACAGAATACTGCCGGCGTGGTAACACACCAGCTACGTACGGCAGGTATCAGCGAAATAACACTACTGCACCCCTTTCTACGCCACCTTCTAATGTCGAAAGGTAAACCTACACTCATATAAGGGTAGAATACCTAAACTAACGAGTAACTCATCCATTATATACTAACAGTGTATTTTTTACTAACGATACTAAACAATGTACACAGTCGATAATAAACGGCTATCGTTTTAATTATAAAATGAACATAAGGAATGTGTGTTAGTATTTATAGTGCTTACCTGCACTTAAAGAAACCACAAAGATTTTATATATTATCGTGTCATCAAACTAGATTGCGTTATGGATTATAACACATGCAAATCATCAATAGACATCAGCGATTAGATGGCATAAAACGGATCTGCATTGAGACGCTGTACTAAATGGTATAGGAAACTAATGATGGAATTTATTTGTGGCACAAGTCTAGTACAATGCATATTCCAGAAAAAATAAAATATCCATCACAGAGTTCAGAGAACAAGTAATTTAAGAAATGCTCTTGAAAAGACAAAATGATTCAAGAGCCCTAGCTCGGTGGGAGTCAGAGGTTTCTGAGACGGGCAAGTACTAGTTCTAAAATATTGAGACCCAGTGGGATCCAGAGGAGCCTTGAAACTTCGTCTTCCGAAACATACAGACGCCTTGTGGGCTGGAATCGTCATATTTTGGTGGACTTTATGGTAGGTAATCTACAAAAACTAAAACGCGGACGCTGCTAAGGGTGTTACGCATTATACGACAAAAAAAAGCAGTTATTGATTGAAAAAAACAAATGTGCTACTCAAGTAGAAACCATATAATAACATTTGCAAATGGTTCTACTGCAGAAACTGTTTTAATAACGCTCATGAATAACAATATATTTTCCCTTATAACTTTCACATTTTTTGAACCCAAAAACAGTGGGCCAACCCTAACTAATTGCATACTAAAATATACGAAAAGGTGTATAATTAACAATACCGAATAAACCCATATCGCGTGTATATTTCAGCGATAGAGTGGCCTGGTAAGACACTGCCACCGCTGCCGTCGCCACCTCACGTCACTCCGCGCTGCCTTCTTTTAGACAGTCATGTTATTCCAAGATAATTATCTCTTCGCTTAACTACATATAAATTACCAATCAAATTGTAAAATTTTAGAACAACACCTCACAATCGCTGGTATGCCAGCAGCGAAAGGGCGGGTGCGACGGGCGGCGAGAGCACACCCAGCACACCCGGAGAAGCCACCGAGAGCGGCCGGCGGAGACGGAACTCTGGTTCGGCGTCTTCACGCTCCGACTCCAGTTCTCCCGAGCCCAGTGATACCTCCAGGGCCTCGACGCCTCTCACGCAGCCGCCTCTCTCCCATCATAACAACCATCGAACACCAACATCTCTTCCCAGCCAGGTATTTATTACACTTTTACCAACCCCACTCGCACATCAATCAAACCACTCGAACTTAGAACGTGAGGTTACTAGAATATTATTGTGTTATTTACAATATCTATACAATATCTATATGAAACTTATTTGTGTTTTAACAGTGGGCGTCGACAGCAAACGGAAGACCATTGGCAATATGCGTCCGAAATCTACCAACCAGGTCCACCGATAGCTCTCTCAAGGATGGTCTCTACCACGAATACAAAAAACACGGAAAAGTAGTGTGGGTAAAGGTGGTTGGTCTGAATGCGGACCGATACGCAGTGGTTCGTTTCAAAAAACCGTCCGACGTGGAGAAAGCTTTAGAAGTGTCACAAGACAAGCTTTTTTTTGGATGCAAGATCTCAGTTGCCCCTCACCAAAGTGGAGATGATGATGCAGAGTCAGCAAAACCATACGAAACCGACATCGACGAATACCATCCAAAGGTATTAGGGAAATCAAGGATACACCTTACATTCGTAATTTGTTTTTTCTTTTTACACTTTCTGATGGGCAATTGAACAAACGACATTTCATTTTTTCTCGGCCGATACAAGTTACAAAATTAATAATGAGTACGTGCAACCTATGCGTTCTGCACGTTATTTAGAGGGATTTCGAACATTTAGAAATGTAAATCAAAAACCATGAAGCCTACATACTTTACGCTAATTTCGCTTGTCGAAAATATTAATTAATTTTTAATACAATTGTGGTTTTTTTTAAGGTGTTATTTTTAACTCTCAATCATCAAAACTTAGAATTTCATTAGTTTGACATCAAGGTGGAGTAGAATGTAAGGTGTTTACCATGGAAAGCTATAAATGGTTGGTGTTTTATGTCGTTATTGGTGGTAGTTAGCATATCATAGGTTAGCAGAGACGCTTAAATTATTAAGTCGCTCCTTAGTGTATAGACACCAATGAAAGAAGGGCATAATAGATTTATCTTCAAAACCCAATATTAAGTAAACGTTTCTGACTTTTACAGTTAATATCTATTCGTCGTTTTTAGGGTTCCGTACCCAAAGGGTAAAACGGGACCCTATTACTAAGACTCCGTTGTCTGTCTGTCTGTCTGTCTGTCCGTCCGTCCGTCTGTCACCAGGCTGTATCTCGTGAAACGTCATAGATAGAGAGTTCAAATTTTCACAGATGATGTATTTATGTTGCCGCTATAGCAACATGCACTAAAAAACAGAATAAAATAAATATTTAAGGGGGTTCTCATTCAACAAACGTGATTTTTTGCCGTTTTTATTACAGACTAGCTGACCCGACAGACGTTGTCCTGTCTTATTAATTACTAGTAAACATGTTTACTTACAAATCTTAACTGAAGTAGTACTCGATGTCGCCAACAGATGGCGTTAATACGGCATAAAATAGCGGCCGTTCGCAGTTTCGCCCGCGTGACAGTTTTTATCCGTTCCCGTTTTTTTTTCGGGATAAAAAGTAGCCTAAGTTACTCCTTGTTACATTAGCTATCTGCCAGTGAAAGTCCCGTCGAAATCGGTCCAGCCGTTCCAGAGATTACCCGGAACAAACAGACAGGCAGACAAAAATTAAAAAAAACGCTATTTTGGTATATGTATCGTATATAAATTCCTATGCATGTAGTAAAAAGCGTTATTTTAATATTACAAACAGACACTTCAATTTTATTTATTTGTATAGATTTTGTCATAAAACTATATTACATTATGAATTAATGTCCTTTTTATAAAACACCTGCGTAGGGAGCCGACCTCGCGGCTGAGCCGCGCGGGTACCTAACTCATAGATCTAAACTCCCGCACGTGCACCCCCACCTTGGTGACGCTCACTTCGCAACGGGCCGTGCAGCAGAAATCGTAATATTTTAATTTCGCCATAACTTCAAAACCAAACGTCCAATTTTAATCATTCACAGACCAAATATTATCTACATGAACTGTACTTAGTGATAAAATAATTTATTTTGATAACGATTAATAATATCAGTAAAATAAATGCGTTTAAATGTAGTCCAAAAAAATTCAAGATTTTTAAATAAAAAAATGATTGTTGTGCCTCACCCGACATAGATAGGTATAGTGTGTCGCGGACTTTTTTGTAGATATTTATATGATCTACAATTGTTTAGAACATTTTATGGCTCTATCTTTTATAGTTTAGGCAGCGTACGCAAAATAAGTAACTTTTCTGGTTGATTTTTTACACCTTGTGTCTGAAAAACCCAAATATTTTACGGAACGCTATTTTTTTCCAAAATAAAATTTAGCCTATGTTACTCAGTGATAATGTAGCTTTCTAATGAAAAAAGATTTATTAAAATCGGTCCAGTACTTTTTGAGTTTATTCGTAACATACAAAAATACAAATCTTTCCTCTTTATAATATTATTATTATTATTACAAAAATTATTAATTTTATATTAATTATGAATATTGAGTTCTCTGTCAATTCTATGTCAAACGTCATAAGGTTACATTTAAAAAAGTTTATATTGTCCAAAGCGCTGAGGTTAAGGTGGTTAAGTATTCTTAAATGTTCTAATTTTCCGCGAAATTTTCTTAATTTTTCTTTCATAAAAACTTTCTCCTGACAATAACAAACACAACAAAAAAAGAATTAGCGAAATCGGTCCAGCCGTTCACGCGTGATGGCGTGACCAAGGGAAATAGGGATTCATTTGATAGATAATGGTACGGAACCCTTTGTGCGCGAGTCCGACTCGCACTTGGCTGGTTTGCTTTATTAAATCAATCACGTTTAATAACAGAACCGATCTCCATAAAACTTGAAAAAAATATACATCGTAACTTGGATGCATAAAGGGTACATAAAGGTCATAGAAATAGATTTAAAACGTTTGTGTACATTCGTAGACAAACGTTTTAAATCACTTTTTCTTACCTTTTTATGTAACGTGGGGTCTACGTGTTCAAATGAAAGGACTTAGTATATACATTCCAAAACAACATTTTATTTTTATTCTAATTTATTTAGTTTTCGTATTTACATACAACAACAATAGCAACACTTTGTAAACCACTGTGACGTAAGCTATTCGTTTGTTGTTGCTATAATTACTTTGTAGTTCAGTTTAGATTAGATATAACTGATGCAATTTGAAGTGTTTCTGACTGAATTTTTTTGTTGATTTTGTTTTCGTATATTTTAGACCTACCACTTGGCTAAGACAGGACAAAAAAAAATATCTCGAGATCTCAGTTCGGGCAAACTACTAGTTAAGGAAAATGAAAAAACAGAATTGACACTGTTGGCTATTTAGCCAAATTTATTCGTATTGATTGATTTATCATGAATTAGCTGTCATAATAACCAGTTATAATAACCGCATCTGATGCGTTCGTAAACCTGACCTTACTGTATTATAAATGATTATTGTAACTTGTATCATTCGAGTAGGACTCCGATTATTGATCCCGGTGTTTAGTAATCAAAATTTAATAATTATTGTATCAATAAAATGTTTGTTGAACTGCCGTTAGAATAAATACACTTAAAATAAAATGAAAGTCGTGATCTATAAGATAATTTATGTTTATTTTCAGGCTACTAGAACCCTTTTCATCGGAAACTTAGAAAAAGACGTGACGCAACAACAGCTGCGGGAAAAGTTCAAGCATTTCGGGCGTATCATCGAAATCGACATCAAGAAAGGCAGCGGAGGCGGAGCGGGCTATGCGTTCTGTCAGTACGCGTCAATCTCGAGCGTGGTGGAGGCGATCCGAGCCATGGACGGCGAGTACGTCGGTGGCTCGCGCGTCAAGCTAGGCTTCGGCAAGCCGGTCGCTACAGCGTGTGTCTGGGTCGACGGTCTCACCGAGCATACCGAGAAGCAGGTAGCACACCACATCATCTTTTTTACACGACTTGATGATGGAATAGGTGCACCTGATGTTAAGTGGTTACCATCTCCTATATATAATAAAACTGCCTCGTAAGTCACGTTCGTTAGGAACGTGTCTTACGGTGCACTGATCATTGTTCATCAACTTCAGGCATACAGGCGTTAAGGCTCATGTGCCTATAATTTCACCGGCACCTACACACTTCAAACCGGAACACAAACTGATTGCCGGCATAAATGGCATGGAGATAGTACTTCCCCGGACGAGCCTTTTACTAAGAGCTCTACTACTAACTAAATATATTGCAATTCCTTTTGCACACAGATGGTACTGATGTATTTATTAGAAAAACATGCTACGTTATATTTTTAGGGTATGATGGTACAGCGTACTTACGAAGTATTATCTACTTAGTGTGTATGGATACATTTATCGGCATTATTGCTGTTGTGTATCAGACACAACAAAAAATGCCATGAGCGGTTTATTCTTGACTACAGTACATCCACTACCAGTACAGTACTAGTTTTTTCGGTTCAACATCCCTAGAGGCCCAATTGTAAAAATTGAAGTATTACTCAACAGGTCTGGGGATGCTCGGCATGCATAGTGTTTCGTTTAAAAATGCACGAGTTTCCGAATTCGGGTTTCATCAATTTATCAAGTGGGTTCACCGAGGGTTTACCATTGACGGAATCGCGGACATTCGATAGGTGCGTGTCGGTGTAAAATGTACGGCTCCTGGAATATAGTATCTAGAAAGATTAAGGATGTCGCTAATTCATATTACGCTCGTTCGCGAAGGTAAATAGACGCTTAGGCTTATTGCGGTTTGAAAACAACTTTCGAACTGACAAGTAATGTAACGTTCATCATTCCAAGACCAAAGAAAATAATTCACAGAAAACGTTAGTGTCTGCGCAGCCCAGAGGTTAAAATATTTTGGGCGATTTGAATAAGTGCCATGCGTGCTGAGCGTAATTAATAACGAGGCTCATCGCGCGAAATAGGTAGTTGTGGTGCGGGTCTCACGAGCGTGGTGTGTCGTGTTCAGGTGCTGGGCGCGGTGTCGCGCAGTGGCGCGGCTACCTCTGTGTGCGTGGACCGCGCGGCGGGCGCGGCGCTGGTGCACTTCGAGCAGGCGGCCGATGCAGGGTCCGCCGTGCGCGAGCTGCGTCGCGTCGCCGGCGCCGCCTCCGCCGCCGAGCCTGACCTACCGCGCCTCTGCGTCGACTACGCATCTCGCGAGTGCCAGGTACACCTCACACACACCACATACCACACACCACGCACCACACACCACACACCACACACCACACATCACACACACGACACGACATGCCACGCCACGCCACGCCACGCCACGCCACGCCACACCACACCACACCACACCACACCACACCACACCACACCACACCACACCACACCACACTCACGCTCCATACCACACACACCACATACCACACACACCTCATACCACACACACCACACAGACGCTGCCACCCGTACCCGACCGCACTTGCCCGAACCCGCTCGCACCCGCATCCGATAGCTGTAGGGAGTACCCAAGCATTTCATTCGTTTACACTCGGTGGGTTAGTCGATTTTTTGAATACTAACTTATAATATGCCAGTAATTATGCCATATCTGTGAACGAAAGCGGAACTTCACTTGCAAAGGATGTAGACGTAGACGTTCCGTTCTATTTATGGATTGAACTTTGCGGCAGTTGAAAAATGTGAGCGCACGTCGCTCGCTTTTCCAAAGTCCAAATTATAATGCAGAGTAGTAGATTGCAAAAGATATCAAAAGTTCAGCAAGGTAGAATACTTGTCCATATTTGGTCCAAACCATAACGAGCTCGCTAGCATATTATAATTCTAATTCTTCTGAATAAGAAACTTGTAAATACAAATATTACTGTCTGTCACCAGGATGCATTCTATGAACAATTGGAGAAGCATGGTGGCTCAGCAGCGTTGGCGGGATCGGAAAGGCTCAGCAGTGAGCTCACCGGGCGATATATTCCGTCCACGCGACACGACTCTTTAAGGTTTGTATTATTGCTAATGTAGGGGTTCCAAAGTCGGACAAGGAATTAGCAAAGTTAAGGTTAAACAAGTCGATACTATTTCCATACAAACTTTGTAACAGTATAATATCTACTAATTTTGTCAACGTGCGTCCGATAGTTAAGATGGATACTGAATTATTTTGCCGTTATTTAGATACGTTACCCTATAATCTACAGTAAAATCAGATTACCTTGAAAGATACAAACGTCGAAAGATTTGTATTTTATCAAATATTTTAACGCAACTTTAGACTTAAATAAATATCACAAGGAGTTAAAATTAGGGCATCACAGGGGGTAACGGATGTAGGTATTTTATTACAGAGTATGGATAACTTTATTTTGAATTAATACATTCAGTAGTTTTGTCTTAAGACTCTTAACTCTAAAAGTCTATTCGTAAATTTTTAGACGCACTTTTCTAACGAGAATGATCATGTCTTTCACTGTATGTTCCACACCCTGCGCGCGGGAGGGGTCACGATTACGCACATAGCCATAGTTACAAATAGCATGCATATTAGCCTAGCCCGTTGTGGAGTTCGAGCCGGCAAAGAGTGCGCTCTTAAGACTAAAAAGCAAAGTATGACTTATATGTTGTAGCAAGATTTCAGTAAAAAAAAGGAAAATTGACGAAATTAACTTAAAACAAAATGTTTGTTTGTACGATTGTTTGTATACGCATCACGCAAAAACTATTGAATGAATGTTGATGCGATTAGCAGAATTAGGTAACTTATAGTCCAAACTTAAAACTTAGTATGGGTTTCATTGAGTTGTCAACCCTCAAGCGGGTGTAAAAAGGGGATGAAGTTTGTATGTAAAATTCAACAACGCAGTCTAAGTCGCGAGCGGGTCAGGTAGTTCAATATTAAAATAAATATACTAAACTTAATAAGGCACTGTACACTAAACAGTACAGTGCGGTAAAATGAGCTTTGAATATGTGTTTAATTTCTTTCTATGTGAGAACTTGAGTATTTGTGTCTGTATTGCAAAAATATAAACGTGATATCGTCGTCATCGTCAGCCTCAAAGTTCACTGCTGGACATAGTCTTCCCCATATTTGCGAGGGTTTGGCACAGTCACTGAAGTCACTGAAGTATTCAGAAGATGCAGTTGCCCATTTCTTGGTGCGTTTCCTTCGTGACCTTTTACGAAAATCCGGGGTGTCCGGTAGGGCTATCCTAAACCGGTACCACCAATAATAAATTATTGTTGCCCATCTGAATAATGTTCAAAATAGCTTGGAACGAAATTATACGATTCCTGATTACAACTATTTTTTATAAAGTCTAGGAAAACAAACTAACGAATCGAGTTTGTCAAAGTTTACTCTCGGTTAAATTATCTTGGCTGTCATGTTAGCCGGGTTAGTTGAGGTAGAGCAAAGAAAAACATTATGAGAGGTGAGTAAGAAGGAGTGAGCACCGAAATGATGAAGCAGTCTTCTATCTTCTCATTCTTCTTCCTATCAAGAAGAAAACCATTTGTGCCGATGCAATCGTACACAACGTGGTATAAGAGCTGAAAGACTATGATGACACTGATTCACTGAGTGTGGCAGGTGTTTAACAATTACCTGGTTGTAATGAAACATCGTTAAGTACGTGGATTTAGTATTAAGAAATGCCACATCACATCAGGTGACTATAAAAACTTTCAGGTTTGAGGGCTCCCGGTCGCGTACCTCCAGCTTTGGACGATCTTGTTCACGCACTCCACGCTACTCTGCAGTCGAATCTTACGATCCCGTAGATTACGTCGCCGATCGTCGATACAGGTATCTTTCACAAACTATACATATTAACAGCAGAAAGCGCAATCACTACTTACTTTATTCCGTTGTACACTAATATTTAACGATTTAACCATCCATAGGGTATACGATGAACCGGGGACTAGTCCACCGCCCGATGATGCGGTTCCCTTCGAGGATCGTCTGCAGTCGGTCGTCGCTTCTCCACATCGCGCTAGGCGACACCGACGGGACTCCAGCAACGAAGACCGAAGGCATTCAAAGGTAAGATGTCGTTGCAGCGAGTGAGGTTAGCTTGTCTGTGCGCAAAGTGGTCGTATTTAACTCTGCCCTCGTTACAGGAGAGGCTGGTAAGTGTGCCCCGGCCGTTAGGAAGAGGCGGGCGAGAACGGCAGCGTGCGCGGCGGCGCCGTCGACACCGACGCGAGGGCTCCGGCTCGCGTGCTGGCACCCCGCTGCGCGATGAGTTGGATGCCCCGCCTGCCGAGCCGCGCCGCCCGCCGCGCGACCGCCCTGCCCTGCCGATGTGCCTTCCGCTGCCCAAATTTGCGGCGCAGATCCCGCGTGCTGCGCCCTCAGCGCCACGGCCCGCGCCACCGCCTGCGCCTGACTCGCCGCCGCGGCCGCCCTCCGCCTCCTCGTCGAGCGCAGGCTCCGCACCTCACTCGCCCTCGCTGGAAGAGCGCATTCGAAGTCTCGACGAGAAATACGAGAAGTGGAGCGGGTCGCGCGTGCAGCCGGAAGCGCCGGATCGCGCGCGTCTTCGGCACCGTCTGCTTGAGGTAGATATCAACGAGGTGAAACCTTCAGAAGTGGTGCTCTCGCTGCTCGCCAAGCGGTCTGTCTTTGACGAGGACTCGGAGCGGTTGGAGGTGTCAGCGCGGCCGCCTAGTCCGCCCGACACACCGCGCTCGCGATCTACCGTTGGCCGGCATGCTGCGCAACCTGGCCATGCATCTACGCCTGCGCATATGCCTGACTATGAAGCTGACCCGAGGCTCCGCCGGCTCGATAGATACGCTCGAACGGAGAACACGTCTTACGACTACTTTGAATCACGAGGGCGTCCGAGAACACCTTCAACGCGTCCGAGGACGCCTTCCACGGACCGCTCGCAGCAGGTGTCGTGCGAACGCAGGTCTCCATCGGCGCCCATCGACGGCGATCTTGAATCTAGGAGTCGAGATTCCGCTTCCGGCACTTGCGATGCTGAGAGCAAATCGTCGTTTGACATTGATGAAAAGGATACTGGGCTAGAGACTCAAAGGGAAAGATCTAATTCTTTAGCTGATTCTGATAGTCTTTTAACTATAAAAAGTGAAGGTTTAGAAAATATACCGATGCCGCTGTCGAAGAATGGTTGCGATGGAAACAGTGACGAAGATAAGCGGTCAGACGGTTTCCAAAATGTTTATTCTGATGAAACTTGTGCTCGTGATGTAATGGATATGATTTTGAGAAAGGTTGAAAATGGCCAAAAATTTGATGCAACCTTTGAGACTACTAGAAAACTGAGCAAATATGAATTTCGAAAAGATAATGAGCAGAGTAAAATTGCTCTAGACCGGGAGAATAAGTTTAGAAGTATAGAAAAAAAGATAGATTGTCCTAAAAACCAAATGTTTGATCTCGATTTTGGAATTCAAGAATTGATAGAGCATGAGCTCCAAAATCATATTAACGAATCTTTAACTGTACAATCGATTGAGCATGAGCTACAGAACCATATTAACGAATCCAAAATAACTATTAACGAATCCAAAATTACTGTTAAACCCAGCAAAGATAAGTCTGATAACAGTCATTCGAGTTCTATAAAACTAAATGAAAAAGATAATAGTAGTCAAAGTTCCCAGATGTTTCGTAAGACTCAATTCGAAAAAGAAAACATTCAGATTGAGAAACCTTTAGAAAAAAGTAATCTAACGACTGTCGATATCTTATCAACAGCAAACAAATCTCATAATCAAGAAACTGAAAAAAATATGGAAGATCGAGTGCGAAATGATAAGGACAAAGCGAGGCATAGTAAATCGAAAGAAAAACATGATTCCGAGAAAGAGAAATCTAAAACTATCAAGAACGAAAAAATCGTTGCAAAAATAGAAAAAGACAAAAAAGTTAAAGAAGAGAATCCAACCACTGATAAACATACTATTGATAAAGGAGAAAATGTGAAACATATGGAAAAGAACTTAAAAGATAAAAGTGAACGAGATAGCGATAAAGTACGTCATTCTGATGATAAACCCCGTCATATGCATCATAGAAGAGACAGCAAATCTGAAAAAGATAAAAGAAAAGAGCTTGAAGACTCTGTCCATACAAAGGTGAAAAAAGAAGACAAACATAAGCCAGAGAAGAATAAGAAAGATAATGACTCTAAACGTGATAGTAAAAAAGAATCAGAAACTGTTAAAAGCCGAAAATCGTCACGCGATGAGTCTACTAGAGAAATGAGTCGTAAAGATTCGACTGATTCATCAACATCTAGAACTTCGCATGAGGTAAAAGTAAAAGAACTTGATGTGCAAGATTTAAATGAAGACATGAAACCTAAGGTCAAACTCACTGATCTGTTTGTGAGTCTTGAAAAAAACAAAGGCTTTTTAATCAACAAAGACGGTTTCACAAAAATTAAACAAGAAAATGATAAAATTATCACCTACAATACTAGTAATGATACCCACAGCAAGACTGAGCATATCAAACCAAAGACCGAAGTAATTGATAAACAGAGACACCATTCTGTTGATTCTCCGAGCGTTGAATCTAAAAGGAAAGAACGGTTAAATTCGTGCTCTAGTCTTCCATCAAACATAGGTATTAAAAGAAGGATATCTTCTCAAGAAAATTTTGATTTGGCTTCTGATGAATCTAAGAGGATAAAAAATGAGCCTAAATTACCAGAACGGCGTGAATCTAAAGATTCACGAAGTGGAGACCGACACAAAACAGCAAAGTTTAGCAAAGGACATTTTGCTAAAATAATAGAAAGTAAGACAAAAGATGATAAGAAGAATCAAGTCAAACCTCCAGATGATACCTTTCGAGAGGTAAGAGATATCAAAGACGAAACCATACCTAACCGAATTAATAAGCTGAGCCCTAAAGAAGATAGCTTTGATTACGCTGCAAGTGAACATAATGAGGACATTCATAACAATTTGGGGTTTCTTGCTCTATTAGAGCTTCGATCAAGTGAAGAAGACGAAAAACAAAAAGCTCTTAGAAAGGAGATGAAAGAGAAAAAACGGATACAACAGTTGCAGCAAATTCAAGAACTTCAAATGCAGCAAGAGGTTGAACTAGGTAAAATAAAAGACGATAAGAAGACAAAACCAGACGATAAGAAAAAAGAATCAGCCCGAGAAAAACGTATGTCGACAGAACGCAAAAGCCGAGAAGACAAAGGCGACAGTAGTAAACGCAAAAACCGCAAACAGTTACAAAGCAGCGACAGTTCAGATTCTGACGAACCTAAAAAACATTCTATATTCGATATTGTTGATGATGGGCCGACGTATATTTCAATGTATGACAAAGTGAAAGCACGTTCATGCAAAAATATGCAAAAGCAAGAAGAAGAAAAACGTCAAGAAAAAATTAAAGCTAAATTCAGTCAGCTAAAACAAAGTCGAGCAAAACGAGAAGAAAAGAAGCGATCTAGCTGGGATGAAGATAGTGACTCCGACCAAGATGTCCACAGGAAAAAATCTTCCCTAGATTCTTCTGATGACGATGGCAGCACCGCATCCCATAACACAAAGCGTGATAAACTGCATTGTTCCAGTATAGAATTCGATGAAAATAAAACTGAAGACTATTTCAGCATGCCACATGATGAAGATCAACGTTATAAGTTGTCACGTAAAAATTCAAGAACACGTATCATGTCTGACACGTCGGATGACGAATCTTCAAAAAATAAATCAATGTTTATGAGAGAGGTAAATAAACTAAATGCTTCGGACTCGGAATCGCTTTCTACCAAAGCTGATAACTCAAATAACTACTGCGATGACAAGATTACAAAGAATTCATTGTTTAATTTGTTTGGTAAAAGTGACAGCGATGACAGTAAGTTAAAATCTAGCCTTGAAAATGAAAACGACTATAGATCTAATGTTAAATCGTTTTGCAATGATCTGTCTTCCGAATGTGAATCAGTATCATCCAACAGAAATGCGGATGTACGCAGAAAGCATAAAAAGAAACAAAAAAAATACAAACCCTCCTATTCCGATGAAGAGAATAAAATTGAGACCAGTGATACAGGTGCATTAGATTCTGAAATAAAACATAAAAAAATAATAAAACAGCGTCGACATAGTAGTAAGAAAGATAAACGTAAAGAAAGAATACGCGACAGCAATGACACGGATGAAGGCCGTGACGATAAAATAAAAATAAAAAAGGATAAAAAGTCACCCGATAATATTCACAATGACTATGGCAATGACATAGTTACAACTAACACCAAAAGGGATGGTAAAATGGAGGATATATTTGGACCTTCATCTGATGAGTCTGATATTGATAGTAAAAATTTAAACAATAAATCCGACTTTTCTTCTCTTGATTATGATTCCAATATTGGGATGAGTGAATTGCTAATAAATTCAAATGAAAAAGATATGAAACGTAAAAAAGATCGAAGAAGGAAGGAAAAACGTTGGTTTCGAGATGATGATAATAGCTTAGATGTTGACGCCGTCGGCAAAGCTATCGAAGCCAACCTTTTAACAATAACCGATGACACTGAAATGATAAGGAGTGGAACTGAATTAAAGTTCGTAGATGGCAATATGGTCAAAGATATCAAGACCAATAGTAAATACGTAAAATTAAGAAGAGATAGTAAAGAAAAACGGAAAAAGAAGAAAAAAAATAGGGAAGAACGTTTAGGTCGCAAAGATCACCATTACCTCTACCATCCAGATTCAATGGATAAATCTGATCACGATATCCTAGATGCTCCTCTCATTGATGCAGTATCTAATGCTATGTTGTTAGACATCCCGCTGCCAAATGACATTCATATTGTGAATGATAAGGCAGATGATGGCAAGTCTCTTTCACAATCCCCCAGTCTTCCGAGGCTTACTGAAAGTCCACCTATTTTAATCGAATCAAGTCAAGATGCTACCACGGACGTGAAAAGCACCATTTCGATCTCGTCTAACTCTCTTCTCACTGTTTTGAGTGGTGATGATAGTGAATTTGTTGTTGATGGCAAAGATATCGAGATTGAGCAAATACCTATGCCACCTCCGTTTGAAAATATCGTTCAGGATATTAGTGAGGTTCCTCTTCCTGCAGACCCTGCCCCAGCAGCCATAAATGATGACAAGCTCGAAGCTTTGAAATCGGCTTTAACTAGTGACTCTGATACTAGTGAAGATCTTGTTTTGAATATCTCTACTAATGAAAATGAAACTGAGAACATTGTGGAGAAACCAATTGAAAAAATGGATACGTCTTCATCTAAGACAGACAAAAAACCCGATGAGAAACCAAGAGCAATAATTTCACAAGAAGAAACCGAAGACGCAGTTGCTGCACTCTTAGGAGAAAGTTTTGGCGGAAAATTGAATACGTTTTCGAGCTATGAAGAAACTGAAAGCAGTACTACGCATCAGACAGACATAGAACATACGCCCTTAAACAACGAAAATGTTCCAGAAGAAGATGCCGAAGAAATGAGGCAGGCTATACAAAACTTAAATGCATGTGAAATGGAAATGAAACCAGATACTCCCGTGTCTGATAGTGATCTTTTGTTAATTGATACGGACACGGAAGAGACTGACGAAACACCTCAAGATGCAGTAGATAAGGTTCCCTTGAGCGTTACAACTAATCAAGTATTAAATACCAACAGTGATCAAGAGAAGTCTGTGGAGGACGCAGACGCTGCTACCCAAAAACCAAAAATAGAAAAACCGAAATCAGTTTTATTAGACCATGTCAAAACAACGCAATCTGAAACAAACATTAAAAACATTGAAAGTGATGTGAAAATAAAATTAGCAAGACGAGAAAATGTTCAAATTTGTACGTCCACAGCTACACCGGTTATAACATCTTGGACTTTGACAAACAATAAAATACAAGAACCACAACATGTTTTAAATATTCAGTCGACTATGGCGTCTAATAAAAATCGGACTGAAAATAAAGCACCTCATATGACTACAAATATAGTTCAGATCAAAACATCTCAACCTCAAAACATACAAGTTAATAGTTTAGTTAGGCCTGTTATGACACAATATGGCAGACCACCGTATCAGGTTATGAATCAGCGACCTCAGTTATCTAATATGCAGCCACGAACTCAATCACCTCATATGCCGCCGCGGGTTCTATCATCAAATTTACATCCACGAGCTCAGACTTATATGCCACCACGTCCTCAGTCAACTAATTTGCAGCCACGACCTCAGTTATCTAACATGCAACCACCTACTATCAAAATACCAGAACCTCATATTCTGTACCAAAAGTCGCCCCAGGGGATTGTTATATCACCTCGAATATCTAGTGATCCTCGATTGCAAAGTCCAAAAACAAGCCCTCAAGCTGAAGGTATGACATCACCTAGACTTGCAAATATGACTATCTTAACATCTACACCGCAAAATTTTAATTCAGCCGGAATATTATCGCCTACTTCGAAGCTTCAGAGATCTGCCGGCCAAGTGACTGTGGTTCGGATGCAACAACCACCAGTTCGAATGCAGCAACCACCTCTCAGTCCCATCCAAACCTTGCATGGGGCTCATGGATCCAGAGGTATGATGTCTCCTAATAGGCCCAATTCCGTTTTAGTACAAGGGTCACCGTTACATTTTAATCGGCTACCAGTTACGCCAATTTTAACGCCAATACCAAAGCAAATAAATGTGAATACAACTATACTGCAAAATAAGAGCGTAGGAGTCGCAACCATGCCGCTAATACCACAACACAAAATCCCGACTAGTGAATGTAGAAAAGGTGACCATGGAAACATAGTTGGAAATAAGAATGATAATCCAAAAATAATATTATCTCCTACAAGCCTACAGCATAGTAACAATCCTACAGTAATGGCGCAAAACCGCTTAATAACAATGCAGAATGCTGTACATTTAGGTAGCATGAATTCTACTTTACATCTGGGTAATAAAGTTGTGGTAAGTAAGATGAACCCAGTTCCTGAAAAAAGGGATAGCCAAACGCCAAAGTCTTTGGATCATGGACAGAATTCTTCTTTCGGAGCTCCTCCGTTTATACATGTAGCAGTGAGCCATCCCTCACCTCCATCCATTATCCAAAGTGGTGCTAAACTAATGATGAGCAACATTCAAGAAACCAACATAGTCAACAGAGTACAACAAGGCTCTAACGTTATACATACTTTAAACTCACAAAGACTGATGTCACCTGTATCTAAAAATAACGTCATACAAATAGATAAAAGCAAAATAGCTCCATCTGTATTGTCGATGTCAACTATGCGACCCGCTACAGTATTGACTAAATTAGAGACACCTGGCATAACAGTGGCTTCAGTAACTCATACTAACGTTTCACCAATATTATTGCAACCAATCAACAACATAAGAATAAATACAAAATCTGAGAAAGTTAATAATACTATGGTTCCTATTGATTCCACTGCCAATGAATCAAAACCTGAGAAACTTGTAGAAATGATAGATCCTGTGAAAAAGCCAGTAAGTGAACAGTGCAGCTTACTGCCTTCTGTACAAAAATCTAATGCTCCGGACAATATATCAAAATGCGAAACAGATTTTGAAGAATTGTTAAGAGATAAAACGAATGAAATCAAAGTATCTAACGACCCGGAAAAGAAGTTAGAGGTGAATGTGGGAAATACTACAACGCCAAAAACATCTGATTTACAAACTTTATCTGAAAAGCAAATTCTTAAAACGTCTGAATGCGATTCAATTAAACGAAATTTAGACGTTCCATCTTCAGATCGCATGTGTCCATCCGGAAAATACGATAATAATTCACCAAATGAGCTTACAAGAAACGCTATTCAAGACAATGCAAACACGTACAAAAACAGTATCCCTGTGCTTCCTTTACTGAATTCTAACGACTTGGTTATGAAATCATCAGAAGCATCTGAAATCGGGCAAGAAGAAATCAAACTGAAACCCAATATTGTTTCTAAAGTTTTAAGTGCTACTGATAAAGTGCTCAATCTTAAAGAAGAGATAAAAACGTTTGATTTTATGAAGGAAAACAGTATTGAAGATCCAAAAACAGAAAAACTCAAACTAGTAGATGATGACACTCAATTACAAATGAATATTGACGACGATACATGGAGTGTTAAAGATCTCAATATAGAATCAGTTATAAAGAAAGTAGACTCTCTTTGTAATGACCCTATTGATTTCCAAACTCATGAAGAAGTTAGCAAAACTGATAGTTTGCCCGCAATTATAACGAGTAAAGTATTAGACACATCTAATAAACTTTTTGCGGAACCGATTGCCACTGAGAGCACTGATCATAATATTGAAAAAAGCGATGGAGAAATGGATGTGTCACTGAAAAAAATCAGTTCGTCGGGCAAAAGAGGTGGACGTAGTATTCGGGGCAAAAGAGGACAAAAGGGTCAGGAAAGAGTTCAAACTCGACAAATATCAAAACCATCAAGAGGAACTACTGCTAAAAGAGGAAGAGGACGAGCAAAAACTGACAAAAATATAAAAAGCTTAGCTAACAACAACGCAAGCCCTGCGATACCCGGTGACGTTTACGACTTTCATGAAGATTCTGGAGACGAAACATCAAAAACAGAGACCAGACCTCGATTGATCCTAACAATAAAGAGCCCACTCTCGGGTCAAGTCGGAGTAACGGCCACGTCTACTTTAAGTATTGCTCAAAAAGATCAGAACAAAATTTCGGAAAAAATAAACAAAGAAGAAAAAAATGAAGACTTCGTATCTCCATCAACGAATACACGCAAATCTAGACGTCTTCAGGAGAAGGACGTTCATCGTAATGTCTCTGATGATGTCGGCGAAGACAGCGCCGGTGGTCGTTCGGTTAAGCGAAAACCAACCAGGCAGGCCATCGGTAAGGTGACCAACGCTGCCGAAAAATCAATCATAGCAGACACCAGAAAATCTCCCCGTGGCAACAAAAGAACTAGAGATAGGAGTTTGTCTGACGCCTCTGTCGAAAGCACTGACGGGGAGTCAAGGAAAGATGAAGTTACGCGCGACCCGAAGGTCGCTCGACTCGACGAGCGTCTCGCACAGACCGAGAGCGATCCCATGGGAGTCGCAAAATCTGCAACGCTGCCGAACGTTCCACTAGCGGTGCCACATGTGACTCACGTCAGCCCTCTTCCAGCTGTTGCTCCAGCGTTTACGGCGCCACTCCCCGCAACACTGGTCGGCCAGGCAGCGGCACCACTCGCTACGCTAACCTCCGCACAGCCCGCGGTGCCATCCACCGTGGTGCCATCCACCACAGTGACACCGATTGTGTTACCCACCCTGCCGGTCGTCACTCTACCCGTCGTCACTTCGCCTGTCGTCACTCCACCTGTTGTCACTCCGCCTGTCGTCGCTCCGTCCGTCGCCACTCCGCCTGTCATATCTATGGCACCAATACCCGTACTGCCCTCGATTCCTACGCCCATCACGAAACCGCCGAAGAAGATGATATCAGAAATAAGCGCTAAGCTCGCGAGTGCGTTCGAGGCGAGCGCACAGCACCGCGCGTCGCCGGAGCCGGCGCGGGATGGGTCACCTGCCACGCCCGCCACTGGCGACGCGCTCGCAGGCGTCGTGCGCCGCCCCATGGACTGCATGCCGGGCGCCATGATGCCGGTGGGCGCCACCGAGGCGACGGACGAGCGCGTCCTGTCGCCCGCGCTGCCGCACCGCGTGCGCATCGCCGGACGCGCCACACCTATACTCATCAGGTGGGTTACACGCAACGCTACCTCAATAATTAATAATTGAGCTGTTTTTCAATCAGCATCAATGGGGTGACAACTGGAATTTCGAAACTATCGAACAGATCAATTAAAAAATGTGTTTGTTTTTGTTATTCGTGTCGTGAAAAAGGGATGTGATAGCAAATGTTTGTATTTGTGGACAGAGTTGGAGAAGGCGAGGCTTGTGCGAACGCGGGCATCGGTGCTCTAGGTGCAGCGGGCGGCGGTGGCGGCGGGGTCGGAGGTGGGGGCGGTGGTGGAGCGGCGCGGTACCGTGCACTCGGCGGCGGATGCGGCGCCGCTAGCCTGCCGCGCGGCGCTCACCATCCGCCGCCCGAGCCGCACGTGCTCGCGCCTGTGCCTACCCCTGCGCCTGCACTTGCATCTGCACCTGCACCTGCACTCGCACCCGCGCCCGCGTCCGGACTCCTGCCGCTGCACCACCACCATCCCGGTGAGTATCTAGTGAGCTTGTTCAGCCAAACATTATAATAACAACTTGATAGATTTTGGTAAATGCGAGGTTTTTTGGAATTAGATTTCATCGCGGGTGTCACATTAGGTACTTTATAATGAGAAAAATGGCAACTGCAATAATAATAATAATGCTGGACAATCCATACAGCATCATCTTGCCCCAAGCTATGCAGAGCTTGTGTTATGGGTAATAGATGACTGATATACTTAAACAATACAGTACATACATGGATATTTTTTATTATGCATAGAAAATACCCAGAACACCCGGAATAAATATTTGCAGATCGTGCAAACATTTATCCCAAGGCGGGAATCGAACCCGCAACCTCCTGCGTCGCAAACGGATATTCGCCCGCCGCGCCACATCAGTCGTGAATTGCAATACATATTTGATTTACGATGAAATAATTTTATCACACTACGTTTTCAATACTGACCTAATATTTTTTGATGAATCAGTGTGATTGATTTCGTGTTGCTTACGAGAGTAGGGCTTTTTCTAATTGTGTACTGTTCCTGTTAACTTAACACAATTTTTACACCCGTAGGAGCTGTTTCAAGAATAACCAGTATACCGACGATCAGTCCCCAAGGTCAAATACCTCCGGTGAGAGATTGTTTTATAAATAATTTATCTTTTAAATGAATGGGATACACTGTTATTTACACGAATGGTTTTGTTCACGCTGCCTGGTGCAGTCGGCGGATTTAGCAAGGAGCCCTCCGCCTGCTCACCAACAGACGTCACCAATTACAGCGGTATATTCATTTTATATGTAATGTAGACATAATTTAGAACTACTTGCACTAAAACGGTGTGAAACAACCCTATAGTTATTGACACATTTCTGTAGGTGTATTATTTATATATTATGATTATATATTATTATTTATTGTAATTGTATATAAATACCAATACATATGAATATGTAGAATGTGTAGTTAGATTATTAGTTTAGTTGGTAGCGTATTGTTTCATGTAAGTATGTACCTCCATATTTAAGACTAAAATGTGGTTGGCGTAAAGTAGGTTTTGTGAATAACTGTAGTCATATCTGATACGGAAATGTATTAAATCAATGTTTACTATTGTTTTAGAGCGATGGAATGTACCCTCACTTTTCACATCAACACTACCAGATGTACCAACATCACTTCCGCGCCACGCAGCATGAATCCAGGGCAACACACTCGCCATTTACCAGGTAAACCATAATAATAAAAAATAGACAAAGCTAACTTATAATCTATCATCTATGTATATGTCTATTTAGTTAACCTGTGTGCACCCACTGCCTGGGTATGGGCCAACATGGCATACTTATAATACATTAATATAGGTACTACTAACCTAAGTACTGGACGCCCAATACGCGCCACTGAGTCCAGTTTTCGGCATTGTTTATCCAGTATTGGCCAGTCTTGGATGAAAGAAATCAATTTTCCAGTTGTATTATTTTCAACGCCAAGATTACGGACATACTTTGATTACTTGCTTTAGAATATGACTAACAATATCTCATTGTTCTATTGTGTGTGTATAGAATAAAAATCTACTGTAAAATTAAATGTATGTACAGTACAGTAATGTGTAAGTGATTACAGGAGTCTAGAGGCGGAGGGCTCGGAGGCGCCGCAGCCGCCGCCGGAACTACGGCGGCCGCCGACAGCGCGCGTCCCGCGTCCCGCGCACTCGCCCTCCACTGCCGATCGACTTATCAGTAAGTATTATTCTTATAAAAATAATCGTTTTATTAAGAATTTTCGGTACCATCATTTCATAAGTTCTTTGTTTCCGTCCGTCGTTCCGTCATCATGCTCTAGCAAGCAAACAATTTCAATAAATGAAGCTCTTCTAAGAAGCACCATAGTAGTAGTAGAGTTCTTAGTGAAGGGCTCGTCCGGGGAAGTACTACCACCATGCCTATTTCTGCCGCCAAGCAGCTTGCTGAGTTCCGATTTGAAGGGTGTCTGTGCCGGTATAATTACAAGCTCATGAGGCTTAACACCTGTATGCCTCAGGTTAATAGACGCTGAGCAGTGCATCGTAGGGCACGAGCGTGACTTACGAAATAATACTTTGTTATAGGCGATGGTAACCACTTAACAATCAGGTGTCATCTGCTTGTTCCATTAGCAAGTTATATTATATAATTATTTTTTTTATTTAATATTTTTTTAAATTTAGTTTTTTGTGATGTGTTTGTTGAATGGTATTTTGTATATTTAATTTTGATTGTTTATTTTCTTTACTAAATTAATGCACAGTTACAAAGTTCACCAGTGCATGAAATACAATCAAATAATATAATCAGCAGAACACAAGATATAGGTACTTTTTAGCAGCCTTGCGGGGTTGAACCTGTATAACCAACTGATAAGATTCCTTCTTTATCTAATTCACTATATCGTGTCTTAAGTAGATAACTAATACAAATCACGGGTAGCTTTAGACAACAAGAATGCATCATGCGGCACCTCGAGAACGTAACAGTTATTTCTTCATAATTGTGTTATTGCAGTGTACGGGTCTGGATGCGGACGGTCGCCACCGCCGGCCCACACGTCTGGCGTGGCGCGTGTCACGGGTGCATTACCTCCTACCACCGCGCCCGGTCCGCCTCATGCCTCGCAGGTGCCTCGCGAGGCGGACTCGCTGCAGATGTTATTGCGGGTTTGTACTTCCACAATATAACTCTTTCCGCGACTTTACTCAAAGCTATTGTTTGTTCCTGATAATCTTTTACGTTTTACGACAAGGTCGCGCCGAGACAATAACATCGCCACCGCGTCCTTCACTCATGTGAAGTTTACTTGTCTATGGATTCAAAATCAATATAATCTAACTTGTTTACATGTTGATTAAAAATTATCTATCTTTCCTGGCACGCCACAATACACGATATTAATTGCGTTGTAAACCTTTATAGCGGTATCGCAGGGACTCGCACGTGTATTTTAAACAAATTTCTAGGGCTGATAATGAGTTGTGTGAAACGTGTTGCAGCGTTACCCCGTAATGTGGCAAGGACTACTGGCTCTGAAGAACGACTCTGCCGCAGTACAGATGCACTTCGTGGGCGGTAGCCCCAACGTCGCGGGCGACACGTTAGCGCGCGCCGACTCGGGCACGCCCATGCTGCGCATTGCACAGCGCATGCGCCTAGAGCCAACACAGCTCGAGGGCGTACACCGCAAAATGATGGTCAGTATAGGACTACCAATTCTTGCAGGAACTATGTTACCTTTGAATTTACCCTTTTGTCCATGTACCCCTGTGTGCAATCAAACAACATTATAATAACTGCTAAGATGGACGTACTAAGATGATACAGTCGCGTCTGTATCAATATCAAAATGTACTAAAGATCTGCATAGACTGCAATCAGGTAAAATAAAATACTGTGATATTTATTATTTATTATTTATTTTGAAACATCTTATAAATGGCATTTTGGTTCATAATAAAGCAAGTAATCAGTGTTTAATATACGTTGCTATAAGATCGTAATCCTGATCTACGACAGTGGTGTGGATTTATGATATTTAATTTTTCTTATTCTTTTCGTGTTATATACAATTCTGAATAGTGGCTTATTAAATTTGGTTATGTGGTATCAGATGGAGAACGAACACTGCATCCTACTAGCACTGCCGTGCGGCCGCGACCACATGGACGTGCTCCTTCAGTCCACGAACCTCAGCAACGGCTTTATCACCTACCTGCAACACAAGCAGGCTGCCGGCATCGTCAACATCGCGCCACCCGGACACCAACAGGTCATTAATAGTTCTCTTATTTACGCTTTGTCTCTTTGTCGCGTGTGTGTGATTCTCAAATGGTTAAGAAAAGCATCGCGAAGAAACATAAGAAATGTTCTAGCTGGGATAGCTTGTAACCTGTGTTTTGTAGAATAAAAACTGCTGCAAAATATGGATATGTGCCAAAATGAGTGCCCTGGAGTATCTTCAAGGAACTTGGGATCTGATAGTACAATGGAATTACGATCGTTGGCGTATTAAATTTTGAGGTTTTGTAAAAACGCGTAAAGAATATTGTAAATACGTTTCTTGGTTCCTTACACTTGGTGTACTCTAATTTTGTGCACTTATTTTTAACTTACTTGATAGAGTCTTAAGTAGATACTTAGTACTAAAATATGTCTACGTGGGGGATGTCTACCGTGCTTGAGGACAAAAGTCATGAATCTTTCTTTTTCTATGGACAAACTGCATAATGGCACTATAAAAATTATTTAGCAATGTTTTTATTTAGTTTCTATTGATATTAAACTTAAATTTCATGTGTTGTCTAATTACGTACTTTATCATGGATTTAATCTAAAATAGTATTCTTTCTTTTGCTAAAACCATTATCGGAGTTAGCTAAACAAGCGAGCTACAGCTAAGTCTACGGGTGCTTATAATTAGTGATGATGAGTAGGTTCGATGTTTAATATTGTTTGTGACAGGCCATGTTCACGGTGCACGTGTTTCCGTCGTGTGACTTCGCCAACGAGAACTTGACACGCATCGCGCCCGACTTGATGCACCGAGTCGCAGATATCGCGCACTTACTCATCGTGATCGCTACCGTCTGAACAGCACACAGCGCACTGCAGCGCACTGCATCATCCGACACAAACAAACCTGCGAAAGGTATAAAACAACACTAAATTCACCGGTTCCGACCTTATCTGATAATTAAAATAAGGCGTTGTAAATAAGGCCAGGTTGTGAAACTTTTTTGAAATCTTTATTTTTATTAGTATATCGATCGACCTGGTAGGGATCGTCGATTGTCGAATTTTAAACGATGGAACTATAAAAATAATGTAGGAATTGAACTGTAATACTTCTGCGAAAATGAATCGTGGTAGTGATACGCATGCGACACCAGAACTATTTATTGTTATCGAAACGCGGCGTGGGCCGTCGGCGGGGCGGCTCCCGCTCACCTGTGTAAACTCTCACCTAGTTTGTAAGTGGCCCGTCTTGTATGTAAGTTCTAGTTGTAAGAATAAGCTTATTTGTAAATTACTTTTGTTATGGTCGACTGGGTTCGACGATATTCGGAGTTTAAATTTATGAAAATATTAAAAAATAATTAATGGCAAAGTCAGTTGATAAAAAAATATATATTATAATTTCGGGTTTCGTTTAGATGAGCGACACTCATCGAGCATTTTTATCGTTAGTGTAAATTGTTATTTTGTTTTAAGCGACTAGGTCTAGACTAATTTAAATTCTGTAAATACCGAATCTATTTGTACTAAAATTCGATTCGCTTAGGTCATTACGGTAGGTAATGGAAAACTCATAAATACTGGGTCGAATGATTACTTATAGTTGTAAAGATTATCATAGTTATTTAAGAATAAATACTAAGGTAAATACGCGTTAAAAATAAACTGTGATTCTGACTTTTTAATATAGACTGTAGGTAGTCTTATGGAGCATCAATTCAATGTGCGCTCTAACGACGCACCTTGACGGCGCGTACGGCCTCGCCTACTAGCGGATTTATAATGTACATTAAAGCAATGTTTTAGGAGAATAACCACGACCTTCTATCGTGTCGTGTCGTGTCATGCCGTAGCGAACTGTAGACAGCGGCACGGGGCGGGTTACCTTAATGTTATTGGATTTGCTTAACATTCCTTCCAACATGCTAGTTTAACGATATCGGCTTAACTTAACAAATTAGATCACTTTAAAATTTACAGATTATGAATGTGCTGTTATGGTGTGCGTGATCACTCCCTGTGTTGACTGTCAAAAAAGTTATTCTTCCAAAACGAACTTATTAAAAGACTTAAAAATGTTGACTACTCGTGTGTATCATTTCTTTTGGAATAAACTGAAATGTAATTAACATTTTAGAGGCAAATACTTTTCCAAGTAATTGCCTGTAAAACATGTGAACATCATTTCTGTATCGTTGTGAGAGCTTGCTATGTACCTTGTAACGGTTGTTATTACAGAATAAATCGGCAACATGTTAGCAAATGAGTCGAACTGTTAAAAGGTACGAAGTATCGCTCTGGCGTAGTGTCCATTTGCAGAGGAATGTGCTAAATTCATTTTGTGTAAAGTATTCATCTTAGTCTGTACCACGAATATGGAATATATAATTTGATTGGCTATTGATTTATCGATTTGTAAACTCAGCTATGTCGGCTGTGTCATAGTGGCAGTCGATGACATTCCTTTGAAGCTGGACAGAGTGCCATACTCGCTGCCTGTAGGTCCCGCCCGCCTAGTGTCGACACATTCGGATCTCAATTGCTGCTTTAATCTGCGGGCCGCCGCTCGAATTTATCTCTATTTGTACTTGCCATCCTCATAACCGTTGTATTCATTCGCTTGCTCCGGTCCGGTCCGGTGGCTTAGTCTACCGCGTCGCGTGTCGCGTGTGGCGTGCTGCGTGCCAGCGATCACGATACCCCATCTCTAACATAATAGTATCAACAGCAATAATGTCTACTGCTTAAACTAACAATATTGTACTTCTCATAAGCTCTGTTATTTAACTTTACGCGATGTAGTGTACCCTGAGATCACCTCCCATCTTCATTTCTTAGACATCTCGCGAGACGTTCACGTATAGTTAGGTAATATTGCGACTGTGCTGTCGTTCGTAAAACAAAGTACAAAATATTTTATGAATTGTAATTTTATAATGTACGATATAAAGTAATAGCACAGGTATTATGTATATTCTTTTTAAGATTTTATTAATAGAAAGTAAAGTAATATATTATTATAATTTGTCATGTTTCCGTCGCAAACAGTTCTTAACTTGGCTAGGAGGAACACTAACGAACTCGTCATTTCGTCCATTAATTTTAAAACATAATTTTATTAGCGGACAGATGCCTATTGTACACTCTACCTATATTTATTCTTATTTGGATTCCTTATGAAGGAGCTCAGTGTAAATATTATATCTTCAAAAATATAGTTTAGACTCTGTATTGACGATTGTATGAGATAAGAAACAAATGAGAATTATAAATGAGGTATTTATTGTGCTAAAATGGTATTTACTCTACTTATTATTGTTTTTGTTACTCGGGTGTAGTTATTTACTAGGCGATACGATTTCAGATAATAATTCCATATAAAAACTCCGCCTTCATTACATAAAAACAAGGTTTAGGTTCCCATGTGTCAATATTCAGTGGTGTCCATAACTATGAAGACATCCAAGTGGTGTCCAGCTTCGTTAATAATTGCATCTATGTGTTATGCTATTCAAATGTCAATTATTATAATAGTAAAGTTAACTAATATTCCCAAAAGTTTATTGCAATCGAAATTAATAAGTAATTACACATTTTACAATGATATATGTAACTAACACAGACTTGATAGTTTATTATGACTGTTTTGTGAGAAGTATAATATAGTTTTGTTTATATTGAGTTAGTTAACATAGGCAGTAAAGAAGTCTCACGTCGCTGCGCCTCCAGGCAGGCCCGCCAAGGCTGCCGAGGGCGGAGCGACGTTGGACGTGGAGTATTCTTGGGCTCCGCACGGCACCGTATGAGTGGTTACATGAGGATGGAAGCCAGACACTACCCTACGCACCGCGGCTGATGCCGGTGTGACAGATGATAGAGTTAATATTTGTAAAAAAACATTTGATCTCAAGTGTGCAGCAAAAGAGAAGCGAGAGTAGATGTATGCATCAGCCGCGGGAGCGCGCGGTTCCGTCTTGGCGCTCGGCGTTCATTTCCATTCTGACAGAACGTACCGATAGAAAAATATTGTGATCATAAAATTAATAAATAGTTCGTTAATGTAGGATATTGAGATAATTGTATATTTTGTACATATTGAAAATAGTATTGTAACTTTACTTCCTTTTATCCAACAACCCAGACTCCTGTGTGTTATGTACCTCCTACCTACCAATACTATTAAAAAAATATTACTTAATCATGATATTTTATTTAAATTCCTTTTTTGCAGTACCTTACTAAAAAACAATTTCAATGTGAAATATAATGATAAATTTACTAGGATACTTCGTACTAAGATACTTCTAGGCAGTAAGTAAATTTTGTGATACCATTAAAATAAAAAATAGATAAGAAGAGCAAATGTGCAGGTAAAATTATTAGTTAAAGGTCCTGCAGGACTACCAAAGACAGATTTCTGAAAAGACTACAATAAGAATAAAGATGTATTTTAACATAATCCCTAAAAACTGAATTAGCTATTACTACTTCTTGCTGCTGTTTGGTGTCGTAAAGGCTTGTGCCAAAATCTTCAGTTTAGCAGCCCTGTTTCATCATAAGATCCGCGAGCTTAAAGACTCGTAGGAAACCGAAGGTGTCAGGTCGTGATGCGTCTGTTACGGTTGCGCCATTGCCAGTGGAGGGGGTTGTCTCTGAGTGCGTCGGAGATTTCTTTTCGATTTTCTGCTCCTTGGGCTTGGTTATTGCTGGTGAAGTCATTCTGGAATTAAGAAATGCTGCTTGCATAAATAGAATTTATTTTATCTATTACATCAATTAAGACTTTCCGGGCAGTAGTTAGCATAAATATATGCTTTGTTTTTTTAGATTTGTAATCCTGTTCGTACCTTATCAAAACCCGATTTGCGGTTTTTGGTGTGAAGTTACGATTGTTTTGTTGTACCTATGCGCATGCATGACGGAAACAATGGGTTGCCCAAGCCTAAGGGTTTACTGCTCTTTACTGACCGGGAGTGGTAGGTATAGGTACCTTTTGACTACATAAGAAGGTAGAAGTTTAATAAGTTGGTAGGTACCTATTGAATCACTGTTCACCTGTTTAACCTGAATATTTGTAGGTAATCACGGTTTTATAGTAAAATGAAAAAGTTCTAACGTGCATTGTATTATATTTATAATGCATGGTAAATCTCTTTATGTACGAATTCTCTAGAGTCTAGATATAAATTATACCATGGCAGATTATATTACCCGTGCAGTATTCTAGTAGGTAGGTCGACGAATCTAGGTATGTATGATAGACCATTCTTGTACATAGGTAGATAACTTCAATGACTAGATGACCGTGACACAATCATTTACCAATTCATTCAATGATTGTTCGATTTAGGTCGTTTGCATCTTCATGAAAAAAAATTGGCAGACTAGATTCATGCATTAGTTATTATTAGCCTAGGTGCCATAAGAATAAACAGTTTTGTTATTTTTTAAGTGTGTCAATGAACTGGCCCCCTTTGTTACAAGAATCTAGGCACATCCGCAGCTAATCCCGCGTAGGTGATAGAGAACTACCATGCTACGATCAGGAGAACAAATTGGTAGCACAATGTATAATAGGTATACGTTGTAGGTATACATATATACGTTGTACAGTTTAACGGTATGTACACCTATTGAAAACTTTTAGGGCATTGCGTGTGGTCACCGTTAGGATAAGATCTTGTTAGTTAGAGGAGGTACCTACCTACCTAGTTGAACTTTTATATAATACCTAATAAATAAATAGATTTGAGTACCTAAACAGATGTTATATTGTTATTAGATGACCTATATATGTACTATTATTTAGTTTTCTTATCATAAATATACATAATAAACAAGCCAGTAAGTACATAGTGGAGATTTTTATTGAACCAACTACCTAAATGCTTTCCATATTTTAAAAATGCTTGGAACAATAACTTATCTGTGGTATTGGTAGGTACTCACGTAAAACAGTTTCAGGATAGTTTCAGCTTTAAATATTTAGCTCTACACACGACCGTCTGAGTTTGTGGCAGTAGGTAACTATTTTGTGGCTTCGCTCGGAACGCGCGGTGCGGCGCGGAGAGCTTCGTTATTTACTTTACAATGTGTCGCGATCGTTGTTATGTTGAAATTTTCGTTTAGGTCACATACAACACTCTTCTGACGTTATACAGAGTTACGTCACACCCACTTAAATTTTTTGAGTACCCTATATAATAGTAGATGTTTAGATATGGCATTATTACTTTACAAATTATCTTGGCAGGTACCTACCTCCTTAGGTATATTGTATATTGAATAAAAGTAGTTAACACTTTGTTATTTCAATGGAATAGTAGGAAGTAACTTAAAACTTACTTACATCGCTGTGCTTATATGTGAAATGTTCCTGGAAGACTGGCACTTTGTATTCGAATGCTGATACAGATACAAAGAAGCGTGCGGTAAGAGTGAGTAAGGCGGGCGGGAAAACAGCAATGCCGCGCTCGTCCCGCCCGCCCCTGGCCGCGCACTGCGCATCTGATTCATGGATTCATGGTTTATGTAACCAACCCTTTAGATGTAGGTCACAAAAAACTAAGTTTTTGTAGATTTTTCGGAACGTGTCAAGGTCGTTCTACGTAATTCAATAGCCAGATTAGTTAAATACAGGAGGCATAGAAGAAAACAAATGAAAAGATGATGAAAGTGAGTCAAATGGAAGAAATAGTCTACCTTAAGGTTAAACAAGTCGGTACTTTGTCCATACAAACGCTGTAAGAGCTTAATGTCTACTATTTATTAACGTGCGTCCGAAGTTAAGTTTGATACTGAATTATCTTGCCGTTATCTAGGTACGTTACCCTACAATCAGATGTAAAATCAGATTACCTTGAAAGTTACAAGCGTTACAAGATTTAGTACAAAATCTTTCGACGCTTGTAACTTTCAAGGTAATCTGATTTTACTGTAAAATATAGGGTAACGTACCTAGATAACGGCAAGATAATTCAGTATCAAACTTAACTTCGGACGCACGTTAATAAATAGTAGACATTAAGCTCTTACAGCGTTAGTATGGACAACGTACCGACTTGTTTAACCTTAACGAACGAAGCTGTATTCTAAATGATTCTTGAGTCCTTCTGAAAGTTCTTTATTGTAGAATATGAACATTCGTAAAATATTCGTGATTAAGCTGTTCGTAAATCTAAATATATATAACTCAAAGGTGACTGGCTGACTGACTGACTGACATAGTGATCTATCAACGCACAGCCCAAACCACTGGACAGATCGGGCTGAAATTTGGCATGCAGGTAGATGTTATGACGTAGGCATCCGCTAAGAAAGGATTTTGATTAATTCTACCCCCAAGGGGATAAAATAGGGGATGAAAGTTTAACGGGAACGGGAAAAAACTGCCACGCAGGCGAAGCTGCGAGCGGCCGCTAGTAGTTTATAATTTGCCTCTACCAGTAGTTGAACTGCAAAAGCTTCACATAAGCATAACTTATAACTTATGCATATTTTTACTAGCGATGTTCATAACAATATTCTTCTAAATAATAGTGTAAATTATTACGTCTGGCATTACAATCATTACATACCCACCTACATAGGTATTTATTATCAATCAAGACTTTGTAACAGATTTAGTATCATTGGTAGGTACAGTCACAGTGCTACATTGCTCTGTACACTAAAGACAATAATAATACCTGCATATCTGTGACAATACCGATGTAGTTTAGTAAGTAGGTAGGTACCTACCTATCTCAAATTAAGACGGCCCTAACTTAGATCAAAGCTGTTATATCTACATAAATATTGATTAATACGATACCAAAACATCAAAAGGTCGTGAAATGATTAATCGCTGGCATCTGGCTGTTTACGATATTTAGATCGAGACGGGATGTCCGTCTGGCTTCCGTCTGGCGATCATTGCAACAGCTAAGTTACAGAGTCTCGAAGATGCATCAAATGAACGTAAATATATTATATGCCTTCGTGGAGTATTTTGTGTCTCATTACTTATTAATAAGTAGGTAATTAGTCATGTGTTTAAAATAAAAAAAATAACTTCACGACTTGAATCCCTGCACACAGTACGGCACAGTGCGGCACAGTATTATACATCCCCTCAGATTTCTCAGTACCTAAGTAGTACTAACTCAATACTCTTTGAGGATACATAATAGAGGTAGTCACAGGTACGTCCAAATACTACACTTGGCCAGTAGTTGATACTCCGTACGCGACAGGTCGCAAGCCCATGCCGCTGTTAGCTAGAAACACTAACTGGTTATGTCACGATGTTCTCCATCAACATAAAAATGTACAAAAGCGGAGGCATGCGAGCAAGTTATGTGTGGTCATTGACCCCGCACCGGCCAACTAAGCGCTATAATAGGTATCCAAAGTTTGTGCAAACGTTTATTTTTACAAAATAACAAGAAATAAGTTTTTATTTTACTGTTTGAATAAGGTACCTACCTACCTACCATGAAAAAGGTCGCGTTGGGCGCGGGCAAAAAAACTACTTATATATACTTAAACGTGTTATTGTAAACTAGCATAATTATTTTGACAGTATCTGTTTTCTCTGCCTACACCCAGTGAAAAAATATTTGCTAATGCTCATATTGTATCCCACACTGGGATCGAACCTTAAGAGTCGGCCACTCGCCCACTGTTTTGAAATTACCTAGTGATTCGTCATACACATAGGAAGAAAAATCCAAAGGAATCATCTCTATGCCTCAGGTTATTGGACGCTGGGCGGTGCATCGGAGAGAATTCTTATAATGCCCACGATGAGAGTTAATGCCCTGTTATAAGTAATGGTTACCACCCACATCAGGTGGACTATATGCTTCTTCCATCAAGTAGTATAAAAAAAAAGTGAAAGATGTACAGTCAGCTACACTAGAATGTATACAATTCGTGACTTTCAAAACGGTATCAAAAACTTGAAAACTAAAAAATAAAATTAGCGGATTAGTACACATATTTTTTGAGTTTTTACCCTGTAAATATAAATTGTAACGCTGTAAACCATTCATTAAGTTACGAATTGTACCTACACATTCTAGTGCAGCTGACTGTACTTGTTCAAACGTGGGATACAACCTTAGACGGTTTACTCGTCTAAGAATACAACAGCATAATCAATTGACACTACGACCGCTACGAGCTTAATCAAATATTTAAAATATTTTGGGTGTGTTTCTATTCCCACTCTTATAATCCTAGCTCTAGCCCACCAATGGATGGTACTAGGTACCTACTTATTTAACTTTTTCTTTTTTATATCTCACTCAATAATTCTCAGCGCCCTCTTTTATCTGCGATCTGAACTGCAATGTCGCTAGAATCTCTCAGGTAAGAATAGGTTCTTCTAGTGTTGCAAAAATATTGTGACCGTGTTAGGTTGAGGTTTTAATATTGTTTGGTTTTTTTTTCGGTAGATGTCGCTATACTATTTTGTAAAACCGGCTAGAATTAGGGCACTCATTTATGCTATATTATACTCATTTATATAGGTACTTGCCTTGCCTTGCCTTGCGGTAGAAATAGGTAAGCATGTTGGAAGTAAAAACACCAATAATATCGTTACGAGGTGTATCTGAGGTATCGAGGTGTAAGATTATTTTACATGAAATGAAAAATGCTTAAAGCAATTATGTAATGGATGTAACGGCAGTTATTGCAGTCTGGTGCAAACTTGAGCCGTTGTTTTAATGAAAACTGCTCTGCTGCGGCGAAAAATCCGGGGAAGTATACTTCCCCGGACGAGTCCTTCCCTAAAATTACCTAATTAATAACTCAACCTATGACAAGGCGTATGTATGCCGGCAAAGGCGCATAGAGTTGTAGTTCATTTACATTTTAAAATGTTCGAGAAAGCTATCCGTTAGAGCTTAGGGTGACTTTACACTTGATTTATAGGCGCAGGTAACTGGGAAAAAATTCAAATTTTCCGCCGCAGCAGAGCAGTTTTCATTAAAACAACGGCTCAAGTTTGCACCAGACTGCAATAACTGCCGTTACATCCATTACTGAACATGTACCTGCTTTAAGCATTTTTCATTTCATGTAAAATAATCTTTCACCTCGATACCTCAGATACACCTCGTAACGATATTATTGGTGTTTTATTGGATACCTAAGGCATCCTGTAGACCCTACAATAGGGTTTTAGATAGATAGATAGATATATTACTTTATTATTCACTACACAGACACTTAGCATATACATAGGTAATTACACAACATAATTACAAATATACCCTGAAACCTTTGCTGCTACGATCAACAGTTTAAGGTCTGCATATCAGTCAATGTCAACAAAATAGTTATCTACGTAAGTATAATTATGTTGTATAAATTTCTATTATGCATCAGGTGTGTAAGATAGTTGGCTTGTAATTTATGTACAGTCTAACATCTGCTGTCTGCAAAGTAATATTCAGGCTGCAACGCGAACTTTGGTTGCTATGCTCTACTCTGAGTCAGTTCAGAACATGACAGACAGTACGTGTTAAATAAAATTAATACTAGAAGCGACAGATGTATCCAAAATAATTTATTTCTCTTCACTGACTATGATAAAAAATATTGTACATAAGGGACATAGGATACATGATAGGACATTTTATATTAATGATATTAGAAAAATAAATTATTTTTGGCCCATTTGAAACTCCATATCTAAACAACATCCGATCCGATTTACATAAAGTTGATGATATTGTCAAAATCTATAACAAAATGGTTCGAAAGTTATGCTCGAACAAACATACATATCTAAATACAAACATACAAAGCATTCTCTCGATCAGTAATGTGACGACCGATGTGGCGCGGCGGGCGGGCCTGCGACGCAGAGTTTGCGGGTTCGATTCCCGCCTTGGGATAAATGTTTGTACGATCTGCAAATATTTATTCCGGGTGTTCTGGGTGTTTTCTATGTATAATAAAGAAATTGTATGCATGTAATATATTGTATTAAGTATATCAGTCACCTAGTACCCATAACACAAGCTCTGCTTAGCTTGGGGCTAGATGATGCTATGTGGATTGTCCAGCATTATTATTATTATTAATATTGGCACATAGCACATTAGGGAACTTTATATCTTTGTAACGTAGCGGAGGCTAGAGGATATTCCGTACTTATAAGGTTTCATGTTTCTAAAAAAACATCGTGAAGCGTCTAATTAAACTAGGAAGTTTATAGAAGAGGTAAAACTGACTTAAAAAATTTACAAAAGTAATTTTAATTATGTAATTGCTTAGTTTATTTAAGTAATTGCTTAGTTGCATTCGCTAGTTCGCATTCACTGTCCGATCATTCGGATTCCTGCGGATTTCATCGCTCTTGTAATTGTAGAACGTTTGACAATAAAATATTCATCTCACTAGGTTCACTATTCCATTTTATGTAGAACCTGCTCTTTTGTTTTACGATTTTGAATTTGTATTTTAGGTACTCAAAGAATTTGAGTGATTTGAATTGTGAAGTGATGTTATCTAGCCGATAGATATTCCCAGTTCCCTAATTTCAGAACCTCAATAATGCGAGTGGCGACGAATCCGCCCGAGGCCCTTTCCTATCCACCTTACAGCTCTACGTGGTAATAAAATAAGCAGTTTTTCCGATTCGACGTTTTATCTTGTCGCTTCGTATTCTCCTGGCAGCTTTCGTTTGGAGAAAATCGAGTGCGGCGGCGGCCCCTAGCGAATACTACACAGGAATTAGCTTTGTTTACATAACGCTTGGGAAATAGTGAGCAAACGTTCTAGGGATGACATTATTTAGAGTGAACGACTGTAATAGCTGACAGGTAAGTTGGAACATAAAACGATTACGCGCGTGTCGGACCACACAAGGTTTTGTAGGAAGTATTAAAGATTAGAGCTAAGTAGTGGTGTTTCGTTTTACATGATCCAAATCCTAAGCATGTTACTTGTTACTTGGTGAGCAGAGTGGTATTCATAGTTTTAAATAGTAAAATATGTACAAGGTATTAAAATTTGATGATGACTACGTGTCGTAACGATTATGTATAATTATTTTGTTAATGTAACATTTGACTCGTGTAATCCTCCGTGGCTAATATAGTAGGTACAATAGGTGGCCTTGTCACTGAAAGCGATTTTTTTAGGCAGCTGTAACCCATAAGCGTAGTATTTACATAGTCTAAAGGTGGAGTCTCATCATAAATCACCCAGCCCATTATTATAAGCCCGCGATTCTCCAGCCCGGCTTCTGCCCTCAATCCCTGCGCACGCCAAGTGTAAAACAAATAAATCACAGACACTCATTTACGTGGGAGGTGGTGCTAAATTCATGTGAACTTTTTGATTGCCTGAAGTTTCCAGAACACAAATAATCAGTTTGTAGGATAGACGCGATCAACGAACGGAATCTGTATTTTTACTTTTCTGTTTGGAAAATGGTATCACTACGTTTTACCCCAGGGTATTTTTAGCTTTCTAGAGCCTATCTCGACCTAAAGAATATAAGTTTGAAGCTTGTGACTACAATATCGAAATCCCTAAAAGATTAAAAAACATCGCCCTTGGAACTGTAGTGATTGTGGGAGTTTGTAGGGTGATTTTACTCAAACGCCCTTTGGCTTTGATTTTAGCTTTTTACCACTTCACAGATCTAACGCTTGCATTTACTCTATAAATTATTCATTACACTGATATTAATTTAAGTTAACAAGCCCTAAACTAGACAGCGTTTCCTGATTGCCTTTGTTTTTTCATCTATATGCCTCGGGGAGTATTATTTCCTACACTATCCTGTCACGACAATACGTATAACATGATTTACAGCGTGAATTCTCCACCTTTTCCCTTTGGAAAAACCTGCTTGAAGGTATTTGTTATAACTTTGTCTTTTGTTATTAGTAGTGTAAGAAACTGTTCCAAAAAATGGTACAACTATGATTTGTTATATTGTTTTTGTACCTAGTTCATTCGACTCCTTTTATTATGTTTGCTCTTGAATCGTCGCATTGGTAGTGGTACTCACCTATGACAGATAATTTCTAGATTAGAATAGAAAATGTTCACGGATGCAAGGGCCGGCAAATAGAACGTCAGCAGCAGAAATGGTTTAGATTGTAAAGTTAGGTTGGTATTCTTTGGTAAACCCAGGTAAAACACGTTTTGAGTAAATATAATGTGGATGGTGCGATATTACACGGGATATGATATTATCGTACTAACTTGAAGTATATAGCTCTCAGAATGAGCACGTTTTAGTGGCAATGGACAGGCCATATAGCTCACCATATAACCGCTGGTGAATAAAGGTTTTCGAATGGCGACCACGAACCGGAAGACGAAGTGTAGGACGTCTTCCTACCCGATGGACTGACGACATTGTTAGGACCGCGGGAAGTCGATGGATATGGAAATAGCTCAAAATCGTTCTTCCTAGAAACGTATGGGGGGAAAGGGGGAAGAGCTATATCCAGCAGTGGACTCTTACAGACTGTTGATGAAATTTAAGTAAAACTTACCTACTTAGATAAATACTTACAGAATCGTAAAGGAAGTATAAATTTCCATCGCAAATTGATGGTAGGGTTAGATTTAATGTTGCTACGTAAAATCATGTCAAGGGAATTGAATTTTCGATGAAATCACGTTTTACTGTTTTGGCTAAAAACACCGAGCCCCTCTAATCCTAATTTGTTAGAGGATTTACGCCGGCTGCAGTCCGAGTTTGGAGAGCATGAAACATCTCTTCAATGTTGGCAGAGATGCAAATTATTCTATTCATGAATAAAACGGCTGAGGGTTCGAACGTCTTTGCATCATATACACACTATATTTATCTTGTTGAACGTTGCAACTCTCAATCACGGTTCATGAGATACAACCTGGTGACAAACGGATAGAAAGACAGACAGACAGATAGCGAGGTCTTAGTAATAGGGTCCCGTTTTATCCTTTGGGTACGGAACCCTAAAAATATATGTCACGCATAACCCGCCATCGCATCGCTTCGAATTTAAACTAGTATAAACAAAAGTATTGCAGAATAGCCGTTGTGATCTGCTTGTTCTCCTGTTTAGTAAAAAGGCCATAGGACCTCAGCATTGTTAGGTGAAGATTGGGCTTTACCGGTGCGTCGTAAATGCGCCTGAGGGAAATATCTCCCAGTTCCCATTCCCGTCAGCACGAAGAGCACTTTACTTACCTCGCGCTGAGTAAGCGACTCTCTCACTGGCATACTCGACTACTTTCGCTTAGTGGGTGAGTTAACTTTTTATGTTCTTTTCCAGGTAGAAACCCCGCGCTTTTTAGTAATAGCTTGGGATTCATAATCATAATTGGACCTCGAGTTTTCCTTGAGAAGTCGGAAAACTTTTTGTAGACCATTACTTTCTTAAGCAAGGACTTACTAAATTATATGCTTGGTCGATCTTTGATTTTTCGTTGCTAGAGAAAGTGCTTTGATTTTATTTGTTGATGGAGATCCGTATTACATTGAAGATGTAATTTAACTGGGGTAAGGTTCGTATAGTCTGGATTGTAAAATGTCTATATGAGCAAAATGTCTGCACATTAAAAAAGGTCATCTTGATTGTAAAACGACTGAACTTCATTGTGAAATTCGACACCTATTTCCATTCAGAAAGGGCTAAATAAGGATTAGTTTTACTTAATTTATCGCAATAGCAATCACAAAAATATTCTTCATTATTGTGCTTCATTATTTACATTATTGTTATTTTGTAACAGGATCATACCAAAAAACGGTAGGAACCAAGCTGTAAGTTTCTTGCCGGTTCTCCTAGGCTTGGTTGCGAGGTACTGGCGGTTCTTAAAACGTGTTAAATCTAGGTAAATCAACCTTCAATTTATCTTTCTTTTTTTAAATTAGATTATATAAAAAAAAAACTCCTATTCATGCATCGTATGATCTCCTTACTTTTATGATACGTGGGTAGTACCCACGACTGAGGTATAAACTCCCGTCTTGGGTGACATCCATACTCAACCCTATCTCTTTATGTCCTATTCCTTTTCTCTAAGTAGTGGAAGGCAGGAGTATCCTATTAACCTCTCACATACTTACCCCTAACCTATAAAAAATACTCCTTAAGCAACACAATACAGCAACGCTACTTGGCGGCAGAAATAGGCGTGGTGATAGTAGGAGTACTTCTCCGGACAAGCTCAAAAGCCTCAGTCCACTGCTGGACACAGGCCTCCCCAGCAGACATAATAGAGAAGTTTTGAAATAATGCAAAGCAGTTTTTTCGCTAAAGTTACTTAACGTAGCTTAGTACAATTTCGGTGCAAAAAATTGGGTGTGATAAACAAAATTAGTATTTATTTCGAATATATTCATGTCACCCGAATGGGTGAGCTGTACATAACATACACATGAACACGAACACATCAAAAAACAAAAAAAAATTATGATAAGAAAAAACAAGTTAAAGGATAATAATAATTAGTATTTAAGCACAGCATAGCTAATAAAATAACACATCAATAAAGTAAAATATCAGCCTATCACCGTGCGAAATATGAGAATTGTAAATACACGCCCGATGCAGAGTCGAATAAATTTCAACCCTATTTTGTAGAACCGCATCCTGCGGCGGCGGAAGTATCGTGTATCTATCTCACTTTACCAATTGCAAGCGATGTATGATTGAAACAACAAAAGACCGAGATAAACTTTACATTTGAGTATTTTATTGTGGGGGTCAAGATTTTGTAACTTATGTACTTATAATATATATTCATTTATTTTTATGGCGTATTCGAATTTAGTTTTTCTATTCTAAGCCAGAGTAAAAGGTCGAGGGAACCCTCGATTGTGGTAAATGACCCATTTTGATCGAGTTCAGCTTAAGGAGGGGGTATTCGCCAACTCGAGGTTTTCTCCAAGTAATTTCTCTTTGATGAGTGAATATAAATGTCCAAAAAAAATATATATTGTTTATTAAAGACTAAATTTTAATTTGTACAATTGAAAAAATTCTAACTATATTATTACTATATGAAAAAAATATCCAAAGTGAAGCAATTTTTATTTTAAATTTGGTTATTTCTTCTAAACGGTATTGATTTTTAGTATTTTTATTTCACACAAATATCTGTCAAAGTTTTTATCACAAAGTGAACAATTGGCAGTTCGAACTAATAATTCATTAAGCTACAATTAATTATTTCTTGAATGCGATACGAAATGGAATGCGCGGGTCCCTGTGCGGGCGACGGGCGGCAGTGCAACTCAGACTGTCGGACGGGGAGGTTGTGCTGCTCATTGCTCCGATTCGCGCATGGACGATTTAGTGTTAGTTTTTTAATTTCGTTTTTTTGTAAATCGTAGGTAAGGCACTTACGTAAATTTTTCGCGCTTCACGCTTCTTTATAAGTTTGGTAGATTACTCTTTATTCATTACTATGGCAAATAAAGTTACGTACGGTACAGGATACCTACAGTTTCACAACTATACTCGAATAATAAACCACACAGTAATAGGTTAGCCCCTCGAAGTAGGCGGGAGTAGTCGTATACACCCTGTAAGCATTCGTCGTAGGTATCCTAGGATACCCGGTTGACATAGGCTAAATTATTTTTCAAAAATTAGGGTTCCTTACTAAAACCCGTGCAAAGCTGGGACGAGCCGCTAGTATTCTATAATAATTTACGAAACCACCGATATGATGCACGGTCGATGTGGCGCGGCGGGCGAACGTCTGCCTGCGACGCAGGAGGTTGCGGGTTTGATTCACGACTTGGGATAAATGCTTGTACGATTTACAAATTATTATTATTATGCTCCTGGCATAACTGCAAAAAGTCAACTTACAGGAGGATGTGGTTTTCAGATTATTTAAATAGAAATTATAAACCTTTTTGGTAGTTTTTTGTCTAAATAATTTCAGTATAATAATAATAATGCTGGACAAGCCACACAGCATCATCCAGTCCCAAGCTAAGCAGAGCTTATGTTATGGATACTAGGTGACTGATATACTTAATACAATACATTACAAACATAGATATTTTTTTATTATACATAGAAAACACCCAGAACACCCGGAATAAATATTTGTAGATTGTACAAACATTTATAATATTATAAATACTTTTTTAAATTGACTATCCTATCTTGCTCCTAAACCACTTCTAAACTACTTAATACATATATATCTATATATACAAAAAATATAGATATATATGTATTACGATTTTTTTAAATTATAATAATGGAATTTACTCTTGTTTTTTCGATTTTTTCCCTTTATTCTATCGGTTGTGCCCCTCTTGCCCGTTGATTATCGCTCGAAAGAAGTTATAACCTCCATTGGGCCTTTTTACCTCGGAGTTTTGCGTGTGCGAGATTTTGGAAAGTGAGCACACCTACATTATATATACCTGCCTACATTATTAAAGAATATTAGCTATTGCTTGAGCTGATTATCAAAAAGATGGGAATCTTTTAGATAATCAGCTCAACACAAGTAACGCAGTTAGTTAGGTCTTAAAATGTGCCCTTGTATCTGGTCTGTATATTCTGCAATTAAACTACGTGAAAAGCAGTTAGCATGCCTTTGTTGTATTTCTGTAAGAAATAAAAGATTTGCACATATATTTTTTTCTTCCTGTAGAACTCCATCATAATTTCTTCCCAAGAGGGCAAGTTAAATCCATGGTAAGAATACTTTCAAGTTATCGAACTAGCATCATTTGATTGGCTGTATCGAATGGGTGGTCAAATACGAATAATGGCCAATACGGTGCTCGATTGTCTTTATTCATGTCCAGACATATACTAGTGCGTATATTTCTCCCTCATAGTGCCACGATCACATAGATCCACATAGATTTATGGATGGTGTAGGAGAATTATGCTCTCTATCTCCTCGAGCGACGGCTGTAAATTATAACGACGCGCTTCAAAATGCAATGCTACCGACAGTCCGTAATATTTAAATTTCACCATATGACTGCGGCGTCGTTGATGCTTGTGATTGTGACAATTTAATCAAAGGATACATTTTGGGAAAAGGCTAGAACCTCTGTAACCAGAGCTATACCTACCTGTGTAAAAAACTTATGGATCTTCACCGTGCTTGGAAGGATTTGCAAAAAAAGATATGAGCTTGATGATATGTTTCGGTTACCGTCATCTCTTACAACACAAGATTTTATAAAAATGCAAGGACATCACGGTCAACCTACCAGCCTTGATGAAAACCTTAGAAACCCTTGCCATCCACCTCTCAAAGGGTAAGTTCTGGAACTACTTACTACAAAAAGAGGAAGGAAAGACTTTGTCACGCCTAAATTAGTTGCAGCTTTAGACAGATGTCAATTAAACAAGGAATTCTGTTTATATACTTCAGGCTGTAGCAAAAGCACTAGATCTTAGCTGTGATGATTTCCTGATAAAAAAATCGTCCATTCAACGCATTTGCACACAGAGTAGAAAATATAGTGTAATCTATAAAATCAAATTTTGTTTTAAAATGTGTGTTTGAAATAAGAATCCACCAAATCACAAGTAGCCCTGATATCATAATGTTAAAAAAGTTTATATATTTCAATTGATTTATATGCTTATAGAAAAATGTTAAAAACAGAAATTTTAAATTCGCGGGTTAATGTAAATGTAGACAGATAAAATTTTGTATTTAAGTAAGTCTTGATAGTTTAAAAAGAAATACGGGGTATACAATTCGATTTCCAAAAAAAAAAATATAAGGGACTTATATTCGTCCATATAAGGGACACCCTACAGTACATGGTAGTTTGGAAATAAAAGTCACCCTAGTTGACAGTAGCGGCTTGTGTGCCTTTCTTCATCGGGCAAAATGAACCACTCATCTGATTCCGCGCGTGATAATAGGCAATAAATAAAGCATAAAAACTTGATTATTAAAATATACATGTTGTTTTCTATATTTTTTTGAACTGATATGATGTAAAATGGTATGTAGATGCTGAAAATAAAAAAAGTACTATCAAAGACACAATCAAATCTACGCCCCTGTGACTAGGATATGACGTATTGCATCGTGTTATTATGAATATAAATATTTTTTAGCCAACTTAGTATTATCTTCATATTTATTTACTTATTTTAGGAAGACTTGTGCCTTTATTGACCGGACAAACAAATCATAAAAACTTGATTATTAAAATATATACATGTTTTTTTATACTTTTTTGAACTGAAATTATGTAAAATGGTATGTAGATGCTGAAAATAAAAAAATGCTATGAAAGGCACAATCGAATCTACGCCCCTGTTACTAGGAAACAACGTATTGCATCGTGTTATTATGAATATAAATATTTTTAAGCCAACTTAGTATTACCTATGTTTTTATTTATTTACTTATTTTAGGAATACTTGTGCCTTTATTGAACGGACAAATAAATCATAAAAACTTGACGCCCTGTTACTAGGATACAACTTATTGCATCGTGTTTTTTTTACTTCTTAAGTTAACACAAACACGTATTACATTAAAGTAAATATAAATGAAATTATTAAATTAATATTTTAATGAAATGATTATACAATTTTAATTAAGCTTTTTAGGAAATTATTTTAACTTCATAGGTTGAGCTTAAAATTTATAAAAAGTTGTTTTAGTAGTTAGTACATAGTTAGTTATTAGTTATTGTATGAACATTATTTTTATTATTATTTCAAATTGTTATGATCATATGCTAAACGGGCGGAGGGCAGTGGTACGCCATCATACAGGTTTTTCAGTTTGGGTACCAATGCTGTCTAACCAATGAATAGTCATGTATGTTGTTTCCAAATAAATTTCATTTCATTTCATAATGAATATAAATATTATTTTAGCCAATTTAGTATTATCTTTTTATTTATTAACTTATTTTAGGAAAACCAGTGTCACCACTAAAATATTTCTTTTATATTGAGTAAATTTTTAGAGCACGATAATAGCGCGGCTCCTTGCCAACAAACAAGGAGCGCGTGTTGCGCTTTGCGAGCGTAAAAATATAGCGGGGGGCACGCGGTCGGCGCGGGGAAATTATCCCACTCCGCCTGAATCCTCAAGGTCGTTGGCGAATACCACAGCCTTAAGGTACCTTTGGATAGGTAGAATGGTCTCGCGGCGCGTCTGACCCAACGTTGTGCTCATCAGAGTTTAATGCGTTCCATCCGTCCCGAATTGGTCCCAATGTAAGTCAACTAATGACAATCTATTCCCTCGTTAATCCCATTGCTTTTTGTTAATTGAGTCTACGAAATTAGCTGTGCCTACTGTTTATGTGGCTGGCTACGTTGGCGTTAGATTTTGGTTGGGTGCTCTAGTTTTTACAGAGCGACTGTTACCCTGTTATTCTAGCTAAGTTTCACCTAGTTTATAAAATGTTTCAAGTTACTGTTCAATGTTGGTAGTTCAAGGTATGAAGGATGCAGTACCCACTGTCCATGCCCGCCATTAAGAAAAAAAACAAGACTAGGTAAATGGCGTCCATGCATGGCAAGATATATTGAATGATAAAAGCTCATAAAGTGTCACGTTTCTGATAGGTTCATTTATATTTTGTGATAATAGTTGGTACAACTTTAATTGAACACGTTTCAATTTACTTTACGAGAGTCAGAGTTACGGAACGCGACTGTCAGCGACTGACAGTTGACAAACCGACAGAGTTGGCCGTCGAGATTATTTCCGCCTGTTTGTCTTGGAAAAAGATGTTGATGCGTCCTACGTTGTAAAAGTGATCCGTAATTATTATTTTATATTAGAACTAAACTATAGAAAATTAAATCTTTTAGCTGCATGTATTAATAACTTACATATATAACAGTCAGCTATCGATTTTTATTAAAAAAAACTACGGACAATGAGACCTAGAAATAGTTAAGTAGGTACCGCTTTAGAAGTATTATGATCATCAAGGTATGTAATGATCAAAAGTTTGAACGTGAGCAGTATTACGTCAGTTTGATTTGATGTTGAATGCAAAGTGAAGACCTACCTAATAAGATCACCAGCGAGAGTCAATATTTATTTAAAAAAGCCCTACCTTTCTCCTTACTTAAATAAATAACATAGAATAACATTTTACTTATCAGTATTCAGAGAAGGTTACTTCCAGTATTCGTGAACTTTACACATGTTCCATAAAATGTGTGCACGTACAGTCAACGCCAAAACATCTTTACGTTTTAAGTGATGAACGCAGTGATATGGCAGATAGTTCTTCAGTACATGTGTCCTGTGAGGTTATTAAATTTTTGTTGATCAGAGAGATAACCACTCTCATCAGGTGGGTCATCTGCAACTTCGAAGACGTTACATCTTCCCATATAATAAATAATAGATCATTTTAACATAAAAAGTAATTTGATAATAATTAACACACCACACCAAGTCACATTTGGTGTTTCAAAAGATGCTAGAAACGAAATTGTATAAAAGCGGGATCAGTAAATCTGTTTCGGTGATGTCTATCGATACCTATTTCTAACCTTGCAATGTCACCGAAGCATAACATCTGGATGTTCACAGTGTGTACGATTTGTTGAAATATTCAGCAAATTGTGGCGTCGAATGTACTTTAGTACCTAGTAACAAACTATACAAATATTGCCGAGGCAGTATGTAGCAAACACATGATTGTAGATCTAACGTCTGCAGTCTCTCTATAGCGTAGTTTCTCTATACGGCATTTGTCTGTCATTCGACTGACAATTTTGCCAATGTCAAGTGGATAGAAGTAAATAGATTTTAATCAGTAAAAAAAGTAAAGCCGGCTGTCATGGCTTTTCGGGCTAGAGATGGGCTAGAGGCTAGATATCCTTATTTTAAGGGTTAGATACCGTTGTGTCAAATTCATGTCAGTCAGTATTTACGCTACACCAAGGACTAAATACTTTATTCTATCCGTCCTTATTCTATGCGCTACACCTATCTAATCAATCAGTGAATTTACAAGCGTCAATAAAGTTAAAAAAAAAACAAAAATGGTGACTCCGTAAATAGAGCAAGAATAATTTTCTTTTTCATTTCACGTATTTTGTAGACCTACGAGTAACTTATTATTTCAGCCAACAAGCAGAAAAGGCGACAGAGAGTGAACAGTTGGAATGGTAATGGCGGCTTGGCAAGGCTTGCAAACCACAAATTACTTTTACAACATTCTACGGTGCACCACATAAAAATAGTCTTCGAACTCGTAGGTACATTTGTAGAGGCGACTTGGGACACTAAGCCAAAGTAGGTACACGTGCTTCGAAGTTTCTTACACAAGCGCAGTGATGTCGTATGTTTTATTAGATAGGGAGGTACCTCGTACGGTCGTGCCTTTTTTACTGCTGGATATATGAGGTACTTATCCTGAGAACTCACAGTTTACTTTTCTTTTATTTATTTTTATGCGACTTACTAATGCTTCAAATGTCCAAAAATACTATTGCGCTAGGAACGTAATCTATTGTTATTTATTTCATATTAGTGCAATCCTGCCACTTCGTTCACGTGCAGCTATTTTCATATAGACTTCAACGCCCGATTGTAATTCAAAAACTCCTTTTTTGTTCGTATGTATTTTTTACCTCAACTGTTTTATATGTATTTTGTACATGCCTAAATCTTAAAATGAAACAAAATTAAATAGCTTCTCGACTTAACTCCCAGGCATGGTAGGTATCCCTTTAAATCTTTTAGTACCAGGTACCCACTCAAGATACTTTCGAGGTTGTCGAATTGTCGAGGTGTACCTCTGACTACCCAATTATATTTAAGACATAACACAACGTAATATTATATTTGGTACACACCCACATTTTAAAGTAAGCTTGGTATTCCATACGTGACAGGTTGCAAGCCCATCATCACTGCTAGAATACTAACTGGTATCCTCACATTGTTTTCTTTCACTGTTTGAGAGCACTGATATTGTGCACATACATTTTTATAGAAAAAAATTCATTGGTGCACGACCGAATCCATACCTCAGGATCAGAAGGCAGGGTTATTCACACTAGACTACCGATGCTGACTCGATTATAAATCTTTGTTAATAAATATAGATAGTAACTACGAGGGTTACCTACCCAAATTTACAAACTAATAGGTAACCTATTATCACAGCTAAACCATAAATAAAATCAGATTTTAATAAATAGAATACCGATATTGTAATTTGGTTGTAGGTAACCTACCTGCTCTAAAGTTTGCCCTGAAACTCAGCAATCCTCATTTATATGAAAAGTTATGAGATATGAAGGCCAATACGATGTTACACAATTTGATAATAGCAACAAATTTATCTAGCTTTACCGCAGAAATGGTTATTGGGACACTATATTCAGCTTATTGGACGTGTGCCTTGGCATGTTTCGCAAATATTTACGTATGAAATGTTAGTACTTACTTCGTTATTTAATTTGGTTTAATAGGTTGGAAGTACCTAACATAATTTGATAACAAAATTGTTGGAGGGTTCATTCAACGTTGGAGTTAAGTTTACGGTGCGGCAGCGCAGCTAGAGGCAAGTGCATTTTGCGCTGGCATAACGTCCCTCGCGCTCGAATTCACATGCTGATGGTACATAAACAGGCCTGGAAGTACGCTTTGCCGGAGCACACGTCCCACGTTATGAAATGGGAATTAAATTGTCTGTGAAGAATACAAGAGGATTACCATTCATTCCAATAGAGGGAAAAATAGGGGTGAATATCCCTGTTCGCTTATACATTACTCGCTTAATTCAAAAGTATGCAAGAGTTATGCTATTCAAGCGGCGATGGATGTGTGTTTTGTGAAAACAGCGATCGCATAGGTTTGGGAATAATGTAATCCTCTCGTATTCGCTGCACTGCAGCCAGTCAGAGCTTGGCACGCAGACCAGGGCTTGTGTACCCCCCTGTACTCGATGGATTATGAAATAAAATTGGTCCAAAGCTGTATGTTTTATTCTTATTTTAATACAATATACCAATTTGAGGATATATTTTAAACTCACCATTTTACTTATCAAAATAATCAAAATGGTGAAATTCATGATGGAAATATGAAGGCTTGTCAAACTTTCTATAAGGCACCAAGTTTTTCGGGAAACCTGAATACTGAATCGGCAGCACCTTCTCAAATTGATACGGATTTTTGTTGTGATTGTGGTAGTTTAGGCTTCTATGGTTCAGCATTACAGGGCTTTGCTGATATTTGAAGTTTGTTTTATTTGCAATGGCTTTCATCGAAGCCGGCATGTTTGGGCTAAGATGTGGCGGTGGCGAAATCTCTATTGCTTTATTGGTATTTGGTTTTCTGGTAGGTCTCATGTTTTGAAGAGAGTCTTTTCCACTGCGAGTGCTTATTGTCGAATCATCATAATCGGGTAACAATTGCGGAAAGTTACTAAGCAAGAAGCTATCAGAATCAGGTTGTTTTCTCCTTGTATTTAGTTGTTGGGGTTTTTCAGAACCTTTACTTTTAAAACTTTGGACCGGTTTCACTAATGGAACAGACTGTATCGTCTCAACGTTTTCTGGTAATAAGTTAAGTTTAAAACTGATGTTAGATTGATCAGTTTTCTCTGGATAGATATGGCTCCTGTTTGGTTTTTTTAAATGCCCTTTTTCCATTGTATTTATAATATTTTCTAAATCGTGCAAGCTTAGCGACGGAGCTGTTGATGCTACTATTTCTACTTTATTTTCTAGGCTAAATAAATCCTCGTTACTTTTTTTGAGATTGTCCATCTCTTTTTTAAAAGAACTTATGTATTTGAGTGGAGATCTAACAGATCTTTCCCAATAGGATCGAGATGCGTAGTTATTTTCGTTGAAAACTGGACTCGTAGGGGTTTGTTGCTTAGAGTTGCCTCCTTCTATTTCTATATTGACTTCTCGTTCTTCTCTAGAGTCAATTTTTCTAATCATCGAAGCTATTTGCTTTCCAAGGTTAGTGTAAAATAAATCGTTCCGATCTTCCATTCTTGATCTTTGTCTTACAACGTTATTTAATGTCCTATCATTTATGTTATTCATTGGATAATAGTTTCGACGACTTGGCCGAGGTAAAAATGGTGCTGCTGTTAAATTTTCAGGAAAATTATTATATTGTTTGCTTGGATTCGGTCGAGAGTTCAAGGTCTTGTTTAGATCAGCTTTATGGATAAGTTCAGCTAAATATTTAAAATCAACATCGGGCGTCGGAGACATTTCGAAAGGGTGCGTTCTGACCAAGTTACGGCTAGGTACAAGTTCTGATGGGTCATTTCCATCCATTGGAGTATCTGGCTCTTGATATTGATCAACAAAGTAGTTTTCAAGTTTGTTTTTTCGATTGAGTTTCTCGCGTAGCTTTTTAAACTGAAAATCAAATATTAAATTATACCTTATCGGTCTTTCTCAAAAAAATCTAGTCTTTCACAAGTTTTAATAATCTAAATAACTTACAAGTCGTTTCTTATGATTCCCACGTAACAAAGAGTTTATGTGAACGTCTTTTCTGTAAGATTAAAATAATATAGATTAATAAATACTTAATTCTCCAGCTCTAGTTGTCTAATACAGCCAAATGAATTTTTAAGTTGTACAAAATAATAAAACAGGTGCTTACATATTATGGGTTCCGCCTATTGGTTTATTTCTTTTCTTCTGGCTTTGTCCACCGTTGGTTGCCTCAGTCGTGGTCGTGGTAGTCGTAGTACTCGTGGTACTGGTGGTACTCGTGCTAGCAGAAGTTGGGGGGTCGGTGGAGGTAATCGGATCCAGACTGGTCGAACTTGTCGTAAAATCTGTAGTACTAGCACTAGATGTGACTTCATCGTCTTCACATCTGGGAGGAACACCTGAAACAAGACATTAAAATTAAAAGTCTACTAATTAAAAGTATTTACATACAAAAAAGCTTTGCAATAAAAAAAAATACCTGGATAAGGAAACAGAGGCCCTCCGATTTGTGGTCCAGGCAGCATGGGCGGTACAGGGACCATGGGGTACATTGGCATAGCAGGTGGTGGAGGCAGCCCTATCGGTGGATAATACGGAGTTTCCATATTCGGCAAAAATATGAACGACGGCAGTGGAGGCTGAGGTTTTTTGTTAAATATTATAATCTTTTTGTGCCCATGGTCATCAGTTTTCTTGTCACCTTTATTGTCGTCGGAATGGGATTCACTTTCACTCGAACTAGTGGTATCGTCTTCATGCGAAGACCCTGAATCAGAGTCAAATAAACTGTCATCTTCTGTAATTCGGAGCAATTTACTCTTCAAGCCCTTCGACTTCTTCTTTTTCCTGCCCTTCCAGTATTTATGAGATCTTCTCGACGGTTTGCTTAGTAAAACATCACCGCTTCTTCTCGTAGGGGGAAGCTCTTCACCTTGTGTTTTATTAATGACTTGATTCTCAATTGTTTTAAAAAACTGGTTGTAAAGCCAATCTCCAAGATCGTCTGCGTCTTTGGCTATTTCATCGATTTTCTCATCAACAGCATTGAGGGTGACTGGCTGTTCTTCAGGTTGAGATGTGATAGGAGCAACGTGGATTCGTGTTGGTTCAGAAAAGTATTGACGTCTGAAGTCTTGCGAGAGCTTTATGCTGAAAAAATATTTTGAAATGATAATTGTTGATTTGGTCCATAGTGTGCTCCATGAGTAGTATGATACTCCCTCCTCATCATCACAGAAGTTCACTGTTGGTTTTCCATACTTGTAAGGAGAGACCATACATTAATTTCTTCGTCGTCAGTCCATCGGTTGGGAGAGAGTTCTACGCTTCGTTTTCCAGTGTCGTGGTCGCCATTCGAGAACCTTTCTCCCCAGAGGTTTTTTAAAAATGTTTGTACAACTTGCTGAATTTGCTGATGTTAAGAGGTAGTCGGTTCTACGAAGTCAATTTTAGTGATGATACTGAAAGGTTATTATGTTGTCCCAAAAGTTATACCTCTGTGAGTGTCCCACTTGGGGATAATAGTTATACAAATCATTGATGTAAGAACTAAAAAACGAATAAAATTATGATACTGAAAGAACTTACTTAGGTTCACAAATCTTGGTATCCGTGTCAAAGTAGTATCCTGGATGGCAGTGACAACCAAGCACACATCCGGGAATACCGTCAATGCAATATTCAAATCTTCCATGAGCGCCACATTCTGATATGAAGGTATAAGGTTATCATTTAATTCCAAATAATACATTTGACTAACCCTTACCTACTTACTTACCGCCAACTGTTAGTTTTATAGGTAGGCTGGAACTTATGACAACATTCTATAAAAACGATTACGATGTAACAAAAATAATTTCTTACCATACTGGGAGTCTGCATTCAAAAATGGAACAAAGTAAAATGCCGCTAACAAGATGAGAGTGTCTCCATTCATAATTGTTTATTTTTGATCAAAAACATATTTGATTGCCTATATTTTAAGTTTAATTGAAGCTTAAAAACTATCCGTTGCCGAATTCAGGTGTTTTAGAACTGAAGGTTGTTGAATGCACGATGAACAATGGGCTGGTTTTGATACGTTTTTTGTAAAACCTGAACAATGGGAGTATTGAAATGATAAAAGACTCTTAACTAGGTCGGAGAGTGTGTTTTTTAGTCAGATTAGAAAATTAACTGAATGCTGCTATTCGAGAAGATAGGTATTTAAAATTTACAGATTAGATACAAAAAAGTAAAATGATTTGCGGTTTACGAAGTTATCCGTTATTTATTAGCGAACATCATCTCCTAGGTCCGGAATTCCCTTCAGTCCCCTGAAAAAATATTATTCACTCATTTTTTTTTTTAACAAAACCAAAATCCTGTTTCAACTAGAATAGGAATCGGAACCTTACTTGGTGCATTCATCTGGTAACACGCACTTGTGGGTTCTGTCATCCCTCACGTAGGGCTGCACGCATATACAACCTGCCTCGCAAAATGGGTAACAAGGTTGCATCCTGTCACGGGGGTTGTCACACGTCACCGAAGCACAACCCGCAAAACAAGCTTCATATCTAAAACAAAAGCCAATATATATAAATAACGACAAATCTCGAGGTAAAACCATACCTGAGTACAATTTATTTACTTTTCATGTGGCCGTTCACAGTTCGTTGTTGACACAGTTTTCTTTTCAGTATCCTTTTCCCTGAAAATATAATATTGTGTAGTACATTTTTGTATACAATACCTACACGTTTATGAAATGAGCCATAGTTTTAACAATGCAACTTACAAGAATGCTGACGAGTGTGCTACTTCTGAACTTTTGATTCCAGGTGGCACACTCAGCTTATCTGGATCTTCATATCTGCGAGGTTGTCTGTAGCCCGTAGAAATATCCAACTCGCGCTGTCTATCAACTCCATTATAACTTTTGGAGTCCATTTCATCAATATATCTTGGGTTGTCGTATTCGTACCTCTTCCTTTCCCACTCCCTTTGGTCTTCAGCTGGCTTCAACAAAGCTTTTTTTCTCCAGTTACGTCTGTCATCTATGAGCGAGTGTCTCTTGGATCCGTCAATGTCATCGTAATCATAGTTAGATCTCGTCGCTATCGCTATGATATCATCTGGAATATAATTGTGTCCTTTGACGTCATTTTGTCCGTAACCTTTATAATCGATTAAAGCCAAACACTTACAGAGCAGAAAAGCTAGTATCAACAGTTTCCTCATTTTCCTTGTTCAGCGCGGTACATTGTTCTCGGCCGAGTTCGCCGCTCCGTTTCACTTTTCGACGAGTTTGCCTAATCAGTGAAATTAAACTTTGTTTCGCAAAAACGACGGAGCCACCGGATGTGATTGCTTGCTTGCGCTGTGCCTTTATCGATCCCAACAAAAAGACTGATGACTTTTGTACCTTTATTTGTTTCTTGAGTTTACCACAAACGGTTGAACACTAAAATGTTGTAGCACGCAAAAGCGTTTTGCAAAAGCAAAAGCTATTCTTATTATAATTTTCAACGAATAGGTACTTATTTCGAGATGTTTACCGCCTTATTGGTTGTTACTTGATAAAATAATGTGTACTTATGTAGTCATCATACATTTTAACGAATTATCTCTATCTTTTGTTTCTCAAACGGTAGACCGTAGAAAATGTGCGTTAAAACGTGATAACAACTATAGTGGCGTTATGAAATGAATAGGTATAAGACGGAAATACGCAGTAATTTTTCTAAATTTAGAAATGAGAATAACAAAAACAAACTTGTCACAAGTACCTATTTATTCAGAGCTATTCAATATTTAATTAAGCCTTTTCATCGAAGGACCGAAACCATTATTCAGCATCTTTCTCGGTTGTAGAGCCTTAATAGGTGGCGGAGCAATCACAATGTTGAAGTAATTGCCCATTCTTGACACTTCTGACGGGCGCTTGAAGTCCTCCATTTTATTATTCGATGGCGCCATTTGTTGTTGGTGGGATTCTAAATCTGCCTCTGGGAATTCTGGGTTCACTTCATCCCGTTTTGGATGAGGTCGTGGAGGTCTACTTGTATATTTTGTACTGGGAGGTGGTAGTTTTTCAGATCTCTTGCTAGCGACTGGTATCCCCATTTGTGTTCTGAAAACGTTCATGTTATAAGCTATTTTGCGATATCTTTTTTTTAGAGATAATCATCTCGGTTTTATGGTTTTTTCAACTTTGGTTTTTATTACTTGCTGGTGTAGATACTTACGGCGAGCAATCCTGGGGCAGCACGCATTGGTGCGTTCTATCATCCCGCACATAAGGTTCCTCGCACACGCAACCCGGCTCGCAGTACGGGTAGCATGGCCGAAGGTGGTTTCGAGGGTTGTCACACGACACTTCAGCGCAGCCTCCAAAACACGGCTCGTAGATTTCATTGGGCCAGTAGCAAGCTGTAACGGTACCAACAATTAGAACAAAATCAACATCAGTCAGCAAAATCAGTAAAATTTACAAATTCTGACTCATCATTCTTGGAATGGAAGGAAATTAAGAAGTAACACAATAAATTAATTCCTTCAAGTACCATGCAATAGCTTTCTTTGCTTTGCAGACATCTAAAACTTAATAGATAAATACCTAACGATATTTTACACATTTAAACCCCAAGAAAGTAGCTCAGGTTAAATCCCATACGAGCATTAATGGGTATCTAAGGACTGTAAATCTCGTGGTCGTACTAGACTTTCATTCGTTTTGCAGTCGTTTCCACAGGGCCATTACAGGTCTCCTGGGAGCAACTGGATGGCCACCACTTACGAGTAGGTACTAGCAATACTTAGTAAGAACTTTTGCTAAAAGGACTTTTTGGCGTTTTATAGGTACCGACACATTACTTTGTTGGCATGTCCTGCGTATTCACGTTGTTGTAAAGTGAATTTTCAGCATTGTCTTGCAGGTCTATCAACTAGTGGCACACACGTTAAGCCTCATATTTTTTAACTCCATTAAATAACTAGGCTTTATGCCTTTAATTTTACCAGCACAAACACTTCAAAGCAAAACACAGCAACGTAGGCATTATTTCGTAAAATTTTATTAAGTTTGCAAATGGAATACTCTACCTTTTAAAATCTTTTCTTCATCCCTACAGCTTCCTTGTTTTATCCAGGTTATTATAAGAACCGAGAAGGCATATTTTGCAATCATTTTTTGGAGATATGCTATGCGACTGAACTACACAAATTTTCCTGTCAAACTATCGCACAATGCTATCGGTCTTTATTTATTTTCTCTTGTTTTCATAAATCAAGCTCATAGTGCTTGTAAAACCACTGAAAGACGTCTGTGTGAGTAAGATAGAGATCGTTAATATGAAATGTGAAGTAGGTATCTGTTTTTAAGTTTTTATCTATAATGGAAATTTGTATGACAAAAATATAGCATGTTATTCAGTTCTTCGACAAATTAAAATAATTTAATACTGAAACGAGGCGGGTTCACTGATGTCCTGATAAGGGTTCCACCACTCCACGTGTTGGTAAACAGGCAAAGCTCGACTAAGCCTTGTCTGATTGAATTATTGCTTGTTCAGTAATGTTGAGGCGACGCAGCCGCGTCGGGTCACGTCCCTTGATATTGTGAGCATGTTACCTGCACTGTACGAACACTTTCATAAGACTCTCCAAAATACCTGTGTGATATATGAGCTATTTTCCACAGCATCGCTCGCCGTCGAAACGAGATAGGGGCTTGGAGGTAACTTCAAAATTATACAAGATATATTCCATTCCATGTTGAAGTTTTACAGTCTTTGAAAGAGAGCTAAAGTTCGAAAGGAGTAGAAATGTTTTAAATGATGTGCTTGGAAGATTTTTATAGGTGATCTACATTGCTTCAAAACTTCCAACGTTGATTGAGTTTTTTAAATTGTTTCTTGTTTCTTTGGACATTATTTATACCTAAATTTATGAAAGAAAGCCACCGGCCCAACTAAAAGCCCGTTTTGTTTCAGATGAGTTATGCGTGATTACTATTCCAAAGTCTAATGTTTTATCCATTAGAAGATAAACACATACAATATTGCACCCTACATAATTCAAGAGCTTTTATTCTGCTTCAGATATATTTATCTAGCCTTGTTTTCCTTGTTCGTGTGTTGAGGGTACACAATACATAGGTATTACCTTCGTATTGTAGTATAGTGTAACAAGTGTATGGCAGTGGCATTATTTTTCTACCTTTCGATAAAGGTAGGACCTGTCTCTTACTATTTCCGAATTCCGCTTTATTACGAGTATACCCGGATAGTAAAGCGTAATGTATATGGCATTATGGTATTATGGGTTTTTGTGCAAAAAGTTACGTTAGTATTTACTTAAATGCATAGGTACCACATTATGGATACATGAAATGTTTATATAATTCATAATTTATTTCTTAACTTTAATGTGCTATCGATAACTAATTTAGTGCTAATTTAATTTATTTAATCACTTACTAACTAATAATTTAATTTATTCCTCATAACAACTATCCCAGTTGCTAACATAAAAGTCATTGAATTTAAATGGCATTATTGAATAATTAAATAATCTACTCCCACCCTACTGCACTCCTATCCCACTCGAGGGCATAATTTTTGGGATAATATAAAATCATTGTAATTTACTTGAGTGTACATGCACTTAGGAAGCATTATAAGCACAAAAAATTGTAATACATACAAATAATGTCAAGATAGTAAAAAGTAATAATAATAACGTAGGTAATAATCAGATAATAATATTCTATATTACTTTCTACTATTACGACAGGCATTCACACAACTTGTTCAGCCCCAAACTAAGCAATTCTTGTACTATGGGATGTACTTAATGATCTTAAGTCATACTAGCTACCATGTACCTACTTTGTTCGGTGTTCTGTCGATACTGTTAATATGGTTCTCATGGTCCCAGCTTGATCGCCTCGTTGTTTTAGGTAGCCAGAAGAGAATTGAGGTGTATCACATAAACGCAACGGATGAAGGGGCGAAATATTGCTTTCCCGATAAAATATGATTGCGACGATCTTTTTTACAACTTATGAAGGTATCCTAATTTAGGGGCACCACTGTTCGAACGTTGAAGGTTTTGCCTGCTCCTTTTTAGGAGACCTTTTTGTTGTGGATGACGAAAACGTAGCTATATTTCATGAGTTTGTAAAACAATATGCTCCATTTTGCTATATACAAATTATTCAATAATAAATAAATAAATAAATTTTTGAGTTTCATATCGTATATTTGATTTATAGCTTATAATATATGGTTTGTAATTGAAGCTTGTTGTTCATAAACAAATCTGATGGTTTGCGATTATACCAACGTATGAAAATGTAATATGTTGATTTTGACAATTGCTGGCTGGTCCATTGCTGGTCCTAGGACCAGCAAGGAACTTCTTTAGACCTACAGAAGGAAGGGCTACCATCTGAGTTGTGACTATAACACTATCATGTATCATATTTTTTATTCTTTCAACAGGTGAATATCTGGTTAACTAGTTTCAATAGTTGACACTACTCACTCTGACATACTGAATCTGACGTATCTTGTACGTAGTTAATTATCTAATAAGGATGTGTTGATTTTTCCGTTGGATTCCGAGCACGCGCGATACAAATTACAAGCAAAGTGATCCGCCGGCCCTTAAATAGACGTTTTTCGTTTGCCCAGCTCTTTCCTATAAAAACAAGTATCAGACCCCGCATAACAAGAATATGTTCTGTTGTAATGTGTTAAGGTTGATTTTTGTTTGGCAAAAGAGGCAAAACCGGGAGTGATCACCGAAAGTCTGCTTCATTCGGTCTCAAGGGTCTGAGGTCCAATATATTTCGGGCGCGCGACGGTGTTGGTGGTGCTGGCAAGTCTTCAAGATTACTGTCAGCAAATAGGACGGCGACGTGCCTGAGAACGGAGATGTTCAATAATGCGGCCTATTTCAGCCTCTGCTCGTTTCCTCATCTCGAGAGGGCATCCCTTCCGCTTCGGCTGGCTATTTGCTTAGGTCATCGGCCATATTCACAAAAACATTTCGACAGGCACTGAATATTATTAACGCAAGTTTGTCAATTGGATTGGGGAGAGATTGGTTTATACTATAACATAGAAAACTAATATTATGAGCTAAATACTATATTTTTAGCATCTAATTTGGTTGATCCCAAATCTCAAAAGTTTACGTGTATTATTATAGCTCTGCGTAGCAGGATGTGGGTTCGATTTTCACCCAAGCAAAAATTTGACATTTGACACGGAACTAGACATGGAGGTAATAGGTATGTATTTAAAAAAATAAAAGGTATTATAATATGTATTCTAATCAAGTTCCTATATTATAGAGTTTGGCTTAGCTAGATAACTCTTACAAATATTCACTTAAGTATATTTATTTCATAGAAGTATCTTAATAATTTTCTGCTTGACTAGGCAAGTGTTCTGCAGTAAGAGTCTATTTATTTCTAGGAGAGAATACATGCGAGAATGAGTAAATAACTACAAGCACTCAAAATTTAGTGGGTCTTGCCTTTCTAAGGTAAGGTAACCGTTATATGGCGGCCGTATACGTGGATAGTAAAAAATCTTTTGGATTTTTTCTTTTCTAATATTGGTATTTATCCATTATTTGAAATAGTTTTTACTCAAGTCGGTCCAATTCTGTCAAGTCAGGCTGTCAAGATTTACCTTCATACGATTTCATTTCTTAGTTATGTCACACGAATTACTATACATGTCATCTTCTATATATAAAATTCTCGTGTCACCGCGTTTGTAACAAACTCCTTTTAAACGGCTTGACCGATTTTTATAAAAAAAAATATGTATGTTCGGTAGATTTGAAAATAGGTCGTAAACTATTCTTTATCACTCAAAAAAAAAAAAATTCACCTTCAAAACAACGTTTGTTGGGTCAGCTTAGTAGGTACCTAATATTATAATATTCATGGACAATGGACAATAGAACTCCCATATATTTTGAACTGTATTTATTTATGTCTATTTATAATAGATGAAGTACCTAGGTCTAAAAAAAATACGCACATGATGTTATGGTCACAGGTTCTTAAAGTGCTGGTGGATACTTGAAGTTTATGAGAACACGATCGAGACTATGTTAATAATGCAATAAACATAAACAAAGCTTGAACACGTACTAACAGAAATGCAGTTTCACCTTGCTCTTCTTTAGCTAAGTTTTAAATTCCAGAGATGTATCTTGAGTTTAGACAAACCAGGATCTGCTTGATGTAAAAAAAAATGTAATCTTTCCGATTTTTCGAATCATAACATAAGTCTCACTCAATCTACATGTAATCTACATCCCTATGCAGCTTTATTATAAAAAAAAGAAATAGTATCACAACTTTAATACCCAAGCACGGTAGATATCCATTCAGATCTCAGTACCAGGTTACTACTGGAGATTCTTCGAGGATGACTAAGGGGGTATTTAGAGGTACGTCCAGATATTACATTTGGTGCATACCCATATTTTTCAGTAGTATCCCATACGTGACAGGTTGCAAGTCCATGGCCGCTACTAGAATACTAACTGCTTTCCTCACGATGTTTTCCTTCATCGTTTAAACGCACTGGCATTTTTTAACATTTAAAAAAAAAGTGAGTTAAGTCTGTGGTGTTCGTAGAGGGTCTACGACTTGTATAAACACGTAGATCCTCTACGAAAATATCACGGACAACAATTCTGATTTTAATAATTTCCCTCCACTCCATCCCTAGAACTTGAACCGAAGCACCCATTAATGATCTCCTACAAGCTCGGGCAAGCGCGTGCTAGCGGAGACGTCTTAACTCACCCCAGCACCCCCAGGTGCTAATGTTACTTTTAATGGGTTTATATTTAATACGTGCCGGTTTGCACTAATGCGGATAAATTATAGTTTTCTGAAAATCTTGCTATGCTTTCTACACAAGATTCTTGATATTTTTAGCTACACCTAGGTTTATGAATAAAAAAAAACAAAGAAGAACGGTCACGTCCCATATAAAAAAAACCCAGACCCGACAGAAAAGTGACATATCTCAGTTTTTTTGTTATTATTTATATAATCATATTATATAGTTTTTATATTCGAAATCAATGGCTAACACCAAAATATTGCCTTATGTTTTTGTTCAGGGTTTTACACTAAAAAAATACAAAATGCCTACTTATCTACACAATTCGTAATGTATGTAACTAAATGACGATAAATAGTTATGGGATGTATCCAGGAGACCTGGAGATACAGCTGTATTATATAATTTTTGAACTCCTAGTACAACATTCAACTTAGGATTTTTTTTTTAAGGTGGTTTAAAATCATCTAATGACATATCTCGCCCTTGGGTGGAGCGAGACGGCGTGTCAGACTCTTACTGACAAAAAAATTCCACCCCGTTCCTTTTTCCGTTTTTTCCGTGTTTCCGTCACCAAAAACCACCTGAGCCGTAGTAGGTATGCACACAGTACGTGACCGTTTTTATACATACATACAAATAACTTCCTATACGAACATTTTTTTTTTTTAATACATCCCACTAACTACTTACTTTTCTACGTCATTTAGTTACATATATTTACGAATTGTGTAGACACGTAGGCATTTTGTACTTTTTTAGTGTAAAGCCTGAACAAAAACATAAGGCAATATTTTGGTGTTAGCCATTAATTTCGAATATAAAAACTATATAATATGATTATATAAATAATAACAAAAAAACTGAGGTATGATACTTTTCTGTCGGGTCTGGGTTTTTTTTGCCTGTTCTTCTTTCTATTTTTCTGCATTTTTGAAATGAAAACTACTTTAGGCGCAAGCGTGTTGACCACTTTTTGGGTGAACAAAAATTATGGAACTCGCGTCATCGTCACCGAACGCTTTCCATGAGCTATATGTATACTGTGTATATATGTGTACTTTTTGGCCTAGTTTTCACTATCTATCAGCAGTTCCTGATGACTGCCTTACTTTTTAGTTTTTACGGGACGCTGTAGTGCCTGGGGCAAGATTTTTAGATGGAGTACGCTTGCCCAGCACCTATACTATCCTCACATCTTAGACTGCTTAATCCATAGGAGAGACAGGCCACGGGTTTCCTCACAATGTTTTCTTTCACCGTTGAGAGCCCTGGCATTGCGTACATAAGTTTTTCGAACAGAAAAATCCATTGGACTGGATTCGAACCCACAACCTTGGGGTCACCATATATAAATAAATGAAATTTTGTATAATATAATTTAAAAAAATAGATATCGCCAGGTAACCTAAGGTAGAATGCGAATTTTACACCGCAATAAAGATACACTGTAATTAACACACAAAGAAGGATAATTACGAGTCATTGACAAAGTTACGACTTACGAGCAGTAGAAGAGAGTAAAAGCAATATCTGTTTGAGTGGCGCTGCGTAATTGAAATCCGCGGTTTGGCCCAATAACAATTCCATAGCCATCTAGAAACAGCTCATACAAAATCAAAATCTCAAAGTAAACCACTACTGTTTATATGTATATCTAGTTTTATTTAAGAAAAAACTACTTTAAATGTGTTATTAATTTGGAACTTTTTGTAGCAGTTGTCTTAAATGTTTTTTGGAGCCGTATTCGATTTGTTTGAACTGATCTAGCTCCTCTACACCCCGTGTCAATGGATCTGGGAAACGCTTCCCGCGTATAAATTAGGGAATTATATTAATCGCGGATAACGCTACTACTAACGAGTTGCTCCCGTGCTACAGATGTATAAGTACACTGAATTACTGCCTTTTCACATGGAGCTTGCGGTTTTAGGATAAATGCTGTTTGCCAAAAAAACCTTCGTCAATGTGTACCGTACACACCTACCATAAAAAGGGACTATTTGAAACGTGTATTTGGGTTTTTTGGAGTTAGTAAAAGATTTGACTACATGTATTACTTCATCCAGTCAATGTAGACAATTTTTTTTACAACGTGGCCTGCTTAATCCTAAGATAATCCATTGGGTTTTCTCTCAGTGAAAATGTAAAGTTTTACTGTGACATGATCCAATTAATATCATTGCTCTCCATGTCCCACGGCTGGGCAAGCGCGTCAAATTTAAATTAACCAAAGAGATTAATAATTATTGAACGGGCGACGTTACTAACGGGAACTCGTATAATGAAGGAAGTGGGGTTTAGACGGATACCATGTTGTGTGTGCATGTAAAAAGGCACTTCCGTCACTCAGGAACCTGAACAATACAAATTACAGCCTGTATGTCATTTACATGTCAAGTTAATATTTGATTATCTGAAGGTGCTGATATCCGAATGGCTTCTCACGCTGGTAGAATTTCAAATTCATTTTTGAATACTGAAAAACCTAATTAATCATTCACAACGTGTCATTTCGAAGACAGTTTTTTACATATTTCAAATTTTGGTAGCAAAATGTCATTAAAACTGAACAAAACTTTCCTTAGGGTGGAGAATTTTAAATTTAATTTTCTGTGTCGCTGAGGGTAGAACAATCAATTTTCTGGGCGATTATGCGCGGGAAATTAACGCCAGATAACACGAAGCCCACCTGGGGAAGGATTAGACGTGCCAGATAAGTAAATGTATTGCCACCATTACTGAAAGAAAACCTTTCACAGAAAACACTAGAAGGTAATTGTCGACCATTTTATACTGCACCGGAACGGTTACGGCACGGAGCAAAGAGATCATTATCTACAGTGTAAATCGAAATATCACGTCTTGAACTTATTTGCATAAACAAATAAGCAAAATTTTGGGGCTCTTGCTTGACTACATACGTACGTACGTGAACGTTTACGTGATGTGAGTCCGCTATTTGTAAATAAACTGTTAGTGGTTTGTTCAGTTTTTATACTAGACTTCTTTGACCGTATCGTGTCCGTTCCGTGGTAGTATCAACAACATTATCCGCGATATCTAAACGATCCTTCGAAGCTTGGGGGAGCTGCATAGCCTTTATCAGCGCTAAGTTCTAGAGCCTTTTGTTTGTAGCCTGGGTTGTTACTGCGATACACCCTTGACATATTTTAATCTGTCCGTCTTTGTTCGGCAAGCGTCATGGAGAAATTAGCAGGCCTCAACAAAGTTATCTGACTCGTGAACATTATTTGCTGAAAACAAAACAAGATGCGGGATGACGTTGGCGTTAATTAAACAAGTTTCCTTTATTTTAGCTTTCATTGTACAACAAATTACTCCGCAGAGTAATTATTATTATATCGTAACTTTGCTAAGTACTTGCGTCACCTAAATTCACTCCACAGTCAATGACGTAACAGCTTCCAGTGATACTGCTCGCCTTGTCACTCGCGAGGAAAATCACTAACTCTGCTACATCTTCACTTTTGGTCAGTCTCTTTAGTGGGGAGTTGAGTTCGATGCTCGCAAACATGCGGTCGGTATCAGTATCACTCATGCCGCTTCTCTTAAAAAACTCCGTTTTAACAGGTCCTGGGTTGACAGCGTTGACCTTCACTCCGTGAGCTCCTAACTCTAAGGCCGCGCATTTTGTGAACATATCGATAGCAGCTTTTGACATGCAATACGGAGTTATGATCGGCAGTGGTTTGGTAGACAACATGCTTGAAATATTGATGATATTACCTTTTGATTTTATCAGATGTGGTACAACTTCATTAGTAAGTAAATACGTACCACGAACGTTTGTGGCCATGACGTTATCGTACACATCTATTTTGGCATGAAATCCTGGTAAAGAAGAAATGCCTGCGTTGTTTATAAGGATGTCGATTCGCCCGAAGTGGTTGACTGTTTGTAAGACAAGCCGCTCCACATCTTCATCGCAAGTGATATCAGAGGTGATGACAAGGGGTTTGAGTCCACTGGTTTCTTCACACTGCCGGGCAACTTCCCTTAAATTTTCAAGGTTGCGGCCGATCAGTGACAGCTGTGCTGATGATTTGGCGAACCTCACCGCACAAGCCGCTCCTATGCCTGAACTAGCTCCGGTTATGAGCACTACTTTCTCAGTGAAGTACATTTTGCACCGATGCTTGACTGTGACTGAATGACAATGGGCTTGGGGCCTCATTATACGCCGGCGGCCCGAGTTCACTTCCGCGTGTAACCATATAGAAACTGCATGGATCTAATGTCATACTTCCTAGATATTTGGTTTCACTTTAAAAGGCTTTCAAATTTAGAATACAAGTAACTACTTGGCGCTTTATTTCGACAATGTCATACTCTGCTAGATATGCACATGAAGGAATTAGTAAACGTTGTTTTTTATTATTACGCTTAGTATTATGACCTCCTTAGCCCTAGGCCTCCTTGTAAAAGTACTTGAAAGTACTACCACCATGCTTTTTTCTACCGCCAAGCAGCATTGCTGTGTTCCGGTTTGAAGGATGTAAGCGCCACCCAATTCCCAAGGTTAATTATTTTCAATTACAGGCTACAGCCTGTAATTGAAAATAATTAACCGGCCTTCATGAGGCTTAACATCTACATGCCTCAGATTGATGGACAGTAAGTAGTGCATTGTAGGGCACGTTTCCAATGTGCGATTGACGTACATACGTAAGTTTCTTGTCGGCTTTGTCGAACTGGGACTATTCAAAGTGATCTAAGGATCCTAAGGGATGATCTTTTGGTTTTGACTATGCACCTACTTAGTCTTTTAATCTATGTTCTTGTCTGATTTTACATAATATCTTTACCTCTTGAGCTGGTCAACTGGTCGTTATGCGAAGATGTCGCAATTCTAATTCATTGAGTGCACTCAGTGGAGCAAAGCAATGCCTTCTGTTCCGAACCAACGTGCAATTTCGAATTTCATTAATAATGAAGTAACTCTAATAGCTGAGTAGTTACCAGCTATGCACCTATTTGTGGGCTCGTAATTTTAAGTGTCGTTAGTTCATTATAAAAATAGTAATGATTGTGTACGAGTACAAATATTTGTGGATATCATATAGCCCCAAACTAAGCATAGCTTGTACTGGAACCAGAAGAGAGAATACGTACATGTGTTTTTGTAAATACATACACGGAATACAATATCACTCCCAGACACAGAACAAACATCTGTGTTTAACACACAAACATTTGTTCTTGGTAAGGGTCGAACCCACCACCTACAGCGCAGAAGGCAGGGCTATGAACTGAGCTGTGACGACAGTCAAAAATTGAGAAACTTTAAAAGTTACTAAAACGGTGTTAAATTTAGTAGTTAGTAAGTAAAATTTAAGTGTTTGGTAGGTACTCGTAGTAGCTGGGCAAAATAATAAAACAAAAAGTACAATTTTCATTGTATTTATTTAAGTCATCTTGCTCGATGTACAAAAGACAACATGTAGATTTTGAAGCAAATTTTATATATACATATCTAGATTAAATTTACTTAAAATACACTTAGTATAAAAGCTCCCTAAAATTGTCTTTGGCACTTGCTTTACGTTAGTTGAGTAGTAAGACATAAAAAAATAAACATATTTTAAGTACGACAACTAGGTTTATGAGATAAAAAGCAGTAATATTGTGTAGTTTATGATCTAACCTACAGGTACCTTTACAGGTATATCTTTATAATTAAGTAATTACCTAAAGTAAACCAGAAAAGCTTCCTATTTAGTCATTACTTGAATTACGTTGCATTACAATGCAAATTGGTTCATAAACAAAGTACACATATAGAGCCAAAAATGCCATATTGAAGCTTTTGACCACGGGTATATGTCCAGGCATCATGAACCTTCTAGTTTATACTTCAGACTACATCATAGTCCCTATACTTAGTCAGACAAAGTAAAATATTCTTTGTATTTAATGGTTCAAAAATCATTTTAAAAAATCTGGTATCAACGTCAAAAAATGCTATGGAGAAGTGAGTAGTTTGGAAATTAAACTATAATATGTTCCAATATCTTACAAGCATCCGTTAGTAAAGAATCGTTGCTTGACTGATAAGCCTTCATATAATTGGCTTAAATGGTACAGTGACCGTTTACACTGGCCAATAGGTTTCAGTTTATCTGACAGGCAACGACCCGTAGTACTACAAAAAGATGCTCGTAAGACACTGGCACCGGGTTTTAGTTGGACAAAGTAAAATATTCTTTATATTTGAGACAGCAAGGATCATTCTGAAAAATCTTGCATCAGAGTCAAGAAAATGCGATGGAGAGGCGTGCGGTTAGATTCTCGATGAGGTCGTTATAAATGTTGAAAGAATTACCATAAATCATGATTTGTTTGCATCTCATCAAAAGGAGTTTCAAATTGGTGAACTAATCAACGATTCAACGATGTCTTTGTGATCTTTGAAGGTGGACACTCAGCCTTAAGCGAAAAGGGTCGTGATACCAATACTTGAGGAGGGAAACGACTCTCCCAAGAGGGATTTGTTGCGGCCATGATTTGCATGTTTATGAAAGTACAGCTGACAGAATTAGTATGTATGCGGTAGAACAGTTACCGGACTCAGGATAATTAAATGACTGATTTTGATTAGATTTCTCAATGATACTTTCTTGATCAGGCTGAGTCGCTTCTGTACTACTACACTACACTAACTGTACACTGTGTTTTATACTATTTGATAAAAGTAATTGGTAAACTGTTTGTAGTTTTGTTTATTAATAAAATAGAATTATCCTAACGCGAGTTTAATCGAGAAACGAAGCAAAGGACAATATAAAAACTTACAACTTCGCGTGTTAAAAATAATTAACTTAAGTTTTCGGGTCCGCGCAAATTCGTAAACGTCAGAGCAGAGGAATTTTTTGTCAATGCATTATTTATCTTATCTAATTGCATTAAAGTACAGTATGATAGTGCATGTGATGCTGCGGGATGGTCCAGTTTGCGCTTGCGCTTACTGTTTCTAATAATGTATGAGTTGTTAAATAAGAAATATGTAGAAGCTGGAGTTAGTGTGAATAAACCTGCGGTACAATTGTATAATTAGCGTATATCTAGTAAATATAGCCAAATAGGAGCCATAAAATACACACAAATCTGTACAAAAATGATGTGTATAAACACTGGAGGGAGTGCGATACTGGACGTTTACTTTCCACCATTTTTACATTAAACTCCTTATTATTATAGCGTACTTACAGCTAGTAGATACAAATATTACTTAATTACCAATTCTGGGAAATTCGAGTAAATAGTTCTGAACTTACTCGTACTTATACTAAGATGAGAATTAAGTTTACCAAACACTAATCCGAATATTCTCTTCAGATTGGAACTATTCGAAGCATCATAGTACCTACCTCTTTGTCCATGCCAGTAAGTTTACACTGTGTTTGTGCGAAGTAAGATTGAGACGGCTTCAATCAAGAGTATTTAAGGCTTCCACATGAGGGTACTTACGCCTTGTGACTAGAGAAGATCCAAAAGGTTTTCATGATACGATTTTACATGAAATTCCATAGATATTATTCTTTTCTTTACTCTAGAATAGTTTTACTTTATACGCTTGGCTTCAACTCTCAGAGGAAAGGTGTAAGTCTAGGTGTAACTGCGTGTCAGATTATGCGGTGTATTAGACTACCCTGAATTAGTGGCTCGAGTGGTGAAACTATCTGTTTCCGAAGTGCCCAGATACTCTCTATAATCTCGTAGTTTCCCGTGTCGCGAGTTCGGACTGTAGCACGCACGAAGACATTTCTCGTTTGTGCTGAGCTCCTGGTATCACAGCACCGTACCGCCATTGTGATTTATTTACTGACCGATGGACGAAAATGTGTGGAGAATGTCTGAGGGCTGGTGCTATATGTACATAGTTTAATCTGCCATTGTTTTTTAGTTTTATTTTGTATTGTATTTTTGCATCTATGTCATAAAGCATTAATATCATACTGCAATGCTGTGGTAGAAAAATAATAAACGAATAAGTAGTAAAAAAAAAATCATTTTTTGTTGAACAAAAGAGATTTCAGATTTCTAAAAGTGTATTTAGTGAAACTATACTAAGTAGACAGTGGATCGAACAATGGTCATGAGAAATAATAATTTTTAAGTTGCTCAGATAACCAAGTACGTGGGATCAAATAGGCGTGTTCAAGTGGTATAGTTACTCAAAATCAGGCAGCTAACGGTTTCGCAAATACTTATAAAAAATTGAGTATTGGTGGTCAGCGGATCAATAGACATGTAGGTAGATAACGTACGATGGTATACAATTCCAATACATTATTATTTTGTGCATCCGACCGCGAAGAAGCTACGCCGGAATATTGCTCACAGCCATTTTAAAATGAATATCGATTTACTTACCAAAAATTTTTTGATGGGCCTATTTTTTTTAACCTTCAATTTTAAAGATACTCTCTTTAATTGTTACTAGGTGATGATAAACTTGGTAATCTTACTAAAGCAACCCTCTCATTAAAATAGAAATCTAAAAGCAGGTACTTTTGACTCCTGAAAAGACAAAGTTAGTAGGATCTTAAAAGTATTCGTAAAAAGAGAATACTGAAATCTCTACATCTAATTCACTACATCCTAAAATTACTAGAAAAATCTTAAGCTACGCACGTTAAAAGTTCTGAGATCAACATTATGGAATAGATATAAAAATTTCGACACGACTAGAATTACAAAAATAAGGTTCTACCACTAATGCTAATTACATTTATTAATAATGCATCTATACAATAATCAGTGAAATAAAAAACTAAATAGCCTGCCACTGATTCAACTGTTATAGTGTATGAGATCACAATAAATATCGCTTTGCAATATCCACCATAAAATAACTTGAAGGAGCAGTTTTGAGATCATTCTTAGCTGAGTTGCTCTTTGGGTAAACCATCGTAAATCACATTCAGCATACATTTTGTTTGAATTTTTTTTTCATACTAAATAAAATTTTACTCGTTCTGAATAGCGAGTACGATGTTTATTGATAAGGATACAATGCAATTCCAGTTAAAAGCCTACAAGACTTATAAGAAGCTATACAAATATTTCATAAAATACCTAAAAGTATGTAAACAAAATTGTAGATTGACCCTAAACAGCAACATGTTTAAGAAGACTAAAAGTTGTTTTTAGGAGTTTTTAAGATGATGAGTGTCGTGATCACAGCGACGGAGGACGGCGAAGTGTGTGACTTGAAATGTGTTGGTGGACCGGCTTCCACGCTCCAGGGTTCCCGTCATCGTGTAACCCATGTTGAAGTCAGCCTGGGTCACGTTGGAGGTCAGGTAAAGCTGGAAGAGACAAATAACCACTCACTTGCGGAAGATTAAGGGGAAAATTATTAATTCAATTTAACTTGTGAAAACTGTTACTTGCATGACATTCTTTTGGGTGGATATTTTCGAAGAATTTTGATTTAAAAAACTAACTAAAGAATTGATGTAAATGACATTTGTATGGATATTTTATTCTTTCAAATAAAAACAAGTTTTTTGTAAATAGACATTACGATGAATGACGGAGTTCTAACATAACAAACATAAAAAAACAGCAAAACTGAGAACCTCCTCTTATTTTTGAAGTAGGTTAAAAGTATTAAAAAGCTTCACCGGACGCACGGTAGGTCTCAGATTTTTTTGGTACCTACATATTTATGATCCTTGAATTTAGTAGAAAACTTAAATGCGTGACCACAACTATTATTAATAATAATAATAACTTTATTGAGGACATGGCTTATAAGTAATACGATAAAATATAAAATAAAGTACAAAAAGATTTAATATATTACTTTTTTATTATTTGTAACATTGTAAAATTTTTCACTAGATGCTGAATTGAAATATATTGGTTTGTGGTGCAAGGTGTTATGTTTACTTCTAGAAATTATGTTGTATCACGATGCGATATTTTTTCAAGTGATTAGTAATCGAACCTGCGGTCGTTACATTTGGGAGGGAACACCAAGAAAGCATTTTATTGAACGTTACATAAACGATTTTCAACTGAAAATGTGCTTGAAAACTCCACAAAGTTCGGTGATATGCTCTATTTTATGTAGCCAAGACTAAACCTCTACAGACTGAATCCAAAAGTGGGTTTGAAACTCGTTCCACTTAAAAGGTATAGTAAAGGGATGGCATGTTCCTCACTTTGAAATCGGCATCGGTGCCCAGATGTTTGAACGTGCCCACGATGTACACGGCGTTTGCACCGCTTATTACCATCCGGGCGTGTGTGCTATGCCTGCAACAAAGGTACGAAAAGTAAGAACAAGTTTTAGCTCTCGAAAGATTAATATTTTTATTACTTGGTGGCTCACATTATTGCGGCCCATCGGAATTTCCTCTTTTAAATATTGTATAAAGAGTTTTATTTTACTGCAACGTTAAAATTAACTATATCTTTCGTTTGTTACCAGCAAGAGTCGAGCAGAAAAAATGAGAAACATTTTATTGTGTAACAAAATCCGCGAGTTAAAGTAAACCACCAGCATAACGGCGAGAATAATAGGTGTCCACACTTGTTTACTGGTGTCACTTCGTAGGTGTCGCCACAGATAATGGCCGCGTCGTGTTTGTTACGGGCACTCGGACACCTTGTACCTACCAAGAGCTTGTAGCTAATACCCTAGCGACACCTGTGATTTATCTGAGAGCGTAGCAGCAACCTATCTCCACGCTAAAATACTAGGAGTAAACATTTCACGGACTCAACTAATGGATCTTGCGAAACTTTCACGATACATTTCTATAAGGTAATCTCTGTAGAGCTTCGAAATTGAGATTATATTGACACAAAAACTATCAGTGAAGCATCATTCAATTAAGATTTAGAAGCCGTAAACAACTATTGAGGATAAAAAACTGCGTGGAAACATCTCCGTTGGACTTTTGTCTGTCCGACAGTTGTAGAGCAGAGTATTCGTAGCCCGGTCACGTATACCAGTTAGTAGGGCGCGAATCCGACACGTGCCCACGGAGCCCTAACGGTGTAATGGCGCCTTGTAATAGCCCTGAACATCTCCGCACCCTATGACGGCTGGAAAACAAATTAAAAACCTCCATACGCCACTTCAACGCTTTCTTTGACTATAATCACCGACTACAGTTTCGGCTTCAGAAAAACACCCAAAAAATGCTAAGTAACCAAAAAGCTGGCGAAATTAAACAAAGGTTTGAAACCACGGACAAAATAACTGCTACCTATTGAAACTTTAAACTGCACGTTTTTGGCGTTCGTTCAAAATAAACTTACTTAAGTAAGGTCGCTACTTACATTATTTAAACCTGTTCACTACTGACCACTTTTTGTTTTGTGGCAACCGAAAAGATAAAAGAACAGCGTTTAAATATTAACAAAATAAAATAACTGCCTGTCGCTATAATGTTGGACTCCATACTGATGATTATGATGATGAAGTCAAAGTGATCAAGGTTTACATAGTACTATTTAATGAAATTATTCAGGTGCTAAACGCTACACGGGAATCCACTCAGCATAATTCGAATCAATCGAAAGCAGAGCAAACGTCGATGTAGGTTGCTTAATTGGACAGAATCGACATGAAATCGCATCTTAGCGATGAGTATCATGATATACGAGTCATTTAGGGAAAATAGTGAGTCGGGTAAATCGCAATAATCGTTAGCGCTAACGGTTCTCGTTATCTCTACGCTGACGTTTTTCCGCGGAAATTAGTTTTCAAACTGTTTTCCTACGAGTTCAACGCGGAAACTTGCACGTTAGTATATCATAAGCTGCCAATTTGTAATGCTTATCTGAAATGTTACATCCAGTATTACCAAGTAAGACGAGTTAAGTTTCTCTATATTTATTTTTTATCATAGCCCATTAACTTCAATCAAAGTTAGCATGAGCATTTATCATGGAAAAGCGATCACTAATGTGAGGGTATACTTTATGGGTGTTTGTGGTCCAATATCTCAATTTTATCGTGTCATCATTAAAACAAACTGCAAATTGGGTCATTAAGGTAATTTTGGGCGGAACTGAAGATGAATTTAATAAAATGAAACGCTTCGCCGAAAGGAAGCAGTTTATCATGTTTGTTGCACATTAGCGCTGCTTCCGTAATTAACCGCTAGCCTGGCTCGGCTCGGCGCTTCAGGTGAGTGGTGTAAGCTGGCGCTGACAAACGGCAGGAAGGTAGGGGGCGCTACTATCGCGCGATCACAGCGCCGTCCGCTGAGAAGTGGCACGGACGTGCCTTAAATAAATATGGCGGATGCCTCTGCTACGGATAGTTATCGCAGTTTATCTCGAGCTATTTATGATGTGCTAATGATTTCGTGCTCTACTGAAACTAAACGAATATAAAGTTTTATTTAATTCAACTTACGTACTAAAAGTTACATATGCGCTTCCAAAGAATCGACTTTTAGGGCGCGTTTATACTGCGCGAAAGATTTCGCACATTGACTGGGTTGACCCCAGTCTGTTAACTAGTATAGAGATGATACTCAGTACTGATTTCCTCAACCGCGCGTTCACTGCACATAGTCTTCCCGCCGTATAAACGCGCCCTTATGCTTATTCTGACATATCTATAGCTGGCAAACAGTAAGTGACACTCGAATGTATAGGTATCTATACCAATTATAAGAATCTTTGACCTGACTGACTGAGAGATGTCAGATGCCGGTCTGTACGTTGTAAATCTATACAACGCCTGAACCACTGGTCATAGAGACTGGAAATTTTATATTCGTCTTGGTAGTACGTAGAGGTGTACTAAGAAAGGAATTCTTGGAATTCAACTTCTTCAGCGGGGGTTGAAGTTTGTATGTAAATAATTGTACGCTTACGAAGTCGAGTGTTTCGTCAGTTTTCATAATTTGATAGAAACTACTCAACCGTTAATATTTTAGCTGAAAAACATAAAGTGCATGTTAAAAGTTATAACAGCTAAATTATACGCCGAATAGTTTTCGTTACTTCAAAGCCGGCCCACGTCATTTATATCCTTAACTCTATCCAAATATTTCAAATCATTTTACGGTTACATATTTCATAGCAAAAGTTATAATAACGAAAAATCGAGTGCTCTAATAAGAAGGCAGTTTGATAAGTCATTTGTTTTTGGTAAATACATAATGTATATTTCCTATCCAGTTACAAGAATCTTTGTCCCGACTGAATGCCCGATGTACAGACATTGCACAGTCTAAACTACTGGTCGTAGAGACTTGAAATTTTCAGAGTATATTTGTTTTGATGCGTAGAAGTATATTCCCGAAATTCAACCCCTAAACGGGTACGAACTTTAACCCTCGTTAGGTTGAAGTTTGTATAAAAAATTCGTCGTTTGTATAAACTACGCGTTTCGTTATATTATAACTTACATAAACGTTTACTAAATTACGTTTATGCAATTACAACTTCAATGCGAAGCTTTTACTGAGCATTATTTGAGGAAAAATACAATACTGACTTTACATATCTACAACCACGCATTGATGAGTTATTAATGTGTGTCTCAGGTTTGCCGCGGCCTACACTGTCTCGTTCGCATATCAACTTCGGTGGTTGCTGCTATTATGTTATGTACCGTCTCGTTCCCGCCACCTCCACGACCTTGCAGCGTGTGCGCCGCCACCAGCAGGGCTGCAGAGTCCAGTAGGAAGAGGATGCGCTGCGGGCCCAGCCTTCCTCCGGAAACATCAGCACCTAGTGATAAACAAACAGTTATAAGATGAACAAACATTTTTAAGAAGCAATGAACTGATCAGACAGCTGACCTCATAAACTCACAAGTTGAGTCATACGTTTATTCAATGCTTTCTTTTTAACTTCCTCTCAGCCCCGCCTGGGTAAATGTCTTTGGCAATCGTGATTTACGTAATTTCATAAAAAAATGTGTAGTAGATGTTCACATCGACATGAGAGTTATTTTTAGGTCTCTTAAGTAAGCCTATATTAAAGCCTACTTAAGTACCTAGAAATTAAAAGAAAGTTAATCAAGTGACACAGTTCTCCAGTAACAATATGTTGCTAACGTAACACGTGTAGTAGGTACGCCTTTAGACGCTGTAGAAATTCTCATGCGCTTGGTAATTTCAGCCAGGCTGATTAATTTCCTTCCCTAGGTATTTACTTCCTCGCTTAGAAACTTGGATGGGAATATACGTTTCAGTACACAGTAACTAAGTTACCCACATACCTTGGACTAACTGTAAAATATTCATTTAGAATTTAACACTTGGTAAAAAAAAGGAGAATGAAAAATATATTTATTACTGCATAGGTGCACAACAAATTATCAGTGCATATTAAAAAAGGAAAAGCTGATATAAAACGTGAAAGCAAGTCAGAGAGTTGAAAGGACACCTAGTCTGCATTGATGTTATCTTGGCACTCCAACCGAATTTCACCAAGAATGCTTAACGAAAGCTGCTATCTTCGATCTACCAACCTACACAAAAGCAACCGAGGCACCACAGCGAGTGCGAATTAACTAAATTAAAAGTTTATAAGCCTTTCATTTCACAGATTAAAATATATGTATAAAGTAAAACTAATATTGACGTAGAAACAAAACAGTGTTTTGTTGTAAGAAAGTTGTTTCGGCAACGGGTTTACAGCCGCGACCGGGCGCAGTAACCCGCCGGCGGCGCTCGTTTACGTTTACAGCGAAGCACTTCCGTGGGCGAAGCCATCGATAACGCAAACGTTGAAGCATATTGCTGCCGAGACTCGTCCGCTCGATTGGCTCCTGGCATTCCGTCCTCATTTTCTTCGCCGCGACTTCGACTGTATTTTTTTCCGTAAAGTGTTTTCCTGCTTTCGACAATATTGCGCTAGTTTCAAAGGGGCGGAGTCGTTGGGGATGAAATCGCTTTCACATTGAGTGAGCACACTAATGATTGAGTTCCGCAGGACGACTCGTCCGGAGCGGGGTCGAGACCGACGACGGGGACAGGAGACGTGTCCGCTCTCTACCGACCCTTTGTTAAAAGTCGACCATTAAAAGTATTTATTGTTAAAATGTAAATTGATAAATGTGTTACCTTTTTTACAACTTCAGATTGTTAAATACTTTAAACTGTTACCTTCATTCATAAATTTTCAAGAAAACTATGATATTTTTATGCCACGGTGTAGTTTTAGACTATTTCTTATATTATTTTTAATAGAAAATCAATCATGGTTCAAGGTAACCTTTATTCATGGATATAGAAGAGTGAGGTAATCTAAAACAAGTATATTCATACTTAAAAGATACTTCCACATTGTAAATTTGTGCTTATATTTGAATACAGAAATGAATATTGTTTTATTTGTGTAGCACGGAGACACATTTTTACTAGTATTATCAAATGCGATAAGTTAAGGTTGCAAATATTTTCAGTTTATGAAATATAGGTACCATGTTACACGTTGTATTATACAAATATGTGACATTATTTAACTTCCAACAGCTTTAAACAAAGCAAACTTCGTACAACATGGGAACGCTCTGTCGACTACTTCACCGCTTTGAATTTCACACATTTATTATTCAAAAGTAAAGTTAAGCACATCATGAAAGTTAATATAATACTATGTGTACAAAGTTTACCGGCTACCATACCAAATGCGAGCTGTGAGACAAAACGCTTGAGAATTGTAGATCTACCTACTCTAACTAATGCCAGAGCAGAAGTCACGTAAATTAAAACTACAGCCATGATTTATACAGCGATTCATTTACGTCAAAATATGCTTATTTATTTCTACTTATAATCAAAGCAAGCCCTTGTTAAAAATATCTGACACAATGCACTTATTTACATAATTTCCATTTTCATAAATAACTAGCTGGCCTGTGCCCCCTTTTGTTGGGCGGTAAACATTCTTACTTTTCATTTTTCGTCTTATTAGATAACCTTTGACAATCACAAATAACGTGGCTTTCTATTGGCAAAAGAATTTTAAAAATCGGTTTAGTAGTTCCAGATATTACCCTCTACAACCTCACATACTCACAAACTTTAGCTTTATGAAATATTAGTAAATATGGGCAAACTTTCACACAGCGCCCTCCAGCCCCAAACTAAGCAAAGCCATGACCATGATATGGGAACCAGATGACTAATAGAATACTTATATAGTTTTTGTTAATATATATTTAGAATTCCATATTCTATATACCATTGTTTAGTATAATTAAACTTACTTGCTGGCAATACTGTCATTTGACAGTTTTTTATAATTGCTAAATGGGTTCATCTGATGATCCATGGAGGCTTCTTGAATCCACTCCAATCTCAGTCATTAATATTCAAAGGCTCTTGTGATGCAATCATTGACACCGCGGTCATTTAGCACGAATTAATAAAGTGGACTTTATCTCGGTAGAATAAAGCTGTTTTTTTAAACATGTTCAGATTTTTAGTACGTGACGCAATCAATTCTCGTGACGACACCACTCGAGCTGCTTGAGCGCCGTCCAATTACGAGACGATCTCAAAACGTTTTATTCATTAATCCCAGTCTGTCTCACATTCCTTAGTAATATAAAATATTTAATTAGTTACCACGCTGACTAGCCTATAAATTGCAGTATAGGTAATATTTTAATTTTAATTTTAGAATATGGGTTTGTATGCATGCTCGTGCATATTTACAACCTCGTGGTTTTCAACATTTTTAACAAGGTTGTATTCTCTAGAGCACCGGTGGTCTAGTGGAAGTTACCCACCCGGCCTTCTGATCCAAAGGTCGTAGGTTTGAAACCGGTCGTGCACCAATGGATTTTTCTGCATGAAAAATTATGTGCGCAATGCCCACTGGCATCCACAAATATTTAAATATCTAATTACAAGAGCCACTATGTACGAAAGAATAGAATAGAATATTCGTTTATTTAGCATAGGCATAACACACAAGCCCGACTTGATAAATAGGTAGACAGGTTTGGATAACTGAGCCGTGAAATATCGTAGTTAAACGATATTTATTTCAATATTTCTGATTGTAGAAGTTGAATTGCACTAAGCATGAGCACGTCCCGCCACTCGAAGACTCTTGACAGTTCGCGCTCGCGCCGCCGCTTCTACGCCCGCTTCTGGCTGCATTTAACGTCAAGCCTCCTTGCTGCATAGATTACTGGAAGCGTCACTTGATGAATCAGGTTTTTAGAAAAAACTATGCAGCTTATTATGCCATAGGTGTCCATAAAACTTGGATAAGGTTATTTTGGACGAATATAAATGTCTTTTCAATCGTCTAAACTATATTATATCGGGCGTAATAAAACTTCCGAATACTCAAGGAACGTGTAAAGTTACCTACAATAAGGTTTAATAGAACATCACTCGGTTGATAGTCAAATAGATTCAGAGAAATACGAGGTTTTTACTGAAGTTCCTGTTTATCAACCAGCAATGTATTGCGTATAGCGCTCTGCCGCCACTGGGTATTGGCCCGCCCGCTATCCAGCAGTGAGGCTAACGCACCGGCCAGGTGATTGTGTGTCATTTGGATTGCTGTTTTTGGTGTCCTGTCATTTTTACGAATTTTTAAATAAGATAATTAAGTATTTACTTTTATTCTACCAAGTACTGTTGATATTACGCCGAAAACACGAAAAAACAGACTAAAAGAGACGATTATTTTCGTGTTTCTGTATTTTTTTTGTAATCAGAATCAGGGTCTGAGTGTGCAGTTTCAGTTTTCCGGAAGTAGTCTTATTACACCCGATATTTTATATTTTTTGTGTCCATTTTTGTTACACAACGCCATCTAGCCCCAAACTAAGAATTGTCTGTTCTATGGTAACCAAATAATTGACTTTTTTGTAAATACATACATAGAATACAATATAGCACCCAGACACAGAACATACCAGATGTATGTTCTGTGTCTGGGTGCTATGTTTATCACACAAATGCTTGTTCTCAGTGGGGATCAAACCCACGACCTACAGCGCAAAAGGTAGAGCTACTACCGACTAAGCTGCAACAGCACTTGACGGATGCCAGTGCTTTGGTTTGGTATTAGAAGTTTACAATAACAATTACTCTTAGAATCTAAATTATATTCTGAATTACTAATCCATCAAAAACTTTAAGCCGATCTTGCTAACAGTTGTCATTTTCGGTCCACAACACACAAACACAGAAGGTTCGTTCTGTTCGTGTGGACTGCGATAACGCCTGTCGTTTTCAGTTGGACGTATATAATTCCTTGCTGTGCCTCGGTGCCATGCCGTAATTGGATTTAGTCTGGACTCGAATACGACGTGAGGATTACGGCTATAAGGGATTCTACTAATGCTACAATTTTGTACCCTTGGCAAAGTTTTGGAGAGCAAAATTCGTCGATTAATATCCATTGCGCTGCGTGACTTATTTGAATTCAGATTTATGTAGATGGAATTAATTTTCGACAGCCATAGTTTTGGATTACAACACTCTAGAGAGTTTGTATCACCCTGTTAATAAATTGGTTTTTAAATGATCCCTGTGGTTTTATTAAATAAAACCCATTACTTTTGGCTTCAGAGGCCCAATTCGTATTTTTTTAAAGATTTAGATTCGAATCTGATTGCCAAAGTTGGGCGTGTCTGAAATGACAGTATCGAAGTATACTTTTTGGAGATTGACACGATCGAAACTTGAATTCGATGTTATTTTGTTACAAGAATAGGGCCTCAGATTTGTTGACTTTGTGTTGGTAAAAAATGAATAAGACTTCGTGTCATTGAAAATACCAAAATAGCTATCTGAAATGGGATCTATATCAACGCCTACTCCGAACATGGACGGAGATACAGGATATTCGGAGGGACGCGAGTGTCCGAGGTTTTCATCATTCTTTTATATTGCGAGCTGTTTGCTCGATAAAATGCGTTTGCTTAGGGCATGTGCTCGTACGAAATTGATTTATGGTGATAACTTCACGTGGCTCTTCCATGATACTTCTTGACGACCACACGAAGTGGTGAGAAGTCGACTACGGACTAAAAATGTATTTCGAACAGTATAATTGTAATGACACAGTATTGGTGATCGTTCGAACCCGGTCGTACACCAATGGATTTTTCTATTCGAAAAATGTATGTGCGCAATGTCAGTGCTCTCAAACGGTCAAGGAAAACATCGTGAGGTAGTTAGCTCTGCATATATTGACCATGACTTTTCTGTGAAATAGGCTAACTGAGCTGTGAGGATGGAGTAAATGCTGGGTAAGCCTACTCCATTTAAAATCCTGTCCCAGTATACCGTCCCGTAAATAGAGGCACGATTGAAAAAGTCGCCTCTAAAGCTATATAAATCATCTACAATAGACGCAAAGGTCTGCTTAATATTTCAGTATTTGTTAACTACGTATGGATATTTTGTTTTAAATCGATACGCTATTATTTGTCAAAGGTCGTTAAACAAACATACAATCTGCTAAGTCAATAAACAATTCATAACAGGCGATCATTCTAAACGAGCGGGGTTCATTCGACAAATAAACCTTCAAATAATTGATAGGCACTGCTCAATTGAGTTAAATATTCAGCGATAGCGCCGAACCAACATTTCATTCGGATATTCAGTAAACACGGGTCTGTCATATTGACGGTTCCCGAATATCGGACGTGCAGATTCGGCGTCAAAATTTAATTAACCTGCTTGCAAATAAATACTACGTTGTGCTGCTATTCGTTGCTTTTTATTAATGTACTAGTGATATACTCGACTCCTACCTAGGTACAGGCATTTCATACTCTTCAGAACATACTTGATGTATATTGTCATCTTTATTTATCACAATCCTACGGCGTAGATAGTGCTACGCCGTCGTAGCACTATACTCTTTTAATGAAGTTAGGTCTTGTTGCACGTCTCAGGGTTTTAGTATAAGATGCATAAGCAAAATCATAAAAGAACTGTTTCAAAACTTTGTAGATAAAATCATAGCAAAACAGTGAGCAAACTTCCGCTGCTTGTCGCCAGATTTTGCCTCGCACCTACGATAATCCAGCTTATAAAAACAAACAACGTCTAACGAGCAAAGCGCTTGCAGGTACACTGTGAACAAAATTTCCGTTACTTTCAAAAAGCATCGTTACAGCGCGGGCATCGCCGGCGGCGGCGAGAAACTGCCAATTTGCAGTTTGATGATGCGACAAAGGGTCGGCGGACACTGTGGCCTGTGCTGCGATACTGCTCTCATCATAGATTAACAAACGCTTTAGACAGGTTTCCTAATACTGATCAATTTAAATGTAAATATTTTTTCGCACGTTTCGGGGTTACAATTTGTATTTTTTTCCAATCATCTGGTAATGGGGTACTTCATGAGCAATTTTTTTTTCAGCAACTTTACGAAATTTGCTGTTCAGAAGCCAAATACAGCTTCTAGAAAAGGAGATTTTCTGTTTATCGTGCATAAGATAGCATTAGCTTTTCTTGACAAAGATAAGAGGCAGTACCTCGCAGGTTACGTTCGTTAGGAAGGTGTCATACGATGCACTGCTCTGCATGTGCCTGTAATTTCACCGGCGCCCACACCTTTTCAAACCGGAACACAGTACGCTGCTTGGTGGCAGAAATAGGCTTGGTGGTAGTACTTCCCCGGACGAACCTTATACCAAGAGCTCTATTACTACTGCACTATGCCACTTCTAAGAAACGAATGCTCGAAGACTAACTCAATTCCGACTGGTCGCAGTTCGGTCACAGAAACCTTCTGCACTATTGACTCTTGGATCCGGACATGCATTTTCGGACACGGTGTAGATGCGGGTGTAGGTACTCAAAGAGATTGGCCGAGGGCACTGTTTTCAAGTTTATCGTCAAATACGAAGAATAGATTCGTTTTCCATATGCGGAGTGAATACCTACTGGCGATTGTAACTGGAATAAAAATACTAAGCTACATTTTATTAGCGGCATAAAATAAATATTTTCCGCTTCAGATAAAATCCTACCTCGTAAAGTACACAAACATGGTTATGATGCAGCAAAAGTAAAAGACGAAAGGCATTTTAGGATTGACTGGAATCCTTAAAGAGCACTTTAAAACTAGGCGTCAGTTCCACGTGACCAAGCCTAGAAGACAGTGAAAGAGTCTAACGGCTTGGTTTTTACTGTTTTATAGACTTGCCTTAACAACTTGGGCAAACATTTTTGTGATTAAAAAAGATGTTTACTCTCTTACTGGGGTTATATTGTATTCTATATAAATATTTACAAAAAACAAAGTAAGTTTTATATCAGTCGTCTGGTTCCCATAGCTATGCTTAGATTGGGTCCGCTGTCTGTCTGTCCTTCTGTCACCAGGCTGTATTTCATGAACCGTGATAGAAAGTTGAAATTTTCACAGATGATGTATTTCTGTACAATACTAAAAAACCGAATAAAATAAATATTTAAAGGGTCTCTCATACAACAAACGTGAATTTTTTGCCGTTTTTATTATAGGTAATGGTACGGAACCCCTCGTGCGCGAGTCCAACTCGCACTTGGCCGATTTTTTCTTTCATTTTAAGCAGTAGGTAGGCGTGATAAATAAAACTTTGGGAAGGAACTCCTTCTAGACCGTGCCAATAAGGACAAAATATCATCTGCATTTAGTCGTATCACATTTTATGAGATTATTATATTGGGGTTGTCGAGTCTATCGGCTAATTTCAAATGCGTCGTTGCCGTATATAAATCGCTAAGATATAACTTTAAGAATGTTTACAAACCCTTTCTTAGGAGATTCTGGCAGGTTGGTTTACAATGTGGACTCTAGTACTTACTTATTTGTACTTACAAACTCAGTGTTCCACGTAATTCTCAATTTGATTTAAATTTGCGAACATCCTGGCTAATTATGCACCTGCTTTGCGTATCATTAACATGTACAAATTACCCGGCTTGGATTAGCATAGCAAATAACTAACTCGAATAATTGCATTTATAAATGCTACTCAGTACTGTTCACGTTACATAACCACTACATTACTCTAAATTTATAATGACTAATCAGTAGTACCTTAGTATTCAATATTATTTCAGCTATCAGTAGAATTGAGAACCTAAGGTAGGGTAGTTTTTTACGTAGTCTTCTTTCGTGAATAATAATAATAAATAATGCTGGACAATCTACACAGCATCATCTAGCCCCAAGCTAAGCAGAGCTTGTGTTATGGGTACTAGATGACTGATATACTTAATACAATACATTACATATATAGATTTTTTTTTTATTATACATATAGAAAACACCCACAGAACACCCGGAATAAATATTTGCAGATCGTACAAACATTTATCCCAAGGCGGGAATCGAACCCGCAACCTCTGCGTCGCAGGCGGACATTCGCCCGCCGCGCCACATCGGTCGTCATTTTTTTCGTTTAACTTTTAATCATTTGGTTTAACTAACCAAGGTCGGTAGAGAGAGTCGTAGAGATAAAGATAAAGTGTTTAGCTGCTAGCTGGTTACCATAGCACCTTCCTACATTAATAATGTGCTTTCGGTAGCTTTTCATAGGGACTAGGACAAATTGGAGGGTACGGAGCATCCTCCAACTTAAGTGCATTTTGGTTAATGGCATGCCGAGATAACTTGTCTAACAGACAAACTGACTTGTAGCTGAATAATTAAAATAAAATATTCTATTTTTTTTTTAAATGGACGCGTTTTTTATATAGTTAATTCAGATTATTCGTTACTGTTAGATACTGTGGTAGTCCCAGCACGGGAAAATAGGACCCCTCCATCATTTTCCATGGATTTCGTAAAAAGCGACTAGGAGAGCGCACCAGGAGATGCAACATCTCCTGAGTACATAACACCAATACAGCGGTCACTAATCCGCCTGCTACTCGAGGAGGGTCTGCCTATGTCCAGCAGCGGTCTTATTTAGGCTGATGCCTATTCGATTACATTGCCATGAAAAACTATAGTATTTCCAATGTTTACAACGAATCGAATCTGAAAAACATCACTGCCCCATCACACCAGGAAATGAGAACCCCGCCGACGGTCCATGGACAGACAATTGTGTTATAAAAGGTCGGTTCAACCAGCAAATCTATTTTACAAAACCGATACTTTTAATTGGAAGATATAAAGTAAATAAATTGGTGGAAATAATTCAATTTGTAGTTTGATTGGGTTGTTTCTCGTTGCTATAGTAACGCCGTGAGGCACGTCCGACGCCGCCGTCGCGACGTCAACGGACGGGGGTAGATGGGAAAACGGTGGCTTATCAGATAATTGACTGCAAGTAGTGGTGACATGACATGAATTGCATTGAGCACACCCCTTCTCAATCGAACGCCGCCGTCTCGTGTCTCGCATACAAAATCGTGCCTTGTTGTTGTATGCTAATGCAATCTTAGATAAATGAAATAGTGATGTTCAAATTTTATCACTACTGTGAAGAAAAGAAAAGAAGAAAAGAATAAATAAATCTCATCGCTATTGTTATCGCTGTCTGTCGTACTGTCAAGTTTTACTTGTATCCCAACAGAGTAGTAGTCAATTGTGGTTACAGATTGCTAATATAAAAAAAATCAATTGCACAATAATTATTTACGCTGTGATTTTTGTAGCTTATCGCTCTTGTCTTGAACTACATTACCTCACCGCAAGAACACATATTGGTCTAGGCTTGGTCTTGTAAGTAAAGGAAGTGTTGCAAAAATATATCATAAGACTTGGCACTAGAGTTAAAAAAGTTGGCGCATGGAACTGTTTCCTTGTCCATAATTTTCTTGGAGTGTTGTTTCGGAATGTTACACTCGTAAAGCCTAATAAATAGATAACTACATGCTACGTATTTTTATTGGTCGTATGTAGGATCGAGTTCATAGTTCGAACCCGTTCATAAAATACATGTGCACCATTATTATATTATTATTATACTTTTGTAAATATACTATTTATAAGTACACACTAACTATTCAGCTGAATAGAACTTTTCCAACCATGATAATCGACTAAAAAAAGAAATTGCATTCCAGGTAACAAATTAATTAAGTATATTTCTGATGCCCAAGCCTCGTATTTTTTTTGAGCTGAGACGAGATTGAAACAGGAATTTGATTGTCGAAATTGGGCCTGTCTGAAATGTCAGTTTCAAAAAATGCCATTCAGAGATTGACATTGACACAAGGACAATGGGTAAAAATGTATGTCTAGGTATATTTCTTTACGAGAATTGGGCCCCTGTTATTATTTAACTATGCTCGAGTTAAATATTTGTGTCCAGTTAACCACATCACAGCTGCCATGGCCAAAATTGGGTACGACATTATCATCACATCACAATGCTAAGCCTAGGTATTTTTATTTGAAAGAAAAAAGTTACTAAGGCAATAATTCCTTGATTTGACGCTCGTTTGAGAAACATTCTTGAATGCGAATTTAATCCCATGTATCTTGTAACAAGTATTATGTAGGATATTTATGGAATAACTTATGGCAGATCTACTTATGCGGTGCTCACGCTCAGCCGCCTCGCCTGATATGTTCAGTAATACCCATATTAAAACTTGTGCGGCATCCGGCATCATATCACGGAATATCAAACGACAGTACAAAGCTATGTTAAACAAGGTAGTTGTAAACTAATACGGATTCATCATGCATGCATGAAGTTTGGCATACAAGGGGCACAGAGTCTGGAAGCCAAATGTTACCGATACCACTAAGCGACATCCCGCCTGTGTGACTTGGATCTTGTTGAATTACCAATTATAACGCATAGACGACATGGTATTGTGAGATATTTATTGTATTATCTGGAGCATGATGCATGATGAAATTTAGTCACACACAGTTTTGTGCAAACGTTTTACAACAGAACAGGGTGTACTAGTGTTTTTTTCTAAAGTATCAAGTCAACGGAGTCAATTAGGTACTACATAATTCACACACAATCTATCAATTCATATACAAATTATAAGAATCTTTATCCTGGCTGACTGACTGACTGACACATAGACTACGCACAGTCTTAACCGCTACTTGTAGAGAACTGTTGCTAAGAAAATAATTTCTAAAATTCAGCCCCTAAAGGGTGCAGCGGGGCTTGAAGTTTGTATGAAAAGAACTTCACGCGGAAGAAGTCGCGGGTGTTACACTAATACACATACAAAACCTACATGATTTGTATAGTAACACCGTTAAATTATTTATTGTGAATAAACGCCTCAAACACCTTTCGCCTTAACTTTGTTGTAAATAACGACAATTGAGACGAAAGGTTTATTTTTTTCCAGTTAGATGCTTTAAATAGAACGATATTGTATGAACCACTTTTATTTTAGAAAACAGTGATGACACCGTGCGTATGTTTAATTAGAAACAAATAAACTCATCTTAATTTTCAAAAACTTTGCTGATTTAACTCATATTCGTACCACGAGCTACTAAACTCCGAAACTCAACGCAGATCGGATTGGCGATTCAAAAGACAAACAAAATAGGTAAATCATCAAAGGATGCGTGCACCGTCTTAAGTTGCTTTAGAATATAAAAATAAACGAAAATAGCGATAGCACCGTATTAGAAACATTCCAAATCTTATTTTCGTCGAGGCATTTGAATCCTCGGTAGCGAAGTTGGTATCACATCCCCGTATCAAGGGGAAGGTCGTGGGTTCAAATCCTACTCGAGGAAAATAATTTTTGGGATAATATAAAAATCTTTATAAAAATAAAGCTTGCAACCATTCCTTGCCGGCTTCTGAGAACATTCAAAGCAACTCGAGGGATTCATAATTTTCTGCATTTTATTTGTAAGTTACCGCATAATTCTTTGCCCCTTAATATAGCTGCGGAACTAATTAGCGTGGGTGGTATCAATACTCGAGTATATCGACTGACGACTACAAAAAAATGGCTAGGACGACGACAGTGTTAAAGAACTTTGGGTACCTTTGTACTATTTCAAATCTAAACTTATAAGATGTTCTAGTGTACAACAAAGTGTTATCAACCTATTTACATAACGGTAGCTAATGGCATATTTTTTTTCTTCCAAGGAACGATATTTATTGTAATAGTTCCAAAGCAGCGTCCATAAACCATGAGCTTATACTAAAACCTAATGTAAATTCAGAGTACCTACGTCATTTGAACACGGAACGAGAATTAGTGGGTGTTGGTTCGATGCCGGAGGCCGCCCTGGGGCGCGCGTAATGCACAAAGGGCGTTAAGTGGCCTCCGAGCTCATCGATAGAACAAAGGGAACTGTAACATGTAGAAATGAGGATATTTTTCACACGAGAGGGAATGCTGACTGTCTATGTGTACCACCGAGTGTCTATTCTGTAAGAGCTTTTTTCTGTTTACTATTTTCGAGAGGTTTTGTTGAATGACGACGAAAGTGTGCATACTTGGAAGTGGTATTTAACGCCTAGTCATAATTCCCTTTGGTTGTTTTGCTAGTAAATACTTTAACATTCAGGATTTTACTACGTAGCGAAACAATTGTTTACAGGTGTAAATAGTATGCGCAGCTGTTGTATATTTAGAGTGCCGTTCTAAACCGCAGTTTGAAATCAAATCGCCCACCACAGTTTATAGGAACCATGTACCACAGGATACACAGAATAATAGTCCTAGGTGGTACTAACTACCGACGATTACCGCGGGCATAAAGTGTTCCGACGGGACGGGCGAATTTAATAGCTGGACATAATTCAATTGTTCCGGCCAGCCGGCCTATGAAACTGCATTCCTTTTGTGAATAAACCGCATGCGGCGTGCCTTCTGCTTCATTTCCTGTGCCCATTGGGGATGTTTATTGAAATCATTGGGTATTGGGAAGGCCATTCGTACCTACTTGTATTTTCTAGTTGCAGTAGAACGGTCCTTTCAAATGTGATTATAAAATTTAAGAGTATTGAGAGTAAAAGGAATGAGGAGAAATATAAAATCTAGAAAGAGTGTACACTCTCGCCGTTTAGTTTCGGTTATAACATGCCATCCGCTCACAAAACAAAAGACTGTGTTATGTCGTTCATCGGATGACTGCCACGACTATGCGTAGCGACATTAAAATGGCTAATTGAGTGGCTGCGCGTGTTTTCCTTTCCTGAGCAAGAGACGCGAAACAATTTGAGCTACATCTACAATTTACATCTCCAATAAAGCTACAAACACAATACAAATAGTTATTTTTCCTTATTGCCTAAGCCAAACACCAACTGTACGGGTACCAGTGTAACCTGTAAAATCAATCGGCACGGCCACTAGCTCCATTCATGGGAGTAATCACTTCAATGAAAACACGACCCGGTTAGTTGGATTCTGTGGTTTAGGAAGCAGTTAGATTTAATTGGTGTTTTGTAAAATAAAATCGTATGTTGCATGCACGAATAAAAAGAAGAATTACTATAGGAATGGTTTTAGCTGCACGAATGTATACATAATGTTGCTGTGTACCACATCGTAGTGTACCCCTACTACATTTGGCTAATGCTACAATCGGCTGACGAAAGAAAATATTATTTTTTTGTAGAAAAATAGGTGCCTAATATTCCGCACATTAAAGGAAGCCCCATTGAGCTTCGTTGCGATTTCGTACGGTTCAAACCTGTATATTTCAATACAAAATCCAACAATAAATCGGACACGTAGCTACAATATCATTATGATAGTCATCAAAACAGAATTGAGAATAAATGGCCGTCACGCGGGGCCGATGTCAACAATATTGGTTACCCTGCTCGGACAAATAACTCCCATTCGCCGATATTACCAATAATGTATTGTGAAATTACCAAAATATTGGGAGAAATGGTAGCTACGAGTATGTTATGCATTGTAGTGGACTCATTTGTATTCATAACGATATTCCTTACGATCAATTCATTCATTATGTTACAGTTAAAAATCTAACTCATCACCATCATCAACCTATATACTGCTGTACATCTATTGTATATCCTAGTTTGTTTATATTGATTTAGGTATTGGATAAATCATGTTTGTATTTTTTAGCAGATTTCTCTCAAGATATGCTAGTAAGCCATAGCTCGCTGGTGTCCTCTAAAAGTATTCGTTTGCTCCAAGTTGGAGCCTCCAACGACTGTTGGTTCTACGGTAAACATAGCCGGCCCACTGCCAAACAAAGCTTCATAATACTATTGGAATCAATATAGTTAATAACATGTACATACAAACAAGTATTTTGATAAGAGCCCGTGCTCTATAAATTATGATGACCAACGCTATCAGATAAATGAGCAATGCTGTCCCCTGGTACTTTTGGAAACCAAATACAATATTACCATAATTTGATAAATTAGTCTGTGATATTTGGGTCTATCATAATTATGTAAAAGTCCACTGTTGGTCGTAGGCCTCCCCTGTACGTTTCCTACGATCGATTTCAAGCAAACGCTGGAACAGTCCATACCAACTTCCTGCCGTCCTAGCAATATCATCGATCCATCGGGTGGGTGTGTTTTCCGGTTTGTGGTCGCCATTCGTGAACCTTTCCCAACGGTTTTCGGTTCTATGAGCTATATGGCCTGCCCATGTACATGTAGCTCGTAGAACCGACAATCCTCTATGTAATTCAACTTGCTGATTCTGATAGCTATGGAGGTGACTTTGGGCCTATATTATTTACCTAATACTAAGTACTCAAAACATTTATTGCTTTCATATGGCTTAGTTTGGACACAAACATTGTTCTTATGTGTAAGTAGGTATCACATAGACCCTGAATAGGGTATAGCAACATGGAGCCAAGCAGAGGTTATAAAGTAGGTAGATATCAGGTATAGATGTAGTATTTTAGGATAGTAGGATTCGTGATTTTGCGTGACATTCCATTTAAGCTTTCTTTTATATATAAAAAAATACCATTTATTTACACGGTCAAATATGTTATGTTTTAAAACCACGCGACCCACGATATGGCACGTAAAGAGCCTATTGCTGTCTCAACAGCAAAACATGGCCATTATTATTTTTGTACTATATTTTCCAGGCGCTCTATCATTCTCGTTGCATTTTCTATGACTGCAAAAATCGAGCCGGTTTATTACGCTCGCTGTATCAATTTGTGCGGATCATCACTATTTAGGGGATAAACAAGATAGGAGGGGGTTTGTAGTAGCATCAGCGAACAATCTCTCGTTAGCACCCGACAGGGCGCCAATTACGGATCCGCATTCACTGATTGCACGGAAATAACAGAACTACCATATCTTTTGATAGCTATGATTACCTCCGTTAGTTAAAAAATTGCTGAAGATCAAAGTAAGTGATTTTGTACGTAATATTTTTAAGAAAACTTGCTACCTTATATATAATAAATAGAAGCCCTTTTAATCGAGTTAACAGCTTTTTAGGCAAATCTCATGTTTAGATATAATATAAAAAAAAAAAAAAAAAAAAAAAACTTTGAGCTAGCAACTCGTTTTTAGTGTTAAATAATTTTAAATTAAAGTTTAAATGTCGTAATATCGTCATATTAATGCGGAATACGTCATAAGTTAATACTGTAAATATTTCCAGTACGAAAGAACTAGTACTTGGCTCGTAAAAACGCAGTTTTTACAAAAGTGACCGGTACAACAACAATTTGAAAATAAAATGTTTGTGTTCCAAATTAACAAGGATTATTTGTGCGGCGGTCTGTAATTATAAGAGAAGTAGTCATTTCTGCGTGTAAGAGAGACATAGCGCATACCTACAAGCACCAATTGAGCACGAACTCTCAGATAAAACAGGGATGGCGCCAGCGAGTAATATCTGTAGTAAATGCAGCCAAGCATTGCCACCGAAACATTTTATGACCTGCTCAATATGTAAAATAAAACTTCACCTAGAGACATGCGCTACGGTCACTGATACTCACTATAATTATTTGTCAGCAAAGAGTAAAGCTGAATGGAAGTGTGGGACCTGCACCTGGAAAATGGCTCATGTTGTTCCCACTCCAGTCAGACCAGTGGTAGAAACTCTACATCTAAATCGCACACCTGTTGAAAGAACTAACTCACAAGGGAATCTTAATACCACCTTCACTACCACAACCACCAGGAAGAACATGACTCGGTCATCTTTACCACGACCATTGGTTTCACCTACAATTACTGATCAAGACAAACCTCAGCAACCAACAGTCACAAAGAAAAAAGTAGTTACCAATGTAACAATCATGTCTGAACTGGTAAACTTTCGTGATCAAGTCACCAAACAATTCCATTCACAGAATGAAAAGATTGAAGACCTGGTAGCAACATTGGGAGATATTAAGAACTGTGTAAATGAAGTCAACAATAAACATAGCACACTAAGAGTGGATATGGATAATCTATGTAAGTCCCTTCACCATGTCTCTGACAACCATGACATGTTGACCAACACACTTGAATCAGTCAGGTCTAGATTACAGCAGCTGCACTCTGAAAATCAGTCTCTGCAAAGTGACATATCTACAGCAAGTGTAAGAGTAAATTCATTACTACAAAATAAGTATTTGGAACACATTGGCACCAACTCCAATAATATTACTGAAGCAGTTCCCACCAGAAAATCTAGTTCAACAGTAGTACATGCTCAACCACATGCTGCGCTTAAAAAAGCTTCTACCATCCCTCGAGACATGGAATCTAACACCTTACCTGGTCTAAAGGATTGCAATGGTGAGCTGCCAGCGAAGCCTAGTACTAACAATTCATCGCTGTCACCCTCTACTGTCATTCCGCCGCCTATAGAAGCAGTGACACCATCGCTAGTAGAAAGACGGTCACAGATGAAGAGCATAGCACACCAACAACTAGAAGACACAGCCAACGATAATGGCCCCTGGCAAATTGCACAACGCAAACGGTACAAACGACAAGGTCTTGTAATAGGTAAAGCAGAACAACATCACGAACTACAAGCTATAGAAAGAACTAAAAAAATACATGCTTGCTTCTTACAACCGATAACCACTGTAGAAGCCATGATATCGCACATGGAGAAAGTTTGTCATAGAAAAGGTTTTAATGCATACAAACTAACATTACGGCATGACCACTATGCCTCCTTTGTTCTGACTGTTCCTGAAAGCTCCTACAACCTGTTGTTGACTCCAGAATCATGGCCAGCTGGTACAGAATTATGTGAGTGGTTTCACAGAGAAGTCAGGCGTGAATGTTACAGTCGACCCCACACGCTTGGCAGAGCATACTATAGGAGGGGTGACACCAAAATCTCAGAGAAAGATCAATAAATGCAAACTCCATGCTTTGTACCAAAATGTAAATGGCCTCAGAACTAAACTCCAACTTTGGCGCCAAAACACGATACTACTTAATTGTGACTTTATTGCGGTGACAGAAACAAACTTGGATGACTCTGTAACTGATGCTGAAGTCACACCTTATGGATGGAGCATGGTTAGGCGGGGTAGAGGCTCCAATGGAGGTGGAATATTACTTGCAGCTAGGCCTGGCCTGGAACTTCTTCGCCAGCAACACCTAGAAACAGGACATGGTGAAGACCTATGGGCCTCTTTCTGCTACAAAAACCATACAGTATATGTGTGTGTTGTGTACATTAAACCTTCGGCCAAAGATGAGGAATATATGTCTTGGTACTGTAAAGTAGAAGAAAATATGTCTACAGTATTAAAGAACTCTAGTGTTGTTATAGTAGGTGACCTAAATATGAACAGTGCATCGCTAAATATTAATAATTACATGCACTATTTTTTAAACTTCTGTGATGTAATAGATTATAATAGTATTAAAAACAAAACAGGTAGTAAACTAGATGTGGTACTTGCAAATAATAGTGTAAGTGAGGTAAGTGTGTGTGAAGCAGACTGCGGTTTGGTGGATATAGCAGACAAATACCACCCACCACTAGATATTTCTTTGAGTTTAGTGGCCATAGGACGGGATGTATTATTAGAGGCTAGCAACATTGACACTAGCACTGACTGGAATTTTAGTAAGGCGGATTTTTCTTTCCTCTATGAACTCATCAACAACACAAGCTGGGATGAGGTTCTGAGAGAACATGACATCAATAGCGCTGTAAAAATATTTTATTCCAAATTATATAACAATTTTAACCAAAGTGTCCCTAAAAAGATAAGAAACAGTAGACCTACACGCAGATATCCAAACTGGTTTAACAAATTAATTATTAAAAATATTAAATTAAAATGGAACCTACATAAAATTTGGAAAGATAGTAAAGACCCACATGTATATAGCTTCTACACATCTCTTAGGGCCTTCATTAAACAGGAAGTCACAGTAGCGCATAGCAAGTATACCACAGACATTCAGAATAATATAGTTTCAAATCCGCGTGCTTTTTGGAACTATGTGAAAAGTTTAAGAACAAAAGGGGGATTCGATCCTTGCATAACTCATGAAGGTACAAAACATACAGGACAAGCGGCAGCAGCAGCATTTGCAGATTACTTTAGCAGTGTGTTTCTACCCCATGTACCCAGTCTTGACATAGATTGTATAACATCAACCAATGAGTATTGCTCTATCGGTATCCAGGAGTTTACAGAAGCTGACATAGAATGTTTGATAAAAAAGCTCAAACCCAAAAGCTCAATAGGTCCAGATAATATCCCACCATACATTCTCAAAGCTTTCAAAACACAACTGGCATCCCCTCTAGCACATATTTTCAATCTGTCACTTCGAACATGTGCATATCCCGATTTATGGAAACAATCACGCGTTGTTCCCATTCTTAAATCTGGTGATAAAACTAAAGCCAATAACTATAGACCGATTGCTATCTTGTCATCGTTTGCAAAGCTCTTCGAAAGCGGATTGCACAACAAATTGTACAGACAAATAGAACCTTTTCTGAACGATGCACAACATGCATTTAGGAAGGGTCGCTCGGTAAATACGAATCTGCTAACACTCGTTGACTATATTTCAAAAGAACTAGACTCGAATACACAAGTAGACGTGATTTATTTAGATTTCCAAAAGGCCTTTGATCACGTAGATAACGACGTGCTCTTAAATAAGTTAAGTTTATTCGGATTTACCCCTAAGCTACTGAGATTATTTGCTGACTACCTCCGCGATCGAAAGCAATTTGTGAGGCTCGGGTGCTATGACTCGCAGTCATTTAATACCAGATCAGGAATCAGCCAAGGTTCGTCCTTGGGCCCACTGTTATTCTCCTTGATGATTGACGATCTACCAAGAACGCTTACTACTGCAAAGTGCCTCCTTTATGCTGATGATCTCAAGCTTTACTGTCCTATAAGATCTTTAAGTGACAGTCAAGCATTGCAGAGGGATCTGGTATCAGTACAGTCTTGGAGTTCCGAAAATAGACTTAATTTGAATGTTTCCAAATGTCAGGTTATGACTTTTACCAGATCCGCGAACCCTATTATCGTACCGTATAATATAAATGGGGAGATTCTCATGAGGCCTCAGACTGTTAAGGATTTAGGCGTTATATTTGATCCAGAGCTTACATTCCACGACCATCATAGGAAACTAGCAGTCGATAGCTTTAAGAAACTAGGGTTCGTAACAAGAAACTGTAGGGACTTCACTAGTATAGGTGTTATCAAACTTTTATACACTTCGCTTATAAGATCGAAGCTAGAGTCAAGCGCGTGTGTGTGGAATCCCCACGAAGTAACGTATACTTTGATGGTGGAAAAAGTGCAAAAAAGATTTTTGCGCTTTCTTTACAAAAAAGTATACGGATACTACCCCTTCATGTACCCTACCAAATATCTTCTGGGTACACTGGGCTTCCACTCACTTGAAACGCGAAGACTGTGTGATCAACTCGTCACCATGTGTCGCATAATACGTGGGCTGCTCGATTGCCCTGGTCTACTGGCTGAGTTCAGTAGACTAAATGTGCCGGAGAAACGCATCCGTTTCCGCCCTGGCCGAGTACCACTGTTCTCTCCGAGACCCGCGCGTACTGTAGCGCGACAACAATCCCCAGTTTGTCGAGCACAGCGCCATCTCAACGCTCTAGTACACGCTTACCCAGACTGTGACATATTCGCTGACAGGTGGTCAATGATTGCAAGTTTCTGCCTATGCTATTGTGAGCAACCCAGTTCACTGGCTCCTTGGTAGTCAGTTGGCTCCGGTGAATTTTAGTGCAATAAATTTAGTATGTTTAGTTATGTTCCTACTGATCTCCTATATTAGATTATTATTTTTTGTTTAACGTTGTTATTTTATTTCTAGTTTTTCAGTTGTAGATTTTTATGTTGTATATAAGTAATGTCACGTGATATTTGTATTAATTTTTAAGTAGAATAGCGCTTTAGAATTAGTTCTGTTATGCTATTTTATAAGTGAATAAATTGAAATTGAAATTGAAAATGCCCTCATTGGCATCTCGCGTTTATGGTTACTCGATCAAAAGAGGTTAGAAGTTATCAATTTTAACACCACACAATAATATTGCCTCTGCAAGACTGCCTTCAAGTTATTACAAGTAAAATAGTTTAATTTGTAAATAAATTATAAATCAATACACTTTAGGTACTTTACATTCAATGGGGACCCGTCACAGTTTTTTCTATGAATGCAGTTTTATAGGCCTTGAGAAACTAAAACAAAAAATGCAAAATTTTTTTTTCTACGGCCAAAACTGACTAAGTTATGGGCAAAATACCGAACGAGATTCACTGACCGCGCGAACGGAAGCGATGACGTCACAATGGCCCAGCGCTAGCCGCCAAACCACTGCGCGCCCCGCGTTTCTGTTCGCGATACTCGTCCGACACGGAGCGTAACGTCACCAAGTGATTTGATTAGGTTTTTATTAGAAGGTTGTTATTTTAATATAACAAATGAGTATTAGAAATAAGGTAGATATCGGTTTTGAGCAAGCGCAATCCGATAATCTACCTAAAGTTGATACCTTCATGGTATTTGATTATCTTAGTAATCATTTAAATTACACAAGCGCTGAAATTCATGGTTGGAAACTTCAGAGGTAAACAAATCTCATTATCAACCTAATCAGAATAACAGGATAATATGTAGGTAGGTACACATACTTGGACTAGCCTATAAAATACCTAAAAGTTTTAGGTTAGTCAGCCAGGGAAGTTGTGTTTGTTGTTGTAACTACCTACGCTGTTATTTTCAACATTGGTATGTAGATAAGTATGTAGAAACTTAAAGGTTTAAAGAAAAATATTATGTAGGTATAAAATAAATAAAATTAGACTTAAATACTTAATTTGACAGGAATGTACCTACCTAAGTTCTTTGGACACGTAATTTAGAGCTATGAATAAACGAAAGCGTTAGGTATGTTAAGTTTAAAATAAGCCCTAAGAATTTAAATTATATTTTGTCGTAGGTTATACCCAGATTTATTTAAAAATTATACAATAAATAATCAAGGTCAGGAATACAATACAGGAATGCAATACTTCCTTCTTCAATCTAAGCATTCCTCCCACAAGCCTATACTTGACGTAGTTCTCCATATGACGACCGATGTGGCGCGGCTGGCGAATGTCCGCCTGCGACGCGGAGGTTGCGGGTTCGATTCCCGCCTTGGGATAAATGTTTGTACGATCTGCTAATATTTATTCCGGGTGTTCTGGGTGTTTTCTATGTATAATAAAAAATATGTATGCATGTAATGTATTGTATTAAGTATATCAGTCATCTAGTACCCATAACACAAGCTCTGCTTAGCTTGGGGCTAGATGATGCTGTGTGGATTGTTCAGCATTATTATTATTATTATCAGCTTCCACCTAAAAATATAATAAATTCAATTTTTTCTTTTTTATTATATATCACTTTTGCTCGCAACTTCGTTCGCGCTTAGATTTACGTACTTTTTTTTCATTCACTTTGGCTACAGTTTTATTACATGTATAGATAGATATCCTCATCCTCGAGGGTACGACGCCAGAGGCATGGAGCAGGAGTGTGGTGGTACTGTTCTTTAAGAAAGGTGATAACACCCTTTTGAAGGAGAGTAGTTACTAATCGTCTCGCTCGTAGGCTAGACGACTTCCAGCCTCCCGAACAAGCCGGGTCCCGAAAAGGCTTCAGTACCATAGACCACATTCATACGCTCCGGCAGGTTATACAGAAGACCGAAGAGTATAACCAGCCACTTTGTTTAGCGTTTGTGGACTATGAAAAAGCCTTCGATTCAGTCGAAACCTGGGCAGTGTTACGGTCACTCCAGCGGTGTCAAATTGACTATCGGTACATCGAAGTGTTGAAAGGCCTATATAGTAATGCCACCATGACTATCCGACTCCAGGACCAGAGTACAAATCCTATCCAGTTGCAAAAAGGAGTGAGACAGGGAGATGTAATTTCTCCGAAACTGTTCACGTCTGCACTGGAGGATATTTTCAAGCTCGTGTCCTGGAATAGGTATGGCATCAATATCAATGGCGAACACTTAAGTCACCTTCGATTTGCCGACGATATAGTCATAGTGGCGGAATCGCTGGAAGACCTAGAAACAAGGCTTAGAGACCTCAATATTGTCTCCCAACAGGTGGGTCTTAAAATGAACATGAGTAAGACGAAACTTATGTCAAATGCTCATGTCGCACCCGTACCGGTATATGTTGGAGGTCAGCCGACGAATCCAACTCGGATGGGCAGCGTTCGGGAAATTACGGCACATCTTCTCATCACAGTTACCGTAAAGCCTCAAGACGAAAGTCTATAATCAGTGTGTGTTACCAGTGATGACTTATGGCACTGAGACGTGGTCGCTAACTATTGGTCTCATACACAAGCTTAAAGTCGCACAACGAGCTATGGAGAGAGCGATGCTGGGAGTTTCACTGCGAGGTAGAATCAGAAATGAGGAAATCCGTAGAAGAACCAAGGTCACCGACAGCTCTCAGAATCAGCAAGTTAAAGTGGCAGTGGGCAGGCCATAAAGCTCGTAGAACCGACAACCGTTGGGGAATAAAGGTTCTCGAATGGCGACCACGAACCGGAAGACGAAGCGTAGGACGTCCTCCTACCCGATGGACTGACGACATTGTTAGGACCGCGGGAAGTCGATGGATGGAAAGGGCTCAGAATCGTTCTTCCTGGAAACGTGTGGGGGAGGCCTATGTCCAGCAGTGGACTTCTACAGGCTGATGATGATGATGATGAGATAGAATCTATAACTATAATCCCAAAATGATCCCCGATATCCCGGGAAACTTGTGGGATATTCCCGCATTGGGGAATATTACCGGGAACGGCACATTTTATTGTAGTTAGACCTGAGTACGACCCTGGTTTTAACCCGACTACCGAGGAAGGGTTATTAGAAACTTCACTACTTACATTTTTTATCATTTACTTACTCATTGAAATATACCTAGTAGGTACGACCCTGTATTTTTCTTTAACATTCGTAAACAAGCTTTACTAAGCTACCTACGCACCTGTTTACCACACGAGTAATGATTGAGGATCATTTTGATGTAAGTAGGTACCTCCATAATATACCAACTATGATAATAGTTGGTATATTATGGAGGTACCTCCACTATTATCATAGTTGGTATATTATGGAGGTACCTACCTACTTACATCAAAATGATCCTCGCAACAAAATCTTGAAGTTTGGCACGAAAGCGGAATTTTGTCATCCCTCTTCATGATAGTGCACCATTTTTTGCGCACTTTCGGGACCTTTGGCACATTGAAAAATAGTTTTTTAGGTGTACTAACTGAAGTATTAGTACACTTCGGTACTATACAGTACTTATAGTTCGGCATATTCACGTAAAAACCACAACACGACCCGCGCAGATCGAGTGAACTCTAATAAATGAATTGCGGAGAGCGCGCCCGCGGGCGGAAAAGATTTCGTGACGTCACATGAGCTATTCGGCCGCCCCGCGGTTGACTGGTACAAAATGTGTAATATCTTCGCAACCAATGGAACGATTTTAATGATTTAAAAAGTATCGTACCTAAACGAGTAAAAGGAACACCATTACATAGATAATATATGCATTTTCCGACTTGGTACGGGAGCTCATTGAACAATTTGAAAGTGACTTCACTGTATTGTATTATTTTAGTATTAAGGTTTACAAGCTTTATAATGCAACATCATCACTATGCGTGATGATTATGCCCGAAAAATATCATAGGTAGGCCTATGTCCAGCAGTTTTAGGACTGATTGATGATATTCTTCCAAGCCATCTGTGTGTTGGGTCCTTGTCGTAGCCAAAACGCAACGATAGCGCGTTCTATTTTTTCCTGTGGCGGCATCTAGTTCTGAATGTGGAACTAAAAAGGTAAGTAGTACTATTATGTATTCGGTGGTAGTAACCACAGAATACAATATAGTTACTATATTACATATCATAGGAAATTGTTGTTGATTGAGAAATGTTATGTAATTATATAAAGAATAAAATAGATGTGGTCAATGAAAGCGTTAAGCTGTTTGCAAACATTCAGTATGTAACAGAACTCACATATGGAAGAAAGCTTTTTAGCGATCACAGAGAAGAAATCAAAACAATATGTCGCATCCCTTCCCTACTCAGGAAATTACACAACTGGCCAACCGGCATAACAGGTTCAACCGTTCGTAATCGAGCGTATGGGTCATTCAATCGTCACAACACGTGGGTTGCAATGCTACCCGTCGCGCTGGCCTCTGTCCGCCTAGTGGTGCGTGTAGGATCAGCCCGCACTACAAAGTATTCATCAGTCTTTTGTGGTAGTCAAACCTCACCTATGCGGTTAACAGTTGGTTGCTGGGGATACGTGCGTGCCGTATTTAATACCGCGAATGTTACCACATACTGAAATGATACGTAAATTATGGGATGGCAATAGACGTTTGTATGACGGTATATTGGATATCTACTATATAAAAGAGAAGTCCATTCACTCACTGACTCATCACGATTCCTCCGAAACTACAAGGCTTAGAAGTCTAAAATTTGGCATAAAGATTCTTTAGAGGGTGCAGACGCTCACTAAGAACCGATTTTTGAAAATTCGCACCCTAAGGGGTTGAAAAGGGGTGAAAACGTTTGTATGCAAAATCGTATTCAGTGGTCGTATTGAAATGAAACTTTGGATAAATGTTACATATGGCAAGGCTAATAAAATGCATCATTGTTTTTTTTTAAACAACCCTTACAAGGGGTGCGATGGGGTGTTACAGTTTGTATGGGAAAATCGTAATGCGTGTTGCGATTTGCTTCAAACTCAGTTTGGCTACTTAAAAGACAAAAATATTAATGACTACATTCAAAATTTTTCAAAACTACCCTTACGAAAAGGGATGGTCGGGTGTCAACATTTATATGGAAAAATCTGTATGCTTGGCTTGATTTACTTCAATCTTTGTTCGGACACTTAAAATACGATATTACTATACAAGTATTTCATGGTTTTAAAAAACAACCCCTACAGCTACCCCTACCCCAATAATTTCATACAAAATAAAATTATGCCAACTTAAAAACATTTGGTGTACTAAGCAATCTTTATAAAGCTTGAGTGCTTACTAAGAAATGATTTTTGAAAATTCGCACCCTAAGGGGTTGAAAAGGGGTGTAAACGTTTGTATGCAAAATCGTATTTAGTGGTCGTATTGAAATGAAACTTTGGATAAATGTTACTTATGGCAAGGTTTATAAAATGCAACATTGTTTTTTTTTAAACAACCCTCATAAGGGGTGCGATAGGGTGTTAAAGTTTGTATGGAAAAATCGTAATGCGTATTGCGATTTGCTTCAAACTCAGTTTGGCTTCTCAAAATACAAAAATAATAATGACTACATTCAAAATTTTTCGAAACTACCCTTACGAAAAAGGATGGTCAGGTGTCAACATTTATATGGAAAAATCTGTATGCTTGGCTTGATTTACTTCAATCTTTGTTCGGACACTTAAAATACGATATTACTAAACGAGTATTTCATGGTTTTAAAAAACAACCCCTACAGCTACCTCTACCCCAATAATTTCGTAGAAAATAAAATTATGCCAACATAAAAACATTTGGCGTAGGCACTCTTTAAAAAGCTTAAGTGCTTACTAAGAAACAATTTTTTATGCCAACATAAAAACATTTGGCGTAGGCACTCTTTAAAAAGCTTAAGTGCTTACTAAGAAACAATTTTTGAAAATTCGTACTCTAGGGGGTTGAAAAGGGGCGTAAACGTTTGTATGCAGAATCGTATTTAGTGATCACATACATTGAAATGAAACTTTGGATAATGTTACTAATGTCAAGGTTTCAAAAATGCATTATTGTTTTTTTTAATTACCCTTATTAGGGGTGTGATGGGATGCCAAAGTTTGTATGGAAAAATCATAATGAGTGGTGCTATTTGCTTCAAACTCAGTTTGGCTTCTTTAAATACAAATATAATAATTACTACGTTTAAAAATTTTTCATGACCACCCTTATGAAAAGGGGAGGTCGGGCGTCAACATTTATATGGATAAAATTGTATGTGCGGCTTAATTTACTTCAACCTTGGTTCAGACACTTAAAATACGTTATTATTATGCAAGTTTTTCATGATTTTAAAAAACAACCCCTACAGCTGGTTGAAAGGAAATATATTAATTTCATAAATACGCCAACTTATAAACATTTGGCTTAGGCATTCTTTGAAAGGTTTAGGTGTTTACTAATAAACTATTTACGAAAATTTACACCCAAGGGGTTGAAAAAGGGTGTAAACGTTTGTATGCATGTTTAGCGATCGTATTGAAATGAAATTTAGGATAAATGTTATTTTAAAAAGCGTTATGGATTTTTTTTAATTGCCCTTATACAGGGTGTGATGAGACGTCAAAGTTTGCATGGAAAAATCATATTGATTATTGCGACTAGCTTCAAACTTAATCATGGAATACACAACCATGGAAAACACAGCCAGGAATTGGTTTACATTCTTGCATCCAATTCCATGGTCGTGTATTTCGTGGTTGTGCTTTTTAGGTCATACCAAATTTTCTGCACTTTTGGAAAACACAAGCTTAGGATTGGATGCCAAAACCTATGCTCCGTTTGCACTCGCTTTCTAGGGCGGATCTGACTCGGATACGTTAGGTTAGGTTAGAACATAAAAAAAACGCGCGAGGCGAGCGAGCGACGCGCGAGGCGAGCGAGCGGAGCGCGCGTGCTGCAGCAGCAGCCGCCAAAGCGCCAGAAATAAAACTGCATGATCTACCTATACTAAGATACAACTTGGCTCTTTAGTTGCGTCTTTGCACTCGCTTTCTAGGGCGGATCCGACTCGGATAGGTTAGGTTAGGTTAGAACATAAAAAAAACGCGCGAAGCGAGCGAGCGGAGCGAGCGTGCTGCGGCAGCAGCCGCCGAAGCGCCAGAAATAAAACTGCATGATCTACCTATACTAAGATAGAACTTGGCTCTTTAGTTGCGTCTTTGCACTCGCTTTCTAGGGCGGATCCGACTCGGATAGGTTAGGTTAGGTTAGAACATAAAAAAAACGCGCGAGGCGAGCGAGCAGAGCGAGCGTGCTGCGGCAGCAGCCGCCGAAGCGCCAGAAATAAAACTGCATGATCTACCTATACTAAGATAGAACTTGGCTCTTTAGTTGCGTCTTTGCACTCGCTTTCTAGGGCGGATCCGACTCGGATAGGTTAGGTTAGGTTAGAACATAAAAAAAAACGCGCGAGGCGAGCGAGCAGAGCGAGCGTGCTGCGGCAGCAGCCGCCGAAGCGCCAGAAATAAAACTCCATGATATACCTATACTAAGATACAACTGACTCTTTAGTTGCGTCTTTGCACTCGCTTTCTAGGGCGGATCCGACTCGGATAGGTTAGGTTAGGTTAGAACATAAAAAAAACGCGCGAAGCGAGCGAGCGGAGCGAGCGTGCTGCGGCAGCAGCCGCCGAAGCGCCAGAAATAAAACTGCATGATCTACCTATACTAAGATAGAACTTGGCTCTTTAGTTGCGTCTTTGCACTCGCTTTCTAGGGCGGATCCGACTCGGATAGGTTAGGTTAGGTTAGAACATAAAAAAACGCGCGAGGCGAGCGAGCAGAGCGAGCGTGCTGCGGCAGCAGCCGCCGAAGCGCCAGAAATAAAACTGCATGATCTACCTATACTAAGATAGAACTTGGCTCTTTAGTTGCGTCTTTGCACTCGCTTTCTAGGGCGGATCCGACTCGGATAGGTTAGGTTAGGTTAGAACATAAAAAAAAACGCGCGAGGCGAGCGAGCAGAGCTAGCGTGCTGCGGCAGCAGCCGCCGAAGCGCCAGAAATAAAACTCCATGATCTACCTATACTAAGATAGAACTTGGCTCTTTAGTTGCGTCTTTGCACTCGCTTTCTAGGGCGGATCCGACTCGGATAGGTTAGGTTAGGTTAGAACATAAAAAAAAACGCGCGAGGCGAGCGAGCAGAGCGAGCGTGCTGCGGCAGCAGCCGCCGAAGCGCCAGAAATAAAACTCCATGATATACCTATACTAAGATACAACTGACTCTTTAGTTGCGTCTTTGCACTCGCTTTCTAGGGCGGATCCGACTCGGATAGGTTAGGTTAGGTTAGAACATAAAAAAAAACGCGCGAGGCGAGCGAGCGGAGCGCGCGTGCTGCAGCAGCAGCCGCCAAAGCGCCAGAAATAAAACTGCATGATCTACCTATACTAAGATACAACTTGGCTCTTTAGTTGCGTCTTTGCACTCGCTTTCTAGGGCGGATCCGACTCGGATAGGTTAGGTTAGGTTAGAACATAAAAAAAACGCGCGAAGCGAGCGAGCGGAGCGAGCGTGCTGCGGCAGCAGCCGCCGAAGCGCCAGAAATAAAACTGCATGATCTACCTATACTAAGATAGAACTTGGCTCTTTAGTTGCGTCTTTGCACTCGCTTTCTAGGGCGGATCCGACTCGGATAGGTTAGGTTAGGTTAGAACATAAAAAAACGCGCGAGGCGAGCGAGCAGAGCGAGCGTGCTGCGGCAGCAGCCGCCGAAGCGCCAGAAATAAAACTGCATGATCTACCTATACTAAGATAGAACTTGGCTCTTTAGTTGCGTCTTTGCACTCGCTTTCTAGGGCGGATCCGACTCGGATAGGTTAGGTTAGGTTAGAACATAAAAAAAAACGCGCGAGGCGAGCGAGCAGAGCGAGCGTGCTGCGGCAGCAGCCGCCGAAGCGCCAGAAATAAAACTCCATGATATACCTATACTAAGATACAACTGACTCTTTAGTTGCGTCTTTGCACTCGCTTTCTAGGGCGGATCCGACTCGGATAGGTTAGGTTAGGTTAGAACATAAAAAAAACGCGCGAGGCGAGCGAGCGGAGCGAGCGTGCTGCGGCAGCAGCCGCCAAAGCGCCAGATTTAAAACTGCATGATCTACCTATACTAAGGTACAACTTTACTCTTTAGTTGCGTCTTTTGCACTAGCTTTCTAGGGCGGATCCGACTCGGATAGGTTAGGTTAGGTTAGAACATAAAAAAAAACGCGCGAGGCGAGCGAGCGGAGTGAGCGTGCTGCGGCAGCAGCCGCCGAAGTTCCAGAATTAAAACTGCATGATCTACTTATACTAAAGTACAACTTGACTCTTTAGTTGCGTCTTTTGCACTCGCTTTCTAGGGCGGATCCGACTCGGATAGGTTAGGTTAGGTTAGAACATAAAAAAAACGCGCGAGGCGAGCGAGCGTGCTGCGGCAGTAGCCGCCGAAGCGCCAGAAATAAAACTGCATGATCTACCTTTACTAAGGTACATCTTGACTCTTTAGTTGCGTCTTAACGAAGCATAAGCTTTGGTTCGACCAATCAGAGCAATGGTCACCAATTCCCAGGTCGTGTTTTCCATGGTTGTACATTACCAACACGCGTTGGGAAGGACTCATAAACTACCCTTATGAGGGGTGCGAAAAGGCGTTTGTATGGAAAAATTATAATGCATGGTGTGATTTGCTTCAAACTCAGTTTGGCTTCTTAAAATACAAAAATAGTAATAACAACGCTTAACATTTTTTAAAACTACCCTATCGAAAAGGGGAAGGTCGGGTGTCAACATTTACATACATATATGGAAAATCTGTAGGTACCTTATATGCGTGACTTGATTTCTTTCAATTTTGGTTCGGACACTCAAAATACGATATTGTTATACAAGTTTTTCATGATTTCAAAAAAAAACAACCCCTGCAGCTGGTTGGAAGAGGTAAAACTGTTTATTTCATCTATACAAATAAATAAAATTGAAGCGTCTGTAATATTAAAATAACCGGTTTTTACTGCATGCATATGAATGTTTATAAGGTACCTACATATACCAAAATAGCATTTTTTAAAATTTTTGTCTATCTGTCTGTCTATCTGTTTGTTTGTTCCGGATAATCTCTGGAAAGGCTGGACTGATTTTGACGGGACTTTCACTGGCAGATAGCTGATGTAATAAGGAGTAACTTAGGCTACTTTTACTTTAGAAAAAATAGAAAATGTCCAAGTAGGTACTGCCCAATATCGCGTGCAGCCTTTCACGCTCTAACCAGGGAACCGATTTGGATGAAATTTGGAATAAATATAGATTGTAATCTGGAATAAGACATAGGCTACTTTTTATCCCAAAAAAATAACGGGAACGGGCAAAATCTGTCACGCAATCTGCGAGTGGCCGCTATTTTATGCCATATACCCTCTATTAACGCCATCTGTTGGCGACGCCGAGTACTACTTCAGTTATTTTATAATGACTACAATCATCAGTACCTATGTACTAGCGCCACCGCGCATCTTTATTTTTACATAGTACCTTTGTAAAAATGTTTACCGCCCAACGAAGTGGGCACGGGTCAGCTAGTATCTAATAAATGGATCTTAATAATTCGATTACTAGAATTATATTCCTGGCCTATTTTACAGTTTCGCGATGACCCGCTTTTTATTTTATACAAATTGCATGGATGCATACTTGATGGAAAAAGCACTTAACATTAGATAGGCTATCTATCTAAGCGGTAAACATCATCTAGAAAACCTCACAGGTTACGTACGTGCCCTACGATCAGTAACCCTGCATCCATCAACCTGAAGCATACAGGTGTCAAGCCTCATGTACCTATAATTTCATCGGCACCCAAACCCCACACCTTTCAACCCGAAGCACAACAAACGTAAACATACTACCTACATTAAAAAAATACCACTCAGATTCAGGTAAATACTGAAAAAAGAAACACCTCGTGACTTTAATTTTTTTTAAAAACATGTGTAATTTTACCGTAATAAAAAACGAAACCTAGTTGTTTTACTGATCAACAACATATTATTGATATAAAAATTTAAAAAATAGTTCACAATTGTTGTTGGGCTCGTCCGAGCCGTGCAACCATACAGAGGTGTAACGAGTAATGTCCAATTTACAATTCACGCGTGTCAGTAATGCGATTTATCCAACCCTTTGTGACTCGGGTGCGACTCGGGCACAGCCGAGCATTCCCATCGGATAAATTACCCTCCGCAATGTATGCAAAATTCAACAACTCGTTCCTTTCACGTGCGAAAATAAATCGCCAGCCGACGAAACCGTGTCATGTCAACAAAATGTGACTTGTCAACTATTCCATCCGAAACTATTGAGTCTACATCACAGTAATCCAATGTCAATAAACTCTTATTATCAGCTCATTTTATTCTCCAGACGTTCAATGTGCGCAAATTGTGTTAGGAAATTTGGTTACGCCTCGTTTCTGTAAATAAGCAGAACTGAATTTGCAAAAAGAAAACAGAGCTTGGCTAAAGAATTTTAAGGTGAATACTGAGTGAAAGAAATTGTAATACATCGAGGCGATAGATTCCAGATGGCTGTGAAGAATTTTCACAAAAAGAACAAAGTCGTTTCGTCTCCGTCAGAAAAGTATTGGATTCATATTTGAAATTATTATCGAAGAACTTTTTCTGTCTGAAAGTAATAATAACTAGGTGATGCCGAAGATTTTTTGGGGGAAATATTTTGGGCACGTTGGTCACGGAATGTCTGATTAAAAGTTTGCTGGAAATATGGAACATCACGATAAAAGCAAAACCGGTGAAACGGAGTCTGCCGTGAAATGTGTTTATATTTCTTTCATATTTTGCGAGCAATGAGCAGAGGGCGGATTTTGAGTTTTTCACGTTTTGCGAATACCGGAGAATAAGTTTCGGTTTGAGAGCTCGAATTTTTGTAGACACGCTAGTGCCTCCTTAAGCCACTGGGGGCGCTTATCATATCTCCATACAAAAAATTCGAACTCGCAAACCGAAATCCGGCATCCAGAAAACGTAAACAACTCAGAACCAGCCTACAGATCTCCAACTCGCATATTAAGTTAGAATATTTTAGCACCATATTATTATCTTCCCATCACTCTTGGATGTTGTACATGCAAAAATATTAAACTACTAATTACTAAGTTGAGAGAAAGGTAATCATAGCATGAAACACTGAAAATAGAGAAGTTCCGATAGCTTCATAGGGTTTTGAGGTGAAAGCGGCGTGTAACGCGGACTCCTGACCCGGCTCGCGATAAAGAACCGATCGGAATTCGATTTGGACCCTTCACGCCCATCGTCCTTTCTGAATGTAAATTGAGGGTAAATTCGTGTTCCACTGAATTTTGCGCAAAACACTTTAAATTATAGTAAAATTGCCACTGTATTACGTGGTATTAGGGTAAATTTTTCGTGATTCTGTTCCATTAATCGATATGTAGGTATATATTTTTTCTAAATATATATTTTGCTTTCTCATTTAATATATATAGATATTTTTGGTTTTCATAAAAAAGTAAAAACAGAAATTTTGTATTAGTATTAAAATTTTACTTGATGTAGAGTAAAAAATTGCTGGGGTAAAAAGGGTAACTAGGTCTTTAATAAGTCTAGCCTAAGGTAGGTACGTATTGCATTATTTGTTTGACTGGCCTGACAGCTCTGTTTGTAGCAGCTTTGGTCTGGGTTCGATCCCCACCAAGTGCAAATATTTTGTGTGATGAATATACCTAGATGTTTGTTTGATGCCTGAGTGGTATTAAAACGTAATAAGTACCGATAAATTAACAAAAAAAAATATAGAAGTATTAAATCCATTTCCCATAGTACTAGTTTTTTTTATAGTACATACAAGCTTTGCTTAGTTTGGGGTAGAGAGTGTTGTGTAGATGTATCTATGTGGTAGTGTTATTTTAGTCTCACTGTTATACGTCGGGACAATTTCAATAAGTAAATTAGTCTGGAATCAAACATTATTACACAGTCAAAGTGAATACTGCCTAATGTTTGGGTTCACGTTACGGACCCATGCAAATGGATTACTGGATACAAACTAATAACGCCCAGGCTTTGATCACTCTCCTGTTATTACAGTAATTACTACTGGCGTCATTGCGGCGGTCTCAAGTAATACGGGTTTGGGCTCAAATTAAATGATTGCGTACAAGCCACTACAATAACAACAAACAACTAAAATGATTAATTCAACAAATTAATTAATACAATTAATTCGTTTAATAAATAGACCCCGCACTTTGACTTTATGCACTTTTCTTTATTTCTCTTTTTCACTTCACTATTGAGTGTGCTAGGTGTTGTATGTAAGTTGTTTCCATTACAAATAAATACTTTTTCTTTCTTTCTTTCTTTTATTGAATTGAAGCTACTGTTCCAATCCAAAACTCTGTCATATATATTGGAAGTCAATTAACTAAACAGAAAATAATAAATATATATTTCAATTGGATGTGGTACAGTTTGGATTATTTTATAATATTATTTTGAAACAGACAAACATGTTTACAAAACTCTCGGATGAAACCAAATTGACGGAATTGGCCCGATTCCTTATTGTTATTCCCGAATGGGTTGGAATTGCGAGGAAGATCACTTGAACGTATTCCAAGGAAGATTTATTTTGAAAAAGTTTATGTTTTCAGTCGATTTAAGTTGGACCAGTCTTGCGGCTCGAGGGCATGTCTATCTACGGTTGATTGGCGTAGCACGCTACGCCGTCGTAGCACAATATTGCTACAAAATTCCCTTACAGACGGTTTCACTGATAGGTAATATCGTTACCATTATTTATTTTTCGGTGGAGTATTATTGTAAAGAGCTTGTTAAATATCTATACAAAATTGTTAATTGGAACGGTCTACAAGTTAGCGCTTTGCCTACAAAGACAAATATTGAACAAGCAGTCTATTGTTATTCGTTGAAATATTTCTTACTTTTGCTACAAAAACTAAATGCAGCAACGGAGGCAGTTGGGAGATATTTTCATTAGTTACATTGCGGTCGAGTAATGGTGTTCTTTGTCGCGGAATTAGCAATCAGCCTGCGAGAAGCCGTAGCTGCTGGAAAAAACAACCCGAGTTTTTTCATAATTACCTCGCAGATAAGCTGCGCAACCCTCGCCGCAAAAATTACTATTATCCGTCTGATGACTCAACTTAATTATAATAATATATTCTCTTCCGCATCAAGTGTATACCTGAATTCGCCTGCAGTAAATTTAGTAGCTAGCTAATATAAAAGTGACTTAAATAACCCACTCGCATCCCTTTAAACGCCGGAGGTATCTCATTATAAGTAAAACTTCAAGTTTCTTTCGTTCGCGGAAGGCAGCGGAAGTTTTCCACTTTACCGCCGTCAAAATGAACTTTATTTAAGACTGAATTGTATTTGAAACTTGTTAATTCCGGTCTCAGGCGCAGTCACTTAAATGAGTCTTTCATTAGCGGAGCCCACGTGAGACGAATACCGCGAATTAGAGCTTGGAGAAAAAACTAAAGGGACAATGATCGTGGCGGCCGCGGGCTCGCTATTACCCCTTCGTTGCGAACTCCCTTCTGAATACAAATTGCGAATTCGATGTCCTGCAACTTTTTACTAAGCGCAACTAATCCCATTTTTCAGCTAAGTGACTTCTACTACAGTATTATTATGGGTAAGCTCTCTTATGACATCGAATAACAATAACCGTTTTATGTTATGCCGTTGGTTCGGAGTTAACCCACATTATGAATATAAAGTGCAATCTTGGAAGAACCTCAAAGAAGGCCACGCGAGATACGAACACGCGACGGTCAAAGAGACAATTTTACTCTATAATGCAAAACGGAAAATTCATTTTGTTGAAATTGCGAAAAGTCCTTTGGTCCGTGGCTTATTTCATAAAATCCTTTTTTTATTTGAAATAAGACCTTGTAATTATATCGTTACTATATGATTAGGTCGGTTCACCTTTTGATAGTTTAATAAAAATATGCATTCGGTATTCCCCACCCATGATAAATAATAAACTTATACCTAAACATTCAATAGTATGAAATATGAAATTGAGTTTTTTTTTGTCTACCCAAAGGATTTCGAAGCACGTTTTTTATTTCAATAAACAAAAACATAATAGTTTTCCTGGAAAAGGGCAAAACGCAAGATCCGTGAAAGTTCAGTGAATACCCACATTGGAGCTAGGGGTTGGCGGTTATACAAAAAGCCTACGTCTGTCACGCCACCGCGCCAAGAACTGTAAGCACAATGAAAAACACTTTCACCCTACTGTGCGGAATGCAAATAGGGTAGCCGAGGTTATACGTATGATCCCTGGAACTTACATTTTCTTTAAAACATAACTAGCGGAGCGCCTTTTATTTTATGAATCTTTACAACTATTTTAGTTTATCTGCAGTACTTTTTTGATCCTGTTGCTATAAAATTTTTCATATTAAGTATATAAAATTGAGCATAATCAATCTTTTTTAATTATTTATTACACATGCTTCCAGGAAAAAGAGGTTTTTTGTACCTATTGTGTAATTGTATGCATTGTTAACTATGTATCTATGTTGAATTTGGGTTAAAACTAATGTTCAAATACTTTTATCCCGTATATTTTTAAAAAACTTTCGCAACACGTACAACTGTAAGCTAAATTATAAAGTTAGACGAATGCTTTTAAGCAAACACAAGGGACAAACGCAATACAATATTATTGAGTGAACACATCGATGAGGGACAAAGCTAAAACTTATTGCGAACTTCAAGAAACTCGTTGGTTTTCCTTTTAGCATAGCGCTGTCGTAAATTTGATTTCGCTACTTACAATTTCGACGAAACGACCAAGCGGATATATTCCCTGGAACGTTTCGATCGTGCGTTGAGCTAGATTGATAGCTACTACTAAAACATAAAGGCTGATTTTACGTAAGGCATGAAATTGATGGATAGCCTCTCATAAGAGTTCTCTCAGGGTCAGGTAGTCTGCAGAGGTAAGCAATGCTGCTTATTATACTGTTGTAGAAACTTCTCATAAATAAATAGGTGGGTGCGAGTACTAGGTATATTTATTTATGCACGGCGTTACTATTACTAAGACTCATAAGTCACTAATAAATCGGATACATTATTGGCTTAGGATGGTATACTATATAACTGGTATAAGTTGTATCCCCATAATATGATGCCCACCTATTGATATTGCCCTCACCATGTGATAAAATGTTTTAAAGTATAGGTGACAGTTTACACTGGCCAATGAGATGAGCTTATTTGACAGGCAACAACCCGTAGAACTACTAACGGATGCTCGTAGGATATTGGAGACAACAAATAGCTGAACCCCGTCGCCGCCGCCGCCGCCTCGTGTGCATTTATCTCAATTGAAACGTGACTCCAATCGCATTAATTACTGCCTTCTAAACAAAGCTATATAAATGAATCTCTTAATAAAAAGTCCCTGATTGAAATACACTCTAAGCCCGACCTGAAACAAAGGCTATAAAATATGTTTCAAGAACAAAATGAGTCTCCGTAAACTATTTTTCTTATTTTTCATTTATAAAAGAATACTTAAACAAGAAAAGTTCTTGCAAAGCCGAGGTAAATTAGTTTTATACTCAAATATACAAGTATACTAGTATAAAACTTAGAATTGGATCTTTGGTACTTAATAATAAATTATAATAAATGCTGGACAATCCACACCGCATACTAGGTGACTGATATACTTAAGGTTAAATAAGTCGGTACGTTGTCCATACAAACGCTGTAAGCGTTTAATGTGTACTATTTATTAACGTGCGTCCGAAGTTAAGTTTGATACTGAATTATCTTGCCGTTATCTAGGCTCGTTACCCTATATGCTACGGTATAATCAGATTACCTTGAAAGTTACAAGCGTAGAAAGATTTAGTACTAAATCTAAAAACGCTTGTAACTTTCAAGGTAATCTGATTTAATAATAATATAATGATAATAATAATACCCAGGTAATATCCTCTCAAATCTCTTAGGTCCTACTAAGTTGTACCAGCTCAAGATCATTTGACAGTGTCTAAAGAAGGTAGTCATAGGTAAACAAATGGAGCTTCTTCGAAATTCAGTTTCGCATTCAGTCAGTAAATCGTTCATCTAGGTCCGTCAGTAATTCACCTACCCTATACTCACTAATCTCCCATTGAAACGACTTACACATCGCTATTGTCATATAAGTGTCATCTCTACACCAAGTTGAGATATAAGTAAGGCTATATAGAAGGGTTATTGTAGGTACGCAGCAGATATGAGGGTGACAGCGAGTGTTTGCCGTGCACCCATCGCCGGCCGAATGGGATAATGGATCCCTGTGACACCGAGAGACATCTCACATTCCGTAATGAATTCCCGAATAAATATATACGATTGGATCGCGTTATTGGTTTTACTTGGAATAATATTTAGCTTTGCAGAAAAGGAGTAATAAATACTTGATTTAGCGAAACGTATATTCATACCATTTAGAAATGCGAAAGTGTCTGTCTGTTGATTACGCTTTTACGGCTAAACCGCCGAACTAATCTCGATTAAATTTGGTACTTAGTGATAGCTTACACCTAGATAATAGCTTACAATACGGAGACGGTAGTAGGACTTTAGTTTTTTTAACAATCTCTTTAGTTCTTTTAATTAAACAAAGATTTTTCATAAACTTGTAAAAAACGGTATTCTGCCTTGCAAGACACTATCCATACATTTTTTTAATAGATTTATTCTAAGACCCCACGGCTGGTTTAGGATACTGTTGATAGCGGGTGAAGTCGCGATGATTTGTTGTGCTTTCCCATATTTATTTTAAGTATAAATTATTAGTGCTTCAAATGGTTGTAAAGTTCGTAAAACGCACGATAAAACCATTTCTCGTTGCAGAAAATAAGGTAGAATTTGTCGCGTGTGCCGACATCTTGTGAAAGTTGCAAGATATCGTCCGGTACACAATTTTGTAACGATCATAAACCGTCAAGTATATTGACGGTATTGCCGACCGAATCGACTTGGAGAAATATCGTTTTTTCCGATTCGAGAACCCTAATCAAATAAATACAAGAAATACGGCTGTCAAAGCGATTCGTACAACAAAACGCCAGGGAATAAATACCAATTTTCACCTCAAAGAAAAGCTATCTAGGAGGTAAGGAGAGTTGACTGGCTGCAGCCAATCGGAAACCAGCAGCAAGGTAAATATTATTTACAGATTTTCTTGAACACTGCAAGGGTTTTAAAGTCACGTACACGAAGCGACTCGAATCCAATGATTTCAATTCCGTGCGAAGTGATATTCGGATCTATTTCATCGGTTCTCCTGGGAGGAAGTGAAAATGTAAGCGGAAATGATAGATAGGTTACATGGAAAAGTTGCTATATTGCTTTGGAACACACTACCGGGAAAAATAAAAGTGATTTTTGCAAGAGCGTAATTACGCAATATAAATAATAGTAAAATGACGTCTTCTTGTATTTCATTTCGATTCACAGAGAAAGCTGCAGCTACCTGCATCACTAAAAATACGTAGAAGAACCAAGATCATCGATATAACTCGTAGAGTTGTCGAGTTGAAATGGAAATGAGCCGGCCGTATATAGCTCGCAGCGTTCTACCTGGAGGCCTAAATCCAGCATTTGACTTCTTTAGGCTAATGATGATTAAAAAAAGTTGAATTGTTGGTATATTTTACAAAAGCAAGAACATTTGGTAAATAATAAATAATAATAATGCTGGACAATCCACACAGCATCATCTAGCCCCAAGCTAAGCAGAGCTTGTGTTATGGGTACTAGATGACTGATATACTTAATACAATACATTACGTACATAGATATTTTTTATTATACATAGACAATACCCAAAACGCCCGGAATAAATATTTGCAGATCGTACTAACATTTATCCTAAGGTTGGAATCGAACTCCTGCGTCACAGGCGGATATTCGCCTGGCGCGCCACATCGGTCGTCAAAATATCCAAATCATGTGGTAATATAGGTAATTTCAAAGCCCGTGCACATATTATAAGTACACACGAGATGACTTATCACCTGCCAAGTATTTTTCGTATTCGCGTTTCCTCTTCGTACCTACCTTCATCTAATGCGTGTCTCAAGAGAATTTAAAGAGCGCTGCCTGCCCGCAATGTCTAGCACGTTATTACCTTATGTAATATTTCCACAGATTGAATATTAAGTTATTTTACACTTTCTTATACGAAAAAATGAATAAATGACTGCTTATTATACCAACAGAACGAAAATATATTTAATACAAACATCAACCCCACTGGACCCGTTTGGTTGAATTTCACGAATTCTTAACCAAGAAGATTAATAACCTGGAAATTTCAAGTCGCCACGACCAGCGGTTTAGGCTGTGCATTGTCTATATGTCCTGATTGACAAACATTCTTATAATTGGTATATATTGCTAAAAGCGATCTATTTTTTCATGGATATGGATAAATAATTATAACTTTTTAAACTATCATGGTTTTGATGGGATGCAACTGTGCCGAAATATCGGGAAACAATCAAACTCAAAAATCATGGTAAATATCCCGTTTCTATCCAAAATATTAAATAATTATAATATATGGATTATACTTATTTATTACTTTCATCCCTAAAGCGGGTGTAAAAAGAGGAAGAAATTTGTATAAAAAATTCAAAGAAGAACGCAGGCAAAATCACGAGTGGGTCAGCTAGTCTACAATATAGGTTTACTTATATTTATGTGTTTGTTTTTTCCATTGCGTATCTCACGAGAATTCTACGCGCGCTATTATTAAACCCACGTCTCTCAGCACTTATTGCGTGCTTTAAAATCTTCGCCGACGGCTCCGACAGTATTGAACAAGTTCAAAAGCATTCTGTAAGTTCAGCACTCGTTTGAATTGAGCGTGGCATTTAAGACCTATAAGTGCCGCTGAAGGTTTTATTGAAATTGACGCTGGTTCGTATATTAAAGAAGTTTTACATGCCACTTGTTAAACATACTTTATGGTAAAAGTTATATAAAGAATATATTCTTATTTATACGAATAGTGAAATTGCGCGCGTTCTATCTTAGATAAATAATCAAGTTCCACGAGATCGTTGAAATAGTTTTTCAATAAATCTTATCCGGTAAACGAAGTGATGCAAAAATTGGAACAGCTGCGGAGGAAAACTGATCGGTTCCTGAAAGAACTGTTCTGAAGTAGTTAGCGCTGGATAAGTTCGTGTTGAACCGGCCAAGCATCGACTGAGATGCATTCTAGAAAGTCCGTCGAACTGCCCAACTTTTGAATAAAAATAACAGAACTAACCAACTTTAAAATAAAATGCCCGAGCACAGTTTGGCTGGTGAGAAAGAATGAAATTTGTTTAGTCTAACCACAGATAAGATAATGCGATACTGGTTGAACTATATTTCAAAATAAACTTGAATGTATACTCGTGTGTATTTTGTTTTTATAAGTCTGTAAGTACCAATTTATATCACATTCGTTTCCTTGCCTTTCCTGTAAAAATTGTACTCCTTGGCTGTCTGCCTGCCTACTTACTTTTATCATCAATCAATCTTTTCATACATCCATCACGGGCGCCGCCAAATATATTCCTTATTTTCTCGTCAGGACCTACACCTACACGTATGTACGTATTTTGTATCAGATGCAAATATATCTTTCAGGTTACACGCTCTAGCTAAGAAGGTGAATACTCTATCGATCGAGAGCCAACTTAGAAACCAAATAGAAATCTACTAACATAATCATCGGTACAAAAAATAAAATGATTCTATAATACGTATATTTAGTAGTAGATCCCTCAGTGAAGGGCTCGTCCGGGGAAGTACTACCACCATATCAATTTCTGTCACCAAGCCGCTTGCTGTGTTCTGGTTTGATGGTTGTGTATGCCGGCGAAATTACAGGCACACGAGGCTTAACATCTGTATGCTTTAGGTTGATGGACGCCAAGCAGTGCATTGTAGGGCACGTGCCTAACGAACGTGACCTGCACTTGCACCGTGATGACGAATGATAAAAAGGATTATAAAAAACTTGTAGTGCTTGTGCCGGACCCACGTAGCGTGGGATGAAAGCAGGAAGATGATGAACACCTGAAAAAGTATGCTGAGTACTAACGGGCTTTCAATATAGGTAAGTAAAGAGAAAGAGTTCATCGGACTGGGCGTACTGTGGACCAGAAGAACTACAAGGGAGAGGCATTTTCCCAACAATAGGCTGACATAGGTCAGACCGGTATAAAATAATGAATTTACAACATGTGTTGTAAAAAGTGCAAATGTAAATAAGTTACGAAATAATACTGTTTCAAAAATTATACACAACTTTAAAACCCTATATAAGCTAAATTATACAGGCTTATTATAAATGAATAAAATGAGTAAAGAGAATACCAACAGAAACAACAAGACCCTAGAATCAGTTCAGCAGTTGGCCTGCTACAAGCAAACAAATAAAAAAGAAGTTTATTTGAATCAACCCTATAAAACATTATTCTTTTTACGTAGGCAGGCATATAAAAAGTTAGTCACAATCCTGTTTTAAGCGTCTCTTAACGTGATTGGTTCTAAAACTTCCAGCTTATGTAATGAAATTCAATCCTAAGTCGAATTGATGTCACGAAACTCCAGAAAGAGGTAAAACTATTTCGTGATGCAGACTAGGGTCTAAAAAAAGGTACTCCTGTAGCGGTGATTATGGTAATGTAATACGATTTAATATTGATACCTTTGCTACCGATATTTAAACCTTTGAATGTAAGAAGATTAAGGGTGAGAACGTCAGAATACTGTTTTTGCAGTAAATCAAACTAACTTTAATATTTATTTAGGTATTCCATTTACGAAGACTATCCTGTCACGAAAATTGAACTAACGTAATTAAAAAAAATAAAAAATAATTTAAAGAAGTACAAAAGTAAAAAAGGACGGGTCTCCAAAAAAATTATCTTTGTCATCTGATTATTTTATGTTCTCATCAGCATTATTAATTTTAACAAAGGGCTTCAAATACTTTTAATTACAAATTAGCAAATTCAGCGTTTTTTTAGGAAGAAAATCAGATTTTTGTAAATTATTATGCAAAGCTTAATTAACTGAACGTAAATTCATTAGCGCTAAAGGAAAATTAGGGTGACAGTTTACGTGCCACCTAAAGGTGAATTTTGTATTATTTTGCCTCCGTAGCTTGACATCAAGTAGGTAGTTAGCGAACTTAAGTAATTAGAGAACTGTTAAAAGTAAGATGTAATTAAAAATGATGTAATTTTTTTATGAAAATTAAGCTCTAAAGATCAAAAGTTTTTGGATACGCAGGCAAGCAACTCATAATTTCCATGTTAGTTTATTTGTTATCTTAGTTGGAAAACAAACAATGAATGACTTTCGTATGCTTCAACCAATAAGATTTCCTCTTACATATGTGAAAAATCTATGGAGAAAACATTATAAGTTTACCGATTTTATTGGCATTCAGCATTTATAATTTGATTATTTATAAGTAACTATTCCTACCCGTTTTTGCCGTATTCGTAGACGTACCTAACGTGTGTAACAACAAGGCAACGCTTTGTTATAAGTAATGGTTACCACTTAACATCAGATGGGCCATATAAAAATATAAAAAAAACATAGAAAAAAGCATATAAAAAAAGACTCATTGTGTAGCTGATACTTACTACTGATAACATAATATACATGCAGGTATCTTACGTAGTATCAGTATCTACAATGACGTCTATATTCACGTCGACGACGTAGACACATTAGTCGGATTGGAAAACCTCTTTGCCAAACTTAGAATTGCAAAATAGTGACTGCAACCACTCTCGGATGCAGTTTGGTTCAAATAGAACATCTTTCTACGCCGTATTTTTATAAACCCTCTTGTATATGAGTCAACAAAGCATTACCGCACAGGCGTTAGGTATTTACTATATAAACCCCATATATAGATAATAACCCCCTCAAACAAGGGGAGGCCTTGTATAGCAGTGGACTTATCTAGGCCAATGATGAACCTTGATAAAATAATAAGCCATAAATGGCTACAGAAATAAATAAACTAATTTTAATTTTACACGACTTCCAAAGTGTTTTATTTCCATATTCTTCAAGAGTCTGGTTACTTATTCATTGTTCATTCGTTTCCCCTGGAGGGGTTAATCAAACTCGACCGAGCGAGACGTCAGCAAGAACTAATTTGATCTAAACTCTGCGCACTACGCCCAACTTATTTGTCTTGCTAGTTATAAACCGTTAACACAATGTAGGTACACAATATCTCTGCTATCTTAACTTTCCTAGTATAATGAATAAATATGTCTTCGCAAAACTTCACTTTTAGTGACCATGGATAAATAATATATTGACAGCCAGCTCAGTATACAATAGACAAGTAAACATAAATAGTACTATTACGCCACTTCAATCCCTAAGTTCTCGCAAAGCATCGTAGGAAAGCAAAGATATTAACTTTATTGCAAGTGTTGTGAAAAATGCACATATACGTCTACATTTTCTTTAACTCATAGGGGTTTAAGTAGTGGAAAACAAAAACAGCCCCACGACTTTTAATTCCCAGGCATGGTAGACCTCCCCCTCAAATCTCTTAGGCTTACCAAGTTGTATCAACTCAGGATTCTGAACTGACGAAATCTATACAAATAAATAAAATTGAAGTGTCTGTTTGTAACATTAAAATAACCGCTTTTTACTACATGCATATGAATGTATATACGATACATATACCAAAATACCATTTTTTTAAATTTTTGTCTGTCTGTCTGTCTGTTTGTTCCGGGTAATCTCTGGAACGGCTGGAACGGTTGATGGACGCAGAATAGTCCATCGTAAGGGCACGTTCATAATAAGCGCAACCTGCGAGGCAATGTTTTTTAATAGGAAATGGTAACCATTTAACATCAGGTGGGCCATCTGCTCGTTCCAGCAACAAGATACACATAAAAAAAGACATCTGTGGCAAACAGTGAGTCAGCCACAGAGTCCAAAACTTTACCAAACTTCGATTTTAGCGGGTTCAAACGCGCTCTACCTTGAAATATGGGCACCTATCTGTCGGGTCGGATGCTTCATTCAAATAACGGAATAATATTGAAATACCCTTGTAACTCGTGAAACTATTGTTAAACCAGACTAAAACTTGTAAAGTTTAAGTCAGGTTCAAGAAATTACAATTACTCTATTTAGAGCTAGAGAAAATGGTTCTGGAAGTCTTACCTACCAATTAGACTTGGTAAAGTTGTTTGCTGAGTAACACTTGAAGAAAACGGTGGGTTCTGAGTATACCTTACCTACAACAGTTGCATTTGTTCAGTAATAGCTACAGAACTATTTCAATGTGTGTTGGTTGATCCAGATAGAGGAACGGTAGGTACAATTGTATTACAACGAACGAATTACACGAACAAGAAAATATTGAAATGAATGTAATCAATAATATCGAAGTAAAAGACTATCTACATCCTAAAGTAAGATAAATAGAAGAAATCAGTGATAAGTCACTGACGTGAATCACTCACCTTTTTAGGTTTGCCATTCTTCCTAAGCAGCTTGGCACAGCAGAGCCCTCTAGTGTCGGGCAGCGGCGCGGGCGGGCGACGCGCCCAGCACAGCCGTCGCGGGCTATCCGCCGCCTCACTCCGAGCCTCCTCCTTATCTTCACACATTACTACCTACCCACTACCCACTACGCTACCTACACAACCCGAGCGAAATCACAACCACCAAGATATCGATGCTTTATGAGAGCCTTTAGCATTGTTTCCCCTATAAAACTACGCGATAGAAACTATCTCACCAATATATTATAGAAAATAGCGACGATTTCTCGAACCGCTCTGTTTGCCTTGTAAAAATATGCGATGGCTTTGTAAGTTCGATACTTTTGTACTATTTAAGGTGGAGTTTAAATAATTGAGCTGAAACTATGTTACGTCTAATATAAGCTGTTGCAACGTCCGATTCAGCATCTGAAACAAATCATTCAGAGTGCACTTCATTTTACGTGAAATTAAAATATGATAATAGAAATCTGCAGTAGATAGGAAAGTACAATCATCCTGTTGGTTGAGGTTGTTGGTTGGTTGAAAAAGTACTTTTTCTGAATTTGGAAAGAAATGGAATATTTTTAGAGGATCTTCGTATGGTACTAGTTTAGGTTAGTATTTAAGGTTTGAATTAAATCTTTATGTTCAAACTTAAATTGGAATGATGAAAAAAGAATTTCAGATTTTCATGAAACCTGCTTTTGGCGTTGACTGCACCTACATAAAATGCGGAAATGAATAAAGTTATGTGATTCAACCAGTCTTCCCTAGCCTTCAATCTCGCTAATAACTAGTAACATTCGAGATTCAGCCGAAATAGCATTATTTAATCTGTAATACAGCTTTCTTTTTAGGGTTCCGTACCCAAAGGGTAAAACGGGACCCTATTACTAAGACTCCGCTGTCTGTCTGTATGTCCGTTTGTCACCAAGCTGTGTCTCATGAACCGTGATAGTTAGAGAGTTGACATTTTCACAGATTATGTATTTTGCTGCCGCAATAACAATAAATACTAAAAAACAGAATAAAATAAATATTTAAGGGGGCTCATACAACAAACGTGATTTTTTTGCCGTTTTTATTATAGATAATGGTACGGAGCCCTTCGTGCGCGAGTCTGACTCGCACTTGGCCGGTTTTTTAGTAAAGATGTGCCTAGACCCGTCGAGTTTAAAGATAAACCTGATTCAGACTTGTCATTAATTTAATTAATCATGTCGGTAAACTTAACCTTATGTTTAGGCGATAAATTATAGAGAAGAGGTAGTAGTCATTCAACTGAAAACTTTCTCACGCGTAATTAATAACGGCAGTATGCTCTAAATTATCTTAAGTTTGTTTTATCCCTTCTATTACTCCCCATGGATGAAGTACTTAGTACTTAGTGCCGGCGCACATTGGCGGCTCGGCATTTTAGGAGACGAATAAAAATATACATAAAATAACGCCGATTTTCCATAGGGGTAGGCAGAGCCCACGGATTTCCACTTGCTACGATCCTAAAAAACCTTACTTTCTTTATTCGCTAGCATAACATTCTTCATAATATAACCTTACAATATGACAATAATGTTGAAATTAAAATGTTAACTAACGGTCTTAGGTACAAAAGGTATGCTTAGGCATGCCATGTTGACAGCCTTCAATTTTATTGTCTTACCATTAGGCTATATTTTTATTCGTCGTCTAAAAAAATACCTTTCCATGGCGTGCCGCCAATGGGCGCCGGCCCTTAGGGAACGCACTATAGAAGATTCACAGCAGAATCTCCTATATTTAACACTGCGGTTATTAATCGAAGCAAGCCAAGGTGACTATGGCAAACCCTCCAAAATTCGAGGGAAACCTAGTAGCGGACTTATTAACATTGTTTATGTATGATGTGATGATGTTTTTAATTGGGTTTGTTTGCTAACGCATAATATAGCACACTACTGTGTGTGCATACACTATCTAGTCTTATCAGCTTTCATAGAATAAAAACGTTTCGAGCGAAACCAAAAACAGACAAATACACAAAGACTATACCTACATATAAAGGACTATATAGTCTTCTTTCAACCCCATTCTTAGTGGAAAAACAAAAATATCGCATCTTCAAACAGGCGAAAAGACTTTGTTGTGGACTTGTAACGAACTTCATCTAATTTCCATGTAATTTGTGTTTTTGCAAGGATTTGGCAGTCGTGAAGTAAAAATGTTGCTTGCTAATGAATATTGAACGGCAGAAGCTAATGAATGCGCCAACTTGCTCGACATAATTACACGGGGCTCATTGAATACTTTCAAACTCCATCAGATGCTTGTTAAAATTCTTTGCAAATGTTTCATTGGCTTAGGCTCTTCGGTTCGGTAGAGTAACTTGCTGAAGTTTATTTACTTATGTCTTTGTTGCCTCAAATAAAGACACCGAGTTGATGAGGGAAAAAGGGTCCAACATAATTTACTTCAAAAAATTATAGGGGTTATTTTATTGTTCATAAAAATATCCAGTGCTCTGATATTTGTAATTTTTTTTGCTGGAACAAGGAACTGGAATAAGTAGAGGCACCACCTGATGTTAAGTAGTAAAGATCACCTATAATAAAGCACTACCTCACAGATTACGTTCCTTAGGAACCTACCCTTCGATGCACAACTCCGCGTTCACTAACTGACGCATACTGTAATTTAGGAATTAAATTTGGAAATAAGTATATCAAATAAATATGCATGCAATTAAAAGTTTGTCAGGTAAGTGCAAGTATTAGTTCGGTTTTTCTCCATAACCTAATTTTTGCAAATTCTACTAATTCTGACTAACCCTTCAAACTACCCCTTCCCTAACCCTTTAAATGAAACCCGCGGCACAAGCAGTTCCGCACTTCCATTTCTTTTTTGGTACGTATTCGGGCGACTGACCTTAATGAATGGTATAAGGTACAAGTTTACTTCTTTCAAAACCCTGTGGTACGCACTGCAGCGTCCCATGAGTAAGGGCGCACTCTATAATCACCTACAATAGACGCAGACTTATTTTACATTTTACTCTATGAACAATAATAACTCTCACCTAAATACAAGACAGGATATTTACTGTTGCAAAATGAGTTCTAAAACAAAGTAGGTACGACTGTTTATTATTGAAACATATCTCTCACTTCATTGAAAAATATTGTTTACACAAAACTAAACCGAAACATAATGCATAAAGTTACCTAATGTTCAAACTTTGCTTCGTAGCTGTTATATAAAGTTATACTTGCCGAGTTTCGTTATGAGACTTTGATGTTGCTTAGAGAACTCAGAAGAAAAGAGGATAAAGACAATGCAAAATTGTGTATGTCCTACTAGGAAACGCGCGTGACTTTGTCTAAGTGAAGCTATTTTCATGCCAACTTCAACCCCCGCGGTTTTGGGGTTGAATTTCAAGAATTCCTTTCCTAGTTAACCCCTACGCACTTAGATGAATATATGCCAATTAGGGAAGAGGTTCTAATAAATGCAGATCCTGAAAAAGCTTGATGTCCTAATTCGCAGGCTCGGTAGCAAATCTTTTAGTATGTCTTAGGATGTCTAATGGGTGTAGTCTGCAGTACGTCCAAATATAAGATTTGGTACATACCCACATTTTGGAGTAGCTGGTAATACCAAATACTCCAAATACTAGTATGGAAATACGTGACGGGTTGCAAGCTTGTCGCCGCTGCTAGAATATAGCCGCCGCAACTGGTTTCCTCACTAAATTGAAATATAATTTAAAAATAATGAATAAATATAAATAATGCCGGACGATCCACACAGCATCATCTAGCCCCAAGCTAAGCAGAGCTTGTGTTATGGGTACTAGATGACTGATATACTTAATACAATATTATATTACATACATAGATATTTTTTATTATACATAGAAAATACCCAGAACACCCGGAATAAATATTTGCAGATCGTACAAACATTTATCCCAAGGCGGGAATCGAACCCGCAACCTTTGCGTCGCAGGCGGACATTCGCCCGCCGCACCACATCGGTCGTCAAAAATAAAAACAAACACAAGTTTTCAATGGTAAGTTCACTTTTTATCCAAAATGCAAACATGTGTTTCTAGCCACAACGAAATGGAGGAAATAAAAGCAATAAAATACATTGAACTGGTATGTAAGTAGGTACATAAACTGTAGCAGCGGTCCCATCAACAGTCAGACGTCGCTAGGTAGACCGCAATTCAGGATTCATTCCGACAGCTAATATCCCATTCTGTTTGTCTTTCGAGGCAATAAAATGACTTTTATGCAAATCATACGAATTCTATACATTTTTGATGAGCTTCCCCACCAACGACGTATTTGCGGCGTTTAATTAATATATTTTTCCATCAAAAGTTTGTAATTCGCAAAATCACGGATTTATTTATCCGAGGGTTTTACGACCCATTTTAAGAGCTTTGCTTTAAAAGCCGGATTAACTTAAGTTACTGTTGATTTCCTGTAGAAATTATAAAGAAAACTTATGACATTACTTATAAAAATCTGTGAAAAGATAAACAATGCTAAAGCGATTGCCATCTCTTATCAATAAAATAAATAATGCCGGACAATCCACACAGCATCATACAGCCCCAAGCTAAGTAGAGCTTGGGTTATAGGTACTAGATGACTGATATCTTAATACAATACAATATTATATACATAGATATTTTTGTTATATATATATAAAATACCCAGAACACCCGGAATAAATATTTGCAGATCATAAAAACATTTATGATCTGCAATCGAACCCGCAACCTCCTGCGTTGCAGACGGACATTCGCCCGTCGCGCCACATCGGTAATGACAAACAGTGACAGGGCTCATTTTAAGCAATATTTAAATTTAAATAATGTTTATAACTCCCGTGAGTTCTATGAAGATTTTTTTAATCTTAAATAAAATTAATTTAATTTTTTTTCTCCACTACAAGTAATAAAGCTATATAATTAACCACGACTTGATTCATCTTGTATTTACGTTGCATGTCTAGGCTAAACGAATGCACTCATGGCAAAGTACCTTGCACAAAGGCAGCTTAGTCAAACCCTATTAAACTACAAACAAGTGCTCAAGCGCACTAGAAAGTTGACATGCGAGCGAGCGAGGCTTTTTTTTAGCTTTTTTCATGTTTTCCACGTCGTCCATAGCTTCATAGAGCTACTCGAGTCTACGACAGAGACGTACTTATAGAATGCAGGGAGTATAAATCAGCATCTGACGGGCCAGCAGGTATATAAAAAGTGTATGTAAAGTAAAGGGTAGAATCACATTATAATATTATGTTTAATTTCAGACAACTTAGAAACAAATACATTTCTGGTCTATATTAAACAGATACCTTTAACTAACTTAAAATAATTTTACTTAAAATATATTGCACCATGCAAAGAGTCAGGGCACTTTCTTCATAAGCGGTGCTTCATTATAGGTACCTTATTATACCCGCGCCGGGTGTCGCGACGCGTCAGAAGCGAAAAATAAAAAAAATAATGTGGTTCTACCTTAAACATCTACACTTTGAGACATGATCTAAATAAACGGAGAACCCAAACCAGAGGACCTAAGTGTATGAAATTCGGAGGGTGGCTTCTTGTTCTAGTATGGTTTAACGCCTGGTTTCAATTCTTACAAGTGTCCGTTAGTATTACTAAGAACCGTTGTTTTAGTCTTATAAATCTTCATCTTCGACCCGTACGACAACTAACTTCCGCTAAGGAAAGGATAACAAAGGGATTCTCAAAACTCAAGTGTTGAAGCGGATATTGATTTCTTATTTTTGTTTTGGTTTATACGAAATGCCCATGGAACAAGTAGATGGACCACCTTACCTATAGCAAAACATTGCCTCGTAGGGTACATTCGATAGGAACGATGCACTGGTCTGCGTCTATCAACCTGAGCCATACCGATGTTAGGTCTTTCATGTGCCTGTAATTTCACCGGCACCTACACCATTCAAACCGGAACATAGTAAGCTGCTTAGCGGCAGAAATAGGCATAGTGGTAGTAAGTATTTACCCGGTTCCCCGGTTATAAAGAAACGAAGAACGCGTTTGAATCGCGTTGGATTCCACTAGTTAAAGAAAGATAAATAATTTAATAACTGACTATAATAATGTCCACTGAGGCAGATTTCAAAGTTATCCTGAAGTGAATGGGAGGCACTTGTAGTCTAAGAGATGCCTAAGGCGCCGAGGATCCTGGCTCCGTGTCTGTGTCTACGTCAAGGCGAATAAACGGCTTTTATTATAAAAATCAAGCGTGTTTCTCGACAAAAACGATAAGTGCCTCGTCTACCGCCCCGACATGGAAATGAGAGGCTAAAAGGAAAAATTAACTTTAGGTATGTTTTTGCGTAGCGCTTTATTTACCAGGATATACCCGGGGTGCTTTAAATGCTTTACTTTGATTTAATACGGTAAATGAACAATGTGCGAAACGTTTTTATCTTTAAATGCTGAACCAAGTGAAAAGGTGTTATTAATGTACCTTTGACAAAGTATAGGTACGCTTAAAATTATGGGCTGTGTTTGGTTTTTTTTTGTTTGATTATGCTGGATTTAATCTAAGCAAAATGTTTTATCACCAGCTAAAATAAAACTATATTAGTTGTTCTTTTTTTAGTTCTATTAGTAGGTTCGTCATTTGCAGCATAAATAAGCTGCCTAAATCCACTATTGAACTTAAGCCCCCCCAATCCACTATAGTTATCAACACTTGAGGGGCAGATCGATGAACGTTTTAATTTAATAACTGCACATAATAAGTAGGTAGATTTTTGTATACATACAAAGTTTTAAAAGTAAAACATGAACGTAATAAGTTGTGATCATATGTAAAATAAAATGCATTGTAGCATAAAAAAGCAAGAACTGGCGTTGTAGTGGAGTCCTCATGCACCAATGGATTTTTCTATTCGAAAAATGTTCTCGAACGGAGAAGGAAACAATCGTGAAGAAAGTATTTAGTATTATGTGTAGCAGAAGCGATGGGTTTGCAATATATCACGTATGGAATACCAACTAAGGGACTGTACCTAAGATTTGAGTATTTAGTCGTACTAACTACCCTCATTAGACATACTCAAGGTTCCTCGATTCTACAGTGCCTGGTGATGAAAGTCTTAAGGTTGTTCTTGTTTTTATTGCATATAAAAATTTTTACTAATTAACGAATACTACACACTGATAATAATTCTAGTACTTAGATTAGATACCTATACATCTTATAAAAGTGCTTGAGTTTAGTAATATAATATAATGATCAAAAACATCTTACCAAATTAATAAAACAGTCATAAAAACATATTTATGATAAAATGACGCGTGTATCTTCACCAGTAGACAACCACAATATTTGACTAATTGAGTTTCAGTGCCAAATCTTAAAACAAAACGGTAAAAGTTTTTCGTAGCGCGTTCTACGAGTCGTAGGCCGTAGCACTCCGTAGCCGCGCGAGAGGCACTGCCGCTCTGAGCCAGCGTACAACTGCCGCCCGCCTTATATCCGTAGGAAGCGTTCCCCGCCCGCCCGAACCTCGAAACCCTGAACAGACGTACGCTAAAATACATGGAAAAGAGTAAGGAAGTCGTTTTAATTCAATGGGTAGAGTTTTTCCTTCGCTATACCTATTCGTAGCAAGTTTAGGTACTTTCGCGTTTTAGGGAGAGCTAAAGCCTCTTGGTGTATTATCATACTTATCGAGTTTGTGAATGTTTGCTCGAGATTTTCTTCTTTTGTTTTCTTTTAGCGTTCGTATTATTCAAATGTAATTCGATAATATTTAATAATCAAGCTCGTTTAGGTAATTGATTTATGTTTTACTGTGTTCAATCTGATTTTACAAACAATAGATTTTTGGCTATTGATAAATAAAATAAGTAACCTCTGAGTGTAACTCCACTAACCGGCATGCGGCAGAGGTAAGAATGAATGTAGGTACGGGTTTGATTACTGGGCGGAGTAAACGTTTGCGTGATTTGCAAATATTTGTTTCTAGTGCTGTGGTAAGCAAAAAACGTACATAAAAATTTCTGCTTATAAAAGCAGAAATTGATGATCTACGGCAGGACAGGTCTCCCAATAGTACAATTCGTACATTACTACTGGGAGTATATCCCTGGATGAGCTCTTTACTAAGGGCTCTACACCTCTAAAAATCGAAAGAGCTATGCAATAGAAATATACCCTAATCAGGCTGTGAAACAGCCTAGCTTCACTTCAAATAAAAATCTGTATTGCCAAAACCCATGCTTAATTCGAAGTTTTGTTTATAAAGTAACGTGCAGCTATGGTGTGTTTATTGAGTATTTCTTTTAATTCAATCTATGAACCCTAAAACTATGAATCTTCTCTTTCTACTGAGTGGACGCGTAGTCACGTCGTGACGCCTTGGACATTTTATTACCATTTTTCGAATTGCTGAACGTTTACGAACAATAAAGGCTTTAAAATTAAATTAAATAAACATTCAGCTTTTATGTTGAACTCTGTTCCTACCTTAACCAGTATGCATCAGGTTGATGAACGCAGTGCATCGTAAAGCATGTACCTAACGTGCGTGACCTACAAGTCAATGCTTAGTTATAGGTGATGATTACCATTTCACATCAGGTGGGCCATATGCTGCAGCTGTAGGATAAAAAAAATTATAGTACTCGTACTATAAAAATCAGTTACATCGTACATTTTGATTAGTTCCTATGTATAGGTACTTATTTTTATAAAATAAATATAAAAATAAAGGTTCAATAATTTGTTGATATCTAGCTACCGAAATACCAACTAATCAAATGTTATTAAATACCTAAAATATTTTTTAGTCGATAATAATAATAGGTATAATGTATTCAACCATTCTCGGACGCCCAGAACTCGAGCTTTCTTCTATGCCGATATCACAAGCATTCATCAAGATTCTGATCCGTAACAATAAGAGCGTAAATATAACTCACCTTAGGCTAGCTCACATTTCTTTCCAGGAACCACATGCTGCTTCAGTAGCGCCCACTATCCTTTATGAACACAATAAGCACCGAACATGTCCAGTAACGCGTTAGTTTTAGCGAAATAATAACATAAATACAGTTTGTTTACATGATTATTTGCAAAATATGGAATAGTATGTTGTGTTAGGGCGGGATCGCAGCGCCAACTAGCGACGGGCGACAGAACTGCGCCATGGCGGCAAAACTAGGGTCGCATCGGAGCTGCCTTTGCCTCTCTTTCACACAATATTCACCATAATCGACAGAACAGACGTGTTATGCAAAAATGACACTTCGGTCAATGACATAAGATATATACAATTAGTACGTACTTCCCCGCGTACTTAAGGCTGCGCGTAGTGGCCTTGAGCGCTCCTGATGTTTTCATCGCGCCCGTGTGCGTAATAAACCGTTTAGAGGGGACAAGTGACTTTAGCCGAGGATTTATGGAGGAATCTTCAAAATTAATTTGGCTGATTGTGCCACTCGCCTCGTAGGGCGGCACATTTTTAAGTAATTATTAAAGAAGAATAAAGCTAATATTGCTCATAATGATATCAGAATAGTAATAAATAAATGTTTGTGGACATTTTTACACATTAGCTAGCCCCAAACTAAGCAGAGCTTGTGTTATGGGTACTAACTAGATGACTCGTCACCTGTATGGTGAACTCACGAATCTGCACTTTCACAAAAATTACTTTTTAATGCCGAACAGCTTAAAATGCTTTTTAAAAAAAGCTTAAAAAATATGCTTTCAATTTAATTAACAAAAAGATATAAAAATTCAAAATAGGTCCTTGGGAACTAATTGAAAAGTGCATAATCATATTTTTTATGAAGTTATTTTGCTCTCCTGTAATATGTGTGTTTTGCATATTCGTGAATTAGCCATACAGGTGACGGACTGATATACCTACTTAATACATTTCATAGATGGTTTTTTTTTTATTATGCATATAAAATACCCAGAATACCTGGAATAAATATTCGCAGATCGGACAAACATTTATCCCAAGGCGGGAATCGAACCCGCAACCTCCTGCGTCGCAGGTGTCATTCGCCCGCCGCGCCACATCGGTCTTTAATAATAAGTATAAGGTAAATTAATAAGTGTAAGGTCGAAGTATACCTTAGGCATATAGGTGTTAAGCCTCATTTGCTACAGGCATTTCACCGGCATCTACTCCCTTCAAACCGGAACACAGCAAGCTGCTTGGCGGCAGAAATAAGTATGGTGGTAGTACTTCCCTGGACGAGCCCTTCACAAAGAGCTCTTACTACTAATAATAATAACAATAAAAATAATGTATGTAATGTTTAAACAACTTTAGAGATATAATTTAGCTTTATTGCATAAGTTGGTAGTACATTATAGACAGGTAATTAGTTTAATAATATACAGAAATTACTTCATCGTGAAATACATCTCTATTTATATTGCTTAAGTACAAAAATTAAATGGCTTAGCACATTTCCAAAATAAATAAAATTACAAAACATTACTTAACAATGCTTCTAAAGCATTTTCAAAAGAGATCTACTTGTACTTTTTAACTTTGAATAAAAATATATTTACTATGTTTATTTATAAAAAGCATCATCCAGACAGACGAAAATAAAAAATGTTTAATAATATTTTGCATTTTTAAGAGTTTTAAATTTTATTTGAATTAACCAATAAGCATGGGCTCCAGCTTGCCTGATTCATACAGAGACTTGACATCGGATCCTCCACCGATACAGTTGCCGTTGACAAAAACTTGGGGAACCTGTAATAAATATTAAAATTATAAGACCCTTTTAATCACTTACAGTCTTACTTATAAAAATCAATCAAACGATAAACAATGTTACACTATTGCCATTCTTTACCAACGAGTAATGACAAACACTGTTTCCTGTTCCAGGAAACAGTGGAAAACGTTGCCGTAAGGCACACCGAAATTAGAGACTTATTGTGATGAGTAGGTACACTAGTGACTATTTAGTTGAACGAAAAACTGTAATTTTGGAATAAAAGGCTAATTTAATTTTAATTTAATTTAATTTAATGACAAACAGTCATCTTATGTCACTGTTTTTCTATACTTATTACTACTCCTTTTAAGCAAAATTTAAATAACATTTATAAGTTAGAATACCAGGAACCCAGACAATAGATTTCCTATTTAAATATTTTCTTGACTGCATGGATCCAGTGAATTTTAAGCAGTGAAGCAGCACTTCTTAAGAAATATTAAACTTAATTGGTCTTATTAATAACCCCTTACATTTTATAACGGCACTTAAGTCTTGTCACTGTCAATTTAATGTTAATAAAATGAGATGACAACAAGCTTTTAGGGTTATAAGCTGCATGTTATATTGTATTCTAAGTATGCATTTACAAAAATATATTTATAAGTATTCTATTGGTCATCTGGTTCCCATAGTGCAAGCTATACTTAGTTTGGGGTTAGATGATGTTGTGTAAAAATGTCCACAAGTATTAAAAAATCTATCATAAAAAATACATTTTCTAACTGCAAATAATGATGCATATGATGAATCCAATTCATAAAACGAAAATATTGTATCATGTTATTTAAATACATTCTGATAGTTTCATGTCATAAACTCTAGTTCATAGGTACTTACTTATCAACAGACCTAGTTGATAAGTAGGTAGGCGTAAAATTGAATATATTTTGAGCCTTAATAAATTTGCGACACAGGAAACCAATTTGATTGTTTATCACAATGACTAGTATAAGTAGTTAACTAGTGAGGTCATCGTTTCCAAAGCTACTTGGTTGACTTACAGTTCTGAAACCACTGATTGAAACTAAGTTTTCTTGAATGGCACCTCCATCATCACGCTGGTCCAGCTCTATGACCTTTATTGGCTGCTTGACTTTATTAAAAATCTGAAAAGAGAAAGAAGGATCTGAGAACTTAATTATCGTTCCAGAGGACTGAGCGTCAGAGCTGACTGGCCTCATTGAAGGAATGCTGTATGCCTGAATGATGAACGCCTCCCAAAGATTTTCGTAGCTAATATATAGTTAAGCACCTAAGTACCTACTATTAGTACCTATGTAGGTATATAAATTTACCTACCATGGCAGAGGTCAAATAAACTTGTTTAGACGTGCCACAATATTCTAGCTATAGCTTTTTTACTTACATCTTTGGCTAGTTTACAGTAAGGGCAGTAAGTCTTCGAAAAAACCACCACTTTATCTTGCGAAATAGCTTCTTTGATGAGCTGTTGGACTTCAGGAGAACTCGCCATTGCTGAAGAACGGAAAATTTTGCTTGTTAATGCACCCATGTGACGACCCGTGAGCGGGGAAATAAAAATTACTTACCAATTTTTACTTTTTATGCTTTTCCGGCAGGCAGGCAGGCAAATTTTTGTCGTTCTCGTTCTTGATAGATTTCTCCTCTCTGTCTCCCACCCACAGAGTGCTTTGCGACAAGTGTCATGTCAACTCAAGTTGTGAACGTCAATTTGATATCAATGATGATTGATCGTAGACAGAAGGTATTACAAAATTTGGACGGCTTGGAAAGTACAACCATGGAAGTTGTGCGTTGCACTTCTTTTATGGTTGTGCTTTCCATTTCAATTTCAATTTATTCACATAAAAGAATATAGCGTTACCATGATGCGCCGCATGTACCTATAAATTGCAGAAAACTTGAAAATTTATTAGGGCTTAACTAAGCTTTGATGGCGTTGCTAAGAAATTTCTTAGCAACGTCATCTAGCGAATAATTAAGAAACATTTTGATTCCCAATCGACTGAATGGAGTCCATTTATTCCATGTACGAATGTACGGATTATGTAGGTACACCCTTTAGAAAACACGACTATGCCTAAACCTAATCTAAGGGGGCCGATCGTATATCCCATGGTTGTACATTCCCGTCACATATCGGATATATTCCATGGTCGTACATTAACCGGACTCCATTCAGTCGATTGGGAATCAAAATGTTTCTTAATTATTCGCTAGATGGCGTTGCTAAGAAATTTCTTAGCAACGCCATCAAAGCTTAGTTAAGCCCTAAGAAATTTTCAAGTTTTCTGCAATTTATAGGTACATGCGGCGCATCATGGTAACGCTATATTCTTTTATAGGAACTGACTAGAGATATTTTTTGGAAGGAATATCGAATAGGTGTATAGAGAATAGTTATAATAGGTGTACTTAGGTACCTTTTACCTACATAGTTTCATGGGTCGAGGGTGATTATAATAATTTTGTTAAAATGGAGTAGGTAGGTACTAGAGTAGGTAGAGTACTTACCTACCGGTGGGTTAGATGGAACGACCCTGCCGTCTAATATAAATAAAAATATGTATGTACAAGCTCTGCTTAGTTTGGGGATAGATGATGCTGTGTGGATTGTCCAGAATAATAATTATTATTATTATCTACCGTGCCCGAGGATTCTGTTTCTGTTTTCAGTAAAAAATCACAAAGTTTCACGGTTCGGTCCGTTCGAAACACGAAAAATTTCGTGATTACGCTCAAAACATAAATATTCTGTAAGTAGGTACCTACCTACCCACCTAAATACAAGGTAGGTAGGTACAAGTACAAGGTTAACGATCTACCTACCGTAATCACCAATAGGGTCCAAAGATGACCTTACATAATAATTTTATTTCTTGTTCGAACGAGGATCTTTCGATTCAGCATCCAATTTTGGTAGCAAGACGTGAATACCGAACAGGCTTCTCTACCTGCACTGCAGACTCGCCGGACCAGTTTACCAGGCCCGCCAAGTGAGTCAGTCAGTGGCCTTGTGTCCATCGGAAATATAAATAAACTAGCGAAATGCACGCGTCTTTGTTCGCTTGAAGTTATTTTTATACCTACAAATTTCAACCCCCGCTGGGTAAAGCGTTTACCGGCTGAATTTCTGGAATTTATTTCATAGGACACCTCTACGAGATGAAAATACCCTGAAAATTTTAAGTCTGTGACCAGTGGTTTAGGCAGTGCATTGTTTATACCTATGTCAGTCAGTCAGGGCATAGATTCAAAATTGGTATAGATAGGTAGGTAAGTACTTAGGCTTACCTTGCTCTCATTAAACTTCTGAAGCTGTATGTGCCTTTAAGTACCTACCTAATTAATAATAATAATATAATGCTGGATAATCCACACAACATCATCTAGCCCCAAGCTACGCAGAGCTTGTGTTATGAGTACTAGATGACTGATATATATTTTTTTATGATACATAGAAAACACCCAGAACACCCGGAATAAATATTTACAGATCGTACAAACATTTATCCCAAGGCGGGAATCGTACCCGCAACCTCTTGCGTCGCAAGCGGACATTCGCCCGCCGCGCCACATCGGTCGTCAATTGGTTTGGAATTGGATGGTAGGTAGATAAGGTACCTACCTACTACTTACATCTTTATTATCATATTCAGGTTTTGCTGAAAGTTATACTCTAGAAGTATCCTGGATCTTGGGTATTCATCCTATGTTAGTTATCAGTCCCAACATATGAACTAGAGTCTTAGAGAGTAGGCATACACATCGTATGTTAAAAAATAAGGTACCTATGCATAAGTTTGTATATTATAATAAGTTAGTTACATAAAAAGTTTGTATGTCCAATAACATAACGTACAATATTCAGGTAGTCCAAGGGAAGCAAAAGTTTCCCCTTTTACAGTCAGGTAAACTTAGGTGGACCATGGAAAGAAAAAAAATCCCCTGGAACATTATTATTACATTATTATTATTATATTGACTCGTTAAAAAAAAGTCTCAAAGTTTGCTCCTAATCTCCTATTTTGTGTGTATCTAGAGAAAAGCAGGAAGTAGGTAAATAAATACCACCTGTACCTACTAACTTCTATTATGTCAAGTCAATAGCAAATCCGTTTGTATCTATGCTTACGTGTAATTCAGCCATGAAGTGGTGCATTGAAACACGATACTATTGCGCTACACTCAGATCATATCATACCAACCTACTTGTGGATTTGCGGCTGCGATCCGAGACGTTGACTCGACCACATTGTGCATGCGCAACATTCAAGCCTCATTCACGTAGCTGCCCAGTTGTCGGCGCTTAGGAGCCTGTTTACTGGCACTACACTCATAAACTGCGCAGACACCTTAGCCCCAAGTAAGATTTTCGAATTAGAAAGAGCTCGACACCAAACTCCCTATCAGGGTTCTCGTCATCTGCTTCCTGTGTAGCGGTTTTAGCTCGGCGTACGGTACTCAGATGACTATACCGTTAATTTTATAACCTAAGCAACTAATCTTGGTACTATAGTTATTCTTTCATTTGTAGGTCTGTGAAAGACCTATGAGTAGGTGTAGATAGTTGATTAGTTTATATACAAGTTCTCATTGTAAATTGTAGGTGTGGTGATTGCAACTTAGAATAGTACAACTCTAGTCAACTCCTATGGATGTCGTAAAAGGCGATAAAGAGAGCGCACCAGAAAATAGACACTGCGGTCACAAATCCACCCGTCAAGCGTGGTGATTACAGCGAATATTCGGCCAATTGTGGGAGGCCAAGTCCTCCAGTAGACTTATTTAGGCCGATGACGTGATGTGATATTGTAGATTTTTGTAAAAACATAAGTGACATCACAAGATAAGATACCATAATTGTCTAATAAGTATTGGTAATAAGAGACCATTTTGAATTTGAGTAGGTTTAACGGCACACAGGCCAGAGAAAAACTTACCCTACTTAAGGTTAGTTGGCTTGCTGTCGAAATTATGACTGATGTTAAAGTCTGTTCATATTTAGATTTTACTTTAAAAATATTTAGAATATTTATAATTGCGCGGGACTTCATATCTAGTAGTTTCGGTTTGTTTTTTTTATTTGCGTGTCTTCCCTATTTTATACCTTTATGGTTTTGTCAATAAACTTTTTTCATTTCATTAAAACTTCACTTTTTTATAAGGTTCAGTTCAGTCTACACCAAAAGGAAATATAAATACCTAATGAATATTAGCTACCGTTTTTTTTGTTTGAGAAGTAAACACTTAATCCCGCGCCTCGCTGCCCTGAATTCAACTGCATTAATATTAATTTTCAAAATTACGGTAATAGCTAATGATAATAAAAATCCTCTGAAAAGTGGAACTCATTACCTGCGTATGTTTCTCTAGACCGCTATAATTTGAATCTCTTGGAGGCAAGAGTGTCATAGTTGTCATCCTAGATCGTTAAGACTGTAGCCAGAAAATAGTATTTATGTACTTAAAAAAAATAATTCTGAAAAAGTGATTAAACTTCTGATGCTGACAGTACCTACCTAGAACGGCCGCTTCTCATCAAATCGATCGAGATGAATCATGGAATTAACTCTCAAATCGGATCGTTAATTGGATCCAGTTTGAGGACGCGTTAGCAGCTTCGAGTATGCGCCGACGTCCGCCGAGGTTCTAGCTACAAGAATTTCTCATGAAATATCACCGGCTAAGGTGCTTCCGGGTACATAGTAGCACAGTTGTTTTGAAACTCGAACCTGGGTCGGTGCCACAGCTGCGTTGTCGTCACGGCTGCAGATCGCGCAATTATAAACTTTGTAGGCTACCTGCTTGTAAATCTGGCCAGCTGCTGTCTAATCTAATACCACAGAAAACATTTTATGTATGTACATAGGTTGTTGTAGGTACTTGTAAAGGATTTTTACAAAACATTCCTACCACTACCTCGGTATATCGGTACTGAATATACCATTGTTTGGTATGTCATGGTTTATTCGTCTAAGGTAGCACATGCAATTATCAATTATTGTAATTTGTATCCCTACTTTTGTATGTAAGTACATAGAACATAGGTATATACTATAGCAACCTAAAACAAGTGGTAGAGCCTGTAAAGTATACAAACCAGTTTCTATATTAAATATGCTGACGTAAAAAAGAATTTGTATGATAAGTATGATTCACAGGTATTAGTGCTTATCTTGTGTCATTGTCTTGTGGTATGATAAAAAAAATGATGCATTTAGGTTATAAAAATAAAATAAATAAACTAACGCTGGACAATCCACAAAGCATCATCTAGCCACAAGCTAAGCAGAGCTTGTGTTATGGGTACTAGATGACTGATATACTTAATACATTACACACTTAGATATTTTTTATTATACATAAAAAACACCCAGAACACCCGGAATAAATATTTGCAGATCGTACAAACATTTATCCCAAGGCGGGAATCGAACCCGCAACCTCTGCGTCGCAGGCGGACATTCGCCCGCCGCGCCACATCAGTCGTCAATGGTTATACTAGTTGGGATCGTGTTTGTAATTATCTATTTTCGTATAAACTTCAACCTCCACTGCGTCTCTTTAAGGGTTGAATTCTTAGGACTCAGTCTCTACTACGGTCAGCGGCTTGGCGACCAGTCAGAACAAAGCTTTTTTAAATTGTTCAAGATTTATATGACGGCTTAACTTAGATTATTATTCAAGCAGCGGCGTTAGGCTTGCAATCTGTTACGTATGAAATACTAACTACTGGAAAACGTGCGTGGGTATGTGCCAAGTGTATTATCTGGACGTATCGTCTGACTACCTTCCTATAAACATCCTCGAAGAATCTCGAGAAGGTATTTTGTATTTTGTTTTTAGGATCGGAGAGGATATCTAAAGTGCTCGGGGATTAGAGTCGTGATGCTATTTTTTTTTATACTCAGATGTTTTAAATGGTCTATACTTTTTTATAAGTATATGACATGTCTGCTGCCTGTCTGGCTGGCAAGAACGTCCTCTATTGCTAAGAGACCAACAACTGGTAAGCGTACCTATCTCACATAGATCTTAAGACTAACATCAACAAAATATAGCAACAACTGTTTTTTTCCGCCGCTTATAAAAACAAAACAAACAAATGCGTAGACAGAAATAAGATAAGGTGTCATTGAAATTGTTAGATTCTTTATTTTAAACTTCTATAAGTACTTTCGTTTCACTATGTCTAGGTTACGATCTTCGCCTTAAAATATTTCCGACTACTAAAAATTCGTTAATAAGACCTGTTCCACTTTAATCCACTTAAAAAATCCATTAATGGATTTGATTACACTGTTTTTTCTATTTCACCCTAATGTACCGCCTGCATGGATTACATTCCACTGTGTATTCATAATCCACCTTATTAAACAAAGGCACTCAAAGACTGTTAAAAACAAAGAGTCATCCGTAGGTAATTCAAAAACATAATGGTCACGTTATGTACCTATTACTTACCCCTATTCTATTATTTACTTTCAGATTAGTTTACATTTACCTACAGCATTCTTGACCAAGTTTACAAAATATGAGTGCCAACATGAAGTACCTACTTCACCCACCTACCTACATGATAATACATTTTGGTATTGTAAATATTATCTTAATAGATAACAAGGTAACTGTGTGAATGGTTATCTGTTGTTATATTCTCAAAGCTAAAGACATTGCAAACAAAGATTAGAGAATATCTTACTCGAGGGACTATCCCACGAAAAGAAATAAACCATAGAGAGGATTAGTGAGAAGTTGAAATAAACTTAACTTTTCAACTCATTCATACTTATGTTATACCCAAGTCATCAGGCTCTTAATCTATATACTTTTGACAAAAAAAGGAGTGTGCTTTAGACCACACGACTGAAATAAAAAACGTAACTGGCTATGAGAGAAAGAGAAAAAGAACAGTGCTTTCATACCCCCTCCGTGGTAGTGTTAAACGTTTAACGCAACCTTGTTGAAAGTAGCATAAGAAGTATTACTTCAATAAATTCGCATTAAAAATATGAAGCGTTTAAATTGGCGTTACAGTGTGAGGCCAACGGGCGTAAATTTTTGAGTTGTCAGTCGCGTGATTTCAGTCGCGTAATTTCTGCTGCATTCGGTTTCATAGAAAAATCCATTCCCACGGCGATGCAAAATGTGTAAGTCGGCAGACAACTCTCTGTCTAACTAACTAACTGAACTGTGAGACCAATTATTAAATTTAGCAGTTTGCACTGAATTTTGTGAAGTCTTCCCTAAAAACTTCCACTCATCCCGCGTATTGTAATGGTAAAGACACTTATCTAGCACTTTATTTGGAAATTTTGATTTCAATCGCATTTCTAGCATTCGAAACATAATCCTTTGTGGACACCATTTAGGTATCTGCGATTTCAGCAGCTGGATTAAATTTATGTTAAATTAGAAAATATAATTATATTTAGGTAGTTCATTTTAGGATTGCAGTAGAACCAAATGTGGAAATGAATCCATTGATGGATTACAGTGGAACCAAATGTGGAAACAAATCCATCGAGTGGAATAAAATGTGGAAACAAATACATCAGTGGATTTGTTTAGTGAATTAGAGTGGAACAGGTCTACAACTAATCCCCGATGTGCACAACAAGATTATTCCATTTATAAACTATTATATGTAAACCTTTTTACCACAATGTATTAGGTATCGTACCTACTTATAAAGTATTTAAATTAAGGGGGAAAACACATATATTATGTTTATTTTCCTATTTCATCATCGTAACTCGGTATTTGGTAGGTATGTTACGTTATCTTTAACCACATTGGCAATTCACAGGTACTATACAGTCAACTGTACATTATATGTACCTACCAACCATAACATATACAAGTGGGCATAAATAATCTTCCACGTGTTTATAAAATACAAATGGATATCTACGAGGTTAAATAAATAAATAATAATAAATATTTGTGGATATCTTCACACAGCATCATCTAACCCCAAACTAAGTATAGCTTAGGACTTGGACTATGGGAACCAGATGGATGACTTATGAAACACTTACATACTTTTTTTTGTAAATACAAACCAATACAATATAACACCCAGACACAGAACAAACATCTATGTTCATCACACATATTGTTTCGAGAGCAAATGAGTGGCGATCGAACCCACCACCTACAGCGCAGAAGGCAGGGCTATTACGAACTGAGCTGTGACGGCTGTCAACGGTTCAACAATAGGCCAGAAATAGTAGCTGATTAAAACAGACTCGTTGTATAGGTATGTTATGTTATGTTATAACTCTTTTGTCTTACATATGGAAGAGCAATACTGTGTCTCGCATGATGAAATCCTGGACAATAGCTAATTTGTTTGTTAACGGATGAGAGAACACATGTATCATGAAGATGTGGTTAAAAATTATAGAAGACTAGGAGACCCGGTGAATTTCGTATCACCAACGTTTTTTTTTAATAAATCATCCCTGAGTCAGGGGGAACAAAACAAAAATATATTCAAAATGGTCCAACCGTTTTTGCGTTTCAGCGTGACTTACGCCCTTACGCACAGGAATTTATTTATAAATTTTATTTAATATATAGATACTAGCGGCCGCTCGCAGCTTCGCCTGCGTGGCAGGTTTTTCCCGTTCCCTTTATTTTTTCGGGATTTGAACCCGATCGGTGGGATCGATGTGCTAACTAACTGCACTATCGAGAGTTCAATCGGACCCGACGACTCTTGGTTAGCGGAATTATATAAAATCTTTGTAATTTTACGTGCAGGTAAGCACTATAAAAACTAACAAATTATCTACAGAATATCTCAACAATCTAGAGATAACTCAACTGATCAAAATCAGTCCCAATTGAAAGCATCCCTAAAACCTGGCTGCATAAATTGTGTACAGTTTACGTATTAATTTTAGGTAAAAAAAAGGTATTAGGAAAATTTTATTGAACAATATGGCCCACGCAGCTGATGACAATACAACTTCAACAAGATAACGATTTTCCAAATCGAAGGTCGAATGGAAATTATCCAAGTGGCAGTGATTCTTATCGCTGTGAAGTAAACTATTACGTAACTAGGTGAATATTGAAAGCAATAAAATTGTTTTAATTCACTTCTCGTGGCTATTTTCACACTTTCACTAATTAATGAGTTAAAAGGAATGATTGGTATTCAACAGGCACCATAAGTCCCACCTATGTCACTTTAGAAGTAGGGTGAAATTACAGGCACAATGAAGTTAAACATCTGTAGGTATCCCTCTGGTTATGGACGCAGAGCAGTGCATCGTAGGGCACGAACATCGCACAAGCAGATGACTCATCTATTGCATAGATAGAAAGATAACACTTTATTATACACTAGCGGCCCGTCCCGGCTTTGTACGAGTTTTAGTAATGATCCCTTATTTTTTTTTAAATATATTATGCCTATGTCATCCGGGGATAGTGTGAAAGAATTTTTTTAAATCAGTCTAGTAGTTTCCGAGTCTAATCAATGCAAACAAACAAACAAGTAATCAAATTTTCCTCTTTATAATATTAGTATAGACTAACTTAACCCGATGAGCAAGGAGCAAATATTTATTGCGTAAGTATGTATGTATAATATTTCCAATTCCATGTCAATTTCCTGGCAATCCCCATGAATACGACTGGTCTGAAGGTACCTTCCTTCCGTTGTGGTGGCCAGCGGAAGCGCCACGTGATGGTGTGACTCACATGGACGCGTGCGCGTGAGCAGCTATCGGTTCACTGCCCATTGTCTGGCACGCCATAAACTAGTTTTATTATGGCACAGTTGAATTATTTCTAAGGTAGGTGTTCAAACATACGCCCTTTAATACCCTAGCGAGTAGCCCCGACGAGACGTTAATTTTCGCGTCTCTTTCTTTCTTCTATAACTATAAAAGCTACTTAAAAACCCACTAAGAAGTAGTAGGATCAAAAGTACTGCTGAGTAGTTCAATTGGTAGTGAGAATGATTCAACCTTGTATCTCTAATCTACTCAAACCATGATATCTTGAAACATGAAATTCTTTGTTTATTTAATTTCATGGTTCAAGGTTTGTTAAGTACTTGGATGGAATAATGGGTGAAGTTTTGACCGTTTGGAGTTTTTCATCATCATCAACAGTCAGTAGAACACTGCTCAACATAGGCCACGTGTCAAGGACGACCTTGAGCCGTTTCCATCCATCGACTTCCCCCGCGAACCTAAAAATGTTGTCAGTCCATCGACTAAGAGGGCAATTCAAGCAAAGATCAAAACGGACCGGATTTTTTTTTTTTTTTTACTATATTCTTTGGTTGACTATAAAATAGCCAGCAATCATATTGTAGACTTTTAATGATAAACTAGATTTCTCTGTAGGCCATAGAACAAAGCTCTGTAATATTTTCTCAATTCACAATGTGATTCTATTCTGATAAAGTAGAAAACATTTGATACACTACTTAAAAGTAACACTACAGTAGATCAGTATAAGTATCACAACAACTAATGCGTTGTAAATTTACTAAACAATTTTCTTATCTACTGATTAATTGAAATCAACCAAATTGTTATAATATTTAACCTGTAGCGGGACCATTACTACACAAACCACTGCTACAGCAAAGAATAGGAACAACCCTTTGCCACCTCCCATGGATTTCATATAAAAAACCAGCCAAGTGCGAGTCACACTCGCGCACGAAGGGTTCCGTACCATTATCTATAATAAAAACGGTAAAAAAATCACGTTTGTTGTATGAGAGCTCCCTTAAATATTTATTTTATTTGTTGTTTAGCGGCAACAGAAATACGTCATCTGTGAAAATTTCCAACTCTCTATCACGGTTCATGAGATACAGTCTGGTGATAGACGAATAGACAGATAGACAGACAGCAGAGTCTTATTAATAGGGTCCTGTTTTACCCTTTGGATACGGAACCCTAAAAAAAGTGACTAGTCACCACATAAGGAGAAATACAGCAGAATCCTCAGTGGTACAATGGTGGTTAAATTGGTTACCTTCTTACAATTAACGCTCGGTAGCCCTCACCGATAAATAAATAAATAAATATTTGTGGGCATTTGTACACAGCGCCATCTAGTCCCAAACTAAGCATAGCTTGTACTATGGGAACCAGATGACAGCTAAAATACTTATATATGTTTTTTTTTGTAAATACATACTGAGAATACAATATAACGCCCAGACAGAGAACAAACATGTATGTTCAACACACAAATGTTGGTCCTCGAACCCACAGCCTACAGCACAGAAGGCAGAGTTACTACTTACTAAGCTGTGAGACCAGTCTAAGGCCAGCACTTATCAGGTTCTCACGATAAAGAACCAATAGACCACTATTGATTTTAGTCATGTGAGAATGTAATCAGTGTACCTACGTCTACCTTATCAATTTATTGAATACCTAGTAAGATTTAAATAATATGTAATATAAACAAACACAATAACATTATGTAGCGGCATTAACTATTGTTTATTTGGTAATGGCAAACGGGCAGATGGCCCACCTGATGCTAAGTGGTAACCATCATCTATAACACAGCGTTGCCTCGTTATTAACGTCCTCTACGATGCATTGCTCTGCGTCTACCAAACTGCAGTATAGAACTAAAGAGGTTTGGTTATTGTATAATAGTGATGAATTTTATACTTATTAGTCTTACTTTAGTCCCAATTCTGTGTTATTAGTAAGTTCGTAGAAGCTCGTCTCTTTTTCTCTTCTTGGCATCTGTCCGTAATTCGACAGACACTTTCGCCATGTCAAGTGAATTGATTAATACTTTTTAGTCAAGTAAATAAAAGTAAAGTCGTCTGTTATTGGTTCTAAAGGAAAAGATGGCGTTCTTCAAAACCCAAAGGAAACATTTTCGTGTGTCAATCTCCAAATAGTACCTATTTATTTGAAACTGTCATTTCAGACAGGCACAATTTTGACAATCAAGTTCTTGTTTTAATCTCGTCTCAGCTCAAAAAAAAAAAACGAAGATTGGGCCCCTGAACTTACATGAGGCGTACCAAATATATCAGGCTATATGTTGTTGGACATGTGATAGTGCATCGTAGGGCACGATCCTAACGTGCGTGGCCTTTGAAGCAATACTTTTTTATTGGTGATGGTTACCACCTAACGGGTATCTGCCAGTTCCACTGATAAACTTTATAAAAAAATTGCGGCCATACAAGGCCCAAATTAGTAGCTTCTAATCAAATTATTGCCTTCGCTAGGCGAGTGCTAACAACATCTAAGTAGTTACCTATTGGTAGAACCAATTTGGTTCTGTAGATCATGTTTGGAATATTTATTGAATATAGTACTACCTAAAAAAACAAAATTGGATCCCTACACTGGCAAACAAATACTTCTAGATTCTTATGTAGGTACCAGACTAGAAACTATTGATTTGTTAACACTTCAGCTTATGTTGATTTGTGTTTTTTGTTTTCCTTATTACCTATATATCTATTAATCGTCCACGTAAACTGTTTTACTAACTTCAAATACTACTAACTATTATTGGAAACTTGTATTTGGCCTTCAGAATAAGTACTTGTATTTTGCATGTGTTTACTTGAATTATGTACCAATGTAATTAATTTTCTGTATGCCTAGCTGTAAGTTTACTTATTATTCTAAAACAAACAAATCATGTTAAAATAGCCTACAAGGTTTTGGCTAGTGCACCTATTAGATATTTACTCAACACATATACTAACGGTTATATTATATACGACTTATGAAAAAAAATGTGAATCCTGATTTGACGAAAATGTTTACCTTGGGTTTCGAAGAAAAACGCCATCTTTTTCTTCAAAACCAACGATAGCCGGCTTTACTTTTTTCACTGACTCGACTTGCCTAAAAACTATTGATCCGTCGACGGACAAAAGCCAAAAAAAATAACGTGATTTGACGTTCAGTTCTAAGTTCTATTATCAAATGTTCATGTACCTACTTACTTCTTTGGCTAGAAACCAAGTGGGTTAGAATACACGTAAAACCGCATAAAACTTATAATCGAACCCAAAAATATCAAACTTAAAAATTAAATGGATTTTAAGAAATTAAATGTCAAATATGTCTACACGAAAACGGTTCTTCTAGTCGTCTTTCTCTACTACTACCTACCTACATCATACTTCTTAAATTCAGTAGTTTTCTCCAAAACTTAATGCAAACATAAGTAGCCAAAATTTTACAAAACGTGGTATATTTTTAATCTATGGTATAAAGCGTTTAAAACCTTAATCGTTTGAATCTTACGAACAACAGCTTAAACTGTAGTTGTAGGACTCTAAGTCCTGATCCAGAGAAGTATATTTCTGCTACCGAGTCAGCATTGATGTGTTTCGGTTTGAAGAGTGTTACAGGCACATTAAGGCTTCACACCTGGATGACTCAGGTTAACGGATAGTAGTAAGGCATCTTCCTAACACGTGCCTGACCTGCGCTGCGGAGAAATGCTCTGCCACCAGACCTGGTGAGCCATCTGCATGGTCTATCAGCAAGTTGGATAAAAAATCAAGAAAAACAACAGTTTTAATTTAAGTCGAAATTTTAATAATTATCATTTAAAAAGCTACGTCAGTCACAGTAATTATATAAATATGAACATACACACAATCATACTGGATATAAAAATAAGGCTTGGAATTGAGCGTGACACGAAAAAGTTGTCATGAAATGCAGTTTAAGTTTCTGACCTTTTAAGTACGATTGATCTCCTGTTTTAAATGGAATATTAGATAATATATCAGAAGGCATGTAAAAAGTACCTCTAAGCTAGGTATACAAGCTCATACAATATGTACCTACACAAATACTTTCGACATGCATACATAAAGGAAAATTATGTTTCAATACCAACTCATTATGATACACCTGAATCTATAAATAAACTGAACACATAATATACGGAAAACACATCCTTATTTTATTACATTATTTTACATTGTCATAAGTTTAAAACGGTCCAGTACCTACTGTACATTATATAATTGAACGTAAGAGAGCTAAAATAATACTTTTAGATTGAGAACCATGTTTAAAGACACTTAACAGCACAAAAAATCGTGAACAAGCAAACGCACTAACATACAATAATTTAATAGGTACTGCTGTAGTCACATGGGTTTGCCCATTCGAAATATTAAGAATCCATCACACTGTGTCTAGGAAACAATAGATACTTAAACTTATTATTAAAATACATCACTAGGCTTCGCTTATTTTCTAAACATGGACCTAACAAATGCGCAGCAAGCCACAGAATTAAAGCGTTACCTTACTTAAAACTATAAATGATACATTAAGGAGAGAATGAGATATTAGGCAGAGCCTATTTTATGTCAATTTAGTGACTACATAACAGGTATTAATGGATGATAAATAAATAATCCGACTTTAACCTAGTCGTAAGTATACTAAGCGAGATGCATTAGTATAGTTAGAGTGTGAAAGCCATTCCTCTTGATTATCGGTACGATGCGACGAAACGAGAGCTCGAAACCGTTACCTGCGCTCGCGCAGCACAATGACGCCGATCTGCCTTGATTAATTTCATTCTGTCGGTCGAGCACTGTCACAATTTAGCATCGTACCTAACTAAACAATGAAAATTAACAAAACAAGTAGGTAAGTCATTAGAGTTCACCCCAATCTGAGGCCATATAAATGCATTTTAGCCCCTAACGACTTATATCAATAATCGTATAACGCATCTACTAAAGCAGCTCTACACGACAAGTTACAAAATACACTGAATATCACAAAATGCATTATCTCAACACGCAAGTGCTTCGACATCCAAGTGGCGCGCGCACTGAGCCGTCCATTAGACCACATGTTTCGATCACTGCGCCCCACAAGGTCAATCTTTATCACGCAATAATTCTGACTTTGCACTTTTTTCGCTTCCGTGAAACGAGAAATTAGCATTGTCTTTTTGTATGTACGCTTTGTCCAGTTTCGCCGAAGGAGGGTCGTTATCGGCAGGCACAGCTGCCTTCGGCGGCGTCGCCGCTGCCACCGGGCTGACGGCGGCGGGTGGTGCAGGACTTATTTTCTCACCCTTACAAAACTCCTGCAGCCAACGCTCCGAGTTGTAAGACGGACCCTCCCCACCCAGCTCCGCCGGGAGAATGTCCAGAGGCAGAGAGTCGTGCAATGTTGAAAGATTGTTGCCGTGCAGAACGATACGCTCCCGCGTCTTTGCCTTCAGATACGGTTTAATGACTGCGAGAGCAGTTTCCACATACCATGGTTGGCCGATGAAGTGAATGCTTTTAAATCGAACCGGCATGCAGTCCTGTAGGCAATCGATCATCATCTTTAGCACCTTTGCTTGTAAGCTACACGATTGCTTGAATGTAAACTCGGTCCAGTCGACGATAATAACGTATCCGTTAACTTGGTTTTGAAGATCTGCTAGTGTGCGTTCGATGGTGAGTAGCAAAGCTCTGAAGACGGAGATAAGAGGGCAGGCATGCGGGATCCAGTTAGAGGCGAACATGAGAAGAACGCATCGTCCGCGGCGGTCTCGCTGCGCCAATACACCGGGCAATCCATCAGCCAGAGCACGCAGCACACCACCGTCCGCCATCGCCCACAGGTCGGGATGCTCCCGCCGGTGTTGATGGTAGCGCACCAACAGCTCAAAGCTCTCTTGCACGTCATGCTTGCGCGCGTACAGGAACCGCCGCAGGAACTGGTCGTCCTGACATCTGCTTTTGTCGCGAAGTGCGAGGTTAAGGCTGGAATCCACGGCCTCCTTCAGTCCATCGAGAGCGCGCTGTCGGTCGCTGTCTGTAAGCCTTTTCCGGGCGACTTCGCAAAGTCGTTCATTTTGCATTTGGTGCAGTTTCCAGTCGTATTCCGCGTACTCGTTCATGACTGCTTTGGTGTGGTGTGAGTCATGCGTCCTTTCACTAACAAACGTGCGGGTGCGCGCGCGCCGCGTGCTGCTCGGGGCCGACTGCGTAGCGTACGATGTTCAGGCCACACTCCGCCGCCATTGCTGTCCGTTCATTAAACCGTATAATGGCTCGTTTACACTGTCCAAGTGCTCAACCACTGGATCGGTCTAGTACTCAGTGACCGGTCCCCTGTTTGTAGAGGTTGTAAAAGATCGTAAAGATTATTTTTTTGTTATTTTATACCTTTATTTTATTCCAACACTACGAACGAAATCCAACAGTAGAACAAGAAAATGGGTATGCTAGAAATTAAAAGTTCTTCTCACTGAAAAGGACTTGTTCGGGGAATCAGATGGCTGACATAACACTATATAAAATATATTTTTTTATGTTTGTCTTGTAAATTAATTCTGCTGCTCTACTCTTAGAAACTATAAACGAAGTTGCGTATTGTCATTTTGTAATATACTATGGGGCAACTGGGTAGCCGTTCCACAGTCTAGTTGTTGCTGCATGGCATGCCGCCCAGTGTAACTCAAAACGACAATCCGAAATTGCGTTTATCGGTTTTCCGTTTCGTTTTTATAAAGTAGACCTGGCGGATTATTAATTCATCAGAACTTTTAGTTCCTTTACAATCCTATAACATCTTACAATAATTGGCACTGAACTTAACTTACTATGAAGCTGGAGACTGTTTCAAGCTTTAAAAGCTTATGACCTTGAAGATAGCTCCATACGTTTTCAAGTCACATGTCTAGAAACTAGTTATCGTGATCAACACTTTTCAACAAAAAACCGTCAGTGATATTGAATCTTCCATTTTGGATATACACTGCACTCAACCAACTAAAAACATCTGGAAGGAAGGAACAACATAAGGTACAAAAAGGAATGTCTCAACTTTAGAACCTTTTTTGTTGAGATATAGATTAGTAACTAACTCGTTTCACTTACCACATTTCACATCGAAGTTTCCTGCCGTTCAAAGGAAGCATAACTGGCTCGGCTAGAGAGAGCTATAAATAAAAAAAAAACTGAAGGTTGGCAGTATACCGGTCAATTTGGCTGGCTGGTTTCTGCGGTGACGTAGCCGTGTGGAAAAGAGACACAGCTATGCAAATGAAGGAGATAGCTATGCAATTTGTAACAATAATTCTATGAAGCCTTCTAACGTACAAACCGTAAACAGTACAAACAAACTGATGTCCAAAAAACATACTCTTTATCGTCCGCACTTTGTTCACTAGGCAAAACGTGTAACTCGTAATATTTAAAAAGTACCTGTCATAATAATAATACTACTGCTATTTTGTTACTACTACTACTACGATAGTTACTTGTTTTGTAACAACGGTAAAATTGAACAAATAATTAAACATGAAAATTAAAAAAATAATTTCAAATAGAAAGGATGATGATATTAACATAATATAAAAGGTCGCAGGCTATGTATACAGACAGACAGACATATTATTCAGTAAGTTTAATTTAAAATGAAAATCAACTTGACTTCGCAAGCAAATACAATGATATTAGAGGGAAAGTTGTAGGTAACCAACAAAATATAACTAAGCTACCACAACAGTATAACATCAACGACCTTTTCGCTGCTTCTTTGTATGCACTTTGATATGACTCACGTGATCTAACAAAGAACCCACGTTCCCACATTTAGGTTGTTTATTTTTAAATTGTTTTAAAAGAAGGTCAAAATATCACTGTATTTGCATTGTAAATAAAACAGAGTTTCGGGTCATAATTGTACAATTTCTAGTTTGTCTAGATGGACTATTCTGGATATTTAACTTGCTTTCAATATACTATTTAATTATATTCTTTGCGAGATAGATCCCTGATCTAACCTGATTAAAAAATATTTTAGTAGGTACCTAAAAAATTATTGAAGTAAATCACAGTTAAGTACGGTATTTGTTACAAAATTTTAAAAACGCATACAAAAGACTTGAACGCGCTCTTTTGTTACAACATGGTCATTTTAATTTCACCGGAATCAAGGGCGTTGACTTGCGTAAAAAATGTACAGTGTCAGTATATTGTGGTCAACGGCCGCATCCAATGACTAGGCTATGTTGTCTATGTCTACCTGTCGACGTGGTAAAAATAGAACCTCCCTCTGTGTGCATTGACTGATACGCAAAACATTACACACAAAGGAGAATCAGGATAAAACTATGATGGCAAAGGCGATAAGTTATCAATTTCATGTCACTAAGCCCATAAATCATAAAAGTATAGAATAATAAGAATGTTTTTTTTATTCTTTGTACCTGGTAAAGTAATGGTATGCATTATTGAAGATAATTTATACAGCATAAAAACCGAAATAGCATAACGACTGATCCTCTAACACGGTAGATATCCCCTCATATATCTTAGTACCAAGTAGGGTACCTACTTGGTGTTAGAAGTTATTTTAGAAAATTGATAAAACATGTGATTTTTTTCTAAAAACGGCCAGAGTTAATCATGATAACGATTACCATTGATAACAGTGATAAACACTAGTCTAGTAATGATATCTCTTACTAATCAATATCTACAAAACAGATAACCAATCTGGGTATGAGGCAATGTTTAGGGGAATAGTTTGAGTTTTATTCGTCGCATGAGTAAAACTACATTTTGGTCGAAATCCTTTAATCATAGATCATGGAAATAGCAAAGATTTATACCAAAAAGTTATCACATTTTTTACAAGATACGCATTGAAATCGGAGCTATATACGCTACGAGGCCAATATCAACAAACATACAGACTTTAAGCCTTAAACTTATCTATAAGGATATAAAGAGCCCCCTTTTCAGTTGTGGCTAGATGCTTATTAATCTAACACTTGAGAATGACTGAACCGATTTGCTTAATTTTGGTTTTGAAATATTTTTAAAAGTCCAAGTCAAATTCAAAGTCTAAAAGCATTTATTCATAATATACGCAGGGATCATCTTGAAACATCCAAAATCTAGACAAATCTAAGCGATAGTTTCTCGCAACTACGCCTAAAAAAATTAGCAAGAAAGTTACGGCTTGCTTCCTACCGTTTTTTTGTACGATCATTTTACAAAATAATAAAAATGTAAATAAAAAAGCTCCAGAGTGGTGCCTGAATGCAATACAGAAAATATATTAAGGCAATCATACAAGGAAGGTTCAAAGGTGAGAAAATATAAAAAAGACAACTTTTATTGCCGGTAAGAAGTTCACTGAGTCAGCTAGTAAAAAATAATGTATGTTTTAGTAAACCAAAGTAGTTACAATAATCAGTGATAATGACTGATTGTATACTGGAGGATCTAAATTAAACATACAGTAAAGGAAAACAATTAGATTATAAGATAAGATACGATAAGATAATGTTTATTTCCAACAAATATAGCCATAAGTACAAATGGCTTACACACTGACTGGTTTAGAAACTATACCTTCCGTGCTAGCTAAGAATTGTGTTACGGCAAGGTAATGCTTCTCACCCAACATAATAATAATAATAATAACGATTATTGTCCAGAAAAAAAAGGTACAAGCAAAATGTCATCAGGTAACATAAGTAAACTAAAAACATTCCATGGTTTGGAACTCTGAGTTTCGGACAAGAAAATCTGTTTTCCGAACCTTAGCGCCCTAAACTTTTAGCATTTTGAAGTCAGAACTATCATATGCATGAACTGTAACAAGGTCATTGTCAGATAAGGAATATGTACTTACAGAATATAATGACTCAGGTATGTACCAAACATGAAAACCCTAGGTTGGTACATAAAAACTATGTATCATCATCTTCCTGCTCTTATGTGGGGTTGGCCCAACATTATTCTTTCTTCCACTCCTCTCTGTTAGACGTCATACACGACTCCTTTCTTATCCATGTCATCTTTCACACAGTTCATCCAGTTTTTCTTTGGTCCACCCACATATTTACATATTTACATTCATATCCATCATTCTCCTGGTAACATGACTTTCATGCCTCCTCGTGACATGTCCGTACTCGTCAATCTACAGCCACTGGCGCTACTTTCAAGCTTCGTAATAACAATTTTCTAAAATCCATTACCCTAACACAAAACAATAAATGTACCTAGGTACCTAATACCTACCTGATTATCGAACACGATGCCTACACTAAATACACTGCTCTGATGTGTTTTAGTCCTAAATGACCGAAGGTACTTATTAGTTCGTACTATGTACAAATAATCGAATATAATTTTACGGTTTAAAGAACATCGGACGTTTTTCCTTGGAGTATTTGTCTTCATGGTTCATAGATGGCGCTAGATGCCCTCAATAAAGAAAGAAAAAAGAAAGAAAGAAAGAAACACGTTTATTTGACGCACACAAATACATACACGGAACTTAAATACAGAAAACAAAAAACAAAATATTTACCCACTCCACTTACTTACTAAAATAAAACTAAAACAGTTGATAGAAGGGTATTGAAAGGTCAGTAGGTGCAGAGTAGTTCCCATATGCTGAGTGCGCCAAACGGGCCTCGTCTCAGCGAGATGCTGCTGACTAATCTTTTCGTCTATGTTCTAACTGTTTATATTTTCAGTAATTCATTTAAATCTATCTATGTCTTAACCAATTATAAGAATATTTTACCTGGCTGACTGATTGACATATTACAACACACAGCCTAACTAAACCACTGGTCGTAGAGATTTGAAATTTACAGGGTATATTCGGAATTTCAGTAATTTACAGCGGGGTTGAAGTTTTTATGAAGCAAAATTCACACGGACGAAGTGGCGCACGCTTCGCTAGTGAATTTATAGGAAAACTAACTCAAAAAGGAGCCTTGGCTAGTGTATCATTAACATAAAATAATCATAAACCTTATTTTACTTATTCAACCGACATGAACCCAGAGCAACAGTGGGTAATAATTACTATTCCGAAAATCAGAGACTGATGAAACATTTTACCAGGGAGCTAAAAGGTACCTTTAGGAGTTACCTGTAGGCAACTTTCATTACATCTATTATTAATATGACTTAGCATAGTAATAAAACGGCTGCATTAGAGATTATGAATATGCAAAAGGTATGTGAACTGGTGCATATCCATAGCAATGTCTACATGCACAGTTTCAACGAATGAACACCATCTGTTTTCTTTCAGATGCGGGTCACTGCATAGTTGAGTCACTGCATACATACAAATATTTACCTATTAGTAGTACCTACCTAATAGTAAGTAGTAGTAGTAGAACTCTTTGTGTAAGGGCTCGTCCGAGGAAGTACTACCACCGTACCTATATCTGCCGCCAAGCAGCGATGCTCGCATGGCTGTGTTCCGGCTTGAGGAAGCTGGCATATCTCAGGTTGATGGACGCAGAGTCGTGCATCTTACGGCACGTAGGTACCTTACATGACGAGGCAATGCTTTATTATAGGTGATGGTTATCACTTAACATCAGGTGGGTCATATGCTTGTTTTACTAATAAAAACATATAAAATAACAAAACAAAAATTGCTGATGGATTTCCTTTCGGCATTGAGCGTTTTGTAGTTCATTCGGATAAAGGATTTTGCAGTTCCGTCTATCAAGTTTGTGTAACTCATCTTAATTTAATCTTACATAAAAAAATACTAGTAAGTACTTTGATATATACTCATCTTAATTTTTAAATCATGAAACTAGTGTGATTACTCAATTCTGCAATGACTGACGAAACAATGAAATACCCACGTTTACAAACTCACTCATTTGCACAATACAAGCTAATTTTAAGTGCGTGTTATAAGCTTACATAGCCAGTGATCTAGATTAGTCATGGCCTTCTTTATGTTATTGAGATATAACTTGTCACAATAATGATAATATTAGAATCCTGTACCTACTTGTCTTGATTCAGGCTTGAGTATTATTTTATTCTTGAGCATTGTTTGAGTCTAGAGCTCGGAACCCGTACTATATATCAATAAGACTGAAGTATAATAGGTTTCAATAGATTCAATAGGTTTAAGCGGGTTTTCTCATGGTGTGTTTGACAACACCTAGCAATACCCTTATACATTTTCATACATTTTTCCACTATAAAGATATTGAAAAGGAATAGTTCATAACTGCAATTGAATCCGCGACCTTAGTATTTGAAGGCAAGGTTGCTACAACTAGACCACCAGTGCTTTAGAACCTACCAGATAAAAAGACTTACTAATTAAATACAGCATGCAAATATTCATACCTCCCGCGAAATCTAGGAAAGCGTGCTCACTGGACCGAGTTTGCTTTGATACACTGCCAATAATGATTAAATACAAAACCATTAGTAAGTACCGTTATCTACTCGAATCAATGAAAGTTTCCATGATTTTCCCTTTTCTTGCCTGATGAAGCATGAGCACCGAGGAATTCAACGTAGACGAAGACGAAGTTAAGAGAAAATTACCAAATTGTAAAAAACTAGCGAAACGCGCGCGATTTCGTCCGTGTGACGCTATTTTCTTACAAACTTCAGCCCTCCGCTATACACGTTTAGAGGTTGAATTTTGGGATTTCCTACACCTCTACGCGCCAAGACTTGAAAATTTTAAAATTTTAAGTCTCTACGTGTTTCTCTACCAGTGGCTTAGCTTATGCAATGTCTATATTCCAATCAGTCAGACAGTCAGGACAAAGATTATTATAATTGTGTATAAATAGATAGATAAGGATTAAAAATAACATTAGGTACAATTGGCATTAAAAACTCATGCAAGTGGTCAGAGGGTTAATTCTCCGTAACGTAGTATCATCAAATGCAAGTATCGACCGTGTACATCACCAAATGGTATTCTTTGAAATTTACATTTCAAACAGACTCAATTTCCACAATCAAATTCTGAAAGATTTTACATTATCCCAAAAATAATTCTCTCTAGTGGGATTCGAACCTACGACCTTGATACGGGGATGCGCTAACCAACTGCGCTAACTAACTCGAGGGGTTTTTGGGATAATATAAAATCTTTGTGATTTCCTTAATTAAATTAATCAAATTATGGTTTCGATCTAGCTCTATAAAAATTTAAGAATCGGGCCTCTGAATAAACTAGTAAGTTGGAACTAGGTGCTTTTTTACAAAATGCGGCCCCTTTTGTCTAGTAAGCCACTTTTCATAGAAAAGACATCAACGCGCTACACAAACAATGGCTGAAATAATGGTTTTTGTCAAGTAGGTGAGCAACTCTATCTGTAAACGCTTGAATTGCTTTGTATTGTATTCGGAGCAATAAACTTTTTACCTCATTTCCTGTACCTACTCGTATCTTTTCTAAGAAATGAGCTGTAGGTACTCCAAATGTGATCACGTTCTTGTAAATAAAATTGCTTTGAAATTATTAGGTTGGCCGTTTTGAGTGCACAAAAAGTAGCCTCCGCAGCCGTCATGGTTTACCAGGCCGGTTCTAAGATCCTTTCATCTATGCCCCTACTTCGTTCGAATTTGTGAATTATACATATCCAGCGGATAACACAATCTGTGGCTAATATTATGGGTACCAGAAGAGTATTTATATTTATTTAATCTTTCGTGATATCGTGTATCGACGCAGGCAAGAAGAGAACACGAGAGAGCAAACCGATTTTAATAATGACCACCGCTGCTTCCAAAACCGAAAAGCATTCAGCAAAGCATACTATAGATAGTGTTTAGTGTAGCCTTATTTGTCCAGCATGACTTTACAGATTGATACATCTGTGAAGATTGAGCGTATAATAACATGTCCGTTTATCATCATCTACCGCAGCCGCTATAATTTATTGATTTACAGCAGGTCTACTCTTAAAAACGATAAACGAAATTACGTTTATTGTGTATATAATACAAATGTGTATGTTGGGATGTTTAATGAAAGGAAGGGAAGATCATATAAACTTGTTACACGCTTTTGATTCTAAGCTTCTGAGATACGAATAATACATAGCTAAATTTGTACACCACTGTAGGTAACGTGAGCTCCTATGCTCGAGATCTCAGTTCGTGTTGAACTAATCGATTATTCTGTGGCAGAACGAATATTTTCTAACAGGATTGTGTTGTGTGTAGCATAGCCACGTGGTTCGCCAGGGGTCAACATGTTGCCGCAGACACCTGCCCTCGATGACTAATACCTGCCAACACACAAGACAGAATACTGTCGCAAGTTTTTCAAGGATACGGTATTGCTTTGTAACAAAGGACACGTAACTAAGGTTTTTTCGTATATTCTTTTTTACTAAGTAGAAAATGATGCTACACATTTCAACACTGCCTGAGCAACTGCTGAATGCAATAAATCAATAAATAATAAATAATTTTGCAAGTCCCCTTGCAAAATTATTTAAAACCTCGGTGGATTACATTACAACATACAACCATGGTAATACCTAGTGAACCTAATTAAAAAAAAACTCGTGGAAGTCAAAGTCAAAATGTTTCAGGTTAAATTTTCTTGTCCAGTTTGTGTTTGAACTGTTTCTCAGTGAGTGCAGAGTTACAGCTTTAAAAGACCTCATATTTTTATGAGTATTATTATTACTGGGTTTCCGTGTGTCACTGCTGCTAGACACAGGCCACCTCCCATTCCCACCACACATTCCGATCCTGAGCTAGGTTTCTCCAGTCGAACTGAAAACTGTCGACTTAATTCATAATAAAAACTATTCTACCGCCAAGCAGCGTTGCTGTGTTCCGGTTTGAATATGTACTGTGTAAAAATTACTGGCACCTGAGGCTGTATAGCTCAAGTTGATGGACGCAGAGCACTGCATCATAGGACACGTTCCTAACATGCGTGGCTGCGGCAAGTTGTATATAAAAAAACATTTTAAACATGGATTTTACCACCGACCGAGGCACCAGCGGCCTAAATCATTTAACCAGTCAGTTGGTTTCATATATCGTGGAATGTGGTTTGTAATACAATTGATCGTGTCTACTGTCCAGTCAACCACATCACTCGTACGGTACTGATAAGTTCACGTACTAAGTACTACATTAGCCAGCTTAGTCCTATAAGCTATTTCCGAAATCTGCCGCCATCGTCCTTCCTTATCACGTTTAACTATTTGTATAAGTAGGTAAGTTATCACTGACAACGCGCCTGCTAGCAGTTTCCTATGATTTAGACTTAAAGGTGTTATTCCCTTGAGTTTCAAGCTCAGCTTTATTACTTTAGAAAAAGTTTAATAAGAAATTGATCACGACGAGACGGGCGCGGGTTCATCGGTCGACGATAAAATTGTAGACTTTTTTATAGTTCGATACTTTGATTTGCTTTTATCGTCTCTTACCTTAATAATAAACTCGGCGTAACCTCGAAATAGTTACATCCTGTTTTGTCTGTTTCGATCTAACTTGAAACGTCCTGTCAATGCAACAGACAAGACTCGGTGTAAATATGATTTCAACGATCATTACCAGGGTTAGGCTATTACTAACAAACCTCATTGATAGAAAGTTTTAAATAAGATTGAAATAGACATAACACGGTGTAACTATTTCAATGTTACGTTGGATTAATTAGTAACAAGGCAAGTGTTGCTTAATTCTCTGTTAGCTCGGGTGAATAGGTTGCTGTTCAGCTTGAGTTTTGTATTTGTAGCAAGCTGAGACTGAGACAGGTTTATCTCCAACATAGTTCTTAGTGAAGGGCTCGTCCGCAAAAGCACTACCAGCATGCCTATTTCTGCAGCTTGCTGTGTTCCTGTTTGAAGGATGTGGGTACCGGTAAAATTACAGGCACATGTAGATTAACACCAGCACACAGGTGTTAATCTTCATGTGCCTGTCATTTTGATGGACGCAGAGTAGTGAGTCATAGAGCACGTTCCTGACGAATATGACCAACGAGCTTTTGTGAAGGCTTTGATATAGGTGATGGTAACCTCTTAACATCAGGTGGGATATTTGCTTGTTTCATCAGCAAGTCATATAAAATGTAAGATCGTGGTTAGTCATCCATCAAATCATGAATATTACAGAAGCGCTATTATTACAAAAAAATATCTGCATAGCATACTGGTACAGTCAGCTGTACTAAAATGTATACAATTCGTAACTTTCAAAACGGTATCAAAACCTTTGCAGTAAACTCATAAACAGTAAAAACTCAAAAATCATGAAACTAGCTGATTAGTTGACTTATTTTTTGAGTTTTTGCTTTGTAAATATTAATTATAACGCTGTAAAACCGTTCTGTAAGCTACGAATTGTATCCATTCTAGTGCAGCTGACTGTACATATGCAGCTACCAACACTTGCATAATACATTCTAATGGTACCTACATACATGAATTATGTATGTATTCAAAATCACTTATCTACATTACCTACATCCTCGCGAACTTCCATTTAAATAATATTATTATGCCGGTACTTATACGTTACTACCTACTCCGTTGTTTAAACTAATGCACCGAACACACCTGCGGTCGGCGATCACAATTAAAAAAAAAAACAAAAAAAAAGTATATAAGTATTCTATCAGTCATCTGGTTCCCATAGTACAAGCTATGCTTAGTTTGGTGCTAGATGATGTTGTGTTAAAATGTCCACAAATAATTTTATTATTTATTATTCTACGTTCCGCGTTCACAGTAATCTGTGCCAGTCACTGGCATAAAATTCTACATAGACAATAGCAACTTGACTCTATACTTGATTGCAGAACGCAGACCGCCTAGCCTAGTGTTCGACGCCTAAAATCGGAAAACACACTATCATGCGACCTCGTTTCAATCATGTAACGATGAACTTGCCAATATAATAAACCATTGTAATAACCGCTCAACGAAATTGGAAAAATCCATCAGGTTGAGCGCTTTTCAGCAGTCTGCTCGTTTTGTACGTGAGCACAGGAAGTGCACTAATTAGTATTATAACACGTAATCAAGTACCTAAGTAATAAACTGGGTGAATGGCCAAGGCTCTTTGTCGTAGGTATTGTGATGTAAAAATTGCGAAAACAGCATAATTTTGCTTTGGTACTTACAACTTCCAAAGATTACTACTACACTACATCCAACTCTTAGTAAAATTAGAGTAAATAAAATCAGCGTGGAAATACATTTCTAATAATCTAAAAAAATATGAGTAGGTACTATTATAATTGCTGTGCAATCATAAAATTGTTCTTAGTAGGTAGTGAAGTATACCTACATGACTGTATCTAACCAACCATACCTGACGAACATTCCGATTCGATTAAATTGTAAGAAAACCAAATAGAAAACTCGGTATTTTAAAAACGTCGAACATTTTCATAGTTAACAGAGTATGTCAATAATTGTTCGCTGTGCAAAAAGTACTGCGTGGCTGACGCTACTGTAGCGTCCACTTCCATCCGCATTGCTATCGGCAATTGGTTTTTACTGTGGAGGGAGGGGCCTAAATAGCGTATATTTTTTTTATAAGTAGTCTAAAAACAAATGAAGACCACAACTACATTACAGCGGACTGAAAAGGTTTGTATCGCTTCATAAAGTATAGTTGCTGCATTGCGTAGGTACAGTCAGCTGCACTAGAATGTACACAATTTTTAACTTTCACAACGGTATTACAGCAAAACAATGAACTCTTACACATCAAAAACTAAAAAGTCATGAGATTAGTTGATGACTTCACTTATTTTATGAATAATTGTCTCATAAATATTTTTAACACCGCTGTGAAACCATTTTGCAAGTTACAAATTGTATAAGTACATTCTAGTGCAGCTGACTGTACCTAATGCAATCATTAGGTTAGGTAGGTTCATTTGGTTGTGCTGTATTCCATAGAGCCGCGGCTGTACCTCTACTGATGAAACATTTTGAGATGACCGATGTGGCGCGACGGGCGAATGTCCGCCTGCGACACAGGAGGTAGCGGGTTCGATTCCTGCCTTAGGATAAATGTTTGTACGATCTGCAAATGTTTATTCCGGGTGTTGCGGGTAATTCGTATGTATAATAAAAAATATCTATGTAGGTATGTAATGCAGGTATTGTATTAGGTATATCAGTCATCTAGTACCCATAACACAAGCTCTGCTTAACTTGGGGCTAGATGATGCTGTGTGGATTGTCCAGCAGCATTATTATTATTTTATCTAACCACCTTTCTGACTTCTAAAAAGCCTAGCCTGGCGCCTGATGAGTTCTTACATATTGCTTTTTCTAAGTCCTTGGAACACACCCAGTATTGTGTTCGTTTATTGACGCTACGTTTACGCATTTGGTAAGTTGTAGCAATTTCAGCAGTGCCTAGGTCGTAGGTAGGTAGGTAAGGTAGTCGGTAGGTAAGTTAGGTAGGTACCTATGCCGGCATAAGTAAGTAGGTTCTATTCTATCGAAAGCATCGAACGGTGCTTGTACTGGTGTTGCTCGGAGACGGCCGCGGTGGGGCGCTGCGGCAGCGTGTGGCAACCCACCGTGAACATTGACCAAGCACTTTTGCTTGCCACCAGGCCAGCCACTGCGCTGCGCTCCGACAGCTTGCCGCAACATTCTTAGCGTAAAAGTTACCGCGAATGGTTTACTCTATGTAATTTGCGTTTTAGAGTTGATACTTGATTTTTTCCTTCGTTTACTAATTCATATAAGTAATAGTGCGAAAAGTGCGAATGACTTTTTACTAAGTACTTATACCTACGAATGTGTTTACGATGTGCTTTGCTGATGTTTCAACGATGTTTTCATTAAACTCGATGGTTGGAAAAATCGTGCAAAATACAATTAGTGAGTATACCTACCTACTTAAGTACCTACCTAATTGTAAAAACTGACGCTCATGACTATTATTCGGCCCGCAATAGAATAAGTAGGTAGGTAGCTGCTTAGTAGTACTTATACTTACTAGGTAGGTAGTGTAGGTACGCAGTCATACGTAGAGGTAGGTACCTACCTACCTGCATACTAAGTAAGTACCTACCTACCTAGGTAGGTAGGTACCATGATTTACATCTGTCATAGAAAATAATGCCTAGTTTTGGCTTAGTAGTACCGAAGTACCTACCTAGATAGGTAGGTACCTACTAGGTATTATATTTGTTCTATTAGTTTATTCACGTGTAGCTCTATTAGGTAGGTACCTACCTAGTGCCGTAGATGAGGTAATTAAAATTGTCTGGAATATTAAGTTACGTATCTACCTTCCACCTAGTAAGTAGTACCTAAGTTAGCCTATTTAGTAAGCCCTTACCTTCAAAAAAAGATTTCATTCAGCTACCTTGCTTGGGTACCTACTTCTTAATAACAGAGCTCGAAAACCTTGAATTGAATTAGCGCCAGACACGTCAAATCCGTCGATTGGTTAAAACTACCGAAACCGAAGTCAAAGCGTAACTTAGCCGCCGAACGAAGCCTTTTATTAGCACGCACAGCGCCTTACTTAGGTACCTACATAACGTAGGTATTTATTTATATTCTGTCCTACCACCAGCGACAGAATTAATTTTTGTATTATAGGTACGTACTGCTTAATACCTGTAACAGCTGTGTTGATCCCGGCTTAGAATAGAACCCTGCATTACCTTCCATTTATGGTTTTTAAAAATGATATTAGTCGGCTGTGTAGATTTCATAAACGGGTACCTAGCTCTCATTTCTACCTTAGAAAAGAATAGGTAGTCTCTCCACGTACGTTTAATTTTTTTTTTCAATATGAAATTGTATTTAGTTTGTTGTAACCCGGCAAAAAATGGTAGGTACAACCCACCTTGATTTCAGGAATTATTTATTTATTTTATCACTGTTAACGTGACGCTAACATTTCTATAATAAATAATGCTGGACAATCCACACGGCATCATCTAGTCCCAAGCTAAGCAGAGCTTGTGTGATTGATATACTCAATGCAATACTATATTACATACATACATATTTTTTATTATACATAGAAAATACCCAGAACACCCGGAATAAATATTTGCAGATCGTACAAACATTTATCCCAAGGCGGGAATCGAACCCGCAACCCCTGCGTCGCAGGCGGACATTCGCCCGCCGCGCCACATCGGTCGTCGGTCGTTCTAATGGCTTTGACAGTCTATAAAAAAGTACTCTGTGGGCTTTGACAAAGACAAATAAAAAGAAACAAAAGAACGAACTGGGTTGCCTTATTATTTTTGATACCAGTAGAATAAAACAAATACAAGCCATGCTTAGCATACATTTAAAAATAATAGGATATAATTGCAATACCTACCTACACTAACAACAAAATAGAATAGTACAATTTTTCTCTTTATTTGCATCTAAACGAAGCATAAGCTTTTGTGCGCCCAATCAGAGCAATGATCATCAATTCCCAGGTCGTGTATTCTATGGCTGTACAATAACCGGACTTTCATATTTTGTTGACTAAACTGGTGTGGTGGTAACTTTTCTACCTACCTACCTAAAGTACAACAGATTGTAGAAAATAAATAATAAAGAAAGGTACATTAACTACTGTAACTAATACACTACGTACGACTAAATAAAACTATCTACAAATCAAAGTATTTTACTAACTTCTCGTCTGTTATGTTTTGACAATAGAATTTTGATTTTAAAACAGCTGTTGTTATTTTTTCAGCAGACCGCGCTAATGCAAACAATTGAAAAAAATGAGCAGGAACTACAGTAGAAGGATTGCTGAATTCCACGATGATCATTGCTGCGCGGCAAGTGTCACGGGAAATTTCCGGCGCAGCTCCTCACTGCGGCTGCGTGGGGAGAAAATGGTGCAGCGCTCGCCACTTTCCACCAGAAAATTAATTCCCATAATCACGGAAAATAACCACCAAAAACAACGCAGCGATGTGCCGCGTCTTCTGGAGCCCGGCCATCGTCAGCGGAGCCACGTAAGTGTTCTTTTACTTGACCCTAGCATTATTTATTAAGTACGTGAATTTCCATGGCTACTAGTATGAAAATTTTGCCAACACACCTGCCAAGGATGAATAGGTACCTACCAAGTACCAGCCAATAATGTTAAGGTGTTCTGTTATTACCTCTTAAAGTTTTTGCAGTATCAGTAGTATATTATGTAGAACAATTACTTACCTTCCAAACCATTATTTGTCCTGACTGACTTACATACCTACAAAAAGACAATGCACAGTCTTAAACTGCTGATCATAATGACCTGTAATTTTATTTTATTTTAAGTAGCAGTGATGATTGAAGTTTGTATGAAAATAGCTTAATTAGTTTCTAATATGGTAGGAATAATGTAATAGGTACCTACTTCATTCTTTGTTTAGACATCCAGGTAATAGCAACCTACTTTTGTTTTCAGTCATTCAATAATGCTTCACAAAAACCAAAAAAATCATGCCTAAAAATAAGTGAAGCATGTGGAGACAGGAAACTGAGCATGACTGATTCAGCCAACACACCACCTGGCTCTCCAGAGGACTTGCCTGATGATGAATCACTTCATAGTTATGGGAGTGCAGCCACAGCAGCATCCATCGATGTTGGCTATGCTCCTTTCAATGGCACCACCTTCAGTGGCAAGTCCATGCGCTATGTGCTGCACTGCTCGTCACATGCCGGTCTCGCTGGGGATGAATACCTCACTCCCACCCAAAGAGCCCAAAAACAGATACGCCGTCTCAAAAATCTCCTCAGCCATGCTAAAAAAGACTTGGAAAAGAAAGATAGTGAAATATTCCATCTTACCAAAGAAGTAGTTGAACTAAGGCTATTCAAAGCATCAGTTTGTTCGCCTGATGAAAAATCAAACTCAAGTGAAATTGTAACAATCAGAGAAAATGCTGAAGAAACATCCATACAAGAGACTCCAAGACTTGAAAAGAGCTGCAGATCTTATGATGTTACTGACAGTCCTCATTTCAAAGATCAGACTCCAACTAGATGTCGCAATGAAATGCAAGGTTCCTTTACTGATTCTGGACACTTTGATGATCTCACAAACTCATCATTGCACTCTAAGGAGTCTGTTAATTTATCAACACATGAGGCTAGTTGTATGACTGAGTCAGGTGACTCTGATGAGGAACGACGTAGTTTAATAGCATATTATGAAAAGAAAATTGAAGACATAATGAGAGGTCATATTGGTGAGACACAGGAACTAAAAAAGGCTCACAACGACAAGGTAGAAGATTTATTGATAAAGTTAGCTGATGTGAACACTCGCTATTGCGAGTTGCTGCCAAACTATGAGCAAGCCAAGGAAAGAATTCACTCCCTTGAAAAGCAATTGGAAGAGGCCAGCAAGCAGCTGCAAGATGAGGAAAGCAAGCACAAGTCTATTTACTTGCAAATGTACAACAAGGGAGTTGAAGCTGCTAAATTCCAAAGTGATAAGGTAAACAAAACAGCATCATTCAGTTATAAAAGTTTGGATCTAGGCTGTTCCATTTTGATAAGTATATTCAGTAGTGTTTTGTTTTTGCTGTTCAAATCTTACTCATAGAAACTATTCTCTTAAATATTTATCCTTCATGTAATTATAAGATTATAAGAACTTGTAGGCAATTTGTCATATTTTCTGGCCCAGCTTTGACATAGCCTGTCTATGCTTTCAGGTAGAGGAGGCAAGCACATCAGCGGGGCCTGTAAGCCGGGTGTCTGTGGAAGAACTGCTGGAGCAACTGCAGATAACTCAGACAGAGCTCGAGAAAGTCCGAGTAAGTTGCTATAGTTTCATGCATTTTGTGATTTCACTGTTTCGCAATATAACAGATCTCATAAAATTCTTCATATCAGCATAATGTTATGTCTAATCATCATTACCCAACAGATATCAGTAATATTGCTTGTCATGTAAAAGATTCTTGTGCAATAGCAGGTAAAGATATATATTTTGTTCTGATTTTTTCTACTGATTTCATTCTTTGTCTTCAACTTTTTCTTTCCGAGTAGAAGCTGTACACATTAACCAACATTGCAAAAGACATTAACAAATATTGCATTGCACATCTTTCAATGCTAATCAAATCTCTGTTTAATTTAAAAAAACTTATTTTTTAATGTGACTTAATTTTGTCAGAAAATACTAATTGAGGAACATAAATCAACATAAAAAATATAATACATTTATGCAGTGCAAAATTATCTAAAAAAAATATTGATATGAATCTTAAATCATTTATGACACTTTCATAAATAACAAAACTTATCAAAAAGACTTGTCTGTGTGACTTGTAAAATAATAATTGGCTCACTAAACAGTAGGTATAATCATATCATACTGTCATTAGCCTCATAATCCAATTCTATTGAAACCTCTCATAATCATAACATGTTACCTACCTACTTAGATTGTTTATTCTTTTGTGTGTATCAAGATTTTGACTATCATTGTTGTGCGATTTTGTTATCATCAGATTGAATTAACCCCACCGCATTGTACGCCCATGGTGTAGAGTGTGCATGTAGTGGCAATTAACATGCTCGCTTTAACGTCTAGTCCATTACAGGACACGGCATTCACAGAGGACCGAACCGCAAAGTCACAAGTACTGCTAAGCGCAAAGGAGGCTGTTTCTTTATGGGTCCTAGGAGCTCGAAAGGTTGGAAGTTGGACTTTATACCGGACAACAGCGTTCACTTTTACACTCTTTTTGTACCATTTTTACTATTATTTTTTATATCACCATGCTTCCCACAGGCTCCGTCTAGCTAATTTGTCAATGGTTTTTTTACGATTTTATTTAAGTTTCTACGCTAGATACAATCTAAGGTAAAATTTTCTATGAGAAATGCTGGTCATTAGGTACGACTGGAGTATTTTAATGTGCCTGTTTGGCGGTCTTAAAATGTGAATAATTTGCTCCTAGGAAAATACTAGGTTGTGTTAGCATAAATAATACTAACATATTTTATACTAATTAGAGGTTTGGGCATTTCTTACTTTAAGGGTTTTGGCTTACTACAGTGTTTCTATTAAAGGCGATTTACTACTAAGCTTGGTATATTTTGCATGCGTATTTTGAAACAGCCTCTTTTGGTTTTTGGGTAAATAACATTGTATAAGTAGCTTGGTACTTAATTAAGTTTGTTTGTAGCTCTAGAAATAATTGGTTTCCATTTTATTTTGAGAAACAATATACTTAACTGTATGCTGGATTTTTTTTTTTTACTTTTATATACATTGCTGGATACTTTTCACCTTGTCATTCAGACCTTAAAGAAAGTAAATACACACATAAAATGTACCTCTGAAGAGTACAGACGCGTTTTGTAGTTATTCTATTTGTTATACTTTTTCAACATTTTAATTAAAATATTAAAAGTAGGATGATATAATATAACACCTATACGTGTTTTTATACAACTTGCTGATGGAACAAACAGATGATAACCTGATGTTAAGCGGTAACCATCACCTATGACAAAGAATTACCTCGCAGGTCATATTTGTTAAGAACGTGCTACGATGTACTGCCGTTATTTCAGTGTAGATATAATAACAATAATAATTAAATACTGACATACATTTGACACAATACCATCATCAAGCTCTAAATTAAGCAAAGCTTGTGCTATGGGAACATGATAACTGATAGAAAACTTGAGTATTATTTATGTAATCACAAACATAAAATACAACATAGTAAAACCCAGACACAGAACAAACATTTGTTTTCTTGGTGGGGATCGAACCCACCACTTATAGCGCAGAAGGCAGAGCTATTACCAACTCAGCTGTAAGAGCCAGTCAATTCTGATTATTTATCGAACTAGCTAACATTACACTGTAAGTATGTTCCTACTAATAATAAAATAACTATTTTTTTTTTCATTGTTATGCATAGATTTTTTTAGTTTATTTATTTTAATAGATATAACTTAGCAATCATTGTAGGCACGAATATATATATAATTAGTAGTTTTCCAGTATATCTGAATGTTATTTCCTTGCATGCAGAATTCGATCTAACATCATAAAAAATCGTATTTAATGTTTTCCAGGCAATGTACCGTCGCATTGTCGAGTCGCAGAAGGGGAGCAAGATCAACATTGATCCTGAAGTGACGCTGCAGTTCCTCAAATCAGCCATCTACTACTTCCTCACAGATCCCGAGAACCACCAGGGACACCTCAGCGCTATCGAGAACATACTCGGATTCACAGAAGCTGAGAAAAACAATATACGAAAAGCCAGAGCGACCTAAAGACTGCTGTGATCGTGTGATATGCTAAGTAGTTAATATGTTACTATTTAGATAGATAATAATTTTTGCGCAGGCTGTTCAGACGGCGCCCAGTAGAATAGATAAGTAGGTATAATAAGTTTTAATTATATTGTGTGCACTTTTTAGTAAGCTAGATGCATCTACTTAGCATAATAATGCACTAAATAAGTTTACTTTTTGTGGTGATTTTTCACTTTATTTTGAGATAAAGTTATATCGAATTTGCAAAGTTACTAATTGTGATTTTTATTAGTTTTTTAAGCGCCAAAGAATCAAGTTTCCTTTCATTACGTGCAATTTTTTAATTAAGTTATAAAAATAGGTACTACTTATCTTGTAGATTTATTTGTTACATCTTTTATATTTTTATCTTTGGTTTTGTTTTTTTATTTTGTTTTTGTTATGTATTTTGCATGCAGCATTTTATGTCTTTATTTTATAAGTTACTGTAAGAATTGATTTAGATGACGTTATTTTATACAAATATTGAATAGTATACATACGTCATGTCCAAAACAAGATTTTACGCATAAATTAAACTTGAACTATTTTGAAGATTAATTTTAATCAGGACATTAAATAAAACGGTCACAATTACTCGATTGCAAAGGAGTAAGATTGATAAGTGCACAAAACTCCGCCTGCTTTTGAAAACAACTATTAAAGTTTATCTTCAAAGTATTTTCAATCAAGACTTGTTGTTTATGACTTGTATTATTTTGAGATAACATCTTGCCTCTAGTTGCATCTGTGATTTAAAATACCTTTGGACGACTACATCTTATAGGAAAAAAATGGTAGATCTAAGTTGTTTTGGTTGTAAGAACAGTTGGCTTAGCTGTTCATTTTACTATAGAATATCACCTATCACATCGAATTAATCCCTTTTCAACTTGAAATTAGTTTGAACATGATTTTCAGAATGGATTAATGGCAGCTTTTTCAGTAAATGTATTGTTCTGTTCTTTTTTAGTTTCAAGTTGATAAGTTTTCAAGTTCATCGGTAAAATGAATTCAGTAGGCTATTTTAATGTTTAAACAAATCTTTTGCATAATATTATCTTGCCTTTGGTTGTTATTTAGTACCTACCTACCACTTGGTAACGTTACGTTGCTATTATTTAAAATGTTCATAGTTTGCAACAGAAATGCACACACAATTCGTGAGCGCATAATTATGTGTGTCACAACACAATTGTCTAACAATTCATATGTATTGTGTTGACTATCGTCAAAAAATTATATGAACTGCGTGCGATTATACAAAGTGAATAAAATTAAGACAGCGATATTTTAGCACTTCGTCCATTAAATCTTATATCTAGCGAATAGGCAATAGGTATTCTAGATTTTATGTACGAATAATGCAGTTACGATAAATGACTTCACTGAGGAAATATACCTAGATAACCATTTTGACATGATTTGCCTGCCAGTTTTCTCTCATTACATGGATATTGATTATTTAAACAGCTCTTTCATTTTTTCTTATCCCACCATACCTACTGCGTCGTCACTAATTGACATTGCATCCAGGCTCTTAGGCGTCTGGCCACAAGGTTCAGAGGTCAATAATTCTCATCTACTGTGTATACATACATACACAGTACACACATAGTAGAGGAGGAACACAACATACGTGATGCGAAATTGAATTCACTTGACTTGGTATTAGGAGCATACGATCAACTGGGAAAAAGTATGTCGACCTTTAGCGGCCTGAAGCAGTTCACCGACACAGACAGTACCTACCTACTTACGCAGCAGTCTATGCACCGTGCACATAAACTCATAACTTGCTTAGGGCTTAAAGTTTTGTGATATAGAGATGGAAGGTTTGATAATGCCATCTTACAAAATCTCTTATGAATCACCTAAGAATTTTAGATTACTGTTTGTAAGGTACTCGTAAAGTTCCTTCTTTGCATCGTTTTGTTATAATTTAGTACAGACGGATGTGGTTAGCCAGGACAATAATATGCAATAAGGAGATAAGACATTCATCAGCAGAACGAAACTGGATATTTTCCTAGATGACGAACCATAAAATGTCTTACTTGCAAAAGAAATAAAAAGAAATCCTTAATAGAAAGAAATTAAATATTTGTTTGTGTTTTTTATTTTGTAAAATGTTATTTAAAACCATAGTTATAAAATATCAAAATTTAAAGCTAGCAGAGATTTCAATAACGTACAAGTAGCAAAGTCTTATTTTGTAAATCCTAAATCTAAATGTTTTAATTACATTAAAATATGTAAGTATAGAAATGTTTTTCATCAAGCTGCAACATTATAGGTACATTGTTTTGACTTCATGGAAGCACTTGTAGCAAAAATACATTACAAAATTCAGATTTGCAGAAAAATTACTGCTAACCACTGGTTTCAACATTAAATATATCACAACCACATATTGTACACTTGATTTCTTTATGATTGCATCCAGATTACGCAACAGCTTAAAAATGCATTTTTACTTACAGAATAATGATTTCATATTTTGCACTGTTTTTGCAATAAACATATCACAAAAAGATATAAAAATACTTAGTACAAAATAAACTAGTAATATCAGTCGATTTAGATCAAATATTATCCATATTTATGGCACGGTTATTATTGAGGTTATGGTTATCACACAAATGCATAATAAATTGTCATGGACTGTTCGCGAAAAAAGGTTTCATTCAGTCTTTTTATCCTATTCAATACCAAAACAAAACTACAAAAAATCAGCAGCTCCGATCCTCCTACCGGGATCATGAGCGAGTTTCTTATTGAGACGGCGTTCTTTGGATTTCTTGATTTACTTAACTTAGCCTATAAGGTGCAAATTCACGTTTGATATGTTAAAAATTCAATCGAAGCTAAATTTCACTTCCTCCCGCGAGGGGTCGTTGTTTGCTGCGACTGCCTGTAGCCAATAGCGACTGATCTGGCTCTCGATGGAAGGCGTGCTTTCTTTTCGAGCGCTGGCGCGGGCCTTTCGCTTAGCTTTGCTATGTTTGGTACGGCGACGCCCGACTTTTGTTTTCATTTCGGCGATTTTGACGGAGAGTTGACTGTCGAGGGAATTCCGGCGGGACTCTACGGACACGTGGCGAAGGCTGATGCTGATCTGGGAGTCTTGCGAGTTGCGTCGGTCTGGAGTGGAGCTCAGCGAATGGTGCGTGTGAGCTGGGAGTACGAGGGCGTCGCGACGACGCACGAAGCGCGGGAGATTCGCCGCCCACGATGACGACAACTCACCACTGGAATTAAAAATCATTATTAAAATGGGGTGGATGACATTGTTGCCGCGTATCGCAAAACCTGAATGCAAAGGGCATGATATTCAACCACACAGCATTCTACGCATCTGTGCTTTCAAGATTTTGACGGTACATTGCATTCCTATTGCGATGCACTAAAAAAATAATTCCCGAAATTGAATGTCTAAAGCGTAGGGCAACCGCAGGTTGAAAGAAAAAGCGATCGTCCAAATCTTGCGTAAATCGGATGGTTGACTCAATAACGCCGTAAAAACTAGAATGATTTGGATAAAACTTATAATACTAATTCGCGACCCTGAATAGTAGTATACATCATTATAGCCACGCGAGCAAAGCGGCTTGTGAAAGTTCATAAAAAAGTTTTGTAATTTATCACCTTTCGTGCTTAGCGTCCTCCGGATAATCAATAGGCGATGTGTGATCGATGCAGAGTCCCACAGGGTCCTGCCTGGAGCCTCCCAGGGATATGGAGAGTCGGCCGCGCGCCGCGAACTCGCCTCGCCGCCGGTACGCGCGCGCTATCAACTCGTGCTTACGCGCGCGACGTGTTACTTCAGCCTCGACGGAGCACCCACACTTCCTAACAAAAAAGAAAGTTAGTCTCAAATATCATTAATGTATATAAAATTTTGATTAATTTAAAAACTAATGTATATACTTACTTACATTTAAGTTTTTTCATTATTCTAAACTATCATAATCAACACCGCTACAGCTATCCCAACACTGAAACTTACATATTTCAGTTTTACCTAGTTTTGGTCTAGCTAGATTTACCAACTTTTTAAGACATTTTAAAGTGTTCCTTTTTTATGTTTTCTATTTATGTTAATGGTGAAGGAAAACATCGTATGGAAACCAGTTAGTATTCTAGCAGCAGTGATGGGCTTGCAACCTGTCACGTATAGAATACTAACTACTGCAGAATGTGGGTATGTACCAAATGTTATATTTGGAAATTTTTCTGACTACCCCAAAGATATACTCAAGGAATCTCGAGTAGTATTGAGTACTAAGAGATCGGAGATATCTACCGTGCCTGGGTAATAAAGGTGTGGGGGTATTTATTCTTCTTCGTGATTTCTTGTTGTTTATTGAAAAAGTGTACTTTGACTAAGCTATGAGGCCGGTCAAAATATGCATTACCTTGCTGTGTATCGGCGCCATGCAGAGGCAGCGGACGGCGTCCAGGTCCAGGAGGCCATGAGAGCGCCAGCCGCGAAGCAGCACAGCAGCCGCAGCTGAAGCACCGACACGGAAGGCCGCGCGCCGCTTGAACACTCCACCGCACTATCACGCAACGCTTCTAACCGACATCTGTAATATACATATTTGTGGACATTTTTACACCACATCACCTAGCCCCAAACTAAGCATAGCTTGTATTAGCCAAATGACTAATAGAATACTTTAATACGTTTTTTTTTGTAAATACATGCTGAGGATATAATTTATTCTTTACCCAAATGTTTGTCCTTGAAGAGGATCGAACCCACAACCTACAGCACAAAAAGTAGAGGTACTAACTGAGCTGTGAGACAAGTCAAGTCAGTTAGTCCTCTTATAATTAAATCGCATCGTATCAAGGCGGTATGAAACGACCAAAGAAAATAGTACAATGCGCCTTAATCATCTTATCCACAGAAAACACATGACCAATGGAGAACACTTGGAGAACACTCTGAAACACTTGGAGAGACGACTAAGTCGCGGTTTCTTAGCGAGGTTTACTCTCATCTTTGGAGGTTTTAAACTAAGTCATATATGATTTATAATCCTAACTCAACTGAACCGATTTTGATAAAAAATCAGCAAATTCGAATATTATGTTTACTAGTCTAAGCTGATCTAGGTTGATAATAATCGCGTGTACATTATCAATTGCTCGTCATTATTAGTTCCAGCACGTAACATTGCGAGACAAATCACAATCTAAACATTTTTTTTTATATCGTTGACATCAGATACTTTTATCAGTAATATCCTATTGTTTATTATATTACTTCTATAAAATTCACGGGCCTATTAACTGCTAGCTAGACAATGCTGGATCACAAACAATCGGTCAATAATGGGTTCGTATTTGTATGATTAGTCAAATTTGGTAAGCCCAAACGTGAGAGTTTGTTGCGTTTGTCTGTAAAAACATCGAATAATGCAGTTCGATTTATATTGACTAGTTTTCATTTATAAGGTACCTGGAAGACATTGCTTTCAACAATCAGCGATAAGACTGTTTATTGTATTTACTTACTAGTGCGGTTCGGAACGTGATTTCGCTTGGGTGGAACCGAGATAAAAAGTATCCTGCCTACATTATGTTTTTACACTTAAGTTTTATTTAGTTTATGTTATAGGCGGCCCATCCTAGCCGTCGCGATTTTATTAAGTCATCAACAGTCGAATGCCTGTTCAGATTACTAACTGCTGCAAAACCTAAATTGTCAAGAAAAAATCTTTAGAGAAAAAGAGAAAAGTAAAGATAAGACTCATTAAATCTTCTACTGAAGTACTGAACGGATTTTACTTAAGTTTTCACTTAAATTCAGATTAATTTCAGAAGATTTTAGTGTATTTCATTTCATCATCAGGCTAAATAATTCCACTGCCGGGCGTGGACCTCCGTCTTGCTTGAGAGCAACAGAATTACATCATCTGTGAAAATTTCAACTCTCTATCACGGTTCATCAAATACAGCCTGGTGACAATACGGACAGACAGACAGACAGCGGAGTCTTAGTAATAGGGTCCCGTTTTACCCTTTAGGTACGGAACCCTAAAAAATGGCACGTTGTTACTTAAAGGTTCGCCATCCCTGTCCTAGTGCGACCACTTACTCTTACAACATCTATGGGAGGTAATAGTGTTCCTATTAGTATTATTAGTATTAGTATTATTATTATTATTATTATTATTATTATTAGTATTCCTATTCCTGTGTGGACTGTCTAGCATTATTTATTTATTTATTTATTTATTCCAAGCTGGAACCACTACAGTAAGTCATCGAGAGATTAACACATGAACCCGGTGAAATCTATCTACTGTTAGTTTATTTGGTTTTATAGTGCTTACCTGCACTTAAGGAAATCACAAAGATTAGCGATAGCACCGTATTAGAAACATCCCAAATCTTAATTTCGTCGAAGCATTTGAATCCTCGGTGGCGAAGTTGGTATCGCATCCCGTATCAAGGGGAAGGTCGTGGGTTCAAATCCTACTCGAGGAAAATAATTTTTGGGATAATATAAAAATCTATCTACTGTATTGCTTCTATAAACCAACTTACATAATATTCTTTTTAAAAGCATCCTTCCACAGATCATAGTTCCTAAACTCATAGATGTGGCATGCGCAAGTGACGCAAGTGAACACGGCTACAAGAGCAGCGGTAATGGAACACCGCGTGATGGTCTGACGAATCTTGTTCGAAGCGCGGGGAGATATGACATCCTTGCTCGATACCCGGACAGCGATCAGAGAGAATACACCTGCGGAAATAAAGAGTTTACACTCGAAACTGACTTTTGTACAATGAACATGGTCAATGACAATTAGACAAGGTTAATTATAAATACAATCGTTAATTTGATAAAAAATTGCCAGAAGTGAGAAAATTACGCCTTAAGTTGATGGACCCAAGGATGAGCATCGTAAGCCATGTTCCAAACGTGCGTGATCTACGAGGCATTACTTTGCGGGTCATATTATGTTACCACTTAACATCAGGTGAGCTATTTGCTTATAGCAATAAATATTAACTGATTGAGATGGAACACGATGCTAATGTCTATAATCCGTATCCTGTCGAATTTACGAGTGGCATCGTTTTCTTGCACAGTAGTTGCAATTCAATGTACAACTCACCCCGTAACAAAAAATACCCGCCAAGCACTTGCACAACCGCCAACGGTGCCAGTAGTAAAGCGGCTCGCATCGGATGGTTGAGGTAGCCCACGAAGCAGATACCAGTGACGCTGCTGCCATCCACTTCTCCGAACGCCATTGTAGCAATGGTAAGAACGAGAGGGAGAGACCATGCGACTAGGTGGAAGTACGCAGCTTTCTTGTCTATACGGTCTTGTATTTTACCTGTGGACATTTTGTTTTTTTATATAAGACTTGCTTGGTAACCATCACCTATAACAGAGTATGAAGGCCTTACAAAGCCTCAAGTCTGAAATTTTTAGGGGTAAATGGTTAGCGTCGCGCACACGGTTAATGTGTGCCTTCTGCGCTGTAAGTTGTGGGGTCGATCCCCACCAAGGACAAACATTTGTGTGACAAACATAGATGTTTGTTCTTTGTCTGGGTGTTTATATTGTATTCTAAGAATGTGTTTACAAAAAAAAGGGTCGTATTGGTATGTCTACACTTCAGTTATACAACTTACCCAATGCTCTAAAACTCATATGCCACGCGTATGTGAATATCACGAACCAGACACATGCTGCCATCATGAAGTAGTACACCTGGAAAACATATAAATTAACATATAATAACCCAAAAGACGCAGAATTTATATAAAACATAGTTTTCCAATATTATGTCTCACCAAAACAAAAACAACAACACACGATAGGTTTTCCTCAGCCGAAGGTTCCCCTTGGCGTCTAGTCCCGTCCTTCGAACACACGATATCTTCTCTTGAGCCGATTCCGAATTGAACCAACCACCTATAAATCACAAACAATTAGCCTATTAACTATGGCTATTAAAGAAATTTTGTTTTAAAGTTATACAAAAAAACACGGGTGATGCATAGTCAAAGGTATAGATTAGGTAGGTACTTTAAATCCAAAAGTAAACTATACGTGATTACATAGCCTAGTGGATATACCATTTACGTCGTAAAGCTTATCGTAATGTCAATAAAGCAAATCAATTAGGCTCACCCCATAGAAGCTACAGCGAAACACACGTTGATATAAAAGATGACCAGAGCAGGGTATTTGTTAGCGCTGCGCCAATCAATGAGGAATGTGGCCACTGTGAGCAGGTTCAGAGCAAGGCATATCCCAGCGCCCCACGCGATCAGCCTGTGCAGCTGACTGTGTTCATCATCAGTGTACAACGGGTCTCGACACGGCAATCCACAACCAGCAATACCTGAAAATCAGCATACATTTTAGTTAATAAATCTAGCTCAAATAAATTAGTAATACCATTTAGTGGCATATTGTTACCTTCGTAATAGTGAGCAACTTTGGTTGTATGAATAAGTGGAGGTAAACATTTCCCGGTCGTGTTAAATTTCATCTCCCTGACAGTGTTTTCGCATTTCCTCGGAAACAAAGTAGAGTTGCATTTCAAAAAGGACGGAAAGTATGAGGTATTGTATAAAATGTTGCACGGCTCCATTGTGATCTTGCACATTTCGTAAGAAGGCAGGTAGACCATGTCTTGGCCGAGAATCGTCTCGCATTTTGGCATAAATGTTGCGCATAGCAGTGGTTGTATAACAGCCCAGCATGTAGGCACATTGATCAGCTGCCTGTAAACTTCTAACTGAGCTTGTATTTTGTTCTGACTCTCGTAAAAGGTGAGATGCACACTGGTTTTGTCGTACGGCAGCTTGGATCCCAGACAGGTCGTCCTGTTGAGGGGTTCGCAGCGAGCTCTCCGCACGCAACTGTCGTGTTTGATCTCCCGCTCTGGAAACCACTGCGGGCTTTTATCGGGCTTTATCAGTCTGAAGTTTGGCGTCCCGTTTATGGCTTCAAGGCGTTCGGTAACATTGTCGCTCATATCTGTTATAGAGTTCTTGTCGCCGCCGCTGCCGAACTGACTGGCCCGGCATATCGGTATTGCAAATAACCACCAAACCCATCTCCCCATCGACATCTGAAACAAGAGAAACGCATTTTGACTAATGATGCATGATGACCTCTGGGGGTAAAAAAATAAAAAAAATTGAAACTACACCATATTTCTTAAAGCATTCTTTATTGAAGGTCGAGGGCGATATCAAATGAAACCCTTTTAAATTCCAATAGTTTATTTACAAAAGTGTTGTCCTTAGAATAAGCACTAGTGTAGTTCAAATCATCATGTAGAAGTCCAAGGGGATGGAGAAGGAATGAGTAAACTGGTCTGATTACTTTCCTATTCAAATGTGATCACAATGAAACATGTATTAAGATCATTGCTCTTTTGAGAATACTTAAAAATTAATTAGTGCTACAGGTGAAATAATAGGCGCCCGACAAACAGTAATTTATTACCAATGGGCATTGGTGAACAACCTAACCAGCTTGTCTATATATTAAACATTTATTAATTATTCAATATTATTTATGTATATATAATTAACATTCTATGATGGGTAAGGTAAAATGTCTTCTTAATTGTTTAAAAATAAATTATATCCTGCTAATGAAAGGCCGTCCACTGTATCTACTGTGTAGTCTAATAGTTTATACTTGTCGTATTTCCCAAATGTATGACTGTAAGTACTTTATCTGTCATATTTTCTTTAATCGTATTTCTTAAATGTAAGGCTGTAGTAAGTAAAATATTTTTCTTAGTGTTCAATAATGTCTCTGATCGTCTTGCATAATAATATCATAGACCGAGGTTTTTCTTGAATACGTTATATCATGTTCACTAAACCTTGGCCAAGCAAGATATCTTCAGGTGCCAGCAACCCTAAAACCTAGTGATCAATTTCGTTGATAAAACAAACTTGATTATTTAAACTAGCTCTTAGTGACCTAAACCAGCACTGTCTTGACCAGACCAAATACTTAAGGAGAGGATACCCTTGGACTTCAAATATTTTCTTTATTTTATTATCACGATCTAGAGTAAAACCGTATATTTTCTTTATTTCATACAAAATGTTTCGATATCGGGTTGACCTTTATTTCAGAATCTCTTTTATTGACAAAACAAATTAAGTACCAGTATCTTACTATAACGCTGGACGCGTGGTGATTGGGCCGTTGGCTTCGCGCGGTCGGCGGAAAACTGGAAATCTTGTCAAGGAACGCAGGTTCCTCTCTTCAGTAAATAATTACCTGTTGCCAGAAAAACAAAAATTAACAAGTACACACGTAGTCTAAATATATTCCCAATAAAGACACCAACTCACCAGATAGCAGCAAAAACATAGAAGTTACACCTGGACAGAAATATGATCAATATGTTGTGACATAATACATATTTATTATGTTTCAGCTTATCAAAATAACATACATGCTGTAAAAGAAAGTATGTACAACCATTTTTTAACGCATTCACTGTATTTTTTTACACTTACGCACTCGTCTTACTGTAAACGCTAACACATAAAAGTTGAACATAAAGTCTATGCATATTATTGCTTCGAGATTTTTATGCTAGTTGGAAATCATGCCGCCTCTTCGGAAGCCCCTGTTGGACCCGCGGCCGCGGCTGCGCGGAGATCCTCGCGGGCCGTTACCCCGCCAGCTACGTCCGTGTCCGTTCATGCCGCGGCTGCGTCCACCTCTGTTAGAACCTCCTCGACCCCTGAACCCACCGTCCCACCTCTGTTGATTGAAACTATCATCTCCATTGTTATCATCCTCATTATTAAAACTATTTTCGTTATAATCTTCATCGTCATACCCCTGATCGTAATTATCATCATTATTGTATTCTTCATCTGGGTTAAATTGATTATTATCGAAATTGTTGTCGAAATGTGGTTTATTAAAACCATTATCATTAAATGGCGGCCGCGGTGGCATATTGCCCATATTTCCCATAGGTGGCATGTTAGGTCCACCCATAGGACCCATCTGTGGCATATTAGGTCCACCCATTGGACCCATGTTGCCCATCGGTGGCATGTTAGGTCCACCCATCGGTGGCATGTTAGGTCCACCCATCGGTGGCATGTTAGGTCCACCCATAGGACCCATGTTGCCCATTGGAGGCATGTTAGGGCCACCCATAGGACCCATGTTGCCCATTGGAGGCATGTTTGGGCCACCCATAGGTCCCATATTGCCCATGGGGGGCATGTTAGGGCCCATTTGGTGCATTGGGGGACCCATGTGCATTGGTCCAGGTCCCATTGGGCCCATATGCGGTCTCATGCCCATATTCATTGGGGGTCTCATCATATTACCCATAGGTGGTCTATGACCCATAAGCCCCATTCTAGGACCCATATTGTTATTATCTGGGCCATTATTAAAGTTATTTTGGTTTGGCCCTTGATTATGCATTTCATCTGTGTCCATGTCATTGTTCTGATAGTCTGGATCATAATGATCATAGTTATTATCATCATCATTTTCGTTATCATTCTGACCATTATCATCATCATCTTCAGGGGTGGGGTATTCAAAGGGTTGATAATTATCTTCATCTGCATCATACTCTAGATGAGGCATGACGTCATGTAATTCTTCTATTTCCCCAGAGGCAATATACTTTCTTAGTGCATATGGACCATCCGATATAGCTTTTTCAAGTGGTGAATCAGGTTCTACTGTAATGAGTTTGCCATAAATGAATATTGCTGAAGCTTGAATTTGATGTAGAGGTAGAGTCCCTGGCACAGATTCCACAATAGCTTGAGTCATTGCTTCTCCGCAATCATCATTTGAAGGGCCATGGTTCCAATTGGCTTGGAAGTTCCTGGGAATGGGTTTACTGTATGGTACTTTCTTGATCTTCTTGTCAAAGTCCATAGGTATCAATGTTGTGTCTAAATCTAAGCCAGGTATAACTTTGTCAGTATCTGAAGAGAATATTTCTACTTTATCCTCTGGACCCATTCCTGGAATTACAGCTGGTTCTTCCAAATCATGATCATCTTGCACACCAGGAGGCAGTGTGTTCAAATTGTATTTGTCTCTCATTAGATCACCGGGCCGATTTCTTGTCCAAAATTTAGATGTGTGATCATTTGAGCCTGAGCATAATATGTGACCAAGAGGGTGCCAGGCCATTGTCCAGACTATAGATTCATGAGCTCCTTCAATACAACCAACTTCTTTATCTGTCCCCACATTCCAAAAGAGAATAGCTCCATCAGATCCACCAGAACAGAATAGTCCTTCATGAGTTGGATGCCATACTACACTGGAAGCTTCCTTTTTATGCCCTCTGAATATTTGTAACTCTGTTCCTAATTTTCTTATATCAAATAATTTAAGCAAATGATCTCTTGAGGCAGTTATGAGCCAGTTGCCATTGTCATTCCATTTTAAATCCATAACTGTAGACTTGTGAGCATGCAGGGTTGAAAGAGCCGTTCCAGATTTAGGATCCCATAGTTTGATGGGTTGTTGGTTGTCCTTACTACCAGATACAATCAAAGCTTTTGTGGGATGCCACTGTACACATTTGACATCTGCTCCATGTCCTCTCAATATTCTTTCTTCTTGACATCTATAGAAATCAAATATTCTCAATGTTCCATCATCAGAGCAAGTAACAATTTTAGAATCACTAGGACTAAAACTAATCCCTCTGACTGCTTCTTTATGGGCCTGGTACATCTTTACATTGTTCATATTACTTTGCCAATACTTAATAAATCCAGAATGATCACCAGTCACCATCCACCCCTCACCATGTGACCAAACCATTGATCGGACAGGAGAGTCATGAGCTTGAAGAATTGTTTCAAAATTAAATGTCAAACCATTCCATAGAGTGAACTCCCCAGATGAAGCCCCTGTAATAAGCCTACGACCTTCAGGTGTCCACGCGACCGCGAAAATGGGACACCGCATCTTGTTAGTAGCAGTTTTAACAAACCGAGTAGTAACAGCATTTATTGGGTTGTCGGGATACGAGGGTGGTGGTAACATGTCAGGAGTATACATAGCGTCCGGCTGCAGAGCGTGCCTATCCCGCCAATCTCTTTGCCAAACGCGACCTTCTAAAGCTTTTATGATAGCCGCGTTATAATCTACCGTTTTACGCATGACTGACTTGCGTAGACGTTTACCATCAAAATCATCTTGCGTCATGTTTAGCGGACCCTGAGGAGGGAAACGCATGTGATAGCTTTGGTAAGGCCTAAAGCTATGGCGCATGTTAGGACGCACGGGCGGCGGTGGACCCATCATACCTGGACCAACCATACCCGGTGGCGGCCCCATCGGCGGCGGGTGAGCGAAATCCATGGTTAATACTTGGATTGGATACCTAATTAGAGAAACATACTTATTACAATAATGCCTGCAAACATTCAGTGCAATGAATTGGCGTTAGTGGCTTTTTTAATGTCAGCGAATCAATGGATAAACCTTACCTTGTGTACAAAATAAGTTATAACATTATACACGCTGGCGTCACAACAGCACAACACACAAATAGTACCGATAAAAACTCGAAAATATAAACATACAACTACGGAAGAAACTTTTAACCTAAATTCCAATCAATTTGATTGAGGGAAGCAAAGCAACGAACGAAACGAAGACGAAGTTTATCTGTCATTCCAGTCAGCCATGTTGCTTGCTTGTTTGTTGATTGATTACAGTAGTGCTTGACTTGACAATAATGAATGACTTGAAGTCGAATCAAACAGTAACAACACTATTAAACTATCGATTCCCGACTTCAAACGAAAACCAGTTTCGAACTATCGTATTGTTACAACTTTTGTGGTTCGATTAAGAAATATTTAACGGACGCCATGTGCCGTTTTGACGCCATTTTCAGCCAAAGTAATTTCACTTGAATCGAGTCACCTGTAGCTTATTTCCAAGAAATAGTTATACCGACGGATTCTTTAGAATTTTATCTTTCAGATAGCAGTCCAACATCGTAGCTTTCTAGTGTTTTTATCCTAATAAAACAATATATACAGTTTACATGCCAATATGTCCGAAGTGCAGTGCAAAGTGATACTAGGATAGGGATACTAAGCTTCATAGAAAAAATCATACGACAGAAATGTATAAGTCAGACACAGTATTTCCAGCTTTTAAAACAAGATTAAAGTATTCATCATCATCATCATCTTAGATAAGTTCACAGCTTATTTCCATGATTAAGATATGTCGATGGATTCTGATACACGGGTACGTAACCAGTAGCACTGACCTGACCGACCATGCCAAGCTAGCGAGGGTTGCTCACAGTAGGTACGTAACATGGCTGCATGACGATTGTTTCTGCCTCTCCGATATGCTGTGTGTGACTTACCGCCATGTCGATACCAACCTTATGATTTAAAATTCAAAATGGCGGAAGCGAATGATGGTATAAAAACTGACATGGGGGTCTTCCTTCGATTGATTTGGGGTGCTACTTATGAATATGTGGTCAGATTTAAAATTCAAAATGGCGGGTGCAAATTATGGAATAAAAAACTGACCTGGGGGTCTTTTTGGACTAATTTGAGGGTGCTGATTATGAATATCTGGTCAGAGTTGAAATTCATAATGGCGGGTGCAAATGATAGAATAAAAAACTGACGTGTGGGTCTTTTTCGACTGATTTGGGGGTGCTAATTATGAATATGTGGTCAGATTTAAAATTCAAAATGGCGGGTGCAAATGATGGAATAAAAAACTGACATGTTACGTACCTACTGTGAGCAACCCTCGCTAGCTTGGCATGGTCGGTCAGGTCAGTGCTACTGGTTACGTACCCGTGTATCAGAATCCATCGACATATCTTAATCATGGAAATAAGCTGTGAACTTATCTAAGATGATGATGATGAATACTTCAATCTTGTTTTAAAAGCTGGAAATACTGTGTCTGACTTATACATTTCTGTCGTATGATTTTTTCTATGAAGTTTAGTATCCCTATCCTAGTATCACTTTGCACTGCACTTTGGACATATTGGCATGTAAACTGTATATATTGTTTTATTAGGATAAAAACACTAGAAAGCTACGATGTTGGACTGCTATCTGAAAAATAAAATTGTAAAGAATCCGTCGGTATAACTATTTCTTGGAAATAAGCTGCAGGTGACTCGATTCAAGTGAAATTACTTTGGCTGAAAATGGCGTCAATATGGCACATGGCGTCCGTTAAATTTTCAAATAAACACATCGTAATATCTCCGTTGCTACTAAACCAAATTGGATGAAACTTGGTATGTGAGATTGACAAATGCATGACTAAATGCTGACTTAGGAAGCAGTGCAAAAGGTGCAGTGATCGCTGTGATTAAGAGAGTTACCTGCTGAGCAAGCGTCAAGACAGCAGGTAATGTATTTATATGAAAATATCCCAAAATATGAGGTGACAAATTCTAGTATTATGAAAATATGAACTGTCGAGAAATTGACTAAATGCTTGCAATATCGAAAACACGATTGGAGCTAGGTACCTGCTGTTCTGACGGACACCAGCAGCACCGCATATTGTGATGCAAAGACAATGCATTACATTATGACCATAAAGTAACTTTTATACTGGAGATAGAGGCATCATTCAAAGATTTGAGCGTGCAGCGACATCTCGTGCTAATTTGGGCAAACTTTTATCTATAGAAACCTACCTACCCAGTACCCTATCATATACCTATATTATTTTCTAGTCGTGGGGTGGGTTACTACTACATACTTGGGAATGCTATGAAAACATAAATGCACATTGTTCATAATTATGATATTTATTTTAAATTTACACCTTTTCTGTAGCTAATAGGTAATCATAAGATAGTTTTGCACACACAACACGTTTGATCAGCTCTATTCATCGCTGGAGATCGAAGTATCGCCGGTAACCAAATTACAAGCCAAATCCAAGTCCAGGTGGAAAAGCAGTAGTTTATCAGCAAAGGCCGAATATACGGAGTCCAAACACAGCACAGTCATCGTACAAATATCACTAATATTACCGGGAAGAGCATGTGAAAGCTTTTTTTAGGAAAATGTAAAACAAACACAGCACAGAGCAAAACGGTAGACATTATTAGTGTTGCCAGCGTGTGTTTTCAAAAAAGACCGAAACCCAATTTGCCAGAGACCGATTTCTGACTGCAAAGGCTGAAATTTCAAATAAATAGTAAAAAATCTTGCATTAAATAGCAAATGATTATCTCACACAATTAGTAGTGTGGGACACTTAAAATGCCAATATTATTAATATAAAAACTTTCTAATTACTTAACTTATTTTTGCGACATCTATTGATAATTTGGACAAACTTTCCTCAAATACGGCACATCACATTTGTATTGAGTGATAACGCCATGATTATGACTCTGTAGGCGGGTAATGAGATTTCGGATACCGGTAGGCGTATTCTGAGTTTTTTCGCTTTGCGGATATCGGATTTCAGTTTGCGAGCTTGAACTTTTTGTATGGAGATACGCTAGTACCCCCATGGGCCGCTAGGGGCGCTTATCATTTCTTCATAAACAAAGTTCAAGCTCGCAAACAGAAATCCGATATCCGCAAAACAAAAAAAAACTCAGAATCGGCCCTCTGTAGGCGTATTCTAAGTTTTTTTCGTTTCCCGGATACCGGATTTCGGTTTGCGAGCTTGAATTTTTTGTATGGAGGTACGCTAGTACCCCCATGGGCCGCTAGGGGCGCTTATCATTGCTCCCTACAAAACGCAACAATACACAACATAACATAACACAACGCACGCAAAACGTAAAAAACTCAGAATTCGGATTTCGGTTTGCGAGCTCGAACTTTTTGTATGGAAATACGCTAGTGCCCCCATATGCCTCTAGGGGCGCTTAGTACCTATATACACGCTATAGTTCCTAATACATCACATAAATATGTAAGAATGCTATAGCATACACCATCCTCAGGTATACGGTATGGTGCCATCTTTACCGTATCGATATTTTGTTTACTTATTTGAAACTTCGCTATTTATAATTGAGCACCCCGAAAATTTATTTTCAGTGCGAAAAGATCGCATTTTAGCTAACTAATCACATGTACCTAGTAGAGCTCTTAGTGAAGGGCTGGCCTAGGGAAGTAGGTAGGTACTCTACCTACCATTATGCCTATTTCTACCGTCAAGCAGCTTGCTGTGGTCCGGTTTGAAGGATGTGGGTGCTAGTGAAATTACAGGCACAAGAGACTTAACACCTATATGGCTCAGGTTGATGAGACGCAAAGTAGTGCATCGTAGAGCACGTTTCTAGCAAAGGTGACCTGCAAGGCAAGGTATCACAGTAGCAGTTAGCAGTAAATTGCTAATTTAACGTTAATTAACGTCAGGTGGGCAATTTACTGCTTCCACCAGTAACCGCAATTTCGTGTCTCGTCTAGGAGGCGCTGCTTAGGGCAATTTTGGATTCAGTTCATCTGAAATCCTTTTACCACACTGGTTCTTTCAATAATGATATCTCGACTCTAAGCTACATATTAATATGCACGAAATAAACCACTGAAGCACATTGGAATCCTTTCACAGCACTGGTTCAGTTATTTCAGCTCTAATGTAATCTTCATGTAATTTATGGTAATAAATGGGGTGGGTAAATAGATAAATTAAACCAAGCTACCTACTTTAAACTTATTTAATTCTCACAAAAATATTTAAACAATAGTTTTGTTGCTAAGTGGCACTCAATCTTATTTTGGACTTAGTTGTAATTCAACAGTAACGTTTTTTTAACGTCACAAGATGCCCATCAACGGGGAACAGCAGTATTTCAATTTTCAGTCGATCGCAAGGTGTTGAAAATATTTGATAGCTTCTGAGCACGCACGCAAGGATGCTTTTTATGGCTTGCATTCCAAAGTGGCGACCTGTGGGTAAATAATTAATGAATTACACCTATACTTAGGTAGACTAAGATATCTCAGAAATAACCCACACTGTAACAGTCTAAACTTGTTTTATTAAAACACCGTTTTACAAATCGATCAAAAATTTCAGTCATCCACCCAACCCATCTTCCGACCCTTTCCCGCGCCATCCGTCAGTGTAAGCAGTCCAAAGTCTCGCAAATAATACCTTATATAAAAATAGCTTTTGTTCCATACGTGACAGGTTCAAACCCATCGCCGCTGATAAAATATTAACTGGTTTCCTATCACGATGTTACCTTCCCCATTTGAGAGCACTAGAATGTGGCGCAAGCATATTTTAATAGAAAAATCCATTGGCGCACACCGGATTCAAACCCACGACCATCAGAAGGAGGGAGAAAAACAGCCCCTCAAATATCTTAGGGCCTAACAAGTAGTACCAACTTAGGATTCTTTGTAGATGTTTTAGGGGGTAATAGACGTACGTCCCATGTATATTAAATTTGGCACATACCCACATTTGGAGTAGCTAGTAATTCTTACATGATAGTTATGTGCCATGTATGTGCCATGTATGTGCCATGTATGTGCCATGTATGTGCCATGCTAACAAAATACTAACTGTTTCCCCACGATGTAGTTTCATAAAAGGTAACTAAATTAGTTTTCCTTAGATATAGATGTGATCGCGTCTGGAGAATCTACTTGGCGTGAATACAAAAGTCATTATCATCAGCCCCAAGAAGTCCACTACAGGTCATAGGCATCCCTATCGTTTCGTGCCCTCTTGATTTGTAAAAACAAAAGTTTACCTACCTATAGGTACATACTTTTAAAATTTTTGAAGTTTTTTATAATATTTTCTTACCGATACAGTTTCTAGCTCCGTAGCTGAACGGAATGAATGCACAAGGATGCCTCGCGGCGCTGTGTTCTGGCAAAAACCTGTCCGGAATGAAGCTGTCTGCATCAGGGCCCCATAATTTTTCTGCCCTATGAATCACAAAAGGCAGTACTGCACAGCCAACTCCGGCTGGTAAAGTACATGAAGCTGGAAGAGAAAAAAAAATATTATTCTACAAATCCCACATTCTCTAAGGTCTAACTCGTACTTCAGACAACAATCATGCCTATATTAACTGTGCTCGTGAACCGCTAAAAATAATACTAAGTACATATGTAGGTACCTAGTAATATCCGTAATAATTATTCGTAACCTAGTAATTCCGTTTGTAACACACCACTACGCACGAAGACGAATATATGCCCTGAAAATTCCAAGTCTCTACCCTCTCTAAGCAAACCCTTTGGTTTAGGCTGTGCTTTGTATTTAGGTCAGTCAACCAGTTAGTTAGGACAAAGATTCTTATAGTTGGGATAGATTTGTACCTAGTTTCTTAGTATTAATCTACTACGGAAATCACAGCTGGCAATTGACTAATGCGTCTCCGTTTCAGGAGAAAGGCGTAAGTTCGAATCCTACACGATTCTCTTTTTTTGTTATTATAGAAACTACTTAGTAGGTAGGTATCTTATTAGCAAGAGAAACCGTTTGTTCATCCCAAATGTAACATTTGGTAATGAGACGTACCGACTAACGGACGGTTGTAAGATATTGAAACACGACATTAGTGGTGTCTATCATCGTAGTATATCATAGTCGAATTCAATATTGCCTACGTAACTGCGACGTCGAAGTCACGAAGAAAATCCGAACAATATAACAACGTAGTACCCGTCCGTCTGAACGGGTACTTCGTAGGTAGTTCTGGTTTTCTAGGTAAGTGATATCGTGATATGTACCTAACTACTTAGCTGATACCTAATAACAAAGCATAATATCTATGATATGCTATTATAATAACGGTCATTAGCACATAGCCGGCAGATCATGTGCAAGTTAAATCTTCCACAACAGCCTAGTGTAAGAATATTTTATTATTTTGATTAGGTCTAGAGAAATTCGGAATACAGTCACTTGAGAACAATATTAACATAGATATAATACTAGTTATAAGTCGTTCGTAACAGCTGCTATAAATAGTAATAGTTACACAATTAATTTACTAATATCTACTAATCGGATGGTTGCATTCAAAACATTTCTTATAAGTCGTTTTCAGTAATGTTATGCAAACTTCAATAAGATAAAAAAATAGTAAAACCTCTGACAAAATCTCTAATAAGGCCGAGCCGATCTAGTGTTTGTATATATCGACATGTTCAAAAAGTAATACACTTACATAAGTATGTGCATGACGATAAAACTATATTGTTAGAATTAGAACCTGTGGGTGGATCCTGCACATAACGATGATGGTCGCAATTCAACATGCTTGAAACGAATAAGTTTATTACCTACTAAAGTTACTTACAAAGTTTCAACTCTTTCTGCGTTTTTCTTCCAATTATGGGCACGACTGTGTACAGTCTCATAGTTTCCTTAATCACCCTGTCTAAATAGTCCATTTTGTTCAAATCTTCTTTTGTGGGCGATCTTTGCGAGTCGCCAAAAATAGATATTAATCTGGAACAGAAGCCAACTTGAACTAGGATATTACTTATATTTAGGCTCCTAGGCAAGCACGAATAAATTTGACATATGTGGAGTAAACGCATAATTTCAAAAGATTTTTTTATTTGTGAAAATTTCACTTTGTAAGACAGAAGGAATAGAAAAACACACTTTAAAATACATAAAGAAACTATTATCATTGTTCCCTACAGAGAGATAAACTAGTACCGGAGTATATACGACCATGTAGATTTAAGACGTAAGTATCATGTCTTCTCTACTGGAAGCACTTAACTGGGGACGCTAGAATTTATTAAATTATTGCATGGTATCGATAACTCAACTGCTTTGACGCGCTGTGAAACTCTGATGCCGCATGCCGTTAGTACGACAAGTTTACATTTACAAATGCTACGTTTATTTCTGCTAGGCTTTCTCTATTTACATCATACATGTACATACTTACTAGTTATGTGGTATCATATTACTTTCTTATCAGATGCCCAATTCTCGTAGCGAAATATAATTAAATTAAAGTTTCGATCGTGTGACTTCATGATATTTTTCGAAACTGACATTTCAGATAGACTCAATTTTGACATTAAAGTTCTAGTTTCAATCTCGTCTTAGCTCCGAAAAAATACGAGGGTTGGGCCTCAAGACATGTAGGTATCAAAAAGCCAACTGTTAAAAAGAGCATCCTCTAGGTAAGGTAATAAGTAGATAGTAAAAATGTACACTTACTCATCGTAAGCTCTTTCCTGCTCCTTCTGATGAGAGCCCAGTAATAGCAGAACGTAAGATATTACCAAAGCTGTGGTGTCGTTTCCAGCTATGGTGATCGAATCAATGTGCTCTCTTAGTTCCTTGTTAGTGAAATTTTTATTTTTAGTCAGGAGTAGTTCCAGTAGATCTTTTTTACCTACAAATAAGCTTAGGGTCAAAAGGGCCGAGTACCTTCATGAATTCAAAACCCTAAAATCGGGCAAAACAAAATCACATATTAAAATTTGACCAACTTTACTCATGATTAGAAGATTTGGCTTTGGATTCGGCAGTACATACCTTCATTGGAGTGTTCGGAGTCAACTTTAACTGCTAATCTTTTTTTAGTTACCACCTATGAACCAAAACAAGTATTAAAATAATACAATTAAACCAACACACGAATATTAATTTTACAGAAGAAGCACTACAGAATAAAAAGAAGACTACCTAGCAACCTAGATGGGAGAGACTAAGTACTTAGACGAATAAGACTAAGTAGTAGTGGGGTTATTTGCAAAGGGCTCGTCCAAAGATGCACTGTACTACTACTACTATTTATGCCGCTAAGCAACGTTCCGGTTTGAAAGGTGAGGGTGCTATGAAATAACATGCACATGAGGCTTGATACCTTGATACCTCCGGTTGATGGACGCATGGCAAATGCACGTTCTAAATGTACGTGACCTGTGAGGTAATACCACCACTTAACATCACCTGGGCCATCTCAAAAATAAAAAAAATCACACTTAACACTGATGTAAATATGATCACCCCATGGTGTCTGCGCAAAACTTTGTTTAGAAACTACTAAGTACATCTCTAGTTCTTCACAGTGTCAAGTTGACACATTGCTATTGATTGTAACAAAGCCCACACCTCGTCAGTGAAGTTATGCGTCATTTCAATACTATCATTCTGTATTTTAGCGTAGGAAGTGAGATTGAAGACTGCATCAGGCTGCATCCAAGGCTTGAACAGCCGCATGTTTATAATTGACATAACAGTGTTCCTGGCGCGGAGGTATGGTGTGTTGGGATTATGCTGCACGTCCATTTTTTCCCCCATCGCCGTTTCTGTAAGAAATAATTTTATAGATGCAAAAGCTTAGAGTTTTGGATGTTTGGAATCAATCACGCTGGACAGATAGACTTGAAAAAATGTAGTTCTCAACCGGGAATACCTTTTATATCTAACCTGATATAAATTAAAAGGATCTATCTAGGAGGGAAGAGAAACAAACGGACCCTGGAGGCAAAGTACCGCTAGCAATAACTATTACCTACCATGCTGGCGTAGCCACGGCTAGTAGCTAGTATAAAATAAAATACAGCAACCATTAGCCCAGCAGTACGGTAGGTACATAAATATTTTGATATTGTAAGAGTTTCTGACATATTAGGTTCGCGTTTTTTCCCGTTCCTGTTATTTTTTCGGGATAAAATCATAGTAGCTTTATGCATGCAAAGTCTCAGCCCGATCGGTTTAAAATTGACAAAGTTTCATAAATACTTTCATCTCCTATTTTATCCCCTTGGGGGTAGAATTAATCAAAATCCTTTCTTAGCGGATGCCTACGTCATAACATCTACCTGCATGCCAAATTTCAGCCCGATCCGTCCAGTAGTTTGGGCTGTGCGTTGATAGATCACTATGTCAGTCAGTCAGTCAGTCAGTCAGTCAGTCAGTCACCTTTGAGTTATATGTATATATTTAAAGAAATCAATTTGTGTCTCGTTAAAACTCAAAAACGGTTACACCATTATGATGATTTGTATATAAAAAAACGTTGGTGATACGAAGTCCACCGGGTCAGCTAGTATCTTTATAAAATTCTTACCAAAAACAATGTCCAACATACAAGAGGTGATATATTTATACACATCGAACGCTGGCTTTCCTACTTCGCCTTGCAATCGCTCAACTAGTACTGAACCCTGCTTCCCGAATACGCTGATATAGTCATCTATGATGTGGTTATGGAATATGGGGACCAGATATCGACGCTGTTGCTTCCATAGTTCAACTAAAAAAATATGAAAAATTAGGAATTGAAGATATCAAGGCAAATAAATTGTATTTTTTACCTTTCAAAATGTAGATTACATTTTTTGCCTTTTACTAAATGTGTAATGCAGAAAGTATTTTATATGATCCTAAGCGTAAATTATGCAGAAAGTATGTATGTAATATATTTTTTTTCTCGTAGGTAGGTGTTTCGCAGTAAAGCGCGTTGATGTCTTTTGTACATACCTACTGTAAAACTGATTGCGACCAAATAAGGAAAAACAATTGTAAAACCTAAGATATTAAATATTTGTTCAGCTATCTAAAGAGGTAACGTTGCCAGAATTTGGGAGAAGTCTGTTTTCTATCTATCGTTAGTAATGTTCTCAGTATTTGTGTAAAATTTTATATTATGATAATTTTGGAAAAATAAAAGTGATATATTACTGAAAATGTACTAACCTGGTGCAACAAACAGACCATTTCCCAGCCAAGTTCGTAAGAACTTATATGTGTAGTCCTTTTCAAGACAGCTTTCCAAAATCGTTTGAACATCATCCAAGTTGAAAGGCACTAAAATTTAATGTAACATGAACATGGGGATCATATAGGTAAGTTTTATCTACAAACTAAGTACTCACCAACATAAAGATGAGGTCCAATCCAAATCTTTCCTAAATCTCCAGCATTTTGTAACATTTCCACAAGTAATTTAATATTTTTCAGCAACCCTAAAACGTGAATAAATAAAATATACTAATCATTCAGTACTTACATTTTTTAAATTAAAAATGCTAAAGTGTAAGCTCACTTTCAGGTCCTCCAATGAACCAATGAGAATGTCCCAATATCGGAACGTCTCCCACATCGAGAAGTCTCCCAGATAACTCATAAAGCAGTTTCCTTGACCGTCGAAAGTGTACGTAATATACTACAGCCAGTAAAAATAAACAAACAATAACAATCATTGTGTTTATGTTGAAATATTAAAGAACACTTCTGAACGAATAGACTATTTCAACCACTATGAAGTCAGTATATTGAAGAGGACGACCGCAGTGAAATGTTTATGTAGGTATGCACTTGATACAAAGTCAGCTGCAGAATGATTTTATTTCATAGTGTTCTATTCAAATGGCAATCTTTACCTAAGTATTGATCTAGTGCAGTAAGACACAGTTTGCTACACGCTCTGTAAGTGCCTTTTATGCATACAATTTAAACGGATCAGGTTACTATTGAGATTTTCGTACAAAATCTGCTTTTAGATAACCATCTAACATAGTATTAGCTTTGAATTCAGTTCTTATCACGCACATGACTAGCTGCTTTGACAGCTTCTACAAAAATGATTCAAGTTTTGATACACAATGGGATATTATGAGTGAATTTCCTAAATTTGTAACCGTCTAATTAATTAGACAAACAAGCGATCACAGCTTGTCAAGTTATACGCAAATAGGGCAAACTGAGTGCGTCTTGGGCCACGCACGACGTAGGTTTGATATGCAAACATCCAATCTCATTTAGTTTTTTATTAGAAGTTCTATTTTTATCTTGTTTAGCTTTAGGTTAAATTGTATTTTTATTTTTTTGGCACTATCTGTTAGTTTGTAAGTTAGCACGCCTTCTTTCACCTGTAAAGGTTGGCAGGTAGAAAATGTTTTTAGCGTCAAGTCCACCTTTTTGTACACTGCTTCATATGTGTAATAAAGTATCAAATAAATATAATTATGCTTTATTCATTTTAGCTAGCAAAAATAATATTACTTACCAATATAAGTGTCCTCAAATATTTTTAAAACCTACTCATTGCTCTACATGATATGGAATTCATAAATAAACATAACCCTCCTTTGGCACTCGAGTAAAAACTCGTGATGCATAATTTTTGACAAATATTGACAATGTAAGCACACGTATTGCGAGGATGATGGAACTAATGGTTCGATTGTAGAGCAACTCTAGTCCAAAGGTGCCCTTCTGTGCTTACACGCGTGTCTCACTCACACTACTTCACAGTACCTACCTATTGTAATAATTGAAAACTATAAAGCACTGGATTTTTTACTTCTAAAAAGGTAGACTACATACATATCTTAAGCCTACCTAGACTTATTTGTGTGTTTTTTATTTAAATCTACTGTATGTTACTACCTACCTAACGGCCGAATACTCAAACGCAACTTAAATTTAATCACGTCTTAAGTGTGATATTTTAATTTCGTCTGAAGAGTCAAGCGAATGACACCCTGAATTGCCACCTAATCAAACTAACAAGGTAGGTACCAAAATTAAGATACAAAAGTACAATGCCGGTTTATTCAAAAATTATTTAAAAAAAAAACAAAGATACGTTAGGTACCTGGTACCTAACGTTTTTTTGTTTTTTTTTCAATAATACGCAATACGTTTTGTTTACTTTAGAACAAGTACTATAACATAGCATAGCCTTGCAGGTCACGTTCGTTAGAAGCGTGCCCACTATGTTGGGCCTCGTGTGCCTGTAATTTCAAATTTCAAACCAGAACACAACAAGCTGCTAAAAAAATACCTACTTTATTATAAAATAGGAATTAGAATTACTATATTATAAAATTAACTTTAATTAATAATTTTAATGAAAATTGGCACTGGACAAAACATAATCCATATTTGATATAATTTGCTATACACTTCAATCTAATTTTTAAAGGATTTGGGCAACTACTGTTATTTGAGCCCTAAAATGGTTATCAAAATTTAGATTCCCATTTAGGTTTTACGGTAAAACAGTAATCACCAGCACAGTAATTATTTTTAGGACCGAATAAAGAAAACATGTTTGTTTTATTACTACTACTGGTCGTAGCAGGGTTATACTGGCTATACTGGCTAGCGAAGGCTTGGCGTATGGACCGCATGACGTCATCATTGTCGGGCCCGTCAACGTTACCATTAGTCGGCAATGGGATGCTTTTCATAGGAGACACTCAAAGTAAGAAAATTTTTATTCATTCATTATAAATCCATCATCATTATAATTTTCTCCCTTATTTACCCACTACTGTGTATACATATAAGCCATCGTGTGCCACACTATTCTGGATATAGCCTATTACTTGCACAATTTTTTGCCGAAACTACAATTTTGGACTTACTTTTGCAACACACATGTCTACTAGACTGGTTACTGCTCAGTTTATAATAGCTTTTCTCTCCATGCAAGGTAGGTTGTTTCCTTTCAAGAAGAAACACTGTGGTAGGCATAAATGTTTGTTCTCTGTCTGAATGATAAGTATATAATATTCTAACTATGTATATACAAAAAAAATGTTCATCAGCTGTTTGGTTTACATAGTACAAGTTCTGTTTAGATTGCGCCTTAATTTAACTTTGTTAAATGTCTGTCAAGTATTTATTTATTTACTTTGCTTCAGAAATCTTGAAAAATATAAAGTGCATTGCTGACATCGCTTTAAGTAACAACGGTTGTGCCAAGATTTGGCTCGGCCCTAAACTATACGTCGGTAAGTAATATATAAGTGCTCAGGTACGATTAAATTAATTAATTAAAACACATTAAGTCATCAAAGCTCGAATTATACTACAAATTGGATAGAGAACAAATTGGTATTTTCAAGTGTTATTTTTTTACGTTCCTCTTAGGACAACCCAGTATATACTTACACATGAAGTTGTTGTTTTTCAGCTATTGCAAATCCTGAAGACGCCCAAGTGGTGCTAGATAATTGTCTAGATAAAGACGGGGTATACCGTTTTCTACGCCCTTGGCTTGGGCATGGTCTCTTCGTTGCTCCAGGTACCAGTCTCTTGCTTTTTACGACTAACATAAAAGATCGGGGTGTACCCCCGTATATCTCTATTGTATTTTACTGAGTACTGCTGAGTACTGCTAAGTCCTTTCGAATCGGTAAGTGGGACTATCGCTGTCACACAGTCATTACATGTCAAAATTCAGTTATTAAAAATATGATGTATGCGCAAACTAGGTAACAGAACAATAATGGGTATAATATCGATCATAGAATCGAGACCTAAAATAGGTACCTTGTTTAAAATAGTACTTTATTTTTATTTAATCTGTTTATTATGAAGTAGGTTCATGCAATGTATTCGTACATAACTTACAAATAAAAATTAGTCAAGGCTAGTATTATCTTATATGTGGTCAAGGTCCTGTAATGTTTGCGTATGTAGGTAGGTACACTACTTCTGGTAGCGTTAGATTTATAACTTTATCTCCTAATCTCAAAATATTTTATTCAGGCATACGGTATACCTAACTTACCAATCTACTCTATCCATCGATTGAGGCTGATTACTAACTAAATCCTCAGAGACCTGTGACAGATAGATAAAGAGGCAAAGCACAGGAATGAGAGCATTTCTAAACTTAGAACGGAACACAAATGGAACAAACAAAACTTGCGAAAAGTAGCAAGAAGCATTTTGACATCCTAGCAAACAAAATTATACCAAGCGTGTCAATAATCACATCAAAAATTATGGTCGAAAATATTTGAGTTTTGGATCAATTCCTACTTTTTTTTACAGAAAAAACTTGTAACGTCGAAGCCAGTAAGCATTTATGTATTCAGTAATAACTAGGGATCATCTTGAATCTTTGTGTGTAGTTGATCTAAGTGACAAACAATAACATTTCTCTATGTACATAAAACATTTAACTAGACCATCTTCTGAGATTTTAGCCAAAGGTTTACTCACTTTTGGTTGATATTTTTTGCTTGCCTGTAATTGACCCGACCTTGATTTTTTTTATTCAAATGGATAATACTTTTCCTAGATTGGTCCCATAGATATTAAAATTCAATAGTTTGGTTTTTTTATTTAGTTTTCTGTTTTGTTTTAGTTGGACTATGGAAGTCTCACAGGAAAGTTCTACTACCGGTGTTTCATAACAAGATCGTAGAAAAGTATTTGGGAGTAATTGCTGACCAATCTAACGTGCTTCTTGAAAGACTAAACGAAAAGGTATCCAAGGGAGAGTTTGACGTTCTGAGTTATGTCACTGCTTGCACATTGGATATTGTATTTGGTAAGACCTATTATGTCTAATCTATCTAAAGGTTGTCTGGTAGAAGGAACTTTTAGTTTGAAGCTTATATTTTGAATACTTTTCATAGAAACTGCTATGGGCGAGAGAATGGATGTACAACACTCTCCTGACACACCATACCTGCGTGCGCGTCACATCGTTATGGAAATCTTGAACATGCGATTGTTCAAGGTCTGGCTACAACCCGACTGTCTCTTCAATTTGACTTCTTACGCTAAGCAGCAGAAGGAGAATATTGATTTGACACACAAGTTTACTGATGAGGTAAGGTCAATGTTGACTAGTTGTTTGCTCTTTACCCCAAATAGATATCTTGTGATGTCCGTGTTTTATGTAAAAAACACTGTACCAGTTTACAGGTACCCATTGTTTATATATATCCGGTTTTAGTCATCTATAATCTTTATTTTATTTCGTAGGTCGTAAAGAAAAGACGAGAAGAATATGAAAGAGACAAAATTGGAATGAGCACTGTAAAACAGTCGGGTAAGTTTCTCCACCTCATCAACCTACATTTATTGGTCCACTGCTGAACTTAGTTCTCTCATAAACCGTACCAATGAGCTCGGACTTCGACTTTTCTCATCCAATATTTACTAGCTACATTTTACAGATCGTCGCCCAACATTGCTTAAGGGCGTTTCTACACTACGCTTACCGGATTTGTTTGCTCCAACGATGCTCAATTTAATAAACTGATAAACAAATATAATAAAAGCAAATTATAAGAATAGTCGTATTTTCCTCAGAGAATGTTCAAAAACTTGAAATCCCCGACGCTGTCTCTCTATAATTTACATGAATGTGATAAAATGATTAGGTACTTACGTACTTTACGAATACACATTACATTACATTTCACACTGTTTGTCTATTTGCTTTAGCAATGCCTACAAAACATTGTATGTACTAAGAATACGTCGGCAAAATACGTAGGTGGGCGAAATTAAACCAATAGATGTACAAGGTGTTTCATCAAAATCTGCAAGTTGAAGAAAAAGATTCTAAGGTGTTTCTTTGGAATCTTTTTTACGTCTTTTTTAGTTATTAATATTAAAGATTTTCACCGAAAATCAACCATAACCTTAAGATTAACTATCAAGTGTGGAAGTAGGTAATGCGAGTTACTACCATATAAAATTTAAGAAACATTGCCAAAACAGAGCATGCCGATGGCCTACCGTTACTTATAAATCCATCACTTCAAAGTAAAAAGACAAAAAGCATTTCTTCAATGAAGATAAGTGAATCTAGACATCAGTTCCTCGCGACCAAGCCTAGAAGAATTAAGTCTTATTCGCTAGTTATTGCAACCAAGATCTCAATAATTCAAATTGGAACATCACAATCAAAAAGCCATTGCTTGGCAACAAAAATAGGGTTCCTAGATTTTTTACCCACCTACAGTGATAGGCTAACGGGCAAGTTTTTCCACAATAAACTCCACTGTCAGAAGAGTAATGCAACTGTTTTTAGATCTTTTACATGCCGTTTTCCGTACTTATCACTATGTAGTGTCTGCTTTCTCCTTCTGGCGGGTTTCAATAAAACATCCTGTTTAAGTTCCTATAAAACAATAACTATGTAGATAACTATCTGCGTGTGGCGATCACAATAGGCCATATGGCCGCAGTGATACCAAAGCCGCAAAAATATAATAAAAAAAAAAAAACTATCTGCGTAAAAAGTCACACATTACGTTGAACTGTTGTTGAGTTATATTTGATCATAGTCGAATAGCGATGACGCTTTAAAAACAAGTTCGTTAGAAGTTTACCTCATCATAACTTTAATAATTTTTTTATTGTGTACTAGTGGTGTATTTCGACTGTACGAAGTTTTTTTCACACAAACATCAATGAGGGGTTGAATTTCAGGAATTCTTTTCTTAGTATGGGGTGGGGTGTACTAAGAAACTTAAAAAACTAAAAACGAAGTTTTCTATTGAAGTTAAAAGTTATACTATGCGGCATGTCAGGCAACAATGACAATTTAGCTGTGGAACATGTTACTTTAGTCCATATTCTTAGTTACCCATCCCCATATTTAGTCATTATTATGTGGTTACCTTGTAATGTAACTGAAAACATCAATATGGTGGGTCAATATGAAATTTCGTCTGTAATTTTCCAAAGTAGGCCTAATATTATTTTATTTTTTAAATTACATTTCAGAAGGAAAACTCCGGGCAGTTCTTGATATGTTATTTGGTAGAGAAATTGAATTCACTGATGAGCAGCTCCGGGAGCACATCGACTCTATCACGATAGCCGGCAACGACACCACTGCTCTAGTGATAGCATATACCCTGGTGCTGCTTGGAAACCACCAAGAGGCACAGGAGAAGGCATTCCAGGAGTAAGATATTTGATTTTTTTTTCTTTACCGTCTAATAGTTAGTAATACTTGACCGCAGTGAGTGCCCAAAAGATCTTCGCGATCAATATTTATCTACAATAGCGAAGGTAAACACTAATGGTTACCACTAGAAGTGCCATTTACTGTGCTGTGGAGGATAAAAAGAGCTATTACGAGAGGCTTAAAGTAAGTATCGTCACGTCATGCGTCATCAGCCTGAATAATTGCTGGACATAAGCCTCCCCCGTATTTGAGGAGTCTTGCCATTGTCACCACGCTTGGCAGGTAAATTGGTGACTGCAGTATCGGTTTTTAGGAGATGCTTCTGCTTATCTTTTAGTGCGTCCTTTGTTCGCTTCTTACGACATCTATGTGAAATAATGGACAGTTCCTATTCTAAGCCACCACGGTTATTAACAACACGGGGTAGGCTTATAACAACTCGAATCTTTGGTCATTCGCTCTACGTATCTTTTTAGTTTAAAGGTAGTCAATTGGTTCTTGACGATCTGCGTGGTAAAGTGACTATCAACAAAGATGCAGGATATTTTATGTGAGATCTCGTGGTGGGACAAATGTTTGTATGATCTGTACAGACCAGTCAAGACATATACATTCAAAGATACAATCCTAAGATGAGTAAACCACTTTTCTTGGTTAACTCGTCTAAGGTACAATCCTACTAATATCATAAAGCGAAAGTTTGTAAGATTGTATGTATGTTTGTTACTCTTTCACGCTCTAACCAGTGGACCGATTTGGATGAAATTTGGAATAAATATATATTGTAACCTGGATTAGCATATAAGCTACTGATTATCCCGAAAAAATAACGCAAACGGGAAAAAACTGCTACGCGGGTAAAGCTGCGAGCGGCCGCTAGTCATTTAATAATTAATCTACGGGTAGGCGTAGTTTCATAAACTCACGTCACAGGGAGTTTTAGTACTGAGGTCAAGACAGTTTTATGAGCGTACTTTTGTGTACTATGGTTACGTTTTACTGCTGACATGTTCAGTTCTCTGCACATGTGAAGTCAAGTGTGTAATTATTGACTCTGTTAAGATAATAAACATGCTTGTTTAATTCATTACTAAGTAAAATAAAGAGTATGTTGATATTCTTAGAACAGTCTTTGAGTATGTTCAAGAGTTATATTATTTTTTTATGTGATTGAATTGCTGTGATTGTGAAATGGTCCACCTGATGTTAAATAATTACCATCACCTATAACAATGCATTGCCTTGCAGGTTACAATCGTTAAAGTGCTCTGCGTCCATCAACCTAAAGTACAAAGATGTTAAGCCTCATGTGCCTTTAATTTTACCTTCACCCCTTCAAGCCAAAACACAGCATGCTGCTTGGCGGCAGAAATAGGCATGGTGGTAGTACTTCCCCAGAAAAGCCCTTCACTGAGCCCTTCACTACTAAAAGTTTTCTTTATAACAAATGGTGCCGAATCAAGTCTACATAATGTTACCTCACTCTTTGTCTAAAGTACCTAATTGCATTACGTCACAGAGCACATCATGATCGCGTGACATGCTCTATGAGGCCCATCACAGGCACTGCGTCCTCCATTAACACTCATACAAGTATACCGCACTGGTTTCCACAGCAATATGAACATCACTGCTTATAGCAGTAGAAAGAGGCATGGCAGTATTATTAGGTACTCTGTGGCAGTCGGTAGGTAACCAAACAAACTCTTTCACAAAGAACTCTTCTACTACCTAAATTTATAAATAGTATTTTTTTTCTAGACAAAAGACTGTTTTTGGTGATTCAAAACGTGGTGCCACGAAGGAGGATTTGCTACAAATGAACTACCTCGAAAGAGTTCTTAAGGAGAGTATGCGACTCTACACCGTGGTCCCAATAATTGCAAGAAATATTGAAACAGATACATACTTGCGTAAGTTTACTACATTTTTTTTGGTTTATCAAAAGAATTAACGAAAGCACCTGGGTAGATTTGTTGAACGCAGATGTATTATGTAGATATAATAATTGAATACTTATAAATTTATTTTATTTTTATTGTAAACATAAGTTTGTGCCTTTTTTCATTTTGTTATTTATATTATAAGAATTAGATATTCTTTGTAGATCAAAGAGAGCATTGACCTGTAAATTTATTACCACTAAATAACTATTGACTACTCCGCATCCTTCAATCTGAGGCATACAGGTGTTGAGCCCCGTGTGCTTGTAGTTTCACCGGCACCCATACCCTTCCAACCGGAACACAGCAAGCTCAGCATGGTGGTAGTACTTCCCCAGACGAGCCCTTCATATCCAAACTAAATTACAATTTTGATTAACTGCCACAGCCAAAAGTGGAGTGACGCTGCCTGCTGGTGCAGGGGCTGTGGTAGGATCGTTTGCCATCCACCGCTCTAAAGTCACTTGGGGTCCAAATGCCGATGAATTTGACCCTGATCGGTTCCTGCCTGAGAGGTCTACGAACAGACACCCAGCTGCGTTCTTACCTTTTAGCTACGGATCTAGAAACTGTATTGGTAAGCTTACATCTATAATATACATCTATAATATTTGCATAACTCGTTGACGCTTTGTCATCAACCTAAATAAGTATACTGCTGAACATAGGCCTTTCCCATAAATTCAAACATGACGTTAGAGATGAATGTGTTTGTCTATTATGTATATATCTTTCCAGGTCGCAACTTTGGCATGTTGATAATGAAAAGCATGGTATCAAGCGTGCTCAGAGCTTATAAAATAGAAGCGGACAACATCGGTCCACTCAAAATTGAAATGCTTCTATTTCCTATAAGAGGGCATCAGATCAAGGTTATTCGTAGATGAAAACAAGATGATGTTTTGCAATACAATCGCACTGTGACGAGTAGTTGAAGTCACATATATTATTTCATATGGGACCAGGTGCAAACTGTATCATTAATACGAAGGTAAGTATTCATTAGATTTTTATATAAATAGACTGGATAGGTAATAACTTGTTTTTTTTTAATTTACAATTATTTTTTGATTACACACACAGAGATGATCGCGATTTAATTTAGATTGCTGTTTTTGGTGTTTTATCGTTTTTATACGTTTTTATATAAGATAATTAGGTACTTGTGTTTATTTTACGATGTATTGTTGATATGGATGCCGAAACACGAAAAAAACGGACAAAAAGTGCCGATTTTTTCTGATTTTTTTGTAATCAGAATCATGGTTTGAATGTGCAGTTTCAGTTTTTGGAAACAGTCTTATTACTCCCAGTATAAATATGTTAGTTTTAAGGTGTATAAACTACAAGATAAAAAGTCTTTTATATGGTTCAATGGTATTGTTATCATAGTTATATAGTTCAAACATTGTACAACGAGTAAATCATGTTTCTCTACTACCTACACTTTTTTATATAATTTATATACCAGAACCTTTTTTTTTTTTAAATTGTGTACACGGTTTTTGTATGGAAAGATGATCAACGCCACTGTCAGGCATTAGAACTAGTTTTGCTAGTTCAAATTACACATGAGCCGTGTACACGACACTAACCGTATTTTAGCCTCTTTACATTTACCAGATGTCAATGTAAAAGTATTGTTAGATTATTTCAAATATGAATATTCTTTGCACCAAGACGAATGTCTATAGTATATAATTTTGTGATATCTGTACTTTCCCCTTGCTTAGATTCAGCGGATTCATTTAATAGAGGTATATGCTTTCATGTGTTTTTTTGTCATTTAAACAGCAGACAAAGTGTATGCTTCAGTTTGTTATACAGTTATTTACTAAAGGATATAATAAAGGGATTTTTATAAGCACTTTCATTTGTAGTGGGCACAATTTTTTACATAAGTACATTTAAAACAGACACTGATAAAAATATTGAATGAAATAAATGATAAGAGAGTGGTTTATTTTTGTAATGTTTATGTCTAAATTATGTTAAAGTTACCTAACTAAAAATTTTTTAGTTTTCTTCTTCTACCAACTCTTCCTTAGTTTCTACCTTTTCGGTGACCTCCTCTGCCTTTTTCGTCGTAGTTTTTGTGACCTCTTGAGATTCACTTTCATTACTCATGAATGCCGGAGTGATAAGCATCATTGTCGAAGGAGGAGGACGCATGGTGAAGTCAAATGCCATGTACTCCTCATGATCGATAACGTCACGAGAGTCATCCACGCCACACGTCAAGAACTTGTTGAATTTGGATAGGTCTAGGAATCCAACCCCGCAGGGTCGATCTACTAGGCGAGAGACCATCATCCCTTGGGCGAAGCCAGAGCATACTATCAGTGAACCCATGTCGTCCTGCGATTTAAGATACAACTTTTTGAGGAAAATATATACAGGCTATATTACAGGCGGGCAGGCAGGCGGAAAATGATAGTATTTTAGTGGTGGCGATGGGCTTGCAACCTGTCATCTAAGGAATACTAACTATTGCAAAATGTGGGTACAAAATGTACTTAATACTAATAGTACTAAATACCAAATGCACTAAACGTACCTCTGACTACCCTCATAAGACATCGAATCTCAGAACCTCGAGTAGATACTTGGTGCTAAGATACTAGCACTAAGACTTGGATATCTACCGTGCCTCGGGATTAAAGTCATGAAGCAATTTTTATTTCTTCTATTTCCTAGGTTATTTTAAAACGTGGCAAAATTCCAAGTAATTTAAGTACCTATCCACAATAGAACTTAAATCAAAGGCCATAGTTATTATTTGTGTGCAAACATTCCATTTGTGTAGGTAAGCACGACATTACCGATGGAGGACGATTACGGATGTACATAGTAAAGTACTTGACGATAAGTTATTTGCTCTGCAGATAAAGGCGTAGAGCGAAGTAGGTAGTAAGATTACTCACCGGACATAGAGCTCCGAACTTTTCCGACTGCAAAAAAACTTGTTATTGTAAAAAGGATACCATAAAGTTATACTGGAAAAACTTAACTTACACTAATATTTATTAGGTACAGAATATACCCACCTACATCATAAAATAACTCTGTTTTCAAACTGCAGGTTTTTACTTTATGTAGAAAACAGAATTTAAATCACTGACCGCAGGAAGTGTACCCAAAAGGCTGGTAACACTAAATTAATTTACTACTCTTAGGCAAGCGCCGACCCTTTGGTCGTTAGTCATATCCACCAGCCTCTTGGGTAACTCTTTGAATAAAAGTCATGCCTTTGGACCTCACAGCCCGTTTCTACCCCAAAAGGCAGAAATATGTATGTAGCCATAACCGAAGGATGCATATTTCACCTTTTAAGGGCTTCTGCTGCCATGTTTTGTTTTATATCTGCTGTGTTTTTGGGTATCTATTGTTTTGTTCTGTGGCGTTCATAAGTAAATTCTATTTAATTTTTATGAAGCAATGAATAGAGTTATAGATTATTACATAGGTACCTAATCGAATTAAGTTTTGAATTAGAATTATTATTATTCATAATAATAAAAATACTGAACGATCAGCAAATATTTATTACCGGGTGTTCTGGGTATTTTCTATGTATAATAAAAAATATCTATATATGTAATGTATTGTATTAAGTATATCAGTCATCTAGTACCCATAACACAAGCTCTGCTTAGCTTGGGGCTAGATGATGCTGTGTGGATCGTCCGGCATAATTTATTATTTATTTATTTACTGAACAATCCACACAGCATCATCTAGCCCCAACCCAAGCAGAGCTTGTGTTATGGGTATGGATGACTGATATACTTAATACAATAGATTTGTATAAAGAATACCCAAAACACCCGGAATAAATATTTGCAGATCGTACAAACATTTATCCCAAGGTGGGAATCGAACCCGCAACCTCCTGCGTCGCAGGCGGACATTCGCCCGCCGCACCACATCGGTTGTTAATCCTGATTGTAAATAGGCAGAAATAGGCATGGTATGCCATGGTAGTAATTCTCCGGGCAAGCTCTTCAACAAGAGCTCTACTACCACTAAGTAGGTATAAGTAAGGCATATATAGGTAATACACAGTAGGTACCTACACATTACTTATATATCTAAGTATAAAAGCAAACACTTGCTTGTGCAAACTGTTGATTCTATGGCACGGTTACGATCTCAAGCCCATGGATGTCCGATGAAAACCAGACTAGCGTTTTCATTCGCGAAACGAAACTAAATTATTCTCACACTTACCTTCGCAGCAGTCGTGAGCGGCGGCAGAACGCATGTTTTAATCTCTATTTTGACAGTATTACATTTGTAATTTGAAATTGTACGCATAGTCGAGACGAATGGTTAACACTAAGTGGTCGTAACGTAGTTTACCTTACAAGTCGGTTGTTGAATGCAGAGGAAATTGTCATTACTACGCCACATTGGTGGACATTTTTCTGGTGGTAAAACGTTGACTTGTACGCGTCGTATGTTGATCAATAGCGGTATCAAGTACCCCTGAAAAGGACATTGTAAAAATGTTTATCAAAAACCTTTTGGAGCAGTCTAATACAAAATAAGTATTTGGCAACGAAAGCGGAGACAAATATTATTAAATCAGCAAATAGTTTAATAATATTTACGAAAAAATATTGAAGTACAAAGAAATAGGTCTGGTTTCAATACCACTGTGTGAAATGTCTTACCAATATCATAGAATTAAATTTTCTAGTATTAAAACCAGTTTATTAAAAAATAGTCAAGTGCAAATTATTTTTCTTATAACTTTAACCGGGCCAAAATAATAATTAAATAAATTGAAAAAAGATTTCGTCGAACATAAAATTATCATCTACAACACATCAATGAAAACTTCACCAAAATTGGACAAGCCATTCGGTGGTCGGAGATAAACAAGGAAAATAAGGGATGTTGGCTCAATTATAGCTCACGTTTCGTCTACTGCCCCATCCATAATATCGGCACGAAGAATCACCAACTCTACTTTCAGCGTTATGTTCTGCAGTTCCGTAACGGACCCTGTTTATAACAAAATCCGTCCCGTACTCCCGGTTATGAAACGAGAACTGTTTACTTAACACTAATAAGGCTACGTTCGCTGTTGCACATTCTACCCACCGTCTGGTATGGTTGTAACCTGAAAACGTTTAAAACTAATGTTAAATGCATTCCTGTTTATAGCGTAGAGATTCGTAGACGGGGTCTACGAACAATCTACGGGAGGGTCTACGAAACTGAAGGACATTGTAATCATGATTTTTAGGGGCATCTTTTCAATAACTTATCTTTTATACAGAGGCGTCTCTAGCCCTTGTGGCGCCCGAGTGCAACCAGTACCCTGGCGCCATAAAGTGTTCTTTTACTTTAAAACCTTCTAACCTTCCAGAAAAAGGGAAAGAAGCTTTAAGGTTTCTTTCGACGCATCTTTGGAGGTGTTGCATTAGAGGGCGCAGAGCGCTCGGCGCCCCCTTAGACCCGGCGCCCGTGTGCGCCGCACACCCTGCACCATAGGTAAAGACGCCTCTGCTTTTATACAAACATCAACGGACAATTTATAATGACTATGTAGTTTACTCAACATGTGCGCAGGGACGGCACAAAGTGCTCCACTATTACCGAACAACTGGTAGGGCTAGGTCATAAAGATCAATTCGTGACAGACAAACTACTGTCAAGTAATTCAATGAATACTGTATTAATTTAAAACCATGACTTTAGTTTTAGCCCGGTCAATTTAGACATTCGAAGTTACATTAATTCCCACCAAGCTGAAAATCTTTTGAATCGTTATATCTCAAAAACCGTGGCTCGTAGAAAAAAAGTATTGAGACATTTTTGGTAGATAATTTAATGATCTACAATTTTTGTCTTAGTACTTTTATGATAAAACTTACCATTTTGGTGAAAGTCGCGAAAAACTCATTTTTTTGACCTTTGACCTTGAATAAAAAAAAATCCATGCAGGGGAAAGATGGGGAACTTTCAAATTTTATTTTTAATCATATTCTAAACAATCATACTGATTTTCAGCTTGGGGGAATTAATGTAACTTTACTCATATTTTTTGTTTAATTTGGCCGGACTATTTACTGTTTTTTATATAATTCGTCTGACATTTTAAATTTTACTAATTTGTTCCTATTTATAATTTTATTAATATTGTTATATTAAATGTTTTTTTAAAGGTACCATAGCGTGGTAGAATTACATTGAACCAAATGCAATATTGTGACGTGTAATTCGGCAAATAAATACACTTCGACTTTGACTTTGACTTCGTTTAACGTTAGGAGCGTAAGAACACTTTTCAAGGCTTTCTAGGCACTTACTACCGACTCACCTCTGTGTATACAAAGATGATTTACCGTTCGTGATATGCCAGAGTTTTCCAAGAATTGGTGTGTACCCCCATACACATCAAATTTGTATTTCTCCCCAAACACGCAACTCGCTGGTGTCAGAACCACATGGGCCTCTAAGAGGGCCCCGACGCAGAACATCATAGCATGGGATAGATAGTATACCTGTGGGTTCAATTCAAATTCGATATTTTTAACCAGATTTTGAATCAAAGGCTAAACAGTGTTCATTCGCTTTGAATCTATTCAATTTCTGCATTCGTTTACGCACTTATCAATAGCCCTACTATTTTTTTTATGCTACTGCCGGTGGAACAGCCATAAAGCCCACCTGATGTCAAGTGGTAACCATCACCTATAACTTTGCTTAGAGAGTACCTAAGCAATGTTTTTTGTTGGTAGATCTGTACTTACGACGAACTGCCCATCTGTGATCTCAGCTTTGGTTCCAATAAAACCAGCTGCATTATCAAAATCGATGTTCACTGCAACAAATGCACAAATGATTGCAGGTACAGAACTACAGAACCTATGTAAAATTATTAGTAAACTGGGTAGGTAGGTTAAAAAAATGTAATACTAATGAGGTAAGTTAGATAATAGTAGATAAATATACCGAATAACGTAAATCCGTTCTGTATAAACATGATCGACGCCAATAAGTAGAAAGTCACTTTTAGGAACTACTTGAACTATATAGGTACCATACCACACCCGAAAATCCTAAATCACTTTTATTAGTCTGCTAGCCCCAGGTAACATTCCTACCTAGGTAGGTACTTAGGTACCTATGTACTTTTAGGAGGAGTTGAGTTTGGACCCCCGTCGTCTATAAGTATGCGAATATACAAGTTATTGGTATGTGTTCTTTACAAAATTTAAGATCCTGACGGGATATTACATTTCTACTTACGCAAGGTTGCTATGCCGCCTATCTGACCTGCCCCCATTTTGAGAATAAATTAACTTTTTGCCAACATGAACTCGAAATAATTGATTGACACGAAGTTGTTTTTATCTGCGTACAACCTATGCAACTGGTAATCTCACTGTAGAACGATGTTTATGAAATGGCTCTATGAAAGCGTGGATACCTATACCTAACAAACTTCGAAATTAAAATTTCTGATTTGATTCTCATTTTGTAGGTAGGTATTCACTCGTAGTAGGTAGTCGGAAGTTCCTACCACCTTCATACCAACCTATTTCTGGCGCCAAGGTACCTACATACCCACTTAGGTAGCCAAATTGCTATCAGCATAGCATAGATAGCATCAACTAGTTCCATCAGCAAGTTATCTAAAGAAACCTTATAGAATATACCTAATAGGGGTACCTAGGGGTACCTAAGTGGTTTAGTTTTTTATCTGGCATGCACATATACCGTAGAGCTCTTAGTAAAGGGATCGTCCGAGGAAGTACCTACTACTACCACCATGCCTATTTCTGCCGCCAAGCAGCTTGCTGTGTTCCGGTTTGACTGAAGGGTGTGGGTGCCGGTGAAATTACAGGCACATGACTCCCATGAGGATTAGCACCTGTATGTCTCAGGTTGATGGACGCAGAGTAGTGCATCGTAAGGGCACGTTTATGATGAGCATGACCTACGAGGCAATGCTTTGTAATAGGTAATATGGTAATTACTAAACATCAGGTGGGCCATCTGCTTGTTCCACCAGCAAGATAGATAAAAAAAAAATACATCCGAAAAACAAAGTAGGTATATCATCGATACGAAGAAGTACCTAGATACAAGACTGCAATGGAGTGAATCGATAATAATTTTTAAACTCGATTTAAGCGACTCGAGCAAGCGTATCAACCGCTCTCTCGTAGCTTGATTCGTGAAATCCAAAGAATATGGACTAAAAGCTGTAGAAATGCAGCTATAATAGCAACCTAATACACTAGTTTATGCTCTTTTCGCTTACGACAACGTCAAGATGTGAGAAAATAGCGCATATACATTCATTAATTCAGTTTTTAGAGTTATCCAGTACATTGTCCATCGTTTGAAATGACGGAAGTGCCATTTTACACTTTTCGAAAAGTATCATACTTGTAAATTAAAAACTCATGAACGACCTTATTGCTTTCAGATAGGTAAGAACTATCATAATAATGTCGCGTTGACATTTCTGTGAAAGTTCCCGGACGATTTGTTGTATTTTTTATAATATATTTGAAAATAATGCATTAGATCACTCAAAAACAACGTAATAACTGCAAAAAAAGGAGCGTAATGTGTGTATAAAATGCCATGTGTAGTTGAAGATTGTGATTCAAGTAGAAAACGATGCGAAAATGAGGATGTGTCGCTATCTTTCCATTTGTGAGTTTTACTGGAAAATTTGTGTTATTTATAGAACCAAATGCTCAAAATATCTTTGTAAATTATGTTGTCTCCAGTTTTCACATACATTTCTACCTGTTTTATTAAGTTTTCATACGATAATTACAACCAAAATAATTTAATCATAGTGATGCAGTATATTGTATCGATGAGTAAAAATGTCGATGATTTTACCATCCATAATCATTGTTTTAGATTTCCCAAAGAAGAAAAGATGAAAAATGTATGGTTACAACTCATACAAAGAAGCGATAATTGGACACCGAATAAAGTCATTCACGTCTGTTCCAATCATTTCACAACATATTCATTTTAACCTAATGATCAAGTAAAATATCGGTGGCTAAAGCCATCTGCAATACCAACATTATATTTAACGCACGAATAAAAACATTACGATGTAGGACCAGGTGGTGCAAGTTTGCACTATCAAATACTCGATCTTCATTGTAAGATTTTTACCATTCGCCTAGCCAAACTGTTGTGCTAGTTTTTTTGAAATAACTGCTAGAATGCTAAGTGTTTTAATTTGAGCAGTCTGGAGACGACCTGCTTTATGCTCACGCTTGCTGTGGAAAGTTCATCGCAACGAGGTTCATTTCGAGCTCGCCTCTACCCGATTATTACATCCTTATTACAACCTTTTTGATTCATTCGCTAAATAGTTTTACAGTAGCCATGGCCGACGTAGGTAGGTACATATGTTAAGTTTGCAGAGAGTGCCCGACTCACACTGAAGTGCTTTTGTTACTGACCGACATCGAATGGCTCGTTTATTTTTTCTTTATTATTTTAATTAATAATAACTAAGCATTTGGCTGCAGTGTAACTGAAATCGATAATACAAAACTTCGTTCATCGTTTCTAAGAGTTGGTAGCTAGCCCTACAGACATACTTTATTTATCGATATCGAAGTCGACATAGTTACAACACTAACATCACAGAATACTACGTAATATTCGTAAATGTTAGTGATATCTGTTCAAAAGACGGATTTAAAAGTTTGTATGCATCTCTTTCTTGTACCATTTCAATATCGTAAGTGAAAACAGTACAAATTTTGTGTAATTGGTTGCTATTTTATCGTGTCTTCTATTAGTCTTCTTATTCTATGGTGAAATCCATGCACTAGTGACAGCACTATGCTACATTGAGGTTCACTCGATTCTTTTGTTAGTTGACATATGAATGACGTACGTTTGTACGTCATTCATATGTCATTGTCACATCATTTGTTCGTTCAGTTTTCTTTCAGTCAGACCAGCCAATTTATTTCTTTTCATGAAATTGAAAAGTGAGAAGTGTTCAACTGTTCTGACAAGTAATCTCTACATATGCAACTACCTATATCATAAAGGGATATCGCCCACGCAATTTAGATTGTTCTATTTATCTTATGAGTTCCGGTATTTGACTTAGTGGTTCATGGTGTACGGCTAATAAATTTATACGTCCTTACTACATTATTGTTTTTCAACAATAATGGACAATAATATTTTTTTAAGGCTCAGCTTATTCATAATATTTTCACTTAGCATTCAAGGGTCCTATTCTCAATACAATAAAGCCTGGAGTGAGAAATATGAGAGTAATAAATGTCCCAAACTGTATCCTAAGAACTTTGTTAACTATGCACCAGTTGGTAAGTCTTCTCCGTTATTTGTCCTATAAAATAAAGGTTTTAACAAAGTAGATAAAGTGCCTGCCTAACAAAGTCAAAGTCAAAAAGTATTTATTCAGTAATATCCGCAGGGATCATCTTGAAACGTCTTAAATCCAGGTGAATCTAAGCGCTAGTTCCTCGCGACCAAGCCTAGAAGAACCTAACCTAGACTTAATTTCACTATTTAAATCACCATTTATTTTTAGGAAACCTCACTGCGGGAAACTTTACAGAGAAGGCATCTCTCAAGGGTCTGAAACAGTGTGTTATGTCATGCTGTGTGTCAGATACTTGTAATATTGTATTCATTGTGGATGCAAGATGCTACCATGTTGAGTGTGCAAGTGATGAGCTGTGTCTTCCACTGCTGAGGACTGGTAGCCTCAAGTGGGAGTCACACGTTTCCATGATACTTGTAAAACCAGTACTTTCTAATGGTAAGAGTTACAGTAATATACTACGAGTATAAATTAAGGTATATACATTGTGCCATAAAATTGTGCTCTGTATAAATATTTCAAAACTGCGTAAAAAGTTTAATTTTAAGAATAGTGTATATATTTACATGCAGGCTTCAATTATCCTATCTGGTCCTATCCTGGTCAAGGTTAAAATCTATGGCCACTTACAAACATTCTTAATTGTTTAAGTATGTTGGTTGTGAAACTTTTAATTATCTATTGGCATAGCAAGCAAACATAATATGAAATGCTCTGTGACCTAAAATAGAATATCTGTAAAACCTTATTGTTAATTTAACATTTTAACATTACCTTTGATATGAATTAACTTTGTTTTAGAAAACTGGTCTGATATATTAGATCAATCCAGTCTTAGAGATATAAGCAGCAATTATTCCCCTGAAGAGGAACCAATTTACTCTCCATACACCAACCGGCGCAATGACATTACTGATGACGATGATAACAATTTCCTGTCACATTTTATTGACAATCTCCCTGTTGATGATGATGATTCAAGATCTTTTGATAAGTACAGAGACACCAATGAAGACATGATAATGGATTCCACAAGCTTTCTAGAAAAGATATCCTGTGAAGTTGGGGCTGTTGAGATCCAATGCCCTTTCAATTCTGAGTGTATACCTTTGGGTCTTAAATTGCGTCATGGTATCTGCAAATGTGTTCCGGGCACTGAGGAAAATGCGCAAGGGTCATGTGTACAAACACTGAGACCATTTTCCAAAGGACCCACAATACCAATTGATGCCATCAAAAAGGATGATTCTGAAGTGAAGAGTGATAATTTGAAAATTGAAACCTCTTCTGACAAATCTGTCCAGACCTTAACAGTATCCATTGTATCTAAACAGGTAATTTGCATGACATGTATACCAATAGGTATATAGTTCTATAGTAATTTTACATTTTTTAGTGTAAGTTTATAGTTAAGTAGCTGACCTGCTTCGTCTGCGTTGTTCTTTGAATTTTTCACTTCACCCTCTTTTTACACCTGCTTTATCATATCTCAATGAAACCCATACATAGTTTTAAGTTGATTCTGCCTTTTGCCTCTTTTAAGCACTATCACTATTTTATCAAGGTTTCAGAAAAATATCTTTTTTGTGCAGACTTTTCGACCGTTTTATTATATTTGACGGTTTTATGAGTATATAAAAATAGAATAGATAAATAAGGGTCGGTGCACACGGTCAATGTGCTACAGCCACAAAACGCCGTCGCCATAGAGCATCGGACTGCATTTTCCCAACATTTTATATGAACTCGCCACACACGGTTGACGCCACCAACTACTTATGTCGACCACCGACCACTGACCACAAGTGGCTGTTGCCCTTGCGCTACTAAGTAGCTTCTGTACAGTACGGTGGCGTCGTTTTGTGACCATAGCTCGTGTGGCCCGTGTGCAGCGAGACTAAAGGATGTAAATTTACTACCCAGTCAAGTCTTATCTCTAGTTAACTAAGTACCTACCTACTTATGAATTCTGAACACGCTAAACATGTTTAATTAAAGGTTCAACTACCAGACAAGGAGGTGGCCTTGGCTGGCTACACCATCCCGGACGAGAAGGCAACAATGAGCCACTATAATTATGTTTGGACACTAGTTGATCAACCTAGTGGTGGATTTACAGGTCAGACTTTGCCAAGATACTGCAGATTATGATTTGCTGTGTGTTTTGTCCAGCATTATTACCTTTTATTATAAAATATTTTTTATGCTACTTGCTGATGTAAAAATCTTATGACCTTATGTTGAGTGGCAACATCACTCTTCATCATCAGCCTGTAAAAGTCCACTGCTGGACATAGTCCTCCCCTATACGTTTCCAGGATGAACGATTCTGAGTTCCCTGAATCTCTGAGTTCCATAATAAAGAATTGCCTTATACGTTATACACGATAAGAACGTGTACCACGATGCACTGCCCTACTAAGCCTTATGTGCCAGTAGTTTCACTGGCAACTACACACACCGAAACACAAAATTAATATTTTTTTTACCCTACTTGTTGATAGAACTAGTTGATGGCCTACCTGATATTAAGTGATGGCTTATAAAAATACAACACCTCGTAAGTCACGCTCGTTGGAAACGTGCCCTACGATGTACTACTTAGCGTCGATCAATCTGAGGAATATAGGTGTTAAGCCTCATGTGCCTGATTCAACAGATTCAAAATTCAATCTTTATTTCTCAGGTAATATGAATCAGAACGGCGCAACAGTAACATTGACAGATCTCACAGAAGGCCAGTATCGATTCAAGCTGACGGTGAACGGAACCAACGTCTACGGGGAAGGTTTCGCGAACGTTACAGTACTGCCACCGCAGAGGATTAATACCCCGCCACTGGTTCTGATTACACCTCAGACGCAGACTGTAAAACTGCCGAATACAATGGCTGTTCTTGATGGCAGTGCTAGTAAGGTTTGTATAAACATAAAGTCCATACAAGAAGAGTTTAATAATGAATATTGGTGGCCACGTAACATCAGGTTCCATGATGCCTGTTCCATGGATGTTGTATTTAAAAACATTTATTTATTTAAATCTCTAAAAACATGAAATAAGTACACATGAGTAAGAAAGGAGTGACTAGTGAGATGACAGATGATAGAGGAAAGTAAAGTGGGAAAACCTGATGTGCCAACCCTAAGTGAGATAAGGACAGGAAGATGAGTCTGGCTACATGGTCTCTGGATCGTTATCCAGCTACTTGTAATCATTTCAGTGCCCTCGGTCAATCTAATACGACCGATGTCGCAGGAGGTTGCGGGTTCGATTCCCGCCTTGGGATAAATGTTTGTACGATCTGCGAATATTTCTTCCGGGTGTTTTGGTACTTTCTATGTATGTAATGTATTGTACTAAGTACCCATAATACAAGCTCTGCTTAGTTTGGGGCTAGATGATGCTGTGTGGATTGTCTAGCATTATTATTATTATAGGCAAACACTGGTTTTACGTTTTGTTTACGCTTCGTGGTCTATCGGTTTTAAGAGCTTTATGAAAACGGGTAAATTTGTAGACACCTTATCACTGAATGACCTACACAAACACTTTGGTTGACCTACATACTACATTGTACTCATTCTATCTATCTATGCTGTATCATTCCATAACTAATCGCTAGCGTATTAAAATACTACGAATAATATTTCCTCTGTGAAATAGCTTTTATTTCATTTGAGTGGCTAATGGAACAAGTTAGCCTACCTAGTGCTAAGCAGTTACCATCACTAAGCTTTACCTCGCAGGTTACGTTCGACAGTAACGTGCCCTATAATGCACTGCTCTGCGTCCATCAACTAGAGGCATACAGATTATGCCTCATGTGCCTCAAGTTCACCAGCACCCACACCCTTCAAACCGGAACACGCTGCGCTGTTTGTCGGTAGAAATAGGCATGGAGTACTTCCCCAGAAAGAGCCTTCACTAAGAGCTTTACTAATACTACATTTTTTAAGTAATACTTCTAATGCGACTTCCAACAAGGTTGCGTTAAACGTTTAACACTACCATGGAGGGGGTATGAAAGCACTGTTCTTTCTCTCTTTCTCTCATAGCCAGTTACGTTTCGTATATTAAAGAAGTTTTACTTCAGTCGTGTGGTTTTAGACCACACGACTGAAGTTGTTGCACACTTGTTTTTTTAAACATATGTTCATCGTCAATGATTTGTTTTTGTAAAGGATGATGATGCTATCATATCGTGGCACTGGGACCTCACCTCAGGTCCGATCGGCTACCAGCCCCCGCTACAGGACAGGCCGACACTCGTTCTAAACGACCTGAAGCTGCCCGGAAACTACACATTTAAACTGACTGTAGAAGATTCAGACCATGTTAAGAATTCAACTACAGCTAATATCACTGTGTTGAACCACACCGACTACCCGCCTGAAGCTAACGCAGGTTCGTCATGTCTTTTCATAGTCAAAGTCAAAAATACATTTATTAATCTTAAAAATCGTGAATAAGTCTTAAAGCTAAATCATTGAATCTCTACGACCAGTAGTTTAGGCTCTGCGTTGTCTATATATCAGTCAGTCAGGACAAAGATTCTTATAATTCCCGAATTTCAATCCCTAAATGGGTATAGCGGGGGTAGAAATTTGTATGAAGCTATTCACGCGGCCGAAGTCGCGCGCGTTTCACTAGTATATTATTGGTATGTAGCATTCCTCCTCGTGTCGTTCTTCTCTGATGAGGGGCAGCGTGAATCACAAACATCGAAACTTTTCAATTATACTATGTATTAGTAAAAAATACATACATAATACATACATACACATACATACACATACATGCTCGAAATACTTTTCTTCCAGGGCAGGACGTTATAATCTACCTGCCGAACAACAACTGGACGCTGAACGGCAGCCTGTCCACCGACGACCACGAGATCACCTCGTGGGAGTGGACCAAGTCGGCCGAGGATGAGAACAAGGCTGTGGATATGCAGAACACTCACTCTCCTTACTTGCAGGTAAAACCATCAACCATCCTTCTAGTATTTTGATTTTAATAAAAAGTTTGTTACTCATTATTATGTTACCATTAACTTGAAGTCCACTGCTGAATATAAGCTGGGCCATACATAAGTAGGAGAAGAGTTTTTGAGAACATTACCACTGTAAAAACATATTTTGTTAAAAATTGTAAAGGTTTTTTGTGAGCACTCTCCTTGACCGAGCCAGCGAAGCGTCTCTGCTTTAAGTCAAATTTCCTTTTCTGTAAGCGGATTCTGAGTGTTTTTGGTTCTCCGGATTTCGGTTTACGGTGAGCGCCCCTAGCGGCCTATGGGGGCACTAGCGTATCTCGTATTCTATACAAAAAATCGAGCTCGCAAACTGAAATCCTGTATCCGGTAAACGAAAAAACTCAGACTCAACTCAGGGTCGTATTTTACAACGGATCTGGAGTGAAACTTGAATTACAGGTTTTACGAATTTATAGATTTTTTATTAGAGAGTAACTTCTTGCATACTGAATATCTCCGCCATACTGAATACTGAATATCATGCGAAGGAAACTCCACAATACTCGAATAATATCAAATGTAAAATGAGAGTTAACTTCAAATAGATTTATTGTTGTGGATCATTATGTAGCTCAAAAAATGGCGTTAGTCAATGACTTGCTTTTACTAATAGGCTTTGATTTTAATCACAACGATATGCTTCTGATATCAACCTTATCTGCCTTATTAAAATTGTATGCTTTTACTGTTATCGCAACAGTAAATTAGTCACAAATCCACTTATTAGTAGGTAAGGTACCCAATACATAATAATAGCTAGTATAACTATTTCAACGTTACGTCGAATATATTATTAGTAGGAATGAAGTTTACTTGACATGTTTACATTTTAGACGTCGTTTACGTTACAGCTATCAAATCTATCGGAGGGCGTGTATACATTTGTGCTGAAAGTGACAGACTCCTCTGGCCAGTCGTCAACAGCCGAAGTGCATGTGTTTGTAAAACCACCGACGAACACTCCACCTATCGCCGATGCTGGCAACGACTCGGTAAGCACTAACTTGTATTTATTATTATTCTTAAGAGCCTGCGTAGTGTCCCACTGCAGGGCAAGGCCTCCCTTTCTTCTCTCCAGCCAGTCATTCTGATTTGGGCCACTGTGAACCAATCCTTTTGACAGGCATCCATTTATATCATTGTAAATTTAAATTTACAACAATACAAGTTTACAAGTATGTTTGTAAAATTATAAAACCCTTGACAAAAAGAGTTATTGATCTTCAAATGGCTGAACAGATTTTGTTTAAGCATAGTTAAGTTAGTTATGTCTAAAAACACTATCAATTCATATTTCAAAGTAAGTCAAAATATGTTCATCCGTTTGGGAGCTATCCGTTACGTTGAACTTAAATCATCCTTCTGTTTTGCGTCGGGGGTTAAAAAAGCAAATTTGCCTTCAATTCTTATCTCACTTGTCTTTTCGAGTCATCCTGTGTTAGGTCAATGAACTGGTCACGGTATGATTAACTTAAAAAATACCCTATTATCAGTAAATGAACCAGTGAAGTGGCAGGTAACTTTATTATAAATCTCAGTTATATTAGTTGGTAATGGGAGAATGATTTTCTCGGGTAATATAAGTGTCTCTTAGCATGTCTTTTGAGAAATAAAAAATCTATCCATCTCCGTCTGGTATGTCAAGGATTCTTCCAGTACCTATACTATGTTCACGAAATCTGTTTGTCTATATTTGTGGTTCTGTATGCACAAACATATCGTACGCTCTCTTTCTATCTCGATACGTGTGGTGCTCCGTGGCTTACGCACACAAACATATCCAACCCGCCTCCGTGAGATAGTATTCAGTCAGCCTTATTATGTCAGTAATAAGGTACAAAACACACTGCCTGAATGAGTTTTATATGAACTTGTGTCTAACAGCATGATAAACACACTGCATAACACACTGCATGGGTTTGGAAAATGTATAAAGCGATAAACCGTAGATAACGCAACCTACAAAAATATTTGTATTTGACATTTAGAATACATTTACACATAAAACATATGCACAATTTCAAAACTGTGTACATAATATCTAGCATGCAGGGGACTACTATCACAAAATATTTGCAGTTCATTTCCCTCCCTCAAACGTGGATCACACTCAATGGTTCCGGTTCTCACGACGACCATCGCATCGTCGCGTACACTTGGCGATGTCTCTCCGGTCCCACTAACTCTAACATTATCGGCTTTAACGAGTCCGTCGCGAATGCTACAGCGCTCACTAAAGGACAGTACATCTTCTCACTGACCGTTTTGGATGATAATGGGAATTCGGCTTCGAAGAATGTGTCTGTTACGGTCACTCAGAGTAAGTATTCTTCTGCATCTCGGCCTTGAATCGGTCAATTGAAGAACAAAGTACAATCTGGGTCGGGTTGCATAGTTATTATTTCAAATAAATAGTAATTTAAATTTATTAATTTTATTTGGCAACCCAGCCATGTCCATGGAACAAATTTTTGTTTGTTTGTTTATAGTTATGATGTGATCATTTTCAACATACTATAAGTTAAGTGTTTTTTTTAATATTTACTCTTGAAAAATTAACAACTTTAACGTCTCAAGTGATGAATTTTTGACAGATTTTCATTGCAATCTGTCAAAAAATCGCGACCATAAATCTGAGATGCGTTTGAGTATTCGGCCGTCACCCTACGGCCGAATACTCAAACGCAACTTAAATTTAATCACGTCTCAAGCGACGTATTTTTGACAGACTTTTTCTTTGCAAACTGTCAAAAAATCGCAACTTGAGACGTGATTAGATCTGAGATGCGTTTGAGTATTCGGGCGTTAGTCTGCTATTTCCGTCCAGGCAAGGATCCGTCTAAATTCTTAAAGATTTACCTATGTAAGGGATATATCCATAGTTGATATAACATGTAAACCTGCCTTGTACAGCTACTTATAAGTTTCATTTTGCATGCGTGTGATTGCTGTCTCTTGTTGTGTGTTTCGTAAAATTTACTAATTTCCTGTCCTTGTTGTATAAAGGTACATAACATTCCTTGGTTGCTTACGACGCTATTACTTTTCTTAATCATTCTAGTTCTATAAATCATTATTATTGATTAAAACTACGAATATGTACATAAATATTGGTGTAAATTTCACACGTGGCATCTAGCCCTAAACTAAGCAATAATTGTTTGGGAAACCGATAACTAATAGAATGTACATTTGTGTACTATTAAGTTTTTTAATATTAAAACTGCAGAGAATTCTTAGACGAGTAAACTCGTCTAAGAGAATCCCATGTCAGCAGCATATGTGTGTAATTTCTAGATAAAAACAGTCCTCCAAAAGCGGACGCTGGCGGCGACCAAGTATTGAACCTGCCATTACCGGTGTTAATTCTGAACGGGTCTAAGTCGTCTGATGACTTCAGGATAGTCGCGTGGAAGTGGAGTCGATCCGGGTCGGGCTTAGCGGCTGGGACTGTTATACTAGGTTCGGATACGCAACCAGTCTTGATGGTAAGTTTTGAGCTACATTGTTGAAATCGCGTTAACGCAATTGAGGTGCTTACATTTGTAAAAAATTACATGAAATAATTCTACAAACAAAACAAAATCTACAATGTAATAATAATACAATTTAGTGAAAGTTTTACCCATCAATTCGATAAATGCGAATGTTTGGATGGATGGATGGATGGATGTTTGTTCCTCTTTCACGCTCTAACCAGTGGAACGATTTGGATGAAATTTGGAATAAATATAGATTGTAATCTGGAATCGGACATAGGCTACTTTTTATCCCGAAAAAATAACGGGAACGGGAAAAAACTGCCACGCGGGCGAAGCTGCGAGTGGCCTCTAGTAAATCATAATCTGTAACAATTTCGCAGCTCACAAACATAGAACCGGGAAGATATGTCTTCGAGTTGACAGTGACAGACGATCAAGGAGAATCTGACCGCGACACGGTTAGTGTGCAAGTGAAACCGGACCCACTAGAAATGAGTCTCATGGAAATGACCCTGAACACTCCAGTATCGACCTTCACGCAAGGTCAACTCGATACGCTGATACAGAAGATGACACTATTACTGAAGGGAGGAACTCAAGTTAATGTGACTGAAGTCAGAGGTGAAATCGATTCGGGGAATACGCAGCTGATTTTCTTCTTGTCAGAAAATGTAAGTAATCTAGAAATTGTGTTCTGTTTGTGTATTACTTAAAAACACACATTTCAGTACAGATATGAACAGTTTCGGAGAAATTACATGTCCATGTCTCACTCCTTTTGCCGTTAGATTGGATTCGTGTTCGGGTCCTGAAGTAATTTATCGAATAAAGATATTTTTTTTGTGTATTGTAGATTAGGTCACAAAGTTAATTCTGTACCTTATTTGTTTTTTTTTATTTACCATTTAAAAAAATACAATATTATAAGCACTAAGAAAACCACTAAAGCTATAGGGATAATGCTACTAGAGAGTCAGTCTTGATAGCTTAAATAAACAAAAGTCTGCATTATTTTCAGAATAAGGTGATAGAAGGATTAACAGCGCTGGAGTTGGCGCGCACAGCGGGTCGCGTGGAGGAACGCGCGCGCGTGCGCTCGACGCGCTGCCTGTCCACGTGCAGCGGCCGTGGCTCGTGCTCGCACGCCACGCGCACGTGCCGCTGCGACGCCTTTTGGATGCAGAGCCTCCTCACGCAGCTCGACAGCGACGCCACTCCCGACTGCGGTGAGTAGCTCTCTGTCGATGCGACACTTTCTAGATGCAGAGCCTTCAACGTTGTTACCGTAACAAAGATGTGCGTCTAATAAATCGATGAACGCCGGCTGCACGCACGAAAAAGTGTCCCGTTACGATCGGGGCGAGAGCGCTACACGAGCTAGCGAAAGGCACGATCGGGTTGAACGTTCCGCTTGCGCCGCATCTATCTCTCTTCCACTCGATTGGCCTATGCCAATCATGTCTTATTATGTTGTCGCGTTAAACTACCGTCCGTAAACCGACTTTACAGGCAATCTTTTTTTATGTGATATGTCTGTGAAGTGGAATTCGGTTCTCTGCATGAAAAGGTAGGTAATGTATCGGTTGTGTGTGTTCCAGACTGGTCGGTAGTGTACGCGGGTATAGGCGGCGTGGCGACGCTGTGCGTGGTGGGCGCGTGCGCGTGCGGCGCAGCGCGGGCCGTGCGGCGTGCGTGTGCGCCGCGCAAGCCGCGCGTGCGCAGCGCCTACCGCCTGCTGCCGCTAGCCGACGCAGAGGAGAAACCATGTGAGTTCTACCTACCTCACCGACTTATAATAAATCTATACCATATTATAAGAATCTTTGTCCTGACTGATATATAGATAACGCACAGCCTAAACCACTAGTAGTAATTTAATACCCAAATACAGAACAAACATGTACGTTCATTACCTACTCAAATGTTTGTTCTCGGTGGGGATCGAACCCACAACCTACAGCACAGAAGGCAGCTACTACGAAGTGAGCTGTAACGGCTGTAACTTAGTAGGCATTGCTCTGTGTACGCACATACCACGCCTGTTTGATTAATTATACACCATACTCAGGAAATAATTTATATTGACGCGGTAGTGGTTCCTCGCCTTCGCTGGATATCGGAATCATGAAACTCAGAAAGTTAATGTTATGCATGAAAAGATTCTCTAAAAAAAGATGACTATATTCAATATTTTGTCCGTTGTCGATAATGATAACGAGCAAGCACGTCGCCGACTACAATTATTTTTATTATTATATTTATTTTTATAATAAAAAACAATAGTTATTAGTAATGTCAAAAACATTTATTGTGTGTTTTTATTATTATTTCCAGTTACAAGCAAAGATCTCCTCACAGAAACGGAGACAGATTCTGATATATTATTCGAATCTAAAAGCAAGACGTCGTCGTTCGGTGCCCGTACCGCGAACGGCGACGTGCAAGCCAACGGGTGGAAGAAAAACGGACACCATAAGGTCGGGCGGAAGATCAAGACGTAGCTTATAGCGTGCTTGGTAAGCTGTTGCCGTTCAAAGTTATACTTAGCGAGGCAACGCGTCCACCGAAGCGCGGAAGACGAAGAGCGGATAGTCTCGTAGGTTTTGGAAAGATTATTTCGTAATGTTCGGTTAGGGCAGGTTGCGTGCCGAAGCTACTGTATGTAGTGTTGCAGTGTGTACGCATTGAGCCTTAAGGAGATGAGATAAGGTCCTAAGTGTACAAGAGTGCAGTGGCGTAACGTGGGACTCCACACACAGATGAGGGTAACACTGTCCCTCGGCCCGGGTGGTGCAGATTAAAAGGGTCGTGGCGATTGCGTCAGGTTACAGTCATCAAATCAGATAATTATTATCATCGGGACTGCATACGTACTTATTTACGTAAAAGTTAAATTCAAGTGCAAGTTTTATAAAATAGAATGATTGCAAAATTCAAGAACTAACGTTGCTGTTATATGCTATTATACATTTGAAATCTTTAGCGTAATCGTCGTTTGCCATCAATTTGAGATGTATTGCACATAATCAAATAATTTAAAGTACAAACTTTTTTTGTTTTATATGTATATACCTATAATGTATCATGTAAAAATATTCGCAACTCGCTCCGTTCACCGATTTCTTTCCTCGTACTTTACGATAGGACAATATGGTTGGAGGTCAGCAAATTTAGAGTTGGACCTAGGTGGAAGAGATACACACTACGCCACTGCAACAGTGCAATCTCTGACTATAAAACTATACTGTGTAGGTACTTACACACTTTTCCGTTTTAGATAAAACTCTTGGAATCCAATAATCAGGGATATTTTAATAGTTAACTGCTAGTGACATTACCTGCGTACGAGCTTCAGAAGGCACGTTAAACTGTCGACTATAGCGATAATAAATGGCAGTCTTAAACGTACTAGTTAATTTGGCAATTTTCATCTGCATAATTGTATGGTTGTCTCATTTACGCAGATAGTTACGTAAATGAGACGGTTATACATTTGCAGCTACAAACCAACATTTTTACGAGTGCCTTTAAACAAGACGCAAGTTTGGAGCCAACTTGAACTCCGCCGAGGCTTTCACACCGTACTTTCCGCTTTGGTGGAACGTGGCCTGAGCCGAGACAGTGATCAATGTACAAATAAGGTATAAAGCCAAGTAACGATATACGCTTATTCTAAAAGTTCCGCACAATATTCTGTAGCTTTTTTATAAAAACGAATGTATTGTATTCAGTGCGTATGTACTTTAACTCTGCATGAAGTGTAGTGAAAAAGCCTTCTCCATCACGTTATCACGAATCTAAGAAGTATTTATTAATGTTCAGGTAGATAAAAAAATATGTACCTATAGCTTCTAGTACGAAAAATAGAATAGACTTAATTCTTATTGAAACTCGAGTTGATTCATTGATTCGCGTTTTCTAGAATACAGGCTAGCGTTAGAAGAAAAAAGTCGAACCAACCAACGCATTCAACCTGCATCCGGTTAAAAATATCTTTTTTGGTCATCCTACATGCTGACTAAAACTATGCAAGCCATCAAAGCTGCAGGTTAAACGCTTTGGTATACCCAGCGCTTTAGCTCTAAATATATTGAACAACATTCCAAAAATATTTATGAATAAAAGGCATTAGCCGTTGTACTACAAAAAAACTGTGCCTAATATCTCGTTATATAAAAAAAGAAACATGCTTTAAACTTTGCTCAAAATAGGACACGTACAGTGTCTATTGGAAAGAGATGGCAATTGCTTAGGCTCTGTTTATCTTTTGGCTTTTTGTGGTACAAAGGTTACCTACCTTTTTTTTAATGACTATAAAGATTTTACAGATTACTTATAGAAACTATAGTGTATATGGATTAGATAACTCACCAGTCTCGAAATGAATTCCTAGCACAGATGAAACTAAGTCGACTGCGTCTAGTCCCGAGAGATTTGTCCAACCTAGTAAATATAAAAATAGTCTAGTATACCATAAAGTTGCCTTACTTTTATTTTATTAAATACTAGAAAAAAAGCGCGCGACTTTGTCCGCATAAAGTTATTTTTCATACAAACTTCTACACCCGCTGTATCTGCTTAGCGGTTGAATTTTGGGAACTCCTTTCTTGTTACACTTCAACGCATCAAGACGAATACACCCTGAAAATTTGAAGGCTCTACGGCCAGTGGTTTCTGCTGTGCGTTATCTATATGTAGGTCAGTCAGTCAGTCAGGACAAAGATTCTTATAATTGGTATAGATTATAAAAACAAATATATCTAGGCCCGCTTGCACAACAATCTAATTTTATTTTATTTAGCTTATCACGTTTACCAAGATAAACATGTTTAGCGTCAGCGTAATAGCGACTTAATTTTCCTTGTGTAATGTTAAACGTAATAAGCTTCCTAAATGCATTTAGGGGCTCGCTAAAAACATTTAATGATCGTTGTGCAAGCGGGTCGTAACAAATTAAGCTTGAACCTAAATAGGTTTCAACAGTGTTATAGAGTTGAGGCCGTATACGTAATACACGTACAGTACGCACGTACGTACATGCGTGCACATAAACGCACGTTGGGTCTGACGGCTTTCAAACAGGTAATAGTGTTCAATCAAAATGAAGTAAAAAAAAATATTACAGGTAACATACTCATAGTAGATTTAACTTAGAAACTACAATTTTGACCGTGTAATTAATAAGTGTAATAAGCGAAAGTTATCTTATTTGCGAAACATCACGCAATCCACTGGAGCGATTTGAATGAAATTGTAATTCTATTAAGGTGAGTATGGAGTAATATGCGCGATATATATAATTTATTTCCTTGTAAGTGATTAATTTCTGTGTAGTTTGATTACACAATCTACGTAATAAAATCAATATTATCAAATATTCCCAACCAAGTTGTATAAATATATTTATTGAGGTAGTCTAGCTAGAGTAGAATAGAATGATCGTTTGCTGTCGATATAGTGAGTTTGGTAACAGCTTGCAGAAATAACGGTACCTCATGTATTAACTTTTCTTAAATACTTATAAAAAAAAACATTTAAATGTGTAATTGCATTGTGACCAAGAATTGCGTGAACTTAAATACCTACTGATATTCATATGACAAAACGCTATCTAACCCTAAACTAAGCAAAACTTGTACTATGGAAACTAGATAACTGATTGAATACTTGCATACTTTTTTGTAAACATATTCATATTATACAATATAACACCCAGACACAACCAACATCTGTGTCCATCACATAAATGAAGGCAAATGCCAACTGAGCTGTTATATTTGTATCTCCTATAATGATTTTTACTAAAGTGGCAACCTTGGGGTCATATGTGAATAATCATTCTTTCGTAGGTACCTATTCCATGCCCCTATACCTACTTAATTTGTATACAAAGTTCATTAAAAAATATTGTGTAAGTATAGGTACGTACCAGCACTTTATAGGTTAAAATTATAAATTCTAGTCGTAGGTAATAATGTATGTCGTAGAATTTAGTGAACATGGTTTAGATTTTTTGTTTTCTGTGATTTAATAACTAGAAACATTATTTACCTTTGTAACTTATAATTATGTACTTACATAATAAAGGCTTTGTAAGAATTTATTGTTTTTCAATACTATCATTATTATGTGTAATCAAGGGCATTTTATATACAATACAAATAAAATTGAAGCATCTATTTGTAATGTCAAAACAAAATATTTTTACTAAACATGTAACAACTAGGTACTTATTACGGTACATACCGGGTGTAATAAGACCACTTCCGTATGCTACAGGAACGTGTAAAGTTACCTACAATAAGGTATTATAAATACCACTTAATTAACTCAGTACATCTTATCTATCCTAGCATGGATGTTGATATTAATAAGATAGGTAGGACACAGGGACGAAGATGCGTACGGGACAGCTATTGGGAATCATTTTGTATCGGTAGGTATACCTACAGCTGTGTGTACGCACATTGCTGATAAACTTAGAAGGTATTCTGTGCTACATACGCTACGCTTGGAGTGATAAAAAAGTATTAGGTAGTTTTCAACAGTTTATTAAAAAAAATGCCTAAACCAGTATTACTTACTCGAGTTTCTAGGCTAAGCAAATATTTGAACACTTTATTGACAATATTATGTTTAGGCAAAACAGGCACCCCCAGGTACTTACACGCATTTAGCACCCTATGTAAATATATTAATGTAATATAATAATAACAAAGCCTTTTGAATGGTGACATAAGTTGGATATTTCTGAATGCTTATACAGGGTTACAGGAAAAATCGTGCTAGATCCGTTAAGGGCGTGGAGTACCCATCATTTCTGACTTATTTCACTATAAAACTCCCTACCCTAAACTTAACCCTTTTCGAGATATTCGATTTTTAATTTTTTTATTTCTTAACTTTCATTTGTCTGCTACGGTCTATTCAATTAACTTATGCACTATTTTAATGATTGACGTCCTAAAGCATCTTATTTTAAAAAAAAACTAAAAAAAACTTTGTAGCTAAAAATCGGCAATTTTCAATAAAAAAATTAAAAGTCGAATATCTCGAAAAGGGTTAAGTTTAGGGTAGGGTGATTCATAGTGAAATAAGTCAGAAATGATGGGTACACCACGCCCTTAACGGATCTAGCACGATTTTTCCTGTAACCCTGTATAAAATTGATAATTCAGTGCAGTACTTAATAGTCTCCATTAGATTAATCATAATTTTGAACATTTGATATCTTGAAAAAATCTAATTTATGTATGTAAATAACTATCACACCAACAAAAATTGGTCAACACACAGGTCATAAAAATTCTCATTTCTCATAACATCTCTCAATGGAATGTTAAATCAAATAAATAAATTAGTAACATACCTGCAATTATTACCTCACAAAAGGAATATAATATAAGTAACATAATAAAACAATATTACAATACCGGGATATTACACTAAACTATAGATAATAACTATTATACCTAATGTACTTTGTAATGTAATATAATATTTCTGTTATTTAAAAATGGAATACGTTATTGTACGTTAATAATAGGTAATTTATTTAAAAAAAGGTTTCATTTTCATACCAATTATTTAGAAAATAGTGTACGTACTTATATAATGTAATATAATAAATAACTTATATAATGTAAACTTTGTAATGTAATATAATATTTCTGTTATTTAAAAATGGAATACGTTATTGTACGTTAATAATAGGTAATTTATTTAAAAAAAGGTTTCATTTTCATACCAATTATTTAGAAAATAGTGTACGTATTATATCTTATAATATGCAATAACAATATCAAATTCCAGTTTTAAAATAAACAAATATTATTGGGTATATTCAAACACTCTTTAGCTTCATACTTAGCAAAGCTTGTAAAATAGGAACCAGATAGCTGATAGGTAGGTACCTAGTGCTTATGTGTAGTGTCTCTGGCTGATAGTATGCAAGAGCCAGTTATTATCCGAAATATTTTTATCTCGAATTGGATGCCAAGGTTTTACTATCAGTAGACCTGCGATGGCCCGAGTACCGTTGTGCCATTACGTAAGATTCTTATTTCTTTTCCAATGGCCCATCAAGTGATTATGACGCGATAATTACTATCGCCAATGCTGCTATCGCGCAAGTCAATGCCGATAAGTGTTAGCGAATATAATTCTACAATAACGTCAATTAAAAAGTAGGTAATTTATATACCTACCTATAGGTAGGTTACATGTTTTTACCTACTTTCAGCGAGCTAGCGATTTTCTATTAGGCACCTATTTTCTACCTTTACCTACTTTAAATAATACCAAGAATATACCTACCCAACAAGAATATAGCTAACAGATAAAATTCTCGAAGTTATTATTGCTAAGAATTTTCATCACAACCTAGGTACGTATGTAATGTACGTTTTAGCTTTTTAGTGTACCTATCTCCCAAAAGAAAACGTTTAAATGATAACAGGTAAGTATAGTAGGTACCCTCTGTAGCATCTAGCTTAATCAATTTATCTTGCTGTACAATTTTGTGACCCATAAAATACATTATTTATTATTAACAAGAATTAGTCTTATCCATATACGCTGATACTAACTAAAGTTTTTCTTTGTTTAATTTTTCTAAGAGTATAAGTCCAACAGCATAAAAGTTAAAATTCATAATTCATAGAAATCAAATACCAAAGTACAACCAAGTTCTGCTTAGTACCAAATGCATTAAGGTAGCTAACTATAGACAAGCAAAAAATACAGTGTAATGTAGCCTTGACCAACATTCATTGACTTACATCACTGTGTATTGTTTCATCTGTATTAGCTACAAGCAATTAAAGTGACTGAACCGTTATTAATTATACCAGTTTTAAACATACATAGTCTTACAACGGAAAATAATAAAGTCACATGCCAAGAGATTACTAATTTTATCAGCAAAATACGATACCTACACCTTTAGCTGAAGTTTCTCTGTGAATGCATTAAATTTTCAAGAGAAACTCATATTATATAACTAGAAGTTCATGAGAATAATGGGGACTGGCATAGTTTTAGGGTTGCAGTACACTTGGCTTAATCATATTTTGTAATGCCCTTACAAGCTGACATATCATTTATAAAATTATGTTTAGTAATAACCCTATCACCAATATAACTCTTAGGCAACCCTTTAGAAGCTAGTGCTAAAGTATAGGCGGTTTAATAAAATATAGGACAGCTTATTATTTGGGCTTCTTCTTACCAGACTTAACAGTTTTTTCTACTTCTTTAGACCAAACTACAGAGTTCAATCTCTCACCTAATGAGTAAAAACTGCACACAAAGACTAAATTAAGCAGATAAAATGTGATTCTCAAGGGCCAGTTGAAAACATTGAGAACAGGATACACCCACATTCCAGTTTTAAACCAGATAACATGAACCCACACTACATAGCAAAGCATGAAAGTGCATAGAATTGATAGACCAAAATTCCTTGATGGGTACATTCTGAACGAAGTAACCAGCTCGATCAGCATGAATATGACTATATTAGTGTGCATAACATGGTTTAACCACGTTGGGAAGTATTCATCTAAGCTTCTTGGCAAAATAAGCTCTCTATCTACTGCATAGAGAGCCCAAAAAGTAACACCAACAAATACTGCTACTGGAAATGCAAGAGCACTGAACACTGAATCTTTGAACCGTCTTATCATAGGTTTCTGAGTTGGTGAAGGTTCATTGTTACCAATAAGATCATTGAGAACAGCTACAGTGAAATAAGCAGTTTGAATCATCTGAAAATAAAAAACTCATGAGTAGGTATTTGTTTGCTAAATGGTACTTAGGTATGCATAAAAGTTTAGCTAAATAAAGAAAGGAAAGTACTGTTAACTTACAGCATTTATATAAGTCAGGTATTTTAACTTTCCCCCGAAACTGGGTACTACTCTCGATGTGCTTGGAACAATTACGTATGTGTAGTCGTAGTAACATCCATACGCGAATTGAATCGCCCCAAAAATATGAAATAGTAATTTCAACATTTTGTAATCTGCAACATAAAATAATTGGTAAGTTGGTAGGTACTTTTCAATAAACTTTTAACTTTTTGAAGTCCTCTATAAGTTCAAGCTACATGATGGAAAGAAAGTGAAGTGAGGGCCCGATTTTTTCCATAGGCACTGCACCGGGGCCCTTGTCCACCTAGCTACGCCACTGGCTGCATGTAGTTGCACAGCTAGACAGATTATTATTATACGAAACAGAAAGACTTTGAAGACATTTTATTAGAAAAATTAAGAAATTTAATTAGGTAGGTACCTAAAAACCTCTTACTTTATATACGATGATGGAACGAATTGCAGATACCACTTTAATCTGTCTTTATTTTCACACAAAACCTTCCTAAATCTATCACCAACCAAACCCAATCAATTTTTTGAAATAATAATTATGACACCCAAAACCTGAAATGTAACACGATATAATGAGTGAAAAAAAAGAAACAAGCGCATAGCATAATATTATTTGTAGTCAGTCTGTGTGAACACCACAGAGCACTTATATGAATGAAGTAAGCACAGACAGTCTGTGGGTGCACTATCAGTGTTACCAACACAGAGTACTTGGTTACCAAGTTATTTTCCTGAAACGCGTTGCTGGGTGACGTAAAGTGAAAAACTGCCACGCCAACAGTAAAATTTCTGCAGCATGTTTAAAATAAATTAAATAATAAGTCCATACCAAAAACTATGCTACAAATAAGAACATAATCTGAAATGGATTAGAACCCCTTGTAGCATTCCCCATCGGTCCCATCCCACCGCCGCCACCACCAGCAAATTCAGCTTTTCTCAAAATAAGTTAAGGTCACCTACACATTTAATGTACTATCAGTACCTACTATATTGAAGTTTCACCAGTTCTCCGAGAACTTGCCGAACAAATTATAATTATATTGCACCCTGCCTGTTAAATTTTTTTCCATCTACCTAGGATACTTACTTCCACCACAAATGCAAACACTATACCTTCACACACACAGTGCCACAATGCTGTGAAATTTTGAATAGGTAGGTACCTACACCTAATGATATTATAAAAGGTACCTAAGTACCCCACAAAAAATAAAACGTTACGGATATGGATAAGTTTAATGTGGCTCTAATAGGCTTGCACCGGGATGTTGTGCCGTTCCCACGTTAAGTGGGATAAGGGCAGGAAAATTATGAAGAAACCACAAAAAATAAAACACGGGCAGATATTATGCAGAAATATTGATTTTAATCAGTAGGTAATACAAACGAATACCTAAAATGTACTAAGACTAATAAAACTGACACGTCCAAAACAGTGAAAATATGTAGGTAATACCTACCTACCTACCATTAAGTTGGTAGGTACCAAATTATGTACTTTTAAAGTATTTTGAAATCATCTTACACAGTTGTTAGGATTATAGTAGATCCTCTATTATGTCATAGTAAAAAAAAACGCTGAAAACGGTATTAACGGTACCTATCAATAATAAAATAAAAATTCGAACCATGTGCCAGACGAGACGAATCATAAATATACCTGTCACATAATTGTAATGCGAATAATTTGCCGCTACTATGATCAAGCCTCAGCATATAATAGCACGTTAAATAGGGGGTAGTTTAGCAAAAGCTTCCTCTGCGTCGTCCGGGAAGGGAGCAGTGAACGTGACGGGGTATGGTCGCGCGTATTTCGGCACGGCCCGCGGCAGCTCTGGTAGGGCACCACGGACCAGGCGTCTTAATGCCGCGTTGCGACGACGGAGATGCATCACTTCGTCATGCAGTCTCTCCCGTTCTAAACAAAAAAACAAATGGAAGACTTTTTACCTGTTGATGGAACAAAAAATATATGGCCCGCCCTGATGATGAATTCCATCATTTAAAACGAAGCATTGCCTCGCCGGTGACGTCAGATCAAATATATTTATTACGTTCATGTTGTGTACATGACGTTTGTTAGGAACGTGCCCTACTCTACTATGCTCTGCGTCCATGAACCTGAGGCACACAGGTGTTAAACCTTATGTACCTACCTGTAATTTCACCAGCAACTCTGCTTGGTGGTAGAAATAGGCATAGTGGTAGTACTTCCCCGGACGAGCCGTACAATTCACTAAGAGCTACTAGGTAGTACTACAAAAAAACTTTGCAAACCAACTGGCAAATGTACCATATTTTCCGAGTTCAACATTCACTGTATATCAAAGCGGGTTCAAACGAACATTTGAATCTGAAGCATCGTGCTTCATCAGTGCTCAACAAGTAAGATGACAATATTTAAGTTATTTAATATGGTATTTGTACGCCAGGATAGGTAGGTACCTTGTAAAATAGGCAGATAGTTGTTTAATCCTGTCAGCAAACCATCCCAAAATCTGTCTTTTTCTGGAGGAAAAATATTTTTCCATTGGGCCCAATATTGTTCGATTTCGTCAGTAGAAAGCTTGCGCGAAGGTGTAGAAAAGTTTGGAGGCCTCACGCTGTCTCTATTAAAGAGAAAATCATCAGAATTAGTTACATCAATATTCAATGATATTTATAACACTCGTACCTAGCGGGGTCCTTGTGAAACGATAAACTAAGGATCGTATCGACATGACATTTTGAGTTACACTGCGCGGTAATGTGATGCGCAGTGAGTAGATTCCCTGGTTTTGTTTTCTATCGATGTAGTTAATGTACTTACAAGATATCGTAGAGTTTCTTCTTATCGGGGGGTACGAAAACAGATATGAATTCGCCCAAGGCTGTCAGAACTTGCATTGGTTCTATTTCTAGATTATGCCCCACTGTAACAGAACCAGAAATTAGGGGCAAAAATGGTTGAAGTAAAAGGAGCATGCAACATAAACAATAAATATAGCTGAATTAATACATTTTCAGAGTGGTCATTAGTATACCATTTCCTAAATTACCTACGTTATTATTTTCGTATTACGTTTGCAAGAGCTACCAGTCATTATACAAAGTCCTAATGACAAATCTACAAGGGGAACTTAGTTATTTTTTTAAGTAAGTATATCCATCATTGTGAAGGCGACCGTACCTATTTACAAAGTTATATTAAAAGACATGTACCTTCTTATAATATAATAATAAGTTTCTGTAAGTATAATTATGATTTGTGTGTTGATTCGGTTCATGCACAAAATATTTGGCCAAAACGTGCATAACCGCAGGTCACCTCAAGATGTTTTTCGTTTAGCTCAAAGAAATAAAAATGTATTGGAGCAGGCCGTTATTCAAACCCCTACTTCTTGAAGAAATAAAGAATCGAAATTAAAATTCGAAATTTATTGTTAGTTAATTTTCATCACTGTAACTCTTTTCGTCTCCTTGTGTGCGTTGCTGTTCCTAAATTATGAATTTAGTCGAATTATAATAATGTACTCTTTACTATACTATATACTCTATTATACTCTTTTCTCAACCTACTTTTTCCCACTGCTGGGCAAAGGCCTCCCCCAAAACATATCCCCTTTTTCCAAAACATACCACCATCTCCTTTCTAAGGCTTCCAAATCGGCTTGCCAACGCTTTCTCGACCGAAAATAATATTATTTTACATATAGTACGCACAAGGACAAACGAAAGGATTGTTCTTCTCTTTAGGGGCCAATAAGTCGTGTTGGGAGGTGACTGTGACGCCACGGGTGCCTGCCCGTTTACCCGTGCCCGATCCGCCATCAGACGTCGACGCTGCCACAAACGTACTAGCTGCAAGTGTGAACATTGATGAGATTTATAGTGGCCGTACCAACACTTCTTGTTGCGATTTCTAATCTGAATCGTTCCGTTTCGAAAAGTAGTCAACTTTGATGTTTAAGAAGTTTTGAACATCGCTACAGCGGTCTAAACGATCAAGTTTTAGACATTCGCTAAAGCGACCAAAACGGTCACCATAGTTGCGTTCAGCATTCCTATTTTGTTATTACAATAATTGGGACCCGCCAGTCAAAACGCACACTAATACTACGTGTGGTGGTCATATACAATAATAATAATAATAATGCTGGACAATCCACACAGCATCAACTAGCCCCAAGCTAAGCAGAGCTTGTGTTATGGGTACTAGATGACTGATATACTTAATACAATACTATTACATACATAGATATTTTTTATTATATACATAGAAAATACCCAGAACACCCGGAATAAATATTTGCAGATCGTACAAACATTTATCCCGAGGCGGGAATCGAACCCGCAACCTCTGCGTCGCAGGCGGACATTCGCCCCCCGCGCCACATCGGTCGTACAATGGTAGCATAGTTGGTACCTTGAGGGTCTCCACATTTCTGAAGAATTTCATCAGCTTCCGCTATAAGCTGCTGGTCATCCGGCGTCAATTCGTAGCTTCTATAAACACAAAGAAACAACTTTTTACAAACTTATGTACTATCCGCTGCTTTACTCCGTGGCCTCTACAACTATAAAGATCATTTTGTGCAATAACAATGAAAGAGTGTAAAACTCGGCGAAGAGCTCTACACATACGCACCTGAAGGCGACATGAGCAGACCGCGACGTGCTTGCAGAAACACTCCGTGCGACGCTCGCGCGACCTCGCACTGAAGAGCGGTCTCCGCGCCCCTTGGCATAGATGCTAGTGCGGCGTATCTCTTCAAGAGAACCGGTAGTAGAACGGTCCATCTCAGACACCGCCTCCATGCCCACGCAGATAGGACAGAACGCGTAGTTCAGGAAAGTCTTACATAAGAGCTCCACGTCGTCTTCCGCTTGGATTTCTAAAGCCTTAAGTTATTACAAGGAAATTAGAACTTTTTGTCGTTATCTAATTTTTTTTACTTAATACCAACCCTATATTTTAAATTATTTTTTTATTGGATAAGTTACCATAAATATCGCGTCCAAAGTGCACAAGTTTCGTGATGTCAGTTGATATTTCTCAATCAATTTTAGTAGGCGATCTTCGACGAGAAACCCCGTATTATCTGCTACTAGCTGAAGAATATGACGGACCTGTAACAGAAATAGTATGTTATATGTCGTGTATTATTTGTTCTAATAGCCTGATATGAATAATAGGTAGAAATAAGATTACCAGACTCTCTTTAGCATCTCTAGCAACAGCATCTTTAGTATCTATCGATTGCTTCGACGTTGCCACGTCGGGTGGAGCCGTTGATACCTCTTCGTGCTCTGTGAATTAAGGGTAGAAATCGGTGCAAATCGATATTTAAAGACGTAAATATATTTGCTCATTTAAGAAACAAATGTAATAAAACATGTAGAAACTCAAGAGTTCCGTATGTATGGTATACAGAATCACCTTTCGCCTCTTGAAACATTTCACTGAAAATGTGAGGTAAAATAATTCCTATAGGTTTTTCTATAAAGCTAGCTGATGGAACAAGCAGATGGTCCACCTGATGTTAAGTGGTTACCATCGCTTATAACAAAGTATTTCCTCGTAGGTCACACTCGTTTGGAACGTACCCTATGATGCACTGCTTAGCGTCCATCAACCTGAGGCATATAGGTGTTAAGCCTAATTTGCCTGTAATTTCACCGGCACCCACACCCTTCAAACCGAAACATCAACTTCAACCGGTTTAGCGGCAGAAATAGACATGGTGGCAGCATACTTCCTCGGACGAACCTTTTTACAGAGCTCTACTAATAAAAAAAGCGCTCTACTACTACTAAAGTTCTGCCATCTCGACCTTTTGAGACGTTTTGCTGGTTTTCTTAGTATTTTGTGAAGAAATTGTGATTTTTTGTTTCACGACTGGCGACTTACCATATTTAGACAAAGGACTTCTAGGCGGCGGTGGCGGCGGCGGAGGTGGCGGCTCTGACAGGATGTGAGCATGAAGTGCTACCTCGCCATGGCGCAGTTCGCGAGATAATTCCAAGCACCGAGCGGCAGCCATACGCCATACCTGAGTAAGTTTGTATGAGCTAGCAGCTTACCTTAGTGACAAGAGTTTTTAGGCCTGAAGGGGTAAGTGAAGTGAGTTTTTAAACCTGAAGGATTATTGGCTCAGCGTGCCCTGTTATTCACAGGACAGACAGTACTCGTCCAAATCCGATACCCTTTGTTCTCGTTCTTCAAAGCTAAAGTTTTCAGAATATATAGAAAACCATAGCAAATAGGGAGAATGCATCCAGATCATGATACACTTAGTACCTACTTATTTTGATGAGATTCAGTATCGCTATTGTATTACTATAGCGCGTTAAAAGGCTAGTAGAAAAGAAGTTCCAAAGATTCTTTAACAGTTATCGCCTTGGATCAATTCTAACCGTGTCTCCTTGATCCAACTGTGCCACTAGTTTCGATTCCAAGGGATAATTATAATATAGGTATTTTCATACTATAAGAAAATTCTGCTGCGTTAGGCAAACCAGCATATCAGTCGTGTCGTCCATCGCGTTACAGTATACACCTGTCTCATTATCACGTACCTGACTGAACTTGTAGTGATTAACATGCGAGAACTGATCAGACTTCTTCTCCAAATCATCCATGGTCTGCATTAGCTTCACTATTTCAGCATCAGCCTTTATCTCCTCAATGGCTCCGTCTTCGGCTGCTTTGCGAATTTTGGCGCGTAGAGAGTTCGCCACATCAGACATTTTGTTAAGTTTGCGTTTCTGCTGGGATCGGACAAATACATTCTCTTCTTCGCGCTTTTTCAGAATCTGCAATGGAACAGAAAATAAACCAGTAAATAATTGCTCTAGGTATGACCTTCTTAAGCATTCGTGGATAATAATGTCAAACTGTAAATTAGGGGACTAAGCAGTGATTCCTCACTATTTATACCATCCGGTACTAAGCATGCTTAATCCATCTAAAAAATCCAGTCACAACAGCGTCTAGTAAGTTGTAGAAATGAGTATTTTTTATTTTATTAGGTAGGTATACAAATTACTGATTGAACAAGCATATGGCCTACCTACCTGATGTTTAGTGGTACCCATTACTTAAGCCAAAGCATATAGCCTCGTAGGTCACGTTAGGAACGTAGACTAGAATACTCACTTGGTAGTTATAGCCAATCTTCTCGGTGTTGATAATGCAAGTTGCCTTCAGCTTTTCTAACTCCTTTTGCAGCTCTTGAATCAATGATTCTAATTCAATTTTAGCCTGGCGATACTTCTCGTGGTGGTCCCACATTATCGCCTCGATTTCTTGTTTATGTTCTTCTAGCTGCAAATAGAAAAACGATAGAACACTATAGTGTAAAATATACACAGTAGCGTTGTCATATACTTAGGTAAACATGTTATGTGGCAAAAGTAAGCTCATTTTAAAAAAACAATGACCATCGGAGCAGAAAACCGTTGAAATCTAATATCAATCAAAATTCTAACTAATAAAAAAATGTGTCTAATACAATCCGGTATATAAAGGAACACTTAGGTAGGGACACTAGTAGGTACAGGTACTTTACCTACTACAGCATAATCATTGGACCGTGCCATGGTATCACAATATCAGGAATGGAACTTTAGTCATGCAAACCTGTCTCGCCGCGGGGATCGAATCCACAGCTCCCGTTTTGTTTGATATGAGAAGTTAATTACTTCTTTACTTAAAACTTAGCAGTATCTTCTTTACTTAAAACTTGATTCTATAAATATCACCTGTTCGAATCGGTACTCCATATGCGCCACTTCTTCTTTATCCCTCTGTCTGTATAGAGCCTCCCATCGTTTGTTGTTATGGTCCACCATAGCGTCTCGTTCTATGTTGATTGCATGTTCTATCAGGGACAGCTGCTTTTCGTACGCCCTTTGCATAATGGTGACTTGCTTTTCTATTCTTTCTGATAATTCTTTGATATCTTTGTCCTGAAAAATATAGGAATTTAAACTGGGATTATTTCAAAACAAATAGGTACGTTCTATCCTTAGTTATGTGTGCTCACCTGTTTTTCCAAATCTTCGTAATAAGAGCGGTCCATTCCAATCAAATCGTCCTTGACTTCACTAATAAGCTGATTTTTCTCATTCAAGAGCTCGTCGCAGTTTCGCTTCTGTTCTTTCATTTCAGCGTCAATATCAAGAGGGTCTCTTATAAGGAGCATGCTGTCCCAGTTAAGAGATATCGCTTCGTACTGTATTTGGGCATCATTCGCTTCATCTTCTATTTTTTGGACGGAATCTAGGTAGGTACACACAGACGTGAGTGATATTCCGTCACCCTCAGGGCGCGAGTCTCACACTTGACTCGTACCCTGAGAGTTCCATACTTTACCCAGGTGGGTATTGACTGATAAACCTCCAATCCGTGAACAATTACCTAGGTAATCGTTAGAGACGAGTGCGCAAATTTTCCACAAGGGTCTAAGTCGAAATCGAAAGCATTCAAATTTTCTTTGCTGTTCTTTGATTCAAATTTCTTCTATTTAGGGAACAACTTAATCTGCCTTTTTGTTTTTTATAAGGTTAACCATTACTTATTGGAAGGCAAGCTAAAAAGTCATCGCCTTCCTCACCTATCGTTAAAATAAGGTTGTGAGAGATATTTAGAACGTACTCTTCATCTTCTCCGTGAACAGCGCCCGCCTAATGACCTCCCGCTCATCAGTGGTGACCTTGACATTAGTGACCTTCGCAGCGCCATCGAGAGCCAGTCGCTGCAACTCCTCGGCGGCAGTTGCCGTAGCTTGCTCAATGGGTCCTGGCTCTTCATCGCCTGAGGCTTCTTCGGAAGGGGCTTCCGCTCTACAAACCGTTTTTACAAGCATATACCTACTAAACGTACCTATAATATTAAAATGAAATACCTACTTTTTCAGAACGAATACAGTAGTACCTACCTGGGTAGGTACCTAAGATATATTATTGACCTCTTAACCTTGTGGCCACATTCCTGGGAGCTTACCTATTAAAACGTAACATATACCTACCTATGTCAAGTGTTTTGTATGCCTAGTTTACTTTTTTTAACACTAACGATAATCATTATTTAATTAGATATATATTTCCACATAGTAACTAGGTACCTGCTGACTACCTAGGTAGGTAGGTAACTTTAAAATCCAATGCATGAATCGATTTACCTTTTGAGCGCATCCTGCCTCCGCTTTATTCGTAGAGCTCTAGCACTTTTCCTTTCTTCAGGGTCCTGGGACGTCACCTGCGGTTCTTTCGGTGCAAGTACATCATCTTCATCATCATCGTATCCTCCGAATTTACCAGCCATAATTAGGTACCTAAACCCTCTTTACAACTCGTAAGACATTCTCGAAGCAAGCCTTCGCAACGTTAGATAAATATCACTAATTCCACGTCAGCCCTATTGTCTCTAACAAAATACCTTTAGAGACAGTTGCAGTTACCATGGAAACATCCATAGGGGATGTAGGTTGGAACAAGGAGTTCTTCCTACCTATTACTTTTTTTTTATTTCACTGGGTAACGCACGCTTACTCTGTCACGCACGTCATCAGCAAAAGGTGGGGATTGCCATAGTCACCACTGTTCGTGGGCACGTTTTGCAGTGACCGCAGTGTCAGTATTCAGAGGATACTCCTGCCTATCTCCTGGAGTGTTTCCATTGTCGCCTCTTTCATATTATTATGTCAGGCTAGATATAGAAACGTGCTCTACGTCCATTAAGCCAGAATCATATTAGTCCCACACCGACAGAAGACAATGCGGGGAACGAGCACGAGCGGCACACCTATATATAGCACCGTGTAGTGCTTAGGTGTAATAGTATGCAGGGAAGTGGAGCGTGCATTCGATTTTAAACCAACTTTCAAAAAAGGAGGATGCACATTTTTTTATTTTTGTTTTTTTTTAACAATAAGTACAGATTTATTCTTATCTTCACACCTGTCAGTCGCCATCGTCCTGTATCAATGAACAGAGGAGGTAGCACTACTACTAAACAACTGGATCCACATTTTTCTTAGGGTATATTAAAATATCAGAAATAAAACTCACAAGATTTACGGATTTTGTTTACTTAAAATTACTTTGCTTTGCTGTTAAGGATGATACCATCGTACTTCTGTTGGAACCACTTCATGGCGTCTTCCTTTGTCAGGCGATGGGGGAATCCAACCTTGCCAGTCTTGCGTCTTCTATGAGCTACATTAAAACCTGTAAAAAAATCAAATCAGTAAAAAGCGATAATGACCGTAGACATAGCATGTTTCTACAAACAGTTTAGATAACTTAAAACCCAGCTTAAAACTTTTAGCAGCAATGCAAACACGTACACACTTTTTCTTCCACTTTGACATCAATAGCCAATTTCTGCATCGCAACATAGCGATTTACGCGTTTGCATCGCTCCTATAAGTAACCAGTGTAATCATAATAACATAATATAATAATGCTGGACAATCTTCATAGAATCACCTCGCCCCAAGCTAAGTAGAGCTTGTGTTATGGGTACTAGATGACTGATATACTTAATACAATACATTACATACAGATATTTTTATTATACATAGAAAATACCCAGAACAGCAGTTACCAGTTACCCAGTTTGCAGTTCCTACAAACATTAATACCAAGGCGGGAATCGAACCCACAACCTCCTGCGTCGCAGGCGGACTTTCGCCCGCCGCGCCACATTGCTCGTCATAATTTTGTAAGGTTTGTTTTATGCAAAAATGTTATGTTAAACTTGTTAGAAAATACTGATTATGATAGTATTATCTGTCTATTCAACATTTATGATTTAGCACACTTTTTACACAGTGAAAACTTTGTCCTCTCCACTCCTGAACAAATGTGCATGTTTCTCTAGGTAGAACTATAGAATAATAAAAACTAGTAGGTAAAGTTAAGGCTAAATAAATCAGCACTAATAAAATTGAGATTGATACAACTCAGCATGGACTTGTTTAGTAGGCTACTTTGTGCAATGATTGTAAGTGAATATTAACTAACATGTTTTAAATGTATTTTAGTTAGTACTTAACAACATTTTTAATTCTTACCAGGGCGGCCCAATACAACATAGTTAAGGCTAAATAAATCAGCACTAATAAAATTGAGATTGATACAACTCAGCATGGACTTGTTTAGTAGGCTACTTTGTGCAATGATTGTAAGTGAATATTAACTAACATGTTTTAAATGTATTTTAGTTAGTACTTAACAACATTTTTAATTCTTACCAGGGCGGCCCAATACAACGTAAAAGTCAAGACCGTAGATACCGATGGAAGGATCATATTTGATACCAAGATCAATGTGTTCTTGAATACCAAAACCAAAGTTTCCTGTGGCTGAGAAGTTGTCACGCCTCAACTCGTATTCTCTGACCTGAAAATAAAGACCACATTTTAAAATCAGAAGCTGACCCTGAATATGTGAACTTCTTCAACTTCAATCCCCGCTATACCCACATAGGGGTTGAAATTCCACAACTTCTTTCATAATACACTTCTACACACCAAAACGAAAATACCCTGAAAATTTCCTGAAAAAACCCAGGGGGTTTGAGCTGTCTATATGTCAGTCAGACAGACAATCAGTCAGTCAGGACAAAGTTTCTTATAATTGGTATATATTTCATGAAAATTAAAAGAAAAGAGCAGTGAACTTTATGGAATTTTTATTATCGGTCCATTTACCTAGCTAGGCAATGGATGTTTGTTATTTCCTGTAGTATTCTGAGCAGTAAGTTGTAAAGTACCCAGAAGTTGCAAATAAGAAATAATAATCTTGCATGATTGCAAATAGAATTACACAATATAAATGTAATTCATCTTAAACAAAATCATGCTGTTTAGTAGTCAAGAAAGAAAAAATGTAGTAAGGCCTGGGATCTTACCAAGAGCTTGCAGTTGGTAAATAAATGGTACAGTTCTAGAATCACAAATTATTAGAATAGGTACTAATTTCATTAATTACATACACATAAATCATTCAGACAGAACCAATAGGCCCACATGCTTGTTCTTGGAGGAAAAAAGAGCCACAACCTACAGTGGATATGGTAGATCTACTACCAACAGGACTGGGAGTGCAAGTATACAATTCTCACAATATTATAATAAAATATTTTATCTAATTGAATGATAATCATCGAAATTTATCAGATTAACCTTCAATCCTCTCTCAAGAATCTCCTCAGCTTTGGCCCCTCGTACTGTGCAGTGGACAGCAATCTTTTCATTACGACGAATACCAAAGGATCGCACAGTGTACCTGGCCTTTGAGAATACAGGCTGCTGGCCAGTGAGCTGTTCCAACACCTGGAAAAAAAAACAGTATTTAGGTGTGGCAGCTTGCATCTATGAAGGACTCTTGATATTATTTTATGGATTGATGTTATTTCAGTAAGTATTCTGAGCAGTAATATTAGAAGTACCCAGAAGTTGCATATAAAAAATAATAATCTTGCATGAATTTACAAAGAAAAACACAATTAGTGTAGATCTTGAACATAATCATGCTTACAGCCTATTTCCATAGTATTTTCGAATAATTTAAACATTTGCTTACTCCTTAAACCTACCTTATTTTCAATTCAACTTTTTTGTTCTAAACTGTTTTTTTATTATATTTTTATTCAGCATTAATTTTTCTTTACATGTAGGTATTACAAATGAAATGTAGTCAATGTAAATACAGATTAAATAATCTAACACTCTTGACCAGCATGTTTTTGGTGAAAACAACATGAGAAAACCTTTCAGTGAGTTGACTGTTTCAAAATTTAATAGCTTTTATTGTATGTAAAATATTAAATATTGTATGCAAACCTTAGCAGCACGAGTCAGTCTGTCACCAGACTCTCCCACACAGATGTTCAGACAGAGTTTCCTGATGTGCAGATTCCTCATAACATTTTTAGAGTTATCTTTAGGAGCCTTCTTCTCCTTCCTCTCCTTCTTCAATGCGGGCGGTGGTACACGCTGCAACATACATTTTCGAGTTATTTTACACTGATTGCTATAACCACTTCCATTCAAAACTCAAACACTGAAGGAGGTTATGCCGAACACAATTCCTGACAACGTAATCTAACAAAAAATACGACATCCAAAATTTAGTTTGTATAAATCTGATATCCATTTTCAGTTTTTACAAGAGCAAAACTATGGATATACACTGATTATAATGGATTTGTAATAAGCTCGTTAAATAAAAACACCCACCGCCATGATCACAACTTTCAAAAAGAACCAAAGATAATCTTGTTTGCCTGCTAATGTCAAATTAAAATGTCAATGTCACTCATACTGTCAGATTAATAGACAAATGCTGTGTCTAGGTAGGGGATATATGACTTTTAGCCACGTAAATCAAGAAGTCAAGTCTGTGTAGACTGCAGTGCATCCAAACAAACCCAGTTACAAACGTATGCACCTAATCGTACCATTGTTGATTTCGTAGTAAAAATACCTTGTTCCTTATCCCTAATATTTTGTGAAATATAATACCAACGTAACAAACGCACATTTGTGATTACGGTTTAGATAGGTATCTATGTAGGTAAAAATCATAGATTACACATTGATTGATTAAAAGAGATATTGATGTACCTAGTACCTACCTACTAAATTAAAAAAAGTTGGGGGTAAAAGTCGTTGAATAAAACAATTAAATTGAATATAGGTTATTTTTAACGCACACTTACACTAATAATAATAAAAATAGAACTAATAATATAACTTTGGAATATAAGAAAATGTGGGTACATCAAAATCATTTATGAGCAGAAGTCCTATTACGGTAAACAATTGCGTCCACGGCAACAAAAATCAGACGAATCCGCTATAAAGTCGTCCGTGCGTGGTGCTTACTTCAACTAATCAACATGGCAAAATATAATATGAGTTCATAGTACTTTGAGTGAACCACGAACTTATCCCGTTACTTGTGGAATATTCATGTGTCGTACCATGTGTAGGAAAATTTTTCGATTTCTCATACCAACAATAACTATAAAAACCATCACAAGTCATTTATGTCAGCCAGTCGATGAGCCGATGTACCTACCTACTCCGAGCACAATAATGCAAACGTTTGTGTGGTGAACATACCTAGATAGATATTGGATATAGTAAGTAGGTATTTTATAGTTATCTGGGTCCCACCCATAGGTAGTAGGTACTTAAAAACTTTCCAAAAGTAATGCAAGTACCTAAGTAAGTAGGTGTGCATTTAGTTAGATACAGGTAACTACCAGGATACCTACTTATGTACCTACCTACATAATGAGAAAAATATTCTCAGATCAGTAGGTAGCATCAGTAATAGCACCTACTACTTCACCAATAAACCAAGCAGGTTGGTATGGTACCTATTATAGTACAAAAAATAAATAACGTCTAGGTTAAGAAGCTTAATTAATTAATAGGTACATTACAAATATGAGTACCCACTCAACTGATTTTAATATTGGTAAAAGGTTTAGGTAGATAGGTAGGTACTTACCTATTTAGTAAGATCAATAAGTTTCATTTAATTTATGTAAATACATTTCCAATAAAGTTCGCAGCCAATGCAGTAGGTAGGTATCTATGTAATAGGTAGGTACCTACCTAGGCTTCGGATTTCAGCTAAAGTTGTATAAGCACTCAGTGTGAAAAATGTTGAGCCTAAGTTAATTTTGTATAGCAAAACAAAAATATGTTTTAATAAATATGTGGGTACCTACGCTACGCTACGTCTAATACCCAATTTTTGTTTCAGATTTCGTTTCCAGTTAGAAAAGACTCGATCAAACTTTAAAATGTTGTAGGTACCTACCGAGCAATAATAATAGCCATTGTCACAGAAAGTTGTAATCTATAAACATTAGGTAGGTGCCTACTTACCTACCTACCTAGGTACCTACTTCTATAGTATTGCTTTTGAAATGGAGGAATTACGAAGAAATAAACAACCAGCACCTAAAAAGCACCGAAGATATTATTGTACATTGTGTAACATATTTACTAATTCGGATAACCAATATAATCAACATATAGAGGGGGTACGTCATTTACAGCAAACTAAATTGATTTGTCTCACGCCAAGGGCCGCCGCTGCCGGTATCTGCGAAGAATATAAATGTGATCCTCACGTGTACCTTCCGGTATTTCTGGTTGTTATGATCACAACATACATTTTTTGTTACATAATCGTGGACTTCTCCATGTAAATTATCGATAATGTTGATGATTAACATAAATATAACATTACATTATTGTTAACGACGCCTTAAATTTCGCGCCATAATTTTAATTGGTGGAGGAGTAGTCCCCAAGCGTTCACGGCTTCTATGCGCACGGACGAACGCGCAGAACAATGAGGTTGCAGCCATTTTATGTCGGTGTCTAAAGAAAAACATAATCCGAATGGCCAATCTTAGCAAAATTGTGTAATTAGTGATATAATTTATGTGACTCCGCATATACAACTACAGTTAGCTGTTTCTTTGCACATGTGAGTAGAATCCAGCCTTTTCTAAAATGTTACGTACCTACAATACATTTTATCAAAGGCGCGATAAACTTATAAGATTTTGCATAAAAAAGGAATAATAATAAATTTATATCTCATTCCAACCGTGTAGGTACTTAAGAGGTATCATTGTATTTCCTATTGGAAATACTCTTTATTTACAAGCCCCTTTTAACTTTACATAGATCAATGATCAAACGATTTAGCACAAAGTTAATCACTATTGTAATTTAACATTAGTTTAATAATGACATAACTTTCACTAATATTATGCAGGTATGATTTGTGATGAAAAAACGGTATTGTTTACATTAGAGGCATAGTTGTTAATAAATTATTTGTCGGGTGACAACCGGCGACGCGCAGCCTCGACTTGAAAGTTAGGGACAAAATTCAATAGCGAATTGGCCATTTTATTGATGGCCGGGGGGAGGCTGGGTGGAGACTTACTCGGTAAGCTTCCGCCATTTATTGCATTTCTTATAGCATCAACTGTTTTTGTGATGTTTTCTTGTTTACATGTTCTTCTAACTATTCTATACATTTATTGATTTGTTATTACATTTCTATGATTGTTTTAGTGATAAAAAATGTCAGGTTTGCAGTTTTGCTTTGTGTAAGTGTTTGTTAAGACGTAAAATGTATGCAATATTTCTGAAGTATTGTGCAGTAAAGGTTCACTAGTACCTACCACTAACAAAGTGCCAGTTTTTTTAAGAATAAGTTTTTTGTTCTTTTAGGTAGGTAGGTAGGTACCTACTTATAGGTACCACTACTTAGGTAGGACCTAGAGTACATAATCAAATTTCAGAGTTATTAATAATAATATATAGTATTATACTTGATTATAGTACTAAAGCATTTTTACTATCCTACTATTATTTTTTTCTTTATTGTCATTAGGTATAATATTTGTTTGTAAATATAAATTATCAATTATAAATTATATCACTTATAAATTATCAGGTTTTGCCTTATTTATCATCTCATACAAAAGTAGAGCTGTCAAAATACAATATATTAGAAAAATTAAAAGATTTTTCGATGGTTGTGTCTGTTGTGAGATTAAAATATATTAAAAAACCAGCCAAATGCAAGTCAGACTCGCGCAAGAAGGGTTTCATTATTTATAGTGAAAAATACATTTATTTAAATCTGTTTTTTAATTTGTTGTTATAGCGGCAACAGAAATACATCATCTGCGAAGATTTCAACTCTCGAACTATCACGATTCATGAGATACAGCCTGTTGACAGACGGACAGGCAGTCAGACAGACAGACAGCGGAGTTTTAGTAACAGGGTTCCGTTTAACCTTTCGGGTACAGAGCCCTAAAAAGATTATGCTATGCTAAAATAAATATGTATAGGTAGATAAACAATGATATACAACGACCTAGCTTTTCCAATAAGACTACCTTTGAAAAAAATCAGCATGGCCAATTAATTGAATAGGGCAGAAAGATAGTACTTACCAAGATGACCAAGTGCAAAAAATTTTGCACCAACAATTTAAATCGCTTAAAACTATTATAAGTACTTGTAGATAAATCAATCCTTGATGCTAGTTAGGATTAGGTTGGCTGAATCGCTATCCCCTCTGATCTCTTAGTAACAAATATATACTCGAGATTCTTCGAGGATGTCTAAAGGGGTAGTCAAAGGTACGTCCAACAGACTTTACATATAAATAACAGAACCATACAAAACTTGGAAGCTTAGTACGAAAACTTTTTAAGGCGTTTTAATACATGCTAAATGTGTATAGTTTTATAAACATATTTTGACGTGTATTATTTTATAGATAAAATATTGATATAGGTAGGTACCTGGATATGAATGTAGGTAGCTTAGGTAGTTTTGTAGTGTTTATCGTAATATGGTGTACAATAAAGTGTTTTCTATCTTCTATCTATCTATCTAGCTTTTTAAAATCGTATATTTTTATTTTAGTGAGTTTGGAGCCTCTATTCTCACCAGCTACCATGAACTGTACAGTGAGTCCAGTTTAAAAAAAAGTCTTCTTTTTTTGCAGGCGTAGGAGATTCATCATGAGGAAGCATCAATACAGCCATTAGTTTTCCAGCACACTGGGGCGTGGGCGTCGGGGGAATGGCACGGGGCGTGGGGGTCCCCGTGCCACCTCCCGGCGACCTACTCGCCACTATATCCATGTTCGAGCAGCAAATCAAAGCTGAACCTATGAGGTAGGTACCAAAGTGTCATTCATTATAATTATTTGAGCAAATGCTCAAATAACTTGAGTTAAATAACTTGAAGTAAACTGAACGATACACCTAACAACTTATCCAACTTCCTACCTACACATTCTTTTTTTGTTATTGAATCTAACTCTTACTTTCAAGAGTAAATTATTTTCCCTTTTTTAGTATTCTAGATAGGTGGGTACATAATATTTAACAGTATAAGTAGGTACTTGCCTACTAATAATGTCCTAGTATAGAGAGACCTTTATTTCCAAAAAAAAGTTTTTAATGAAATGGCCAAAAGATTCGTGTTCGTTCCCTTGCACATGCACAATTTTATTATAAACGATGCCTAATTAAATATTTTTCGTAAATCCGCCTTTCATAAACTTCGTAAAATAAAGTTAGCCGGCCAGCTTCAGTTGATTGCTTAGATCACCGAGTACTTTTAAATAAACTGAAAAAGATTAATAACTGGATTTGATTTAGATAAAGTTAAAGCATGAGAGCTAGTTACGCTTGTTTGTCAGCTGCACTTACCAACGTTTACCTATTTAAAATACTTACCTACCTGCTTTAAACATTCATACCGTACTTACTCGTAAGTCATACAAAGACAATTTTTAAGCGACGTAGGTACTACTAACGAGAACATAGGCTACGTGTAGTGTACTACTTAACTAAGTAGGTAGTAGTAGCAGTAGCAGGTAGGTACCTACCTACCTTGTTTGTAAAGAAATTTGAAAATAGAATACTTAGCAAGTGTTTACTTAGCATACTAGTGTTTACTTACATATATTTTTCAGTTTCTACCACCCTCACGTAACTCATGTACACCCTGGTCCTCCAACGATAGGGCGTTCTGAGTCGAACCACCACCTTATGAACCCCCATCATCACCAAGAAGACTCTAAAGACAGCCTGATACAACAACAAGTACAACACCAACAAGATCTCATGGAACAACACCAGCAACAGGAAATGCAACAAGATGATGAGGTAAGTGATGATGATGAGACTAGCCTGATAGCTGATCAAGCTACAAACATTTTGTACAATGAAACTAATGAATAAAGGTTAGTATGTTATGCGCCTTGTAAGTTTCTAGTTAACTAGATCTGCATTTATCAAATTATCTTTGTGTACAATAAAGTGTTATATAACTACCTATATTTAAATACCTACTACGGGTATTCTGGACGCACAAGATTGTTTGATTTGGAAATCTATAGGAGAGGCCTATGTTCAGAAGTTAACTTCCTACTGCTGAAATAATGATGATTGCAAAGAACACTACCGACTTGCCTACAAGTAAAACAAGTGTCGAAAAATATTTGAAGTAAACTAACAAACTAAACCATAAATGAGAATGTATTCATTAGAGTGCATCTCAAGTTCTCAACACAACACCAAAAACTCCTTAAAAAATTTGCTTATAATCAAGATATTAGCCAATATTGATTGATTGATTGATTAGTAGTAGATAAGTCAAAAAAAAAAAACTCACTTCATCCAAACAGTGATCATGCAAAACAAAGAATGTTAGTTATTCAATTCTAGTTTTGAATAACCAATCAAGCTTTGGCAAAAGGGTTTCACTTATATAATAAAGGATTTCCTCATTCATTATTTTTTTTTATATTTCTTTTAAGCTGAGCTTCAAAGGAATGGAAGATGAAGGTGTTGACATGGATATGGATGGCAGACAGTGTTCACAGGTAAATTTTCTACACAAATTTAGTTGTCTAAGAGACCTTTGCATGACTTTTTTTTTTCAAAATTCAGCAACTATGAGTATTCTAGGAGCCAGGAACAATTGAAAATGTATTGTTTCAAGACCCCAGGGTACAATGCCACGTAGAAAAACAGCTGCTTCCATAGCTGTACCAAGTACTCATCATGAGTGCATCAAGCTCTGTAACCCATCCCCATTCAGTGCCCACAGACACACACAATGGAGTTCCATCTAAAGCCCCCAGGAGGTTTTTGTTCTCTACCTCTGGGACGACTACATCAGCTGCTAGTTGGAACAGATCATGCATTAATGTGTGTACTAATTTAAGGCCTATGAATGCAAAAAGGCCTGTAAAATAAAGCATGTTTGCCGTAGTCAACATGCTTAGAAGGCGGATTGGTGACCACAGTGTCAGTGTTTAATGCCTGCTTCCTGGTGCGTTCCCTTAGTCGCTACTTACGATATCCATCGGAGGCATTATTGAAAACTCCCGTTCAAAGCGACCACCACGAAAAAGCCAGTTGAAATACTTTAGCTATGAGAAATTATCCATTGGGTATAAACAGATCCTTTCAATCTTAGGGTATGGGAGTGGACATGGTATCAATACAAACAAAAATGGAGGTGAATGGCGGTCAATCTACACCTCGTTCAAAACCACAAGCCTGTAAGGTGAGCTATTGAAAAAAATATTTTTTTACACATTTAAGTTCATTAAAATTAGGTGTTTATGTAACCAAGCATTTGTATTTTTATACTGTTTTATACATTTGGAGAAAATAATATTTTGGCGTTTTATTAATTAGATACCTACCTACATCTGAGACAACACAATTATCATTTTATCTAACTCACAACAATATTTTGCCTTTTTTTTTGTTCTATTTGTTGTTTGACCCCACCAGCAAAATATTTTGGGTTATTATTGCAATTAATTTTATTATGCTTTGACAAAATAAAACCCTGGTGAAATAGCACCAATCAGGTAACGAAATTCAATTCCGACAAAACGATTTTGTTGACAACTGCTTTATATTGATATAACAGTTATAATCGTACGTAATGACTTTTAGTCGGAAGAATCCCAATATAATTGACCACACGACAATTTTGCAGGTTTGCGGCAAAGTCCTTTCGTCCGCTTCATCATATTACGTCCACATGAAGCTTCATTCGGGAAACAAGCCTTTCCAATGCACAGTTAGTAAACATTTTATTATTTTAGATCCATGCTAGTTCTTTTTTGTATTCTCACTTATAGTTCAATTTCAACTGTAGGTACCTAGGTACCTATTTATATAAAAAAATCCCTTTGACTCATTTGACATCAACCTTGAAGAGTTTTCATCATTGTGGAATTCCACTTCGAGTACAAAATAAGGTTCAAATTATACAGGTATGCGATGCAGCTTTTTGCCGAAAGCCATACTTGGAAGTTCACATGCGCACTCATACGGGCGAGCGCCCGTTTCAGTGCGATCTTTGCCTGAAACGCTTCACACAGAAATCCAGTCTCAATACGCACAAACGGGTGCATACAGGTAAGTCGGTTTGACGCTTTCACGTGGAGGCTTTTTCAATCCTTTCGTGGATTATAAAGCCTCTCAGTTGATTGTATTGGATATCAGGAAATAAGCCAGAGTGATGTAAACATTGAAAATATAAACTAACCAATTGGCAAAAATATTTTGAAGTTTAGTAACACATCTCCAAGTATTTAGTACATTGAATAAAATAAAACTCTTTCTCTGGTTTAGCTTCTGGTAATAAGTGTAGATTAATTTTTGCAAAGAATTATATGGAATAAATAAGTTTGCTTTGATAGGAACAAAATTCTATTGGCATTGAGTAATTAATTTATATCCAGAGAAAAATAATTCCAGGATGTGTTTTCCATAACAACTTTGTGTTATCCCTAAAATTTAATCAATGTTTGAATAAAGTCAAGACAAACTATACCGCCGAGTCAAAATGCGAATTCAGAAGTCCTAAATAAGATGGCAAAATTGTTATTTTCTTAAAGATGCTGCAGATAGGTACTGCTACTGTAACTTATATTTAATGAGATGAATAAAATTTTGATATGGAAATCACATCACTCAACAGAAATCAATACTAAGCTCCCATGTCCCTGGTACCATGAGGGGATTAAAGAAATATTGAAATACTGTAGTTTTGCTCTTATGGCAACCTCCTCCTGTTTCCACAAAACAAAAGAAAAACTTTATTAGTTATTTTTTTGCAATTAGCCATCACATTTTTATTTTAACACGCTTATTGTCTCCTATTTTGACGCCCTGATACGTAACTTTAGATTTTATTATTTTATAGAATTTCTTTTAGTTGGCATTCCCAATTTTTTTCTTTTAATTTAGATTACTTCATTTATTTTAGTTGAGCTGTATACCTTAAAAAATATTTTAGTTAAACCTGCACAGGATGATATAATTTAATTTTCCTACAATACTGTATTGATACACAAGTTATTTTCTTATTGCCCTTCAAGGGTAGCCTACTAGGAATGTCTATCTGTTAATTTAAGTGCTTATATGCATTACAAGCACGCTACTGCCAAATGGAGCTTTATATTATAAAATAAAATTACACGTACCTATCCTACCGTTATCGTACCGAATGTATGTTGTACAGTAAGTTATCTATTAGCGACCAAAACAATGGTGCATCACAGTCCGCAAATGCCGCCGATAAAGTATAATACACTATGCTTTAAATACATGTGAATAGTTTTTGAGTTGTGTCCAAATAAATTAAAAAATCAGGGCGTGAGGAAGGCTTCGTTGATGTAAGGCAAACAGGGGGAGGTTAAGGACTCACAATTGACTTGGAATAGTTTAACATAGATGAATCGATTGTGTGTTCTTACGGTTAGAAGATGGCAGGAGTAGAGCGTGTGTTGTTGGAATATGGCCTGGGTTCTAGATGAGCACTTGCACGCGTTGGTGGCGAAGGACCGGCCCTACAAGTGTGAGCTCTGTCAGATGCGGTTCACGCAGAGTTCCAGCCTCAACAGACACAAGAAAATACACACGGGTGGGTTTACAACTTTAACACCGCCCTGAGCCGATTCTATATCCTCACATTCAAGATAAACTAAGTATCGGCCGTAGAGCCACTCGATCTATCCCTCCGTAGTCATTCATTTCCTCAATCATAAATTGACTTGTACGATTTCGTTCAGAGGAACACAGACGCGCACTGCTGGTCAAGGATCGACCCTACCAATGCGGGATCTGCTTTGTGAGGTTCACCCAGAGATCAAGTTTGGGCCGGCACGGAAAAATACACACCGGTGGGTCTCTATCCTCATACTGCCGACTTATGCGTGACCTTAATTCTTGAGGCAGAACGGCACTAACGTATTTTATGTTGTAGTCACATAGCCTACCTCCCCCTGAATGTGTGTGAATGGTATACTTTAACATAATAGGCATTAAATTAAATTCTATTTGAGAGGATGCAGTGTTGCTATATCGAAAATCGTATAAATTATAGAGGAGCACAGACGAGCCCTGTTAGAGAAAGTGCGGCCGTACCAGTGCCACATCTGTTTTATGCGCTTCACTCAGAAGTCCAGCCTCGGACGTCATGGGAAAATACACACTGGTAGGCATTTTCCCCTAAAATCCTTAGTAGATTATTATTCTTTTTATTTATTTTGTTTTACGTTAGCTCACGTTACTAGGCATTGGCTGTGCGTCCAGCCGGACGGATGCTGTAGCTGAATTTTGTTGGTATTTCTAGAGGAGCACATCCAATCGCTGATCAACAAAGTGCGTCCCTATCAATGCGACATCTGTGACAAGCGGTTCACGCAGAAGTCCAGCCTTGGCACTCATAAACGTATACACACCGGTGGGTCCCTTGATATTTCATTTTTATTTTTCTAATCGGTTTCCAAGCCACAATTTTAACATGTTCCGCTTTACAGCTTACATATTTAGCTATTGTGGCTTTGATACCATTGTTTTGTGAATAGTTTTAAGGGCTCCCTAACCTAAACCCGTGTTAGCATACCTTGAAACCATTACAAAATACTACTACATAATGTTTTATTTTATTCTATAAAAACTTAACAAATCTTTAGTGTAGGTTACACACGCTCAAAAACTATTCACAAACAGTTCAGAAGCATGTGTACGTTGTGAGGATTTTAAGTTTAAAACTAGGAATGAGAAAGTCTGATGGACAAATAATATGAAAATTCCCTCATGGTAGCGAACACAGTAGAACTAGAATCTATTGAATTGGTATGCGGTTGACGAGGTATAGTGTGAATTTATTTGTCCATCGTGGTTTTGTTTTATTTCTCTGTCCCCCCGTGTCCGTGTGTGGCGGCGCAGGGGAGCGGCCGTTCCAGTGCACCGTCTGCCTCAAGTCCTTCACGCAGAAGTGCGCGCTCAATTTGCACGAAAAGATACATACGGGTTAGTAGCCCACATTATTATATCCGCAGTATACTCCTCTCGATACGATTAGCGACTACCGAGACTCGACCAACGCACTCACACATCTCACATAGCGACATTTGCTTTCTCCTACTGATTTCGATGCCCGTCCACCTAACCTGTCTCACTCCCACTGATAGCTTCCATCTCGTTGCTTCCGTCTAATAACTCGTATTAACAAACCGTACGCTTCTCGTACCAGCACTATAATTGATCACATTCTGTCATTACTAACCCGACGGGCATACTCGCTCCACCACTCCACTCTGCATACGATTCGGTGATTTTAGCATTATCATTAATTTTTACCATTCATGTATATTAATTCTTTCACAAAAGCGGTAATGCAATCGCCGCAATAACGCATTTAAATGGTGGCGCCTCGATACCATTGACTGTATCGTACAAAATTGGGTTTTTCAAAATTGGGCTAAAGTCGCATTGATAGCGACACGATGCGGCTATAGATCGGCTAGGGCGGGCGGCCATGGCTCTTGCCAATTGCGTTGGCGACGTGCGTTACTCGCTTTTGTGTGTGCACTGGGCGCAGTGCAAGGGCGTCCTTTCGCGTGCGGGCAATGCCCGGCGGCGTTTGCCCGTCGCCCCTACCTGGACATTCACTTGCGCACGCACACAGGCGAGCGGCCCTATCAGTGCGACGTGTGTCTCAAGCGCTTCACGCAGAAGTCAAGCCTCAATATACATAAGAGGACGCATTCAGGTGGGTGTCAGCCACAGGCCGGACTGGCCGCCCCGCGTCCCCCGCCCCCTGCTCGCCCTCGCGTCGGTCGCACCACTACTGTTGGTTTGGTACAGTTCCGTTTCGGTTCCGTTACGTTGTTGCGAAGTCGGCGGCGGCGAGCGGCGACCGGTCTGCGCCGCCTCGTAGCGTGGGCGTCTAGCGTCCCCGCCGCTCGTCGCCGCTATAATGTACTCTGTGTTGGGCACCAGTCCAGGGCAGACCGTTCCAGTGCCTGTCGTGCCCCGCCGCCTTCACCTGCAAGCAATACCTGGAGATTCACACACGCACGCACACCGGCGAGCGGCCGTATCAATGCGACATCTGCCTGAAGCGCTTCACGCAGAAGTCCAGTCTCAACATCCACAAGCGGACGCACTCAGGTACGTGGGAGTGCGCAGCGCCGCGCCCGCCGCCGTCGTCGTTATGACAATATGTAGAATGTACCTACCTATGTACCGCGCGCGTCCAGTCCGAGTCAGGCGTTCCAGTGCTATGCGCTTCCTTGCCTCGGGCGTCCGGTCGCGGCTACTCGCTTGAGCACGTGGAGTAGCGTATGTATGTACATGAGGCACTCACTGACCCGCACGTCTCCGTCCACAGTGCAAGGGCGTCCCTTCCAGTGTCTGCAGTGCCCGGCCGCCTTCACCTGCAAGCAGTATCTGGAGATCCACAACCGCACGCACACTGGTGAGCGTCCCTACCAGTGCGATGTCTGCCTCAAGAGATTCGCGCAAAAGTCTACACTCAACATTCACAAACGAACGCACACAGGTCAGTTTCCTTTTTCCATCTTCTAACTTTTTGAAATATGATTGCTTTTGAGTTTAAAGTTGTCGGTGCCACATACCGATTATAAATTCGAGTCCTGAGTAATTATTTTGTGAGCGTTGTGTCGAGTTTAACCGTATTGGGTGGTGTCAGTGCAAGGGCGGCCGTACCAATGCATGGAGTGTCCGGCGGCGTTCACTTGCAAGCCATACTTGGAGATTCACATGCGCACGCATACCGGGGAACGTCCCTTCGAGTGCGAAGTCTGTTACAAACGCTTCACCCAGAAATCCACGCTCAACATCCACAAGCGAATCCACACCGGTATGAGACTTTGGGAGCATTCGAATGGTAGTCGCGCTAGTCTTACGTGAACTTTGCCCTTGGCAAACGATTAATAGCATTTTGAAACCACTTAAGCTATTTCAGTTGCATTAAAGTTTGCTTTCTTATAAAATGCTCTTTGTGTGTTTACCAAGTGCATTGGGGGGAGGACTGTTCACATAAAAATTGTAAGACTGTAGTGTTTAGCTACCGTATTTGGAAGGTGTATAGTTATGAAGACGGCAAATTGCTAAACGTACAAGTACAAGATATTCTGAACTTAATGATGTGGCACCGACGACTGAACTGGCATAAGCTATACTTATCCGCATCACTTCTTAAGTTTCAGTGTTGTTTTTATTTATTTCTTAGCTTAAACTCATTAATTTCAGATTTCATCATTCTAATTGCATCTTGCCGTCTTTCTAACATCACATTACGCTTTCAGTCTTCGCTTTTAATGTTGTTTATTTGAATGATCATAGTGTTTTTTAAAGCTTGAATCTGGGAAAAAATAGCCACTTATTCTATCACCACCTATATTCTAAGAAATCACAATAGTAATCTACAAAACTCCACGAAGTGATTGATATTTAGAATATAGAGTATATTCCAGACTAGAATCATAATAATATAATGTACCTGATGTAAAACCCACAACTCCATTCGGGTTTGGCTTAATTCTGCTTATACCTTTGCCTACCGTTGCTGCATACCTTTTGGGATAGTATAAAATCTTTGTGAGTTTTGGCATTGTTTATGTTTTGGTGCTACTACTATTAATATTTGATTTTGCAAGGTTTACTGTTGATTATTCTTATTTTAATTCACAGGTGAACGCCCATATGCTTGTGATATTTGCCAAAAACGTTTTGCCGTGAAGAGCTATGTAACAGCCCATAGGTGAGTAAATTCTTTTTCCTTTTTTTGTTGTCCAAGTGAGAACCGTCTACTGTAATATTATTGAATACGTGTCGGACTACTATTACTTCTGCTTCTACTTTAAGAAAGGAATTCCAGAAATTTAACCCATGAACGGACGGGTACAGCGGGTGTTGAAATTTGTATGCAAATGACTTCACTTCACACGGATGAAGTCGCGCGCAATTCGCTAGTTAATATATAATTTTAAAAGTCTTGTATTCACAGATGGTCACACGTTGCCGATAAGCCGTTGAACTGCGATCGGTGCTCGATGACATTTACTTCAAAGTCTCAGTTCGCACTACACATCCGCACTCACGCTGCTGGACCATGCTACGAGTGTAGCGTATGCGGACGCACTTTCGTCCGGGACAGCTATCTTATACGGTAAAACTAGCTTTTTGCTCATTTGATGAAAATTACCGCAGTAACTTTAGGGCATTATTCTGTACTAGCTGACACGTTCGCAACTTCGTCTGCGTTGTTCTTTGAAAATTACATACAAACCTCATCCGCTTTTAGTAATGACAGCTCAATGAAACTCTGACTAAGTTTTAAGTTGAACTATAACTAAGTAATTCTGCAAATCGTATCAACATTCATTCAGTAGTTTTTGTGTGATTCGTATACAAACAAAGTTGATTTTTTAAAGTTGATTTTGACTTTTTGCTTTTTTTAAGTACTATTAGCAAGATTTCAGAAAAATATTTTTAATGTACAGACTTTACAACCTCTACGTTTATAGCATAACTTTCAATTTGTGAAGGTTATTTGATCTTTTGGGAAGTCTATCCAAGCGTAAACGAAAGTTAATTGCTTGGAAGAGTTGTGCTCAGCTATTTCAGTACAGAAATTTGAAAATAGCTGCTGGTAATAATATGTACGTGAGGCTGACGATCGGGCAAAATGGCGTACATTACGAGATGCCGAACATAAGCCCAACAATAGAGGTTGATAATTTTATTATTAATATTTGTTCCAAGATAACTGTCGCTAGTGGCCAGCAAACGAACTTCAAGTAGGTTTTACTGTTGTAGTGAATTACTGCCATAAGAAATACGTGTTAGGCGCGGCAACGATCCCCAAAAAATGCATAGAATTTGGTTGTCGCTATATAAACGCACGGCAGTGCATCGTAGGGCACGTTGCATCGTAAGGCAATAATTTGTTATACGTGATGGTTACCACTTAACGTCAGGTGGGACATATGCTTGTTTCATCAGCAAGTAGAGTCAGTAGGCTAAAATGACTTAAATCTGACGAACCCATTAAGAGTCGCTCCAGGATGGATCGGTGTACGCCAATCACTAATCACGAGGATTCATATCATACGACGGTGTTACGAACGTCACTTCAAATGTAGTGAGAACGAATATTTAGTTTTTCTTATATTTCCAGACACCACAACCGCGTTCACCGCGACAACCATAGCAACATGTCTGCAAACATAAACAGCGTCGCTACAAACACCAACAATTCTAATAACGGCGGCTTCGACTCTCCCGGAGTCTGTGATTTGAGGTAATACACTCGGAAGCCTACTCAACTAAATATATGTTTAAGTAGCTCTTAGTGAAGGGTTCGTCCGGGGAAGTACAACCACTTTGCCTATTTCTGCCGTTAAGCAGCGTTGCTGTATTCCGGTTTCAAAGGTGCCGGTGAAACTACAATGCTTTACTACCTGTGTGCTTTAGGTTGATGAACGCAGAGTAGTGCATCGAAGGGAACGTTTCTAACAATCGTGACCAGTGAAGCAATACTTTGTTATAGGCTCTTTTTAACCAGATTGTGGTGTTCGTCGCTCCAACACACCGAAATTGGCACCAAACGCCAAATTTTTTATTACAAAAAGTGTTGTTTGACAACGTCAATGTACAGTCAGCTGCACTAGAATGTATACAATTAATATAATAATTTTTAAAATGCTAACACAACATTACTATAAACTTTTAGACAGTATAAACTCAAATACCATGCAATCAGTTGATGAGTTCACTTATTTTTTGCATTTTTGCCCTGAAAATATTTACTGTTACGTTGTGACACTATTTTGAAAGCTATGAATTGTATACATTCTAAAGCATTCTAAAGTAATTGTGACAATAAGCCACAGAGCCATAAATCAAGAAGTCAAGTCTAAAGCAACTGACTGTACCTACACGTTCTGAAATCAGCTCAACTTGGCAAATGTATTTTTTTTTGTATAAATAGTAACTTCTTATAAGATTTAAAAAAGATTTTTTTTTATATTTCAGCTTCGTACCGATGGTGAACCGTTACATGACATCGCAAGGCACACAGGTATCCATGCAAGACGCTCAAAAGATGTCCGCTATGTCGCCCCAGTCTATTGCGTCTATATGTAAGTATATAAGGGTTTGTATGGAATCCGAAACATCGGCGTAAATACTTACCCAGCTTATACCTATTCAACTTTTTGTACTGAACTGACACAATTATAACATAACTAGCGGCCCGTCCCAGCTTCGCACGGGTTTAAGTAACGATCCCTAATATTTTTGAAAATATAATATAGCCTATGTCACCCAGGGAAACTGTAGCTTTCCAACGGTGAATTTTTTTCAAATTGGTCCAGTAGTTTCAGAGCCTATTCAATGCAGCAAACAAACAATCAAGTTTTAGTAAAAAATATTAGTATAGATATATAACCAGCAGATTTCTGTTATTTTTTATTCCATGATCTTCCAAGTAATAAGAAATATGAAAATAATATTTGTATGTTGTACATAATGTAATGTATTGTATTGTATTAAGTATATCAGTCATCTAGTACCCATAAAACAAGCTCTGCTTAGCTTGGGGCTAGATGATGCTGTGTGGATTGTCCAGCATTATTATTTCCGTTTTTGTAATTAATGTTTCTGATTTCAGCTTCGCCCCCTCCACCACTCACACCGACCCCCCAACCCCAAATGTCGGGCCCCCTGCACATGGCAGACTGAGATAAGGTAAGTTCACTCATAACAAAATACTTACAAACAAGGTATTTAGTTTTACATTGAACACTTATTACACGGGTATTTATTGCGTATAATCTTTAGGGTTCCGTACCCAAAGGGTAAAACGGGACCTTATTACTAAGACTCCGCTAGCTGTCCTTCTGTCATTAGGCTGTATCTCATGAACCGTGATAGAGTTGAAATTTTCTCAGATGATGTATTTCTGTTGCTGCTATAACAACAAATACTAAAAAAATAAAAATTGATATAAATTAATATTCTTACAACAAACGTAATTTTTTTGCCGTTTTTATCATAGAATCCTTCGTGCGCGAGTTCGAATGGCACTAGGCCGGTTTTTAATTTATTTATTTTTTACTAGCTGGCCCGTGCCCACTTCGTTGGACGGTACAAATCTTTGAGTTTTTCGCCTTTTCTGTACTATATGTATGTAAGTATTATACACATAAACCTTCCTCTTGAATCACCCTATCTATTGCTGAAAACTGCATTAAAATCCGTTGAGTAGTTTAAAAGATCTAACCGAACAGACAGCGGAAGCAACTTCATTTCAGGCTATGTAAAGATTTTGTCTCAATAAATATAAATTACTACAAAGTTTCTCGTTACAACAGAAATGCTGTAAGACATGTATTGTTACAGCTATCGGTTGAGACGCGCGCAAAGAGCTGAGTTGGCAGCCTACAAGAGCAGCTTACGAATCGAAAGGGGGGAACCCAAGGCTCCCGCGAGATCAGCATGGACTCATGCACAGATTTATTGTTTATTTTATTACGAGTTATTTATTTATACCCACTGTTGAGTTAGTCGGAGGGTGGTAGCTGTGGAACGAGAGGTGGCAAACATTGGACGGTATGTACGCTTGTGGAATCCTACGCCAGGCGGACATCACACAATCATAGAGGCCCTAGCGAGTAGTCTTGTAGCGGTACCGCCTATGTTATTGTGCATTATGTGATTTATATCTGCACTGTGATTTATATATACTGTACCATCACTTATGTATATCGATTTCCGTGGTGGCGGTCATAAATCAATACTTAAAAGTCTCATCGTTATAGATTGTAGGCCTAAATTTTTGATCTCATATTCTAATTTGCTTAGTGATAAATTTTGAAAACGTGAATGGTAAATCTCCAATTAAAATTCTAAATTTTGACGTACGTCGCTCGCTTGTAATATTTTTTCATCTTCCCATCTTCATTAGATGTAGTGAAATGTAACAATATCTTATTGCAATGCTTTAACTTTGTACGAGTCTGTGTACATGGAAGCTCAGTCATTATATTGGACTGATATTGGAAAGTATATAACTATTTTAAACTCTGTAAAATAAAAGTTCTACTCCAAATTATATACAAACACTGAATAAATAATCTAGTTTCGTATTGAACTAATTCATAAAATAATAGTAACCCTGAGTACAAATAATAAATACACCAAACTACGATGCTTTGAGAGGCAATATTAAACACACAATAATTATGATATATAATGATGTTTATTGGAGAAATCCAGAGAAGTGCCTGTTGGAACATAATATTGGCAATATTTTTAAACTTTGAAAAGGAATTATGTTCAGTGTTCAATGTGTGTGGGGTGATTGGTTCGAGTCCACTAAGGGTGTGGTGTAAGGCAATAATGTTGAACCTACCACGACCAATGGTGGTAAGTGGGCGTAGACAGAGCGTATGATTTGGGATGCTTGTTACTATAACTTTGTGTGCCTTCTAGCGGATAGCGACATTAGGCAATATCAATCGTGACACCATTGACACAACATTATTTTTCCATAATATCAACATAAGTCATTACATCATTAGAGGCATAGTTTTTCACCATGTAGTATATTGCCGATTCTATTTTTTCACCGAGATGAAAGTGTGGCAAAACTTTCCAGTAAATAACTGTCTTTTGAATAATGATAATGTATGAATAGTGTTAGAGCAGTAGTCTTCCAATACCTTGAGACAGTTATGCACAGGAGTGCATTGAGCGTGGGCGGCATGGATTCCTTATGGTTTGCCATTATTGATATCAAAGATAGATTGGTGCCATTTCTGTATAAATGACGCAGTAGCGTAAGTTAAGTTAAGTCTGCAGGTCAGGGTAGCTGGATAGAATATGTAAAGAACCTATATTCTCGTAATATATTATACCGACGTTTTTATACTATTGTTTACTCTTCACTCCTTGTTGTTACTTTTGAATTTTTATTTTGTTTCTATTTCTATTATGTATGTGTCCATGTGCTGGGTCAGGACTTGTAAATAACATATTGGTAGTGTTTATTTATCTGACTGTATAATTAAAGAGAAATACAATCAAATATATGAAGTAAGTACTTATGGCATGTAGATTCTTTATTCTACAATCGTACTTGTATATCGAACTGAGAATACTAGGATTGATAAACTAAATTTAGAGAGTTAGTGCAGAACTATACTTTGGGTACTGTAAAATCAAAATTTCCTGTAGATATACATAAGTATACAATATAAAACAAATTATATACATATAGATGTTGTTTGATAGTCGATAGTCATCAATATTTTTTTATATTTTGATAGTTCTGTATTTGAATGAAACATGAAAAATAGGCCAATATCTCATTATCATTTTAAATAAAATATATTACACGTAATAAGTTAAGTTAATAAAATAAATATAACGGATGCATTTAGTTGCCCAGAAAAAAAAGTAGTTTCTGTATTGACTTCTTAAAACTTGTTAGTTTTTTACCAAGCCATTGATAACAGTATTATTTAGACGAACTAGAACTTGGTTTAAAAGAGTAGATTTAAACATTCAGATACCAATTAACCAGATCACCAATGCAAATTAAAAACATAGTTATCAATAGTTTGTATGTAGAAGTTTTGGTTAGCACCCCACCATACGTGCTTTCCGATCTTGATACCGTATTTTATTGTTATCCAAACCTAGATATATACTATATAAACGGAATTAGAAACACCAACATAGATAATGTAGATTCATAAAATATAATATAGTTTATGATATAGACAATAGACATCCACCTTTTCAATGGCTCGACGAGGGTGTTTGTTTCTATTAATTCTAATATTAGTTAATATATTATTTGTTAAAATAATGTTCCCTTTTTATTATTGTTTTTTCTATATTAATAATTAATACTAATTAAGCTATCGTTACTTGATCCTCGTCGAGAATATGGGGAAGTTGGATGCACATTGTCTTTTTACTTACGAAATATACTTTATTAAACATACACAGTGGTCCGTCGTTTTGTCACCATGAATATTATGTATTTCGTAATGAATTAAGACTATAGAAACAAATGTGAAGGATCACGTTTTGTTCTTAAAATTGCAACTGATGGGCAGTTAGTGAGAATTCACTGTTGAAATATTTTACACACTGATGTTAGTATACTGTTTATCTAGAAAGTAAAATTATGTACCATTTCTATTTTTTTGGTTATTGTGGAAATGGTATTAGTTATCCTTAACTTTTTCGGCTGTAGAAGACTGAGGAATTCACAATGTTTTAAAAAGAATACTCAAATGATTTATCAGCAGTAACGTCATGTATTTTGTTGAGTTTGTGTTATAGTTCCACCACTATCTGTTAGGTCGTGAGGGAGAACATCTTGCAAAATTTTGAAACAAAAGATTACAACTAATGACGAGTAGAAGTGAAGTGGCGTCATTACTTCCTTTTTGTACAACCTTACAGATAAGTGTTGGTATATATTGTTAAAAGGTGAAGGGTATTGACAAAAAATGTGAAAGAGATAGAGAATAAATTCAAAGGTTTTATTGTTCTGGGTCCATAACCATTTCAAGAGCCATTCTCCTATTGCGGTTGCGTAAAATACCAATAATAGAACTATATTTTTCTAACAACTTTTTTTGTACTCAAATTCATTTATTTGTTACACGTTTACATTTGTTTGTTACCCTGCCATTTCTGTGTCACTATTTGACTGTGCCCTTCACCTTAAAATCATATCGGTTGTGGTGATGGGCCAACCAGTTTTGTTGTAAACCGCGTTGACATTTGGTTAAAGAAATCGTACATATCCTAAACCCATGTATGTTAAATGTATACACCCCTGTCGAAGCGGTCTAGTCTAGGGGGCAGCGACCCGCCCGACCAGTTACATTACACTTATTTGATTGTGTAGTTTACAGTGAGCCTTTTATAATCATTATGTCTAAGGTACATACCTATTTAGTTTAATTGTATCGTTAGATTTATGCGAACTTCCGCTTTGCCAACATTATTGCGTTGCTTACATTATAATCATACAAGAGTACAGCCTAAGGATTTTAACCTTTTTTTTATTAACTGAGAGCTATTTCTAAGTCACTGTTTTTTTTACTATTTGTAAGAATTTATCGCTAAATTACTCGGCTGTAAGCCATAGTTAACCAAGTTTTGGAGTAATTTACAACTCTTAATTGCAATTTTTTTATATAAATCCTATAAGCAAACATCATGGCATGATTTGTCTACGCTGTCATTTAGTTATAGCTCTACAGAGTTTTTTTGAGACCAATATTTTTAACAACAGCTGTTTTTCTTTATTGTTAAAATTTTTAGGCTAGTTTACACTTTTAAATAAGTTAGATTTGTTAATTGTGGTGTATTAATTGCACGTGAATAGAGCTCTCACAGCCTCCTTTACAAGTTATATTACTTAAAGTATTGTTTTATAGTCTGAAGTGATTGTGATAAAAATATTCTTAATATTGGTTGGCTAAAAACTAAACTTATTTGTTTACTGTTGAGTATAGTGTTTCAGAGTGGAGTAGGATAGAGGGGGTAGGGTGGGGCTGTAAGAGCATTTATGTAGTCAGCATTATGTATATGCTTTAATGTGATTTTTTAAATGTACTCTTTATATTAGTCTCATCAATCAATATTATAATTATTAGAGAACTAACAAGTATAACAATATCAGTTTATAATGTTTTTTATTGAGAAGATCAAAAATTAAAGCAGAGTTTATATTATAATTTTATGAGAATATACATTTTCAAATGAATAATAGCTCATATGCTGAGCTCTAATAAAAAAATTATAAATGCAAAATAACAAGTCACGATTCTTTTAGAAGCCATGTAGAGGAGAAAAATAAACGTGCCATGATATTTGTGGCTATATGATTTGTTTCATTTAACACTTCCCTTATTTTTAAAACAATGTGTGAAGTAAGAACAGCTGACCGGCTGGAGGAAGCACAACTCGTCTTTTTATTTTATTATTGATAGCTACGCGCTTGGATGTTATCATGCCTAAAGGCAAGAAGCAGCCTAAAGTGAAGCCCGGTTAGCTATAACGCACCTGTTCACTCATGACTAGAAAATTCCTACACATTGTAGCGATCCGGAAACTCAAGACGACGTTAGGGAGTTCCAAACCTTGGCAGTTCGTATTATCATCATCATCAGCCTATAGAAGTCCACTGCTGGACATAGGCCCCCCCACACGTTTCCAGGAAGAACGATTCTGAGCCCTTTCCATCCATCGACTTCCCGCGGTCCTAACAATGTCGTCAGTCTATCGGGTAGAAGGACGTCCTACGCTTCGTCTTCCGGTTCGTGGTCGCCATTCGAGAACCTTTATTCCCCAACGGTTGTCGGTTCTACAAGCTATATGGCTTGCCCACTGCCACTTCAACTTGCTGATTCTGAAAGCTATGTCGGTGACCTTGGTTTTTCTATGGATTTCCTCATTTCTGATTCTATCTCGCAGTGAAACTCCAAGCATTGCTCTCTCCATAGCTCGTTGTGCGACTCTGAGCTTGTGTATGAGACCAATCCGTTCGTATTATATCTACCATTATATATCTACCAACACACCCGTGCGCCTTATAGTGAAGTGTGATATAGTGTCGTGAAGGTAAAAGTGTGATGGTGGAAGAGGTCGTGTAAGTTTGCATCGCTTGCCGAAAGACGCACGTCGGTCGGCGGTGATCGAGGCTATAAAAGTATATAGAGTCAAACAGTTTGTCGCTGCCAATTATAAATCTAAGGCTGACACTAAGCAGCAGGCTGATCATGTAATTCAGTTAGCATCAACTTTTGAATAATAACAGAAAACTGATGCTAACAAAAAGAGGGATCAGCTAACGTGTTAGCATCAGCATTCGATCGATTCCTATTTGTTTCAATCCGCATATTACACTGATCCTACTCATAAAATTCTGTCAAAAGATAAACAATGTTTTAACTATTGCCATCTCTTATCAACAACGGGTAATGACGAACTGACACAGGAGATATTTTAAGCAATGTTTAAATTTAAATAACGTTTAGAAGTATAAACATATATTACGACAATTCAGCCATCAACCACGACTTCTTCTTTCACAACATTAGCGTCGCCCGCAGGCGCTAACACATTACTATCCACGATGATCGAAGCCGGACTCTTGTAATACTTATTACTAGCATGATGTTCCTTTAGAAATTCTCCTCCCATCTCATAATACTCTTGTTTAGTTATGCAACAGCTCTCGAAGTCATTGCTGCCTGCAAAATCTCTGGCACCATACCAAGCATCGAGACTTGGGTTTTTCGCAAGAACGACCTTATGCGATGACTGGAACGGCCTCATTTCTAGTAATTCCCTCTCAAGTCGCTCTTTTAGACCTAAAATAAGTTAATTTTGATTTATTACTGCATACACTAGTTTCACTAGATTAATTAAACGGTTAATTTTAGCGTTATTGGGTTAATAGAATTTGGATGTAATTATTGCTTTAGGTATGTAAATGTTTAGTTACGGACCAAGCCAGGGCGAGACGTCATTATAAAGTTCAGTCAGCGGATCTAAAGCACTAACTAAGGTAGCTAAAAGTGTCACTACACCGAAGCATTTTTATCTACTACCTGATTGATTATTATTCTGCTTATAATCTATATTTATTACTAGACCGTTGCTAAAAGCTTTATATGAGAGCAGCGTATCCGTTTCCGTCGTATTTCAACCAGTTTTTATACTTTTAAGCCTTAAGCTTCCGGTCAAGTGGCGCCACCTGGCGGCCGCGCGCAGTTTTGCTTCGTAAAATGTACCGCGCCATCTTGAAACCATTGGCGTTTTGTTTTCCGTCGAAGCAACATGTGTCCAGCAGCTATCTCTGCGACGACAGTTGTTTAAAAATATTTTAAATCTGTTTCCTTATAGTGTTAATCTATTTAAAGTGATATTGTACTCTTCATACTGTGCAAAGGAATAAATCGTGAGTACCTTCTATTATAAAATAGTTGCGCGTGATCGATTCTTTTAACGATTTTTTCGTTGTGATCACGTGTCTTTGATTTAAAATTAACCAGTTTACTTGTACAGGCTTAGCATCTGTAACAATTTTAAATTTTTATTGTAGTCAAACCTGTTCGATTTTCAGTAAGATGAGTTTAAAATTTTTTTTTTCAGTAAATTAGCCTTTGCGAAATATCAAACGTATTTATTTTGCAACAAATTAACCACAAGATATGGCTCCTACTACAATTAGTACCAGCCATAGCTCGGGTTTGAAGTATTTCCAGCAGAGCCTATTAATCTAGCCAAAAATGGAACTCCCACTGTTTTTGCCGTAAGATAACCTCACAACGTGGTTCGAACCCTCAAAACATTTTTATTGTCTGTTAATACGAATAGAAATGTCATGCTGAGGCTATAATTAGTTTGGGTGGTTAGCTGGGAAATTTAAATGAAATAAAATGAAATTAAATCGAATCATTTATTTGCTGAAGTATGGTGCTTACAGGTGAAATAACTTCCTAGACAGGCATTGTATTTACAAAGATTGTTAATGTTAAAGTTACGACAACTTTTATCAAGCTATCTGAAGTTCAGTGCTTTCCTTAGAAATTAAGATATTCTCGATATCCTAACGATGTACTATCATACTCTTCGGTAGTATAGTGGTAGGTAAGTATCCCCGCCTGTCACGCGGGAGACCGGGGTTCGATTCCCCGCCGACAAACTCCAGGTATAATAGACCTGGAAACAAACAAAAAGGGGAAAACGTCTTACGTCAGTTGACACTCGCTTATGCTTGTATAAAATAAATTTTTAATTTATTAATCTTTTAACAAAAATACTGCGGTATTGCATTTGTTATATTCTTAGGCTTTCCATGTAAGCGTTAATCTGAAGTATTAGCAAAGAGAAACCTTTTTCTTCAACTTTGCTCTTTATTATTTTCATAAATTTTACGAGATCTTTTTTAACAAGTTTGCGGGTACTCAGCTAAAAGTAACAAATACATAAAGATGTTATTACAAGCATAAGTGAATGCGTCACTGAGTAGAATACCCGTACAATTCCTACATTTCTCGGTACTTACCTACTTGGGTGTTTGAGTGCGAGCAAACCTGGAAAAGGTGCAAATCTTTTCTGAGCCAAAACTGGTTCTGGATGGTGAAATCCAATCGAATTTAATAACGACCACCCCTCGCGGGGGTAAGGCGTTTGTACAAGAACTGTGTTCTCGAAGGTGAAATCCAATCGAAGTTAATAACGACCACCCCTCGCGGGGGTAAGGCGTTTGTACAAGAACTGTGTTCTCGAAGGTGAAATCCAATCGAAGTTAATAACGACCACCCCTCGCGGGGGTAAGGCGTTTGTACAACTGTGTTCCATCGCTCGGAACTCAATGAACTTGTAATTATTCTGGCCATCTGAGGTACACAAAGACCTGTATCGTGTACATCTCATATTTTGGCCATCAATATCTGGTGGGTTCTTACTAGAAAATCCAAACCAAAAACGACCGCCCCTCGCGGGGGTAAGGCGTTTGTGTAACTGTGTTCCATCGTGTGGAACTCAATGAAGTTGTAACTAATCTGGCGTTCTAATGTACGCAAAGACCTGTATCGAGCACATCTAATTTTTGGCTATCAGTTTTTGGTGGTGTCTCACAGGAGAAAGCCAACCAATAACAGCCGCCCTTCACGTGGGTAAGGCGTTTGTACAACTGTGTTCCATCGCGTGGAACTCTTTAAACTTTTAATGACCCTGGCCTCCTGATACACGTACATACGTGTATCAAGTACACCCTCGCGGGGTTGATGTCACCATAACCACTTTCAATACAAGGGTCAACTCTCTGATGCTCAGTTTGAAAACTGTAAGTACACTGGCATAGTTTTATTTTATAATAAGAGGCTCGTCGCCCGTGGCGCGTGCCTTAAACATTTTAAAAGCGTCCCAAGTACGCTCTATGGCCCCGAGCGGGGTTAGAAACCAACATATAACATCTAGTAATAGTTGTTACTCGTAATGTTAACAAGAAAGCCAGTTAACACACTTCCACTCTCAATGAAAAGAAAGCACTAAAATAAAGATTGAATATAAGCGTTGCCTTGTTTATGCATACCTCTTTTACACACTGTAAAAAATGGGTTACACATTTTAAAAGCATAGTACTTACAGTACAATGCTTTCAATTTCGTCATTTCTATTTCTAGTGGTGCAGTCTGATAGGTCAGCCTATCATCATCATCATCATCATCAGCCTATATTAGTCCACTGCTGGACGTAGGCCTCTCCCAAGACGTGCCACTAAGCCCGGTTTTCGGCTCTTCTCAGCCATTATTAGCCTTAGTATAATCCCAAAGCGCTACACGGTCATTTCTGTTTGCCAAGCCTTTTACCTGTTAAGTATAACAAAGATTCCGGATTTTGTACAAAAACCTGGCGTATTATACAAAGTGAATTTTTCACGAGCGTACTTCAAGGTAGTAAAGTCCTATAGCTACTTTTTACACCTTATACAAAGAATTTGTTGAAAATACTTTACTTTTGTTGACCAGATGCCAAAATAATTTTTTGAAGATACTGTTTTTACCGAACGAGTTGGATGGCTAAGACAAAAGGTTAGCTATTGATATCGTTAATCGTGTGAATCTCTGCGATCACAAGTCAAAGTCATAAGGCATTTATTCCATGAAATCATAAAGATAACTTATAATTGTGCTAGAGCTAGGTGAATCGCATCAAAGTGTTGCCATGCTTTATTGAGATAGATAGATACATACTTTATTAAAATTGTATAGACTATAAATTTAAGAAACGCAATTTCTTCTAAAAAAGCTATCAGTTTATTAGATCAATTTCAAAGACTGATTTTTCCAAATTCATAAAATGCATTTTCTGGAAAAAAAAAAAAAAAAAACCTAGTGCCTGCTAGTTATTATACACGCTAGTCAGAGCCAAGCACCAAGCACTTACCTAGGCACAGTGCGACTAAAGGATTCACTCCGAGGACAATTCCGAGGAGGGAAAATTTACTAAAACATGAATCATTTCATAGGTAATCATGATTGTCCAAAATGTTCTAGGCAGGTATCAAATCATGCTGATAATTTTTAAGCCATCGCCATCCAGTATGGTATCTATTACCGGTCGGTGTGGTTTGCTAAGTGGCGAAATTTCAAACACTGACTTGTCCGGCTCTAAATCCGCATATTGCAATCTAGTGTAGACTACCTTCTCTTTATTATCTTATGAACATGTAATAAATTTTACAAATAGATTTATTTTAGTAAAAAATACGTGAGGATAGTACAACTATCCTTGAACTATTTCATGGTGCGTTCAGTGTTCTGCGAAACTATACTAACTCGCATAACAGCTCACATCATTTTACTATCATAAATATCCCTCGTAATATTTCCTCATGGGAAATTACATGTTGACGTGCGAAACTCAAAGTCTAAGCTGTGGAGAAAAATCTAGTTTACAGGATTTTCGTTGATTCACTGTAAGTGTGGGAATACGAGGAGAAATATGAAATACAGACCAATTGGTGTAATTACTGCCGCGCACTGCCATATACCATACATACCATACTGCCATATATTTTTAGCTCATGTATGCTTCGATAACATGTGGCGTGAAATCGTTAGTAGTACTGCATATGTTAAATTTATCTTTGTGAGTTATGATGACCCAGACGCTTGTCTCTTAAACTCTTACGTTTAGTTATACAACTGATTTTAAAAAAGTTTCCGGTTTGGGACGCTGACAAACTTACTTATATTTCAAATGATTCTATTGTCATTTATTAAAATAGTCGCACCACGCACCCTAACTCAGGAAGACACTTATATGATCAGCCCTTGCGATAAATCTTACTTGCAGTTGATCCTGTTCCACATTGGATCTAACAATAGTTCAAAATTAATATCCAAAATATATAATTTGGTTTCAATCATTACACTATTTACTGGTAATTCTAAACTCAAGATGAATCGTATTCACATTGGATCCTATTCCACATTAGATCTACTGATATTATCACTTTATTCGACAGTCGGTTCAAAACTGATTGCAGTAATTATTATAAATAATTCCGTTGAAAATTATTATCAGAATTACTGATAATTCTAATTCCAGTATATTCAGGAATAGAAGAAACTATAAGTGGAATAAAAGGCTTTACTCACTTATTATTTACAGTAGTAAAGTATAACATAAGGCCGCATTACGCACCGTCATAGCAAGCTAGGTCAAAATGTTGTATAGGGAGACTGCTACATGACACTTCCGTACTTTAGATCCACGATATCTACTAAGTGGGATCAAATATTATTTCCCGACAATTTTTTTTTGCCTGAGGGGTTTATCAATCAGATGGTGGGTACCAGCACATTCACATGTGATAGGTTATAAGCAAGTACCACTCCATTCTTACAAATCGTCCGGTTGACGCAATAACTGAGCTTAATAACCCTTTCAAATAATAAAGTGTTAGTAGCATGATGATTTACGAAAACTTTCATTGTTTCTGATTATAATAAAATCTGATCTTATACAAGTAATTACACATTACAATTACAAGTAGTTATTGTAAATAACTGCAGCGATAGTAACTGATCTGTACACTACATATCAAGTACAATATATGATGTGTTAATAAGTTAGTAAAACATAAATTTTAATTTTCTATTCTTAGTAGGTACCTACCTACTTACTATTGTAAAATATTTTAATGTCACATTGGCGCTAGGTTACCACCTATTTCTTACAAGTGGCGACACCAGGCGATAACAAACAGGTCTCATATAAAGCTTTTAGCAACGGTCTAGTAATAAATAGCAACGTTTTACCTGAAATAAAACGTATATTTAATACTTACCTTGCTAAAAGCTTTCACTTTTATCTCTGCCTGGTGAAATTAAGCCAATGGTTTCAAGATGGCGCGGTACATTTTACGAAGCAAAACTGCGCGCGGCCGCCAGGTGGCGCCACTTGACCGGAAGCTTAAGGCTTAAAAGTATAAAAACTGGTTGAAATACGACGGAAACGGATACGCTGCTCTCATATAAAGCTTTTAGCAAGGTAAGTATTAAATATACGTTTTATTTCAGGTAAAACGTTGCTATTATATTTTATGTAGGTACTTGAATGTTATTAGCTTGGGAAAATAAATTGAAAAATTGAATTGAATTTTTGGTACTTTATATGGCGGCATAAGGTCGTAAATTGTCTGCCAAGCAGTGTAACGGCTAGCTTAACGATCAGCTAGATCTGCACACTGTACATACATACGGAGATATCAACTTACCCGGATATTGTGAAGTTCCTCCTGTTACAAACACATTGTTAGCTAGTAGTAACTGATCCTCTGGGCTAAAGTGTTTGAAAACGTATTCCATTGTTTCTGCTAAGCCGGCCTCTAGGTTACCCATCATTGATGGTTGAAACATCAACTCGGCAGCTCTGAAATTAAAAAACATTGAATTGTTGTAGTAGAGCTCTTAGTGAAGGGCTCGTCCAGGGAAGTACTACCACCATGCCTATTTCTGCCGCCAAGCAGCTTGCTGTGTTCCGGTTTGAAGGATGTGAGTGCCGGTGTAATTACAGGCACACGAGGCTTAACACCTGTATGCAAATATTAAGTGTAATGCTGTAAAACCATTATTTATGTTACGAATTGTATACATTCTAGTGCAGCGGAGTATACATCCAAATATTACATTTGGCACATACCCACATTTTGCAATAGATAGTATTCCATACCTCACAGGTTGCAAGCCCATCGCCACTGTACCTTCTATGATGATTGGTAAATTTTAAAACTTTTGTGATTTCCATAAGTTTAAGTAAGCACTATGAAACTCATAAAATATACCATAGCGCGTTACCTAAACGGTTCAATAGCGAGATGCAGTTGGTGAAACTGGTCTGCCGCAGCTGGGGGTGGTTCGAATTCGCGCAAAGACTCTTCGAGCTCCAACAGCCTCTCAGCGTCTGCCTCGGAATCGCTGTCTGCGTCACGACTAATACTGTAAAGAATGAGTAGGTAGCACGTAATATTTTTTTTATCAGAAAACTTTTGCATTATGGGTATTATACACAAGATACAAAATTGGTCACCACCAGTATAAGCTATAGTTAGTATAGGTTCGCACAAAGAGTATTTTTTAAGCCTTCTTGAGATCGAAACAGGTTTCTACTCTTGCCCTGTATCGATGTTGAAATTAACTTATAAACTGAAGCATACTGATATTAAGCCTCATGTGCCTGTAATTTCACGATTCGCTCGTAAAAATAAAAAATAGTTATACCTTTTATAAGCGTCCCAGTCTGAGTCCTGATTGCCGAACTCGTCACCAGCGGCTGCTAGATGCGATATAACGCGCATGCGTTCCGCCGCGGCCGCAGTGCGACGCTTCACCATTGCAGCGCGACGCGAGCGACGAGCGTCGCGGCGAGTCAGCAACTCATGGTACTAGGAAATAATAATAATGCTCGACAATCCACGCAGCATCATCTAGCCCCAAGCTAAGCAGAGCTTGTGTTATGGCTACCAGATGACTGATATATTTAATACAATACATTACATAAATATATATATTTTTATGATGCATAGCAAATACCCAGAATAAATATTTGCAGATCGTACAAAGTTTTCATTTAAAAATTAGAATATTACGTAAATACAATGTACCCTTGTGCGTGTGTCTGAGAGCCAGAGTTGGAAGGCCTCGGGGTCTGAGGGCGGGTGTCTGCCGGAAGCGTTCTTCGGTTCTACCGCGTGCTCTTCCGGGTTCGCGGCTGCAGCTATACGCGCTTTGTTCTTATCTATGCGTGCTTGAACTATTATCAGTTGTTTCTGAAAACAAGGGAAATAATATTAGTAAATAGTCAAACAGTTATAAACATAGACCTCACCACACTAGATTTTTCTCATATTTAATCGAAAAGTTTCACTATAATATGTACTTGTAATACGACGCAACCTGAGAAATCATCGAACGAACGGGTCGGGCGAACATCGTTACACCTAGGGTGCTTGAGGACAGCTAGAGTCTACCACGTACAAATTTGACATTTGTGGCGTAGGCGTATCGCGATGACATCTGAATTACATTGCGTAGTATCGATAACTCAACTGCGAATTGTAGCTTGGTTGCCGCGCAGTGTAATTCGGATGTTGGTATGATACGTTCACGGCACAAATTTACTCTTGCTAAGCCCTCAGGCCTGTCAAAATGACGTTGGCAGAACAACCTGACGTTGATCATCGCCAAATCGCCAAAGATCAGGATAAGTGGAAGATTCGTCCTTCGCCCAGCAGTGGGACACAATAAATTGATAATAAAAATTAGTTACCTGTAAATCTTCATAGCTATTTATCTCAAACGATCTTATTGCTTCATCGAATTCTGCCGAATCACCATCTTCGATCATTTCCTGTTGAAGAATAAACATAAGCAATAGAGCTCACTAACGGAATTCACAAGCGAGAGTATAATATCGTGCAGAGCATTAAACATAGGCTATTTATTAAACGAATACTATGTTCATCAGTTATAATTCCACTGCTGAACATAGGCCTTCCCCAAATTTGGGTAGTTTGACATAGTCAAAGTAGTAGTAGTAGAGCTTTTATTGCACGACTCATCGGCCAATTTCTGCCGCCAAGCAGACTTGCTGTGCTCCTGTTTGAAGGGTGTGGGTGCCAGTGATATTACAGGCATATGAGGCTTAACACCGGTATACCTCAGGTTAATGGACATGGAGCAGTGCATAGTAGGGCACGTTAATAAAAACGTGACCTGGGCTTTGATATAGGTCATGGTAATCACTAGGTAGGTTAGGCGAGATCTAAGCTCGAATGTTTAGTAAATCACTAGTGGATAGTGTCGATATACTATTCGAACATAAACACTTATGAGCTAACTAGTAAGAACATATTGAGAGTAGCAACCTGTAATCTTAGGAGTTGGCTCAATTGCTTTTCGTCTTCAGCTAGCTTCTCCTCTCGCTTTCTCGCGTTTATTTCCAGCAGCCGCCGAGCCATTTCTTTCTTTCTTTCCTTTTGTTGTTCAGCTGTAAACAGATAAGATTTGAGTTTGATTGTTTCCCGATATTTCGGCACAGTTGCATGCGCTATGATTACGGGTGGAACTGTGCCGAAATATCGGGAGAATAGAGATCAAGCTAAAAAACCGGACAAGCAAGAGTCGGACTCGCGCACAAAGGGTTCCAAACCATTATCTACAAAAAAACGACAAAAAATTACGTTTGTTGTATGAAAGGCCCCTTAAATATTTATTTTATTCTGTTTTTTAGACTTAAGTTCTGATCTGTCATGATGCGTAGGATTGCATTAAAAAAGGAATTTTTAAAATGCATCCAGTAAAGGGGTGCAGGTCTTATATGAAAATAACTTCACTAGAACGAAATCGCACGCAATTTTACTAGTAACTTTATAAAACTCACCAGTCAATGTTGAAGAACTCGTTGGCTGAACAAAGGGTAACTGTACTATCTTCACGTTGCTCTCATAGAACTCTATGTTAGCCCATTTTCTGATCTCCTCCTGGAAAATTAAACTTAATTCTAGAAATTATCATAATGTTGTGTTTGTGTAAACTCTAGCAAAGCTTGTACTTTGAGAACTATATAATGGATAAAAAATTTCAATCACACAAATGTTTGTCCTCGGTAGGCATCAAACCCATCACTTAGAGCCCAATGCAATAATGACTTCATACTTTGTCTTATTGTCATTGTTTTACGTTATATTTTGATTCCATCCCATTTTATGTTGGCCATGCTGTACTCAAACCCAATTCATTAAACACTCTTTTAAATATAGTGACTGATAAGTCTGCCTTGTCTTTCTTTTTTTTCTGTTGCTATCTCTTTTTGTTGACATGGAAGTGACAGTGACAAGAATATTCTAGATATTCTAGATATTCTATTCGAAGAAGTTTCTAACAGGAATGTTTTCTAGGCAATCTTACCTGATAATGCAATGCTATTGAACTATGATCTTGTAGTATTTCCTCAGCTCTGGATAGTGTGATAGCATTTACATGTACTGGGTATTTCAGCTGCAACAGTTTATGCAGGTAGGCTGTTATTTCACTCCCTCCTAAAAAGTATTAAATACATACACTAATTAGTGTCCAGCCGGGCTAAGATGTGCAACGTGAGATATATGAGATACTTTTTTTATTGATGGACATTTTAGAACTTATAGATAAAAGACCCACAGATAAGCTAAACATTAGCATTAAGTCTTCATTTGACAGAAAGAGATGGCACTATCATGTTAGTACAGGAAGATAAGAAGAGTTATCTCTATTTTGCAAGAGACAAAGAGTAGACAACATTTTGCCGTGTTGCACATCTTAGCCGGGCAGGTGTTACATTGTATTCTATGTATGCACTGACAAAAAAAAGGTATTTAAGTATTCTATCACTCGTCTGGTTCACATAGTTCTACTTACTTAGTTTGGGGCTAGATGGTGTTGTGTCAATATTTATTTCTTATTATTAAATATAAACACCCAGCATTACAATAGAGTCAAGTAATCTTAAAGAGACTTTTATGTTCTTAAAAAAAATTTAAATATATAATAATGTGTTTACCTAAGTTGATCCTTCGAGCAAATTCTTCATAAACCCTGCCTCTTATAACAGGTATGATGTGTATGGTATGATATCCACAATTGACAACAAGTGCTGTATCTCCAATGTTGTTCCTGTATAAACTGAAGAGCGAGTCCACTCCATAACTTACTCCTGGAACTTCATATGCCTCAAAGAGAAGTTCTGACATCACTGGAACCAAATAAAACCGGTTCTTTAGAAATTAATATAGTTTAAACTGTACCACTTTTAAGTGGGCTTCAGGTATAAGACTAGCCTTACAGCCAAACAATAAACCTATTTTTTTTATTTATTTAGCAAAATAAATAGGTTTATTGTTTTTGACACTTTTTGACAGTTTTTTCCGCAAAAATATCAACAATACATCGTAAAATAAACATACTACCTACTATATTTCAAATGCGAAAAAAAAAATAAAACAGAAAACAGCAGTCTCACAACAAGTGGAGTGGAGTGGAGCCCTGTACAACATGCCATGGTTCTGTGGTTATCCATGAACCAGTACTTATTTTACAATAAACTTTATTTTTTTAACTTACACTGTCTACAATGGTTAGGAGTTACAAAAGCCTCGGTCATGACAATAGGGTGCGGGACGCAGCCATCACTGTCTATACCCAAATGTGAGAATATGTAATCACACACTTGCTCTTGCACCTCAAAATGTGTGACAATGTTCTTGTCAAATTGAGTTTTTAGTTGGAACCTGAAATAGTTAGTTTTAACAATTACTAAAAACCAACAGAAGTTTTACTACTTAGTAGTAGAGCTATATTTCTGCTGCCAAGCAAATTGCTGTGTTCCGGTTTGAAGGATGTGGGTGCCAGTGAAATTATAAGCATCTTAGGCTTATCTGTATACACACAAGGTCTCAACGAATGTGACCTGAGTGATGCAATAGTTTGCATGGTATAAGGTTAAAAAAAGTGATATAGGTACCTTTAATAGAGAGATATATTATCTCAACCTCTTTTTACCTTTAATTTAGTTTTTCAATCTTTTATGCATTTAAATGGTAAGGTATATTCTATATCTATTTTATAAGATTACACCAACCATAAAGGCTATTTTTAATAATATAGATTAAAAAAAGACTAGAAGCACTTATCTTGGGTTGGCTATTATCATAAGCACTTGGACTATTCTACCATAGTTCTAAGCATACCTGACTGCCTCTATATTCAAAATATCATTGCCTATCTGAATAGGCGGTGTGACCGGAGGCTCAGCATCCTTCTTCACTCTATCCTTTCTTGGTCTTGCTATCAAGTTCTTGAAAACCATATGTGGCTCATCGTAAATAGACCAGCCAACCCTGCACTGATACGAACCTTGAATAACAAACTATCATTTAGAAAACCGAAAAATAATCCACCCAAAGTCTGCATTTTAAAGTTTACTTTGATTATCACTTACCGTTGTCTATTACTAAAGGTATGTGGCCGAATTTCACACTCGGGTCATATTCGTGTACTACATCTGGAACTGTCTTGCAATCTTTCAATACTATAACATCGTCCATGGGGAGTTTTGTAAACTTTTTAACCATTCCCGAATGCGCAGTCATAAAAAGGGCCTTATGGCGCGCTTAGAGATTTGTTTGTTTTACAGAATACTTTGGTTTGTTTATTTTGAGAGATCCACCAATCCAACACCAATGTGAAGTGCACAGAGTACTTTTATAAAAATGGTGGAAGTGAAGTGAATACGGCAACCACAGATCACTTCAAAATAAACCCTGTTTTTTTTGAGCATTTGCAATTTGTGCTGGCGTTGGATATTAGTCTTTTTGCCATATCCTATTACAAACAAAAGCTGGGATTTCATAACCATGGATAGCGCATAAGTTCTATATCCAGGCAAATCCCCAAACCGAAACACCCGTGACCTATGTTGTATGTAGAAGATCGATAAATTTAGCTCTTTGAGTGGGTTCGCTCGGGGAAATACTACTTCCATACCAATTTCTGCCGCCAAGCAACATTACCTACTGTGTTTCAGTTTGAAGAGTGGGTGCCAGTAAAACTATAGGAGCATGAGGCTTCACACCTGTAAGTATGCACAGGTTGATAGACGCAGGGCAGTGTATCGTAGGGCACACGTGACCTGCAAGGTAATGCTTTACTTGACGTGATGATAACAACTTCACATCAGGTGGTGCATCCTTTAGCAAGAAGTATAAAAAATTTGCCAAGTACGAGTCGGACTCGCGCACGAAGGGTTCCGTGTTTTTATTAATTTTTTCGGACGGAGTAAAATGCTGGTAATGTTATATAGGTACAGTGAGCTGCAGTAAGATGTATACCTAAAATTCGTAACTTTCGAATCAGTGACACAAAGTATTACAAAGTGTATTACACAGGGCAAATACTCTTATGAATTCATCAACTGATTTAATGATTTTGAGCTGCCTCTAAAATAGTTTATTGCAATGTTATATACCATTTTGAAAGTTAAATAAATCTTACTGTAACATTTACCACTTTAGGAAACAAAATAAAAACAGTAGTGTTAACTATTTATGAACTTTACTTATTCACAATACTGCTGTAGATTGTAGTCATTACATCAAATCTATATTAGAATAGTAACAACAATTTTTAAATATTTTTTGAAGTGAAACTTCTAATGCGACTTCCAACAAGGTTGCGTTAAAAGTTTAACGCTACCATGGAGGGGGAATAGAAAGAGACAGCGCGAGAGTGAATGCGTGGCACTCGAACGCATGCGCGTAGTATACATATTTTTTTCTTATTAACATTATGAAGTTTCACTTCTTCCGCGCGGAGGGACTCCACGCACTATTTTTTATAACAATAGACCATACAGGAATGTAAATACCAAACATTATAGGTAGTATGTAAACTTTTTGTAGTATTAAATATTTTCTATGCAGCTTCTGATTCAATAACACTTCATAACATAAATCTCTGAATATAATATTTACAAATAGGTAGTCATTTTACATTATATAGAGCAAAGAAGCTTGATTATAATACCGACTTCGGACAAGATGCTACATGTGCAATGGTATAGTTCACAACTTTTAATAAAATTGTAACACTTAACCGCGTCAACGAGAACAACAACAAATTAATACATTTTCATTTTAGGCCTTGGCTCCGACAACAGTGCCCGCCTGCTTATCGATTTGTTCCTTCTCCAGTTGCTTGCCAAGGTATTCCCTGAAAAACAATAGATTTGTTTTAGTTTTATATGTTATTAATATAATATATTGTATTGTTTAAGTTTTATAAATTATTGTAGAGTATCCCAATCCCAATAGAAATACATATTATCATCTGAAGGATATTCATTGTATATTGCTGCTAAATAACAAAAATATTTTACGGAAAAGTTTGATGACTCTTTGCAAAATGAAGTACCTAATATAAGAATTGGCAATTGAAAAAGTATAATTTTGTCAATGGGGTGTCAACAGACTGAACTGGAATCCATGGTTTCAACAACTTCATAATTCTTGTTAGACTGAATCTAGCTAGACCATCGTGTTGGTTTCTAGGTATTATTTTTATTTTAAAGTAATTAAGATTTGTCAAGGTTCTCTTACCAGTTGTGGACCATAAGTTTCTGGACAGCAAGGAGGGCCTCGTATCGAACATTAGGGTCTTCATGACTGAGCAGGTGCATAACACGCTGTTTGCCGCCCAGCTGCTCGATAATGCTGGAATAATTTAAAGTAAAAACATTTTAAACAGTAACTTTTTCATCTTGGCTCTGCAATAAGTCATCATGAACCTATGATCAGGCTTATTTGAGACTAGCTGACCCGTGCCTACTTCGTTGGGCGGTAAACATTTTTACTTACAAATCTTAACTGAAGTAGTACTCGATGTCGCCAATAGATGGCGTTAATACGGCATAAAATAGCCGCCGTGCGCAGTTTCGCCCGCGTGTCAGTTTTTTCCCGTTCCCGTTATTTTTTCGGGATAAAAAGTAGCCTAAGTTACTCCTTGTTGCATCAGCTATCTGCCAGTAAAAGTCCCGTCGAAATCGGTCCAGCCGTTCCAGAGATTACCCGGAACAAACAGACAGACAGACAAAATTTTTAAAAAATGCTATTTTGGTATATGTATCGTATATACATTCCTATGCATGTTGTAAAAAGCTGTTATTTTAATATTACAAACAGACACTTCATTTTTATTTATTTGTATGTTAGTAGCTGAAGAAAGCTGAACCACGGAAGAGAAGAGTATGCCTACCCAATGAAACTAGGGCTGTGTTTTAGTAGGTATAAATTTGAAACATAGAATGCTTATAATACGCCACTTTGACGGTTTGACGGTCGGAGAACATTTCCCATCATGTTTTCATGTTTATGATCAATATGAGCATACATGTACTATCCAGAGAGACACTTTTTCACCAACATTATAACGAACTATTGCATTTATTCCTATATGTTTGGTACTTACTGTTTCCCGCGTGGGTAGTGACGCACATATTCACCGATGTCGTAACAAGCCACGGCCAATACAACGGGGTCACGACTCTTCTCCAGCAGGTGGACGAGTGTACGAAGCAACTCTTGGCCACGCTCGTTGAGACGTACAGCGTTCTCGCGCCAGAACTTGGCGGATTTGTGAACAGGGGACCATTCGAGGCTGGGAAATAATTATTACTAGTTAATTATAAGCGTAGACAACAGGATTCAACAGTTGTGACAAAGACGAGATCATTCGAGTGACGAGTGGTCAATTGAGGTGCTTAGGTTTTCTATTTACACTTCTCCATAAAAATCTGTCATGAGTATCATTTCACTTTGAGCATTATTCTGTAATACTACGCGCCAAGTTTCGCTGTCTTCAAAATGAGAGCACTATTTTTCGCTACCCAGATGTGTTTATAAAATAATAAGTTTATTAATTTCTGAAGCCAAAGTACATTGTTGTATCAAGGTTTAAGTAAAAAATACTTATGATAGAAAACCCCGCTCTTCCATATCCATAATTTACGATTACATAATTTGAGTTGCTAAATAAGTACCTACATGATAAAGTAGGTACCTTGTGGGTTTCTTTTACTACGCTACGATATTCGCAAAACTGCAACATACCGTCCGCTCTTGACCTCAGTAGCGTACTGGTCGAAAGAGCTAAGATCCTGCACGGAAGCCTGAAGGCGCTCGTTCAAGAACTCGACATCATTCATGATATCCTCATCGTCAGAACGCTTCTGCTCGAGGATGGACAGCTGTTTCAGTACCTTGCATTGCACCATGGCGATGCAGTGTTCCTTAGCCACCTGTATCAATTACCATAGTCAATTATGAGGCACACAAAACTACTATTATACCTAATTACCTGTAATTCTATATAAAGGGCTTAATTATTAATTGTAATAAGATATATTACAATTAAAAATTAGGCTTATATTAGGATTATATTATTATAATAAATTTATTTCACATACTTCCTACTTTGTTTCACAAATAAGTAGAAATGCAAAGATCATTATGTGTTAGATGTTGTTGTGCAAAAATGTCCACAAATATTTATTATTATTTATTTTCGTCATAAGAGCAATTCATAACATGCATAACTACATACCTAAACAAAAGCTGATTAACTAATTACATATGTCAATAACTCTACTCGTAACTCATCAATATCATACAAACACTATACCGTAATAAGACTACTTCAGGGTAACTGAAACTGCGCATTCCGATCTGAACTACAATTCCGATCACAAAAAAAAACGCGAAAAAAATCGACACTATTTTTCCGTTTTTTCAGCATCAATACCTTATATATATCAATACAATACATTATAATATAAATATACGTACCTAATTATCTTGTTTAAAAACACGTAACGACAAAACACCAAAAACAGCAATACCTCTTTATAATATTAGTATAGATACATAGAAACGTTGTGTATTTTTGTGACCAATAAGTAATTGTCTAACACTGTTAGGTCAGTTAAATACCTGCTGATCTTCCGGCTTCTCAATAAGGTTCCTGAAGACAGCGAGCACAATGCGAGTAACCTTCTCTTTCACCGAGTCACTTAGGATATCCGCCAAGATCGGGATAGCGTTGAACTTGTTCATCTTCTCCGCCAACAGAGGGTTGAAAGTCAGCACCCACAGGCAGAATACCAGCTGATATTGAACCTATGCGGAAAGATACAGTATTATTTTTTTAACGTGTCCTATATTATGCACTGCTTTGCGTTCATCAACCTGAGGTATACAAGTGTTAAGCCCCACGTGCCTGTAATGATATCAATAAAGTCAATCCGGAAGTCTTATATTTTGTAAACTTTTAATATTGATTTTATTGTTTTTTAGTATTTGTTGTTATAGCGGCAATACATCATCTGTGAAAATTTCAACTCTCTAACTATCACGGTTCATGAGATACTGCCTGGTGACAGACGGACAGACAGACATAGTCTTAGTAATAGAGACCCGTTTTACCCTTGGGTACGGAACCCTAAAAATGTAGATTTGAATTAAAAGAATGTTACCTGGAAGTTGACCCTGGAAGCCAGGATGGACAGCAGAGTGGAGATACCATCTACTGAGAGGAAAGCAAAACGGTACTCGTCCACACGCAGCATCATCTGCAGGCAGCGTGCCACCGACTGGATGTAGTCATTGTTCTGTAGGCATAATATTTTTAATTGTGAGATAGTTGAATTTTTTTAAATCAGTTGTTTAATAAAATAGCACTTATGAGTGGAGTAACACAAAGTGGTTCTTGTGTTTTTTTTTAATTTTATACATATCTTACCTAAGTATACCTACCAATTAAAGATCTTGGTCCTGACTGACTGACTGACTTACATATAGACAACGCACAGCCTTAATCACTGGTTGACTTGAAATTTTTAGGGAAGGTCGTCTTATACGTAGAGGTGAACTAAGAAAGGAATTTCCGAAGAAACCCCTTATCGGGTATTGCGGGGGGTTAAAGTTTGTATGAAAATAACTTCACGCGGACGAAGACGGGCGCGTTTCTCCAGTTCATTATAAAATCCCAAGAATTATGATTGGAGTGGAATTTGAACCAACGACCGTTAATGTCCTTATCCTACTCGGCGAATCATCCTCGGATGTATTTACACTGGCTACCGTAATATTTTACACAGAAAATAATAAATATGTAGTAAAATAGTATGTTAGACAGGTAGGTAGGGTTATTTTTTCTATGGGCCTTGAAATAATGATTAAATTATTATCATAGAACTATTATTATATCCATTAATAATAAAGTGGAACGTGGCCCTGACTACCTCCATCATAGTCTCAAGTATCTTGAGCAACTATAACTTGGTTTCTATTTCATAGGCGTTCAAATCGTGCGTCTATTTAATTTTCAAGTAAAGATTACCTACGTACTTAAATACCTCGTCAGCCGTGATAAGATACAGTGAAACCAGCATTCGAATTCTTAATTCAATTTACCATTGCTAAGTTTTTTTAAAACTGCAATTTTCGTATTTTGTTGGAGCTGAGACGAGAGTGAAACTAGAATTTGAATGTCAAAATTAGGCCCATCTCAAATCTCAGTTTCGAAAAATTGCATTTTGAGATTGATATGATCGAAACTTGAATTTGATAATTTTTATTACGAGAATTGGACCTCTGAAGTTACGATAATTTCTTACATAAACTATTAATTACTATGTATTATTAATATTATGTTACTATTTCTTACCTAAATATTTATTTTATGCTGCAGACACAAAGCAAAAGAAGTGAATATTTACTTACCAACATTCTTTGCTTAGGATAAGTTATATTTTAAGGCTTCAGGGGTTAGTCCAGCGGCAAATTGAATCTTTGACGAGGGCGCCACTGGACTAACACTGGAGCCTTGAGTATTTATTTGAGAAATAGAAACAATACATTCAATAAAAACAAACAAATTCATTCAAAATACCAAGCATCATTCATGCACATGCACAAAGAGTGAATATGAAAATTATGCAAGCAAACATGCTTCAAACAATATTATTTTACAGTTAGTAAGTTACTTACATAGGTTGCGTTAGTCATGGTTGTTACTGTACAATTTGTTTAACACTTGTGACAAGTCTATGTCAAAGAGTACCTTATGCAAGCCAGGGGGTAAGTCCTCAAGTGGCTTGAGCTCATCAAAGTTGCTGCAAAGGGTGGAGTATTTCTCCGCTTCACTCTCAGTATGCCTCTCCTTGTGATGCCTGTGCTTAGGTGGCTTATCGGCGAAATGTTCTTTCTCATGCTCCCACATAACCTGCTCAGCATGCTCTAATTCGGCAGACATTAGCTCCGCCTTCACAAAACAAACCTCTCAGTGTCATTTTCCATGTCAAGCCCCATCGATGATGCTTGCAGATGCTTCACAACATTGTGTTACGGTTTGTTTAGAGACATGTTATAGTTTGGCACTAAGCTTTGCACATAGAAACTACCAGAGCAAGTAATGTTGATAGTGAAGTGCCAAAGAATATCTAAAGCCAAGAATTGGCTATAAAGAGAGATTTTCGAGAATAATACTTACCAAGTTGTAGTTGTGAAATACAACTATGAAAATTATATGAAAACTTTTCCTGTGGTTTTATATAGTGTATGTACTTTAGTATGTATTAGATTAAACAATCATGCAGCAAAATTATTACTACAGAGTAATACTTAGCTGTTATCATTATGAATGATGGTGTATAACTATGACCAAAAGCATAAACTACCAGCTAAGCAAGTATGATAATTAGACTATAATTTTTATTTAATCAATACAATTTGACATTACAAATAAAAAAATTATCAGGTTTATATTTGCATCATGCTTTCAATTCATGCAGCGAAATATTTTGGTACAGTCAGCTGCAACATTTTTCATCACATTTTATTGATAATGACTAGAAATAAAAGTAAGGAAAAAAAGTTCAAGAAACTCAGATCAAAAGTGCATTTCTTAGTTTACATCTGCTGCTGACTATACTTGAATCACCACAACAGTACACTTACATTGCTCTTGAGCTGGTCCTTCAGCCAGGAGAGATAGAAGTGCAGGTCACTCTTGTCCATGAGCTGCGGGTACCAACAAGCAAGCTTGCCAATGATCCTAGCTGTCATGTGTTGGATAAACTCATCTTGACGGTTCAGCAGATTTAGGAATGGCTGCCAGACATTACCTGAGAATCTTGACTCACGGAATATCTTCACCCTGGACTTATCCTCCTGGAATGATAATAAAACCAAATGACAATGGGCAGAATACACATATTTTGTTTAGTTTTTCTCTTTGACCTTGTTCAAGTTTGCTAGTTTACCACCACCAATTAATTTAGGCTAATGATAAAAAAAAATACATACAGATAAGGTGTCGTCAATGAGCACCAATATATACTGGATGGTGTTATCCTTGCTGATGTGAGTTAGGAGGTTGAGGAACACTTCAGCACATGTCTCTGGGCTCTTGTCTGGCAAATCCTTCTGTCCGCGTTGGTCCAAGTTCACGATAAAGTCGTGATCGCGCTGAGTGATCATCTGAGACCTAACAGAGCACCCAATTAGCAAGGCGTAGACAAAATCAAACACAGCATCTTACAATCGATACCTACTGCAGATAAGATTGCCAGTTGATCTGAGCTTGGCGGATTTCTGTTGCGCGAATTTGTAGCACGCTGGTTGCGGCAATCATATCTGGAAAGTATTAATAATATACTGAAATAGTGTTCTGAAATTCACAATTTACTGGATTACTGTGCAAGTGATAATACTTACCGATTTTATCCTCACCCAGTGAGGGAATTAGCTGACTTACTTTTTCAGCGTTTACGTTAGCCATTTTGGCTACGATGTATAAAAATCACGTATTTTACTTTATGTAAAATCCAATAATTTCTTATTTTCACCAAAAAGAACTTACGGACAGCCTCGACTCAGCTGAGAGGTCTTGTGACTATGCAAAGTGAAGTTAGCCAGAGTGTGATTGTCACAACTTGATTCTTACCTTCTCTAATAAACACTGCTCGCGCTGCAATAGAACGAGAAGGCACGATTAGTGAGAAATGTTGTCTATACTGATCATACAACATTATAAAACCAATTAGATCTGTCAAATTACAAGTTTTACTTATAATTTGGGAGTAGTCCAAAAAAAAAACTATCATTCTACCATAATTTTGTACATCTTAATGAAATCCATTTAAATGAATATACATAATTTCCTTACTTATTGGTTTTTTGTTTTAGAGTTTAGTCCAAAGGTATGGGAAATAAAATAGTAGTACATCTAGAGTAGGGAATGTAGGTACCTACCTATCGATTCAGTCAGCATATTAGAACACTAGGTACCTTACCTACTCCTACTCAGCTTGTCATTTGGTAGAATGGAATGCCCGCGTTTTAATTAAAATTCATGTTTCAGGTAGGTACCTAGTTATTCTGTATCACAGAGTACTTTTTTATAGAGGGAAATAGAGGGGAATCTTGACACCCAATCAGGGCGCAGCCCAGTGGCGCCGCGATTGCTTAGCGATTAGTAAACCAAACTTTTCATGGTACCGACCACCCTGCCCCGCCCCCTTTGCCCACCCGGCCCCTTTATCCTACTGAGATTAGTACTATTTACCTATTTTCATTGTCACTATACATTAATACAAATACAAACAATACTTTTACGTAGGTAAATAATTTATTTAGATATTCGCAGACATATATTTGATACAATACCGTCTCATGGAAGTATGAATATACTTAAGTGTAAAGAAAGCTTATATAAACTGTTGCTAAGCTAAGTTTATTTGTTTATTTTGTACTTACAAAATGATTAAATACACTATTTTATGTAAGTATTACATTTTATAATAAAATGGCTTAGTTCTTATCTATTTTATGGATGGCAATGCAACTGAGTTGTGTGCTTCTACCAATGATTAAATTAAGTTCAGTAGTTACATTATGTTAAAGATGACAAAAACAAAATAATCAGTCGGAAATAATAACAAATTAACCTAACCGTAATTAACAATAGCCGAATAATACAGTAAAATACCTACACCAGAATAGATTAGAATAAATATTTATTCAACACACAACACACATAAATACATCACAGCAGGTGCCTACACTTCTAATACGATAAAACACTTAACTAAACCTACCCCACCTATCTCACAAATACTTAAAGTAGATATACATTATCAACGACATGTTTTAACATTTTATTGAATTGATTTTAATTTCTGTAAGTATTTGTATTTGACATTCATTGTAATATTTTTGTATTCAATTTTTGTTCATGTTGCATGTGACGTTTTAAGAGCCATCTCCATTTGCACACCAACACGGTATTTTGCATGTTGCGTCTCATTTATTTATTTACAATATTTGTCATCTATTTACACACATGTCTAAGTAAATAAATTATCTTTATCTTCATTTTAAAGGAGGTTGGGTAGGCGGCACCACACTGTCCCAAGTATTCCTGTGTGAACATGAGTTGAATAGGTCCCATCTCAGCATAATGCCGCTCCACATCGCAACCCAATGTGAGGCGACGCTGATTTTCATATAGAGCCTGAGTGCGGGTGACTACACGAACAACGTACGATGTGAAATTACTATTATACCTACAACAAGTAACCTAGCAACCTATGTACAAACACAAATTAAAAAAAACAAGACGAATGAAAACCTTAATTCTATACAAACTCTTACTTAATTAAATCTACGCAAAATATCGATTTACTAAATTAAGCCTACTAAACTATCTAAAGGATCTAACACCAATGTCAAAACAGTTTGTTACACCTAGGTACAGTCAGCTGCACTAGAATGTATACAACTTGTAACTTTCACAACGATATTACAGCAAAACAATGAAATCTTAGACCTCAAAAACGACAAAGTCATGAAATTAGTTGATGACCCTACTTATTTTTGGAATAATTATTATATAAATATTTTGAGCACCGCTATGAAACCATTTTGAAAGTTACAAACTGTATACATTCTAGTGCAGCTGACTATACCTACTAACTAACTAAGATGTTTTGAATCGAAACGGGATATGTACCATAATTTTTGAGTATGATTGTTTCTCGATATTTCGGCACAGTTGCATGCGCCATGAATGTTAAACTGTCAGTCAAACTCAAAAATCATGTTATTTAGTTTCTATCCAAAATATGATAGTTTAAAAAGTCATATAGCCTTAAGATAGTAAGTGTTATGATTTTCCCATATACAACCCTAACATTCAGTTACACCGTTTAAGGGGTTGTTTTGAAAAACCCTTTATCATCATCATTATTTACAGATTGTAGAAGTCCACTGCGTCTGCAAGCGCAAGCGTCCGTGTTTGTTTCCAAGAAGAACGATTTTGAGCCATTTCCGTCCACTGAATTTCCACGATCCTAACAATGTCGTCACACCATCGGGTAGGAGGGCGTCCTACGCTTCGTGTTTCAGTTTGTGGTCTTCACTCTCGAGAACCTTTATTCTCCAGCCGTTGTCGTATCTACGAGCTATATGGCTTGCCCTTTGCTACTAAACTACAGATTTCCTAATTTATGATTCTTTTTTGTAGTGAAACTATCAGTATAGCTCTCTCCATAACCTATTGTGTTCTTTGGGCTTGTATATGAGACCAAGAGTTAGCGACCACGTCTCAGTTCCATAAGTCATCACTCATAACACGCACTGATTATAGACTTTCGTCTTGAGGCTTTACGGTATCTTCTATAACTTCGATGATATCCCTCCACACATGTACCGGCACGGATGCGACGTGAGCATTTGTCATGATTTTCATCTTATGTCCATTTTAAGATCCACCTGTTGGGAGACAATATTAAGGTTTCTGAGTATTGTTCCTAGGTCTTCCAGCGATTCTGCCATGATGACTTTATCGTCGCCAAGTCAAAGGTGAGTTATGGATTCGCCATTGATGTTAATGCCGTACCCATTCCATATTTGAAGCAACAGTTGCGCTGAACACCTGACTGGCAAATTTTACATTTATTTTGCCAAGTTTTAGAGTATAATATGGGCGTTTGTCGATTTGGGAACTGGCCACACCTTTATATCCAAGATTTTGCTAGTGGAATAATTGCAGATCCATCCAGATAATTCCCCTTTGTGCGTTTCTTCTTCAATTTCAAATTTCAAGCTCTTGCTGAGTAAATTATTTCTGATTCCTTTTAATAGAGGAGGATCATACAGTGGCACTACTTTTGCGTTATGTACTAAGAATACAAATGATCTTTCGAAGTTTCTTCTCTTCCTCTTCTTCTTCTTCTTAGGTACCTCTGAACTCATTTATAATATTATTACTTTTATTTGTTTTGCCAGCTTCAGCCTTATAGAGGCGCCAGATGAAAAAGAGTAAGAAATTGTCTGTTGTGTATATTTTCCATTAGTCACAAAAGCAGTTACTTTATATTTCCTCTCATTGTATGTCACATTTGTTTGCAGTGATATTTCGTCATTATAGTAAAATGCATAACTCTCCCTTTCTCTTCATTGTGATCGCTTTTGCTTACAACAGAGCAAAAGTATTTTCAATTCAATAGCTTCATTAGACTTTAAGGGGATGATGGAAGGGTAAATATTTTTCTTAAAAATCTGTAGGCCTTTTAAGGCTTTGCTCGAGTATTGTCAGGGTCATAATTTTTTAGTTGATGTTGAAGCACCTTCCTTTTTCTTTTTTTTCTCGTTCTCTGAACTGTAACAGAGTTAGCACTTTCGCCGATTTTGGCAGATGTTCTTCAGTTTTTTTTCTTTTTCTTCGTTGGTAATTCTGTTTTCTTGCACCCGTTGTTTTAAAAATATTCTTTGCAGTGTGAGCTGAAAATAAAAAAATCAGTTTATTAATAATAATTGATCGAGAGCGAAGCGATCGAACACCTCTGTGAACAACTTGGGCGAGTTTGTATGAGTTCAATGGCTTCGTAGTTCTTTTTAGAGTTCCGTACCCAAAGTAAAACGTAAGGTATAACGGGACCCTATTATTAATATACTCCGCTGTATGTCTGTCTATCTGTCCGTCTGTCACCAGGCTGTATCTCATGAACCGTGAAGAGTTGAAATTTTCACAGATGATGCATTTCTGTTGCCGCTATAACAACAAATAGTAAAAAACAAAATAAAATAAATATTTAAGGGGCTTTTACAGCAGACGTGATGTTTTTGCCGTTTTTATTATAAATAATGGTACGGCACCCTAAGTACGCGAGTCCGACTCGCACTTGGCCGATTTTTTTTATACTACTACGCATAGAACAATTATATGGCCCACCTGATGTAAAGTGGTAACCCTAATCCACAACAAAGCCTCGCCTTACAGGTCACGCACATTAGGTACGTGCCCTACGATGCACTACCCTACGTCCACCAACCTGAGGCATACTGGTGTTAAGCCTCATGTGCCTGTAATTCCAGTTCAGCTTAGATTGAATGTAATTGACGCTTGATACTTTTTTTACCATATAGTTTTTATATTTACGTATACCTACCTCTAAGCCAACACAACATAAAAAAAATTTGAGATCTCGGTTCGCATAAAACTACTCGTATATTTAGGAATAGACACGCTTAAAGAACAGAGTTTACTTACAGAGGATAACATAATTTACAGTTTGTGTGTACACACAAACGTACACAAAAAAGTGCACTAACTTAAGTCATGCTCCTGTAATTAAACATAATATTTCACAGCAAACATAATATTTTTTTAACTTACCAATATTTCCTATTTCACTACACAGAAGACTGCACTGAGTCGTCACTTCAGTCTTAGCAGGTACATCTCTATCTGAAAATTATATTAAACATTCAAATAACCACTAAATAACTGAAATAAATAACCCTAAAATAACAAAGCATTGCCTCGCAGGTCACATTAGGAACACTATAATAATAATAATGCTGGACAACCCACACAGCATCATCTAGCCCCAAGCTAAGCAGAGCTTGTGTTATGGATACTAGATGACTGATATACATAGTACAATACATTACATACATAGATATTTTTTATTATACATAGAAAAAACCCAGAACACCCGGAATAAATATTTGCAGATTGTACAAACATTTATCCCAAGGCGGGAATCGAACCCGCAACCTCCTGCGTCGCAGGCGGATATTCGCCCGCCGCGCCACATCGGTCGTTAATATGCCCTGTTTGTGTTGAGCAAACAGAGGCATACAGGTGTTAAAGTCATGTGTGGAAAAAGATATTACTGGATAATATTTCTTTCTTAAAGAACAGAGTTTACTTACAGAGGATAACATAATTTACAGTTTGTGTGTACAAAGTGTACTGGTTTGAGTCATGTGCCTGTGATTAAACATAATATTTACACAGCAAACATAATATTTTTTTAACTTACCAATATTTTATATTTCACTGCACAGAGTCGTTGCTTTAGGCTTAGCAGGCACATCTTTATCTGGAAATTATATTAAGCATTCAATTAATCACTAAATAACCCTAAAATAAACAAAATAAATAACACAAAATAACCCTACGGCTGGACATAGACCTCCACAAAATTTGTGGAGATTAGCCATAGTTGCCACCCTTGGCAAGCAAATTGGTTACCGCAGTGTCGGGTTTTAGTACTCAGAAAATGCATTCTGCTTATCTCCTTCTGCGGTTCCTTAGTCGCTTCGTATAACATTCATGGGAATGGAGGGTTCATATTTGAAGCAAGGCCTCCTCGGCCTGATTTACTGAATTTTAATTTATTTACCTCGGCTAAATAAATTAAAATTCAGTAAATCATATAAGTAATTTTGTATGAGCTAGGATTCTATCACGTTTTAATAATAATAATACTATAGGAAACTACATAGGAAATTATAAAGTGGGGTCCAACAGTCATTGCCCAACTGCACGGTTATTGACCGCTGATTCATAAATAGGAATTTCAACAATATAATGTATTACTCTATTATGGAGATCCAGATGGCTCTAGGGCCCTGAGACCAGAGAGTTGGGACCATCATAAATGCAAATAACTTTTGATCTGTGGAACTACAAATTAAAAGGATAGTGTTTAGGGGATTTACAAAATATCTACTAAATCTAGACATACATTCCAAATCTCTAGCTCGATGGACCTAGAGTTTTGATGCCAATATTAATAAATTTTAAAACCCAACCTGGACGACCTAGGAACATTGCGAGGGCAAACGGATAGTCTTTGGGTTACCTATGTCAGTGACTTAAGTTCCTCTCCGGTTACGATATCTCCGATTCGATCTCGTAAGTAAAGGAGCTAGCTAAAGGGGCCAAAGTAATAATATTAGCATAGAAAAGTTATTTACACACCTTTGTTCCGGTTCCTGAACAACCTGGGACACAGCACAGCCAGTATACCCTACCGAACATTGGAAACACTTCACAGCACTCGAATAGTTAGATCGGAACACTTATTATTTATCAATTTCGAAAAAATACGAAATAAAAAGGAAAATGTCCGTTCCAGTCGGTCGGTCATTTTGAAAAAGTACTCGGTAAAGTGTTGCCAGCACGTGTTCCCAAAAAACCCAATTTGCTAGGGGCCGATTTAACTGCAAAGGCCGAATTTCAAATAAATAGTAAAAAAATCGCACAAATTCCTAATCATTATTCACACAATAGATACTGGAATACATAAGTCAGCATTGTAATTATAAAAAACTTACTGCTATCAATGGCGTAGAGTGTATATCGGCCACTTACGGCCAACCCAAACATTACGGCCACTAAACTTGATTGGCCCTTTTTGTTTGTTTTCAGTACCTCTGTAGATCGTAAAACTAAAGTATCTAGTCTCGATATCTAGGCTCCCTAACACATCCAGCAGTAGCAATTACGTCCTGCGGCTGGTGGCCCCGAAAAGGTGATACCTACTGCTACATCTGACAGTACAGAGGAAGTGTGCTAGTTTGAATGAATTTATTGCTGTAATATTCCATACAACATTGGAAAGGCCAACTAGGGGGCCGATTCTACTGAAAGGCCGCCGAGATGATCGAAAGCCTGAAAATCGGCAACCGAGGGGCCGAGCTGGCAACGCTGATCGGTGAACCTGACTGACAAATGTTGCTTACTAAATTGTAGTGTTGCAAGTATTTAAACAGATATCCACCTATATCGTGAAAGATGAAACTCTGCACAGCGGCTATTTGTACCATACTTTTTTTTTTAAGATGGAACACCCTGTTCTGTATTTACTAATATCTGTATGTAGTTACATATATTTTGTATTGGTCGTTTTATATTATTAGGTAGGTACCCATATCCGTATATACCGTAAAATAAGCGTAGAAAAGGCGGCCGGCATCGGCAGTCGGGTAGGGTTGTGTTGTGATGTGATGACTTGAGCTTGTGGGTCTGTTGTGAGTTGAGTTTGTAAGTACTCCTAGCTTCTGAATACTCATCATTTTCCTGCCCTTATCCCACATTACGTGGAGTCGGCACAACAGGGTTTTTCCCTCCATTTGCCTCTATCATTCGTCATCTCTGTGGTCACTCCTTTCTTACCCATATCATCTCTCACACAATCTATCCATCTTTTCCTTGGCCTACCTCTACTCGCATATCCATCCACATTCATATCTGACACTCTTCTCGTTAAATGAACTTCTTCTCTTCTCATGACATGTCCATACCATGCTAACCTATTGCTCCTCATCTTTTCAGTCACGATTCACATCCTAGCTTCCGACTACTACTGAAGGAAATATCAAACTAGACAAGTTGGATACGCTAGGCAGTCAGGCTGGAGGTGTAGGCCGTAGGTCACTCAACCACCCAATGCCATAACCTTGAGAATACATACATATATCATGTGGTAATTGTTTTCTGTTCTGGGACATAAAGTTACTTACCATTGAAATGTTCTAAACTTGGCCTCATTTCCATTGCTGAGTAATACAAAATCACTTCTCCAGCATAAAGCACTACCTACACTGTTATTTAGTTGTCTGTAGGTACCCACTGTAGGTAGTGCAGAACTATACTACATAAATTAATTTTCTTTACAGCAAATAATATGTGCAATTTCACCTAAAAGCTATAGAAACTTGGCAAAGAAAAAAACTGATTTTCATCCCTCTAAATCCCCTGGTAACAGATGACATTTGTTTTCAAATAAAAGTGGCCAGTTCCTTTAAGATGTTGACGTTACAAGGTTGTCAAAATAATGAAGCAGAAGAAAAAGACTTTATTCAGAAATCATTTGATGATCCACTTGATGATTTGACATTTATTTACACTGGTTTTTTTAATGGATTCAATGTGGAGGTAAGGTCACCCAAAGATATGGTGGAACTGTACAAGATGGGGTGGTTCGGAAAAGGATCTACATCGCGTTCGAAGCCAGTAGCTCACAGAGAGTTTCCAATTATGCGAAAAAGACAGTTTCAGAAAAGAAACGAATGGTACAAAAAGTTTAGTGGAGTACGAGTTGAGCTAAAGTCTGATTTATTTTTGCAAGCAGTTGACAAACTCGTAGCCAAAATTATAAATGAAGGTGAAAAACGAAAAAACAAAGATTTAGTAGACTTGGTATCAAGTGATGGTAGCCATAGCAGCGAGGATGAACAGGGTGCTGAGGAATTTGGAGAAGTTCCATCAGTAGTTGTTGACACAGATAATATTGCTGTAGTTGTGCCTGATAGTGACTCTGAGCTTGATAATAATAAAAATTATTTTGACCATTTGAAGGCGGAATGCTGTGTCAACCACACTGAATTACAAGAAAAGCTTATGCTCACATTACAAGAAGCATTTTTCCTTGTCTATGGTTTCGGATGTATGCAAATCATTGATATAGAAAATCACAAACTGAACATTGAACAGACTTGGAAATTATTCAATGAAACAGATAAAAAGTTTATTCCCAAGTATGTTGTCTACCACTATTTTAGGTCAAAAGGATATATTGTTAAACCCGGAATCAAATTTGGTGGTGACTATTGTAAGTTTATCTTTTGAGCCCACAACCTTCCCCTAGATATAGGAATCTGTTAATCAACAAGCCCTTACACTCACCTGAAGATGTATTTGTTTGCTACTAAGTAGCTCAATCTATGTACCTACAAATATTTTATTAATCCTGCTTGAATATCTATGTTGACATAAATATATTTTACTTTAACCAATAATACAATGGCATAATATGCTAAAGTGCAGTGCTCAACAATGCACAACTGATTTTATTCGTTGCCTCTTAGCGTACTACTAAAAGTTGATGCACAAATCTTTTTGTGTTTTGTTCCAGTACTCTATAAATGTGGACCTGAACTTACCCATTCTGACTACGTAGTTGTGATAAGATATGAAAATGATGATACAGATTGGGTTTCAACTCTGGGTCATGTAAGAATGGCAAACACTACTGGCAAGGTATTTTATTTTTAAATAGTTGACTATAGTACTATTGTATGTACTATAGTAAACGTTTTTATGAATATGCACTGAACTTAACTGCGAACTGTTTCAGGAAATATTAATTGCTGAAGTTGTGAATCCAATAGTACCAGGAGATATGCCAGAAGGTTTAAAAAACTACTGTGTAAGGTCAACAGTGCTATCTAGAAATATTGGTTCAATAAATGAAAATAACTAGGAGTAATAACAATTTTATTTACACTAATAATAAAACTACTAATATTTTACACATCTTATGCTCTTCTTGTGGGTTTCTTTATACCAGTTCTTCTGTATTCACTTCTATCTTTAAGGTATTCCTCTGTACATAATTGTTTGAACTCATCATTTCTATACCAATTTCCAAGGCATTCTTTTAAAGCTGAGTTTTGGTCTCTACATTTAACAACCATGAGAAGAGATGAATCTTTACAGCATTGTTCAAATTCAGATACTTCTTTTACACATTTAAATGTTTTAGCCTTTTCCCTGATTATTTTTGGAATCAGCACCTCAACTTCTACTTTTCTAAGAGTCTTATCATTAGGGTCACCTGAAAAATACAATGTTTATTACATACTAAATTATGATAATCTCACAAAACTAAATTTACACAATATCACAAAAATACCGGTAGGGAAGGTAGAGGTACCTACCTAGTCCATGAGGGCCTTCTGAATATTTTGGTGGTAATACAGATTTATTGGAGCTCATTTTGCATGAGCTACACAAGTCTGTAAATCGATTTTAAATATTGAATTTATTGAAATGAGTAAACTCCTACAGGAATTTCACGGAGTTTGCGGTAGGGCTCGGAGCACAGAATACTATTTTTATTTAGTGAACCTATGAAAAGAAGAGTCCGGCTAATGTACAACCATGGAATACACAGCCTGGGAAATCACAGCCAGGAATGTGCAGCAGGCCGGAAAACGCAGCCAAAATGTACACGAAATCCATGGTTATACATTCCCAACACGTGTTGGGCATGTACAACCATGGAATATCCTCACAGCTTATTCTTTGTTTTAGTTATTATTCTAAAAATCAAACGAATTAGAGTGGTTGCACAGAAAATAGAAAATACAATGGAAGTTTGGCGTTCCTTAAAAGGAGTATATAAAAACGAGTTAATCGCTCATACTATTAACTAACTTTAATTATTATACTGAGATGAGGTTGCATTTTCGACGTGTGCTGTCAAGAAGTGATCAAACAAAAGCTGTCAAACAAACAAGTCTAGAAAACTGAACCGAATGGAATCATATCATTCTTTTCTTTCATTCTTGTCTTGTGAGGTTGCATTTTATGAAATTAGATTCATTTCCCTACATAGATCTGAAAAATAAAACGAATACCATATCTTAAGCTTTCTATAATCTCACATATAGATGACCAGTAGTTTAATATTGTAAGTGGCTAACGTAGTTTGTGTGTATTTGGGTTGAAGTAGTGTAACTCTTGGGCTCATGCAACGGTACCGCTGATGTTTCTGCTTGTTTCCAGGGGTTAGAAGCTTGTAATTAAGAATGGATCGTCTATTGCGTCTTGGTGGTGGTATGGCGGGGTTGTCGCAAGCACCGCCGCCTACAGATGCTCCTGCAGTGGATACCGCCGAACAGGTGTACATCTCATCGCTGGCACTTTTGAAAATGTTGAAGCACGGACGCGCTGGTGTACCGATGGAAGTGATGGGTCTCATGTTAGGTAAGCCGTTGGAACTTATTGAATAGGATTTCTATTTCCATAATGCTGACTAATTCCCACTGGCATGGAAATCCAATCTTCATTGTAGTTGGTAGTTAAGAAAACAATGTTATAATTTTTTTGACTCAATGACAATGACATTGAACGGGCTGTAAAAGTGTTGTGGAGTTCTGAATTATTTAGTCTAGCTCTGTGTATTGAAACTCTCACCAACTCTCTCTTGTACACTATATATTTTGCTGTTATGCCTAGTTCCTATGCTCTAAAAACACCTATTCTGTCTGTTCGGTCTATGTAGTTCTATGGATCATAGGACTATAGATGAGAGATTACTTGACAGACTATAAACTATAAAAGAGAGCTATATTACTACTATTAAAAACAAGATCTGCTAAACAATTATTATTAATGAATGAGATCTGTTTAGTCTACTAGTTTAAGTATGTGATATCTGTTTGATCTACTTACTAGTTTTTATCTATCGTTTTTTATGCTGTATTGGTCTATTGATAGTTATTACATATTATAACCATTCTAAGCTAAACTACAAAATTATTATTAACAAATGTAAGTTATGTGACAGTGGGTTTACTAGAGTATGCATTTTAATTTATGAACTTAGGCTTTTCATTTGAGACCTCAATTAACCCATAGAGCAACAAAATTTTAAGCCAATTTATTTTGCATCATTTTATAATTAAAGTGTAAGTTTCCTAGGCCATAGTAAATAACACTATTTAATTTTAACATTTCAGGCGAGTTTGTGGACGATTACACTGTACGTGTTATAGATGTGTTTGCCATGCCTCAGACTGGAACTGGAGTGTCCGTAGAGGCAGTTGACCCTGTCTTTCAAGCTAAGATGTTAGATATGCTAAAGCAGACTGGACGTCCAGAAATGGTTGTTGGATGGTAAGCATTTGCTATGAAAATATGATTTTGAATTGTTGTTTTCTTGTCACTGGTTATTATCATAGTCTTGGGTTTTTTTTCATTTTCATCTGCAATCGATTCTCTGAAGTACTCTGAACTATAAGCAGGTGTGTTGCGAGTAGCGGGGCTTGCAGAATGTGTGGTATTTTCCTTCTTTCTTTTACAATTCATAGACATGGTAAATCACCATCATCTTTTATACGTCAGATCATGCCATCAGCCAAACAACCTATTGCAGGACATAGGTCTCTCCTCCGTTTGGGATGAATTCATGTTCATTTATTTATTCACATTGTAGGGTGTAGAACATTTAGTTATGTCAATTTGATTAAGTACATAAAGTAGACACAATAACAATAAACTTCATTACTTTATTTAGATGCAGCTGTATAGGAGCTTTGTAAAAAAATTAAGCCAAGTATACATTTATTTTAATTTAAATCCAAAATTACTTGCTCGGTTGGTTTGTTTTTGCAATCGAAATGTTGTTTTGTTGTTAGTTTGTCATTATTCTGCATTTACCATGGTTATCATATATGAAAATGCTCCTTAAAATTTTGTATATTTTTACGTACATGCATATTCATAGCATACGACAGCATAAAAGGTATGAAGAAAGTAGCAGGACTCCAATGGAGTAGAGTGGCTATAGATAGAGGTGAATGGAAGAGATTAGAAGAGGCCTATGTCGAAAGGCGAACTATGCTAAGGAATAATTAGTGTTTAAACTAGTAGAATAATGTAATGTACCTACCTACTATTAGCAAAGAAATAAAGGCTTTTATTATTATTATTATAATATTCATAGATATTGGGGCTGTTATTATTTGAATACTATCAAACATATTTCTAAGAAAAGGTCATGAGCTCATGAGAGTTACCCTTCAATCTTAGTAGATCCATACATTACTCTTTTATTTATTTATTTTTACTTTTATTTTGGACTTTTTACAGACTGACTATTTTTATTTCGCTAGTGATATTGCGCGTAGTATTCAGCCGGACCGCCCAATATCCGGCAACCGGATATCCTGTGCAGGAATCGTGAACATTACTCAGTATTAGTTACACATACTTTACCAACCTATATTGATTGGTTAAATACCTTAGTTTTTTTTGGTTGACAATCCACGCAACATCATCTAGCCCCAAGCTAAGCTGTGCTTGTGTACTAGATGACTGATATACTTAATACAATACTATTTACATACATAGATATTTTTTATTATGCATAGAAAATACCCAGAACACCCGGAATAAATATTTGCAGATCGTACATTTATCCCAAGGCGGGAATCGAACCCATAATCCTCCTGCGTCACACGCGAACATTCGCCTGCCGCGCCACATTGGTCGTCAAAGTAAATATACAAACAAGCATATGCATTGGATACTGAATAGTGACTGGATATATATGTTGCTCTAATTACTGTAACAGGGTATCTCACATTGAATGTAAATTAACATTGCATTCACATTCCAGGTACCATTCACATCCCGGATTTGGCTGCTGGCTATCAGGGGTGGATATAAATACGCAGCAATCATTTGAAGCCTTATCTGAAAGAGCTGTGGCCGTTGTTGTTGACCCCATCCAATCGGTGAAGGGTAAGGTCGTCATAGACGCTTTCCGTCTGATCAATCCCAACATGATGGTTCTTGGCCAAGAGCCCAGACAGACCACCTCCAACTTGGGACATTTACAAAAACCCTCGGTACAAGCTCTCATTCACGGTCTAAATCGCCACTACTACTCTATCAGTATAAACTACAGAAAGAATGAACTTGAGCAGAAAATGCTTCTGAACTTACATAAAAAGTCCTGGATGGACGGACTCACATTATCAGACTACAAGGAGCACTGCGCCATCAATGGTACAACAGTCACAGATATGCTTGAGCTTGCTAAGAACTACAACAAAGCGCTGGAAGATGAGGAAAAGATGACGGCGGAACAGCTAGCTATCAAGAACGTAGGCAAACAAGACCCCAAGAGGCATTTAGAAGAGAAAGTAGATGTTCTAATGTCAAACAACATTGTCCAAAACCTAGGAGCGATGCTTGACACAATGGTGTTCAAATAATTTTGTGTTTTACCGTTATACATAAGACTATAGTAAATTTAAATAATGAATCCTGTACTGTCTATCTCCTTTGATGTATGTATGATACTGTATTAATTTCCTTACACAATAAAACACTTTTATATTAGCTAGTGTTTAATTAATCAATAGAACAATCTTTGTGGAGCTACCTGATGGCAAATATTTGAAAGTCGCTTTTGGACGGTTGGGTAGCCTTTCAAGTTTACAAAATCGATATCCAACATTGGTTGGAATATTTTCTGTGCGTTGACTATTTCTCGAATAATATTTTTACATTTGATGAAAGCTTCATCCGGGTTGTCCATAGAGACCTATAAACAGTTTGAGCTTGATTTTTTTTTCAATCTGAAAGAATCACAAGAAAGGGGCTCCTAGGAATGTGGCCACAAGTCTAAGAGGTCAATGATAATTTAGTTCGAAGTCTTTTTGACAGATGGCGCTAGCGCAAGCTTCCTCAGCCAGCACAGTGATACTTTCAGATGCACTAACATGTATACAATTCGTAACTTACAGAATGGTTTTACAGTGTTACAATTATTATTTCATCATCATCATCAGCCTGTAGAAGTCCACTGCTGGACATAGGCCTGCCCCATACGTTTCCAGGAAGAACGATTCTGAGCCCTTTCCAACCATCGACTTCCCGCGGTCCTAACAATGTCGTCAGTCCATCGGGTAGGAGGACGTCCTACACTTCGTCTTCCGGTTCGTGGTCGCCATTCGAGAACCTTTATTCCCCAACGGTTGTCGGTTCTACGAGCTATATTATGGCTTGCCCACTGCCACTTCAACTTGCTGATTCTGAGAGCTATGTCAATTAATATTTACTCAAAGTTTAAGTGATCTTATCAGCTTATTTTACGATTTTTGAGTTTTTACTGTTTAAGAGGTTACTATAAGGTTTTGATACTGTTTTGAGAGTTACGAATTGTATACCTACATTCTAGACTAGAATGTATACGATTCGTAGAGACTAGGATTTCTAGTGCATAGCTGACTGTACAAGTACCTACCTACATCAGTTGTGCAAGTGGATTGCCTAATTATTATTTATTGATTACTAACAGTGTCTCTGAAAAGTCCTGGGATATTGCGGTGTATACCCTCGTAGTCATCTCTTACGTTCGTCGTTAGTGTTTCACAAGTTGTCTGAAAAAATGTGGTGAGAAAACAAATAAGAGGTTGATTTCTTCTAAGTGGAAGTACAATGAACTTGCGCAATGCAAGTATCTCCCAACGGTAAAGGAAAACATCGCGAAACCAGTTAGTATTCTAGCAGCGGCGATGGGCTTGCAACTGGTCATGTAAAGTCATTATGATTACCCAAACATTTTAAGCTATAGGTAGTTAAGATACAGTCTCTTTAAGTTGGATATTAGGTAGGTATACGTACCTTGTAGTACTAGTTTAATTTTTACTTTGATAGGTACTGTGTGAATCGTTAGATAAGTAGGTAGGTTTAAGAAGGTCCAACTTAGGTTTCTACCAAACTTGACTTATAACTAATTTATGTAACTGACGTGGTACCGTGTCTCTAAACCTAAGTAGATAGATAGGTAGTTACATAAGTTACCTTGTTGTAATAATCCATTTGGTGAATCATAGAGTCAGGATCATCCAGCTTATCATAGCTAAAAAAATGTTCCGCTGAAAAAAAAATAAACTTAAGATCGTTTTATTGTTGTTGGCAGCCCCATACAAATTATATATAGAAAACAGCTTCACGACTTTTTATTCCCAGGCACGACCGATATCCCCTCAGATTCTTACCGTATTGTTTATACTATTTATGTATAGCTTAACACTCACATCTCTGTGTGGTAACATCACTAGAACGCGTAACGCCGGTCTCCGCAAGGAAAGCGAGCCATAGATCCATGTCGTCAACGGAATCGCCGAGCCGCGACGTAGCACGTGCGGGCCACTGCATTCGCGTACTTATAGAGCGCATCGTTTTTGTCTTTTCATCTAGTAAGAAAACGTTAAATGAAAACGTAACTTTTTATTTGGAATGATTGCTCTCCAATGGTGACCACGAACAGAAAGACCTAGCTCTCACCTTCAATCTATCATTGAAAAAACTGTCACGAAAGCGAGAAGTCGGTGGATGAAGAAGGCTCAAAATTGTTGTTTCTGGAAACGTATAGGAGTATTCAATGTTTTGAACTTTATTTAAAGATATGTCTTGAGCGGCTCAAGGCGTATCTTTAAATAAATTATGGCTCAAGCTGAGCCATAATTATCTACAGACCGAAGTTCTTAGCTAAATCAAAGGAAAGGAAGGAAAAGAAAGGACTTTGACCTACTTTTGTCACTGATTATTATATCACCATCAGAAGCTGATAATTTATAGATGTTAGATGGGTTAAGAAAATGAACATTGAATAGGTACTGAGGCAGGTAAGAGGTGTTTGGAATGTATTTTGTTTTTGCCTTGTTCGTTCGTCGTTGGTAGCTGTGGTTCAATCAGCATGCCCATTGGGTCTATGTCCGGGCTTTCAGCGTCGGCTGCCGTAAATGTTACAGATTTGGACGATTTCGAACTGTCCGGTGCCATTGATAACCCTGAAAGGAAAGTAGGTGAAAGGCTAATAAAAGGTAGCATGTCGTAGCGTTAGCTACGTCGCGTAGCGCCGTAGCGCCGTAGCGCCGTAGCCTTCAGTGATTGTAGTTGACTTTTTTAGGGAATATTTGTCTTGATGCGTAAAGGTATATGCTAAGAAAGAAATTCACAAAATTCAACTCCTAAACAGGTACCTACCTACAGCGGGGGTTAAAATTGCATGAAAGTAACTTCACGTAGACGAAGTCGTGTGGTTTCACTATTTCTATATATTTGAGCACTCCAAAAGTAAGCAGAACTAGTCAACATTTTAAGTCTATTTGAGACCTGAGACGACGCAATTTATATTGCGTTGTTTGTTTCCCCACCCCTGTTTGTTGACTTAGAAAACAAAAACCTTGCACAGACTACTTTTGGCTTGACAGAATAGTATTGACACGATTCCCGATTGTGGGTTGTCCTTGTACTTTACAGGCTTATTTCATAAACATAGGCTGTTAATATTTGACGAAGATTTTCAAATAGCAGCGGGGAATTTCGCCAGTATTTCCATAATTTTGATCAAAGCATGTGAAGGTATTTGTTTTTTCCCTTGTTGTATTTGTGCTATTGTGAAAGAGGATGTATTATTTGATCATTGATGTTATCAAATGATAAAAGGTAAACAAACATAGAAAATCGGTTACTCTTCGGTGCAGATTGTCAAGGAGTTGTTTTGTGGGTATATAATAAATTTGAAACCTTTCCAAGTAGAAGAGGCATATCTGCTGAAATCCACGCTTTTTGGTCGGGTTATGCTCGGGAATTTGCTATCTTTGGTTTTCGGTTGTTGCACGTCGGTCCTGAATAAGTAATAGGAAAAATAAATTCTGCGTTTTCCTACTTCTCTTCCCACTATTTAATATTCGTTTAGATTAATAAGAATAATAGAAAGTATTTACAAATTAACACCTCATTTTATTTGGGAACATGCCTTACGCATGCCTCTTACTCGGGGAGAAAGAGAAAATGTCGAGCTCTTCGCCGGTCCTTACACAGCCTACAGCCTAGACTAAAAACCCACCGATGTTCCTGCACTCACCTCAGTGCCAATGCATCATCGAACCCGTCGTCATCTAACTACTGGATTGACTCTGCATCGGTACTAGACTGGGTTGCGAGGTCCCGGTCGGATTCTACTTTGGTTAACCAATCTCACACCTAAACAAACTAAGTATATAATCAACGTTTTCAAACTCACTTCTTAGATTTCTTCTCCTGATAAGAGCTGCGCGGGTTAATGTAGCTGGTGTACTCTCCAGTGCCTTGAGATTCCTTGTAGAGAGAGTATAGGCTCGGTTCTTGCTGGCTTGATTGTGCTTGAGCTTGTTTACATACTTCTTCAAGTGAGGTGGAGCTCTACGACATCAAATAATAGTTAAAAGAGTAAAGTAAAATTCTTAAGGCATTCGCTGTCAAGAAAAAATAAAATATGGTGATCAACCGTCACATAAAGATAGTTCAAACAGTCAAACGAAAGTAGAAGGCGTCATGTAGTAGCTCCAGTAATTGCAACTAATAAATAATAAATAAATATGTCAGGACATTTTTTACACAACATCATCTAGCCCCAAACTAAGCATAGCTTGTACTATGGGAACGAGATGACTGTAAGAATACTTATATACTTTTTTTTTTGTAAATACATACATAGAATACAATACAACACCCAGACACAGAACAAACATCTATGTTCATCACACAAATGTTTGTTCTCGGTGGGGATCGAACCCACCACCTACAGCACAGAAGGCAGGGCTACTACAAACTGAGCTGTGATGGCTGTCAAACTCGCTCAACTAATCCTGGAAAATGACCCCGAAAACAATTAGTGTGAGAATTAGATGTAAAATGTTAGGATACTACCGGTGAAATTATAGGCACATGAGGCCTGTGTACCACAGGTTGATGGATGCATAGCAGTGCACGTTCCTAGGAACGACATTGGTATAGATATAGATGGTAACCGCTTAACATCAGGAGGGCCATGTGACGCATTAGCAAACCGTGTACCTGTCGTGGGTACGATTATCATGGTAAACTCTGACACGGAATAAACATTCCAGATAATGCATACGTTTGTCCCATAAATGGTTTTATATAAATTAGGTAGCACTTACTGATACTAAAAGTGATAGAAGATTTACACCCTTGGTGTAATCGTTCATTGCTTGACGCGTTTCACTGTCCATGAATAATGAACACTCTGAGTCAACTACAAATTCACTCTGTTCTTTTTCATCTGGTAAATACTAAAAAAAAACAAAAAAAACTTGTTTTGGACTATAACACTCAATCTAAACATCTATTCAATAATTGCGTAAACACTCCACATTTAATGATTCTTAAATTTTATACATTTTTACATAAATAAGTAGATACATGTCTAGTCGGCAGAATCTATTCAATTAATGTCTTAATTACTTAGGCATTACTTACTGAAATTATCAAAACACACCGTAAATCATATCTTCCCGTCACGTCACGGCACGTCACGTCACGTCGTTACGTCATTAGTCTAAATAAGTCCGTTGCTGGACGTCAGGCTTCCATACGCAGGTACTAACTGGTAAAATCTCGCAGCAAATGACATTCGTTTAAGCGTAAGACTTTCAAATGAAGGTCTAAGTAACGTACCAAAAGGATCTCATTGATTATGCCCGTGATTATGATCCGGCCAGATAGCAGGGCTTGTAGGTTGGATCTCTCAAATGGTGTCACCAGGGACATGCGCTGTTCATTAGCCCTATTGCGCAACCTGTAAATAAATTAAGCCGGAGATTTATCTACACACTAACCAACATCTGTGCAGTCGGCAACATTTATTTAATAAGCAAATTTAAAAAGTAATAAGGGCTGCTCGAATCAACTTTCCACCGAAAATGCCCTACTCATCGACTCAAAAGGTGCTACGGAATGTGCCTGGAAGGATCAACATAACCATAAAAGTTTAAAATACACACAATACTGCCAATACTAAGACCCACCAAAGTTATTAAATGTTTGCTTATGCCTATAAATATGCCTGGTTGGTCAATCAAGAAGTGTGGAATTGAAGAGTTTATGAGTAGACAGAGTGTTTATAACCAGCTAACTCTTGAGTCAAATAAAATATTTTACGAGATTCAAAAGTTTAATTTGGAAGTAGCCGGTTTAGTTTGTAGGTATTAAACCTGTGACGGTAAAAAACAATATTATCTTGGAGTGAATCATACCCTTTTCGGTACTGTTGCCTTTTAGCTAAAGCCAGTTTGTCCAAACAGGATGCCAAAATCAAATATGGCCGCCGGCCGCGCAATTTCAGCATCAGAGCTCCTGGTAAGTCCATACACACGATCTTCACTCTCCCGGCTCTAATAAAAGCCTCTTCTCTACCTGTGAACAGCGTTACTGTAAAAATCGTACCTTATTAGATGGGCACATTTTCAATTATGTAAGTGGGGTAACTCGCTGGCTGGTTCATAATGAAAGGATGTATTTTACTTAGGGTTTTTGTTAATAAAAGTAGGTAAGTAGGAGACCTTTCCTAACAAATTTTGCTGAGTACGTCTTCAATTTGGCAAGATTTAACAAGAAAAGTTTTATATTTTCGGTAATTTACGACTTCGGTGTGCTGTAACGAATTGATTTGTACGACCCAGGAAAAGCTCACCACTGCCGAAAAATTAATACTAAACTCAGTCCATATGACTCTCCGTCCATTTCCGTATACGTCAGAAACTCTCCAGCCAGTAGCATCTCATCAAACTTCCCCCTGGTAGTTACTCTGTAGTTGTCGGATATGTGGTACTGTGCTGTCGTATGGCAAATAGCGAGCTCAACATGAGCGCTGCATTCAGTAGCAAGGCGACGAGCAAGAGTACCTGCAAGTCAATTTCAATTGAGGTAGAGCTTAGTTACAAACCGCAGCTCAGGTAAGGCTTTACTACAGACTGTACACTATATAGTATCAGCTGTTAAGATAGGACATTTTCAAAGCTCTTGAGTCGCAGGAAATTTACCGTAGTTCAGCTTTGTTAGATGTCTGCTCTACATGGGGAGTATAGTCACCTACTTCGCAATATTTTTCTCAACAGTACTTTGATATTTACAATTGATAATTTTCAATTAACATTGATTCAAGATGATCCCTGCGAATTTTACTGGATTAAAATAATACCAATAAAAGATACTAAGCCGATATCACATGAGGCACTAGAAGATCGTGCTCCTATGGTTTAGCATAAACGCGAGTGAGAGCAATTATACTAAAATTAAAGAGACTAAGTAACTGAAGCTACAGTTTAATTTTGTTTTATTGTAGGTAGCTACAACAAAAGAAAATTAAACTGTAGCTATATTAAAAGCTATATCCAAACTAATGCGTAGAGTCTAATTTAATGTGTAAGAAGAAAAGTAGTCTTCGTTATTAGCTCTCTGACCAATACATCTAATAAGAAGTCGTAGTAGCAAATGAATTTTGTCTGAGTAGGAGTAAGATTGCGCTAAAAATAAAAAGAAAAAAGAAAATATCTTGATAAGAGTTTCAAAGAAAAGCAATTTCCAAAGAACTTTGCGAGGTAAGCACTGCGCGGGTTGTTAAACGATTGGTGCGAATATCAAAATGAGATATTATTTAATATAGTGCTCTTAGTAGGTATACTAATTTCATTACTATTCGTTTGTAAGCTACGTATTGTTAATTTATTTTGTTTGACTTAAATCTATACATATAAAAAACAAAGCCGTGTTACTATCACTTATTATAACTCAAGAACGGCTGGCCCAATTTTTATGATTTTTGTGTTTTTGGATTTATCTTCGTCCGGAATAGGATAATAAGTAATATAAATAATGCGAAACGAAGTTTGCAAGGCCAGCTAGTTCTTTATAAGAAATGAAAAAGAAAATAAGTAGCATCACGACTTTAATCCCCAAGCACGGTAGATATCCTCTCCGATCTCTTAAGACGTCTAAGAGGGGTAGTCAGAAGTACGCCCAGATATGAAGACTTTAAGACTGCTATTAAACTATATAGGGAATATGAAAAAGCTACCGAGCTTATTAGTTTTTATAGTGCTTACCTGCACTTAAACGAGAAAATAATTTTTGGGATGATAATAAAAAGCTACCGAGCTATTCTTACAACTTATTACTTATATTACTCGGCAAGAGACTGGCAGTTTTACCTTTCCCAACTGCCTCATAGCCAACCAAAACCACAAGTGGCACTTCAGTAGTGTCAGCGGGCGGTACGCTTGGCGGCACGCGCGCCCGCGACAGCTGCTCTACGTACAGCAGCCGCAGCAGGCGACGTGTAGCAAACGTGACGACATCAGGCGTCATGTCCATTTTGGCAGTACGCTGCCAAAAATAGGCAAATAAAACAGAAAACTTTATAAATATCATATTGTATTCGTTTTATAACAAAGTAAGTTATGTTCGGTAGCGTATCCCCGCACTAAGGGTAGGGTTGTGGGTTCAAATCTTAGACGAGTAAACCAGGGGACACGATACGCTCGAAAATCTAATGAAATCACGATCAACCAATATTTGCGGAGCACGGGAGGGAGGGTCTATTTCTGCTTTACTTCCACAGATAGCGCTGTCACTTTCTAAAAGTTCCTGCTGATTTAGACTAGTGCTTGATGCAATCGATGAAATAAATGAATGAATGATAGATTTTCCATCATTCACTCCGTCAAAGTATGAATAGAGAAAGACGCGTGCTGTTTTTTATTATTAAAAAAAATCGTTCTTACCTTGTAATAAAGTACTATGGTGTTTTTTTAAAATACCTTCATAAATTACGAAATTATTTATCTTTTACGACGTGAACAGTAGAGCCTAAAATAAATTATATGGTTTAATCTAAATTTATCTACTACTACTACTTCATCATTATCATCACCACCCTAAAATGTCCATTTCTATGTTCTATGTTCTTCTATGTTCACTTCCTTTACTTTACAAAACTATCGAACGACTCCGATCCGATCCCAAGACAGACAAGACGTTTCCTACCGCTCTTTCCTATCTGAACGTCAGACTGTCAGCCATCTTGTCTGTCAAGCCGACTACCGTCAATCTCCGTCAGTATTGCCAGTACAATAAAAGAAACTTCTACCAAGTCATTTGCAAAAATGTCTCAAGTAATCAAGTATCTTGCAATAACATACCTTTTCACTTATTAGCACATGTTTTGGAGATAACTAAGCTAAACTGCACTTTTTTTCTACTCAAAATACGACAAAATTTTATATCTTCTTGGATATCTCTTTAGATCTTCCTGTGCTAATATGCCAGTGTCAAAAATCTATCTCGATCTGTCAAATAAAGACTTAATGCTAATGTTTAGCTATCTGTGAGTTTTTTATCTATGATTTTTTAAATGTCAGTCAATAGAAAAAGTATCTCGTTCGTCTCAAGCCCGACATATCTCACGTTGCACATCTTAGCCCAGCTGAATTAAACTAAATCAAGTCGTCGAAAAGACCTCAAAAGAATACGCCACGTTTACTTTAAAGCAACAGAAACAAGTATCTGAAGCCGTTGATCTAACAATTCTATTCTGCTGGTCTGAAACGAAATTTGAACCACATAAGTTATATTCAAATAAAATCGTTAGGGTGCCAAACAAATAAATAAATACACTTGCTATAACATTTTATGTTGACAATATCTAAGATTATTCTAGCCACACTGGAGTACTTTCATCCGAGTAATTTTTCGGCACTTTCGGACTATGCATGTGTGATATATTCATATCATTGTTTTTCGTTTCATGTGAGTGAAAGTATCAGTACATGAATCATTTACTTTTCCAATGATGTATAATTATAATAGGTACTAACAACCATCTTGTAAAACAACATCACTATCAATTGTTCATGGAACAAGATTATGATGATGATAAAATAATTTAGATGACATGCCCAAGGATCTAGCAAGCTGAAGTGGCACCGTTTATGTCTTTGGCAAATGTAGTGTAGGATGCTGGCAGTAACTGAATGAGTAAGCCGAAGATCGGGCTTTGTAGAAGATTCTAATGTTCAAACAGTATATCCAAACCACATGTTATTTGTTCATAACCACTCTTTGGCTCAGGTTTTTGAGTAACATAAATGGTCTTCACGATACATTCTTGTATAGTGCGAAGACTGCTGAGAAATACATTTTTGTTAAGCGTATACAGCACTGAAACCGACCTACCTACAGTGGACTACGATCGGTTGATGATGATGATGACTTATAAAATCTGCTATAACTACGATGCTACGACAACAGTTTCACTCTTCACTATAAAAGCCAAGAAAATAAATGAATAAAAAAACAAAAATTGTCTAATCTTCGTGTCGCACCCATACCGGTTGACGTTGACGGCAAACGCAGAGGCCGAGGAAAGTCGATGACTGTAGGTAGCTCAAGATTGTTTGCCATTGCATTCGGTTTTTTAATGACCTTTTTCAAATAGCAGACTTTTAGAACTCGTTAATGATGATTATGATGATGATTATTATAGAGCTGCATGTAGAAATTTAAGCTCTACTTACAAATTCAGGAAAATTTAATGTAGGAACAGCATCTTTATATAATTTTCGCTGTTTCTTAGAGTTTGTATTATAGCACTCTGGCTCAAAATGCAAACTTCATATTCTGTTTTATGGGATCCATATCCGCTCTCTACGAATTGCTTTCATCCACTCTATTTTTCGTAAGAGATTAGTTAGAAATCTAAAATCGTGTTGAATTGTTCATTCATTTACATCGATATTTTTTATCGATACTTTCAAGCCCTATTTGGAAGAAGAACGTAGGAACGAATGAAAAATGAACAGTGTGATTCGACTTATTTAGTTGTTCGTCAATTTTGGTTACAATACCTTAGAAAAGGAGTGCTTCTTAAAATGGTGTACTGTTTGCAGTGATCGTATCGCATTTATTGGGTTTTATGAAAAAATAGCCGCTTTGGTGGCATAAAATTGTACTCATCTTTGATAAGAAACATGAACTGTGCGGCCACTATAGTTTTAACAAAAAAGTACGGTGCATTTCGTCATTTTTCTCGCCTTGTGTTGTCTTCAGGAACCGTGGTTACACTGACTGGGTAAGTTCGTTTACCATGGGTTATAAGCACCATACGTGGCAAGAGGGGTAAAGGCAAGAACGGCTTAGTAACGTGTCCCGTGGTTTACTCGTCTAAGGTTCAAATACCTACCACTCAATGTATAACTTTTGGGATACTTTATAAATTGAAAAATATTTTCGTTTAAATTGACGCGTGTTGAAGATATTTTTAACGTGGTAAGTTTCTAAAAGTACAACTAAAACATAATTTGACACGCAAGCAAAAAAGTTGACTGTAGCTTTGTGGATAAAATTTATCATAATTAAAGTTCTAGATGCTTGCAAATACACTGAAAATAATACAAGAAAATTTTCCTAGCTACTGTGGTATGCTCACTCATCTGATATCCGCTCACTTTGGAGTTAGTTATCCGGTTTATGCCTCTTGTTAACCACATTTCGCAATTTGCAGTTTCCACTCGAAACACTTTCTGTTCCGAGCGCTAAAGGTTTTTCGCGCGAATATGAACAATCCTTTAGCTTGTTATTCCCTTTATTCCGCACGGGGAATATTTCTGGAAAGCGCGCGTTCGTTCCAATTGTTTGATTTTGGGTTCGTTCTGCTTTGTTAGATTTATTTTTTACTAAAGATATGTACCTATAGTTGTTAAATTGTAAGAAACTGTACAGTGAATTGGCACTGTGCCACCGGTAGTTTCTTAACATTTAGTGCTGAGAATTATGGACAATGTCCAAACGTTGAAATAATTTAATGTACCTGTTCCACTGGATCAAGGTCTTCAGCGTCAAGGTTAAGGAGTATAGGGAACGTGTTGATGATGACTTCCTTGTAGCCCGCCGTGGTGCAGATCGGATTAGCGCGAAGATCTAGAATAGTTAGTCTTCGCATTTGTCGCATGTAGACAGCTAGCTCTAGGAGCATGCTTAGACGATTATTTCGTGCATGCAGTTCGCGAAGCCTACAAAAATAACACAGTTAAAGTTTTCTGGCTTAGAGGTTCAACGGAGGTAAAGAGTTTTGCTCTTTACCAAGGCAAATTTAAGTTTAATACTTATTTAATCTGCAAATTTACCTTTTGGTTTGATTTTAAAGTCATTAGTAAAAGCTGTATAAAAGAAACCACAAAACGCATCACAAAAATAAAATAAGCTTCCACTCGACTCGATTCTGAATTCTCCTTTCTTTCATTGCAAATTCGGTCGAAAATCAATTCGGATTAGGCTTTGACATGAAAATTTAGGTGGCGAAAGCAATAAAGTTTTTAGGTCACATACCTCGTGCATCCAGAAAACATTTTCATTGAAGTGAAGTTGTTTTCATTTACATTTAAATATTCGAGATGCAATAGAGTCCAAAGCCCTGATTTTGGTCCGAACTCAAAACTCGAAATATTGTTGTAGGATATGTCCAACCAGAGAAGTCGAAGATGGTTTAAATTTTCCAATCGTTGGATATGGTTGAAGGATAGGTCTAAGCGCCGCAGGTATCTGGGTAAATAAAGATAAAAGACTGCTTAGCGTTGGTGTAATGTAATTACATGAAGAGGGGCGTTTAAGCAAAGGGATGTCAATTAATAACCTTAAAGTTTCCAGTCCGGTGATACCCTTGATATTGTTATGCGACAAATCGAGTATAGTAATAGACCAAAACATGCTTAAATCATTGATTCTTTTTACGGAATTGTACTTGTAATGTACTTCAGTTAAAAACCATTGAGCTGTAAGTGTACAATAATTTGTATTATTAAGTGATCAACACGGGAAATACATAGAATTGATGATGAGATATTTACGTGTCTCGTATTCCAAAACAGTGTGAAGTCTGTTGAAGGCTACTGATAGGTACTGCAAATAAAGGAGGCGGGAGAGAACGCTCAATTCCGTCAATAAGTTCGACGACAAATCCAAATAAACCAAGTATTTGTAGTGCTGTAAAACTTGAATGTTTACCAGGAACTGAAAACACAATACGTTGAATAAATAAACACACACGCACCTACAATTTATAAAAGTAGGTAAGTATAACACCTATCTATTCGTTACACTCGCATGAAGCTGGTGTTTTAATGTAAATATACCTAATCTAATATCTTATGCATGTTTAAAGGTGAATTAACCTTCGAAGAAAGATCCAGTTTAATGTAAACATAATCTCCCAGAATAGGTGTCCGTTTGAGGTAGGACAAACAAGCCGTGACCATGTCTCTTGTGAGTACTCCGCCGACGAGCTCTGGTACGTCCTCAATATCACGGATACGCACTACGGGTGCGTACACATCATCATAAAGTTCAGGAAATGTGTAGAAACAGCACCAGAGCTGGTCTTCGTTCAGCAACGAAGTCACATTCATAGGGAACTGGAATTTGTTTTAATATTATTAATAATTCTAATAAATAACGTGATCATGTTTACTTAGTAAGTTTTCTTGAATTTCATGCCTGACCGCACCATACTATACCACACCCACACCATACCAACCAGAACATCATTATATACATATTTCTTAAAGTTATGTAGGGTGATAAGACACGTTTACCGACCCAATTCATTTTTTAATACGAGCTGGCACATTTCTAATGAGTAAAGCTTGTTATTCCTTTTAGCATAAAAAAACGTGGTAAAAATGAACTTTGGAATAAAAATGTAGGTAGATATTTGTTAAAAGTTTATCTTGCTGTGTAGCTGATAGTGATGATGATGATGATGATGACCTTACTCCAGAGGAAATACAAAATTGGATAGTGAAAACGACCCTGTTTTACAAACATATTTTTCTAAAGTTTAAGAAGGAATTTAGGTTTTTGATAAATTACTATAATCTTTTTATGAGTAGGTATGCACAAAAAGTTCCGTAAGCTGTTAACGTAAATATTTCATATTAAGTTTACAGCTCGCATATTTTCATCTTAAATTAACGTCAACTTTCGACATACGGTCCCAAGAATTTAATAATATTTATGTACTTACTGTCTCATAAAGAAGACTTTCCTTAGTAATTGCAAAATATAATTTGGGATCGCGCAAATATGCATAAGTTATGAGGTCGTTTTTAATAAGCTTTTGCAATTTCTTTCATTGTCGAAATAGCGTGATAGGGTTTAGTGTGTGTGCTCGCAGTTAGTGATATATAGATAGAAAGCTCTTTATTGTACACCACAAGGACATAAAGAGGTTAGAATAATGTTTAAAGTACCTACAGTGAAGTACAATGAGCGGCCTTATCACTGTGAGCGATCTCTTCCAGACAACCTTAGGACTATAGGTAGTGTCTCGTAGACTAGTAATAAAATATAACATTTATGCAATACTTTACCGCAGCCTCAGCAAATATGAAATAAAAAAGCACGTCAATAGAAAACAGAGCGTGTAGCATAAATAAATTTGACATTTATGCCGTTAACCAAGGAACACTCCGCAGTTGAGATCTAAGAATGTTGAGATATCGATACCGCGCAATATTCTTCAAATGTCAACACGTTACGCCACAAGTGTCAAATTTATTCGTGCTAGGCCCTCAGTACTCACTTGTTCTGCAAACAAATCCTCTACACTTTTGTTACGCAATTCGTTGGGAAAAAAACATTCCTTTGATTTATCTTTTGCCGGCAAGCCAATACTACGCCGTCTTATGCTTTGACCTGAAATATTAAAAATTTCATTGAAGCTGTGGGACATGTTTTGATAAAATTTTGTACAATATATAAGCGTTGAGACACTTAGGTAGGTATTTAATTGGTAAAACTAGGTTACGAAGTAGTTTTCTGATATAACAGGTATGCCAATTTGAATACAGTACCGATCTATCGTTATATAAGTATTTGCTACCTATTATCAATAATTTATCAAATCCAACCTAAAGTAATGATGTCCAGCGGCTGTGAAGTGAAATAGTTGATCCTGGAGACTTCAGCCCACACCCTCAAGAGGCTGCCTACTCTCAGTCCACTCGCCTTCCCCGACTTCACCCCTATTTCATCACTCATTCTTCGGGGAGATGGAATTGATATGCAAACACTCGTGCTTTTTTTTCTTTGTTTTGGGGATTGTTCTTCCATTCTATGGGCTGTTAATTTTTTTTAATTAAAGAGTATTCCAGAGATTTTGTTTTAAATTAGCTAGTCACGCTCTATATGACCGCTCAATATGGCAAAAAGTTGACAGATATTGTATCCACAGATAAAATATTGATAAAACCGCAAGGAGTTTCCTTATTCTTATCTCGTATCTAACGTAGTAAACTCCTTAGTAGTAAACTTGGTACCTAAATCTATGGTCTAGGTGGTATATTGCATTATGTGTTTTTCCAAAAAAAGCATTTACCTATACCACATTCAATTAAAGAGCATTCAAGAGAATTCGTTTTAATTTTTTTTATTTTTTTTTGTGGCTTGTGTCCTCCTTACGGACAATTTTGCCAATGTCAAGTGGGTTGATGAAATACTTTTTAGTCAAGTCGAGTCGGTAAAAAAGTAAAGTCGGCTGTCATTGGTTTTGAAGAAAAAGATGGCGTTGTTCTTCAAAACCAAAGGGAAACATTTTCGTTCAAATCAGGATGCCACATAACTGTAATATGGGTTAGGACATAATTTGTGTACCTGTGCCTGAAATAAATGACTTTTATTTTATTTTATTTATTTATAAACACACTTTCATTTCAATTGTTCACATTGTGCTAAGACCTTAAGTAATGATGGTTAAAATACCACCAAAATTACTCATCAGAATCATTCGTTTTAAATTAGTTAATTACGCTTTAGATGACCATGACCTGTTAAAAATGGCAAAAAGTTGACAGATATTGTATCCACAGATAGAATGTTGATAAGTCCGCAAGGAGTTTGCGTAGGTATCTTATCTCGTATCTAAAGTAGTAAACTCCTTAGTAGTAAACTTGGTACCTCAGTATAGTAAATACGATAACTTATTCTATTGTCTAGGTGGCACCTATACTGCAAGGATTTTGTATTTTAAATCTCAGAATTATACTTGTAATCAAAGCCAGCTGAAATATTTTTTACCATGATTTTTTAAATTAATTACTTAGATATTTACACAAACCTTATTTTACACAGGCTTGTTGGTTTTATTTAATTAAGGTTTAAAAACAGCATATTAAAACACGGGTATGAATAAATATTTATATATTAAAAAACCGACGCGAGCTAGTGAAAATATTTCAGTCACTGGCTGGTTTTTCAGGGAAGAGATAACGAACTCAAGCATTGTTTTGCCATCTCCTTTGACTGCACAAAAAGCTCTTCGTGATTTTTATGACACACAGAGTCCTTTATACCGCTGCTAGAATTCTGTCTGAAATTATGAAGAAATATGCACTACCTTCTTTACTTACCGTACTTGGAAATACGAGTAGGTAAGTACAGACAGTCTTTTCAGATGACATACTTACTTTAAGGATTAGAATATTGACCTAAATATTTCAAAATATTCTAATTACCCACCTAGTCTTAGAAGAAAACATACCATAAAAAAAGATAGGTACCATGGATTGAAGTTGTAACACTCGCCGCGGTTCACAGAAGTACCAGTTACTACTAGGTTAGGTCAAAATAGAGAACATGGTAGAATACTTATATACTTAAGTACTGTTTTTTGTCACACAAATGTGTGTCCTCGGTGGGGATCGAGGTGTGACACCAGTCACTTTGAGTAGACACTAATCTCAGTCTACATGACTGGGCTGGACTAGATAATCGTCTTTTGGCTAACACAATATCATTACACTGGTAGGTACTATAAGATACCTATATCAGTACTTATATGCCAATGCAATGCACAATTCAATTTACAGATATGGATTTCCCGTTCTTAGTAAAAATTACATAGCGTTAGTAGATATATTTTTACGTCATTCATGTTATGCCATTTCTTTTGAGCAAGAAAGAAAATACCAAACCCAACCTTAAGCCATGAAAGGAAAATGTAGTCGAGAACGTGAGTTAACTCTCGGTGGATTTAGTTGTTTTGTAGGCCAGCGGCTTTAGTAAGTTTGAATCGAAGTTCGAAAGGATTTGTCTTGGGAGTGCACTCGTGGGTTTACTTTTAGCACTGCCATATTTATTGTACCTAGATATTTTATTGAGTTACTAGACGGCAGAGTTTATTGGAAGTGTACTGATTGTATTTTATAGGTAACCTAGTTTAACTAAAGTGTAGAACTTATTAAAAGGCATGGATTTATAAGATAAATAAGACAATGCAAATACGATACGTACATTACATGGTGTAAGGGCTCCTTAATATTGCTTTTGCCTAATTTTGTTTGTGACACAAAACTTCATCCATCGCATCCAAAAAGAATGAATAAAATCTTCGTCGCTAACAAAGACAATTGAATCTGCAAAGTTCTTGCAACAAGTGAAAATGTTTTAGAACTGTCAAACAAAAAACAAAGTGTAATAATTCAAAGTTATCTGGGACACTTTGGTGAAAAAGGAAGTGCTTGTCCCACTGCTCAGGAAAAGCGGGTAAAACGAACCAGCATGTTTTAAAAATACCTATACTTAGTTCGTATCTAAGAAATAAGCATGTACCTAAGTTATTCAATGTTTAAACTATTGCCATCTCTTATCAATGATTAATAACAAACAGGAGAAACTTTAAGCAATATTTTAATTTAAATGGGCGTTTTTAAGTACCTACGGGGTGATGCTTAATAATTTTTTATACGTCATACATTTTTGTAAAAGGTTTATAGGTAGCTACACCTTTTTATCTTAATGTTGAATTTTGAGGTTAGAATTTTGGCAGTCAAGTGCAACCAACTTATTTGCTGGCAGTGGAGCACATCCCGACAATGTTGGACAGCGTAAAGATGTCAACTGTTTGTGCAAAACAAAGATGGTAGAAATGAAAAGTGTCTTGTTTATTTGGACGAGTGCAGTAAGCTTCAGAGTTGCAAGAGGTTGAGAAGCATTTCTGTTTTTATATTTGGGTACATAAACAACGTTATATAAAAATAGCCATACCTACCTACATTTGCAAAAATACTTTTTAAAGTTTTATCGCCTTACAGATCTGTTCGCTCGAATTTAGCATAGTAATAATGTTTTATTTGTGTAAACATAAAATGTAAGCTGGTTGGAAATTCAACAATGTTGATTTAATGTTTTTAATCTAACTTGTTTTACGAGCAACGTTGATTTAATTATAGTGTATGCAAATGTTAGTAACGTGCCTGCGTAATTATGCAGCTTACAGCTTAACTAATTAATATTCGTAGCACAGCCTAAAAAGATCGTAAAAGGCAGCTATCAAGCTTTCTCGGTTTAAGTCTAGATTTCCTCATAAGAAGTGGGGACAGTAATTTATAGGAACGAGCAATGTTTTAAGGTTTCATCATCAAATGATACGTATAAATCCTGCTTGTTTACAGACTTGTGATTTGCTTATGACTAGCGCCTATGATGGTATTTATTCTTTAGTAAAATAGCATAGGATGATTTCAATGTTTTGCATAAGTAAACAGAGATAGTACATAGGATGAATAGTTGGTTGTCTATGTAAACTCATAAATAATATATAATATATAGATATCCTTTTTTTGAATCTTAATATTCGAAAGTAATAATGCAATTTATACCTTAATTATGTGGTATCAATTGAAAGTACTGTATATGTGTACTGTATAGGTAGGTATATAAAAAGAAACAACCCAACGCATGAGATCTATCGAATCTTTGATTACAACGGAGTTTTTAAAATGTCTCGTAACTATAATTCTATATTATTAGTATATGTACTAATAATATGTATTACCTATGTATCATAAAACTCTCAGTGAAAGAAGGTTCCTTCAACCACTTAAACGTTTATGCCTCAAGTGTTCCTTCCCAAAGATTAATTGCTTTGAACAAAGCCTATGTATCACTCACCTAAACTTGTGTAGGAACGTCTAAGGGTACGTATGTTTTATGTTAAGCCAGCACACGTTTAAAGGTCACTTAATTACAACGGGTCGCAGTTAAATCTTGGAACTTGGATATGGTTGCTGTTTCAACTTGAAAGTTCAAATGGGGGGTTGGGCGGAGGTCCGATAACGCACCTGAAGTATACGGCTTCACGTTCAAGACGTCTCGAAGGTAGAGTTTTAATTAATTTGATGACCACGCCTCAAGAAGTCATAAAATCTCAGGTTTTATTTTCACTTTTTTTTGTTCGTCTGTCACTTGAGTAAATTCGATGTCATGTTTGTTTTTTACTCTAGAGTTGAGTAAAGTGTACTGTAGTATGGTGTAAGTAATAATAAAAATATGAATGCTGGACAATCCACACAGCATCATCCAGCCCCAAGTTAAGCAGAGCTTGTGTTATGGGTACTAGATGACTGATTTACTTAATACAATACATTACATATGGATATTTTTTATTATACATAGAAAAAACCCAGAACACCCGGAATAAATATTTGCAGATCGTACAAACATTTATCCCAAGGCGGGAATCGAACCCGCAACCTCCTGCATCACAGGCGGGCATTCGCCCGCCGCGCCACATCGGTCGTCAATGTCAGTCAGTCAGTCAGTCAGGACCAAGATCTTTATGATTGGTTGGTAGACTTCATTTCCTCACCTTCCCTCAATTAATCGTAAGAGGAGAGTATGGGAACGCGCCAAGGGGTGGGCAGGAGGACCCCCGAATTAACAACAAACAACAATTTTTAACAATTTAAACATTTATTTTCCTCTCACAAAGGTTCTTAAATTAGTATTGCGTATCTTCTGTTGCTAACAAGCTCCTGTTGCATGGGTCAAATATGACAGATTTCCTATATAAAATGTGTCATATTTGACACTTGCAACAGAAGTGTGCTAGCAACAACACTTACACAATCTCCCCTTTGATTACAGTAAGTACTTTACACCAATCCTACTGCGGCAATTCACTTGCTAAGCGTAGTGACTATGACAACCCTCCCTGAATAAGGGAAGGTGTGGATTATTTTAGGCTGATGATAATGATGTGCATATCATGCAGCTTAGTTTTATCTATAGCTACAGTAATAACAGACCTTATAACTTAATTCATTTGAATCTGATTTAGTAAAGGTTTACTTACATATAGGTAAGCTAGAATTAATGTCAGGTACGATTAACTTTCGTAAGTAAGTACCTACTTGTAATACGTACGTGGGGTTATGTACCTACTTATGAGCTCGAGTCAAAATATCGCATATCGAGTGTGCGATCAGAAAGTTAAATCGATGTTTGCTCTACATTTACTCGAATAAACATAATGGCGATCAAACAACATACCTTCAGTATATTGTTGTTGTAATTTACACCTACTAAGTTCGTGTTAACGCATGATTTTGCGTGGGTGCTGAACTTTTCTGTAATATCGAAACCCTTTTTAATATCTTCCTTCTTTTTATATTTATTTATTTCCTCTTTACTCATGTAACAGGCGCTTAGATATGTCAGTATATACAATCGAAATAATAAAGGAATGGTATCTACTTATTTGCCATAAACATTCAAGGTAATTTATACATTAAATTATGTAACAAACTAAAAAAAATGAGTGAATTGGTAACTAATACTTCTTCTCTGTATCTAATTTTTTCTGATCTTATAGGTCGTGGGCTTGAATCCGATCGTACGCCAACATATTTTTCTATTCGAAAAAAATGACCAATGTCACCGTAGAAAAACATCGCATAGCAACCAAAGTTATAGCAGCGGCAATCGGTTTGCAATCAGTCGCGTGTGTAATACCTACTTACTAGGTACTACAAAATGTTCATTTCATTTTTAATTTTACTTGGTACCAAGAGAACATCTACCGTGCTTTGGGATTAAAGTAATGAGACTTTATTTTTTTTATACTCGTCTGTTTAAGCTTTTATTCGCAGTCTTTACCGCAATAATAAATAAAGCATACAGGCCACAAAGCGACGTAGCAAAAAGCTTTTCCAATATTATGAAAATAAATGCTCGCGAATGTAGGCACTCGTCTTATCTACAATATATCTATACAAATTATAAGAATCTTTGTCCTGACTGATTGACTGACTGACTGGCTGACATATAGACAACGCACAACCTAAGGCACTGGTCGTAGAGACTCGAAAATTTCAGAGTATATTCGTCTTGGTGCGTATAGGTGAACTAAGAAAGGAATTCCCAAAATGCAACCATTAAACGGATACAACGGGGGTGAAGTTTGTATGAAATTCACTTCACGCGGACAAAGTCGCGCGCGTTTCGCTAGTTTTTTCATATTATAGTAATTATTTAATATCAGCAGTGGTGGTCTCGGCTGAACCACGGCTTATATTATACCCCTCCATCAATCACATGTATGTGGTAAAATGCGACCAAGGAGGACTGTATCAGGAAACTGGCAGTATCATCTCTTGAGTACTGAACACTGATACTGCGGACTAATCCGCCAGCAAGCGTGGTGACTACGGCAAACCTCCCAAATATCGGGAGCCTGCCCCATATTTAAGCTGGTAACGTGACGATTTAATATCATGATATTCAAATGTTTAACGGTGACGTCATGTTTAGCACTCCGAAGTTCTTCAAAGTGGCGGTACTGGTATTTCTAAAAATACCTTTTCCACTAAATATATTGCTTCCCGTCCAATTCATGATCCCTCCGGAAATCTGTTTCGTAAATATTTTTCTGGAAAGGTTTTGTCGATATTGAATGCTCATTAATCAAACTTGAGCGGTGACACTTTGGCATTGTCCGGACTTGAGCGGCTCGAATTTAGGATGCTGCTTTATTTATAGCGTGTACCAACAAGGGTTCAGTGATTAATCATATCTAGTAGAATCAGTTGAGTAAGCTTGAGCAACAATGATATTGACTATGGCTTTTTTTTATATTTTCTCTCAGGTAATTTATTTATTAATAAATTACACCAATTAAGTAAATACTGCCATTATTAGGCTTATTATACAGAATTGAAAGAAATTAAATATTAATTTTCAGGTGCAAGCAACTAGGTTTTAACTAAATAACTAGGCTAGCAAGCATTTAAACAACATTATGGGAATAAATCGTCACCTCATCGGCCTAAAGAAGTCTTAGGCTGAGGCTACATTAGGCCGCGACGCGATCTGCGACACATGAGCGATGAAAACAAATAAATGAATGCTCACGTATATGGCTACACTGTACATCAAATAATTGGCTTCAAAATCATTTCGCTTTTCCAGTCGCATCGCAAATCGCTGCCTACTGTAGCCTCAGCCTTAGGTGCTGGACATAGGCTTCCCTCATATTTAGGAAAGTTTGCCAACCATGGTAACCACGCTTGGAAGATGGATTGGTGACCGCAGTAACAATGTTTAGTACTCAAGAGATGCTGCTTTCCATTTTCTGGTCCTATTCTAAACATCTTATTCGAATTTATAATATTTTTAGATGTCTTATATAGTAGAATACACAGCCTAAGGTACTGATAGCAGAGATTATTTTTTAGGATTGTCTTCGGCTTAGAAATGAATTCTTTAAATTCAACTTCTAAAAGGGTGCAGCCCGGGTTTGAGCTAGCAATAGCTTAACGCGAGCAAAGTCACGGGTGACCACCCCTGACTCTAGCTTTGGTATGAATTCCTATCTTCATTTGAAATATCAACACCCTTTTATTTGCTCTTGCGAACTAACGCAAACAATCACAAAGTTTAGAGAAGTGTCTTCCTCAGGCTTCCCCCGAGTAAGTCAAAATTTGTTGATTGAAAGGCGTGTGATGCCGTATCGTGTTTCTGTTTGAGGAAAAATATTTATTTTGAACGAAGCTACTTGTTTTGTGTAGAGTACTGTAAATATTACTGCTACCGGTCTCAATTTCCGTCCAAAGAAATGGATTGTGGATATGTCTGATAAAGTTTCTACAGGCGTAAGTAGCCACTATGTTTTACGATTGACTCAAGCTATTTCCGTGAACCATGTTATTACGATACTTTTTCAACTACCCAACTGTTATTATTCGGTTGACCGATCCGTATTGAATATTTTTGTACCATAGTTGGTTTTAGTAAGAGCTGTTCTATCATGTACCTACCACTGCTTCTTTTATATTGGTTCTTTTAGCATTTATTAACCATGCCGTATTAACTATTGTTTCCCGATTATATTTTTTAAAGTTTGATTAATAATAATAATCATTTACTTTATCACTACTATCATTTAGGTACATTAATAATGATTAAATAAAAATAAAAATGTACTGAATAAATTTAGTAATGTGACTGTTGTTAAATTACAACGTCGATACGGGGTACTTATAATATGTAAAAGCAATCTCTGTACGTAAAAGCAATAAATAAATATATGTAAATACACATACAAATAAATCAATCGCACATGAGTAAAGCCTGATAGCAGTTTGAAAAATTACCGCTTCTACATTAACGACTATAAAACATAGCGGCAAGAGGAACGGTGGCGGCGTAGTATGAAAGCAAATGCTTGCTTATGTGGCCCACATTTTTGCTGTCCCTAACGGTCGTCTTTTGGGCTTAGCCGTTTTATAGGAAACTGACATTCATTGGAATGAAACCGGAAAATACCTATCTGTCGATTCTCAAGCTCACACTCTAATAATAGGGTTAAAAGTGTACGCGCACCAGTTTTTGTACTTTTCTAATAAATTCAATTAATCTCAAGTCGGTAAAACGCAATTTGCTAAAATCAACTTCCCTATAATAATATTTGCTCGTTTTGAGTCAGGAATTTACTCTCCCAAAACTTGAATTATTTATCAGTCGAAAATATACCCTGCAAGTAATGAAACCTATTATTTCAGAAAGCAATGAAAGGTTGTTATTTTAGTTTTAGTTTAAGCTAAAGTTTTTTTCCAGTGCATGCTCAGTAGTGATCATCCCAACTGAATCCCGTGATTCTTCGCGTGAAACATATAAAACAACATTTTTAAAAACACAGTCAGTCGAAACAAGTACGCGACAGCTGTGAGCGTGTGCTCGACACTGCATTTTAACTGGTTATTAATTCAACGAGAGTTTATTAAAGTTATTTTTCAACATGAAGCCGAATTTCACGAATAAGTACTGCTACATGATAGTGTTATTGAATGAAAGTGGTGCTTCAGCAAATTGTGGGTACTACGTGATTGAACTTTGCACGGTGGTCCAGCCATGTTCAGAATTTGAATTTCACTAAAGAGTTTTATATTAAAAATACACAGGTACACTAAATACACTGCTGGTTTTTTAAAAACTTTACTATATTTTTTTGCTTTTATGCAAAAACTTTAAAATCTGTTTTCATTTGTTTGAACAATGCTTTACATATTCCGGAATACACTAGCTTATCAGCAACTTGTTGTGAACCGGTATACGGTTCTCTGGCATTTAATAATGAAAACTATGCTTTTCCTCTGACTTTTTTATTATTATTTACAACATTAACGTATACTATTTCACACAGATATTGAACATACCTACCTACACATTTTAAAATAACTCTGTTTTTTTGGAATTGCAGATTCTTTCTATAGGTAGAAAACATAATTTAAATCATGTACCCAAAAGGCTAGCAACATTACCTCTTTGGATAGCTAAACTAATTCCTCTGACTTATATATTTATATATTTTGAAAGACATAACTCAACTCTCGGGAATTTAATAATTAAAACTATCTATCTATCTATCCGATTGGCACTGATCTGGATCAGTTGAGCTACCTTTAGATCGTTTGCAACGGTCTGTAGATAGCTCAACTGTTTCACATGTATTTTGTACATACCAATTATAAATACTTGTATTAGCTATAATTTTCTTTGTAAATAAATGTATGTCAAAAGTATATGTTTGCTGCTTGACAGATGTCTAAATGTGACATCTGTCAAAGCAGCAAACATTTTCTCGCTCGTCTATAATCATTAAATTGATACGCAAACACACAACGCCTTCTAGCCTTAAAACTAAACAAAGCTTCTACTATGGGAACAGATAGCTGATAGAATCCCTATATACTCTTTTTATAAATACATAGTTGGAATACATACAACATATTTAACTAGGTATTTATGTTTATATATTTTGAAAAAAATAACTTAAAAAACTAATTTTAATCGAGAAATATCTGTTTGCTTTCCTTCATTTTCGGGACTTATAAATAAATACACATAAGCTGTGCTATACCACCGTTTCTGAGGAGCTAACATAAATTAATGTGAAAACATAGAACAAGTAAATTTTCACTACAACAGCGAGCCATACAAACATATTGCTTGCAAAAAAGATAATCCACAGTATTGATTTTCCTATACCATCTTAGATTCTTATTTAAATCTAATATTCATGAAACCGGTACGTAATTCACTATTTTGTTGTGCATTTTTTCATAAATAAGTATCTCATTATGAGTTAAGTCCGGCGGCGCCAGGACAAACAAAGGTTTATACTTTTTTACCGCTTTTTATAACTTTTTGAGGTAAATTTGAAGAGGAGGATAAAAGCGTTGACTGCGGTGGGATACTCATTAATTTTTATGAGCTCTATATAATATTTATTTACAAACTAACGAATTTCCCGCGACTTCGTCCACGCGTGAAGTTATTTAATACCCTGGAAATTTTAAGTCTCTACGACCAATTGTTTAGGCTGTGTGTTGTCTATATGTCAGTCAGTCAGTCAGTGGAAATTTTTACACAACACCATCTAGCTCCAAACTAAGCATAGTTTGTACTATGAGAACCAGATGACTGATACAATACTTATATACGTTTTATTTTTTGTAAATACATACTTACCTACAATACAATATAACACCCAGATAGTAAAATGTTTGTTCTCGGTGGATCAAACTCACACCTTACAGCACAGTCGGCAGAGCTACTACTAATTGAGCTGTGAGGGCTGTTTAATATCTAAAACAGTTGCGTACAGTCTAAACCATAAAATTAGGTTTATTGAAACCCTTTAGGACGCAAAATATAAGAAAAACACCTACACGATGCATACTTTCTCTCTAGTTAGTTTTAAAAACAAGTTACTATTGAACAAGTAGATGGCCCACTTGATATTAAATGGTAACCATCACCTAAAACAAAGCATTGCCTCGCAGGTTACTCACGTTTCGAACGTCTTACGAAGCACAACCGTGTACTCGTAGCTCCATGTGCCGGTCGTTTCACCGCCACTCATACGTAGAAATAAGCATGACGGTAGTACTTTACCGGACGTGCACTTCACAAAGAGCTCTACTACTCCTTTTTTAGGTTGATGGATACAGAGCAGTGCACGAACAGGCACATTCCTAACGAATGTGAACTGCTAGGCATTGCTTTGTTATAGGTAATCGTACTCACTTAACATCAGGTTCGGGCCATCTGTTTGGTCCATCTGCAAGTAGTTTAGTTTATAACAACTATGCTATCTTGATGTTGAATCAAAAAACGGCTTTTTTAGATGTGTAGATAACCTACTACTTAAATTGACTAGTTTAGTAAATGACGGTAGGTATAATACTGTAGGTGTGGGTGTGGGTAGGATGCTAGGTGCTGAAGATAAAACAATATAAAATAAGAAATGGGAGACATTTTCTTGTTTTTTACAGCTGCTTTGTTAAAAACGTATTACTTGCGGACTATACAGGCTACCCGGAAATTGTTATCTGCAGGGCACAGAATAAGACATAAAAACGCCCTCGTAAACCGAGCAAATCGAGATCTATGGGATTTTTATGTCACGATTATGTCATCGCTTCCAACGACTCATCATTATGTAAGGATCTAATACCACTCCATTTTTTATTCATATTGATTTGACCAACCCTCGCAAAGTTACTTATAGTAATAACACCAGTCTTCAGGTTTTCTTTGATACTTGAATGATGTGAAATTCCAAATATCTGACAAGAGCTTCGATGTGATCAAAGTGGCAATCTAATACTTATGAATATTTATACACCATCTTGCTTTGGAGCCCTCGTCTTGCAATGGCTGAGATTTATGTTAATAACGATTTAATTCCAAGGAAAAAAAAAGAAATTGTTGCTGAAATAGTATTGCATACGTCAAGTTAATTCTCAACCGTTTGTCGCGGGGACTTTATTACCCTTATGCATTTAATCAAAAAATGGTAGAAAAAGTTTTTTTATTTTGATTACACACATTTGCAAAGGAAAGCAGGAAGAATAATAGCGTCATTCGAAACGTGGAATGGCTGGCATGTGCTCTTTGAAACGATGTTTTCAACATTTATAAAAGATCTGTCGCATGCTAGGTAATATGAGTTTATGCATTATACATAACAGAAATTAAATTAGATTAGTGTCTCAAATACAAAACTTGAATAAAGTAATTTCAAAACAATTATTCAGGTCTAAGATGACATGTTATTTGAGGAATATAGAAATAAAGGTAGTATTGTAATAAAATTAATTGGTTACGAGTAGGTATTTGTTGTCAGTTTCGACACATCCAATCAAATTAACCTAATGACTACTACAAGTAGAAATAATACAACGTTGTAATCATCCGGATCGACCCCATTATGAAATGAAATGTTCGGGATGTTTCTTTGACCGTCATTAGTCAGTGCCGGCGCGGACGGAAGTGCGATGTCGTCTCCCACGGTGCGTGTAAATACGTTTTTGCAGGAAAATGATGAAATGTACATTGATCCAATATCCAAAATGTTTATCATATCTGAAGCTGTATTTGGATACTTCAGGTTACCTTTGATACGAAACAGGAAGATACTATTCTATTTATTGGCTGTGTCTTACACCTTGTCTCTAAATGTGGTGATATTTTTTCTAACATTTATACTGGGAGGCTGGTCAACAGTCAATTTTATGGTGATTGCTCATATGATCCAGTATTCCTTCTGTTCTTTTTTTGGCTTTGTTTGCATAAAAAAACTGCAGCGTTTCTACACCACACTGAATAGTTTCGATCAGGAAGTTAAATGTAGACCAAAAGCTTCACGACACTGTATTCAGAATCTGGTTCAGAACATTGCTACTATTATTTTGTTCAGCCTTCTCTTCATTGTACCGAAACAATTGGGAATAACGGATAAGTTATTTCAACAACATATCATTATGCACCTTGCATACACTATTGAAATAAACTATTTCGGGCACCTTCTGAACATTCTTGTGCCAAGACTGAAGCTGATCAACTACTACATTGAGTCGTCGTTATCAAACGCAAACTCTGAATCAAGTTCCCTCATGAAAGAGTTTGTATCTCTCAAACGAAGTGCAAATGCTGGGATACCTCACTATCGCATGAAAAAACTCATGGACTTTTATCACATTATAGTAGAAGCCTACGATTCCTTAATTGATGCAATTAAGTGGCAGGTAATGAACAATTTCGCCAGAATTTACAGTGTCATTAATTGAAAACCAATATATTTATACGGGTATTTATCACGAATAACTTTGTAGTCTGTCCACGATTGCGACGCAACGTCGAGATATATTAGTATATATCTCGTATAGTATAAGTGATAAATATAAGTGTAATTATTCTTCATATTATTCACCTAGATTTAAGACGTTTCAAGATGATCTCTGCGGACTTTACTGAATTAAAAACAAATCTACGTTGCTTACTAGCTTTGGCATCGTTAAAGAAAGCCAAAACTTACCTCATCGCATTTTTAACCAACCAGTTTTTTCTCTTTCTAACATATTGGACCTTTACAACAAACCTGTTACAGTTAAAAATGTGATTCTTCACGTCACGTCATTAAGGCTGGAACAGCTGGGTACAGGTCTCCCTCATATTTGGGAGGGTTTGCTATAGTCACCACGCTTGGTATGTATTGGTGACCGCAATGTCGTTAGCTGGTGCTTAGTCTTCAAGAGATGCTGCTGCCCACCTCCTGGTGCATTCCCTTAGTCGCCTTTTACGACATCCATGGGTGGAAGATGATGTAGACCTGACCTGAAGCCAGGACCACCAAAGCTAAAATATGATTCAATGTATAAAACAGTTTTTTTCATTTCAGTTGCTGGTTTCCATTATAACATCGTTTTTATTAATATTAGGATTTTTATTTATGTTTTCACTACATGTCATCAAAGGTGAACAGGTAATTATATTAAAAATTTGAATTGTAAGTGCAACTGTATATTATAAAATTCTCCTTTGCTTTGTCTTCCGGTGTAACTGAAATGTATGTGGCTAAATAAATATTGACGGGCATTTCAAACAACAATCTAGCTCCAAACGAAATATAGTTTGTAGTATGGAATATATATCTTATATTTGTTTTGTTAAGATACATGTATGTAACACATCTCCTGTTAAATCTTAGTGGGGATCAAACTCACGACCTACAGTGCAAACGGTAGTCAAGCCTGTAAATAAACTTTGAGGACACAATGTGATTTTAGCTTCTGGCATGAAAAGAAAAAAGAAAAGAAATAGTTTTTCGACTTTAATCCCCAGGTGCGGTAGATATCTCCTCAGATCTCTTAGTAACCACTCGAGATTCTTTGAGGATAGTCAAGGGGAGTCAAACATACTACATTTTGCAGTAGTCTCCATACGAAATATTGGTTGTAAATCAAAATCATGCCATTCTTGAAAAATGAATTATATTGAATGAAGAATCTGCACATTAAATATTTACATACTGGCATTATAGCAAATGTTTTTTATTATAAATTGTTTGTGTATTTCAGGATATATATGAAGGTGTTTTGGTAGACTTAAGCCTGTCTGTCTTGACAATGATTCCTCTATTCGCACTCTGTACCTTCGGCGACAAAGTGCATCATGAAGTCAAGAAGCTGCGAGAACTGTTGGCATCTAGGCTCTATGAAAACAAACTTGGTATGAATTTAGATGCATAATAATAAAAATAAAATGAAGCAAAACTTATTCTTAATCTGATCCGTTTCTGGTGACAGTAATTGGTATGTTGGTTTCAATTAGTTTAATAAGTAGGTAAGTTAGATAGTCGCGTAGGTCCAATATATATTTTACTATATATATTTTTAATACAATTACAGATAGAAACTATATTAAATAAAAATTATATCTTGTAAGTATATTAAAAGCTTAAAAAGTAAAAGTTTATTGAGGTACAATCATTATTATCACGAACATGTCTATGTGCCTCCTTAATAGTGCAACCCTCAAACAGATAAACTAGTCTCAAAGATTACCTATGTATTTATTTTTATTTACAATACTTACTAGTCGGCAAAAGTAGAAAATCGGTAGAGTGACATAATTTATTTTTTTCTCCATAGACAAGTCTGGTCGGAGCATCGCACGGGCTCTGCTTGCATTCACAGAGACACGTGATCTCTCCTTTAGGCTTCTTCGCATGCTGAATATCGACATATCCTTGCCATTCAAGTTCGTAGGCTTAATCATCACGTACCTTATTATACTGCTGCAGTTTGAAAAGGTTATCAACCCCGGTACAGAAATTGATGGAGTAAATTAAGTATGTTAGTAAAGTTTGTTTCACGTTTCGTTTATAGAGCAAAATTTATGGTGTGCTGAAAAAAATATGCATGCTGAACAATTTCTGTTCACTCTTTGCGTTGGTTTATACAGCACGTAATGTAGTTTGATTAATATGTGTAATTGTTTATCTAGCCTAGATAGAATCTATTATATGTGCACTAATTGAATAGTTTGAATAATGAAACACTAATGTGATTCTGTGTATAAAACAAACAAAACAAGTAAAAACTACTGTAATATTTAAACTGTCAGTTTAGGCATATTTTTATTGTTAAGTACCATTTTATTCAGCACTCAATTGAATTACAACTTCAAATTTTGATCGAGCTCTCTCTTATTTTATATAAATTCGTCAAAAGATAGTATTGTCATCTATTACAATGGCAGGGCTTTTTATTGTTTAAATTTAAATAGTGTTATAAGCATGGTGGTTAAAGTTAAGCAAGTCTATAATATTTAGGTTGGATGACACTATTATACCACTTTTTAATGGATGTAAAGGCAAAATAACATTATACCCGCACCTCAGAAGCCTACCGGTCTCATACATTTTGTATGGAAGTGATTAGGTAACACTAATGTCTCTGTTTTTGTCTCTGTCTCTCCCGTAAAAAATATCAGAGATAGCCGACGCGGGTCCATCGTGGGTCGTGTCTAATATAGAAAACATTAAAAAAATCAATTTTTTGTCAGAAGCAAACACGCAAATAGGACTGTAAAAATAGTCAGCAGTTGAAAAGAGGACCATTATTGAGATTGAAAGCATAAAATACCAATAAAAGTAACATTTTTAATGCTGATTTCGAATCCACTGTAGGCATTTTAACGACGTAATATATTTTTAAGAGGAACCCTCTATTGTGGTCCAAAAAAATGCTATGACGGTGAGCCCTTTGTATTTCTTTGGAAAATATTTCTGGAATTTTCCGGATAGCTGTCACCGCATGAAAAATACCTAGGGTACTACACAAATTTGAATAGTGCGGTTGGTGCGGTATACTAAGTAGGTGGTTTTCTAATAAGGATATTAATACCGGATTGATATAAACGTACCTTAAGGTTTTAGAAATGCCACATAAACTCCAAATAAATAAACTATCACCTTTTTTTATTATCTAAGTTAGTGCGCACTACCTTCAAAATGTTATTCTTATCTACAGATTACATGGTAGGTAATAGCTCGCCTATGTACATAAAAAAAGTTTTAAGTTGTGTAATAAAGAATTTTCTATCTACCTAAGTAAATGGGCCTTTGCATCTAATGTAGATAATTTATACAGAGTTAGGAGCTACTTTTCACTCCAACCCTTTTAACGGGGCGCAGTAGTGCCCACTGCCCACTGCCGCGGGCACCGGGCAGCTACCAAAGTTGGCAAATTGTCAATAAGCGTCATATAAGCTAAGAGAAATACCAATAAATATTTGTCTGGTTTTACAGGAAGTCTTGAATGTCACGGGTATTTATATCATTATTTGTTTTGTTTCCAGGACTAAAATACCCTTTTCTATAAATATTTTGATGTACAGCGAATACATAATATATATTATGTTATCGTTTACATAATTCTTATTTGAGTCTATAAAAGACGAAAATTAACGTGCTCGTGACATTTATGTTTCTGTACCAAAATAACAGATACTTCGAGATGAGTTATTACTTTATACTTAGAGGTTGACGTACAGGTGAGGTTGTCTGGAAGTGATCCCTTATTAGTTACAAGATCGCCCATTGGACATTATTATATCTAATGTTATTTGTAAGTTTTTTTTGGTTTGTAAGGTGTATAATTTACGTCAGTAATTTATTGATTTACATTTGATGTTTGAGTTAAGTTTTACTTGAATATTGAATACTCCACGTATCTGACTACGAACGTAATTCAATGTCATCGGGTTTTTCCGTCAGATAGGTAATAAGGCTAAGAATATGGACTAAAAGCTGTAATAAGGTACCACTAAATTTTGTTTAAAATTAGGATGGTTTCCAGAAAGATTATTTAAAAAGTGTGGAGTAAAATAAATTCACACTTTAATTTGAAACATTCATGGTATGAGTAAATAAATCATAATAATAAATATTTGTGAATACTTTTACATAACATTAGTCAAGCCCCAAACTAAGCATAGCTTGTATGAGAACTAGATAACTGACATAGAATACTTATTCTAATAATATGTATTTATATTATTATTATTATTATTATATACTTTATAACACCCAGACAGAGAATAACCATCTATGTTCATCACAAAAATGCTTGTCTTCGGCGGGGATCGAACCCACAGCCTACAGCACAGAAGGCAGAGCTGTGAGACCAGTCTTTGCTAATGCTATTTGTTCTGTTCAATAAGCTTTATATGTATAAAAATATGCAATGTTGCTCGTAAAATAATGGGGTCTTGGGTTGACAGTGGGGCTGAAGGCAAGACTACTGTCACATCGCTAATCCAATTATAACCCTTGAGATTTGCGCTAATCCTCGGGAAAATTGCTCTAACATAATTTGGTCAGTATCGGCGAGCTGTAAATTAGGAAGCTACGTTTTAATATACCTACAGAATTAAGCACTACATACTGCATGATATTTTATGAGAAAATCACATTATTTTTAATGAGAAAATCCGAACTAATAAGACGTGATGTTAACCGGTTACCGCCCGCAACCGCATCTCCTCATAGAACCCGTCCACTGTAAACGTGCCCTATGTGGCATTACATACCATCCATCACTCTGAGACGTAAAGAAGTCTCATGCGCGCTATAGGATCACAGCAATACAAGCATTACTGGTAGATACAAAGATGGATAAACATATATTATACATAAAGGATCTGCTGTTTCAACAAAAAAGTATGAGAAAGAATGAGACCGGATTGACAAATCAACCAGTGGATTTGTTTAGTAGATTCGAGTTAAACAGGCCCAGTTATCATTTGTTTTGTTTATTTTAATAGAATACTGTGTTAGAAAAACTGCTTGCAAAAAATATTTCATCACAACAAACAAAGTTATTTTTTCCTTTTTTGTTTACTTTTTGTAATCAGCTAAAGTAAAAGCCTACTGTACTTTGTTCAATTATGATAATCCAATTTCTCTGATGGAAAACCATTTCTCGAGAGTATTTAAGCACATCTAATTTTTCAAAAGGGCTACCAAATTAAGGAGGAAAACTCAATTTTTCATGGTACAGGTGTACGTACATCTATTAGATAAAAAGTTGATGGATGTTGGCAGTTTGCTTAGAGAATGCGAACGTCTCTTTCTTAACGAAGACGAATCGTTTCCCTCACTGACCGATGATGTGCAGGTGCGGGAATAACAAGATCAAACAAAAAATCTGTGTCAAGCCATTTTTAGGCATACTTTGTATGCCGAAGGTGAACTGCTTTAGTTGCGGGTGTTTTTCTTCAAATTTAGGTTGCTTATGTAGCGGTTTTTCTGCATAGCTATCATTGTTTTTGTAATAACGTGAATGTGGTGAGTATGTGCATTATTTCCATTTAAAAATGTATTTTATATGGGTGGATTAACTATTTTCTGAATATCAATGAGGACATAAACTTTTTTAATATTTCACACCATAAACTCATGTAGTGAGTAGGTAGATGAACCTTAAAATCTAAGTTAGTTAAATACACAATAACTTAACTTAAGTTAACCTGAAATAGTTACTGAGACACGAGTTGAGCAAAACAAGCTGGTTTGTGTATATACAAACCAGTTGCATAATTCATATACTACAACTTAGCGTCTCATAAAAATATGTAATATATGTATGTAATATGTCTAATTTAAAGGATTATGCTTGAGCCACATGTAAAAAATACATTAAGCATATGTACACATTTTCTTCTAGTAGAAAAATCTATTAGGGAATCTGTATACAGCGTGACTGAAATTTGACTTTCAGTGCTCTATTTATTTACCGGTTTGAGGAATCTTTTTTACACACGTTAATCACATTTATAAATAACGCTCTACTATTTTGAGTATTAGAAATAATTTTGTGATATGCATGCATTACAATCGGCTTTATAGAGCTGCTATGCCAATTCGTAGGCATCTACGACGTAGAGGGCTCGTAGCTCGTAGCTCGTAGTGCCTAGTGATTTATAAGTATTCCAACGGGCATGCGATATTTCAGAGCCTAAAAACTGACATAATAACTTTCATGAAACGTTCGTCACCTGTCAGTTCTACGTGTTTCTCTCAACGGCACACGTCCGTGGTACAGAGGAAATAAAACCTTCCGTTTGAACCTGTGGTTTTGAACAAAAGACCTTTTTGCTGACGTATTGTGGCAAGCTTTCTTTTGTTGAAAGCTAGCGTGCGGTACACAATTTCAGTGAATTAATTCCTCTTTATCACGCACCTTTTAAACACCTTCCTGATTTTGGAATAAAGACGTTTCTATATACATACAGAGGTTTATTATAGTGAGTGAGTGAGTATATATACTGTGAGTAAAAATAAAAACCTTAGCTGAGCAGGCTTAGAAATCGAACTATCCAGCTTCCAAATTCTGATGCTGCGAGCGACATTCAATTACGTATCGCGCACCATTTGTGAAGCATTGTTTGCAGCAATCTTTTTTATGTCACTTGCACTGCTCGTATTTAAAAGTACGATCTACCTAGAATCGGAACACAACGATTTAAAAGCTATATTGCAACAATACGACTTAAAATTTATAAGCGAACCGCGTGCGACTTTGTCCGCGTGAAGTTATATTCGTACAAACTTTAACCTTAGCTGTATTACCCGTTTACACTTGTACAATGAGAACCAGATAACCGGCCGATTTTTGTTCTCGGTGAGAAACAAACCAACAATCTACGGCGTAGAAGGCCGACCAAGATCTGTGAGAATAAGTCGACCAGTGTACTTCATTAAGCTAATGATGATGATAGTGATGATGTAGTGTTGCAGTATACAATGCTCTGAGCTTCATTGTGCGATGTCCTGTCAAAGGGAATAGAACTGGCGCTTCCCATGATTGATTTCTTGTTAATGTGCTAGGTGTTGTGTGATAGATTGACGTAAACTACGCGTACCTTGATATGCTCTATCATCGTCATAGCCCATCCTATCTTTCCTCCTTACGCCTCTTCCGGTATGCATGTGTACCTATTTTATACTTACTTTATTTTTTACGTCGTGTCTACGTACTCAACTTCATAATGTATTTTTTATACGGCTTTTAATGGCACCGATCCGTCATTCAACAGACAGTTTTGCCAATATCAAGTGGGTTAAAATAAATTGTTTTTATTCAATCGTATCAGCAAAAAAAGTCAGTTCTTGGTTTTGAATAAAATGAAGGCGTTTCTCTTGAAATCGATATGGCCAGAAATGGAAATGGATTACAGTTAAAATGAAAGTGTAACTTGTGGCCATATTGTGTGGATTGTCATTATATTGTTATCATTATATACACTTTCATTTTAACTGCTTACGTTTCTGCTAAGACCTCAAGTAATGTTAATTTAAATGCAACCCAATTACGGAACTAAAAAAATACGTAACTAACAATTAAAACGAAAAAAATATGTTGCCTCCAAATATGGCAGATGTTCATTTAAAAAAACATCAATGTCAAAATCAATTCAAACAAATCTGAACTAATCATTCAATGTTTGACGTCTATTCATGGCTTTCCATGACAGCGACCCGATCCTGTCACGGTAATCTCTATTCATTCAGCTATAACGAACGCTTCGCCTTGCTCTGTACTTATACGTATAGGTATCCCAGGATCCTATTCAACTTCGGAAGGTAATCAAGAACTTTTAAGGGATATAAAGAGATTGTAACTAAGTAGTGACGAACGGTTTGAATAGAACCCACAACTTACCATTTACCTGGAATTCAATTGTCTAACATCTTGGCGGATAGTAAATGTAGAAACTACAAAGACGAAATTAACCAGAAATGGTTTCTAGAAATATAAAAGTGTGCTTAACCTTTCTCAAACATTCAGTCCTAAAACAAAAAACTTAAGAAAACACCATGACAAACCTCTTTCAACTTTAGCTGCACGAATTGACGATGTCTATTTTGCAGATTTACTAAGCAGTGTTGATGGTAAAAGTGCTGGGAAAGCCTAATCGATCTGAATCCTGTCCCTGTATGAAATCAAAAGTTGTTCCTGGTGCGGTAAAAATCACCTGCAAAAGATGCAAAGATCTCTTGACTTTTTTTTTGCATAAAGGTTGCCGAAATTGAACGAAACCGTATCTCAGTACTAGCTGTAAGAACGCAGCGGTTTACGACTGCGGGTAATACGCACAGTCCAAATGTGCGCGACCTGAGCCGTCGAGAGAGATTCTCACATTTTACGACCACGAGGTAATGCTGAAAAGGGCACTCCGAATTGACTTCCAATGGGAAACGGGCTTTATTGCGATGCCTTGAGATTCAGTATGGCTTGGGTAAGTCAATAAAATTGGAAAGCCTGTGTTCGTCTACTGCGAATTAATTATTTGCTATCGATCTTGTTCTATTCACAGCCTATACTGACCCCAAATTCAGTACCAGATTATTTGACAGCTATTAGCACCTGCCCTTCCGCTGTGATATATCGCAGTAAAGTGATGTGACGCCACATTAATTTGTAATAATAGACGATTTATCATTTGTCCGTTGAATAACAAACAACAAAAAATACAAGATTGAAATGCGGCCTACGCAGCTCAATCACGTGGTTCTTTAGAAGACCACTTTCTTTTCTATGGATAAATATACCTCTATCCTAGACACATAAAAGTGGACATTTTGTGCGTGAATCATATTGTTTATTCCGTGGTAACACCGCTTTTAAGCTTCGTTTCCCTCTATTATCTGTGAGAACTGTCAGTAAATCTCGGCGTAAATGCTTACCTTATCACGTGCTAGTAGCGCGCTTTTTATAGCACATTTAAACCTTATAAAACGTTATAGCATACTGTCCTTTCTGAATCTTTCATGATTTCTTTGCATTTATGTGCACTTTATTTACAGATACATCAAACTGTTCTCTTTATTTTATATATGACTTGCTGATGGAATAAGCATATAGCCCACCTGATATTAGGTGGTTACCATCTGATACCAAAGCATTGCCTTGCAGGTAACGTTCGTTAAGAACGTGTCCTATGCAACAGTGTTCTGCGTCCGCCGAACTAAAGCATATTAGGTGTTAAGCTTCATGTGTATGTAATTTCACCGGCACCCACACCTTTCAAACCTGAGCCCAGCAAACTGCTTGGCAGCAAAGATAGACAGGGTGGTACTACCACTAAAGTTAAATTGCCTGCTTAATTTTTCCTCACATGTATTTAACTTTTAAATGACGTTCATCCTACGTAATTTCTCTATTATAGAAGTATGTTGTGCTATTACAAACGAAGAATTATGAAAATTGTTTTGGGCCCGATCGATGGAGGATTTATGGTATCCATTCAATACTTACTGCCGTACTTACTTACGGCTGTAATCAATCGCATTAGATTGCAGCTCAGTTGGCGAAATTGTTAATTTAGTTGATGACCACAATTTCAAAGCGATATTGAATGGAAACACTAGTAAAATGTCACAGAGATTCAGTACAGGTAAAGTACTTAATGTATGATATTTTTTTTTTCAAAGTCAGTTTTTTGTAAGTAGCTAAATGGAAAATAGAATAAGCCCAGCCAAATATTTGAAAAGTTTAATCTACCTACCAATCACGACTCAACGCCACTAAAAGTCAGTAACCAATAAAAAAAAAATTACCGTCTTGTATTTGCTTATGGCTTTTACTCTAATGTCAACCTTTATATAGATACTTTTACTTACACGTAGGTAAGTACATAATTAATAATTATACTGCACTCACCTATTATATACTTGTAGATACAGAGCCAAAACATTTCTTATTTTAATCATCGCATACCGAGAGATAGAATAGCAAGTAATAATCTTATTCCTAATAGAAGGGTAAGTCATCTGTTATAGATGGGGCTTCCGATTCTCCTTTGTAATCCTCTTACAAGAGATGGACTATATTTTATGGGCTAAATTAATTGCATTCAGCTGCGCGATTTAGCTGAAAAATAAAAATGAAATAGGATTATCCCTATGCTTATCAGAATTGCAGATGTCCACGTCGAAACCTTACATTTGGAATATACCCTTTTTGCAAAATAATAAGTAAATATTTTAAGATTTAACTCATGTTGATAATTCATTACGCTAGAATACACAAATTTCTCATTCGAGTGTTTGTTCAGTAAATATAAAAGCTGTTACATGAACCTTATTAGAAAACGAAGCAAATTTTTCGCGGTTTCCCAGAACTTCCCGTTGTTTACGGTGTACCTGCAGGATTTCCTTCATTACGTACACAAAAGGCCCTCAATCAAAAAGTTAACATTTCTGTAGATCAAAGTAGAGTGTCCAGAGTCTATAATTGTTAGGGTCGGAAGAAAAGTTTGCTCAGTTTGGTCACACGGACGCGGGTCTCGGTTGGAGTCGGCCAAGTCTGGCTAGTTCTGGCTGTGAATATGGCCGACAATTTGATTAGCCTCTCGGCAGTCGTGACAACACCCTTGGGTTCTTTCACTGACGTGTAGCAAAGTTATCGCAGCACAGGAAACAAATTGTCTTGCAAACACTGCTGGCACACTGCCAAGTGAACGTTAAATTTGCATATTGAATTGATGTTGATACAGTGTGTTATTTTTTTACATAAACCTTCTGTTTTGCAAAACAACTTGCAAATGATGGATTTATAATATCGTCTTCGAAAACAATAGAGATTATAAAGTTTGTGGGATTAAAACTCTAAGCTTAACGACGAATGAGGCAGACAAGAATCGCAATAGATTATTTTATTCAAAACATTACTGTTACTGGCAGCATGACGACAAAGCCTATGTAAGGGAAAGTAATACAAGTTAATAAGGAAAATTTTAATCAGAAATTTATGGTAATTTGTGACGAGGCGAGAGCCTGGATAAAAGCTCTTTCACAAAGGCAAAGATTGACTGAGCATTATTACTTAGCAAGGTTAATAAAATATTGGAAGAGCGTTTAATGCAGATTTATCACGAACGTAAACAATCAGCTTTACTAAGATAATAATAGGTCGACCCGGCATAAAAAATTACAAATCCAAACCCAAACATCGGATGGTTATTTATTCGGCGGCCTACAATTGACCGGGTTATTGTTTCACGTGCGGCAGTCTCATTTGGTCAAAGTTCACAGGCCGTGATGGTCCTGGGTGGATGGATGGGCTTAGTAAATATAAGATCTAGATAGAAGGACCTCACATGGATGTCGTAAGAGGCGACTAAGGAAACGCACCAGGAGATCGGTAGCAGCATCTTCTGAGTACTAAACACCGACACTGCGGTTACTTACTTATCTTATATAATATGACTATGGGAAACCTCTCTCAAATAAAGGGGCGGCCTATGTCCAGCAGCAGTATTATCTAGGCTGATTACGATTACGATAACTACGAGTCTTATTTGTCTTTTCACTTATTCTTGGTATGTACGTGTATCATACTGTTACCTAATTTAAAATTATAATGTCCGTAGCGTCCTTCTAAGCTGTTCAATTTCGATCGGAAAATACTGGGCTTGCAAATAACAGGGCGTATGACCATGGCCCTCATAGAACACAATCTAAAATACCTACGATCAGGGATTGAACAGTCCACCTTCACACATAGTCAAGACGAAATCAACCTAGACAAAAAAAATTAAACAAACATCAAGAGATATATTTTGTCATCAATTCCCTAACGCTGACTTTTTTGTTAGCTTGCAATTTGCAGTAGCGTCACAGTGACATATAGTGAAGCTTATAGTCAATTAATTATGATATTAAATAGTTTAAGATTAGTTTGTCATGTTTTTAATACAAAAAAATATTTGTCCATCTTATGGCACTAGATAATTAAATTATTTTCATACAAATGCCAAAAATCCTGAAAGCCGTTAAGTTTATTAAAAATTGACGGTTTATAGAGCTCAAACCCGCGGTTTGTATTACAGCCAAAACCGTTTTCATAATGCTTCTATTTTAATTTGAATAATGTGGTATTTAGAAGACGCATTCGTAGGGACGCTCGGGGGAGTAATCAGTTTAATTTGGGTAATGTACAGATTTCCCTGAAAAGCTGTTACACTTCACACGTAGGTAAAGATAAGTAATCAATTTGAGACAATGAAATACCCGAGTAATTGTGCATTGTTATATATTTGATGTTACCATCATCATGTCTGAATGAGTTCATTGCTTCCATATTTAGAGGGTTTTACCACAGTTGAATGGTTCCCGACATTTGAAGTCGCTAAAAGGGCAAATCCGAGCCGAATTTCACCACGGTTCGGTCGGTTTGTTGTTTAGACTTTTGTATTATTATATTTTCTTTGTTCACGAGACAAAAAACGCTTAATTTATAAAAGTTGGTCGGTAGTAGGTAGGTAAGTATCAAACATTTGAGAAAGACTGTTGTACTGGGATCTGATCTGGGATGACGACCAATGTGGCGCGGCGGGCGAATGTCCGCCTGCGACGCAGAGGTTGCGGGTTCGATTCCCGCCTAGGAATAAATGTTTGTACGATCTGCAAATATTTATTCCGGGTGTTCTGAGTGTTTTCTATGTATAATAAAAAATATGTATGCATGTAATATATTGTATTAAGTATATCAGTCACCCATAACACAAGCTCTGCTTAGCTTGGGACTAGATGATGCTGTGTGGATTGTCCAGCATTAATATTATTATTATTATTATCTTTGGTCCTATAAAAAAAAGGTGAGTTAAGATGTAACCAACCACACGTGCGAAGTCAAGGGCGGTAGTTTCGTATAATTTTATAAATGGTAATCGTGCATGTCGTCGAGTGAATCAGCTGCTAAGGCAGTTCTCTAAGTTTGGGGTTTCGCTAAGCCCGAATCCTCATCCCCCGCATATATATATATTGAGGAGCCGTTCTTCGTATCTATATAGATTAAGGAGTTCTGCGTTTGATGTGTGACAAGGACGCTTGGATTTACAATGGATACAATATGATAATAGCGGCTGCTATATGGAGTATCTACCTGTTTTTATTACGTACTTCTGTAGGTAAACAAATATAGATATTCTAGATAGCAACCACGCTGGTTATTGTTCTATTACTATCTCGGGCTACAAATGCTATTCATTTTCTCGCACTATTTAATTTGCAGTCTAAATAACTGTATTCAAAATAGTAAAGATAAACATTGGATATAATTTATCGCTTACTGTGAAAATAACACTTTTCAATGAATTGCTTTGAACAATGAATCGAAGCCGATTAGAAGATACATAAAAAACATTTGAAAAGTCTCGTGCTTATTGAAAGTGCTTTGTGTAAATTTCGCTCGGTCCCAGTCACCATCATTGATTATTTAGGAAGACTTGCGTTTCGTTATTCATAGGTAGACAAATTGTCATTGTTCGTGACGTACCCGAAGGACGAATGTAAGCTATGTAACCCTGTAAACTAAAAGATTTAGAGCAACTTTATATTGCTATATAATTTTAAAGAGCAACTTTTTATGCTTTACGTCTGTAGTCAACTATCTATAACTGGTTATGGAGGACATTGAAAAATAAGCGTTAGCATAGCACAACGGGTGATTGAGAGAATTGAAATGACCATGGGCAGGACATGTAGCTCGTAGAACTAACAACCACTAGGGAATAAAGTTCTTCAGTCGACTTCTTCAAGCTGATGATGATGATGAACATGGAGTGGCTAAAAAAACAACAAGTCCACTATGAGACATAGATTTCCTTTTTATTTAGGGGAGTTTACGTCACACAAACTTATTTAATATGCTATGGTATTACATAACTATCGGCGGCCATAATAACATTTTACTATCTTTGCGCATGTTGTGACGCATACTCATTTGATGCAAATATTTAAGAGGCTACCGAAATTGCCAGGTATTGCTCAATATTAATTGCCCATCTAACAATACTAGAGATCGAAAATTTAAGGAATGGATACTATCCTGGCAAAACCTCAACGGAATACTGATTCGCTGCATTATCTGGTGGGAAATAAAACAAAAAGCTCTTTGTTTTCGAAAGAGCCTAAATGCTAATTGAACTGGTGAGTTTTTTGTATTGTTAGTATTTTAGTAGAAATTAATTTCACGCGAACGAAGTAGCGCACGACGGTATTAGTTCGTGAGGCACTCGTCGCAAATGCTGTGAAATTAAATTTATAGCACAGTGTGACCTAAACCCGCATTTTACGCACGCTTTTCCGTGACCTAAATAGCCTTTTTTACACCGTGCAAAAATAAATCGCTTAACTGTCAATATAACCTAATGTCAACCTAAATGTCATTTGAAGCTTGAAAATTCTTAAGGGCGGGTTTATGTCAGACTGTGCTATAAAATAGTACTATACTATAAATAAAATAAAAAAATAGTAGTAATATACTGTTAACTTATACCCATAACTTCAGCAATCGTAAAGTTGGATGTACTGTTACTTCATGTTCACTGTATCATGTCAAAAGCAGTTCTCCAAGTTATACGCAAAGAGACTTGCACCAAGAGCCAAGGTGTTCTAGTTAAGCCACATTAGTTTGACACTAAATACCTTCATGTGATGGCGATAACAAATAAAAACCGGTCAAGTTCTATAATAAAAACGGCAAAAAATCACGCTCGTAATGAGAGCCCTCTTAAATATTTATTTTATTGTGTTGTATTTTTAGTATTTGCTGTCATATCGGCAACAGAAATACATCACATGTGATAATTTTCACTCTCTATCACGGTTCATGCGATACAGCCTGGTGACAGACGGATAGACAGACAGACAGCGGAGTGTTAGTAATAGGGTCCCGTTTTACCCTTTGGGTACAGAACCCTAAAAACACGTTATTAAAATGTTGGATATCGTTTACGCGTCCAGTTTGGAGTTTAAGTACCTACGAGTAGTTTAATTCAATTACGTATGCACTTTATCTTTATCTTTCAATTTAATTTCATCGTTATATCTTTAGGGAAAACTACGAATAATGCTGGTAACGCTAGTGATGAAATCAGCTTTGCAAAATGCGGAACCAATGGTCATTATAAATGCATTTGCACCTTATCGTATTTATATACGGCTGTGGTGGTTCCGTCTAGAATAGAAATAGGACCGGGACATTTTCTGTGGATGTTGTAAAAGGTGATGATGTTGATGTTCTGTCAGTACATAACAAACTTTTGTTATACAAACTGTTGAACTACTATAAATTGGATGAAACATGATTGTCAAAAATGTGATATCCGTGTGTGTGTGTGTGTGTGTGTGATTGTATCTTGTTAGTGAAAACTATGCATTACGGTTTTATCAAAATAATATTAGTAAACCGGTGCACTGGAGAGCACCAGTGGCCTAGTGGGAGTGACCCTGCCTTCTGATCTTAAGGTCGTGGGTTCAAATCCGCACCAATAGGTTTTTCCGTTCGAAAAAATGTGTGCGCAATGCCAGTGTTCTCAAACGGTGAAGGAAAACATCGTGAAACAACCAGTTAGTAGGTTCTAGCAGCGGTGATGGGCTTGCAACCTGTCACGTATGAAATACTAACTGCTGCAAAATGTGGGTATATGTACCAAATGTACTTTCTGGACATACCTCTGACTACCCCTCTTAGACATCCTCGAAGAATCTCGAGTAGGTACTTGGTACTAAGAGATCGAAGGGGATATCTATCGTGCTTGGGGAATAAAGTCGTGATTTATTTTATATTTGTAAATATTTACAGCCAATATGATATAAATATCAGCAGATGTCTACTGCTTATAAGAATCTTTGTCTTGACTGACTGACTTATACCTACCACTGGTCGTAGAGAATTGTAATTGTCTATGGAGGTAACCAACACCTAAACGGATGCAGCGGGGGTTAAAGTTTGTATAAAAATAACTTTACGCCAAAGTCATGCGTGTTTACGCTAGTATGATCGCCAGATATTTGTATATATGATTGAAACTCTTGTGCGAACGGATATGCCGAATCGAATGATTGATTGATCCGAGGGATTGAAAACGTAAATTTTAGAGTTTGTCATGAATAGAATAAAAGCTGTATAAAGGCTCATTGGGCCCCTTGAAACCGTTAATGTCAATACAGATTTGGCAGTGGGCCAGCTTTGCCCCGCTATAAAAAGTTCATTAATCATCATGACCCACACCGAAAGGCGTCCTATAATTCATTTTATATCAAACATGCATTTAGTTACCGCCGATATGTTTAGGATATTGTGGGACATGATTAATTAATAACGGTGAAAAAATGTATCTATGTACCATAAAAACGTTACCTACAACGTACCTACACTACACTGGGATTGACTGTGAAGATTTCGATTTTTTTATAAAAAAGGTGAATGTTGGTTTATTTTTTTACGACTTACTGGTGGGATAGATGGCCCGCCTGATGTTAAGTGGTTACCATTACCTATAACAAAGAACATCTTCGCAGGTCAAGTTCGTTAGGAAAGTGCCCTGGGAGAAAAACTCATGGAAGTCCTTCCGTGGACGAGCCCTTCACTAAGACCTCTTCTCTATCTTATTTAATTTTATTATTTAATTAAATTTCTAGACAGTAAAAGCTACACATTACAGCACGAGCATGTAACAACCCATGGCTTTGCCTGTGCGTTGCCTAACAGTCAGACATAGCATACTAAAATTTTATATAATTTAAATAGATTCATTCTACATTTATTTACAAAGAAAATTATGACTAATACAAGTATTTATAATTGGTATGTACAAAATACATGTGAAACAGTTGAGCTATCTAAAGACGTTGCAAACGATCTAAAGGTAGCTCAACTGATCCAGATCAGTGCCAATCGGAAGCGTTCCCAAAACACTGGCTGCATTGCCACGCTGAATGGCAATGCTGATTCGTTGTGCCAGATACTCACCAGCTCTCGGGTCACGCGTCGCATCGACCAGACGCCCCGAAAGAATTTTAAAAACCCGGAGGGCCTCGGTACCCCACGGACCTAGAGCCTCGACTCCAAGAGGAGCAATAGATTCATTATATTGGAAATATTTTTTGGCCATAAAATATCGAGGGTCGTAACGATTTGAATAAAACTTCAAAGCGGCTTCAAGTGGTCTCACAGTGAGTAGGTAAGTGTCATCTCACAATGAACAAGTACCTACCTGTAGTAAGGAATGCGAGTCTAATGAGCATCTCTAGACGAATATAAAGTTGATGAGGAAAAGTAGTTATGTATTTAATTTAATGCCCTTATCACTCTTCTTAATCTTTCAGGCTAAACCTGTTTCAGCATTTTCAAGGTATGAACATAGATGAATAAGTAAATAAACTAGAAGTTCTGTGAGAACAGTAGATAGAATACTTAAATAAATTTATTTTATAAATACATATATAGAATGCAATATAGCAACCAGACACAGATCAAATATCATCTATGTTCGTCACATAAATATTTGTTCTTGATAAGGATCGAACCCCAACCTACAGCGCCGAAATAGCAAAGTTACTTCTAAATGAGATATGACGGCTATTAATGCCTCGATGGATAAAATGTGAGAAACACCAAAAATTTTAAATTATGCTGCTTTAGAAATAAATTGCTATTAGACATTTTTCTCCCTTCTACCTTTTCTTGTACAATACGTAATCAAATTATTTGTAACGACCAAAGACATTCAGAAATATTGTCCTCCAAAAAGCCGCTTGAGCACACTGAAAAATACCTGATAATATTGTTAATAATTATTTTCTATTTAATTCGTTTGAGGGAGTGACAAAATGTCTCATTAAATAACGACAATGTTAAAATTAATTAAAGCTTTAAGTAAAACATTACTATATTATAATATGAAATGATTTTGATCCTGGGAATAAGAATTTGGCTCAGTAAACCGTTTTCAGATTCCTTTGAGAGATTTATTTAAAATAGGTTATTCCTTTGAACGGGTCATTAGGGAAATCGAAGGAATTTCTACGTCAATTGAATTTCGTACTCTGAGTTTTGTTGAATTAAAATTGAAATTGCCGTGGTTCATTGTTATGATCTCATTAAAAAGTTGAATTAGGGAGTTACAGTTATTTTATTTGACCGGAATTTCATATTTCGCACCCAGTTTTTACTAGTAGTATAATTTGTTTTCTATGAGTCAGGTTGTTTAGAGAAAACTATCATATTCTTGAATTTGATTCTGTAATCAGGTCAGTAAACTGTCGGCTTGGCCATCGTGTGAAGGCTGCACCCCAGATGTTATTTGATTCTCGAAGTGAAGAGCCAGTGGAGTGTTCGCTACTGTGAAGTGTCGCTCGAGGCAAGCGCCGCGTCAGCGCTCACCCCCTCGACTCAGATACCTATAAGTATAATCCCATCACAACTTCACAATCTGCATAATCGATCCGAAAACTGTCATGACCCATGCTTAACACATGCTTGAATAGTTTAGTGATTTAATTTTGCTTTATTTTTAGTAGTAGGTGGTTTTATTTGTAATTTGTGATATTTTTCTTTTGTTATGTTTAATTTTAATGTTATAAAAATGAATTGATTAGTACAATAATCTGAAATAAATTAATAATACACATCGATATCCAAAAAATAAGAAAACTTATATGGTCAAAGAGGAACTTTGTTACGGGGTTACGCACTTGTAGGTTTTGGAGTACGATAGTTTAGTTAACCGAAATCCCCAATTCAAACATTTATAACCTACCTAACTGCTACCCTCACCAACTTAAATATAAGTTTTGGCAAACAGTGATTATATTCTCAATACGTTGTTTAATAGGTTCACAATAATGAGTTCACACAAAATAGACTATCTTAAGTACCATACCTAATAAACACTAGACATACACATTCAACACGCTGTATTTTCTTTGTTCTATCTTATGAAGTCAACCTCTTTTTTCCCTTGATATACTGTACAAAAGAAAGTACACAACAGGAAGTGAGGCATCATTGCATTAGAATAATGAACGTTTTTTTATCGGGTCCATCTAAAGAGGTATTGATTCCGATAGACTGAATGCTATCGCACGATCACTCAGCCTCTGAGGGTCGTGTCGAAAGAAATCACGTAAACAATTATCTTAAAAGGGACGATAGAGACTGTCCCAATTTCAATCTTTCATAAATTAGTGATTGAAACGATGCCACGGTTATCGGAAAAAGGACAAGCGTCTCAGTACTTTAAAAATAAACAAAAAGGCGGCATGAAAATGTGCCTTTGAAGAGTTTGTCTCATAAAAGGGTAACATATATGTTTATTTATTTATTTAGTTTTCAGCTATGTATTATTACCTAATGCAATAGTGTATTTATCTATATTACTCTCTTATCTAAAATTTATATCTTTACCCTTTCCATTTTTTTTATGCTGGACAATCCACACAGCATCATCTAGCCCCAAGCTAAGCAAAGCTTGTGTACTACCTACCCACATCGAATAAAACCAGCGTCAGAACTTGATGCCAATCTTTCGCATTGAGTTTCGTGTAGGCATCTCTCCATTATAAGAGTAAAAGTTATAAGGAAAATTAAGCCAAATAACCCCATCATAAAACTGGATATGAGGGTGCTACGTCATGTCAAATTACACCAATTCATGCATCATTCCGTGTTCTACAGAATGTGTGAGCGAGTTCTACGTTACCTCAGAGCACTCGGTTCAACATTGAAATGTAATTTTTAGACTGCATTGAAGTGAAATTGCTGAACCGTCTGTCCGCTACAAGCTTTTGAATTTGAGTAAGTAGACACGTCGAATTTAAAATTTCAATGTTAAAACTTTGGCATATTTTTTTGTTTTTAATTCAAACAGGATATTTGTCTGTCTGTCCATTAGTGTCGTTTTTGTAGACCACATAATATCACAGTACAAAAACCATGCTAAAGTATTATTATTTTTTATAGTACGCCTTTATAGGCGTTCATAAGTTTCTCATAAATGTGTATATTGCCTATGCATTTAGGAACCTAGTCGCTATTATGCTTACGCTAAGCATTGTTATCTTGGTAAACGTGATTAGCTAAATAAAATTAAACCCTGGTTGTGGTGCAAGTGGGCCTGAGAGTAAAAAAACTTTTAGTCCAGGGAAGTACTACCACCATGCCTGTTTTTGCCGCCAAGCAGCGTTACTGTATTGCGGTTTGGAAGGGTGTGTGCATTTGAAATTACAGGCATGAAGCTTAACACTTGCACCTATGGCCTAAGCTGATAAACGCATCTAAGCAGTGTATCGTAGGGCACGTCTTTGTTATAGGTGATGGTTACCACTTAACATTAGGCGGGCCATATGCCCGGTCGACAAGCAAGTGATAAAAACAAAATTTAAAAGCTTATTCAGTGCGGATTAGACTCGCACTTGGCTAATATTTTTTTCATTCATGCCATGATTAATCACAGTAAAACCTTTTTCAACTGTCCCAAATTTTACGTAAAACATTTAGGGAACGTAAACTGAAATAAAATGGTTGTTCGGGATTTCAACACCAAGTTCTTGTCACTCAATTCGTTTAGTACTTACCAAGTAAGCTATACTATAGCTATGTTATACTACCTATAGGTAGGCTGTAGGCTTCGAGTTTCGAGCTGTTAATTGCTGCGGTGTGCTGTAATCAATTTACTACTAATTGGGTAAATCCAACCAAAATCTAGGATGCTGGGTTGCTATGTGGGATCAGACGATTAGGAGCATGGAATCGGCTTATGTCTCGAAACTAGAACTATGACTCTGATATTTATGTTCGAGCTATAATTATGTTTACGTATAAATATACCTGAGTATATTTATTACACACGAATAAAAGACACAAATAAATTTAGTTACATATTTACAAAAATAAAAAATAACTAATTTATGTAGACTTTTTAATAGTAGATTTTTTGTTAATTTGCTTTATTTTGTTAATACGTTTTAAACAAAGCTAGCCGCGCGGTTGGGCCCTTGGCAGGAATTTGAACGTTGTTATCTAGAATTTAGAGACGATCTTTGGTGGAATAACACTAAATTTCACAAAAAATCAGATACAATGCCAAACAAAACCATTTTCTAATCAAAGTAAAAGATCAAGTGATAATATGTAGATTTATTTGCAATCTTATTCCGAAACATGTGTGTCTGTATATACTAGAGCAAAACTGATATGAATACAAAATAAAACAATGCTCAAAGGCTTCGTTAGAGAACATTGAAAAAATGTCTATGTCACTTCTAAATATTTATGTTACTTGTACTATTAAATTGTAGGTGTAGTACTTTCTATTTAAAAATTAACCCACAGAAAGCAGAGTTACCTTAGAAGTAGCCCTGCCTTCTGCGTTGAAGGTATAGCCCGGGTAACGCTATCAGAAATCGCCTGGCCATTATACCAGATTTTTAGTCTGTTCGAAAAAAAACGCTGTAGGTGGTGGGTTCGATATCCATCGACAACGAACAACTTATTCTCTGTATGGGTGTTATATTGCACTCTACGTATGTGCTTAAAAAAAACGTATTTAAGTATTCTATCAGTAATCTGGTTCTCGTAGTACCTACAAGCTATACTAAGTTTGTAAAAATGACCACAAATATTTAATATTATTATTATCTGTGACGCCACTCACCCTAGTATACCCTAAAAATTTCAAGTCTCTGCGGCTCGTGGCTTGGGCTGCCCGCTGTCAGTCAGTTACTCAGGACAAAGATCGTTGTAATTGGTATAGATTGGTATAGATTACCGTGTCGGGTGGTGTGAAGCGAAATCGAGTGCGTAAGTATTATTCACACTGTGTTAGGGAATAGGGGCTCATTCACCTGGCACAACTCGCTTATTGAGCTATAGACTCACTCCCTCGGCACCTATTCGCACTTTCCGCGCTTTGATGCGATTCCTTCGTGTTATTGGACCAATCTCAATTTCCTGTGAATCATATTTTGTGTTTGATTGTTGATATGTAACGTTCTATACGGTGTCTTTCAACATGTTTTCTTTAGTAAATTTCTACTTAGATTAAGGAAACATAGACAGACCTCACGGATTGGTAGCTCTGCTCTGTAGGTTGTGGGTTCCATCCCCACCGAAGGCAAATATTTATGCAATGAACATCTTTGTTTAATTTGTCTAGTTGTATTCTAAGTATATTACCTAGATAAATAAACATGTTTGTTGTTCTACGTCTGGGTGTAACTTTGTCTAAAAACACATAAACAAAAAAAAAAACAACAAGTTCAATCAATCAAGTAGTTAAAAAAGAATAGCCATAATTAGATTTCTTAAGCAGCGTTCCAGTATTCAGCCATACGTTATGAAAACATTGCTTGACTAAAAAAATATTTGTTTCTTCTTTTGGAACGTCATAGGTTTATTGAAAACTCTGGTTTTAAGTTAACCTATACACCAGTGTGGTAAACCAGATTTAATTAATTTAGAAAAACTTCAGCACAGAGCACCATCCAGGCGTCAAATAGGGTCCACATTGTTCAAACCAGCGTGTAATTACACTCACTGTGAAACTCTACTGAAAATGGTGTAGGTATAGGTCCTCATTGCAACTAATAAAAACTTGACGCTAAGTACGCACCTTTGCGCACAAATTGAAAATAATATCTTTTAACTTTGAACATAAAACTTGTTTTTATTATTTTTAGGATTTTATGTGGCAGTTAGTCTATCGATGAAGCAGCGTTCTGTTTTATGACGTTTATCGTAAATTTTACGCTAATGCCGCACAGAGAGGATCTTAAACTTCTTATTGATCTTAAATTTGCGATAGCGCTAAATTTGTGTCCTATAATTTAGCTTCCCAATAGTCTACCACGGTCTTTAGGAATTGTTATCGTACCTAACCATGAAGATTGTTCCTACACAAAAGCAATAATTTAAATATTTATTTATACATCATATTGCGTAAACAAGCAGATGGTAAACCTGATGTTACCGTTTGGCACCCTAGTCGCAAAAGTTTTTTACACAAACACTCCGAGATTTTCTCTACAGTTTGACACCGTACGTGATACACATCTTTGCTTGTGCTTGTCATGTGCGAGTATGCTTGTTAACTCTACATGGTAAAAACACAGTTGTGTCCAAGCAAAAACTTAAGTTATAAGCCGAGAAAAATCAAGATTTTACGTAACTCTGGGCGCAAATATGCCACTGAAGATAGAAACATTTTTACATTCAGTTGTGTTTCCAAGCCTATAAGTACATTTTAGACAGTTTTTAGGTGATTTATTACTCGACGACAGATAGTTATTAGTGCGCGCAGTAGTTATATCTACATATTATAAAATAACTCTGTTTCCTAACGGCGGGTCTACTCTTACAAATAAAATAAACAACAATAATAACGGTAGTAAACAGAACTTTAATCACTGACCGCAAGTGTAAAAGGCTAGCAACGTTACCTCTAGATTATATTTACAAAATATTTAATTATATAAATAACCTTTTAGGTTGTTGTACCAATTTTAGATCTCTACTCATCACTCTACTCTCACTATTCACTGAAATCTTTACGAATAATAAAATACAGGCTCGTCAGTTATAATGTCAGTATTCCTTCCCACCTCTGTAGAAAAGGTAAAAAAACTCGTATTGGATAAAAAAGAAAATAAAAAGTGGTCAACCCCAGATAGTGAAAAAAGGCAGTTTACGAGCAATGTGGGAAGCGTGGCTCGTGTCCGCCGGAAGTTTGTGCTCGCTGGAAAAACTGCACCTCGCGTGCTCATTGCGCACTTTTAATAACACATTTTGTTCGGGCACCGCTGTGTCGTCATATAAGCCATGTTTTTGTGATGGCGTATCTTCTTTTGCTAACAAACTCCTGTTGCAAGTGTAAAATATGACAGATTTTCTATAGAAAATTTGTCTCTGTTGACACTTGCAACAGGAGTTTAGTAGCAACAACACACGGTGATTGTGATTGTGTACCTATCTATGTGCACAATCACATCCACCCCACGGGTGGATCATTGGATATTATAAATATTTATCACAAAATAATTGGCTCAATCTAATTCAGGGGGAAAAACTTTGCCTAATAATTGTACTTCGAATAATTGATTTGAACGTTGTTCAATTTATTTTGAAAGACCGGATTTTTTAAACTTATAGACAAACTTATAGAGTTTTTATACAAACGAAAATCTTGTTTTATACTCTTTCACTAATTTTTGCGTAGAAACAAACACATCTACAAACCTGTTAGCAAATCGTACACATTAAGCCCAATTCAAAAACATTACCGTCTAGACATTGTAAATTTACAAAATAATTTCCAGTCCATTGGTTTTAGACGTCAGAACATCTACTATTTATAGAAAAAAGGGATCTGTAGGTGTTCGTACTAACATTATTTTTATATAAAACTGTCTAGTCTTTGATATAATCGGTGTGACGCAAAGCTATCGTATATTATAATATCGGTGCTCCGCTCATCGGACTGTAGAAATGTTGTTTTTTCTCGTCGTTCGGGTCATTCATGTGCAATTGTGCATGCCTATTCCATATTGAGGGAGAAGTATATCCAGCAATCGCCAACGGATAATTTTCTTAACAATATATTTTAAGAAATTTATAAATATATCATTGGTTTAGAGGAAGATATAAATTATTTTCAAACCTGTTGTTTTAGGAGACTGATGAGGTCTCATAAGCACCACAGGATAGATTAGTTTCGAAATATTTCAGGTCTCCAACGCACTAGGTGTAAGTTCTTTGAAAATGATGCCGCAGTGACCGTGTTAAAATGCGTTACTCAATATATCTCAACTATTAATGAAATGAAGGCATTTAATAAACATTCTGTCGACTTTTTTTAGATTTAAGCCTTTCAAACAAAACTGGGAAAACTATGCGTATCGATAAAAATAGAACAAAATGCTGACTGTGAAGCACTGAACAAATAACCTACAATCAGCTCGAACAAACATTTATGAAGCTCGAATCATGGTCCGTTTGAATCGTCAAACGCCGCTTTGGGACGCGCAGGCAACTGCGAGTAATTAGGCAAAAACATCGCCCTCAATATTGCTGGAAAGACTATTCCCAAGGGTGAGGGTACAAAGCTTAATCGTACAATATTGTAATAAAACCATTCGCAAATATGTAAACATCGTATACCTACCTAAGGCACAGAATAAGGGTATCGAAAGTGCTGCCATAAATTACCTTCATTTTAAATTGATACCTGGATATATAGTAGATGTTTTTCTATCAGGTAATACTGCCACCCTAGTAGGTAACAAAGAAACTTGACTGCTAATCTGCTTACTGCTTCACATTATAACTATGTACTGCTTACTGTTGATCTTACATACAAAAAATACCCTAAGTACTCGCAACATATGTTGCTAACCCCAGCACAACTCGGGATATGGAGCTGTGCTGGGAGTTACTACATAATAGAATCAACTGGTCTATGTACCACGAGAAACAATGATCGATGTTTCATATTGAGGCACACTGCGTAGCATGCCAGGCATCGACAACTGGGCTGTGCAATGAATACTCAGTTGCTCCAGCGTATCTCAAACGTTAGTAAGAAAATTCGTCTATACTTTTCCATGGTAGGCCGGCTAAAATGAAGAAAACTGTAAGCTGGTTTGTTTAGGCTACAGACAAAGAAATCTCAGAATCAGAGGAAGAAAGGTTTTCGAATGGCGACCATCGTAGGATTGCATACCTGGTCTGTGGGTGGACTTCTCCATCAAACACTTCTCTTCTTCCATCATTATCATCAACACATGAACACAGGTTTCGAGTTATGTTCATGGTTTATGATGATGACATAATCTATCCTGAACAGTACAAACCGCACCATGTGTTCTACTCTTAGATAAAAGTTGTCAGTGATCCACGAGAACAATCAACTGACACAGAAAATGAACGTTCATTGTGCGTGCTAATTCTCGTCAAATAAATACAACGTTATTTCGGCGTCCTCGCTTAATTGAATAGAGCTTTAATTACGACCAAGTAAATTACGTTGCTGGCGAAGTATGCGCACTCTGCACATTGCGTGGTTTTACACAGGATCATAATATTTTTCATACTAAGAACTTGTTAATAAAACAAACAGATGGCCCACCAAATTCAAAATTTCAGTCGTCACAGCTTAGTTCGTAGTAGCCCTGCCTTCTGCGCTGTAGGTGGTGGGTTCGATCCCCACCACAAACATTTGCGTGATGAACGATGTTTGTTGCATCTGGGGTGATATATTATATTCCAAGTATATTTTAACAAAAAAAGCTTTGTAAGTATTCTATTAGCTATCTGGTTCCCGCAGTAAGTTTTGCTTAGTTTGGGGCTAAAGGGCGTTGCGTAAATGTTTTGGCTGCAGAAATAGGTATGCTGGTACTTTTCCGAACGAATACTTCACAAAAAGCCTTACTACTCTGCATAATGGTGTAGCGGTTTCAAGTAATTACCTACTTAATATGTAAATAAGTCCACAAACGGATGATAATCCGGTATGGGTACCTACCTCGGAACCTGCTTCCTATCACTTACTTAACTATAAAATATATCCAAGTGGTGTTTGCAATGATCTTTTTCTTTTGAGTCAGTGGCAAAAATTATCCCGTAGGGTAAGACGTCTTTGATACCACGTCCCGTTGTCAGTTCAGGTCTTCTTGCGTACAGGTGAAGACAAAGAGGGCAAAGAAGACAGGATAGTAGATCATCCATAGACTGAGTCTTCGCAGTACGCCTTGGACTGGTTAAGGCTGTGCGCTGATTGTAAAATTTACACGTTACTGATTTAATCAGCAACGTAAAAGTATTTATTATTAATGGTTTAGTGAAAGAATATCAAACATGGGACACAAACAAAAAACAAAAATGAGTAAATGGATAGATGACCTATAAATACATACCTACTCGAAGTCACCTCTTCGGACTACACGCCAACTATACCAGTTATTAACTTAGTCCGTGAGTCACGCAGTTACTTTATTCGATGTGCTGCGGTAAGAAAATGGTAAAAGTTGGAGCATCTTGATGAATTAGTTTGGTAAACGAAAGCAAAGGTTTACTACCTACTTTGAGGGTTCAATCAAGATGGATGTTGGTATACCCGAACAAATCAGCCATTGTGATCAGTCGCAAACTTTAACACGATATGTACCTATCTAAGCTAAAGTTTATTACCGTTCAAGGCTGTAGGGTATTTCAAGAAAACAGTCAAGGTTCAAAGAAAAGAAAAGTAATAGCTTCACGACTTCAATCCCAAGGCACGGTAGATCTCATAGTACCAAGTACCTACCAGAAAATTCTTTCAGGATGTCCAACAGGGGTAGTCAGAGGTACGTCCAAATATTACATTTGGTACATACCCACCTATTGCAGCAGTTGGTATTCCATACGTGACAGGTTGCAAGCCCATCGCCGCTAAGGTCAAGGTTCAAACTTCAATTAATTAGTAGGTACCTAGGTTAATCAGTTTATAAGCTGGATGAATCTTAACCTCGCAATTAATATTATAAAAATACCCTAAGTACAAACCACCAAGTGTGTGTGTACCAAATGTGGTATAGTATTCCATACTATATTCACATGAAACATAATGCGAGTGTGAAGGCTTTAGATAGGGATGATGCCCAAATGTTTTTAGCTCTTTTGGCAATTTTGGCATTTCAAATATAGTTTTCTCATATTCAAATCAAGCATAACAAAATGTCTGTCCTTTATTGCCTTGTTATACCTAACAACCTCCCCTTTTACCGTAATACAGTAACACGGTCGCTTTAATATGAAAATTGTTTTACCAGCGGTTGCAAATTTAACTCAGGCAATAAGCCCTCATGTAAATTGAGGCAACATTATCGTTGTGTCGATGCTAACGAAGTACCTACAAGTATGTAAGTACTTGCATAAAACAGTCGAACGCGTAATGCTCTACATGCGAAAACATGTCACATTCTCGCCTGTTCTGCCACATCAATGACAGATTTTAAAATTGATTTGATTTTGCATAACACAAGGCCCGAAATACCTACTTTGCTGATTAGACTTTGGAGCTAGTTGGAATAACTATTATTTCGAAAAACATAAAATAAACAAAAATTGCCGTCATACACCATTCATGAATAATACATATATTACAGTAGCAATTTAAATAAATATGACAATTTTCATTATTACCGTTGTTTCGTCGAGACTGCAATTTGAATAAGCGTACTGTCGAGTGTTTCCACCAGACTGAGCTCTGAGATCTGAGATGCAAATACTCAACTTTTAAATTCCAACTCAAACAGCTGTTATACCCAAGACAACATTAGTAAATACCAAATGATTTGTGGATGTTTTATTTAATATAACGGAGTTTTGGTACCCATCTGAGTTTTTTATAATCAATAAAATTAAAACGAAAGTAAATATCGCGGGAAGCCAGTCGGTATGACTTAAAACCGTTCTTTGTGGAAATGCAAGACAGAGGCCTATGTTCCGCAGTGGGTTTTTTTTTGCTTGGGACTTTGAAACCCAAACATAATCAATATAAACAAGTGTTTTCTTGAAACTTGTAACCTAGTACTTCGCCTAAAAATACCAAGTAATAGTTATCAATGTTTACTTAATGTTTACAATGGTAAACGCGCAGCGTAAATTTTTCAAAACTACCCGCAAGGAATTGTATAAATTTCACACTTAGAACTACGCTTGGTGGCAACAAGCTAATTACTAGGATATATTGTATTTTCTCTGTAAGTGAATTTGTAAATTCTTTTGAGAAAATAAATGATTAAACCTAACTAATATAAGCTGAACTACGTAAGCATTCCAACTCTAAAAAAGAAAAGCTTACGCTACAGTGGTGTAACATATTGTATCCCAGAAAGTTTATGCATCCTAAAGAAAATAAAAATTGTTTTGTATTTGACCTTTGACACGCGACTGCAAAGTATATAAGTATGTATTTGTAAAAAAAAAAAATTTTATTCCATTTAAAATCCCATATCTGAGCAACCTTTTGTCTGATTTGATTAATATGCATAGCAGTAAATTACTCAATATCGACCTATATACCTACCAAATTACATGCAGATCGTATCCCGAATCGAAAGATATGCTCGAACAAACATACAATAACTGCATACCTACAATAACTACATACCTACTCCTACATAGATACTTACAAACATTCAAAGTAAAATCGCCTAAGTTGCCAAAGAGATCTTGGAGATCTTTGATCGCTTCGCTCTCTCGATCAAAACCATATATTATTGCTGATACTTACTTATGTGATTTAGTAGTAGTTAAGCTTTTTGTGAAAGTGAGCTCGCCTGGGGAAGTACAACCACCGTACCTATTTCTGCCGCCAATTGTGGTGTTCCGGTTTGAAGGGTGTGGGTGCCAGTGAAATTACAGACACTTAAGCTTTAACACCAGAGGTTTAACTGAGATATACTCAGGTTGGTGGACGCAAGTAGAGCAAAACGCTCAACAACAGGTGCAATATACAGATGTTGTTCCATCATCTCAAAAAAATAATTTGAGGCTATTATCAACAATTATGAAGCAACTACAATAAAAATAAAGTAAAAATAAAATTTATCCGACAGATTATGGTAATGTAATGTGACAGGCTCGTCTGATGAGATAGGAGTTATGCCTTGAAGGGTCAATTCTAGATGCGCCGCTTTCACGGGTCAGCGTGTCATATTACCATAATCTTTGAACCGCTAAATATTCGGCACACGAGTCCTGCAGGACGGCGTTTGTAATAATTATGACCACCCCTATGATGGACGACTACCCCTGGTGAATACCAATTCGTATGCATTAATAAAACTCATGAAAAGGTGGGTTTGTAAAGATTTCTGCTTAATTTAAAAACGATGCTGAGTCTTCGATCTTGCAGATATTGTTATTCAGGCACTAGCAGTCGTACTGTGCAAAGTAGGAAAAATTTAGTTGAAACAATTTACATACCTACCCGTGAGTTCTTATTTCTTATTTATTTATTTTTATTTATTTGATATCAAGAATGTCTGCGTTTTCAATGTTTTATTATGCATTAGGATTTTTTCCAAAGCTTGCAGAATTTTCAATGCTTCAATCGATGTTGAATAGAAAATAAATATTTCTGCATCTACTAGTGCTCGTATTATTAAACGGTGTTCCATAATAACAAAGATCGTGCATATGATCGTTATAGTAGTAAGGTGGACGTGAATGGAGTGGAAGTGGTTGGTGGTGTGTGTAAATTCTAAGATAAAAATTCCTGATATTCAAACTCTAAGGAAGCGGGAGTTTCACGTTTCTATAAAAAGTGCTACTAACGAACGAAGTCAGGCGCGTTCGGCAGACATTCACACAGCAATCCCAAAGTACATTATAAGTTTCAACATCGCTTAGAATGAGCGTTTGTTTTACGTTAGAGTATATTTAGGTATAAGTATAATATATAGGTATGTTTCACTTAAGAAACGCCCTGCAAAGGTGGCTCTTAGAACATAACCCGAAATCAGTGTGACTTGGGAACCCCACATAAGACATGCATCACCCGCTTTCATGTGCACTGTGCTCCATCATCTACACCAAAAACAGGTTATTGACTCGAATAGAAGAAAACCCCAAATCAGTTACCACGTCTGGACGTTGGTAAAGATACGTAAAGGAAAAGAAGTGAAGGTACATATATTCTGTAAGTAGGTATTCATATATTTTTTGGAACACGTTTTATTCCATACCATTTCCCTTTAGTGTGACATAGCAATGTAATATAGTGACCCTGGGCATGATACGGCAACTTTATATGAAAATTCAGGCAAATTACTGAATAAAGTCGGCTTGATTTTCATGTTCATTTTATTCAAAATGGAGCTCGATTCCAATCGGATTCTGATGAGGTTTCCTGATTGAAGTAGAATTTTTAGTCGATTTTTTTATTCTGGAGCCCTTTGGGCTTACATTCTTTAAGTGTTAGGTTAGGTTAGGTTATTAATTTTTTTATTGAGTTTAATTTATTAATTTTTAAGCGTTAGTGGCAAGGTTTATAGATATATCTTTAAACTTCAGCAAACAATTTTGTTGGTACAATCTTCTTACTTGTCCCACAGTCTTGTCTTGTCACACTTGTGTGATAAAGTGAATAGTAATCGTATTTCGTACTTCGGTTGGTAATCTGGTAGCCTGGTTTGGTAAGACTATTTGAGACGAACACACATCGTTCAAAATATTGACTCACAGCTCAGTTGGTAATAGCTCTGCCTTTTGTGCTGTAGGTTGTGGGTTCGACCCACTCAGAGGGTAAACGTTTCTGTGATAAACATAGATGTTTGTTCTCTGTTTTGGTATTATAATGTAGGATTCATTATAATACCAAAACAGAACAGAAAAGTATTTACAAAAAAAAAGTATAATAATGTATTCTATAAATTATCTGGTTCCCATTAGCTTTGCTTAGTTAAGGCTAAATGGCGCTGTATCTCTATCAGTATTTATGTTGATAGACATAGACAATCATTTATTGACTACAAAAATTGTATGGGTGTACCCATACTTTTATTTCCACTCCACCCAACAGGTGAAAAAATAACGAAACCGAGCAGCGCGCTTTACAAAAAAAAGGCATATCGTTCCTAAAATGATTTTTAATAAGACATCACCAAACTGTAAAATCACACTTTTGGCACAAAAACAATATAATAAACTTTGTAACATCAAACTATCATACATTTTAAAACAGTAAAGTATCATACATAATAACAATATAACGATAACAAAAAAGTTGACAGTTGATAAATTGACTCGTTTTCTTAAACACATATTTGAACACTAATGGAAATTAACGCTGTTTTAAACTCTATAAATTCTAAATTACGTTATTAACAGTCACAAGTTTTCAGATAAAAGAAATCGTATAGTATAAATGACAATATTTGTTATTTAAGAAAGGTTATGTTTAAGAAGGGATACATCAAATAAGTAACCGGTAGATTTAACTACAGATTAAAAGATCTACCAGTTATAAAATATTAATTTTAAACTACACACAAGGTCCCATGATTATTTCAAGAGTTAGGAAAGGATATCTCTAAATCTAGTCTATTACATTATTAATATTAAGTATCTTATATTTATCTGCGATAAAAAATTTATAATAAATAAAATTGGAGTGCCTTAGATACCACTATAATAGGTATTTTAAGCTTTTAGATACAGAGGAATTTAAACAGAATAGATTGTATTTATAAAATAACTCTGCATTTTTATATAGATGAAGACATAATTTAGACAAAGATTCTGTATTTCTTAACATCTAATCTAATAAAACCTACAGAAACCGGTATTTACACTTCGAATAGTTCTCGCACTGCAATAATCACTTTCACTTGTCCATTACTAGAGATAGGTCGTTCAGAATACAACACAGTGGTGTCTCGTTCCATGTCACTGTAGCAAGAAGTTATCATACAGAAGTAGTTATTTGTTCTATTAAATGATGCTCTCGACGCCTGCAAGTAGACCGACAGGAACCACCGCGGCTCCACGTAGACCCTCTAGTAGCAAGCCCTTCGGGTACGCTTCTAGAAGGCCGTAACGGAATTGGCCTTCGGCAGCAATCAGGGTACTGAGCTGCAGAGCAGCAAGTGCGGTTGAGAGGAGCAGCGTAAGAATAAGACTTTGGGAGTCTCGTTCCGCAGCTTGGGCCTGGCCAGCCACAGTAGGCCGTGGCTCCACCCGCGCTGCAGGCACACCAGGCTGGTTCAAATCTCGGCGGAGGAGTAATACACCTACAGGCCTCCGATATCGTCAACGCGGGTACCGCCGGTGGAGGCGGATCTGGTTCCCGTTTCGAGAACCCGACAAAGAACAGTAACAGGGCTCCAGCGAGCGTGGAAGCGGTTGAGAAATAGAACCCTGCTCTGGGCACCTGCTGGTTCATGTAACCAGTCATGGGCACACCTACTATGACTGGAATGGCTTCCGCTCCTTGCACGAAACCTGTGTACAATGTATTGAAAAAGTCAGAGCGTTTTATTTTTCTATTACCAAATAAAATGTATAACCTGGGACGTGAAATCATCTTGTAAATAACCCACATTACTCTTGCAAAAGAACTATAAATAGTTTTACATACGACATCGAATAATGTTCCAAAAAACCAGCAGATTTCGAACAGTCAGCGTAAAAATACCTATTGTTGGGCACAAGGTTGTCTTTTATCATTATCTAAATTGAAAGGCAGTTCCACTCACCCCAAACTTTTGTAAAGTGCCGGCCCCTCACGCGTTCCATTGTCAGCATTTTCATTGAATATAGAAATCCGCCCAAACACAGGCCGTACATCCACGCGAAGAGCACGTAGCCGTGGTAGCCTTCCACGCTGCTTAGTGCGAGCATTGAAATACCTGAGGAATATAGCTATATAAATAAAATAAATAAATAAATTTATGTTAGTCATCAACACTTTGGACACTCAGAAGCTTACGTAAATGAAGTAGTTGTATATAGACGTAACTGCCAGATGTTACCTATGGGCAGTCTGCCAAGTTGTCATTAGGTTCGCAATAATAATACTACTCAACAAACCTATTCCCAATAAGGCAGTTTGGCACAGATACTGCTTGGAGACAAGGCACTGCGCCGATGGACGCACCAGAACGAGCCCGAAGCCGGCGCAACCCAAAACCACAGCAAATCCAAGAAACGTTTGCAACAAAACCAATGCGCTCTCTTCCAAACCTTCTTCAAACCCTTGCAAAGCCTGCAAAAAGTTAATCTTTCAATTACAGATAAATTACAAGCCAATTGCAACTTTGCCAATTTAACTTACCAGAAAAAACACTGGAGTGTAAAGGCCAAAAGCTGCTACTCCAGAGGCCAACAGTAAAACTTTTGCAGGCCGGGATTTGAGCGGACTCAGATCGATGAGAGGGGGTCTTTTTAGGCCTTTTTTTTCTTTTAACTGCCAAAGATAAGAAAAAATAACTTCATTGTGTATATAATAAAGTTAAATAGACGTTTATTTATGGAATAAAAGGATTATTTACCTTTACCTTCCGGCGTTGATTTTTGAGATGCAAGATGGCGCGTCGCTGGGGATGGTATAATGAGGCGCTCCGGTAAACTGCGCTGAGAAAGAACGCCAGGACTAGGATTCCGGTTATAGCCTGCAGGCCTAGACGCCAGCCGAGTTTCCTAGCGAATAAAATAAACTTTTATCATATAACAAAGTAATTTAAATAAGATCTTAGACTGGGCATATGAATTTTAAATGAGTTGAAGTAAGTTATGTGTAGTTTGAAATACTTTTTATAAATGTTGTGTATTAAACAGTTTGATAGTACAACAGTAACGTCTCACTCTTATTTTTCAATTTAAAAAAATTCAAAGGTTTATGGCGTAGATATACGTACCTACTATAAAATACTTAAGTAATTTAGCTGTCTATTTTTACCGTGAAGCAGCTTACTGAGTTCCGGTTTGAAGGGTTTGTGAGCGCCTGTGAAATTACAGGCACGTAAGGCTTAACAATTGTATGGCACAGGTTGCAACGTAGAGCAAATTATCGTAGGGCACCGAGCGTGACCTGCGGAGCAATGCTTTGTTACATGTGATAACATCAGGTGGGCCATCTGCTTGTACCATTAACAAGTCAAATAAAAAAAAAGCTAACAAATTTATAAACATACCCAACAGCTTCCTTATAAGCAACGCTGAAGAGTGCGATGCCGACCCCTCCACCAGCGTGGGCCACTAGTTCTACGAACTGTCTTCGCTTCTTGAAGTAAGCACCGAGAACTAAGCCCGCAGCCTCTCGCACGAGCCCACATCCGATTCCAAGAACGATACCTACAAAATTAACCAAAAATTAGGTACCTATTGATCGTGTACATCGGATTAATTCCTTATTGAAAAGTATGTAAGTAAGTATATACTTTTACCAAAGAGATACGAACAACTGTGGTAAAAAATGATCTTATGAAGCTTTCTAACAAACTATCCACAACAGTTAAAAAATCATTTAGATTATTCAATTTGCTGTAGGTATCTAAATAGTGACAGTCTGGGAGAAATGAATTGGATGGGACCTACACAACTACTTAGGTAGGTAGGTACCTACTAAATCTACTTGAACGATGTACCTACTTACCATTGTTATCTTTAGTTTTTTACATGAAAGCCACATTGCGTATTTTTTGATAATAAATATAAACCTATTTTAACTTGTACAATATCTATGTTGCTCTAACTTGACAACTATAACCAAACAAAATTACGTTTAGCCTCAAGGGTTTTCAGCATTCAAGGTTCTCGTAGGACCTTACTATCAATTTATGTTTCTTACCATAGCTTAGTAAGGTCTGATGGAGTTGCGTTGCGAATGATGTGAAGAGGCAAGCCAGTGGAAGTAGGAGTCCACCTAGGAGTGCTATGAACCTCGGGGACCGTCGCCGGCCTGCTACCAGTGCCCCTGCAGCTCTCGACACTCCTACGCATAAAGCTCCGGCCCAGACTGTTACAAAATAATTTATAGCATAATTTAACATAGAATAGAAAACAAAGTACATATACTGCACACAATAACATAGAATAACAGTTTATAAAATAACTTAGTAACTCTTAGTAACAATGGGCTTATCGTTAAACGTAGAACATGGAACAAAGTAAAAAAAAAATAGTTCACAATTTAAATCTTGAGGCACGGTAGACATCAGATATTTTAGTACCTTGAAGCTAAGCTAAGCTTAAGATCCTTGAAGCTGTCTAACAAGGTAAGAAAAGGCACGACCTTAATACATTAAACTGTAATTATGATAAAATAAAAAGCAATAGAGTCACAAAATTGTAATTCAAATGCGTAGACTACATTTAAAAATTATAGATTTTCAATATTATCTGTGGTGATAAGTCAAAGACACTAAAGAATACCATGTCTACAGATACAACTTTAATTTTATCTTAAATTCAAACAACTGGGCACTATACTAATACGTGTCGATGTCGGTCATAATGGAACATGATTGATTGCAGGCATTCACAGCAGTGTCGCATAGCATAGAGCAAAAATTACAGTAGGTAAGAGTATAAAATACACGAATATATCTATTACAATGTGGTCTTCCGCAAAGTCATGCCAGCGTGTTGATTGTATGTCTCTTAGGTATGTCTCTTGCTGCAGTCAGAATCACAGAGTACTTTTTTATAGACTGGTCAGAATCCTGAAGTGTCAAATATGACAGATTTGCTAGAATATGGACTAAAGGTAAATCAGTTATATGGCATTTGCAACAGAATAATGATTGCAACAACACTTACCCAATCAAATCTTTAAATCAATTAACGATTGCAGTAAGTAACATCACCTCTTGATTGCAGTAAATAAGCAGGCCTTTGCCTTGATTGTAGATGATTTATACAGCGTCAAAGGCTACTTTTCAAATCGTACGTCTATTTATAAGAAGCTGTAGCGTCTGGGACTGGATTTTAGAAAGAGTAGGCTTAGCACCAAGAGGTTTTCCTCCATCGTTTGACAGAATTACAGTAACTAGAAATTCGAACCTGTCGCCTGACGAAATAGTTATCTCTTGTTATTCAGTGACCTATCTAAAGGTCTCAACTGTAATTTTATCTAATAAAATAAAATATGAAGTCTATTTACGTTCCTTCTCCAAAAAACAAGCAAATCAAATCCCGCCCTTGGATAAGATTCAATAAAATAGATCGCTGCTTGTTTTCCTTTCGGCGTAATTTGTTTGGGCGTAATAAATGCTCGCAAGAAATGAATATTATTTTTGTTAAAATTAGCGTGAACCGTTATTTTAGGTGAGGGAAAAATGATTGATGATACCAAATACAATTTTTGTTATGGATTTTTTCATTTTAGGGTCGTAGGATGCTTCGATACATACAGGTTAACAAGGTAAGTATAATTTATGCATCAAAGTGGCTGAATTCGTTAACAAGTATGGTAACATCCATTCTTAGCTATATGATATTGTGTAAAAATTTACACAAGTATTCCTCGACCCGCCGTTATCCCCCTTTATATAGGGTTGGTACAACTTGTTCTTTTCTTTAACTCCCTTCTGTCAGCTGTAATATTCGCACTCACTCCTATATTATCCATGACATCTTTGACACAGTTCATCCATCTAGCCCTCAAATATTTATTACTCATTATAATTCTTTCATACTGGCAGCACAGTAATTTGCTGGGAGAACACTGAACTGAACAAAGAACACTGCCGTTAAATGCGAGGCACTATAGCGACAGTTTAGCTTTCCATCTACTTAATACTTACCTACATGGGATGGTTTATTGCTGCGAACGAGAATGTCGCAATCACACATATAATTGCCACCTACGCTAAACTTTGCACAACACGTTCATGTTTTGAAAAGACTACAGAGTATATAATTTGTGAATGCAAGTCACAAATTTATATTTTTTCACAGAACATATTTACGTTACGTTCGGGAAAAAAAAAATTCTAAAAAAGATCAACGAGATACTGAGAAGACAGAAAAAGATGATTGTGTTAATTTTTATTAAATAAAGAAGTAAAATCTCAAACACATTCTGACGATCTAGTTAGGGTCGCAACCAACCCGGGCGCGTACAAAGGTCGTAGCTTACTACCACGACCCCGTTCCAACACCGCTCCCTCAGAACACCGCCTTAAACGAAGATGACTACTGTTAAGTGGTACGATGGCGGTAAGCTGTCTGCTACATTGTGATCTTGTGTCTGATACAGAAGACGCCCAAGCTTATATTTCAATAAACATTACTTTGCCGCGTGGGAGCGGTATTGTATAAGTCGGCTACGACCTTTAGCTAGTGAATAGAAGAATTAGTTCACTTTATTTCCACTGTGGTTCAGGTTCGTAGCTGAATAAGTTTTCATTTTCCAAGTTGATTGCACCACTCATAATCTAGTTGACGACTGATGTGGCGCGGCGGGCGAATGTCCGCCTGCGACGTAGGAGGTTGCGGGTTTGATTCCTGCCTAGGGATAAATGTTTGTACAATCTGCAGCATTTATTCCGGGTGTTTTGGGTATTTTCTATGCATAATCATGGGTGGCAGTGACATGTAATAACACTCTTTGTTTGGTAAGTGTGATTATAGGGTTTTCAGTACTTAAATTGGGCTTGACATGATGTTTTTTTATTATTTTTAATATAAATAAATAAATTTATCAACTCGAGGCGTACAGGTGTTAGGCCTCATGTTTGGTAATTTCAACTTTTTAAGCCAGCTCAAAGCGCAGCAAGCTACTTAGCGGCAGAAATAAGTACGATGATGATGATGACATTGATAATCAATTTAATCAAACCAGTTTAATTATTCATCAGAGATATGCGAACTACGAGCAGTCTCTAACTCAACGACCGAGTTTACAAAGTTATGTCCCACCCTGCCCCGCCCACACCGGGCACAAAGACCCTGATCATAAACAAAATTACTTCTGCTTCTTAATATTCAGCCCAGGATGTGAATCTTGTAAAATTAATTCAATAAATCACGCCCGTACTCAAACACCGGTCACCGGAAAACTTTTACCAAATCTATTAGCTGTCGAAACACGCACAAGGGGCTTGTTAACAAATTACTTCATTAGCAAACATCCTGAAATGTGATTAATACGCGCCTCGAAAGCACAAACGTATTTGCTTATTAAATTGAAGCTCAAGAAATGACAGCAATTAAAACTTACCGAGGTGAGGTCGTTTGTTAGAGGTAATGCCGTTATGCTTTCATTTTGTGTTTTGAAAAAATTTCCACTGTATTTATTTTAGAATTTCCGGAGTGTCGGTGTTGGTAGATTCTTTCTACTCTAGCTCCGACCGGCAACCGATGTGAATTCAAAATTGTTTTCATTTTTAGATTCAGTTCGTACACAAGATAAATAGTGCCCTTTATTCCATCTTCACATTTTTCACGTGCCAAATCTTTCTAAATTGCTTCTTGTGGAAGCGACAAGAATATTATTCACTCCCTTCTTTACAAATAAACGGCATATTTAAGATGCTTTCAGTGAGTAATGATCGTTTTCGCTGAAATCAACATTTACACGATGTTATGACACATAAATAGCTTTTATAGTGTCTTTATTCGAAGATGAGTGTGTTTTAAATAATAAACCGTGGTCATATGTTTTTAAAAAGAATGGCCAAAGATGAAGGCGATAAATTCTCACACAAAGCGTACATAACTGTGTATATATGATGTATCAGGACATGCAATTGCGTCGAATCTCATCTCACCTATTATTAGTTTATACGAGTTAGTAAACATTTTAAGTGACGGATTTTTTACCCTTTAACGAACCCGTCGAACGTTGCTGAACATAATCGGTTGATTAGAAATTACTGAGCAAAATACGCTATAGATCATCAGATTTACCAGCATGATCGGCAGAAGGTCCAAGATGTCGTAGAGCGTAAACGTGTAAAGCTCCATAAGCAAGTTGAAGTCCTGTTGATAGCAAGTGTGCAAGAAAGGCAGCTCCGCATACGATCCATCTGAAAACCACCACTTCGTAAGATCACCCTGATTATATGCTGTGTGTTTTATGGCCAATAAATGATTATCTATGTCTATCACCATAAATACTGATACATATAGATACAGCGCCATCTATATCTAAACTAAGCAAAGCTAATGGAAACCAGATAATTTATAGAATATACCTTTTTTTGTAAATTCTTACTTAGGATACATTATAATACCGAGACAGAGAACAAACATCTATGTGTATCACACAAATGTTTATTCTCGGTAGGGATCGAACCCACAAGCTACAGCGCAGAAGGTAGAGCTACAACGAATTGAGCTGGGAAGTCTGTGAATTTTAGAATACAGTAGCTTTTAAAATGCAATACTTTCTACAGATTAAAACGCAAAAATATAGCTGTGTCAGAGGAGAAAGCATTATATGGGTAGGTATTTATTTGTTTGAAAGGCAAATTATATTCAAATGCTCTATACGTTTGCAACACTAAAGAGGTTTATAATGAACAAGCTAAAGAGACTCGGGGGATAAAGTGGATGACCTCACACCGGGCGAAAATTGCGGCTTATGTAAATTAGAAGATAAATTCAGTTAGGTAGACTAGATACTACAGTCCCTGAGGGAATAGAGATAAGGGTTGAAAAATATAGATAACTTAGTGAACCAAAGCAAAAGACTTTCCTGTACAATCGTAATAAGGCTTCTACGAGTACAACGACAATTTTAAGCAAAATATGCTGTGTTATTTGTTTATTCTTTTGTTTCTGGGCAATTAACGACGAGAATAGAAACCAATACTACGATATTGAGGCACATCTTACGAGTTAATATTGTTCTATCGATAGCATAAAGTATAGTATTATTCTGGAATAGTTTAAGATAACGCACATTACACAGTATTTACAGCAGCCAATGTATGTTGTTTATGTGCAAACCCATAATATTAAAGCTACGGCACGCAGTAAAATTTGTGATATAAAAAATCGTTTATCGTTCGATGAGATCTGATTTATAAATTCCCTTAGCGACGCGACGTTGAAAATTCGTTTTCTGAATTCTGTATTTATCTTGTGGGAATAAAGTTAGCGGTGCGACTGATGGAGATATAATACATCTTTATTCTGCATCACATCACGTTTGAACCGCCGCCGTCGTCGCCAGGGAAATTCGAGTTTCCCATGGTCGCGTCGGGTTGCTTTTCATGACATATAATATATGTGTCCAGAGGCAGGTGATATGCTCGTTGTAGTAACTGCTCCAACGAGGTGTAAATTCGACACTGTATGATATGAGTATGAAACACTCACGTGTGAGTCTATTTAATCTGATCCAATTTATTGCCTCGGTGGTTTCAAAATATTACATGGAAACGGAAACGGGTAGGGTTATCAATTACCAGGAATAGAATACAGAAAATATAATAAAATATTTTTGTGGTAAAATAAGCGTCGAGTAAAATACCAGTTGGTGTTTTTACAAAATGTATTATAGTTTTACGAAATAGCTAGTCGGAAGGACTATTTTATGTTGTGTAGTACCTTTGATCAACGTTGATCAAGGGTCTCACAGAAATATCGTCAAAGAATTGTACTTACAAAAATAATCGTAAACCTATATGTAACAAAATAAATTGAATTCATTTCAATATTCAAAATTTAGTTTACATGACAGGGTAGAAAAAACGATGTCAATAGTCGTGCAACATTGTGTTTTAACTCTACTTATAATTATTGTATGAATTCCTAAGGAGAGGAAATCCTTCCGTCGTCCTCAGTGTTTTCGGATCCTTACAATAATACACGATTTTTAAAGTCAAGATTGAAATAGTGGATTACACCTAGCCGAGCTCTACCTTAGGCTGCTTCTTCAGTGGCCAAAAGGTATGATTACAGCTCACCGTTTAGCTATGAATAATAATAAACAAAACACTATCTTACAGATCACATCCACTGAGGACTAGCTGGCAATGCACTGTGTTCATCACTGTGATTCAGATGTAAATTGATACTTACCCCCAGCCACCTTCAGGATAGAAGTGGTGCTTGATGGCCCGTGTGTCAAGTTCTCGGCGGCGAAGTGCAGGCACGGTACGATGTAACGACCGCAACTCTCGCTCTCGAAGGGCCCCACCTGATGACTCTTCTTCACCATCTGGCCAGCCATCTATGGACAGATACTTTCCTAAAAAAACAAACACTAAAATCACATAGACAAATAGGTCTTGATTCAACATTTGAAAATCAAAACCCATCAATGTGGTGCCAAAACTTACGAGCGTACATGGGACCACAAAATACTTTTTTAGTCTGTTTGAATTGAACCTGAATTTTGTTGCTCAGCCTGCCACTAGTCTGCTGCAAGATGGTTGTTATCAACGTAAACAAAAGTGTGTCTTTAAAGTATGTAAAGTATGCCTGAGAATTCAGTTACAGTTACCTCATGAATTGCACAGGATTAGTGCGAAATGATAAATGTGAGGACTAAATTCATCAAAGCTTGGTTTCATCGTTGTAATAGAACATATTCGTGTATTTTTGTGAATTTTCCTTTTTTAAGCTGAATAAGTTGGCTATTATTATTTTGCTTGACTGTAAACTCATTTGCATGCAATCAACATTGTTTTTATAACTCCATTCCCGATTTAATGTTGCATAAAATTAGTGATCTTCCCAAAAAACGAGCGACTTATTCAAGCGTACGAAACTCAAGGGATTTAGTATTATTGCGTATCTCAAGTCGTGACTTTATGCAGCATAATTTTTCAGCAAAACAAAACAATGGCAAAGATTTTTTAAATGTGAGGGTTGAGGAGATCTAGGGCGAACAGTTAAGTGCTCCATATCCGGAGAGAATAAAAGGGGAAGAGAAATGAACTGTACATTTATAAAGACACTCACATTTATTTGTCAATGTCTTCACGTGAATATGTATGTAGCGTGGATTGTGACGATCTCATTGTGGGTTAATGGAATACTAAATGCAAGGTATTCAAATTACTCGCGTCTCTGGCAAATTGTCAATTGAAATAAAAGAGATGAATTTATTATAAACATGTACACCCATATAGATAAGTAGGTACGTACCCGTGTCAGCTGCATTGCTATGTAGTGTTTTTGTTATAATGCAAAACATGTTCATCCATTACAAATATTCAATGTTTTGTCATCGAACAAAACGATACGCAAACACTGGAAAAAATATCATAGAAAAATAATAAATTTCACATATTTCTGAACACTGAATTTCAGCACTAGACTATTAATTTATAAACACACAAGCGATAATAGCACCGGATCTCACAATACAAGTATGTGAACTATTTAGATAAGATACAACATCCGACAGAAGGGCGCAGAGATTCCGACCGGAAGGAAGCAAGCACGAAGGTTAGAAGTTGGTAGTCGTTAATGTGGTAAACAAGTGTTTCGGAAGGAAAGACAACACTAACAAAATAAATGTTGAATGACGCAGTTTTGTTTGTAATTAGCACTAACGAAACGTTGACAAATACAAACGAGATTGTAGCGTTGCAAATAGTAGAAGCAGCAAGGTAAGCTTACCGCAAGGTGCTCCAACATTGTATATTATACAATTAAGATGCGATATTTACAATGGCATTTACAACCGTGGGTAAAATAAGAACTTCTATAAGATGTTTTTTTATAATATAAGAAAATTTGATTAAGGGGTTCCCTATGGAACCATTCCATTTAATTTGTAGATAACTACCGTACGCCGCTAATAAGCGTACGGCGTAATGTTTGTACATGATAGATAGAACACCTTGAGGTGTCTAAAAAAAGTCGAAGCCCGATCAAATAATTATTATTATTGGTTCAGGCTCATTTTAGACCAGTATTCCATTATGTTACAGGTTGGAAGCTCATCGCTGTAGTAGAACACCAATAGGTTTCAAGAAATACAAAAAATTACAGATATATAAACCTTATCACTTATATGCTTCAGGTTACTGAGTAGTGTGTCGTAGGGCAAGTTCCGAATGTGCGTGACCTGCAAGGTAATGTTTTGTCATAGACTATGGTACCCACTTAACATCAGGTGGTCTTCATACTAAATTATTGGTAGTGCAGTTGACGGTGAATGCTACTACTTGCTGTGGTGACACCATGAATAAATAGAAATAGAAATATTTTTTTAAATCAGGCGTCGGTTACATTACAGTTAATAAATATTTGTGGACATTTTTACTCAACATCATCCAGCCCCAAACAAAGCTTAGCTTGTATTATGGGAACCAGATGGCTGATAGAATACTTGTATAAAGTTAGGCATAGTCGGGTCACAATTAAGTTTCATAGTAGGTACAATTTGCCTACCTCTATAAGAGCTTTAAAACGATAAAGGTTAAGTTGAGATCACTAGCTCCCACCCTAGGTAAAACCTGTGTTGTGGAAAATAGTCTGTTTCGTCTGGGTCAGTGGGCATTTTAAAAATGGCTACAATTAAATTAAAATTAAGCAGAACTAATTGATAGGTACCTCCCTTCGTACCTTAAAGTTACAGGATGTGTTGGTGTTTTTGTGTGGTGTGAGTGTTTCATACGGTGGTGTGGAGATACTCTTGCTTCCACCAGTCTTAAGAGTCTGGTTATCACAAGAGTCTCTGGAGGGAGTAGGTACACGGAAGCTTTTAAAATATATAAATATTTGTAGAATTGGTTAGGTATCTTACCGTAGTGCGGTAGGCAAGTGTAGCTGGTGGAGTAGGGTTGTCGGCAGCGACAGCGCGGCGGCGGGGCGCGGGGCGGCGGCGGCGGCGATGCCGACGGCGACGGTGACCACCAGCCCGGCTCCATCAGCCGGCCATGGCTGCACCCGCAACCGCACCCGCCGCACCCGCACCCGCACCCGCGCCCGCGCTACCTGTCCAAACAAAACACACACTATAATAAGAACTACTAACCCGCCGCGGTGTAACCTCGGATAGTTACATCGTGTTTGCATATTTAGATCTAATTTGAAACATCCTGTCGATGCAAAAGACAAAACACGATTACTATTCCAACGCTACGCACAGCATATTAGTACCAAGGTAAGGCGTTAAAACTAATAGTAGGTATAGCTACAGACATTACTGAGCTGATCACTGTTACTAGTGTATTCTACGGAATTAGTTTTGCGAGTTTTTATCCCTGTTTACCTGCCATTTATTTTATTTATCTTCTTCATTTTTTAGTCTGTTGATGTTGGTTCTGTCATGCGGTGGATGACACGCGATAATTATTCCTCATTAGTCCTTCAGTTCAGCTTATACTAAACAACAAATGGCAGAGTTTTATCAAAAAAACTCTATTCAAATAATTTTCTACCCTTACTTTTTAGGGAGTTGCTGTAAATAACAGAATAAACTTGTTTCGTGAAAATAGGAAAACCGAAAATGGAATTAAACAAAAACAAGCAAATTATAACAAATGGCTGTTCTTAAACTGCCCTCACAAACATTAAATTCCAGTCTTTACGAGCCCTACGGAACCAGAAATTTTAAACTTCTATTCAGAACAGAAAAAAAGCACCCAAGTGAACCGAGGTCTTCGAACTGTGTAGGGTTCAGTAGACACAATCGACGGTGAAATATTAGAATTTTATCGATGTTCCACACAGCGGGACGGTACCCTAAAACCACTGCGGGAAAGGAACATAGACGGTAGCTTCTAAGAAGATTGATCTTCAGGGAATGTTAACTCAAACATGACTATTTTGCTCCGCATAATCAAGGACCAGTATTACCATTCTCAGTGTAATAACACGCTTGCTTTTGTCCCAATAATAAAGCTGTACCTACCTACGTAAATTTACTCACGGTTATAATAATTTTGGTTATTGTGAGAGAAGAGAAAATGTATGATATAGCTCTCAAATAGCTTATTTAAAGCAATCGGAAACGTAGTCCAATCAGAAGATATTGCTAATCAGCGAATGCCCGCATAGAAGATTATTGTCTGCGGTCGAAGGCTTATCTCGCTTCGAAACTGGCATTTAATTTATGAAATATTTAATTAAAGATTTCACAGTACACCTTTGAACTAGTTAGAAATTATTTTGAAAAAGGTGTGATTTTAAATATTTGACGCATTGTGGAATCAATGCATTTATCAGACGAGCGAGACAACGTTAGTTCTACTTTTTCTCAAAAGGAAAAACGAGACAAAATGTGCGTTGAGCGTACGTATGTGATAATTAAGACGTCAAGACCAAAACAAAAGATTTCATAAAGAGAGTGATTATGAAACCTTAGTTTTCTGGTTTTCTGAAGGAAATTTAACAAGAGACCTAACATGTGGTTTTATAGGGTTTCTTTTACAATATTTTCTTTTCTCTTTTTATCTGAACAGTAAGTTGTGCTTATCATTTTTTAAAAGATGTTGAATGGTAGGTATAATATAGTATATAACACTGTACACTGTACATAGGGAACACTGTACGCTTCTTATAATAAACTTCCAGAAAATGTCACTAAACTTCCCATTCGGAAATTCAAAGTCTACATCTTATAAAGAAAGCATAGATAGCTACATGTTCCAATCGCTCTACCCATCGACAGCTAGGATATAGTTTTGCAATGTCTGTACTATTCTCTTATTTGAATTCATTAGATTGTAAGCATTTCTATTAGTTGAAGCGTAGCGTGTGCTGTCTTTTGAATTTCTGTTGCATATTAAGTTCTTGGTATGATTGCCTTAGCAGGTTTTCTGTCTTGCATTCAGTTAGATTGGCACCACACTGGAGCTTCATTATTTACATTACTATTATTTTGTAGCAGGATCATACAAAAAAACGGTAGGAACCAAGCCGTAAGTTTCTTGCCAGTTCTTCTAGGCTTGGTCGCGAGGAACTGGCGCTTAGATTCATCTAGATTTAAGACGTTTCAAGATGATCCCTGCGGATTTTCCACTTTTTCCACATTTTTGTATTCAATGTAATGTCAAATATCATCGCCATAAATAAAATTAAATATTTCTTTATTTCTTTATACCTACATGTAGTAAGGGTTACGTCTATTCATATGTTTATATAATAGCGACTCAACTTTATTGATATTAAGGGATTCACGATTTGGGATGGTAATGATTTCGGTCCCTAAAGGGATTAATCGTATCGGGATACTGCATTTTGTATGGGATTACGTGACTTTGATACGATTACAAAGTAAATCATTACCTTCTACATATTATTTCCGAATGTATTTCGATTAGAAGAATATCGTTTAATCGGGGCATGGTAGTGCCCCCGCCAAGCCGAGCAAATAAAAGCGGCACAGCAGTACCTACCATCATTTTCTCGAAGCAGTTCAGGCTATTTTCGAAACCCCAAGTCAATCTCTTTATTTGAAACATAAAAGATTTTTAATATCACTAGATCATAGTGGGAACAGCCTCGCTTTCTGGTCCTTAGCCGTGGATTCGAATCCGATTGTGCACCGGTAGTTTTTTCTATACAAAAAAAGCATACGCAATGTCAGTCTTCTTAAACGCTGAAGGAAACATCGTGAGAAACCCAGTTAGTATTCTAGCGGCGATGGACTTGAATTCTGTATGTAATACCAAATATGCACTGCAAAATGAGGGTATGTGCCAAATGTAATATTAGGACGTACTTCTGACTACCTCATTAAAAATCCACAAATAATTTTAAGCCAGTAGAACTTGTAGTTATTTATTTACTTAATTTTATTCATATTCTTTTGATAGGCATACTCGAAATAAGTATCATTATAGTTGCTATTTATCATGAACAACAACCAAAATCCCAACCAGTTTTGTTGATAAAAAGTTCTGTATTAATTAAACTTTTTAGTAGAAAATCTGGTTCTTGTAAACAATTAAAAGTAGATAACATTTAGCTCCGTATAAATGGATTATTAAGATACGGTCTGTAGAAAGTGGAAAGCGTTCGAATTAAAACTTATAGACTAAAAGCTTATACGTGTTTTCACGCGGCTGGATAAAGCGCATTAAGAGAACTCGTATCTCTAGCAATGAAGATTTAGCTATTCTTTTATTAATTAGAGTTGGATTTGCCGTTCACTATCTTCCTATCCTATCCGACTTATGATATAAATGAGACTTGCATGTTTAGTTTTAAAATATGACTTAATCACCGTGAAAGCAGATAGCCCGCCTGATGTTAAGTAGTATCTATCACCTATCGCAAAGCATGGCATCGCAATTCACGCATGTCATAGACGTGCCCTTCAATACACTGCCATGCATGTACCACTTTACATCAGGTGGGCCATCTGGTTGTTTTGTCAACTAGTAGTATAAATTTACACTATATTTTAAACGTGGCAATATACTAATGCTAGTGTTAAAATATATAAATTCTAAGACTAGTAATAGTCATAGAATCTACCTCATACTACATGCTACATTGGAATGTATGTTGTAGCTACTAAAACAGTAACTCAAAATAGATTTTATTTCACTCGGTGAGTTTTTATCAAAGTATTATATCAGAGATCATAAAATATGCATCATTTGATTACCTACTGGCAAACTGAATCAATGAAATCCATTCGGTTTGTGAATTTCCGACGATAAATCTTATTAGGTTAAATGTTATGAAAACGATTTTCTTTGAACCTCCTGAATTATAGCTTGTAGCTGAACGAAGTTGTCCAGGAGTTTGGTTGCTTATAACTTTGGAATATTTATTTACCTCATCGAACGTTTCGTGTTTCATGTACGTATATGCTCACAGCGATAAGACCGCCCATTGTACCTCGCTGTAGCTTCTATAAAAACTATAACTGTTTATGTCCTTGTGGTGTACAATAAAGAGTTTTCTATCTTCTATCTATCTATCTATGCTGAAAAAATCTTCAACAAATTTGTCCTAGTAGGACCACGAGGAAGCCTAATTCCTGATAAATTGTCATGTTAAGGCACAAGTACAATCGCACCTGATTGTAGACTAGGTTATTTTTGAAATTTATCCTGCTTCACACTCCGTTTTCTATCATCCGTTATTTTAGTAATCTATAATATTTTTATACCTAAACTAGCTGCCGCTCGCAGCTTCGCCCGCGTGGCAGTTTTTTTTTCCCGTTTCCGTTATTTTTTCGGGATAAAAAGTAGCCTATATGTTAATCCAAGTTATAATCTATGTTTATGCCAAATTTCATCCAAATCGGTCTACTGGTTAGAGCGTGAAATTGTAACAAACATCCATCCATCCATGCATTCTTACAAACTTTCGCGTTTATAATATTATAGTAGGATAAAGAAAAAAAAAGTGACGAGTAGCATACCTAACACAGACGCACCGCTCCAGGCCTTCGCTCACGCTGTAGACACTGCCGCGCCTCATCCGGCACTCAGTCGCGTGACGTCGCACGCCTCATCGCCGCATTTCCCTCAAACACACACCTCACTTATGCACATCTTTCAAAATAGTCTATCCGAAGACTCTTTGAAGAAATAAAGTCAGTAGTGTCATCGTCCGGTTTTATCAATTCACTTATAGATTATGTTGGCTCAGCATTATTGTACCTGAAAAGATAAGATAATTACTTGAGACGAGGTTTAAAAATATTCCAGTACCTACAACATCAGCTTCATGTTTTATTCATTTATTGCTGCACTGCCATTAAAACTGCTACAAAATTACCGATAAGTTTTCAACTGCAAAATTTCTAGTAAAAAGAATCGCATCAACTACCCTAGATAATTGAAATCCGCCTTCACAATTAGCTCGCTTTGTGATCTTTATTTTTCCCCAGACCAATTTTGTCTTTGTTCTGATTGCATGAAAGAAATGAATAAGTTTCTTAATGAGGCGGTTTTTTAGTTAACAGAAAATGCTAAAACTAAGATTAACCACGACCGGCGAATAGCGTTCTATCTTGCCCCTAAAAAGAGCAAAATTCCACATGGTTGGCGAAATACTGTGATAAATGGGCTGGTTTGGTTTGCCTTTTGAGATTAAAATGAAAAACGTAGAAACTGCTGCTCATTTAACTTTTATGAAGCGTAAAAAGGTGTTATTTACCTTCCAAATATAACTTTTCCTTAAAAGCGTTAGCAAAAAGTTAGATTTCACATCATCATCATCATCGGCCTGATGAATTCACTGCTGGACAGTGGACATAGGCCTGCCTCACAGCTAAAACATTGTATTTTAATTTATTTATGAATATTGTATTAACGCTGTCTTATTAGTTCTGATAACCGTAGAATATATTGACTATTGTTGTTCTATGTACACAAACCCTCCTAATCTACTCAGCCATGTGCAATCGGGTAATTATGCAAAAAATCGGAACGTAAAACTTCTCGATTTATCTACAGTGGGAGATACCGCAATGGTAAAGAACTAGGTATTGAAGAAGTATTTTTACACTCGGTTCGTGCCCGCGGGTGCCATTGTAGATGCGGCCTTAATCGTTTTATTGTAGCTAAATGTTAATTGTTTATGATGCACTCATTGGCGACATGCCACGAATGCATGTCGCTGTCGTTTGATGTCCGTTTACTAAATAAATTGTGTGCACTTGAGATGCATTTTAGAACAACACTGGTGTCTGTCTATCAACGCATATTCTTATCTTCAGTGTCAAATTAGTCAATGCTTTGAGAGTTGAGCCTTAAGAGTGTTCTCAGGCAATTTATATTATTTCACTGAGAACAAAAAACAGTTGAACTTATGTAATATTATAAGGGTCTGTATGAGTAAATTTGCAACACACTACGTTATCCATGGATAACTAAATAAATGACAAAAAATTAAGATTGTAGTTGTTATGAAAGAATATGTAAAAAGTATAATGATAGTTAATTGATTCAGGCGTGACTTTGCGGAATTGTAATATTATAAAATAGACGATTTATTTTGTAGTGGAATAGTACTACATATTAAATAGTCTATTTTATAATAATAAGTATAATGATTTCAACAGTCAGTTTAGATATTTGAAGTACCTATTTTATTCTTATACCTGGGCGAAGTATTTTTCTCATAATCCATATAAATGTGGAGCAGCTGGGCCATGAACTCGAGAACGATTATGTCAATGTATTGAATTACAATTTGTTACCGGTCGAATGCAACAACGGGACATAATAATCCAATTCCCAGTGGGAGATATCGGCCATGTAAAGTTATGGGGTACGTGATTGTGTGGTGAGGATAATTTCTTTAATATTTGTATATTAAGTCCCGTAATATGATACCTTCGTGGATATTACGAGTGTAACAAGCGATTTGTACGTTTCCCTAATTTGAACCAAAGTATGTACGAGTATCTTAAATGCGTAATTACGCGTATATGAGCAGATAAGTATTTATGTCTACAGCGGACTTACAAAAGTTTCTTTAAATATTCAGCGCTAAAAGATGTTTCACCAAACGCCGTTGAATACTTATAAACAAGCATTCACTTGTAGGAAACATTTTTGTAGAAAAATATAGTACTTTTTTTTTTCTTGGCAGAGTTACCTACTAGGTAGCTGATTGGCTCATAAACGATTGACTTCCGATAAATATAACACGATGATTATTAATGTTTATGTTTACCTTGTTAACCTCAAGTGCTATGATTTGTGGTTGCTACTGAAACAAGTTCCGCAGTATTCAGATCGATTAGCCGCCAGGGACGGAAGTCCAAAGTGAACTGTCTCTCAAAATTATACGTGAGATTACGTAATCTCGGTACCATCTGTCTCTAAACTTGCTTTTTTACTCTCCACACAACATCCCGCTAGGATTCTGATAAAAAGTCTTTTTGTTTTAACGTGACAGTTTTCTCTCCAAAAAAGTTACATATGAGAACGAGATCGAGGTTATGTACAGCCATACATAAATACATCGTACATTACTCTTCCTTATCTTCGCTTTATAACATAGCGCTAAATAACGTTTTCATATAAAAGCTCGCTGATCCATCTTATAGATTGCGTACGCAGGTGCTCAGTTTTCTATATTTATTTATTGTCAACATAATATACAACTAAGGCCAGCTATGCAAGACCATATCACCCCTGTACACCCTATAGTGCAGCGAATTATGTTTAAAATAGTAGAAATAAGATTTGCAGAATGTATCTAGGAGTAAATCTTTTAATTTGAAATATTTTATTAAATTACTTAAAATATATCTCACATTAAACAACTCCAGAGTGTAGTATTTTTATAAAAATGTTAATTAGTGTTTAATTGGCGAGATACATTATCAAGATACATTTCCCCAAACTCACTAATTAAATTCAGTAATTCCTGGGACACAATAAAAAGGGTGCTCTAAAAGGTATTAAAACTGTGATGGCGTCATTTTTGTCTGACTAGAAGCTTTTAAAAATTTTCAACATTTTTAATTAATACGTACCTACTATTTGATTCAATCAAAAACCTCTAGTAGAAATTTACAATAGTAATCCAAATGTTTATAAAGTGCCGTAAATTTAGCCGTCGTGGTCCCGGCTTAGCTTTTTATCTTTGTACTGACTGACTGACATAGACAAGGTACAGCCTAAGCCACTGGTCGTAGAAACTTGACATTTTTAGGGTATATTCATCTTGGTGCCCTAAACGGTACTTGATACAGCGGAGGTTGAAGTTTGTATGAAAATAACTTCACGCGGACGAAATCACGCGCGTTTCGTTTGAAGTACACAACAGTACATTTGAATAAAACCCTGCTGGCCTAAATTCATAAATGTCAAAAGTAACTTTTTTTTGCTACTATAAGTTTTTGGATCCGTTTTGTAATTTGTATTGTGTTTTCTTATAATCTTGACTCGATCTTTTATAGATGCCTACGTATTATTAACTCGTAAAAAGTAGTTTCCTACATTATTTGACCATGCTACGTAATGAATAAAAGTACAAGTACCTACCTCCATGGCTGTCTAATATAGCAGCATGACTCGTATTATTATTTACGAGGTATTAAAATGTGGATGTTGAGCAATGAGGATGTTGGGCATCATAAAATATGGGTTTGGACTTCGAGGTCACATTGTAAAGTGATACAATGTTATTTACTCCAGTTAATAATGACCGGGTTATAATTACTGATTACTTTATCATTAAGTGGTTATCGCCATCGGCTTGATTTGCATAATGTTCATAATAATAATAATAATAATAATGTTGGACAATCCACACAGCATCACCTAGCCCCAAGCTAAGCAGAGCTTGTGTTATGGGTACTAGATGACTGATATACTTAATACAACACATTACATGGATAGATATTTTTATTATACATAGAAAACACCCAGAACACCCGGAATAAATATTTGCAGATCGTGCAAACATTTACCCCAAGGCGGGAATCGAACCCGCAACCTCTTGCGTCGCAGGCGGACATTCGCCCACCGCGCCACATCGGTCGTCAAAAAAGTTACAATTCGAACCGAAACAATGTGATTGCTTTTATATAGTCCACAATAGGTGGTATACAATAGCGGGTGTGGTTGATCTTAGACTAGCTCCTACATGCTGTCAGAATGTCTACTGTACTGTCATATATGCACTCCACACTATCGTTGTAGCGCTGATACGCTTTGCATATCAATGTGTAGAAGACCTTTTGTGTATAACAAGAGGATCATAATTATATACTTGTATTAGCTATAATTTTCTTTGTAAATAAATGTTGTTATTTATTACTAGACCGTTGCTAAAAGCTTTATAAAGCTTTATATGAGAGTAGCGTATCCGTTTCCGTCGTATTTCAACCAGTTTTTATACTTTTAAGCCTTAAGCTTCCGGTCAAGTGGCGCCACCTGGCGGCCGCGCGCAGTTTTGCTTCGTAAAATGTACCGCGCCATCTTGAAACCATTGGCGTTTTGTTTTCCGTCGAAGCAACATGTGTCCAGCAGCTATCTCTGCGACGACAGTTGTTTAAAATATTTTAAATTTGTTTCCTCATAGTATTAATCTATTTAAAGTGATATTGTGCTCTTTACACTGTGCAAAGGAAAAAATCGTGAGTACCCTTAATTAAACGTGATCGATTCTTTTAACGATTTTTCGTTGTGATCACGTGTCTTTGATTTAAAATTAACCAGTTTACTCCTACAGACTAAGCATCTGTAAGTTTTAATTTTTCAGTAAGGATAGCCCTTGCGAACTATCAAACGTATTTATTTTGCAACAAATTGACCACGAGATATGGCTCGTACTACAATTTGTACCAGCCATTAGCTCTGGGTTGAAATATTTCCAGCAGAGCCTATTAATATAGCCAAAAGTGGAACTGCCACTGCTTTTGCCGTAAGATAACCTCACAGCGTGGTTCGAACCCTCGAAACATTTTTACTGTCTGCTAATACGAATAGAAATCTCATACTGAGACTACAATCAGTTTGAATGGTAGTTGGGAAGTATAACTTCCTAGACAGACATTGTATTTACATGTTAAAATTAAAGTTAGGACAACTCAGTGCTTAGCTTAGAAATAAGATATTCTCTATATTCTAACGATGTACTAACTCCAGGTATAATAGACCTGGAAACAAACAAAAAGGGGAAAAACATCTTACGTCACTTGACACTCTCTTATGCTTGTATAAAATGATTTTTATATTATTTATCTTTTAACAAAAACACTGCGGTAACTTTGTCACTTTGCCCTTTATCATTTCCATACATTTTACGAGATCTTTTTTAATAAGTTTGCAGTCACACAGCTAAAAGTAACAAATACATAAGATATTATTACAAGCATAAGTGAATGCGTCACTGAGTAAAATACCCGTACAATTCCTACCTTCCTCCTAGCTTACCTACTTAGGTATTTGAGTGCGAGCAAACCGGGGAAGGGTGCAAATCTATTCTGAGCCAAGACTGGTTCTCGAAGGTGAAATCCAATCAAAGTTAATACCGACCACCCCTCGCGGGGGTAAGGCGTTTATACAACTGTGTTCCATCGCTCGGAACTCAATGAACTTGTAATTATTGTGGCCATCTAAGGTACACAAAGACCTGTATTGTGCACATCTCTTTTTTTGGCCATCAATATCTGGTGGATTCTTACTAGACAAATCCAAACCAATAATGACCGCCCCTCGCGGGGTTAAGGCGTTTGTACAACTGTGCTCCATCGTGTGGAACTCAATGAACTTTTAATTAATCTTGCGTTCTAATGTACGCAAGGACCTGAATCAAGCTCAACTCATTTTGGCCATTAGCATCTGGTGGTGTCTCGCAAGAGAAAGCCAACCAATAACAGCCGCCCTTCGCAGGGGTCAGGCGTTTGTACAACTGAGTTCCATTGTGTGGAACTCAATGAACTTGTAATTAATCTGGCGTTTTAATGTATGCAAAGACCTGAATCAAGCACATTCCATTTTGGCCATCAGCATTTGGTGGTGTCTCGCAAGAGAAAGCCAACCAATAACAGCCGCCCTTCGCGAGGATAAGGCGTTTGTACGACTGTGTTCAATCGCATGGAACTCTTTAAACTTTTAGTGGCTCTGGCCTCCTAATGCACGTACATACGTGTATCAAGTACACCCTCAGGGGTTGATGTTATCATAACCACTTTCAATACAAGGGTCAACTCTCTGATGCTCAGTAAGTGAAAACTGTAAGTACTCTGGTATAGTTTCGTTTTATAATAAGAGGCTCGTCGTCGGTTGCGTGTGCCTTAAACATGTTAAAAGCGTCCCAAGTACGCTGTAAGGCCCTAAGAGGTGTTAGAAACCAACGTGTAACATCTAGGAATAGTTGATACTCATAAGAAAGCCAGTTAACACACTTCCACACTCTCAATGGGAAGAAAGCCTTGTTCATGCATAGGGTATGCATTACACACTGTAAAAAAAAAATGGGTTACACATTTTAAAAGCATAGTACCTACAGTACAATGCTTCCGCTTTCGTAATTTCTATTTCTAGTGGTGCAGTCCGATAGGTCAGCCTATCATCATCATCATCATCATCAGCCTTTATTAGTCCACTGCTGGATGTAGACCTCTCCCAAGCTGAGCTCGGTTTCGGTTCTTCTCATTCATTGTTAGTCAGCCGTCCTTAATATAATTCCAAGGCGCTACACGATTGGTTGTGTTTGCCAAGCTTTTTTATTTGATAAGTATGTATAATAAAGATTCTGGATTTTGTACAAAACCTGGCGTATTATACAAAGTGAATCTTTTACGAGCTTACTTCAAGTAAAGTCTTACAGCTACTTTTACACCTTATACAAAAAATTGGTTGAAACTTGGTTTTGGTTACTTTTAAGATGCCCAAATAATTTTCTGAAGACTTTTCTTACCGAACGAGTTGGATGGCTAAGACAAAAGGTTAGCTATTGATATCGTTAATCGTGTGAATCCCTGCGATCACAAATCAAAGTCAGAAGGCTTTTCTTAGGAGAACTTATAATTAGTGTGCTATAGCTGAATTTTAGCGCCATCAAAATGTTGTCATGTTTATTGAGATAGATAGATACATACTTTATTAACATTGTATAGACTATAATTTTGAGAAACCGAATCTCTTCTAAAACTCAGCAAGTTTTCTATTTTAAGCTATCAGTTTTTTAGATCAATCGCAAAGTCTGATTTTACCAAATTCATAATTTGAAGATATGTATTTTCTGCTGTCAATGTCGCAAAATTATCCTTTTGCATTTTTTGTATATGCGTCTAATAAGGCTTTGGAGCACACTTAAAACATTCCACTTAACATTTTGGATGCAGCCGGGCTCGTCCTTATTTCACACGCCTGTCAGAGCCAATCACACATAGTTACCGAGTCACGGCAACGACGTTAGGTACAGTGCGACAAAAGGATGTCAACAATTCCAAGAAAGGAAACTTTACTAAAACATGAATAATTTCATAGGTAATCATGATTGTCCACAGTGATCTACGTAAGTATCAAATCATGCTGATAATTTTTAGGCCATCGATATCCTGAACGGCATCTATTACCGGTCAATGTGGTTTGCTAAGTGGGGAAATTTCAACCACTGACTTGTCTGACTTAAGACCGCATATTGCAGTCTAGTGCAGTCTACCTTATTTTTAGTAAATGATGAACATTTAATAAATTTTATAAATAGTTTATTTAAGTAAAAATTACGTGAAGATAGTACAACTATCCTTGAACTATCTCATGGTGCGTTCAGTGTTCTGCGAAACTATACTAACTCGCATAACAGCTCACATAACCTTACTACCGTAAATATGCCTTGTAATACTTCCTCGGGGGAAATTACTTGTTGACGTGCGAAACTCAGTCTAAGCTGTGGCATTTTTGTTCTCTCTCTGTTAATTTATCGGTTTACTGTAAGTGTGGGAATATGAGGAGAAATTTGAAATACAGACCACTTGGTGTAATTACTACCGCGCACTGCTTAAATATTTTTAGCTCGTGTATGCCTCTTGTGTTTCAGACTCTTACGTTTAGTTATTCAATTGATCTAAAAAAGTTTCCAGTTTGGGACGCTGACAAACTTACTGCTATTTCAAAGGATTGTATTGTTATTTAGAAAAATAGTAGCACCACGATACTACTTTACATAACTCAGGAGGACACTTATGTGATCAGCCCTTACGATAAGTCCTACTTGCATTTGATCCTATTCCGCATTGGATCTAACAATAGTATTATTTTAAGTATATAGTTTGTTCAAAAGTAATATGTAAAATTATATAACCTGGTTATAAATCATTACCACTATTTACTGATAGTTCTAAACTCAAGATGAATCGTATTCACAGTTGATCCTATTCCTCATAAGATCTACTGATATTATCACTTCACCCGACAGTCGGTTAAAAACTGATTGCAGTAATTATTATAAATAATTCAGTTGAAAACCATCATCAGAATTACTGATAATTCTAATTCCAGTATATTTTTTACAGTAATAAGGTATTACGTAAGGCCGCCTTACGCCCCGTTATAGCAAGCTAGATCAAAGTGCTGTATAGGGAGACTGCTACGTGACACTTCCGAATATTAGATCTACGATATCTACTAAGCGGGATCAAATATTATCTCCCGACAATTTTTTTGCCTGAGGGGTTTATCAATCAGATGGTGGGTACCAGCACATTCACATGTGATAGGTTATAAGCAAGTACCACTCCATTCTTACAAATCGTCCGGTTGAAGCAATAACTGAGCTTAATAACCTTTTCAAATAATAAAGTGTTAGTAGCATGATGATTTACGAAAACTTTCATTGTTTCTGATTATAATAAAATCTGATCTTATACAAGTAATTACACATTAATTACACATTACAATTACAAGTAGTTATTGTAAATAACTGCAGCGATAGTAACTGATCTGTACACTACATATCAAGTACAATATAAATGATGTGTTAATAAGTTAATAAAACATAAATTTTAATTTTCTATTCTTAGTAGGTACCTACCTACTTACTATTGGAAAATATTTTAATGTCACATTGGCGCTAGGTTACCACCCATTTCTTACAAGTGGCGACACCAGGCGATAACAAACAGGTCTCATATAAAGCTTTATAAAGCTTTTAGCAACGGTCTAGTAATAAATAGCAACGTTTTACCTGAAATAAAACGTATATTTAATACTTACCTTGCTAAAAGCTTTCACTTTTATCTCTGCCTGGTGAAATTAAGCCAATGGTTTCAAGATGGCGCGGTACATTTTACGAAGCAAAACTGCGCGCGGCCGCCAGGTGGCGCCACTTGACCGGAAGCTTAAGGCTTAAAAGTATAAAAACTGGTTGAAATACGACGGAAACGGATACGCTACTCTCATATAAAGCTTTATAAAGCTTTTAGCAAGGTAAGTATTAAATATACGTTTTATTTCAGGTAAAACGTTGCTATTATATATAATATAATATAATATATAATAATGCTGGACAATCTACACAACATCATCTAGCCGCAAGCTAAGCAGAGCTTGTGTTATGGGTCCTAGATGACTGATATATATAATACAATATATTATATAGATAGACATTTTTTATTATACATAGAAAACACCCAGAACACCCGGAATAAATATGTGCAGATCGTACAAACATTTATCCCAAGGCGGGAATCGAACCCGCAACCTCTGCGTCACAGGCGGACATTCGCCCGCCGCGCCACATCGGTCGTCGTATTTATTAGTCGTTATTTAGAGGATTATTAAAATTAGGTTATTAAGAGCCCACCTTAACCCTTAATCTAGTTTTGGGAAGAATACGGGACATCATCTTTAAAAAAATCTAGCGTCTAAAATAATGAGTTTATTTGTCTTATTATTATATGAGAATATTTCGTATATAAACTAAATTTATGTAAAAAATCGGTGAGACTATTCGTTTCTGGAATTTCCGTTGGTGGCCATTATAACATTGAGGAAGGAGGACCTGTCGCACGCGCTCACGGTAAGTATTTTTTTTTATTATGTTCTTCTTAGACACCCTTATTAGATATTTTAGTATTATATAGTGCTTGAATAAATTGTCAAGCGTACGAAAACGTTATGCCAATTATTTGCTTTATTTTCATTTTACATAGGTCTCAATTCACACGTCCCCTATTCTTCCCATTTCCTATTACGTAGCGTTCTGACCATACTTTACAACGTGCCGTATACTTCACATTTCTTGAAACGTAGAGTTCAAGAAATGGAACATTAGTTGCAAATTTTTATTATAACTTTTTAAATATTGATTATATATCACAAAAAATACATAATATTCAAATATATGAGTTAGAATACAGAATTAGAACTGGTTTTTCCTTTTACGAAAGGTGTAGTAAAGTGTTTATGTGCTTCATTTATGTTTTTTTCTTGTTTTCAGAACAGAATTTTCAATTTTCAGGAGAATGGAAGCTTGTGGTGCTAGTTACTGCTGAAGATACCCCATTGGACGATAGTATCTTAGTTAAATAAAAGCAAAAACGAGCAATATTGTCCCTCCTTAGGAGCTCCATCGATTAATTCATCGATAGAGAGGCTGGATTTACTAGACGAGAATCAAAATTCAGATGACATTAAGACAACGACGACAAAGATACTATTACCTATTATAATAAGATGTGTTTTTTATAAAGCAAACCACATATATTTTTCAAATACCTATCCCTATGACGCATCCGTGATCCGTGATCTGTCCGGCATCTCATCTTTGGTGTCTCAAAGAATTCAATATTATTCTCTCAGATCCTGTCTCAAATGTGTTTTCAACTACGACGCCTGTTGTGTTTTCAACTACGACACCTGTATATGCTGTATTGTTTTCTGCTGCACAGTATCATATACTGTCTAACACGAGTGCACGAGTGCGAAAAAAAGGTTAGCTACTGCTGATATTGTAGTAAACACGCTGACAAAAAAGTGCAAGAACACAGTTCCTAGGCACAGGTGCATGCCAAAGGCAAGACAGGAAGAAAGGAAGATTTTGATTCAAAATTTATGTAACAGGTCTTTATTATTGATAAAAATATACCTTTGGCGAGTTTTAGAAAATATCTGTGATAGAACTCACGTCCCCTCCTCTGAATATGAGGATGCTCCAACCAACTGCGTCGTCGGAGCTTAGCCCCATCCGCTCAAATCCCACTCTGTGCATTACGTTTGAGATATAATAAAACCTTTGTAGTTTTCCATAGTGTAGGTTACCACTATAAAAACTAATAAATATAAAAGATTTTACTTCAGTTATTTTAGTCATAGGAATAAGAAAAATGCCGTCGTACTTATATGAACCAGATTTCTGGACTTACAGATAATCTAAGACCAAAAAAATTGTATTAAATAAGTTTTATTTACCAAATAAACCTAAAAATGCAATGTAGATTTTGATTATTATAATAAAACAGATTTTTCGACATCATTTTTAAAGTTTTTGTATAATTTCTTAGCCGTTCTAAATCTCTACATCTTAGGAAATGTGTAGTATACGGGACGCCTCGAACGACTACTACTTCTTTGCAAACCGAGAAACGTCCCGTATAGGGGACGTCCATTATCTAAAAAAGTAATAAAGTTAGAATTTTTTTTCTTTTTGTTTCCTCTTCTGTTTGCATCTGACATCCCAAAAACCAATAGTAATTAAGGAAAAACTAAAAAAATGCGCTTGGGTAAATTAAGGGTTAAATAACTTTTTATTTAATACTAGCTGACCCGTGCTGTGCCCGTGCCCACTTCGTAAACAGTAAACATTTTTACTTACGAACGGTAAACATTTTTACTTACGAATCTTACTTAACTGAAGTAGTACTCGATGTCGCCAACAGATGGCGTTAATACGGCATAAAAAAGCGGCCGTTCGTAGTTTCGCCCGCGTGGCAGTTTTTTCCCGTTCTCGTTATTTTTTCGGGATAAAAAGTAGCCTAAGTTACTCCTTGTTACATCAGCTATCTGCCAGTGAAAATCCCGTCGAAATCGGTTCAACCGTTCCAGAGATTACCCGGAACAAAATGACAGACAGACAGACAGACAAAAATTAAAAAAAATGCTATTTTGGAATATGTATCGCATATACATTTATATGCATGTAGTAAAAAGCGGTTATTTTAATATTACAAACAGATGCTTCAACTTTATTTATTTGACTTATTTTAGTTTAAATCATACAGCATCGGAATTTTTAAGTCAAGAGTGAACTGGTGGATCATGCTCATGCTTAGGCTTAGGAGATGGCTGGGTGGAGCAGTACGCCTAGTTCTCATTAAAAAAAAATACAATGCTGCATTTTTGTCGCGTTTTATCCACCAAGCTTAGCATCCCAGCTTTGTAGATATGTTAGGTTGGCACCACACTGGAGATTATTTACTTTATTATTATTTTTGTAAAGGATCACATATAAATGATTCTTTCTTGTCTGTTCTTCTAAACTTGGTCGCGAGGAACCGGCGTTTAGATATATCTAGCTTTAAGACGATGCAATATGGTGAAAAAACTGAGTAAATAGTTTAAGATTTTTTTTTAAACCTGATAATGAGAATAACAATTTTATTTCAATGATGTTAGCTCATAAGTTAAAAATAAAATTGAGATAACTGTCACAGAAAATGATTTTGTGTTCTGTAGAACCATCTAGAAAGCTGCACATATCGAGTTATTGAAACATTCGTACTCATTATGATCAAAATAATTGACTTATAAAATCTTGTTCTTCACTAATAAAGAAGTTATTATAAAGTAATGAAATGCAATCAATGTAATAATGGATAACTCGTTAAGTTATTGAGAAAGTTTAAATACCTTCTTTTCATGATACAGCCGTTATTTCATAATGTAATAACTTTTTATCGTTTACTAGCTGACCGGTGCCCACTTCGTTGGGCGGTAAACATGCTTACTTACAAATCTTAACTGAAGTAGTACTCGATGTCACCAACAGATGGCGTTAATACGGCATAAAATAGCGGCCGTTCGCAGTTTCGCCAGCGTGGCAGTTTATATCAGTTCCCGTTATTTTTTCGGGATAAAAAGTAGCCTAAGTTACTCCTTGTTACATTAGCTATCTGCCAGTGAAAGTCCCGTCGAAATCGGTCCAGCCGTTCCAGAGATTACACGGAACAAACAGACAGACAGACAGACAAAAATTTAAAAAAATGCTATTTTGGTATATGTATCGTTTATACATTCCTATGCATGTAGTAAAAAGCGTTATTTTAATATTACAAACAGACACTTCAATTTTATTTATTTGTATAGATTTTGTCATAAAACTATATGACATTATGAATTAATGTCCTTTTTATAAAACACCTGCGTAGGGAGCCGACCTCGCGTCGGGGCCGCGCGGGTACCTAACTCATAGATCTAAACTACTCCCCTGCACGCGCACTCCCAACTTGGTGACGCTCACTTCGCAACGGGCCGTGCAGCAGAAAACGTAATATTTTAATTTCGCCATAACTTCAAAACCAAACGTCCAATTCTAATCATTTAAAGACCAAATATTATCTACATAAACTGTACTTAGTGATAAAATAATTTATTTTGATAAGGATTAATAGTATGAGTAAAATAAATGCGTTTAAATGTAGTCCAAAAAAAATTGAAGATTTTTAAATAAAAAAATGGTTGTTGTGCCTCACTCGACATAGATAGGTATAGTGTGTCGCTGACTTTTTTGTAGATATTTATAAGATCTACAATTATGTAGAACATTTTATGGTTCTATCTTTTATAGTTTAGGCAGCGTACGCAAAATAAGTAACTTTTCTGGTTGATTTTTTACACCTTGTGTCAGAAAAACCCAAATATTTTACGAAACGCTATTTTTTTCCAAAATAAAATATAGCCTATGTTACTTAGTGATAATGTAGCTTTCTAATAAAAAAAGAATGATTAAAATCGGTCCAGTACTTTTTGAGTTTATTCATAACATACAAAAATACAAAAATACAAAAATACAAAGCTTTCCTCTTTATAATATTAGTGTAGAAAAAAAGCTGATCGTCTCTTAACTTATTAAAAGTTGAGATGAATAATATTAAGTTTTTAGCCGACAGAAAGAAGGTTCGTTTGCAACAAGGAACACAAAGGATAGGTAAGTTTCAACTTAATCAAACTAATTTCTGAGAAGTTCAGTTTAAAGTAGGACAGTTTATTATCAGATCAGCTCAGCTATCACCACAATACTGAATTGTCATTAAAATTGGACAGCAGTGGTTTAGGCTGTGCGTTGTCTATATTCTAATCAGCCAGTCAGGACAAAGATTCTTATAGTTGGTATAGATTTAATAATAATACTAATTACCACAAAATCCATTTCGAGCAAAAAGCTAAAAAGCTCCCACTAATGCTCTGCAAAAGTTCGCTATCTTGTTATCCCGTCTCCATCAAAGGAGTTGAAAACGTTCAATGAGATGGAACTTCCAGGGTTTTGATACTCTTCGTTATTTCATTAAAACTAGATAACATTGTTGCGCCAACGTAAAAGTAATCTTGGTGCTGGAATTTTAATCTGTTCATCTTATTTCTTTTCCATCCTCGTTTTACATATACGGTTTTGCGAGTGACTTGCTGATGAAACAAGCACATGGCCCACCTGATATTAAGTGGTTACCATTACATATAAAAACGCATTCCCTCGCAGGGCACACTCGTTAACGTGCCCTACAATACACTACTCTGCGTTCATCAACCTGAGGTATCCAGATGTTAAGCCTAGTGTGCCTGTAGTTTCACTGGCGGCACCCACACCCTTCAAACGGAACGCAGCAAAGTGTTTGGCGGCAGAAATAGGCATGGTGGTAGTACTTCCCTGGGCGAGCCCTTCACTAAGAGCTCTACTACTACTGATACTATTATGATGCTGTGCCTTATGTGCTTATAATTTCACCGGCACCTTCAAACCGGAACACAGCAAGTTGCTCGGCGGTAGAAACATGTATAGTAGAAATGTTAATACCAAGCTGTGTTTTAGGTTCAAGCCAGATTTTCTTCCAATTATTTGAAAGAAAATACAGAGAGCGCTCAAAGGAAAAGGCATAAGCTACCGAAGTTTGATGCAGTTCAATGAGCAGCAGTTATATTCTCGTTTTGTCATCTCCAAACTCCATTTACATCATTTGATTATAAAATGTCATATTTGAAAATTCAAATAAAGGCATAGTTTTGTGTACTTCAATTTGAAAAAAATATAACATTTCACATTAAAATTTATTGACACTATGCTAAATGGACTATTTATATAATTAAACATATAATTTTAATTTAATAATTAATTTGTCTATGAAAAAAAAAAACAAAATTTAATTTGTAAGCTTGTGTAATTGCACTTCAGTCCATATTTTTAGAATTGCAATTAGGGCTTGATTTTTCAAAAAATAACATACAAATCATCAAAAAAGGCTTAACATGTATATGTCTCAGGTTAATGCACGGCTGTGCATTACGATGTACCACGGGTAGGAACCAATAGGAACCCAAAAAGTAGGGCAAGCATATTAGGGACTTGCCCCTAACGTATACTTTTTGGGTTTGTACTGGTGGGTCATAATTACGCTTCTTGTTCAAACACCAAGTAGCAAAAACTCGATTGACATTATATTAGTGTCAACGACACTTTTTTTTTTGTGGCATCTGTCCAATGTCAAGTGGGTTGAATTTTGCCAATGTCAAGTGGGTTGAATAAATTCTTTTTAGTCAAGTCGAGTCGGTAAAAAAAGTAAAGTCAGCCGTCATCGGTTTTGAAGAAAAAGATGGCGTTTTTCTTCAAAACCAAAGGGAAACATTTTCGTTCAAATCAGGATGCCTCATAACACACTTTTATTTCAATTGTTCACACTTGTGCTAAGACCTCAAGTAATGATGGTTAAAATACCACCAAAATTACCCATCAGAACTTAAAATAACACTAGAAAAACAATTCAAATGAAAATACAATGTTGCTTCCAAAGATGACAGGAAACGAATCCTCAACGACACTTCTCAAACTTATTTGTGGTGAAGTGAAGTTTGACATGCATTATCATTTTGCACAGCCCTTGAAATGTTTTCAATGACCAAAGTATTTGTATTATGTGCGCTTAGGGTACCTACCTACTAACTACTAGGATAGTACTCGGGCATTACCCGAGTTTAAGGACCGTTTTAATATTTCATTTTCAGACCACCGCGTGCCGTCACAAAGTTATTTAATTTAATTTACGTGGGTGAATATAAAATGACATCTAGACCTCTCTAGCCACTGCTCTAAATAATTAAAATTTGAAAAAATTCAACAAGAAATAATATATATTCCTGACTGCTATCCTTAGGCACTGTAGATAATTATCCTTTCAGATCTTTTTATACATGATAATAATTTCTTACACAAATAATATATTTTATCTATCTTCTCAGAGATAAGAAAATTTTGCCAGAGCAGTAATTATACGAATGACACGAAACAATTTCATCCTAAGTTGCGAAATTAATTAACTTGGCGTTATTGGACTTACGAAAATAGCTTTTATTTGCCTCAATATCCCAGTTTTCGATGAATTAGGGCGAAGTTGAAAATACTTTATTTGTTTATTTACGTACCTAATGATAATAATTTATCTTTTCTTCGCCAGTAAATCAAGTTTTGTAAAATTACAAGTGCAAGAAACTGTAACCAAGCCTAAATTTTTTTTTACCGATATTTTAAAATATACACTTAATAATCTAAATTCGATTTATTTTCGATCTGTCTATCTAGCTTATCAATGTGTTTACTTAAATACAGTAAACCGTCCCCACTGTTACTCTTAAATCCTATAAAACATACAACGGCATGCTGTGAGATGGCAACTAACGTTTTTGAAAGCTTATCAGAAAAAAAAAAAAAAATTGAAAATACCTATCATAGAAGATACATACTTTGATTTGGAACGAAGACTGGTTAGTCAGTCTGTAAAATAAATTAACAAAACTCCTCGTTAAACACTGATTTAACAATTACCATAAGATTAGTAGATTTTCGGAATTAGATTTGATTTGACAATTGTGAAGTTAATTTGTTTTTTAGTTGAAGAAACCTCAGCTTAAAAAATCCACTTCCGAGCATAAACCTCCTCTATAAATTTCCAGGAAGAACGATTTTGAGCCTTCTCCATCCACCGTCTTCCCGCAAACTTCATAATGCTTTCGGTCTACCAATGATAAGGGCATGAAAATAGTATTACTAAAAAAAAACTAAAGCAGGACAATATAAATTAGGACACATTATGTACTCACAAAATACTTTCATGTAACTAGTTCATGTTCATGTAACTTCGATATGTACACAATGATTACTCCTGTAAGTTAACAGTGTTAATTCAAGTTTCGGTTCCTCGGAGCCAGGGAGAGTTACTTGAGTTAGTAGTTAGTTGTAAGCACGTTAAATCCTGAATGCAACGAACAGAAATTGGAATTTACCGGAACTTAGCGGAAACATAAACATCTAGTAGTAGTAGAACTGTTCACTAGTGTTAGTGAAGGCATTGTCCGGGGATGTACCACCATACCTACATTTGCCGCCAAGCAGCTTGCTGTGCTCTGATTTGAAGGGTGTTACTTATGAATTATTGAGTAGTTAAATAAGAACATTTATTAAACACATAGGAAAACACAGGTAGATAAAACAAAAATCACACATATAATTAAACTACTGAAATGAGTGGGACTTCATTGACGTAAAATATTTTCATATTAACTTTAGCCCCCATTGTACCTACCCCTATAGGAATTAAATTAACTTAACCCAAAAGTTTCAAGTTTCTACATTCAGCCGCTTAGGCTGTATTTTGTCTATGCCAGTCAGGTAGGATAGAGATTGCTATAATTCTAGTGGTTCAATCACGCCATATTTCATGGCTGAACCGATTTTGATTAAGTTTGAAGTATAATACTTCGTTCGTGATCAGAAATCAAATAAAGACTAGTTTAACACTAGTTATTTGGGTAATTATGTAACACGCGAGCGAAGCTGCGAGCGGGAGCTACTCTAAAATAATATTTTTTGATAATTTTATCTGAATCCTCAAAGCTTGACAGTGTAAGGAATTTTCGGCCCACAATGAGGTTTATAAACGTAATTATTGAAATAATTTAATGTAAAGGGCTTTCATAATTAAGTTTATTGCGGGCCTAATTAATTCCCCTTGGGTTTAGCTTTAATAAAACCACATTATGTGGCAAAATTTGATTTATCATCGTTCATGGTTGCTTGAATTATTTGGGATATGAATAAACGAGAGAGCGAGTAGCTTCATTATTTAGTCGTGCAATACTTTGATTACTAATGGAAGCTCAGGGTGGATTCAAACCTTCTGCATTGTAATTTGTGGGTTCTAAGAATAATCATTTGTGATATGAACACAGATGCTTGTTCTCTGTCTGGATGTTATATAGTATTCTATGTAGATATATAAAAAAAATATAGTATTTATGTATTTTATCTGATGTTCATGGTATAAGTTTTGCTTAGATTGGGGCTAGTTAGTGTTAATAATAATAATAATGCAAAAAAGCATCACTTCTTAGTAAGTAATTCTATAAAGACCGGCTATAATAATGGATTAACTTTAGCCTGAGTAACAAGGAATAGAAAAAAGCTAAGAGACGTCAGTTGCCGGTATTAATAATAATTTCTGATATAAAACACCTTACTTAACCAGCTTGGAGCTCTATTCAACATTTTTCTTATTCAGAAGCTTATGAAACACAATGATAATCTTACGGAAAAAGCCTCTGATTCCTGAAACACAGTTTATTGCCCAATAACTTCCAAAACGCAGCCTCTAAAAAAGTGCAACGGGGAGGTCTAAATAAAAAAAAGCTTTATGCGAATAAAGTCCCGTACAATTCCACTAGTTACCTACTTAAGAAAGAGGAGCGTAGTATTTTCTCTATCAAAAGTTATAAGTTCCTTCGCAAGCATTGATAGTTTGACACAAGTGATGTCTTCAGAGCCCAGCCGATTTGTCCTCATTTGGCGTACAAATGTTTATATTTCAGCTTATATAAAGCTACAATCTGTATCAATCAAACGCGGAGGGTCGGGTCGTGACACATTGCGGATGTAGGTACAAATAACCCATGCTCATGCGTAGAGGATGTGACATGAGATGGTATATGTTTGCGTAGGTATTCATTTATAGTTTCCTCTTACCCCTGAACTCGATTTATATTTGCATGATCGCTGCGGAATTGGATTCCTTAATCCTATTCTTATGTCAACAGCTAACTTCAGCTAGTTCAGTATGATATTACAATATTTGGTTGTTGTGTTTACATTTTTAGCTGGAAATGTTTAGGGCGTGCGTAAGCGTCAATGTTGTAAAAACCATCGACGAAGGTTTAGAGTATTGCTATAGTTTTTTTTACTCACGCTCTGCATTCTTCACGTGTATGTATGTATCTTTATAATAATGGGAAGGTATTAGTAACAATATTTGTTATTTTCAATTGATGATGAAATAGTGCCTAGATTCACTTATCTCTAAGTGATCCCTGGATATTACTAAACAAATATTTTTAACTTTGAACACCATTCTGTTTCATTTAATTTTATATTCATTTATTCATACTTGAAACAGGTTACATAAGAATAGCAAGTACGCCAAATTCATACGTAAATATTGTCTGTAAACTTGTAAACAAAGTTTAACGATGCCTCCACTCGTACATTATAAGCTGCAACTCCCACAACTCCGAATAACTAATTAGCTAGCATAAAATTATTGAAGGTAGCTGGAATATGTAATCAGATCAGATTGATTAGCTTCCTCAGGGAATAGTGAGATAAGCATATTTAGAGATCACTAATGGAACTAACTGGTTACAAAGAGCGTTATTACTACTACGAGTACACTGTGGTTTTGTATGTACACTGTTCTCAGGTTATTTTATTCTAAAACCGCTTGTTAAAGTTTGGATATTTGTAATATATGGATAAATATTTGAAAATATAAATATATAGACACACATTCACACAGCATATGCAAAGCTTATAACTATGGGAAAAAGGTAGCTGATAAAATTCTTATATAATTTTTTTTGTTTGTAAATGCATACTTAGAGTACATTTAACACCCAGACACAAAAAAACATCTATTTTCATCACACAAATGTTTGTTCTCGGTGGGGATTGAACCCACCACCTACTGCGCAGAAGGCAGGGCTACTATAAACTGAGCTGTGTTGGCTGTGATCATTCTTAATTTTTTTTGATTTCATTTTGTTGTAGAGTGATGATTATACCTATAGGCAATTTGAAAGTTACACCTTTGCGTTGTAATGTCATTGTGTATTTTAATTGAGTCGTTTGTCAGGCTTTGTTAGGTCAAAGATTTGAAACGCACGGTTCGATGTAATTAATGGCGCTCCAGAGTTTAGTTTAATTTCGAAACTTGCTTTGTGACAGTGACAAGTGTATTGTGCCGTTTGGCTATGGTGATTATTTGAAGTCTTGGAATAATTTGAAGTGCTCTGTAAAATAGCTTTCTCGGTCATTCCAATGCTATCGACTAAGTTAAGCAACGTTCTGCGTGGTCAACATTTGGATGGGTAACCACAAGTGGTGTTAAAATTTAAGCGCTTTTGTACTTCAAATTGAAGTTGTTGTATGCAGTTCTATCATAGCCACGACAGAAGCTTTGAGGCGAGAAAAAAATATGTTTGGCTACACGCTGAAAACATATTTTTTTCTCGCTTACCTTATTTAGTAAAATAGAGATGTTTTAAATATCGCGTTACTTACAAACTGTAAGGTTTTTATGTGTAAATGCACATGCATAAGAATCAGAAATTCGTAGAAAAACTATGATCATTGACATAGCTCTTAGAATCAGCTGATCTACTCCTTGGAAACGGTAAACGAAGTTTCGTATTGTCGTTTTGAGTTACATTGCGGGGCCTCATTAACCCATTCCACAGTCAAGTTGTCGCTCCCTGACATGCTGCGCAGTGTAACCACATTACATCTTTTCCAAGAGTAGACCTGCAGAAGTTAAAGCGGCACTGAGCTAGTCATTATAGCTCATAGAAACGATAACCACTGTACTGGGAAATAAAATTCCTGAAAAACGTCCAATAGTAGTTTGCTTCGAAGCGATTCCATTTATATACTAGCCAACGCACTAAAGTACTATAATATACAATTTTATATTTGTAGGCAACTAACGAACAAACAAAAGTATGTATAGAGCGAAAGCGAATGTAGTAATCGAATCAGTTCAAAGCGAATGACACTGGCGAATACATGACCACGTTTTCGAATAGCAACCACCCGATGGATCAACGACATTGTTAAGATCGCAGGAAGTCAGTAAATGAAGAGAGCTCAAAAGCATTCTTCCTCAAAATATATGGGGAAGGCCTGTTTCAGGCTGAGGATAATGATATTATGAAAATATAAATATAAGATGTATGTATACCAATTATAATTATTATTTGACGACCGATGTGGCGCGGCGGGCGAATGTCCGCCTGCGGCGCAGAGGTTGCGGGTTCGATTCCCGCCTTGGGATAAATGTTTGTACGATCTGCAAATATTTATTCTGGGTGTTCTGGGTGTTTTCTATATGTATAATAAAAAAAAATATCTATAAGTATATGTAATGTATTGTATTAAGTATATCAGTCATCTAGTACCCATAACACAAGCTCTGCTTAGCTTGGGGCTAGATGATGCTGTGTAGATTGTCCAGCATTATAAAAAAAAAAAATAATAACAATAATCTTTTTCTTTATAAAAAAATTGTGAGCTAATGAGCGAGAGCAATGTAAAACTACCGCTCGCCTTACGCACCTGCAAATAAATCGAGCAAACTGGTATAAAAATAGTGTTTACCACCTTCGACAATCTTTCAGATAGCTGATAGAATCTCTGATTCCGCTGGCACGCTTCGTCCGGACGCACATCGACTTTCCACTTAATAAACTCCAAATGAACCGTACAAAAATGTTTATTACCCGAGAACGAAAATCTATATTGGGAATCGGTTCCAGCTCTTTTCGGTGTAATCTATTATCAATTTCGGCCTGTTTATGGGCGGTTTTGGGGTTGACGTGTTTTATATAGTACCTACCGTTCAATATCTAAAGACAAATCGTTACGTACTTAAATACGACCTAAAGACTGAACAGCAGTTAAAATATCTTGGACACATATTGACGGCCTGGTCTGAAATGCGCCTGTGACATTAAAAGGGAACGTAGGGCGTTGGCAGTACGAGGCAAAATGGTAGCCCATAGGTTTGCTTGAAGTTCAGTTTCAGTTAAAGTAACACTCTTATTTTGCCAATACTTCTATACAAACAGCCTATGGGTTAAGTTTACATAAAAGTCTCTTAGCACCCTACGAGTGCAATACAACAATATCTTCAGGAAGCTTTTGGGTCTGCTTCGATACTGTAGTGCCTCTGCAATGTTTGCGGATGCCCGGACTGATGGGATCGCGACTATAGGGCAAAAAAGAATAACTTCATTACTGAGTAAAGTGCGAGCCAGTCACAATAGTATCTTGTGTGTCCTGTCAGATAAGTTACGGTGGTAGTACTTTCCCAAACGAGCCCTTTACCAAGAAGCTGTACTACTACTGAAGATGCATGTCTTCCTGTCCTCATGTCTGTGGCATGGGGCAAGTAGCGTTGCAAAGACTAGTTTATAGGAATATCCAATTAAGAAAACATGATTACCTACTGCACTATAATTTAAAAATTACCGTTCACAAAAGCGAATAAGTAGCAAATATTCATGAACGCTTGACTGCTCGGAACTCTACAAAATGAAAATATAAAATTAATTATGAACTCTGGATATTCGCACGTAATATTCTGGCGTTGTCGTGTCATCCACCGGGAGCGGGTAATACTTACACTATGTGGCCATGGTATGGTCACAGCGGAACTCTTCTAAATTAAACAGTAGGTTTAATTTTATTTTTAGGTTATTACCTTAAAAAAACAATAGAATAGATTTTCGCGCATTATAATTAATTATACTGAAAATAAACCAGTTTAATTTTTTTATCACGAATGGTTTTTTTAGTTATAATATAGTCAGCATCGTTATTTTAGCCGCAGAACATTATTTTTATTTTTTATATACAACTTGCTGATGGAACAAGCAAATGGATGACCACCTGATGTTAAGTGGTAATTTCATCAACACTTCATTCACTTATCGTTTATTTTGACCTATCTTAAATGCGTCTAACACTGTGACATAAAAAAATACAAGTTTTATGTAAAGCAAAACTTGTATTTTTTTCTTTTTATGAGGAAATACAATAAGTCGATTTCTAGCAAAGTAAAACCAAAGTAACACGATTCTAGCTCAGTGACTATGTAACCGCCCCCCCCCTACAATAATAATAATACCCTCCTAAATATAATATATATATCTAGAACGAATAAAATAAATAAATAAACCTACAATATACGTTTGGCCTTGTGATGTCTAGCGGTTTATTAGGAACCCACGTTGTGATCGTCATAGTAACTCAGAAACTTTGAAGGAATTATGTTGAGATTTAATTATTTATATTTAAAACAACCCTATTTTTGTTATAATAGAAAAGCCTAAAATTTACACTAACCTAACTTTACGACGAATGATTACTTTACCTACCAATAACTATTCAATTTGTTTTATAGAAATAGAAATGATACTCGTAGTAATCAGAATGTTCCTAGATAAAGCACCTGTAAATAAATACATCCTAGGAAAATGTATACGTACCTAATAAATATGATTAAACTCTGGACATAGATTGGTAACACATTTGGATTAGTTACGTTACAATATTATTACTTTTGTTTTCTGAATAGATATAATTAATCATGAAATAATAAAACTATTAAAATTATATAAGGTCATGAAATGGCTAATACTGTATATACTGTATTAGGATCGGCACCCCACCCCGCACCAAACAGTGACTGTCAACTCAGGACTGGTCAGTCTCCTCCATCCATCACCACCTGTTATCTGCGGAACTACATTCACTATAAGAGTGAAGGCAGCCCCTATTGGTTACTTGCAATAAGTGCAATGAGTAATTGCCTTAATCTATCTGATTCAGTCAAACTCTGTCTTTCCAGATGATCAAAATCAAAACCTTGAGAACATTCTCATTTAGTAAACGTAATTGAAGTATATTGGTCAATAAACTAAAGAAATGAACCTCCCTCATTTTTCCATAAACTTGGGATAAGCTCGACAACTACTGTGTCAATAGTTTTGACCGAATGTACATCTTGGTAAATAATAAACATCTGTATGAATATAATATATCATAATACTCTAAGGTAATGCACATCCCCTTACTTAAGGTTTAGTACAATTACGAGACACACGCTCTAGAGTATGAACATTAGTATCCACACGGAAATAAAATCTGTAGAAAGGCTTTGCGTCGATACATTCTTTCAAGAACATAGGTTGATTCAATCAGTAGTCAGGCCTAAAAGCCAAGAACTAAATAAGTTCTAAAGAGTTTAATAAACTCTAAAATAATGTAAAGTCTGTCCAAGACTGTAATTTAATTAGGAATAACTATCCTTTAGTCCATTGTTTAATCAATTTATTTGATACAGTATATTGTATAAAATCTAAGAACGAAATACGTTTGATTGAGTTTTGATACAACTCTAAAACATCACCAAGTCTGTCCAAGACTGCTTTGTAAATAGGAATAACAATCCTTTAGTCCGCCACTTAATCAATTTAATTGATTTAATAAAATTTAAGAACTAAATAGGTTCGATTGAGTTCGATTCAAACTCTTAAACTCCATCATCAAGTCTGTCCAAGACTGCAATGTAAATAGGAATGACAACCCCTTAGCCCATTGCTTAATTAATTTACTTAATTCTATGTGTTCAATAAAATCTAAGAACTAAATAGGTTCGATTGAGTTCGATTCAAACTCTTAAACTCCATCATCAAGTCTGTCCAAGACCGCTTTGTAAACAGAAATAATAATCCTTTAGTTTGCCGCTTAATCAATTTACTCGATTCAATCTGTTCTATAAAATCTAGGAACTAAATAAGTTCGATTGAGTATAATTCGATTCATTAACAGATAAAATCTGTTTTACCCTAAACTATATCTAACCACTCACCCCGGACTGCTACTTTATCTGCTACCTACTTACCTGTTTCACTAAAACTGAAGTTAAACTAGAAATTAACACTAAAATCTACTATAATAATCTACACAGAAAAACACGATATTCTACAAAATTAAGTATTATATCAAAACTATTCTACATAATTATTAAGAAATAATTAATAAAAACAACACTCCCGATACCGAAACAAAAGGTTTATCCGACACCTTAGAAATCGAATAACGATCGCGTTTTTAATTCGGCATTACGACTGCCTCCTCAACGTCTCACGCGCAAAACCCCAAACAAAAACTGATCCCGACCCCCGGCCCAACTGTCCTTTATGCTTTCAGATTTCAAGTGTAAATTCAGGGAAGTCCCTGAATTTCTTCTTTACTAGTTAGTCCCGCGTGTTTTAAGGCGCATTTACACGCAAAGAGCTTCTCGCTCGTTGTGTGACGAGAATGTACGTGTATTTACCGTAGATGTTAACTAAATATGAAATAATAAATTGTAATTCATGATTATAATCTCATGCCATACTAATAGTTGTCAATATTATCATATTTTTGACAATACATGCTACGGAGTAAGTCAATACTTATTTACAGTTACTTGACTTTGGAAACATGCTCTTGTATGATATTTTCAGTTTCATACGAGTATCACATAATTTAGTTGGAATAGTTTGGAAAGTGAAACTTACTACGAGTGTTATTAATTAAGTTTATCCTAATATTTAGATTTGATAGTATCTATCCTATTTAATGTGTATTTCAAATACTGCTTTCTCATCAGGTATTCTTACGATACTTGCATTATTTAGACGAGAACTTGTCCCATCTAAACGAACATTTAATTTTACAGTTTCTAAACATAATACTCATATGTATCGGGGATTTCCAAAAATGGTTTCTCACGGACTAGCTAAAATCTGTCGTCGATTCGCCTAAGTGGTCTAAAGCAGTCATATAAAACTCCCGGCCCGCTCGCTTCCAAATATTTTAAACCCACATTCAATGTGTTTGCCGTATAAAGACTTCTCTCGTTGCAAAGTATTATGTGCTAAAATCCATGGTTAATAATGAATTAAGACTTTCCAGGTAAAATGAGAAAGCGCATAATTTTATGAAATAAATCCCTTCAACACAACTAAGATCTTGTAACCGACCCATTACAATATTCAGTTTCATATCCCTGATCGTGACGACGTGTAATCAAGGATTCTTTATTAGTTGCACTTCAACGACAGAAACAATAAATTACCGTATCGCAGTGGAAGTCGTAAATTAAAGTTATATCAGTAAACTCTAAAACTCGACTATATTTCTAAAGTGGTGCAAATGATTTTTAGAGATTAGATAAACATAAAAACCTCTAAATATTTTGATGAATAAAAATCCCACTGTGTAATTAGTATTAATCCATAAGTAATAATTATTAGAACGTATGTCTTCCGCCACATTTTTGGCGCGCAATAAATATTCATCGCCCATCAAAGTCTACAAAATAGTCTCTTTAAAGTTCTCATAAAATTAATTAAATGTTTTTTTTGTAATAATTGTGAATAGTGACGAGTCTAGCTTCGTCCTGACTCGTTACAGTCGACCCTCAAAATTTACGCAGGTGATTAACCTTTGAAACCGTAGTAAATTTTTACTCTCAATAAAATTCACAATTATTATAATGAAAATTAAATAACCCCTTTAACACAAGGTACTTTTTTTTTGTTGATCTTTAATTTCAAATAATAGTTAATTGTGTGATATGCATATCTCTCAATATGCAATGTATATCCAATACATATATAAATAATAATGTAATGTGTATTTAAACCGATGTTATAAACCGCAATTGCTCTGAGTTTAACTTCTTGCTATAAACGAGCAAACATTAAAGACCAAACTCCTTTCGCAGAAATAATCTAACCTGAGTAAGGAAACTTGTTTGTGAGGCAAGTCAACCCTAGTGGTACAATGATTCATTTCAACCAATATTAACTACCGCAATTTGGATTTGAAATCAATCATCATCCTTCACAGTCTAGATTTCTCAGATGGCGTCCGGGCTTGAATCTTTCATGTCTACGTCATCCAACTTGAAATCTTACTCAAATTAATAACTGATCTATAAATCGGAGAGTGTACAGTGTGCTCAGTTCTGGGTTGTTGTGTAGTAATAATTCATACGAAATCAGCTTATACTGATGATGTCTTCTGACTTAGCCTAGCATCAAATCTCCTTCGTATGAATTATTTGTAAGTGTATGTTTATCTGATCTTTAAAACCAACAAAAATGTCTTATTCCAAGGTTCTGTTGAATCCTCGAGCCCCTTATTCTGTTATTAATTTCATAATTATTTCATCCCATCTATCATTCATTCCTTTCACCAATTACTACTTTAAAAATTCATCCATCGCTTGCACATGCTACTATCATTATACTATTACGCAGCGAAACATTATACTCGCAAACCCATCAGATCATTTTAGAAGTAAGACTAAGAAATATTTGTACCATATCTAATGCAATTAACACAATTATGTTTAAATGATAACTATTCGTTTATGCCCTTATAAGTATTGTAATTCCCAATAGGTACAAAAGGAAATCACCATTTTGATAAAACTCAAAATAAGGAAACTATTATTACTTTTGAATTCCACAAACTTTCTTAACCGTTAATTTTTTTGTCATTAAATTGTTTAATTACGTAATCGCGTTACAATAACTCACAGACTAATTTATAAACTTTAATTTGACTGCCAAAAGTTGTTGTAGTTAAACGTGTTTTATTTATATTTTGACCTAACGTGAATCAGTGTTGTTTATCAAAAAGAATATCGTATCGGAACCACTTTCCTTCTTGCAAATACATACCAATACAAAACATCACTATTACATAGAGCAAACGCTTCGTTTCTGAAGGGAATCGAACCCAATGCAAAGTAATCGTTGACTTATCTGACAAGTCCATGGTTCTCATAATATTAAGTTACTCTTAGTTGAACAATTATTTAATTTTATTGACCGACCCTCCATTCAAAGAAGTATACCTAATATTGTTTTTTTTTTTTTTTAAGAATACATTTCTCACGATGTCAAACTAACAAAAAATGAAACCGTTATCATAGTTAACTAATTAAGTGTTTGGAGTTGTTGTTGACGCGTTGTCTACTCAACCTTTAAGTGTTTCTCAAGTGCCCCATAAATTCTGAAAGAATTTTTACGTTAAAAGAATTATCGACTAATTTATTGCCTAAACTTGTGTTTTGAGTATGTGTCACTCAAGGGTTCTCAAGTACCTTGTACTCAAAAATGTTATAAGTTATGCAGCGATGTTTATCTTAAGTGATAACTTTTGGTTATTATTTTAGTTTATTTCACTATACCTAATTTATTTTAGAATAAAAATAGACTAAAAGATTTAAACTAACGATGTTTTCCATGTAAGATTTTAATATTTGCCTAAGCTAGCCTCAATCCGTTTATATCATGGTTACTAATTGTAATAACATAACTTCATTAATCATCATCATCCACAGTCCAACTCTACCTACTGGACACCGACTTCTCTTTACCATAATTATAAAAGATTATACCTACCAATACGAGCTCTATATATTTTAATAGTATTACATTTTCTAATTACTTATTAAAATAATAATAATAATAATGCTGGACAACCCACACTGCACCATCAACCCCAAGCCAAGCAGAGCCCGTGCCATGGGCACCAGATCACAATACATTACATACATAGACATCCCTTTCCATTACACATAGCAAACACCCAGAACAACCGGAACAAACATTTGCAGATCGCGCAAACCTTCATCCGAAAGCGGGAATCGAACCCGCGACCCCCCGCGTCGCAGACTGACACCCGCACACCACGCCACATCGATCGTCAAAAATTACTAGTTAAGTACAGTCAGCTGCACTAGCGGTTATAGAATACAACCCCTGCTATTCGTCCTCCATCTTCCTAAGTAATTGTAACGGCTTTACGATGACCGATATGCCTACACATTGTACCTGTACGCACGTATGAAGAATACGTATTTAGCAGACTAAACTACTCTGAAAGAGACTCCCGACTCCAAAACTTATTTCTGTAAAAATAATTTGTTTAAAATCTAAGTAAATAAACATGCAGACATACCTTGAACTGCGACCAACCTCGAAGAGCATCCAGGTTATTTTGGACTAATAAATAATCTAAAATGTAGTTCAACTGGTACCTACATACAAAAGGAACACACATGCACATACTATGTATATATATATAAATGTTGGGATAATATTTAAAATAAATCGTGTTACTTGCGACCCTCTATTTATATAACTATAAGACTTCTTCCTAATTACTTCACAAAATTATGCAACTTTCAGTAAAGTCACATGCGACCCCCAGTTAATACAACTAAAATACCTCTATTTAAATTATATGAAAATTTCGCGACCCTCGGATTGTACAACTAAAAAAATACCATACTTGTAATCCCATTCTACGCCGCCTAATGTTTATATTCAATTGGGTTGTTATTCGTGACAACACAAATTATGTTTTACATACTATTAGAAACTTCAAATTCAATTCAATTATTTGAATATTATCCAAACTTTAGTAACCTATAATAAATTTTATATTGCGCTAAGTTATTACCTAAAATTAATTAACTAAAAAATTAAAAGTTTTATTTTTAGATAAAAAAATTTTAACTATTTTTTTTTACAGAAATCTCAACATAAAACCTCATCCTTTTTATACGACAACAAATTGTGCGAATTTAATCGCACTAGAATAATTTGATTGAAATAATGGAAGTAGATCTAAGAATTAAATACACCTTAGTAATACAAGTTCATATCCTGGTCATTTCGGCACTAAATTGTAACCGCCCCCCCCCTACAATAATAATACTACCCTCCTAAATATAATATATAAATCTAGAATAAATAAATAAATAAATAATATACGTTTTGGCCTTGTGATGTCTAGCGGTTTATTAGGAACCCACGTTGTGATCGTCATAGTAACTCAGAAACTTTGAAGGAATTATGTTGAGATTTAATTATTTATATTTAAAACAACCCTATTTTTGTTATAATAGAAAAGCCTAAAATTTACACTAACCTAACTTTACGACGAATGATTACTTTACCTACCAATAACTATTCAATTTGTTTTATAGAAATAGAAATGATACTCGTAGTAATCAGAATGTTCCTAGATAAAGCACCTGTAAATAAATACATCCTAGGAAAATGTATACGTACCTAATAAATATGATTAAACTCTGGACATAGATTGGTAACACATTTGGATTAGTTACGTTACAATATTATTACTTTTGTTTTCTGAATAGATATAATTAATCATGAAATAATAAAACTATTAAAATTATATAAGGTCATGAAATGGCTAATACTGTATATACTGTATTAGGATCGGCACCCCACCCCGCACCAAACAGTGACTGTCAACTCAGGACTGGTCAGTCTCCTCCATCCATCACCACCTGTTATCTGCGGAACTACATTCACTATAAGAGTGAAGGCAGCCCCTATTGGTTACTTGCAATAAGTGCAATGAGTAATTGCCTTAATCTATCTGATTCAGTCAAACTCTGTCTTTCCAGATGATCAAAATCAAAACCTTGAGAACATTCTCATTTAGTAAACGTAATTGAAGTATATTGGTCAATAAACTAAAGAAATGAACCTCCCTCATTTTTCCATAAACTTGGGATAAGCTCGACAACTACTGTGTCAATAGTTTTGACCGAATGTACATCTTGGTAAATAATAAACATCTGTATGAATATAATATATCATAATACTCTAAGGTAATGCACATCCCCTTACTTAAGGTTTAGTACAATTACGAGACACACGCTCTAGAGTATGAACATTAGTATCCACACGGAAATAAAATCTGTAGAAAGGCTTTGCGTCGATACATTCTTTCAAGAACATAGGTTGATTCAATCAGTAGTCAGGCCTAAAAGCCAAGAACTAAATAAGTTCTAAAGAGTTTAATAAACTCTAAAATAATGTAAAGTCTGTCCAAGACTGTAATTTAATTAGGAATAACTATCCTTTAGTCCATTGTTTAATCAATTTATTTGATACAGTATATTGTATAAAATCTAAGAACGAAATACGTTTGATTGAGTTTTGATACAACTCTAAAACATCACCAAGTCTGTCCAAGACTGCTTTGTAAATAGGAATAACAATCCTTTAGTCCGCCACTTAATCAATTTAATTGATTTAATAAAATTTAAGAACTAAATAGGTTCGATTGAGTTCGATTCAAACTCTTAAACTCCATCATCAAGTCTGTCCAAGACTGCAATGTAAATAGGAATGACAACCCCTTAGCCCATTGCTTAATTAATTTACTTAATTCTATGTGTTCAATAAAATCTAAGAACTAAATAGGTTCGATTGAGTTCGATTCAAACTCTTAAACTCCATCATCAAGTCTGTCCAAGACCGCTTTGTAAACAGAAATAATAATCCTTTAGTTTGCCGCTTAATCAATTTACTCGATTCAATCTGTTCTATAAAATCTAGGAACTAAATAAGTTCGATTGAGTATAATTCGATTCATTAACAGATAAAATCTGTTTTACCCTAAACTATATCTAACCACTCACCCCGGACTGCTACTTTATCTGCTACCTACTTACCTGTTTCACTAAAACTGAAGTTAAACTAGAAATTAACACTAAAATCTACTATAATAATCTACACAGAAAAACACGATATTCTACAAAATTAAGTATTATATCAAAACTATTCTACATAATTATTAAGAAATAATTAATAAAAACAACACTCCCGATACCGAAACAAAAGGTTTATCCGACACCTTAGAAATCGAATAACGATCGCGTTTTTAATTCGGCATTACGACTGCCTCCTCAACGTCTCACGCGCAAAACCCCAAACAAAAACTGATCCCGACCCCCGGCCCAACTGTCCTTTATGCTTTCAGATTTCAAGTGTAAATTCAGGGAAGTCCCTGAATTTCTTCTTTACTAGTTAGTCCCGCGTGTTTTAAGGCGCATTTACACGCAAAGAGCTTCTCGCTCGTTGTGTGACGAGAATGTACGTGTATTTACCGTAGATGTTAACTAAATATGAAATAATAAATTGTAATTCATGATTATAATCTCATGCCATACTAATAGTTGTCAATATTATCATATTTTTGACAATACATGCTACGGAGTAAGTCAATACTTATTTACAGTTACTTGACTTTGGAAACATGCTCTTGTATGATATTTTCAGTTTCATACGAGTATCACATAATTTAGTTGGAATAGTTTGGAAAGTGAAACTTACTACGAGTGTTATTAATTAAGTTTATCCTAATATTTAGATTTGATAGTATCTATCCTATTTAATGTGTATTTCAAATACTGCTTTCTCATCAGGTATTCTTACGATACTTGCATTATTTAGACGAGAACTTGTCCCATCTAAACGAACATTTAATTTTACAGTTTCTAAACATAATACTCATATGTATCGGGGATTTCCAAAAATGGTTTCTCACGGACTAGCTAAAATCTGTCGTCGATTCGCCTAAGTGGTCTAAAGCAGTCATATAAAACTCCCGGCCCGCTCGCTTCCAAATATTTTAAACCCACATTCAATGTGTTTGCCGTATAAAGACTTCTCTCGTTGCAAAGTATTATGTGCTAAAATCCATGGTTAATAATGAATTAAGACTTTCCAGGTAAAATGAGAAAGCGCATAATTTTATGAAATAAATCCCTTCAACACAACTAAGATCTTGTAACCGACCCATTACAATATTCAGTTTCATATCCCTGATCGTGACGACGTGTAATCAAGGATTCTTTATTAGTTGCACTTCAACGACAGAAACAATAAATTACCGTATCGCAGTGGAAGTCGTAAATTAAAGTTATATCAGTAAACTCTAAAACTCGACTATATTTCTAAAGTGGTGCAAATGATTTTTAGAGATTAGATAAACATAAAAACCTCTAAATATTTTGATGAATAAAAATCCCACTGTGTAATTAGTATTAATCCATAAGTAATAATTATTAGAACGTATGTCTTCCGCCACATTTTTGGCGCGCAATAAATATTCATCGCCCATCAAAGTCTACAAAATAGTCTCTTTAAAGTTCTCATAAAATTAATTAAATGTTTTTTTTGTAATAATTGTGAATAGTGACGAGTCTAGCTTCGTCCTGACTCGTTACAACTATACCAGAGTACACAACCCATGAACTTGCACATTACCCACTGTAATCACCATAATATCGTCGTGCTTGTAAATATATTTTATTTCTCATTTTACAATTTTACATTAACTTAGAACGGTAGGTACGGTAACGAAACCTTTTTCCTCTCCCTAGACGCTGGTAGGGTTTAGTCTTTGAGAATAATAAGAATATAATTATACCGATAATGTTCCTTAAATGAAGTTCATTTTATAAAATGTAAAGGTGTTTTATCCTAAAATACATCTAGGCTTATCTTATGACCTTCTGTTTGTATTCCACTCTGTGATACATTATAATAGTAGCCACTAGCTGTAGCCTATCGCAGAATATGCGAATGCTCTTTTCCAGGAAGTAACAAGACCAGAGTTCAGACGGTTCCTTTGCATTAGGTATTCTATTGTGAGGAAAAATGTAAAGCATTGATAAAATTTATACCGTTATGTAATGTTTTGTTTTTATTTGAGGTAGGTATGCTCGAGGTTCATTTCAATTTCAATTGAATTCATAAATAATCGTTGTAGATTTTACACAAATTCAAAGGTTCCAAGATAAACACAAAATGAATGATAAAGCGGAGGGAATTGAAACGTAACCACACTTGACGTTTACAAATCAATGTGCATTTCAAACCTATACATTATAATGTTTTTTTATGGGCGCGTTTGTACGGCGCAATAGATTCCGCGCGGCTACCGCGCGGTTGATAAAATCAATACCGAGTGTTGTCGCTATATTCTAGTTGACAACGTTCAAATTCCTGTCAAGCGGCCAAACGTGCGACAACTGCGGTTAGAATAGAATATAGAGACGATATTTTGTATCGATTTTCACAAACGCCCTTATTTAGCCTAAGTATAACGTTTTATACTAAGGTCCGCTTGCACAAAGGAGCCCTAAATGCATTTAGGAAGCTATGATTAACATCGTGTAAATGGAAAAATATTGTCACGGTCTCCTTCTATCTACTACGGTCTATTGCTTTCGTTAGCTTCTGTCGCGTCACCCAAACCCCAGCTTTATGATATCATAATCTAAATATTTCTGTGCATGATGCAGAAGCTTACACAAATAGTTACGTAATGTGACTTTCAGTTTGTACATTAGTCAAGAGTACATAAATCCATCAACAAAAGCATGGCACTTAATCATTTCGGCCTTCACACACTATTATGATAATGACACAGCTAGAGTGTTAACCTAATCTGCTGCTAAAGTGACTACCCGTAGATTATTCATGAGGGTAGGCTTAGAGTACAATCCCACGGGTATGATGGATCATTGTGACTCGCCGTTCGCTAGTTAAGATAATGCAAAGATATCATGATGACGCGCGGAAATATGGAGGCAAATGAAGTCTTTGATGCATTGATCTTGATGACAAGCGGTTGTACGTTACGAGGCGGTTTTATCATAAAATAAACATTTTTTGCTTTTACGGTATATCTAAACCTTTGTTGGGTAACGGTACCTTTACGTTTTTACGGTACTAGTACTTTATATCATAACCGCTTTCAGTCCCAGGTTTTATGTTCAACTGACGAAGGAAAAAATTGGTATATTAAAGCGGCAGATGTCATCCTACTTCCTACTGAGATTATTATTTAATATGTATTTACAAAGAAATATATTAGTATTATATCTTTTGGTTCCCATACTAAAATTGATACTTAGTGGGGCTTGATTGTGGTGTGTGAAATGTTCGCAAATATTTTTTAAACATTTTTTTCTCAAAATGGCTTGCAACGGTCTGTATACCTATAGCACAATACACCTATTATACAACTTCTATTATTTGGTTATAGATTATATAAAATATTTTTGTAACTAAGTTCTTTCTAAATAACTATCACGTGGGTGGTTTAGTGCGTAAACTTGTGTATCAAAGTGTTTGAGCTGATGGGCAATATGATCGCTTCCGGGTATTCCGGATCGAGCAAAAACATGTGTCAGAAAATAGAAACGCGAAACCATCTGGGTCCCCCAATTACTACAACTGTCTTCAGACACAGACGGAGTGGATAAATTTATTAGAAACCTGACAACCTTTCGGACATAACTCAGGATGATAATAAAACATATTTATATTACCTGTAACATGGGCCGTTATTGCGTCGTATACGCGGTTGGGTGAAGGTTTGGTGGAAACTTTCACAGCTTTTATTTATAGGCCAAAAGCTTTTTTGTAATAACTACAATATGGCACATTCTTCCCACCGTGTAATAATATGATTATTTATCTTCTAACGTTATTAGATTCACTTTTATGGTAAACTAGACAATTAATATAACTATGTGACTATGTGGAATTAAGATTTCATAATTTTCGAGATAATATCTTTATGATTTCCTTAAGTGCAGGCAAGCACTAAAAGACTAACAAATTATGTGGAATTAAGTTAGTAAAGTTGACAATCGCATTAAGGGTAGTACCGAGATTACCACGGAAAGAACTCATTATTTTGACATGTCTGTTTAACTATAAACACACACAAATGTAGAGTTAGCTATGGTTAAGAAGCATATTCTGCTTAGAAATACTTTTTGTACCTAACAGAATGTTACAACTGATAAAATTAACTTTCAAAAGCCAACGAAAAGTTCCAGTCCAAATCAATTTACCCAAATTGGAATGGACATGCACTCAAAGTGCTACGGAATATTCTGAAAGGTAGCTCGAACTGAAAGTATGTAGTGGTCTTCAAAATCACAATACCAGTCCTACTTTACCCACCTACATTTCATTTTGCCGCCTGCTTTGCTCCCTTCATATCGTGAGTGGATTTCCGCATCCGGCGGGAACATTGTGAACATTGTGCTCGAAATGGCTTCTATACGGCCACTGTGAATAGGACATTATGTAACAAGTTATGTACCTATTTCATATACCTCCCTCTGTCGAACATTGAAAGCTTGTACGGCAAATTAGCTTTTTGTAGTTTGCCGTGCCGCCGCCGCCGTAATGAATTAGCTCGCTGTGGTTTGAATATACACCTGTCTAATTGATTTTGGCGGTTATGCCGCAGTATCTGCCGTGCAATTGATACTTTGATCAATCATTATTTCTAAATTGTGCTATCGATATTTTGTGAAGAGATTATTTTAAATTAAAAATCGTTTAGTTTTTACTATATTGGGTAGTTTATATACTCTTTGTAAAAACTGTAAAAACTGTTTGTTTTTTTGGTCATCCAACATTGTGTAGTATTCCGTAGTATCCATGTTGTTCCTGTATTATATTATGTCCAATCTCTCATTGTAAGAGTTGACATAACATAAGCATCAACGTTTTTGTGAACGAAAAAATCTTTTTACATACCTAGTCTTTCTAAGCTTGTTAGATATTCCATACACGAGTAAAAAACACTAGATTCGGTTTATATTGATGCATAAAGAGACTTTCAGTTTAGGGTAACTTTGTGATTGGAAGTTCGCAAAGGTCTGTATTGTGTTTGCAAAGAATTTTGTTTTCGTTTCTATCATATTTCCGGGATCTTCCGAAAATTGTGCTACACAAGTCTGCAAACTAAACGCTTTAAAATTCTACTCTTGTTAGTCACGCCATATGGCGCTAATCATGCTCTGGGAGTTACGTTTTTTTTTGTGAAAAATATAATAAATTTTAGTTTCATCAAAAATCTTTAAAATAAAATGACCCAAAGCGACACTTAAATAAACTCATTGCCTTTAAGCTCAATTTATACGCATTGGGATTAGAAGATTTGCAATGGCTAACTTGCTTCAAATTAGCCTTGTCAATGTCAATGATATTTACCTTCGATCGAAGGTAAGAAGGTACCTATTGGTAAGAAATGGTAATTACACTTCGATGTTACATCCTCTAGATTTAATACAACCATGTAGTCCGCTTCTCACGTAATGCATCGTCACACTGTTTATAGCATATATTTTTTCAAAGAATAGCTGAAAAAATATTAAAACAACTCACTCTGGCACGTAGGTAGGTACTCAATCCACTTACTATATGTACCGGCCGACCGTGCGCGTCATTCGTTTTTCGTGTGCCGTATCGTCAACATCAACTCAACAACTTTCTTACATTTTTAATTTTCTTGCGCAAAGTTGAAGTGAAAAACAGTTATGTGGAAGAGAAAACATAATGATGATCGTATTCGTTAAAAGATTGGAAAGAAAATTGGAGCGGAACAAAGGTAACCTAACCTAACCTACCCGCACTAAGTAGCATAGCGAATAATGTTTTCTTTCTTGAAAAAATTTACTAGTACTATCGTAATGTGGTAATACAAGATGTTATCCTGATAGTTACATGATTTAATTAACTCCTTAACGTGGTAATACCAGATATTATCCTGGAATAATTATGCTAACCTACTTTCTTCTTCTATTCCTTAACGTGGTGATACCAGATATTACCCTGGAATGATTTTACTTGCCTACTTTCTTTGTGTGATGGTACACGATGCCATCCTGAAAGTAATTCGCTTCCTACAATAGAGTTTATCTCTTATCCTAAACAGTTCGTAGACGAAGATTAAAAACTCTGTTTGGCGTCTGTTCGATATACCTATTAGATGACGAGGATAGTATGCCTGACATACGAACAGAAAATGTTATTTCTAGAAGAATAATACCCGAAACAAACGCCTGGAATCGGTAGTGAATGTGATTACCTACATCACCTGAACCTTTCACTTCCGTGGCAGCTCCAGATCCAGCTTCTGCTATCGCGCCACCTGTAGTTCCTGTCCCAGACATGGATCGAGTTTGCTCAACGTTTCCAGCCCAGGTTCTGGCCCCGAACTCAACTCTGGTTCTAGACCCAGAAGTTCTAGAAGAAAATTTGGAAATACTAGGGCAAACCAAGAATCTAGAGGAAAACTCCAAAAGAAATCTCTAAACGTTGGGAAAACACTACTGGATAGACTTGCCAAAGATCAAAGGAAGCACTACAGGAACATAAAAAAATGTTAATCCTTAAAACATTTATTATTATTATTATAACCCTGACGTAAGCGCCGTTTTTGATTGATCCGGCGAAAAATCGCTATAAAACTTTGGAGTTCTTGGGAAGCCAGCTGAGATTCAGAAAAGCAGATTTAGTTAACCTTACTCCTGACTTTATACGGTCTGACGTGCCTAAACTTTGAGTCATCAAGAAGTTATCTGAGTTACCTCAAATCTTGCTAGACCTGCATTAGGCAAAAATTATTGCTGTCATTGTTAGATAAAAGCTTTTTTGGTTTTAAAAGAGAAATCTTTCTGTTTGGCTTGAACAAACTTGGCGAAACCTACTGTACTACAGCAAAGGTTTCAACAAAAACTTCTGATCTTGGGACACTCCCGATTTCCTCCTCGTCAGCAGAGCAAGTCGAATCTAGCAGTAGCCTGAACCGTTTCTACGAGCCCCAGCCTTCGACGTTAGCGAGGACGAACCTGAGTACAACGCACCCGCACCCCTCGCCGCGCCGCGCCGCTACTCGCTGCCGCCGAACCAGCTTCACATCCGACGACAACCCAACTAGAGGTACCTCATGCTGGTCTTTTTACCACAACTAGTTGTCAATGACAAATGATCTAGTTGTCCTGTCTTATTTAATAGGCTATCAAAGTCAATCAATAAGTTTTGATCAACATAATACTTGAAATAAGTAACTCTCTGTGAAACTAATTTTTCTCCTGTGTTACTGACCCCTAATATAAATGGAAGTTTTAGATTTTTACGTAAAGTTAAAAACCTAAATAAGTAGGTCTTTAACGTCAGTACACCTCACTTTGAATGGAACACATTTATTTTTATTGTATTTAAATAAATACAATGGAACCCATTACATGGCGACAATTGACCTCATAGAGGTATATTTTGTTTTTAGAACCTATTCACCTATGTGATTACTTCCGTACCATACGTGTTTAACCTCTGCGTTCCTAAGAGGTTGCACAATAGTAGCAATATCTCGATGAAAAATAGTTGTCTGTAGGTACTAGCTCAAAGATATATCCAAATACAGTTAACTCTGTAGCCACCGTGACCAATCTAGAACGCTAAATATGTCGTGATTAATTATCATAATACCAAATCGGATGTGTAATTTCTTTTTATAATATGAAATTTACACCGGCTGTAGGATACAGTGATCAACAGTAAAAATAAATAATATTTAAAATTATTTTTAAAGTTTAAGACATAAGTAGTTGTCTATTTTCATTTGAAATTTCGCTTTTAATTGGATGCTAACTGCCTAATGTCCAGTTGTATGATATAGTTAGGTTGTACCTACCAATAATTTCGAACCCAGAAAGTACTTAACGCTGCAATCTTATTCATCATCTTAAAAATATCGACAAGAATAATTTGCCTGGCGGTCTTATATCGCTCTCAAGGCCCAAAATGGCTTACACAAAGACATAAAAGAATTGGTTTACATGCTAGAGACTATACCAACTCGTTACTGACTGGTTGGGGTTCCGCATGCGGTAGTGATGTGGCTACAGGTAATTTGGTCTGCTGCTGAAACGATTCACCACATAAGCTACCACAAATTTGTGGCTGCCTTCTTAGTTTTAAAAACATTTTGTCAATAGTACTGCCACCTCATACGTAAATATAATATGGGTGGAATAAAGTTCCCCCATCCAAATTTCCAGTTAAATATGGCAGTGGTGTGAATTTAAATATATTAATATATATTTGTTTAATATATTTTTGAATAACGTGATAGCACTGATACAAACCCGGCTTCTAGCCATACTAATTAACTAATTATCTAACGAATGGGATTTAAATGAAGTTATTTTCAAAACATTGTTCAAATTTTTTTTAATATTTTGTGGTTTGCAATAAGATGATATATATATATACTAGTTGTTTACTATGTGCAAACGAAATCCAGGTGCTTATGAAATAGATGTACTTACAATTCAATGGAATAAGTTCTTCTTCGCATTTCTTTTAAGCCCTTGCTTAAATGTAAATTGTTAATTGCTTAATTGTATTAAAAGACGCTCGTGGTATTTTAATATTTTCCTATGGGCCCGGTCAAACTTAGATATCTATGCTTAGATCGTTAGTAAGCACAGAACAATATTATGAACGTTCTCATAAAAACCTTCTACGATGATGTACGATGATTCTACGATGTGAAGCCTTACCATGCTGGCGTGCGCCATATTATCCAGCAAGCGTAGGTACCTACTTATTATCCAGCAGTGGTGGGTACCACTCCGCTATTGTTTTTTGTCAAATCGATGGATTAGATTATTGAACTAGGTTATTTCTTACATTTATGGCGCAACAGTTCATAAAAGAAGCTAATTAGGTTTTGAATCTTGATTTACACTATGAACAGATTTTAAATTTTTTCTTTACCAAAACATACCTCAAGTTAGGATACAAACATTGTTCTGGAATACCTATCCTACTACAAAAACAAAAAATCTAGTGAAACTGCTTGAATTTATAATTATAAAAAAAAAAAAAAAAAGTTTGCTCTTGAATTTCCCGTTGTCATCCGTCCTGGGCGCAGACGTTATCTATAATTGTTTCAATTGTATTTTTGATCTTTTTGATCTAAATAGTTTTATTAAAAATGCTTACATTTATATTTTTCATAAAATCTTTAAATTCGAATAACATAAAATGACATAATAAAAACAATAAGTATAGATTTTATATTATGCCAAAAATTATACATAAAAATCTTTGTGATTTCCTTAAGTGCAGGTAAGCACTATAAAAACGAACAAATTAAAAATATCTATGCCCAACCGACGTAATCCAAGTTAATTATGCCTTTTTTTTGTACAAAATGAATCCATTTGATTTTATTTATAATAAAAGATCTAGTCGATATAGAAATCATCTAAATACATTTAAATTATCGTATAAATTAACTTTTACGGTGAAATAACCTGTGCACAATGCAACTTCTCAAACAATTAGTCGATGGATCAAACATGCATTGCATGAAAGTGGTGAGGACGTGTCTGTATCCTCAGCACACAGCACGCGCCACACCTCCACCTCCGTCACTAGTAAGTCTGTAATTTCCTGTTCATCGATATTATTATAGGAACTGCTGATCGAACCAGTAGATCTGTATGTTTTGCAAAGTTTTATAATCAACCTTTTCTATCCTTTGATGTGGTAACATTAGTGGGACATACACTATGTTAACAATAATTGTGAATAATTTTCCCCTACCTAGTATGTAGGCACTAACTTATATAGGAATAATTGAAAGCTAAAATTTCATGTTGCTACTCGAATTTAGTTAATACCGATTGCGAGTATGTTGTAAGTAATATTATTAAATACTTTTTATTATTTATTATTAACTTTGACACTTACCTACTTTTATTCTGCAACAGACGCTAAACATCTACATGGTTGTATTAAATCTAGAGGATGTAACATCGAAGTGTAATTTATGGTTAAAAGAACTTACCTTAAGTGAATTTCTACCAAAATTACACGAGATGTTACATCCGAATAGATTTAAACTCCCACCCACCCTATATAGCACACAAATCACCGTGTATTTTTTGTGCTAGGATAATATACCCATTACTTAGTTGCAGAATACACACAAGTTTACTCTAAAAAGAATGACGCGCACGGTCGGCCGGTACATATAGTAAGTGGATTGAGTACCTACCTACGTGCCAGAGTGAGTTGTTTTAATATTTTTTCAGCTATTCTTTGAAAAAATATATGCTATAAACAGTGTGACGATGCATTACGTGAGAAGCGGACTACATGGTTGTATTAAATCTATTCGGATGTAACATCTCGTGTAATTTTGGTAGAAATTCACTTAAGGTAAGTTCTTTTAACCATAAATTGTATTGTGGGTACAATTGGAGACCAAAGAGAGTTTTAATTTAGCTTTACAAAGCATAACGTAATGGAACGTTTTAAAAAAACATCTTTTTCAAAGCTTAAATGGACTATCGAAGGTTTCTATCGTACGTTGTAAGAATTGCGAAGTATTCGATGGAATTATGTGGAATTAGTCCGCTATCTTGTCGCCAACACCCGACCGGCTGGACCAAGACTCGTATTAACCGGGGTAGATTTTGAACAAGTATACCTACTCTTCCATGTGGAAAATTGTTTCAAATACCTTGCAAAGCCATCGGATTTTCTGTTAATTTCCTTTTATTTCCTAAAACGTTTTGATAGTTTTCGTTAACCGTTACATAAATGTATATTATTATGTCTAATGCCATAAACATTTCTAATACTAAAATATCTTTCCTTTCGTATCATTCTCTGTCTGTGTATGTTGTGTAAACTGTCTACAAATATTTATTTATTTATTGTCCAAAGAAATATAAAGTACTTAATATAAAATAAGAAATCCGATCAGTCCGATTTATGTAAGTTCGAAACTTGATGCTTTCTTTCTACCTTATTTGTATAGGCCAAAGGAAATCCAAGAAGTGGAAAAAAGCATAAAATGTCGCCTGAGTTTTTGCAAATTTATTTTTTGCTCAACTAAGGCAATGCCAAATGAAGGGTAATATTTTTATATTTACGGTCGTGTTTGAGCTGAAAGCGACAAATTAAATAGCGTTGCTTATGAGCTCAGAAAAATTTGTATATTTTGTTGCTGCTTTTCTCTGTGATTAGCTGAAACACGAAAGAATTGAGATAAAACTAAACATGCCAAAGAAGTGACAGCGGTCATCCATAGTGAGTATTTTTGCTAAAAGGAATACCTAGAATTTTTTCAACGAAATAAGGAAAAACATACAAAGGCTTACAGAAATTCTAATTACTGCCATATTTATTTTTCTTAACAGGTACCCATACACAACATACTATGCAATGGATTCCATGACTAATGAATATCGGCTTATATACCTATCTATGGTGCCGTCCGTGCATTGCCTTATCTCCCTATTTCCAGTTGGTTACGTACCTACAGCGAGTTCTCTTGCAGAGTTATTTGTTTAACGCCTTAGCTCATTTATTTTATTAGCTGAGTTTAGGTGTTATTTATTTACTCGCTACATTTTGATGACAGAGTGTCTACGAGTTGTTTTCTTTTTACAACGTAAACAAAAACTTGTAAGAACCAATTACCAACACCAAAACGGACAACGGTATCTTCTTTCCAGAAACTGCAAAAGTTTGAAAAACTTGTAATCTACGTCTTCGCCAACTTGTTTGTAACTATTTTTATTATGAAAACTTTAAAATAGATACTTACCTAACTACTAATGAAAGTTAAAGAACGAAGTTTCTTCTTCTTCTTTCTTCTTTATGGCACCCATCCGTCATTTGACTAATAATTTTATTTTGCCAATGTTCAGTGGATTAAAATAAATAGCGTTTAGTCAAGACGAGTCAGTAAAAAAGCAAAGTCTGCTATCGTTAGTTTTGAAGAAAAAAATGGCGTTTCTCTTTAAAAACTCAAGACAATCATTTTCGACCAATTCAGGATGCCACATTATAAACACTTTCATTTCAACTGCTCACACTGTGTGGTAAGACCTCAAGTAATGTTGGTTAAAATGCCAAAGTCACCAAAACGAAACTAACAATAACATGAGAAACCCAATTAAAATGAAAAAGCTACGTTGCTTCCAAACATGAAAAGGAATCCGAACCAAGTTTCAATACAAATGTCATAGCGCTATCTCCTCAAAAAGGCTCAGGTTTGTAGAAGTCAGTGTGTGTTTCATGTCCAAACAGACTATCCATATTTCCATAATACGAATAAAATGTTAATTTTTTCACAAACTTTTTAGCAACATATTGTTTAAAACAATCTACTTGACTATTGGTCCTGAAAAAGCCTTTTTATAACAGAATAGGCACCCGGCCTACCCCGGAAGTGGTCTATCGATCATTGAGTCGACCTTTTACATATTTATCTGCATTTACACATTATTGGCCTGCAACCACTGTTTGAGTTGTTGTTCAAGAGCTGAGCAAGTCAAAAAGGTAAAGCGACGAAACAAAAAGCATTTATTTCTACCATGGAATATTAGAGATCTAATAGAATCGTCTTAGGTACCAGTTCTAAGCGAGTGCATATTTTTATTACTTTAATCATCAGGTACAGTAGAACTCTCAGTATCAACTAGGTATCAAAAGGGGCCAAGGTAGGCAGAGGCGTGTCCAAATATTATATTTACCTATATTTTGCAGTAGTTAGTATGCCATATGCCCGCACAGGCTGCAAGCCCATAGCCGCTACTAGGATACTCATTGGTTTCCTCATTGTGCCTTCCACCTTTACCTTTTAAACACTGCATACATTGTATTAGCATTTTTATGTACTCGTACGGCCGCTGCTCTCTTCGTTATCTCAAGATGATTATCATACCTTTTTTTTAGGAAGTTTGCTATTAAAGGGAAGAAACATAGGTTTTAATAAAAAAAATGTTATTTTAAGTTAATTCAAGCCAATTTAGATATGTCTAAAGAAAATATGTTATCCAGTTAAAAAAAAAGCGCAGGTTTCTTGTAGGAATTATTAATTTTATAATCTAAAAGCATATCTCTTATCTTTTCAAGAAATATAGCTTCTGGTTCTTAAATGCCTATCTACATCTAGTAACGACGAAGACGCAAAAGTTAATGTGACCATCTCCTTTATGTAAAGTTAGGTGTTGTCTTTCATAAAGACCTCTTTTAGTCAGTTCTCGTTTGAAGGCGTAACGTTTTCACTTATACACTACTGTAATAAATTTACTACTAATATGATGCCACTCAAAACGAATAACCAGTAAAAATGTACGGATTATTAAAGTATCAATAACTCAAGTGCGTACCTACGTGTAATACTCTTCTTGATTTGGTGAACCGGATACCAAAATGGATATACGAATTTGAATTTGAGTTGCTTGTGTACCTTGTGTAAATATAGCTTTGTATTCAAGGCACGTATGTACGTTTTTACAAAACTCCAAGCTTATGGAATACTGATTGGAAACACTGGTACTTCAAAGTAGCTGAGTAAGTAATTAATATTCTTTGCCATAAAAATCTCGAGTGATTGTATTTAGTTATCTAAATATATGATTCAGAACGTATCGGGATACATTTTTAAATTGAAACCGAGTAAGGGATTACAAGACGCCTCCCGCGGGAAATCTGGATACCCGCACTACATCACTACGCGCAGCCGCTTACTCTATTTATTTCGTTCCATTTCTAGGATACTAATTTGTCCTACGAATCTACATAGAAAACGTTTTATGCGGAAAGATGTCGGTAAGGCTTGATGCTATTCGATCTAATACCGATAGGATCAAATCACTATTGAATCACGACATCTCGTGCCCCCTACAGTGAGCTCCCGGGAGCTTTTACAGTAAGATTGTAAACTCTCACAAACGTCGCCAAGCTTACAGCTACTGATACACATGCTCATTACTAGCACGAAAGCATGCTTTTATTGAGCAAATGCACATTAGTAGCATGTGTATTGAAAACATTGCTAATAATGAGCATGCTCATTTCGAGTATGCTCAAAAATCGACGGCCGTGCGATTTTTTAGCATGCTACCTGCAGCGCGGGTCTAGGGGGCGTGCTTTTAGCACATGTGAACAGGTTTGCTTATTGAGCATTCCTTAAAACTAGCATGCTAATTGCTAGCAAATGTAAACTACTCATCAGCATGCTCATATTGAGCATACTCAATAGCACGCTTTTTAGCATGCTATTTTAGAGCATGTGTATCAGTACCTACTGTTGCTATCGTGCTTGACAGATAGCATTGTTCTCCATTTTTTTGTACTAAATATCGGGCTCCGGACTTGTACGAAAATCCTTTTATATTTAACAAGTAAGTATAGGTACTATACTCTACTAAACGTATTAATAGAGTTGGTGCACGTATTCATGTGTTGAGATTATAATCGAATAAGAAGTTGGTAGAAAACTTAGTTCATTAGAACCTAGCGGTAGGTACATCGTTTATTTCACTCATTCAACTATACCGATTATAAGAATCTTTGTCCTGACTAATTGACTAACTGACTGACTGACATATAGACATCTCACAGGGACTAAGATTAACCAGTGGGCTTACTTAAAAATTTTGGGGTGAAGGTGTTGGTGCGTAAGACAGAAATTTCCGAAAATTTCAGCTCGAAGGAACGTAACCTATAAAAATTGTTATTTTTTTTCCTTTTTATTCCTAAAAACCCATGTTTTAGCCGCTCAAGTGTTTTTATCTGTATTCATATCTAAAACTAGCTAAATCTAGCTTTACATGCAAACTCCGAGTTGGTAACATTAAACATACCATCTGACCGCTGCTACTCTAGATAGCTAAGGACTGCTGACCGGCGTTCTACCCGTAAATTAGAAATTTGCATTTTTATAATAGGTAATTAAATGGACAGAATGTATTAGGTACATACTTAAATATTTATGGAAGCTAAGTAGCAAAAGGTAAAAACTGCTGTTTCAGTTTAAATGAAAAACCCACCAACAAAACGTGCTTTCACACGTGAGAGCAATTTCCGGGATTGTGAACAGGAAAGCCGACAGACTCCATAATATTCTATTTATGGATCTTTTGCTGCTTCTGTTTAACTGTATACTTAGGACATAGAACTACCAAGTTCCCTGATCACAAAAACATTTTTAAGAAAACTAATTTCGGGAACTCTTTTCAAAATGTGATTAGGCGCATTTAATTTGTATTATTGTTATTTGATAATTAACATGTGTGCGCCTCTGACATTTTTCCAATTTTCAGTCCAACCCTTCTCTCAGAAGAGATCTCTACTGAGCGTTAAGGCCACCCATTGTACTAACTGTTCTTTTTGTTTTGTTCGTATTGCTTGTGTCTGGTGTATGTACAATAAAGTATTTTTCATTAATTCATTTTATTCGTAGGAGTTAAATAAATTAGTTAAAAATACTACAAATATTACAAAATAAATATATCGTTTAATTTTCATCATTTCGCGTAGACGCGGAAGTTTTATTATGAGAAAAGTACAAAACTAAAAAAGGAATTCAGTAAATATCATCAGAGATTAAGAGCATTACAGTTTCTTATTTCTTGGATTGCAGAAGCGGGTTCACTATCGCTACATCATTTACACTTTCTTGCTATTTGTTGTGGTGGCGTATGGTGACACAGCAATAACCATTATTTATTGTCGGCACTCTATCAAAAAGAGTGCTTGGCAACTATTCTAGCTCTAGGATTTCAGGGATTTTCCATTACTTATAATATGTAGGTACTTACTTACCTATTAAGGTGCGGTTGCTGTAGAAAAGTGCCTTGAACAGCAATAATAGGTACGGATTTTTATCATGTCTTTAATACTGAAGCACGGTAGATATCTTTAGATCTCTTAGTACTAAGTATCTATTCGAGATTCATCGAGGATATCTTAGGGAAGTACTCAAAAGTACGTCCAGATTTTACACGTGGAATAATTTATTATATAATGCAGATTACTAGACATAAACCGGCCTTTCCATGTATTTTAGATGCTATCATTTAAAAGTCATCGAAAGTTTCGTTCGCTCATGCCCCTATATTTACGGGACGCTGTTTACTGAGCACCTATTCCATCCTCGCTGCTCAGTAGGTTTAATTCACAGAAAAAACTCCATCAATACCGGAGTTAACTAAACAGCATGTCTCCTCACGATGTTTTTTTTAAACCCTTTAAGAGCACTCGCATTGCGCACATCATTTCGAATATAAAAATACATAGGTACATACCTACACGACCGGATTCGAAAGATCGAAAGACGGGGTCGCTACCACTCAACCACCGTACTCTACCAGACATGCATGAATAGCATCACGACTTTAATCCCCAAGCACGGTAGATATTCCCTCCGATCTCCTAATATCAAGTACCGACTTGAGATTCTTCGAGGATGTCTAAGGGGTTAGTCAGAGGTGTGTCAAGATAGTACATTTGGTACACACTCACATAGTTATGCATTATACATTTATTTGCTCATTTAGTACTTATTATCATAAAAATGGTGTGACTGTACTTATTAAAAAAAATGGTAAGCTTATTAATACATTATATAATACTAAGTTCTATATCCAAGCTATAAAAGCTACATTATCAATAAAAATATATTGTATGTATCTAGATGTAGTAGGTTCGTACTCTTCAGCTCCTTAGGTACTTACAGGGGCTTCTGAATTTAAATTAACCAGCATTTTGTTAACCTTTACTTACGTAAAGGAAAGCAAAAGTAGCCGGAATGCTACACTTCCGTCGTTGAATTTAGAAAGGCATTTCGCATTTACCCCGATTTGGCCGACCCAAAGATCCGGGATCACTAATCACACATTCGGTGGCTAATAGAACCAACCCTCTGGGACTGATTTTAGGGGTGAAAGCAGGAGGGAGTGAAACTCAGAGGTTTCTACGTAAGAGGTGCTACGGCTAATGTTCGGTATAAGAAGATAGATTTAAAAATCGTTTAGTATCACGGCTTCGTTGTTTTTCTTTTCCGAATTTAGAGTGTAAGAGTCTAAGGTAATCCATTATGCGTGAGGGATGGTTTCCAGCCGCATAATCAGAGGCGGCTCTATGGTGAACTGGTGCGTTCGTGGGTGTTTCATTCTTTTTATACAACTTGCTGCTCGAAAAAGCAAATGGCTCACTTGATGTTAAGTTGTAACCATAACCTAACAAAGCAATACCCCGCACCGCAGGGCACATTCGTTAAGAACGTAATCTAAAATGTTTTATTATTAAATTTATGTTTACTCCTAGTTATAAACACATAGTACAAGCTATGCTTAGTTTGGGGCTAGATGATGTTGAGTAAAAATGCCCACAAATATTTATTTTTATTATTTAATGTGCATGAAAATGTGTTGAATAACTTATAAAGTAGTCAATAGATGAAACAATGAGATTGAAAGAATTCTAACATAACATGATCAAATAATTTGCAACTCACACTTGATAAGCTAAGAATATACTTGATTAAAACACTTATAGAGTAGAGGTAAGTGCTTTTCTAATCTGTAATTATAATAAAATTTATAGAATATTGATAGAACTAATAGTAAATCCACCCCTGTATGCCCACCAGGGAAAATAGTTAATTCATGTTAAACAGCTAGCTAATGTAAGAGCCCTTTGTGCTTACTCCTAACTTATAGCCACTTTACCGCAAATAACCAACGGTTCTGCTTTAAATGAGCTTTTACGGGTGCTTGGTCTGTTTACCTGTACTTCGGAGGGTGGCGAATCTAAGTAGAAAAACAGAAAATGATATCATTATATTGTAATGAAACCATTTCACTAATACGCTCGGTGGTCACTGAACTTTGAACAAAGACAAACAAATGGGTTTAAGGCGTGACTGTGCAAGCTTAATTCGAGTTAAAAGAACCATCAATGTAAAGAAGAACCATTGCTTGAAGAATGATTAGGAATCCCGTGATCTACAAAATCACAGTGGTTTTACTGGTTGATAAATTTGTTCCAATTTAATGATAGATTGCTCAAAGTTTGAAAATAACATCCTAAATTACAAATTACCTGAAATAATTCATAAACCCGTACGGTTACTGGTCCGACTGCCAGGGATTTTTTCCGGATGAAAAATCGAAATTAATTTTCCTGAGGCACAATTCGGATAAATTAAATATCCAACAGCTTTGAGAGAGAATGTTTCTAACCACGCTATCGAAAAGGTAGATACTCGTATAAACGAGTATTTATATGTACGTGCTTATGGTAATCGAGCATTGTTAGAAAGAGCCTGCTCTTTTTTTAGTGCGCCATCTATTGTGCCACTTTTATGTTACGTTACCTCGATAGGTTTTCAAAAGAATGTCTGAATAAAACGCTTTCAATAATCATTTTTATTCGTGCTTTATAAATATCTTCCTATTTTATTAGAGCTTTAGAGCTAACACACATTTTTCAATCCTAAACATATTTGTATTCGTATCTATTAAATGGTATTCAAAATAACCATAAATAAGGGCAAAGGTTTAGGTAGCGTAAATTACAATTTTATATTTCCCGCGATATATAATCGCTTTGATTTATTCACACGGGGTAATAATCCTTACATATAAATTCTCGGAGTGGATATTTTTGTTTAAGGCCTTATCCACTCAGAGAGTTGTGTCAAAACACGTTTTTGTCATAAAAGCCTCAAAATAAAAGTTTATAATCAGGCAGGTCTTAGAAACGATAAACGATGATTCGTACTGTCGTTTTGTAATACACTTCTGGGCTACTCGATAGCCGTTCCACAATCAAGTTGTCAATGCCTGACATGCCGCGTAGTGTACCTCAAAACGACAATACGAAACCTGCGGTGCAGGCTGTCAACTATGACTTATGGAACTGAGACGTGGTCGCCAACTACTAGCCTCACACATGCTTAGTTGACCGATGGAGTGAGATAAGTTGGGAATTTCACTATGAGATAAATTCTGAAATCTATAGAAAAACCAAGGTTACCAACATAGCTCTCAGAATCAGTACGTTGAAGTGGCAATGAGTAGACAACATAGCTCGAAGAAGCGACAGCCACTGGGACTTAACTAGCTCTTGGGGTAGAATGGCCGGCTACCTGAACCAGAAGGCGTAGGATGGATGCTGCATGTACATTAAGGTTACGAATCTCGTACTTATTATTAGAAACACTTACAAACACCTCCTTAAAACACTACCTACCATTGGACAAAAAAGTGGTTAAAAGATTCCTATCCGAAGATAATGCACGTTTCGAAATTATGGCTCGTCCCACTTAAAACCCAAGAGGTAAGAAGAGTATGTACGAAAGTATCGAATACCAAATTAAAGGAAAACTCATCGAACATCCTGATATTATCATCAGATCATTAGAACAATTAAGTACAAGAATCTTTGTGCTGACTGATTGACTGACATAAACAACGTAGGTATAACCAAAACATCTGTTCATAGAGACTTGGTTTTATTCATAATATAGGTCTCTAAAGGCTCCTTTACCTAAAATGGCTGATAAGTCTGGTGGTATCTCTTTTGGTTGACATGAAAGAGACAGTGATAAGATGAATTTACGGTGCCGTTTAGTGTCAGGGGTTATGAATAAGACCATTAAATATTTCAGTGCATATTTATCTTGGTGCGTAAGGTTGTAGTAAGAAAATTGATACTGAAATTCAACTCCTAAAAATGGTTGAACTTAACAGCCATCCCAGCTCAGTTCGTAGTAGCCCTGCCTTCTGCGCTGTAAGTAGTAGGTTTGATCCCCACCGAGAACAAACATTTGTGTAATGAACAATAGATATTCGTTCTTTGTCTGGGAATTATATTGTATTCTAAGTATGTATTAATAAAAAGTATATAAGTATTTTATTAGTCATCTGGTTCCCATAGTACAAGCTATGCATAATATGGGGCTAGGTGATGTTGTGTAAAAAGATCCACTAAAAAAATGTATTGTATAAAAATAACTTCACACGAACGGAGTCACGCGCGTTTCCACTAGTATTTTATAATTCGACTGAGGAAATTGCGATTTGAATAAACTACAAAGTAGAAGCTAAATAATGTATCTGCCTCGTTGCAGTATATTAATTGCATAATAAGCCAATATCAACGATTAATAACTAAATAGACACAACATATATGGATCACGCTATAAATTATAAAAGGTTATTTATACCTACTATCTTATGTTTATATTTAGCTAGTAGAAAAGCGCGTGACTTCGTCCGCGTTTCATACAAAATTCAACCCCCACTGCACCTCTTCAGAGGTTGAATTTCAAGGACTTCTTCATTAGTACACCTCTACGTCTCAATACAAAATTCAACTAGTAATTATTAAGAACAGCGAGCCAATTGAATTGAGGGTAGGATTCACCAAAAAGGCAAATAAGCAGTTTTAGAAAGTACACAAAACCAACATAAATTGTATCACATGCCAACCATGCTTAGTAATCATAAACCTCGTGCAATATCTACTACATAATCTTAATAAAAATAGAACAAAAAAGCCTCTAGACCTTTAGCATCATTGTCAGTGTAGATGCCTAAAATTCCAGCCTATGCTATAAATTTCCAGGAAGAAATATTTAAGTCATTCATCCACTAACTTCCCACGACCTCCTCAATGTCGTTGTTCCATTAGATCCTCGCTCCGTCTCAGGCTCGTGTCTTCTAGTTCAACTTACATTACCAACAAATCTAATAACAATGAACTAATACAAGTATTTACAGAGTACACCTACAAATACATAGTCTTGCTCAAAATTAACTTGAAAATCTCGCTGCTACAAACGAACTTAGTTAACTTAGAAACTACGTCGTAATTCATAGATTATGTTGTTTCAAACTACGTTGATAAATTTTCATTGTACCTACGTATGCATTTGTGCAAATAAGTTTGCTGCATATGTACGTACTGCAAATTATATTCCTTGCAATTACAATACTTGGCTCGGAGTTGTGCTTTGTCCCCGTCACTGAAATGTCGTTTTCACGTGAACACGTTTATGGCTCTGAGTCCAACCTGATGCGACGTTAATAAAACTCCTGCACACATTACGCAAGGCTGCTTATAAACTGTTCCTACAAAAATCAATATAACGAAATAAACTTACAATATTACTAGGACTTCCAAGTACCCAAGCACGGTAGGCATTCCTTCAGAAGACTTTATTTTATGTACCGCCAACTCTAAAATAAGTAGAAAAGTCAGAAGCATGTTCAAACGAGACACTTTTGACGCATGCTCAAGGTAAATAAGTATCCATTCAAAAAAATTACAAAGTAAATAAATAAACAGTTAAACTGCGCTGTGGAAAATGCAGTGTGACCACTGCATACTAAATCCTTCCAATTTAAATTCAGTGAATTAATGCATTCGTTTTACAGCATTCAGTTTCAAATTAGTTATTCAAACCCGCCTTATGTTTGAATGAATCTGCGTGATGTGAATGCGGCGTAGGAGGGCTTAGGCGAATTGGAAACTAAATCATGGATATAATTCGTTGGTTATTTATTTTCAAAAGTCTTGTAAACTAATTTGTAGAAAGGATTTTTGAGGGGGGAAGTAGTGGTTTTTGTTGGTTTGAAGAGTGTGAGTTTAGGTAAAATTATAGGCACATGAAGCATTTAAGTTTCATTACTTACATTAGTATTTATTTGTAAAATTACCAGACAAGAAAAACAGTAAACGACCGTTTTAAGCCTATTCTTTTAGAAGGAACTTAGTTTTAAGACCATAAAAAAAGCAAAATTGTAAGTAATCCCTAATTAATAACAATAAACATTTTATTTATTTAATTATCTAGGAATAGGTAGGTACCAAAAAAACTAACAACATGAAAAAATACAATGGGTACTTTTACCCAACTAGCTCTTACAACCAAGTCAAACAACTACTGCAAATGATCTAAATAGGGCCCAGAATAATATCAGTATATATCTATATGGTTCCCTTATTTATCACTTCAATAAGAGTACCTAATTACAGCCTAATAATAGCACAGACGCGATAAGAATTCATGTGAAAACACGCTGTAATTTCAGAGCGTACGGGCTATTGCTGAGAGTGACGAGCACCACCTTACTCCTGCCAGGGTTGTCTACAATTCAACGAATTTAAATCTGGAACACGCACATGTCGAACAACATAAAAAAACAATAAATATGAAAACATTGAGTTATCACTTAACTTCTGTTTTGGGTCAATTATATTCAACTAATGTAATCCAGGCACTTATTTAATCACGTTTTTGTTGCAATATTATTAAACACTACATCACTAAACAATCAAAATTAATAGAAAAAAAAAATTTTTTTTGGAAGAGAACAAGATAATGTACAGGCTAAATGACTTACAGGTCGTAGAGACTTAAAGGGGTTCCTGAAATTTAGCCCCTAAACGGGTACAGCGGGTGTTGAAGTTTGTATGAAAATGTCTTTATGCGGGCAAAGGCACACTAGTATTTAAATAAAATTTATGTGTTACTTCTTTATTTTAGCAATGCAGAATCAAAGTAATGTGCCGCCTCTGTGTGATCTTACATCTATGATTAATTAGTACATGCCGCAGATTTAATCCCAGGCATCTATTGTAGTACATATTACTTTAGTATACAAATAAGTCATTTATTTAAAGAGAGCAGGAATAATTTGTGTAACAAGACATGTTTATTTCGCATGCTCAGCAAAATCCTGTCATGTTCAGGTTAAACCTGACATAAGGGACAACCCTATACCTGCCGGATTTACCAAGGACGTTGGAGATTCTTTCACGGTCCTTTCGAGATGAGGTTTTTAATGTGAAATTACACGTGCGTGTGGTATTTAATTCAAAGTGTGGACCATCCGAACCTTTCCGCAGATTGACCTGCATAACTCGAAACGGTGTTTTTAGTATTGAATGTGTATTCTTTTTTGTATTTATAATCTTATTACGTGGGATCGTTGAAAAGGGACAAAAGGGACGTTTTCTGTTTCAAAGAATACCATTTGGAGATTGGCATGATCGAAACTTTCATTTCAGGATATTTCGTAACAAGAATTTGGCGTCTGTAGGTCTACTCTTAAAAACGATAGACGAAGTTTCGTATTGTTGTTTTGATTTACACTGCGGGGCCTTGGTAACCCAATCCACAATCGATTTGTCGTAGCCTGGTATGCCACGCAGTGTATCTCAAAACGACAATACGAAACTTTGATTATCGTTTTCAAGAGTAGACCTATTGGCCTTGATCATTTTAGAAAGACAGAAAAAATTGTAAGATTATTTAGGTTAAACTTGTCTAAAACGATGGGTTCCTATGGTGATGACGGTAATTTAATTTATTGGCATAACAGTGTGCTGTTTTTAATAGGCAGGCATATAACAGGAGGGCAGCTTCCGGGCAGCACTTGGACCAACCTCCATACAAACAAAAGAAACGTCCTTTAACAATTTGATCTTAGCTAGAGATTTCTTTGACAATCTGCAAATATTTATTCTGGGTGTTCTGGGTATTTTCTGTATAAGAAAAAATATCTATGTATGTAATGTTTTGTATTAAGTATATCAGTCATCGAGTACCCATAACATAAACTCTGTTTCGTTTTGGGGCTAAATGATGTTGATTGTATGGCGACTTACATACGCAGATACAAGGTGCTGGTTCGATTCCTATACTAATTAAAAAAATATTTTATTTACCTTAGCATAAATCATAGTATGTGATTTTTTTATTTATTAGTCTATTTAAAAAAATAATTATAATTTTGAATATACATTTGAATTGCACTTAGAGGTGGTTTACGAAAGTAAAAAGCAAACTTATAGACTATGTTAGTTTTCAGAGCAAGCTATCTCTGCGTCAAATTTTATCTCAACTGGTTCAGTGACGTAGCAGTAAAGAAGTAACAAATAGACAGACACACTTAAAATCAGAGGCACATGCGGCTAACACTAGTATGCCTCAAGTTGGTAGACGGTGGGTAGTGCACTTAATGTAAGTGACCTACAAAGCAATCTTTTGCTATGATGTGTTTGATATGAGGCAATATTTTGTATGATTTTGGTGATGCTTACCACCTAACATCAGTTACATATGCTAGTTTCAGCAGCAAGAAAAACTTATGCATTTATAAATTTGACATGTATTTAGCATACACGAGGGGTTGTGTTATATCTCGACCTGAAGCGGCGTAGTTGCTCCGTAAGTAACGCCTGCGGTGTTAAAGAGCTTTGCATGAGTGTTGACTGAGTGGTTTCATTAAAGAAAAATGATCCTCAGGGCTTTCACGTAGATCATGCAAATTGGATTATTTTGTATTGCACCTCGCGGCAGCTATAAAATGGAGAGGCTCAGAAAATGCGGAGATTTTTCATGGAGCTTTTTTATGAACATTTTCAGTAAGTAGTAGCTTATTATTTTACATGGACTATTTTTTGCTTTAACCTCATAGGTTTTGTATTTCACCTACCTTAAGCAATGGATTTATTCATCAAACTTATACTTACCTATCTAGATTTTTTTAATATTTAACTTCTAAATATATTAACCAAATGATCTTATTCAACACCTTATGACCACAAAGTATGTTATTTATTTTACTAACTTTTTATTTTTTAGTATGAAAACATAATGTACATTCATTAAAAATAGTTCAATTTAAAGAAATGTAAATGTCGTTTTTAAAATTTGGCATATTATTTTACTTTTGTTTGTAAATCGTTCTTCCGACACATATAGAGACTTATGTCCAGCAGTGGACTTCTATAGGTTGTTGATGATGATGATGACGAAGTGTAGGTTCACTTAAATGTATGATATATGTAAATAATATTTCTAAAATATTATATCGATTTCTTTACCAAATATAAAACCATTATATAAAAATTATAAATTACATTCTAAAACTTACCTATACAATAATTATAATTTGTCAATACCGACGGAAATTCATTCACAAAACTCACTCAATCGCCCTCGGGAGCGGTAACTTGTCAGCACGTCAACACGTTGCAGAGCATGCGAACGCGTCTCGCCGAGAGAGGAGAAAAGTGCGGGAAAGTTGAGCGCACTGCGGAGAAGGAAGGAAGGTGTTCGCGGTGCGGCGTCTGGCGCGAACTAGTAGCGGCCCGGCCAGTGTTGCCGGGAAAATAGCGCCTTTACTGCTGCTTTCTCGGGAGAATACAATAAAATTAGTTTTTTGACGGACATAATTGGATTTTATTTAAATCCTCAAAAAATCGCCCGTAAACATCTTTCGGGATAATAACGCGTTTTGTTTTCGAGTGGATTGGTATTAATTATATAAACGTTTTGACAACTATTAAAGTAATTTCAGTAATAGTGTCAAAAGCTAAATTTAGTGATTGTTATCATGTAACATGCATGCAATTGTGCCCAAATATCGGGAAACAATTTAAATCACAATAAACTCAAAAATCATGATAAAAATTCAGTTCTAAAAAAAATATAAGTCAAGGTTAACCTAATCAAGGTTGGCTTACACAAAAAGAAACAAGAAAACCGCAGTTGTAATGTTGTTTACCTAACACGCAATAAAGACAAACGAAAAATAAAACAGAACACAAACGAAAGAGCATGTCATACAATGGCAACACCGAGCGACGTATTCATCGCCCCGGGCACAGCCGCGAGCGAGCGGTTCACAGCTTTCAGCTGAACCGAAGCCTTACCCACAACCAAATCAAATATTTCACGCAGCGCAACTTAGGTAGGTGCTTGATGTACCATGTACCTCTTAATGTTTCCCGCTTAGGAACAATTAAGAACAAACAAATGAGAATTTGGCGTTTAGAAGAGGGTGGCGTTACGCTGTCTTTAGATTGTATGTATAACTTTTCAAACTGTTGTCTGAAAATACAATAAGGTTGCAAATATTAAAAGGTTTTTACAAAGTTTTCTTCTATAAAATCAGAAGGATTGTTTTGAATAGAAATATTTTACAAGTTAGCTATGTACCTAGCCAATTATTTAGACCAAGAAAAAAACCAAGAGGATGGATCCCTTTTAAACGTCTTTCAAACTAGATGAATCTAGATACCAGTTCCACGATGCAATTCAGTCTAGAAGAACAGACAAGGCTGACAACTTTTGTTCCTACTGCTTTTTGCATGTACATTTTATTAATAAATAATATGTTTTCACCGCATTTACTGAAGTTTCAGCGTAATGAGGCTGCTCGAGATGCTTCAGCAATCCTTACCTTAGATAAATATTAAATACTAAGACTAAATTATGACGGATGTTTCCAAAGAAAAATAACTTGGAAGTTAATCTAAAGATTCTATACCTTAGTTAACCAAGCTGCCGAAATTCCGTGAAAAACTCTTTTCTTAAAAGCTTAATTTAAGTTCGAAACTCGCTAATACCTGTTCCCGTTTTTGATAAAAGTAGCAAGATGAGATCTTCTTTCTTCGCCGAGATAAAGTAGGACAGCACCACAGTGGGTATTTTACCAGTAGTTTATCTTACCGTTTTTAGACTACATTTTTTGGCTGGTTTTCTGTAGTTGCTAGTATATCCATGAATGGAGGGATTATTCCCGTTGAGTCACACCCTTTCAGTCACACTGTGACACAATGGGACGAAAAAGTTTCGTTGAGTTACAGTGTTACTCAACGGGAATTCTTTATTCCCATTCAGTTACACTGATACCGAGGGTGTGACACAATGGGAAGAAAACGTGCCCGTTGAGTAACACTGTAACTCAACGAAACTTTTTTTTCCCAATAAGTCATACCTGATTACAAGAGTTTAAAAATAAAACAGTTTTATTGATGAAAATAAATATATTATAAAAACTTTTATAAAAACATACGTAACTAAGTGTCTTAAGGGAACTCGTTTTTTTATATACGACTTTCGGATGGAACAAGCAGATGGCCCACTTGATGATAAGTTTAACATTTATTACAAAAATACGCACAAATTGTTACCGTAACCCGTATGATAGGTCTGCAACACAAATTCGAGTTTTTTAAAACCACTTCTCGTTATATACATTTACGAGCGAAAAGTACGCGACTTCAAACTTCGGCTAACGAAGTTATTTTATGTGTGATAAACATAAATGTTTGTTCCGTGTCTGGGTGTTAAATTGTATTCTAAGTAGGTACTATGTATTTACTAAAGTTTTCTGGTTCCCATAGTACAACCTTTGCTTTCTTTGAGGTTAGATAGTGTTGTGTCCACATATATATAAAAAATGTTCATAAACTTCCGTTGCGTAGTACGCTTCTAATATCGGGCAAAGTCATTCGCCCAGTTAATTCACAGTGATTAAAAATCATAACATGTTTTGTATTACTAGTTTTGTTAAGCTGTGACATCGCGAAGCTAAAACAAAGCTCGTAATCCGTGCCTCCACCGCACTTATAAAAAAACATGTACCTACGGAATCTGATAGTCTTGCTCTTGACGCAGAACAAATCATCCTAATCTCTATTAACTATCTAATCTGATTAAGAATATTGCGGTTGTTTTAGCTTATGCTTATTTTTTATACGACACAACAATGTGAGCATTTCTGCTTGACGACAGCAATAGGTAGAGCGGTATTACTTCCCTCGGAGGAACTCTTTCACAAAAAACTCCTTCGTGAAAGTTCCTCATTTAGAGAGAAAAAATAGAATAACAAGTTACAAAGATCAGTACTTATGTTGAATTTTAGTTGGGAGATCATTGATCGAGCAAGCAAAGCACTTCTGCCTATTTTACAACCCTGGACGAAACTTGATATACAGGGTTTTACGACTTTTATCGTCGGGGATTTTTGATTAGAGAGTGCGCTTCCCAAAATGGGATAACAAGATGCTACTAAATATCTCTGTCATATGAGAAATGTTTCATTTCGAAATCGGAATTCGAAATTTCGAAATGTTCCGTCTGAAATGTCAGTTTCGGAGAGTACCTACCATTTGGAGATTGGGACGAGATACATTTTCTGTCATCTTTGGAAACAACGTGGTTTTTTGCATGTTTTTTCGTGGGAAAAAAACATGCAAAAATGTGAAAGTTGAAATGTGGTGTCAGTAGAGTGGTCTACTGAAAAAAGTTAAATATATTTTACCTGATATTTTACTAAGTACTTACTTATTTTACACTAGCGGAAACGCGCGCAAGTTTGTCCGCGTAGTTTTTTATGCAAACTTCAAACTTCGCTGTACCCGTTTCAGGGAAAAATATTGAGAATTTATTTCTTAGGACACATTTACGTACTAAAACTAACATGTCCTCAAAATTTCAAGATTCTACGCGAAGTGGTTTAGGCTGGCTATATATCAGTCATCAGACAGGACAAAGATTCTTATAATTGGTATAGATGTATAAATACAAATTAAAAAGATTGCGTCAATTTCTGTTTCCGTGAGTATAGAAATATATTCCATAGAATTTATGTGACAAACCTACAGGTATGTACAGGAAATTAATAATACCTGCTACCGTAGAACCTCCATAATAGAACTCGCTATCTCATGACGGAGGCTAGTCGACGACGAAGGAAATAGGAATTCGATTTCCGTTTTGAAATTGCTTGGAATATTTCTACGGATTTTCGAACTACTCGTATACTGATAAGCATTTTTTGTGATTTTCTACATACAATAGTTATTGAATAAAAAAAATGCTTAGACTCAATTGGATCTTTTACTCAAGAGATCTGCGAGATTTTTAGTAAAAACATACTTAGAATACAATATAAAAACATCCAGACACAACAAACATCTATGTTTATCATGCAAACGTTTATCTTCGGTCAGGATCAAACTCACAACCTACAGCGCCCTACAGTGCAGACGGCAGATATCGGTATTTTTGATGACTAAAGTAATAGTAAACGTGCCTTCGTTTATCTTTAGCTATGTCGTGGTATTGTGACAAACCGACTGGCAGAGATTACTGTGGGTTACGTACACGTTTTCGTGAGCTAACCCATGTCACTAGCAGACATATGCCACGCTTATAGGCAAGCTTTCTTGGAACAACAATGTATCTTATCCAACTTGGAAATTCTGTACTAAGTCAGTTTCACTGGTTAACATGCTATTTTTATTTCAAAATAGCTGGAAGTACAGTTTAGGATATTTTTTTTAATAAGTACACTAACTACATATATTTTCAAGTAATGAATATGTTTATTTATAGTAGGTAAGGAACAAAATACTTATGAAACAGTTGAGCTATCTACCGGCTATTGCAAACGATCTAAGGATAGCTCAACTAACCCAAATCAGTACCAATCAGAAGTGCTCCCAAAACGCTCCACTACTTCCGTACTCTAGTGAGTAATAGACTACACATTATAGTAATAGGATTATTTTGTTGAAATTCTTATTAAACAACCAGTGATGCATTCCGTACAGCGCTCCGCCGCCGCTCGGTCGTTGTCCGGCCGCGAGGGCAACGCACCAATCAGATGCTCCCGATTTCATTTAGAATGCTGTTTTTGGTGTTTTGTCGTTTTTATAATGTTTTTAAATAGGTACTTATGTTTATTTTACAAGGTATTGTTGATATTGATGCCGAAAACACGGAAAATAACGAACATATATATGGTCGGAATGCGAGTTTCGGTTTTCGGAATACGAGGATATACCTATTTTATTACGAAATAAAGAAGTTTAAACCAAGTTAAAATATGCACGCACTAGCTGTGTACAGTAAATTCTACCTAAAAAAGGGTTCACTCGCGTGTTGGCAGTAATTGCTAACATAAAAAATATTTTACTCTGTATCTTGTTCTTGTTGATTTTTGGACTAAAAAGTAGCATATATGCTACATCCACATTACGAAATATATTTATTTTTAATTTTTAAACATTCCAGCTGGTGCAGTGTGATAATTTCAAAAATTGAATCGTTCGCATTGTAATATAAATGTAAAGTAGGTAGAATATGCTAGTAAACAGAACTTCATCTCTATTTCTGGCACCTATGTTTTGACTAATTAATAATAAATATTTTGGAAGAGTCAAGATTTTAGAGAAGCAGAGAGTAGGGAACGGTTTGCAAAGTTTAATCGTTTTAGTGCAATTTCGTGGAGTTCTAGACAAATACCGTAGCACAGCAATTCCCGTCGTAAACCAACTAAGCTTTTGGTTTAAAGTTGAAAGCTTTAGAAATTGATTGCGGACTATGAGTAGAAACTATTATTGAGTATATGGGATATATTGTATTTACAAAAAAAAAGTATATAAGTATTTTATCAGCTACCCGGTTCCCATAGTACAAGCTTTGCTTAGTTTGAGGTTAAAGGGCGTTGTGTGAATGTGTGTTTAATTTATTTATTTATTTTCAGAACGTATTTCAAAGCCTGTCTGGCACACTCACTATATCGAGTATATTGACACCCGAAAAATAAAAGTTTAACGAGCTTTGAGTCAGTTAACATAATACACAGCCAACACATACTCACCCACATAGCATTATGTAAAGGTTTTAAAAGTAAGTTTGTTGGTTGATTAGTTTATTATTCTACAACCAGTCGGCTTCAGGCGTAAAAAATGTTTGTTTCTATTCAAATGGGTATTACGTATTACTGAGATTGGTGTTCGTTTAATTACAGTAAAAGGGTTCAGGCCAATTTTGGTTCAGCTCGAAAACATAATAAAAATGTAAATTGCCAATCATATTGCGGACGGACGGTATTCCGAATTCGTGTGACTGTGGTCTCACAAGTACCATAACATAAATTTTATTTTACGTGTGTAAATTCAGTCCCACTTTATCAATAAGTTGTGCATACATGTTATGCCGGCTTCACAAGGAATAAAAGCATGGAAGGTGCATCAGGGTTCGTCTTGTATTTGTTTATCTTTCAATCATACTATCCTACGAAAATGCACTCAAATAGCCAATCCATAGTCAAGTTGAGACTGCCTGACATGCCGCGTAGTGTGATCCAAAACGACAATACGAAACTTCGTTTATCGTGTCATATACCTACATATTGATAGAGATGACAAGGCAACAGTTTAAGATGAGGTGGTAGCGTAATCAGAACCTGTTTATTATGTTAAAACAACATATCCATGTATTTTTTTAAATTGAATATTACATTTAAAAGGAGCCTTAAACATTGTTTATCTTTTGAGAGATTTTTATAAGGCTATCAAGCTATCGTTATTTGTGCTTGTATTAATTAAAGGCTTACTTTATAGTATCAATTCATGTGCTGCCTGTAATTACTATATTCAGCATTGCCGTTCAGCGTGACAATACTTTCGTAAATTATTATTTGTTACCTACATATTCCTGATATATTTTTGGAAAATTTGCGTTCAAACATTTTTAGCGTCGCATTTCATTTTTAATTCTTCGTAATTAAATTTAACCACTACTATCTAAGTATGAATTGGATCGATACACCCTGACACAGTTAGTAGGTACTGTGAAAGCTACAAACTAGTTTACGATAATGCACAAATAACTGAGGTAGTTAATCGAGAAAAGTACTGCAAACTAATTAGTAAATTCTTATTACATCCATTTGGGTGCCACTTCCATGAATAGATTTGGCAAAGCTTAGACAGGCTATCTTTTCATTAACTTGAAAATTGCATTACAGAGATAATAGTGTTGTCTACTGTTGCATTATTCTAAACTACCTACTTAATTTGAAAGCATAAAAATGATATCTGTCTTTTTTGTTTTAGTTTGTTTAAAAAGTGAAGTAAATATTTTAGAATTTGGTTACTTTATAAAAATGAGCATTCCAAACTATTCAAAAGGTGGAACGAATAAATAATTCATTTGGAAGAAGAGTATGGAAAATAGGTGCAAGAGACATATAACGGATGTAATAGGACCACTTCCGAATACTCCAGGAACGTGTAAAGTTATTTACTTCAAGATCTCTTAGAATACGACTTGGCTGACAGTCAAACAGATTTATAGTAAATTTCTATTTATCAACCAGCGATGTACTGCGAATAGCACTTTGCCACTCCACGGTCATTGACCGAACGCCCCGGGTAGCGAGGGCAACGCAACGGTCAGATGATCGTGATTTAATTTATATTATTATTATTTTTCGCGATTTTTTGTAATCAGAATCATGGTTTAAATGCGTAGTTGCGCTATTGGAAGTAGTCTACACGCGGTATATAACACAAAAATAATACAACACAATAGAAAAGTACGACAGAAAAAAGTGTTAAAACGAGGTAATTTTTTTACAAAATACATAGACAGTTACCATCGGTAGCACTGCAGACGTATCAATGCATAATTAATTACAAAAGTGAACTTTTATGATTTTCGTGGTTTTATGACTTTAATTTTGTCGTCGCTTTTGACAGTTTGCAACCGTGCTATAAAACGGCTCGGTAGCTGGCTATGCTTAGTTTGGGACTAGAAGATGTTGCGCACAAATGTCCATAAATATTTTTTGTTTATCTCTTACGTCTCAGTCGCCGCTGCGCCACGGGTTACGAATATTATATCCTTCTGAACATTTGAAGTGGTATAAATAACACGGTAGGTAACATACTTACTCTGAGTAGGTAATTTAGTAGTCTAGATAAACTTATAGAACATGAAATCAATGATGATGACGAATGGCAGGACATCGTAGGGCATGTTACTAACATGCGTGTGCTGTTAGGCAATATTTTGTATAAACAAACACTAGCGTAACAAGATAAAGATGGCCCAAAAAAAATAATGATGATCCTTTTACTCATTCTGTTTTTATACCCTTTGCTACCTAAATATAAACTAACACAAAGAGACAATGCCAATCTAATTTAATATTTCCCTGACTAGCTAAGTAAACCATAAAGAAAAGTACCTACTTATTTATTTTAAGTAATTAAATTGATAGAGCCTCGTAAATCTCTCCGGAACAACTAGATTTAGTACCGAAACAGCGTTATTAATGTTTCCTTTTATGCTCCATTAGGTAATGAATCAAAGGAGAAAGAAATATGAACCTGATTATTTTAAAAATAGACCAATCGGAATACACTATATCTTCTTGCCTAAGAGCAAAGATAGTTTTATATAGCTTATTTAAGGAGTAGCTAGTGTATTGATTCCCGTCTCGGAATAAATGTTTGTACGATCTGCAAATATTTATTTCGGGTGTTCTGGGTATTTTCTACGTATAATAAAAAAAATATATATCTATGTATATAATATGATATTGTATTAAGTATATCAGTCATCTAGTAGGTACCCATAACACAAGCTCTGCTTAGCTTGGGGCTAGATGATGCTGTGTGGATTGTCCAGCACGTGACTTTTTTTGAAGTATTTTCATCCAATTTCCAAGTCTTTGTGCTACAGGGGTTGAATTTTAGAAATTCTTTCCTTTGTAGACCCTTAGGTACCAAGACAAAAGCCAGAACAGTTTTTTTCGGTGCAATTATATTTTTCTGTCAAACACTGAACCGCAGTTGTTCTAACGCCTGAATTCCCAAATCTCGAACAAAATTAATGTTTATGGAAACAAAACCAGAACTTCGTATAACATTTTAATTATTAACGGCACAAGACATTTTTGTGAAAATTTTTTTGATGACGTCGTTTTAGTATATGTTGCACTTAAATATTTATCAACAACAAAAGCAATATTGCATTCGCAGTTGATTTCTAAACCATTTGTATTGGTGCCATAATGTAAATAGAGCAGACTATTTCTAATTTAATTGACATTTGGTTGGAGTTTGTTGGTTGGTTGGTGGATTTTAGTAAACTACTAAATGGATCATTAAAAATTTCGAAGAACGTTCTTATTTTTAATTTCATGAATCAAATCAAAAGCCATATATTTAACCTACAAACTTGCTCGCATGCCAGCAGCAGTTTTACTAACATCCATATGCAACTTCACTTTGCTATCATCAAAAGTTAAGGTACTTTTCCTCCAAAAATTTCTTCGGTTCCTGTATTTTTTTCGGGTTAAAAAAGGAAATAAAAACTGCAACAATAAGATAATCCAGGTTACGAACTTAAAATATTTTGAGGTTTATCCAAATTGATCAAGTACATGATTGAGCCACAAACATCACGGCTCACGTTTATAATATTAGTGTGTTTCTTCCTATAGCAAAAAATCAAGCATACATTTCTCTCAATAAATATACCTTTAGAAGCTTTTCTTCATTTGCTGTAGCAATGGATACATCCATTAATCCATGTGTTCGTGCCCGATCACGTTCGATTGCTGCCGGACTTTTATTTTCATTGGAACTACGAGTGAACAGATCCATCCATTTACTTCGGCGACAATAAAACTTCTATTCAGGATAAACTTACATGCGCATAGACTAGAATCATTTTACAATCTTCTTTAATAATTAGTATAATTGATCGAAGTAATTATATGAGTTTCTTGAGTTCTAATCATCCAAAATACTAATAATATTATACTATAACATTATTATCCATACCACGCTGGAGAAATTACAGGCACATGAAACTTGTCACCAATATGCCTTATGGTGATGAACGCAGGGCTTTGCATCGTAGGACATGTTCCCAACGAGTACGCACGAGTAGTAACTCAGCATCAGGTGGGCCATCTGCTGTTTTTTTGTTTATTAAATTAATAAAAAAGCTCACTACCATCAATGGATTTCCACAAATGCAATTTCATTTGACTTACTTTTGCATAACTTTATACAACTCCCAAGCACTTGTTATGGGTCAACTTAAGTGACATAATGGCATAGGTAGTTAGTCAAGTATTTTCATAAAAACATGTAAAGTTAATATCACTTACTGTTTAAATAATTTTGAAATTACAATTTTGAATACTTGGCGAGCAGAAAAGTCATGGCGTACTCTGGCATCGTGGGTACAAACTCTTACCATTCCTATTTCCAATTATGTGTTCTGTGTTCTTTGTGATGTTCACATTAAGTATAATTCTGAAGACTGGTTTGGTCCAGAAACTCAAAAACAGATGCCGGCCGTATCATAAATAAAGCAAAGTGCCCAAGTTACACGAGATTGGGCAATATCATCGTGAATGCGGAGCACATTAAACAACTGGGAGTACCTACGAAATGGATTTCCATCAATTCTTCAACATTACCATTGTCTAGCAATGAATGAGCAAATAATTACCTTAATTAATGAAATGTAGCCAATTCCATTGTCGTCGTCAAGTAGGTATCATTAATTTGTTTAATTTTTTATAGAACTTGTTGACAGAACAAGAAGATGGCCAACTTGATGTTAAGTGGTAACCATCACTCATAACAAAGTATTGCCTCGTAGTTCACGCACGTTAAGAACACTTTTTTAACGGGGCATGGCGGTGTATCGTAGGGCACTCCCTACAATACACCGCCATGCGTTCTTCAGCAATGCAAATGTTAAGCCTCATATGGCGGTAATTGCAATAAGTATATAATAATTGCATATAAAAATATAATAATACCCAATAATATAAAAAAGTCAGGGTTATCAGCGATTGGGCTTATTTATAGTGAACAAATTGTTTGTTAGTGGGCCTACACCCGCGTAACCATTAAATGGTTACGCGGGTGTAGGCCCACTGTCTCGTCTCACCCTTGAAGTCCAATGGACTGGAAAACCGGTACAATCGGCAGGGGTTAGGATGCAGCAAAGGGCAAGTCACATTATGGAACCTGACAAGCGCCCATACTTTTCAATCAAAGCAAAGGTTTCCAATCGATCAACTACCCTACAGATGTTTGCTGAAGCAACCCCTTCTTTAGGTTAGCCCACTAACCCAGTTGACCGATGACCAGGGTTTGGCCGCTGTGACTACAGTTTCTTGGATTCACTAGAGAAGAGTTGCGAAGGTTAATTGGCGCAAAGAACACTCCACTACAACTCAATAATATTGTATGCATATGTTTATTTCCTATATCCTACTAACTAACTAATATTATAAACGCGAAAGTTTGTAAGTATGTATGGATGGATGGATGGATGTTTGTTACTCTTTCACGCCCAACCAGTAGACCGATTTGGATGAAATTTGGAATAAACATAGATTAAAAATTGGATTAACATATAGGCTACTTTTTATCCCGAAAAAATAACGAGAACGGGAAAAAACTGACTCGCGGGCGAAGCTGCGAGCGGCCGCTAGTAGTAGTATATTGTAGTACAACAACTCCGCACCGATGTGGTCATAATTTAATAAATTACTGGTGTCCGTCGATGTTCAATAACCACATGTTGGTTTCCATCTCCGGCCGGATTCAGAAGCAAACCACGCAGGAACTTATTATTGGTCTACATCTACACTACTGGAACAGTTTAGGCATTGGACCAAAATAACATGAGATAAGCAAAAACTAACGAACAATCGTATTCTAGTAGATATCTTTCCTCCTCCTCTATCGTTGAATCCTTGCTGAAGGTCGTGATATTCAGATTGTTATTATAACTTAGCGTTTGATTAAAAGTTAAAATAGCTTTACGACTGTAATTCCGAGGCCCGGTAGATTTCCCCTCAGTTCTCTTATTCCCAAGAACCTGCTCGAAATTTGAGGTCTAATGCTAATGCTCTTTATCAGAAAATAATAATTATTTACTAGCAACACACGTATTTATTATTCCAGCAGCGGCGACGGGCTTGCAAACTATCTTGTATGGAAATACTAACTACTGCTAAATGTGGGTATGTATCAAATGTACTATTTGGACGTATCTCTGACTACCCTCTTTGGACATCCTCGAAGAATATCTAGTAGGTACTTGGTACTAAGAGATCGGATGGAATATCTATCGTCCTTGGGATTAAAGTTCAGAAACTTTGTTTTATTTTCATGTTTACATATTGCATATTTTTACGACATAAATTACATCTTTTCTTCTAGTTTATTTTGTATTAGAAACAATGATAACTTAGTACAGTATCAGGAACATAATTTATAATATTTAGTTACAAAACAAAAAAACCGCAAGTATTCATCTTTAATTTTTGGTATTACGGTATATTTTCATTATTGTATGGGAGTTTGTTATCCGCTATCCCATTAAAAAATAAACAACGCTGACATCCCTGGATATTACCATTATCCTTATTTTTAGTTGCTGAAACTTGAAGCTCCGGCCGCGTAGCACCTGTGGATTTTCACTTCTAATAAAATTTATTTATTAAGATCGCCAAGAAATAACACACAAGATTTAAAACAAGACAACCAAATTAAGATCTGAAAAGCACATCTTGTACAGGTAGGCAAAATATGTATAGATAATTATTATTAAATTATGATATAAATTAATAATAGAGCAGCATAGGTAACTTGATAGTTTAATCTATCAAGAGATAACAACTAAACAGGATACAATAGACAACATAAACGAAATAAGGCAGGTGCCCATAATTTGTGAAAGTAAATTGGCATTTTGATACTGAAACCACAGGCTTAACCCATAAGCCTGCGGGCCATTTCACGATTTACAGGCTCGGTCTTGTTCGGAGACCACACTCCTGGGGAAAGTTCCTGGGGTTTTTAACACCTCCTAAAGCTTTAAGTTGAAATATAGCGGGTTCGTTGTGAATGCAAGCCGGAAAAAATTAGGCGCGTAACGACCAAAGTGAAATGCTGTTGGGGAATCGGAACTTTCTGTTTATGGTCTTGAAAAGCTGCTTTTATAATAAAGGGAGTTCAAAAGATATTTCTGTATATTTTAAGATACAAGCTTCGGAATTGCCAGGTAGGAAAATTTACCAGCTAGCTGTGCAAACGGACGCGAGATAAAGTCAAATTATTCTGCGCTGGATTTTACTTTTTGAAAAATATGTGTAGCTAGAGTGCTCTCGATAACAGCAAAGGAAAACGTCGTGAGAACCTTCCTAATGGTGTTTTCCTTTCCTGTTATCGAGAGCAATATCGTCCAGTTAGTATTCTAGAAGCGGATTTCACGTAGGAATACCAATTGCTGCAAAATTTAGGTATTATGCGCAACATGTAATATTTTGACTAGACATTATTAAATAATCTTGAGTTGAAACGGAAATAAGAGTTATACTTGAATGAAACTTTCTTTTATAATAATAATATTATTACTGGAAAATCCACACAGCATCATCTAGCCCCAAACTAAGCAGAGCTTGTGTTATGGGTGATGACTGATATACTTAATACAATACATTACATATATACTTATTTTTATTATGCATAGAAAATACCCAGAACACCCAAAATAAATATTTGCAGATCGTACAAACATTTATCCCAAGGCGGGAATCGAACCCGCAATCTTTTGCGTCATAGGCGGACATTCGCCCGCCGCGCCACATCGGTCGTCGTCGTTTATCTTTCTATATTTTCTCTGTAAGTGAACTCTGATAAATAAAAAATAGATATGTGTACACGAAACGATAATGGCTTATTGCTACAGCGTGTTAATCCAGGCATTGGACGGTTGTGACATAGTATTGCTATCTCCCATATCTCCCAACTGCCGACAAACATTATCAACTAGCACCGGCCAGCCGACGCAGATAGTACTAATCAATTCTTGCTCAGTGATGCAGCCATTTCAATCGGACCAAATTATTACGTGTGGCTACGGAAACTATTGGAATTACTAACTCTTTCCGGTCGATAATTTAGTTAGGTCATGAAGATGAGACTATGTACCTAAAAAAAACGTACCACCACCACTTAAAAAAAAAAGTAGCACGCATTTTCCAAATTGCATAGTAAGTTGAAGAAGGACGTGTTCCATTACACTTAGTAATTGGTAGGATGAACTTTTAATTTGTCGGTAACTACCGCACTAAAGTATGAGAAAACGGCTTTGTGGCTTGTTCAACATAAGAGATTATGTTTTGCGGTTGTGTTTAGAGCCTGGAACTTTTAAGCAATCTTATAAAACACAAATTTGTAACCATGTGTAAATGTAAAAAAAAGAAATAGCATCTCGAATTTCATCCCCCGAGCACGGTAGATATCCCCTCCGATCTTTTTAAGGGTACAAGGATGTTTAAGGGGGTTCAGAGGTACGTCAAGAAGCACATTTGGTACATACCCACATTTTGCAGTATTGCAATTGGTATTTCAAACGTGCTTTTAACATTGTACAAAATAAACACAGTCACAGATCGTCAACACCCATTAGCAAGAGATGTGGAAATAGTTTAAGCTTTGCTTCTCTGTCAGATTTTATTGTGATACGCAATAAAGTAAAAAAGTTAATATACAGAGTACGGCCTATGATGTTTTTCATTCATTTTCTGTGGAGTCACTTATTCATACGTGTAAAACCCTCAAAACTCAAAGTGATGGATTAATAAATCCCAAAAAATTGCCCCCCTATGTCATGCGAAAACAATCGTTATAAATCATAATTAGCGTGCGCACAACAGTTAACCAACTTGAGGACATGAATTAACTGGCAACCCACTGCTTAAATATTAAACGCGAAATAGGGGTTGTATTTATAATTTCGCTTGGAGCATCCTTAATGACTGCCTCTTGTCTCTGTGTTGTTGCAGTGCAGTAAACGAGCGGTAATAAACATTGGCTAGTTTCCACTTAGTATTTTTATGTGAAAAATCAATTACTTGTTACATATCTACTAACTGTATTTGGTTGATACCTACATGATGACTATTTTGTTACATACCCAACTTTTTACTTATAAACATTCATGTTTGATAAGCAAGCTTTTCGCAAAATTTAATTTGTTTAGTACTTTTTCCTATTAAAGGAAAAGGTACTAAATAAAATAAATTTTAATCCACAATAAATCACGTTATCCTAGCCACAATCGAAGGTCTGTTTGGAGTAGCATTAGATCATACCGTAGGTACATTTCTTGCGCTGCTCAGGCCACTGGTTGTCTAGAATTTTTCTATTAGAAAAATGTATGTGCGCAATGCCAGTGAAGCAAAACATCAAGAGGAAACCCGTTCTATCCCTTATCCCGGAAGGGACAAGCAGAAGCTGTAAGTAAATAGATAAGACGCCATTGTTGAAAGTTATGAGCTTTCCTTGCAAAACATATTGCACAGTTATTTTTTATATCGAGAATAGAATAAGAGGTGAATGATTAATACTCGGCATGACATTGAGTAAACGGAAAATTGAGCAGAAATGACGCAGTGACCTTGAGTGACATTTTGACCTCCAATAAAAATAAGCTAAATAACTTGCTAGACAAGAAAAAAAAAGACAAAAAAGGCCAAAATTGGAAGTGACAGATCGTGTTTTGGCGTTGAAGATTTTGATAAGTATATTTTTTGGTATTGTCTATACACTCATGTTTATTTTAAACTCCTTTGAAACCGTGTTTATTTTATTACATGTGGATTAAATTTTTTCAATGGTTCGGATTGGTTTCCAACAAACCAAAGCGTATTCGCATTGTAATAAATCCTGGATATACCGGTGACCTCAGGTGCGGATAGTAATAGAGTAGGTAGCTGAATGTATACGATAAATCAAAGTATCTAGGTAGGTGTTAGTCATTGTTGTCTATACCTAGAAAACAAACACTAGTTCAATCTTTTTCTAAATGTTAATACGATTGTTTTTAAGTTATAAATAGAATTTTTGTTTTTACCTTCACACTTTCTTAAACCGCCAAAAACGCTGTAATTATGTGGTCTTTTCAAAGTTCTATCAAGACTAGTTCATTAGACTACATTCAATATTGGCGTCGTGCTAACTATCATGCAATATTGGCGTTTAAGCGTGAATTAAAAAAAAAACTGGAACACAGTGTTTGGGATAATTTTGCTATAGAGCTCAAGCTTGTATAAGCACAGCAGTAATTGCATGTGAGCGTGTTCCTGATTTACTTGATTAAATCAGCATATTGAATTGGCACTGATGTTTGGACTCATGTGGGGGATTAGGTCGATTGATTGTTGATTCACGCCAGCCAATCGAAACAGATGGTCTACAAGTAACTTTTCTGTGTAAAATAAGTTTTATTTTACTAGTTTCATGTCAGTTTGATAGCGTATTATCCTACAAATATCCTAAATGTAAAAGTTTAGATATTTAGTAGTTTGGATGTTTGTTGCCGTTAAACTACAAGAACTGAGTTAAAAGAAACAAACAAGCCCTGAAAGAATAGTGCCTTATATTTGGAATATAGCAATGTGCCTAAAAATAATTTTTAAAGATAATGAAGTTCTTAATGCTGTTTATAGGCACTTTACACGTGAATGCAGAGTCTTCCTGAGTATACTGCATTTAGCATGATGTAAGTGCCTATTATTCAGTTAAAATTTAAATTTCGCACGCACATTGTCTTGTCAGGGTTACTTTTAAAGTAATTATTGAAAAAAATTTACTTCTGAATTATGTATTCCAACATTTCAAACAAGTTGTAGAATTCACAATGACCTGCATTCTAGCTGAAAGTTCAGTACCTAGTCATGTATGATGAAAGTACACATCAAGCAACTGCAAGTTGTAATCTAAGGAGAGTGCATACTTACCAACTCGAGCAAACCAAGGTCTGAACCCTGCATGCTTTGACTGACTGACTGATATATAGACAACACTCAGCCTAAACCACTGATTGTAGAGACTTGAAATTTTCAGGGTATATTCTTCTTGGTGCGTAGAGGTGTACTAAGAAAGGAATTGCCGAAATTCAACAAAGGTGCGGGTGCCGATATATTTACAGGCACATACCTGAGGTTGAAAGGCGCAGGGCTGGCACCGTAGAGCACGTGCCTATATAACGTTCCCGACCTGCTAGGCAATAACTTGTTATAGGCGATGGTTACCACTTAGCATCAGGTGGCCCATCTGCTTGTTTCATCCACTAGTAGTATAGAATAGAATAGAAAACTATCAATTCATAATTGTATAAAAAGCTTATGAAGGTTCTAGAATGAATGGAATAAGTTTGATTTTAAAGAAGTTAGTCCAGTGTTCTTAACGTAGGTACCTTGGGTAGGAGTAAGATACCGGCTCCATCTTACTCTTAGTGTTGTGTCAGCCTTATTTGCATTAAGCTAAGTGTTCTGATGACCGTCTGGAGCCTTTATTGAGTTAAGATTGATTTCCACTATCAAATTAACTGATGGTTACCATAATCATCGGTTAGGACGACATAAAGTATAGCAGGTTGAACAGTCAATGAAAGATCGGTTAATGTGTTGGTGCACAATAGCCTAGACTGCCCGGGTAGCAATTTAGTTAATTGACTGTTGTCTCTAGTTTAACGCTGTGCAATATCTCTGTACGACATCTCAAGGGGGTCTTTAGTGCTAAATAGACAGAATGGCTAAAAATATGATGGTACGGAACTTTGTAACCTAATCCACCAGAAGATAAGAATTTACATTTATAAAGGAAGTTTGAATAGTATCCAACTCTGACGGATTATGGTATTCACTACTACGAGTACAGAGCAAACAGGCAAGCGTGAAATATGAAATAGGAAGTTCAAATCTAAAAATGCTGGGGGATAATAGTCAATCCAAATAGCTACCATAGAAAGAAGAAGAATAAAGAAATAAATTTGTTTGACTCATTTCTTTTTAATTTATGTATTATTTATTTTATAGACTTTTTTTTTGTGGCATCTGTCCGTCTTGCGGACAATTTTGCCAATGTCAAGTACCCACTTGACATTGGCAAAATTGTCCGCAAGACAAATTGATAAACAATGAATAAATTCTTTTTAGTCAAGTCGAGTCGGTAAAAAAAGTAAAGTCAGCCGTCATCGGTTTTGAAGAAAAAGATGGCGTTTTTCTTTATAACACACTTTCATTCCAATTGTTCACACTTGTGCTAAGACCTTAACGGCCAGTACTGACCTAATCGCTCCCGGAGCAGTTTTTTCTCTATCTTAAAATGCTATACCCTCGGTAAATAAAGGAAGTAGAAGAAAACTGAAAAGTCCGCATGCATCTTCAAAATGTCAACTTCAAAGTGCCCGTTTCAAATGTATGATTAACGTCGTATTTACTCAATCATAAATTCACGAAATAAATTAAAAACTTAGATATAAATCGTCATCTCCTTCTAAAGTTGGAGATATATTTTTTTTTGGTTTACACCAATGGTGAGATAATTAAGAAGTAGAATTAATGCCCGTTCAATATATAAAAAAAATAAAGACTTGAATTATTTATAAATTAAATTGTATAGAATCGCGCCGTTTATGCGAGCACAAGGATAAAATTTAGTCTGCCGCTGGCTTTCGTACGGGGAACCCGTGTCGCTCGTCGCCCTGCGGACTACAAGACTGCAAATATTGCATTTTTAATTCGTGTTTCGATACTATTTTGCAAAAAGATACTTTATCTGTTTGTAATAGAGTGACTTATTGCAATTTTGCAATAGTAGAGCGACAAGGTTCCAAGGCAAATACCGTGTACGTGTTGTACACGGCTGGATAGAGTTGATACTTTTTTGTACCGACATAAAAATAAGCACGTATCTACATACTCATCATCATTAGTCTAGAAAAGTCGATACTTTTTGTATCGAAATTTTAAGTAAGTACGTAGGTATCTACCTACTGATTTGGGGGTGCTGATTACGAATATCTGGTCAGATTTGAAATTCAAAATGGCGGATACAAATCATGATACAAAAAACTGACATGGGTGTCGTTTTCTACTAATTTGGGGGTGCTGATTACGAATATCTGGTCAAATTTGAAATTCAAAATGGCGGATACAAATCATGATACAAAAAACTGACATGGGTGTCGTTTTCCACTAATTTGGGGGTGCTGATTACGAATATCTGGTCAGATTTGAAATTCAAAATGGCGGATACAAATCATGATACAAAAAACTGACATGGGTGTCGTTTTCTACTAATTTGGGGGTGCTGATTACGAATATCTGGTCAAATTTGAAATTCAAAATGGCGGATACAAATCATGATACAAAAAACTGACATGGGTGTCGTTTTCCACTAATTTGGGGGTGCTGATTACGAATATCTGGTCAGATTTGAAATTCAAAATGGCGGATACAAATGATGGTACAAAAAACTGACATGGGTGTCGTTTTCGACTAATTTGGGGGTGCTGATTACGAATATCTGGTCAAATTTGAAATTCAAAATGGCGGATACAAATGATGGAACAAAAAACTGACATGGGTGTCGTTTTCGACTAATTTGGGGGTGCTGATTACGAATATCTGGTCAAATTTGAAATTCAAAATGGCGGATACAAATGATGGTACAAAAAACTGACATGGGTGTCGTTTTCGACTAATTTGGGGGTGCTGATTACGAATATCTGGTCAAATTTGAAATTCAAAATGGCGGATACAAATCATGATACAAAAAACTGACATGGGTGTCGTTTTCCACTAATTTGGGGGTGCTGATTACGAATATCTGGTCAGATTTGAAATTCAAAATGGCGGATACAAATCATGATACAAAAAACTGACATGGGTGTCGTTTTCTACTGATTTGAGGGTGCTGATTACGAATATCTGGTCAAATTTGAAATTCAAAATGGCGGATACAAATCATGATACAAAAAACTGACATGGGTGTCGTTTTCCACTAATTTGGGGGTGCTGACTACAAATATCTGGTCAGATTTGAAATTCAAAATGGCGGGTTTAAATCATGGTACAAAAAACTGACATGGGGGTCTAAGGTAGTAAGATTCTATTACATCTACGAAACCTGATGGTAGTAAGTTCTTCAGTTTTAGTAATAGACCTTCATGCCAAACTTTATCGAATGTCTGTGCCACATCCAGAAAGGTAGTAGAGCAGACTTTTTTTTCCTCAAATGTTTTCTCAATAACATTTCGACGGCCCCACCGAATAAACGTGTAAAGTGAAAATCGCAATTTTACAGGAAAAATAAAAAACATAAAAAAAAATATAGCTCATTATTGATTAGATGTACGTCAATACAATGTATGGACAAATTAAAGGAAAAAAAATTATCTATATTTCGTTAAAAAAACCGATAAGCTAATATTAATGATTTACGAGAAATTAATAAAAACCCCTTTTACATTTTTATTCTAGTAACAAAATTTTGGTATGCTATGTTTACACTATTATTCGTGGGAAAATATGTTATTACCTAAAAGTGTAACTTATTATACCTTTTTGTTCTATGGACATAATAGGATTTGTCAATGTTAGTATTAGGTAGTTACACATCGGCAAAACTCTTTACAGTTACAGTATTTTTTGAATTTCCGACGAATAATATTCTAAAGTAAGTTTGCATTAAATGTATAAGAGTAAACGGTGTGCAAAATCACATTGTTGCAATATTCGTGTGAGTTTAGTGTTTTTATTTTCCGTAGAATAAACATTCGAAGTACGCTTTTTTTGATTGTTTTCGTTAAATTTATTGGAAAATCTTTCTGAAAAAAATTTAGAAGGTGTATTTTAAATCGACACACCGAAAAACAAAAAAAAAAAAAATTACGGTAAGAGCTCTTACACGTTTATTCGGTGGGGCCGTCGATTTGTAATCCTGTGAACTTGGTCTATCGTTGAGTGCTGTTCTCGGAATCCAAATTGGTGCTCTGGTATAAGGTTTTTACTTTCAATAAGCGGCTTCAGTCTTTTTAGTAACAATTTTACATTAATTAATTAATTTTACAATTTTACAAAATAGCTTTGACATGATAGGGAGCAAAGAAATCGGTCTGTACGATGAGGTCTCTTGTGGCGGTTTTCCTGGCTTTGCTATCATGATAACTTCAGCAACTTTCCATAAATCTGGTACACACTTTAGTCTAAGTGCTGCGTTGATAAGGGTCGTTAGTTTGACTAATGCTTTTTTCGGAAGGTTATGTAGTACTTCTCCTGAAATAAGGTCGAATCCAGGAGATTTTCTAGGGTTTATGTGTTTTTTAATTTCGCTCCAGACTTCTCTGGGTGATACTAGCTTTATGGCTTGTGTTTCACCATAAACATCATTTATCATAGGTATGTACCTAGTCGGTTTGATCTTCGTTAGGTTTGAATATTTCTTCTAGGTATTCTGCGAACGTTTTAGCTTTTTGCTCATTACTGACAGCCCATTTTCCAGATCCTATATTTTCGTATCTTCTGCATTTCCTTGGCTATCGTGCAGCCTCTGTAATTAGCTGGGTGTGCTTCTCCGCAATGCACACACTTTGGCTTCTCTTCTGCAGGTTTTTTGCAGTCCTTGGTGAGGTGTTTACCTATGCATTTCACACACCTTGGCTCTTTGGAGCAGTACTTGTGTGTATGACCGTACACTTGACATCGCTTGCACTGAGGGACCAATTTGGTTGACCTAATGGTAAATATCTGGTCAGATTTGAAATTCAAAATGGTGTAACTCAAAAAACGCAAAAAAGCGTAAGATACATCTAAAAAAAAGTCGCGGGACAGTGCCAAAACTACGCTATAATAGACCCCAGAACGAAAAAAGACAGCAAACGCCCACTATTTCTGTTAGTACGTTGCTTCCCTTGCAATAAAATTTGTTTTATGCCATTTACTCTTTAACTATAAGTGCTATCCTAAATAGCAATGGGATAAAATTTGCTTAGTTTTGATAACACTATCGAACCGTAAAATAAAAACCGAGGTCATTTTGATTTTTTTTATTTTTTTATACAATGAAATCAGTTTTATGCCATTTACTCCTGAACTATAACCCTAGGCCTAAAATGCAATAGAACATTTATTGCTGAGATTAAAAAAACCTATCAAATGGCATATTCAAATTAATAAAATAACGACTTTTAAAAATAAAAATTTTCAATTCCTATGTCCGGCCTGCTAAGGAGCAGGCGGCAGGCTCGCAGTCTCCTTAGACTCGATCCACTGTGCGTTTATGCGAGCACAAGGATAAAATTCAGTCTGCCGCTGGCTTTCGCACTGGGTACAAAATGTGGGTATGTGCCAATTGTAGCTTTTGGACGTACCTGTGACTACCCCCTTAGACGTTCTCAAAGAAACTGGGGTTAGTACCAAGTATACTAAGAGATATGAGAGGATATCTACCGTGCCTGGGCATTAAAGTCGTGAAGTTAATTTAATTTAAGTTAATTAAGTTTCAGCTACATAATTACCGAGAAAAATATAATTCCCATTATTTGTCGTATTATGATAAATAGTTTCGAAGTTATGAGGGAACAGATGAACATTCATATATACATACATAACGGTCAAAATTATAACCCTCTTTTTTACTTCACCGTAGCCAGGTCAAAATAAATGGAAGATAAATATCTAAAGCACCACAAGCTATAGCAAAATTGGGACAGCAAATTTTTTTTTTTTTTTTTTGTGGCCTCTGTCCTTTATTCGGACAATTTTGCCAAATACTTCTTAGTCAAGTCGAGTCGGTAAAAAAAGTAAAGTCGGCTGTCAAAAAGATGGCGTTTTTCTTCAAAACCAAAGGGAAACATTTTCGTTCAAATCAGGATGCCACATAACACACTTTCATTTCAATTGCTCACACTTGTGCTAAGACCTCAAGTAATGATGGTTAAAATACCACCAAAATTACCCATCAGAACTTAAAATAACACTAGAAAAACAATTAAAATGAAAATACAATGTTGCTTCCAAAGATGACAGAGAACGAATCCCGACAACTAATTTAATTTATTAACTACCATCTATCCTTCAAGTACCAAGATTAGTTAATTTATGTATAGAGTCAACTTGTACAACGTATTTCATGAACTGCCAGCTAGATGGCGCTATTAGAACGGATCACCTATATGTATCTAACCGCGAAATATTGCAGAGGAGTGGTGGGGTAAAGAGGAACGAAACTCTCAAGGTCATTAGATCGGTATCGGCTCTATGGTTAAAATACCACCAAAATTACCCATCAGAACCTAAAATACCTCACACCTTGGAACCTGGGTGGTCGCGCACCGTGCGGTTTCAGAGGAACTTCCTCCCGCGAACACTCAGGCTGTGAAATGATCTTCCTGCTGAGGTTTTCACTAAGGACTATAGTATGGGGTTCTTCAAAAAGGGCGTTTTAAAATTTTTAAAGGGTCGGCATATTTTTAAAGGCGTCCATAGGCTACGGTAACCACTTTCCATCAGGTGGGCCGTAAGCTTGTTTGTCTACTTTGTTGTATAAAAAAATAACACTAGAAAAACAATTAAAATGAAAATACAATGTTGCTTCCAAAGATGACAGAAAACGAATCCTGTTTCATAGACTTTACCAATATTTAATTATACAAACTTCGAACCCACAGTACTCGTTCATGGGGTTGAAGTTTCTATAATTTAATCTGTGCGCTGTGTGTTTGTGCCAGTTATGGCTAAGACTATTGTATTTATCTCTTTATTATTAATTTTTTACCACTACATTTTGCTAGAACCACGGGAAGTCAGGGATGGAAAAGACTCAAAATCGTTCTGCCTGGAAACGTTTAGAAAAAGCTTATGTCTAGCTGACAAAAGCTTGCTGAAGATGATGATGATGATAATGGTAATGACTACATTACAGGATATAATAAATCTATTAAGTTTGTCTATGTGCTCACATTAGTCTTGTACTATATTATTTAGATCTTATATTAAACTATATTCGTGTTATAATATACAGGTACATATAAATGAAACTCTTTCAAGAACATACCTTAGATAGGTACAGTTGTTTTTTGAATAAAATAATACTTGCCCTGGCTTTGTGGCGTATCTTCGATAACACTATTTTCTATAGTAAAATGTGTATCCTAGGTAAGCTCGTCTTCGATTTGTTTTCGTAGTAAGTAATATTTCATACATTATTGATGTGTATGCTAAACACTCGCCAGATTTCTGCTTTAACTTGCTTTAACCCTAGAGTTTCAAGCAACATAAAGTTTGTATTTTATGCCAGTTTCGATGGAACAGTCAGAAGGCCCACCTGATATTAAGTGGTAGTAATTTCAATCCCCGGCTGTTATGAAGAAGAATATTAAAAAATATTGGAGCACCGTTTCTATAGCCGAGTAGGTTGTTTATTTTATAGCAAGAGAGAGTAACAACAAACACATTATTATTCATGATCGAAGGAATAAAGTGATGCAGGTCCATTTTCCTCGTTCACAAATTGTTTTGAACCCATGAATAGTTTTAGTTGAACCCCTATAATTAGGGGAAACAAACATTAACCTTCTATAAGAGCCTATGTTTTGTTATTAAATCTTGATAAGCACTTAGGGGTCTCATATTAAGTATCTGTTGATATATTTGATACCTACATTATACAATCAATATGTATGAACATTTAATACCGGTGGTCTAGTCGGAGTGACCCTTTAGGAAACCAGTTAGTATTCTAGCAGAGGCGATGGGCAACCTGTTACGTATGGAATACTAACTAGTATGTTATATTTGTACCTCTGACTACCTCCCTTAGTCATCCTCAAAGAATCTCAAATAGGTATTTGCTACTGAGAGATCTGTTAGGATACCTACCGAGCATGGAGATTGAAGTCGTGAAGTGATTTCATTATATTTTTTTACAGATGTAAATCCCACCAGATCAACACAATGGTTGTTCAAACGCAGGTCCTTACTATAGATAGAAAACATTATTTATTAAACACCGTATTTGATACATTAGTAAAAATAATTTGATGCTCAACAACGGTTGAATAGTCAATCAACATCTTAGTGAGGACCTGCTCAAGTATTCACAATAAGTATCCCAAAACAACGTGGGTCGTAAGTCTTATTTCCGTGAGTCAAGTAGCTGCCTGTCCCAATACATCGCGGCGAGTGCTCATTCCGAAGCCCATTAGGTAGGGGAAAGCCATCATTGCATCCATTTCCCGCTCAAGATCAACACAATAGCGTATCTTGTGTTCAGGCTCGTTCAGACTACAATATACATAGAAGACTTGAACGATACGTTTTTTAGAGCTACCTACTACTATTATGCCAGAAATATATAAAAAATAAAATGGTACAGAATACGTCCTCAAAGTCTTTCTTCATCCTACTATTATAAACTTGGAATGAATGGATGGATGGATGGATGTTGGTTTGTTACTCTTTCACGCTCTAACCAGTTGACCGATTTGGATGAAATTTGGAATAAACATAGATTATAACTTGGATTAACATATAGGCTAGTTTTTATTCTGAAAAAATAACGGGAACGGAAAAAAAACTGAAAAAAAACGGGCGAAGCTGCGAGCGGCCGCTAGTCATCAATATAATGAATGATACATATACGTCATTATTAATGATACCGTCACGTTCACTCAGTGATAAAATTGCATTGCCATCGCAAAATTTACACTGTAAATGCAAATAAATAAAATTAATATTAAAACAAAGACTTTGGGCACAACACAAGAAACTGAGCCAACATCCAGCTTACAAGATTAGTGACTTGATGGAGTATGCTGCCAGATTACCATCTCGACGCGTGCAAGTCAAATGTAAAAAGTTTAAAACTACTGTAACGTTATCCAATGAGATGAAGGCCTATTTATAATAATAATAATAATGCCGGACAATCCACATAGCATCATCTAGCCCCAAGCTAAGCAGAGCTTGTGTTATGGTTACTAAATGGCTGATATACTTAATACAATACATAATCTGACAAACAACCATTCTTAAGATATCGGAACCTCGCATTAGAAGCCTTATTGGTTTGCATAGTAATATGCGCTATATGTTTTTTACGAGCATACAAGCAAAGCTAAAGTTAGATAAATATATAAGTTGGTTCGATTACATTTTCCAACGTAGTGTGAACGCGCTCCAACGTACAGTATACAGCCAATATAATAGGTATATTGAATTTCGGCAGAACGCGATAACGACAAAATGTTATAGCTTTTATGATGTAGTGAATTTCTACCATAAACACTGTTCTATTAAATAGGACGCTTGTTTATGGAAACCACGTTTCTGATAATCAGTGTGACAAATCTTATGATCAGTGTGTTTAAAGAAATATTTCCATACCATCTGAAAAATACAACCAGCGTAATATGGCATTAAAAATAAATCTGACTGACTGACAGTACATTTTAAACCAATTAAACTGCACTTTTCAATATTATCGCTCACAATGAAAGGAAACAAAAATAAGAAGAAAATGTTAAATAGAATCGTTGAGGATCGCTAGAAGAAAGTAATGGGTGTTCTCCAACTCTCCGGCTCGAATTTCAATAGGTACTATTAGGTATTCTATGGTTTGGGTGAAGTAGGTAGACCCTATCACGTCAAAATCATGACCTCTGCTCTTGACATGATAGGGTCTGTGTAAATCAGTAAAAATGGACGTGTGAACCTAACAAACTCGGTTGGATGTGGATAAGTTATAAAATGCTTTTGGCTCAGATAAATAACTTCTCAAAGGTAGATTTTTTACTGAAAAAAACAAGCCCTATTGTGTTCTATTCTGTTTTTTTTATCACACCAAAATAGTATCAGTCGTTATTTTCTTACTTAAATATTAAATAGTAGAGTAGGTACTTTCGTAATGAAAACATTATGTTTGTTACATTTATCTAATCTAACTCTGAAAGTGGTTTCAAGGGTATGTTGTTAGTGCCTAGATAGCAATCGTTCACTTTATCAAACTTTTAATGGTTATTGTGTGTAGTACAGTCAGCTGCACTGGAATGTATACAATTCGTAACTTTTAAAATAGTGTCACAATGTAACAGTTAATACTTACAGGGCAAAATTGTAAAAAATAAGTGAACTCATCATCAACTGATTACATGGTATGTATTTCAGTTTCTACTGTCTAAAAGTTTATAGTAATATTATGATAGCATTTTAAAAGTTAATAATTGTATACATTCTAGTGAAGCTGACTGTACATCAAATGTATTTACGAAGAGTCAGACAGTCGACTATACAGGCTTCAACAATACTTATTCTTAGACATATAGGCTAGCACCTAAATTATGTAAACCTTTTAGAGATAAAATATATTACCAAAATTGTATTGTCTGCTGATGATATCAAAAGACAATACATTTTGGACGTTTTCGCTGATTAATAATAATAATAATAATGCTGGACAATCCACACAGCATCATCTAGCCCCAAGCTAAGCAGAGCTTGTGTATGGGAACTAGATGACTGATATACTTAATACAATACTATATTACATACATAGATATTTTTTATTATACATAGAAAATACCCAGAACACCCGGAATAAATATTTGCAGATCGTACAACCATTTATCCCGAGGCGGGAATCGAACCCGCAACCTCTGCGTCGCAGGCGGACATTTGCCCCCCGCGCCACATCGGTCGTCGATTGTCTGAGTGCCAGCGAATGTTATAGTTGTAGATATCAGGAGTTCAACATCAGGTAGGAAGCTGTGGGGCTAAGCATGGCCATGCTTAGCCCCACAGCTTCCACATAGAAATACCATCTTCCATTATTGAAATACCATGAAAGCATTCATCTTCAAATAAAGCTACTTAGGTTGGATTGAAGGTATTAACAAAGATTATCTCACTTTATCTCTGCATCTCGAAAACTGGCTGGAGTTCCGATAAACATCGCAAATACAGAAATACGTTTAACTGTACCGTATTCCAGTGTATAGGTAGGTTTATGGAACCGGGTCACAGGACTCGGGCCTTATCTCTGAATATCCCATTATGGTAATCTAGCGTAATTGTTTATAGGTCTAGCTTACTCGCAACACACAGATAGACGGCCAAAGAATATGCTATGCTGTAAGCAGAATTATTATCACTTGGTCATGATGATCCTGGCAAAGCTAGACATCCCCCTCACCCCTCCCTATAACACCTTCCGTGGACGTCAAAAAGTGACTAAAATTAAAAAAAAGCGTTGTCTCTATGGCAAACCTACGGTTTTATGCCTTTTTTTGGATTTCTGCGGTATCGTAAGCTCTTGTAACCCTTCTTGTGCTGGTTGTAAGCTGTCAAAAACGAAGCTAAAATTGCCGTTGCGATCATAGAATAAGGAGACTAACTCACATGTGCTCCGCCTCACGTGTGCTCCCTGTCACGTGTCACGTGTCCTCGAGGTATAAAACGCTTTCCTGAGAGTCATCTTACTTTAGTCCTAATTCTATGGTTGCGATCATGCTTGACAGATAGCATTGTTTTTAATTCTTTGTTCTAAGTAACGGATTCCAGATTTGTACGAAGATGCCCTCGTCCATTGTTCGGTTCTATTTGAGCCTGTTCGGACTGAGCTCTCGGCACAGATAATTCGGCAAACACATTATCGAGCTTACGGTTACTTCTTTGGGCAATTTATCTTTGCTGTTGTAGCAATGTACTTCTTTGAACTAAAACTATGGAGCATGGTCCCAATATGGTACAAGTGTCCTATAATATAAGCGTTCAAATTAAAATTGGCAAATGATACCGTGGCAGTTTACTCTAGCTAATAAAATGAGAATTTATCTGACAGGCAACGACCCGTACTACTAACGAAAGCTCGTTCGATATTTGATCACGTTTGAGTTCCCTTCATAAGTTAAAATGACTATTGCAACTCCACATCACACACCTGCTTACATGCTTCTTCGAAGTCCCTCGACAAGCTTGTTAACTTGAACACTTTTGCAAAAGTTTTCCAGTTTAGAACTCAATTTGCGCAAAGTTTTACATTTGCGTGGTGCATGTTGTGAATATTCTGCAGCGAATTACTATAAAGAATTATTTACGTAGTGTAGGTATAGGTAGGTGTAAGTTTTAGTAGAACACCTTCAGGAATTGTAATATACATCACGCCTGATAGATCGGACCCAGGCATGACTATTCAGAACCTGGCCACAAAGTTGGAACCAGGTTACAAGAAGTCATAGCGTAGAGTCAGCTTCTGTCATACGTTAATTTCAAAATACGTAACAGATTGGAAGTTTTTGCGCTCCAGAATTACAGTATGAATTTAGAAATGTGTTTTATAATTACTAGCGAAACGTACGCGACTTTGTCCACGGTGAAGCTATTTTCATACAAACTTCACAATTTTTCATCATCGTCTATCACAGTTCCGTTTATACTACTTTCCATGCTTGATTGCCTGGAAGATATCGCTTTCAGCGATGAGGCCGCCCATCATACTTTATTTGCTTTCGCCTAGATTTATGATGTATCCTTGTGTACAATAAAGTGGTATCTATCTATCTATCCCTTAGGGCTTGAGGTTCGCTCACACTTGGCTGCTGTATCTATAAATTGTGTTCGTAATTTAGTGAACAAGCAGTACCACCGCTTAGCTACTATCCTAAGACAAAAATCCTCATAAATCTAGGACCTTTAGAGGACGTCACATCTGTTTTCTTAGGTACATTCCTCTATGCCCGAGAGGGGTCCATAATAAATCACAGTTAAAAGGCCTCATTGTTGGACTGACAAAGGTTCCGTGCCTCGCGGTAATGGCATGTGCGTGAGGAATTAAAATGCGTCCAGCAAATTTTTCTCACCCTCCCTCTATTGCAATATCGTGCAAAAGACAAATCCAAGCTCTTTGCACCTTTTTATGTCTATCTTGCGCTGTGATGGAATAAAATTTTGTTGTAATTCTAGCAGTGAAACATCTATTCGGTGAGAATTTTCTATATTGAGTGACAAATATATTAGACAAAACAGATACTTCATTATAATTTAAATAAATGTTCTAAAAACAAACTAAACTAGAGAGTATTTAATATGCTTATAAACAGTATGTATAACAACATCCGCCCTCAATTAAAACTCTCTAAAACATATCATTTTTTAACAAAAACTTATACTAAACCTAAACCATCTACACAATTTCTATGTAGAATACGCCCTAGAGGCTTTGTTAGGATATCAGCAAAGTTTACGTTTGATCTGACAAATTTGATATCTATAATTCCGTCAGATACTTTTTCTCTGATAAAATGATACTTAGTATCAATATGTTTCGTCCGTTCGTGGTGGACTGGGTTGTGCACCAAACTCTGTGCACTCTGACTATCATTAAACAAGGTGACAGTGTCAGACTTACCAGTTAACTCGTTAATGAACCGTTTCAGGTAACATGCCTCCTTGGCAGCCGCCGTTAGTGCCATGTACTCAGCTTCGGTAGACGACAAAGCTATCGTTTGCTGCTTCTTAGCTTGCCACGCAACAGGCCCTCCAGCTAACTTAAAATAGTAACCTGTATATGACTTTCGGTCAATACTACAATTTGCCCAATCCGCATCAGTATACCCTTCAAGAGATTTTTCTGTCTTCCTGAAAGTAAGACCGTAATCAGTGGTACCTTTCAAATACTGCAATACTCTCTTTGCTGCAAGCCAGTGTTCTTTAGTAAACTTCGTATTGTACTGACTAAGATAGCTTGTCACAAATGCAATATCAGGGCGAGTATTTACTACTAGGAACATCAGCGATCCAATTAAGCTCTGAAATGGATAATCTCCTTCACCATTTCCAGCACTTAGCTTTTTCAAACTTGATGGCGTTTCAACCGTTTTGCACATATCCATACTAAATCTTCGTAGCAAACTCAATATAAAAGTTCTTTGACTAACCTTTATTTTTCCATCATGACTTCTATCGATATTTAGTCCAAGATAGTATTTCAATTCTCCTAGGTCTTTCATGGAAAAAATATCTCCCAAATAACGTTTGACAATGTCAAATGTCATTTCATTCTGATAAAAAACAATTAGATCATCAACGTAAACTGCCAGTATGACCAATTCTTTACCAAAAAGTTTCTTATAAACGCATGGTTCCGAAGGAGTTCTATCAAAACCTAATTTCAGTAAAGTTTTATTTAACATCTTGTTCCATGCTCGTGGTGCTTGTTTGAGCCCGTACAAGGATTTCTGCAACAGACAAACTTGACCTTCGTGACCTTTCTTTACGAAACCTTGAGGTTGTTCCATATAAACTTCCTCTTCAAGATCTCCGTTGAGAAAAGCAGTGTCTACGTCCAAGTGTGTCATTTTCAGGTTCATTTCTGCAGCTAAAGCAAATAATGTACGAAGTGAAGAATGACGAATCACAGGAGCAAACGTTTCATTGTAGTCAACACCTTCTACCTGTTTGAAACCTTTGGCCACTAGTCTTGCTTTATGTTTGATGATATTTCCATGAGCATCCATCTTTAACTTATATATCCATTTGCATGGTATCACCTTTTTATCTGGCCGATCAACAAGTTTCCAGGTTTTCAACCTCATCAAAGAATTATGTTCATCATTCATTGCCGACTGCCATTTGTCTGAATCATCTGCATTTACTGCTGCTTGATAATTTTTCGGTTCAAGCGTCTCTTCAAAAGCTACCGTAGAAGTATAGAAATTCGGCTGTTTACGAGTTCTACCAGGATATCTATTAACTTGTTGCTCCACAGCTGGTTCCACCCGTTCATTAATTGCAGCACCTTCTGATTCTGCTGAACTAAAGTTATTTTCATCATCATCATCATCATCACTGCATACAGAATGCATTTCTTGAAGAGTCACATCTTGCTTTTGCTCATCGTCAAATAAAATGATAGATTCTGTTGGTTTAACAGTCTCAACCACATTATCTTTTAGAGAAGAGAAATGCTCTTCAAAAAAACTTACATCTCTAGACTTCTTTAGCAGTCTTGGATTTGAAGCATCCCTAAAGAAATAGCTATTTCGATCTTCTGTGTAACCAACGAAAATAACTTCTTCGGCCTTCAAATCCAATTTTTTCCGTTTACAAGCAGGAACTTGTACAAATGCTCTGCACCCGAAAATACGTAAATGACTAAGATTCTCTTTATAGCCGTTCCATGTTTCAAAAGGTGTCTTCTTCTCTAGAGCACGATGCGGCGACCTATTCTTTAAGTATACTGCTACCTTAAAAGCATCCTCCCAGTAGACCTTCGACAGTCTACTCTCAGCTAGCATTGAGCGTGCTTTTTCAACAATTGACCGATTTGTACGCTCTGCTACGCCATTAGATTGAGGACTGTAACCTACCGTTGTTTCATGTGTCACTCCTTTCAATGATAAATGATCCGCCAACTCCTTATTTACATACTCCTTACCACAGTCCGTTCTCAATATTTTGATTTGAGCACCAGTTTGTCTTTCCATTAACGCTTGGAAAACACAAAACTTTTCTTTCACCTCTGCTTTCGAAGCAATAAAATAGGGATATATCATCCGCGAATAATCATCTATGAAAAGTAGTACATACTTGTTACCTTGGAATGATGTCTCAGACATTGGTCCACATAAGTCTGAGTGGATCAATTCTAGTTTTGAGGTAGCCTTCTTGTATGCTATTGTCTTGAATGGTTTTCTTGCCTGTTTACCTTCCACGCAGGCAACACAACTAGTTTTATCTACATCAGTGTATTCAATTCCTACGTTAGCGTTCTTTAGCTGGTTCATACCAACGCGACATAAGTGACCTAACCGTTTGTGCCATAATTGGTACCTGTTTAACGAGTCAGAGTGCACATCGTACGCAACATTTTGGTGAGAATTGGTAGTACAATCGAGAGTGTACAGTTCACCACTAGCCGAACCATGTAGAACCGCTTCACCTTTAAAAGAAAAAACACTACTGTTATAAAAATAACAGCCGTTCTTATCAAAAAGTACTACAAAACCTTTGTCTACTGCTTTTTTGACAGAAACCAAATTACTAGTTAGATTAGGTACATATGCTACATCTTTTATACTATCTACCACATTTTGTGAAGTGTTAATAGTTATGTCACCAATACCACCACAGTTTATTTTTTCACCATTTGCAACCGTTACTGTTGATCCTTCCGATGGTTTCAGTATTTTAAACCAGTCCTGTCTAGGAGTCATGTGCTTAGACGCACCAGAATCAACAAACCATTTATTCAGATCCAAATCCGAAGTAACACCGAGAGCGCTACATGAAGCAGCCTGCCCATCTGCACTAATTTCATCTTTCTTTACCTTGCGTAGAGGACAGTTAGGCCGTTTATGACCGGGCTTTTTGCACTCGTAGCAAACAATTGGTTTTTTCTTTAACTTCAAGATGTTTGATTGAAAAACTGTGTCACTTTCTATAGTATTCTTTGACATTTCATTTAGTAGCTTTCGTTTGACTAAATCGGTTGTTACATCCACGTTGCTGTTTTCTAATGCCATTATTAGAGGCTCATATCTCGAAGTAAGACCTCCTAATAAAATAGCAGCAATCGAGGCATCTTCAATCACCTTTCCGATGTCAGCCAAATCTTGAGCAGTGCTCAACACAGCATTTATGTACATTTCTATGCTCTGAAAATCATTCAGCGAGAGTCTATACAGTTTTCGTTCTAATGTTAACCTTCTACCCATACCTTTATCTTCATAAGCATCTTGTAGTGCTTTCCAAGCTTCCAGGGCAGTTTTAGCACTTCTCAAATGCGTAATTGTAGAACCGTCTACTGTCAGGCATATTTTAGCCAAGGCTCTCCTATCGTTTTTCAATTTTCCTTGCTCTGAAGTGGTGTCCGCTTCGTCATATCCATCAATTGTGCACCATAGATCTTCATGTATTAAATAGTTCCGCATTTTGAACTTCCACGAAGAGTACCCATCTCTATTAGACAGTAGGAGTGAGGGAATGGATGAAGAGGACCATTTGATTGCACTGGAATCTCCACTTGACATTTTATCAAAGCCTTTGAAAAAACGATTTTCTCGACTCAATAAAAAATTTTTATTACTTTCACACTATTGATAATAAATATTCACTATGAATAATGCAACAGTTCGTGCTGATAACGTTTTTGTTGTAATTCTAGCAGTGAAACATCTATTCGGTGAGAATTTTCTATATTGAGTGACAAATATATTAGACAAAACAGATACTTCATTATAATTTAAATAAATGTTCTAAAAACAAACTAAACTAGAGAGTATTTAATATGCTTATAAACAGTATGTATAACAACAAATTTAAATAAGGTAAAATAATTATTTGCCTAATAATCAGTACCGTGAGCTCAGTCTGACACGACACGACACGACACGACAGGACAGGACAGGACAGGACAGATATTACATTTGGTACATACCCACTTTTTGCAGTAGTTGATATTCCATAGTGACAGGTTCACGATGTTTTCATTCACCGCTTGAGAACACTGGCATAATAGAAGCAGGATTCTATCAAATTAAATTCAACAGTTGTTATTGAAAACCCTGTAAATTCAGTTATCCGAAGTTGTAGCTAAAGTTAACAGAAGTTGGTTTTGAATATCCAACATCCAAAGTAAATTGGAAATGTCAAAAGCTCCCTCCACACCGCGGTCTAGGACACACAAGTTAGGTATAAAGCTTTTACAAAATATGTGGTTTCGTTGAGACGGAGAGTGCTTGTGTTACGTACAAAGTACTTATGTTATGTAAAGTGGTTGCAGGTTCGTTAGGCCACTATTTGAATAGCATTTAACAAAGTCGCTATCACCAGTGTACGCCCTAACATTTTAAAGATGCAAAGGTTGAAATATGGCTACTAAATTTGATAAGACTATTTTCTGTTTGAATTGTATATTATAAATTTACATAATAATCTTGTTCATAATTATGTAACTTTTTCTTACAGTATAAAGTTAAAAATAAAGTTAAACATGAAACGCTTATTTAATAAAATAGCAAATAAATAATAGAAAATAAAACAACGAGTTATTTTACCAATAAAAACAAAATATTGACTTGTGAAAATACTAAAACTCGAAACTTTGTTTCCGTGAGTCATTCTTTTTAATCGAGGTTTGCCGTTGCGTTGTCGCGTTGTTTTTGTCGCGATTTTGGGGGAGACCTTTGCCTAGCAGTGGAACCCAAAAGATTAATAAAAAAAATATTATATCATACCTAATTTTATAAATGTTTAACTCTTTCGATTATTTTTTCTATTAAATTTTAACTGTACTCAATGTGTCAATAGATAATGTCTCAATTAGTTGTAGCTCTGCCTTATGTGCTGTAGGTTGTGGGTTCGATTCCCACCGAGGCCAAAGTTGTGATGAAGTTAATTGTTCGTTCACTGTCTGATCATAAAAAAAACGTAAGTATATAAGTATTCTATCAGGCATCAAGTTCCCAAAATACAAGCTATGCTAAATTTGGGGCTAGATGATGTTGTGCAAAAATTTCCATAAATATTTATTTATTTATGAATGTACAAAAGTAAACAAAGAAAATATTGTGATACGGAACTAAAAGTTGTAACAAAAAATATCCAGAAAGTCATCTCGGTCAGGACGTTTTCCTATTAAAATGCAAAGTATTAGAGACACCTAATACAAAACGTTTACACTCATAGGACCCACAAAAGGCAGGGTTCTTTCATAAATATGTAACTTCAGGTTATTGCTTTAGTTATACGGTCGTAGTTAAGCGAGCCTAGATCCATGCAAATATACAGTTGAGATTCGTTTTTACAATCGGAATTTAGTGTGATATTTTACGAGGTAATACGTCTAGTTTTATGAAAGGGTTATCAAGTTCTCTTATAGCTCCCGGCTTAGCTTGTTCCAAATCATTTTATTGAACCAGTTTTATTTTGTAGCTTCATAAAAATGTAGACAATCTCAAATATTCCTGACCCTAGTAATACGAATATTCTTATAGTCTTTAACTAGGGTTCGAAAACGTTCAGTTCCCTTCGTTCAAATTTTACTTTGCCACTGAGTTCCAAGCAGTAATCAACACACACAAACTTTGCTCCCTCACCGCTAAACGCTTCAGATAAACTCCTCAACAGTTCGTGGAATCTTCGGAGAGTATTAACCTTAAATTGCAACTTTTGCAATTCTCTCGGATAACGCGTGGGAAACAGAAAAACAAAAAAGATTGGAGTACATAACTTGGCTGATAAAGTTCTTTACCGTTCCAAATAACTGCGAATACAAGCCAACACCTGCGGGATTACTTACTGAACTTTTGCCCCGAAATTTGGCTTAGATTGTAAGTTGGTGCGAACGTCGGTTAAACGGCAAAATATAGGGGCCTAATTTTGATTTTACCTAAGGTTTTACTTCTCTCACTATGTTTTTGATCATTTGTGTCTACGATAAAATATTTGATGTTTCACAAGAATACAGATTTTTCAATATCCAACAAGAGTTCGTTGTTATTATTACGGATTGTAGCCTGTCAGATAAACTCTACCTCACTGGCCACTGTAAACTGTCACTACTTAATTATATAAATTGACATTAAAATATGAGATGAAGGTTTATCTGACAATCAACCATTTTAGTTATACTTTTAGAATAAAGACAAACAAGAGACATAGCTTGACGCTATAGGCATAGACAGTAATGTCTACTGCATTGCATGAGAATTGCCCCCAACTGGGGGCGCTTGTTCTCATGGGACTAAAAAAATGTGGCATAAACTATTTTGTAAGAATTTGAAATAAATACCTAAACATGTAGAATCTTTCGATTTTAATTTGAACGCCCCACTACTGCTTGAGTCACTCAAAGTGAATTTATCTATATTCTTGCACAAAGATTATTTTATTTTATAAGGCTGTGCATTAACGTGAATTATACGCTGAAAAGGCGTGCATTTTTGAACGAGAGATCGAAGCGTTCGGAAACTTCTGAGTTAAGTTGGATTTTTTGATTTTTATGTATGTGTATGTTCGAGTTAAACCTATGTATGTGATATTACTATCATATCACTGATTAACTGCTTGCACAAGATGTACTTATATCTTGACAAATTTATATGTAAATCACTCCTGACGTTTGACAAAACTCTCTCTTCGCCTTAGTTATGATACATTTTTTATTTTAAACGACCACTTTCGTTGCTCTTAGTTATTTTGAAGATTCTCGAGTGCTATTTTATAAATAAGTTGGTGGGTTTTCCGAGACTCTATTGTAGCGGTGCGGCAGCGTACCTACTTTTCTTAAAAGATGCTTTTAAGCATTCGGGTTATGAACGACGCCCGTTATTTCAATGCTTTTAAGTTTATTGCTACCGAATATTTTTCAAGATGGTCGGGTTTGTTTTTAGTTTGACGTATTGTGTCTTTCGTCTAATATTAAAAGATGTAAAGGCTAACTGACATACAAACCGCAGTCTATACCACGATGGTTCTTGAGACTTGTATAGTAGATGAGTACTCCAACACCAATATTGCCCTACCAAGCGTGGTAACTAACTAGGGCCAACCCTAGAAACATTTAAAAAAGGCATTATTTTCAACAGTGAATTCCTACTTACTGATAATAAAGACGATAAGCTACATACATAGTCCTGACCCTACACTAGGACTCCCTGTAGTGAATATCCGAAACTATAACTGGTGTGGTTGGTGTCACCAAACCTAAACCTGGTAGGTACAAATATTACAGATCCAATTGATCTTACTAGTAAACTTAGCTCAATAGAACAATTTTTTAATCGGGTTATGTACAGTCAGCTGCACTAGAATGCATACAACTCGTAACTATCAAAACGATTCCAAAATCTTATAGTTAACTCTTAAACAGTAAAAACTCAAAATCGTGAAATTAGCTGATAAGATCACGTATGTTTTGAGTTTAGGCCTTGTAAATATTAGTTATAACGCTGTAAAACCATTGTGTAAGATACGAATTGTATACATTCTAGTGCAGCTGACTGTACCTATCTATTTGCTACACCTGAACAAAACAAATAGAGCTACAAAAGTTCTCGTATAAATAGGAAAACCAAGACATGATATCTGATTTTAAGTTATTTCGTATCTTCAAGACAGCTCTGTCTGTAATACCTTTGTAAGAAAAATCTCTTTTTAGTTTCGTTTCGAGTGCTTTCATTGTGATAAATATGGTTGACGATTTACTTTGGCAGTATTTATATAAAATAAAATATTTATAATGTTTTATTTCCCATCGAGAACAAACGTTTGTGTGATGAGCAATGTTGTTTGTTGTTGATTGAGATGTTTTTTTCTGTATGGGTGTTATATTGTATTATAAGTTTGTATTTACAATAAAATATAGGTCAAAGTATACTTTCAAAGTTAATGTCAAAGTCAAAAAGCATTTATTCAGTAAAATCCACAGGGATCATCTTGAAACGTCTTAAATCTAGGTGAATCTAAGCGCCAGTTCTTCGCGACCAAGCCTAGAAGAGTCAGTCGTCTGCTTATAATAGTACAAGCTATGCATAGTTTGGGGCTAGATAGTGTTATTTAAAAACTGCCCACAACTGTTAATTTATTACTTGGGTGGATACAACAAATAATGCATTGACATAATCACAATGCCGAAAATACGCTATTCTACAATAATCGTAGATTGTCGCTACGCTGCACGTAGACCATCTACGAAAGTAGGCCCATTTTCGTAGATAGATAAACGAGAATGACTATGATATATGATGTATATACTTTTTGAATTAACTTGCGAGTATTTTTAGTATCATTTGTTATCTTGATATAATGTGACATTATATTATGCCATAGAACAGTAACGAGCAATAAAAACCATTTTACGGAACATCCTTTGTTTTCAAAGAATGACTTTCCATTGATTGCATTATAACAATAAGCAAATACTTACAGTTATAAAGGTACCTACACACTCACACTGTTTGAAAAAAAAAACTACACATGTTTCTTTAGGACGACTAACTTCTAGTGGCAAAAATGTAAGCTACTTTTATTTATACTTTGTACATTTACCTTGGTCTATAGGCACCACTAACTATAAAACTTCACTTCCGCCTAGGTTTCAGTGTCTAACAAAAACAGTGGACAATTTCTTAGTGCAATTAGTTAGTCTTCCAGCTCCAACCAAAAAGGTTGTAGACTCCAGCAATGATCAAATTTATATTTTTGGTGTTCGTGTGCATTAAAATTTCTACTGGTTGGTTTTGTTTCTGGACTCACAAAAAATTAATTAGAACTTGTAAATGTTAATAAATTAAATTTTTTTTTAGGATATTATGAAGGATTAGCAGGTTCCAACAATTTTCAAAACCTTGGAGATCCGAGCGGGCAAGCATGGCCTGTGCCAATAAATTTCGGAGAACCACAGGTTCAAAGAAGAAAGCCTTGTTCACACCGTCGAAACAATCCTCAAAATGAGCAATGGATTCCGTCATTCAGGTCTATGATTACGAAGCCTCTGGGCAATGACATACTGGAACCTCAAGCTTTGAAACATGAAAATGAGAACACTGCAGATGAGTCAAAAGATACAGAAAGTGTACCCGCTGTAGAGCCTTCCTTAATCAACGAACGTACCACAGTCCTTGCTACTAACCCAGCTGATGAAAGTGTTTTCTTAGATAAATCGAATCGTAGATCAAATATTGAATCACCCAGTAACAATGATGAGCAATTGTTAAACGAAGATTATGATTGCGATATAGATTTAGACAGTAAAGATTATTTAGATTCTAGAGATGGAAAACAACTTTCAAAGGAAACTTCTACTACTCAGCCTTTAGTTGTTAACGCTGAGCAGAAAGTTATTGAAATGCTAAGAGATTGCATCAATAAGAAACAGAAATACATTGAAGATAAATTAAACCAGGGAGAAGGGACTTTAATTGTTGGAAGTCGAAGATCAATGGGTGATCTAGATACTGATAATGATGATTCGAAATCAGTTAATGATGATGAGCAAGCAACTGCTAATATAAATGAAAAATCATCAGACATTGTACTGACTAACACAGATGATAATACAAGTAGTAGTGATACCAGTGTTTCTAATAAAGAAAATGAAGCGTCATCTTTACGTCCTGGTAAATTATTTAATAATTTACAGAATCCTGCAAAAAGTACAGGAATAACAGATATATCACTATCGAGAAGAATGCCAGTTGAAAACTCGAGAGTGTGTTATGCTTGCAGTACCTCTACTAACCCTTTGTGCTGGAAACCGAACAACAGAACGACAATCAAGTATTGTCGCACAAATCAGAATTGTATTACAAAAAGTTTTGGAGTAAAAAGTAAGTACTTTTTTGAAATATTTTTCCGTTTATAAATATTTAAATCTAGTCTTCGCTCTAGGTTCTTATAAAAATTCTTAATTCTTCGCCTATCATTTTCCGAAGTAAACGCCCACGTTGGTTGTAGTTCTGCCTTCTGCGCCATAGATTGTGGGTTCGATCCCCATTGCAGACCAGCATTTGTGTAATAAACATATATTTGTAATTCTCGTTATTACTTCTTTTAAACTTAGGGCTTTTACAACTCAGCCATCAGTTTGATAAATAAGGTATTACTAGTTTTCATTCATAGAAACATCTGAAACTATATCCAATCGTCGTTTACTTGATGATACTGACTGTACAAGTACAAGGTTTGCTTAGTTTGGGCTGGCCGGCGTTGCTGCGTGCAATGTCCACCAAGAAAATAATAAATAGCAATAACTGCACGACTTTAACCCCCCGGCTCGGTAGGTAGGCTTGACGACCGATGTGGCGCGGCGGGCTAATATCCGCCTGCGATGCAGGAGGTTGCGGGTTCGATTCCCACCTCGGGATAAATCGGGTTTCGGGTTTGTACGATCTGCAAATATTTATTCCGGGTGTTCTAGGTGTTTTCTATGTATAATAAAAAATATTTATTTATGTAAGTAATCTATTGTATTAAGTATATCAGTCATTTAGTACACAACACAAGCTCTGCTTAGCTTGGGGCTAGATGATGCTGTGTGGATTGTCCAGCATTATTATTATTATTATAGATATCCTCTCAGATCTCTTACTAGCACTAAGTGCCTACCCATTCAATGTCAGAGGTACGTATATTCAAAACGAGACAGGTGGAAAGTCCATCGCCGCCGGTGCTTTAATACAAACTATTATCCTCGCGATGTTTTTTTAGTGTTCGAGAGCACTGGAATATCTACCAAGAGGTAAATATTTGATTTGTTTTTTTTTTATCATCAGATTCCTTAACAATTATTCGGGACTGCGCGACCTCATGCGACGCCACTAGTATTCCTGGCATCGAACCAAAGTACGAGTCCTGCTCTGTTTGTTACAAGGACTACTGTAACAGCGCTGCGACCAACAACTACAACTTGATTGTAATCTTTATTATATCGGCTATCAAATGCACTTTCTAAACTTAAATTATACGATAAATTAAGGTGCGACCGCAAGCGACGTTCAGTATTGTTAGTACATAATCGTATGAGATAGAATTACAATATAATGATCACATTATATTGTAATTATCGCAGTATCAACTGCGCGGTAAAGTTCTTGAACTATCCAAAATTGACGTCACGTCACGTCACGTCACATGTGCAAGCTTACCTTAAGATATTCATATTAAATCTTTGTTGATAAATTTTGAACAAATAAATAGAATATGATTGGTAAACCCCTCTTTGATTTTTAATACAATAGAATATATTATATAGCACGGCATTAATATTACTTAATTTCATGTTGATGTGTTGTTTTTGTCATAACCTATACCAATTATAAGAATCTGTGTCCTGACTGACTGATTGACTGACTGGAATATAGACACGCACAGCCTAAACCATTGGTTGTAGAGATATTTCGGTTTAAAATAACTTTATTATAATACTCAAAAAAAGACTTCATAGTCCATTTAAATTGAGCTTAAAACTAGATAGAAAAATAATATAAGATTGGTAGGAGACATTCGTTATTACATATTATGAGACATTTTTTTACGTAGGTAAGTTGGTCAGAGTATATATTCGTGCGTAGAGGTGTAAAAAAGGAACTTCACACATCAATACACATAGGAGCTTAAAAAAGACGGTGAGCTTAATTCTAATTGAATGGTAGATAAATCAATTAAAAACGCAATTTCTTTAGCCCCGTTACGAAATTTCCGTACCTTCTAAATACAAAATCATATCTAAACCTGGGTTTTGTAAACATCAAATAGTGCTATTGTAATCTGTAAACACACGAGCACAGATAATGCATACCAGCTTAGAAATTCAATTTCACGAGGTTAGATAGAACTGATAATAATGTGCACATTTATGGACATTTACATAATCCTGTTTGCAGTATCTACACTCTAAAACGGCTAGTGACCGATGAACACGACGATGCTACGGCGTAGTACATAGAAGCTACGGCGTAGTCTACTACGTCATTCTGTCTGGTTCCCATTGTACAAGCTACGCCTAGTTAGCGGTTCCACCTGCCAGCTGCGTTGCGTCCTCAAATATTTACATATAATTATTTATTTTTGCATTATTATTTATTTCATCAATTCTGACTTTAAGTTTAGTTTCACGTTTACATTACTTTATCAAGGTTTTATCTTCTTTTACACAAGACACACCCTAAATATAGATACAATTCACATCAGTAAAATTGTTACAATAATAATATTAGTTCATAAACTTATTAGAATGAAGGTTCAAACAATAATATAGCCATTACACGATTGTGCAGGTGTTCATTTCAAAACAATTAGGTTGGAATTAGGATACCATGGATTAAAGAGATAGGGAAATTGAATTTACTACCCGCCATTATCACACGATTCGGATCGTAAACCCAAAGTTACGACCACGAGCTTCATGAGCAAACTATAGAAATCTTTTATGAGAGGTGAGAAGAACAAAAGACTGCATACGAACGCTTGCTATATAGTGCTATTAGTAAAGGCGATATAAGTCCAAATTCCATCCGACATTTATGTACGAATACGCTACAACTCTATTTATTTTTACAATAAAACTAAAAAGTGCTTGTCAATAAAAGTCACGTCATGTCATCAGTTTGAACAAGTTCACTGCTGGACATAGATCAAAGTCAAAAAGCATTTATTCACTAATATCCGCAGAGATCATCTTGAAACGTCTTAAAGCTAAGTGAATCTAAGAGCCAGTTCTTCGCGACCAAACCTAGAGGAACAAAAAGAAAAACAAAGGCAAGAAACCTACCTACCGTTTTTTAGTATGATCCTTTTACCTATATATTATGAAACGCATATTTGAGGAGATTTGGCATTGACCGAAATTACTGCCCATTATATTGTATGGAGCGTTTCCTTAGTAACCTCTTACGTCGTTTACGAGAGGTGATGGGAGGCGTTGTTTTATGCAAGCATAGAACATATAGAATAGCATAGAACACACAACAGTACCCTCTCATATCCATTCTATATCTTGGTCATTATTGCGCTGAGGTAAAACCTCTTATAGCTGCGTTGGCAACAATTTATCCAAATTCCTACTTTCTTTACGAAAAATATTAGGAATGTTTTCGACTGTAATTGGAAGTTTCTTTACACTTGAGAAATAAAAAAACTGCAGATATTAAACAGCACTAACATTTATTTTTTATTATATTAATTAGGTCTGAAAAATATATGCTGGAAATATGCTTGGATAAAAACCAGAATACCTTTGTATAAAACATAACAATTGCTCACAGATCAAAAAGTGTAGCAGTATGTTCATACTAAAGTAGGTCTAGTGAGCAACATAAATCATTAAACACATCATCGCCACTAATTCTAACAAAAAGGCACCATAATTTATTTATCAGTTGGGAAGCAAACAATGACTGTGGTCGAATTCAAAAGGCCCTAGAAATAAATCTCCAAACAAATTCAAATAAAGGAACAGCGTTGTTGGGATTTCCATTTTAAATCGGCTTATGGAAACTTTTTAGTGAGTTGAAATAAAACAAACTTTTTTTCAGTTGAGTGCGCAAGCCGGCACCTCCTTTCCGTAATAAACGCCTCAGATAAATAATGTCGTAGACGAAGTATACCAATGCAAAATTTTGAATCACCATTTTATTTTAGGGTTTGAAATTATTAATGTTAGATCTAATTTGGGAAACTGTCAATTAACGACAGACAGAAATGGGTATGATGGTAGTACTTCCCTTACTTACCAAAAAACCGACCAGCCAATGTGGCGCGGCGGGCGAATGTCCGCCTGTGACGCAGAAGATTACGGGTTTGATTCCCCCCTTGTGATAAATGTTTGTACGATCTGCAAATATTTATTTCGGGTGTTCTGGGTACTTTCTATGTATACTAAAAAATACCTATGTATGTAATGTATTGTATTAAGTAAATCAGTCATCTAGTACCTATAACACAGCTCTGCTCAGCTTGGGGTTATAGATCATGGTGTGTCGATTATCCAGCAATAAAAAAGAAATAAAAAAAGCAAAGTTATTACATAAAACACACGAAACTTCAAAATTCACGCAGACGAATTCCTTAAAAACTACTGTTCAGTGCATTCAGCATTCTGGGTTGGTCCCTAGCGAGATACAAATGGAAATGTTGCTGCTACTGCTAAGCTACCAAACTGCGAGAATGTCTAGTATGCTTTGCATCATGCATGCCGTTGATTGGAATAGAAACTTGTTTGTTTACCCTTGCATCTTCGCATAGCTTGAAATATTGAATACCCTAGGTAATACCATGGATGGACAAAACGTGTTGCCAGCGATGATTTTTCGATACTAGTCAGTAGTCATATTTATTCACCTGGCCTCGCAGCTTAGTTCAGCTCGTAGCTCTGCCTTCTGTGTTGTAGTTTATGGGTTCAATCCCAACGAGAACAAATATTCGTGTGATAAACATACATGTTTGTTCACTGTCTGGGTATTATATTTTTAGGAATAAATTACAAAAGATCATAAAAAAAAAGATTACGTCACAAAACAGAACCTTAGATCGAGAGTAAATGATCTAAGAACAGAACTTATTTACTTCAAAATATAAACTAAAACTAAACTTCTAACCAAAAAGAAACAAACCAAACGTACACTAAACCACAATAACTATTAAGAACTTAGTCTAAACACAAAAATAGCCTAATTACACACAAAATAGCTCACATAACGTCCATTGACCAAATAACAACCCTTTCTCCAATGTTCAGCCGTCAAGAGCCTCAGCGCAATCGACAATCGAGCCTGCCAAAAAGTACCACCGTCTATATAGCCTCGTAGGTTTTATTTGGTTTATTGATGTAGGTAGCTAACAATATTGTATTCTACGTATGTATTAAAAAAACGTATATAAGCATTCTACCAGTCATCTGGTTCCCATAGCCTAGCTATACTTAGTTTGGGGCTAGGTTATTGTAAAAATGTCCACAAATATTTATTTATTTATATTTGACTATGGAGCTTAGACGTGGTCGAGAACTATTGGCCTCATGCAAAGGGCTTTGGTAAGAGCTATGAAGGGAGATTTACTAATTTTACTATCCAAAATTAGGAAATCTGTAGAAGTACCAAGTTCCTCGGATAACTTGCAAAATCAGTAAGTATGGTACAGTAATAGTTATAGCCATACCATAGCTCGTAGAACCTACAGCGGCAGGGGAATAAAGGTTCTCGAATAACGATAACGAGCTGGAAGATATATAGCGTAGGACCAACGCTACTCTACCCGATAGACCGACGGGTGGATGAAGAAATCTCAAAATCAAATATTAAATAAGCTAATGAGAAGTGTCTGTTTGTAGAGAGTTGTTTTTCAATTAGATCCAATTACATTATTATCAAATATATTGTACCTATAGGTACATAAAAACATGATTCATAAAATGCTTCGTTAATCATAAAGACATCGGAAATACATCGATAGGAAAGATACTGTAACTTCAAGCAAGATTTGATCAAGAGATAATCAGGTCGAACTAAGCAGTCCTTCTAGGTAGTACTATAGTTTATTTAATAAAAAATATAAAGTATTTTATTTCATGTAAAAACTTAGTAAGGTACAAGCCGTGTGGATATAGAAAAATCTTGAAAAACCGGCCACATGCGAGTCAGACTCGCGCACGAAGGGTTCCGTACCATTATCTATAAGTAATAAAAACGGCAAAAAAATCACGTTTGTTGTTTGATAGCCTTCTTAAATATATATTTTTTTCAGTTTTTTTAGTATTTTTGGTTATAGCGGCCACAGATATACATCATCTGTGAAAATTTTAACTCTCTAACTATCACGGTTCATGAGATAGGCGGACAGACAGACAAACAGCAGAGACCTAGTAATAGGGTCCCGTTTTACCCTTTGGGTACGGAACCCTAAAAAGTACAACGCACATTTAAAAGGTTAGTAACTACCTATCTACCTACTGTTAAATCTAAGCTATAGTGCCCGCACTAACTGAAATTAATTGTACTGTAAATTCTTAGATAGCCTTATCATTACATTAATATGTAGGTAGGTACGATTTGAGTAGAATTTATAGGCTACCTTATCCGTCGAAATAGAACTCAGGTACATTGATTCTTTTAAGTGCATAGAAAAGGTAACCACGTCTGTAAATTGTTACTTGACTGAAAAAGTATTTATTTATTTTTAGCCTAAACTGTCCGACTGCAGGGCAAAGGCCTCCCTACCTTTTTTCCAACTTTCTCGGTCCCTTGCCAAGTTGGACCAGTCTGGATGATGTACATCTAACTCGTCACGTCGTGAAAAAGTAGCTACAGTTAAAATGTTTTAAGGTTTATTTCTCAAATAAGAAATCTTTCTATCAAAATGAGCTGAAGCGCCGTCCCTTGGGAAATCAGAACGGTTAAGAGGCCTTGGGCATCTTTTGCCTTAACACCTACGTCTTGAGGTAGGTATCTATCACATCAAAAATAATAATAATATCTTATTTGGCTACAGAGCAAAGAGGAGAGACCTCTCTGGCTATTGTTTTCTAGGTGCATACGTTAGTTAGGTCAATGATGGGTAGGTGTGGTGGTTCAAAACGATATCGTCACGTGAGGACTAGTGTAAATAGGATCTACATGGTTCAAAATAATTTGTCCGGGGAACGTATAGTGGAGTTCTATGTCTAGCGAAGACTTCTAAGGCTAATAATGATGATTATGATAAAATAACTACATTACAATTTTTCTACCAAATAGGTAAGTGCTGCCATCTAGTAACAATATTTCTGCAGCTTCTTGAAAATGAACCTTTTTCAGGACTCCTTCATGCCGTCGATGGGTTTTATTTTACCTGGAATTTGAAAAGGCCACAATGGTAGGACATAATCTAATACTTATAAAAGAAACTAAGAGTATATATAAAATTTTACGTCGAACAAAGAAATCTCGACACAAAATTATCATGTTCTATTTTTAATGTTTATCTAGGAAGCGTCTTGGAATTCGTTCTGTAATGCTATTTTATAAGTACTTAAATAAAAATTGAAATTGAATCATCCTAAAAACTAGTATTAGTTAAGGCTCACTTCGCTGTCGCACACCTCTTTCCACCCTAATTACGTTCAAAAATCCTTTTCTTTCAGAATTTTACTAAAATTAAATACCTAACTAGATTTAGACAGCCCCATACTTAGTTATTATTGTGTGGTGATTTACATTTTCTATTTCTTCACAAGAAAAAATGTTTACCGCTACGAAGTGAATTCCTAGACTAAAAAAAAATTAAGAAAGAAATTCTCGAAATTAACATAACCCTGTCAGCGAACGGTCGACTCGTACTTGACTGTTTATATTAAACGCCATGATGTGGCCTTTTCTAGTAAGACTTTTCCACAGGCACAAAAAAACCTTTCATCAGTCTGAATCACAGAGGTCTGAATTGTCAAATTTTGAAAAGACATGCTAAAATTTTGTGTATTATAGAAACGTGTAAATTTTTTAGAAAGGCAGAAAATTTTGTTATTTTTGTCATGGAAAATCCTTTTTCTAGTGCAGAGTAATACCTACCTACCTGTTGCGTGATTGATTCCTATTAAAGTAACGTTTATCTACCTGGGTGTTTAAACTAGGTGCATAACACAGTGAAGCTCTAAAAGATCGTTTCAACGTTTGTTAGTAATATTTTAGTAGGTACCTAGGTACTTGTTTCTTTCCTGCAAATACCCTACTTAAGCTGTGCATTTCATGCAGGTATGTATTTTAATTTGTTTTTACATTGGATACTCTACCTACATACAAAATATACATGTGCAACGAACTGTAGATTTTGACGTAACATCTTCAAAGCGCAATCTACAGAAAGGAGGTACCTACCAAACCTGTACCTATAAACTATCTTTATATTAGTTAGGTAGGTACAGTTACAGGGAGCTTATAACCTGCACCTATTTGTGTTATATCCTCTGGCAGGTTTATCTCCTCCAGATATCAGACGAGAAATAGCCTGCAGCATAGATAAACACAAACAGAAAACAGAGTGAGTTATGGAAGAGAAAACATCCCCTCCACTGGAACTTGTTACTCCGACGGAACACCTGCCCCCAGGATATTATGATCTTTAATAGCCAATTTGGAAGTCGCCTAACAGACTCTGTACCTACCCAAGTTGGTCGTTGCAAGAGCTACATAGCCAAGTGGGGTATAATAGCGCGGAGAATCAGCGCAAAATATGCCGCACTTGCTCTCCTGCGCTCTATGCCCATCCACCTGCACCCAAGCAGACAAAGCAGCGGATACGTCATACAAGTTGCTACCCACTGGAGCAAATTAATAATAATCAGCCATTGACACGAAGAATGAATGAATCTATAAATTTTAAATTTATTTTATATCCAGGAACATTAAGTTAGGTAGGTAGGAACAGTTTCATAAATTTCGCGGTAGGCAACGAACGGGCAAACAGCGGCATGGCATTGCGTAACATTAAACCACGGCATCGATCGCGGCGCGAGTCGCCTGATCATAAGCATAAAATCTATTGAATGAACTACTTAGGTATATCGCGAACGAGTTCTTTGAATTCTTTTACGGTACCTACCGTACGCGCATGCGGAGGCACTTTTGCCCACCTCATATTATCTGGTAGATAACCATCTCGTGAATTATTTCACGACTATTTCAATATTTGTAATAATTACATACTATGTTAATTTCCATGCCTATCCACAACCACAGAGCTCAGCTCATAAATCCTGACTTCCACAACTGAGTACCTACCTCCACTGCACAATTCACATCTAGGTACCTTTTCCTCCCACCAGTCCTGTCCTAACTCAATATAGAAGAATAGAAAAGAAAATAGCATCAGTACTTTAATCCCCAAACACGGTAGACATCCTTTCAGATCTCAGGAAGTACCTAGGTTTTCGAAATTCTTCGAGGATGTTTATAGGCCCTATGTAGGACAAATCTCCTAAAGGGTGATTGTGTAAGTGTTTTTGCTAATAAACTCCTGTTACAAGCGTAAATTATGACACATGCATTAGGAGCCTGATAACATGATGTTACATTTACTACCTACATACCCACATTTTACAGTAGTTTTGTATTGCATACGTGACAGGTTGCAAGCCCATCGCTACAATACTTACTCGTTTCCTCACGATATGTTTCTTTACCATTCGGCAAACGGGGCGGCATGCCTACATAAAGAGAACATGATAAGTAGGTTGGGACACGTTCCAAATAGCATTCCTACAGAAATGATAATAGCATTGTTTGATAATATTGTATGTATGTATGTTAGGTATGCGTTTAAGGTACCTACCCAAACTACCAAACCGATCCTCGTTACGTCCAAAACTTAAACATTGAGTCCGGGACTTTGTAAAATGAACTCACACTTAATTTTTTTTAACAAGGAGAATCACAGATGGCGCTGTTTGGATCCGAAGTATACTTTTGGACTAAACTTCATACATCATTTTGATGTTCTCGAGTTTCATTCATGTGGTTCTGTCAAAACCACATATCGTTCTGATCGTTCGTTCATTTCATTTCATTGATAAAACTGATTTTCAGTGAATCGGCTGTTGGTTCGGTGTTATAAGCGAAGTTTTCAATCAAAATATAAAAAAAGTGAGTAGCAATATTTTCATTCAAGCGTGTCGAAATCTTTTTCTAGTTAAGTATACTGAGATTTCTGACAAAGTCACAAATAATTCTACATTACGAAATACTACCAGTATTCCTAAAAATAACCTAAAACGTGAATATCCTACCTGTTATTACATAAAATTCATCATCAAAACCTGTGCTAAATAATTGGTCGTAAACTTTAACTTGCAAAACCTATGATTTTCATGAAACATCACTAGAGCACTTACGTAACAATTTCTATCATTACGACACCTTACGCTGCTACGCCTTGAAATTCCCAGATGACATTGATCCTGACCTAGTTCTTGAGCTCAAATTCTAATCTTGTGTAACCATTAGTGTTTATTCTCATTGATCTAGACTCAGTTTAAAATTAGCAGTTCTGTTCTTTATTTCTCTGTCGAGGACACAAACGCACTACATCGCTCATTTTCATTGACCAGCAGATAGGTAGGTCATGCTTCCTCGTGTTTCACGTGCGTCATGTTCTCGTCATAAGTTCTTGGAAATATATTAGATTGACGACTTACCATTGTATGCCTATTTGTAATATCTTTTTTAGACAATTCATTTAAAAATAAACTATATCTTACTAAATTACACATATTTATTAATATATTAAAAATTATCTTTAAATATTTAGTCTATGAATATTTATTAATTTACATTTGAGGGCTTTCACTGCTGGGTCGACATTGGACTACCATTATAACTGGTGGGCCCTACTACTACTAGCCCTTTGCCATAGGGCTTAGTTTGTATATTGAGGATGGTTTTTACCGGAATCAATTCTTCTCTTTTTCTTACTATTACATGACCATACAACTATAGTCTACTTGAGAGTAGGCTGGGGTTACTTTTGATAATCCCTGGTACCCTGGCATACTTGTTGAAAATCTTGTCAAGGTGGCAGGGCTAATTTTTAAGCAATGTTATGTTTCTAACTGTAGCGGTCTTGTCTCATAATAAGCCCTCTTATTATATCCCGTCTTATTATATAACGTCATAGAAGGCGACTAAAAGAATGCACCACAATGGGCAGCAGGATCTCCTGTGTGACACACAACACAAGACTATGGCAAACCCGCCCAAATTGGGAGGCTAATTACCAGCAATGAACTTATTTAGACTGATGATGTGAGGTGACCTTATATTTGAGCAACAGTTTCTAGCATCTGCATCTTTAGATCAGATCTCTCCAGGAATCCAGACAAAATTTTAATGTTTCATCAGGTGTCTAGGTATTTTATTACATAACTTTTATAATTACCTACCTACACTTTTGTACAACCAAGGTAGTTTAGCCTTTTATTTATCAAAGTTTATTTTTCATTCTAGAAGCGCAATGGGTGTACCTGCTGGTAATGCTGAAAATGGCAAGAAGATCTTCGTTCAGCGATGTGCACAGTGCCACACTGTAAGTAAAATAATCTTATTGTTTAGTAGGTAAAGAACTTATTTTATCCTCGAAGATTAGTCACAGTATTGTTATACATGCCTACTTCACAGTTTGATGAAGTAGGAAAGAACATGTTTAATTTCCATCCTAGGTAGGTACATACCTACATCATTCTACCTACTTACCAAATAAGCTGTTCTAAATGATTATTTATGGTTACATAATGTTTAATGTCATTGTAATTTTTTTCAGGTTGAAGCTGGTGGCAAACACAAAGTAGGACCCAACTTAAATGGATTCTGGGGCCGCAAGACTGGTCAAGGTGCTGGCTTCTCATACTCAGATGCCAACAAGGCCAAAGGTAAATTACATTTTACAAGAAATCAGTAATAGGCATAAATTATGTAACATTTTATAATCTGTATGGTTTTGACTCCAACTTATCTCTATTTGCTATCTGATACCAGTAAATTCCATAGATAATTTATAATTGATTAGGTACCTATAGTTATGTAACAGCTATTAAACAATGATGTTTTACCATTCCTTCCAGGCATCACATGGGGCGAAGATACCCTCTTTGAGTACCTGGAAAACCCCAAGAAGTATATCCCTGGAACTAAGATGGTCTTCGCTGGTCTGAAGAAGGCTAATGAACGTGCTGATCTTATTGCTTACCTCAAGGAAGCCACTAAGTAATTCACAAGAAAATAGAAAATAATTAATGTGAAGCAAATTCCATAATATTTCTGGAATTTCTTTCTCATTGCTAGCCCAATCAGTATCATCAGTAATATAATAAAAATGTTAATGTTGCACATTAAAATAGATGTTACAAATAGTTCATTTTTTCTTGCATTTGAGAGTATGAAGCAAATACTGTGTAGATGCTCCTAATGCTATGAGTGGTTTAATGTTTAATAAATTATTCTAGGATGTAGTAAATTGTGATTGTTCCATCATGTCATCTGTATGTATAAGACAAACATAAATTTCTGTTTATATTAAGTTTGTGACACTGTGGTTACCAAATTAGTTTTATGGACTATTAACATATTACTTAATTAAAATGCTTAAGTTCAAAAATATTTTATTTAATTACTAGCCTACTTTAATTCTATAATTTTATGTACCTACCTACCATACTACAGTTGAATATGTACACCTACTATTATAATTAAATAGGTACCTATGTAATATGGCATAACTGTCACAAGCCTCAGTCTGGGACATCTTACCACAATCAACAACAAAGTTAATTTCACCTTAGTTTTTTTTTTTTTTTTAATCCGAACGTAGTTCTAGATACCTTATCTACTTAGGTGCAGTGATTTTTATTAGGGAACAAGCAATAACTTAATGATTTAAGCCCCAGGCACGGTAGCTATCCCACCAGATATATTATAGTACCATTCGGTAGTAGGTACCTACCGCCTCGAAATTATTTCTGTATATTATACTACCTATCTATTATAGTCATCGGCCACGCGGGTTGGCTAACGGTTTGATCGGGGTATTGATCACAGACACATCATCCAAATGGGGATGGCTAGATAGTCTCTTTGTCATCCTAACAGTAGTGATGACTGACACAGTTGTTCACGTGAACAACTGGGTCTTTGTCTTCCAGTGGTGCCACTGGTGAACAGTTCACCAAAGAGTACCTACTTTTTTATCAGTGGCACCACTGCACAGTGGTTCACCCATAGGTCATAATACAAAAATTTCACTGTTTAATTACCCTGATTTTACTACTTATAATGATTAACCAATAAACAAGCTACCCTAAAGTATCAATATGTTATTCATTTTACCAAATTATAATTTTTTTTTCAACCTTCAAAGTGAACACATAATCACGTTGCGCTCGCCTTATGAATAACTTATTAGCGCACATTAATTTTGTAACGATTAATTCTCAGAATTGCATTGTTTTTGAGTAGTGTTTGTGATATGGATTTCCAAGATCAAGGTATGTTTTTACTATTTTGATAAAGTTTTAAGTTTTATTTGACTTGTTATAACGCGGTTTCACGTGCTACGCCACACCAAGGTTTTTATTAAATGTTGATCTTGACGTTAACTTTACGTAGACTTACAACTCACTTTCTACACAATCCTACTACTCTCTTATACTTTAAGTTACAGATTGATCGTTCTTTTTTTACAATATAAATTTTTTTTTTGCGCCTCTTGCAGCCTTAGATGCTATAAAGCCTCTACGACTGCGTAGGCTTAGGCGTAGTACCGTCTACGAGACATAAAGTATAACTTTAAATTTTTATTTTCAGGTTCTATGATTAAGTATACGTTTTCAAAGATGTATTTGTGTGAGATTTGGTCTGCCGTAACGGGAACTGTTTCACAGAAACATAAATACATGTTGCAAACCATTCTTGATTCTCTGGATGACGTTGAAAATCTAGATATGAGGAACTTAGTAAAATATTCAGTCTATGTAAAAGTCTTGATAGATATTATATAAAATGTGGCAGGTTAGATCAGAGGAGACAAATAGCAGATAAAAAGCCTTATATACAGAATGAGTTTAGACTTAGGTTAGGTTTAATAGTAGACAAGCCGCAAAGTGGAGGAAGCGGGACATCGAATTTCAGTAATTCTGTAGTTTTAGCTGAAATTACTGGCTCAAAAAATGTTATTTGTAATTTTAGAAGCTTTGTCCTCGGGTTTGATTATTAATTCATATAACTTTAGTGAATATGCTTTGGAAAACGAACGACTTTTAGTACAAGAATATCCATGGTATAAGCTCTCAGCTTCCGTTCGCAAGGTCGTCATCCATGGTGCTGAGGTGGCAAAGTATGCTTTATTATCTATCGAGGCGTTATCTGAAGAGGCAGCCGAATCTAATAATAAATATTATGAGCCGAGATCACACTAGAAAAATTTCGCAAATACTTACGAATATGGACTTGCTTACTAGACTTTTACGTAGCTCAGATCCATTTTAGTCTTTGAAAATTTCCCCGTAAAAAAAGGGCATTATGTCGAGTCAGGTTTTAGATTTATTAAGAATTTGTTTAAACTTAAATAATCAGTTGTAAATAAATTGTAGTTTTAATTTTCCAGATTTTTGTTAGCTAAAACATGTATATAATACAATATATACATCATTATATATGTAATGTTTGTATTTTATACATGTTATATATAATAAAAAGTAATGTTAGTAAATACAGACGTATTTCCGAACGCTGGATAATAAATCTTAAATTTTGCCGTAATAAATATATGTAGAAACAGTGCATATTTTAAATTTTATCGTATATTATGTATTGAATTTAGTAAATAAAGTATTAATGTGCGTAGTCGAAGTATTTAAAGCTATATTTCCCAAAGTAAAATCTCAATTATCAAAGTTAAGTAATTATGACCGCCCTTGTAGGGCGCTTGAACCACTGTGCACTGGAAGACAAAGACAAGAGACCCAGAGAGAAAAGAACCCCACGAATTCGTTACAGTCACTCAATATTTTTTGTTAATGTCAATGTCAAGAAATTTACCTACAGGTGATGCCAACATAGCATGGTGTTTTAGCTATATCTAACAATTTGTGTTTCCCAGTAAGTTACAAAAAAATTAGTGCTAACAAATAAATTATAGCAAACTGTCTAGCTATCATTTATTGGCATTGTTTACTGTAATTAACAAACGATAACATCGAGATGACCGAATAAAAACAAACAAAAATGTTTTTAAAAAGTGGTTTTATGTATATCAATTGGTACTGGTTAAGGAAATAATAATGATGAACAAACACTATTGACAATATCAAGAAAGGTGGTGTTCATTATTTTAAATAATCTTTCTTGTTGGTGATTTTTACAGTACCGACATATTTAAATAATAATTATTTAAATATGTCGGTACTGTACCTTTACCTTTACCTGTACCTGTACCTTTCTTGATAGCATATTTTGCTCGTGCTATATTCTTGATGTTGAATGCATGAACATTTTGAGGAGAGTTGGACATTTTGGGATGGGTGATAAAATAAACATAAATAATGTAACTACTTACTTACGTATTCCATTATATTTATTTAGGTATATTCGTGGCATCCCACCCGGTTACCTACCTTTTCACGAATCGGGCACTTTACATAATAATATGAAGATAATTTACTTATATACTTACATAAAAGTGGGTAAATCTATCTGTACCTATATTAATATAATTAGATCTATGTTGCAACGTACAAATTATGCACTGTTTAAGCTAAAACCTACAGTTGATAGGAAAACTCTAATATCAGTCTACTATGCTTACTGCCACTCAATTGTGAATTATGCTATAACAGTGTGGGGAAATGCTACCCAGATTGAAAAAGTTCTCATATGTCAAAAAAGATCAATAAGAATTATATATGGTCTACAAAGATTAACTTCAGTCAGAGCGTATTTTAAGAAATCAAGAATATTGACGGTAGTATCCCTATTCATATTTAACTCTCTTATAGAAGTACATTTACAGAAAGCAAATTTACCCATTAAAATGCATTTACACCAATATAATACTCGGAATAAAGAAAAACTGCATGTACCAAAAACTAGACTTGTTAAAACATATAAACAAGGTCTCTGTCTCAAACTTGATATGTATAATAAGTTACCTTTTATTATGCTATAACAGTGTGGGGAAATGCTACCCAGATTGAAAAAGTTCTCATATGTCAAAAAAGATCAATAAGAATTATATATGGTCTACAAAGATTAACTTCAGTCAGAGCGTATTTTAAGAAATCAAGAATATTGACGGTAGTATCCCTATTCATATTTAACTCTCTTATAGAAGTACATTTACAGAAAGCAAATTTACCCATTAAAATGCATTTACACCAATATAATACTCGGAATAAAGAAAAACTGCATGTACCAAAAACTAGACTTGTTAAAACATATAAACAAGGTCTCTGTCTCAAACTTGATATGTATAATAAGTTACCTTTTATGCCTGGCTAGATAAACTCCTTAAGCCTGCAATACATGTTGGCCCAACGTTGCCGAGCGAAGGCCAATACCAACGTGTAGACGGCATGTTTGCCTTGCCTTGCCATCGCTCGGTGTCGCTCGCCTAGCTGGCCGAGTGAATACAAGCGCCAACGTGTATAGAGGTCATTAGAAACATTTTAGATAAACTCCTTAAGCCTGCAATACATGTTGGCCCAACGTTGCCGAGCGAAGGCCAATACCAACGTGTAGACGGCATGTTTGCCTTGCCTTGCCATCGCTCGGTGTCGCTCGCCTAGCTGGCCGAGTGAATACAAGCGCCAACGTGTATAGAGGTCATTTGCAATGACTTGTCACCACTCGCGGTCGCTCGCGGTCGCTCGCGACCACTCGCCTCACTTCGGAGCCGTGTCGGTTTTTTTGCACAAATCAAAGGCGCTTGTCTACGCTCGGCCAATCGTGTCCACATGTTTGTCAGCCCGCCATTACGCGTTTGGTGTCGGTCATCGTCGCACGTGTATAATGAAATAATATCAACCGATGTGACGTAGCGGGCGAATGTCCGCCTGCGACGCAGGAGGTTGCGGGTTCGATTCCCGCCTTGGGATAAATGTTTGTATGATCTGCAAATATTTATTCCGGGTGTTCTGGGTATTTTCTATGTATAATAAAAAATATCTATGCATGTAATGTATTGTATTAAGTATATCAGTCATCTAGTACCCATAACACAAGCTCTGCTTAGTTTGGGGCTAGATGATGCTGTGTGTATTGTCCAGCATTATTATTATTATTATTATCGTTCGAAACCAACGATGATGTGTTCAAGTTTGTTCTATTTCTATGAATTCACCACCTTCTTTTTTGTCTTTTCTTTTTTTACAACTTTCTTCCGGTATACAAAGACGTAATTAATAAACGTGCTCATCAAATAAATAGCAGCAGCTGCAACAACTTCTACGTCCATATTGTTCGAACTAAATAAATACCGGATAACCATGTAGGTAGTTCGAATGCACAACGCGAACTGACAGCACCCAACGTGTGGGCAGCTTCACTCGTCCAACTCAGCCATTGGCCGCTTGCAATAGTTTGTGTAGACTTGCCGAACGTCTAGACGGTAGCACTTGCCTTGCATCGATTTGCCTACGCTCGCGTTGGCCTTAGCTCGGCCAACATGTATTGCAGGCTTAACATTCACAAGGCTTCCTCTAAGCGAATTTAAAACGAAACTTAAAACTTTTTTTGAATGCCACCCTTTTTATCATATAACTGAATATCTTAGCTGTTCATTTTCTGATTTGCACGGATAGTATTTTAAGTATTTTGAGTATGTTAGTATAAGATTATAAACTGTACCAATTTGGCATGCCAATGTTATGTGACTGTAACGCAATGGTTAAATAAATAAATATCTAAATGTACTTACTGCCTATCGCGTAGCGACATTTACCCTAGTCGAGTTGGCGTCACTGCTCTTTTGTAGAATTTGATTTTGAAGTGTTCTGTCTGCAGGCCAGACAGACAGTGCAATGTTGGTGTTGCAATATTTCTTACGTTACATCGCTCGTCTACTAAAAATAAAAAGTAAAATTATTGGTTGTTGTGTTCGTGTGTTGTGTTTTGGTTTTGACTTTTGATTGACTGTTTTGCGTTGCGTGCGTTTACAGGTAATAAAGAAATCTTGATTGATAACTAGCGAGAAAATAAGAATTGTTGGGAATAACTTACCAGAGTATTCTTCATGATCAAGATCAGTGATAAAATAGACATATTAAACAACAGTGCGCAGATAACCTTGCAGGGTGCATTATCTAATAATTCTACATAAGTAACTTATTGGTGAGTTGATTTGTACTCATTTTATCTCGGAAAATGTTGCTAAAAACATACCTACTTGTATTAGTTAAAAGTTTAGCTGTAGTAAAAATATTTTCACAAACCATTTTCTTACCAGATAAATCAGACGGAAGGTTTGAAGAATCCAACGAGTTATACATTATAGAATGGCTAAGGCATCTGTGGTATTGAGCTTCCACGACATTTTACTTCATAAATCTGATGTAGAGCTCTTGGATGGACCTCACTGGCTAAATGACACTGTTATATCATTTTACTTTGAATATCTTGAGAAAGTTGTATTCATTAAGGCAAGTGACTTGCTATTTGTTTCCCCCGAAGTGACCCAGTGTGTGAAAATGGTGCAGACGGAAGAAATCAAAACATTTTTAGAGCCACTCGGTGTCAATAAAAAGAAGATAGTTTTCTTTGCCCTGAACGACAATGATACTCCGGATAAGGCAGGTGGTTCACATTGGAGCCTCCTTGTATATTCAAAGCCAGAGAACTGTTTTTTCCACCTTGACTCTTCAAGTGGCAGCAATCACGATGTGGCTTGGGATTTTGCCAGTCATCTTATACCATATTTTTCTATAGAAGGTAAGATATTCTTATGATTTATGCTTAGTCTCTTTTTTAACTATAATATCTAATATTACCCATCTTTCGACATTCATGAAAAAGGTAGACAAATTTTTAAATACTTGTGTAGTAAGTAAACTATTCCTATAAAGGTTATAATAATAGTCATTACATTTTTCAGGGTCAATCAATTTCGTGGATAAGGAGTGCCTGCAACAAAGCAATGGATATGATTGTGGTGTCCACGTCTTATGCAATGTTGAGAGGCTTGCTGAATGTGCCTATGCCCACAAAGAAGTGGGCTCCTGTGATATGCTAGTCAAAGTCAACCCATACAATAAGAGAAAAGAAATCCTTACAGTTATACATAATTTAGCCAAATCAGATTAATGTACAATTTGTGTTACCTATTTATTTGTTCTTCTTGTTCAGATGTTAATGATTAAAAATTCTAATTTGATATAATTGGTTTCTCTGTAACTCAAGGCTCTCAAAATTAACTGACTCACTAAGTTTGAATTTGGTTTATAAAACAAAATGAAAAGATTTTAAAAGAGTAAATAAAATTAAAGTCAGCATAGGGTCTGTCCTACAGGTAGTATAATAGATTTCATAATAAATTCCATGTCTATTTACTATTTACATATAGCTAGGAATATAATTATAATATGTACAAAAATTTTGTGATGATCGTAAAAAAAGTGAGAAGGTATGTGTTTTGCATGTACACCTTTAGTCACTAGGACTTCTGAGGTTCCACCCAGCCACCAAACGCGCGTTCTAACTCCTCTGCGAATGCCAGGCACAGTCTATCTTGATCGAAGTTCGCAATCACTTGAATACCAATAGGTAAACCTTCACGCCCCAATCCTAAAGGAATAGATGTCGAAGGCATACCTAATAAGTTGACGAGTGCAGTGTACGAAAAGTTAAAGGGCCTGGCCAAGGGCTCGTTGTGATATAGTGCAGGTGTTGGGTGCGTCGGAAACAGAAAAACTCCATTATCTCCCAGCATTTCACTAAACATGTCAACTAACTCCTTGTGACGCTTAACATAATGGTTCATTTTTGATTCACCAATAGCCTCTGCGCCATACAACGCCGTCAAAATCCCGATCAAAGTGTTACCAGACAGGCCGAACATATTCTTCACGATTTCTTTCAGACACTTTCCTTTCGTGTAATTCTCCATTATCATTTCGCCGAATTTTGTGTCAGAGTTCATTAACGCCATCCAAGTGTCCAAGGATTTATTCAATGGTAACTTTTTCTCCTCTGCGTCTATGTTATGCTGCACCTTTAGAAATTCAACCACTTTCTTCATAGCCGCTATGATGTCGGGGTCGACTGGGTCGGTCAAAGGGACGTCGTTACTGAACTGATAGAAAAATTTAACTTTCTTTATGTCAACAGGCTCATCTAGACGAAGTTTCTCTGCGTTTGTTCCCGAAATTATTTTCAGTATGGGTTTCAAATCGACTGCATATCTCGTCATGGGTCCAATACCTGAACAAAAATAACAGATACATAATGCTTAGATTTCGATTCAGATTGGGATAGTTAGGTACTATAAGTACATTCTAGGTATAAACTGTGATAGATGGGTAGGAACTGTGAAAAACTTTTACCCAAAAATGAATGCTGCATATCGGACGAGGGCTCAGGATACTGTCCTTTAATTGACACTACGTATTTTGAGGGCTTGTGTCCAAAGATCCCGTTAAAGTAACTTGGCATACGGATTGAGCCACCGATGTCAGAACCTGAAAAATAGATAAACCAATGAATCAAAAGAAATTTAGATAAGTACAGTCAGCTGCACTAGAATGTATACAATTCGTAACTTACAGAATCATTTAGCAGCGTTATAATTAATATTTACAGAGCAAAAACTCAAAAAACAAGTGAGATTAACAGCTAATCTCACGATTGTTGAGTTTTTACTGTATAAGAGTTTACTATAAGGCTTTGATACCGTTTTGAAAGTTACGAACTGTATACATTCTAGTACAGCTGACTGTACGTACTTAAATGTTTCTTTTATAAGTTTATTGGGAGAAAAAAATCACATTATTCGGGTCACAAGGCATTTGTACTCCTCCTTTCGTTGTCTAGTTGAACCAACTGTATTTTTTAAGTTCCTTTAAGCTCATGCTGATGCAGTGAACTTACCTACACCAAATATGGTGCCACCTACTGCCTGAATGCTGCCTTCCCCTCCTGACGATCCACCTACTATCCTTGTAGTATTGTAAGGGTTGCTGGTCCTACCATGAACGTGGTTATGAGACTCCCACCTGATTAAATAGACAGGCAATTTTAGATCAGACAAACTGCACGAAAGCAGCAAAGTAAAAGGGGATTAAGTCAGGAATACCATAGCCGGTGAAATTACAGATACATGAGGCTTAAAACCTGCATATTTATTATATAAGTAAAATTAAAATAAAACGATGGGGATTGAAGTTTTTCCAAAAAAGTTTTGAATTTGACGCAGCCTGGCAGGATTTATACAAAATTCAAGTATAATAATAATGCTGGGTAATCCACACAGCATAATCTAGGCCCAAGCTAAGCAGAGCTGGTGTTATGGGTACTAGATGACGGATATACATTACAATACATTACATACATAGATACTTTTTATTTTATTATACATATAATACCCAGAACACTTGGAATAAATATTTGCAGATCGTACAAATATTTATCCCAAGGCGGGAATTGAACCCGCAACCGGGCAATCGCAGGCGGGCAATCGCCCGCCGCGCCACATCGGTCGTCAAAAGTAGGTAACCAAGTAGGTAAACTTAATATACCTAATGTTTAAAATACAAATCTAAATACAAAACCAAGTAAATAAATAATTTTGGTAGTAGCAAATGTTTATGTATAAGTTCCCATAACCTCCATAGCCCTTCGTGCTACCATTATCGTGACTAGTGTTCTAAACCAAGCAATTCCATAAATAAATTATGATATGAATCCCCATTGCGTTCAGACTAAAGCTTGAACCAATTTAGACGCATGGAGCCTCACTTAGAAAGTGAGGTTAATCACAATTTTTTTTTATGTAACTTTTTGATGGAACAAGCAAATGGCCTACCCGATGCTAAGTGGTTACCATTACCTATAACAGAGCATTGCTTCCCAGGTTACGCTCATTATAAGCGTGCCCTTACGATGCGCTACTCTGCGTCCATCAACCTGAGGCATACAGGTGTTAAGCCTCGTGTGCCTGTAATTACACCGGCACCCACACCCTTCAAACCGGAACACAGCAAGCTGCTTGGTGGCAGAAATAGGCATGGTGGTAGTACTTCCCCGGGCGAGCCCTTCACTACGAGCTCTACTACTACTATATAATATTATTTGAGCGGATTTGCAACTATATGGGTTGTCTTGTTATCTCGCCCATACTACTTAGTACACTAACCAGGCGTTTGTATGCAGCAGAGAATCTGCGAAACCACTGGGGTAAACGATAATTCACTGCATATAATTGCAATGTAATTGTGTATAGTACCTAGGTAAGTACCCGAAGCGAACACAACATTACTAAGACAATGCAACGCAACGCAATAAAATATGACAGTCAACGACAATACAGTATGCATTATCCTAAAGATTAAAAACGAAATGACTTGGTATGAAGGTATCTTGGATAAAGTAGAATGAATCATACCACATGCAAAGTTCAGGTACGTTTGTAAGTCCCACGATGATGGCACCTTTTTCTCTCAGCAGTCTGATGGCATCAGCGTCTGCGTCTGCTATCACATCCTTGCGAATAACCACGCCTGATGTGTGGTGGAGTCCTGAAATGTATAATAATGGAAGGTTGAAACTTTAGGACGGCTTTAAAACCATGTCACCATTATCTGGCAACTAGTTCTGACAAACTTAATTTGGAAATTTTCCACTTCGCTCAAACATGCACAACCAGAAAGCAAGCATGCGTAGGGCTTATGTCTAGGGAAGTGTCTGAGTAGGTTTAACCTAGTAGTCCTACTGTTTCGTTTGAAGATATTATTTTCACCGAAGAATAATTGATAGAGCCTGACTGGTATTATGTGTACCTACTCGTAGATTATGCACTGGACTTTTCATCTATTAGCCTTTCTCTACATTACCTAGCAACAAATAAATAATAGTTCCTGTTACTACGAATCAAGAGGTGAAAATTGTAAGGTAGTGATGGTGTAGTGGTGGAGTGGTAACTAGTGTACCGTGCCGCATACCCATTCTATTGAAAGCGGAAATATTTGAGACAGTCTTTCAAGATTGAAATCACAAGCAAAGCTTTTTCGTTTTTATAGAATTTAATCTGGACAATTACGTGACAAATTGCTATTGATAAAATATTTTAATTTTCCTGTGCTACGGTATTTTTTTCAGTCTTAGCATATAAACTTATTTATTTAGAAAATAGAAAAGAGATATGGAATAGCTTCACTGGTTTTTATCCGCAGGCACGGTAGATGTCCCCTCAGATCTCTTACTCACCCCAGTCTCTTTTCGAGATTCTTTTTATATATTTATCATAAGAAAAATATTACTACTGGCACAAACCCTTTTTTTTGCAGTAGGTACTTGTTATTCATACATGACAGGTTGCAAGCCCATGGCTGCTGCTAGACAACTAGGAAAATCAAAAGCTCAAAAAAAATCGTTCTACTTCACCTCTACCATTATTTAATGGTTCAATATGATGCCTGCTTAGCTGGGTAAAGAGTTCATACCCAGGGGGCAAACGGGATTTTTTTAACCCGTTGGTCGGGAAAACCCATGAGTAAATAGCCGTTTCTCCCACGTTATGGGGCGAGAAACTTCTGGAATTCCCGCATGTACGAGTTTTTTATATCCTTTCGATTATCGCATCTTCGAGAGAAGAAACATTCCTTATCTAAACAACAGTAGTTACCTTACGTAGTTTAGTGATATAAATAAACGTTAGCATACCTTTAACGGCGAGACAGTCCTTAGTACTAAACGGAACCCCCAAAAAAGGCTGTTCCTTGGCCAATTGGTCTGCAGTCTTAGATCCACTCTGAATAAGGTTATCAGCCTCCTTCGCCTCTTTCAGTGCCAAATCGAATCTATCCTCTACAAAGCAGTTGAGTGCGGAGTTTACATCTTTGATCCTCCTAATGCATGTTTCTAGAACCTCTACGCTCGTGATCTGAAATGATACATTTTACTTCTTATTTTTACTTCACTAGCCGGCAATCATCATAAAAACTAAATTGGAAAGAAAGGGTTGTATAGTAAAAATTAAAGTAAAATTTATTGTGATATTCTGTTCTATTCGTAACCTCAGTCGGAAATGCACTTTTAGTAGGTTTATTATGTCGTCCTGTCGGACGCCTACTCTTGAGAATAATAAACGAAGTTTCGTATTGTCGTTTTTAGTTACACTGCGCGGTATGCTAGATAGTGACAACTTGACTGTGGAACGGCTACAGAGTTGTCCCGCAGTGTAACTCAAAACCAATACCGTTTAACGTTTTTTCTAAGTAAACATCCTGATTGCCCTATACAGCTCGACAAATGGCAACGCAAGGTTTAGGTAAACACCTATACTTGGCAGATACACATACTCTAAGAAACAGACATCATTGCAAACGTGTCAATGATAATTTTTGAAATGGTTTTTATAAATTAAACTCTTAATACTTTTTTATTTTATTCTCCAAACTATGCCTTAAAAGTATAGGGTCAATATGATTTTTTTTTATTAGAACCAATGTAGGTTGTACAATCATATGCCTACGTATTTCATTTCACTTTCAGTAGTATCTACTTCATAATAAAAATTTTACTTCACTTCATTAGTACTTATAATAAAATCATAATTAAATCTGATATACTTTAAATACAATAGGGTTACCAATGTAACCATACCAGCAGACATCGCATCCGGTCAATGCATTATTATTTTTATTTTGAGATAGCCACAATAATAACTTTCATACCCACGCAGTACAACGAAATTATACAGTAGATAGTATAGGTACAAAGTTCTACAGTAAAGAGTTACCACCTAGGTAACTGCACTAAAGATAGGTATATGTATATCTACGTGCAATGTCAAAGTTGACGTCCAAGTTCAACGTATTATACTCTAAGAAACTGTTTGAATTCTTTGTCCCGTGGTTTGAATAAATAGTTTCTTAGAATTCATTAGAAGCTTAGTAACAACAGCTTAGCCTTTATGGTTTCATAATTGTTAGTAAGTTTGTTTAGTTGAATTGCATTCACTACCTATTAGTAGGTATTAGTACCTAAGTGACCACTTTTTTTGTTTTAATTTACGATGGTCATTTTATTGTTTTGTAAGAAGTAGTCGCAGACAATGCATTTTTTTTAAAGTGAAAAATACCCGAATACCAGAATGACCCAGAACCCTGTAGGGTTATTCTGGTATTCCAAAAAAAACAATAATTAATTATGAATTCATTATTAACTTACATGCAAAACAAATTCTCCCAAGAAATTTGCTTTGTATGTGCTTTGCATTGCTTCGCCGGAGGATTACCTACTTCGCTTCGCCTTTCGATCAAAAAACTGTGTTATCTCTTACGAATTGCGAGTGGAACTCTCTCTCTCTGTAGTATTTGTAGTTTCGGTTTTGTGTTCTGCGATTGATATGTAATATGGAAATATGTTAGGCACTCTTATACCGAGTGTTATGAGAACAGTCGTAACTAATGCCCGGTTCCAATATCCTACGAGCGTCTATATCGTTGCCTGCATTAGACAATGTAAACTATATTACATTAATCAATGAAGACTTACCCGACAAGCAACGAGTTATACTAACGGACGCTTATGAGATTGAAATCAGGCATATACAGATTGTATATTCATGTTATTTATTAAATACTCCGAGTTAGTGCTATAGCATTGATATTGTATGGGTTTCGTGTCGGTCTAATCAGTCATTGCATTGACAAGTATTGTTTTAATATCGGACAATAGATAATTAAATATTGAAACAATAGACTTTAGTACCTAAGGTAGAGATATATCTGCTTAAGCACCTGCTTTTCCTCGTGTAGCAGGTAGAAATAATCTATAGAAAAATACCTCGTTAAATATTTTTAAAGCTTTTCTCACATTGGGAGACATTATAAAATTCACATTCTAAATATTTAATTTACTTAGTTAAATGCTTTGAAGGTTAAATGATGCTAAAACGGCAAACAGTAAAATCTCTGTTGTTGAAATGTTCAAAGTCTGAGTGAAAAATATAAATAACGATAGTTTAGGAAACAATAAAACCTGATCTACTTGAGTAAAATAACCCTAGATAGAATAAATAAAGATATATTTGATTTTGTAGATAGTAGTAATTATGTGGATATTAATGTGTTATAAATAAGTACCTACTGACATACATTTGTCATAGCGCCACCTAGTCCCAAACTAAGATTGCTGTATCGTCATACAAGGACGGATTTCAATTTTGGGAAAGGGGAAAGTGTCCGTTATTAAATGGTTATAAGGGTTATAAGGGCTCGCGAGGTGTAGGTACTCACAGAATTACTAGTACCAGCATATTATGAAACACCGTATGGTAGGTAAATATACCTACTCTTGTAATTACTTCGCCCGACACTTGATGCTACTCGTCAAGTTGTTTAGGTTCATCGTCGACGTAATCGGTTACATCGTTCCATCCAATCGAGCCAACGTTGTTTGGTATCCATTAAATTTATTCGCTCAATGCTCTTTGTGTGTTCATTTACTGCTGTTGAGTCAGTTGAGTCTGAGTGAATATTGACTCTGGCTATGTAACTCATCTTGGCATGATTGCCTTTACATATTTATATATTTCATTCACCTCAGTAAGTTTGATTGTCACCACACTGGAGCATTATAAAGAATCAGACAAAAAAACGGTAGGAACCAAGCCGTAAGCTTCTACCTAGTCACTTTTTGCTGTAGCATAACCTATTCACAAAATCCTATCTTTTTTTATATCATACCATTTATACAGGATGGTTTTTTGCGAAGGGTGGTGATGAACAAGTCCGAAACCACGCGAGTTAAAGAAAAGTCGTGAAAAGAATTTTATTATGCCCTCGATTTATAAGAAAACAATAACTGAATTAAGTTCCTTAGCTTAGAAAAAAATGAAACCGAATCAGTATTATGTATTTTCAGATATACGGAGTCATTTTGGCAAGTTATTTTGATAAATAAAATACCCTTCTACTAAACTTTTCATTTTAATTGGGTTTTAAAATACTTATGTACCTTACTATAAGTACTTATGTTACTTATGTAGTAGGTACCTACCTATATGTATAGGTACCTATATGTATAGGTAGCTACATTTTCTAATGAGCATATAGCGTGTCTCATCATTTATCGTACGTGCGATAAATTTTAATATGATTATTAAGGCTGTGGTATTCGCCAACGACCTTGAGGATTCAGGCGGAGTGGGATAATTTCCCCGCGCCGACCGCGTGCCCCCCGCTATATTTTTACGCTCGCAAAGCGCAACACGCGCTCCTTGTTTGTTGGCAAGGAGCCGCGCTATTATCGTGCTCTAAAAATTTACTCAATATAAAAGAAATATTTTAGTGGTGACACTGGTTTTCCTAAAATAAGTTAATAAATAAAAAGATAATACTAAATTGGCTAAAATAATATTTATATTCATTATGAAATGAAATGAAATTTATTTGGAAACAACATACATGACTATTCATTGGTTAGACAGCATTGGTACCCAAACTGAAAAACCTGTATGATGGCGTACCACTGCCCTCCGCCCGTTTAGCATATGATCATAACAATTTGAAATAATAATAAAAATAATGTTCATACAATAACTAATAACTAACTATGTACTAACTACTAAAACAACTTTTTATAAATTTTAAGCTCAACCTATGAAGTTAAAATAATTTCCTAAAAAGCTTAATTAAAATTGTATAATCATTTCATTAAAATATTAATTTAATAATTTCATTTATATTTACTTTAATGTAATACGTGTTTGTGTTAACTTAAGAAGTAAAAAAAACACGATGCAATAAGTTGTATCCTAGTAACAGGGCGTCAAGTTTTTATGATTTATTTGTCCGTTCAATAAAGGCACAAGTATTCCTAAAATAAGTAAATAAATAAAAACATAGGTAATACTAAGTTGGCTTAAAAATATTTATATTCATAATAACACGATGCAATACGTTGTTTCCTAGTAACAGGGGCGTAGATTCGATTGTGCCTTTCATAGCATTTTTTTATTTTCAGCATCTACATACCATTTTACATAATTTCAGTTCAAAAAAGTATAAAAAAACATGTATATATTTTAATAATCAAGTTTTTATGATTTGTTTGTCCGGTCAATAAAGGCACAAGTCTTCCTAAAATAAGTAAATAAATATGAAGATAATACTAAGTTGGCTAAAAAATATTTATATTCATAATAACATGATGCAATACGTCATATCCTAGTCACAGGGGCGTAGATTTGATTGTGTCTTTCATAGTACTTTTTTATTTTCAGCATCTACATACCATTTTACATAATTTCAGTTCAAAAAAGTATAAAAAAACATGTATATATTTTAATAATCAAGTTTTTATGATTTGTTTGTCTGGTCAATAAAGGCACAAGTCTTCCTAAAATAAGTAAATAAATATGAAGATAATACTAAGTTGGCTAAAAAATATTTATATTCATAATCACACGATGCAATACGTCATATCCTAGTCACAGGGGCGTAGATTTGATTGTGTCTTTGATAGTACTTTTTTTATTTTCAGCATCTACATACCATTTTACATCATATCAGTTCAAAAAAATATAGAAAACAACATGTATATTTTAATAATCAAGTTTTTATGCTTTATTTATTGCCTATTATCACGCGCGGAATCAGATGAGTGGTTCATTTTGCCCGGTGAAGAAAGGCACACAAGCCGCTACTGTCAACTAGGGTGACTTTTATTTCCAAACTACCATGTACTTGTAGGGTGTCCCTTATATGGACGAATATAAGTCCCTTATTTTTTTTTTTGGAAATCGAATTGTATACCCCGTATTTCTTTTTAAACTATCAAGACTTACTTAAATACAAAATTTTATCTGTCTACATTTACATTAACCCGCGAATTTAAAATTTCTGTTTTTAACATTTTTCTATAAGCATATAAATCAATTGAAATATATAAACTTTTTTAACATTATGATATCAGGGCTACTTGTGATTTGGTGGATTCTTATTTCAAACACACATTTTAAAACAAAATTTGATTTTATAGATTACACTATATTTTCTACTCTGTGTGCAAATGCGTTGAATGGACGATTTTTTTATCAGGAAATCATCACAGCTAAGATCTAGTGCTTTTGCTACAGCCTGAAGTATACAAACAGAATTCCTTGTTTAATTGACATCTGTCTAAAGCTGCAACTAATTTAGGCGTGACAAAGTCTTTCCTTCCTCTTTTTGTAGTAAGTAGTTCCAGAACTTACCCTTTGAGAGGTGGATGGCAAGGGTTTCTAAGGTTTTCATCAAGGCTGGTAGGTTGACCGTGATGTCCTTGCATTTTTATAAAATCTTGTGTTGTAAGAGATGACGGTAACCGAAACATATCATCAAGCTCATATCTTTTTTTGCAAATCCTTCCAAGCACGGTGAGGATCCATAAGTTTTTTACACAGGTAGGTATAGCTCTGGTTACAGAGGTTCTAGCCTTTTCCCAAATAATAATAGGTACAGTCACCCAAAAAATTGGTTTACCACCCTAAGGTTGAATGCCGCTTGCAGATTCATAGGTGATAAGGATTAGTTTCGCTTGCAAACCGATTTGACAACTTCTATTGCCCTCTTTATCTGATTAAAGATAACGATGATTACTGTTTGTTACGCTGACAGCTGTTCTTAGCTTGAACTTGATGGAACCAATACAAGCTACATAAAATTGTAAAGTTCTGACACAAGGCGAGTCCACCTGTCGGAATTTACAAATTATGTACACTTGTTACTAACAATATGCGTTCAATAAAACAGTTTATTTCGGGATTCGTTTTTATTATATTGTCAGAAAACAAAGCTAAAAGTAGATGTATCCTTTTATTAAATTGTCACAATCACAAGCATCAACGACGCCGCAGTCATATGGTGCAATTTAAATATTACGGACTGTCGGTAGCATTGCATTTTGAAGCGCGTCGTTATAATTTACAGCCGTCGCTCGAGGAGATAGAGAGCATAATTCTCCTACACCATCCATAAATCTATGTGGATCTATGTGATCGTGGCACTATGAGGGAGAAATATACGCACTAGTATATGTCTGGACATGAATAAAGACAATCGAGCACCGTATTGGCCATTATTCGTATTTGACCACCCATTCGATACAGCCAATCAAATGGTGCTAGTTCGATAACTTGAAAGTATTCTTACCATGGATTTAACTTGCCCTCTTGGGAAGAAATTATGATAGAGTTCTACAGGAAGAAAAAAATATATGTGCAAATCTTTTATTTCTTACAGAAATACAACAAAGGCATGCTAACTGCTTTTCACGTAGTTTAATTGCAGAATATACAGACCAGATACAAGGGCACATTTTAAGACCTAACTAACTGCGTTAATTGTGTTGAGCTGATTATCTAAAAGATTCCCATCTTTTTGATAATCAGCTCAAGCAATAGCTAATATTCTTTAATAATGTAGGCAGGTATATATAATGTAGGTGTGCTCACTTTCCAAAATCTTGCACACGCAAAACTCCGAGGTAAAAAGGCCCAATGGAGGTTATAACTTCTTTCGAGCGATAATCAACGGGCAAGAGGGGCACAACCGATAGAATAAAGGGAAAAAATCGAAAAAACAAGAGTAAATTCCATTATTATAATTTAAAAAAATCGTAATACATATATATCTATATTTTTTGTATATATAGATATATATGTATTAAGTAGTTTAGAAGTGGTTTAGGAGCAAGATAGGATAGTCAATTTAAAAAAGTATTTATAATATTATAAATGTTTGTACAATCTACAAATATTTATTCCGGGTGTTCTGGGTGTTTTCTATGTATAATAAAAAAATATCTATGTTTGTAATGTATTGTATTAGGTACATCAGTCACCTAGAATCCATAACATAAGCTCTGCTTAGCTTGGGACTGGATGATGCTGTGTGGCTTGTCCAGCATTATTATTATTATACTGAAATTATTTAGACAAAAAACTACCAAAAAGGTTTATAATTTCTGAAATAATCTGAAAACCACATCCTCCTGTAAGTTGACTTTTTGCAGTTATGCCAGGAGCATAATAATAATAATTTGTAAATCGTACAAGCATTTATCCCAAGTCGTGAATCAAACCCGCAACCTCCTGCGTCGCAGGCAGACGTTCGCCCGCCGCGCCACATCGACCGTGCATCATATCGGTGGTTTCGTAAATTATTATAGAATACTAGCGGCTCGTCCCAGCTTTGCACGGGTTTTAGTAAGGAACCCTAATTTTTGAAAAATAATTTAGCCTATGTCAACCGGGTATCCTAGGATACCTACGACGAATGCTTACAGGGTGTATACGACTACTCCCGCCTACTTCGAGGGGCTAACCTATTACTGTGTGGTTTATTATTCGAGTATAGTTGTGAAACTGTAGGTATCCTGTACCGTACGTAACTTTATTTGCCATAGTAATGAATAAAGAGTAATCTACCAAACTTATAAAGAAGCGTGAAGCGCGAAAAATTTACGTAAGTGCCTTACCTACGATTTACAAAAAAACGAAATTAAAAAACTAACACTAAATCGTCCATGCGCGAATCGGAGCAATGAGCAGCACAACCTCCCCGTCCGACAGTCTGAGTTGCACTGCCGCCCGTCGCCCGCACAGGGACCCGCGCATTCCATTTCGTATCGCATTCAAGAAATAATTAATTGTAGCTTAATGAATTATTAGTTCGAACTGCCAATTGTTCACTTTGTGATAAAAACTTTGACAGATATTTGTGTGAAATAAAAATACTAAAAATCAATACCGTTTAGAAGAAATAACCAAATTTAAAATAAAAATTGCTTCACTTTGGATATTTTTTTCATATAGTAATAATATAGTTAGAATTTTTTCAATTGTACAAATTAAAATTTAGTCTTTAATAAACAATATATATTTTTTTTGGACATTTATATTCACTCATCAAAGAGAAATTACTTGGAGAAAACCTCGAGTTGGCGAATACCCCCTCCTTAATGGTATGACAAAACACTGTTTTAGTCACGTTGACAGTAGGTAACATTGCCTTTCATAGACAGAAATTGTAACTGTACTGTTCGTTTCAATTGTAATCCCTAGGACTCATCTACATCTCATGATAGATCTGCCATTTCTATTTTTTATGCTACTGCTGGTGGAACAAACATATGACCCACCTGATGTTAAGTGGTAACCATCACCTATTACAAAGCATTACCTTGTAGGTTACGCGCGTTACCCTGCGTCCACCAGTGATGCATACTAAATAAAAAAAAAAAGGCTTATAGAAAAAAGTCTTCTCCAATCAATCGCCGTCAAAGAATTAAAGAAAAGATTATCCGCAACTATTTTGTTTGGACTTCATAAAAAAAAAGTAAAATAACAACGGCAGTAAAGTACATATTGGGCCACTTACACTTTTTGTACATTTATTTTGTAAAGTACCCAAAATAGATCCGAATCACCTTATTTATAAAACAAAAGATAAACAAAACCGCTCGAGGAAGGTGAGTGTTCAGTACAATAATGTGAAACAAATGTGTATTGAATATTGTACATCAGTAAGTAGATATTAAGAAGTTAATTTCTAATTTGCAAATGTGAACTGTCCATGGTTCTTTTGTTACATATTCTAAATAACCTTTTCATAAAACATTTGAAGTTCAGGGTCACGTACTAAAAATACCTACTGCGCCGGGGTGTAAGGACAAAGATAATATTTCCCATTTTATTCTTTTGTCTACACGTTTGTATGATGATGACTCACTTTTAGTGCTTTTAGTAAACGCCTAACACATTTTCATTGGATGTAGTTGAGCATGAAAGTTTTTACCATCGCATCGTTACAATCATGTCTTATTGCGATTCTACCAAAGAATGACCAAACTCTTGACTCGTAAACTTACACTGGCGTAGGTAAACTCTGCTTTCTTTTTTTTTGCAATTTACAAGCAAAAGTGCAATGTCACGCTAAGTTTGACAGTTTCGATAACTTTAATTGACTTTAATTCCTTTGTTACGTTGTCCTACGTTCTTTAGTGGGTCTATTATTATTTAGTAGCACTTACTTGAAAAAATACCGCTCAAAATTATAGGTCACCGACTGATCATAATAATTCAGAAAGACCAAGTGCCATGATGAATCAACAAATAATTAATCAAATAATTTTGTTATCACATATCACCGCACGACACGAATCGGTGTTTTCGTAGTCTTTCCAAACCAGTTATTATGACCCCATGATACGAAACTTTAAGTAGGTAATAACTGGTTTGAATCATGATCCATATGTAAAACTACCTGTTAACACAAAACAAATATAAATTATTTACTTGAGTAGGCACAAACCTCTTTATTCCTGATTTTTTTTGCCACTTCAATAGCTGGTATTTTCAGGATATCGTCAGTAATCGGTGGAATTTTCTCTCCTTCAGTTCCATAGTACAGCCGGCAGAAGAACCTCACGATACTTGCTATCACTAGTCTTGCAACTTGTAACACTTTAACTTTTAATGGCATAGTTTTCTTCTTTATTTCCGTCGTACTCATTTTGAAATATCAAATCACTAAACTGTCGAAAGAAAGTGCGGCTCGAGTGTAGTTATTAAAAACTTTGTAAATACACGGTCCTTCGTGGTCAGTTTATGTTACAGACTGCACAGTATAATACAGCGTAGCCGAGTCTGCCGTCAACTCAATGAATGAACAAAACACGCCAAGGACACTGTATGATAGCTGACTGGATCCTACACATTTCTGTGCAAGCTATTTTCAACCTTAAACATTGTATGGGTGGAGTTGTAATTACTTGTTATACTGTGGTGCTTAGTGCTTCTGCCGCGGAGGACGGTACCACTTCGGTTTATCGCTATCTCGCTCATTGATACCGATTCGCGTCGGCCGCGTAATGTCGGTATGGCTGGTTTATTTATCTATCTATCAGAAGTTATATCGGTATAATTTATCTGTTCAGTCGTGTACAATACAATAGACCCACAATGCATCCACAATCTCCAATCGAAGTACTGGATGTTACTTGTCTGCGGCAGCCATATGTGTGACATTTTGATAATACTTCCTCCTTTCCAACTTGAAAGGCTTCAAAGTTGAACAACTTGTGACTTACCTATATTAAACCTTATATTGTTATTACCTACTTAACCGTGGGTAAAACTATATACCTACTTCCGTAAACAAACAGCCTCCTTACCAAGACTAAACTCGTTTGGACATATTCAATTCATAACAATATTTATTCTGTCCCAATACAGTTTATACTGCTGTCATCACGTCCATACTATAACTATAATATATCATAGCATAACTTTGGTTGAACTAGTTCATTCTTTCTTTCCAGGAAATGGCAGATTCAACCGGTGCCGAACCTGAGTCTTCATCCAGGAACTCCTATCCTTTGTCCTTACCCACAGTTTTTTGTACCCCAGAGCCTTCAGACATACCTGAACCAATCAACAGTTCTTATGCAAAGAATTCTGATTCTAAAATGTCCCTCCCTTCAAGTCTCGGCACTCCTACGTCACCGCTTAAGTTATCTTCACCGATGTCTTTGCCAACGTCACCGTTTACAAAGAAAGTTCCAGAATCAGTTTCTTCGAACTCCCTGGAAACCTCAACCTTAACCTCTCCAACTCAACAGAAACTGCCTCAACCTCTGAACACAGGATCAGCGACAGGTAAGTGTATATACATATAATGTTTTTCGTTCAAGCTGCTTTAATTACCCACTAACGGCCGCTCGCAGCTTCGCCCGTGTGTAGTTTTTTCCCGTTCCCGTTATTTTTTCGGGATAAAAAGTACTCCTTGTTACATCAGCTATCTGCCAGTGAAAATCCCGTCGAAATCCGTCCAGCCGTTCCAGAGATTACCCGGAACAAACAGACAGACAGACAAAAATTTAAAAAAATGCTATTTTAAGTTAAAAGCAAAAAGCAGTTATTTTAATATTACAAACAGACACTTCAATTTTATTTATTAGTATAGATAATAATAGTACGGACCCCGTCGTGCGCGAGTCTGACTCGTACTTGCCCGGTTTTTATATCATCTTGAGGTTCACTTGCTGTTATAAAGGTATATATAAACGTAAACGTTTGGGGGTAAGAACGGGATTAACCCTTAGAGCCTGCCCTTTACCCAAATGTTAATGTATCTAGGTAACTACAATAGACAATTACTATACTATAATGTACGTGGAATGATTACAATACGCAAGTTACATATCATATGAGTCGAGCCGTGCTCTACGCAATTTTTTTTTATCATTGACTGTCCATTGGCTTCAATACCAAACCGACCGAGATGTGGCGCGGCGGGCGAATGTCCGCTTGCGACGCAAGAGGTTGCGGGTTCGATTCCCGCCTTGGGATAAATGTTTGTACGATCTGCAAATATTTATTCCGGGTGTTCTGGGTGTTTTCTATGTATAATAAAAATATCTATATATGTAATGTATTGTATTAAGTATATCAGTCATCTAGTACCCATAACACAAGCTCTGCTTAGCTTGGGGCTAAATGATGCTGTGTGGATTGTCCAGCATTATTATTATTAATATCACCTGGTGGTAAGTGACGATGAAGCAGAAAACTTAGAATGAAACCATGTTTGTAAAGCTCATCGGAATGATTACCTAGACCAGCATCATCAGTAAATCTTGTTATTCAAATAACAATAACAAAATTTACATCAAAAGATGTTTATCTTGGAAACAATAGCAATTTTCATAATGGAAAAACCGGCTCGAAGAGTTATTAGTCATTATGGTCTCATGATTCAACAAGAAAAATAAATACATCACTTTTTTCATACAACTTGTTGATGGAACAAGCAGTTGGCCCACCTGATGCTAAGTGGTATACGTTATCTATGACAAAGCACTGCCTCGCAGGTCATGTACGTTAAAAATGTTTGTTCCGTATGAAAACCATATTTTTTTTTTGCGGTTTCTCATGGACCAAGCGTTGCCTTGCGCACTGCTATGCGTCCATCAACCTGAGGCATAAAGGTGTTAAGCCTCATGTGCCTGTAATTACCCCGGTACCCACACCCCTTTACCGGAACACAACAAGCTGCTTGGCGGCAGAAGTAGGCATGGTGAACTATATAACACAATAGTCAAAGAAAACAAATATCTATATTTAGATTCAGTTTTTTTTATCCTTGGTGGGGATCAAACCCGCAACCTACAGCATAAAAGGCCAGTAAGGCCAGTTAGAAAATAAATAGATAGATAGTCCAAACCAGCCTTTGGTTCAAAATGCATGTCTAAAATCAGATTGTACCTGTATGTACTGTTAGGGCAGTTTGCACAACGATCACTGATATGTATTTAGCAAGCTCCTGAATGCATTAGGAGGCTAATTACGTTTAACATCTTGCACAAGGAAAATTAAGTCGCTATTACGTTTATTCTAAACATCTTTATCCTGGTAAAAGTGATTAGCCAAATAAAATTAAATCATATTGTTGTGCCAGCGAGCTTTAATGATCTCGAATTTTCCGACCATAAACATTTTAAGACGACTACTTTTAGGCAAATTCTTGTTCCACGACATTGTAATGGCTTAAAACGAATAGAAAGTTTACTATCTACATTACTTTACGTCTTCTTACGCTACATTGTATAGTCATGTGTACTAAAGATGGTTACACTAAGGCTTGCTTGCACAACAATTCAACAATTTCTGTTTATCCTTTCCATCCAAAGGTTGTCTGGAAGAGATCGCTTTTAGCGATAAGACCGCCCGTTGTACTCAGTGCTTATAATTATTTCTATTGTGTGTTTACTTCTTTGTGTACAATAAAGAGTTAATCTATCTATCAATCTAATTTAATTTAGCTAATCACGTTTAATAAGATAAACATGTTTAGCGGAAACGTAATAGCGACTTAATTTTCCTTGTGAAAGATGTTAAAAGTAATTAGCTTCCCAAATGCATTTAGGAGCTCGCTAAATACATTTTTATGAGTAATATATTTTACAATATTACGTCATTACTTTTTTAGTCACGCCGTTGACTAAAGTAATGATAGCGATCTACCATAATTCTGTAAATTTGAAATTACAATTCGAAATCCATCTTAGTGCTCACTTCGTTTCCGCTTTTTATCAACTAATAATGTTACTAACTAAGAAAGTTTAAAACTTTCTTCAAAATCAGTACAGAAATTAGACAGCGGTATTGGCAGAATTAATATACTCGCTTTTAATTACAAAATTTATTGTATTTTAAAAGAGTATTAAAATAAATCCGACCACTGTGGCGCGGCGGGCGAATGTCCGCCTGCGACGCAGGGGTTGCGGGTTCGATTCCCGCCTTGGGATAAATGTTTGTACGATCTGCAAATATTTATTACAGGTGTTCTGGGTATTTTATATGTATAACAAAAAATATCTATGTATGTAATATATTGTATTAAGTATATCAATCATCTAGTACCCATAACACAAGCTCTGCTTAGCTTGGGGCTAGATGATGCTGTGTGGATTGTCCAACATTATTTATTTATTTGTAAATAAGTAATTTAAAAAAACAGCTATTCCTAGTTATTAGTATTAGTAGACAATATAAAACTGCAATTATCTCTGGTAAGATGCTATTGTTAAAACAAATATTGCTGAAATTTATAACTCAGCTTTTGTAAGTACATACCTATATATATAAAAAACGAAACTAGGTATTTTAACAACAAACATGAGCGTAAAAAGTATAGCCTGAATATAAAGAATGATATGCTTCGAAAGAAGCTGGCACAAGGAATACTAATGAGGAAGGATGAGCTTCTAACGAATAGAATTCATCTCATTGCGATACCATCCATCGCTCTGAATTCAATATTCCTGTAGGTAGGTACGTGTCGTGTTTTACAGCTCATTGATCAGATACATATGATTGGCACGTCTTTGTGTTAGCACCTACTTTACTTCTTTAAAGAGCACATGACGTGTAGCATCTCCTGTATGATTGTTTAGCAATTTTTCAGGATGTACAGAAGAGAAAACCCTCATCGACTTCATTCATATTCAGCCGCAGTTGAGCGCAGAGCGCGGACGGGGAAGGTCGCGTTGCTCAATAAACGGCTCCCTCAAACCAACACCTCTATCGCGCCACTATTTCCGATCCGTAATAACTTAGACACTTATACACGCTCGGGTACGGCGGGTACGGTGAAATGTGCCATTCATAAACCTTCATAAACTCTATCGGGATGAAAATAAGAAAACCATCCGTGTTTTTCGTGAATTAATTTCTAAACTTTTATCAGGAAAGTTTTAGCGGGAAAATGTAGTCCCGCAATTTACCGTATTTAAACAAACGATCCTTCGTTTAATATGAAAGATAGATTAGTATGAAGAAGAAAAAGCTGTTGTGAGTGAAGACTTGGAGATGCCTTGCTGCGGCTGCTGGTGGAATGGCAGGCAGAGGCATCGACCGCCCGACCCTGACACTCCAGGTTATTGTCTTATCTTGAATTAGTTTTGTCTTATGATTTCAATATGAAAGAGCTAAAAAGATTGGGAATTGAATATGAGTGTTGGTAAAAGAAAATATTTTTCTTAGCTCTATTTTCACGGAAAATAAAAAAGCTTAGCAAGATGAAAAAAGTTTTTTCAACGCATTCATGTCCCTTCAATACGATATAAATGAAACAAAACTGGCTATACAAGTCCTAAAGGTTTTCTATTTGATTGGGTCAACCAATAAACCCAAATGGAAAGAAAGAGCACCAATTTGTTTTATTGCCTATTAGGAATAGTAAGCTGTTGCCTAAATTGGTTATGGGTACCTGTTTATAAATGATTCACGTTCGAAAAAAATATTATTGATATTGTATAGCAGGTATTCCTTTAATTTATGAATTAAAATGTTCTGCTACTTGCGCCAGAAACCCAATTTCCTCGAATTAGGGGCTTAATGAAAGTTTTACGAATGTTCGCCAAGCTGGTAGGACGAATATCTAACTTCAGCCGTTGATTGAAATATTATTAATCCTCTAAACCCTATGACAATAGGGCACTCTGTCAGGGTTTCAGGAATAATTTGCATGTTGATAAAGGTGCTTTTACATAAACAACTAGTGGAATAGAAAACTTTTTCTCCCGCTCCAAACCTTTAGCGGTTAGACATAGACATAGACATACATTTATTTGCTACAAAACACATACATATACAAAACAGATAAAAAAAAAAACAAAAGGAAGGACATAAGCAGTAGTTGCCGGTTGAATTTCGGGTATGCCTTTAAGAGTACACCTTTACGATCCAAAATGAATATACCCTGTTTGAAATGTACAATATGAATTCCAAACTGCTAAAACTACACTACTACAAAAAGTTATTTTTTTTATGAGCGGTAGGTATATTTTTCCCAAATGTTTTGAGAGTGTTCGATTTAGTGCAATGATACAAAAGGCTTGTTCTCGATGAACATTCCCTGTGAAGTAATGCAACTGCTGTAGGCATTGGTTCCGCTCAATATCGGGTAAGCCACCTGCTTGTGTTATATATTTACTTGTCACTATGATGTATATTATCCTATCGATGGCAGCCAAGGTACGAAGCGTAGGACAACCTCCCACCTGATGGATTGACGACATTCTTAGAATCGCGGGATGTCGGTGGATGAAAAAGGTTCAGAATCATTCTGCTTGGAAACATGTCGGGGAAGCTTATCTCCAGCGGACTTATATAGGCTGTTGATAATGATAATATGATTATTATAAAATTGTGAAAGAGACTGGTACAAAGCCATACAAGGTTAGCCTCTTTGTGGTAAGAAACTCTGGGCTATGGACGGAAAATCCGTTTAGGTCGGTGCGCTGCCGGCCGGGCTCTTACACGTTTTATTTCGGCTTTCAAGATTTGCTTTTATGTTTAGGTACCTATTTTATAAGCATAAGTCTTTAATATTACCTTCACTACGCTATACAAAAGAGCCTCATCAAATGTCTTCAGTTGAGTGCTCTATGGTTAAAGATAAAAAGTAATATTTTCCTTTCAGCAATACAAAGCGAAATACTTTGGCTTGTGTTTCAGAACTTATCAGTCTACTTGCATCCCAACAACATTTTTCCATAAAATATTCACAGTTTTACTTTCAGTGTAATCTTATCATCATGTTCTTTGTACCACAAATGTACAAAAACATGAATTTGAATTGGTAGAGCAGTAGTATCAGAAATAGAAAAAACTGCTTTCTACGGTCTAGTTATCGCTGCCTCTCATGCCTTTATCGTTTTTCATGGAAGATCCACAGGTTTCTACCATCCCATTGGTTACTTACCTACCATTAAAGTAACAACTGACAGAACTACAATATGTTCATCACGGAAAAACGTGTGATGGGCAAACAAATATTATGCCTGCGTTGTCGATCAGCAGCCGATGAGTGGTTGATACTGACAGGTCCTCTCGCTTTGTCACCTATCAAATCAAACCACCTACAAAATGTTATTGCAGCTAGATGGCGACCTGACCAACCTGTGCTACCTACATCCGCGATGGATGAGGTGCGTGGCGACATCCGGTTAGTATGCACAGAAGCGCTGTAAATTGTCTATTTAATTTGATGGCACTAGCGAGACTATCGTTCTTGGAAAGGATCCTTAAAAGTGAATACTCTTAGGAATAATTATAATATCCATAAGAGTATACACTTTGGGATATCCGGTTAGTATGCCCACAATGCCCATATGCAGCGCTGTAAATTTTAGCATTGGCGAAACTATCGCCGCGATAGACTCGCCAATGCTAAACAAGGAATAATGATATATTCCTAAATGTATATTCTTATGAGTTTACGTTTTTGTACGAAGGAAATATAAAACTTAATCTTTTTCACATCCAAACGTCTTTCAAAATTGTCCCTATTAAATTCTTGAGAAATTATTAAAACTTGCAAGAAAACGTGCCATTGGGAGCCCCGAATTGTAAAGATCAAAAGCTTTTAGCTGCTCTGAACTTCAACATTTGATTTATTTAGCGTCAAAACCAGAATTTCCAATTTTGCCCATAGGTACCTAATTCTACTACACTACAGTTTGACAATGCTCTTTATGATCCCAAAATCTAATTTTTATTCGGTGTCGTGTCAATGTGTGTATCAAAGAAAGGTTCTGTGAGAACCTCGCGAACCCTTGCGAGCGAGCCATGCAATAACCGTCACTTTCCCAAAATTTTAATTGTTGATAAAATAACGCTACAGCAAACTTTCCCCATTTTCCCCTCAAAAAATTGCGGTTGACTATAAAATTTGAATAAATCATGGAACTTGTGTGCCAATTTTCGTCGAAATCGGTTGAAGGTTGGAATGTTTAAGGTCATAATGTTAAAAGATTTTTGTACCCAATACATAAAACATTATTTTGTGTTCAATGTGACCTACTTCTTCAACAATGTTCTGTTTTAATTGAACGTTGATGACGTGACGTTTGACATAACAATTGCAGCATCATAATGAAGTCACAACCTACATTAAAACAGCTGGTCTATTTCACAAAAGCAATTATTATATAACCAACAAATTTTTTAAAAGTACTTCTAGGTTTTGCGCGTGAAGAACGGGCGGCTACTCATTTTTGTAAGATATTTCTAAGTGATCTTTGTGGCATGAACAATGGTAGTTTTGATTGTAAGGTTTTCTGTATTTAATGACGTTTGCTGATGCTTTCAGCGCATGCAGTATTGTTATGATGTTATAAAACGTGCTTGACGATGACAGATTACGATAAGGCTTACGATTATTATTATTTATTATTATTATCATGTATGTTTTCCTTAGGGATAGGAAATCGAAAAAATCTCTTTTAACAGCGTCGAAAAGTTCGCAGTATAGTCGCAGATGAAATAAATATAGCGTCTCGCTAACGCCGCTATAGAGGACCAGCTGGACTATTTTTCAGCTGTGACGAAATGGGTCTTCTGTCTTGCATTTTGATTGCTTATTGATTGTTTGTTAATTTGATTGCTCCGACGCAGAAGAGTACCTCTGTGAGGCTCTGTGTCACAGTTACCTACAGTCCCTCTACTCGATTACTCCTAAAATTCAGTGCAAAGTTAAAGTGATTGAAATGTTTTGTTGTGTGTCCGTGAGGAAAAGTTCTTTTTCCAACGAAGGATCGTGCTCAAATTCTATTGAATCAAGTAAGTAACAATGTAAACTTCTAACGGGACTTCTAACTTTTATCAAGTTATTGTTCGATGGTCTATTGTTATGGAAGCTTCAAGTTTTCTTTTGTTGAAATATTAAATTGTCCATTAGAGATGTAGCTACAAGTAGATAGACAGTTTGAGCATCATCTCAAACTGTCTAGGTACCAACTAGTAGCTATTTGGTTTTGAAAATTAAATGTACTGTTTATTTTGGAATCCATTTAAATTAGTCATTAGACCTTCGAGTGACCCAAAACATTCGTTACCTATATTTCCCACTATAGACTCAAATAAAGAAATACTTACTACTTAGTTTGAATAGATTTTCTCTGTAAATATCTTCTTTTCTATATATAAAAGAAAGTCGTGTTAGTTACACCAATTATAACTCAAAAACAGCTGGACCAATTTGTATGATTTTTGTGTTTTTGGATTTATCTTCGTCCGGAATGGGATAATAAGTAATAAAAATAACGAAGCTCGCGGAGTCAGTTAGTAATAATAATGTCGAACAATCAACACAGCATCATCTAGCCCCAAGCTAAGCAGAACTTTTGTTATGGGTAGGTACCTACCAGATGACTGATATTGATATACTTAATACAATACATTACATGGATAGATATTATGGATATCATATGGATGATTATAATATAATAGGTATTATAATAAACGTGGTTGCCACGTGAAGTTTCAGTAGAAAACTAATAAAATCCGTTCTCTTTACTTCGTTCAAAAGCAATTTCGTTGTTTTAATCCTGACTTATACCCAAATACCCATCCATTATGCTCAAAACATCCATCGAATTTGTGTCATGAAATATCTTGGGTCTTCTTTCGTATTTTTATTATACCCATCTTTTATTTTTCTTCTCTTCTAGCCTGCTAAACCTTATGTAAAGTTAGAGGAATATTGTTATCTTTTCGTAGACTTTGCTAGTTAAATTTCACGGACTCAACAGCTTAAAAATATTTAACGGTGTGGAATCTATACCGTTAAATATTAAATTAGAACGTACCCAAATTAAATCTACAATTGTGTATGTTCACGCTGTGTAGATTTATTTTTTATTTTAATCTATGTTTTATAGTTTGGATTTGGGTTATAAAAACATCTAAACTTTATCGTACGAGCTTTTCTAGGAAAAACTTTGTTTACAGACTTAGGCAACGATGTCGACAAAGTTTTATCCTTCAAACTTTATATTTTGGCAACCTTTGGGTATTTTGAGCAAAACATGGCTGTTATAATGTAAAGTTTGGCGAAAACTGTATAAGCATCTTAATGTTCTTAATCTTAATTCTCTACGGAAAATTAAAAAGGTTCATTACGTTTCTTATTAATATAAAAAGGCGCGAAAAGTTTCTGTCTACAGTCAAACCCTTCCATTCAAACATTCTTTGGGATTCTATAACTAATTTTACTGTCTACGGATCTCTTTCACTATGTACCAATAAGCCCGAGTACCTACTAGATACATAAGTGTATGTTGAATGAAACAGTTGAACGGCTGAGCTCACTCGACAGAATTGCTCGTTAGTTCCGTTTCTGACTTCTCTTGAAGGGTCTACCGCTACAAATTATTGTATTTTCTTTTATTTATGGCTGTAACATGTATCTCATTAGTTATTTATGATTGAGTCATTTACTCCACTGTGTAGGTTGTTCCAAGGCTTTGATATAAACACCAATATATTAATGAATCTAAAAACCCGGCCAAGTGCGAGTTGAACTCGCGCACGAAGAGTTCCGTACCATTATATATATAGTAAAAACTGCAAATAAACATGTATGTCGTATAAGCCCCTTAAATATTTATTTTATTCTATTTTTTAGTATTTGTTCTTATAACGGCAACAGAAATACATAATCTGAAAATTTCAACTCTCTAGGTAACTATCACGGTTCATGAGATACAGCCTGGCGACAGATGGACAGAATGACAGACAGCGGAGTCTTAGTAATAGGGTCCCGTTTTACCCTTTGGGTACGGAACCCTAATAAAAACTGCATGTGAATAAGTTCGGCATAAAAAAATCTAGATACAAATTTTATTTAGGTGCTTGATGATTCAAATACTTTTCTTACGTAAAAAATATCGAAACTAGCAACAATAAAATAATCTTTCGTAATGAAAACGAATAGGACAGGTAAAAAGTGGGTCAACCATGGAGTAAACAAATTTCAGTGATGAATGGCCTGAGGCGCCAAGCTTCCTGGAGCCAAGACAAACACTTACTTGAGCTAGATACAAGTAGATGTATACCTCTGCCTTTAACAGCATTGCACTAGGATAACCATCGATTCGTTTTTTAGAGTTTATACCTGAGTATGACAAAAATCTGCGATTTCTTTCTGTACTTACGGTGTATTTCGCGAAAATTCGTTACAAATATCTGCTCTCGTGAACCTTATTTGATACTAACTTTAATAACCCGTTGCATCATTGTGATGGGAAAGCTTCAGTCTCTACGACCAACGCACGGCTTGGACTGAGCGTTGTCTACATGTCAGTCAGTCAGGATAAAGATTCGTTCGCGTAAAACTGTTTTCAGACAAAATTCAACCCCTGCGTTAGGGGTTAGATATAAAAGACACAAAACATATATACCTAGACAAAGTCAAGCCTTCACGACCATGTAAAAAAATTTAAAGGTACGATCTAAAGTTGTGCGTTGTCTATGTATCAGTCAGGATAAATATTCTATAAATAAATAAGCACTTTTAAATCAAACTTTTACCCCTCTTTTTATCTTCTATATTTTTTCAGGGTTTTTCACTTGTTTAACTGCAAAAGTTGTTGTATCACTTTATCCTGTAATTTTTAATCCAAAACAGAACCACCCTACTTTTATAACGTGTAGTATAGAGCCTATGTTTACCAGTCTTTTAGAGCCAGGGTGCGGTAGTAAAACCTAATGGTCTTTCATCGAGGATGCGAATTTCCATTAGCCTTGGAATAACCTCATTATGTACACAAGCGTAATATTACAAGTACGCCCCGCGTGGTATAATACCGTTTCATAATCCCTATTTCGGCCTAACTTGTATCCCCTAGTACAAACAGAAATATAACTGGTTGACTAATGTACTGGAATGTATGTAAAATGTACTGGAACTCGACCACTGAAGTTATTACCACCAAACATTTTAAATATTTTGTCTCAATAGGAAATAATTGTTAATTAAATAACACGTTATTATGTTTTAACACGCATCACAGCTTTAGCTCTGTTTTGCTGCGCTGTAGGTTGTGAGTTAGGGAACTACTCGCCTCGCATTATATTCGACCGATTTTATTATATTACGGTATAAACGACCGTTTGTCTTGATAACACTATGATGGAAGTAATCGAGTGAATTATAGCGGGAATATCGTGCTCCTTTAATTTGTGGAATCTCCAGTTACGCCTACGTCTGAAGGTATTTCGAAGCCGTGGTTTTTAATTAGTTGTGAATTATTATTCTGTATTCTAAAATATTGATAAAGTAAAAATATATTGTATTAGAATTCTACAAATTTTTCATTGATTCATGCTTAAAAATAACATATATCGGTAACATATATCGATCGCCTTAAAATCCTTCAAGATAATGAAGTTTTTCAATCCCCAAGCACGGTAGATATCCCCTCCGATCTCTTAGTACATAGTAGGTACCCACTCGAGATTCTCTTTTGCTGATTTTTTTTTTGGTTAGCCCGTTTTTTTTTTTAATTTCTACTGTAAAGTTCGACTGTCACCTTAGATCGAACGTCGGGGTAGACTGAAAACCAGCCCTTTCGTTCTTACGCAGAATTAGCGCTGAGTCTACTCCTATTGTCATAAACTTGTAATCTAGTGATATTTTTGTACCCATATATTATGCATCGTTTTTTTTATGACAATAAACGTATTTGTATTTGTATTCTTCGAGGATGTCTAAGGGGGGTAGTCCGAGGTATGTCCAGATAGTACATTTGGTACGTACCTACCCACATTTTGCAGTATTTATTTATTTATTTATGTGTCACCAACAAAGTATACACCCTAACGGAAAACTTGCTACATGCTTATAGGAAAATATCTAAGTGCTACTGGTATTTAAAGGTGACAGACTACATGCAATACAAATACAAATGCAGTAGTTAGTTTTCCAAACGTGACAGGTTGCAAGCTCATCACCGCTGCTAGAATACGAACTGGTTTCCTCACGATGTTTTCCTTCACCGTTTAAGAGCATTGACATAACGAAAATAAATTTTTCGAACAAAAAACCCATTGGTGCACGATCGAATTTGAACCCACGAACTTAGGATCAGAAAGCGGGGTCATTACCACTAGACTACCGGTGCTCTCATACTAATATTATAAATATAGTCAAAATTAGGCATGGTGGTAATACTTCTCTAGACGAACCCGGCAAGAAAAGCTCTACTACTACTGCTAACATCGACTACTCAATTCAGTTAATCTACTGTGGTCTCGGCGTAAATAGAATTGTTCCACTCTGCCCCACCAAGGCGCCCCACTAGTGGGGCAGAGTACACAGCCTTAAAATACACTGATCCATCCATCAATTCTCCTGGCTGTTGTAAGAGGCGGCTGAGAGAATACACCAAGGAGTTCCTTGGTTTGTTCCAAGTATTGAAAAATTCTGCGGCCACTAATCCGCTTGTCAACTGTGGTGACAAGGGCAAATCTATTAGCTTCCGACGAAATTTAGTTAGTAATACGAAACTGCGACAGCTTTTTATAAAACCTTATTTCGCAGACATCTTGTATAAGCTACGGACCTCCTATTATGCTCATCCCAACTCCGGAACAGACCTAATGAATTGGAAAATGATGGCACGTGCCTACTTCTTATGTTTGTTTCATTCTCACCTTCGTTGTTCACTTCCTAAAATAGCCGAGGTATAAATTATAGAGATTCGCACACATATTGTTATTGTCCTACTTACCTTTATATTTTTTTACTAGTATTATAGTTTAATAACAATGCAATCCACACAGCATCATCTAGCCCCAAGCTAAGCAGAGCTTGTGTTATGGATACTAGATGACTGATATACTTAATACAATACATTACATGCATAGATATTTTTTATTATACAAAGAAACTACCCAGAACACCCGGAATAAATATTTGCAGATCGAACAAACGTTAATCCCAAGGAATCGAACTCGCAACCTCCTGCGTCGCAGGCAGACATTCGCCCGCCGCGCCGCATTAGACGTCTACATAGAATATTATTATAGCTACTATTATTCAACTAGTTCTATTAGATAGTAGAGTTAGTTGAATAATAGTCACAGCCCAGATGTTTATAATAGCAGTACAAATAATTCGTTTATATTATAAATTAAACATTGTACCAGGATGAACCCTCATCTTTACTCTAGAACTAATGAGCCCTTACAGTAGGGTCACAGTGATTCGTCGTAGACTCCTTTCAACAGTTGTGACTACATAAGTACCTACTTAGGTATACTTCCTGCACTTTAAGCTGTGGTTTTAATTCCCAGCGAATAATATTCATGTGACCATACTCGTGCATATTATCGTTACATAGGTATGTAACATGTTAAATACTAATCCTACGTGTAGAGCTGCCTCAGCCGTGGGTTTCACACATTGTAAACATCTACATAATATATCACCAGTACCATAAAAGGGGTGAAGTTACGAGTAGACCGAAACACAATAAAACGTGAGTACATGGTAGCTTATCGATTACAGTTGAATACTGTGAAATAGGCCACCGCTATGGTATCTATGTCGTTTGATGACACGACACTTGTATGTTGAGTACGCATCAAAGTGCCTGAAGAGATTTTGTATGGCAATAGCTAAACAAATAAACATTTGAAAACCTTCTTAACTTCCGTCGAATCTTCTACCTAATCAATCTATACCAATTCAATAAACCTTTGTCCTGACTGACATATAGCGGAATTCCGCTAGTCATTTATAAATCTCCTGAATTTTGGGTTCATTCTACTTTACATCTATTTACTGAATAAGACTACGTACGCTATTACAAAATAAGCACACCAGAAATAGTAGAGCAGGCTGCAACTGAATTTAGGATGAACGTAAGTAATTTAACCCCGTTTGTAGCTTCGCAGTTCTGGTATGCAAATTGCAGTAGAGTCATTAGAAACACTGCAGCCAGTGCAAGTAGTGCTGAGATTGAAGGGCCCTCCCCTTTTGCTTTAAGAAACTTCGTGAACATAGAGCTATGCTTCCACCTTAGCACGATTTTTGCTGTTCATGTTTTTTAATGAAAATGCGCATTGCAAGGAAGGTACTTGGTTTCGTTGATTTAACTCTAGAAATCATAGAAAAAATAGAAAGAATAGAATGTAGTATGTTTAGCAGTACCTAAAGTACACAACAAATTTGCTGTTATTAGAAGAAAAACATGCTAGATTGAGTACTTCATACCGATTACCTCTTATATGTTTAGGTAAACTATGTTCGTTAAATGTAAGTAGAGCTCTTAGTGAAGGGCTCGTCCGGAGAAGTACTACTGCCATACTTATTCCTGCCGCCAAGCAGCTTGCTGTGTTCCGGGTTGAAGAGTTTGGTTTATTAACACATGTATGCCTCAGGTTGATAACGAACTTAATTAACTTAACCTGCAAGGCAAATGGTTTGTTATAGTAATGGTAACAACTAACCATCAGGTGTGGTGTTTGCTTTTCCCACCAGCATATCAAATAATAATAAAAAATCGAATAACCACTCAAATTAAGGGAATTCCCGCGAATTTTAAAAAATATCTACTTCAATTGTGTTTCTCTGTGACAAATATCAGATTCGTTCTTGGCTATACCTTAATTTATCTTTGAAACCTGAAAGACATTTTGTTTACGATGGGAGCGCTCCTTGATAGATAATCACCGACAGAGCTTGAAGCTATCTAGAGAATAATATTGTTTTATTTTCTTCTTATTTATGCGAAACGTGCCTACCCTATTATTTATTAAAACGTGATTTATGAGCTGCCATTACGAATCTCGTACTAAATCTTCCTCATACTCATATTATACTTAGCCGTTCACTTGATGTGGCACATCGGCATAAGTACAAGATTTTTCAATTACCTTTTCACGGCTGCTATAGGCTTACCACAGAAGAAATAAAATACTGTCGTAGTACCTACAGAAGTTTCATTTTAACGCATATCGTTAAAATGAAACTTCTGTCATGTCTTTGAAACTGTCACGTACCCGACTGAAAATGTAATTAGGTAAGTCTAAGTATCCTACTAGCTATCACGAGATAATTGACTTCTGTTGGACATGAATAGATAGTTACCACGCGGCACTCCATAAAAAAATACCATGCTGAATCGCTACTCTACGAGTAATATGAGTAATAATCCAAATTTACGTTAAATTTCGTATTTTTGGACTTAACTGCATACATCGGTTTGATGTTCTTGAGTTTTGTCTAGCTGTTCGTGCTCGACTCATGGCTATAGACGTCGAGCCTTAGGGTTGAGCGTTTCTCAGTTTTGTCTTATTCTTTTATTATATTTATATGGTTTTACTCATAGACTAAGGACTAAAGTAAGGGTTTACTGGAATGTATCTCTCAAATCAGAAAAGGTGGTTTTGTCAGACAAAAGTCAATCGACGTCAAAGAAATGATGTCAGAAAAATGACCAATCGTAAATAGACCATACAAATCACGTAGTGAGATACAAATTGTCGAATCGACACTAATGTCAGGTGAGAATGAAAAGAAGGCTGGTTCCTTGAAGACCAATCAAGTTAGTCAAAGTCACAGTCAAAGTGTATTTATTTGCAGAATTACATGTATAGGTACAGATGTCACAATATTGTATTTGGTTCAATATAATTCTACCATGTTATGGCATGCAAAATTTAAATTAACAAGATTATTTAAATTATTAGAACAATTTATATTATACTTAAAACAATTTAGATTTATTTAATTTATGTCAAGTTTAGAATGTCAACGGAATAATAAAAAAGAAAAATACAGTAATTTTTTTTTTTTTTTTTAATTTAGTATAAATTACAATAAGTTGGTAGTTTGCAATAATTTATCTGTCATAAATTGGTCAAGAGTGTAATAACATTTATCAGTCAATATAGTTCTCAGCCTTCTCTGAAACAATGATGTTTGAAGTTCTCTTAATGATAATAGTAATTTATTGTAAACAAATGGAGCCATACAAAAAAGGCTTTTGCGCATTAACGTGGTTTTAGAGTTGCGTATGCAAATTTTACTTTGATCTTGCCTGTTACGATGAACGACATCAGACAGCCGACAAAATAGGTCTGGATTGTGTCTGACAAACATGGCCATCTCAAAAATATACAGTGAAGGCATGGTTAAGATGTTGTATTTGTATTGTGTTGTGTTGTGTATGTTGTGTTGTGTTGTAGTACGGTTTGCATGAATCTGTCACTTTTAGGTGAACCATAGCCCTTATACATCTTTTTTGATATTTAAAGACTTTATCGATATCAGTAGTTACTAAAACGAAACCATGATCTGTACCAACAGATTTAGCAAACATAAAAACTCGAACTTTGTCGTCTTTCGTTTATTACGTTACAGCAGACCGACATGTTTTGCTAACATCCTACTATTTTGAATTTCTGAACTAACTGTTGGTGTTTAGGGTAGCACGTTTGTAAGCTCTCGTTTCCGATAAAGTCGCCAAAGCAATTTTAGATATTTGCTACATTTTTCTCATTCCTTATTCCGCAATTACGGCACAAATTTCGATCAATCGCATGCCGGACCTCGGACAGCGCGTAAATCCGATTGAATTGTTAAAATGTTGATTTCAGATCCGCTTTTCAGGGATTCAGTAAAGTTGACCACATACTGTACCACAGCATAACATAAAAACTTCGATAAATATTTCTACCGTAAATGCAACTAAACTTGCAAATGTAAGCACGTTTGCACTTTGCAAGAATTTTATAGCACTCAATATTAATATTTATTTCTCATGTACGCGATCTTTTCAGTCTCTAAAACTGAATTATTTACCTTGATTTTAATTGTAACGAATCTTATGTTTAAATAACATTAATTTTGAATTTTCTCATACTGTCCTTAACTTTTATCTTCTAAGCCGTGGCTTCGGTTTAGAATAAGCTGTGGTGGTCCTGGCTTAGAATAGGATCATCCATGGTTGGGGATTGTAAGAGGCGATTAAAGGAACGCATCAGGAGGCTTGGATCATCAATCTACCTGCCAAGTGTGGTGACTACGGTAAACCCCTCCAAATATAGAGGAGACCTGTGCCCAGGAATGGACTTTAGGCTAGTGACGTGCATAATAATAATAACGTACATATTTGATCAATATTATGTAGTAACAAACCACTATATTGATATATTTTAGGAATAAAGCTTGTAATTTATTCAAGCAGTTGATTTATGTAACCAATCATCCATCGCGTGTCTACCGTGTACTTTGATATCGGTCGGTATTTCCAAAAGTCCGGTGTCGTACAATACATTTCTATTCGAGCGACTTTAGGAGTCACTCGACCAAATTATTTTTCTTGTTCGTTGGTTTTTCACGGTTTTAGTAGGTATAAAACAACCTTTTCAGGTTTCTGGTTTCACTTCAGTTCAAAGAAGTAAATCCATATCAATTCATTAATCATTTCCAAATAAAATAATAATTTTGAATAAAACTCTTTTTGTCTCTTTTTGTTGACATTAGAGTGACATTGACAAGATGATTTTATACAGCGGTTTTAAAACGTCAGATTTCTTTTCGGATTTGTTTTCTGTCATCTTTAGAAGTAACACAGCTTTTTCATTTTAATTGTTCTTCTAGTGTTATTTTATTATGAATGCTATTGTATTGTATTATATTATATTGTTATTTTATTTTATTTGTGTTTTGGTAACATCAATCAACTCGATGTCTTAGAGCAATGTGTGAGCAATTAGAATGTATGAGTATTGGAATGAATCTCATCCTGATTTGCTTGAAAATGTTTTATTTGTTATTGTTAAAACACGCTTGTTTTTCTACAAAACCAATGGCAGCTCGAATTGACAATTGAATTGAGTTTGACTGACTTTAATAAAATATTTACAAAAAATTCACTTGACCCTGCCAAAATTGTCAGTCAAAAGACGGATATCAGTCGAAAGATGCCTTAAAATATAGAGAAGTGTCAGGCAATTTGAATAAGATTATTAATTTTTTGTTCAAAAATATAACACAAGCGTTTTGTTCTATTTTTTACAAAAAAAATAACTGTTGTCATAGCTGGTTAAAAATGTAACAGTAAATGAAAACAGCCTTAGTATAACTGCGAGGATTATGGGTACAGCTTCGTATTTCATAAATCGCGACTCACCGTGAATTGTGTTACAGGCAACATAACAATACATTATTGCTGAAATCCTAATATATTACCATTGCCACAGTTGCTAGCGTCGTCTTAGAATTACTTTGACAAAGACGAACTCAAAGGAACACGCGTCGCCCGCTCTTGTTCGCGTAATTATGCCTGTGATGTCGTTGCTTTGGTTCTAAGAGTATTTAAATTGATTTATTGATTTTGAGCTTCGAATCTGGGGTTGATATTTAAACCTTAGCGTGTTGCCACGCTCACCTGACAAACCTACAAATGAGATCAGCCGCCATGACGTCGATCGATATCTCTTACTAGATACTAGATTGATTTACCTATATCTATGTACAGTTAACTGCACTAGAATGTATACAATTCGTAACTTACAGAATGGTTTTACAGCTTTACAATTAATGTTTACAGGGTAATAACTCAAAAAATAAGTGAACTTATCAGCTAACTTCACGGTTTTTGAGTTTTTACTGTTTAAGTGTTTACTATAAAGTTTTGATGCCGTTTTAAAAGTTAGGAATTGTATACATTCTAGTGTAGCTGACTGTACATATAGCTAGGTCGTCATCAGCCTAAATAATTCCACTGCTGGACATAGGCCTCCTCCAGATTTGAGGGAATTTGCCATAGTCACCACACTTGGTGTATTGGTGACCGCAGTGTCGATGTTATGTATTTAAGAAATGCTGCTGCCCATCATGATACGTTACCTTAGTCGCCTGTTACGACATCCATGAGAAATATTGGAGGGGTTCTATTTTAAGCCGGAACCACCACAACTAGGTATTGGTAGGTATATCAAATCATTTTGCCTCAATACTCAATTTACTTCTTCTATGCCAATTTCTACCGCCAAGCAGCATTGCTGTGTTTCAGTTAGAAGGGTGTGAGTGACGCTGGTGAAATTACAGACACATGGTTTACACTTTAGGTTAGTGGACGCAGGGCAGTGCTTTGTAAGGCACGTTCCTAACGTGCGTGACCTGCGAGGCAAAGCTTTGTTACGACAACGTGATGGTTATAACTTAACATGGTGGGCTATCTGATTGTTCCATCAACAAGTTGTATAAAAGAAGTATAATAATAATAATAATAATTCCGGACAATCCACACAGCATCATCAAGCCCCAAGCTAAGCAGAGCTGGTGTTATGGATACTAGATGACTGATATTCTTAATACAATACATTACACACATAGATATTTTTTATTATGCATAGAAAATACCCAGAACACCCGGAATAAATATTTACAGATCGTACAAACATTTATCCCAAGGCGGGAATCGAACCCGCAACCTCTGCGTCGCAGGCGGACATTCGCCCGCCGCACCACATCGGTCGTCTGTAACAAGTAGGTATATACAAATTAGTCGTGTAACAAGTATATACAAATTTATATTTGCGTAAATCTTTCAAAAATAATATTAGATATACGATACCTACCGGTAACTGGTCTTCTACTGGAGTCTTGGCACATGCGGGCAATAAGAAAATTAATTAGGAGAGGGTAAGCCTAGTGGGAGTACACGGTACTTGACCAACTTCCAAAGGTCATGGGTTCAAGTAATCTGGCATACATCAAGGGGACTTAGGAAGAGTGATGAAGGTATAATAATGGTGATAATAAAAAGCACCTTTATTGCTGGGTGGAAGGAGCTTGGAGCACATCGCCTTCTTTTCTCAGTACCGTGCCAGTATATTTAATGATATCCGTCATTCATACTACAGAATATTATTATCACATTAACGATAATATTTTGATGAATTATACGCTGGGAAAGAATTGGTTCCATGCATCAAACCGCAAAACAAACGCAAATATTTACCAATTTAATAAAAGACTGCATAGGTAGTTATTTTACTTTGCAAACGAGTGCAAATTGGGTCAATTTAGGCTAAACAGCAGCGTGTTTGCATAAAAGCTTAATCCTAAAACTTGCTTCAGTGCGAAAGTAATCCACTTTGTTAAGAATCCAAACACAGTAGTATAAAGTTCATTTTAAATGGAACAAACCTGGCCTTAAAATCTACATGCTATTTACCTACAAAGAGCTATAATATCATGTTGATTTTAGATTCATGAACTGTGCAACTGTATGTAAGTACTACTGGAACATGGAAATCTCAGAATCAAGTAAACCCAAGTAAAAAAGGTAAAGGTAAGGTTTTCACTGTTGCGTTTTTTTAAATTCTCAGGGTAAAATTCAACTTATTAATAAGCTGAATTTTACTAGTGTTTAGTTTTTACGTGGTTTCAAAACATGTTAAATAAAGAACTTTTAAACAAATTGCGTCTTTATATGCTTGCCTTCGTAAATATGCCAACCGTACTGTAATATTCAACCAATCAAAACGTTGCAGAATATAACAGAGAAAGAATAAAGCGTTCGGGATAAAGGTTTATGCGTTTTATAAAATTATTTATGCGTTATAAAATGCTTTATACGTTTCATAATCTTTTTCAGCACTTTGTGAGTCGTAAAGTTGCTGTAAATTCCGGTTTCAATTACGCCTAAAATAATGGATACGTAGCAATAAATCTGGGCAACGTTTTGCAACGTAACGTTGGCTGTGAACTCTCGGTATGACCTTAGGTGACCTGAGTTCGGACATGTACACTCTAGTCTAGTATATTCTAGGTCTAAGTCATAGTCTCTTGCCATAACTGCCGAGATACTCCGGTTGTTACTTTTAAGGCTTATATCTATCTATCTATATCTTTATATCTATATCTATATAAATCTATATCTGTATAAATCTATATCTATACTAATTATAGGAATCTTTATTGTCCTGACTGGCTGACTGATATAGACAACGCACTGCCTAAAACCACTGGTCGTAGAGACTTGAAATTTTGAGTATATTCGCCTTGGTGTGTAGAGGTGTACTAAAAAAGACTATTTCTTAACGTGTACAGCGGGGGTGGAAGTTTGTAAGAAAAACGCTTCATGCGGATGAAGTCGCGCGCGTTTTGCTAGTATTATGTATATAATATTTGTTGCAACAGTGCATGCGTTAAACTTATTGAGAGATGGAGTACTGAATGTATAAAACACTGTTTGTTGGCACGAATAACTAACGCATTTTCCCCCCCCAACATAGGTACAGGTTATTACCGTGAGCGAGAGACTACTGATTGCAATTCCCGCGGGACCTATTTAGCATATTCTTTGTATCAATACATATTATATGTATGTGCATTTAGCCTACATTTACTTTACCATTTGGAATTGTCATTAAATAAATGTTATAAGACTTTTCTCAGCGATAAACTTCTAAAACTCGTTTATCTTAACTCATTAACGCTTCTTCTATCTCAGTGGAAATCTGTCTGCGTAGGGACGGCAAGCGGTAATTCATTATTTCTTACGGCGAAGCATTTTTGTCTTCGTTTATTATGGAATCTAGGTCATAGTATAGTTTCTGTTTTAAGTGGTTTTAGTTGGGCATATTTATTTTAACACGTGATTTTTATGAATAATGATAGTTTTTTACTGATGTATGATTTTGTTCGTTTTAAGATGGTATTATTCTGTTATGATGGCTATGTAATGTTATTTATTATAATGCTGGTTTATTTTTAGCCAGCTTCAAACAATGGAGGATGTTCTTTGTTCTATGTATGTATTTTTTTAAGCAGCGGCAACTTGATTGTGGAAAAGGTTTCCTTAAATTAAACTGTGGAAGGTGGAGTTGCCGCAGTGTAACTCCAGACTACAATACAAAACATCGTTTATTTTTTTTGACTACCTTGGCTTTTAAAACACAGTCAAAATGTTGGGAAAACAAATAAAAAAGGTAGTAAGTAATAAACGCCCATGCTTTTATATTATTAGTTATGTGTTCTGCATAGTTTGATCACAAGAGTTTAAAAAATACATCTTACATTCTTCAGAGACATTCGAAATAGGTCACAAAAAGGGACTGAGTGATTCAATTCATATATATAAACAATTATTTTAACAATATTTGTCCTGACTGATTGATATAAATACTCGTAAGTAGATAACCTACAGCCTAAACCGCTGGTCGTAGCGACTTGATTTTTTTTTTCTTGGTAAGGAAGAGGTGTACTAAGAAAGAAATTCCCGAATTAGAACTCCTAAAACGGTACAGCGGGGGTTGAAGTTTGTGTAAAAGCTTCACACAAACGAATTCCTGTATGTTTCCACTTGTTCAAATATAAACTAATTAAGTCACGCCTTGTCGCCTAAATTTGCATACTAATTAAACGTTTTACTAAACAGCTTAGTACCTACTCGTTTAGTTATGATTTATGCACACTTACCCTTAGTTTTGAATTAATAAAGTCCCTGTTTCGATCAGCATAAATCTATTTAGTTCTTGAGGAGTTCTGAAACTCGTGAGCTTGGTCAACGTTTATGTTGTAAATGGTACGTTCGAAGTTTTCGAATGTACCATTTAACCAGTTTCCCTTGAGAGTTTTCCCAAAGCCATAGAACACTTATATCTATGAATTAATTAATTATATAATACATTGGCATGTTCCATCAGCAACTTGCATTTAAAAACTTACGTGGTACTAAGAGATCTGAAAGGATATCTACCGTAGCTGGGAATTAAAGTCTTATAAAGGAAATAGCTTCAGTTTTTCCTGTTCTTTTATTTCGAGCTTACGGCTTAATAACGTTAGGCAAAACACATTCTCATTCTCACTTTGGTCGTACCTGTCAAACAATGGATTAATCATCAGAGAAAGTTTTTATGGAAAAAATTGTAACTACATTTTTTCCATAAGCGCTCGGTGTAAAAATGGTGGAACACTTTTGTGTTTAACCCGTGTAACCCCAAAATATAAGCGGATAAAAAGTTACATTTACTATATTAAAAAAAAATATCTCCAACCTTTACGATAATTTCTTATCCTTTGCTTAATCTAAACCCAAATACGCATAAAAAAAAATAAAACGTTCTCGCACGTGGTCTTGTTAGAGGGTTATCCAGCTAAATATTTTACTACTAGCGGCCGCTCGCAGCTTGGCTCGCGTGACAGTTTTTTTCCGTTCCCGTTAGATTTTCGGAATAAAAAGTAGCCTATATGTTAATCCAAGTTATGATCTATGTTTATTCCAAATTTAATCCAAATCGGTCTGCTGGTAGAGCGTGAAATAGTAACAAACATCCATCCATCCACCCATCCATCCATCCATCCATACTTACAAACTTTCGCGTTTATAATATTAGTAGGATTGAGTAGGTATGAATTTCGTCGAGCTGAGGAACATAAAATGCTCCAAGACGTAGCATTGGCTAAAACCTTTTTTTACGAGTACCGGCATCGATTTTACAATGCACGAATTGTGTAAGGTTTAAGGCGCTTTTGCACTGCATCTGATCCGAATCTGAAAAAATAAATTATTCCTGCTCGTCCCAACATTAGGATACGATCCGATAGAGTTCGCCCCTATTTTTTATTCCTGTTCGTGTCCGATGAAGACCAGCGGGAATAAAAAATGGGCAAAAAAAAAATATTGACATCCTCGTCTGTTAACGTGCTATTAAAGAATGTTTGGCTTATACAGCTACGACCTTCGACTCCGGCTCGGCTTCGCACTTGTACACCATAATGGATTTCAGGTGGAGGCTTCTAAGCGATCTAAAAATTCCATGAGCTTATTTGCTCACATGGTTATAATATTTCAAGTTGTAGGTAGTCCCAATTATTATGAAGGATATTTCGATTCCCGAAGGTAAGTTGAGCATAATGGAACCGTTCCCTTAATTGGAATGTACGAATGCTTCACTCCACCATATCTCGCTATATAACCACAATCACTAAAATGGGTTAACTTGGTCCGTAATCTAATAGGAACACTCTGAGCTAGCCAATTGGGGTGGCTTGTGACCGGACCGAGCTCAGAGGGAAATAACTAGTTATGTAATGTAACAATGTGTGTGTAGTAGTAGGGCTCTTCGTGAAGAGTTTGTCTAGAGAAGTACTATCACCAAGCCTGTTGCTGCCGCCGAACAGCGTTGCTGTGTTTCGGCTTGAAGGGTTGCACCCTCCCGGTGAAATCACAAACGCTCGCTATCATCAGCATATCAAGCAGCTTGCTTACTCTGTATTCCATATTTCGTCTTTAAGACAAAATAAGCTTTAAATGTTATGGTTCCTGAGCCTAGTTTAGCACGAATTTAAGGACTGTTATGGTTTACTTACATCATCAGTTCAGTAGCATGAAGAGATGACTCTGAGACTCAAACACCTGAATTATTCCTTCCTCATTATTCCTGATTAGAGAGTTCAACAAATGTGTACAAGACTATGTGTAATATATATTTCTATAAGATATCCTTATAAAAACTTTATCAGTGACAATCTTATCACCTCGACAGGCCCCTTCAAGCCAAAAAAACCGGCCAAGTGCGAGTCGGACTCACTCACGAAGGGTTCTGTACTCTATAATTAAATCAGAGAAATCAGTGAACATGCATAAAACGAAAGTCTCCTCATTTTTTGAAGTCGAAAATAATCATATATCATAACAAAAATCCTGCAGCGAAAACTCTTTGCAAAACCAATTTCAACAAATTAGGGAAGCGGAAACAAACTACTAAAAGCCTATAAGTAATTCAGTTAGCGTTGGCCTTACGTCTATCCCAAAAAGTATTTGTTACCTACAACATCATCATCATCATCAACAAAGATTTTTTGCATGTTGCATACACAAGATGATTTAAGAAGCGTCCGTTATCGTGGTGCGGCACTTATGGAAATGGCTAGTGAGGCCGATACGGGAGCGACAGCTACGATCGAAAATTTGACAAATTGGTGGTGTAGATTTTGAGATAGCAAGTCAAACCTGGCATTTTCTTGAACGACAACTCCTTCTGCTAAGGTATTTCTCCAGATATCACGGTCGTTTGAGGAATGTTCTTAGTGTTTCGGGTTGGTGGTAAAAGACAGCATATCACGCTTTCCACTATCTATCTTTAAATCTAAGCATGAGACGCCCGACTGGTCGTTTGGCGTCCGCGATTTCATCAAGGAGAGTTTTTCTAGAGTGAAGGGCCCATCCCTGGAAATATTATTAGCAGCTTGCTGTGTTCTAGTTTGTAGGGAGTGGTACACCTGTATGCCTTAGGTTGATATACGCAGAGCAGTGCATCGTAGGACCCGTTCGTAATGAACGTGACCAGCGAGCCAATGCTTTGTTATAGGTGATGGGAACCACTTAACATCTGCTTATTCTAACAGAGTCGTATAAAAATACTTTCTATATGCAACAGCAAAAGTCGAAAATATATACACATATTTATACATTGCTGGCTAAAATGGTGCATTAACTGTGTTTACGTTAATAACTAGTCATTAGGCGAAATATCGCTGATTCATTTCGAACTACGTAATTTGTGAGCTGGCCAACATAAAAGGCTTAAGGATAAAGTTTTGCGCTTCGTGTACACATGAAATTGCGAAAATGATCTATACCAATTATAAGAATCTTTGTCCTGATAGACTGACATATAGACAACGCACACCCTAAACCACTGGTCATAGAGACTTGAAAAAATTTCAGATTATATACCCTTGGGTGTACTTAGAAAGGAATTCTCGAAATTCAACCCCTAAACAGGTATAGTGGGGGTTGAAGTTTGTATGAAAATAGTTTTACGTTACCAAAGTTACGCGATTCTACTAGTTACTAAATATGACTATAATAAAATAAAGAATGAAAAGACTATACAGACCAGATTACATTTTGTTTTCGTCTAAGCCCCGACATCCACATTTGCATTCATATTTTATTCACATACATAGGTCGATAGGTCTGGCAAATGTAAAAATAGGTTCCTTATTGGAAATCTCTTCCCATATATTTCACGCTCATCTTTCAAACAAAATGCCTGTGCTCTTATTGTTTATTCAAATGAAATTTGAGTGGAAATTTTTCCCTCTCTAGGTTCGTATTTTTTTCCTTTCTATAGTTATTTGAATTTTCTTTTGCCACCTTTTTTGTGTCAACAGTTATTCGAAGTTTCCTTTGTTCGCTAGAGAAACGCAACTGAGCATTTCTTCTCCGTTGACGGGTGCTTCCATGTTCTCGTTAGTGAGCTATCGGCAAGTTTGAAGAGCTCATTTAAACCGTCATATATTTTCTGCTGAGCTTTTTAGAATAAATGATTCTTTAATGGTATATCCGTAATAATATAAAACGGCGCCCGTATTAATTATAACAAACTATACTTTGATACTGAAGTTAAAAATGCCATAGTTAAGGAATTTATTCATTGAAATCAAGCTGTCTGTAGTGGCTTGCAGTGGCTTCGTGACCGACATAAGTAAAATAAAATCCGCAAGAGTTTTGAAAATAGCATGATAAAATATTAAAACACACAGGCTTTTTGCTTCTCCGACGGTCGTCCCCTGGCCATCCTAAGTCAATAAACATATTACGGTTTATTATTGTAAATCCCCATACAAGCATTTCGCATTTAGACGCCCCGTGAGAGTCTAATAACGGGTCTCTTGCGGATTTCTGTTTTTATACAACGGGTTTTACTTTTCACGATAAATATCTAGAAAACAGTAGAAAACAAATTCATTTACCAAATTTATGTTCTGTAAGCATCATAGAAAAAGTATTTTGTCAGTTTAGGACTGGATAACTTTGTGTAAAACTGGCTACCAATATTTAATTTAAGTATTATGAATATTTATCATTAGTTTTAAGCGTTGTTTACTTAAATAATAGTATAATATACTTCACAATCATTAATTTTCTGTAAAAGCTCTTGTATAACTGGGAAAACGCACGTCAGATGATAAATCGTTTAAAAAGTTGTAATCATTAAATGAGGAAAAAATTGCAGTAGTTTATACGGTTTACCTTTTGCTTTAGGGTAAAATACATAGGTATACCGACCGATGTGGCGCGGCGGGCGATTGTCCGCCTGCGACGCAGGAGGTTGCGGGTTCGATTCCCGCCTTGGGATAAATGTTTGTACGATCTGCAAATATTTATTCCGGGTGTTCTGGGTATTTTCTATGTATAATAAAAAATATCTATGTATGTAATATAGTATTGTATTAAATATATCAGTCATCTAGTATACATAACACAAGCTCTGCTTAGCTTGGGGCTAGATGATGCTGTGTGGATTGTCCAGCATTATTTATTTATTTATTTATTTTATACAAACACCCCTGTGAACGCAAATAAACCCACAATAAATTTTATACTCACATCTGACCGACCCAACGTAAATTTGCATAAACACTGCAGTATTTCTGCCCTAAAAACGTATCTGTGTTTCGTTTCAGAGACCGCTTGGCTCTGCACTCACTTTAGAAATAGGTTGACTAAAACATGGATGCAAAGGTAGCTCGTTTGAAACCAACGTAAATAGAGATAGAGGCGCCTGTTCAAATGTCTAGCAACTATTGAATAAAGCGGAACCAACTCACAGCACAACTTCAAACTAGATGTAAAACGTTATTTAAAACTATATCAAAAAAGTAAACAGGCCTTTGTATCTATTGTTGATGATTTATATAAAGTCAGAGGCAACTTTTTGTTTATAACCCTATTTACGGGGCGCTGTAGTATCTGGGACAGGGTTTTTAGATGGAGTAGGCTTGCCCAACACCTGATTCAAGTAATATGTACAAAATACACATGAAACAGTTAAACTATATTTTCAGACCGTTGCAAACCATCGATCGATGATCACGTGGTACGGGCATGTCATGTGATGAAAGTCAGAAGAGTGATGGAAATGAATGTAGATGGATGTGTGGGTAGAGGTAGACCAAAGAAAAAATGGATGAACTGTGTGAAAGATTACACGGATAAGAAAGGAGTGAGTACAGATATGTCGGCTGATAGAGGGAAATGGGAGAAAAGAACATGTTGTGCCGACCCCACATAAAGTAGTATAAGGACAGGTAGATGATGATGATGCAATATACGTAGTTCTAGGGCTGGAATAATAAATAGGCTTGTTTTCTAGGTACCTTATCTACCTAATTTTGTTGAGCGCAAGCACAGAGTATAAATAAGTACGCAGGGTACTGTTATGATTTTTGTTATGCTATCTTTTTTTATTGGTCAAACTTATATAAGTTCAACGCCATAAACCATAATCTAAAAGAATTAGGTCTTGCTTGTTTGGTAACAAAGAAAAATACGCAATTTACATGAAATACCGTCACCCTGAGAAAATTAAGGGCGTCTCGAGGCTCCGAGATTAAGTAATCAAAGAGAAAATTTTCTTCCCATCCTAAACAGGCTGTTTGTAAACAGCACGAACAGAATTACCCTTTGCGGATAGCCGTGGCACTTAGCTCACGGCGACTCATTCTAATTCCTATGAATAATTTATATATATAGCTTCATCAAAAATTCAAATGCAAGTTATGCTTAGTTCGGTAAACATTTATCTTGTAGAGCTGCAAATGATTCGGGTCTACAAGATAAATGCTTATGTCTTTCACGCACTAAACCGAAATCCACCATTTACTTCATCATTCACGCTCAGCTGTTCTACTATAATAAACGATGGACTAAGTTTCGTACCGACGTTTTGAGTTACACTGCGGGGCAACTCAGTAGCCAATCCACAGTAGACTTGTTACCTCCTCGCTTACCGCGTAGTATAACCCAAAACCGTACAAAATGTTGTTCATGATTTTTTATGGTAGACCAGCTGCTTAGAGTTCCACTGACGTCTCCCAAAATAGCGGACAAACATCTAAAGTTATTTGAAAATGTAATGAAATTCGACTGCCTGAAATCAATATCACCCAATTAGAAAAGTTTGTCTTGGATCTTTTAAGTAGGCGTACCTTTTCTAGAAAAAATAAATAAAATAGACAATTTCTCAAGTAACACAAGTTCTGGTATCTCGTTTTTCGTCGAGTTTGAGTACAAAATTAAAAAGTTAAATTAAGTACCTCCTCATATTTGGGAATTCATTTAACTATTTTAATTAAATTCCGTGAAGGGTGATGTGTTTTATTAATTAAAGATTCCTATAGTGATACAGTAGAAAAAAGTGTACCTCTTGGCATCATATTGTACAGTACTAGCTAGGGTATAGCTAGTATAATAGCTAATATTTATTTGTTAATTAACATAATACAAAGACAGTTTGACATTACAAACATGTAAGATAAGTATACAATGCTATAACAGTGTGGGGAAATGCTGCCCAGATTGAAAAAGTTCTCATATGTCAAAAAAGATCAATAAGAGTTATATATGGTCTACAAAGATTAACTTCAGTCAGAGCGTATTTTAAGAAATCAAGAATATTGACGGTAGTATCCCTATTCATATTTAACTCTCTTATAGAAGTACATTTACAGAAAGCAAATTTACCCATGAAAATGCATTTACACCAATATAATACTCGGAATAAAGAAAAACTGCATGTACCAAGAACTAGACTTGTTAAAACATATAAACAAGGTCTCTGTCTCAAACTTGATATGTATAATAAGTTACCTTTAACATTCACAAGGCTTCCTCTAAGCGAATTTAAAACGAAACTTAAAACTTTTTTTGAATGCCACCCTTTTTATCATATAACTGAATATCTTAGCTGTTCATTTTCTGATTTGCACGGATAGTATTTTAAATATTTTGAGTATGTTAGTATAAGATTATAAACTGTACCAATTTGACATGCCAATGTTATGTGACTGTAACGCAATGGTTAAATAAATAAATATCTAAAATATCTAAACAAAATAGAAGTTTGATGAAGGTACTCGTGTACTACGAGTACCAACCAACCAATGTTAAAGAAGTAAAGTTGTAGCTTTTCATGAATGTTACCAGATTGGAAAAGATAAACGGAAAAGTTTTTTACCATACTTTTTTCTGCTCTTTGAATGTTTTTAGAAATTACAAATTTAACATAATCAGTGGTTGGGATATCTTCTTTTAAGATATGAGATATTAGAAGAACCCCCACGTATCCGTGATTCAACGTGGTCCAGTAATCTGGTGGTATTTGATCGAAAAGCAGAAAATGTACATTTATATTGCACGTCGCGTAGCTTGATTAGTACCTAATTTCGTACCGACTGTATGGATTGGAGTCACCATAGTCGACCACTTGTTCTATTAATATCTGTACTGCGATTTTATGTTCCAGTTACTGTGTTTTGTACAGTGCGAGCTCCGGTTTCCGAGTGGATTTTGTATGGAGTCACAATAAGCGACCTTAGCGGGCTGGTTGAAAGCGCGTTCGTGATTCCTACGGGTATGCTAAGTTGTCGGTCTTGGCTTTAGCGGTCTTGGCCTTCACAGAGTCTAAATATTCACCAGAATGGGCCACTTACCTAGTTATTATGGACTTACCTTACTGTAGCTTCACGTGCTTACCTGTATTGATACATGCCCACTTTTTGCACTAGCATTATGTCAGATCGTGCGGAAAAGCCTTACCGAGCATAAAATTGCGAAGCTCAGGCCTCGGGTTATAAGTCAAACTGGTGTATCGGAGTAATTGAGTCAATATTGATTTATACGTGGATTCCCAGTGGCACTTCACTCCAACACGATCACATTAATGGGGTAATTCCACACTGTCGACGTCGCGAAATGCGGCTATTACTTCTATTCCTGTAGATACTTAAACAAAGTCGTGGGTGTACGCCAAGAGTCTTGAACTTTGCATATTTTGTCAACAATAAAAGAACAATAAAGTTAACCATACCATACACTAGTAGTCCTACGAAAGTAAGACCTCGCAACCTTTTATGTTTATTATATCGAGTACAAGAGTATTTTGACGACCGATGTGGCGCGGCGGGCGAATGTCGCAGGACGCAGGCATGTGACGCAGGAGGTTGCGGGTTCGATTCCCGCCTTGGGATAAATGTTTATACGATCTGCAGATATTTATTCCGGGTGTTCTGGGTATTTTCTATTTATAATAAAAAATATGTATGTATGTCTCATTTAAGAACATCGTCAGCCAGAATGAGACACCAACCGTAGTATTGGTTGTAGCTTACGACTTACGCCTTTATCTCCACTCCCTACGCCATTTTATAACTTGATCGTATAAATAATACATAGATACCTAAATATCTGTTAAAACCTAAAGTTGTCACGGTCAGGAAAGGGAGTGATGTAGCGCTATCTAGCGAGCTACGTAAGCACTATCCTGAATCGCACTTACGAAGTTTACACAGAGATTGATTATAAGAAATACTTCCGAATACTATTGACTGGTTCTAGGACCCTGAGCCAAAAGTCACTCGGTAGAATATATTCCCTTTTCGTTTTAACATAAATTTCAACCTTGTCGACAATAGTAAACTAAAGTTTTTATCATAGTCGACAAATCTCAGATAGTTTGAGAAACACTTGGATCTTTTAAGCTCCCGTTAGTCTGTTCGATGAACAAAGGACCTAGCAAGAATAAAGAGTTATCTCCGGCATATGTGGCCTTAACTATAGTACTAACATCCGAGTTATACTGCGCGCTAACCAGGCTACGTTGCGTTGGTAAGTTATCGATGCCACGCAATGTAATTGAAATGACGACACGATACGTTTACGCCACAAATGTTTAACTTATTCGTAGTAGGCCCCTAGGTATCTCAACACACATAACCCACTTTACAGAATGCGCTCTGATAGTTATTACCTAACTTAAATGAGCTCGGCAATGTTCCCATTAATGTTATAAGTATGCTCTGCCGCACAAGAAGTACCATCTGAACTTTTTGCGCTATTTCATTTGATTCCTAGCTACCTTACTGCGTTACCTACTATTGAGAAGTCGATCTCTCCAATGGTCGTGGTTTCGAATCCGGTGGGGTGTAGTTTTTTTAGACGACCGATGTGGCGCGGCGGGCGAATGTCCCCCTACGACGCAGGAGGTTGCGGAATCGATTCCCGCCATGAAATAAATGTTTGTACGATCTGCAATATTTATTCCGGGTGATCTGGGTATTTTCTATGTATAAAAATATAGATATAAAAATATCTATGAATGTAATGTTTTGTATTGTATATCAGTCATCTAGTACCCATAACAAAAGCTCTGCTTAGCTTGGGGTTAGATGATGCTGTGTGGATTGTCCAGCATTATTATTATTATTTTTTCTGTTCGAAATGTATACAAAACAACATTTTAGGAAACCCGCGGCATAGTCAGTTCACACGTTTACACAATGTATTTTCTGTGTATTAGGATAGCTAAGCCAAATGGCTAGGTGCGTTAGTGTGCTCTTCCTGAGCACCCGTGGTATGACTGAAAAATGTTGCGCTGATGTTGTTTAAATCATCTAGGTACTTTAGATGCATAGGCCTATTTATTTACTAGATTTTCGTATACTACTATATCTAAGCACATTTTACCCAAATGATGATGATGATACGTTAGTACTCGTATGTAACTTTAATATGCTGCTTCCACATTTTGGTTGATCTAAAATTTCTTATCTCAAACTCACCTTGATGGTGAAATATGCAATTTGGCGGTGGATGATTCGGGAAATTAGGGTCGAAATTGCGAAATTTGGCCGCCGGCGAAAAAACCGCCACTCTTGTGGAACGTAATGGAGACTAAGGGTATAAAAATCCATTACTTTTCTTAGAGATGGTGCATATGGCCAATTATCTCACGGGCATAAATTAACCGGTATGATGAAGCGAGCTGAACGCTTAAAGAGAACTGGCAAACACAGGCACACAGAAATGGGGAGATTTTTTAGATTAGATTTGTTTTAGATTTAGGTTAGATTCGTTAGAAAATTCGTCACGTGGTCTACTGCCAACGAATATAGAGTAGTATGTATAGTACCTAATTAAGAGCGATAACGAATATAGAAAGCGAATAGCTTCGAAAGGAATTACATTGCCTAGAGGCGCAGAAGCCAATATTGAAAGAGAGACAGCAAACTTTGAAGGGTAAGAAGATATTTTTTTTGTGGCATCTGTCCGTCTTGCGGACAATTTTGCCAATGTCAAGTGGGTTGAATAAATTCTTTTTAGTCAAGTCGAATCGGTAAAAAAAGTAAAGTCAGCCGTTATCGGTTTTGAAGAAAAAGATGGCGTTTTTCTTCAAAACCAAAGGGAAACATTTTCGTTCAAATCAGGATGCCTCATAACACACTTTCATTTCAATTGTTCACACTTGTGCCTCAAGTAATGATGGTTACAGTACCACCAAAATTACCCATCAGAACTTAAAATAACACTAGAAAAACAATTAAAATTAAAATACAATGTTGCTTCCAAAGATGACAGAAAACGAATCAAGCCAATATTGAAAGAGAGACAGCAAACTTTGAAGGGTAAGGGTTTGAAGGAACTTGTAAGTGTGCTTTGATTTATTGATCTGACTTCTAAAATGACGACCATGTTGCTTTATAGTCCATATTCTTAGCGACCATGGTTTTATTTACTATGGTTAATTTAGAAGCCAACTAAACTCTTTATCTGACAAACTACGTTGTCTACGTACGCTCAACGAAGTGGGCACGGGTCAGCTAGTACCTACTATAATAAAACAGTAGAGGTCGAAAAGTCTGTACATTATAGATATTTTTCTGAAATCTTGCTATATAAAAAATAGGTAAAATGACAAAATCAACTTAACGTAAAAAATGTTTGTTTGTTTGTACGATTGTTTGAATACGCATCAGGCAAAAACAACTGAATTAATGCGATTTGCAGAATTAGTTAGCTTATTGTCCAACTTACACTAAAAAGCTTTTACACCCATAAAAAGGGAGTGAAGTTTGTATGAAAAATACGAACGAAGCCGCGAACGGGTCAGCTAGTCCTAAATAAAAGTACCTACCGACCTACCTGCTTTATATTTTACAATACCTACCCTAGAATAAATTAGCTGTCAATTGTGTGAAAGAGGTTCTAAAGTTATAAATTGGCTTTCACGCCGTTACATTGGTTTAAGCCTTCGAAACACCCTAAAGTTATCCAATTAGAAACAGGCAAACAATACTGTAAACATAAGACAACAATCAAGAACACAGCGGTTGAGTATCAAACATTATATTCCAACAATGATATTATGTAGAGATAGAGGTTTTGTTCAATGTGGTATGAAGCTAGGAACTATAAAGGAATTGGACTGCAAACCTATTTTGTGTAACTATTGGTTTTTACAATTTGGTTGTAAAAACTACTAGTGGCGGGGATGATGTTTCAACCTGTCAGGTATTAAATACAAACTACTGTAAAATATTTGGATGTATTTCTAACGATTCTATTTCAAGATGTATGAAGGGGGTCCATACATCTTAGTGTAGGTTCTGCACATTAACTACACTGTCATACAGGCCATTTACATTTTAAGACCACTACTGTATTGTACTGTAATATAAGTGTGTGCTTGAATGTTGAATAAACTTATCTTATCTTCCAATTATTTTGGGGTACTAAAAGATCTGAGGGGATATCTACCGTGCCTAGAGTTAGGCTGGAGCTATATTTTTGAATACTGCCTATACTTTTTTCTATCACTTCTGTGAAATAAATAATAAGTATTCGAAAATTTTGGTTTTAAATAAACTTACTATAAATATTTCAGACCACCCAGCATAGTCAAAATAATTCAAAATAAGATTCTATGGTAGTAATTACATACATCTGCTTCCAAATTAATAACCTGACGCTTCCTAAATACAACAAAGGAGCAGTTACGATTTGGGTCAAACGTTGAATAATTCACACCTGACCTCGTATGTATACAATTCTAAATAAATCCTATTGTATACCAAAATCAGACAAAGCTTTCAGCGTACAAACGTTTTATCGCACAAAACAATGCATGAAACCTTTCCAATAAGCGGTAAATCTTCAAAGCGTCACATTTTCCTTTACCGCTAAGCTCGTAGAGGTGCTACGTTACTCGTAGAGGTGCTACGATGTCTATAAACCTAGCTGAAAATTAATCTGTTAAGTCTTTAGCCCGTTCACACGGAATTTACACTAGACTGAATGTGTAGTTTAATTTTCATTTGATTATAATACCGTACACAGTTACACACATCATTTTTTGCCATAGATAATTTATATACATTACTGCAAAAATCAAATTTGGTAAAAATTAAAATGACAGAATACACTCATGCTTGTGCGTGGTAAGATCCTTCTCAGATGTCTAGGTAGATAGATTTTAGGTAGTCACGTAGTAGATGCACGTACAAACATCATGTGAAAAACAGTACTCAAAACACCCGAAATCATAACTTTGTGTGGCTCAATTATTTTCGTATAAAAGAATTGACTCATGTTTGAGCTGTTTTATAGTAGATATGACAGCATGAAGGTACGCTCTAGATTCTTAGGGCAAACATTTTGTGTGATGAACATTAATGTTTGTTTTGTGTCGGAGTGTTGTATGCTAAGTATTTACGAGTATTTATAAAAAAAAATCTGGTTCCCATAGTTCACAAACTCTGCTTGGCTGGGGTATGAGATTTCACACCACAAATTCACACAGCTATTCATAAATAAATTATATATTTTACTAGTGAAATGTGCACAACTTCGTCCGCGTAAAGCTATTTTCATACAAACTTCAACCCCCGCTGTACACGTTTAGAGGTTGAATTTTGGGAATTCCTTTTAATAATAATAATAATAACTTAGTACACTTCTACGTACCAAGACGAATATACTCTGAAAGTTCAAGTCTATACGACCAGTGGTTTAGGCTGTGCGTTGTCTATATCCCAGTCAGTCATTCAGTCAGGACAAAAATTCTTATTATTGGTATAGATTTAAAGTTTCATCGCTCTCATTTATTCGTATCTTTCGTAGCACTCAATAAATTAGCGTTGCTGCTCGAAACACCCAATTTACCTTTATTTGCGTTATAAACTTCGGACTTAGAGGAACAATATCGAGTAGCAGCGGTTAAGCTGTAATTTATATTCAACGAGTTGGTAAGCGAGGTATTTATAAATTACTGAGAATATTTTAAACGAAAACAAAATAAGGGTTAGCGCAAATTGGAACATGATGCGGTAAGATATTATAAATTTATACTGATTTTTATTTTAAGTTTATCATTTATAAAGATTTTTATATTATCCCAAAAAATTATCTTAAAATTATAATTATTATTTATTTAAATTATCTTGTTTTATCTTTGTGATTTCCTTAAGTGCAGGTAAGCACTATAAGAACAAATAAACTATTTATCATTTATCTTATCTAATCATAATAGAATATAAATGGTGATCATTTATGGTCGTGTCACACGTCAATGCCTTGCAGAGAACTTGCGTATGCCATCGCACTATATACTTTTGATCAACTAGTTAAGATTAAGTTTAGCACTTTATTATTAACACTGGTAAATTTAAACTAGTCTGGCTTCAGTAGCGGAACGCGCTGGCAGTTAATCTTCGTAATAAAACATATTAAACGGCCACCTACGAATATGGTTAGGTTTCATATCTTTCAAAATTACTTTGTGTTCTCGCTTAGTAGATCTGTATGATTACTTTTGTATTACGTCTGATGGATCTACTAGACTAGACGTGTGCACAAAGTCAAGACAGAATACTACCGAATGTAAATACAAAAATAACATTATTTAAAATTACAAGATTTACATCATTCCGTTTGGGTTGGGATCTCTTCTTTTAATAGACCTGTATAAAAAAAGCCCCTTCTTTTCTGTGGTTCAATATTACGACGAGTAACGACGATATAACGGAACTGCATAGTTAAAATGTATCTTTCATTTTTTTCAGGTAATCCACGTAACAAATGTGCGCTTCAACCAGGCCACAGCCTGATGGACTGGATCCGACTTGGCAATTCTGGGAAGGATCTCACCGGTGTCGGCGGCCGGATGCGACCAGTCTCTCCTCGCGAACTCTCCACACACAACAAAGAAAGTAAGATTATTTCCTTCTTTACATTTAACACTAGCAAGGACCTCGCAATCATCGACGGCCGGACGCGGCCAGTGGAGGCCTAATTATCATTTTCACTTGGCATAGTATCGATTCTCTGCATATATAAACTGATATTCAGGATAACTAGGATGATATTGAGGATGATTGAGGACACGTCCGGGTTTAAAACCCATGACGAAAGCTACAGACTACTTCGTAACTTTCAAAATGGCGTCACAGCGTTACTTTAAATAAGGCAAATATTTAAAAAATAAGTGAACTCATTTCTTTATTTTTGAGATTTTGCTGTGCATGAGTTTATTGTAATGCCGGTATACGGTTTTTAAGTTACGAATTGTATATTCTAGTGCAGCTGACTATACCTAATAAACAGTACTGTAGCAAAGCAAAGCTAAGCAAACAAAGAGAGCTGAAGCCAAGCGTAATATACCTTTGCATACTCGCCTTTGCATTTTTTTTTTTTTCACTAGACCGGACCAGTTGAGACCCACCTACTATAACCTATAACGCTATAACCTACTTTCTGTTGTTTTTTTTTCCTTTTTGTTTGTAACATGTACCTAAGTAGTTTTTTGTCCGTTCTGTGTGCAAAACGTGTGTGTCAAATAAATGTATTTTCTTTCTTTTTTTCTTTTCATACTAAAAACGTTAAGCTTTCGAGTGAGTTTGTACCTAAACTATCTATATTTTTTAAACTTACACAAGTAATATGAGCTACAAGTTGCGCAATACTGCATAGCTATCGATTCTACTAGGTTATTCAGCTATGTGTGTGTGCAGATGGACGAACAGTACGAACTATCCATCTCATGTTATTGAAACTGAGCAAACATTCCGAAAATGTTACCCGGAAACTATACATATCTCTGTTGAAGGATGGCCATATCTTTTAACTCGACAAACTAACGTTTCCACGTATTTGTTTCAGATGACGCTTGGCTTGCCATCCGCGGAAGAGTCTACAATATTACACACTATCTACCCTATCATCCTGGAGGTGAGCCATCAATACCTATAGTGTTCTAATCAGAAAGCGCAGTATGGACTCGATAAATTGATGGTATTGAATGAAGGTTCCTCAACCCGAGATTCTCAATCTACTATTTAGTATTTTATTCCACAGCGTGGAAATAATCTGTTGTTCTGTTTTTTTTTCATCCTAATTAAAGATATCCGACTAGAGATATGCCAAAAGCGATACTTTTTTTTCGTAAAATACTTAACCAGGTATTTTATTTTAGGCCCCGAAGAACTTATGCGCGGTGCGGGGATAGACGCGACACAAATCTTCGATAAAGTCCATCCATGGGTCAACTACGACTCACTCCTAGCCAAATGCCTCGTTGGTCCCCTTAGAGCTGATCTCCCCGACGCAGAAGAATTCTTCGAATCCTCTAGTGTATCCTCCAAATCAGACAAACTGAAAGAACCGTCAAAAGCTCAAGAACTGGTCAGAAAGTCAATGGAAAACTTAGCCAATTGCATAACGCCCGTCAGAAAGAAAATGAGTAAAGATGAAACGCACAAAGGAAGTCCGCCAAGCAAAATTATGCAGAGTCTAATACAGTCCAGCGATCTACCAGTCTCGATAAGTAGACGCGCGGCCGCAAGTCCTGTCAAAAGTAAAGAAAATAAAACACCAGATTCCCCACAACCGCTGCGCTACGATTGGATACAAACATCCACTAAATTGGCAATATACGTGTACACAGGACCATTAGCAAACCCAGGAGGATGTGCAAGAATAGCAGACGGTTCTTTACTAATCGAAGTAGTGACAAACGGGTGGTTAAAGACCCTTAAAATCGTGCCGGAGGCGAAACTTTGTGAGCCATTACAGTTGAGGGTTTTCGCCGAAAGCGGGAAAATTGAGGTAAGGATAAGGGCACAAGTACCTTTATAGCTCCCATCTGTGATTTTGAAACGACTTCAAACCGTGCCGTTTTATCGCGCAACCGTTGTTAAGCTCTAGTGAGGTGGGTGACCTAAAGGTCACGCAACTCGCACTAGGACCCGTATTTGATGGTATCAAACAAAATGTGCGAGATTAGCTGTTACACGTACAAAATATATTTAGATAGTGTCTATTACATTTGCGCGTGCTCACTAGATATTAAACTATGAGTGTGAGCGATAAATCATCTTGAACGATCTGTGAGTCTGACACAATAGGTACTAAATACTCGTAGTATGTTTACTAGAAAGGTATGCACGCTATGCAACACATTACTTAACATAAAATGAAATGACATTTGAAAAATCCATTGGTGCACGACCACATTCGAACTCACGACCTTAGGTTCAGAAGGCATTGAGTTACTGAGTGTCTAGTGGGAGTGGGGTCACTCCAACCACCATTGGTCAATTTTAACTCCTTTCACTAGGTAACAGCACTAAAAGCCGAGCCAGCCGTATGGAGGGGTTTCGGCGAAGCGACCCTCGGCGCACCAACGCTTGTCTCTTCGCCGCGTACGGTGACGTGTCGCGTCACGGACACGACACGACTCAGTCACGACAGCGTCATGGTGTCGATAGCGCCAGGAGCAGGACCTGTGGTGGTACCTGTGGGTTACCATGTGAGGGTACATCGACGGATCGAAGGTAATGATTTTTCTTCTTTTAGTAGCTTATATTAACGTTGAAATGGCGGTACCTAGATTCACCTAAATTATAAAATACTTCAAAGTGATTATTGTGATTTTATTAAAAAGACTCTTCTTTTTTTCTAAAGAGTTCCAAATATAAACTCTCGCCATAAGTTCGCGCAACCTACAATGCCAGTTTCAATAATCATGCTAGATGCAGTTCTGCCAATTATATGACCTATGCCAATTATAAGAAAATCATTGCTTTAACTGACTGACTGACATATAGACAACGCACAGCCTAAACGTGAAATTTATTCGTCTCTGCTGGTTGTTTATGTGAAGTTCTGTAGGTATCGATAGCGCTAGATAGGAACGCAAATTAATATCTACACTAATATTATAAAGAGGAAAGCTTTGTATTTTTGTATGTTATGAATAAACTCAAAGAGTACTGGACCGATTTTAATAATTCTTTTTTCATTAGAAAGCTACATTATCACTGAGTAACATAGGCTATATTTTATTTTGGAAAAAAATAGCGTTCCGTAAAATATTTGGGTTTTTCAGACACAAGGTGTAAAAAATCAACCAGAAAAGTTACTTATTTTGCGTACGCTGCCTAAACTATAAAAGATAGAACCATAAAATGTTCTACATAATTGTAGATCTTATAAATATCTACAAAAAAGTCCGCGACACACTATACCTATCTATGTCGAGTGAGGCACAACAACCATTTTTTTATTTAAAAATCTTCAATTTTTTTTGGACTACATTTAAACGCATTTATTTTACTCATACTATTAATCCTTATCGAAATAAATTATTTTATCACTAAGTACAGTTCATGTAGATAATATTTGGTCTTTAAATGATTAGAATTGGACGTTTGGTTTTGAAGTTATGGCGAAATTAAAATATTACGTTTTCTGCTGCACGGCCCGTTGCGAAGTGAGCGTCACCAAGTTGGGAGTGCGCGTGCAGGGGAGTAGTTTAGATCTATGAGTAAGGTACGCGGCTCCGACGCGAGGTCGGCTCCCTACGCAGGTGTTTTATAAAAAGGACATTAATTCATAATGTAACATAGTTTTATGACAAAATCTATACAAATAAATAAAATTGAAGTGTCTGTTTGTAATATTAAAATAACGCTTTTTACTACATGCATAGGAATGTATATACGATACATATACCAAAATAGCATTTTTTAAAATTTTTGTCTGTCTGTCTGTCTGTTTGTTCCGTGTAATCTCTGGAACGGCTGGACCGATTTCGACGGGACTTTCACTGGCAGATAGCTAATGTAACAAGGAGTAACTTAGGCTACTTTTTATCCCGAAAAAATAACGGGAACTGATATAAACTGCCACGCTGGCGAAACTGCGAACGGCCGCTATTTTATGCCGTATTAACGCCATCTGTTGGTGACATCGAGTACTACTTCAGTTAAGATTTGTAAGTAAACATGTTTACCGCCCAACGAAGTGGGCACCGGTCAGCTAGTTTGCGAATAAATTTCATGCCGTTATGATCAGCGGCTTAGGCTGTGCGTTGTCTATGTGTCAGTCAGTCAGTTAAAACAATGATAGATTGTGTAAATTTGGTTTCAGGTACGGAATGTGTTCGATCTTATACACCTGTGGGCGATGGCTGGTCTGACGTCGAAAGTCCCACGCTCCGATTAGCAGTGAAGAGATACGATAAGGGCACACTGTCGCCACACCTCACGTCCCTTAAAGTAGGTGATACTGTGACGCTTTCGGGACCTTATGGAAACTTCCAGCTGCAAACGGTTTGTCAATTCTAACTTTCCACTCTGATGAGATTAGGTAACACCATTTTAAATTTAATAATAATATTTTTTTAGGGGTTTAAACTGTGTTTTTTTAAACTTACTTTCTTTTGTCCTACAAAGTGCCTAAGTAGGGTTTTTGTTTTTATACCGTCTGTGCTGCAATGTGCAACTGAATGAAAAAGCTTTGAAATAAAGATTTCAAAAATAATCTAAGTTAGGTAGGTACTTTAGCTTTTCTGCTGCGTCACAGTTCACGATTATTGACCGGACGACACCGAGTACTAGATAAATTCCCACTAGCAGACGTCTCTGGCTTTACTCGTGTTTTGGCAGTGATCTTGCTACCTAACATCAATAATTCCTTCCGTGCCTTATGCTACTTCGTTTTACTACCCTATTCGTGTATTTTAGTAATATTTATTAATATATATTTAGGTACAGTTTGTTTTAGCAACGGTCTGTAGATAGCTCAACTGTTTCATATGTATTTTGTACATACCAATTTTATTTTTATTTTATTTTATAATCTTAGGCTTACAGCTAGTTAATTAATAGGTACAAAAATAGAAAGTATGATAAAGGCCAATAACAAGTTTCCACAAATAATGTAATAGTTTAATAATTTTTATAATGTAATAGTAATGTAATAGTTAATAATGTAATAGTTTAATAATAAATTTAGTACAGTTATTTTTATGTTTTACAGTTGAAACAAGTGAAAAGGATTTACTTACTGGCAGCGGGTACTGGAATTACACCTATGCTTGGGCTAATCAAGTTTATGCTTTCAAGATCAAACCCTAGATGGTAAGAATTCATTTCTAAACATAATGTTTCTGCCATTATCCCTGGTAATTATAAACTTGGCGTAACGATTAAATATTAGTTACACTGTGTTTTGTCTTTTGCATTGACAGGAAGTTTTAAATTAGATCGAGAGAGAAGAAACACGGTGTAGCTATTTCGAAGTTATTCCGATTTATTAGTAGACGACGATTTTGGCATTACGATACGATGGAGAAGTATGATGATCGATTGTTTTTTTTATTTTTACGATATTTTTTTATTCCAGTGAACGAGTGCATCTGTTATTCTTCAACAAAACTGAACAAGACATCTTATTCGGTAGTAATTTTGAAGAAAGTATGAAAGAAGATGTGAGGTGAGTACATTATATAATTCCTGGTAAACAAACTCTTGTTCAATGCGTTCAGAATTATACGCAGAAGTTTATGAAAAATTTTTTCAATCGCAGACTAAGGAAACGTAAATAAAATTTGAAAAACTGTTCCATTTTTTTTTCTTTTATACAAACCTTGTCCTGACATTATCGAACACAAAAAAAATAATAAGTAATTCATATTTCCAACGATATATCGTTGGAAATATGCGCGATTCATTTTTATTTAGTATATAATAAAATATCGTGTTTTGAGAAAAAAAATACTAATTAAAGGGACAAACATTTTAAATATTGATGTTAGCAAATAGTACACTTGAGCTAACTTATTATATAAGTATGATGCTATCTACAGATTCTTGGTCTTACATTTATTTTCCTTCCAGATTAACAGTCACAAACGTCCTCTCAGACCCGAGCGCATCATGGAAGGGTCACCGAGGAAGAATCGACAGTCACCTACTCACCGAGGTTTTAGGTAAAGACGCGTTGAAATGCAGCAGTCAGTGTGTACACTACTCTTGTATATGCGGCCCTATTGAGTTCACACAAACAGGCCTAGACTTGTTAAATAAACAGGGGATGAAAGATAGTTGTGTGCATGCTTTTATGGGCTAAAAAGACCCATAACCTCATCTGAACGCGATTAGGTACTCTTTATCCATCAAGAGCCGAAAGTACTTAAAAATAAAGCGGGATGTCTACCGTACTTAAAATTATATGCAGCGTGAGCTTGTTTAATTTTTGACACGCAAGAAGAAGAAGCTATTGTGACGGTTATGGTTGTGGACAAGATTTGAAACATGAAAGACCATAGAATAACGTTTGGTGTAGGATATAGTAAGTTATGAAACAGAAGATGTTGGAGTCCGACAGAGTAATACCTAAAACTATTGTTCTAATCATTTGAATACACATCATTGTGATAGCTCGAAGAGTTGCCATATTTAGAAATAGGTACATTGCAGCACAAATCTGCTATAGTATCTGTGAAACACGCTTATTTGCCTCTGGCTAACCCATTTGGACTTCCTCAAAAGATATTTGATACTTGGTAATTAACAAGAGGTCTAAAGGGATGTCTACCATGCTTTATGGCTTACAAATGAGATGGGTACTTGTGATTTAAACTAGAGTTTTTGAGCATATTCAAAAAGATAAGAAGCAGATTGAAATGGTATCAATTCTGCTGTCGTATTATGAATACCAATTTAAATAATTACCAATAACAAGAATCTTTGACCTGACTGACTAACATATCCTATAGTTGACGTACAGCCTAAACCACTGGTCCTAGGGTTAAGGGTGTATACGTCTTGGTGAGTAGAAGTGTACTAAGGAAGGAATTCCCGAAATTCAACTCTTAAGGTTGAAGTTTGTATTAAAATAACTTTATGCGGACGAAAAGCGCGTGTTTCGCTAGTCGTTAGTAGTTCGTTTTTTAAAAATATTATAAACAGAAGTAAAAAAGGCTAGTTTTGTCAAATATGTCTCGGGGAAAATACATTTTTTGAAAATAACCCAAAAGAACAATTTTGAGAAATTCAAAATCACGAGCGTGTTTCTCAAGATATGATAACAAATTTGTCTATGGGTGTACGTATTAGTTTAAGTTGTACGTTTATTACATAGTACATATATTCTAAATAAATGTATTTGTACATTTGATAAATAAAATAGCTAAGTAAAGACAAAAAAACACCAAAATTGTGTTGTGAAAAATTAGCTATAGAACTCGAGTCCAATAGTGTTGTTTATTTAATCTTTATAAATGCCTATCCTTTTAATAAGAAATCATCGAATGGTATTAAGATGATGATTATATGCTTTAAAAAGTAGAACTAGATGCCAGCACTAGATCATTTTTAAAATCGTTACGTTTTCAACATAATTTTGGTTTGTTACTTGAAAATGGTTTATGCCCGGTTCCAAAACATTGCAGGCGTCCAATAGTATTACCAACATCTTTACTTGTCAGATAAACCTTTGTTTGGCTGGTGGGTGAGTTTATCTGACAGATAACGATCCGTTTGTACTACTAACAGACGCTCGTAAGATATTCGAATAGGGCATTAATCACCTACAAAATTATCTAGCCATCTTGAAAAGTAGGTAAGTATACAATTGGGAAAAAATTACATTTAAATACAGTCGTGAAAGTTTGTTAAATTTATCACACAAAATCTAAGTTCAAAAAACGTGTTTCCCTGTTTATAAGGAAACGAATATAAAACGGCACCACAAAATCATTACCTCTTCACACATAGTGTGTGATAATGGTTTGTTTCTTTATTTAAGTAGGTACGTTATACAAACAAAAAGTCAAAGTAAGTATATGAGGACATATTAGTTATTAAATATGTAATATGTCATCTGCAAGATGAACCCTGAATAAAATTATATTTTTGGAGTTAACTGCACCGGCCGGTTAGGTATACCTACCTATGTACCAAAATATAGGGTAATTTATTAATAACTAAAACTGGGCAAAAAACGGCGCACCACAATCGCAAAATATTAATAGTAAAACACATAAATAAATTACCATTAATTTATGTATTGTCCATACATAAATTATAATCTTTCATTTGTAGAATATAATTCGTTGATAATGAAATACCCCGTCTAGGTAATATGTTTGATTTAAAACTGATTGTAAAGTAATAGGTAAATGAAATCGTATAGGTAGGTACACATGTTTTAAAATTCTTACAGAAAAATCTTAGCATTAGGAATGTAGATGACTTTTGGTATACGTTTTGTGATTAGAAGTAGCTCAATGTCCAGAAAGACGATTTAGTTGTATTAAATTCTTTAACATTAATTTAAATTTGTAAATATACTGCGATGGATATCGTATATTTTTTTTACATCATCTAAAAAATACTTACCTAATACAACTGTAACATACTTGATCAGTTGGTAGTAACTCTGTCTTCTGTGCTGTAGATTGTGGATTCGGTTCTCGCCAAGAACAAACATTTGTGCGATGAACATGTTTTGTTTTTGACGCAGGAGGTTGCGGGTTCGATTCCCGCCTTGGGGTAAATGTTTGTACGATCTGCAATTATTTATTCCGGGTGTTCTGGGTATTTTCTATGTATGTAATGTATCGTATTAAGTATATCAGTCATCTAGTACCCATAACACAAGCTCTGCTTAGCTTGGGGCTAGATGATGATGTGTGGATTTTCCAGCATTATTATTATTATTATTATTATTATTGTTTTGTGTCTGGCTGTATTCTAATAAGGGATTTACAAAAATTTGTATTTAAGTACCTACTTATATAAATTATCTGGTTTCCGTATTACAAGCAATATTTTATGAGAAAACGGAATAAATAAATAAATATTGGCACAACACCATCTAGACTCAAACTAAGCATAGCTTGTACTATTGGAACCAGGTAACTGATGAAAAGTTATGTATTTTTTTATTGCTCTCTCTTCTTGTGAGCTATCATTGATCGAAGGCTCTAATAGACAAAATATTTAATGTCAAGCGACATCTCTCGTTGCACATCTTACCCCGATGGGAATAACTATAGGTTAGGTACCTAGGTACTTACTTATTATTAAGATATCACATAAATGAAACCGCGGGCGGCCACTATATTTGTGAATGTAAAATAGGTACGTATCTTGTAAATCTTAACCTTTCTTACCTTTGCGATCATAATTTTAATAATATAACTTCATGAATGGAGTTCTTAAAGTTATGTTTACGAGAACTAGGACTTAATCTACACTAGTCCTCTGTAGTAAAGAAATTTTGAAACTTAACTAGGTACCATTAGGCAAAAATTTTGAAATTGATAGTGTCACCACTTTGTATGTATTTCTGACGCTCGCATTGTCTTGCTCGCACCCGCATAATACTCACTTCAAATTGATTCCGTTTCAATTTTTTTGCCAAGCTGTAGATAAGTGAATTACATATGAGGTACCTATGTACAGTACTTTATACTGTATTTTTATTATTTTTTTGGTATCTACTGTACTTTGTTAAAGGTAATGCGACCATACACTTTTTTAAACAGGTTTTTTAGAAAATTCTTAGAGTAACATTTTTTGTAATTTTGTAAATTATTTATCTGTGTATATAATTATTAGAAATTGTTTCATAAAACATTATTTTAATGTAAAAAATGTGAATATAAAGTGCCTACATTCCAGGTGAATTGTTTCTAACTCTAATATTAGTGTGTTGTTTGAAATATAAACTTCGTGATACATACTTGCTTAATTTTAAATTGAAGACAGTTTTGGAGTGGTGGAGAGTGGAATAAAAAGAGAGTTGCTCAGAAAGAAATATAATATCTATTTAACAAAACAAACATTAGCACAGAGCTCTTTTCCAAATAAATGCATAATTATTATCTTAATAGATCTTAAGAGTAGGTACATAAATCTCGCCGCACCTTCATAATTATATTTTTTATTGATAGTCAAAATATTTGACATCGAAAGACCTACCAAAATTCCAATAAGTATCAACCTATCAATTTCTTTTGCAATTTTTCTCATTTACTACTATGTCCTTTACATTTACAATTTCTTGCTAAATTGAATCTTAATAGCACACTAGAACGTGAAAAGATTCAGCTATAGGCAGTACTTTAGCATGTTTATCGTCACTAACACCAACCTGAAATGCTTTTGTATCGAATGCCAAATACGTTTTTGAAAGTTTGTTCCTCACAGTCACTTTTATTCAATAAATGAATATCTTCGGTATTCGTACACCAAACTTAATTAAAATTTATCTAAGTATCTGGTAGACACCATTTTCAAAAACAGTATGAAAACTTAACTAGAACTTGCTTCGTTTTTAAAAACTTAGACATTACAATTGTATGGGAAGCTGCAAGGAATAATCTTAAAAATTGAAAATAAATGTGGGTATGTGCCAAATGTAATATTTGGACGTACCTACCTCTGACTAACCCTCTAACACATCTCTAAGACATCTTCAAAGATTCCAGAGTTTGTGCTTTTTGATAGGCCTAAGAGATCTGAAGGAATATTTACCGTGCTTGGGATTAGAAGTCGTAAGGTTGTTTATGTTTTCCTTTATAATAAAGAGAGTTAATGGGACGATTCTAAAACTTGAAAGGAGTTTGTAAGAGTAAGCTCTAGATAGAGATAAATGGAAGAGTCTAGGAGAGACCTGTGCCAACTAAGAGGTAAGTAAAAGCCCAGAGAAATAAGAGCAAACAACGGGCCAATGGAATGAATAGGGACATCAAATTCAAGTACGTGTAGTGTATTCAAATTCAAGTAAATGATATACAATACAAAATAAGTGAACACAGAAACACGTTTCTAATATTTTGAGTATTATATTGCTGTGATACTATTGTGAAGTGAATAATTATACAGCTAAGTGCAGCTATACATTACGAACTCTCGTCAAAATAACAATTTCGCCTTTCTTTTTTAAATTAAAACGTATTATCCACTACCAAGCGCATTTACTTATAACTAAACCAGATTTAGGTACATCAGTTAAACTTGACTGTACTTACTCTCTCAGATTAAACTCAACAAAACGAATCAACTCAACAAAATCACCAAATACTTAATGTAAACAGCGGAAATACAACTTAAAATAAGCAACTGTAGGTAAATAGAAACATAGGTTTCTGTAACTAAATCTAACTAACAGTATCAATCACATAAGTAGAACGATAACTTCTAGGTACTGTAAAATAACGTGCTCTCAGTAGATATTTGAAGACTCATGTGGATTGTATTAGAAATTAAGTAGGAGCTACATAATGACAGAGATATACTTATTTTTACACATTTTTACAATACATGTGTTTATTCACACTTTGTTATTATTATATCGCAAAAAACCGACCGACAAAAAGCAATGGATGGCTTAAGATGCTACTAAGAGAGCACACACAGAAATAAGTAACTGCTTCTCCTGGAGAACTTAACACCGATACTGCCTATTTAACGCCATCGGGTTTACATTTACATGGTGTGGAATTAGGGCCGATGGTGGAATGGTAAACGTACCTCCGTATTAGGATGACAGAACTGGGTTCGAATCCTGTTAATAACTGTTGGGATATTATATACTTTTTTACTAAAACTATTTTGTTAGTTTTTTATAATAAAGTCATATAAGAAAATCTTATTTTGTGAGCAAACTCATAAGAATAACTTATAACTAAAAATTTAAAAACATTTAACCAGTTAAACAGAAAATATGTTTTATCATTATCACATAGAACAATTTAGCTTTTTTTTAAACATTTCTGAAACATTTTTAATTTTGAAAATCAACTTAACTCATATTAACTTCGAATAAAATCAAAACCAATCTTAAACCGTAGATGTAGAAGCCAAAACCGACAAATGTACATGCTAAGACGCCAATAAAGACCTGCCTCTTGATTACATATCTAACGACAAGTTTAAGACATACTCAAATAGCCAATCGTTGCTGCCAAACAGCAGTTTTATAAATACAATATACCTATTAGAGTTTTGCCAAACTCATTCCTGTAACAAAATGGTCTGACAACAACCATTACAAATATGTGCACAAAATAATAATTAAGTTGACCGCTATGTTCATATCCAAATAAATACATTCATAAATATACAAACCGAGAGAGGCGATACTAAGACGTTCCCCCACCCGATAAATCAAAGACATTGCTATAGTCGCGTGAAATCGAAAGATAGAGAAAGCTCTATATAGATTCTCATAGGAATTTATAACTCCGGCCTTTGTCTAGCAGTAACTATAAGTGACTGGCTTGGCTGATTTATTAAATCCACGATTACAACTATTTCGCAAGCCAAGAGAACGAAAACAGACTAAATCAGAATCCATTTACATGGCAGAATAACGAATGGGCCTTGAAATGATATTAGCAATAACCGACACCACGCATGCGGCAGCTAGTAATAATATAAATACGTACAATACAAATTACTGGTACAAGTACAAACAACATCAATAATTTGAATACACTGAGAATAATAATTATGGTCTGTGCCCACTTAAGGCCGACACACAGAGTGTATTATATTCTGTTTGTGTGTTCACTTATGCGTACACGTGTGCGTTCTAATGCTAAGAATATGGACTAAAGGTTCTAATGTGTTGATGTTATGGGACAGAGCGTCGACTCTGTAAAACGTGAAGTTTCATGTTATCGTTTTATGTTACACTGCGCAGTACGTAAGGCAGTAACAACATGACTGTGGAACAGTTACCGAGTTGCCTCGCAGTGTACAATAATACAAAACTTCGTTTATTGTTTACCGGAGTAGATGACCACAATTGGTTTGACGTCATACGTGGCGTGTTATTTTGCTTTAGTCCACATTCTTAGTGTTATACTAAAGCTGTTCAGCGACTACTGTAACGCTGTCAGTGACGTGTCCAGCACGCGTTAGAATACCTAGTTTGCTGTCTTTAGATGTGATAAACGAACCTTTATGTGTGCGTACACGTCTTCGCATCCGGTGTGTGTGCCTTTAATGTACACTGTACATATACATACGGCTCAACCATTACAGAAACTTGGTATGAGCATTATATGAAATAGTTATAGCTACATTGGTGTTATATTTGCAGTATCACCATAATATTTACAAAATTATGAGTCTTATTTTGTTGATGCCTTGAGTATTAAAGGCTCAGTTCATTTTACATTTATAAAATGTTTATTAGTAATATGGAATTCTTATTAGTTTTACTTGAAAAATCGTGGTGTGATGTAACCTCAATTTACTTACACTTTATGATATAATCTGGAAATACAGAAATGAACTCAAAATAATGTTCCATAATTATTACCTCTAACAGGTTATATTATACATTTAGAAAGAAATAGCATCACGACTTTAATCCCCAAACACGGTAGATATCCCCTCCAATCTCTTAGTACCAAGTACCTACTTGAGATTCTTCGAGGATGTCTAAGGGGGTAGTCAGAGGTACGTTCAGATCGTACATTATACCCAAATTTTTTTATGTATATAGGTTATTATTTCTTCATTAGCGCAGCGGTGCGATTTACTACATATTTTACTGTCCACAATGTGCAACGCAATAAAAAAATTTCTTGCCTGTACTTGTGCTAAGATGGTAGTTACAAAAGCCCATCTCGTTCTGTTAGATAAAATCTTATCAATAATGTTTAGCACATCTGTGGGTCTTTTGTCTACAAATTCTAACAGTGCACCAATAGAAAAAATATTTCGTTTTAAGCGACATAAACATTATGTACATCGTGCTAGGTCGGTGTGCCCCATAAACTCGTATTTGCGTCCCTTCACGGGAGTAACTCATAGGCTACTCTGTAGATTATGTTACAAATTATTATGCCTATAGCGCACTGAATCTTTTCACCGGTCATTTGTTCCTTATAAGGCCTTCTTACGGCCACGAAACTGGGTTAGCGACAAGGAAATGAATTGCAAACAAATGATGATTATTGCACAAAAAATTATCCAGATGTATAAAATCTGGTGTGACCTTACGTCTCGCTAAGGATTCATGATACCACATCTTTCTAGGAACCTCTACTCCCTTATTAAAATATCATCTCTATTCACAAATGTTTATTGAGTAATAATCTACTCATCGCCTATGCGTTCACATCATTGACAAAGAGCACATCCCGGTCTTTGAGGCCCACGTCATGTATGCTGGAGGAACCGCGAACTAATACGCGTTTAGGGAAGTTGGTGGTGATTTCAAACTCTTCAGGCGACTGCGGGTGACTGAACACAAAGTCATATAGATCCTGAAATTAAAAGGTTGGTTTAGTCTTTGGATATAATAATAACTAAATTTGCCATGCCTCGTGGCTAACTAATCGATTAATTTACGCGATGTTATACGCGGCCACCGTTTGGAAGAGTGATTGTTGGCAGTATTTTACATTTTTGCTCTTCTAGTAGTAGTAGCTCTAGTAGTCTAAACTCGTCAAAAGGCATATATTCTATGGAATCATAGAGATTACTTAGAATCGTCATACAACTAGGTCAATCTACACTAGAAAGTATGCCACTAGCTCTATGAATGCCCGGTTCCGATATGATGAAATAGTTCATAGCGATCGTGACCTGTGTGACAATGCTTTGTTATGACGATGGTAACCACTTAAAATGAGGTGAGCCATTTGCTTGTTCCATCAGCAAACCGTAAACAATTACGTAAAATTTTACAAGCGTCCGTTAGTAGCCCGTTAGTTATCAACGACCCGTACTACTAGTAACGTCCGCTTGTACGATATTGGAACCAACAGGGCTTTTCTTTCGAAACGATAAACAAAGTTTCGTATTGTTGTTTCAAGTTACACTGCGGGGCCTCGGTAACTCATTCCACAGTCAAGCTGTCGCTGCCTTACATGCCGCGAAGTGGAATTTAAAACGACATTACCAAACTTCCTTTTCTGATTACTTACGTTACGTTTCTCTATTCTGTGTGTGTTGAATAAATGTATTTCGTTTCAAACCGCGTTTATCATTTTCAAGAGTAGATTCGTAAGCAATGGTCAAGATGGGTTACAGATTGTGTTTACCTGTGTGGTGTGTTTGATAGCGAACCGGCGGGTGAGTCTCTCTCCGCAAGGCAGTCGGATAAGCAGTGCCAGCGTGCCGACACCTGCGGCCGGCTCAGCAGGCAGACGGGCCGCAGTCGCCGCACGCGCTTGTATTATCTAAAACACAACATATCTAATTAACCAACCAGTTTTAATGGTACATCTTTCGTCTCAGATGGACGAGTTGATATGCTCTGTAGGTAAAAGATATTTTTACACACAGACATTACCATTCAACATCAGGAGGGTCATATACTTATTTCATAATTTTTTACATAAAATACTAATAAACATTCCACTCAATACCAACTAGATCCAAACTAAGCAATGCTTGTACAATGAGAACCAGAACTTATATAAAAAATGCAAAAAATATTTATAAAATAGTAAAATAAATATTATTATGTTCTAAATTTTAAAACATACTTATAGTTCGATAACTTTACCTACCTGTTTGTGTTGATAAATTAATATTTTATTTGAATGTAAAATCAGCCTTAAAAAATAATGAAGTCTTACATCCAGCTTATGTTTCTCCTCTTGCTGCTTCAGTTCTTTGACGGCGTCGTCTCGCTGCTGTTGCAGAGAGCGCTCAGCAGCGCGCCGACGCTCCTTCTCCTGGTCGGCCGCGAGGGACTCTGCGTAAGCCTCGTCTTGTGACGCGCGCAGACGTTGATTCACTTCGCGTTCCATCCTACAATATTATTATTGTATAAATAAATAAATAAAACATTTATTCGTTTTCCTAGTGCTAGATTAACATTACAGTATGTTATAGTTTGTATGCAAGAGTGAAAAGCGAGCCGCAGTTAAAATAAAAATTGCCTTTATTTTCTATAAAGTATTCCTATTATATTCCTTATATTCTATAAGTTATTCCAAAACAGATTTATAAGCGTACATTAGTTTTTTTTTAATCTTATGGGTATATCCGTCCGTGGATAAAAGCCTCCTTCATCCAGTACGTTATTGTAGGCTTTTCAAATCCAGCAGTTTCCAGCAGTTTGGACAATATCATCACTCCATTGGTGGATAGGTAGGCCACGTACTCTTTTACCGTCGCGCGGCCACCAGTCTTGGACTCGCTCTGTCCCGCGGTTATCAGTTACGTTAGAGTCAGAGCGGCAGTTAGTGAATAAAAAAAACCTCTCTTTTTATTTAAGTCCTTTTCATCGATCCTGAGACCGCTGATGAAATAGGCATTGTGGTAGTACTTCCTTAGACGAGCCTATCACTAAGAGCTCTTCTATATTAATATATAGCCACTGTTTGTAGTTGCGGGGAGGTAAACTTACCTATCAGCTCTCGCAGCAGCAAGATGAGGCTCATTATCGGTAACAACGCGCCTTAAACGCGTCAGTAGCTGCGTCGCTGAGCAAGATCCTTCACTCCTCGCTACCACCGTCATGCGATGGTCCCTCACACACACCACGCATATGAGAGGATACCTCCGTCCACCGACTGACTGCGCCACTCGCCAACCCTCAGCTGTATCCACAGAACAGCCCCAGAATAATGCATGAGTATTTATGTAGGTGATCACGTCATTGTCTGATAAGGTGGTCCTGAAAACCATGTACATAATTGGTTATAATATCCATTGTGTTGAAATGAAATGAAATCGTTTATTCATTTATCGTTTATCGTTGCAAAAGTTTGTGTTTTCTCTAGTCATGGAATCCCCACTTAGAATAGCATCCATTACTTCACATGGATCTAATAAGGTAACTAAGAGAATGCACCAGGAGATCAGAAGTAGCATGTATTGACTACTAAACACCAACACAGGGGTCACTAATCCGCCTGCCAATCTTGGTATCATTATTGGCTCATCTGATTGGTGCTTTGCCCTTGCGGTGGTCAACGTCTGAGCGGCGAGCACTGAACGGAATACGTCGCTAGTCGATAAATTGTAATTTCAGCAAAATTACCCAGTATTATATAAATTATCTTAGATTGTTTACTTTACCCACCTGCAGAAGTTCTGGGTTTCGGTAGCTGACTCAGAGTGTAGGTACACAATAAGGAACCTCAACTCATTTTTGGCGTCATTGAGGGCCTGTGCATAAGTACCCTGGTAGAACACTGGATGAGGGTTATACTTAGCTGAGTAGCTGTTGATAAAACCCATGACATCACCCAGTGGATCGGTCACCACTGAAATCAAATAAAATAGCACAATATAGCATAACTAAGACAATATTTTAGCTCGAAATATTTTTTTCTTGCAGATGCTACAAGACTTGTCACAATTGATCTTAACCTGTAACCTTCACTTTTAACAAAACACCTCACAGGTTACATTTGTTAGGAATGTGCCCAATGCATTGCTTTGCATCCATCTCTGAGGCATACAGGTATTATACTTTATGTGCCTGTAATTTCATCAGCACCTACACCTTTCAAAACAGAACACAGCCAGAACCAGAACTGCTTAGCAGCAAAATTAGGCATAGTGGTAGTACTTCCCCAGACAAGCTCTTTTCACTAAAAGCTCTACTACTATTTACATCATACTATCATTCTTACACAATACTCCTTACAGGTACCTACATAGTGAAACAAAAAAAACATACAAATGTAGATACAGTAGTATCTTCAACTATACTTACATCTCCTGTCATCATTCCGGAGAAAACTAAGCAGTAGATTGAATACTGATGAGAATGTGTTGTAGCAGACTGACACAACAAGGTTTACTACATAACTAAGAAGGCCTCTCATCCCCGCTGGGCCTTCTGGAGGTTCATCTGTGAAGACATGCTGTGCTATATGGTCATGGACAACTGGAGGTGCCCGTGCTTCTGTGGCAAAAACAGATGGCCGCCCTTCTCGAATATTCAACTGCTCCTGTATGGCAACCTGGTAACATGACGTCATGATGTATACTAACGCGTAGCAGTGTAGATAAATAGAACCAAGTCAAACAAAAACAAAAGTTTAGGGAAATTGTTTGCAACAATATTGTTAGGAGCTTGCATGTAAAATTGTAACATTGAAAACCATGTACATAAATATGATCTATTTGAAGCTTATAAATGTATTTTTAATATTTTAATCATAGAAATTGATCTACTAAGTGAAAGGGGGTTAATTAGATCACACAAAATGTAAGTTTATAGCAAAACAGTGAATGATGATTACCTCCAAATCCCATTGATGTCTTTGTAAAACGTCTCGACATATCGACATATCCTCAATTCCAGTTAGATCTTGGAATTGTAGTATTTTATCGGTTTGTTCTTGGGTAAGACCCATTGCATTGTCTTCGAGATCCATTCCCTAATTATTTTCAATAACTTTTAGCGACACAACTAAGAGTAGGAGTAACAGTCTAAACGAGCTCACTAAAATAATCTTAGCACTTAGCACAAGATATCACAAACTTTAATGAAACATTAGTAAAGTAATATAGCTAGGACATTTTATTAATATTTTCCTCCTGAATGAAAGAAGAAAGAAAGAAAACAAAGAATGGGAATGAATGAGTTAAAAATGCAAGATTGATAAGTTATGTTTTGTAGTACCTATTGTCTTGTCTGTCCTACATTTCAGTTTCAGCACTCTGTGGTTCTAATTCTACCTCACAGAGCACTAATATAAACGGATATAGCTACTAGGAACAAACAAGGTAGGTAGGTAACATCCCTGTGGTATGGTGGTGGTCTAGTGGGAGCGACCCAGGAAGGAAGGAGGTAACTTCTGACCCTTCAATTAGAATACGGGACTTGCCTCGCTAATCTACGTTGTTGTATCTTCTGTTGCTAACAAACTGTACAATAACGAGAGAACACTTGCCACAAGAGTTTGCTAGCAACAACACCTATAAAATCACCCGTTATGGTGTTGTGTGAATTGTATATAAATATAAATACAGCGTCGTAATTATTATAATAATATATACCTACTTATATAATGAATACTTAAGTTCTTACCTACATACCTACCTTCTTATATATTAATTTATCTATTATTTATAGGTATCTAATCAAAATGACACACCCTTATTTATTTGAGAAAGTTTAATAAAATCTAGATTTTTGTACGTAATTTAGAAACCTAGCTATTGGTTACTAGAGAATTCATTTCTTTTTTGCCTTTGTTTTAGCTGGAGGGGGTGGAGGGGGAGGAGGCGGTGGTGGAGGTAGTGGCAGTGGCTCTGGTTCTTCAATGACTGGCTCTGGGGGTACTGAAGGATCTTCATCAGGGTTTTCAAACAGATAGTCCGTCTGCAAGGGATAGGTACAATTTATATTTATTACGGCTTTTATCATCAAGAGCATGAATGTAGGTGTGCCAAATTTCTCTTGCCTTTATATCATAAAGCTCGGGTGCCATGCTAAACAGGCTCTCAATGAAATTCTCATAGAATACGTTGCCATCACCACGAACATTAGCATCCCGTGACATCTCTATCGCTTCAGCTTCATCAAATATATCAGCGTACGTTGTTACGATGGTATTGATATCATCAACTTCTAAAAAGTCTCGCTTTTCTGTATCGAACACCTGTAAAATATCAAAACAATTGCAGGTAGAACTTATTACTCATTTGCATGTCCAAATATTTCAAGTTTTGCTAAGTTGCGTAGAGTAGAACTGCCTACTTTAAATGCCAATAGAAGCTCATGCTTGATTTCTGGTTCTAGAACCCATTTATTGAGCATATAAATGAATTGTTCCCAAGTCAGGATTCTTAAAACGCCAGCTTTCAAGTTTTCTGCTTCTGTCATAATCTCAGCATAGCTCGGATAGTGAAAACTTCTCCTATGTAATCTGAAATATTATGAATCTAGGTAAGGTTTAGGTATATAACCGCTGTAGTCCCGGCCTAGAATAGGACCTCTCCATGCGACTGCGGGAATGCATTAGAAGATGGGTAGCTGATGCAGAGACAGGCTAACAGTAGCCAGTACCTTGGTACGTAGGTACTTTCTATTGATACCTACCAATAATGGTCTGGTATTTAAGCTCGTGACACATAAAAGAGAGCCTGCGTAGAACTTGAACCTAAGTGATTTAGACAAAATTGCGGTCAACTGGCGACGGAGTTTTAAGTCAGACATGAGGCCTTTATCACCTCGGGTATTATTGACCACTAGCGGTCACCCATTCAAAAAGTACACCTTATTCCATTGCAAATTCGTTCCATCACGTCACGTCAATTGATCTTTAATCCCCTCGCTTACATAAGAGTTTACACATCCACTGCAACGCCTGCAACAGCTCTTTCTACGTCATGCGAACGAACTATCCGAGGGGTGTCTGTGTAAGTGTTGCTGGTAGCAGATTCCTGTTGCAAGTGTCAAATTTAACAGATTTTCTATAGCAAATCTGTCATATTTGACACTTCCAACAGGAGTCTGATAGCAACAGAAGATACGCAATCAGGGGGCAGATGCTTATCCTACTAATTTATGAACGCGAAAGTTTGTTAGTATGGATGGATGGATGGATGTTTGTTACTCTTTCACGCTCTAACCAGTGGACCGATTTGGATGAAATTTGGAATAGATATAGATTGTAACCTGGATTAACACTTTTTATCCCGAAAAAATAACGGGAATGGGAAAAAACTGCCACGCGTAGTTTATCATAATTCGTACCTACGTCAACACACACTAGCAAGGCTACAGCTTAGATCATTTTTACTCTCAGTTGTAGAAGATTAGAAACAAATAGGTATACTCAACTTTTTCATTTCCAGAAAGTTTATAAATTTTTCAATTGTTATTACATTTACTGGTTCTCCTTCGTTGATGATGAGTAAGGGTTTTGAATTTTCATCAAACCATTCCTTAAAATCTTGCAATTGTTCTTCTGTGAAACGTGGAGTTACGTTGGCTAAAGGATTAAAGACGTCGAAAACTGCAGCCATTAGGCAGGGTAGGTACCTACTAAAATACTTTTATAATATTTTACAGTATAATTTCAAACCAAATTCAGAATTGTAGAAAAATATAAATAATTATAAAATAGAAAAATACCTACAGACGGAAACCGTTCAAAAATTCGGATGATTCAAAACCACAGAATGAACACTATTCCCTGATTCCCTCCTTCGAAACTATATTTCGAAGCACTTCACTTTATTTTACTCTGTGAAGCACTACGTGCACCGACGTGCTGTATATTTCTCACAGAATACTTTGATCTATCCACCCTCTGAACTTACCTGATATTAGACTTGGGTTCTTGACGTTGTGCTATAGAATATTCTTATCTAACTGTAGTTTTTTGGTCATAAATATCATACGTGGTTCGTTTTGAATGTTTTGATTCACATAATATTCTTACGGTGTTTGTTTTTGTTTTGTGTTTGTTTATGTGTAATTTGAATTGAATTAGTAAAGTAAGTTTGCAGCGCTGTTGAATAAACTGTGAAAACTATCTGAATTCGTTTACAGCTTGCAAACTTAACTGAAAAATGCAATCTTACAACCTCTATTAATTTAGTCTAGCAGTTCAGCAGAACTTGCGAGTGGACAATGTTCGAATCCGACGACTTCGACCAGGTAGGTACATCCTTAATTTTTTCCGATCGAAATAATTCAATATCCACCACTTAGATCATTTACTCTATAATGATCTAAGATCCACCACAAGTATGTTGGTTTGAAGCTTTTGTTCTAGGTACCTTTTACGAGAGGGATCATGCTAACATTTTTTCATCTGTCTACCAGGTGTTGTCACAGTTTGATTTTCAAGAGGTGGACAATGTTAAACCTCAAGAAATAGTGTCTGCAGAGCTATACAGCCAAAACAATATTTCTTGTACAAATGAATATAAAATATGCGCTGGAACAATCAACTCAACGTCTAATAAAGATGCTAGAAACTCCACAACAAACTTCACCTGCAATACTCATGGCTTGGCTAAGCCCAGTGAAATTTCTAATAAACTTGATAATTCTGTATCTAAAAGTATACGAGTTCCTGCTAATTCATCCAACAACGCAGCCTTGACCAAGAAGCCAATTGACAAAAATGGTTCACCCCGTGTTGACAATTTTGTATCACCAAAACACTTGAAAAGGAAAATCATAAATTCTCATTTTGACCAACAAAGCAAAAGAAAGTTTCCTGGCCCAGCTGGACTCCTCACTGGTGTTCTAGAAGAAGCAAGGGATGAAAGTATAGGTGAAATTGAATTCTTATCACAGGTAAATGGGTTCTTGGTTTGCTTCTGAGTTTAGTAAGCTTGAATGCACATAAAGCTTGGAGCAGGAATGGCAGGATTTTTACTTGCTCTCTGTTGTGTATTCAATAGCAAACTTAGTACGGCGATACAAGCAATGTTAGTGTAGTTAACTTATTACCTACCTAGGTATTTACCAACTTATTGTCAACACGGAAGAGACTAGTCACCTGCGACACAAGGAATCCTAGTGCGGGGGCTAGTGCTCATTTTACGTTATATTAGTACTTAGAAACCTACTGTAACATACCTATTTATAAGTTTAACTTTATTTTGGTGAATAAATGATTATTATTATTATTATTATTTATATTAAGCGAACTGATATTTTTATTTCATAGGTTAATCAACCCATTCACTATTAAATATTACAAATTTCAGGATATGGACTTTACTGAGAATAATCTAAGAAAAGATCTATTCCAGTTACCACTTTGGAAACATTTGCAGAATGACTTACAAGACTGGAAAGTGGTTAATGTGGACAGTATAAAAAAAATCAAGCAGCAAGCATTGGCTGGAAACCTTCGAAGAAGAAAAGCACAGGCTGTTACTGCTTTTATTGAAGCTGTAGATCGATCTGCAATAGATCCTCTAATCATTTTGAGAGATGAAACTGGTAAACAATGTTTGTATGGTATTTGTTGTGACAAAAGTTTGGTATAGATCAGCATACCTATTGAACTCCTATTTATCCTATTTGAAATATAATTTTAAGAATTATGAATAAAGTAGTTGTTTATGTTTGTTGGTATAATATTTCCAGGTTCTATCAAATGCACTCTTCACAGAGATGCTTGGTCCACTTTCTCACCATACATAGTCTCGGAATACTGTGCCCTGGTACTGCAGAAACCCACGGTTCTCACAACAGGTGGTGCATTTAAGAAACACTACCTGAACATAACACTGAGCAATATACTTGGTGTATTTAGCTCAGCAGTTTTGAAAGAGAGAATTTTGCCTGATGAGTATAGTATTGAATACGAAGAGGATTTCACTGTGATTAAGTCTGACCCATGTTTGGAAAATATAGGTAAGTACAGTACCTATTTATTTCTAAATGTAAAACACACACAGGATGGTGTATGTCGGGTCACATGTGTATTCTGTTGCACTTTACTCTAAGAATCAATCTCATCAAAATTTATTTAGGCTGATGTGATGAGTGACCAAATATTTTATTTTTTGAACAGAAAAATAAACTTTAGTTTGGAAAAAAAAACTAAATACTACTCATAACAATTCAATCCATAAATTAATATCGTTAGACATTACACACAACTCCCTATAGCCCCAAACTAAACAAAGATTGTATTATGGAAACCAGAACTAATAATATGTATATGTACATACATTTGTACAATGTAACATCCAGACACAAACCAAACATTTTTTGATTTAGTGGAGATTTAATGTATAACCTACTAAGAACTAACTGTCAACAGAGTTGTGTGGCCTTATAATGATTCTGATTCATATGTTTTATTTCAGAAACACCTTTGAAGACAATTAATAATACTGAAGACTTATTTGATGGCTTGGATAACTTCTTCTCCGATGAGATATTCTAAAAACTACATACAGCCTGTAAAAGTCCACTGCTGGACATAAGTCTCCCCTATGTTTCCAGGAAGTTGATTTTGAGCCCTTTCCATCAACCGACTTCCAGCGAAAACCATAATTCTTTCCAATCTTGGATGCAGAGTAAATTTGAAGATTTTAATGTGATACCACAGAATATCTTATATTAGGATATAGTGATTCTGTGGCACTAGGTTTTATCTGTAAAATAAAGTAGTTGATTATTGCATAGGATTATTGTGTAAAGGTACATAACAGTAGGTACAGTCACATGCACTAGAATGTATACAATTCGAAATTTTCAAAATGCAATTAAAGTATTACTTACAATAAAAGTTCACAAACAGCGAAAACTCAAGAACCATGAGATCTATTTAAGTGTCCATTATTTTTTAATATTTACCATGTAAATATTTATATATAATGCTGCAACACTATTTTGAAAGTAACTGATTTTATACATTCAGTGGTAGTTAATTGATACTTAAATATACTTTTAAATCTATATTAACTGACTGTACATACTTATGTAATTTTATGCCAAGGTACCTACCTAATAGGAATAAAACAATTTTAATTATTTTATGGTTTGTTTGTATTTGGATGAAGCACTATATGTCTTTTAACAATATGTTTAGATAAGCTTGATGCATGAAAGTATTTGCTGGAACACATTTGGCATTTGTACTCTTTGATTTCTGAATCTGTTATTTCATCACTGCCTGAATTTTTCTTTACTGGTTTTGAGTGTTGATTTATATGCTTCTTGCAGTTAAATAGTTTCGAGAATTTTGCCTGAAAAAAAAACAGTATTTAGATATGGGTCACATAAATTATTTACTCAGAGGGTCAAGTACGAACAAATTTGACATTAGTTAGGGTGCGTATCGACTTCGCGGTAAACCATCGAACATTGGCTCGCGCGGCAGCTGCGCAGTACTGTGCCACCGCGGCAACAGAGGTAACTCGAACATTGGCGAGATCAAACGTGCCGCGCGACGAACCAGTATAGGTCGGTTTTTGACAGTGCGGCAAAGGAACGTCCGTGCATTCTGCGCGCCATCATGTAGCATTCTATTCATATATATTTTATCATCTACCAACGAACGAACGTCCATGGTTGCCGCGCACAAAATGAATACTCGTTGACGGATTGGATCCAATTTTTTTGATTGCGCTTAATTAAAATTTAAACTCTACGCTTATGCCACAAATGTAATTTTTTTTGTGTTGCAGTCTGTAACCTTTGTTCTTCGTTTCTGAAAGATATTCGCCATGCGGTGGCCTTCAATCGAACTTACAACTATACTAACTGCATAAGTTTAGTTAAGAGCTTTACTTACCTCACATTGCGTGCAACAGTACCATTTATGGAACCCTGTGTCTAAAATATAGTAATTGTCAGTTTGCTCTTGTAGCTGGTCTGTGTCTATGGTGAGAGTATCTTCTGCTGGGTCAGCGATTCCTGGGCAATGGTTCTGAAATAGGGAATTCAAATTCAAGAATTACGAAGTAACACAAAAATCCCTTGACGCCGTATACATTTCTATTATGTAGGTATTTTTCTTTATATTTGTTGTCCTTGTTGGTAGCAGTTTTTTTTATACAACAAAGTTGACAAACAAGCTTACGGCCCACCTGATGGAAAGCAGTTACCGTAGCCTATGCACGCCTGCAACACCAGAGGAATCACAAGCGCGTTGCCGACCCTTTAAAAGTTTTAAAACGCCCTTTTTGAAGAACCCCATACTATAGTCCTTAGGGAAAACCTCAGTTCTAGCTTCTTCGCTAGGACAGACAATTATGTGATGAGCATAGACGATTGGTTTTGATGCTGAAATGTTTGAATCAATTTATTTTCATTTAAATAACTATATTGATGAACGCTTGAAGTTCAGGATACGTTCTTTACGTGTGTAAACTGCAAGGTAATGTTTTGCTATATGGTTACCACTTAACATGAGGTGCGTCATCTGCTAGTTCCATCCAAGGTGTATAAAAGAAAAAAATCGAGCTCAAAGGGGTCGGTTACATACATACATACAGGTGAAGCTAATAAAAGCGTGTTAAAATATAATACTTACCTCTAAATGATCCTTCAATTTGGACTGCGATTTGAAAACACCCGCGCAGGCTCCGCACGCGTAAACCGGATTCGGATGTCGCTTCTTTGTATCGCGTAGTACGTCCAGAGATAGCTCTAAAATGTATAGATTAACTGTGATATTATGACAATAAAACAAGTAGGTAGGGACCAGCCGGGCTAAGATGCGTAACCCGACAAAATTTTGTCTACTCGTTATCTCGTGGAAATAAGAATTTACAAATTCAAATTCCTTTAAGAAGACTTCTTTTTGCTTTGCGGCAGAAATAAGAAAGTATCCCTGGACGAGCCCTACTACTAATGTGGTTATGTTTGTCCGTTTTATTGATAAATAATTACAACTTACTTCTATTGCTCACGTTAATGGCTTGAACAGATGGCTTGCCCGAAACCTTTGTCTCAGTTAAGTGAATGTGAACAAACTCCACAAACTGTTGCGCCATTTCAACCGAGGACTCCGCCATATTTGTTGAAACTGAAATAGGTAAATGTTATTGAAATAATTAATTTAAAAGAAAGTTGAAACCAAGAAACTTTCACTTGGATGACATTCTTTTGGGTATTTTTTTTCCAGTTAAGTATAGGTATGACTCGAGAGTATAGGGTATACTCTATACAAAAATTAATTTACAAAATAAATCGGTCCACATGTGACGGGAAAATCGGACAAAATATACTAATGCAGACCTGTTAGACTGTCTAGACTAGGTTTAAACCACCAAAGAATCTTGGTACTTGGTACTAGGAAATAATAGGTATATCGTGATAAGATATAGATCTGTCTTTTTCTTTTTCAGGGTCGTGAAGAAAGATATAGATCTTTCTTTCTTTTACCTGGACAAGCCATTTTATGAAGCATATCGGGAGTGTGTACAAAGCGGCCATGCGACTGATCTAAAGACTTCACTTCACCAGTTACCGTGATCGGCTTGTGTCTGGTTATTTCTTTACCGTCTGCAGTTACGAATATCACAGTCTGAAATCAAATAATAGAATTTTTATTATTCTATAAAAAATGTACTGAGATGTGTTGAAGTTTCGATCAATGCCATTTAAAAATTCATATTAGCTGTTTCATAATAACAATACAGTACAAGCGATGATGTAGCGTCCAGAGGTTGTAGACCAAGTTACATTCTATTAATAATATCGCTATCGCAGTGACGTGGCCGGTTAGTAATAAATAAATTAAAAAAAACTTTATTGAGGGCAAAAACAAGCAATGATATTATAGTTTTGGACAGAGGGCTAAGCACAAACTGTGCTGGAACACGTATGGCTCACCTGATATTGAGTGGTAACCATAACCTATATCAAAGCATTGCCTTGCAGGTCACGCGCGTTAGGTACCTACGCGCCCTACGATCATTACCCTGCGTCCACCAACCAAAAGGCAAACTGGTGTTAAGCTTCATGTACCTACCTGTAATTTCACCGGCACCGGAACCTTCAAACCGGAACACAGCAATGCGAGCATCACTGCTTGGTGACAAAAATAGGTACGGGTAGGAGTTTAGTGACGGTGAGAGAGATATATGATAGGATAGACCTGTAATGTACCTACCTTAGTGACAATAACATAGTTTCCCATAACAGTGTCCTTGATATGCGGCATTCTCATCAGCTGAGTGACCACGGAGTCTGCCGCGATCACATTACTAGTTTTTATCTTCGACGGATGCTCACGGATATAGTCCTGTACGATGTGAATAAACATAACATCGTCAATGACATCCACTGAAAAAACAACTGAATGTAAGCTTGGCGTTTTCAACATTCAAAAAAAAGCAACAAAATAGAAAAACACCAACGATTATTACAACTTTCACTTTTTCTGGACATCGTCAAATTCATAAATTCTTTGTGCTTGGACTTCGTTACTTTGGCGTATAACTTTTTGCCGTTGATAGTTTTCCCCAGTAATATTTTATTTGGAATGTCTGAAACAGAGTTAAGGTTTTAATCCAAACAAAACTAGTACACAAAGGTGCAGAAAACAAACACACTTTACCTAAAATAAAAGTTGGTATAATATAGCGTGGCAGTTCTGTGCTTGATTGGTTTGGTATGGATTTGGTTCAGTTAAGCTATCCTTAGATTGTTTGCAATGATCTGTAGGCAGTTCAGGTTCGAATGCGTATTTAGTGAATTTTAAAGTACTTGTATTAGTTGTAGCTTTCTTGGTAAATAGCTAAATTAGGTATTAGGTTAAATATTTTGGTGAACTTACCACTAAAAGTATATTTCGTTTTAATTTTTATTGAATCGCATGTCTTACGAATTTTATCATTTTGTTGATCCAGAAGATCATCTGTTTTTACTGCAGGGTCTTTCAATATGTCCTGGTCTTTAAGTTTGTTTTCTATATGAAAAAAAAACACATCATTATCAAGTTGAAATTATTTACAAGGCTTTCCAGCAGTTGCTATTTATTTTATCACGAAAACATGGTAAGTAAGATTACGGATACCAAAATGGGGCCGTGTGTCCCCACGCCACGTATTTTATGTCAGTTATAGGAATCTTTGTCGTGATCCTGACTGACTGACTGTCATAGCATCCTTAGAATTAAGACTTAAAATTTTCGGGGTGTATTTGTCTAAGCGTAGAGGTGTACTAAGAACGGAATTCACGAAATTCATCCCCTAAACGGGTACAGCGGAGGGTGAAGTTTGTATAAAAAATACTTAATGTGGACGATGTCGTACCTCGAACCTCTACAAACCAAGGCGAATATACTTTCAAAATTTTCTATTTCTTTTGGTCGTAGAGACTGTCGCTGTTGATATGTCAGTCAGTCAGTCAGGACAAAGATTCTTATAATTGGTATAATAGATAGTTTTTCTGCTTCATTTTCTACCTGAGCTCTGTTTTTCAACGATGTGACCTTCCTCTATTACATTCCCAAGCTGATCGTTAGAATTAGGCAGTTCCACAGGCATTTCAAGAGCGTTTTCTTCATTTTCATTATTTTCAGCTGGACTTGATATATTTTCTACTTTCACATCCCTGTACAATACAAAATAATGCTATATTAACTTTATTCAATACAAAACAGTTAACTAACCATAAAAAAAGCTTTTACCTAGATTCTATCATCAGCTGATTAATACCTTCAAGCTCGTTTTTTAGCTTCTGGATTAATTCTGAAAAATATTGAAAAATAATGGGGTGTCAATATACCGGGTGTAATAAGAGTACTTCTTAATTCTTAATGTAGTCTAATACTGTTACAAATGCGAAAGTGTAAATAATATATATTCAGAAGTTTCATTCAAGTCTGTAATTAATGGGAACGTTATCAAAGTGATAAGTATAAAGTTAGCAAACATTCAATGCGCGGTATGAAATGTGGGCCTTTAAATAAGCGCAATCACCGTTAAAACGCGTACACTTATCACGCTTTTAAAGGTAATGGCTGGTTTTGTGCCTTTTACTCGTATATTTATTTATCTTTACAAATTTTTTCGAATGGAGATTCAAAATGATTCAAATGAAGATCATTGTAATATGTAGGTATTTGTTCTTATGTTAGTTTGTTAATATTATTGGACCAAAAATGTTGACTAAATAAAAAAATGTGGCTCAGACTAAAACTGACTCAGCCAATACCAGAATGGAAAAGGTTGGAGGAGGCCTTTGCCGATTGGCAAACAGATCTGCAGAAAATAAGTAAGCAGCAGATATCAGCATAAAGTTTTTAAGATATTATTTTGTATTAGAACTAGGTTAAGTTGATCTGAGTAAAAAAAAGGCTATATTATTATTATTATTAAAGTGAACTTTTAGCACTTAATCAAGTGGCCTATAATTAAAAAAAACATACTTTCATCAGTTGTGATGTCATGAAGTCCCAATGTGTCAAGTACGAATATTCTTTCACCGATTTCTAATAACAACCATCCTTTTTGCTCTAGAAGTTGATATTGTGTATCAGTCAATGTTATCTGAAATTATACAATATTGTTATCGACCGTGGTAATGACCGGGATAGAGGACTTCTCCAAGTCCTCCACCATGTCTCGTGGATGACGTGAGAAGTGGCTTGTTCCCTTTTCTCTGACATCTCTTGAGTTAGTTTGAACCAACTCTGCAGTTACCAATTGTACCGAGTGTGGTGACTACGAAAATATTTTTACTACTACGAGGACATCTGGATTTTAGATTCTTCTCGTAAGGGTTGTAGATTCTAGACCCCTTACGAGGGGAATACAAAAGGGCCCCATTTTTGCCTCGAACTCCAAGGTAAACTTTACGAGGATACTAGGCAAGGGCCTCGTTCTGCGAACTTTATACAGGCTTAAACTCCAAGGTTAATACTCCTGGGTAATAAACTACGTTACCTTTATACTGTTCTACGAATTAATCAACCTATATCATGTATATATTAATTATTATCTTGCTGTGTTCTGGTTTGAAGCGATCTAAAAGAGGATCAGATTAAAATACTTAATAAAAATATACAGAGTATTCTTTTACTAAGATAATAATTAATAATTAATAAAAGAATAATTGCACAATAAAATTTACAAAATGGTATTGTGCAATTATTTGCCATCTTTGTCTCTCTGGACTGAAGCTAGACTCTGTAATTCTGTACGAAATCTCTCGGCAAAAGGGATGGAAACTAGTCAAAACAACAGATAAATGTTACCTCAGTAAAGTTATTGGCTACTTTGTCACTGTCTGTTACTACTGATTCGTGTTCAGTCTGCTCACAAGGTTTCAATGTTGGTACATTTGACTCTGTTTCCATCTGAAATATAATTTGAAATGTAAGAAGGTAATTCATCAAAATATCAACGATCATTATTATACAAAACGTCTTATAGCTAGGTGAATCTAGGCGACATTACTACTTGATCAAGCCTAGAAGAACAATCAACAAACTTAGCACAAGGCTATCATTCACATACTTCTCTCTTGGTACAGTCAGCGACAAAAATAGATAACTTTATATTCTTCTGTATTTTAGGTAAGTATTACAAAAAAGTAGGTAGGTATTCATCAGTTATCTGGTTCACATAGTATAAGCTATGCTTAGCATGCTGTAAGAGGGATTTCAGCGAATGTCTGTTAATATATATCACTAAAATTAAACAACAGAATTGACACCAATGACTTATTTTGACTTAATTTATTATAGAAGTGGCAATGCCAGTTTATTTTTATATGTTTGTAAGTTTTCAGGTGAAGATTCAATAAAAAAAAACAAATAGAGAATAATTAAGGTACCTACTGGTTCAGAAGCTGCACTACTCTCAGTTTGTATTAAAAAACTGTTTGAATAAATATTATCATCTGGATCGTGGATTGAAAACTGATCTGAAAACAACATTATTTTGTAAATCTTTAACTGAGGTTTACTAGAAGAGAACTCTTTTAAAAGATAAATAAAAAATTAAATGATAATCTGTGATCCATACCAGGTAGCCTCATTAGACTAGATGCATTGTCTACATCAACATAAAACTGCTGGGAGGTGACATCAAATACAGCACAAGGCTCAACCTCCTCTAGACCCTCCTTCACATCTTGAGCTTGCGTTATGTATTGAATATCTTTGTTCACACCTGGAAATTAGTTAGAAAAATATCAAAAGTTGATTACATACAATAATATTTCGAAACTATATATCATTAGTTTAAATAATAGTTTTTAATTTGTTTAAAATTGACGTTTCACTTTCCAGTTATTAAATTTGCAAAACGTCATAAAACCCTGGTTTTATTCATAAAAAAATAATTATTGGAACATACTAGGTGTAACCTCGAAATAGTTTCAACATATTTTGTCTCTTTGTATCTAATTTAAGACTTCCCCTCAATGCAAAAAACAATGTTATACAGAACAAAACATGCTCTAACTATTTCAATGTCATTCATTTATTCATTTATGTCCAATAGGATATGGTGATGAAAGAGCATCATAACATCCTTTCAATAAAACCTCTTACGTACAATACAAATCCTACTAATATTATAAACGTGAAAGTTTGTGAGAATGGATGGATGTATGTATGGATGGATGGATGTTTGTTACTCTTTCACACTCTAACCAGTAGACCGATTTGGATGAAATTTGGAATAAAAACTTGGATTGACATTAGGCTAATTTTTATCCCGAAAAAATAACGGGAACGGGAATAAAACTGCCACGCGGGCGAACCTGCGAGCGGCAGCTAGCCATGCAATATCTGCCTTACCACTAGCATCAAACTAGAACCTTTTCTCATGGATCTCTTTTGGATGAATGCTTACACTTACTGAGTAGAGTACCATCATCTTGCAATACAAGTAGGTGGTTAACGTCGGGGTTTGAAGTGCTGGTCTCTATAAAATGATACGTCTCGTAGGGTGGTTCCTTGTCCATTTTGTAATTTGCCTAAATATATTCCTAAAAATGCACATTGCAATTCGTTAGTTTGGCCAATAATTAGTAAGTAATGGAATTCAAAAAGTAGTACATAACATACCCTGTTTATCACTAATTTAGTGTAGTACCTAATCCAATGTTCTTCAAATATTTTCATTCTCATTCAATATCTTGAGGAAATCAGTAGAAATTTTAACTTCAACAATCTTTGTTTACAAATTTCACAATCAGCTGATCGGATCGATCGATGTCATGCTGACAATCAAGAAGTTACGTCGAGTTGACAGAAGAATGACAGAGGCTGACATAGTGTCACGTGTGCGTTCCGTTTCAGAATGGTTTTGATGCGTTCAAAACAGCGGCAATTTTAAAATAATTTTAGATTTTTAAACTTTTATATTTTATTTTTCTCTATACTTACCACTAACTATGGTAATGTGAAGTCGAAAATATAGTTTTCTGTACAAAATGCTTCACAATGGTTAGTATTTCGGAACGCATGTATATAATTTTTCAATTCTACTGGGATAAAGATTGGGGCTTGGAATTTACCGATAACCATCAACTTCACTATGTCATTCAGCATAACATCCTTTTCCACGCATGTGGCACTAGCATCCCATTCACATAAATGAAATCTACAGAATGTTGCATCACAGCGCAGAAATTGTTTGGCCATGGGGAGGTCAAAGGCACATCCATAGTAAATAATTGTTCCATTACGTTCTAGCAGCTTCAGCAATACATCCTCAAACCTGCCTCCAATACAATTTAGCGCTAAAATTGGTCTTGTCATTGATGTAGTAAATTCGCACAATTCTTCAGCCTCTTCTAGAGTATGCACTGCAGTAGCTCCCAAGCTTAAAAGATGTTCTTTCACAGCTTCATATCCACAGTGGTTAGCTACAATGTTTACTGTGTTGATGCCCCAGGCTTTGCAGAGTTGTATTACGCATTGCCCACAAGCACTGTTTGCGGCATTTTGGATGATAGTCTCACCAGGATAAACATTTCGAAAGTCTTTTATCATCCTGTATGCCATACAGGGGGCTATGGTTAACATAGAGGCTTCTGGCAGTGGTATCTTTGAGGATATTTTGTGGACATCTCTCTCATTGTATATTCCATAGTACCGCCAGGTGCCGAGTAGTCGAGATGTTAAGACCACCCGGTCATCAGGAACCACTCTGCAGACATGTTTTCCAATTTCCACAACCTCTCCCACACCCTCATCTCCAGGAACAGAGGGCAGACAAGGTAAACATTGGTTTTTTCCTAAAATAATGTAAGAACATTTTTAAGTGTTCTTTGTTACACATACACCAGTTACATAAAGGTACAATAAAATAATTACTCATAATAATTAACAGGATTCATAGAAATTGTAGAAAAAAAAAAAACAGAAAAACATTCTAACATTTATTGCATACTCAGCTTTCAGTAAAATCTATAATGTATTTACACCCTGTGAATCCTTTTGAACTTAAAGCATTTCCTATAGCTTCTTCATACTGACAAAACTTGACCATTTTATGTACTGGAGCCTTCAGCTTGCCCTCGCACATCAAGCCAACAAGCTCTGATAGCATTTTGTTATGTGCAAAATCATCAGCTTTTTTATTCCAAGCTGTCATCCAAAATCCATAGAAGGAGAGATTTTTAAATATAAACGAAGATGTTGGGATCATTACTGGTTCTCTTGACATACCACCATAAGTGACCATAGTTCCGGAATGCTGTAAATGTCTTAACATTTCCAAAGCATTCTTCCCTCCAACACAGTTGAGTGCTAATGAAGGTTTATCAATCTGTTTATCTTTGAAGATTTTTGTTTGACGCAACTCCTCCTCTGTCAATACAAAGGTAGCACCCAAACATTCTAAATATTGCTTCAACTCCAAGAGATCAGGTCTTTTTCTAACAATATTGATATTCTTGATTCCCCATGCTTTGCAGATTTGTATGACATTTTGCCCGCATGCACTGTTAGCTCCATTTTGTATGACAACTAGTTGTTTCTGTCTTACCGGTTTGAAATCTGAGAGCATTCTATAAGCTGTGCATGGATTGACCGTAAGAGTAGCAGCTTCAGCAACTCCTAGATCATTTGGAATAGCTTTCAATACATCTTGGTGGAAAACACCAAAGTTTCTCCATGTTCCCTGCACAGGTTTCGTAATAATGACTTTATTACCAGGACATAATCCTGTGACTCCTTGTCCAGTCCCTTGAACAACTCCAACTCCTTCATTACCAGGTATTGCTGGTAAATCAATTTTGACTGGATATTTTCCTACAACAAAACAAATATATTTTTCAATGAAGTATTAGTGGACATGTATCAAATAAAGCAAATAAAACAAAGGAAATGAAAGTACCTTGCTAGGATTTCTTGTAAGGTTCAGTCAGGAAACAGTTCTTGTCACATTAAGCAAAGCGAAAATTTAGATAATTTGATTCTGGAAAGAAATATTATCAAAACATAATTATACCTTGAATAGTGTTTATGTCAGCTGGATTTACCGGGGCCGCTAGCATGCGCACCAGTACCTCTTGGCTGTCAAGCGGTGGTACTTCACATTCTCTGTACTTTACTACATGTAGAGGATCTCCAAATTCGCTGTATACAAGCTGTTTTGACATCAAGTTTCGCACAGCCCCGGTCGTACTCGCCCTCATTCTTGTGAAGCATTTTACAGTAGAAAATAAATTCTTGGTGTATGGCCAAAGAGGCATTATATCAAAGGATTTTATGTCGTGGATTTAGGGTGAGAATCGTGAAATGCTGAGAAAAAGAAAACTGAATAATTTTTTTGGATATCAATGCAAACAGAGCAATCGTAAAATTGAATGATATTATTTTGTCAATTTTGTCATGTGAGTTTGACAGTTTGGTTTTTAATAGACACAGACAGGACGACGTTAACTAGCAAAACCTTAGTTAATAAGGATTCGTTTTCTGTCATCTTTGGAAGCAACATTGTATTTTCATTTTAATTGTTTTTTTAGAGTTATTTTAAGTTCTGATGGGTAATTTTGGTGGTATTTTAACCATCATTACTTGAGGTCTTAGCACAAGTGTGAACAATTGAAATGAAAGTGTGTTATGATTATGAGGCATCCTGATTTTAACGAAAATGTTTCCCTTTGCCATCTTTTTCTTCAAAACCGATGACGGCTGACTTTACTTTTTTTACCGACTCGACTTGACTAAAAAGAATTTATTCAACCCACTTGACATTGGCAAAATTGTCCGCAAGACGGACAGATGCCACAAAAAAAAAAACAAAAAAAGAACCTTAGCTAAGCGAAACTCAGAAAACATCAAAACGATATTTTGCGACCAAAAACCTGCGGTTATGTACAATTATTCTACCAACCGAAAACCTCGAAAGTCCGGAAGCCGTAGGTATCTATCCAGCATAAATTTTATACATTTATTTACAAAGAAAATTACAGCTAATACAAGTATTTATGATTGGTATGTACAAAAACTTATGAAACAGTTGAGCTATCTACAGACCGTTCCAAACGATCTAAAGATAGCCTCAACTGATCCAAATCAGTGCTAATCGGAAGCATCCAGCGGAAATACTGGCTGCATTGTCACTCTGAATGGCAATGGTAATTCGCTGAGTCAGATAGGTAGGTACTCACCACAGTCCTCGGGTCCCGCGTCGCTTCTAATTTTAAAAACCCAGAGGGCCTTTCCCCAGGGACCTAAAGTCTCCACTCCAAGAGAAGCAAATTATGCGTAATAGCTTAAATAAAAAAATCATGCAAGTGAACTGAGAACCTTCTCCTTTTTTTGAAATCTGTTGAAAAAAAGACAACGGGAGAGCGAAGCGATCGAAGATCTCTGTGGCACATTGGGTGATTACCTATGCTTTGTAGGTCTACGTACCTTCTTCAATTTGCGAGCATATCTTTCGGAACCAACCGTTACGTTGATCCGATTTGCTTAGGTGGTACCTTAGAGGTTTTTGTTGAGAATCTTTCAGAAACAAGTTAGGTAACCTATTGACCATGTGGAGTGGGAAAAAGAAAAAAAAGGTTACAACAATCAAAACATTTTATATTTTGGTTCTATGTAAGTAGGTACCTAGTGTTTGAGATAGCTACGATAAACGAAAAATCACTAACGAGATCTCTTAGAAGTAGATATGAATGAGTTCACGACATATACAAATAATAATTTGTTAGAAGTTTAATGTTATTGGTTCAGCTTAGTTCCATCACAGATTAGATAAGTGTTCCATATACCTAGCTGAAACGGTTTGAAATGTGGCCGGTTGAATTTTTTGTCTTCATATTTTCTTGTACTTAGGTAAGTAGGTTGTAGTAATTATTTTTTTACTGGTATTAGGTACCATAAGTACCTAGCAATAATACGTGACGCCGAGCTAGTCTGAAAGAGCCACTGTGAGATTTTTCACTTTCGTTGTAGGTAAGTAGGTACTTAATTAAAAAGCAAACAGTATTGTCACATTATTTCTCATCAGCGAGAAACTTGCTAACTCGTATGTCTAGGTCTTTTCGTGCCATGGGGGCAGCCGCACTGGGGGGTGCGGTGGCTTCTGGAGAAGGTATCTGGGGCTTGGGGGCACGGAATCGCCTTGCTCGGGTCAGTTGCCAGGTGGAACTTGGGTTGCGCATTATGCCGATACCGGCGATGTCTTCGTCGACAACTGCTAGCGCTGGCCGTGGAACACTAAAATATATACATAAAAAGAAAGTGAAATATTCATACACTTCAAAATGCTCTGAATTCAATTGGTATTTAACGTAGGGTACGTACTACCTACCTACAAGTACAAATTACAGGTTTAGTATAAATTACAGATTACCTAGATATTAATTAGAGATTATTGAACGACCATAAAAGTTATGAACCGGGTGGGATCACAAGCATCCCTTTCATGCAGGGAGGGGCTAAACCACTGCGTTGTCTTATTCGGTTAACTCTTAGATCTATGAGTATACGAACTTGTGCAGCATAATACGACTTTTGCTTATCAGCAAAATCATAATTTTTTTGCAGTTTTTTAATTTTTTGTGTTTCCCAACTTAACTACTCTTCAAAAATCAAAAATCAAAATGTTTTATTCAGTAATAACAAGTTTTAAATAATTTTTGGGTTGGGATCTCTTCTTTTAGGTCGTGAGACCTGTATTAGAAGAGTCCCCTCTTTTCTGTGGTACAATAGGGTCTTGTAAATTTAAAGCTACATTCGTTTTTATTAAATCTAAGTATTTATACAATATCTAATCTAATTTCTAATTTTAATTTTGCGGTTACTCTTAGCGGATATGTAGTTTTTTGGCAGTCGGAAAGTATTACTACGTATGCTACGTCAATATATGATATATTATCTAAGGTACTAAGTACTAGATAATATATCATTATTGACCTATACGCTGTCCCATAGCTGGGCAAATGTCTCCTCTAAATAATATACTAAAGAACAGATAGTTTGAAGATGCAATTAGTTTAGTGGCTTGATATACCTAGGTAGGTACCTACCTAACTAAGTCAAACTGAAATCACTTACTAGGCCATGGTTATCGCCGCTCTCAATCGTGCCGGAGCTATTACAGAAGGCAGTTCAGACGCAGAGTTTCTTTTCAAGCCTGAAAAATTATACGATGTAACATTATTGACGACCGATGTGGCGCGACGGGCGAATGTCCGCTTGCGACGCAAGAGGACAACACAACATCATCTAGCCCCAAGCTAAGTAGAGCTTGTGTTATGTGTACTAGATGACTGATATACTTAATACAATACATTATATAGATATTTTTTATTATGCATAAAAAATACCCAGAGCACCTGGAATAAATATTTGCAGATCGTATAAACATTTATCCCAAGGCGGGAATCGAACCCGCAACCTCCTGCGTGGCAGGACACTCGCCCGCCACGCCACATCGGTCGTCAAAGAAATACTTTGCTTAATAACTAAGTTTTCACAGAAACGTGCAACTTATTATATAGGTAATTTCACCTTTCTAAACTCTGGTGAGCACATGCCTAACAAATCTATTAGACGAAAAATAAATTTGTGGGCTTATCTTATACTTGATGAATGATTTTTTTAATTTCCGAAAGCATTTCAGCATGTATTTATTTATTACAGAGTACTCCAAATCGTTTTGTAGGTACTAGGACATTGATAAAGAAAATAAAAATATTATCTATAATCTAGACACAAACACATAGCGTGTTTGTGTCTAACTTAGGTACCTACTTTACAATTTATGTACTTACAACATTCTCACATAAACTTAGGCTAACTTGTTCAATCGTCTTCCAGCTAGTTAGTCCCACTCTGAAGCTATAAAATAAATAAGTATACTAGGCTCCTGGTATTAGCCTGCGATTACGAACAGCTCATGAGCATTTATTTACCAGAATATTTGATGTTAGATACTGCGGTTCTGTCCTTCCATTTCTGCGAGCATACGGGACACACGGAGCGGCGGATAGACCAGCGAGGTATTTCCTCTTGCAGCGGCGTGTTCACTTTTTGAAAGGCAGGAATTTCCAATTGGGTCTGGCGAAATTATGATGATGGGAGTTCGCCATTAAATATAATCATGCTTTTATATTTTCTTTGCAATAACTTACCCGTGCGCCATGCCATGTCATTACACAATAGGGACTGTAAATAAAGTAAAGTTCATAAAAACTAGGAATCAACTATAGAGGCTAAGCTAAAAACGCTTTGTTATCCAAAAAAGTACTCCGTCATTCATGGTTTTGTAAGGCTATGTTAGTCAAAGCTAGCATGGTTCTTAATTTAGTGGCACTTTATGAATGGCTCAGAAAACGGTATGTTTGGCGTTTGAAAGAGAAACTCGTTCCCCAACATTACAACATTTCAACTCAGGGTCCAATTAGTGAAAGAGCAATAGAAGGCTATATAGGAAAATATATATTTTCTGAAATAAAACTAACAGGTGCTGTAATCGTAGTAGTGAACGCCAGTATTGAGGGAATATCCATGTCTCGCCGCGTTGATATGCGAGAGAAGCGTGACCTTGACACGCTGCGCTCGGTAGTCGCTCGCATACTCAGTCCATGCACGCAGGCTTCGCTTGACTGACTGTCAAGGGATGAAAGTTAGAGCCATATCTCAGCCAAAGATGTAAGGCACGTAAATAACCAAAATTTGTTGAAACACCGGCTAATTAGTAGTAAAAGATAAAATCCTCAAATACTTCATTCATCGAGAAAATTGTGGGAAAGATGTAGAGGTACGAGTAGATAATACCTAGTCGAGTTGCATTGTGAGTGAAAGTGGGAAAAAAATACACTTTTTACTAATGTCTTCTTTTTCTCGTCTTTCCCACAAAGGTGTGAAGTGGGTGATTGTTCTATTACGACGCAACCCATTGGGTATCTAACTCTTACCTTCAACTATACAGAGTCCTAAGTAAGATCTATAATATATAATATAGAGTAGGTATATGAATATAATAATATAAATAGGTTCCACCTCACTTGGAATAAAAGAAGTTATTCTCTCCAAGAAATCATCTATTCCGGATCTTGTTCCAGATCACACAAATAGAGTTATAGGAAAAAATTATAAAAGAAAATAGAAATAAGATCAGGTCGCCAAAGGTAATTTTTTTCAGAAAACTTGCTGTTATGTATGTACATTGTTACCTATCTTATTATGTCACTAGCAGAACAGATACATGCAGAAAAAAAATATTTTTTTCGGAGCGCCAATTAAAATATAAGTTAAGGCAACGAACGAGCGTGACCTATGAGGCAATACTTTGCTATAAGTAGTATAGGCAATGGTAACCATATAAAATTTCTTCTTACTCATCAGAAATATCATCTCGTGGCAGGTCGAGAGTTTTGTCCTGAGCTTCATCTAAATCTTTACTCTGTGCGCGCACCATATCCAGGAGCATAGTATCATGTCCTCCTAGATTTTCGGACCTAGGGAAATAAAATCCTTGAGTAAAGTCACGCACATTACGTACGTGACCTATGGTGCACTACCCTGCGTCTGCCAACCTGAGGTATACTGGTGTTAAGCCTCATGAGCTTGTAATTTCACTGGCACCCACATCACCCTACAAACCGGAACACAACAATGCGAGCATCACTGCTTGGAGGCAGAAATAAGCATGGTGGTAGTACTTCCCTGGACGAGCCCTTCACAAAAAGCTCTACTACTACAAACTATTAACATCAGGGCCAGCTTGTTTCATCAGCAAGTCTAATAAAAGTCGGTAGAAATTATTGATTTCAGAAACTAAAAAACACTTACTGAATACTTCCAATCACCCAGCTGCCATACGGATCACTTCTTTGTGACATAATAGAAGAGATTAACTGAGCACTTGGAATGTTACTGGCAATACTGTCGCGGCGATTCGAGTGTGCCCTCATCAGCAACGAAGTGTAAGGATTGGAATTATTGCTCATGAAAGAAATCCTACGGGGTTCTTCCTCCGGTGGCCTAAAAAAAGAAATCTAAATAATTTCTCCAATTAGGTAGCTACCTATTTCATGTTCTTAGCAATAGAAGAATATAGTTTAAAAATTGCTAAGTTATCTATACCTATAATAATTATAAGATTGTTTGTCCTTACTGACTAACGTAAGTATAGATATAGACAATGCACAGCCTAAACCACTGGTCATAGGGACTTGACATTTTCAGGGTATATTCATTTTCGTGCGTAGATGTATGCTAAGAAAGGGATTCCTAAAATTCAACCCCTAAATGAGTACAGAGAAGGTTAAAGTTTGTATAAAACAAACTTCGACAAACGCGGACGCGTGCAAGTCTCCACAGTTTTTTTACATACAAAACTTATAAGATTCTTACCCCTAGCGAAATCGTCAAGATAATACCTTACCTAATTTTGGTAGAGTCACAGATGAGGTTTTTCTCATCATGTACGCTACGTACAGTCATACAGGGGAGGTACCCTGTCATAAAATAACACTTTGTGAATATTATGAACTGAGAACTCGTAAGTATGTAATAAAATAAACTTACCTACGAGTATAAACCCAAATTAGACGCTAGTAAATATGAGTACCAACCAACAATCAAAAGTTAAGTAAATCGAAAGTCATAAATAATATTGACGACTGTGGTGTACCAACAGGACAGCTCTGATGAACCAAAAACACTAGTGACTCAGCCGCAAGATGAATCACGCTGGTAGGTACATTATCTACTGTTGCTAATAGGTGCAACTTGATTCCTAGTAGGCCTTGAAACCTATCACGACGACAAATTCAGTGTAATTATAATTTATTTTTAAATATTTATTCGTAGAGTTCTAGGAGCAAGATTCCGTCTGTTTAGTTGTAAAAATTGTGACACAACAACAATATGTAGGTAAGCTATTCAAAGCTCTTGGCAGGATTAATGATTTTAATAATTCGATAATTTTCGACGACCGATGTAGCGCGGCGGGCGAATGTCCGCCTGCGACGCACAGGTTGCGGGTTCGATTTCCGCCTTGGGATAAATGTTTGTACGATCTGCAAATATTTATTCCGGATGTTCTGGGTATTTTCTATGTGTAATAAAAAATATCTATGTAGGTGTGTAATATAATATTGTATTAAGTATATATCAGTCATCTAGTACCCATAACACAAGCTCTGCTTGGCTTGGGGCTAGATGATGCTGTGTGGATCATCCGGAAAAAAATTAAAAATAAAATAAAATATTAATATTCATTATAATAATTAGGTAAGCTGTTTAATTGAAGACTGGTAAAAAATAAAAAAAGATAAATTTATTTCTCACAAAAGCATTGTAACGGGTACGAAAAGTGTTATATATAAATTGAACATTGTACCAAGATGAACTCTGTTCCCTACACGAGGACTGAGGAGTCTGAACAGTAGGGTCACAGTAATTACGGCTGCCCATCTCCCGATGCGTTCCCTTTAGTTGTCTCTTACACCACCCAAGGAAGGTACCGGAGAAGAGCTATTTTAAGCCATCACCACCACTGCCACAGTGTTGTATTAGCAAGCTTAAATGGGCAGGGCACAAGTGCGGTTACTTACATTGAAATACGTCTTGAAGAGTATAATTTAGAATATCTTGATTTCCAGTCTCCATTTTTCCTCCAGGCTGTTTCCACTTTTCTGAAATCAAACATCACGTAAGTTGAAAAATAATTGAATAGCACCGTTAGTCATAGTTCAAGTCATTGATGGTGCTAATAATAATAGTTGCATCGTTTGTCTTCTGCATTGACAGTAAGTTTCAAATAAGATCGAAAGAGACAACATGTCTTAATTATTTCGAGGTTACGTCGAGTTTCTTAGTAGTAGGGTTTATAATTACAATGTAGAATGTAGATTGTAGAGCATAGATCAGGCAAATATGCCCTTTTTCTATATTGTAATGCGTATGCATATACATTTTCTTGTATCTATACAAATAAATAAAATTGAAGTGTGTGTAATATTAAAATAACTGCTTTTTACTACATGCATAGGAATGTATATACGATACATATACCAAAATAGCATTTTTGAAAAATTTTGTCTGTCTTTCTGTCTGTCTGTCTGTTTGTTCCGGGTAATCTCTGGAACGGCTTCGACGGGACTTTCACTGGCAGATAGCTGATGTAACAAGGCTACTTTTTATCCCGAAAAAATAACGGGAACGGGAATAAACTGGCTCGCGGGCGAAACTGCGAACGACCGCTATTTTATGCCGTATTAACGCCATCTGTTGGCGACATCGAGTACTACTTCAGTTAAGATTTGTAAGTAAAAATGTTTACCGCCCAACGAAGTGGGCACGGGTCAGCTAGTAAAATATATAAGGGAAAGCACGCGACTTTGGCCATTGCGTTCGTCGCGTGATGTTATTTTCATACAAACTTTAACACGCACTGTACCCGTTTAGGGGTTGTATTTCCAGAATTCCTTTTTTAGTACACCTCTACCCACCAAAACGAATATACCCTGTAAATTTCGAGAAATACACGACCAGTGGGTTAAGCTATGCGTTTCCTATAATATCAGTCAGTGAGTCAGTCAGGCAGGACAAAGGTTTTTGTAATTGTTATATACCTAAAGCCTAAGTTACTCCTTGTTACATCAGCTATCTGCCAGTGAAAGTCCCGTCGAAATCGGTCCAGCCGTTCCAGAGATTACCCGGAACAAATGGACAGACAGACAGAGAGACAGACAGACCGACAAAAATTTAAAAAAATGCTATTTTGGAATATGTATCGCATATACATTCATATGCATGTAGTAAAAAGCGGTTATTTTAATATTACAAACAGACACTTCAATTTTATTTATTTGTATAGATAAATAATTTTTACCAATTGAGACTCGTTTAACATAACTTTTCTTGAAATAATGTGACTAACAGGATAGTGTCTTTGTGAAATCCATTACTTTGTAACTTTAACATCATACTTTTTCACTATCACCTTGTCTTAAAGATATATGGCACGTAAATAAATAACTACCTACTTTCTGTGATTCTCCGAGGTCATTTTCAATATTATGCGGTCGGTACCTAAGTACAAACCGCAAAATAAATGGACCATGAAAGAAGCTGATGAATGTTTTGTAAATATTTGCGGTTTATGTATTCGTTTTATTATTTTGTTTTGTACATCAATAAACTTAAACATGAAATAATCTGAAACCTTTAGGTATTATCTACCTTAATGTAATCTATTAAAAACTGCTTAGAGTTGCACGAAACTTAGGTACCTAGCTAAACTTGCGCGCGTAAAAAAACATACTTTAAAAGTCTTTGAGCCATCTACTTTGCTGTATAGAAAGAAGAACAAATATTTGTGTCATGAACAAAGATCGGTTGGATTTAGGATTCTTCAGTCACTGGAGGGCAAACCTCCTACTTTTTGCCCAGTTGTTATCACCCAGTGACAACCACCTCTTTTTAAAGTCAGAACCTAACATGTCAGCGTCCTTATTTTATATTTTCTCTGTTTACTAACATTAATCAAGTATAAATTTATTTATGTATATTTTTTAAAATGAATTTATTTAATTCAATTGAAAAGATGTTTGTTCTGTGTGTAAAGTGTAAAAAAAGTATATTATTATAGGTATTCTACCAGCTGTGTGGTCCTCATGGTACAGTCAGCTGCACTAGAATGTATACAGTTCGTAACTTTCACAACGGTATTACAGCATAACAATAAACTCTTACGCCTCAAAAACTGAAAGGTCATGAAATTAGTTGATTACCTCACTTAATTTTTGAATAATCGTCATGTAAATATTTTTAGCACCGCTGCTAAACCATTTTGAAAGTTATGAATTGTATACATTCTAGTGCAGCTGACTGTACATACAAACTAAGTTTAGTTTGGGGTAAATGGAGTTGTGTCAATGCTTACCAAATTTTCTTTATTTTTTACAAATGAATAGAAACCCAGAGTTATTGTATATACCATTTTGTCATGTCCAGTTTTATTGAATTTCAACTCATTATACGTACCCAAATACTGTTTACAATCATGATGGTTTAATAAAAGCTTTCCTTTTAATAATCCTATATATATCTAAGTAGGTGATGCTAGGTACTTACTGCATTTTCAGTTTGTTATATAATATTTAGCGTTATTATGATCATGTATGTTTGTATAAAATAAAAATGTTTATCAGACAAAATATGGTAATTTCTCGTTTTCAGGAACTTTATTTATCTCCATGTTGACACTACGGTGACGTTTTTCGTATTATGACATAACTGACGATAAACCATCGACAAGGTTATGAAATTGAACTTTTGAAAAATCTTTTGAGCTAAAAAGACTAGATTAATAATTGAAAGAAAGAAAAGAAATAGCTTCACGACTTTAATTCTCAGGTACGGTCGATATCCCCTCAGATCTCTTAGCACCTCTTACCTACTCGAGTATCTTTGAGAATGTCTAATGGGAGTAGTCAGAAGTACGGCCAAATCTTACATTTGGTACATACCCACAGTTTGCAGTAGTTAGTGTTATTTTGATACTTTTCTATTTATTTTTTTATTAAACTTGCTGCTGGCCCACTTGATGTTAAATAGTTACTATCACCTATAACAAAATTTTGCCTTGTAGGCCATGCTTGTTAGGAACGTGCCCTACAATGCACTACCCAGCGTCAATCGAACCGAGGGATACAGATGTTAAGCCTCTGCCTGTAATTTCACCCAAATCCTTATCACCGGAACACAAAAAAAGTATACCTACTTTAGAGCTCTGTCTAGTACCTACTTGCCGTTCACCTGTGGCATTATTTTAAAAATCATCATTTTTCGAATAACCCCCTGTTATTTGAAAAACATCTGCTTAGATTTTTAATACAGGTTTGCTTTAAAATATCATGATGATAGCCTATGAGACGTGGTCGTATGGGTAGCCTTTCTAGCGGTGGGCTTCCTACATTTATAAAATGCATTATTTTCTCCAATTCTTTACTTGGAGATATTACAATGCACTACATGTTCTCGACTCTACCAACTTCCTCTACAAATTATATTGAGAAGTATTTCTATTTGTATGAATTACATAAGCAAGCCACAATCAAGGCATATCGCCACAAAGAGGCTTGCAAACATGATTACCTTGAAAACTATTGACCTGAGACGAATACTTCTCGGTAGGCAACGTTACAAGTTGCCTACCTGATTAACTCTTAGGTATTAATCTATTTGTATTATTCCTGTTAAGATCACTAAAACTTTGCTAGTGTTTTGTAGTTAAAAAAACAGCTATAGTTTGCTATAAAAAAGGATCTCTAGTTTATTTGTAACACAAATTACTTTGCTTTACCAATTAGGTAATCTTTTAGTTTTAAACTTGAGAGTATTGACTGAAGATACTCAGTAACTGTACTAAGTCCGTCCCGTTATGTGCTGAAAGGAGCATAAAAGGCTGTAATCTCTTCTATGTCTCTACCGTTCTGATTTGGAGTCAAGCATCTCGTGGGAGCGCTCCTTGTTCATTGTCATGGAGCATTTGTTTTGTTAGTGGCACAATGCACTTCGATAAGTTATTTGATTTGTTGTGTCAAGCGGGGGAGGCACGCCTGTCTCTTGTCTGGTCGGCTGGCGGCCGGCTGTACCAGTGCTGCCAACTTTGATCAGTTCGCCAGGTCTAGCAACTTTTTATAGTTGTTAGGAAAAATAACTAAATTTAATTTGTTATTTTATCTAAGGTAGGAAGGAAGGAATTAGTCTCATTGTAAACTTAATGGAAATTAGTTTCATGCTGAACATGCAAGAGTTTTTTTGGTCTAGGTTTTATTAAGACATGCAAAGAGGTTCGAAGGTAACTTTTACACTTGTAAAAAAATTCAAACATTACATCTTAGCGAGATTGGCATGTTTGCTAAACCCCAGCTGGCAGCACTAACCGGGGCGGTAGAGATCGAGCAAAGCAAGCAGGCATAAGCAAGCTAGTCGCTCTGACAGCGAAGACCCGAGCACGCGTCGCGCGCAGAGCTCCTCGCGTACACGATAACGCGCTCCATTTAAATGCAACAATCACAACAATCGAACCTATTCGAACTCGTCAATTTCACAACTGACGGTTATTTGATTTTTCAAACGTTCGCTAGGTTCTCTCGTTCTGCCGAGCTCTAGTAACTAAGACCGGCATGCGAATTATGATGTTGATCCTCGAATAGTGCATCTTTGTGACTCCTGATGACTCAGTGACAGAAGACTTTCTGGTGAAAGTGTCTGGTGCAATGGTAATGGAGTGAATGTTGACGTTAGAAGTGTTTGGTTAGTGCAATGGCTGGTGCAAGTGAGGATGCTAGTGCGACTGGTGCGCATGAAGAGACTCCACCGGGCTTGGTGACTGAGACTCGAGCTAAACGTGGTCTTGGCGGGTCAATGTCGCTGCGGACCCGCAAACTAGGTCGGCGGCTATCCCGTAGCATGTCTATTGTAGCGTTGAAGCTACCTGAAAAGGCTCAAAGCATCACGAGGTCTTCCACGAAGCTGATGCGCACGGGCAGTCGAGACAAGAAGAACAGATCATTCGAACTCTCGATAATTCTTCCGGACAAAACACAGAGACAGGTATGTTAAAGTCAGTACTTACCTACATGCCTACTTATATTTCAATGGAATATAAAAACTTGATTGGGCATAGTAAACAAAAGTACTTAAGTAATTTCCAAATGAATTGCTAATTAGAAATAGACAATTAGAAATCAACTCTTTCAAGATTTCCGTGCACATTATCTAAAGCTGATTCCTTATCTACCTATGACCGATTATTATAAAATTTATAGCTAGTAATTTAGGAAATTAGTGATAGGAAGTAGTGTAATTTTCCATGACAAAACGTTGTTAAACTTACAACATTATAAATATCAAGCAAATCAAAACCGCAAAGGACCTAACGACTATGTATTAGATATCAACGCGCAGAGTCGCCATTATACCCAGAGCTATTTCGGCTATTATTATTTGTGCTTATGATAGGTAGGTATTTAAAACCAGACACACAACATTTGTTTACGATTTGGTGAACGCGCCGCCAGGTAGTAACGTTGTGACTGTGAGCCTTGTGCGCTATGCATTCGAATGTGTCCTGACTCATTGCAATTTTACCAGTGTTGCGTTTCACAAGTCGCCCACACCGTAGATTTCTCCATTGATACGAGTTGCAATTGCCTCCGCGTTTGGATCAGTTAGGCATTGTTTGCCATTTGCCATTGTCATTGAACCAGGGAATTGGTCTGTGCGGCTACCGATCTCGGAAACTTCGAATCAAACAAAGCCATGTTGGTTCCGGATTTGTCACATGTAACTATTGTTCCGCCCATATTATTACAGAATGGCAATGTCATATCTTTCCGCGCATTTTCATACCGATAAACACACACACACATATTTTGCACACATTTTAACATGACCCAAATTATAAACGTAGGTACAAACCAAACCGCGCCGCACTTTATTTAGTTTTTTTTTAGCATTTCAGTAACCGATAGTGCCGCAATCTGCGGTCTTTCTTTATAAAGATCATGGCTAGTAATTATTTTTTAGTTTCCCGTTTCCTTAAAATAATGAAGGACTTCGGTACCGGCAGTAAGTAATTATACGAGTATATCAATAAAAAGTAAATCAGCTTAAATCTACCAGCGTAAAACTACTTATCGTTTTTCACTATATTATTTAAAATCCATTACCCATAGTTGACTTTCACAAACTAATAATCCGCCGTGCATGTATGAGACATTTTTCAGGTGGCTTGACATCGGTATGCATAAATATTTTTATTGTTTTCAATTACAATGAGACATTGAACTCTTTAGATCGCTGCTGGTAAAGTCAGTTAAGTACAAACTAAAAAAATCCAAAGTGGCTTATTATTTCCAATTGAAAAACTCATACTTCTTTTACGTTATGAAGACGATGTGAACTTTAACCTTTGTCTGCCAAATTATTATCGTTTTCAAAGTGAATGTGGGTAGTAAAGTAAGTTTAATGATTGTTTTTGTCTTGATAACAGGCGACGGTAAGGACACAGACTCTTTGTTTTAAACTCAGCTCCTAGTATACAACAACAGGTGTGACATAACATGATTGAATAGCTTTCTTTAGAATAATACACCTGTGTAGACTGCAGCTATCTGAGGTAATTTGTAAATTCTCTAGAAATTCTAAACTTGACAACGTTTATTTTTATGGGCTAGATAGAGGCGTCAATTAAGAGTTCGGTTTGGATTCTCCGAGAATTTAATATCATTGACCACATTCGCGTTTGCTAAATATTTGTACTACGAAATCTTATCTGGTGTTATCATTATTTGTATTTCAGCCATTTTTGGGTACAAACTCTAGTTCTTTTTTAGATTTTGGTTTTTATTTAACTTTTACACGCTATTTATTCTGGTTAGAGAACCCTGAAATATATATGACTCATTGGTCAAAACTACCTTATACTGACCTATACTGAGTCAAAAATCATTTTAAATAAGAAAGTAATTCAACTGTCTGAGACCACAGTAAATGAGTAATTAGTGTTATAAATCACACTAATAAGGTTGCTGGTGAAGATACAACATAATACAAAATTCGCGAAAAGTTCCATCAAATTATGGTAATATAGGTAGATTAACGTGCATTATTTTACCTAATTATTTTAAATTAAGAGTAGCGAAAAGTATATTTGCAAACCTAAACCTTGTTGTTCAAAGTTAATTGAGAACTTGACGTCTCCTGTTTTTTTCATAACACTAATGAAACATGACCCTACTTAGAAGAACCTATCACTAGTAAAATAATGCTTAAAACATGCTATTTCTACGAAGATCCGATTCCTACAAGTCCGTTATCAGCAAATTTAGCAATATTGTCGCTAATATATCTTTCAGATACTATCTCATCTCATTTGTTAATGGTACAATGACTGCTTACACTGGCTCATGAGATGTGAGTTTATCTGACAGACAACAAACCGTAGTCATACTAATGGACGGTCATAGGATTTTATCCAAACTGGTAACGCTGCCAGCTTTTTGGATACACTACATGTAGTCAGTGATTTGAACGATATTTTCTACCTATATGCCAGAATAGAACCTATAGTTTCTAGAACTTACAATAAGAACACAGAATTATATATTATTTAGGTTGGTATATAAAATATCTGTGTACAATAATGTATGATAATGTTGTGAGTAAATTATATTTCTCTGAGCATGTGGTAGCATGTTAAGTAGGTATAAACTGAACAATTTTCTGAAAGCTGATACTCATTGGCCATCTAAATAGTAAAACGAAGCATTTACGTGGATCCAGACGATATCTCGGTTAGCTTCAATGAGGAAGAACGCCCACCGCTAGCTAAATCTAATGCAGTGTTATGTTCCCTTCGAGTTCTAACGGGATGGGTATTACTCTGTTAAAAAAAACCATGCAAATTCAAACACTCCTACTACAGCCGCAACTGCTTTTTCTTCACTGAACTCATCCATCGGGAAGACAATTAAAGTATTTACTTATTTCAGTGGTGAAATTCAATAATACAGCCACAATAATACAGTCAATAATACAACCTGTCTGCGCTAATACCAAGAAGACAAAAGTCATTCGAACAAATAACCCGTTTTGCATTATATATTTTAAGACGTGCGTGTGTTATTTATATCTTAATGATAGGATTTCTATCAACTTGAAAAATGATATATTTATTTCATAAAGGTCAGAAAACATCCAAAAAAAATGCACGTGACGTGATCAAGGTGAACTAAAAACCCTTTTGACACTACTCCGTGCCGATCTCGGCCCGCTGTTGTAAAGATTGACCCCAATGCAGTCGGCGGAAATGCATCTTCACATCAATTTACGAACATCGTCGTAGGTATTATTCGCTTTATTATATCTCGTCTAAACCACACTGTTTATTTTCAAGCTCGAGAGTTACAAGAGCTTCATCAGCGCTTCTTGGGATAGGCGGCTTAGAGACATTGAGCTGTTTTGATTTCGCGAATGGCTTTACTTTTTCCAGTACTACCTAATAATAGTAAAGTCAATATAAGAACAGTACTTATAATAAGTCAATGAGCGTTTAAGCATTTACGATTTGATCAGTAGGTAGCGTTTTCAAGTCTATTTTAAGATTGCTTTCACATCATTGGTAACCAAACGGTATCCAACGGTAAAAAGTTAGTAATTTTGATAAGTACATTTCTTTTTAGTCAAAACTAGATGATAGAACAGTTATATTTTACCGCATTTTTCTCTATGATGATTATCCTCAGTATTGAAGAAATGTGAAAAATAAATGGCGATACATCAGTTTATGACAATCATTCAAACAGCATGTTTGTGACTCAATAAGTAAATTATTGTAATTTCTACACTAGCCTGAAGAGTTTCGACAAATTATTTCTTAGAAAACCCGTACTTACAAACACCGGTAGTTACAATAGATTGGTACCAACCACCAAACCACGAACTGTAGTTAACTTTTTATGCAAAACACACTGTATCGGTGACATAAGTAGTAAATGATAGACAGCTATAGAACTGGCAAAATGAGGAGAAAGTGATGTCGCAATAATTGATAAGTAGATATACACAGCCTACAAATAACCGGCTGGTACACGTACTTCATCATAAATCTCATTGTAATATTTATATTGATAGATAGATATATGGATAGATATATAACACTTTACTTTACACAATAATAACTTGTTAAATACAGATCTAGTAAATAAAGTACAATGGGCGACCTTGTCGCTGAAAGTTATTTCTTCCAGGCAACCTTGAGATGGAGAGCAATGAGCGAAGTTTGGGACTATTGAAACAATAGTTTTAGAGAAAATGACTCCTGCGGTACCTTATACATGACTAATTTACTTACTCTATGGTATGGCTTTATTGAGTTACAGAGTTTTTCAAGATGTTTTAAAGTGACCCTTATAGTTCTATTTAAAAAAAACAATTGGACTTGAATTATTTGAGAGTACGCCGCACACGGATAAAGTTTATAAAAAAAATTATTGAGATTACATATTTGAGTAACTTTCGAAATAGCTGGACGATTACTTTTTAATGTATAAAATAAGAAGACGGGAGAAGATGTGTAGGTATGTATCTAGGCCAAGAGATCTTTACGTTACAAATAACCACTTGTAAACTTATGGTGAACAAGTTACTCCGTGATGGTCCCGGCAAAGATTAGGACCTCTCCATCGCCTTCCATGGAAGTCAAATAAATAAAATAAAATAAATAAGTCGTAAGATGTCAGCTAAGATAATACTATCATAAATAGGACACCAGCACCTCCTAAGTTACCACCTCCCAAACGTGGTGACTGTCCAGCCTAAAAAAAAGTTAACTTCCTGGAAAAAAGTAAGCCTATGTCTAGACATAGGCTGCTAGCAGTGGATTTCTTCTTCATGACTTATGAACATACGACTGTATGAATGACAGTGTGGCACGCACAAATCAATGTAGAATACATGGAGTAGCCTAGATTCAATGCTGCTAAGCTGCGGCAGGTACTTGATAAATAGGTAAGTAAATGGTGTGCATCATGCGGATCTACCAGTTAGGCTAATTGGGCTTCGATTCAGTGGCTTCTGCTAAGGAAGCTATTTTACGCTGAATAAATTTACTCGTTCGTACAAGGACGGATGCGCTTCCTTACATTTTATAAGCCACTTGCTACTTTTTTACTACTTAGCATGTAGTTGTGATATTTTATAACATAATAATGTTTTTTTTTGTTTAGTTTAGGATTCCTAGGTTATAAATTAACGACCTATAAACAAGCCTTGATCTTATAAAAAGAAAACTAACTCCCCGCAGTTAAAGTTTTTACTTTTACCTCGTAGATTAATTAAATGCTGAAAATAAACTCATTTAATATACCTCAACACATATTTTAGCGTCGAAGTAACCAAGCTTTCACTCTTTTATTAATATTGGCGTTTAAAACCCGACATTTCGTTTATTATTTTATGACTAGCGAACAGCAAATTCTTTCAGTGATAAATGTTTTCAATCTATCATTCATTTATGTTTTTGATATTCGGTGCCGGTGTTTGTAAATAAATCGGTTATTAGGTGTTGGAGCGGTGCCATAATCGATCAATAATGCGTTACATGTGTCGAATAATTTATGTAGGTAACCGTAGTTCTAGATCGTATTAATACTTAGTAATTAGAGCACATGTGTACACTTACCTCGCATCATTTAACAACTGGATGCTAAAAACAAACTCAACAGAAACTACATCACTGAATACGCAACTGGGACATTTATTTTGAACTATTTGTTTATTTCAGTTATCTTTCTTATTGGTAATGTATGTTTAATCACAATTATAAGAATCTTTCAATTATAAGAAATCTGGCTGACTGACATAATAGACAACGCACAACCTAAACCGTTGGTCGAAGATAATCAAGAAGATTTTTATCAAGGTTCGATTCGTCTTGGTGCGTGAAGATGTTTTTTTTCGACTTTGACTTGCTGATGGAACCAGCAGATGGTTAAGTGGCATCATCTCATATAAGAAAACATTGTCTCGCATGTCACGAAATTAAGGAACGTGCCCTACGATGCACTGCTCTGCGTCCATCAACCTGAGGCATTTAGGTGTTAAGCCTCATGTGCCTGTAATTTAACTGGCACCCACACGTCCCCACGACATGTGGCAGAAACGGGCATGGTGGTAGTCTGTCTCCGGACGAGCTCTCCACTAGAAGCTCTACACTACTACTACTAAATGTTTTAAGGAATTTAAAAAATTGAACCCCTGGACGGGTTATAACGGGGTTAGTATTTAGTATGAAAACAATTTCACGCGGACACGTCGCACGCGTTTAAAGACAATGCATAACAGTAATTTAAAAAATAAGCGTGAAAACGGTAGAGACCGATCTCTGAATCTTATCTCATGTCGCTTATTACAGCTAGAATATCTATCCACTTACTGGTAACTTGCAATTTTGCAACGTTGACTCGAACAGGACGTAGAGTTATGCAATACCGCTATGACTTACGAAGATATACAACTCTCAGACATTTTCTACTTATCTAGGGACTCTGCTACATATACAAGAAATTTCAAGTTTCAAAGCTACCAAGTCAAGTTACCAAGTTGGTAAACAAGAAAAAAAATCCGAGCAAGTATATAAAGTAGTACTTCTCAAGATTTAAAATAAATACTTACTAAGTAAGGACATATTGGTGTAAGTTGCTGCAACTTGGTACTAGGCAAACACGAAATCAAAAGAGTGGATTTAAAAGCTGCTTAGTGTAAAATATAAGGACAGGTAACTCCAAGGTACTAAGAATACGTATGTTGTACCCGGAAAACATGAATTTAAAAAGCTGTTGATTGAAAAATCCAAGATTCGTGATTCCGGTTTGAAAGTAAAGAAACTACTTTATCGTTGCCTTCATTGGAATAAAACTTCCTAATTAGATGAATGAGATGTATTTAAGCAAATTGAAACAAATGAGATGTATTTAGTTGTGTTTTGTTTTTACTACGGTTTTACTACGGGAAAATTGAGCGCTACGTAATTGAGCTAGGTATACCGTTAGAAGGTAAGGTACATACTGGATATTAGGATTTCAACAACTAGCGCCAGGAGGCAGCTTATAGCACATTCTCCTATTTAAGAGACGCTGTAGTGCTTAAGGCATAATTTAAGACGGCAAACTTGGATACACCATTAATAAGTAGCTAAATACAATCTTTTTAACCTAGCCAAAGTACAGTTTAGCCGTATCTAGAAGAAGGTTGAGGGTGAAAAATCAATTGTGTTTAAGTTGATATTGAACATAAACTTTCAAATTACCTCATAGGAATGTACGCACTTTAAAACGATCTCTACGATTGATCTCGTATATGGAAGGTCTAGCAAGGTCTTGATCCTACGACTATCGTTCGTATCAGCCCCCTGAACCTAAATCACTGGATTCGATTGACTTGCCTTTCCCAGCTAGTCGTCGAGAGTCCTACTTTACGTCAAAATCAAACAGTTATTGAAACATAACTATTATAATAATATCTTTTTGTTTTTTTAGATTAAAACAATAGCAACATAAGTTTTTCACCTGGTTACAAACTGAATAAAGTCAAATCCAAAAATAATATACGCTAATACTGGGTGGAAATGTATGCGACTTGGTCCACGTCATACGTTTAGCATACAAATTTCAGACCTTGCTGCACTTCTTTAGGAGCTAATTTCAGGAATTCCTGTCTTAGAACTACGAACCAAGATAAATATATAGTCTCAAACTTCAAGTCTCATTGACTAACAGCGGGTTGGACTGTGCACTACCTGTGTCAGTCAAGACAAAGATTCTAATAGCTTAGATTACTTTCCACACATTTTTTGCAAAACTGTTCAACAATAAACATTGGTGTACATTTCACACAGAACTTGCCCTCAACTAAGCCAATCTTGTACTGTTGTGGATCAGCAAGCAGGCACAAATACTCTAATACTTTTCTATACAATACGTTGTCGGCAAACCAGTTGAATCGTGTGTTCTAGAATCAGGAGGCAGCAATGTGGAACCGGTCGCAGGTCCACGTATGCGATGCATCGGTCATTGCGATCCGCGAACCATTTATACACCTAGCTTCACCTATCTTTATCTACCTAGGTATTATATAAATCATTCCATGCAACCTAAAAATAAAATTTACAATAGTGGTTACGACAAAATGTCTCAAACAGTTGAGCTATCTCAAGGTCGTTAAAATTATCTAGAAAGCCAATCGAATCGGAAGCGTACTAAAAAAAGAGTTCAAATCTATTGTGGTGTTAGATACTCAAAAATGTTTAACATAATGATAAACTTTTTATATAAGTGTAACAAATTGAGAAATATTTAGGACAAAAAAGCTGTACACAAGCAAAAGGTATATACAATGCATATACTGCTGAGATAAATAAACCCAAAGATGTACCGAATGTTATAAGACTACACTCCCGAAAACATCAGAGAGTTAAAATACTCAGCATGAACCACCAGTAAATCAAACCATAGCAAAACCTATGATAATGGTACGACATCAGAAGACATTGTAAAAAAAAACCTCACCAAAATGCTGTTGATCTTACACAAATATTGAGCCTAAGCTAATAATTTAAGAACTAAATTTGATGTGAATTGTAAATGTTTGGTGGAAACAAATTTGCTGATCTGAGAGATAAACAGTATGGTCTCTTATTTTTAAAGGGTTTTGCAATGAAGATTTTTAGATGAAGCTTATAATATTATCATTCATAAATGTAAGTAGATACTTAGTGTGGGATTAAGGGCAGGAAGATGATGATGAAATGTAAGTAGATAGGTACCTTAAGCATACGACTAATTGCAACTATTTTGTTGTTAAAAAATTTTAAGCAAAACGGCAGTAGACTCAGCACACACTGGCAGCTCAAAACTACTTCGATGCTCCGTGCTCCAATTTACGCAGGCCCTTAGTCGAATATATTTAAAAAAATATTCCCAAATAGTATTATACTTTTCATTCTATTTATATTATCAATAAAGATCACTACAGCAGTCACTCAAGTAAACCTAAATAATCTACTTTCTTTTAAATTATCTAAGTTGGATCAAAATACTCTCGCACTGTCTCTACAATCTAAATAGAATCCTACTCAATTACCTACATTAATTTTATCTTGCGTGTAAGCTGCCAAGTAACCAAGTACCTAAACCATGTTCAGCATAGATCGTCTATCGGATATTTTCTACTTTCGATAAGGCTGTCAGGAATGTAAATTTTTGCAACAAAGATAAAAAGCGTATTGAGGCGGCCGCCGGTACGGCTGGGCTGTCACATTATGCTTCTACCACAGAATAGTTCTATACCTATTTACTACCCCTGGTCACTTGTACAAGTCTGCAAAGTACCTAGGAAGGCTTCACCCCCAGGGAAGCTTTTGTGATTCTGGGAGGAGTTATACAATTTTAGCCAGATCACTCTTCAAGTCTTCACACAGTAAACAGCCAAGTCTAAATGCGGGTACAGGAGCCCAATACATGATGCTAAAGTTTTGGCTTTCTCAAAGACAGCGATTTTAAAGAAAGTTTTTATAATTTCAAGAAATATCCTTTGTCGCGTCTTTGTTCATCGCTTTTGTATAAACTGGCGCTTAACTAGACAAGTAGGTCTCGGTTTGGGAGTGTCGCTATGCAAATATAGAGAAAGGATGCGTCCTGCATCTCTAAAAGCAGTTGAGGAAGTGTATGAATGTTAATTTCTGACAACAACAAATTATGATTGTTTTGTAAATCGCATAAGTAGGTAAGGTAATTTTTTAACTTTATAGGTGTTTATGTAGTCTTATAACACAACTTGTGTTTTTTTGAATAAGAAAGATTATATTGGACCTACTGACAGAAATATTATTTTGTTACATGATTCGCGTAAAGCGGTAATATAAGTTAAACAAGGCCTCGCTTGCGTGTCCAATGAACCGTACCAGCAGGCATTTGAGCCTTTGTCGTTAGTATGTGATATCTGAGTCTGGAATTCGCGAAATATGGTAGATTACGCGTGGAAATCTTTTGTATTCAAATTGTTTCTTTTGATAGCTGTCATGTCGTACAAGAGGTCAAGGAATAGAGAAAACTGCATTAAAACCCCGGCTAGAGCGGAGCTCCTAAATTTATGAAGAAGTCTATTATAGTATTTTAGTGCAGGCTCCTGTTCCTATTTCCAAAATAATTTGATGTCCAGCTGTTAGAAACTTTTAAAATAAATCAAAGATCACACAGGCACAGTTTCAAAATCGTTAAACCTTTTAATATATCAGCAGGAATATAAATGGCATTCTAAACGCGTTATTTTCATTTCAGTCGACGAATGTTTGATGTGCATGCCTCCAGCTTCCTCATATGGAAAATGCAGATTCTGAAAATGCCAATGTTTAGTTCATATTTAGTACCATCATAGATTACAACCATAATTTAGGTGCCAAAAAAACAACGACGCTACAAGCCTTTGAAGGTGTGTTAGCTGAAGTAACATGCCACCAGCTTCCTCATTCAGTGTGGGCAAACGAGTGCTGATAGAGCTATAGAACAAACGCTAGCATTTAGTACCAGATGAGTGCACTAGGTAGCAAAATTTCCAAACCTGCAGCTAAAAAACTCTCGGAGTTATAAGACTTCATCAACGTGTAAGCTGACGTACCGTTATTTCAGCACGCACATGCTGGTTCTCTGAAACGGCTGCAGCTATAGGCACGGTTGATATCTCCAGATTCAGTGCATAATTGGTGCCAAAGGTACCAAATATTTGAGGCTTCTAGGTTCAAAACTCTTTGAACTACAGGCTTTTAGCAACGTGTAAGCTGGGGAAACGTTTCTCCAGCTGACACATGCTGGATCTCAGAAACGGTAAGAGATAGAGATTCGGTTGATATCTCCAAATGTCAATATGAATTAGTGCACTTGGCACCAAAATTTTGGAGTCTCTAGGACCAATAGTTACATCACAAGAAGCAAAAAACCATTTAACGGTCAACAAATTCAAACCAGTTTTCGCTTCTATAAAAGCGCGGCGTTGCCGCTCTGCACGCTACAATAGCGAGCGAACATTATGCTTGTTCTCTGTCTGTTTTTATATCTGTCTCTGGATACAACGTGTGTTGCCAGTTCAGTTTTAGTAGGTCGATAGTTTTATTCGAGTCTTGTCAGAACAGGTATTATAGGTACGAGGTACTACTAAATAGGTACTTTATTTTGTCTAGTTTAACCAAATAAAATAGGAACCTAATTAGGAAATTGGGTTTGTATGACCGATGTGACGCAGCGGCCTGTGACGCAGAAGTTTGCGGGTTCGATTCCCACCTTGGAATAAAATGTTTAAACGATCTGCAAATAATGAATCCGGGTGTTCTGGGTATTTTCTATGTTTAGTAAAAAATATGTATGTATTTTTGTAACGTCAGATTTGGAATTCAAAATGGCGGGTGCAAATGATGGTACAAAAAACTGACATGGGTGTCTTTTTCGACTAATTTGGGGGTGCTGATTACGAATATCTGGTCAAATTTGAAATTCAAAATGGCGGGTACAAAAATGGTACAAAAAACTGACATGGGTGTCTTTTTCGACTAATTTGGGGGTGCTGATTACGAATATCTGGTCAAATTTGAAATTAAAAATAGCGGGTACAAAAAATGGTACAAAAAACTGACATGGGTGTCTTTTTCGACTAATTTGGGGGTGCTGACTACGAATATCTGGTCAAATTTGAAATTCAAAATGGCGGGTACAAAAAATGGTACAAAAAACTGACATGGATGTCTTTTTCGACTAATTTGGGGGTGCTGATTACGAATATCGGGTCAGATTTGAAATTCAAAATGGCGGATGCACATGATGATACAAAAAAATTATATGGGTGTCTTTTTCGACTAATTTGGGGGTGCTGATTACGAATATCTAGTCAAATTTGAAATTCAAAATGGCGGGTACAAAAATGGTACAAAAAACTGACATGGGTGTCTTTTTCGACTAATTTGGGGGTGCTGATTACGAATATCTGGTCAAATTTGAAATTCAAAATGGCGGGTACAAAAATGGTACAAAAAACTGACATGGGTGTCTTTTTCGACTAATTTGGGGGTGCTGATTACGAATATCTGGTCAAATTTGAAATTCAAAATGGCGGGTACAAAAAATGGTACAAAAAACTGACATGGGTGTCTTTTTCGACTAATTTGGGGGTGCTGATCACGAATATCTGGTCAAATTTGAAATTCAAAATGGCGGGTACAAAAATGGTACAAAAAACTGACATGGGTGTCTTTTTCGACTAATTTGGGGGTGCTGATTACGAATATCTGGTCAAATTTGAAATTCAAAATGGCGGGTACAAAAAATGGTACAAAAAACTGACATGGGTGTCTTTTTCGACTAATTTGGGGGTGCTGATTACGAATATCTGGTCAAATTTGAAATTCAAAATGGCGGGTACAAAAAATGGTACAAAAAACTGACATGGGTGTCTTTTTCGACTAATTTGGGGGTGCTGACTACGAATATCTGGTCAAATATGAAATTCAAAATGGCGGGTACAAAAAATGGTACAAAAAACTGACATGGGTGTCTTTTTCGACTAATTTGGGGGTGCTGATTACGAATATCGGGTCAGATTTGAAATTCAAAATGGCGGATGCACATGATAATACAAAAAAATTATATGGGTGTCTTTTTCGACTAATTTGGGGGTGCTGATTACGAATATCTGGTCAAATTTGAAATTCAAAATGGCGGGTACAAAAATGGTACAAAAAACTGACATGGGTGTCTTTTTCGACTAATTTGGGGGTGCTGATTACGAATATCTGGTCAAATTTGAAATTCAAAATGGCGAGTACAAAAATGGTACAAAAAACTGACATGGGTGTCTTTTTCGACTAATTTGGGGGTACTGATTACGAATATCTGGTCAAATTTGAAAATCAAAATGGCGGGTACAAAAAATGGTACAAAAAACTGACATGGGTGTCTTTTTCGACTAATTTGGGGGTGCTGACTACGAATATCTGGTCAAATTTGAAATTCAAAATGGCGGGTACAAAAAATGGTACAAAAAACTGACATGGGTGTCTTATTCGACTAATTTGGGGGTGCTGACTACGAATATCTGGTCAGATTTGAAATTCAAAATGGCGGGTGCACATGATGGTACAAAAAACTGACATGGGTGTCTTTTGTGACTAATTTGGGGGTGCTGATTACGAATATCTGGTAAGATTTAGAATTCAAAATGGCAGGTGCAAATATGGTGGCGGGTGGTCAGACACCCATATTAATTTTTTGTATCAAAACTGACCAGATATTCGTAATCAGCACCCCCAAATTAGTCGAAAAAGACACCCATGTCAGTTTTTTGTACCATTTTTTGTACCCGCCATTTTGAATTTCAAATTTGACCAGATATTCGTAATCAGCACCCCCAAATTAGTCGAAAAAGACACCCATGTCAGTTTTTTGTACCATTTTTTGTACCCGCCATTTTGAATTTCAAATTTGACCAGATATTCGTAATCAGCACCCCCAAATTAGTCGAAAAAGACACCCATGTCAGTTTTTTGTACCATTTTTGTACCCGCCATTTTGAATTTCAAATTTGACCAGATATTCGTAATCAGCACCCCCAAATTAGTCGAAAAAGACACCCATATAAATTTTTTGTATCATCATGTGCATCCGCCATTTTGAATTTCAAATCTGACCCGATATTCGTAATCAGCACCCCCAAATTAGTTGAAAAAGACATCCATGTCAGTTTTTTGTACCCGCCATTTTGAATTTCAAATTTGACCAGATATTCGTAGTCAGCACCCCCAAATTAGTCGAAAAAGACACCCATGTCAGTTTTTTGTACCATTTTTTGTACCCGCCATTTTGAATTTCAAATTTGACCAGATATTCGTAATCAGCACCCCCAAATTAGTCGAAAAAGACACCCATGTCAGTTTTTTGTACCATTTTTCTACCCGCCATTTTGAATTTCAAATTTGACCAGATATTCGTAATCAGCACCCCCAAATTAGTCGAAAAAGACACCCATATAAATTTTTTGTATCATCATGTGCATCCGCGATTTTGAATTTCAAATCTGACCCGATATTCGTAATCAGCACCCCCAAATTAGTCGAAAAAGACATCCATGTCAGTTTTTTGTACCATTTTTTGTACCCGCCATTTTGAATTTCAAATTTGACCAGATATTCGAAGTCAGCACCCCCAAATTAGTCGAAAAAGACACCCATGTCAGTTTTTTGTACCATTTTTTGTACCCGCCATTTTGAATTTCAAATTTGACCAGATATTCGTAATCAGCACCCCCAAATTAGTCGAAAAAGACACCCATGTCAGTTTTTTGTACCATTTTTGTACCCGCCATTTTGAATTTCAAATTTGACCAGATATTCGTAATCAGCACCCCCAAATTAGTCGAAAAAGACACCCATATAAATTTTTTGTATCATCATGTGCATCCGCCATTTTGAATTTCAAATCTGACCCGATATTCGTAATCAGCACCCCCAAATTAGTCGAAAAAGACACCCATGTCAGTTTTTTGTACCATTTTTTGTACCCGCTATTTTTAATTTCAAATTTGACCAGATATTCGTAATCAGCACCCCCAAATTAGTCGAAAAAGACACCCATGTCAGTTTTTTGTACCATTTTTGTACCCGCCATTTTGAATTTCAAATTTGACCAGATATTCGTAATCAGCACCCCCAAATTAGTCGAAAAAGACACCCATGTCAGTTTTTTGTACCATCATTTGCACCCGCCATTTTGAATTCCAAATCTGACGTTACAAAAATACATACATATTTTTTACTAAACATAGAAAATACCCAGAACACCCGGATTCATTATTTGCAGATCGTTTAAACATTTTATTCCAAGGTGGGAATCGAACCCGCAAACTTCTGCGTCACAGGCCGCTGCGTCACATCGGTCATACAAACCCAATTTCCTAATTAGGTTCCTATTTTATTTGGTTAAACTAGACAAAATAAAGTACCTATTTAGTAGTACCTCGTACCTATAATACCTGTTCTGACAAGACTCGAATAAAACTATCGACCTACTAAAACTGAACTGGCAACACACGTTGTATCCAGAGACAGATATAAAAACAGACAGAGAACAAGCATAATGTTCGCTCGCTATTGTAGCGTGCAGAGCGGCAACGCTGCGCTTTTATAGAAGCGAAAACTGGTTTGAATTTGTTGACCGTTAAATGGTTTTTTGCTTCTTGTGATGTAACTATTGGTCCTAGAGACTCCAAAATTTTGGTGCCAAGTGCACTAATTCATATTGACATTTGGAGATATCAACCGAATCTCTATCTCTTACCGTTTCTGAGATCCAGCATGTGTCAGCTGGAGAAACGTTTCCCCAGCTTACACGTTGCTAAAAGCCTGTAGTTCAAAGAGTTTTGAACCTAGAAGCCTCAAATATTTGGTACCTTTGGCACCAATTATGCACTGAATCTGGAGATATCAACCGTGCCTATAGCTGCAGCCGTTTCAGAGAACCAGCATGTGCGTGCTGAAATAACGGTACGTCAGCTTACACGTTGATGAAGTCTTATAACTCCGAGAGTTTTTTAGCTGCAGGTTTGGAAATTTTGCTACCTAGTGCACTCATCTGGTACTAAATGCTAGCGTTTGTTCTATAGCTCTATCAGCACTCGTTTGCCCACACTGAATGAGGAAGCTGGTGGCATGTTACTTCAGCTAACACACCTCCAAAGGCTTGTAGCGTCGTTGTTTTTTTGGCACCTAAATTATGGTTGTAATCTATGATGGTACTAAATATGAACTAAATATTGGCATTTTCAGAATCTGCATTTTCCATATGAGGAAGCTGGAGGCATGCACATTGTTTGTCATTTCGTAATGCCGTTTTGTTATTTCTCTCGAACAATAAGAATGGAGTAGCGATTTGCATGGTTTGTTTGATTGAAGTATGGATATAAGGATAACAATCTCCTTCTTAAAACTACGTACTACCAACCTAGTATTTCATTAGTAACTATATTTTTATACAGAGTTCTGCGCTTTTTTTGATTGACAACGCTCCTTGCTTGAAAAAGGTTACATAACCTTGGAGTATACCAACGTAACGACGAATTAAAAAGAACCTTGGTAGCTGTATTTAAGTTATTAGGTAGTTTTAGTTTTCGAAAATAATTTAAACGTTAAAATTGGAAATAGAAGAAATTAATAGTCTCATAATATCAATTCTCAATAGGTTATATTATTGTTCATTTTTGACCGTACAGTGAGAGCTGCATACATTTGCGTGACCTTGCGTCACGCAAAACTTGGTACTGAAACATTATATTTATGTGCTAGATAACTGTATGTTGGTCTGTTTTCAAAAGCGGGATATTTCTGCTCTTACTGGGTACATGACAGCGGGGCCCCGAAAGCGGGACGTACGGTCACGTCAGGCATCACGTAGCTGGTAATGTTGACCAGTGGTATTACATTTGTAATCACTGTTTTTGTGAAATGCCAGTTTATTATTAGAGTTTTCAATACGCCTGCTTAGGGTACGCAAAAGTTTTGTTGCCTGTTATTTTAGACTTGGTCGCGAGGAACTGACGCCTAGATTCAACTTAGCTGACGGTTCTAAGTAATCTTTGAGATTTCAACGAACAAAATTCTATCTTGACTTTGGTGCTTAACGTATCTTCATGTAAAATGACAAACTCGTATTACACAAACAGCAGCGAGTGTAGTAAATCAGACCATCTATCATTACTCTGGGTAAGTTTCAAATCCTGCATCTTCTACATCTTCCCAATATGTGTACCTTGCTTGTTACACAAAAAAGGATGACAATTTATCGAAATGTTGTTGCAAACATTAGAAGCTGATAATCGATTACTGAACCAATCGAGAGGAAACTCTTTGATGTTCAACAAGGCAGAAAATGGCTATCGTTGACGATCGAATGCTTTTCAGGGACACTAAAGTCAACTAACTGGTAATAACATCGATAAAAAATTTAAATAGTAGTCTCTCGATACTACCCTCCCACATATACAATACATCCACAAAGTAACTTCACGTGGTAATGAGTAAAATGCCGTTGATTGACTTTTATGTATAACTACTAGAAGTTGAACGTTCGAAATTGGGAGATAAGAAAGCACAATCGATTAGGGCATTAGATTGAAGTGAACTACAGGAAAACACTAGTTGAAAATGAACTATAGGTGACCAAAAGACGGAATGGCTACCGCTAGACTGTCAGTGATCTGTACATACAGAACAACTTGAAGACAAGTATGAAGAAGATATTTTCAAAACACTCTTACTAAAAACAATGAAGAGAAGATTCAACTCTAATAACAATATTTTTAAAGAAATTACGCAACGATGCAGCTGAAATTAACACATCTGCCGACCGACATCTGCAAAATTGTCTTTCAAATGATTCTTTACTTCAAAACATGTCATCATGACATACTCAAGGAAAAATTTTCACAAATATTTGCATGAAACGCTTGATATAATTGAACAGTATGGTGAGCCATAGTGCCCACTAAAGCGTTGCTACACAAACCAAACTGAACTCTATCAAACCTAGTAAATCAAAAACAGCGGCCTACCTATTGACCTACAATAAAGTATTGAATATACCTTTGGTCCCTTGGTCCGAATCACAACCAAAGGTATATTCAATACTTTATTGTCGGAAGACAATATGGCCGCTATTTTTGATTTACTAGTATTAAAACTTCTAGATCAACAGTAGAATACACAAACTACTGCAACACTAAATAACTCTTAAGAAAACTACCTATGTAATAGAGAAGAAAACAAGTCATATAGCGAAACCTACAAATAAAAATACATGCGTAGCGCCAAGTTGGTGGACAGTGTCCCTAAATATTTGCAAGAAACATAATTTATTGTTCGTTATTCGGGACTATTGCGTGTGACCCAAAACTGCCGGAGTGTTTTCATCATGTCAGGGCGAGAGTAGCGAGCACGTGTCAACTTTCTCCGAGGCATTCTATTTCAGTTCACTGTGGCATATTTTTTAGAGCGATATCCAAAGTCTCCTTATAATTAGCTGACTTTTAACGTTTTTAGTATTTTTCAGTACGTTTTTTTTAAACAATTCAAGTTCCTTACCTACTTTCATTCCTAGCAGGACAGTTGGCTTTAAAATAATAAGCTTTTAGAAGTATATTCTTGTTATTGCCACTTTTTCAAAAGTTTTTTGTTATTCATATATTCATCCCACAAAACCTACCAATTCAACAACTTTACCTGTAGTAGTTTAGGGTATTTTTTACATCATCTAGCCTTCATTTAGCTTGATGGGAACCAGATGACTGCTATAAGATCCTACGTTTTTTTTGTAAATACAGAGAAAATATCGTATTTTCATAGTTAAAATAAGCCTATACGCTGCGTACCTAGTAAAAAAATATGTGTACTTTTAACAAATCATGGGCAGTGGTTAAAGCTGACTTTCCATTACAGTGTTTGGGGCGCTTGACAATATGCCTTTCTTAATCAAACGGCTACCGTTGATTAAGAATTGCAGCTGGAAAAATCCATTGTCTCAATTTTACTGTCGGGCTATTACATGTTCGTTGATTTTACTGTGCCAAGTAGAACCACGGACGTCATCGATTCTTTCAACTCGATGGCAGATTTATGAAACGGTTTCATACTCGCAAAAATCGCGGCCATTCGCAACTAACTATATTATTTTGTGAACGTATGTTACACAGCCTGCAGTACACTTTCACGATGATCAAATGTCACCTCCTTTATTTACTTAAAAAAAAAGTTGATAATAGATTCCAGCTGACACATATTCCTTACAAGTCCATTTTGGATTATTTATGATTATTATTATGTTATTTATGTTATGTTATTATATTTGATGATTATTTATAGTTATTTATTATAAGAGGCTAGCGAAATTGCTCGCGATATCGCGTGCGTGAAGTTATTTTAATACAAACCTGTACCTGTTTAGGAGTTGAATTTCGGGAATACCTTCCTTTATGCCTTTTTTTCAGGGTATGAAAATACCTCTTGACACAGTCTTCTCACAGGGTATTTTCATACCCGGAAAATTTTAGTCAGTCAAGGTAAGGATTCTCTAAGCACAACTTTGTATCAAATCTAAAACTTGGCGTCTGGTAGATAATTTGATATGATACTTTCGTATCTCAGAAGTCAGATCTGGTTGAACTTTATCCATTGTGGTGAAGTTATGCAATTGCCAAAGAGAACGGCGTTAATGTCCTTCTTGGTCAACGGACTATACTACTAACTACACTTATGTCAGCAACTGGTTAACATACGACTACAGCCAGCTTATTAGTTATTTGGAAATACAGGATCTGCATCATGTGTTAAATGGGTTTTCATATAGAAAAAGGTGTCGTTTCATGGTTTGATGAATTGCACTAAGAATAATTAATCTTATTTTAGGGGGATGGTGAAAATAAGTCCTTGTCTCTTCACCTTAATAATACTTTGATCTGGATTTTTTTCCTCCAAGCAAACCATTAATTAAATAATCAATTTATCAATAGTTTCCCAAATTTTGTCAAAAATGTTAACGTCCATAAAAATCACATCAGTACAATACTTTACACCCAGACAGAACAAACGTCTATGTTCATCAAACAAATGTTTGTCCTCAGTGAGGATCGAATCCACAACAGAAAGCACAGTAAACAGAGCTACCTCTAGGTGTGAGGCCAGCCATATTTACTACTATTTTATGTACAAAAAGGATATATAATGTTCAGTTATTTGTTTCTCAAAGTACAAGTTTGGCTTAGGCTATGACAAAATTCCGCTAGTCCACCAATATTTGCAAAGGGTTCCACATAGCTCAACAGTTTTATGTGTGCTATGTTGTACGTAAAGATTGATTTTGTAAGAACTTGTGTTACCTAGTTATAATTTTCTTTGCCAATAACCTCTACCTCATTTTAACTTTCCCGGAATCTATAGAAAACTTTGAATGCTTCTTGTTTACACCAGTTGGTTGGTAAACGTGTTATGTTTTGCTTTGACTGCGATTGTGATGTAAAGCACGACATCGCGACAAGGTTGTGGTCTTGCAAATCCGGCCAGGGATAACGAATGCATCACATCCTGTTAAAATGCCATTTGCGTGGTTTATAATGATAAGCCACATAAATAACTTGGGTGAAACATATATCTACCTATATACATACAACATACTGTGTCAGGCCTAACTATATGATTTGTCTCCTCGGTAAAGTTCAAAGTTAACCAAATCGTAAGGCCAAGTTGGTTAGGAACGTGTCCTACGATGTACTGTTCAATATCCATCAACCTGAGGCATGCAAGTGCTTAACCTCATGGACCTGTAACTTTTTAAACCGTGCCCAGCAAGCTGCTTGGCGGTAGATATAGGCTGGTAGTTCTTCGCGAGAACTCATTTACGTATTACTACAACGATTATGTATGAAATCGACATAAGCAACGTCACATGATCTATTTTCAACGGAAAATGATATTATATCTTTGTAGTAAGTGCGTTCAACAACTAATTACAAATATATATTTGGAGCGATTTGATAGAAATACGAATATATCAAAAAAATATATTATAACTTTAGTAATGTTCATTATACATTACTAAAGTGATAACTTTCAAAACATATATTTTAAATTATTTAACACTAATAAAACTACGAATAAAACGTTAATTAATTGTTATCCTAGGGGAAAATCGTACTGATTTTGAACGATTTTCAAACATTTTTTTCAAAATAAAACCAAAACCATTAGAAAATATTTGGATTGCCTGAGCAAATGCCCTTTAGGTAAGGAGTGTAAATAAAAATCTAGTAAATATAACACCTGTAATGGAATTTCTGATAGATTATTATAGAACGAAGTGTAAGTCGAGCCAGCAATGCTATAGTGAGTAAAGTCACTAATTGCAGGAAAGTGAAACGCGAGCGGCCGAGAGTGTTCCCAGAGAGATCGGATACCTAGGCTTTGTAATGATTTTAATGATGATGAGTATAGTCGCCGGCATTAAAGTTGAACTGCAAAGTATAGGCATTGGGACAGTGATTTTTGGGAAACTGTAGTGTTTTTTGTATATCTTGCTGATGGAACAAGCATATGGCCCACCTGATGTAAAGTGGTAACCATCGTCTAAAAAAAAGTATTGCTTTGTAGGTCACGCACCTGAGGCATGCAGGTTAAGCTTCATATGCCTGTAATTTTACCGGCACCCACACCCTTCAAATTGGTACACGCAAGCTGCTTAGCTTGTAAGTATGGTGGTAGTACTTCCTTGGACGAGCCCTTTACAAAGAGCTTCAGAAATAACGTTCATGCCAGCTACAGTTTTATTTCACAGAATGAGCTGTATGAGTTGTATGAGCTGTTAGCCAGCACTGATGACGGAACTCATAGGGCCCCAAAGGTTTCCAGCATGAATTTGCCAATTTTTTACTGAATATTGCCAAGTCGATCGTACTCACTAAACTACAAGAACTTGGCAGCACAAAAGAAATTAGTAGCAAAAATACTAATTGCCCTAACATACTTAATATATTTATCTTGCTAGAAAAAAAGGTATTAATTTAAAAATATAAACTACCAGAATATATGCCATGGTCACATTCCTATGTTAGAAGAATTATGAAAAGCGCTTTATCATTTTAAAACTATACTCTTCAGATGATAAAATATATGACTTCCACCATCACAAAATACATTTATTTTGAACTTGTGGTTTTTAATATTCTAGCTAGCTAGGTATTGTTTAGCATTTATTTACATAGGCTTATACAATTATTTACAATTGGTATGTACAGTCAGCTGCACGCGAATTGTATACATTCTATGTATACAATTCGTAATTTTCAAAACGGTATCAAAACCTTAAACTAAACTCGTAAACAGTAAAATCTCAACAATCGTGAAATTAGCTGATAAGCTCATTTGTTTTTTAACTTTTTGCCCTGTAAATATCAATTATAACGCTGTTAAACCATTCTGCAAGTTACGAATTGTATACATTCTAGTGCAGCTGACTGTACAAAATATACATTTTATAAATTTGAAACTGATCTAAATCAGTGCTAATCGGAAGCGTCCCCAAAACACTGTCTCCATTGCCATACTGAATGGTAATACTGATGCGCTGAGCCTGAGTCTGTGTAACTTAGTTATAACAATGAAGAGGTATAGATATAGATGTAGGTATTTTACGTGTAGCTCAACTAAATATTAGTGATTTATCAACCACAAATACTACAGAGAGGTAGTAAAGGTTTGTATGCAATGAATGGACTGAAAACATACTTCAGTGATAGATAGCTAGAGTATTCCTGAGTCCTTGTTTTGACTTGGACTAAAACGTAGATGTGATTTGTGTTTAAAGAATATCTCCTTTTACGGACACTATACAATATTCTAAAGCATCCTAACCTAACAAGCTGCTTGGCGATTCAGGTTATACCAGAGTTCAAGTATAATTCTTTTGTTTTTTTGCATTGCAGTGTAGTGTTGCACGCAAATTGTGATGTGTAGTGTATAGGCATACTCACTATAACACTTACCCACTTGTAACGTACAGACAGGATGAGGTCAGTGTATTCCTTGATATGCGAGATGAATTCTATAATTATATTCTTTATCTCTAAACTACCATTGAGTAGGCAGTTTTGCTTTTGTTTACATACATGTATTTTGAACTTAATTAAACAAATCGTTTGTCAGTATATTTTTATATTTTACCTGATGGTACTTAACACCAGGTGGGGCCATCTGTTTGTTCTATCAGAATTTTTTATTAAAACAATATATACATTTATTTACTGTTTGCGCAGTGATTCGATCACAGAAACCTATGAGATATAAGGTTAGGTAAAATACATACTATAATTACATTAAGAGTTGAAAGGCCATACAAACAAAAATGTTGTTGTGTTGAAATAAAAATGACTAATTGAAATTCTCCAACAATGTAAGCATTTTTGATTGCGTTTGGTTGATCTATAGTCAAAAATAATAAGATATAGATTACGCTAAGGTTACGTCAAGTGAGACTTAAACTAAATTAGTAGCGTTTCAGCTTACTTTGTCGTAGCGCCGGCTGGTTTATTAGTAACACAATTTAAGTTTTATACATAACAAGTTGCAAAATCATTATTTGTGTCTCGCTTGATTATTTTCTCTTTGTGATATTAGATCTCGCATAACAATAGGTCAGCCATCTGCTAGTCTCATCACTTACTAAAAAAAAATCTAGAAGAAGATTATTATGTTGTATAAAATGTCCACAAATAAAATAGAAAAAAAAACCAGAGAAGTTTTCCACATCTTTTACTATGATGATGATGGATCATAAGGATTAGCGTTTGAAACAGATCACAGATCAGAGACTGTTAGCACAACATACAACCCGGTTAAACGTTTCCTAACATAAGTTTCGTATAGTTTTGGTTTGCTTTTAGTTACTTTTTTTTTGGCATCTGTCCGTCTTGCGGACAATTTTGCCAATGTCAAGTGGATTGAATAAATTCTTTTTAGACAAGTCGAGTCGGTAAAAAATTTAAAGTCAGCCGTCATCGGTTTCGAAGAAAAAGATGGCGTTTTTCTTCAAAAACAAAGGGAAACAATTTCGTTCAAATCAGGATGCCTCATAACACACTTTCATTTCAATTGTTCACACTTGTACTAAGACCTCAAGTAATGATGGTTAAAATACCACCAAAATTACCCATCAGAACTTAAAATAACACTAGAAAAACAATTAAAATGAAAATACAATGTTGCTTCCAAAGATGACAGAAAACGAATTCTTTATAACTCGAACGACATGGCCAGTTTAGAATATAACCTTACCGCAATATAGGCACGTGTTCTCCTAATCCGTCAGTCGTTTATTATCTGTGGCCAACGGAAACCTATCTGTATACAACGGAAACGGGTTTGCCCGATAAAATGACTAGTTAGGTTGTGAGTTAGCTTTGCACGATATTACTTATCTATGGGTTGTAGTTTTTGCATAAAATACTAACATAATTATCTAGTCTACTAGATGGGTATGTATAACTGAGGAAGTATTTATTCGGAACTCGTTGACTTTTGCTGATTCACAGCTCCTTATATTATTGTACGTTACTTAAATTAAACTTTTACTTAAAATACGCTTGTATAACTTACTGAAATCTGAATAATTTCTTTTATTAACATAATTTTCAATAAACCCCGTTTCTCACGTATTAGATGAAAGTGGAAGTCACTGTGAATGAGAATTATTCAGTGATGACGTCTTTGTTATGTTATAGTAATAGTAACACGGCGAGACAATGAGTTATAACATCTATTACGACAGTAGTAAGCCATTTAGTGATAGTTGGAATCTCATAGCCGGCCATCCACTAACGTTCTTTCAAACTTTTATCAAATAAGAAAATTGTTGAAAGTTATAATGTTAAACAAACATACTCGTTTCAATTTCAACTGCTCACATAAGAAGTGATGGTTAAAATACCACCGAAACCAGCAGAACCTAAAAAGTAACACTAGAAAAAAAAACATAATGTATGTTGCTTCTAAAGATAACAGAAAAGCATCTTCGTTCTTTGTGGTTATTAATTGGTAAGAGAGTTGCAATTCTTTTGACACATTTTTGATGCCTGCAGGTCTACACTTGAAAATGATAAATGAAGTTTCGTATTGTTGGTTTAAGTTACACTGCGTGGCATGTCCGGCAGTGACAACTTGATTGTGGAATGCGCTAGCGAGGCCCACCAGTGTAACTCAAAACGATAATATAAAACTTAGTTAATAGTTTAAGAGTAGACATGTTGATTCGCACGAGAACTTTATCAACGTCTGTATAAAGGCTCTGATTTATAAAGTAAACATATTTTAAAACGTATATTAAGCATTGGTTGTAATATGAATCAGAAAATTCTGGTAAAAAGTTTCCTGTTGACCATTGCCTGAATCTCTGAGTCATGTTTATGTACTATGCCTTATTAATCACAATATATCAGCTTGAAGTTACATAATAGTAGGAAGGCATTTAAGTAAATGCTGACACATTCGTTAAAAGCAGATTAATTTCATGTGACATAACACATAGAAGCTGAATTTAGCACTACTAAATTATTCAAGTAATAAAATACGAAATGTGGTGACTGTATGATGATTGATTGTTTTTGGCTTGCGGTCTGTGCCTGCGCAGGCAGTTTTAGAATGAAATTTTGAAGAACTACCAGCAATTGATTGAAAAGTAAATTAACCAAGCACGTTTTGAGCCACGTACCAAACTCATTATTTAGAGACAAAAACCTCGTGGCTTCAAAACTCCATGCATTAGGTACTTACCTACACGTCTTTAGAAATATTATTTCAGAAACCTTAATGGGATATTTACTTAAAATACCGCTTCAACGATATACGATATATATCGTTTCATAATATTGTAAAACACTACGAAGGTTTGTGGGTTTCAGCGTTCATGATAGCAAGATAGGTCTCATAATTAACTGTGGCCTTGGCGTTACAATACTGTCGAGGTAATGACTGCAACAATGCATAGCATGATGAGATGTATCTACCTCATTTTACGGTATTTTGATTTATTTTTAACTGATTTTTTAAAAAAAGGTTCTCAGCAAATAATTAAATATTTTGGTCATTTTTACACAACATCATCTAGCCCCAAACTAAGCATACCTTGTACTTTGGCAACCAATATGACTGATAGAATACTTATTTATGTTTTCTTTTTTAAATACGTACATAGAATGCAATATAATAGCACTAAAAGTAAATTTAGACGTTCAAAACAATGATGAAACATTTTTTTTAAATGTCTTTGAGAATACAGAAAGTACATCCAGTACTAAGAAAGGAATACTAAGTATTCAACCCCATTTTATTCAGGAATTTAGGAATGGAGGAGGAATTCAGTGAGACTTGAGGTTTGTATGAAAATAGCTTCACTTAAATGCTATTTTCTGTAATAAACTAGTTTCTACTCTAGCCAGGTGTATATAAATTATCTATAGATAGTTTAGAGATAGTGTAGTAGACTCATGAGCGTAGTTTAAAAACATAACGAATGTTTAAAAACAGTATATCACGTACACCGCTTAGAACGTGAGATAAAGAAGTGCTTCTTTGTTTTATTTTTACGTATTTTTCCCTGGAGTAATTTCAACACTGACAATAGCTAACAAAATAAACTATAAAAGTAATTTCATTCATAAATAAGAAAATAAACAAGTGTGTCTGGCCCTCTGGGAAGGCTTCCGAAGTGATTAAACTTTCTCTTAATATTACAGTAAAATATAAAAATTACCGAGTGAACGAAAAAACAATCCCAAACAGTTTCAGTTATTTTCCGGTTAGAAATGCGATGAAAATCACAACCCTATTCAAACAACTAATGTAAAAACTGTAATGATTGGCTATGAGTGATGTGATCCAACACAATGAAAAGAGAAAAAATTGTGACTCAATTATTTTGTTCAAAACATAAATGTAATTGTTTTAGTTTAAGCAGACGGATAGTCGTCTGTCTTTGAGTCGGACGAAATTACGAATTTTATAAGTTCGTAATTTCGTCGTTCGTAATTTCGGTTTCTTTGTCGGACTTGAGTCCTTAAAATTATAATCACCTTAAACATTGCCGCATTACCTACTCATAAATGAATGGAACCGATAGGTATCTGACGCGTCACGACACACGGGGTGTGACATGAATTTAAGCTTTCTAACCTAGTTTTATTTGGTTATTAAAACACATTTACATCCAAACATACATTTACATCTAACTAATTAAATTTTAACATAAGTCAATTTATTTTATGACGGAAGTAATTTAGTATATACAAATAACCTAATAAGCTAAAACGCAGTGTCGCGTGTGTATTAAAATACCTACCGATCTATGTTTTTTTATGGTTAGGTAGGTAAAATAAATAAGGAAAATATTGCAATGGCAAATAAAATATATCTCTGAAAGTGCAGGCAGGAATCAAAGATTCCGTAGGTATTTTTGTTTAATATTCAAAAAAGGATTTCAATTTTATTATGTTTACAAGCTTTTTTTTATAGGTTAAATGTGCCCAAAAGGCTGGCTAAGTTACCTCTTTGGAAACTAGATACTAGCTGGTATAAAATGATATTTATAAATTCATAATATATTATTTTCAATTTTTATAACGAAAAAAAAATCTTAGTAAACTTGTATAATAACTAGTACAAGTAGTTCGCCCCGAATTTAGATCTTGAAATATTTTTTTATGTTGTGTGTGCATGTCCATCGCCCAAGTCGTAACAGATATCTTCGATCGCTTCGCTCTCTCGATCAATTAATTATCACCAGCACGCCTTATGCATTGTATCTTTTTTAGAGAGTTTTGTAGGCGGATACTGAGTACTGACAGACAGCCAAGACGACGTACCTATATGCACAATAGTACCAGCCCACAGATATACCATACATGGCAAGCTCTGGTATATGACTGCTTATGTATTTGATCGTATAACCATTAAGCCTTTTAGGTATTAGACTTTTGAAGCAGGTACTAATGAGGTATCACGACTTTAAATGTACGCAGAAAATGACGAAACCTAAACCATACTTGTTTAAAACTAGACCATCGCTATATTTATAAAAATAAACTATCATCATCAAGTTGTAGAAGTTCACTTGCTGGACAAAGGCTTCCTCCGTACGTTTCCAAAAATATTTCCATCCATCGATTTCCCGCGATCCTTAATAATATCGTCAGTCCATTGAGAACCCGTCAATAATAGAGAGGAAGAAGAAGGAAAAAGAAACCGTTTAAGAGAAATTAGGTGAAAGATCGTATATTAATAAGATTGTTTTCCTAACAGCGATGACGGTAAATGGTCAGTGAAAGCAATTTTAAACCTTACGTTTAAGGTAACAACAATTGTTTTAGCATCTTCAGAACGATGCGAGAAAACTACCATCAAATCGCATATTATGTGCAGTCTATAAGTTCAGATTAGGTTTGGCATTGTGCCAGTGAAATGTTCAAGATAATTTGTCCATTGCATATGCACTAAAGTGATATCACATTTGAAATGTTACCAATATGCCGAACTAAGGTTAAACGAATTTAGTGACCCTGGCCAACTTACTTAATTTCACGTTATAACGCTTAGATCAATCACATCTGTTTTATAAAGTTATAGTCAAATGTCATGTACGTATAGTTTGCATAATCTCTAATAGCCACTACTACAGCGTATTTTTCCTTCAAGCTCCATTTCAGTGCGAAATTTAAACATGTAAATGTGAAGCATTGGGAGATCTTATAATTGAATAATTTTAAGGAGGCACTCTAAATATGTCTTATTATGTCTTTGTCTTATTATTACTAAGTTATTGTGATTCAGATTTATGAATTGCTCCCGTTTAACCGATTCAATGACTTTATGCGGTCGGGATATGATCAATGTTTTAGTCTATTAGCATAACCTAAGAAATACTGAATACTTGCGCCTTCTGGTTCATTAGTCCCCTGCCTAGCCTGATCATATATCCTGGCATCAATTTCAAGTCGTCTAGAAAGCGCATCTCTTTTAAAGTTGTAACACAAAATCTGCGTCAGATTCTTCTAACCTCAATTAATTCATGAGAAAATTTTACAAATTTCTCTCCAGGATCCGACTGACAGCTAATGCTGCATATTAATTACATTTTAATGTAAGCAAACAGACATGCTAATTAGATAGAATACGTTATTGAAAGCGAGTCTGTTTTAGTCCGTCTGCGACTGGGTGAAAGTATTAGTTTAATTCGGCTGCTATTAGAATAACTTATCACTCTCTCGTCTATTGTCGTGAACATTATTGAAAATATTAGAAACTTACTAGTATCAATGGACCAACGATGTTCTGGCAGTAGGTCGATGGATATAACTATGTATGTGAAAAGCTCTAGACTTTATTAGTGAGAACCTTTTCTAGACTACCTTTCTAAACTCAAACGTAGTCGGCATTGCAGACTACGTTTGTGTTTGCAGAATCTGCAATGGTGATGAAAACTTCGTTAATTGAATGTTGCTATAAAGATGAGAGAAGGGTAAAAAAAATTAAAAGATTTCTGAAATTGATTAGAAGTTGGGTAGGTTATTTCAAAATTTTTACCAATTTAATTAACTTTATTCCCGCCTCGGGATAAATATTTGTACGATCTGCAAATATTTATTCCGGGTGTTCTGGGTGTTTTCTATGCATAATAAAAAATATCTATGTATCTAATTGTATTAAGTATATCAGTCATCTAGTACCCATAACACAAGCTCTGCTTAGCTTGGGGCTAGATGTTGCTGTGTGGATTGTCCAGCATTATTACTATTATTATTTATACTGATTCACTGACAGATTGAGTAACACAAAGAAACATCATCTTCAAAAAAGGTGCGAGTGTTATAATTTGTATGAAAAACAATTCACGCGAGCGAAACCACGTGATATAAACTACCACTAGTGAATGATAACTAAAAACGTGGCTCTACAAAATGTGAACGCAGAGATTGTTTGGCTAAACATAGCTCAATTTTTATATTCATTGCAAAAAACGTGATTTCTCATTATTCAGCAAGGTCACGATCATTGTCAGAACAACACGGAATAATGACCACTGGTCTGCATTGTGCTATAATTTGAATGATGATACTTGTAGATTGCCGGGCAACGGTGATGGAGTTATGTAATACGTGATTACTGTTTTTGTTTGATGTTAAACAGTAAGCACCATGTAAACGTGCACAAACAGACAACAATGAAAGAAAAGGTTGTGAGCCATATTTTGATTTAAATTACCTAACATATCAGATATTACCTAGTGTTATTTATAGTAAATGTATGAAACTAGTGGAAGCGCGCGACTTCATCCGCGTGAAGTTATTTTTATACAAACTTCAATCCCCGCTATGTTTAGAATCCCGAATTTTGGGGAATTCCTTTCTTAGGACTTCTTTACACCTTACACACCAAGATACACCATGAAAATGCCAAGTCTATACGAACAGCGACTTAGGCTGTATTCTTTATTATACATAGAGGTAGATGTAGGTACATTTTCGATATTCATAACGCAATTTCAAATAAAATGTGAGTAATATTTCTTTTATTTTAATTGCGCATTGCGTTCACAAACGTTGTTGATACAGTAATGTTTTCCTTACAACATGTGTTACCGGTAACTGCTCATTTGACCTACTGAATGCTTATAACTTAGTTCCAGATTCCGATGCAGTAGGTAAAGTATATACTCATACTATTACTCACTCGTTACACCTACCTTTAGTTTGTTTTTCTTTAATGTTACCGACCTTTCAGAATATATTATGGATAGAAGAAAACTGTTTCTTTTTCCTGGACTATCAACACGTGCTTGATGCGCCGTGAAGCCTGAGGTCGTGAAGTACCTGAAAGACCCAGTTAACTACAGCAGTTGTGTAGTTGACGTCTTATTATAATTTTAGCTTCAAGTCATTTTTGGAGAGATGGCCGGTTACTCGTTGCCGAACTTGATGGATGTATAGATTTCGCCCAAAGGCGTGCACGGAAATTCCCGTGGGTGCTTACAAGACACGGCAATACAGTGTAACACGACCATGTAGACAATTGGTGTCAGTTACGTTATTTTGTGTCTATGTGTCATACTTTACAACTTTATCTAGTGAAGCCAAAAAAAAATATTTATTTAAAAAACTACCCAAATCCTTCCAACCATCTCTTTCCAATGCTTTTTTTTCTATCTTTCTGTCAAAAGCGTTTAAATGGTTATCAATATGTCAGTAAAAAAATAAAAAACCGTCTTATAATGGTTCATATTTCTGGTAATAATTTTAATCTACTTTATGTATTGACAAGTCTAATAAAGTATTTATTTGTTTCAGGTATGCGACACTTATTACTTTTATAATAATGGTATGAATAATATTTATGGTATCTGCGCATGTACCTACCGAAGGTAAGTTGGTTCTAATTTGCAGGCAGTTGCAATTATGTTTTTTTTTACATCATAATCCTCCACGGAGGTTGTGGGTTCATTTTAAATGCTGAACACTTTATTTTTTTTATTTTATGCTATCGCTTGTGGAACATGCATATGGGTCATCTGATGTTAAGTGGTAACCATCGTCTATAACAAAGCATTGCCTTGTAGGTCCCGCACGTTAGCTACGTGCCCTACGGCGCACTACCTTGCGTTCACCTGAGGCATACTGGTGTTAAGCCTCATGTGCCTGTAATTTCAACGGCACCCACATCCTCCAAACCCGAACACGGCAAGCTGCCTGGTGGCAGAAATATGCATGATGGTAATACTTCCCCGGATGAGCCCTGTACTAAGACTAATAAATTTCATAATGAACAATGTTTTTCAGTCTTCAGTGTCAGAATAAAATCGTAAAAGAAAAATGTTCCCGGAACAAGGTTATTCAACATTTAGCTACATGTTCAAGCCGCTAGTCATGTTTCACTTTACATTCAATGAAAAGGCTAGTCAAGGACTAGCCAGTAAGAATGTTGTAACATTTGTTAGTGAACCATATAAACGCTACTGGAGCAGCGTACGGAATGATCAGATGTACCGGCCGTCATGCTCCACATTTCCCAATCGGGGTCAATACCGGCACAATTTTTATTGAATTGAAAATACTTACTTGCTTTACTCGTTTCGTCTGAACACGGTAGCAGCTGGTTACTGCATATTTATTTAATCAGTTATGTGGTTTCTATAGATTAGTGTACTAATTTAGATTAAGATTAGGTAGCGCTGTGACAAATATCCGCCACAATTTATTTATTATTTAAATATTTATGTATAGTAACAGATTTTTATTGTTTTGAATTAAAAGAGTTGATTTTTTATTATAATAAAAAAATGCATTACCGGTAAAATAATATATCGTAGGGTAACCCAAGCAAAGAAGAAGAAGAAAGAAAAAGAAGAAAGAAAAAGAAGAAGAAGAAGAGAAAGAAGAAGAAGGAGAAGAAGAAGGGTAAGAGCACTATTTGTCTTGTTGTCACTAAATTGCCCTTCTTGGTTCTTTTTTTTATTATATTATATGTGTATATATATGATATAAATGTATATGTAAATATCATCATATTATAATATTTTATGAGCAATGTAAGTATCTTGTTTGCTATTCCATTCTTTCTTGTTACTTTTGTTTTGTTTAAAATTATATTATTGTGTAATTTTGCATTTAACTATCTATTCATTATTTATTTATTTTTTTATTGTTTGTATCTTCTATTACACAAAGCACCCCTTGTTAACTTCATTAGTCCATTTCATCCAAAGGTTGTCTGGCAGAGATCGCTGTTTAGCGATAAGACCGCCCATTGTATGTTAGCATTATGTTTAAGTTTTATGTGTACTTGTTTATCCTTAAGTTGTGGTGTGCAATAAAGTATTTTCTATCTTCTATCTATCTATCTAACCCACGGTTTAAAAATTTAAGTAATATAAATAAATATTTTTTACGAATTTTTTACAAAACTAAGCCAAAAAGTTGAAAAATATATAGAAATAAGCAAATTGGTAACATGCGTTACCAATTTGAATGCTAAAAACGTTTTCACACCTACACTACATACTCCTTTTCATGTTGGTCACCTCAATGCAAATGTGTGTGCGCAGTCTAAGAAAGAATAGCTAGGACTGTAATAAGGTCTCAGCATATCTATTATGATTCTGCTATAGTTTCCGAAAAAGAAGATGTATAGTAATTAGTATTCGTTACTACCCACCTACTGTGACGACCGATGTGGCGCGGCGGGCGAATGTCCGCTTGCGACGCAGGAGGTTGCGGGTTCGATTCCCGCCTTGGGATAAATGTTTGTACGATCTGCAAATATTTATTCCGGGTGTTCTGGGTGTTTTCTATGTATAATAAAAAATATCTATATATGTAATGTACTGTATTAAGTATATCAGTCATCTAGTACCCATAACACAAGCTCTGCTTAGCTTGGGGCTAGATGATGCTGTGTGGACTGTCCAGCATTATTTATTTTTTATTTATTTTTATTTTACTGTTTACCAACACATAACGTTTGTTTATATTTAGCGAAACCTCATTTGTGAAATTTTTATACAATGACTATTACCCTTATATACCGATTGTTTTGGGCATAACCATTAACAAACTTCTGTCTGTACCTGTTTCATGAACTTCATAATCTATATAAATAACTCAATTTCGCTCCCAAAGACATACAGTAAATACATTTTAGTATGTTATATAATGGTAAGTATATTTTCTGATTCTGTTCATTACTTTTACCTTCTATTCATTTTTCCTTTTTACTCGTAGTTCGTTAGTGCAATCGGTGGTGACGTATTTCTTATTTTTTAATGAAAAATAGCCAGCTTATTTATTTTGAGCTATGCCTCATCTGTGCAAGTAACTGAAAGTGGTACGAGACATTTTAGCATTTGAGCGGTGGGTAGGTAATGTCCTTTTGCCCGAGGCTATTCGTAACAGTTTCGCATATATGTCTCCTTTTACAGTTATTTATGGTTCTATTCATTGAATTAACGTTAAAACTGAAGGCAATATCTCTATAAAAGAAAACAAATGAATTGATTTGAAATATTTGAAAGTTAAAACTTTTTGGTCAAGGATAAAACGTATTAGAAAACAGCGTAATTGGTACGCTATAAAACTAATTGAACCACTTTTTGTTTTTGGGGTTATCACTTAAATCATGCTTTTGAAGTACTTACTTTCCCTATTTAATTAATTATAATATTTATAAAACTCCGTTTTGATCTACATATTATAATACTTATCACCTTCCAGTACCTATTTCTAAATATCGCGGCGCGTGAACTTTACCTAATTCAAGAGACCATAAACCTTACCTAATTTGAAATCGCACTAGTCGAGGTACTAATCTTTCGATTTGCCTGATGCAGATTACGTCAGTAAATATAGATGTAGGTACTCATAATTGTCCGGCCTGTAGCTATTTTTAACTCAATAACAGATGCTACGAGATTGTGTAGTTTATTCACTCGTTCTCGTTTGTAGAACCCGTGTAGTCACAGCACGCGTTGCCACTAATTAATTAAGTAAACGTTACTCAATGATTGACGTACCTACGAAAATAGGAAGCGTGTTCTCAATCAAGACATTGAACGTAACTAATCCCCTATTTCCTCAATTTTAACCGCCTTCACAACTCAAGTAGCACAGTAGTAGTTCTGTCTTTTGCGCTGTAGGTTGTGAGTTTGATCCCCACGGGACATGATATGCAAACCTAGTAAAAACATGAAAAAAATAATAATGATTGGTAAGAATTCAAAAGTGCTCGTCGAGCGTAGGTATAGTAGATTATTATTCGTAATTACTTGAAAAGTGTTACAATTTTCTCAATGTATTTACACCAGACCTCATGTGTGATACCATTGTCAAAGTTGGTAATACCTACTCTTGCAGTCCCTTGAAAAGCTGTGACACGAATAAGTTGCTCTTCTTTATGGACGACAGCTGTTTGTGATCTTCGCCCACTCACTGCGCCAGGTCACACAATCCTTGATGTTCATACGATAAGATTCAATTAGTTTTAGGAAACCTAGATGAATGATGATAGTAATTGAAAGTTTTTAAATCCGCAGTGCATCGGGCATGTCAGGATCGGAGTTTGCAGGTATATGATAAATACTTGAGCGGGGTTTTGCTCTATGATGTTAGGACATGGTATTACGATAAAATAGTAGTCTGCACGAGAAGCAAATGGTTTACCTGAAGTAAACGAATGACTGTGGATCCACGCGATGGTTCGATGTTTCTTGATTATGATGCCTCTGAAGTTAGGCAGGTGTAGATGCAGCAGACCCGTCTTCATACCGTCATTATATGCTTGCTTGCATTGCAATTTGGCTTCAGATGAGCTGTAGTTTTGATGTACCTCACTCCAGCCGCGCAAAAACATCTTGCCTGTACTCCTAGGTTTGGTCGCGAGGAATTTGCGTGACAAATCTAAGTGATCTTTATACTTTTAAGTGATATTACGATTTCATTGAGAGATTTGCAATTTAAAGTGGCAATGAGCATCTTCGGAAGTCTCAAATTATTCATCCTGGAAGTATATATGAGGTTGTGTAATATTTTGCCCATCAGTGGACACTTTTGGTTTGATGATGATGACAATGGAATTTTATTGGGACCTAAATTCGGTTCATAAAAAGTTGTGTCAATTTGTAAAGAATTTCAAAGACCACAGATAAACAGCAATCACTTACCGTATCTAACCACAACTGGCATACAATACAGTGATGTTTATGCACATTGTGTATAGCGTGCCAGATGATTTGCGTTTCTATTATATCAGACGCGGTTCATCGTACAACACATTATGTAACGCGGAACCATTCCTCATTGATAGGCGTTGCGTCGTGATATCAAAATGATTCGGCTTCGTGCTGTTTGATAGGCGTGTATGAATTCAACTTTATAATTGTGGAATAAGATTTAAATTAATTTACTTAGATAGGTTACAGTATTAGTAGAACCCTTCCATCACCTCCCATGGATGTCGTAAAAGGCGATTGAGGGAACGCACCGGGAATGCAAGCAGCATCTCTTGTACATTACACCGATACTGTAGTCACCACCGCCTGTCAAGCGTGGTCACTGGTAACTAATAGGGGAGGCCTATGTTTAGCAGTAGTTTAGGCTGTCTAAATTCGACCGTAGAGGAAAAGTCAGGAGATAAAACAATTAAATATTAGTTACAAATTAAGGTGGTATAAGGAAGCTGATGTATAATGAGCATAGATATAATGCTTTCCACAAGCTGCTACATACAAGTACCTACACTAGTTAAAAGTTATAACTGCTTGTAGTCGTTGGTTAACTTTACGCTAATAGTCATCAGGTTTATACACTTTCATAACAAGCGTCACCGGTTCTTTCTGGGTTACTTAAATACGTATGTGTTTTTTTTTTTTTGTAGTCAACTTCAGAAAATAATTGTAGCGACTATGGACCTTGAGATCGTAACGTTCAAAAATCCAAGCATACTAATCACCGCACCTCACAGAAGCTTTGCAAATGGTCATTCTTACCCCAACATCCCCTTTGGATGCTTCAAACAATTTCGTTCACGCAACGTAATTACCGTAATACCTAACTGTGGCATGTGCCTGCATGTAGTCATCGGGGGCGATGCTACACGGAATCGTTTTTACGAGAAGAATTTGCTGATTGGACTTGCATGATTTATTACTCAGGCGCTTGCAAATGAGGAAACAAGCTAGGGCGTGTTTGTACGATGCGAAAGATTTCGCGGTTGTAAAAATATCGTTTCCTAGTATCCTAGAATCGTCTTAATATTCTAGGTAACATTCATTCATCGTGTGACTATTTCTTATGTGATTGCAAATATGTCGTCGGTATCATAGCAGATTCAACCTTGTTATCTCCTTAGCAAGTCACCTCTAACTGTCTCTATTGTGATGCTCTATGTAATCACAAAGGACCATTTAAGTAGACTAGTAATGTTTTACCAGTTTGCTATAGAATTTTTGTATTTTCAATAGTCGCTACAGAGTCACTATTGCTTAGTAAATGTAGAGCTCTTTGTGAGTTTTTGTCTGAGGAAGAACTACTACTGTACTTATTTGTGTATCCAAGGCTTAGAGATGGGTGCTGATGTATTTTCAGGTACATTAGAACACCTTTCCTCTTCAGAGTGATGAACCCAGTGCAACGTTACACAGGCAGGATAACGTCCTCAATGGAAGTACTCAGCAACAAAAGTTGTTTAGAGTTTCTATTTTCTTTTTCTTCGCGTTTTATAAATAAATGACATCTATATGACATAATTTTGACCGGGTACGGGTTCTGATGTTATTCTTTCATGAATTTCCGCTTCTGACCGTACCTACTACCAGCATATCGTTATTTACCTATTCTATCATGAGTGATTGTAATATCGTTTCTAATGTTTTATTTCTACAGGCTACTGATCCGTAAATAGCATGCATTTGTAAGTATTACCAATTCATGAACTCATTGGATTAGGAACTATTTGCTCTACAAATACAATCCGGAAATTTATACATGCAAGTACAATGGTGAAAAACTTGTGAGAAACTTTGCAATACGTACTTGTAAATCATGCGTTTCCTAACTTGCTGGTTTTAGCAATATAGAAAGGAGGTTGTATTTCGCTAAGTTGGAGCTAGTAATTAATAGTAGGGATCGCTTATGACAAATTTAACCCACAAATATTTAGGTTCAGGTTTAAAATGTTTGAATTCTACCGAGGGGTTTCACCTAAATTGCTGGTTGTAGAGACTTGAAATACTCAAGTATTTTTTCTTAATTGGTATGAAAATAATGGTCGAAATCCTTATTTCAAGTCAAACGAAACAAAAGCAAATATTCAGAATTAGAACGCCAGTAAGTAAAAGGAAAACAAGCCTTAGCGTTAACGTTAAAAGTCGAAGTTAACTTCTCAACCCAACTAATAAATAACATGGTGCCAAACTGGTTTTGTTATTGGAACCACACGCGGAACCCTTGACTGAATACTGTTACGTAAATTAAAACTTAACATTAAGACATGGTTTTTAACCACTTATGCTAGACATAAAACCGAAAAAGGGTAATTTAAGAAATTATTCATAATATTCATAGTACTAGCTAAATTTTTGACTGGATTTCGTAAAAAATGTCCTCTGTAGATATTTTTGCCTTTTGGTTATTTTACTTGTACAAGCAAAAAAAGTATGAAACAGAAATCGAAAAACTAAGCGGTGCGAATAGAAAAAAACTTATTATATTAATCTTTATTCATCCTGGACATAAATTGAAATCATGGTCTGACTTTGCCCCAACAAATGCTGGTCGAAACCAGTATCTGTCAGAACAGCAGGTCTACTCTTAGAAACGATAAACGAAGTTTCGTATTGTCGTTTTAAGTTACACTACGCGGCATGTCCGGCAGTGACAACTTGACTTTTGACGGCTACGAACTTTATTACAAAACGACTATACAAAACTTCGTTTATCGTTTCTAAGAGTAGACCTGCTGAGATGACGGAACTTCCTTACGTACCTATTTCACAAAAACTGCTTATCCCTTATAAATGAATAATATATGGGGCCCCCAAAATCACCTTCTCTGTAAATAGTACATTAATAACAAAATACGCAAAGCTATAAGAGCCTCTTCTTTTAAAACACTAAAATAAATACATAGGTAATGAAAACGTGCATGGCTTAAATTAGTTATTGCCTTATTTATCAAGTACCAGTACCGACGAGATTCTTTGAGGATGTCTAAGTCAGAGATACGTCCAAATATTACATTTGGTACCTACTTACATACTCACATTTTACAGTAGTTGATATTCCTCGCGTGAGAGGTTGCAAGCCCATTGCCGCTTGTTTAAAATAAATAAATACAAAATAGTAGCGTTGAAGTAAAGTGCCTCTAAGTCATATAATCTTTTACTGTTACTCAATCGCCATTCATTGTGGTGAGAGCAAGTAGGAGTAACTCACCTTGAGTGCTTTGCATTTTTTATTAACCACTTTGTGTATTGTCCTGAAGTGGCTTTGACGTGACAAACAAAGCATTGCCAATATACATGACCTACCTATAAACACATAAGGTGCCTGCTACTTACAATGTATTTTTGTTGATAAATCAATGGACTGACTTTGGAACGAATGGCAGTACGACTATCTTGGAAACCGATAGTTGCCATAGTCATCACGCTAGGTGTGGTGACCACAGGGTGCTTAAAAGTCAGAGGATGCCGCTGCCTAGCTTCTGGTGCGTTCCTGTTGCCTCTTACGACATCCAAGGGAAGTAATGGAGGGGTCCTAAGCAGGGTCCATCACGGCTTATCATGTTTTGGTAAAACTTTGGTTTGTGTTCCAATAAGGTACATTCTTTTTATTTTCAGCGTAGGTACTACTTATAATGCGTATACGCGCACTATCATAAAACGGTATTTTAAAAACTCCATCTAGAGAAACCCTGTCATTCAAATAAAGTGGTCATGCTGGAAAGTATTACACAAAAACAAGAAAGACAGAATTTCCAGTTTTCACTCATGTGATAACCGTCACAGCTCAGTTGTTAGTAGTTTTGCCTTCTGCGCTGTAGGTTGTGGGTTCGATTTGTACAGATATTGGTTCTGTCTGGGTATTCGGGAATCTAGGTATATATTTACCAAAAAAACTATTTTAGTAGGTATATTATAATTTACTATATTTTAGTTCTATTTGTACTAGAACCCGATGGCTTTCCCTAGTTTGGGGTTAGATATGTGTGGTTGTGTCAAATGTATGTCAGTAGTTATCATAATATGTAGGTATATGTCAGTATCTATGACGCTGTAGTGCTTGAGTTAGAACTAGGCTATTCCAGCAGTTAATATCTGAGTGGCATTATGCTGGCTAGGCAGAGAGGGTTCTTAGTTTAGCCAGCTTTACAACCCATCATTACCTAAAGCGGTCAATACGGAGCTGATTAACCCGCGGGTTCCCTACGTTACTTTTCTTCATCGTCAGAGAACTTGCTGCTTCTCGATCGGGCCGTGTGGATTTTATAATCGAAATTAGATCCTTGGATAATACATTGTAAGTAGTTGGTGACTATTAACCTTCACAACTTGTTTTCGTTCCATTAAGCAAATCGAATCAGTGATGTGATTGTGACATATTGTATCGCATTTAATTAGTTTAATGGCTGAAGGTTGCATCTATCACTTATTTATTAATTTATGACCTTGACTAGAACACGTCCCAGATTTTCTAAGTCAAGTCCATACATTTGATTCAACTTGACTCAGCTTATAGCAATCTACACCAACTATAAGAATCTTTGTCCTGATACAAAATTTACAAATTTCTTTAACTTATGGGGATTGAAGTGCCGGATAGGTGAAGATCTCAAATAGAGTATCTGCCTTTAGGTTTACATACAAATATTACTAGTGAACATGCGCACGACTTCGCTCGCTTGAAGCTATTAGACAGGCAACGCACAGCCTAAACCGCTGGCCGTAAAGACTTGGAATTTTTTGGGTATATTTGTCTTGGTGTGTAAAAGTGTACTAAGAAAGAGATTCTCAAAATTCAAACCCTAAACAGGTACAGCGGGGGTTGAAGTTTGGATGAAAAAAACTTCACGCGTTTTTAGATATTTTTAGGTAGAATGCAAAATAAGGCAATTCACTAACATGATTTTTTATATCTCAAATAGGTCTAGCCGTGACCACTTTACAAATATCACTTACGCATTTTAGGATACCAGGAAGTTATACACACTCGTGCATAGCTCTAACCTTGTCCACTTGTTATAGCGAAACCTCTTTTATCCGGTGTTATTTAGTAGGCTTTTTCAACTCAGTCTTCCCGGGAAGCCTTACTCTGAGAAAGAGATAGCTTGAGGAAAAGATTGGATCAATTTTAATTGAGGCTCTCAATAAAAAGCAATAACGTATAGACGTAGACAAAAGTATAGGGAATCTAGCAATATCTATTACCAATACATATTATAAGAATCTTTGGACAACGCACAGCCTAATCGACTGATTGTAGACTTTGAAATTTTTTTTTTTGGTTTGGATAACTAAGACAGAAAATCCCAAAATTCAACCCCTAACCGGGTATAGTGGAGGTTGAAGTCTGTATGAAAAACAATGCACGCGGAGGAAGTCACACGCGTTTGGATGGTAATGTTATAAATATATACAAATAGACTTTATTTAGTACTAAAAATGTTTTAAATATTTTTTTGATAATTTGAGGTATCTTAACGTTGGATAAATTGCCACCGAAATTACACACCAGAACTTAAAATAACACTAGGAAAACAATGAAAAAGTTGTCTTATCCGAAGATGACAGAAAATAAAGTCCTCATGCCTACATTTACATATTTAACAATATTAAACTAATATTGGCATATTTTTGGTCGTTGGCTTTTTATTAGTAATTCAATAGTTTGACAGAACAGTTATTATTCTCATCCAGTTATTATATTATCTACCTACCTGGACAAGAAGTTTGCAAAAACCGGTCACTCAGTTCTCTACAGTATAATTTCTCGGTTGTATTATCCACTTGATTGGCTGATTGGCCTCGTGCCAAACAGGTAGCGTTGTCTTACCTATCTCAAAGCCAAAGTCAAAAAGCATTTATTCAGTACCTAATATCCGCAGGGATCTTCTTGAAACGTCTTAAATCTAGGTGAACCTAGCGCCAATTCGTCGCGACCAAGCCTAGAAGAATCTAGAAAGGTTTTCTAAATTTCTTTAGAACCATAACTATCTCATTTTCCATTTTTTATTCACTTTCTTCAATCTAATTATACCAAAAATTCTGTTTTAGAACTCCAAAGTGAACTTTCAGGCTAAAAGTAAACATTAATGCTTTCACTCTTGTGATGAATACTCCAAACATTATTTACCTTGCTGCCCTTTCAGATCTTCACCTACTCAAATTAATAATTCATGGCTTCAGCAAAAGGTCCTCTGAATTATTCAAGTAGCTAAAAGCTTAATATAGCTCAGGGTCAGATAATATGCTTATTTATATCCATTTTATGTGACAAAGGTCAAGATGTTTAGACGCAAACTTTCTCATCAGAATATCTTTATAATATATCAGAATAATCTTTATTATATTGAATTGTATTATTTTGCTAACTAAAATTGAATTGAAGCTAAATTTTTTAGTATAATATTTAATAATAATAATAATACTTACTATTCTTTTAAATAACGGTGAAGGAAAACTTCGTGAGAAAGCTTACCTGTTCCGTTTGAGATTCCAGTTATTGTAAAATGTGGGTTTGTACCAAATCTAATATCTGGACGTACCTCTGACTATCCCCTTTGACATCCTCGAAGAATCTAGATTAGGTACTTACTAAGAGATCTAAGGGATTATCTACCGTGTTTAGGGGTTAAATTTTTTTTATTTTTTATTTTATATTATTGCACCTCTTCATTGTGGTACTACGAGTATAATAGTGATACTTTTTCTTTTCTTTTGAATAACTGGTGTATGTCTAGTATACCTTGGAGAATTAGTTTAGCTACCTGGCCAAATATCTAACATTGTCAGCCTTTTGGGCGCGCTTCTTGCGGTCAGGTATTTAAATTCTGTTTCCTACCTACTAAGAATCTGCAGTTATAAAACGGTTATTTATAATGTGTCATGTGAGATATTTGTGTAAAATAATGTGCGTTAATGTTGTAAATAATAATGTAAATAAATATTTTTTTCGATTATAACTTACAGTGATTGTAACTACCAATATATCAAACAAAAAAATATATTATTCGTAATTAATACATGAGTAGATATATCATAATATCGCTAAACTGCCGGGTAACGTGCAACGGACTGTAGAATTTCATAGCTTTTTCGGTACACAAAAGTACAAGCTATTGTTTTTAAAACGTGCATAGATAATTGGCACATTACGTAGGTACTTGACATACAAAATTGATTATTTACCTGTTTTATAATCATTTAAACATTCAGAATACTAAATATTTAGTGCCATGTGTTGCATCTTATCAAATTCACGTTTGCTTAGAAAAAAAAATTGAACTTATAATAAAAATAATATAAATTTAGACAGCTATAGGTATATACGCATGTATAATAGGAAAATGCGTGCGACTTCGCTCACTTGAAGTTATTTTCATGCAAAGTCCAACTCCTGCTGTTAGGGGTTGGAATTCGGGAATTTCTTTCTTAGAATACCTGTAACGCGCTAAGACGAATTTACCTACTCAAAAATTTCAAGAATTTGCGAGTAGTGGTTTTGTGGACTGCACTAACTTTATGTCAGTTAGGACAAAGATAATTGTAATATACATCACACAAAGACAACTATTTATTACGAATTGTCTACGGCGTGACTCATTGTATCGCGGATGTGTTATAGGTACGAGTATGTAGGTAGCCGTGGAAGTATATACCTCTAGCTAGACAATGTCCATTGGCTAAACTTTGCATCCATGAAAGTTGAAACACGAAATTTTATGCGTCGAAAGTCAAATACTCATGCGTGGTATAACTATTTACAGTTTAATAAGTATTGCAAAATGCTGCTAGGTGGTAATGTACTGACTGATTGATTTATTAGTTCTTTGTCATCTCCTATTGTGTTGGTATCGGATAAGAAATAGAGAGAAACGCTATTACGTCATTATTATAATTAGGTGCAAAAGTGATTTCGTAATAACAAAATAATACGATAGTTATATAGTGTCCGAAAAGAAAGAAACTTTTGGTAGCGTAAAATATTAAGTACCTACCTACCTATAGACCTGTATTTCCGTGTATTCGGCGGGACTAGTGGATTGTCGCGATTTTCAAATTTTTCATACAAACTTCAACCTCCGCTGTCTAGCTCTCCCCTACGCTCCAAAATAAAATATTTCCTCAAATTATCAGTTTCTAATAAATACTGACTGTCTCAAAGCTTTACGACCAGCGCGTCTATAGAAGATTAATGTGTCAAAAACTACTAAAATATATCACTGGAGATCATTAGAATTTCGAATTTGTCAAATGAAAAGAATTCAAAATACGCCTCATAGCTCAGTTAGCAGTGACTCTGCCTTCTGTGCTGTAGGTTGTGGGTTCGATCCCTACCGAGGACAAGCATTTGTGCGATGAACATAGATGTTTGTTCTTTGTCTGGGTGTTATATTGTATTCTAAGTATGAATTTCATTTACAATAAAAACGAACAAAAGTAAGTATTCTATCAGTCATCTGGTTCCCATAACACAAGCTACGCTTATTTTGGCGCTAGATAATGTTGCATAAAAATTTCCACAAAATATTTATTACTTTGGTTTCGAAAATTCGAATCGTCATGAAGAACTTCGAAATACATCTAATAGTTTCAGGGTTAGCTTTATCAATGATATTAGGTAACTTATAACACGATAATCTATTACTAAATGAACAATGAGGATAATGAGATAATTCTATAACTAATCCATATGCGAATAAAGGCGTGCTCGTAAGTAGTCGATATTATAATAATATTGATGAGGCATTCGAGCATAAAGCTGTTCTGTACCAGTGAACCAGCCTATTAATAAAACCTACATCGGTTCTTATATCTTGAATAAATAGATAACTGTGCCTATAGTTGTACCAGTAATTGAGAAGCCAATTACACTACAGTAGGGAGTAAAAGGTATAAGACACAAATGCCCTTACTTGGTAAAGGTGGTGGGTTCGATTCCCACCGAAAACAAGCATTTGTGTGATAAACATAGATTTTTGTTCTGTGTCTGGGTGTTGTATTATAAGCACGTTTTTTTGTAAATACATATTTACAAAAAAAACGTATGTAAGTACTCTATCAGCTATTTGGTTCCCATAGTACTCGAGGGCGTTATGTGAAGGGGTGTCAATATTTATTATTATTATTACTTATAACAATCAGTCAAAACACTATTGCTATCTCTTGCACAGTGGCAAGGCAAAATTTGTGCAATGTTTCAATGTAAATAACAATTTTAAATATCGCGAGTAGGAACCCAGATAGGTTAAACATTTCTGTTTGAAAAATTGAGTCTTTAAGTACATTTTTGAATAACTTTTCATTCATGTTTATAAATATTTACTAAACGGTTTAATATTTACTCGAATCTAGCGTAATCTAGCAGCTAGATTAGTTATATATTTTACACAACTCATACAATAAGGTGCTTTTTAAATTATAAAGTTGTTTACTCGGATAAGTATTTAAAGAGTAAGTTGGTTTTCATTACGTTAAGTTTAATAAAACAGATTTTACAAAGTGTGAAATAGCTTTTTTACTTATGTGCATAAGCGATCATCGTCATTGGCCTTGTTACATCTATTGCAAGTGGTAAACGATAAATTCAAATTGTTACCTAATGTATGATAATTATCAAAATGTACATAATTGAACCATTAGGTAGTATTAGACTTTATTGTCTTGGTATGTAGTTGTTTGTTTCTTATGTAATATTTATTATGAAGTATTTAATTGCTTATTTTATTTATATGTCTATGGTAATTGTTGTAATATTGTTTATAATTTAGGTAAAGCTCATATACGATTTATAAAATAGTTGTAAAAATGTCATGCATTGTAAAACTATAAGATATATTGGCAAGAGTTTACTGTTTTAAAAATAGCAAAATCCGCTTTGCAAGATGTTCAATGCTCTATTTGCCGACAGAACTATTTATTTTGAAAATAGGACAGTAGTTTCAAAAACAATGATGAATGAGGTAAAGAATAGCAATGAAAGCGAGACGAGCCGAACTTTCAACGGGTGGTAGAAAGTGTCCGGTTGACAAAGGTCGGAAGTGATTTTCTAATCGGCAACTACCTAACGACCCTTGACGTCTTGCAAATCGAAAAGTTCACCTAAAATCTTCATCTACATGCAAGAATCTGAGGCCTAATTCTCATTACTAAATCTTCAGATTCAAGTTTCATACGTGTCTATCTTCAAATGGTATTCTTCGACAATTTTAACAATCAAATTCTAGTTTCAATCTCGTCTAAGCTCCAATAAGATTCACGTAGATTGGAGCCTCTGTTCGGGAACTTATGCTAAAATGTATATATATCTATCTTTGGATCATAATACCAAATATTATGATAAAGATAACTTATACAGATTGTGACTTTGGCAGTATCTAATTGCTCTAATACCTCTATTAGTATATAGGTAAGTAATAGTGAATCGGGGTTTTCAATGTTGAAGCTTTAATGTTTGAACTTCAAAGAACAAAATATACCAATACAGGTAATCTTATTCATTTTGCAAAAAGTAAACTTACTACCTGGTGGTTTTTTTTAATATACCAATCTATGCTGATTCTAAGAACCTTTATACTGACTGATAGACATAGACACAGCTTGAACCACTAATCGTAAAGACTTTAAACTTTCAGGGTATATTCGCCTTCGTGTTTATAGGTGTTCATCTCCTAAACAGGTACCTACATCAGGGGTTGAAGTTTGTATAAAATTAACTTGAGCAGATGAAGTCTCGTGTTTGTTCATTACACTATGACAACGTAGTAGGTAGTACCTATAAAGTGTGTGTGTATAGTGTGTACCTAGACCTACTAGGTTGGGTATCTATTCAGTACCTAATCCAGGTTTTCCACGGACGATACTATGTTGGTTTAGATTAGATCTCCTGTTTGTGGTATTACCCATCTGAGGCCCAATTTTTCACGCAACGAAATTTCATCTAATTTATATTTTGATCATTGCAATCTCCAAATTATTGTTCTCCCCGAAACTAACATTTCAGACAGGCTCAGTTTTGACATCACATAAATTAATCAAATTCTAGTTTCAATCTCGTCTCAGCTCCAAAAAAATAGGTGAATCTTTGTTATAGGTGATGGTAACCACTTAACATCAGGTGGGCCATCTGCTTGTTCCATCAAAAAGTTGTATTTAAAAAAAAAATACCGCATGATAATAGTGTCTTTATAAAAATGTATCAAATAATTTAATCAGTAAAACAGTGGCAGGGCAAACTTTAAACAATGTTGAAATTTGTGCAACAAACGTTTCTGTATTACTTAGCAAATGAGTCCTTCGATTGAAATGCAACATCATGTCGTCATTAATCGTCACCACATTGATATGAGAAAGTCTGTCAATAGCGAAAGTGAAAATATGCATACCAATATGTGTTTACGATATCTGTGACCGGATGGAACGCGTGCGCATGTTTCGTTTTCGTATTGTTCTAAGTAATGTAATTATAACATCGAAAGTGTGTCAGTTGACGACTGGGGGCGTTCATTGAAAAATATTATGTAACTATCGTAGAAGTGACGACTGATGTGGCGCGGCGGGCGAATGGCCGCCTGCGACGCAGGAGGTTGCGGATTCCCGCCTTGGGATAAATGTATGTACGATCTGCAAATATTTATTCTTGGTATTTTGGGTATTTTCTATGTCTGGTAAAAAATGTCTATGTAGGTATGTAATGTATATTGTATTAAGTATATCAGTCATCTAGTACCCATAACACAAGCTCTGCTTAGCTTGAGGCTTGATGATGCTGTGTGGTTTGTCCAGCATTTTTTTGAGCCACCACCATCGCATGTCACATCCATAAACATATATAATAGCATAGCCAAGCACATCAATTTACTTATAAGTACTTTTTAGTAAAATATTTATAAAGACAAATAAAACGAATAAAATTTAAATAACAGGATTCAAACTAAAGACACACAAAACTAATGTATGTTCGAACGTTTAGTTTTACTTCGAGTTTAATATTTAATATTTTACAAAAATTGATGACCCTTTTTTTCATAGGATAATCCCAAATCGTGAGTATCATACCTTCATCAAGTAAAAATTAATCTAGTGAGACTAGTGTGCCTGTAAAATAGACTGGGACACTATATCTACGAGTTCTCGTTGCAAGTCGAGGCCATTCGAAACTTTTACTTACATATTAAAATCTACCTCTTCGATATTATAAAATCTATGAAACTTGATTTCGACTACACTACCCATGTTCGGGTAGAAAGAAGAGGCGGTGGAACTTCTCCTGACTAACCCTTCGCAAAGAGCTCTACTTTATTCTTTTACTAGTGAAACGAAAGTTATTTTCATAGAAACTTCAACCCTCGCTAAGGGCGTACCTACCTACATATACACACCATGATGAGTAGGTATAGGTAACTAACTACCTACATAAGACACTGAGTGTCTGAGTATGTATATTACTTACATAATATACATACTCAGACACTCAGGCTCCAGTAGGTATAGGATAAGTAATATACTGACAAAATAATAATAATAAAAAGGTAGCTGGTATACATTTGACACAATAATGTAAAACACTACAATCTAAGCAAAGCACAGACTAAAAACCTATGAGTTGTTTATCTTTTAACTTTAATCATTTATATCTTGGTACTGGTACCAATTCCTAAAACTCTAGGAAGTGCAGGGGTTGAAGTTATAATAGCTTATATAGCTATTATAATAGGTATAATATATATTAATAATAGCGTCAAATGAACGACGTTGCGTGTAATAGTGAAATAAAATATTTTTTTCCCACCGACAATGTTTTATTCTTTTTTAGTTTATAGATGGACAGCGCCATCTATGTACCGTGCTGTTAACTAAATTAGAGGCCACAACGTTGCTAGCGGTTTTGAATAGTGGTTAGTGTATTACTGCAGAGATGGCGCTGTAATTCAAACCTGAATTAATGCCGTTTAGAATTGATAGATGGCAGCTAGTATTATTATTATTATTAAATAACATTCTAGTATTTTGATCTATACTATTTTGAGTTCTGGAACAATGAATATATTCTACCCAAATGAAAGTAATGCAGGGGTTGCGGGTTCGATTCCCGCCTTGAGATAAATGTTTGCACGATCTGCAAATATTTATTTCGGGTGTTCTGGGTATTTTCTATGTATAATAAAAAATATCTATGTATGTAATATAGTATTGTATTAAGTATATCAGTCATCTAGTACCCATAACACAAGCTCTGCTTAGCTTGGGGCTAGATGATGCTGTGTAGATTGTCCAGCATTATTTATTTATTTATTTATTTATTTAATGTAGGTAGTATGAATAAAAACAAGTTATTAGGTCTAGTTTGACTAGACTGAATAATAGGATGAGCATTCCTATGTATAATTTGTGGAACAATTTTTGGGCTTGGGAATGCTGACATCATGAGATAACTTAAGGCGTATCATATATAATAGGTAGGTACCAAATAAATGCACATTCCTTGTGGATACGAATCGTAAGCAATTCTCATTAATATGTAGAAATCGTAAATGCTGGAGAGACCTTGACTGGGGCGGGTTCATGGCGTTTTTACCCAGCCTGGCCCGGCCCGTGTGACGACACGGCACTGCTATGTGCACGCGCGTGCCCGTCCCGCTCTGGCGTCGAGCTTCAGGGCTGTCAGAGCACCCGGACATATTTTTTATAATCAAACAAGTCATTTTGGAGTGGTTTTAAAAATACCTTAATTTAATAATTTCTCAAAAGCTCTCTGTACAACTCAACTTTTGGGATAATAGAAAACCTTCTTCAGTTTTTCACTTCAGCCTAATTTTTTTATGCGACTTGCTGATAGAACCAATAGATGACCCACCTGATGGTAAGTGGTTATCATCACACATAACAAAGCATTGCCTCGCAGGTCACGTTCGTTAAGAACGTGCCCAACGATGCAATACTCTGCGCCCATCAACATAAGGTAGGTATACGTAGGTGTTAATACTCATGTGCCTGTAGTTTCAAATGATGTAACATAAATCCACTGGACATAGACTTGCCCTCATATTTGGGTAGTTAAGCATAAACTACTCCTATATCCAACTCAAGAAACTAATCAGCTTTAAAAAAATACTAGCGAGCGTCATGTCAACCCTAAGCCTATCACGCCCAATACGATCCAGGATAATGCGTTTGATGCATCTTCAACGAGGAAAAAAACTGAAACGAGATCCAGCGGGCAACGGGCAGTCAATTTTACACGGACTGAGCGTTTCGGACAACGTACCCAGTGGTTATAATCTGTGGCACGGCGCACAAAACCTGATGCCTTGATGCATCCTTGATTATAGTTTTTGTGATGGATTTTTGTTGTCATCAACACTCTATAGGCTCCAGGTTCTTGTACAGCGGGATGGAATTATTCAGTCTGTTATTTTAACTGAATAAAAGAATAGCAACATCATATTATTATACTTATACTATGACGGTATAGTTTGCCTTGGGGGCTAGGAAGAGTTAAAGTGTTGTTCTGGCAAATTTTAATCGATACCTACCTAATAGAAAGGAAAAGAGATCAAGAATGCAACCCTGTCTCACGCCTGTGACGTGACCTTCTTGCTTGTAGTAAAATCATTGCAATATCAATTTAGAATAGTCTGATTTTAGTTTGAACAGAGTCATCAATGAAAGAAAAGCGTCGCTTCCGCCTTTTGCTAATTAAAAAGAGGCCGCATCGGGAATAGCAAATCGAGGAAAGTGCATCAACATATCGACGCGACGTCAAAAGCAATAATACAAGAAGAAAAAAAGTTGAGTCATACTTTCAAGACAATTTAAACGTGATGAAATGTAAAAGTTCAACAGACTAATTTCAATTTGAGGTCGCCGACATTAATTGGTGCAGTATATGCGTAGGATGTGCAGTCACTTACAAAGAGGATAGGCTTACGAGACAAGTTATATTACTATCAACAGCCACACCCAGAGTCACACATCAACTAAATGGGTCATTGAATTGTTTAGAGATCTTCTCATCTTATACTTATGTCATAGGTCATCAGAGTTGACCACTGTAGATCGAACCTTCTTACTGTTTTTTATAAATTTTTTTACTAAGAAATGATTGAATGCTCATTTATATAAATAGTAAGTGATATTTCGGTGATAGCTAAATCTGTCACGAAGAAAAATCTCCGTTCTCATCGTCATTAGGTAGGTACAACAAAACGTGCGCATCATAACGGTAGATGGTGTTAGATATACAATGCTTATGTGGCTTTAAGTTCTAGGAATTACAGTCTGGAACTATTATGTTAGATGTTCATGAAATAGAACTGCGTAAAAATAAATATAAACTTAGAAAACTTGGGCTGTCATGAAAATATATATTATGGAAATCAGTGGACCTCTTTAACCACTCCAAATAAGGTGTTTTTTCTCACTTTTCCAAAAGTATTTGTTATTTCACGATTCCCGGTTTTGTTATTATTACTACATTCAATAGTACCTACCCAAGGGAGGTTTATGTCACAAAGTACTTTTTTATGGTTTATGTGAGCAAGTGCAAATAGATCAAAAACTGAAGTCAAATTGACACTTAGCAATATAACTCTTTGGTCGAAATTAGATCCATTTAGTTTTTTTTATAACGGTGGCCCGGTTGAGAATATATTTAGGCTGATGACATAACGTTTCCTATCTTGAGGTCTCTAAAGTTGAGTCCGGTAGCAGGCGTGCGCCAACGTGCCCTAGCTATTTGTGATTTATGCACAAATGAATTGAAATTCGTGACTTCGCGTTGAATATTGTTTTTAAAAACAAAGGCCAAGGTTTAGAACTAAGAACCAAGAAAGTACAAGAAACGTGCAATAAAAAATAGAAACACTCTTGTAAACAATTTATCATCTAAATCTTTAGGTAGATAATTTGAAATGGTTTTACTTATTTCTCGTATATTTATAGAAAGTTTTTTCCAGGTTACGGTATGGGGCAACAACACGGTCGCCGAAGTAGTCTGCGAGCCTCTCCAAGAAACAGGGGCTGTGGTCGTCGGCCTGCCCACCGGTCCTCTCTCGCCCCCTCAAGCCGTGCCGTTAGGAAGTCCTTTGCCTTCCCTAACTGCGTACCCTTCAGCACCACCTGCTGGCCTCCTGTTTCTGGGAGGGTCTAAAGCTCCGGTGGAGCCAAGAGCATCGGCTGCGGTCTTGGAAGGAGAAGTACTGGTGGTCGAGTATCAACCGCCACAGTGGGATGGCCGAGATTTGGAAACTTTCATTGCTTGGGAAAAGATTTATGGTATGTTTTCTTTACTTCATTTTTACAATATTCGATCGGAATTGGCATACTGTAATGAGCATTAAATATTGCCTATATTTCGATTAGAATGTGCAATGTATATCAAAATGCAGACAAAAACTCTTTAATATTCCACAGATCAATTCAACTCACTACTTCAACCGTTTAAAAGCTGAACGAAGTTCTAACTAAATACTTTTCGCAATACTTTACTTTAATACTGGTATTTGAATGGAACCCTACCGCTAAGGTCCGTGTTTTAAAACGATTGCCTTAGCCGTGTGAATATGAATGTTTCTTCAAAGAGCTAAATGCAGTCACGAGCATGTCTTTCAACTTGATCGTGGTCCATTGAACATGCGAACTGAAATACTTTGCAGATATGCAAATACGTTTTCAAATCCTGTTGAGAGTTAAAAAGGCCATAAAAGTGCAAATCGTGGACAAAACATTGTTGGAACAAAAGCGTACTTTCTTCAGCGTTTGTATAAGAGGAATAATAGCAAACAGTGTACAAAAAATTATTCAAAAATATAAGCGTCCTTGTATACCTATGTACTTATTTTCATAGTTAACCAACATACAAAATGCATTCTACAGAACCTCACTCAAGTAGAATAGGAATTCAAATTCTATTTTTTTCAACTAAGTTTATTTTTACAGCCTATGTTATTCAAAAAAATAAGATGCAATTAAATGGCTGCGAGATTATTAAAAAAGAAAAAATTCTTTTTAATTTTAATAGGACAGATAGGAGGATATCTCGAAGAACCCAATGCCGTATCGCTACCAATTCATGTTATTATGTAACTAGGCTTTTTTAACAAGCCCCATAAGGCATTGTTACTCCTCGAGCTCGTCATCAATAGGCTGAAGACGGTACGCCGCTTGTTCAGTATTCAGCAGACATCTGTTTGTAGAAAGCGCTTTGGCAATAAGACATACGCATACCATTGTCCGGTAATCTTTCCTAGAACTTACTTGTATGTATTAGGTGCCGTGACTATAATATTTTATTATCCAATAAAATATTCCCTAACGGCTATGGAAATAAAGGAAATGAGCTTTCGATTTGTTAAATGACGGAATAAACTATCTTATACAAATAATGTAGGAAATATTTTGTAAATATTATGTGGTAATTTACGACATGCTAGAAATATTTGATTAGGTTTCAAACCTAGGCTTATTTGAATCTGTACTTGAATTTTGAATTTTAAATGCTATGCAGTGGATATAAAATCGAAAATTGTTGGGCACTAAAACGAATGACTAAACCTTTCGGATAACTAAATTATTATACACCCTTGAACCTTCTCTAGAAAGGTCATTGTAATTCTATAGATGAACTTTACAGCAAGGTGAATTAATTGACGTGTCTGTTTGACCTTTCTAACGCCCACAAACATTTTAGTAAGAGATTACAGATTATGAGAGCGTTATCTGTTACTTATTCAAGAGTTAAGTAACGGACTGCAGATGACTAATGCTGGTTTTATTTTTCTCAACAGCTTCTACTCTGTTCTCAGCAGTGGAACTGTATGGGAAGCCTCTTCTCCGAGCAGCTGTCATAACGAAAGAAGAGTACCACTTGCTTTTCTACTACCTCGAGTCAGTATCAGAAGCTAGTGAAGCACTTACAGAGCGCATGAGAAAATATATTGACTCTGGGTTATTAAACAATGAAGTAAATAATGAAAACGATGAAGATACTAATTCAACTGAAAATACCGAAACGGAAGAACCAAAAAGTTTACTTACGGAACTAATTCAAGAAGGCGTACTCTCGCAACAGGATGTCGATGCATCCTCTGTCATCACAGGCTCGGAATTCAATGAAGGTACATCAGAAAACAGAAAACCAGACGATGACAGTATTACATCTGTCAGTCCTTCTCTCCGTAAAGTCATGGTAGACATTCCAATAGATTGCAATGAGTCAGTTGCTGATAGTACGATCGACTCAAACGATAACATAACCACTGTTATGATAAGAAATGGTGGACAGTGCTGTGCTGATCATAGAATATCTGCAGATGTTGAAGAAAACGTATGGGCAAACGTGAGATGGGACTTTCTCAATCCGACTGATTTCGGATATGATCAAGTTCGATGCGTTAAAAGAAGTAGATCAGAATCGGCAATTACTCCTGTAGCTCCTCGAAAAAACGAAGATTTATATGAAAGACTGCAATTGAATGACGTTGAAGGAGAATCTTGTGGAAGTATAACACCTTATGAATCAATAGAAGACTTGTACGACTGCATTAAAAATGGCCAGTACACGAGCCCGGCTGCTGAAGAGTCCACTCCATCAACAGAGAGTCAATCAGAACCACAGTTTCCTGATTACTTTGAAAAGACATGCACCACTCGACAAAGCTCTGCAAGTAGCGAGAAAAGTGGAGCGTCATCGGCATTTCCGTTTTCAAAATGTGGATCTGCAAGTGATTCGACGGATGCCTTTACGTCTTGTGAATCAACAAGTGGCATTAGTAGTTTCGTGCCGAAAAACATTGCGCAGATAAAAAAAAGAGAGCTACCGCCACCGCCAGTAGTAGATGGAGCTAGTGAAAGTGCGATTCTACTAAAGCAGCTTTTTTCTGGTGAGCTGATGGACGCGTATGGAGAGTTCTTGGCAGCCTACCCTTACGCAAGAGCTTTACTTCGACGCAAAGCTCGTCGCGACGAGCACTTTACTGCGCTGGCCGACATTCGTCGTGGTGCCGCTAAACACACCATCGCTGATTACATCGAGTTACCGGTGAGTACATAAAAACTAAGAACAATATTTCTTCACATGTCGCTTAAATTATTCTCTTTGTCAGCCAAAGGTGAACGCAACAAAGGTGAGCAATACAAATGCGTCTCCATTGCACTTGACCTTAACGAGTCTCGAGGGGTACAGACGTTATATCGAGCGAATGTAATGAACGTGTCAAATGTGGTCATTACGTTTAATCGACGTTGGAAAGGAGAACAATGTGTTCGAGCGCGTCGCAAGAAATTGATTTAAATGAAAAGAGCAACTCTTAAGGTTTAATTTGCTACGTACCTTAACCTTAATATTTATTTTCAGGACATAGAAGTTTTTACATTTTCAAAAAGGTATTATACAATGAATTGTTATATTTTAGGCTGTGACACACTTTACCTAAATCAAAACAAATTCAATACAAGAATTAAGGTAAAAGAATAGCTGAATTAGTTAAAATGAAGGGATTGAAACAGGGATCAATAAATCCAGCAACTGAGCCTTTAAAAGAAACACTAAAACCTAGTAATACAACTATTAATACTAGTTAGAAGAACCAACATCTCTTTCACAATTCTTATAGATTAACTTATCATTGTGACTTCAATTAATCGCAAGTACGCGTTAGCAAAATTTTTAGGTAATAATTTACTCCCAAATATTTTGAGCACCAAATTAAACAAATTAGGAAAGTCTACAGTAGTGTACTGTATAATATAATATGAGTAATTATTTATAAAATAAATAAGTTATATACTTCTTGTAGGTAATTGTGTAAGAAGCTTTTACGGTAGGGATTTGTAAGAGGTTTGCGAGTGTAGATTGTGCAGTAGATTTTGATACGTCTCCGTTGAATGTTGCCGCGACAATGATCCGCGGGTTCTCGAACGCGCACGCGCTGCTATTCAATGCTAATGGGCCGGAAGAGTGCACGGGCTCTCTCTCGATTGCACCATGCATTGTTTCCGTGGAGTGCAGCGGCAGTTTTGGGTTTCAATCAGAACCGCCAGTGCCAGAAACCAGTAACTCAACTATCCTTCCCAAGTAATGTATGTACTTACCTACTTGTATATTTTTTTCTCTGAGCTGTAGGTAATATAGTATGAACCTTCGTTTTTCTGGATAGACACATTGGATATAACCAAGCAGTACTGATGTAGTTTTGCGATAAAAAAATTATATAGAGATACGTTACTTAAAAATTTAATACATACGGTACACTCTTTTAGAATACGAACTCATTTGCGGATTTTAGTACCCCTACGAGAGATTAGTGACGAATCTTTGCGTGAATTTATGCCTTTTTATAAAAACCTTTGTCCTGACTGACTGATTGACAGACTGACTGAGATATAGACAACGCACAGCCTGAACCACTGGTCACAGAGACTTGATGTATTCAGGGTATATTTGACTTAGTGCGTAGAGATATAACTAAGAAATGAATTCCTGAAATTCAACCCCTAAACCAGTATAACGGTTGAAGTTCGTATGAAATCAACTTTATGAGACAAAGTCGCGTGCGTTTCTGTAGTGTACTAATGTGTATAACACCTGTATATTTGGCTTCATACATTTACTATGTGGTCGTGTACGTGATTAGGTACGTGTATTCGTGATTCAGATTCTATCAAAACCTCGCATTCCACGATAGTTATAAACTTCTAACCTTAAGGTTATAGCGATCATGTGTATGATATTACTTTAAATAAGCCAGAATTTACGGTTCTTAGAGACACAAACAAAATTTTTATTGTTGCTGCCCTTTGACATAAAACCACTCATACAAAACAGTATTGCTTACCCGATTCAAATATAAGATATTTCTTAGTGATACTAACAAACGGTTATAGATATTGGAACAGGGCATTAGTTAGTTAAAAATGTTGGTTATTGGAATTTAAAAGTACCGTAGGTTTGGTACAAATCCGTAGGTAGAATTAGATTAGGTCAGTCCCACGGGTCAACAGCTAGATGAGCTCATGAAGATATTTTATATCAGGTTATTATCATAATTCAAATGCAAAATATAAAATATTTGAATAGCAATTGAGAACTCTATTGAAATAAATAATATTAATAGAGACGTTTAGTGCGTTGATGATGTAAACAGATATCTGCCCACACGTCGCACGCTCGCAGCTTGCACATACAAATTGCTGCACTTGACTCCACGTATCTTAATCCTATTGAATACGATACTCTACTTCAGACATCAATACAAATAAATACGCAGCATAAAATGAAAAAAGCTTATTTAAAGTTTTTATCATCTTTTCATAATGTTTTTTGTAGTTTCCGTGTGAATAAAACATTTTAGAATAAGCCTGAGCTAATTACGTTTAACACCTTGCACAAGGAAAATTTAATACGTTTTCTGACACACGGCTAAACGGCTAAATAGATAAATAGATTACGTTTACGCTAAACATGTTTCACTTGGTAAACGCGATTTGTTAAATAAAATTAAATCAGATTGTTGTGAAAGCGGGCCTTATCTGTCAAAAGATAAACAATGATTAAACTATGCCGTCTCTTATCAATGGGTAATAATAAAATTTGACAGAACAAATTATAAGCAATATATATTTAAATTTAACTAAGGTAAGTATGGAGGTCAATTTGTTACCAACCTGCCTACATAATTTATATGTATTTTAAAAATTGATTTTTTTACTACCCATAAACCCACGAATAAAGGGGACTTCTTACACAGATTATTACAACATAGCAGAAGAGATCCCGACACGATGTATATGTTTACTGTAACAATAATAAAATGATTTTAGATGTCGGGAGATGACCGCAATATTTGCCACTTGATACTTATCATTAGGCCTTTCTCTTAGTTAGAAAGATGTTTCAAAGTTAACTACTACCTTTTTCCCCTATATATTTAAAAGATACTGAGTATAACATTTTTTTAATTATTATACATTACTGCACGAGTTCTCTCATAAAATCAAAGTGTTGTCAAAGCACAAAATGGCTACTTAATGTTGGATTTAGAATTACAATCTGAGCATTTGTATCCATAAGTGTGAACACGTTGCAGAGACCGAAGCGCTCCGCGGCAGGAATGCTAAACAGTCTGCCGCGTAAGTTCAGGACCTGTACAGACTATCCAATCGCACAGCCAATCTGCTAAAGGTACGAACAGCCATACACGTTGGCTTGTTAATTGCGTTGAGAAAGTAAGGAATCTGAAGCTAGCTCATTCGTTCCTAGATTTAGGAATAAAACAGGCAAAATAAGTGTTATGTTTTATTTTTGTCGATAAAATTATAATGTGCGGAATAAGTTTAATTTTTTTTTTAATAGTCTTGAACTCCATACAATACAAAGAAAGAAAGAAAGAAAATACATTTATTTTAAACACAGCATAAAACCAAATCGGACCCAATGAGACACAATAAATTAATTGTAATTTTAAATTCAAAAACATTTTTCAGTGCTACATTTGAAGCAATTTCCATTCTGCAAAGTCTGATCAAGTTGCCTCAAAAAGTCGTATACAAAATCGGAAGGTTCATAGCGGATAAAGCCCTAGAATCTAGATGTTCAGATACTACACCGACATTCCTCGTGCACTATACTTAACTACGCTCAACATATCTAGTTTTATAGCTTGGCTTGCGATATTTCTTTTTTAAACCCGGATACGATAAGCTCGTTAACGAAGGGACGATGACAGATAAATAGGAATAGGTATAAAATGTTATGATTGGGGACGGGGATATTTAGTAATTTCAACACCTATCTGATGTTGAAAAGTATTAGTGACGCTGTTGGAAACCTTTTTTTTTTGCTTGCCTTGTGCTCTTTGAGAACGAATCATCTTTGAGAAAAAACCAAAAAGCAAAATTATAATGAATTTACATAAATGTATGTATGAGTATAGTCCATGTATGCGTCAATCAATGTTAACGGCCAAGACAAAAACTACTAAGCTAAATTAAAATATTTAAATTGGAAGGTGTGTCCCAAATAGCATGACGGTCAAAAGTATGCGACGTGAAATATTGAAGTGGACTAAAAACCAAAACCGTTTTTACAGAACAAAAAAAAATATTACGTCTTTCATCTACAAGCATGGTAGATATTTATAGTTTCATAACACCAATGTGATATGCAGAATCTTCTATTTTTTGAAATGTTTTGATAGGTCAAAAAATTACAAAAAATCCGAACCTTCTTGCATATTTTTATAAAGTTGTCTTATTCGATCATTTTTACGGTAGCCGTCGGTTAACATGTTGGTGAACACTATCTTAGAAGTTACCTAAGATCTAAACAAGTCCTATTGAGGGCAGTTCGCCCATATCTTATAAGGTTGCTAGCTAATCCCCTAGTTTTAAAACGGCCGCACTGGTTACATTTACATTATAAAGTCAAAACTAATCATCATCATCGTATCTGCGGCCTATACCTAAGCTTCCAGCAACTTATACTATGTCACATTTATACAACTTGTTGATGGAACAAGCAGATGGCCCACCTGATGTTAAGTGGTTACCATCACCTATAACAAAGCATTGCCTCGTAGGTCACGCTCGTTAGGAACGTCACTGACGATGCACTACTCAGCGTCCATCAAGCTGAGGCATTCAGGTGTTAAGCCTCATGTGCCTGTAATTACACCGGCACCCACACCCTCACATTTTCATCTAGTGGGCCATCTTAGGCCCAAGTTTGGTGTATGTGGTTTTCACCTTTCTACTCATGAGCATAGGGATCATTGAGTATGCTATTGAACAGTCGGTTCTCCGAGCTCACTACTTGAGGTAGCGGAGGCTGTCTTCTCGTAATGGTCTAAGTTGCAAAGTTGAACAACGTTGCTGTGTCTCGGTTTGAAAGGTGGTGAAATTACAAGCACATTAGGCTTAACACCTGTATGTCTCAGATTTATGGATGTTGGGCGTGTATCGTAGCGCACGTGACATGAGAGAGCTACACGGCATTATTTTGCTATAGGTTTTGCTACTTGTTACATCAGTAAGTTGTATAAAGAAAGAGTTGTGAGGTTTTGAGGTGAACCTTTGCTCAGCAGTGGGACCAGTAGGTTAAGTATGGCTTGACCAGAAAACAAAGTAAAGCTGAATAATAAAGCATATAAATTAAAAAAAAAAATTCCCAACACTACTATAATAGTGGTATGGTTTCGTCCCTTTTTTCGTTTCGGCACCACACTGGAGCTTCATTATTTACATTATTATTATTTTGTAACAGGATCATACAAAAAAACGGTAGGAACCAAGCCGTAAGTTTCTTGCCGGTTCTTCTAGGCTTGGTCGCGAGGAACTGGCGCTTAGATTCACCTAGATTTAAGACGTTTCAAAATGATCCCTGCGGATATTACTGAATAAATGCTTTTTGACTTTGACTTTGACTTCCCACCATACCTCCAGGAGTATGGTCAGGGGTATGTCTAAGGATATGAAAAAAGAAAGAAATAAGTTTATTTGACGCACACATAGGGTATGGTGGATCCGCAGTGTAATTTTTACATTGTTTATACTCAGCTTTAGTCAAATGACGCTGTCATTAGAGCAATTTTTCGTTCGAGTGCCCGAGTGGCTAGATTTGCTGGCAAAGTTGGCTTTCCTCTCACTACATCCGGAGCGGGCATTCCGCACATAGCCAAATAAACTATGCACCGTTTTATATGATACCTAATGTTAAAAACATTAGGTATCATATAAAACGGTGCAAAGGGGATAATTATAAATCAAGCCGTGGACTACAGAATTTTCAGTTCTTTTAATTAAATAAATAAATATTGAAAAACATTTACACAACGCCCAATAGCCCCAAACTAAGTAAAGCTTGTACTTTGGGAACCAGATTGTTTTTCTATTGTTTATTATATTTTTACCTGAGTTGGGTTTTTCATCGCCACATACCACAGTTGTAGCGGAAGGAGTATAAAAAACAGTTTTTAAATCATATTTATAAAACACTTCAATCTTTGCTAGGGAATTTAAAAACATCTTAATAAACAATGATTAAATATACTTCTGGTAAAAATATAACACTGACGCACTTTGGTTATATCTATTTCCATTTCATATTTGTATTCATGTCAAGAATGTTGTTTACACAAAAAAACACAGACGCTCAATAAGTATAAAAAACATTACCTTCTTCTGGCCTGTTGGGAAAAAAAAAATTTAAACCAGTCATCGTGTACGTAAGTTTACCTACCTCGTAGGAACTATTTTGATCTTGAAGTAGTAGATGTTTATACTTAAATAATAATGTTTTGCCTTTGCAAAGTAGTGGGACGAATAGGCTAGAAAAAAGAAATACAAATTATTGTTTTACTCAGGGGTGACCTCTCAATATCAGGTGAGACGTCTGACGTTAACTTTTAGGTGACGTATCTAAAAAAAATTAAAAGGGACGCCCTGGTTACGTTTAACTATTAGCATATACCTGCCAAATTTACCAAAATAAAAGAAATCCAAAAGTAAAATACGCAGTAATTGCTTATTAATCCAAAGGCTCACCTTTTGCGTTTACATGTAAATGTTAAATCGTAAAGCAACATTTCTATCAGTCGTATCGACAAGACCTTTCCTTATGTGGCTCGATTTGCGATCTGACGTGCTCAGACTAAAAATATGCTAATCTTCGCAACTTGATAGAACAGACACAAGCTCTATTTCACAATAGAAGCATTACGACAGAAGAAGCTTTTCGAAAGACCGCACCTACTAGTTTGATTTCGTTAAGTATTCAAAAGATAAGTACGATTGTAATAGGTTTATTCATACTTGATGACATTGACATATCTTGAAATATACTAGCAGCCATTCACCTATCACATCATACTAAAAATAAAAAAGAAGTTTGTGAGTGAGTGTCAATGCTAGATCGTTTTTTGTAACTTTTTTTACTTATTGACATTCACATAACTCTTTAGCTCCAAACTACCCCAACCCAAACAAACCAAATATATACTTATAGCACCACGGCACAAAACAAACATCAATGTTCATCACACAAATGTTTGTTCTTGTTGGGCATTGAATCTTTGGGAGCAACATAGCTTTTTCATTTTGTTTTTTTGATCACCATTATGTTGTCTTAACACAAGTGCAAGCAGTTAAAGTAAAAGTATTTAATAATGTATGTAGCATCTTAATTTGAACAAAAACGTTTTCCGTACTGAAGTGAATTCGCCATCTTCATCATTCGCTCGTAGAGCTACTTTTTATAAGGTGGGAACAAAGCGAGCGGAACCACGGGCGGGTGCTAGTGAGTTACTATATTTTTAACAAGACGAGGCTGTGTAGGCTTGTCAAACTTCTTGTAGCGATGACATACTGTGTGCCTGGTATTTTAACGGAAAAATAACTTGTATTTTGCGCGGGTAAAGTCGATGATGTCTATAGATAGTACATAATTATGATATATAAGAAACCTAGGTACCTACTACGAGTGTGCTTTAAAAATTAAATTTTCAAGTGGTTTTTTTCTCGCAGGCACAGGTGATTTTATATAAGGGTAAGCTCCATTTGATCGCGCGATTATGATCACATCGCATTTGATCACAGGAAAACATCCCGCGATCAAGTGGGATAATTGTAAGCGAAATAGTATCAATGATCACGTAATAGAATTATTCAAATTATTTATGTCGTACATCATATATTTTAAGTATGCTATGTGACTTTCCGTTTCTTTCCACACGATTTTTTTTACTCTCTGCTATAAATGGGCTCAGCACCACTACAAAAATCAATCTGCATTTGAAAACTATCTTGTCGAATTTAATTTGAATTTTTATTGTGACATGAAAAGGCCGTAAACCAGACAGACAGGAATCCTTTAAGCGAATAGGGTTTGTACAATGGACAGCTAAAGTGCGTGCAAAACAGATCACGTTATTTCTAACGTGATCTGTTACTACTACTAGCAAAGTTTATACTTGCAGCCGCTCATGGTAACAGTAACAGTATTTTAAGATTTGGTGAATTTGGTGGTCTCATATAAAGTTATGTCGAAAGATAAACAATGCTTAAACTATTGCCATCTTTTACTAATAGGGAATGAAAAACAGTGAGAGGACCTATTTTAAGCAGTATTATAAGTATGGCGCTTAGTGAATAGGTGTCTTCTATACCATCCTAGTTTTGCTTCATCGTCGACGTCATTATCACTTATCACCAGGTAATATTGTAGCCTAAGAATAGTCTATAAATATAAACTATAAAAAATTGCTATTATAAAAATTAAAGGCACTTTTCTACCGTCGCTTTTTGTGTCCTTTTAACTCGGTTTGTATAAATAATAGCATAAAATTAGCCTTAATATTAATTTAGTTCGTAATCTAACTATATTTATTTCGAGCTTCATCCAAATCGGTTCAGTTGTTAGAGCGTTCTTGAGCCACAAACATCAAAACAGCTAAATAGCCAAACAGCTTATTTTTCGTATTTATAACATTACTAGGAAGTAAAAACACTGCCCTTGACGCTAACAAGAAACGGAATATTCCGATATTTCAGAATTCCGGAAATTAAATTTTAACGGTTTACTTGTAGGTTAGGTACATGCATAACCAATTGAAAAAAATGCTATAAAGCAATCATGGGTTGGAAATCAAATTAAAATTTAAGTTTATATTAGTCTTTATTGGATAAGTTCAATTTTGACATAGTCCGTCCGTCGCTCGTCTAGGTAGCGATATAAATATCGGGTCATTTTCTCCAGAGTTAACGCTTTTGCTGCTCTCTGTACACCATGTTTTATAGACTGGGATGTACTGCCTTTGAATATATCTAGTTACGAGTATGTAAATTGAGAAGGTGTAGGCTTTATGCACTATCGAAGCAACGGCCTGCTCATATTTCTTCATTTGAGACTAATATGAGTAGGATGTTTATAAATTGTTTTGCTACTCTGCAAAACCAAATACGGACAATGTTATGCATTTTACATTTAATAAGGCAGTAAATGGGTGTACGAGTAGGTACCTACCTCAGTAACCTGGACATTAATAGTAGCCTAGAAACAATACACTGAAATAGTTGTGGAAGGAATAATTAGTTATTGTAATTTTCTTTGCAAATAAATGTATTTATAACTACATGTATTACATTTTTTGGCAGAAGTAGGTATTTAGCACAAACCCAATCTAACAACACTAAGAAAAAGCATAAGTGAATCCTGGAAACGTATGTCTATGTCCAGTAGTGAACTTCTGCAGGCGGTTGAGGGTGATAGCGATGATAGTTAAGTAAATCTAGGTACCAGTTTCTAGAAGAACGTACAACAAACTTACGCCTTGGATCTTACAGTTTTTTTGTGTGATCGATTAGTTGGATGATGACCTTTGTTCGATGAGACTAAAGAAACTAAGAAGATAGTTGAAATGGAGTTGAAAGTTTGCTTCTTAAAATATTCGACGTAAAAGGTAACGGTAAATGACATAATTGATGAAAAAGCCCATCCAGTGGTTTATTGCGGCAGTGATGTCATCAGAGTATGCACTCAAATAAATAATTAGGTAGTAACTGTGTTTGACAGTATCCATGCTGTGGAATTATGCAAGAATTTCTACCACAAAAACTCCTAGTAAACAATGCAATTTCAATAGCAGTCATGATAGAGGAAAGGAAATGAAGTAGCAGCATTAGGTTTCAAACTCTGTGAACCAGCAAAGTCACTGCTAAACCGTATAGGAATCAAAACCTCTATGGTATTTTTTATAGACTTAGTCCAAATCTTTAAAAAATCAACTAGGGAATACTAGATAGAGGAATTTAAGAAGTTTATATGTATAATTCATTAACAATATTATAGAACAGAAAAACCGAAAAACTCAAAGAAATGTACCGTCTAACGAAGTGGGCACGTGGCTAGTTACTGAATGGATGCTTTTTGACTTTGACTATCATTAGGTGTCAAAATGGAGAGTATTCGGCAAAATCGCGTGCTGTTATAAGCGGGCTGGAACCGCGGGCACCAATGCCAGTGAAATCGCGCGTGTAGAAAGCAGAACTGGGAGGGGCAGTGCACACGCACCACTGCAATACCAATACATTTGTGGGCATACAACAACATTGGATTTGTTTTGAGGTGGTGATAGTATGACTTACAATAAATCATTCCATGCAGATTATAGATCAGATTACAGATCAGAAAGCAAGATGCTTGTAAAATTTGATGATAATTTGCGAATCTTATCACCACCCCGCAGAGTACCTAGAATACCTACTTGTGTTGATACACCTGCATGGAGGTTTTAAGAATAGCCTGATTGGAAAGAATTGCATTCTAAATCTATTCTATACAAACTCCTTTCCATGTTAAGCGAAACGAATAAGGTTCCTTTTCTTATATTAGCTTTTGGCATGTTTTCCAATTATCATAGACGTACACAAATATGTAAGCTTTATCTACCATACCATTACTTGTATCAGTGTTGCGATAAGGCTATAAATTGAGCGGCTCTGGTACAATAGGATTCCTTGGGTATTTGTTGCGCACCACCACTGGAGTCAAATTTGTATAAAAAGCAGGCCGCCGCCGCGTGCCGCCGGTACCAGCTGCCAAATTTTAAATTGAAACAAAAAAAACTGTGTAAAAACAACGTGTTTTGTTACTCTCCCAATCGGCTCAAAACCGGCTGAGGTACACCAATAATCAGGTGGTTATTGATTTTAATTATTTTATAAAGTGTAATGCTTCTATTCGAAAGAACTTGGTATGTTAAATATGTTTGACGCAGGGAAGTACGGTGGTGCAAAGCCAAGACGATTAATATAATTATTTGAAAACGTGACAGTAGAAACGCTCCCTAAATTGGTATAAAAGGATCTAAGATAGATCTACCTGCTGGTATCGGCGGCAGTCTGTTTTAAGAGTAAATTCAATCTATCTCTTGCCTTTCTGTGCCGCTGCGTGACTCATACTTGACTCTGAATTCAGATCATCTGACTAATACTTTGCATACAGCCTTTGAAGGTAATCCTGGAATTTTAATAGCAGCGTATTGAGGTAATTCGAGCTTCACATTACAGCTACAACGACGGAAAAAAAGGCAAGGTACCTAAAATATATTACGATTATTTTTTCGTCATAAGTAAAAGATTTTTTTTTATGATTATGACAATTTATTAGACTCAAAAAGTAAGTTTATTTTTTCACTAATATGTCGATCACTGACTTATGTCAAATAACGAACACACCTAATAGATAATATTTACCTATTAAATTGATTGTTTATGACAATACTTGGCTATCAACCCAAGATCATGAGGCAAGTAGATAAACACAATGTTTTATGTTTTGAATCGGAGCTTAGCAGCTCTGAACAAACAGGTTACAGAGCCTATGAGTCATATTCAGAGTGGATGTCGAATAACTTCTTGGTAACGATATAAGGCTAAACTGATCTGACAGTAAAACAATTATTGCGTTAGCAGCATATATATATATCGGTTCAAATCACACATTTGGCACTCAACAAAATTTATGAAATGCTTAAAATATTGGTACTTCTGTAAAAGGTCTTCCACATCCATATTATGTTGGGTATACAGAGCGGTCTTCAAAGTAAACCAAACGTTATGAATACATACAAAATGAAGGACGACCGCTATTGCCACACGTGTCCGCAAACATTTTCGGGCATGTTTATACAAAACTGAGCCCTCAGCGTTATTGTTTGTTTGTCTTTTGTTTGGATTTGATGGTGAAGGCTGCCCTTATTTAGCAAACCTTTGGATATTGGATGGAGGTTCGGTGGCCATTTTTTGACCAGCTAGTGGTGTGGGCGGTTGATGCGTCAATGACCCGCAAAACTTGCGGATCCGCATTCAGCAGGTATCACAGCTCTGCTTCGATTTAACATTCAAATCGCTCCATTGTTTGAAAACACTCTATTTAAAATGTAATGAAGCTGTTTAGAAAATAGAGCTGTTAAAGGTAGGTACTTTACAGATGGGCAGTTGCTTAAAAAGGTTACGATACGTCGATTGCTCATAACTAAATACTTCAAAAATAAAGCGTGAAATACAGAGTTATTCAAGGAAAATGCTTTTCTCCACTGAAAAACTTGTCATCACATCTAGTTCCGTGACCTCGCTCACGCATTCCCGCGCCTGCACCTAACTGTACTTTCCCGTTGACTTAATGCCGACTTTGGACAGAACCTGATCTTAGGCAAGTGTAAGTTTAGAGCCGATCGTCTGTTGCAGTTAGTAGTAATTATATTAAGTTTGTGCGTTGCGAGTCAGGCGTTGCGTAGATCCTGGCGGACGACGACGACGACGTTGACGGTGCCTGTGCCTGCGGCTGCATGCCGCACATTCCTCGCGAGAGCCGGCGAGGCACGAACGAAGGCTCGGGCAGGCAGGCAGGGCGCTGCGACCGGCGGCGCGCGGCGACCGACCGCAGCCGACTTCACACCAAAGTATGCGCGAGCGCGGCGAGAACGTCTCGTCGCTCCGCACAAGCTATCTGTCAACAAACCTATACGTCGAAAATAGCTGGCACCTCGGTTTTCAAGTGATCCTTTCCAATATTGACTGGTTTATTGTGTGAAGTGATATCTTCGAACAGAACTTGAACTAACAGTTTGGAGTTAACTCAGTGAAGGAACCGTGTTATTTTTTCTTTTGAATCGCGTGCGACGCTCTCGGTGAGCTGGTAATCGTGGACGTGTGTGAGTGACTGTTCCGTCTACCTACATGGAAAGTAGCCCTTGTTCCGTCTACCTACATGGAAAGTAGCCCTTGATGAAGTCAGTGTACTGAATCGGTGGATTTTGCGATATCCAATTATTAATGGTAAGTATTTCGCATAATGTGTAAAGTTGTACGCCTCAGCAGGTGGTGATTCTATGGCCTCAATACCTACGTTTCATCTCGATTGTGTTCCGATTAGTTTGGATAGTTGTATTAGTTAAAGCAAATATCCACTATTGGAATTTACATTTGGAAAGTAAAATACAATCGAGTGTTGTAAAGTATCACAGACTAGCTAACATGCGATCACAGAGTAGGCCACGGCAACAGGTGTGTTGTCTAATAATTTGGAGAAACAAGAACTAAGGATTGGACAGACAGATTAGTAAGAAATAAAACGAATATCTTTCTCATCAAATCGGTAACAATAACGGCAGCGTTTTTAAAGATCAAAGACTGTTAGCTAACTGAGATACATACTCATGAAACAATAAATCAGTAGATCTTTATATATGAGTCAACAAATTACCTATTTTAAATGTAACGACAACACCAAATGTTTTGCGCGGCAATCAAATTACGCAGGTACTTTTTTGTACATGAAGTTATAAGCCTTCCTTCTTATATGTAAACACAATACCTACCTACTTTACCTAAAAATAATACTAGGACAATATCGTGATTAAAATTTAATTTATTCAGCATCATCAGACAGGTTTCAACGCGCCAACCATCCGAACAAAAAACATCTCCAACAGAAATATTCAACAGTCTCACTTACTGGCTCAGCCGAGACAAACCGGTAACACCATAAAGGTAAAAGGTTATTAGCAAACACTAATATTTCCACATAGCTACAATGCATCTTTTATATGTACCAGAAATATTTGGCCTCTATAAAACAACATTCTATTGAAGATTCAAACAACTTCGCACCTACCTCAGAAAGACTCAAATTGAAAGTAATTACAGATTGAGAATTGCCTAATTGCCTTACCCTAATGGCTCTAATGGCTTACTTGCTTTACCCTTTACAAATTACGTTGCATCTACAGAGATGCAGGGCATATTTATCCGACTTAGGTAAACATTAGTTCTCCATACACAAAACATATTTAAAACTTCACATTTCTCAAAATATGACTCATTCAATATACAGTTTTTGACATTAAAACAATACAGATACAATATAATTGACTCTATACTTAATAATCTATACTAATATTATAAAGAGGAAAGATTTGATTGTTTGTTTGCATTAAAAAGGCTCCGAAACCACTGGACCGATTTGAAAATTCTTTCACCGTTGGGAAGCTAACCTATCCCCGGGTGACATAGGCTATATTATATTTTCAAAAAAATTAGTAATCCTTACTAAAACCCATGCAAAGCCAGGACGGGCCACTAATTATACTATATAATTAAAAACTTACTATTCTTCAACCTAAACCGATTTTTATTAAAAGCAAAAGGGATAGATTGAGTTCATTAAAGTGAAATCTATTTCAATAATAATGAAATAAAATTGATAGATTTAAACAACCTCGTTTTCAACCAACGCTTTTTATTCTTGTAGGTAGGTACAATGTCAAGATTCTAGCTCTGGTTTATTAGTATAAAGTCGGCGTTACGTTGAAACAGTTACTTGTGTTTTGTCTTTTGCATTGATAGAAAGTTTCAAATTAAATCGAAAGAGACAAAACACGGTGTAATTATTTCGAGGTCACGTCGAGTTTATTAGCAGTAGAATATTATAAAACCAATAGGTAATTTCACTTATTATTAGTAGAACTACGCAAGTATTGTTTGAATCCATAGTTGGAAGCATACTTGCATTTTATATTCTAGTATCATGCCAAAGAAAATCATGTTTGATCTGAAGCTCTCACTAAGGAGACGAAATTATATCGGTAAAAATTGTATCTCTTCTAAGGATATTATCTAATAAATTAGCAACTAGAACACGAGCAGCGTCTATCCATATAAGATTTAACGATGGTATTGGATTTCAACTAGTCTTCTAATTACGTCTTTCTCTGAGGATTTGTATCGGACAGGAGATGATCGTTAGTGTTAATGGTTGCTTGTTTGTAACCAGTCGTCAGTGGTCGTCATTCGAAGAAAGACCGCCTGTAGTCTTCATTACCTGCAACGTGTTGCAGTCTTTTTCTTTTGTTAGACAAGCTGCGACCAACAATATTGATTGATCGGAGTTTACTGAACCTTGCATTTTTAGCTTTTATCATTTCACTCAAATAATACATGTCTTCAGGATTAATATAAATCTTTATCTAGGTCGTGAAAACTTTAGAGCTGTAGGTTTTCTTTGAATAGGTTCCAATCATCTCTGATTTCTATCCTTGGCGTAAACATCCGCGAAGGCTTGCAGGGCTCGTTTGGCGGCTAGAGCTTTCTATGCCAGACCGCCGGACCACGCCGGAAGATCTCATAATAACCTCATTACTTCAACATGTTCTCGACTTTCCGTTTCTCTTACGCTAAACAAGCTGTTGTTACCATTGTTTGGTCGAAACTATCCTGTCATTGAGTGAAGTAACTTTGGTCTATTAATAAAAGCATTTAATATTTCCAATACTGCTTTGCTTACCAATTGAAATATTTTAAATCAATAACCTTCCATTCTGTCAGCATATATGAAGGCAGTAGGTAAGTTACAGTAGGTACATTTAAATATAGTTTCTGTTTTTATAAATGCGTATACAACATTACGCTACACTTACGCTGTTTGTAATAAGAAACCTTATATGTAGAGCTTTTGAACTATAAGCTTCGAGATTTGTTGAAAGGGTTTACCTAAATAGGTCATCTAGTACTATCTGCTCAGTAAATAGGGTTAGCATATAGGGCTTCGCTACACGTGAGGCCTCTTATGACGTCTAGCTCTTTCATGCGTAAATACTTTGCAGTTCCTAGATTTTACTAGATTTCATCTGAATCAGCTCACGATTTTTATTCATTATCTACTAGGTTTTCAGTATTCGTAACTACTTAACCTCTATCCATTACTATATACATATATATCAACTTAATTGATAGGTACTATCTTACGTAATATGTTGAATTTGGATATCAGCTACTAGTCATATTACCTACCTATTAATGTAGATACATTTTATTTTGTTGACAATTTGCTGATAGATTGTAATTTAATACTAACATTATGAATAGCAACGTTATGTAGTAGCATCAAGGCAGTCATTATATACAATTGACCAATTAAAATCATATCATTGCATTATAACGTACTTACCTAATGAATTTACCTTCTTTGTAATTCACTTTCTCTACTAATGTCAATCAACATTCATGAATTTAGATGGAGTAGGAGAAATCAGATTCAGCTAACAATAGTCCTGGTTATTACTTGAGCATGGCTGGGTTAATCAGACCACCCGAGTTTTTGCGCTATTGATCTCATTCAAGATTGAATGGGCTCAGGTTTTTGCGTTTCGGTTCTAGTTGCCATTGACCCACTGGGTTTTCTCCAATTAACACAGAGGTTGATTTAGCCAAAGTGTAATTATTTCGATCAACCAATATTTGAACTTCTCTCGAAATCTCTCTGCCATAACAGCTATAACTTTTGGAATTATATTTTGCGACATTTAGTAAGAAAACTGTTGGAAAGAATTTTAAAAGGCGCCAGATTTACGCTTGGCACGAAGCCAGTTAAAGCCGGTAAACAAGCTTGTTAGCAATGTACTTACATTACTATATTTTAAAAACTCACACTTTTGCCAAGTATATTAAAAAATTTATAATTCAAATCAAATATAAATTCAAAACTGTTTCTATCCGTTGAAATATCAAGTAGGAAACTTCAACGATCACCTACATACATGAATTATGAATCTGTTTCTTATAGTTCATGACTAAACCATAGAACTTTAATCCCAGGTAGGTAACCTGCATTTTGGAGACAGACCTAAGGTACTTTATTTTGAAGAACCCCACGCGAACGAAGTCACAGGCAAAAGTTAGTCCAAAAGAAACACCTTGTCAAAAAATAAAGTCAGTTAGCTCAAAAGCAATAAAACCCGAATGTAGGCAACAATCGGTTCACGTAATGTGTTTTTAACTGCTTGAGAAAATGCCCCAAATGTAGTGCGACCACAAGTGGGCGGAGCGATGATGCAAGATAAGATTTCGTATCGGTAATTATCAAATTTCACGTGTGTAACTAATTTATCTGGAAGTAAATATTGTTAGCCTGATTCTGTAGTTTACGACACAAATTTCATAACCACCGTCTGCCTATTGGTTGAAAGCCACTAGAGTGTTAACCAAACATGACACTTGAAATTATCAACTTTTTAAAAAAGTTCACTTCAAACTACTTCCATGGATGTCATAATATCGATTGACATCTCATAAAACACGAGACTGCATTAGGATGCAGTTAAAAATACTCAGAAAAGAATTTTTATTGGCTTTCAAAGAGAGCATAAAACTTTATTCTTTTGGAAAGACAACATAATTAACTAGAATCAGAGAAGACTGGGTTTTGTTGAAAAAATACATAACTATTTTTATTTTTAGTAAAACAGCAGTAGTTTTACGAGCTCCCTTCAAGAGGAGCCATTATAATTGAAGATAAATATTTGACCGACCTAAAATATGTTGTCCTACCGTTACGAATAGGCACATTGCTCATTGACCCAGAGAAAGTGCCTTGTGTGTGTGCTCGCTTAAGTCTATTAAAATATGACGAGAAACAAAATACGACAAACATTTCATTTTTATTATCAACTCTTCCTTGACCTACCAATTAACACTGCATTAACAGAAGTCAAGGCATCTACTTAACACGTTTTATTGACTTGTTATTGGTCTATTTCTTGGGTTGTTTGGACCGTTACAGAAGTATAACGAATGCAGATAACAAATTAATAAAAAATTGGAACCCATGGGTTTAATCTTGACTACTATTATAATAATTCAAAGTGAGGTGGTCGAGTGCGGAGAGCAAACGACCGGGTTATAGCACTGCGCTGCTCTCCCATCGAGCGAGGCAACAGTTAGAAACATTTAAATAACTCTGTCACGCTGTAGCTAATGTATACGCGGCACCAACTAACGGGCCTTCGCCCTTCATAACATCTCGAAGTATAAGCACTACAACACTCCGATCCGATCGTAGCGTTTGACACTCCATAAACAGAACAAAATAATGTTTACATAGCTGAGGAGTGGTAACATAAATATTTCAAGACCAAAGATATAACCGTGGGACAGTTACTGATAAATAACTACAAAAATAGAGCGAATAAAACACTAACGCTAAATCTATGAACGCCTTCAAAACTCACGCATTACGAGATGGATTTTTGGATCACAATAAAATAAATTGGTTTTACACTCGTAAATCTTCAAAGATTGCTCTGAAATAGCCGCTACGAATTTGAGAGTGGGTGTGGTTAGTACTGCGAGTTGAATTAGACATTAAACTTATATGTGTACACAAAAAGCAAATAAAAATGCTTAAATAAGCTAAGAAGGTCTCGGGCTTTCACTCACGTCCCGTCATTTGGGAAAATTATTCCGCGGCAGCTCGTTCACAATTTTATGCTCTACTACGAATACACAGCAACTATTTATGAATTATAAATAACTTAAGATTTTAATGTGCTAATAGTATGATGTACATGAAAGCCTTGTAACGCTTCGAAAAGTAACACTAGGATAAAATTGTGCTCAAGACCGGCAGTAAGACAGACACAAAGTTGCTAATGCGTTTTTGATGCACGCTTGCCTTATCTAATGTTAAAATCAGCAGCTGTGCTTTATCCTTTTTACGATGGAATGATCCCTCGTAGCGGGAGACCTAGTTGAAAATAATCTCATATTTACCAACCGGTAGTTTATCGTGCTGATCAAAATATCTTTGAAGTCGAAGTAATCGTATAACCGGGTACCAATAGGGAAGGGATAAGTGCCGTCGTCGGGTCAGGAGACTAGACGAGCGGGCAGCGTGGTGGGCCCGAGCGTGACGTCTGCCACCTGATAGCCCATCTCACGACCGACCCACTTACAGCCAAGGTCACCGCCTGACCTCCTAAACCAGCCATTTCCGTAACCCACACCTGAAAGACACTATTGTGTAACATAGACAATACTAAAGCTGCAGAGCATTCACCTATAGTACTGATGTCAAGCGACTACAATATTTAACGGTCCATGAAAACTATAATTGAATATTTTATCAACCACATCGTATTGAAGTAAGCGATCTAGCTATCATAATCATCATGAATGCCTATTCTATTTATTAGTCATAGAGACGGTAAAATATAATTGACTTCGTTTCATTTCTTGTTTTTCTTTACGGCAAAGTCTGTTTTGTAAGTATTGCTTCTGGCCTGTGAATCTGTGATTTGAATTTGAAAGTTTAATGGCAATGTCATGATGGTATATTGTCGAGAACGTTGAAGGAGTGTCAGCGCATGGTCGTGAGGTGGCTGCGCGACAGATCCGCAGATAGGGCAGCAATCAGAGCGTGTGCGCACTCCGTATCACGGCCCCTGATATACAACACACTTTCTAATCTACGCCTTTGTCACTACGCTCGCTATTGGCTAACTTGTCGTTATACCACACTTTCGCCAATTGTTTTCACGCTACATTAGATATCTTCACGGTATTCTCGTAAAGTATCGATATGTTATTTTGACAGTTGCATCATGGTAACTTGCGAAGTCCTGCGCGAAGGCAGCGAGCTGGAACGACGAGACATGACGGTGGTTTTGTAGCTCTCGGGTGTTTACGTTAATCTAAACTGCGGTTACGCAGGCCGTATAATATTGCCGGTTTCGAGTTCATTCCCAGCTATGAACTCGATATGCGTCCTGTTCATAGGCTGTGAAATAGGAGTGCGGATCGACATGTAGCCCAGTCGCGGTAGTTTTCTTGATAAGATGACGTGTATGCGTGTATTTCAGAAGCACGCAGGGTGAGAGGGCCGGGCGCGGGCGCGGAATGCCAGGACCGGTCCGCGTACCGGTTTGTGTCGACGTCGCCGGCTTAGGACTAACCGTTTTATTAGCTGAGCTATGCTCCACAAACGATGACTACCAACCGGCTGTAGTTAACAGCCCTCGGGCGCCCCCAACACCACTAATACAAGAAGCACTAAAAAGCAGCCAATTACATTCGTAGGTAAACTGCGTTCCTTCCAATATATATTTAAGCTGTGGGTAGCAAAGAGTTTGAACTTGAAAATTCTGATTGTATTATGCACCAAGTAATGAGAATGGCCCTTCCATAGCATTTCACGCTCGTCACAAAAAAAAAGCAAACAATGTTCTTGACTCAGGTGTAAAAGTGAAAATGTTACCACATTTCGTTACGACGTTGTTGATTAAAACCATGTAAGTAATACGCTGTACGTTTTCTAGTTTAACTGATTTTGAAATCAGTAAAGCAAAAAAGAGGTTTGTTCATAATATGATAGTACATATTTGAAAAAAAAATTAAGTATAATGATCGGATAAACCGATGATAAAATTACAAAAAATATAGTAATATGATTGGTACAATGTATGTAAGTATGTATGTACCCATTAAGTTTTAAAATCTATTTGTAGTTTTTTCTTTTGAATATTTTATGAGTTTATTGTGAAACGCTTAGCGCTGATAAACATAACTCACGTGACAGGGTATATCTCTGAGATGATTTCTATTTTCGCTTTCAGTTATTGGCCTTGTGTGTTTCTATTTCTACGACTAGATGGCAAGATGCCACGGGTTATGTCTTGGACTCACAACTCGCAACATAGTCGGCACACTTTCAATAGCTTGAATCGTACCCGCATCGTGAGATTAAACCTGTCTTCTCTTAATTACAATATTAAAGCGGTAACTGGGTTAACAAAACTAAAAGCTAAACACAGACCGTGCGAAAACACTGGACTTCTTTCAACACCTCAAACATGAACACCCATTGTTTACACTTACATCAGTATAGGTACATTTACAATTTCAACTCGTTCAAATGTTTCATTTTTGGTTTGTGTTGATAGTTCCATGCAAACGTGCACGCGTTTTGCCATTTCCGTCCGTCACGGTACGCACGCTGCATGAATGAATCACAAACAAAGCTATTTCGAGAGTAGCATCAGTGACAATAGCAGCGCGATCGGTCAACGATCCAAATAGCTTACACCTGAGCGCGTCTGTGATCGCATGTTGAAATGAGAGGCCATGGAATCGCACCGGTGATGACTGTGAAACAAGCCATCACAGAATAATGTTTGATTGTAGGCGTTCGACGTCGCGGAATAGTCGAAGGATTGGAAATGGAATTGGTAGATGTGAGCCTGGAGCGGCATAGTGGATAGTGGAATACGATGTTCGAGTCTCTGGTGTCGCGGCTGACGTCACCGCCAGTGTCGCGGCGGCGGCACACGGTTCATGCGGCGCGCGAGGTTTGCAGTGAGCCTGAAGAAGAGACGCCAGCGCCGCGCCGATCACGCGCCAAGCACCTGCTCGACAAGCGGCGCAAGGCGAGGCTTTCCTGCGCAGACCTCACCACCGCCACCAATGCTGAGCCCGAGCGCTACTCGCGCATGGATGCGCTCAAAGCGTTCCTGCCACTACGACAGTCCAAGTCACTCGGACGTCTTGATGGTCTTAAAGAGGTGAGTTTTCATTCATTTCACTTTATCGTTTAACCATGCTAAAATCACCATTATAAGAACTCTATGGTGCTTGTAAAAACGACAAAACTCTCAAACTTACAACATGCCATAAGCAACGTCGACCTTCATGCCGTTCTTATCCGCGTACGCCGGCCTCGTACACCTGTTACGGCCCCCTGCCTCTCAGTTCCACCGCTGAACCTCCGACCCGATTGCACAATCGCCAACACCCAAGCAACGTCATGACTTGACCGTTTTGTAAATAGCCACAAAATTACCTGCAGCGTGTCGGGCGCAAGGAACTCTTCGGACGGCTCATAACATCTTGCGAAATGCTGAATGGCGTCTGAGGGCGTTCCTATGATCTATGACATGATGCCGGGCCCGTTAAGACAATGCAAACAATGCAAGGGAATCGACATTGACGGCCTGATGCCGTGACTCGTCAAATTTTTTGACATGAATTTTAATGCAACATGAGATTTAAGGTGCATGGCTCCGAAACTTCGTAATTCTTGAGATACCGTCGACATCGTCTGATGTAATGTTAAAGAATTTACATGTTCAAATCATCTGATTGTTGGCAATAGCGCTTGATTTATATGATAGGTAATAGTGGTTGAATAGGAATCCGTGAAATCTTTAATTACCGGCTAGGCATTACATTAGACTCTTTATCACGACCACTTTTGTTTGCGAATAGTTGTAACTTGTGATCTTAAATAACTGCAAAAATACTATCAATATTGAAATAGTCTACATTCTTCACAGATTGGCTGTAGAAAATTTAGTACAAGAAATTAGAAAACTGATTCGTTTTGCAATGTTAATTTCGGCTAACCTGATCTGCATTTCCTTATAAAGGTTTTGAGGTCGGCAGTTCATGGCATACAAATGCTAGAATCGAGAACAATATTCATAATATTAATAATTCGGCGAAAAACAAGACGTGTTTGACATGTACATTGAAAAAACTAATCAATCACTAAGAAAAAGGCGCCATTAAATTCCAACGTAAAAAATTTTTAAGTTGTTCACTGTACGGGACCGGGAGTCGAACCCGGGGTTTTTCCTATCTGAGTGGACTGTATAAACTCTTCTATTAAATTTCCGGCTTCGCTCCGTTCAAGGTCGCGGTGTACATGCGTGGCTGGGATTCTATCGGGCTTGAATTGAAACAACGTTGCTGATTTTGGTCGACAGGGGGCGCTCGAGGCGGACTGGCAGCTAGCGGGGGGGTATCCGAGGGCGGCACTGCTACTCCTATTTTCACTACTATTCACTACTACTTCTTCTTGCTTGAGGTTAAATGCTGGCATGCTTCCTGACTGAGACGATTTTGACTGTAATCGTCACTACTAATATTTACTTCTCGGACCCCGCGCTAGGTGCCCCTCCGAGCAAGCGCTAACTTTTATTTCAGTACAAATTGCTATACATTTTACATCATCTATTTATGCGTCTATAGGTTGTTTACTACAAATCTCAAATTACTATTGGTCATCTATTTTCAGGTGCTGCCTACTGACCTTGCTATTAGACTATCTACTATGTGGAAGGGGTTGTTTTTCGAAGCTTTGCCTATGTTTTATACCAGTATATCCTCCTGAAGGGAGGATATCTAGGTGGTATCTACCTATCTAAAGCCCTACAATTGAAACTACGTTATTTTAAATCATTTATTTCCTTAAATCTAGCAGCACCCTACTTGTAAGTTATATGATCACTATTTACTGTTATAAGCTACATTATGCGATATTATATTATTTCTATACTGTTTCTATACTGTTTCCTATACTGTTCCTACTATTTATTATATTCTGTGACGTACCTACTCCCTACAAAGGTCTTTATTAACTGTGCCCTGTTTACAATTTTACTAAAACTAACTATTTCTAAATCTTCTGTTGGCCGTTCGGAACATACTCCCGCCGCTCAGTGGCTCCCGCCGCTGAGAGACTCGGTGGAGAACGGCTCGCCGGTGGGCAGGACTATCACCTTCTTGGTCGGTCTTCTCAGCAGTCCTCCGCTGGTCCGGACGTCCACGGCGCGAACAACTCCGTCGGCGCCGGGGTAGGCAGCGGCTATGACTCCTCGTGGCCAGACGTTGCGGGGCAAGTTCGGGTCTGCCACGAGGACGAGGTCGCCCACCTTGACGGCGGGACCGCGGCCATGAGGGTGGCGGCGGTGCTGGAGCTCAGGGAGGTATTCCCTGAGCCAGCGGGCCCAGAAGATATCGGCGAGGCGTTGAGCCGCCCGCCAGTGCGACCTTCCTATGAGGTCGCCGTCGGTGAAGGGGCCGAGCGTTGGGGTACGCCCCGGCCCAAGGAGTAGGAAGTGGTTCGGTGTGAGGGCCTCCGGGTCCTCAGGGTCCACTGATACGTGTGTCAGTGGCCGGCTGTTGATGGTGAACTCGGCCTCCGCCAAGAGGGTCAGTAGAACCTCCTCGCGGGGGTGGCGCTCGCACAGAGTGGCTGCGAGCGCCGTCTTCGTGCTGCGGACGAGGCGTTCCCAGGCACCGCCCATGAAAGGTGCGCCCGGGGGGATAAAGCGCCAGGATATTCCCCGGGCGGACGCCTCTCCCGCCGTTGCATTGTCCACGGCGGCGCGGAGCTCTTTGTCAGCCCCGCGCAGGTTGGTCCCGTTGTCGGACCACACCTCTGTGGGACAGCCGCGGCGCGCTATCATGCGCCGCAAGGCCATCACGGCGGAGCTCGTGGAGAGGTCGTAGGCCATCTCCAGGTGGATCGCCCGGGTTGACAGGCACGTGAAGAGTGCCACGTACCGCTTCTGATGAGTGCGCCCGACCGTGGTAGAGATCGGGCCGAAGTAGTCGACCCCAGTGTGTGTGAAGGGCCGACAGTGGTGTGCCAGACGGGCGGGCGGATGATTGCCCGTCGGCGGCTGTGGGGGCGCCGACCTCCTCAGTCGGCAGGTCGGGCACCGGTGGATGACCATGCGCGCGACGGGTCGCAGGCGCAGTACCCAGAAGTGCTGGCGGCACTCATTGATTGTGGTCTCCAACCCGGCATGCTGTAGCTGTCTGTGAACACTTTGAATAAAGAGATTAGCAAGCCGGCTGTTGCCGTCTATTATCGGAGGCCATTTCATATGCTCTGACACATCTACTATTGAAGCTATTCTAGACTTTACTACTATTGTGTCATTTTTTAATTCTATTGCTATCTTGTGCAATCTACTATCAGTAGGTATGCGGCCCCCTGATCGCAAAGCGTTTAATTCCGCTTTAAAACTCTCCTGCTGACTCGCTCGAGTGAGGAGGTGCTCTGCTCGCTGTAACAACAGCGCATCTATTATTTTGAATCTATCTACTGTAGGTGCGATGACCTTCGCTCTTGGCGTCTGGCCCTTTGGCTTAGATCGCCAATCAGGGTCCTGAGTTTCCGTCCTCTTCGTTCTCTTGAACGTTACTGTGTGCCTTTTTGACCTAAGGCTTTCTATGAACTGTAGCACTCTGGCAGTAGCTCGTAGCAATTTCTCATACTTTGAAAATCGCTCTGGATCCGGTAAAGCTTCCGATAGAGCTGAGTGCGATTTCCCACGTGACTCGCTCACTGTCAAAGAGCGCTCCTCGCCCGTCAGCTCGCCCTTGGGCGGCTCTTCAGCTGGCCAGGTAGCAGGTTCTTCTGTCAAGAAGCTCGGACCGGTGAACCATCTGTGTTTCATGCTCAGGTCCGCTGGAATGTCACGTGTCGCGTCGTCGGCGACGTTCAGCTTCGTAGGTATCCAGCGCCAGTCTTTCACTGCGCTATTTTCTTCGATCGCCGCTATTCGATGAGCGACGAAGGGCTTGTAGGACCTGGCGCCGGTCTTCAACCAAGTTAACACTGTCTTGCTGTCCGTCCAATAGAAGCTCTGGTCTGGCTTCCGGTCGTGCTCTATTGTCACTGTGTTCGACATCCGACTGCCCATCACCGCGGCTTGCAGTTCTAGCCGCGGTATCGAGAGTAGCTTAAGTGGGGCTACCCTGGACTTGCCGGTTACAAGTGATACCTCGACTTCTCCTGTTGGGGACACGGCCCGCCAGTATAGCACGGCTGCGTAGGCTGTCTCTGAGGCGTCGACGAAGGTGTGCAGCTCTATCCTGGATGCTCTGCTGTATCCACTGTAGCACCTGGGGATGGTGATCTTCTTCAAACCCTTCAAGTGGAGCATCCATGCTGCCCACGTCGGAGCTAAGTCTTCCGGTAGGGGGTCGTCCCACCCTGTACCCCGCCGCCATATTTCTTGAAGGAGCTGTTTGGCGCGAGTCGTTATCGGTGAAGCGAAACCTAGCGGATCAAAAATTGACATAACTATTTTTAATATTTCCCGCTTCGAGGGACATTCCTTTTCAAATATGCCTTCAGGTAACCTTGCCATGTCCAGGTTGAACGCAAGTCGATCTGTCTTCGGCTGCCACTCGAGGCCCAGAGTCCGTTCTGTCTTCGTGCCGTCATCTATCTGTCTAGACGGCGTCTGAGCTTGACCGGGGTCAAGCGCCTCTAGTACCTCGGGGTCATTGAACGTCCATTGTCTTAAGTCGAATCTCGCCTTTGAGTGGATTCTTCTGACTTGAGCTGCTATCTCTATCGCTTCTTCCTTGGACGTGAAACTCTGTAGGTAGTCATCAACATAGTGATTCTTCTCTATGGCTGCCGCTGCAGCTGGATATTCTGAACCGTTCTTCCGCGCGTTCAGATCCTTTACGTATATCGCTGTTGCAGGTGAGGATGTCGCTCCGAATATCAGCGAGGTCATTCTATATTCTGTGGGTGGTGACTCACCTCGAGTCTCCCCTCGCCAAAGATATCTGAGGGCGTCTCTATCTACATCCCTTATCTTCACCTGCATGAACATTTCCGCTATGTCTGCGGAAACCGCTATGTTGTGCTGTCGAAATCTCATCAGCACACCTGGTAATGACTGTAATAAATCCGGACCTGTTAACAATCTATCGTTTAGCGATATTCCCCCGGTCTTCGCTGCGGCGTCATGCACTACGCGAAGCTTGTCCGGCTTCATGGGGTTGATTACCGCAAAGTGTGGTAAGTACCACTTTCTATTGGTGGCCGCTAGAGGCGCCACCTCTGCGTAGCCTTTATCTATTAAATTCTTCATTTGTGATTCATACTTGAATTTCACATGACTATTTTTATCTATCTTTTTCTCTATGCTGTACAGCCTCTTCATGGCGTTCTCTCTATTGTTCGGCATCGCGACGGCCTCATCTCTCCACAATAGCGCCGTCTCATAATGCCCGTCTTCCCGCTGTACTGTCTGCTCGTCGAGTAGCTTGAGAGCTCTCTGGTCGGGGTCACTGTCGGGCCTCTTTGGCGCTATCATAAGGGATTCTATGGCAAAGTGCCGTCGGAGCTCTGCATCCATGTTCTCCTCGGCTGACAGAGTGTTGGTGAAGTGCACCTGATGTCCAAGCGTTCTCGTTCTGGATCCGTGCAGCACCCATCCGAGGGGGGTGAGTGACGCCACCGGCTGTGAGGCTCCACCTGTCCGCATTTCCTTAGCGACAAGAAGATGCCAGTTGTCCTGGCCTATGAGTATCCTTGGCTTCGCGTGCGTGTGGACCAGGTGACGGTCGATATCCTTGAGATGCATGACCCCTCGGATGTCTTCATAGGAGATTGACTGCGGTGAAAGCTTCAATCCCTGTACTGTTCGAGCTTGAATCTCGTGGGTTTCGCTACCCCTTAAAGTGAAGGTAATCCGTCTGGACTTGACTTCCTGTACTGTAGTGTTCGCTATGGCCTCTATTCTGAGAGGGTCGTTCGGGCCTTCAGCCCCTATCACTGTGGCGACGTCTTCGTCGACCAGTGTTACTGTTGATCCGTCGTCTAGGAGCGCGTACGTATTTACTTCACCCTCTGGTCCCGATGCTGTGACAGGAACGATCTTCAAAAAGGTCTTCATGTTCATCGGGGCCCTCGCTGAGGTGATCTGTTCTATCACTGTTTCTGTTGACTCCCTCTCTCGACGACGGAAGTGAAGAAGTGGATGATGCCAGTACTGACATCCATCTTGCCCACACCTCTTCCTATCGCATGTGTGATTCTTTGCTCTGAATCTGAGACATCGAAAGCATAGTCGGAGTTTCTTCGCTGTGTCCCACCGGGCGTCGGATGAGGTCCCTTGGAACTTCCGGCACTCTTCTATTGTGTGGGAGTTTAACTCGCAGACTGGGCATCTTGCTTTCGAAGGCTGCTTGACCTCTTCCGTTACGGTAAAGGTCCTACTATTCTTATTTCTATTAGACGATTGCTGCACGTCGGTCTCTGGCTGCGCGTACGGGCTGCACCTACTTGCCTCCCTATCTAGGAAGCGTGCTAAACGTATGAGGTCTGGCTCCTCAGACGTCTGCTCAGACGCAAAATCAAACCATCTATATTTCAACGCAGGGGAAAGTTTCTCTATAGTTAACTTAGTTATCTCTGGATTATACAAGTAGTAGGTACGCTGTAACATTTGTAGCGTCGCAACAATATTAGCTACTCTGCTGGAGAAAACACACAACTCCTTGGGTGAATCTGTGGGGCGCGTCAAGGAACGTAATCGTTCTAACTCTGATAGCGCTATCGCGTCTGGTCTACCAAAACGCGACTCTAGAGCCCTCATGATGTTCTCCGTCTTCACATTGTAGACAAGCAAACTTTCCACGGCTTCTCTAGCTCGTCCTTTAAGGCATTTCCTGAGACGACCGACGTTCTCTGTTTCTGTATATGCAGCTGCTGTTTCGTCATATGATGCCTTGAATGCTAACCATTCCTGATAGGCACCGCTATACTGTGGAAGTTCTGTGAACCGGCGGGGAGTCGACTGTGTTCCGGTGCGTATAGCTTGCGCTATAGCAGAAGCCAGCTCACCCATCTCGTTTCGGGGTGGCTCCGCTATGACTCCCGCCGGTGCAGGAGCACCGGGGTATAAACTAACATCCCTATTACTATTAAAGGCTTCCACGTACCTTTTTGGTGCTCCTGCTGGCTCTGCCGCTGCTCCCTGGTTACCACTGTATCCATTATTAGCACTGCATCCATTATTGGCACTGCATCCAGGGGCACTGTTCCTATTTACACTGTTTCTATTTTTACTATAAAACTGTTCACTGTTCAGCTGAGCACTATTAAACTGTTCACTATGCAGCTGGTCACTGTTCACTGGTTGTCCAGTTGTACTATTTAATCCAGGTAGACTGTTCATCGGGACACTATTAACTATTCGCGTTGGTCCATTCGATCCTGCTGTCACTGGCATTCCCCTTACTATGGGCCGGGTGGGGAAAGTGGCGTTCGGAGCGAGTGGCGCTTGATTGCCCGATGTATATTGCCGATCCTCCGTCTCTCTTGCGGGGTCGGCAGCCTGGATCCACTGTTGCTGTCCCTCCGTTGGCTGGGCAGCGGGGGTAGCCTGTTGGTACAGTCGCTGTTGCTGTCCCTCGTGCGGTTGCGCGAGGAAGGTAGCCCGACTGTCCAGTCGCTGTTGCTGTCCCTCGAACGGCGGTGCGAGGGAGGTAGCCCGACTGGTCTGTTGTTGCTGCTGGTCCTGCGGCGTTGATGCGGCAGGGGCAGCCTGTTGGGTACCCGACGGCGGCAGCAGCGGCAGCTCCGTCGACGGGGCGAGGCTGTTATCCTCTCTATGTGGTCTGTCAGCTATGGCCAGCATGGTGGTAGTTTCCCTCACCCAGTTACTGATCCGCACTGTGTCTTCTGGTTCACTGATGGTGGTCCCCATTTCACTATTGTTTGACTCCTCATCTTGCAGCCGGCTCAGCTCTGCAGCAGCTAAGCTTTCGCGGATTCGGAGCAACTCTATCTCTGCCTTCAAGATCCTATGCTTCTTGGATCTGGCCCCGGACCCCTTGGATGTGACACCAGACTTTGGCTTCTGTGCCTTCCTTGAAGTCAGTGTGCCTCCACTGGTTTCTCCAGTAACCGGTGTAGAAGTGTCCGTGGTACCCGATGTCTCTTCTACTGAGGTAGTAATCGGGGTGTTGCTTGTCAAGAGGTTCGTCCCACTTGATGACTCTTCGACCGCACCGGGGGGGGAGGGGTCCTGGTCCCTCGGCACGAAGAAGGCGACTGAGGGCTGGCTCCGACCAACGCGGTGTGCGGGGGCGGGGGCGGCCTCGGTTCCATGGACTGCACTTGACGCAGATGGCGCCACTGGACACTCAGGGGCTTGAGGTGGGGGGTTGACCCCGGGCGCGGGTGTGCGCGCGGGGGCGGGGGCTTCGGCAGGCGCGGGGGCGGCAGCGGGCGCGGGGGCGGCGGCCGTCGCAAGCGCAGGGGAATGTCCCCCCGAGCCTTTCTGCGACCTCGTCAGCACCATTGCTTCAATTCAAAGAATCCGGCGCGCGAAGGACCAAAATGTACGGGACCGGGAGTCGAACCCGGGGTTTTTCCTATCTGAGTGGACTGTATAAACTCTTCTATTAAATTTCCGGCTTCGCTCCGTTCAAGGTCGCGGTGTACATGCGTGGCTGGGATTCTATCGGGCTTGAATTGAAACAACGTTGCTGATTTTGGTCGACAGGGGGCGCTCGAGGCGGACTGGCAGCTAGCGGGGGGGTATCCGAGGGCGGCACTGCTACTCCTATTTTCACTACTATTCACTACTACTTCTTCTTGCTTGAGGTTAAATGCTGGCATGCTTCCTGACTGAGACGATTTTGACTGTAATCGTCACTACTAATATTTACTTCTCGGACCCCGCGCTAGGTGCCCCTCCGAGCAAGCGCTAACTTTTATTTCAGTACAAATTGCTATACATTTTACATCATCTATTTATGCGTCTATAGGTTGTTTACTACAAATCTCAAATTACTATTGGTCATCTATTTTCAGGTGCTGCCTACTGACCTTGCTATTAGACTATCTACTATGTGGAAGGGGTTGTTTTTCGAAGCTTTGCCTATGTTTTATACCAGTATATCCTCCTGAAGGGAGGATATCTAGGTGGTATCTACCTATCTAAAGCCCTACAATTGAAACTACGTTATTTTAAATCATTTATTTCCTTAAATCTAGCAGCACCCTACTTGTAAGTTATATGATCACTATTTACTGTTATAAGCTACATTATGCGATATTATATTATTTCTATACTGTTTCTATACTGTTTCCTATACTGTTCCTACTATTTATTATATTCTGTGACGTACCTACTCCCTACAAAGGTCTTTATTAACTGTGCCCTGTTTACAATTTTACTAAAACTAACTATTTCTAAATCTTCTGTTGGCCGTTCGGAACAGTTCACGAATGTATGTTGAATTCAGCATCGCAGTATACGTATTTTACGATCTCAGAGCTAAAATATTTGTTGTTGATTTGTCTTAGGATAGATTTTATGAGCTTGCTATTTTCATAACGTCTGATACACAAGAAAGCTAGTCTCCTTCTTTGTTTACATCAGCGCGGTCGGGGCTTGAATAGATAATTTAATACAGCAATACTACTAAATAATTAATATGTAGGTGGTTTTATGGTAACGTTTATTTATAATCTGTATTTTGTGTGAAATTGACATAAACTTTGAAATTTTTAAATTGCGGCATAGAGGTTTCGAGTGATCAGAATTTAAATTAAGTTGTCAGTCAATATTCAGACCCGTTAGATCTGTCAAAGATAGAGAATGATTTACCGTCGAGGACAAGGGGTCTACTCCGTAAATAGATAAATGACGATTCGTTTACTCCGCGGTCAAGTTCTCTCAGCGTACCTAAAGATGATAATACTTGATACAAACCTTCGTTCATCGTTTTGTGGAGTAGGTCCCCAGGCCTGCGAGTAAAGTTTAGCGAGATGCAAACACGCAGACACCGTTACGACACGACATTGTCTGTAACTCTATAACAGTATGCCGAGATTCCATAGCTCAGGCCCTTAGACAATTACAACTGTAAAACGCTTGTTATTTTGTTAATTTGTTTAACGCTCCGCTTACGTTAGACAACGACTCAAAAAAAACACAAACAATCGCCATCTACCATTGCAATTGGTATCTTAGTGGTATTTATAATATAATATTATGCTCTAATGCTTTTTAAATTAGTCAAAGAGGATTCTGTTATATTCAGGGATCTTTTTGAACTGACCTAAAACTAGGTGAACCTAGACGCCAGTTTCTTGCGACCTAACCTAGAAGAATAGGCAATAAACTTACGGCTTTGTTCCTACCGTTTTTTTGCTCGTACTAAGAGTAAAGTAACAGAGTCTTGTATAGTACTCTAGTTCAAAAACACGCATACAAATTCCCACTCGCAAAAGTACAACGATGTTCTCACGCACACATAGATCTTATTAAATAGACGATTACCGATAACATTGCATGCCTTCTGATTTTATTGAATGCTATCTGTGATTTAAAAGCAAAGCAGAGAACAAGGTTGCAAATAATTTATTCTACAACTTTTGAACCGGTTACTTGCTCATTCAATTGGGAAATAACTATTTGAGCTTGAGATCAGGAAACATAGCGTGCTTTCTATCCTGTCCCGAAGCGTACGGGAAATCACTTATTTTTCACTGCCAATAACTTCCTTGTTCAACTAATCATCAGGTAGACAAGAAAATACTTTGTAATGAACAGAAATAGCTAAGCTGTGACACAGTGTGTATGAGCACTAGGTAATGAATTTAGGTTCCACTCAGTACCTGTGAAATTTAAGCACTTAGTAGATAATACTTTATTGCTTAGAAAAGAAACCAGGTGGGCTCGAATGAATACAGCCTCATGGCTAAAGACCCCAGGCATAATAGACATCCCCTCAGTTCTCTTAGTACTAAGTAGTACCGAAAATTTATTCTTTATGGATGTCTCAGAGGATAGGCAGAGGTACGTCTGAATAATATATTTTGCACATACCCATATTTTGCAGTATTTTTGAATAAAACAAAATATTATTTCACAACCGGATTCGAACTGACGTCCTTAGGATAAAAAGGCGGGGTCGTTCCCACTACAGCGGATATCTTTATCGTTTTATTTTTGGGTAGTATTTTAGTCTTGGATGGCAATATATTCGTATACACACACATGATTATTTTGCTTGACTATTAGTATAAAAAAGATTTATAGCTATAATCTTCTCATTAGACTAAAAGACTGAAACGCTGTACTAAATACTGTTGTTCGCACCAGTTCTCTTGCTGAGTGGCCAAGAAAACACCGCAAGCAAACAAACTGCATCATATTCATGGCCGGTCACAATGCACAGGTTGCATGCCGTTAAACTGCACTGTGTGAATTGATAGAAGGTGGATAAGTCGTAGCTTAAAACGTAACAGCTTGTGAACTTCTTTGAATATAAATGCATAAGTATTGTTATTGATATGTACTTTATTTTCCTGGTAGGTTAAGTATCGACATGCCAGTGCATGACATGCTGAATACACCTTCAATGCCTACTAGACATCTATTTAAAAATGATAAAACGGGGCATATTAAACCAGATGGTACAAACCAAGTCGTTAGTTTCTTATATCGCAAGAACTGGCGGTTAGATTATTCTAGCTTTAAGACAGACGTTTTAAAATGATCCCTGGATATCACTGGCTATGCCTTTTTACTTTTTTAAAATACTGCCTAACACTTCAATCTGCAAAACTGTAGCAATTGTAATCTGAAGTATTATTTGTACCTGAGCTATAACCTGTATTTCAAGTAAAAAAGTATTTAAAATAAATAAATAAAACATAATCTAGGATGGCGTTGTTTCGATAATAAGTAAACGTATGAGTAAACTGATCATTTATCTATGTCTGGACTGTTGTACAGAGTTACTCAGATGTTTCTCTATAAACTGTGTTGTGTCTGAACCGTAGCCTTGGTGCTCAGCAGGTACCCACACCCATGTTGCATCTACTATTCAATCTGTGATCCTTTATACCCATAACCCGGGGTTAGCACTAGTCTGTAAGTTCTCGAATCGCTTGCGTCACGAACATTAGAACCTGACTAGTCAGATTAAAAGTGTTAATTCCACGACTACATAATATGAATTGGGTCATTGGTCAATGACATTTTGTGAGTGACTCGGAAGCGATTCCAAATTGTTTGGACTGGTGCTAGGCGCTCGACTCACGCGCTGTTTGTCCATATCATTCACAGACAAATGCCACCACGCGAAGCGCATCTGTTCATTCTGTGGGGGCTATTGTGTTATTGAGAACATCTGTGCCGGTAAAAAATGTATTAATTTCTATCGCAATGAAGGATAGTGAACGATAATTACAGTAGACAGAAGCCACTGTATCATCTTGTTTGTTAAAGTCTATATCTGTATGTTTACTGGTTGTTTTTGCTGTCAGAAAATGATGTGATTGTTTAACGATATTTTGGCATAAAGCATTATTAATATTCTTTTTAAAAATATTAAGATAATATACTTAAATACACTATACTTAAGGCACTCCAATGTAAATGAACATACAGTTAGCTAAAAACCTTTTTGAAGTCACCAAATAGGTAAGTTACTACAGTAAGTTTCTAGGAGCCAACTCTTATTTACGGAGTTTTTCAGACACAAAATTCTACTATGTATTCGTAGCTACTACGAGTATAAATCGCTATGTGATTAGCTATAGTACACGCTACCACAACGCTTACACTCGCTTCCCTGGACGTTCTAAGAATGCAAACACTGGAGCAAAATAAACTCACTTCCATAATTACAGTTTCTTCGGCCGTTTTGTATAATCTCGTTTTGTCTAATGAATATCAATTAACGCTCACAAGTAACAAGTCATCTTCTTGTTTCAGTTTATTATCTTTGTACCGCTGGAAAGCTATAAAATAACTTTTGACAGCTGCACTTTGAAGTCAACACAAGGTTAATATTACTCGCCTTTGGGTTTTGTTTTGCTGACGAGTACGATGCTGTAGTTAGAATTAATACCTTATTCAAATGCAGCTGGCAAGTATTACTTTTTAACTGGCCAGTCAGAATTATCATTTTATAATTCAATTTTTGTTTATAGTGACTATTAAAACTTGACTCATACGTAATTTATAACTAGTTGCACAGAACTGCAACGTTAACTGGTTATAATTGACGAGAATTATAGTCAATTCGTTTGATTAAAGACTATAATAGCGGTTATATCTTGCAAATAGTAATTATTTAAAAGCTTAAAAGCAATGTTTAAAACATTTTGCAATAGCTAACGCAGCATAATATATGCTTCATTTTAGTTATTGCATTAATGCTGACCACGTTTTTGCAACGGTGATGTAAGTGACGTCAATTTCTCAGTACTGATTGGCGATCTTCAGATAGCTACTAACTCTTTGTCAATCTGTCGATGGTGAGTGGTAACGGGACGTAATGCCCGTCACCGACTTACGGAAGATCAATTAAACGATTGGAGATAGGCACATTGATTGCCTGCAAACATTCTCTGGTGTTCATGTCGGAAGTTTCGTATTGACAGTTTTTGCAGAAGTACCTTGACATGCAAGTGCCTAAGAGAAAGAATAACCATTCGTTTATAGAAACACACCATAAAAACTAAGAAAACATGAAAAAGAGAATGCAATATAGGTTGGAGCTAAATATTAATTGTAAATAATGTTATAAAAAAAGAAAGACGAAAGTAGATAAATAATAATAAATAAATAATAAATATAGTATGTACCTGCTCGAGAGTCTTCGAGGATGTCTATAGGGGTTAGTCAGAGGTACGTCCAGCTAGTATTATTTGGTAGGTACATACCGACATTTTGCATTAAGCAGTGTTATATTTATTAAAGTTTTAAATTTTTAAGAAAGATAAATTTGAGACGTTAAAAGTTTGAATGCAATGGATACCGCTAAGGAACTATCACTATTACCACTTCGGTTGTTAACATAATTATACCCAATTTGATTGTAAAATTTTATATTGATGACTCACACTCAAAAACATGCATGGAGTTTCATAGATTCATTCGTCGTCGGCCTTTTGTTTTCAATTAGTTTATGGTCCCAATTATTTCAACAGTCTCGTAGAAAGTAAATACTACAATCAAATACTATGTCCCATATTCCTAGTTACCTACAAAAATAATTTGCGCGTGGTTGTTTGAACAACAAATCTATGAATAATCAGTTTCAAAACTTGTTTTGGCGCGATCTTTCTACGTTTTTCTAAGCTCAGAAAAAACAAAAGATAGTTTTGAATGTCATCCTACATTTATCTAAAAGTGTTAAGACAAACATGATAAACAGAACAACTGTTTTTCTACTCTTTTGGGTTTAAAACTAAAGGTGTTTATTTAGCTTTATGAATTAAAAAAAGGCCATATATGCTCGTAGAACCGACAACCGCTGAATAATAAAGGTTTTCAAGTGGCGACCACGAACCGGAAGACAAAGCGTAGGATGCCCTCCTACTCGATGTACTGACCATACTGCTAAGATCAAGAGAAGTTCATGGATGGAAAGCGCTCAAATTGATCTTCCTGGAAACATGTGGGGGCCTATGTCCCAGCAATGAACTTCTACAGGTGATTAATAAAAAAATGAAAAGTAGATTTTCTTAAATATCATTACATTTATACTATGCTATGTTTCTAAAGTTTGCATGCAGGCGTATAAGTATTATACACAAACGATACAAGCGCATAACATGGATTATGGAAACAACTTCAGGGTATGTTTTGGATAGAAACGGGATATTTACCATGATTTTTGAGTTTTATTATTTCCTGATATTTCGGCACAGTTGCATGGCGTCATGATCACGGGTCAAAAAAAACTCTAAAATAGTTCTTATGTCTTTGAGATAAAGCTGGGATTGCTCTTGCTTAGCTGTAAGAAATAAATTGAGGGTGTAATAACCTCTCTGTATGCAAGAGAATAATGAAATACGTAAATTAAACATACGACGACTGAAATAGCGTTTAGTTTAGACCGTTAAACTGTTTTGAATGTAAAAAAGTCTTCCTGGACTTTATTTCTTGAATAGCTTAGAAATTAAAGTGTATTTTACTATAAAGTATTGATACACTCAAGTAAAACAAGTAACATAAGTTTAAAAAAGTAGTAACTAGCGTTTTATTTACGAGTTAATAATTATGATATTATATGTAAAACCCAGAAGATAATGACCACGGCTTGAGTAATTTGGTTGTTAAAAGATTAATGATTGTTTTTATTGCAAATTTGTAGTTAATTTGAGTTGCGAGTTGTGAATAATACAATGAATCTATGCCAATTATAAGAATCTTTGTCCAGAAGCATAATTCTTGTAATGAAATTCAAGTTTGGATCGTAACAATGTTCAAATCGTATTCTACAAAATTGATATTTCAGACAGGCCCAATTTACCATCAAACTCTTGTTTCAATCTCAAAAAACTACGACAGGGGCCTAATTTTCGTAGTTTGCCAAGCATAACATATACAATAAATAGTCTAAATAGCTGGTCGTAGAGACTTGCAATTCTCAGGGTAGTCTAGAGGTGTATTAAAAAATATTTTTTGAAATTCAACCCCTCAACGGGTACAACAGGGGTTGAATTTTGTATAGATATAACTTCAAGCGGATGAAATTACGCTCGTTTTCACTGGTTTATTTATAACTAAAGAGTAATCAGGCACTGAAAACAAACTATCAGGTTAACATTCGTAGGTAGTTAAAAAGTATATTTAATAAGAAAAACTTTTGATAGTACCTAATTAACACTAATAGGTACGTCAGGGTTTAATGAGCAATAATTACGAAAACCTCAGACAATCAGGACCCTCAATTAGGTTCATCCCATGATTTCTATCTACATATACAATGGTATAAAGAGGTATGTATTGCACGTGCAAAGCACTGCGGGCGGTCGCGGGGCGAGGTTGCGGGTGCGAATTCCTCAACTGCCTCCAAGGAGGACGGGTGTCGCGACGACAGAACAATGTACACAGTAACTTAGCTACAAACAACGAATGCAAACAGCTACAGTAAACTTAACCAGTATCTCACCCAGGTTTCAATTTTAGTATCGGTTATTGCTAAAGGTTTATTCAATAAACAGTTTTATGAATGAATGAATAGCATCGCTACTTTAATCCCCAAGCACGGTAGATATCCCCTCAGATCTCTTAGTACCAAGTACCTACTCGAGATTCTTCAAGGGAGTCTAAGAGGGCGCGTTCGAATGAAGCTATTGACTATAGAAAATTTGACAACCTTCCCAAGCCCTTGGGTCTTCAAAAATAGTTTTTAGTGAGTGCCTACATCCCTCAAAAATACCAAAAATATGCCCTAAAAATGCCAGTGATTAATTTCAAACCTATAAGCCCTGTTGTTTAGAGATTTCGTGATGAGTTAGTCAGTGAATGTGTGTATAGACTTTTCTTCTGCGAGTATATATGATAGAAGATTATCTACTAGCTGTATTTTAATGTTTCCGTTATTTTAAGGCCGTAACATCAAAGAAGAAGCTAAATAATAATATAAGTAACTGTGTAATTTGCGTAAATCTTAAATCGTGACTTAGAGCATCGGCACTGCTTCGGAAAACCCAAATCTTTAAATAGATTATGAACTAAAATAGTCGAAATTGCCATTAGTATTTCTTTTGCCAACATCATCCAATCAACGTCTCGTGAGATCGTTTGGTTTATGTGCCAAAACAAATTATTCATAATGAGATTCAAGGGCACTTTGTTTTTTATCGCTTCAAATTAATTGAAAAGGGCATAAGGTATTCATTTGTAAATATTTTGCGTGTTTTTAAATTTTTACCACAAAGGTTCCATTCATTTCTAGTTTCATCCAAACTAGCACAGCCAAAACAGTCTGATTAGTTGCAAACATCTAACTTTTCTGAGCCTTTTCCATCCATCGCCTTCTTGCAATCCTAACAATATCATAGTGAATATAATAATAGTTTGAAAACACGCGCTTTAAAATATCCTCTCACCTAAATATATTGATAAAGTTGCGATACTGGTTCTCTACACTATGGCTAACCAAGGAGGACGAGTGTCGCACCGACACGGACACGTCCCGCGGCATTATTTAAATACTCCGTAGTACAAATAGCTGGCAAGTCCTTAGGGGTATTTGTGCATTTTATAAATTGCGCGGTCGCGGGCTTGGTTACTTTGTAAGGATGGCTAGCGTAAATAAATAAAAACTAATTTATTGCAATTAGAATTATTATTTGTGTAAATTTAAAATTCTACTAATATTATAATTGTGAAAGTTTAAATGTTAATTGCTCAATCACGCTCTAACCACAGGTCCGATTTGGATGAAACAAAGAATAAATATAGTTCGTAACCTAGATTAACATATCGGCTACATGCAAAACGAAAACAAATAGAAACCGAGTAGAAAAAGACAGAAAAACGCCTAGAAAAACCAGTTTCTTAAGTTTTTAATATAGCAAAGCGCCTGAATATAAATGTTAGCAAAGTTACCTCGACCAAATCGTTATCGTGTGCAAATCTGCGGGCTGCTGCTAGTAATTTATAAGTGCCAACTCAAGATTCTTGATGTATAATCGTTTAAATGCTCAAAAAATCACTGTAGAGCTCTGTAACATGTATTTAGGCTATAATTTGCAGGAATGCATCAGCAAATTACAATAAAATAATAATACTTTATCCAGTCAACCAAAAAACAGCCGTAAATCTAATCAGCTAATACCGAGAACATAAAGACTCTACATCAATGTCTTAAATATTGTACCTGCAACGGCATATTATGAAACAAAACTTAATAAGGTAAATGTCCACCAAAGCAAAGAACTAAGGATGTGTAAATATTTTTTTTTTTCGTATGGACTAAAATGCTGGTATAAAATAAATTAATAATCGTCTGGCGATTTCCGACAGCGTTACCGGGCTACTGGCGAGCGCAGAAGGCGCTACGCCATAAATGTGTAAATAACGATTTACTCCACACATTTACATTTGTTTCTGCTTATCTTCAACAAAACTAGATGGCGCTACAAGAAAAATTTAAACTCGTTATCATTGTGTTTTAGTAAATTCTAGGTCAATGCAGTTGCATCGAAGTAATCAAATGTTTTCAGTAAATTAGAGTAAGTATTCCTAATCATACTGTTTTTATTATAATATGTACCTACGCCCTTCTACCCATCTCCCCGGCGCTCCCTTATGACGACGTCTATTGCAGGTGAAGTAAAAGTCATATTTTACCTACCATATATGCTGGGATTACCACGGCAACTACCACTGCTGTTTTAGTTGGAGGTTATTTCTACGTGTACTATTTTATACTGGTGTAATATTGCAGCAACGTATCAGGAGATAAAGCACTTTTTTACGATCTTTACTTTCGATTATATAAAATGTTTGATAATTATTATTAAGGGCCTAGCACGAATTAATTTGTCATTTTCAACACAATACGCATACGCTACGAATGTAAATTTTTTAATTCCTGAAGTTTTGAGGTATCAGACTCATTATTTCTTTACTTTATAACCGTTTACCGTAACCGTAAGCCCTGTTACTGTTACTGTTTATCATTACCTAACAATGCTTATATTCTTGGTAACATTCTATGCTATAGTCCAAAGTGGCCTTTAACGAATAAAAATGAGCATGCAAATAAAACAAGACGTGCAAGCGGATGGGTAATTCTTCGAACGATGTTTTGTCCAGCTAACAAATGGCTATGGTGCCTGAGAAGCTAAACCCAGCTATGGAGCTACCTTTAGGACAAAGTAGACATTTAACAGGTTTATTTGCTTTGCTAGACTGATGGAACTTTACTCGAGGATTCTTTTTATTTTACTTAACCTTAATAAAATAAAATTCGTAATTCGTATAATGGAGTTCGTTAAGGTCTGTATCTTTTGCACAAATAATTTTTTTTTTCTATTGTCCTTACACAGCGTTGAAGTCATCTGTATTTCTAGATCTACTATAATATTTTTTATAACTTTTCATACAAAAGACTTCGACGCGCTTCTTTTTATCTTGGACTTTTTTACCCGACGGCTAAAGAACCACAAACGGCTTAACCAATTTAGATGAAATCTACTTAAATATAGACCGTTAGTAATTCATCACCATCAGCCAGAAGAAGTCCACTGCTGTATATAGGCCTCCCTTAGCTCTAATATATCGAGAGCTATATTAAAGCTAAGGGAGCTCAAGAGCTATTTCGGAAGAACGATTTTGTGCCTTCTCTACATTGCATCCATCCATTCAGTAATTGCTTGACATTAAAAAGTTTCTCTTCTGACTCTTATATAGTTGATGATGTCTGAAGTAAAACAAACATACTTCGAAACATTGTATTTGGGATTTACTTAAGAATAGCGTAGACATTTTATCATACAAGTATCACTCGAGTGGCGAGTTTTAGTTACCAAAGTGACACAAACAATATCGTAAAACACATGTTCGAAAGCCAATAAAAACAAACATCGTTATGCAAGAGCGTATAACCATGTGAGTGCTGAGTCACTTTCCTTCAAGATGACTCGATACAGTAGCTTGTTCACAAATTGCTGTCAAACTTGCTTGCGTGAAAGTATTAGTATTAACGAAGAATCGTGTGGGTTGGTACAAAATAAGTACCCACAATTTCCATCTATCTGTACCACTTATAAAATTCTATCCTCACTGACTGACCGACTTATACAACGCACAGCCTAAAATCACTGGTAGTATTGGCTTGAAATTTTCAGGTTATATTTTTCTTGGTGCCTAAATATGTACTAAGAAAGGAATTCCTGAAGTTCAACCCCTAAAAGAAAGCAGTGGGGGTTGAAATTTATTTGAAAATAGCTTTATGCGTACGAAGTCACGCATGTTTCCACTAGTCTCATATATTTGCAAGACAAGACGTTTTGCCGTCAGAACGCAAATCCTAAATTTTCTTCTAGAGTCCAAGAAAGCTCAAACTCAATCTTAGCCTTGAGGAGATCGAGTTTCAGTTTCCAAAAAATATAAACGTTGGCAGCAAAATAATTAGTAAGTTAGGTAATCAATCAAAAAGCCTTTTACATTTCTAGTTTAGCTGATAATTGAATAATTGTAGTGTTCATGGGAAAGAAAGAGTATCGACCACTCGTAATTAAATAATGACTTAGTAGAATGGAGGATACTGGCACTTAGATGATGTAACAATGGGTATCAGATTCTGATCAGAAATGGTAAAGTTAATTTAAGAGAAATGAAACCCTGTAAGCTTAAATATTTGTTTTGTACTAGCTACCGTTTGTGGTTTTGGCCCCGTAGTACGTATTAACAATAATATAAATTATCGGGATATAATAATATTATAAACTTTGTTTAAGAGCTAGAAAGTGTTGTCAGAAATATCCACAATTTCTTTATGGGTAAATAAAAAAATGATATGTGTAAAAGTATGTAGGTATATTAGATTAATGTATAACACTTTCCTTGGATGTTACATAATCCGAAATGCATTACGAATACCATAGCCGCTTGAATGCATGTTGTATACAAAGTTGTATAATCATTGAGTCTACATCTTTATGACCATTATATCCCACCCATTGTTACATTTGGTAGTGACAGGTGCATGGAGTACTAGTGTTGGTCCATAAGCCCAAAGCCTTATGAAAATGGCTAGTTCACTCTGCCAAAAGCCCTTCTCACTCTGGGCGTAGGTGATTGTTTTTTTTTTGCTACTCGATTTACTCAAACCAACTAGAAAACACTGTAGAATCGTGTAGATTACGAAGGTTCAAAACCGTTTTTTTATAACGACTCAACGTTTGGAAATCCTTGAAAACTCAAGGTCACTCCTCCAAATCTGCAAAGCACTCATGAAGCTTCTATGTTTTTGGAAGGAGTTAGACTGGCTATTATCTTAGCTAAATCACTTTTCACGCAACAAGAGCTTAATTTATCATACAAGATCGTTCTTCCAGGAATGCTAATGGAAGATGTTTTCTTACTCTAACAATTTTTATCCTGACAGTGCATAATTACTCAGAATTTGTCTTAGCATTACTGATATGATTTTGTACTGTACTTAGCACGCTGGTTGAACTAAAACCAGACAACTCGGATGTATACATCCCAGGTATACCAAGGATTATGGATCGTCCTTGAGTTTAAATGTGAAAGAGTCTACATATATTAATCAATAGTTTTACTTTTATTGTTTCTGCGATTTGTATTGGCCTGATATCTTGTATGATTGCTAGGTTTTTTTTTTATATACAGCTTGCTGATAGAACAAGCAAGAACAAAGTATAGCCTTACATGTCATCCACGTTGGAAAGTACCTTGTTATCATCAACCTGTGGCATACAGGTGTAATTCAATCTACATACAACCCATCTTATTGTTTTGCTTATGCTTTGCTGTCTTTTTAATGTACTGACTTGTGTAGCTATTTAGTTTGGGCTGCATCATAGTGGAAACGTAATCATAATTTACGACCACCGCTCGTAGTGTGGGGCTTTACGTAAAAGCTTACAATATACAATTAAGTAAATGTAATAAAAATGACACACTATTGCTACTTAAAACCTGAATTATTATCATTCTCGGACAATTTTACTTTCTAAGAAGTAAATCAAGCTTACACGAAGTGACTGCTTAAATTGTTAATTGCGTAAATTTCGTCCGTGTGAACCCGCAGTGGTTTAAACTGTGCGTTGTTTATATCACGGTCAGTCAGTTAGGACAAAGATTCTTATAATTGGTATAGATATTTTCACGAGTTTAGAACAATTTGCGTAAGTATGTACATTGTAAAGTGTTTATATTTACCCGTTTGTGTAACTGCTTTTGGCTCAGGTATTTTAATTATGCTCGTAGGAGTTCAACGGTTAAGTTTCAGGTAACTGACCGTTGGAACACCTAGCAATGTTGTAGTCTGTTATTTTATTATGGCTATATTCGTTTTATGGGTAAAGTGCAGTTTGAACACGAGGTCTACGACTTAGACATAAACATTCATTTATTATTTGCAACTAATAAAGATGTAATCAATAATGAATATTTATGAACATTATAAGAATAAGAATCACCACCGTACATATTTCTGCCAAGCAGTGATGCTTGCATAGCTGTGTTCCGACTTGAATGGTGTGTGAGTGCGGGTAATCAGAAAGCTGGTCCGCTGCGTGTTCCCTGTTCGCTTCCCGTTGGTTTGCTATGGAAGTAACGTGAAGGCGATTTTTTTATGCAACTGCATGTGGAGTAAGCATCAGACCCACCTGACGTTTAAGTGGTAACCATTACCTATAACAAAGTATTACCTTGTAGTTCATCCACGTATGGCGTAGCGCCTTCTGCGCTCGCCAGTAGCCCGGTATCGCTGTCAGAAATCGCTAGGCGATTATACCAGCATTTTAGTCCGTTCGAAAAAAAAAAAAAAAGTTCATCCACGTAAGGTACATGCCCTACGGTGCACTAACCTACGTACACCAACCTAAGGCAAACTGGTGTTAAGCCTCATGTGCCTGTGATTTCACGTGCGGGAATAACCCTAAAACCAATCATTACCTGTAATTAATGCTTATCGTGAGAGCCTGTCGTGAATTACGTAATGCGGAGCCGATTTATTTGTGTACACGATCAGAATAACTGTTAAGTATTGATTCGGTTTTTGCGTCTAAATTACAAACAGTGGCATATAAAAGTTGTGTACATTGCTTTTAGATAGCATTTGTTGATTACATTCATTTACAAGCATAGGTTGAAACTTAACAGCCTGGTACTACAGGTTTCATATGCAAGCATCTTGTAATACCTATGTCGGTTTCTCCCGGCGTGAGTCACACGTTTTATCCGTCACATATTTTATTAAAAACGGCTTTAGTTTTATTATAGCGTTCTCAGAAGTGAAAAACTTTCCTGTATGGTTTGAGACTCATGAATTATTTATACGGTAGTTGCACAATTTTTCCGTTGCGTAAAGAAAACGTAGGTGATTTTCTTTGGGTTATATAACACCCGTTGGTAGATGAGTATTGACAGTGCTAGTGTTCGAGACTGATGCCCAAAGGCACGGCACCTAATAAAGTAAAGCCGGCTTTCAATTATTTCCACAACCAATAAATTATGTCTCTTCGAGGTTATAGACATAGCTTTCACTAAAATTGCATGCAACATGCAAAATGAATAGTAATACGTTTTTTTTTATGAATTAAGTTTGTATGAGTTGGTGGTCAACTTGGACGGAGTTTTTAGGCTGCCTCAAGGCCTCCGTTACGGGTTACCGACTTCTAGAACCACACAAAAAGATATCTCTTTCTACTTTATGTGGCCCGTACTCACGGTCCAACATGTCCTTTAAAGCTTATTTTTTTATTTTCACTGAATTATTTGAACAGCAAAATCTTATAGACAATAAAAGTATTGCAATCGCATAAAATTCTTATTTATAAATTGATTGCCGGAAGAGTGCGACCGGATGCGGTTTCTAATCATGAAAGTATTCAAAATATTGATACAAGCTATTTCAAACCATAATATTTATAAAGCAACGCTATTTATTTATATCACACAATGCACATGTGCAGTCTGCACACTCTCACCTGATGCTGTGAAACCACAGAGTATAAATGCCTAGTTGAGAAGTTTCACTTCTTCAAGGCAAGAGCGAACTTCAACATCGACAAGCTAAATTTTACATAATGTTACAGGTTAAGTTCGGATGCCGCAGTGCATAATCTAAAAACTCTTTCGCTAGCTTAAATACAGTTATTTCAACGTAATTTTGGCATAAATAAATGTAGATTCAAAAACCGTTTTGATTTATAACCGCTTAGAGCTTATTTTTCATTGCATGTTTATCAGAAGTGACGCATGCCTTGTAAAACCATGAATGGTTTGTCACGTGACTAAAAACACGTGTGGGCAGTGGATAGCCACGTGTGCAATATACTAGGTACCTACTTTGCAACATCTGATCTACTCGTACTAGCTGGACAATGAATTTTCCTGCTAACTTAGAATCTAACATTTTAATCCCACGATTTTGGCAAACAACTTTCAAGCGACCTGTTAAAAAAAGCAAACGAATAATAATAGTAATGTCGTATAGTAAAAAAATGTAGATACTTTATGTAATTTTATATTAAATTCAATGTTTACAATAAAAGGAATATAAAGTAAAGTTTTACAATAACATAACAATATAATCCATATTGTTTTATGTTACTATAAAATTTGACCGTAACAACGACAGTTGTAAAAGTTACTGACCTTAGGCTGTTCCTTTAAATTATGATATCAGCGCAAAAAACCAGGTAAATACAACTGATGTCGTAATAAATATTGTGGAAATATATGCTTTGACTTGAGGTTCAAGAGTGCTTAAGTATAATATATAAATGTGGGATGGTTATAAAAGTAGAGGTAGACCAAAGAAAAGATGGATGAGCTTAGTGAGTTAATGACTAGTGTGTGAAAAGGGCAGGAAAATGAAGATCAATTTGACTGAAAGTAGGTATCAATAAAGAACTACTTTTCCTACTATTAAACTTTTGAAATCCAGCTAAATATAAAAAGTTACAGAATTACTTTGAGAACCAGCCAAAATTTCTGATTTTAAAACCATAAACCGCAATGACTAGAAAATCGGCAGTTATTTTTAATTGCGTATGTTCCACTGGTTCTGCCAAAACATGCGTGGCGCACTAGCATTTAGTTTAATGGTTACGCATGTGAAAATTTTCAAAAATGTAGGCACACACTTGAAGGTTTTATGTGCATATGTTTTAATGAATACTGAGTGGACTTTAGCTGTGTTGACGAGTCCACGACTCTTTGTAGTACTTCAGGGTGACGACTGTGTAATGGAGGCCAGTGAGAGAGATGTTGAGAGAGTTTTATTCCTACACACGCTACTAAAAGCCAATATAGACATCGGTCTACCCACTTGTATGAGTCTCCATTCAAAGATCTATACCGCAAACGGTTAAACCATTTTGTATAAGCTTTTATAACAAATTTGGTTTTATGCCACTGCTAAATTTAACTATTTAATACGTTCAATCAATAAATAAAAATGACTAAACATTTTAAAAAACTTAAGCGGGCCTGAATTTCATTAGACACATTTCCATCTATACCAGTTATAAAAATCTTTGTCCTGACTGGCTTACTGACTGACATATAGACAACACACAGCCTAAACCACTGGTCTTAGAGCCTTAAATTTCTCTTAGTGCTTAGAGGTGAACTAAAAATTCCCGGAATTCAACCCCTAAACGAGTACAGCGAGGGTTGAAGTCCGTATGAAAATAACTTCACGTGGGCTAAGTCCCGCGCGTTTCTCTAGTAGGGTATATATAAAAGTCGATATGAGATATAGTACGTTTTTAATTATTTTGTGCATAAAAACATTTGCCGTATACAAGTGCCTAATACTCACCTTTTACCAATCCAATAATTTATATCGTCACTTACATCGTTACATCACAGTGTAGCATTAATCATAGACATAATAAAATAATATTTACTTGTTAGTTTGTTGCGTAATAGCTTTCCATTGGTTTCTTTAATTTGCGTGTCAATAGTATACCGTTAGAAGTGAGCTGCCTATTGTGTTGTTTAATTTGTTAACAAGTAGTTAGTTAGCACTGAACGGCTGATTTATAACTGGTATGACGATACGTTAACTATTTTGATGCGTGCTTTCTTTGATCTTCCGAAAATAACTTCACACATTTTATAGCGTTTGTTCCGGGTTTGCTGTGTAAATTATTATCTTCACACATGCACTGCAGTTTAAGCTTAAGTAGAGCATGAATTTAGTTTTTGTTTTATCATCATAATCCTGTTTAACTTTTATAGTCTTACTGCAGGGCAATAGCCTCTCTTCGCCAGTTCAATTATTTTTATTATTTTAAATTTCTATCGAAAGCGGTGTTAGCGTTTCAAATATCTATTGGTTATATTTGGCTCCATGTGATCCATTATTTAAAACCTGAAGCTTACTCTCGTAATTAAATATAACCAAATTCTAGTTTCGATCGTGTCAATCTCCAAATTATATTCACCGGAACTGACATTTCAGACAGGCCCAATTTTGACAATCAAATTCCAGACTCAATCTCGCCTCAGCTCTAAAAAATACGAGAATTGGGCCTCGTTTATTAAACCTTATGTCATATACCTTATGTGTTATACCTTATGACGACCGATGTGGCGCGGCGGGCGATTGTCCGCCTGCGACGCAGGAGGTTGCGGGTTCGATTCCCGCCTTGGGATAAATGTTTGTACGATCTGCAAATATTTATTCCGGGTGTTCTGGGTATTTTCTATGTATAATAAAAAATATCTATGCATGTAATATAGTATTGTATTAAGTATATCAGTCATCTAGTACCAGCTCTGCTTAGCTTGGGGCTAGATGATGCTGTGTGGATTGTCCAGCATTATTATTATTATTATCTTTAGACTTTAGTAATAAGACCTCGTCATTATAATTTCAGTTATACGCGACCCAGGACAAAATTAGTCTAAATGAATCCGCCGAGTTGTGGGCTACTAATGTACTAGGAGGCCTAGTAATGAAGATGAATGCTTAGCACAAAGTAAGCAAACCAAAACCTCTATAGAACTGTTAGCAGTAGCAAAAACAGTATAAAATCAGCAGTGCCAATTGGTGATTGCGCTCGTGATTGGTTTCCCACGAGCAGCCGTGCCACTTACACCCCCAGGTCGCATCCAGGTCAATGCGATGCAATTGTTTATTGTATTGACTGCCACTTGATACAATCCGACGATATGATTTCGGGCCTTTTATGGCAAGCACTTGTTTTGTAATATTAACTTACTTGCGACAAGTGAGCTAGTCTTATTGAGCTATAGGGCAATGGTATGAAGAAATTGATTTTGTGACAGACTTTGCGGAGAACCAGATCTTGTGTTATTTTAAAGTTAAAAAAACATTTCTTTTATTCGATTTTTTGACGAAATATGCTGATGACTCACCTGATGTCAAGTGGTAATCGTTACCTATTATAAGAAAAAACATTTGCAAATCACGCACACATGCGCTCTCAATCTGAGGCATACAGGTGCCTCAAGCCTCATGTGCCTATAATTGCATACAGCAACGCTGCTTGGCGGCAGAAAAGACATGGTGGTTTTACTTTCTCAAATAAGAACGTCATAAAAAATCTTACTTCTGAAGTGCAGTATTAGAAACCTCGGAAGCTGTTAGTAATATTCTACTTTGCTTCTTTCAAAGATTTTTAGAACTTATTTTGACCGCACAGTTGTTGGTCTGTAGCACTGTTTTCTACGCTGTGGGCTGTGGGATCGATTCCAACTAACAAAAAGCATTTAAGTATTCAACATGCATGTATGTTTTGTGTCTGGATAATTCAGTGTGTTCCACAAGGTAATTTTGTTTAAAGAATCTATTTTGTGTAGCTCAAAAAAATTACACTTTACATTTGGGTGGATTATTTCTGTTACATCGTGAGACAATCTTAGTTGTCCTTGCTTTTAAAATAGTGTACGTAGTCACAGCGGAAAACATTAAATACATATTTGCCAGTCTTGAGCGTCAAGATATCGTCCGTTAAAATGAGAGCAAAACGTATTACTTGTTATTATCTCTATACATGCCAACATGTCAATAATTACTGTTGAACGCTGTCTGTTGTATGATACTCACGCGCAGACAATGGGCCGAAGAAGTTGAATAACGTTTTTAAACACGTCGATAAATACAAGTCGGTTCCTATAAATGGCGTCTATCTGATATAGCTCTTAGAATCAGCAAGTTGATGTGGCAATGGGCTGTCCATATAGCTCGTAGTGTCGACACTGTAACGATAAACTCGTTTGAGATAACACCCTAATTCTCAAACAGGCGACCACAACCCGGAAGGCGAATCGTAAGACACCTTACTACCCGATGGTTGCTAGAATCGCGGGAAGTCGGTGGATGTAGAAGTTTCAAAAGATGAAAAGGTTTTCCTGGAAACGTATAGAGGATGCTTATATCCAGCGTTGATGATGAGCCAAGAGCTATCGATATATGGAAATACGCTTTTGGAGACAATAATAGGCGTATGTTTGTGTGTCTATACTGAAGTTAATAAAACACAAAACTTCTTTGGAAACTTATAAGGCTTGTGCCGTATGAAAATGTTGTTTGAGAAATTGCATCTGCATACTTGCTAAGTGCCCTCCATATTCCCAGAAGGCTTGGAAGTAACCTTCTAAATAATTTTAAACAAGTTGTATAAAAAGGTGCTTTCACACGTTTGGGAAGTTTTTCTGTATTCCGCTACTACCGCTTGGACGCGCTTCTCTCAAATCTTTTGTATTCTGAAATGAAAAGAGTTTCCCATCGGCCATATTTCCTATACTTCCCGTAGCTGTGTGAGTTTTTACCACAAACTGTGGCTTACTTTCTAACCGAGCCGAGCCCTACAACCACAGACCATGTAGTAGTATGAAAAATCAAAATATTCACTCTGAGAACTTGATGGGCCTTGATGATCTCGGATTCTGAAATAACGTTTACTGTTAATAACCGCGCGGCCGCCGCGCGTTTGTCCGCTTGACAGGACTTCGAGCGTTATTACCTAGGATATAGAGACGGTACTTGGTGGATATAGTACTAATTTTTTCAACTGCCACTGCGCGAAATCTTTCCCGCCGTATAAACGCGCCTTAACACGGATTAACAACATTAAACCGTCCAATTCAGACTATGTTCTTTTTTAATACTTTGGTGGACTGTTTTGTTCTCTCCATAATGTTACTCCAAATAGGATCTTTAATTAGTGCCATAAAGCTTATTTTGTATAACAAGCTGGCTGGAGTGAAGCATGCCTGCCGGTTGTCGGTGGCACGTCTCAGTCCAAGTTTGTCGCCTTATTAGTGTTTACCGGCACCAATTACGTAGTGAAAGTGTTTTTGAAAAGCTTATCTCACGTCCATCTGTATAACGTTGTTATTTTAATGTAAACGCAATATTACTTACTCATTATAGGTTTAATATAATACCTACTCATTTAATAAGTTTGTTTGTGTATGTGGAGGCGTGGGTATGAATCCGGTCGTGCACCAAATTTCTCAATGAAAATTTATGTGCGCAATGTCAGTGCTTTCAAACGGTGAAGGAAAACATCTTGTGAAAACTAATTAGTATTCTAGCAGCAGCGATGGGCTTGCAACCTGTTACGTATGGAATACCACTACTATTGCAAAATGTGGGTATGAACCAAATAATATTTGGATGTTCTAACTCTATTAGATATCGAATAGGTAGGTACTTCTGAGACAAGAGATCTAATAATAATAATAATATTAATGCTGGACAATCCACATAGCATCATCTAGCCCTAAGCTAAGCAGAGCTTGTGTTATATAGATTTAATATAATACATTACATACATAGATATTTTTTATTATGCATAGAAAATACCCAGAACACCCGGAATAAATATTTGCAGTTTTTTTTTTACATGCTATAGGTAAACGTTTGACCGCAAATATAAATAATATAAATATAAATCATACAAACATTTATTCCAAGGCGGGAATCGAACCCGCAACCTCCTGCGTCGCAGGCGGACACTAGCCCGCCGCGTCACATCGGTCGTCATCTGAGTCGTATCTGAGGGAATATCTACTGTACCTGGGAATTAGAGTCGTGAAGCTATTTTATTATTATGTACTATTTGAGTGTTCGACCCTTACATGCGCTAGAGGGACTGGAATTTTCCTTATAGAATGTGCTTTCAATTTGCTATTAAACATTTAATAGTACCGCTTCCAGGTATTCCTAGTTTAAGTGTGGTGTAATAATATGGTAACAGTTAATACAGGGCTAATCCAAATTAGTTATCCAATATCGTGAGATAGCCACTTGGGCGTAGCAACTGCTTGCTATTCTGTAGATTGTTTATAGAAACTGTGAGTTCTTCTGTGTCGCGGCTGAGAATCCGCTGATTGAGCAGGAAATGGCGGAGATACGATGAGACTATAACAACGGGACTAGCATTCCTTTATGCATACCGCCTTAGATTTGCTTTTCAAGTAGTGGGAACCGAACCTTTGGTTTAAACTCCTAATGCTTCTCGCTTACCTGCATATTTTATGGTTTAAACGTTCCTTAAAATTTAATATTACTAAAAACTAGGATCACTGTTGATGTTCCGGCTTCTTCGGTTTTATTGATTTATAATCTTTCAGCATTATTTTAATCATCATCATCATCATCATCAACAGCCTGTAGAAGTCCACTGCTGGACATAGACCTCTCCCATACGTTTCCTGGAAGAAAAATTCTGAGCCCTCTCCATCCATCATAGATTTTTTAATAGTAAAGATTGTAGACAAAGTTTGTATTTCTTTAATAAGTTATGTCTTCTTGTGAACTCTTAATGCATAAAATCTATCGGTGATTTGTGCTTTAGCTATGGCTATTTGTGTTTTATAGTTTTTAAACCATTATTTGTACGTGGCAATAGCTAGTATAATATGATTGGTGTGTCGCATTCATTATTTTTGGTAGTGGTTCAAAAAATGGTGTAGGTTTATAGAAACGTCCGTCCAATTGCCTAGACGTAGACATCTAACAGACACTATAGCGTCGCGTAAGTAGTGACGTAATGGGTATAAAGTGGCTTTTGTATAAATTCTCTTGAATAACTAAAACTGACGTTTCGTTTTTCTAGTATAATAAGCCATGGAGCATTCAAGACATGAGTCTCAGAAAAAAAAAACAAAATGCTAATTAAGATGTTACGAAACTCCATTGGGTAACGTTATAATTTATACTTATCTGAGTACTATTAAAGCAATGACAGCGGCACATTTTATAGACACTTTGAGAAAACGAGTCTGTACTACACACTCAATCAACATTCTACTATATACGAAATGGTTAGCACGAGTATTACCGTCAGTCAATAAATATTAGAAGACAGCTAACACAAAGAAATAAAATATAAGGTAGATTGCACACAGCGCCATCTAGTTTTACAACTAGATAGTTTTATACTAATCAAAACTACTACGCTAACTAGACAACTAATCTGACATACCTACTTTTTTGTAAACATGAGAATATCAAAGTCGAACCTACGTACGTAACTGCTCATATGAATATTAATGTTGCGGGTTTGGCCAGAAAATAAAAAATACAACTCACTAAATGTAGGTAAAGCGTTTTTTAAACTTTGAAATATATAACTTCATAAATTACTTGTGATATTGATTACGTTAAAATTACGGATAGTTACAAACATAAAAAACGAAGATATGGACACGCTTTGGACCTTTGGCTGTACATTGTCAAACATTATTGGAGTAATCACACCGCAATATTTATTTGGAAAATGTGGTGACTGTGTCACCTTAACAGTAACTTAAAAGTCAGAGTTAATATGACCGACTCGCTAGCAATTTATACCTGTTTAAACTGGTGCTAGATACTAAGTATTTATAACCTTTGGTACACCATTAAAGATTTGCATATTTACGTTATATTACGATTGCATCTCGTAATAACAGAATAAAACCGTATTATAAAAACTAATAAGAGTAGATGGTCGTAGGTTGTTTATTTGAAATAGTTTGTATTTTGCACTAATAATTTAGATGTGTAAATTTTATGTTTAATTCTTTTCTGTACCTATACATGTAATTCAGCAAATAAATACACTTTGACTTTGACTACACCTCCTACACCAAAACGAATATAGGTACCCTGCAAGTTTCAAGTGTCTATTACGACCAGTGGTTTTGGCTGTGCACTGTACATATATGTATATGTCAAGCAGTCAGTTTGTGTCATATTGCGTTGTACATAAATGTGTCAATCAGTCAGTTAGTGTCGTATTTCTAAAAGTGGTGTAGATAAATTAGTGCTGAAAGTAGGTCTCTTCCAAGATGCGCTTCTGACCCCGGTCTTTAAGTCTTGTGATCCAGTATTACTAGAAATCTACTTTGCATCGATCGTCAGCGGATTTATAAATTAATATCACTCATTTATATGTAGAATCAGGCAGATCGCTAGTTTTTTAAAACCCAATCGGTGTATTTTATAGGTAAGTGTCGAACATTTGTATATTTTAAATGCATATTATATCTACTGGCCATTAAAATGCGATTAGTTTCATATTTTGTTAGGTTGCTCAATATTTTTACTGCCCACTAATGCCCACACATCGTCAAATAAACACAGTATAAACTACATGTGTTTATAACCAACAGGTCTTACTATACAATATACATATTTCTACTTAGCAAAACGTGGGTTTCTACGATCCCATTGGTTTAAATGAAAAATCCCGGTATGAAACCTGCAGAGCAACCGCGAAACCGAATGGTAATGTTAATTTTGACAATATTAGCAACATCTGTAACGTTTGTTACTTGAAATGTTAAAACCTATTGATATAAACTATCCTACCTACCTTTGCTAGGTTAAGAAGGATTTGGATACTGCTAAGACTATAAAATTGTAACCTTTGGATACCTTTTCCTGTTCTTTTCGGCTTTGTTGTGAACTGTTTCCTAGATTCACCAGCTTTAAGGCAATTCAGAGTTCTTAGATAAATAAATGTTCATCATTGTACCGCAAGCTAAGCTAAATGAAGAAGACTGCACATTGCAGTTTTATCATGAAATCTGCATAAGTTATGAATTTGGTTTACGACACGCCCGGTAGGTGGTCCAACGCGATTTGTCTGGTGGAATGGTGAGTTTGACAGTTGGTTAACCGAGCACCATTAAGCAAAAGAGTGCCTTGCAGGTCATAAAAGTACAGCTGGTTTACTTATTTATTAAATTATTCATGCTCCAATTACGTTAGTTTGTAAAAAGTGATAGCAAGTTGCTAGTTTATCTTAGTCTGTCAAGGTTCATAGAAAATAACCTGACTGAGGAGAACCTTGAATACTACAATGGCTTAGCACATTCTAATTTGCATCTCAATGCTTGAAGAAAGTCTCTCAGAGTGTAAGAGATAAGTACTGAGACATAGGAGAGTGGAAAAGAAGAACATATTGTACAAAGTCCACCTAGTGCGTGACCGTATCACCTCTAACTCCTAACCTCCTTTGTAGTTTAACAGGCCTATGCATCTTCGTAGATGATATACAGCGCAGCGTCGGAGGTGGCTTTTTCAATCGTGCCTCTATTTTATGAGACATTGTAGTGCCTGAGACAGGTTTTTAGATGGAGTAAGCTTGCCCAGCACCTATTCCATCCTCACAGCTTAGTCGGCCTATTCCACAGGGAATACATGGTCTATACATGCAGTCCCTGCATGTATTGACTTATGCCTAACTAAGCCTCATGATGTTTTTCTTCACCGTTTGAGAGCACTGGTACTGCGAGGGCACGACCCTGCCTTCTGATCCTAACCTCCATTTCTTAACTTTTATAGCATAATTTGCAAAACATATTTTTTATTTGTTTAAAATGATGACATTCAACTAAACTTGACATAAACCCACCGAATTGCACAAGCTGTTTTCTAACTACCTGGTAACTTACCATTAATATTATGCCGATCCGAATCCTCCGTATTTTAGCATCGATTTATCCGTTCTGGCGGACATTGAGTTATCTTTCGATCTATAAGAATGCTTGAAACATAATGCCCAGTGAGCTTTATGGGGAATGGCGTAACAATGTCGCTTAGCCAGGTGCGAGTTAGATAAACGTTGAATACAAATAAAGGATTAATTGTCCTTAGAGTGAGAGAGATCGATAAAGTTTCCGTAATACGCGCCGAAAAGTGCAGGATTATTTTAGTTTCTTGTTATTTACGTTTGTTTTATATTACAACCGGTCAGTCCTTTTACCAAACACTACTGCAAGAATCAACTTTTGTGTTGCATAAAAATGGCTTAGCGAAGAAACTAAAGAGGTCTTCCACAAGCCGGTTTTGCCTATCAATCATAGAACACTTGCATCAACTGGTCTTGTACATATCTCATCAAATTAAAGAGTAGTTGCAGACGTCTTGGCACTAGTTTTCGACGTTGCTGAAACAACCGAATCACAATATAACTATATCGATGCCAATTCATGTACAGGAACGTAGTAAAATATAAAAATTAGCACGCCCTTCGAACTGGAACACGACAAGCTGATTGACGGCAATAAGCATGGTTGTAGTACTTTCCCTTTCCGTGTGACGAGCTTTTCAGTAAAAACTCTACTACTACTCTACTCTGCTACTAGCCATGTTTTGCGAAAGAGCGAAAGGTGACAGAGGAATCCTATTCTATGCCGTATTATACTTGTACTAGAATATTTGAGATGGTCTAGCAATGCTAAAACGTGAGAATCCAGTGCTTAGGGCCCAGGTCGCAGGTCAGTTACGTCACCTGCACTTTCGATGCGCAGTGAAAGGCGCGTCCTCGCAGGTGCATGGACCTCCAATAGACTCGTTACGTCGGTCACGTCTGCGATTCCACCTTTAGCCTCAAATATCTTGACTTCACTGATGTATGTTTAACTTTTAGGTAAGATTAGTTTTTAGATTTTATTTTCCATTTAATTTTCAATCGATATCTAATCTACATATATTTTTACTACTGTCTGACTGACTAAGTGACATATAGACGACGCACAGCCTAATCCTCCGTAGAGACTTAAATTTTTCAGGGAGTATGTGTCTTGGTGCGTTGGGTTATAATATGGAAGGAGTTCCTGAATTTTAAATAAGTGCAGCAGAGATTGAAAGAGCTTCACCATTAAAGAAGTGAAGTTTGTATAATGTTAATGTAAAGTTTAGAATATTCCCAGACAATTATACTATACAGTGTTATAGTGGTTACATGTAGAATATTGTCCAATAATACAAGTTTTAAAAATAATGCTCTACAAATAACTCCGCTTGTTGTCTGTGACATTTCTTATACTTTGATTTATTGTACGAAAGTATTGATATTATAAATTCCCAAATTAAATATTTATTTCAAGATGCCGCACTCGAGTTATTGCCCTAACAAACTATTCGTTAGCCAAAGTACACGGAATGCCACTGAGCATACAGTGGACGTTGATTGTACTTTATAGCCGCTGTTTGTGTGGACGACGGCTACGGATAGCAAAAGTATTCTGTAAATAACATTAAATAGAAAACATCTGAGTAGGGATGGCAAAAAATGTCTTCAAAAAAAATATTTCACAAAAATATATACGACAAGAACACAGTAATTGAAATTGAAGTAGGCTTCTAAATTAAATATGCATATATGTTTGTCCTCTTTCTGGGTTTTATATTGTATTCTAGGTATAAACAATCGTTGCTTAGTTAGAGACTAGGTTGAAGCGCTGTCAAATTTCCATAAGTATTTATTAGCATTACTAACTGTAAGTTAACATGTGCCAAAGCTTTTCAAAACCTAATTGATACATTTTCCAAGGGTATTTTCGCTATAAAACACTTTACTTTGTTTACGGAATCCGCCTAAAGATGTAAATGTACAATTTTGACCAATGCCATAACAGTATATTAGTGTTCTTCCCTATAAGGACAAGTTTTACCACTTCTATCCTAAGAGCCTTACACAAAATGTAGGCTATAGTTACATAAAAATACTCTAGTGCCCATTAAGATACCGTTTGAAGGATTTTAAAGAATTCTTAAACCTAGTTTAGTCAATTCGAATGCGGTTCGTGCAGTTAATTTTTTACCAACTTCCAAGAAATAATTTTGTTCTCAATTCAGTTGGTTTTATCGTTTGTATAGAGTATGTATTTGTTTTCGTCTGTATTTATTTTCATCACATAAATACTTGTTCTTTGATCTCTTAGTGGGAGGCACCCACAATCTAAGCAAAAGTCAGGGCTACCATCTGAGCTATGGGACCTGTCAATAATATAATTCTTGTATCTACATAGCTAAGATATGAATAGATTGGTTCATTCACACCATCATCGAAGCTGCTCATTATCCTAAAGCCGCAGTATACTATCGTTCGCCTCTTCCTGGTTAACATTCAAAGATCGTGCTCGGTGTCTCTTATTACAGGGAAGCGATTGCCTATCGCCGTTCTTTCATTTGCTAAACTGTGATTATGAGGTTTCAAAGCGCGGCTCTGATATTTAGTAACTTTACTGTATTCTGTAACGGTAGGGTTGCCAGGCACCTTTGTCTTATTTCGATAAAAATCCAAGTATATAAAAGTGTTTACTAACATATACTGTACTGTACTGGCAATACACAGCCTAATAAACCACTCGTAAATAAAATGTCATTATATTTACTCAAGTTAAAGTTGTAGTGGAATGTACCGCGTAAACGAAATCATCCTACTAGTATTTTTTATGATAAGTTTTCGTTTCGTACTTGTTTTACTACTAGTATTTTTTTTTTGTGGCATTTGTCCGTCTTGCGGACAATTTTGCCAATGTCAAGTGGGTTGAATAAATTCTTTTTAGTCAAGTCGAGTCGGTAAAAAAAGTAAAGACAGCCGTCATCGGTTTTGAAGAAAAAGATGGCGTTTTTCTTCAAAACCAAAGGGAAACATTTTCGTTTAAATCAGGATGCCTCATAACACACTTTCATTTCAATTGTTCACACTTGTGCTAAGACCTCAAGTAATGATGGTTAAAATACCACCAAAATTACCCATCAGAACTTAAAATAACACTAGAAAAACAATTAAAATGAAAATACAATGTTGCTTCCAAAGATGACAGAAAACGAATCCACTACTAGTATTATCTCGTTAGTTACGTAATTTTTGTTACATCTGACAACTTGGTCCGCTTGCTTTGAAAACCTATTATTTGCTTAGCCCTGATTATCAGGTACTAAGGTGCAAGTAATAATAACTCCATCCTTTCTGTTGGTCGTGGATTATTGTCGTGGCGACTGCGGTGCTAACGGGAAGCGGAAAATTATAACGTCCATGATTCCTCTTTGCGCCTCTAACAATGGCGCTTGTAACCTTTTTGTGCAATAAATAATAGCTCATAATTAAGTGGAGAAAGGTTCGCATGCAAATGCAAGGAAATAAGCTATTTTGCGACAGGTATACTTAGTTTGATTATTGAGGTTAATTAACTTTCGTGAGCGTAATGTGCTAATCGGCGTAATACAGGTAATGTGAAGTGAAGGTAAACATGCATTATGATATCTGTCAAATTAAAAAACCAAGTAGGTGCTTGCAAAAAAAATATATATATAATTAAAATTTACGAGCATATTAAATAGGTATTTAGTTCATATTTGACATGTCAAGTGTTTGATTACAATTGCATTGTACTTAGCCTGTAACATTTATTTGGCTTATTTGTAATACTATTAAATTCCTGGCCTTTTTAAAGGATAATAATCCCTTAAGAAAGCTGAATTTTCAAAAGGTGTGAAAAAAACTTCTGCATATTAAGGCTCATTTAGATGGATCCCTGAAGATGCGATTATACACGCAGATTAAGCCCATTTAGCTCAATCATATTTTGTGAATAATTTCACTAATCTATATGTTTACCTGGCTCGTGGGTTGCGTTCATCGATGCTTTGTTTCCGCTTGACTACGCTTCACTAGGAAACATATTTCCGGTGTCACCCTGTAGCTTACAAATCGTTTACTCAAAAATGAAAAACGGTATGTTCTAATAGTAAGTCCGCGTAACTGTTGCACAAACACTTTTACTTCCTTTTGTTACACACGTTTGAACACAAAATACTCGCATTTCTGGCTTATGATAATGATCAAAATAATAATATTAAATTACGTCTAGTTTCTTTGTTTATCAGCAATCTTATTGTGGCTAACCTTTTGTGACTTTAATTTTAAATGGAGTGCAACAAATACTATAAGTAATAGATCTGATGTAGATTATTTGTTTTTTTTTTAGATAAGGCAACAGAACATTATATTACCTTTGCCTATCAAAAACATGCCTGATATCACATTGCATATTGTCTACCATTGAGATGTAAAGGTGTACTTTTAGGTCATTTTGGCTTTTTATATATAGGAGGGTAGTTTATAATATACTAAAACATACAATGCTGTCTTGCTTAATTTTCTTTGACGGCATTATTTTTTATACTGTTTAAATCTATATATTTACTAACGAGAAGTCCACTCACTGACTAACTTACTACATAAAATCACTGAAGGCCAAGGGCTTGGAGGCCTAAGGCAAGCCACAAGTACTTTTTGATCTTAGAAAATTCACATCTTAAAAATGAATCTCAATTTGTATGTAAAATAATGTTCACGCGAACTTACTCGCGCGAAATTTTAATAAGAAGTAACTAAAACATTATTAATCATCTGCAAAATTGTTCACATAAAATCTGATACAAGATCGTATGCTTCCAAGATACCCGACGTGTATAGCAGTATCGAGACACGATCCATAATTTTATTATGATTATGGGAACTTACAAAGTAGGAAGTAATTCTTGTGTCAAGTACAATGGTGCTACCGTAAAAGCTTCTGTGAGTCTAACACAGACTTTACAAGATGTGAATTTTTAAAGGTGTAATAAAAAGGGGAAAGTCTAGGTGATTAAACTAACCCTAATTAGCATTATAATTTAAAGAACGGGCTTGTAGTTTTGTAGAAATGCATTAATTTAAAAATTATAAGGCAAAATAAGAGTTACTCATAGTTCAACTATAAGTGCTGAAAATCAGTGGATGAGACCGGATACCGGAAAGAGTGACGTAATAAAGAGGAAGGCTATCTTAGCAGCGGGTGCATGCTGGCTAAAGGTATGATGATGATGATGAGTCAAAATACAGCAATCAGCAGAAAAGTCATGTCAATTAACTAATTGGAACTCATTTAAACCAAAAATAAAAAACAAAAAATCTAAAACCAAAAAATCTTAAGTCAATCAATAAGTTTTGAACCTCTTGACTGAAATATTGAAGGTAATTCTGTAGCTAATCAGAATATTTTCATTCTAATTATGAGTTAAATGGTCCGTCAGTATTATTTATGCCTATATCTGAAGGCTGCAAATATAGGACTACTGGACTATTATTTAAGAACCCTTTCGGAAACAGATTTACACAGCATCGTAAAGGCAGAATCACACTAGAAACTATTCGCGTGGATCCACGTGACTGCGCCATAGGAAACAGACCCGTACTACAAACGAACTTTAGTGTAATCACTTCTTTACAAAATGTATGGGACTGATAGGTTTCTGACGCGTTATAACACGCGGGGCGGAGATAATGTGATTCTGTCTAAAGCAAAATGCACAGTTACCTCATACTTCGTGCTTCTATCCTGATAAACTAAGTACAGAGATAGGCTTGTGCGGCGTTGAGATGCTAACAGAATTACCAGCCTTGCGATAAACGGTGTCGTTATCACCTCTTTGCTATGTTTTCTTAGAAAGCGTTTTTGTATTTGGTTCTGTAGTGTTACTAGTATCTTACTTTCAAGTAGGTACTTACGTATGAGCTTGTTATCAAAATACAAACCGGGCTAGTCACAATCAATAAAAACTAGCACACAGTAAAATGTAAAGCTTTCAGTAAACTTAGTTTGTAGATAAGAGTGAAATCTCTGTAGCTCAAGTTACGAAACACATTATTTAAAAAAAAACTGACTAATCAGTATCAAATAAATAAATAAATTTTTTTTTGGGGGATTTGCCATAGTCACCATGCCTGGCAGGCAGATAGTTGACCAACGTTTTAGTAAGACTGGCTAAAATAAACAAAATATTACAGCTACAATGAAATAGATTGCTTTTGATATTGTCTAAAGTCCAATTTTATGGTCAACACAGTTGAAATTTCCTTATCCAAATACATAAAGCTATTCGAGTTAAATTATTATTCCTGAGCAAACGCGGTGGAAAGCGATCAAGTTACAATTGAAAATGCCGACAAAGCCTTTACAATACGGTCAGTAATAAAAACTATTTTATACCCATTTTTAACTGACTATGTTGACTCAAGAATCAAAACCAAAGTTTCTCAAAATCCTTGGTTTTTTACGTGAATCCATTTACATTTTTATAATTGGTAGCTAAATTAAAAAGTATTCATTAGATAGAAATTCATATTGTTTTTTTTTCTATAGAACTATTTTCCTAGACTTGGAGAATCGAGTCAGTAAAAATCGATACCTATAAAATATGATGGTAATACAGCAAAAAAACTACGTATATTTTTATCACTTTAGGAATGTTGAACCATTAGTTACTCAACTAAATAGTACTTCGTTAACTTGTCATGTGTTTGCTTAAGATATATATATGAGCAGGTTCATTCATAGCGAATAATCTTTCTTTTTTATTAGTCTTCCTTTTTTATTCTTGATAAGATTTTTTTTTCTATCGCACGCATTTTTATGATTTGTAGAGCAGTCAAGCACTTATATTATAAGTATCACAAGTCACTTATATTGTAAGTAAGTAGTAGTAGTATTATAAGTATATTATAAGTAGTAGTATTATTTCGTTTACAGTTCGTTTACTATGAATATATAGTTATATATATATATATATATATAGTTCGCTATGAATGAACCTGCTCATATATATATCTTAAGCAAACACATGACAAGTTAACGAAGTACTATTTAGTTGAAAGTTGGTTCTACATTTCTAAACTTTTTAATTATGTATTAAAGCTTAAACTATATTTTGGCTATCTCAAAATAACCTACAACTTTAACTACCTATAGCATAGTTTTATAGTGTAATTGTAGTACGCTTAGCACAATTTTTTGGAGCTATCACAACCAACTTGTTTAAAATATCAAAAAACTGAAGTTTCAAACCATGTCAATTCTGTTCACTAGTCCACCGTGTTTGCCAAATCTGATTGGTTTTATTTTATGTCAAGTTATCAGAGAGTTGTATAAAATATTTCAAGCGATTGCTCGTTAGAGATCGATAGCTTCAGAAGATGATGCTAAGGGCACAGATGCTTTATCGGGTGACGTTAGGGATGAGGTATGCGGCCGTATTTCAGCACAGCCCAGTAATTAGCTGTAATCGATCTTGCAGTTTACGCCTGCACGTATAAGGCATGCCCAGGCGCAGACGCCAACATTTTCTTCGGCTATGCACGAGAACGCCTAAATCCATAATTATGTATTTTGCATTCAAGGCCTACACCTTTTATGTATTCTCACACAGGTGCGATCACTTTAACTACCTTTAATTTCCGTTTTTTGCTTCAGAAAAGTAGCTCATTTATATATTGTATATTTATTACTATCGTAGTATTATGAGTGTATCCCACCAGGTGGAAAATAAACAGTAAGATGAAGTCACAGTTTTATGTATCCTGATACGTACTCAAGCTGTAGAGTGCGTTCACTTACTACGAGAGGAGCGTTCAACTAATTTCTCTATCTTTAGCTCGGGTCAGTAACCGAGCTGCGTTAAGAGAAAACTGCATTAGATGCGTCCGGTTTATGCGCATGCGTCAAATTGCAAACACAGGAAGCGCCCGCTTCGGCACTTTAAACTTTATGAAGTGAGATGTCTGGCAATGAGAAGGCTCTCGAAGTTAAACTAATAAGCTATGTAGCATTTTACAATACAGATTATTTAAAAAGGGTAATATTTTTTTATAAGTTTATGTCATTAAAAATATGTATCGAAAAGTCATGACATACAAAAGAGGACATAATGTTTTTAAAACTATTATAAAAAGCAAATAGTAAATGAAACTTATATGGGATCGCCGCGGACATACAATTTTGAAACCCATATTGAATTCTGACCATGTTATGCCATACTAATCGGTGTTACACACAAATTACAAGTCAGACTGCACCAGATTTTAGTTTTCCAATAATTATTATATAACACACAATTCTGTTGTTCAACTCTATTGTTTCCCATGTGATTGAATATTTAAAAACAAGTTTGTTTTAGCGAGTCATAAAAGCTTGCACTAAGAGTACACACCTATAAGTGCAAAATATAATGACAAGAATGCACTGCTATTCAAACAACATACCTAATTATAGTTTTCATCTCAACAGAGCAAAGTCCCGTCTTTGCCCGAGATTGAAAGTACCATTACCCGCTATTATCTCTGTAATGCCGACGACAATTTCCTTCAAAACTAGTCGCTGCAATTTAGCTGCAAGGGGTGTCTAAACGTGCAGTCGAATTGCTTTTGTTTAAGCTGCTTTTGATGGCTGGCGCAACTGTCAAAGAAACTATACGAGTTATTGCAGCTTCCAACTTTCCAGTGTGGAAGACCCACCTGCATAACGGTTCCATGAAACGGAGCTCTTAACTCGGTTAATTTACTGACATTGCTGGAAATAGTTTACTTTAGTATGAGTTGAAATCTGAGGTGGGTTCGTCGCGGCATGTTTTAGACTGATACAATGAAATTATGTCGCTGTCTTGGCTGGCAGGAGTTTGAGTACTCCTACTAAGTGATAAAGAATGACGTAGTTGTTTTTATTGCAATATAACACATATTATGAAATACTATTACCCACGAATTCATTCACTTGGTTTGGTTCTTACTTTTAGCAACGGGAGGCTAAACCCGTTGCTTTCAGAAATCCAATAGGTAGGTCTAATCATTCAATTTATTGCAATAAATTGGCTATGTAATACATTTTTGACTGGTGTCGATAGTTGAATTATCAGATATAATACATTAAGTCAAATACGTATAAGTAAATCTAATGTTTCATGTGAGAGCTTTTTCTCATATTTAAACCAAACCTTACTAGTATTGACAAATCCTAAAACATTTAACAGCTGAACTCTAGAAACAATAACGGTTACTTGATTCACTCTTTTAGTATGATAGACAAAAGAAGCGGTATAAGTAACACTAACGTCTCTGATTGCAGCTGTAAGATCGTATTGACAGAGAAAAAAACAACAGCTATTCCATGGCTGTTCTACATTTATTTGCCAGAAGGCCTAGAACTTTGCACGGCTTAACTGTGCCATGGCTATAAAATATAACAGGCCGGCGAGCGAAAAATACATAAACACTTCAACTTATCAAAACACGGTATATTACTCAAACAGAGAATATTCACACAACTTATTGACTTTCGCTTTAGTGAGAGCAGACTACCAGTACTTGATGGCATAACAAGAAATCTGTGAAGTGAACCTTATGTGTCACATGTTAAGAGCTACTGAAAAACTTGCATTATTAACTAGTTTCAATCAGATCTTTTTATGGCTGGCTAGAAAATTTATCCAAGCAAAAGTGAACATGTCCACACGAGTTTCTTATTGCCTTGTACGGTATCGCTGATGTAATTTAATTTATGAGTAGAGTAAACCAGGTTTTTTTTAAGATGAAACATGTTCGCAAACCTTCATTTGGGTTTCGTAACCTCGTTACTGTGCACGAAATTAGCATAATTTTATGTCAATGCCAGAAATGATTACATAGATTATGTTTTACATAATGTTTGGGGCTCAATATAATTGACCTATAAGTTAACGAATATATTGTATTAAATTATAAACATTATGTATTAGATGTTGGTTTTGGTTCAACACGTCATAATGTACTTATCTTCTTACAAACGCAATGAAAGCCGTTCTTATTTCTAACCGATTCAGTTTATATAGCTTCTAGAATCACATTCTGCAGTTTTTGACCTAAGATTGTCTTTGTTTCGTAACTTCAATCGGTATTGTACATGGAAATTTGCACGCGATTTATCAATAAAGTGTTATGTCATCAAATAGTTATGGAACCGACTACAACGCTGTCGCTCGTTTGGCTAATTAATCAAATCTATCTTGACACGCCACGATCTAGATTATAAGATCGTGAAACAAAAAGTGGGTAAGCATTTTGTGCGTGACTTGGGTGATTGCGACCGCATTGACTGCACTCAATACATTTCCAATTTATTATTTTTGTATAATCCCTTATACCGACATAATCAGTTGTTTTACTACAATCCACACTCGCGTCGCTGACTAATTCAATAGCTACAGTTTACTTCTTACATGTTATAATCGACATAGGTACCTATTGTATATACATATCAACACATATTGTAAAAAATATTCTAGCGAAGTGGGGCCGAAAGTATAAGTCAAAAAATATTTATAAACACGTTAACACAACGAGTTTGTTAATTTATTCAGTAAAAAAATCTATGATTTATTAAGTTATGGAACTGAAGACATGATTGGTTACATTATATAAATATCAAAAGAAAACGATCATTCACGAATTTTGCATGAAGACCTTTTGCGTTCAGGTTGGTTATCAGTAAAGGCATGTATCTCTCTTATAGAACATGATATCTCCACAATCATGTTTTTTTTCATACATTTACAACCACAATCATCATTTAGTTAGTTTTTTCACAAAATCCTCTTCTCTAATTCAATTCAATTCTGAAGATCTTTGTTCAAACACGTTTTGAAGTAAAGCTTACGTTCAAGAATTACCTACTGACATGTGTAAATTTTGTGTGGTTGTGGTCTGCGTGTGCCGGGCACACCAGCAACGTGCAGATTACAGATTGAAGGAAGTTGTGCAAAATACTCACTTATGAAACTGTATGTTTGGATTGGAAACGTGGACCACATGACACACCGCTTTATTTCTAGCCAGATTTGTTATTAAAACTGTATTATGTACTTTAAGCCGTGGCTGCTGCTGTGGAACGCTGTATATAGTCGTAAATATTTTTTGATTGAGCTAGTTCATGGCCCACTTAATGTTAATCATCACCTAGCATTGCCTCGCACGTCAGGCACGTTTGAAACATGCCCTAAAATGCTCTACAATAGTAAATCTCATTTATCTATAATTTTACTAGCACCCTTCAAACCAAACAGTAACAACGTGGCTTGGTGAAGGAAAGAGGTATGGTTGCAGTATATACTTCACTTTTTTTATCGGGCGCATCCGCCCGATAAAAAAAGACTGACTTAAGTTAGAGCTGGGCATAACAAGACACCAAATCTTGTCGATTTTGGGGCTTTTGCATGCAGGTCTTTCCCTATACCGCAGCGTTGTCTTCCACCTACCTGCCTATTGGCCTGTTAAGGCCTTTCTTGCATCCCCTAGAGTCTTACGCCACCTGCTATAACCAAATCTTGCTAAGATTCCTGCTGGATCCGTCGCTATTTGACTTTTGTAATACTTCTCTTTATTTAAGTTATAATCTGAGATACAAATGTAATTTAATTGTTAATGTAATTAAAATTAGTTTTTTTATTTGTTTTCAGGTAAGCAACGATGAATGAATAGTTTATGGACATATGGTAAGGTTAACTCGTAACAACTTGTTACACAATGCACGGGAATATAAATACATCACACCTTATCTAAACCTAGACCACGTAAACACAACAAAACCTTGCGTCAAAGTATAAGAAAAACTTATTTTGACTTCGTAAATTACTTCTAAACCGTCAAAACATCATAGTGAGAAGTTAAGTGGAATCTAACACTCTTTAACTAACAAAGCGCGCGTGACTTCATTCGCGTGAAGCTATTTTCATACAAACTTCAACCCCCGCTGAGCCCTAGGGGTTGAATTTCAGAAATTTCTTTGGTTCCTTGGTTCGTAGAGGTGCACTTAGTACACCTCTACGAACCAAGGTTAATTATACCCTAAAAATGTCTCTATGACCAGTAGTTTAGGCTGTGTGTTGTCTTCATCAGTGAATCAGGACAATTTTTTTTATAATTTATATAAATAAACAATCAGCAATCAAACATCAGGGTTGTTGATCTAAGGCTGGACGTCCAAGAAAGAACCAGCAATAATTTCTTGTAGTATTAAAAAGATGCAAGGTGATGCAAGTGAGACTTTTCCCAACGTAGGTATACCCTTATGCCATCATCAAGCTTATCGTAATGAGGGTTACTGGACCCATCCATCCATCGTATCTTCTCATTACTGATCCTATTACATGCCGATGCCTATTTATCTACGTTAGAAAGTCTAGGACGTTATTAACATGGAGAGAGGTTATTACATCCGACGAATAGTAATTTTCCACTACTTATCAGAGAAAGTTGAAGGAATGCATGATAAGAGTTTGGAGGCTTTCGGGACCGTCGATCTTTAGTTTTGGTTTATAACGTAAGTGAACCGATTGACGGTCGTAACATTACGTAGCAGCGGTATATCTTTGACTTAAGGTTGAAAATCAAAGACATAGCAAGATAGCGGTGTATATGATGTCAGTTATTTGGAAGCTAAGAGCGAAAAGTGGCTATTAAGGAAAGAGCTTCTACTAATATATCCTTTGTGACAGATTTTACTACCGCGTAACAGTATATCCTCTCGAGTAATTAAATCCAAGATTTTAATGTCTGGAAAACAGTTTGAAAGCTCATTTCTAAGACTATAAACATAGACTAATAAGGAATTATAATGGACCTCTACGCGTAGTGCAAGCAATAAGTTTACTTACTAGACAAGTGAAACGGTAGATTGGTATAAAAAGGCTTTAGAATATTTAAAAAAACTTGTGTTATTTGGAGGGCTAAACAAGTAGTAGTTGTAGTAGTAGTAAACCTAAGTAGTTGCTTTGTAGCATTTTATAATAATTTTTCTTACCAGTAACGTAATTTGAATGGCCTTCTTCTAGGCTTGGTTGCGAGGAACTGACGCTAAGATTTACCTAGATTTAAGACGTTGATGACGTCAAAATGATCCCTGCAGATATTACTGAATAAATGCTTTTTGACTTTGACGGACTTGATTTTGACTCACAGTTTAGTTAGTCTCTGCATTCTGCGCTATAGATTGTAGGTTCGATCCCTACCAATGATAAAAGTTTGTGTGGTGTATTATAGGTATGTATTTACAAAAAAATGAATATAAGTAATCTATCAGCTATCTGGTTCTCATAGTACAAGCTTTGCTTAGTTTGGGGCTGGGCTGTTGCGTAAAAATATCCACAAGGAGAAAAAAATTTTTTGAAACAGTATCAAATTTTAAAGTTTCTGATATTGTTTTTATTTAGGTAAGTAACCAAGCACATCGATAATAGGTAGATAGGTTAGGTATTACCCATTAGTACAAATCGCGGGAAATCGGTTCATGGCTCACAACCGTTTTTCCTAGAAATGTTTGGGGAAATCCAGTACAAATTTCTTAAGGCTGATATAATGTTACTGAAGTTAGGCACCCTAAGCTTTTACCAATCAAATACCATAGGAACAAGAATGGCTATAAGGAAGTTGCTTCAATGTAAAAAGGTTCAAATAAAAGTATTAAAACTTGGTATAAAGATAATCACTTGCACCAACAAAAAACATAAAAAAACCCGACAATTATACACAGAGTTACGGAATTACTGGACAGGCGAGCGTGTTTTTTGCGATGCCGGTACGCGTTACGGAGTTTTAGCAATGTCACATCATAAATAAAGGAAATACACAGTAAACATGCTCTTAATTTACAAGAATATGTACCAACCGTCTCCACAAATTATGAAATGTGGACAATAACAAATATGTAATATGCAACGCGTTTTTTGTAACCCCTCCCTTTTTGCTAAGATTTTAATACTATTTTGGCGTATTCTGAAGCTTATTTCTTCTATAACAGAACCTGTAGTATTGTATAAGTTATGGTGAATCTATACCAATTATAAGAATCTTTGTCATGACTGACTAACATAGACAATGGACAGCCAGAGACTTGAAATTTTCAGGGTATGTTTGTTTAGGTGCGCAAAGGCGTAAGTACCTACTAAGAAAGAAATTCCCGTAATTGAGCCCCTAAACAGGTAGCGGGGATTGAAGATTGTGTGTAAATAACTTTACACAGGCAAAGTCACGCGCGGCTTGCTAGTATCTTAATAAGGACGTCAGACCGTTTCAAAGTAAAAGATAAATGACATCTAATTCATTCATAACTTTATGATTCATATCTCCGAAACTATAGTTGAGTAACACCAGAATAGAAAAATAGGGCCCTAAAAAATGAAAGTTCGATGTAACGATCACTAATGTGCTTATCTAATTTGCCTCGTTCAATCATGTAGTGAAGTGGTAGACAAAACGAGCCGTGACACTAAGTACCTAATATATTTTAAATATCACTTGTTATTAGTATTATGTATTATCTATTACCGTCGTTATGTAATAATACTCGTGAGGTTGAGTGTACCCTCGAGCAGTGCATTGATGTACCTTTACGTACTTGCTGTCATTAACGTGAGAAAGCTTTCAGTTCTCTTGAACAATAAAGAAATAAATATTTAAGTAGATTTTTACACAACATCATCTAGCCCCAAACTAGACATAGCTTGTACTATGGGAACCAGATGGCTGATAGAATATATTATACTTTTTTGTAAATACATACTTAGAATACAATATAACACTCAGACATAGAACAAACATCTACGGTTATCACATAAATGTTTATTCTCAGTGGGGATCGAACCCACCACCTAATAGCACAGGCAGGACTACTACGAACTGAGCTGTGACGGCTGCCGAACAGATAGATAGATAGATAGATAACTCTTTATTGATTAACACAAGTAAAGTACACACATTTTATAAAGAATATAAAGTAAACAATGCAGTAATACAATGGGCGGCCTTATCGCTAAAATCGATCTCTACCAGGCAACCTTTGGATGGACAGGACCGAACATAATATGAGATGGGGGGGAGTTAAGTGCGAGTTTTATTGCGGATATTGGACTAAACTTTATAATAATTTATATATACTATGTATACGTGCATTTCATTAAAACAATTTGGTGAAGCTTATATAAAATCGCACATTACCAAATTAGGTTTCTGTGTTTTTGCTCGAATGACGTTTTAGATAGTATCTTGGAGGATTTTATCTCTTACATAATTTCAATTTAGCTTTCGTTAAACTCAGATAAATCATTTTTGTTCATTAGTAATTCCTCGTATTTTGGCGATATAATCAGTTATGATGGTAAAGTGCCTTATTACGTAAAGTAATAATGTCGATAGTGTCTTTAAAGCACGAATTGTAAATTTTGATGCACAATGAATAGTTGTGATTTCATAAAGGAACACACAGTTACTGTTTATTCACACAGTAATATATTTACAATTTGAATTGTATGTCAGTTTGTGCGTATGCCAGTGCTCAGTGACGGTGAAGAAAAACATCGTGAGGAAACCAGTAAGTATTCTAGCAGCGGCGATGGGTTTGTATCCTGTCAGACATGGAATACTAACTACTGCAAAATGTGGGTAAATACCAAATGTACTATCTGGCCGTACCTTGGACTACCTCCCTTAGACATCTCTTAAAGAATCTCCGTAAATGGGGATTAAAGTCGTGATGTATACAAATATATTTTTTTAATTTTTTTTTGATCGTATGTAAAGGTTAAGCTTTGCTGCTTACTTGCCTAGCAATCATTATTTTCTGCGTAAAACCATTTCTGTGAATGCTTGGTAGTTCTCGTACCCGTCGCACTGCCGCGTGAACTAAGCTCCTCATTTCATAGCTTCCTTCACATCACAGTAAATACAGAAAAAACCGGACAACACCGATAAATGTGACTGTTGGTATTATGTTTTGTCAAAAGGTGGAAAATCAACATTCACGTATTTTTTCACTTGCGAGAATTAAGTGTTGCAGTATCAAAAAATTTCAAAACATCGAGCTCACAGTGATTGCTGTGCTTCGATATTTTTCGATATCTTGATGTAGCAAGATGACGTTTCATATCTCATCACTGACATACGCCTTCGAAGGTTACTTATTATTTTCCAGGCCTTGTTTCACGAATGTCGTTCTCGTTATTAAAGTGAAAGTGATCCCTTTGCATCGAGATTAATGGGTCTCGTTAAAACGATCATTCATTCTGAGAGATGGGTCGGAACGAATGACGTCAGAAATTATCTGACCAAGAAATAATTTCTGGAGTTCCATGAGTTCCACTGACGCAATTGCATTAGAATATTTTGGATTATAAATAATGGTATTGGTATAATCTTTTCGATATGAAAGAATTATTGTGGTTTGATGCTAACGTCTGGTAAATTACCGTATCTCACGATGCTTCGAAATATATCTCGATTGGAATGCTCGTTTGTAAAAGATGCCTCTAAATATATCAAATGAGATTGTACCTAAACTACTTAAGTGTCGGTACTGACTATATAATTTGTTGGTGTGTATTATTTTTGAGGTATATAAAAATATAATACTTGCATATTTTATTTTTATCATGTACCTATAGGGTATTGTAAGCCACAAAAACTATAAGTGACTTGCCAAGAACTGCATTTAAGCTAATAGATTAGCTTATCCATCTGAACTGTCGCATGTATCCTTCAGCTACATAAAAAACCGGCCAAGTGCGAGCCGGAAAATCACGTTTGGTGTATGAGAGCTCCCTTAAATAATTGTTTTATTCTATTTTTAAGTATCTGTTGTCATAGCGGCAACAGAAATACAGCATCTGTGAAAATTTCAACTCTCTAAATATCACGGTTTATGAGATACAGCCTGGTGACAGACGGACAGACAGGCAGACAGCGGAATCTTAGGAATAGGGTCCTGTTTTACCCTTTGGATATGGGACCCTAAAAATGAATTAAGTTTTTAGGACAATAAATATTTTTGTCATTATGTATTTTTTTGCATCTGTGTAGGTACGTCTCTCTAGAAAAACATGGCTTTGTATAAGTCTAGTATTTAACTCTAGTGAACAAATTTATGTTCTTCCCTGTACCTATCGCTATAACCGTTGATGGACAGTGGTTTTCTTTGAACTATCTCTTTAAAAAAAATGAAGTACTTATTTTCTCGTGGTTTAACCCAGCCTAGCGGTATTCTTTTCGGATGTTATCACGCCGCGGGAGGTTGACTAAAACGTCGGTGGCCTACCTTCAGTAGTTTTCTATTTGTAATTCTATTGTCATCAATATCCATGCCAGGTGTTCCTTATATTTCTAGTAACTAATAAAAATCATAAAACTTAACCCTCAATATTAAACAAATAAACGGCTACATAACTTCGAGAACAATAGCCTTTTTAGTAATGTCTCTTGTGCCCTCTCATTCGCCCGCTGCATTAATGAGCTAATCACTCTATTCAAAGTTATTCTAACGTCATAACCATCCGTCAAAGTCGATATCCCTTCTAACCCTGCGTGCTAGTAGGTACGCGCGCTCGTGACAAAACTCCTGAAATGGGCATTTTGAATCCGTGTGGCCAAGAACGGTAAGGCACGCCACTAATTTCCTTATAGCATACGTTATAGAGAATAAATTCCGTTGAATATGGAGGTTGACTAGTTGTACAAATGCGTGTATCAGTAAACAATCGATAGTGCCGACCGGCCTCGTCGTGGACGACGCATCCCATCGCGCATGCGTAATGCGCAAGCGCAACCACGTTGCATATCAATGAGGTGGACGCTGGCTTGCCTAGCTTAGGCATATCGGGCACTTCAACCATTACCAATAATTAAGTGCTGAGATTACTCCTCCTACGATTTCCTGTGCTGCGTCCTTACTAGTAAGTGATAGAAAACAGTTTTCACTTTTAAAAATATCAGTGTGCGCTTAGCTTTACATTTGAGCTTTTGGATTTTATATAATACATAAAATAATTTATGTCGTATGTATAAATTCAAAAGACGTTCGATCCTCACCCCACCGAGGTTTGTTCTCTTTGCATATTGATGTTGTATTCTGTTATAATATGTTATGAGCAGATAGTATATATTTACAAAAAATACTTAGGTTGGGGCTAGATAATGATTTGTGAAGTGTCGTCCCATATTTATAGTCAGACTTTAAATATCATATCATTCGAATGACAACATCAAATCAAAACCCATGGTCTTAAGAAACTGTGGATTATGCTCGTGCTGTAAGTGGACCCAAGCCCCGTCCATAATTACAAGTCGTCACAGTAGTTAATCTCACAATATCTCGTATTTAGTACCATTTAATTCGTATTTATTGGAGAAAGTCATTTCGAAAGCGAACGTGAAGTAAAATTAGGTAAGTTACTACCGGATTACCTAATGTATTAACTAAGCTTACATAGTTACATATTCCATACTACCACTCGTTTTAAATAATAAATAAATATTTGTGGGCATTTTTACACAACGTCTTCTAAACGTAAACTAAGCATATCTTGTGCTATGGAAACCAGCAGGTCTGGTCTTAGATACGATAAACGAAATTTCGTACTGTCGTTTTGTAATACACTTCGGAGCTACTCGGTAGCCGTTTCACAGTTAAGTTGACAATGCCTGACAAGCCGCGTAGTGTACTGCAAATGACTAAGCATACGAAAATTTGTTTATCGGTTCTAAGAGTAGACCTGCTGATGATGATAGAATACTAATATTTTTTGTAAATACATGCTTAGTATACAGTATATAATCGGGCCGAGTGATCCTCTTTTCTGATCCTAAGGGCGTGGGTTCTAATCCCGTCGTGAAAAAATGAATCAAAGAAAGGGAATCAAAAAAATTATGTACAAGTTCAGTGCTTTCAAACGGTGAAGGAAAACATTGTGCTTCCTCACAATATTAGTTAGTATTTTAGTTCTATTAAGCAGCGGCGATGGGCTCGCAACCTGTCCTGTTTTTTTTTAAATTAAGTTTGCGAAACTATATTGTTATTATCGACGGATTATAAGTACTTACCATCTGGTAAGAGGATTGCGGACCCTTCAGACAATTTTACAATATTTTTTAAGAAATGAATACTGTATAATATTCAAAGGTACATAGACAACTTAGAAAGGTTGCGTTACACGTGTTGTGTTTAATTGCTAATCGAATCTAATCTCTATATACTATATCTAGAAAGAGCACTGTAGAAGCTACCCAAAAGAATTGTTTTATTAAATCAGCGCCCACGATTTTGGGCCATTGTTTCATACAAAATTACCGATTCAATTATAGTTTAGACAAGAGTGCCCTACATTCAATCATTGTGAGTTCTGTGTACCCAAAAATGATACAAAGCTCAAACGGTACATTTCTTTAAACAAAGGAACAATAAAATATACAAAGGTATTGATTTGTGGCCCAGAGACCTACAAAATCAATATTTTTAAAATAATCCTGTATAGTAGGTTCATCATTCTTGAATGATTTCTGAAACTTGTGACGTGTGAGATTTTTTATAAAATCATAATGGATATAACAGATATAACATAAGAAGAGGTCATAAAGAATCATAATGAATAAAATCATAAGAAATTATGATGATGTAGATGAAGTTGTCAAATTATCATTTTGTAAAAAAAATTGTGTAGTCAATAAGCATTTATTCGTATCCGCAAGGAACGTATCGTCTTGAAACTTTATTTATTGTCCTCCTGTTATAGAAACAAACAACTCTTTGTTATAGAAAGAAACGGCAAAATCATGTATAAATACTTAGGAAGATGAATGCCTAGATAAATACAGGATGATTTAGATATTTTGAATAATCACTCGACTATAGACTGAGATGATTCATAACATTGCTTTGTAGGAATGTAACAAAACGACTTGATTAGCCACCCAAGCGGTTAAGATCATCATAGTAGTTCAAACAAAGTCAGTTAGCAAACAAAGTCTTGTCTATCTGTATGTGACTGTACAATATCTATCTCTATCATTAAATACAAGTCATAAATAATAGTACATTAAAATACGGGCAGTATAGTAGTACGGGCGTTGTAGTTTTTTTTAATATTACTTTCGGTGCAAAAAATGGATAAATCTTTGACTGAAATTTTAAAAACTCTGGTAATTCACACACCCGAGTAAACCCAGAGTGGCTCGCTAGTAGTGAATTAAAAGAAAATGGAGGATTGTAGGCTAATTCAGAGCGCTACAGATCGCGTGCGTCTGCGCAACCCAACACGCACGAAGCAGAGCATTATGATGGAAGAATAGAAAATTGGTTAATGCATCGCAAATAGCCTATTATTAGGGTTGTATAATATGGTTTGACCTATTTTGGGAACCTGGCTTGCTTGTTTATCATAAAACTTGATAAACTATATTTACTATATTTAGATATATTTACTGAAAACCCATTGTAACCATTGTTCGATTTTTAATTCTAGCGTGTCAATGGTTGCACTTTATCAGCATAGAAATTCGCCACTTCCAAGTTAGATAGACGTTCCGTTGACCAGTTTCTGAAAACCAGTTTTCAGTCTACTCCGACGTTAGTGAAGAGCTGGGCTTTCGTACTAACTAGAGTTGTTACGTAGAATTAGTGCTGAAACTTCTATTGTCAAACTTGTAAATTAGTTATATTTTATACCCACTTTGTGTATCTTTCCCATGTCAATAAAATAATTTAGATTTTTTTTAAATTCCGTCCTGAAAATAAAATAACTAACTAGAGAATTCTAATACTTATAAGGTACCTACTGTAGGTTTTCGTTCTGTTTAGCAATAGTTGGCATATCTCTACGACAATTTCAGTATTTATTGTCAACCGATGTTATTACGTAAGGGGGTAAAAGCTTCGTAATTATGCGTGAAACAGTTTCCTAAGATTCGTGACAACTGTTTCACAGATATTTCATTTAACTTGCTGCGGTTGGTTTGTGTCGAAACTAGAAATATAGCTAAAATAATCTTTACAACACCATTCGTTTCATAGTAAAACATTAAAGACATCACAATTTAAGAACACACAGTTTACAAAAATAAATATGTAGATTTTTTGAGTAGAATTCTTATTTCATATAGTTTGCTACGAAAGATGTAAAGAAAAAAAAGAATGCAGAACACAAACATACCTACTCTATTTGTTTAGATAAAATATGATACTTACGTGTCTATTTTAAACAGCAGTCTCGAACGACACGTGCTAAATTGCTTATGCAACATAAGCGACGCGACCCAAATCAGCAAAATCTACGATGATCTGCGGTAGTACCTACCTACTCTGCTTATCCACGTAGCAAACTTCAAGAACACATTCTCATACGTAAAAGTTTATTTATGATACTTCTTACCGACTATTAACCGGCATTTATGAATAAGCTGATGATATTAAACTCTCCTTTCTCTCGTTTTGTCTTTAAACCACCGTAAGCTTATAAAAATCTATTTATGTTTTTATATGCTTGGTACATCTACTACTTACCAAAAGGTGCTATAAAAAAGGACAAAATCGGCTGAGTTATTGAATGCCTATATAAGCTATAGCCGGAACGCACCGACGCCGATAACCTGTTTTCTATAAAAATGTCTTCAAATGCTTACACTAGCCATTTACATAAATAACCTATCGTTTATTCAGCGTTTTGGCCATTGGCGCTCTTCCATTTTACCAACTTGGATATGACACATGTTTGAGGACTTGTATGTGAGTGAACATAGACGCGGGTGGAATAATAATGCAGAAAATATGCGGACCATCAACATTCAGATCGAATGTCTGTGTGTTATTTTGAGACGGATAATGATGGTAAAAAAAATAATGAGGTCTAAAGAGTCAGACAAAATAGATTTTATTCAACCGATAATATAAGTAAAAACCTTTGTAGAAACAAGTAAAGTTGTTGCTGGTTGCTTGTAAATGAAAAGATAATTCGACCGGTAGGCGGTAAACTACTGAACCAAAGCGTTATAATGTAACAAAAATGACGAGAAAGGACTTTATAAGGAAATAGGCGTCATCCGAGCGTCTCGTGCGGCCATTAATCGAATTAACCGCCGACGGACGGTCAATGATACAATTTAACTGGTTAATTCAATCGGACACAGTCGGGGTCAAAGAATTTAGGTTGAGTTTAAACAATTCTATGTTGTTTTATATCTGGGCCAACCTAAAATTGTCTGTGTTATGATATTTTTTAACGTGTTTTATGGAACCCAAGTCAAATTAAAGTTTTACTAGAAAACAAAGTTTAACTTAAATCCTCCCACATTGTAACACTTTCACAATCCAATTAGTGAACCACAATAAAACTTTGTGACAAAAGCTAGCTGATGTTTAAAGCATTTTATTAATTAATTAAATAAGCCCAATTGCCTAATATGTTATTCAACTACTTAGGTAAGATGACAACCGAATAGCATTCAGTGCGACTAGTCTCTATCGGATGTTTCGACATCGTCAATGAATTATAAATATCGGTGTTAAGGCGTTATGGTTATAATTCAGTTGATTAGCCGGTTTTGTGCAGAGTGTTTCCTGTCTGACCTGACCAGTGTAGAATGTAGGTCAAATATTTAGTAATCTAGAATCTTTCTGTAATCTGGATCAGAGTTGAGCATCAAAAAGATTGTTTGTAACGGTAGGTACAGTTTTATATAGCTCAACTTGTGCGTTTTTGTGTAGTTGTACGTAGGTATCTTTGTGTGTCTAACTAAAACAACTACCTAGAAACATGTGAATTTGTGCAATGCACTCTATAAGTACAAATATCACATTATACGGATTGCTGAATAGGTAAACATGATGATTCAGTGACCACCTACGTGGGTACATCACCTTATTGACTCGACTACACACAAGCGCACATGTGGAAGGTATTTTTTTCATGAAGGAAATCAAACAATGATGCTCAGGTCAAAGGGGACCACAAAGCTACCGGCTGCGAGGCATTTTTAGGGGAAAGTGTTTTCCTGCTAGCAAAATTCGTGAGATTCGTAGTAAAGTAAGTTATATACAGTAATAACGACAATAATGAATATTAGTCTACATGATTGATAAGTATTATGATTTTCTTACATCTATGTAGAAATTCACAGTAAAGGCTGCGCGAGAGTTGATTTATGATAATTTGTTCCGGGATTTTCAGGACTACAATAAATTACAAATACAATCTTTAGAAATCTCAGAATTATAATCTCTAGTTAAGATAGTCTACCAGTGGTTATGATTGATAAGTAGCGCGACATACTCTACTTCCCATCGCCTCCGGCTGCGTATCGGCGCGTGCACACCATCACGAAACTCTTTAATACAACCACTCGCATTAGTATTGCATTGATATGTTACACGGATGATTTATACACTATCTGTCATTTGTAAATAACTTTGACCTACTGGCTATTGTATACTGTTTTTTAACATCGCGATACAAACCTATTTTCGCAACGACCGGTTTTTGAACTTGTGATTCGTTTGATACCAAACGACTCATGGTTTTGATAAGTTCTGAATTATGGTGTTTTATTGTTACTTTTACTTTTTGTCATTAAGGCTGATTTTCTATGACCTATAAAATCTGAATAGAGAGATTAACGATTTTGGTTTTTATGTCTTCGATAATACAATCTTTACTGCCTACCAAACCTCCATAATAGGTCCTCATATTATAGACTAATGTTTTGTAAGTTGTATGGGAGGTGCGTGGTTCGTAGGGCGTCCGGTGCGCGTCACGGTTCGACCGCTTCGTCGCTGCGCAGGCGCAGTCTTCCTCGCGCACCGCACCTAGGCGCACGACTCGCGTGCATAACTAGCCGGTAGTAAACGAGGGTATCGCAAACATTTTTCTTGCTTACAAGGATTGCATCTACTGTACAGAACCAGCAATGTGCCCGTGTTAGTGAACACTGCTGCAGCAGTTTAGCAGGACTTATAAATGATGCATGTGAGTGCTTCTGACAACATTACTTATTATTTATGGATTTCCCAAAGGAATAGGAAGTTTGGTTGAACGACTGCACAAACTCTGTGCATTTTTGAACTTATATTATTTATAACCTGTTGGTAAAATTTAGGTTCATATTACCCAATCATTGATTTAGGTTTAGGTATTGTTACTTAATTGTTACTTAATTGTTACTTTACCTTTTTTATTTCTATTAGATTCATAATAGTTTGCTTATAATTCAATGCTTTTTTAACTATAGTCAATGGAGCAATAGCCTGAATTAGAACATTTAGTAACCAGTACCTCAACTAACAAAACATCCTGAGTTTCTAATGGCCATTTTAATGACAACAAGTTCTTAATGCCTAGCAATTATGCGTGTACCATATTATTTTTCAACTCAAGCACCATATTTTTTCATTGTGTTACTCTACGAAGGATCTTGTTGACTATTCAAATGTTCACATAAGATTTAAACCGTCAAGGTGTTGACTGGTTGACATTAGTTTAACTTTATCTCCCATCCTGTCACATTATAAAACATCTCTGCATTTGCCTAAGTAAAATTGCCACACCTTACCATGTTTCTTACTGGCATCACGAGCTATATTCGTTATTCGAATACAATACCTGTTTATAAAACATCGAACGCGTAGAGTAATGGTACTGCACGTTCGATGTAATGCTCGTTTAAAATCGTGTCGCGAGTATGTGTGCCCGATGATTATCGTGCCATGTATTGTCCACAACAATACTCTGTGATTCATATAGAACCTCGGGTATGATTAAAGATGAATCAGATAAAAATATGCTTGCTAAAAGTATTTAAACTCAGCGTGGAATTTGCATTTTGTAATTTTAATCCTCTTTTTTATATTTTTTCCATTTGCTAATGGCACAAACTGATGGCCCGCCTGTTGTGGTTACCACTACCTTGTTTTTATAGTTTATAGGTAAACAAAGATTTGCCGCGCAGGTCACCTTCCTAGGAATGACCCTACGACTTAGTGCTCTGCGTCTAACCTGAGGCATGCAAGTGTTAAGCCTCATGAGCCTCGAAGATATGCTAACAGAACATCAAATCATGAAAAGTATATTTAAATACAGAATCGGCAAGCTAAAACCCTATTTCGTAGTTATACTACAAAACACCTTGAATAGAACCGCATATAATAATAGGTTCATTGTTACCTAAAGTAGAAAAAACTATCATAATTACATAATGAATACGCTCAAGACCTGCCTGGGGCAAAATAGACCAATTTTTATTGTGTGTGCGTGTTGTGTTTGAACTTGCCCTAACGGTTAAGGCACACATCGTACAGACAACGGGCATATTATTTTGAAAATTACGTGAGTATTTTGCTTTTTTTAGTTTATAATATAAACTTATTTGCCTACATGTTTTTACTTAAGATTTTCGAGAAGTCTTGTTCTATATTTGTACTTTTATTGGGTTATTAATGCAAAGTCTTACTGAATAAAAATGTAAATTTACATTTTAAACAGACTGCACAAAATACGTACCCATTTACTACGTAATTTTTTAGAACGCGTCTTCTCACGTTGTACAGGAGATTACACATAAGATTACATCTTACCACATTACATAAGGTAATGGAAAGCTCCTGATACGATAGACAGAATCGTATTTCAACATGATCGTTAATTATCCGTCCGAACACTGAACCACATTTTATGGACAAGTAACCCAAAACTCCTTAAAAAAGCTCTTACACAGCTCATTAACATACAGCCTGTCCATTTATGTGTTTTCAAACTGCTGCTATAATTGTCTGTTAACATTTTATGCTGCTTGAAGGGTTTTTATGTTCACTGGCACTTAATAAAATGAGCTAGCTATTTTAATGCGATGTTTGATCTAAAACAGGCCCACCCTGATAATAAAGGAACCGTACGAGGATGCGTCTAGCTGACAGTAATAATATTGTAATTATATGGGTATATATATAAATATTGGTAGATATCTACCACAACGCCGTCTAGTCTCAAGCCACAAAGCCACAAAGTCTCAAGTCTAGTAAGCAAATTTTATAAAATACTTATATAACTGATAAAATAGGCTCTTAGATAATTTTCTTCTAAATACGAGGACTTAGGTATAATACAAAACAACATTTAGATAAATAATTATATCCTTGGTAGCGGAGTATTAGATAAGCACAGTGACCACTTTACCGCGAAGTTGTTTAAGAAAATTTTATGTGGAATGTCTGAATTAAGACTCGTTAAAACAGGAAGGTTCCGACCTTTTTCTCAAAACAGTTAAAAGAAGTACCTACAAGTACAAAAGTACCTACAATCGAACAATTCCATTTAAACTGTGTCTCAACTCTCAGTAGCAATTACATGATTGATTGATCGAATAAATTCAACAGTTTTTAATATTATTACTCTTACATTTAATTAAAAACGTGTCAATACAAAGTGGACCATAAAATTTATGATCACGTATCCATATCTGAATATGTAGGTAATGTTATCCATTGAATGAAAGTGAGTCCGATTTAAATCATATTTCTTTTTTTGGATATTATGCATTTAATAAATACTATGTAAAAATGAAATCATCCCTCTTTAAGAATCTTCCAATATAAAGAAAAATTGAGAGAAAAAAGACCTGCCAAGATATTATTAGAAAAACACAATCGTCACAGTATTCATCTTGAGAGCTACTCACGCGAAGAATATAGTTTATGGCATCCCATCTCACCGCTCGTTACATTTCTAATCCCAAGATGAAAGCGCATCTAATCGAGATCTACCTCACAAAATTAAGGACTGTATTTAAATTATGTTTATGGCCTACACAGATTACTCAATAACCACTACGATAATGCCACAGCTTGTACCAATACTTGCTATGGTAATAATACGACAGCTTACTTAGTACTTTCTATGGAAAACCCATAGAATGATAAACAGGTACTAAGGTAGAGAGCCCTGGGGCTTGGCATTAACAGATCCTTTGATTAATTTTAATAGCTTTTTCAACTACATTTAACTGTTTAAATGTAAAGTTAAATTGAATGCCGTGTTTATTAAACTAGAATCTAATCTATTTGTGATTAATGATAGAAAATGAATTGTTTAATTTAGCTTTGCTGTTGCGCTACTTAAATAATTCATATTCAATAATGATTACATTTGGACAAACATATTTTATTATGCTGACCTCGATTCACTTGTAATTAAAACGAAAAAACGACTCATTGCGCACAGGCTAGTTACAACAATAAGTAGCAAGAACTAGTGAGGAACCTGTAGATACCATTCATCAGAAAAAATTGCGTCCATCTTTTACTGAGCATCTTGCATCTCTTGATCTGCAACCTGCTACAGATGGTTCGCTTTTAATTGTTTTAAAAATAACCAGAAAACCTTGAGACTAATTTCAAGATGCGCAAACTGCAATGTGTACGAGTTTTGGGCAAAAAACTACGCACGTTGCGAGACGCGCACGCTTCGCGGTAAAAACAGCAATTCGATCATTGCAATTAACGAACTGTATAAGGTTCGTACATCTGCTGATCAATAATGTCACGAGGTTATTAACAGCTTTGAAATTACAAGGTCAGTTAGTAAATGCGTTGACAAGATGGTCTAGTAAACGAGTATTCGATAAAAACGAGCCAGTATTGGATGATGCATTTTCATCTTTTAATATTCAACCTCTAAATTATTAAACAGAGTATATCTTTCGAGAAAATCTGGGTTAAACTTTTTTTTGGAGGTTTCTTAGGGAAAACATCCAAAAGTATTGAAATCAATTGATAGTAGTATAATCCAAACACATTCCGCATTTTAGAATGCAAACACCGTACAGAATTAAATTTAAAATAACCTATAGCATTGTATGAATAATAACCAAAGGCAAGGTATGGTGTACAAGAGTAGTTGCGCCATGCATGGTAATAAGAAGGCATTACAAAATTATCCGCCATTGTTCTGTGTTCGCGGAACGGTGTACCGATCGGCTAATAGGGCTCGCATCATTGTACGTCTCTAGTTCCCATCGCACACAAAATGTAAGGAAGAGCTGTAACTGGGTGAATTTCTTCGGAACCGCTCCATTTATCAACTTACTTTTTACCAGAGTCACGTAATTCGTAAGTGTGAACGTAATAGTGACGTGACGCAGCACAAAGGCGTTGATGAGTCCATTTAGGGATAGACGGAAATAGTTCCTGATCTTTGGTTTAAAATAACTTGGGTTGTTGCGAGTTGACTGACCGACTGAGTCAGGATTAGGAGTATTATTGGCGTTTTACAGAGGTATTCTGTATACCTCTATGATCTAACAAAATACTGTATTGTTTCTCACAACAAGAGGCCATTGAAATATTAGCTACACAATAAACAATACAGCGTAAACTAGCAATCTGGTTTTTTATTATAAAAAGTATTGAGACGGCTGAATGGCACAAACAAATCATCGAGTTTCGCGCTACAGTGTTCCTAATTTGGATCTGCAAATTGCAGTTTTCTTTAGAAGATGGACGTGACTGAATGAAAGGATTCCTGGCATTGAACCAGTGACCAATCTGAAAGTATTTGTCATCAGTTAAGAATCCATTCGTGCTTACTCCAAGAACAAGTAGTCTACGTGACTACAAACCAAGCAATCAAAACTTTTTTGAATATACACTACAGCAAATAAGATACAGTCCTTGGGTAAATATTTTATTTATCTGAGAATACAGTCCTTTCAAAATATTTACTGCATATAGGTAGAATTGTGATAAGGTTACGGAGAAAACGAAATCAGTGTAAGTGTTTGGTAAAAGGTAAAAGGTGTGAAAACTGGGGAAGCGTGTGTTTTGCTTACAGATAAACAATAAACCACTGAGCTATAATCTCTAAAAAAGGATATGAATACTAATGAAAAATTATTGCTTCTAAAATATTTTATAACAAAAAGGTTTTTTTATTAAAAAAAAGACGATTTACATTAGATTCAGGTTTCCTACAGAAGTTACTCTCTCACTCAGCGTACTACTATCCAGTAGATGCCGTATTTTTTCCGTGCGTGTATTCCGTACGAGGATATAATTGAAGCAAAAAGAAGGGAAATGCGTAAAAACTAAAGTACTTGGTAGGCAACGTCCTCACTTTAATTGTTGAGGTCGGTGTCCATTGCGTGTGTTGGAATGACATTCCGGGAAGCACAGTGGCTAGCTCCGCTCGAACGCACCCTTAGGCGTCCCCTTCGAAAGAACCAACCACATCCAAATTACTTTGAATTTTAAAATAGTTAACATAATTTGGTTTGATTACTTTTATGAAAAAACTAAGCCGTAATAATATGAGATATGAAAAAAAAGTTGTAGTGAATTATTTTTTAGATAGGTTAGTCATCTGCACTTAGATAGTTGGATGGACGCATGAAGTTTTCAAAGTACCTAATACTGTAATATTATTGTACCCATCAAAATAAAACACTATGTACACATCTGAGGTACATAAAATTACACTATAATAACGGATACTAACGAATATATCGCTTGTCGAAAAGTCCGAAATGTAGGGAATTGACACACGGTATCGCAACGTCAAATGGTCTATTGTCATCGAATGTAGAATAGTATGTACCTATAGTAATTTGTGCGTTAATCGCTTTGAAACGAATGAACATTGGCTAAGTTCATCTCCTTTGTTAGGTTTACCGTACGTAAATATTATGTAATGAGTAGGTACGTGTATTATAAAGTGTGTTATCCTTATCCTTCTATTACAAGCGACGCCCGTCCCAAAGCACAAGTGAATTGTCTAAGGTACCTTACCTACACTGTCTTTAAATGAGCCATTAAATTCAATAATTATTTGTAATAGTTTTTTATATAATTGAATATAATTATTGGTGTTATAAGCTCAAGGTGACCGTGTCCTTTATAGTTAATGATAGAGCCATGTGCAGTCGTAGCTTTATTGTCTTATTTTATATACTTTACTAGCGAAACGCGCGCAACTTCACCCGATTGATTTATTAACCGACTTCGAAAAAGGAGGAGGTTATCATTTTGACTGTATTTTTTTAAATTATAAAAAACAGATCTTTATTTATAAAAGGATTTGTACCACATCAGGGACAACTCTTCACTCACGTCACTATTCACGGGACGCTAATAGGTTCTTGGGTGGGTCTTAGCTGTGAGATATGAGTAGATTTGTGCTTTTACATATTTCTATATTGCATTCACCTCACTATGTTGATTGGGAGCTTCATATTATGCAATTATTTCGTAATGTAAGGATCACACAAAAAAAGGTAGAAACCAAACCGTAAGTTTTTTTGCCTGTTGTTCTAAGCTTGGTCGCAAGGAACAGGCAGCTAGATACATTTATAAGACTAATTTAAGTTATAATTTTGATAGATAGATAGCAGCACTAAATCCACACTCAACTCAGCACCTATACATCCTTGGGCTTATTTAATTATACCTATCGCTTCTCTGTTGTGGGAGTAATACACTGGATGAATAGGTGAGACATGAAGACGTCTATTCAAATGTTGCTCAGCTACTTCTAACAAATATTTCAAACACTCATACGCATGCATTGTGTAAATATTACTACTAAGGAATACATATTTACTACTATGTAATCATAACATCACGATCTAAAGCATTCAATGAAGATGCAGACAGCCGGTTTTGTCTAAAGATCAAAGGTGTTACAAGTATTATTATGCAAAGTATTTCACGACTTACAAATAAAATAACTAGTAGTTTTAAAACATTTATTGATTACATGCTTCACGTAATCAAGGTAAGGTTAATGTTGTAAATAATAAAAACTTTTTTATAAATATACATTTGTAAAAAAAAATCTAAGTAAGTTTAGCGATCAAAATATATTACACTTTGTCTATTCACTTAAAAATTTATTATTAATTTTGAAACCATCGTTTTGCTGCATGGATTAACTATAATATAGATTTTTGGCAAGTAGATAGATATTATGTGTTTAAAAGATGCTACTGCCCATTACCAGAGGCCCAATTTACGTATTTTTTTTAAGCTAAGCTAGAATTTGATTGTCAAAATTGGGTCTGTCTGAAATGTAATTGTTGTAGAATACCATTTGGAAATGAGATTGAAACGATTGTAACTTGAATTTGATCCTTTAGTCGGCTTGTGCCAAAAAACCTCTGAATAAAAATCGTGCTTATCTTAAACGATTTGGGCACAAACTAGTTCAATAGTAGTAGTTCGTTTGCACGCACTCAACTTCAGTTGATGTATCAAATCAAGTCGTGAATCAATCTGGCACACGATGATGTGGGACTCGATGATGTAAATTGATAAACAATGCTGCTGCTTACGCAATGTGAAAGTTACCACCGGGGCACCGAGCCAGTTATCGATACTTTTCCGAGCCACTGCCCACTCGCTCTGTCTATTAGAATATCAGCAGGTAGCACTGTCCCTCGAGACTTCAGATCAAGTAAAATCACAAAACTTCAAGCAAGATAAGCCGAGGAGACGTCTGCTTTCTGTGGTTTACTGTCTGTTTGTTTTGCCTCATTATAATCAACCTGAAGAAGTCCACGACTATGGGTTGAAAGAAGTAAAACGGACCCTTCTCTATTATTATATCTATCTTATATTTTTCTTTATTTGTGTACAAGAAAGAGTTAATCTATTTATCGATTTATTCATCAATATCCCGTGATCTTAACAATGTCGTTTAAACCACCTAGAGGATTCTTGTACGCTTCGTCCGATTCGTGTTCCTTGAAGTAAACAACCGTGTTTTACCTAATCTTACCTTTTTTTAGCCGTCCTCTACGGTTGCGTCTATTTGAAATTACCTGGTGGATTGGTTAGGAACAACATGGAGCGTGTGAACGCACCCTTGTTTATAGCTCTTTAATCTAACGCGTCACATACACAACATACCGTGAAACACATCGCTGGGTACGTTTCTAACTTTACTCAGCTGCAGATGATATTACCTCTTTACCTGTGTGTCACGTGCATCCAACCCATACATTCGATTGACGCAAATCCGATCAAATATTTAACGGTGTTCAGATTTCGTTGTCCGCTTCGGGTTTCGGAGATAAAATGCTTGTCTAATGCGATTATTACGTAAACCAATAATTCTCTGCTTTCAACTGATAACTTTTACTTAGTTTACCTAGCTATTTTTAAACATGTATTCTAAGAAGAGGCAGTGGTCCAGCTAAATGATCGTATCTAAATTTGAAGCCATCAGTCGCGGTAATCTAAAATGGAAAGGTAAAAGGCTTTATGATTGGTCCATCCAATTTGGCTAACTTATAAATAAATAAATATTTATGAATCTTTTACACAACACTATCCAGTTCTAAAGTAAGCAAAGCTTGTACTATGGAAACCATACATTCTTCGTACACAATAAAACAACCAGATACTGGAAAAACACACAAATGTTCACACAACTGCATCACACGAATGTTTGTTCTTAGTGAGGATCGAAACCACAATCTGCAGAACTTCTACTTACTGAGATGCGAGGCCAATCAGATTATACTAATAATAAATATCTACAACAATATTGAAACTGACTATATTTACCTAAACCAACATAGTCTGCTATTTATCGATTTAATGATTAATAAAATCCAAAACGATAAATAAAATACTTAGTATTCAAACATATAGCCAGTTACGGATTTACATTTTAATTAAATCTATGTACAGTTGGCTGCATTAAGAGACAAGCATTTACTGGGCAAACAATCATCGAAATCATGATTTTGAAGTTTTTGCTGTCTAATAGTTTATTGTGATGCTGTAATACAATTTTAAACCACTAAGATATATGAAATACATCTTAGTGTAGCTAATATTTGAAGTATCGGTTGTAACAGAGTGTAATCGCATCAAGGGGCATATGTGCTTATGAAATAAGCCAATCGACTTTTTCTTGTCGTGCACTGCGTAACTGGCGACGTAAATGTCACTTATCAATCCAATCAAGGTGTTGCATGGTACCTCTGCCCGTGGCGGTTGTATTACATTTGGATAGTCTGTCCAAAGGTCAGTGAGATTGACCGCAGGGAGATCACTCGCCTCAATGAACTGGCCTATACCTATACATAATAGCTTGTAGGCACCTATAATATACAAGATTTTACATACATGCTTTCATATCAATATTGATACGTAAAGTTTTGTTTGTGTCATAAAAATAGTACCTACGGTAGCTTTTTTTTCGTATAAATTTTACGACGGATTTAACTTTATTTACAAAAATAATAACAACTTATAAAAGTATTTATAACAGGTTGGCTGTTTAGGTTGTGGGTGGTTATATTGTGGTAGGTGTTATATTGTATTCTATATCTGTTTTTTTGTTAGTATTTTATAATTTATCTGGTAGTAACAAAACTTCACTGGTCTGTAGTACAATGAAGTTGTGTCAAATTACCTATATGTGTACCCATTTTTATATTGTAAAACAATTGCTGGTCGAGTTAAATAAGCTTCGATTAAAATTCGTGTTGCTTATTGAACTGCATTTATATGGAGATGAATCTAAAGTGCAACTTTAAGGCGGAGGGCACACCGCCGAGTTACGTGCAAGCCCGGGGCAAAGTACTTTCTCCCATGGACTTATTTAAAAACGTCTCCAACGTGATCGACGAATCTATTGTTGAATAAAAGTTACGTAATCCAATTTGATGTGCTGTCACTCATCTACAAAAGAGTAGGTTTTGTATATGTGTAATGACGCGTATTCTTTGAGCTTGCCATTTAACTGTGTGGCAATAGATTTGTCCATTTAACCGAATTATTGCTAAATATATAGACCTATTTAACGCCTCATTGATAAACTGTCACTCATTGATTTACAAGAGTTATCGAAGATTGGCCAATATAACTCAGATTTGAGTATTGAGTATAGACTTTATTCGGGGTCTGAAACTTTAAATTCAAAAGACAGTAAAACTTGAAGAGATTTTTTCTTGTCCTTATTAAAGTTGAGGGGCAAGCACAAGCGGGCCATTGACCGCGATCCTGCGCATGATTCGGCCCAGAATGCATTATAGTGCTTACACACGGGCAATTTTAATTGCGCAACAATCAACGATTTCAAAGCTCATCATAACCGAGTCGGTTTATCTATTACCGTCAAACCTTTTAGTAAACAATGTATTTTACGTTGTAATACAAGTACTGTAACAATGGTAACTATACTAAATTGTAATTTTTAGCCACACTTCTCCATCATATAAAAACGTAACGCTTGGAATAATATAACTGACGATGTGGCACGGCGGGCGAATCTCCGCCTGCGACGCAGAGGTTGCGGGTTCGATTCCCGCCTTGGGATAAATGTTTGTACGATCTGCAAATATTTATTCCGGGTGTTCTGGGTATTTTCTATGTACAATAAAAAAATATCTATGTATGTAATATAATATTGTATTAAGTATATCAGTCATCTAGTACCCATAACATTATTTATTTATTTAACTAAATACTTTGCTTCAAACAATTTACAACTACAAATTATCGCTTTACTCCTTCCACTCGACGTACAGTAATCACTCCAAAAATTGTGCGTGTGTATACAAACGAAATAACCACAGCAGCTCTACATCAAACCCAATCGAAAATTCCACACTGATGTCTTCTTTGGTTGCTTTCTTTATGATTTACGACTTAAGACCGGCTTCTTCAATTACAAGCATATTTCGTGTCAACGCTCCGTGGTAGTAAATTGGTTTCTTTACAACATCCTTGAGTTGTTCAATTAAAACTAAACTCACTAGGCATTGTATGTTTTTAATATAAAATGGTACAAAACTATTTTGATGCATTTTCCATAAATTCTATCGATTACTCCAAAAAAACGATAGGTGAAGTTTCGTATTATCATTATTATTCTATTTCAGATACCTCAGATTTTACCTGTTTGAATTGTGTCTAGTATTAGGCCTTTCCTAGGCTATTATGCCAAACCTTTTGCACAGAGAAATTAAATAAATAAATAAAGAGAAAAAAAAAATTAATGATACACTGCAGGGCAACGCTATAGTTGTTTCACAGTCAAGTAATCGCTGCTTGACAAACCGCGCAGTGTAACTTGAAGCTATAATACGAAATTTCGCTTATCATTTTCAGAGTACCTACACCTAGAACACATTATAATCATTAGCAACTTGCGATTTTTGCGTAGAGAAGTGTAATGCGTACTTACTTACGTAGTAACTATGTATTATTCTATGAGCATTATCAAGTCCCGTAGCTTCACGTTGATGATTCAATAAGGGTAATTAACACAGTTACCAAACAAAGAGACTTGCTGTTTTAAGTGCTTACTAAACTAGTGTGTTGTGGCGCAAAAGCTACAAATTGAGGTAATTCGTCTTTATTTAGAACGTGTTCCAGTTCAGTCTGTTTGTAATAAACTCTTAGAACATCAAATAGTTACATTTTTAATACCTGTTGACCTGGACATCGTTTTTTTTATATCACATGCTGATAACACGTAGATGGCCCATCTCATGTTAAGTGGCATTGTTAGCATTGCCTCGTAGGTCACGTTCGTTAGGAACATGCAGTATAATATAATGCACTGCGCGTCTATCAACCTTTGGTATACAGGTGTGAAGCCTCATGTGCCTGTAATATCATGCCACAACACAAGCTGCTTGGAAGCAGAAATAGGAATGGTGGTAGTACTTCCCCGGATGAGCCTTTCACTGCATAAAAGAAGTATTATAGAAGAGGTTGTGGATCAATCATAGCTTTAATAGGTAGAGGACGAAATTAAAGAGCTTACTAGTTACAAGTATAAAAGTTTAATACGATGACACGGGTTACTGTGTTATACCAGAGATAGTTTAGAATGCTAAAATATCTGTGATAGTCTTTTGTTATCCTTTTATTCAAATACAATATCAAATTGTTAATCCGCCCCCTTTTATTGCCAAGTCAGTGTAATGACTAGTCATCAGATCGTGTTCGTATTAAAGAGAAAATTCGTCTCAGTTTCTATCCGTGACCTTTGATACATATCACTTTTACTAAACGGTATTCTGCCCAAAAGTGAAATGAATTATCATTAATCGGAGATCATTGGATTGTTTTCACCAACAATGACTCGTCAGTTTCTTTAACAATGACTCGGAACAGGGTTCAAAGTCACCCAAAAGTTACCAATGGAACCGAACAACAGCTCGTTGATTTAGAAATTCGCAAGTCTTTACAATATCTACTTGAGTCTGTATACTTAAAAATATTCGAACTCAGTATTGTTCAGATTCGATGATTGAGAAATGTAAGATGTATTAGCCGCTAGATTTCGTTTCTAATCACATCATATTGTATTTCTAGAAAACCATTGTTTGATTCAAAAACATTCAAATACCGTCAGTCTTTTGAATTTTGTTTTGATTTGTATTCATAGCCTTCTTCTGTGATATGTCATCGAGATAAAAATAAATTACTGTGTTTTTACATAAATTCCTTGCCATAGTTCCGGTCCGTCCAAAAAGTTAAGTCAAAGAATTTTGTTTTATTTTGTTTGTGTATTTGTTCAATGTTATCTATACTTCTGTTATTGTTATTTGGAGCTTTTGAAGGGTACTTTGCTGATAAAGAGTTTGACTCATGCATTCTTCGTAAGGAAGGCATCATGAGATATGGATGACAGTCTCGAATGTCTTAACGTGCTTATTTGACATACACCCTTGCATGTTGTCTCGGGTATCATAACGTATTACATCTTCTCAGATATGAACTACCCAATAGCAGGAATGAAATTCAATCTATGAGATTATCCCGTGCATGCGTTGTTTGATATTGGATCAGTTTTACACAAGTAAAAATCAACCTTAAATGGATTAGTACATGGATAATTTTGTAATGGCAAACGTTTATACCAATATGTTTCAGGTATCATTATAATGGACGTTTCTACCGGTAGTAATTATAATTTATTCTGTTGGTGCACGGTAGAATATCTCAGTGCTAGAGTTACGGCTGAAGTATGAGAGGTAAAGGCTTCCGATGGTATTGAATACCATTTTTCGAGTATTTATCGCGCTGATTTAATACTGTTTGTATTAATCGCTTATTAAGCCATGATGTTTGTAATTATAAAAGTAGTGAGATCTTTCAGTCTTTAATTGCACGCACTACTTATTTTTAATTATATATAATAAAGGTCATCTTCAAATATTTTTAGAAAACTTTTAAAATAGTTTTAGAATAACTCACATGTGGTTACCACCTATAAACTGAAGGTTTTTCATTTTGTAAGTAACAACAGTCCATACAAACTTCTAAAACAAAAAATATAATTAAATATGACAAAGTCTACTGTTATTTCTCCTGAAAAAGTATAGGGGAAGTCCTAGTTCACAAAGAGTTCCACTAAGAAGCTTTTCAAACTTACAACACGAAGTATCAAAAAGGAAATTTACAACTTTATATTAACAATTTTGGTAGTTCAAAGAATCGCTTTATTGTACCTACGCCTCGTAAAATTTTAATATGTTCGCGTAAAAAACAGATTTTCTCATAAGGAAAACCCGTCTGTTACGTTACTTACAAGGCAAAACTCAAGTAGCTTAGAAAATAAGAGGCTTGGATTCACCTTAACGTGGGCTGTCCTACCTGATGGAGAATAAAAGTTTGCCGTCCACCAGCGGTGACCACTAACACTTTCCATCCGACAAAATGTTGTGGGGGCGATCAATGTCAGAGAAGTTACATCTTACTAATATGAAAGCTTAGTTATTTGGTTTTTTTTTTTGTTTCGATTTAAATTAAAATAACGTATAACGTAACGGATTTTATCACACACGTCTCTCAGAAATGACTGATATACTTATCTAGTGAGATAATTATATCACTGAGAGAGTGTTAACATCCTTCTTTCAGTCTCACAAGGGTCCATTGATGATTCATACTGTGATTGCATTCTGGGAACTGACGGGTACCACATACCGTTATTAACCTTTAACGCAGTAAATATGCCTTTATACCAATGTCAAGCAATAATTTGTGGTAATTATGGCGCCACGAATGTATTACAAGTAAAAAGGGCCCATTTGTAAAGTGGGTCTTGACTGAGATTAGTGATTAACGTTGTTCGAATTCCAGTGTTGAAGCTTTTTATTTTGTGCTTTTAATTGCCAAATCTGCTCAGCAATTTGAAACTGTGAGTGGTGCTTAACTTAATTAAACTGCATCTGTGTAAATGTAGTAGTAGAGCTCTTTGTGAAGGACTCGTCCGAGGAAGTACTACCACCTTACCTAAATTTTCAGGATATATTTGTCTTAGTAGGTATTGGTTTGTCACGATTAAACCGAGCTGTTAATATATATTTAATTATGTTCTTTTGTAGAAGATGGCTTCTATATTATAATTTATTAATGTTAAGTGGTTACACAATTCTTAAAGTAAATATACGGCCATTTTCCACAATACGCACTTCTGTGAAGATTATGTAAAACAGAATTGAGTATTTATTCAGCAATAAAATTACAAACATGAAAATAGTGTCTTTGGATGTTATGAACGAAGTAAACAAAGGCTTACATTTGCGGTTACTCATTCATTATACAGCGTCAGATCTCCTAACACCGTGGCAACTTTACACCTCTTTTTACAGAGTGCTGTAGTGTCACGGACATACATTAGAAGTACAACAACAATTGACAATGAAATAATCGTAATAATAAACAAAGATTGACATGAATTTGACACTACGCCATTATTAATTCTAAGTAGGAACCAAATAACTGTTAGAATACTTAGAAACTTCTTTGTAATGCCTAAAATACGATGCGATTTTGTAAAAAAGAACTGTTTCATAATGTGTGAAAATTTAAACGTAAAGAAAGTTTATATACTCGTATGTTATAACATTTCATTACAAGTTTTATTTGCACCCACTGATTACAAAACTGTTTTTGTAGACACCGTTTAAAATGTAATAATTTTAAAGCATTCTAAACTGTCGACTAGGTGTGTCCACTTAGGAAAGTAAAGAACAGATAAAGATAATTTGTAAAAGCGTAGGCGGGCCGTAGCGTAGTCCCTAAAGCACGTGCATAGCCCTATCAACTTTAGGACAGTTCACCTTATCTTACCTACTTAGGTAGGTACTCCAGAGTAAATATTTGAAGTAGAAAGTGCAGTTCCGTGTACTCACGTTACAAACGTTTACCTATTTGATGCTCCAAATTCGTGGTACTCCGAACCAAGGTGAGGCAAACAAGTGCGCAAACAATAATAATCTAAGCTTTTGTAATCCGACTGATCAGTTTTTATGGCTGACCCTCCTTATCTGAGCACAAAACGTTAAGCTTTAAGCTTTTAAAATGTATTTTCTGACTGGAATGTACAAAAAAGTAATGGTTTCGTGTGCTGTCGCGTCGACGCGTCAACTGGCGCGTCGTTCCTAGACGCTATAAATCCACAGTTAGTATAGATGTTTTATTGCAAAAAAACGCGAAGTATGTATTAGAAACGCGAATGCTCAAATTAATAATAGTTCTGCCTTTTTGACAGATCCAAACTAGCTCGTAAATACATATAATTTGGTACATGAATCTTTTCGTAACATGCAATTAAATGCTGGCACAGATATGCCCACTATGATCAAGTAACGGTAATGGTGTCAGTCCTATCAAATAAAAATCACAATAACGTCGCGGTTGTGCGCGTTTGCGCATGTAATTATTTAAGTTACAATAACACTACATCATCAGAGCACAATAAATAAGTATACCTACTTAATACCTCATAGCTTTGTTAATACCTACTATTCATGTTTTTTTGTGTTGGCATCCGTCATAACCGTCAATCAACTTGAGCGTAAAAAATACCTCTTTTGAACCCAAAGTCGTGGTAATGTCAGGTCGGACACTGCAATATAAAATACGGTCTCAATACGAAACCCGGCCAGCTTCCACTGATGTATGTAACACAGGATATTGCACAGATAAGCCATGTTTTACTATGATTTCCTAGAACCCAATGGATTGCGCGTAACACCTTGAACGGAGCCGGTCGAGCTATGAGTCAAACGCATAATTTTATGCTTCACTAATCACTGCCCTACTTGAAGCCTTGTATTTTTTATTTTGTAAGACGAATTCCATACGTTACTCAAAAATCATTAGACATCTAATTATGGCTGTCTACTATGAATACACATCTATAGGTATGATAAGTATTTTCCGAAAAGCAACAACGGCTCAACTAAAGTTATTCATTAGTTCATTGTTCTTTAGAATCGTAGTCTTCTTTTTAGCAATTTTTAACAATGTTGGGACGTGTGTTTCTGTCTGCGTCTTGATTTTTTTACTTCGTGTAAACCGAAGAAGACAACGGTGTGTTTATTCCGCTGATCATAATATTATGTCTTTGCAGCACGAAACTGTTCCTAGGTGTGTTTGTTGATTCTTGTTCAGAGTGCATTGATGTACGATTAGAAACAATGTCTTGAAGACTCTCACGGTCCTTTGTCCTTATAATAAGGTATCATTGTCGTGGACACGGTTGAGGGCCCGTGTGCTGGGAGTCACCCCCGGGAGCACGTAGCTACATGATGAGAATTTAGATTATAAGTTAACTTTCAATAGCTGATTCCAATCGACTTAATCATGCCCGTCTCGATAATAGTTTCCTGTTTGTAAACGATATTTTAATTAAATAGACGCAGGGTATAGTTTTATGGTAAGGATCTTTGTGTACTCTGCCTGAGGACTTTGTTCGGGCACTTGTATATTCTGCCGCCAACTTTAATTACAATTTATAAAACTGGATTTGCTAGTTGCACAGTGTAGGAATTTTCCAAGACAACTTGTCGATGATGAGTTTCTTAGCTTACTTTGACTATTACGTTGATTCCAATATATTTAAAGATTAGAACTTCATACATCTAATCCTAAATTGTTTATCTTTGCAGATCGAGCGTCTTGCCCAATATGAGCGTCTGGTCGGTGGTGGCTGTGGGAGGCGGCGAGCCGCACGTCTCTCTGACCTCGAGAGGGTTCAGGACCTGTTCCCTCACGACTACCTCGCGTTGCACGATGCTGACGCACCCTCTGCGCTGCTTTCGCACCACGCGCAGGTAATAATTTCTTACTGATATAATACTTACTTACAGACATTTTTTTATGTACATGTTAGAACAGACATAATGTGTTCATCACACAGATGTTTGTTCTTGGCGGGGATCGAACCCACAACCTGAGTTGTGATGTCTGTCAAATTACTAAACTAGGTTACTCAATTTATTGTCAATATTAAAAATTGCCAAACAAAGTTACCAAGTATTCGTATAAGTATATTAAGAAGTGTTACTTTACACGTCGTGATGAAAATGATTAATTTGTAACTTGCTAACATTTTGGTACTTTTTTCACAGAAGCAAAAAAGCCTCCGCAAGCGACCAAGCCTGGACATTGGCGCAACAATAACCGCCAGCAATACAAACCTATCCCCACGAACCTTCATCATGGAAGCCCCCGTGCAGCTATCTCCGCTAGGAACAACCTCCCCACCTCTAGACCGCCATTTGTTCCTCTTTTCTGACTTGATGCTCATCGGAAAATCTCGTGGGACTAACTGTTTTAAATTAAAGGAGAGTGTGAGACTGGCGGAACTGTGGCTTTCGACGCAAGAGGGAGAGGACACTGGCTTTCTTATCGGATGGCCAACGATAACCGGCGTGGTAAACTACCTCGCGACGTATCCCACTCAAGCTGCTAGAGACACTTGGTACAGGTGAGTTCATCAAACTTTAAGCTTTGTTCACATGTAACTATACTATGTAATTTCATGAAATCCACCCTGAAGGTAAAAAATGATTTCGTTTTAAAGTACGATTTTGTTCAAGATCAACGTACTGTTATTTTTCTTTGTGAATTCGTGCAAGACCATGATTTCTAACCTGCAACTTCTAGGTATTTGAAAGTTACTACTCAGAATACTCAAGGAAATAACATTTAACGCCAAATTATACTTAAATTATTCCTCTTCTAGCGCAACTGTACTTGTTTTATCTGTGACTTTACTAAGAGTTTTATTTTTTGCAGGAAAATTCAAAACGCTCTAACATCTCAATTAGCGACGGAACCAAAATCGACGAACATCCAAATATTTTACAAAGATGTAACAACTTCTATTGAAATCGTAAGTATCTACTTTAGTGATAAATTTACTATAAACGTTATTAAGCCAATAAAATGACCAAAACAGATAGAGTCGTCTTAAGTTCTTAAAGGTTAAAATATGCCTGCCCAACAGACCAGAACACATTAGTCACTCATGCGCATATGGGATTTTACGTGTCATGACCTCTTCATTTAAGAAATAAATGTTCTCATTGTGGATACGCCCACTTTAATATGAATTCTTTTATCTAATTCCAGTGTAAGACGGTTTTCGTTAACCCCGAAATGAGCTCTCGCTGTGTCATTCAACATGCACTGAGAGTGCTACAAAACAACCACGAAGGAGACGGAAACGATGGAGAAGGAGAGAACGATGGAGATGGAAGATGGGGAGCTATTAGCGAATTCACCCTCTGCGTGAGGACAGGAAGAGATTCACCGCCACTACCTTTACGTGGTATTGAGAGGCCTCATGCTATACAGGTATGAAAAACTAAACAATTTTACAGAAACAGCAGCCTTACGACTTTAATCTCTAGGCACGACAGATATCGTCTCAAATTTCTTAGGTACAGTCAGCTGCACTAGAATGTATACAATTCGTAACTTACAGAATGGTTTTACAGCGTTACAATTATTATTTACACGACAAAAACACAAAAAATAAGCGAACTTATCAGCTGATATCATGATTTTTGAGTTTTTACTGATTAAGGTTTTGATACCATTTTGAAAGTTACGAATTGTATACATTCTAGTGCAGCTGAATTTACTATCCAAATAGTACCAGTTTAGGATTCTTTAGGGTTAGGTAGTCAGAGATACATTTGTTCAAATTATATTTAGCACATGCTCACATTGCGCAGTACCTTGCTAAAATTACAATTTCGTGATATGATTCGGGTGTGATTTGGATTTTCTTCTTATTATTACTGTAGCCGTAATATTTAAAGTGGTATTTTAATTTTAGATGTCGAGGATACGTCAGACGCTCTCGAATGAAGATGGATTTGATTTGGAACACGTGAATGCCAAAAACAACCCATGCGGTCTGCTCTTCGAGCTGCGGAAAAAAAATCAGAATCTGAAAAAGTAAATTATTATTAATATTCCAGCCTGTACCTTAGTTCAGTACCGTTAAATCCTCAAAGCAAATCCATAAATCTTATACCTAACTATTGGGTCCTTGCTGTTTCTGAATTAGATTTCCAACAAAAGAAAATACATTTTTAACAAAATTATTTGTATCAATAAGATAGCCTTAGCTGCTTTGTGGCACCTGCCATTTTATATGAAAACTAAGAGAAGGGGAGAACGATGGAGATGGAAGATGGGGAGCCATTAGCACCCTCAAAGGGTCCTTGAGGAAACTCAGGGCTCTCTTCTTTTCAAGAAGTATTCATGTGGTGTTTTTACTAATTTTTCAGTGGAAACACAACGCCTGGTAGAGGTCTTCGGTTATTACGCCGTGGAGGTCGTCTCTTTGGCGTGCCACTGACAAGACTCTGCAATGGAGTTCCGCCCCCAGCATTGCTGCAAGCGCTGAAGAGGTTACGATCTGTTGCTCCTCTAACGCACGGTGTGTTTCGACGCAGTGCTAATGCTAAAGCGCTGAGACTGCTGAGAGATAAGGTGAGTTAAATTCAAGAGTATTTATGTATGTATACAGTGTATTTACTAAGTCTATTCGCTGAACTAAATGTGATTTTTTTATTTACAGTTGGATTCTTTGGGTCCATGGGCAGAATGTGCAGAACTGGATCGCGCGCCGGTATTGCTCTTGGCAGCACTTGTCAAGGAATTCTGCCGTGCCCTACCCCAACCTCTGCTCTCTGCTGATCTTTACCCTTCTTGGCTGCAAGTACTAGGTACGTCATATGATTCGATTACAATCGAAGTCAAACACGCTGGCCGTTTTATTCAATGATCGTATATTTTTATGATGTAGAGATAGTTTCGTATCATTAATGAAGGCGTTATTTTTTTCCAGGTTTACCTCAAACCGAAAAAGTGGCAGCTGTACGCTCGTTATTGCTCCAGCTTCCAAAATCACACTACGTTTTACTAACGTACTTTGTATGCCTTCTACAAGCTATTGCCAAGAAGTCTAATATAAACCTCATGTGCCCCATGAATCTCGGAGTTTGCGTCGGCCCGAGTCTCCTGTGGCCCCATACACCCTGTGAAAAATCTCCCAAAGCAGTGCCAATGGTAGTGGAACTCCTAATAGTAAAAGCTGAAGCCTTATTTGGACCGCAAATAACTGGTCTTTTAGGTAACGGCACTCCCGAATCTTCTAATGCTTTATTAGACTCAGGTGCGGAGGAAAGCGATAGTCTACATTCTGTAGGTATATCGTTAGACTCCGTGGAGTTACCGACGCCAAGAAAAGAGAAATTGTCTCTTAGTCGAGATTCCGGGTTAACTCTATCAGAGGATGACTCGAATAGTAACGGAGGGAACAGCCCCGCACCGAGGAATATCCTTCACAGCTTATCTACACCCACCTGTAACATACAACAAGTTCCTCGGTATGCTGACAATCATAATGTCAACGGTCTGCCTCAAGCACCTAAGAGACAAAATATTTATTCAAACAAAACAGAAATCTACAGCAATGCTAACGAAGAACACTACAACACCCCTTATATAGGCGAAAGGTATGTTCACAACTCTATAAACATAGGAATCTCTAACGGCATCGACGAAAGGAACTACGTGTCCAAACAGGCTTTGCAGCGTTCCACAGCGGATATTTATGCAAAGAGCCCCACTATATACATCACAGGATTTGAACCTCAAAAACCACCGAGAAGCCTTGTCTCAAAAGCGGCCAGAACTTCGAAAGTCTACAGCATGTTTGCAGAAACACAAGATACGGACAAACACGTAACTCCAAAAAGTTTCAACAGAGCAAAGAGTTCTGACAACCTTTTAGAAGCTAAAAAAAAAGCAGAAGCGTTAGAAAATAAGCACGACCTAGTATCTAGTCAAGAAAATATCGTTTACAGTAACATACACGATCTAGCGATGTTTACCGAAAATATTCAACGGCAGAATCAATACCAGACTCGATCAGAAGCTCTATCAAATGCTAACTACTCCCGCGTCTACACGGGATGGGAGAAAAAAAGTGCTAACTACAACACCAAGATGACTGAAAACATTTATGGACAAATGAGAAAACCCCAAGTAGAGTTAGCGAATAATAAAGAGGGAAATGGATCACCGGCAGCCACCATTTTTACAAGAAATGACTGGTCTCGTCAAGCAGCGAGAACGAAAAGTTTAGAAGTCAGTGAAGGGCATACTACTAGTAACGAAAAAATGCGCAATGGCAACTATGAAATGATAAACGGCACCACCTGTTGCAAGAGACAATACGACCCATCACACATGTGCTCCAAGAATTGTAACGGAAGCTCAGTAATAAGTACCAGGGAACAAGAAAAACGCAATATGGTCCCGCTACAAAATTCTTATTCCTACGTCGACCACGTTCATAATGGTTCTGAAGAAGTGAAAAAATCTCGATTACGGAATTACAATAATAATAAATTGAACCAATCAAAGTCACTAGCAAACATCATCATGCACAGTGACTCTAGCAGCAGCGATACTTTGTATCAACCACAGAATTCTGCAAAGAGTAGGTCCACTGAGTCCCCTGCGAGCGAGAACTCGTACGAAAACTGCTACACGACGCAATACATGGATCCCATGTACACGTCAGTATACCGCAATATGATGGACAAGTCATGGAAAATATCGAAGACATCGGATATGTATTCTGACATCTACAAGGCAACTCCGACCACAGTTCAGCCCGAGTATCAAAGCTCAGAGGGTGAACAGAACAGCAAGAAGCCACCGCACATGCCACCACCGGTACCGCCAAGGAAAATGGTGTACCAGAGGGTGCTCAAGAAGTTTCAACCGGTGCATGTTAATAAGGATGAAAAGAACTCGCGTTCTAAGTCCGTTCCACGCCTTTACAGAGACGCGAACGGCGCGGACAAACCGCAGAATGGCTTAGCTCTGGACTGCTCAGAGTCTGACACCGAATCGGAATCATACGTTTAACAAAGCACAACAATTGGGTCCTGATTCCAGCTACTATAATCTGTAAAATGAAAATGTTTGCAACATTTAGACGTTACGTAGATATTACGTAAGGTACTTCGGGTACTATTTTAAAATATGCCATCATAGTTATGACATCTTTTTGAATCCCGCCTGAAATTTTATATGTGACCATAACATCAGCTATTTTGGTGATGTGATTCCAAAGACGTAAGGATAATTTCAATCTTATTTGTATTTTGTAGTAAATTTTAAAATTGAGAGCAAATTATACATACCTTTTAAAATTTATTAAGTAATTATGATACAAGATATTCTCAGAAAATCTATTGACTTGAAATTAGTTATTTATGTAGAAGCTAAGGTACGGTTAAGGTATCTACAGTTTGGATATATTATGTATACGTATGTAGTATCTTATTACGGATACTAAACTTTAAGCCTAGTGGTTTTCGGAAAGTTTTCAGAAAAATTAGATTCGTTGCGGAGTTTTCTTGATAATGATACTACTTATGATATTAATAATAATTAATCTACCTTATGACTATTGTGTGTCATGTCTTTTATGTCCCATGAATTAGATGTAGGTATTATAGATATATTTGAATGTTATGTTAACCTGTATGTACATAGAATATTGTATATTAAATTGTACCTAAAATGAATTAAATGATGACTTGTAACTTATACTTTACTTTTTTATTCATTCAATCCCACAGGTTCACTTAGAAATACTTAATTAAATCTTGATTGTGTGTTACCAACTAAACAGATGCTCCAGTTTTACGCCTTTATTGAATCGTACCTAAGTATGTAGCTGTCTTATTTATTTCATGGTGTTTCATTCACGGCGGCTTTCAGCTGAATGACATTTTCTTTTCCATATTGACTTTCTTCCAACGCTATACCAGAGTTTTCCCAGGGCTGTTTTTCAGTTGATCCAAACATCAAGAACTGTAATCCAGTCACTATGTATACTAGCCCACCAGTATAAAATACAGGACGCCAGAGTTCGTCATTTGTCTAAAATAGTAACAAAAAATAAATACCACCAAATACTCTTCACCTTGTGGCCATATTTCTAGGAGCCTGACTGCAATGCCAATATTTAGTGCCAACCTAGTGACGCAATTTGTGCTGGCCTGAATCTTGAGATAATGTGACCAAAACATGTGGCCCACTTTTAGTCCATATTCTTAGGGCCCACCATTCAGTAATCAGAACTGTGTTGTCACAAGTTTTGTTGGATTACACTATGATAAATGCAGGTAGTGGACCATTTTTTGTGTATACAACGCGCTCGTCACTAATTCTACGCAAAAATTCAGGTTCCCAGGATCTTTAATTTTCAATTAAAGAGAATTAGTTGGAGAAAATATTTTTTCATTAATTGTAAGTCATGAAATGAGCTAAGAGCCTAATTGCTATCCTATTAAGGAATAACGAGTTCGTGATGCATTTCAAAGTCAAAGTCAATAGGCATTTATTCAGTATTATCCACGGGGATCATCTTTAAGCATCTTAAATTTAGATGAATCTAAGCGCCAGTTCCTCGCAACCAAGCCTAGAAGAACCGGCATGTTAAGGCAATCATACAAGGAACAATAGATAAGTACCTAGTTATCCAATGCACCTCATGTTACCCATAGTCACAAAATATTTAAAAATCAAGGAATGTTTCAATAAGACCGTACAAGTTAACGATGTTAACTTGTTCATACCACAAAATCACCAAATGTCAGTATTTCGAGATCTACGTCGTCACAAATTCTGAAAACCATACCAAAATGCATCACGAATTCGTTATTCCTTAGTAATAATAATTTACATGCATGCATTTTAAATCAGAATCATTTTATACTTCTTATAATAATTATACCCACCTCATCTTCTTCAGTGAAAAACGCTGTTACAAATGGAGACACTGTCCCGGCCAGAGTAGTGAAGATCGTAGATAATCCTACCAGTGTTGCTACATAGCTCTTTGTTAGATCATGTACATTCGCTACACAAGATAGTGTCACAAAGCCATTCAAGCCCATCGCTGTTAGGATCAGTGCAACGTAGAAAGTAGGGTTGTGACCAGGAATAGCCATGCAAAGAACAATGCAGCCTGGTACTACGTGAGAAATAATGCATGCCACTTTTCTTAACACTTTCAAAGATAAGAGCTTCTTCTGCAGTATGAAATCTCCTAGATATCCAAATGCGAAAGCGCACAATGACCTGGTCAAATAGATCAGCCCTGATAATATTCCAGTTGAGGATACTTTGTATCCTAATGCACTTGCTAAGTAATTTGGCGCCGCTGTTATGATGAAATATATGCCCCAGCCAGTTCCAAAATTAAGCACTGTGAGTGACCAGAATGGTACTGACAGCAGTATTTTTGAGTATGGTGGTATTTTCTAAAACAAAAACTCTTATCAATCAACCTACATGTCTACTCCGTAAAAAGATTAACGAAATTTCGTATTGTCGTTTTAAGTTACACTGCGGTACAACTTGGTAACTGTTCCTCAGTCAAGTTGTCGCTGACTAACATGCCGCGTAGTGTTACTCAAAACGATAATATGATCCTTCGTTTCGTACATAGTTCTCAGAGTAGACAGACTTATCAAAACATGCAAGTGTAAAATTAGTAATGTAAGGATAATGTGTCATTTATACCTTTACTTTTGTATCCGTTGGGTCACATAACCCGTTTTGAATATAGTGTAGTTCCTTTGCTGAAATTCGAGGGTGTTTCTCTGGATTGTCATACACACAATACCATATTAGTAAAATCCACAAAAGGCTTATAATTCCAAACACGTAAAACCCCCACTCCCAACCAAATGGTTCAATAATGAACCCGCATATAATCCACGCGAAGGATGTGCCGATGGCTCCTCCGATCAGCATACCAAAAAACCGCCCTTTTTCAGTGGCCACTGCCCATTTGGATATCAGTGAATGCATTGTGGGAAAAGTGGTGCCCTGTAATACAAAATCCTTAAAAAGTGGAAGGTGTGGGAAAGGAATTATTGCTGATCTAAAGACTAACTTACACAGACCAAGCCAAGACTAATTCGCAAAACCATCATAGTAATATAACTGTGTTTAGCTGCGACTGGACTCAGCAGTGTTAGGGCACCACTGATCAAAGCTGAGAGCAACATCATGAATTTTGGTCCAAACAGCTGTATGAACGGTCCACTGACTCCGCAGCCAATGATGTAGCCCCAAAAAAAGCTACCCAGTACTTTGGCCTTCTCATATGGTGTCCAGTTTAGAATTACTTGTGAGTCCTGAAATGACACTAGTTAAGAACAACCTCTGGATAATAGTGATGGTAACTAGAAACAGCAAATCAATTTTTACTCTAAGCCAACGTATTCAATAAAATCAGAAGGATCATTCTAAAATGTCAGTTTTAAAGAATTTGGAGATTGACACGCTCGTAACATGAATTTGACAATATTTCATTACGAGAATTGGGTTTTATTGAAAGTCACTTACCGAGATTGTGTGATTAGGCTGCGGCACCATAACTACCAGATTTATACTTAGGTTGGCTCGCATCATGTAGTTCACACAGGAAACACTGAATATCATCAGGGCTATCACGACGCGACATGGTACCCTGTCTGCACTTTTTTTAATTAATTTACTCATTATTATTTATTTTACTAAAACGACTGATATAGACTGGAAGAAGAAAACTTGTTCTGCTGACCCCACGTAACGTGGGATAAGGGTAGGAAAATGATGAGATTAAATATTTATTTTACTATTTACTGGCACATATTCTTGATCATTTGCTTTTAATATTTTGTAATTGTTTATTTCAAAATCGCTCAAAAACAAATTTAAAATTATCGAACTAATCTGTTCGTACATTCTACTCGCTGGGCCAGTTACGACTGTTTCTATCAAAAATGTATTTAATTTAAGTAGGCGTCAACTTTCCTAACATGATAACGTGAAAGCCAAGAGACGATGTTCTTGACTTTGATGAGATGAGTTTTATCTTATCAAAGCCAACTATTACCTATCTGTAAGACACTTGTCGATGTCACCTTAGTTTTGATTTGAGGTCATTGACTTCTTGTTAGGAATATCATAATTATGTAAAACACGTGTGAGTTAGGGACAATCTTCGAAGAATCTCGAGTAGGTACCTGGTACTTAGAGATCGGAAGAGGATATACAGGATGTAACATTTAGATCAGTCAGTATGGGAAAGTCTGAAACTATAAGACATTCGAATATCTGTTCTTAAGGACAATTTTACGCACCTAAACGTTATTAATGTTGTATTGAAAAGAATGGTAGTCATTTCGAACACCTACTAAAATAAATTATAGGATATTAAAACAATGCATTTTATTAATTTTAGACATTATGTTTAACAGTAACATTTACTGCTTAATATTTAGATATTAAGCTTATTTAAATATAGATTGTGTAACCTACACAATCGATATCTAAATAAATATAGTGTTAAATTTATTTTCCAAAACGTCCGGGTTCGATTCTCGAGCTGAGTACAATTTATTTTAAATGTATAAATGCATTTTTTCTTGTTACCAAAATCGATGACATGGTTCCTAAGAACATATGTGAACAGAAGTATGTTTTATAGTTTCAGACTTTCCCATATTGACCGATCTAAATGTTACAGCCTGTATATCGGGCTTGGGGATCAAAGTCGTGATGCTATTTATATTTCTATATATCTGTTATGCAATTGTCAGTTTTATCTAGCTAGTCATTCAGATAAGCAAAATCTCTCTTTGTTCTAACCAATTTAATCTTACCTGCATACATCTACTACCTTTGAATGCAATAAAACAAAGATACTACTAGATATTAAGTAATTTATTTAAGTTGCAAATATCATAAAACTTTCCATCTATTATTGCCATCATCACAGTCACATATATGTTGTCTACTTATCTAACTACTTATATAAAATACTAAATACTATGTAACTAACACTAAATATCTGCCTGTCTCAAACAATCATGCAGTGTGCATCATTATTGTACAATCACCTGCACAAGGCTTACATTCATAATTTTCAGACAATTTCATATCTTTCTTGTGTTCTCGTCTAGTCTCTCTCCTCTCTTTCTCTCTGAATCTAACAGACACGTCAAGTAGATACTAGGCGTGATACAAAAATAATGATGTAGGTATCCACCAGAAGAAAACACAAAATTATTTTGAAAATTATGAAGGATATAACAGCAAATATAAATTATAGAAATATTTGTGCCCTTACGGCCGTAATACATCGAGGATACGTTAAATATCATTAACTCATTTATTTATAATGGTATTTTGTTTGTAAATTTCAAAGTATTTGCAGAATACTTGGGAGCAAATGGCATCCAAAATTCAGCAAGTAATTATTAATTTTATTGTGTTACTTTTGTCGATTTTTACATAATAACTTTAAATATCACTATACAATTTTTTTTTAATTTTCGTATGATTTTGATCAAGATTAATTGAAGAATCAAATATTTAAAATGACCTAAGTAACCTATCTGAAAGTGGATAATAAATAGCCTAGTGTCTATTGTGAGGCTTCCAGGAAAACCTGACCGCATCACCGGAAGTAACTTGTTCATGACACGAACACATTTTATCTTACTTCTACTTAATTTATCGCGATAATTAGTCGAGCCCACGAGTAGATCGGTGTGTTGGTAAGATTTATTTTTTCACTGTGTTCTGTACTACGTGTGGAAGGATGACATATCGAAACCAAAAACCCCCACAAACACTAAAGGGATATTTGGAGTGAAGTACATATTTAATACACACGTGAAAACGCGCGCGAAAGACAAGAAATCTATAAGTAGTCCTTTTTTAAAATATCGAAAAGACCAAGAATATATCAAAGACAAACAAGTTTACAGCAAAGACTTTATCGAATTAAACATGAGTTCATTATTACTACGATATTTCTGTAATTGCTGTAATTTTGAGAAAACCTGATTTTAGGTTTAAGAATAATATTAGTGACCCACGCTCATTATTTTTAAAACGTACATAAAAATATATGAATAACTTTTAATAGAACATACTAGAATATTTATCTTCAAGTTCTGTAAACAATCCATTGCAAGACGGTAACTTGGCTCAGTTTGGCTATCAAAAGTTATGTAAGTGTTTGTTGATTAAAAAAAATACAATTTTCCTTGTAAAATCAAACTCTTGGGCTCGAGTATTTTTAAATTGCATTGATATCCAATCCCTAACTACAGTACAAGTCTATGTCTTGGCTGGGATAGTGACAGTTGTATCCGTAGAGTTGGTACTACTACTTGCTTCTACTGGAGGGCTTTTTTCCTCTTCCTGCTCGACTACAGGGACATAGTTCCAGGATTGCGTCTCTGCAGTACCGAAGAGAATGAAGTAGCAGGCCGAGGCTATGTAGATTGATGCTCCGGTTATGAAGACTGGACGCCATTCGGCGAAACCGTTCTAAAATAGAAACAATGAAATTACAATATCGCTAGGGTTCTATAGACGACGACCAATTTAAAAATAAAACCAATTGATTTGGCGGACAAAGCGTTTACTCTGTAGAAGGCAGACGCAGTTTAATATGGTAGTTTTGAGTTATACTGCGCGACGACTAGGTAACCATTTCACAGTTGAGTTATCGCTGCCTGGCATTCCACGCAGTGTAATTCAAAATTTACCTCAATTTCGCACACAAGTATTCCTACCTATATTTTTGAAGACTTACACGACCAAATCTAGATTTTCCTAAATGTTATGCTATATTACGAACACTCAAGTAATAAAAACTGTTACATAAGTCTAGGTATTTTCCAGCAACTATTTGCTCTACATAAATGAGGTAGAACGTGATACGATATTGATACGCTAAACAAATATCCGAAGTAATCCATTTATTAAATTAGCGTTTATTTTACTTGAGTTTATTTTGCGTGCGTTTTGGCATCTTATTGGAGGGATACACATTATTTTGAGAGATATAAGATTTAAGATATAAAATTTTAGATATAACATTATTTCAAGATAGTTTCGCCGCTGGATGTCCTTTCTATACGAATTAAAATATTCTTTGTCCTGACTGATTTGCTGACATATAGACAACACACAGCCTAAACCACTGGTCGTAGAGACTTGAAATTTTCGAACAATATTTATTTTGGTGCGTAGGGATGTAACCTCTAAAAAGGTTCATCGGGGGCTGAAGTTTATATGAAAATAGTTTCATGATGATCGCGGATGATACCGCGTTCTATCCACTAGTAATTACATAAATTAATAAATTACAAAAATGTACGTTTTTTTTAACAAAACTCACCCCATTCTTAGTAAAATGCGCAGTGACCAATGGCGTTACAAAGCCGGCCGTGTTTCCGATTCCATTCGCAATACCGTATAGAGTGGCCGCAAAGTTTGGTGCTAAATCCTGATGGTTCACCAAATTCGTCAGCGTGGCGGCTCCGTTTGACCCCATCGAGAATGTAATCAAGACTATGGACAGAGTCGGAGCACAACCAGTGTATCCCAACGCGATGAGAAGCAGTCCAGGCACCACGTGAGAGAACAAGCAGAAGAATTTTCTCATAAACGTTGTTGAGACCTTGTTCTGTTTTATGATTCTGAAAAAAGAAAAATTAAGTTTTATAAACAAATATTGACACATACAACGCCCTCTAGCCCAAAATTAAGCAAAACTTGTACTATGGGAACCAGATAGCTGATAGAATACTTATATTGTAAATACATGCTTAGAATACATATAACACCCAGACACGTAACAAACATCTATGTTCATTACACAAATATTTGTTCTCGGTGAGGAGTTATCATGTCAGGGTTCGACATGATAACTGATTCTGAGACGAGTCATCTATGGTAGGTAGTTGGCTGGTAGTTGTCTAGCCTCTCAGGTCGGTTGGAAGTAACGTTCTGCACTGTAGGTTGGGGGTTCAATCCCAACTGAGGATAAACATTTGGGTGATAAACATAAGTTTGTTCTCTGGCCGGGTATTTTAATATTTTCAAAAAAGTATACATAATGTATTCTAACAGTCAGATAGATAGGTGTCTAGGGTTAACAAAAAACAATAAAGATCTTACAGCAAAAAAGTAGGCAGCCTTTGGGGACTACCGATAGAAGTGAAAACAACAAAAATTACACATACATCACGCATAGAACACGTATAGCTCATAGACAGATGGTGACGATGACGCGAGTTCCATGATTTTTGTTCACCCAAAAAGTGCTCAACGCGCCTAAAGAAATTTTCACTTCAAAAACTAGGTTATGATGATTACTCCCTCATTCGCCTTGTCAAATTATAAGGAGCCGAAGTTCTTGCGCTGTAAATAAACAAACGCGACCAAAGCAACCAACGTCATTCGGCAAAACCGCACTCATAATTAGGATTTGCGTACCATTTAGTGATGATAAGACTATAATATAATATTTCACAGTCATAATATTCATTACAACGCGTTGCGTTAGTTTTAATGTAACTTTAACAACCGTGCTATACTAACAATGAAATCATTTATGTTTATATTTTACAATTAACTCTACAGATGGTCAAGTGCGTTTATTTTTAAGGTCATGGAACAACTTTATATTCAAAGTCGTCATGAAAATAGTTAAGTATGGTAATCTGCAATAATGGTTACCCTCGCGTGTTTACAGATAAAACCCAAAATTATATTCGGTTACAGTACATTACAGACTGAAGAAAAAACTTTTTTTAGCCAACTTGTTGATGGAACCAGCAAGTAAGTGGTAACCATTACCTACAGCAAAGCAATTACCTCACAGTCACATTTCATTGGAAACATATCCTAAAATTTACTGCCCTGCGTCGAGCACCCACACACTTCAAACTGAAATACAGCAACGCTGCTTAGCGACAGAAACCGGCATGGTGGTAGTACTTCCCCAGACGAGACGACTAAGAACTCTTCTACTACTGTCTATACTATTCTTACCTGTCGCCCACAGCTCCAAATATGACGGAGAATATCATTCTCGCTAAGTACGGTAGCGATGCCAGGGTTCCCGTCGATGTGAGGTCGAAGCCAAGAGCGCTGGAGACAAACTTAGGTGCCGCAGTCATCACGACGTAGAGGCCCCAGTTACTACCATAGTGAAGCACCACCATGGCGAGGAATGGTAGAGATGTTAAGATCTTTTTGAAAGGCGGAACAACCTAAAAAAGAAGTGCAAATTGAAGATATTAGCGCGCTCACACATAGATAATTTTGTTGTTTATGAGCCATTCGTGACCAACTCTGATGATAAAATTATTAAACCACTGTGACTACTAAACATATGACTACTCTTTATTAACTTAATGTGTTGTCCAAAGTAAGCAGCTCATTTTATAATAATAAACATAAAAAGAACATACATTATCTATCATACATTAAAAAAACCAGGTTCTAATTTTTTTACGCCTCCTGTTTAAATATTTTATTTATTGCATTTCTGTCACAGACTGCAGACTCTATCGCTATATAAATGTATGCCATCTTGATAAAACCGTTTTAAATATTAAATTATCAATTAGTATTTCGTACATTGCTTGTGTATGTGACCTTGAGTTTGTTTACCTTATTTTCTTTTGAGCTTAAATGGATCTTGTCACCAATAGCTTCCAGGATGTGCTGCTTCTCTTCCTCAGAGATGCGAGGGTGCTTCACCGGTGAGTCGTAGACCAGGAACCACCAGAATGCGCACCAAAACACCGCAATCACACCTGTTCAAGTTAGTAGTATATAGTATAACTACGCTCGCTTGGACCTGTTATACGTGCTCTACGATGCACTACCCTATGTTCACTAATCTTAAGCATTTGCTTAGCATAAAGCCTCATGTACCTGTAATTTCACTGGCACCCACACCCTTGAAACCGGAACACAGAAATGCGAGCATCACTACATGGCAGCAGAAATAGGTACGGTGGTAGTACTTTCTTGGACGAGCCCTTTCCTAAAGTTAATAATAAGTTTTAAGTATAATAATTTTTAGACTTACCAGGAACATAGAATGAATAATCCCATCCAAAGTTCTCGATGAGTGGTCCAGTGAGTGACCACGTGACCACAGTTCCGATGGCTCCTCCCAGTAGAGCACTGACAAACTTGCCCCTCTCATCAGGAGGTGCCCAGTGCGCCACTAATGCGTGCAAAGACGGGAAGAGAAAACCCTGAAACAATATTAAATATTTTTTGTATTCGATGTGTTAGAAAATGTATCCCATAGTACATACGAGACACTGTAGTGAGAAGATTTTTAGATGGAGGAACAGCAACTTTACCATCCCCATAGCTCAGTTAGCTTCATTATCATCATCATCAACAGTCATAGGCCTCCCCCATACGTTTCCAGAAAGGCCTATTCTGAGCCCTCGCCATCTATCGACTTCCCGCAGTCCTAACAATGTCTTCAGTCCATCGGGTAGGAGGACGTCTTACGCTACGTCTTCCAGTTCGTGGTCGCCATTCGAGAACCTTTATTCCCCAGGGGTTGTCGATTCTACGAGCTATATGGCCTTAGATATGGCCTGGCATAGATGTTTGTTCTATCTAGGTATTATACCCAGACAGAACAAACATCTATGATTATATTGACAGCCGTCACAGCTCAGTTTGTAGTCGCCCTGCCTTCTTCGCTGTAGGTGGTGGGTTTGATTCCCACCGAGAACAAACATTTGTGTGATGAATATAGATGTTTGTTCTGTGTTTGGGTGTGGTATTGTATTCTATGTATGTATTTAAAAAAAAAAGTATATAAGTATTCTATCAGTCATCTGGTTCCCATAGTACAAGCTATGCTTAGTTTGGGGTTAGATGATGCTGTGTAAAAATGTCCTGACATATTTATTATTACACAAATGCTTGTCCTCGGTAGGGATCGAACCCGGTAGGCAACTACAACAGTAGGCAGAGCTGCTGCTAATCGAGCTGTGAGGCCATTCAAAGAATCTTTATTGCCATACTTTTCACATAACATCAAATTAAATACCTACGCCAATTGTATACTTGACGTCAGCGTCATGCACATTGTTACTCTATAAAAATACATAAATCATAAACCGCACATAAATAAATATTTTATCATAGTAGGAAAAATATCTGGAAAATTTTTGTTCCACATCACTAATCGTATCAGCAAAAAGCTCCGATCATTTTAAATTCTGATGTGAATTCTTTTCTTCAAGTTACAACTCGTGTGCAGAAACGGAAGTGAATTCACTTCCTGCATTAGATCAACGATAAAAGAAACCCTAACGTGATCCCGTTTATGTCTTTTGTAGGTAGTAATTGCTCGTAGCATTATCGTAGCACAGGGTCAATGGGTCTATCGGCAACTTTATAAAGCAGAGATTGTATTTTGTTCATTCAGTTATGATTGTATATTTGCAACATTGTATGTTCACGTTTAGTAGATCTCTTGGGCTAAACGCGATTATGAAACTCCTGCTGCATTTGCTCCTGTGTCCTTTATGACCTACTTACCTGCTACTTACATAATGATCTAATAAGCCACAAATACCGCCACGTTAGAACATGCTAGATGAAGAAGAAAGAGATAGGCCTATGACACTCAAATACAATGACGTTATTTTGAATTTTATCTAAAATCTACATACAAATTTGGAATGTATGCTAAAGAAATAAATAATCTAGTATTTTTGTGTATGTATTTCTAAAATTATATCTGGCCATACCTCTGACTACACCCCACTTGACACCCTTGAAAAAGCTTGGTACCTACTTGGCACTAAGAGATCTGAGGGGATGAAATATACTGTGATCGGGGATAAACGCGTGATACTATTTATTTACTATTTACAAAAATAGTATGCCATAAAGTCATTTCGATCACATGTGCTCTGTGTGAAAAGTCCACCAATATTTATTAAATTCTGTATTTTGTGATGAAAAATACCGCTTGCAAAGCCACAATTGGCGTAGGTGTTCAAATTATTTTTCACTTCTCTTGCTCAAAAAGGCCGTCATTGTAGCCATAAAAAAGTACTCTGTGATTGTAGCATACCAGAGCGGGGATAATAGCATTGCATCCTCTAGGGTTTTTTTTTTTTTTAATTTTTGTGTGTCAAATGACAATGAGCCTACAAAAACGAAAAAGTTTTTAGTCATAAGTAGAATAATCATTAATAAAGACTCGACTTATTACTGTTTCATAAAAAAAGAACTTCATTTTAATTTTGAAAATGGAACTAAAATCGGCGATCTCTGGTAGAATGCATGCAATGTGTTGCGGCTACAGAAGAAACAAAAAAAAGACATAGGCGCGAAATCTTTATATAATTTTAGCTCCTTGTATAACAATCTACTATATTACTTTACCTTTTATTTATTATTCTTATAATAATTCAATATAAAAGTGTACAATTACCAACCGACGTAACAATACCTACATGGTACATGTTTTACTTGAAATCGTTCCTTCAATTCGCGTCGCGATCATTATAAAAACAGTTTTTGAGTCTCGACTCTCAACCAATGATTTACAGATGAGCAAAAAATCTCATCAGCAATTCTGTGAATTGATAAGAATCTCGAAATTTATATCCTATTTTTGCAACAAAACGGAACGATCTTGGACGCACGAACGTATTCAGTGATCATCAATCTTGTTTTTATTCTACTTGTTGATAGAACAAGCAGTGGTAACAATAAGTGGCTATCGTCATCTCTAACAAAGCAAATCCTTGTTTGTGTCCTACAATACAGTGATCGGCGTCCATCAACCTGAGGCATACAAGTGTTAAGCCTCATGAGACTGTAAAGTCACCGGCACCCACACTCTTCAAATCGGAACACGGCAGCGCTACTTGGCGATAGGATTAGGCATGGTGTACTACTTCCCGGGATGTGACCCTTTACTAAGAGCTCTACTGTTACTACTATTCAAGGAAAATACTTTTTTATAATCATTTAAATAAAAATTAAGCACAATTAAGCTAGTAGTACCGCCAGCAACAAAACTTTATGAACTAAATGAACCAGATATGGTTTGAAAATTTTTAAAATTTTTGAAACCCAGATCATTTGACTTTTGAGCACGAAATTTTACCATTCTGAGGTCAAAGACATCTATCTACAGCTGGTATGATCACAGCGTGTGATCTCTTAGCCTTTTAAATTTTCAAAATGAAATTAATAAATGCCAAACGTTCCAATACCCATATAATTATGCTTTATCAATTTGTATTGTTAGTAATGAAAAACAAATTGGTAACAAAGTAGTTTTTTATAAAGACAGTGCAACACCTATTTTTATGCTCGTACCATACCAAGGTTACGGCCAACCATTCGGGCGTGTTTAGTAGACGGCGCGTAAGATTTCGCGCAGTGACCGCGCGGCCGTTGCGCGGTTGAAAAAATCAAAACCGTATATCATCTCTATACTAGCAACGTTCAAATAGTGGCTTGCAGGAGTTTGAACGCTAGAATATAGACGATACTATTTTCTCAACCGCGCGGCAGCCGCGCGGTCACTGCACGAAATCTTTCGCGTTGTTTAAACAGGCTCTTATAGTTTTCTATGAAACATAACGTAATGATAAGCATTCAAATACAAATACAAATGTTTATTTTTCAAAAGAAAGTGTTACCAAATATGAAAGTCGACTCTGTCTCCTGTTTTAGTTTATGAATAAACTGTGTTACAGTAGACAGTGCATTCTCCCAGTAAGGTATACACAACCTAATAGTAAAAAAACAAAAGAAGAACAAAAAAAAAACAAGCAAGAAATAATCTTATCTAGTAATCTAACAATCTAATCAAGTAACAAGGGCAATATAAATAATAAAAAGGGGATGTGCATGTTGAGTACTGTTGTGGAGTGTTAAGTTTATGTGTATATATAATAGTATTATGTAAAATTAGCGTGCACGTATGTGTGTGGGTGGAAGGAAGGGGGGGGTGTGTGTGAGCATGCGGTCAGAAGAGTGAGGGTGGGGGTGTGTGTGTGGGGGGGGATGTATGTTTATGGGGGGGGGGGTGTTTGTGTGTGTGTTGTGTGTGCATGTGGGATGTGTGTGTGCATGGGGGGGGTGTATGGGGGGGGGTGTGTGTAGGGGTGGGGGGAGGTGTGTGTGTAGGGGTGTGTTTGTCTATCTGTGGTTGTATACCGAAGTGGAAGAGCCGAGATGTGAGTTTGGATTAGTATTAGTTGACTACATGACAGTATTGGGTTTCAACAATTCAAACAATTGTCTCGAAAAACTTTTCAGTGCTGTCGTAATCATGCAAGTTAAGCCAGTCCGTAACTTGTATCTTAAGTTTATGCAAATTGAGAATCCTTAAATTAATTTTTGAGTTTACTAAGTTATATAGTTTAGGCGCTGTTATCGTGTATTGTCTCCGTGCAAAAGTGCTTTTAAATCTTGGGATAGGGCATTTCTTGATCCTTTTCGTAGAAAGTGGCAAATCTGGAACTGTATTTATATGGTACTTTTTGATACACTGATAGACGTATAGTTTTCTAACCGATAGTACATTGCATTTTTTATAAAGTTCAGTTGTTGGATGCCTATAAGGTAAGGCCATTGCCACTTTAAGCAGAGCTCTCTGTGCTCGTTCTACTTTGATTATCTTTGATTCAAAGATATATATTCAACATTTATATTGTTCTTTCATTCATGTTTTATGTGATTTATATATATAAACTGATAGTAAGTATATTGAATCAAAGGTGATAAAGAAACGTACATTTATGCAAAGTGTATTTATGTTGCTTTATTCTTGTTTTGTCTATATTTACGAGATTTTACAGCAGTAACAAACAATTTGTGGTCAACTATGAATCGGAGTATTAATGGTTTAAGTAGGTGACAGCGTTAGTAAACTCAGTACAGTCGTAACGCAATACGATCAAAATCAAAGTTAGGAGGCTATGATTTGGTAAGAACCAAACATCATAATGTAAGTTACTGTACTCTTTTTTGAACAAATAGTTTTCTTTTTTTCTTTACTCATAAAATTTTGAATTTGGGAGCACCGGTGGTCTAGTGGGAGAGCACTGGTGGTATAGTAGAAGTGACCCCGTCTTCTGATCCTAAGGTGGTGGGTTCGAATCTGGTCGTGCACCAACGGAATAAAGTCGTGATGCATTTAATTTATTGGTGACTTATTTAATAGCGTATCGTGTCTTCTCTTCACAGTATACGAAGCATTCAATTGATTGAATTAGATCTTGTAATCAACTTTATAGATTACTTATATAAAGGTTGAAGAGTGTGAAAATGCCACTCCTGAAAACTGAAGAGAAGGTACGCACAACTACTCCCTATTTTGAGTAATGTAAGTATCGGCAAAACGCCTTATCTGTCAGGATGTTTAAATTAAAACTGTATTAAAATTGATCAAACTATCTATCTATACCTGGTATGCTAGCTAACTATGCTGTTTTTATAAAGTTCAAAAACCCGAGTGAAATTTGAGTCCCTTGGTTTCTTATAAAATGTATTTTTTTTTGTTTTCAGGTTTTATTTAGTAAAATTCTATTAAACTAAGATATACCACGTATGAAGACCCGTTGCTTGTGATATAACTACTTTTATTCATACTAGCGGTTCGACCTGGCTTCGCACAGGATTTAGTAAGGACCCCTAATTTTTTTGAAATTATTATAGCCCATGTCACCCGGGGATAGTGTAGATCCCCAACAGTGAAAGAATTTTTCAAATCGGTCCAGTAGTTTCGGAGTCTATTCAATGCAAACATACAAACAATCAAATCTTTCCTCTTTATAATATTAGTATAGATTATCACCAACTTTCTATCTAGGAATGTTTGTGATTAAAAAGTAAATGGTAGCTTACCGAAGCTAGTCCAATGATAAATCGTAGCGCCACCAGTGCCAGGTAATGCCATTTCGCGGCCGGAGGACTTATAATGGTAAGGAGTGCGCTGAGCAGCATAGTCACAAAGACCACCTTCCGCGGTCCCCAGAACTCAGCCGCTGTGCCGCCCACGAGGCAGGTGATGGCGTAGCCCCAGAAGTAGCCAGATAGTACGTAGGCCTGCTGTTGTGCTGTCCACGTGAATGTCGTGACTCCATCTGGCTGTAAAGATAGAACATTTCTAGTTAATTTTTTTGTGTTATTTTACTGAGACGCGATGTAGCTTGATAAGGATTCTCTCAAATATTTTACACGAAATGCCTTTTATTATATTAACTTGCAAACAGCTATTGTTTACTGAAATACTTCCGGAACACATTTCTGATAAGAGAAGATTATCTACCCACGAATAACGAGATACTTGAGATTAAATAGATCGTAAGCAAATACTCTTTTATCTTGATCGAGCGTTAGTATTTTGACGAGTCCATAGTCCACTTAAAGTATAAATAATATGTATTTATACTGGAAAAAGTGAAAAATGTGAATGGAAAATGTGGAGTGGTATTTGAGAAGTGATATGCACTTCTCAAATACCACATTTTCTCTTTGACAAAATTTTGTTTCCTGAAAAACAAAAAAATGAGGTCCAACACACGCTTAGCTTCCTTGTATCTGTAATTTATCTATCAAGCCTGTCATGTATCTGGTATCTACTATCGAATCCGTTATCTGCTATCTGTTAGGTAAGAGTTCTGTATTTGTTTACATAAATGAAAACAAAATATTACCAGCTTAAGATAACATAAAACTTTAAGATATGTTATTCTTATACCCAACATAATCACTAATGACTGAAACACTAAGATGATATGGGCCTTATACACGAGCTGAAATTCGTACAACAGTCTGAGGGAAATTCTCCCAAGCTTTAACATTTATAATTCCTTCAGACGTAAATGAATTCTGCTCTTTTCTATTTTTTTTTAATATTTCTTGGAATACATAAAAAAAACGAATTCCATCTCTCTTAGCAAGAGAGAACGATTATACGAAACTGAGTGTCGTTTATGGGATCATCATTATTAATTCACACACCGCCGCTGCTGCAGAATTCTATTGGTTTTTTTTTTGATATTGCAATTTAAATCAGTGAACCAGGTATGTCGAAGTAGAAATTGCTAGAGTTATTGTACCTGTCTTATTTCCCGCCTGGTGACCGTTGCGTTAAACAATCCGCTGTCGTTCGCGTCGATAGCCTTGCATTCGCTTTTCATCCTGTGGACAACAACTTCAATTATCTACTAAATTAGTTCTCGAATGCAACTGAAACCTATAACAGAATTCATTAAAAAAACACTTCATCGACCACGTGAAATAAACAATAATTATCAGTAGAACTCTCTTAGTACTAATAGTTCAGTCAGTAATATTATGATTATTTTATACCTTATTTATATTTGTTTATCTCTATCTATCACGGCTCATGTGATACAGCCTGTTAACAGACGGACAGACAGATAGACAGCGGAGTCTTAGTAATAGGGTCCTGTTTTACCCTTTGGGTACGGAACCCTAAAAACTAATAAATTGTGTTATTTCTCAGTCCTCTTCCTCTATCAATAGAAAGGCTTAATTAAGTTCCGTTTGAAGGGTGTGGGTACCGGTGAAATTACAAGTATGCAGGTTGAAGTACGCAGAGTAGTGCATCGTAGGGCACGTGAACTGGCAAGTATTGTATTAGGTGATGGTTACCACTTAACATCGGGTGGGCCATTTGCTTGTTCCATCAAGGCAAATAAAAAAACGTGTACAAGTACGTTCTCATCTAAATATTTTTGCTTGACCTAGTTTCATAATGTCGAGCATTCATGTAATGTATTGTATTAAGTATATCAGTCCCATAACACAAGCTAAGCAGAGCTTGGGGCTAGATGATGCTGTGTGGATTGTCCAGCATTATCATTATTATTATTACTATCTGAATAGTCGAATATTATGAAATGACTAAATGTGATAATCATTTATGTATTAGTTCGTGCCTTCCATGTTTCAGACTTTTCCTTTTGTAGGTAAGTTAAATTACCTTTGTAAATATTTCGGGTACTCCCAGACTACCGAAACTATTCGCCATTTGTGACGCAATGGCGGAGATAGCGCTCAATGTATTATTGTGTAGAATACAAATGTGTCATCTTGCTAAACTAAATGCAAACTAGATTTGAGTTGTGGTAAAGGGCTCGTCCGGGGAAGCACTACCACCATGCCTATTTCTGCCGCCAAGTAGCTTACTGTGTTCCGGTTTGGAGGGTGTTTGTCGGTGAAATTACAGGGACATGAGACTTAACATCTTTATACCTCAGGTTGATGAACCGCTTCACATCAGGTGAGTTATCTACGGAAGCTTACGATGACGTGTGTATGTGAGAAATCGTGTGTTTATGGTTAGAAAGTTACAATATTATATTTAAAAAAATTAAAAAGATGCATAAACTAAGCAGGATGTACAAAATAACTAATAGCCTAACAAGCATACTATACACTTGACGAGTATTTCAATGATCAAATAATTACTATTGAATGAAACGAACGCCTATTGCTATTATTATTATAAACGGCTTTATTCTTTGTAACGATACCTACCTATATTTTTTGTTTTATGACCTACGTAATTTGCATGTTCTTTTTACATATCGGTCCGCTCTACTCTGTTGCAACACCCTTACTGGGTATATTATGTGTGTATTGGCAAGTGGCAGGTGCACTAATATATTTATTTATTTATTTAAGGTTGATGCAGCGCTGGGATACCTGTAGTTGGATGATATAATATAGAATAGATCACAATACAATAAGTGTAATACTAACGATGTACCAGTGGCTTCATCCGGCACCATAGCGATAATGCTCACGCTCATGTTTACCCTCATCATGTAGTTCACCCAACAGGCGAAGAACATCATCAGCCCCACGTTCAGCCGCGCTGGGATCACATCTGTCAACAGAACAAAAACAAAATCAAGAAAAAATCACCTTGAACTCCGAAGGTCGTGGGCTCGAATCCAGTCAAGCACCAATGGATTTTTCTATGCGTTTATCGTAAGTGATGTTTTAGAACAGTGAATGAAAACATCATGAGGATACCAGTTAGTATTCTAACAGCGGCGAAGAGCTTGCAGCCTACCATAAATAATACTAACTGTTGCAATAATACCTATGTGGGTATGTGGTAAATGTATTATGGACGTACATTTGACTACTCCTCTAAGACATCCTCAAATCCTGAGTTGGATATCGACCGTGCTTGGGGATTAAAGTCGTGAGGCTGTTTCTTTTTTTTACACACATAGAATACAATTAACCACCGATGTGGCGCGGCGGGCGAATGTCCGCCTGCAACGCAGAGGTTGCGGGTTCGATTCCCGCCTTGGGATAAATGTTTGTACGATCTGCAAATATTTATTCCGGGTGTTCTGGGTGTTTTCTATGTATAATAAAAAATATGTATGCATGTAATGTATTGTATTAAGTATATCAGTCATCTAGTACCCATAACACAAGCTCTGCTTAGCTTGGGGCTAGATGATGCTGTGTGGATTGTCCAGCATTATTATTATTATTATTATTAATTAACACCCAAACAGAACAAACATATATGTTCATCACACAAATGTTTGTTGTTGGAAATCGAACTCACAACGTACAGTGTAGAAGGCAGAGCTAATAACGTCACCATATGCCTCAGGTGTGTACTCTCTTATATACCCTTGAAGCAATGTTCAATGGTAAAATATCAATCTAGAAGCATATTTTTTAAACAAAAATAAAAATATCAGACTTTTTTCCTTATACACCAAAAATATTTAAGTTTCCCAACATTTTATCAAGGGTATCTTACTTTGCTATGATGCAATCAATTCGGATGTGTATTGGTAGTTGTAAAATAAAACCTTGAAGTAAATCGTAAATAGCATAATAATAATGTAGACTGTATTTGCAAAGGCTTGAAGCCACACATTCAAACGAATAAAATAGTAAGAATATAATCGGGTTGAAAACTGTCTTTGATAAAACCGGCCAAGTGCGAGACGGACTCACGCGGGAAGGGTTCCGTACCATTATCTATATAATCATAAAAACGGCAGAAAAATCACATTTGTTGAGAGCCCCCTAAAATATTTATTTAATTTAATTTTCAGCGGCAACAGAAGTATATCATCTGTGAAAATTTCAACTCTCTAACTATAACTGTTCATGAGATACAGCCGGTGACTGACTTAATAATAGGGTCCCGTTTGTCCCTTTGGGTACGGAACCCTAAAAACTGTCTGTACCGCAAAGTTTTTATAGTTTATGTACAACATGTTTATTAACCATTTAAGAAAAAAAGATATAATTATATCTTTTTTTCTTAAATTGTTCGATGTCCATCAAGCGAGTAAGTTTTAAAGCAAAGCTATACTGTCATGCTATGAAAACTGAACAATTTAAAGAAAATACTCAAAATTAGAGATTGGGTTTACCTGAAAGTGTTAAAAAAAAATGGACAGGCCTTAAAACAACCAACAATCGCTGAGGAGTAAGGGTTCTCGATTAAAAAACTACGACCCAGAAAACGAAGCGTTGAACGCCCACCCACCCGATGGACCGATGACATTGCTAAGATCGCAGGAAGTGGGTGGATAGAAATGGATCAAAATCTTTTTTCCTGGAAGCGTGTACGGGAGGCTTAGCCCGGTAGTGGACTTCTTCATGCTGATGATGATGATGATCAACGGTACCTAGGGTACCCTAGGTACTCAATATCGAGTTTTCAAGGTTATCAACAATTTGAAGAGGTATTTGACATTTTAACTGTAATTTAATTTAAATTAGTCAAACAAAATGTATGCATATTTTGAGTATAGAAAATAAGTATATTCGTTTGAGAAGTCGTAATGATCGAAAATATTTTAAAATTATTTATATTATTTTTATTTTACCTACAGATACAATATCATTTTTGCGTTTTCCTGCGTAATATGACACACAGTAGGTACTTTTATATCAGCTGTTCACACTATATTCGAGGACTGAGTAATCATAAAAACTACTGTTAAAACAATTAAAATGGAGGAGCTATGATAAAAAAACGAGTGTGCTTTTGACCACACGACTTAAGTAAAACTTCTTTACGAAACGTAACTGGCTATAAAAGAGAGAAAGAAAGAACAGTGCTTTCATACCCCTTCCACAGTAGTGTTAAACGTTTAACGAAACCTTGTTGGAAGTCGCATAAGAAGTATTACTTCGTTACTCCCAATTTTTAGAACCATAAAACGACGTGACGCTGGCAGAAATGTCCAAACAAGGACGATTGCCATAAAAAAAAAAAAAGTGTTACTTCTAAAAATTCCAGCTTAGAATGCGGAACTACCTACATGTTTTTGATTTTGACAAATGAGGTTTACTCTAAGCGTTATGTGCCAAGCTCTCGAGCATTTGCGGTAGATTTACTTTCGACTATGTCAATACCGGGCAGAGGCCTAGTACGAATAAATTTGACGTTTGTGACGTAAACGTATCATACAGACTTCTGAGTTGCACGGCAACTGTGAAGGACTCGTCCGGGGAAGTACTACCACCATGCCTATTTCTGCCGCCAAGCAGCTTGCTGTGTCGGTTTGAAGAGTGTGGTGAGTGCCGGTGAAATTATAGGCACATTAGGCTTAACACTTATACGCCTCAGGTTGATAGACGCTGAGTAGTGCACCGTAAGGCACGTTCCTAACGAGCGTGACAAACTAAGCAATTCTTTGTAATAGGTTTGTAATAGGGCCATCTGCTTGCACCACTATCAAGTTTTATAATAAAAAATACAAAAAACTAGGCAACATTTCATACTGAGTTATAGATACCGCGCATTGTAATTCAAATGTCTGTACAAGTAGAAATCCCACCTGATGTTAAGTGGTTACTATCACCTATGATAAAGCATTAGCTGGCAGGTCACGTGCGTTAGAAGCGTACCCTACAATGCACTGCTCTACGTCCATCAACCTCAGGCTTAGAGGTATTAAGCCTCATGTGCCTATACTGTACCCTTCAAACCGGAACACTGCAACTCTGTTTGGCGGCAGAAATAGGGATGGCGGTAGTACTTCCCCGGATGAGCCTCTCACTAAAGCTTTACTAATGTGTTATGCCACAAATGTAAAAGTGTTAGTGCTAGGTTGGTGCTATAGGCCTTTTGATGACGGACAAACATCAAATACTCGGGGCCAGACTGTCACGTTTTATTGCGATTGCGAAACTAAATCTTTCCGTTTGGAGAGAACCGATGACTTTTATTCCGTCGTGATAAGGTTCATATTGTGTCATCGATCTGAATCGCTCTTGAACTGAATTGCAATAATACGTGATGGTAATACCCTGTACTATACATACGAGTGAGTTGTAAACAACGGTGTTGTATTATTACAATGGACTAATAGAATAGAATACATTCTTTGTAAAAAGTAAAAGTATCACAACTTCAATCTCCAATTCAATGTCAGACCTTTTAGTACTAGGTCAATTGACTCAAAAAAAAATACATAGGTAACAAATTTGGTATTCCTCAAGGAATTATTTTAGGTCCCGTTTTATTTTTGTATTATATAAATGACACTAGCTGACCCGTGCCCACTTCGTTGGGCGGTAAACATTTTTACAAAGGTACTATGTAAAAATAAAGATGCACGGTGGCGCTAGTACATAAGTACTGATGATTGTAGTCATTATAAAATAACTGAAGTAGTACTCAGCGTCGCCAACAGATGGCGTTAGTAGAGGGTATACGGCATAAAATAGCGGCCACTCGCAGATTACGTGGCAGATTTTGCCCGTTCCCGTTATTTTTTCGGGATAAAAAATAGCCTATGTCTTATTGGTATATGTACCGTATACACATTCATATGCATGCAGTAAAAACCGGTTATTTTAATATTACAGACACTTCAATTTTTATTTTTTATTGAAATAAACATTTTTATCTCTTTCAACCAGCTGCAGGGGTTGTTTTTTTGAAATCATGAAAAACTTGTGTAACAATATCGTATTTTGAGTGTCCGAACCAAAATTGAAAGAAATCAAGTCACGCATTTAAGGTACCGTACCGTACAGATTTTCCATATGTATGTAAATGTTGACACCCGACCTTCCCCTTTTCGATAGGGTAGTTTTAAAAATGTTGAGCGTTGTTATTATATTGCTATTTTTGTATTTTTAGAAGCCAAACTGAGTTTGAAGCAAATCGCACCATGCATTATAATTTTTCCATACAAACGCCTTTTCGCACCCCTCATAAGGGTAGTTTATGAGTCCTTCCCAACGCGTGTTGGTAATGTACAACCATGGAAAACACGACCTGGGAATTGGTGACCATTGCTCTGATTGGTTGAACCAAAGCTTATGCTTCGTTAAGACGCAACTAAAGAGTCAAGATGTACCTAAGTATAGGTAGATCATGCAGCTTTATTTCTGGCACTTCGGTGGCTGCTGCCGTTTTATGCCGTTGCCGTTTTATGTTCTAACCTAACCTAACCTATCCGAGTCGGATCCGCCCTAGAAAGCGAGTGCAAAAGACGCAACTAAAGAGTCAAGTTGTACCTTAGTATAGGTAGATCATGCAGTTTTATTTCTGGCACTTCGGTGGCTGCTGCCGTAACACGCTCGCTCCGCTCGCTCGCCTCGCGCGTTTTTTTTATGTTCTAACCTAACCTAACCTATTCGAGTCGGGTCCGCCCTAGAAAGCGAGTGCAAAAACGCAACTAAAGAGTCAAGTTGTACCTTAGTATAGGTAGATCATGCAGTTTTAATTCTGGCGCTTCGGCGGCTGCTCCCGCAGCACGCTCGCTCCGCTCGCTCGCCTCGCGCGTTTTTTTTATGTTCTAACCTAACCTAACCTATCCGAGTCGGATCCGCCCTAGAAAATGACTGCAAAAGACGCAACTACAGAGTCAAGTTGTACCTTAGTGAAGGTAGATCATGCAGTTTTATTTCTGGCGTTTCGGCGGCTACTGCCGCAGCACGCTCGTTCCGCTCGCTCGCCTCGCGCGTTTTTTTATGTTCTAACCTAACCTAACCTATCCGAGTCGGATCCGCCCTAGAAAATGAGTGCAAAAGACGCAACTAAAGAGTCAAGTTGTACCTTAGTGAAGGTAGATCATGCAGTTTTATTTCTGGCGTTTCGGCGGCTACTGCCGCAGCACGCTCACTCCGCTCGCTCGCCTCGCGCGTTTTTTTTATGTTCTAACCTAACCTATTCGAGTCGGATCCGCCCTAGAAAGCGAGTGCAAAGACGCAACTAAAGAGTCAAGTTGTACCTTAGTATAGGTAGATCATGCAGTTTTATTTCTGGCGCTTCGGCGGCTACTGCCGCATCACGCTCGCTCCGCTCGCTCGCCTCGTGCGTTTTTTTTTATGTTCTAACCTAACCTATCCAAGTCGAATCCGCCCTTGAAAGCGAGCGCAAAAGACACAACTAAAGAGTCAAGTTGTGCCTTAGTATAGGTAGATCTTGCAGTTTTAATTCTGGCGCTTCGGCGGCTGCTGCCGCAGCACACTCGCTCCGCTCGCTCGCCTCGCGCGTTTTTTTTATGTTCTAACCTAACCTAACCTATCCGGATCCGCCCTAGAAAGTGAGTGCAAAAGACGCAACTAAAGAGTCAAGTTGTGCCTTAGTAAAGGTAGATCATGCAGTTTTAATTCTGGCGTTTCGGCGGCTACTGCCGCAGCACGCTCGCTCCGCGTGCAAAGACGCAACTAAAGAGTCAAGTTGTACCTTAGTAAAGGTAGATCATGCAGTTTTATTTCTGGCGTTTCGGCGGCTACTGCCGCAGCACACTCGCTCCGCTCGCTCGCCTCGCGCGTTTTTTTTATGTTTCAACCTAACCTAACCTATTCGAGTCGGGTCCGCCCTAGAAAGCGAGTGCAAAGACGCAACTAAAGAGTCAAGTTGTATCTTAGTATAGGTAGATCATGCAGTTTTATTTCTGGCGCTTCGGCGGCTGCTACCACAGCACGCTCGCTCCTCTCGCTCGCCTCGCGCGTTTTTTTTATGTTCTAACCTAACCTAACCTATCCGAGTCGGATCCGCCCTAGAAAGCGAGTACAAAGACGCAACTAAAGAGTCAAGTTGTATCTTGGTATAGGTAGATCATGCAGTTTTATTTCTGGCGCTTCGGCGGCTGCTGCCACAGCACAATCGCTCCGCTCGCTCGCCTCGCGCGTTATTTTTATGTTCTAACCTAACCTAACCTATCCGAATCGGATCCGCCCTAGAAAGCGAGTGCAAAAGACGCAACTAAAGAGTCAAGTTGTACCTTAGTATAGGTAGATCATGCAGTTTTATTTCTGGCGCTTCGGCGGCTGCTGCCGCAGCACGCTCGCTCCGCTCGCACGCCTCGCGCGTTTTTTTTATGTTCTAACCTAACCTAACCTATCCGAGTCGGATCCGCCCTAGAAAGCGAGTGCAAAGACGCAACTAAAGAGTCAAGTTGTATCTTGGTATAGGTAGATCATGCAGTTTTATTTCTGGCGCTTCGGCGGCTGCTGCCGCAGCACGCTCGCTCCGCTCGCACGCCTCGCGCGTTTTTTTTATGTTCTAACCTAACCTAACCTATCCGAGTCGGATCCGCTCTAGAAAGCGAGTGCAAAAGACGCAACTTAAGAGTCAAGTTGTACCTTAGTATAGGTAGATCATGCAGTTTTATTTCTGGCGTTTCGGCGGCTACTGCCGCAGCACGCTCGCTCCGCTCGCTCGCCTCGCGCGTTTTTTTTATGTTCTAACCTAACCTAACCTGTCCGAGTCGGATCCGCCTTAGAAAGCGAGTGCAAACGGAGCATAAGTTTTGGCATCCAATCCTAAGCTTGTGTTTTCCAAGAGTGCAGAAAATTTGGTATGACCTAAAAAGCACAACCATAAAATACACGACCATGGAATTGGATGCAAGAATGTAAACCAATTCTTGGCTGTGTTTTCCACAGTTGTGTATTCCATGATTAAGTTTGAAGCTAGTCGCAATAATCAATATGATTTTTCCATACAAACTTTGACGTCTCATCACACCTTTTATAAGGGCAATTAAAAAAATCCATAACGCCTTTTAAAATGACATTTATCCTAAATTTAATTTCAATACGATCGCTAAATATGCATACAAACGTTTACACCCTTTTTCAACCCCTTGGGTGTAAATTTTCGTAAATAGTTTATTAGTAAACACCTAAACCTTTCAAAGAATGCCTAAGCCAAATGTTTATAAGTTGCTGTATTTATGAAATTAATATATTAATTCCTTTTAACCAGCTGTAGGGGTTGTTTTTTAAAATCATGAAAAACTTGTATAATTATAACGTATTTTAAGTGTCTGAACCAAGGTTGAAGTAAATTAAGCCACACATACAAATTTTTCCATATAAATGTCCCCCCCCCATGTACCTCCCCTTTTCATAAGGGTGGTCATGAAAAATTTTAAACGTAGTAATTATTATAACTGAGTTTGAAGCAAATCGCACCACACTCACTATGATTTTTTCATACAAACTATGGCATCTCATCACACCCCTAATACGGGTAGTTAAAAAAAAAACAATAATGCATTTTTGAAATCTTGACATTAGTAACATTTATCCAAAGTTTCATTTCAATGTGACCACTAAATACGATTCTGCATACAATCGTTTACGCCCCCTAGAGTGCGAATTTTCAAAAATAGTTACTTAGTAATCACTTAAGCTTTTTAAAGAGTGCCTGCGCCAAATGTTTTTATGTTGGCATAATTTTATTTTGTACGAAATTATTGGGGTAGGGGTAGTTGTAGGGGTTGTTTTTTAAAACCATGAAATACTCGTTTAGTAATATCGTATTTTAAGTGTACGAACAAAGACTGAAGTTAATCAAGCCAATCATACAGATTTTTCCATATAAATGTTGACACCCGACCTCCCCTTTTCGTAAGGGTAGTTTTGAAAAATTTTGAATGTAGTCATTATTATTTTTGTATTTTAAGAAGTCAAACTGAGTTTGAAGCAAATCGCAACACGCACTATGATTTTTCCATACAAACTTTAACACCCCATCGCACCCCTTAATATGGGTTGTTTAAAAAATAAACAATGTTGCATTTTATAAGCCTTGCTAGAAGTAACATTTATTTAAAGTTTCATTTCAATACGACCACTAAATACGATTTTGCATACAAACGTTTACACCCCTTTTCAACCCCTTAGGGTGCGAATTTTCAAAAAATCGTTTCTTAGTAAGCACTCAAGCCTTATAAAGAGTGCTTACGCCAAATGTTTTTAAGTTGGCATAATTTTATTGTGTACGAAATTATTGGGGTAGGGGTAGCTGTAGGGGTTGTTTTTTAAAACCATGTAAAACTTGTATAGTAGTATCGTATTTTAAGTGTCCGAACAAAGATTAAAGTAAATCAAGCCAAGCATACAGATTTTTCCATATAAATGTTGACACCTGACCATCCCTTTTCGTAAGGGTAGTTTTGAAAAATTTTGAATGTAGTCATTAATATTTTTGTTTTTTAAGATGCCGAACTGAGTTTGAAGCCAATCGCAACACGCATTACGATTTTCCTATACAAACTGTAACACCCCATCGCACCCCTTGTAAGGGTTGTTTAAAAAAAAACAATGATACATTTTATTAGCCTTGCCATAAGTAACATTTATCCAAAGTTTCATTTCAATACGACTACTGAATACGATTTTGCATACAAACGTTTTCACCCCTTTTCAACCCCTTAGGGTGCGAATTTTTAAAAATCGGTTCTTAGTGAGCGTCTGCACCCTCTAAAGAATCCTTATGCCAAATTTCAGACTTCTAAGCCTTGTAGTTTCGGAGGAATCGTGATGAGTCAGTGAGTGAATGGACTTCTCTTTTATATAATAGATTATTGGGGTAGGGGTAGCTGTAGGGGTTGTTTTTTAAAACCATGAAAAACTTGTATAGTAATATCGTATTTTAAGTGTCTGAACAAAGATTGAAGTAAATCAAGCCAAGCATACAGATTTTTCCATATAAATGTTGATACCCGACCATCCCTTTTCGTAAGGGTAGTTTTGAAAAATTTTGAATGTAGTCATTAATATTTTTGTTTTTTAAGAAGCCAAACTGAGTTTGAAGCCAATCGCAACACGCATTATGATTTTCCCATACAAACTTTAACACCCCATCGCACCCCTTGTAAGGGTTGTTTAAAAAAAAACAATGATGCATTTTATTAGCCTTGACATAAGTAACATTTATCCAAAGTTTCATTTCAATACGACCACTGAATACGATTTTGCATACAAACGTTTTCACCCCTTTTCAACCCCTTAGGGTGCGAATTTTCAAAAATCGGTTCTTAGTGAGCGTCTACACCCTCTAAAGAATCTTTGTGCCAAATTTCAGACTTCTAAGCCTTGTAGTTTCGGAGGAATCGTGATGAGTCAGTGAGTGAATGGACTTCTCTTTTATATAATAGATTACTAAAGTAACAAATATAATTAAATACATTCTTATTTAATTAAATTTATATATTGTAAAAAAGCTAATGTATCACGACTTCAATCTCCAGCCAAGGCTATCCCCTCGGATCACTTAGTACCTACTAAGTCAGCTGACTCAAGATTAAATTCATGCATAGCAAATTTGACGTTCCTCAAGGAAGTGTCCCCTTTGTATTATATAAATGACATAACTAAAGTAACAAATATAACTAATATTATTTGCCGATGACATTTCCGCAGTATTAACTTCTAATAATTTAAATATTCATGACAACAAAAAACATATCTAACATTTAATTTACAGTTGACTCAATATAGAGAAGAGGAGAAGAGTAAGATGGCTAGGCAATAACAATTTGAATGTAAATCTTAACAAAACGAATTTCCTAAATGTTAATATCCTTTCTGACGTGAGCATAGCTTACGACCATCATCATTTAATAGAACTGGATTCTCTTTAGTTTTTTAGGTGTCACAATCGATAGAAAACTCCACTGGAGGGAACGAGCAGAATAATATACACAAATTTAAACAGGTTCGTGTACGTTCTAGGTAGACTTAAATCTTAATAGAAAGAGTAAATAGGTGTCTTCTAGACCGTACTACTTCATCGTCGGTTTCATCGTCACTTACCACCAGGTGAGATTGAAGCCAAAAGACGGTCTATAAATGATAAAAACGAAAAAAAAGACTAAGCTCAGCTAGGTAGACAGTTTTTATATTATGTATTACAAGTATGTAATATTAATATAGACAATATAAAGCCTTACAAGTGTAACTTACGAGGCTATACTTTTTTATAGGCGGTCGTAACCACTTATCATCAGGGGGATCGTAACTAATTTATATACTTGTTCCATTAGCAAGCTTTATGAAAAACAATATAGAATTTTGCTTGGGGAATCGTAGGCAATAATAACCCTCTTATGCAAATGAAATTATCTTAAAGTAATTAAGATTTTGATGATATTTTCTTTTAAATATTATTAATAGTTTACCCATCTACTATAGTTTCTACAGCCAAAAATTATCAACTATTGGTATTAAAATGTCTTAAAATACCTACCTATTAACTATTGCATGCACTTCACCAGAGTATTAAGTAGTAGGTGCTTATTTTAGTACTACTTAAATCTAATTTGAAGTGAACTGTGTTTTTATGAGAACGAATTCTTTAAGCCGAAATAATGTCTATATGATATGACCAAAGTCGCGGGCAGTCGACGTATTTGCAATAGGATAAATAATTAACAAGATCGAGGTGAGGTGAAAGCGAAAACACAAAAACAACAAGCTCCGACTAGTTTGGAGATTAAATGGTTTTAGACCATGATGCAAGTGAAATTAATCAGACAGATATTAGAAATTAAAATCAAATCAAGCTACCCAAATACATAAAATATATTTGACTTATCATCATCATCAACATTGACTGGTCCACTGCTGGCCGCAAGATAAAATAAAGGGACCTATAAGTCTTATAATTCTCTAGTTTCTACTTGAGTCCTAGTTTTATAGTTGTTGTTGTGTACAAGTCAAATCGGTATCTACTAACAGACATACATAACAGACAACGCACATCCTATAAACCACTAATCGTAGACTTATTTATTTTTGCATTACCTAATCAGTTTCCTATCTGGTCAAAATTTTTCGAAAACTAATCAATAATTGGGGAACATACACAGGGAATTTTCAGTGAGTGTAAAAAATGAACACATCACTGTTTATTAGTTTTTATAGTGCTTACCTGCACTTAAAGAAATCACAAAGGTTTTATATCATCCCAAAAACATCACTGTTTGTTGTCTTGGAGCTTAGTGGTGTTCTCAGAAAGTAATGACTAAAATGTATTATCTATAAAAATAATTTCACGTGAACAATTTCGAGCACAATTCCACTCTACACTAGTGGAAGCGCCTGCGACTTCATCCGCGTGAATGTTATTTTTTTACAAACTTCAACCCCCGCTTTTACCCTATAGGGGTTAAATTTCAGTAACTCCTTTCTTAGAACTGTCTACGTCTCTACGACCAGTAGTTTAGGCTGTGCGTTGGCTATATGTCAGTCAGGCCAAAGATTCCTATAATTGGTATCGATAAAAATTAGGCCGTTATTATACTATTACTATAATAATAACGATATCAAATTCAAAACTCACATCTATTTTCCTTTTACCTTAAAGGCCCCGTTATTTTGATGTGCTTTAAATTAAAATTCTAATCGCAACCGCAACATTGTTTCAATAAATTAACTACATTTTTCTTGAGAAAAAAAATAATAATTTTCTACGACCATGGCCTCAAACCGGGACGAGCATCTTCGCTGTAGACACGAGATAATAAAATTATAGGTGGGGCAATTATGATGTTTTTACAGACGAATGACCTCACATCCAAGTGAGGTCGCAGTGAACTAAGACGTGGCAATAAAATATTTTGCCAAAAGCGTAGCTAATGAATACGGGTAATTTAATCAATTTATTCTAACTTTATAATGAAAAGGAAGTGGAACTAAGGTCGCGATACACCGACTCCACGTTGACTGAGTCTGAGATTTTAATAGTAATAGAGTTTTTTGTAAAAGGGCTTGTCCGGGGAAGTACTACCACCATTTCATTTCTGCCGCCAACCAGTGATGCTAGCATTACCTACTGTGTTCTGGTTTGAAAAGATGCTTAGCACCAGTATGCCTCAGGTAGGGCCACGTGTGTGACCTACAAGGCAATGCTTTTTTATGGGCGATGGTTACCACTTAGCATCAGGTGGGCCATATGCTTGTTCCACCAGCAGTAGCAGTTAACTTTTCAACAACCAACCGTAGCAATTCAAATAATAAAATTCATCTGTAATTCTGCTAACTAATAAAAATATTTTAGAGTTGCTTAGGTGCAGAACCATTGTTTATTATACCATAACATAAATGATTAATTGAAATTAAGGCGCGTCATTAATAAATAAGTCCACTGCCGGACTATTTAGGGTGATGACTACTACTGGCTAAGAAGGTCTATGCCTTCTTCTGACAACAAACTCAATGAGGAAAAACGATGAGAATTAGAAAAAATACTATTCATAACAACACTTGTGTGAAAGTTATATAAAGAAACATCTGAGCGGCAACGTTGACTTCCATATGATTTCCCCGTTTTGCTGTTTTTTTTTTCACTAAGATGTACCTAGGCTTTAAAATACGCAACTGATCGCGTTTGTTTGCAAAAATCTACAAAAAATAATATTTTTTGATGATTTTTTTTCAATCACCTACATTATTATTATGTGATTTGAAACTGCACGCGTTTTTGTTATAGGTTCCCTTCGTTAACTTTTTAAACCTCTTAATGAGCAGCTGTAATACGTACTTTTATTCATTTTGACTGCTAGGTTCGAATAAAAGGTATAATAAGCGCACATTAGAGAATAGGTACCAGTAGGTATACTAGTATTATTAGCTAGTACAAAATGACTGGGTTGGTACGGCTGCTATTGTATTGTTGCATTGTTGTCCACAACGTGCCATCATTGAGCCGGCATCGTGCGATAGATATTCAGGTAATAAACGTGTTTGAACCACAATCTGATATGGTACCACTGTGTATCAGGCGGCTTACCTGCTCAAAATTCACAAGAGGCAAAAAAATAAAGGAAAATTATTATATTGCTAAAACGTGAAATTCAAGAATCCAGTTAGGTGCAAAATTCAAATATACAATATTCTAGTCGAAACACGCGCGACTTCGTCCGCGGAAGTTAATGTTATACAAATATCCTGCAGGTACCCGTTTAGAAATTTCTAGCTTCTTTCTCCACTACTTCTTCTTTTTTTATATGGCTTCTGTGGATCTATCTTCCACAAATTTGCCAATTGGTCGGTGTTTGAAGAGAGGGACATTTATATTCTGAGAAACAATTGGAAACTTTTTTATATAAATTACATACATTTGCTTCTTTCTTCTTTACGGCATCTGACATTCTGACAATAATAACAATAATGCTGGACAATCCACACAGTATTATCTAACCCAAGGCTAAGTAGAGCTTGTGTTATGGGTACTTGCTTGGGGCTAGATGATGCTGTGTGGATTGTCCAGCATTATTTATTTATTTATAATAGGTATATTCTAGAAAATATGTACATATTTTTCTATAATATATCAATTATAAGTACCTACCGTTTTCGAATGACTGGTCTACGTCGAGCTAGGCATAGCGGTTCAATACTGACGTAATAAAAGAGCGCACAAATTAAAAAACCTTCAAAATTAAACAATGGAATTCACGCATGATTGGTCTTGCTCTAACGTAAAAACGGCCTAGTGATAAAACAGCTTTTTAAAGTAGAAAATATTTTATATGATGGATGAACAAATTACCACATGGTTACATGGTTTAGTTTAAGTATATGATTTCTTATTCTAAAGACCGCTATTGCTTTGCTTTATTTATCTACCATTCTATCCAGCACAAATATTTTTCCATTTTGCTTATCTAAGTGAACATTAATAATTAACAAGTAAACCCACAGCAAATCGTGGTAACTCATTACAACAATCATTCGGAGGTTTCTTTTTCACGATTTGACATAAATTCCTAGCTGATAAACAAAATACCAACTGTGTGATGATTCATGCATTTGCAGCTATACACACCTTCGGCCTACCATAGCTAGTCAGTGAAGTACAACCATAAATGTGTGTTATCAACAACTGGTTGAATCCTAGCTATCTACTCTGAAGAAACGATAAACGAAGTTTTGTATTGTCATTCTAAACCGTTCCCTAACTTATCGGTACGGTATCGTTTTACTCGATACAGTATTTATACGGAGTGTGACCAAAGAAGCGATGAGTCCTCCCTGACTTGCGCAGTATGCGCTATCTAGGTATAATGGTGTCTATCACAAATCGGAGACGCAGCCAAACATTTGCATAGATACCGCAATGTGCCTTGAAATTGGGTCAGTGTGACTGCTAACGCTAAGCAGACTTAAAAAAATCAAACTGTTCGATGAACAAATACCTGAAAAAGCTGTTTTCAATATTCTAAATGACTTTCACATTTTGAATGCTTAGAAATAGGTAGATAGATAGATAGAAAACACTTTATTGTATACCACATTACGATAAACACTACAAAACTAATACACATTTATAGAAAAAAATGTTAAGTGGAATACAATGGGCGGTCTTATCGCTAAAAGCGATCTCTTCCAGATAGTTAGATAAACACTATTTTGCACGACGCAAATCCCATACAGAACCAGACAGCATATACGTAAGTATGTATATCTTTTGTAAGTATATCAATGGTAAGTAAATAAATAAAATAAAATGGGTAGCCGTATACAAAAAAAACCTTACCTATCATACTTTTTAAACTTTTTCGATCGGTATGTGTTCGGAAAACGCCGGTGTCGGTCGGAATATAGACGGTGATACTCGCTAAATACCCGTGTAATATAAGTGTGATAATTGACGTTTTAAAGCTTAGACACCATCCTATATCCTATTTCATATAGACATGAAAGAATGCAGGAATACCTGCTAGGTAAGGTCTGATAGATGTCTGTAGCCACTCCATAAAAACAAAACTTGTTGCCTATAGTTCACTTTGTATTTAATAAACTTCCGCAATGTCAGTGCAAACCATTTGATACTACAACTGTTTACAATTTAAAATAGATAACTTGAAAAGTTAATCCTTCATTGACAAATTTACAGCAGGTTCATTTTAGTGTTGTTATACATTTCTGTGAGTATACCGATAAAATGAGCTTTTGGACAGTCAATAATGTAGGTAAAAGGTAGGGTTCCTTTGCCTCATGGAAGTAAGCTTGTGAATGGCTGCTTAGCGTAGCTAAAGCTCATAATGAGTGTATCAAGGTGCAATAATTTATATATCAATGTGGTCGTGCTTGCTGTTTGGTGGCCTCGTCATCATCATCTTCCTGCCCTACTCCCACGGTAATTGGGCTTGGCAAAACAAGGTTTCTTTTTCAACTCTCTTCTATTAGCCGTCATGTATAGGTAGGTTACTCTTCAATAGTAGAAACATGCGGACGGCGATTATTATCGACCAATACTCCCTTGCAATGATTGTAATGTTAGCGATCTATAAGAAATTTTGCGTGTCTCGGTGAAAGTGCGAGAATGCAGAAGCTGGCGCCGGCGCCGTCGCCGCTGCTGGCGCCAGACACTAATGATAATTACCCACAGCCCCTTGCACTTTATTAGTGTCGCTTCTGAGATCCAACATGAACACGTATAGTAAGGCAGGTAGGTGGTCAGCACCGCCAAACAAACCCGCAAAGCAACTGTCGTTTTATTACAGATGCCTTCAATATATTTTTAAATTTTTTTTATCTAATTTTTTTTCAACCAATTTTGCACTTTCAATTTATCATTTATCCGACTTCAAATGAGAAGGTTGAAATTTATTTTGTATTTATAAATAACCCCTAATATAATTGGTGCTATAGAAATTTAATCAAATTCAGTTCAGTAGTTTGGTTTTTAAATCGTTCGACTTAGTATTTTTTTTAATAAGTTTGCTAGTAACTAGGCATAAACTCTGACTGGTCATAGACTCTGTCGACGCCCTAGGTTACACGACCGTCAAAAGTATACAGCGTTGACATTATAAAATGTTAATTCTGTACGTACTAAGATGGAACTAAGTAATATTCCACAGCTCAACTTATATTATTATTAATATGTTTCTATACGGTAGTTTAGCGAACGTGGCTTTTGGGATAATATAAAATCTTTGTGATTTCCTTAAGTGTAGGTAAGCACTATAAACTAAAAAGTTAGCTTTATAGAGACCAATTACCATGCCTGCCACTATACTAAAGAGAATTCTGAAACAGACTAGGTACAGTCAGCTGCACTAGAATGTATACAACTTGTAACTTTCAGAATGGTTTCACAGCGGTGCAGAAAATATTTACACGATAATTATTTCAAATATAACTAAGGTCATCCACTAATTCATGACTTTTTAGTTTTTGAGGTGTAAGAGTTCATTGTTTTGCAGTGATACCGTTGTGAAAGTTACAATTTGTATACATTCTAGTGCAGCTGACTGTACACCATTCCTCACTTAGTTAATAATTGCTTTAGAATGTGTGGACAATGTCGGGTTCCAAGTCGTTTTATTGTACTGTACCGTTTTGCTTGGCTACTTTGCTTTCATAAGTGCCATCGAATAACTAACGCTAAATTGCACATAGGTAACATTCACAGCTTTTCACGGTATAACGTTGTTAAAGGCCGCAGAACTTACTAACAAACTTACAGGGTGACAACTACGACTATGGACCAAGCAGTGTTACTGTGTGTTTCAGTTTGAAGGATGTGGGTGTTGGATATATATTAAATTAAATAGCTTCACGGGTTCAATCCCCAGGCGCGGTAGATATCCTCTCAGATCCCTTAGTAACAAGTACCTACTCGAGATTCTTTGAGGATGTCTAATGGGGGTAGTCAAAGGTATGTCCAAACAGCGCAATTGGTACAAACCCACATTTTGCAGTAGTTGGTATTCCATACGTGACGGGTTGCAAGCCCATCGCCGTTGCTAGAATACTTACTTACTGGTTTTTTCACGATATTTGACTTCGCCGATTGAGAGTACTGGCATTGCGCATATAAGTTTTGTGGTATAGCGGAAATGATCACGCCTTCTGATCTTAAGGTTGTGAGTTCGAATCCGGTTGTGCACCAATGAATTTTACTGGTAGAAGTAATGAGCAATACCTACCTAAATACGAGTATTTAGTCTATCTGTTATAGATTATTATTGGTCGTGTATCTTTTCTAATTATGTAAATTTTGGTGGAAAAATAAAACTTTTTATTATTATTATTATTATCTCTAACCATACATAATTTACCGAAATCACAGAACGTGCATACCAGTAATAGACTTTATACCATTACGGGACAGTCTCTGTAGTTCTATGATTAATCTGTGCATAGTTTGCTATTCAAACTACGTCCAGGCTATGTTTAAACCAGTGTATCGATAAGTTTACTTACCACTTGTTTGCATAAGGGTAACGGTGCAGCCTACTTGCTATAATGCCTTGCCTTGTGAATTTTATGATTCATTTTGCATGTCGCGGAATGCACAAAATATATCATTTTAAACCGGTTGCATGGTTCGTTTACCAAGGGTCGATGTAACCGTAACTCTTATGAAAACGATAAGAAGTAGCGATGCAAATTTTTTTCAACTCGATCCGACCTTGTGGAATAGTAACGTCTCGATCCGACCAATTCAAAAAATCGCATGGAAATAACACATAAATACCAACTTTACTCTTGTGGACATGAATAAATTATATATGACATTTATTTTAAACAAACAAGGGTTGGGTCGTTAACCAACCACACAATATCTGTTGTGTTTTTTAGTGTAAAGATAACCATCTTTACACTAAAAAACACAACAGATATTGTATATGCCTAAGGGGACTAACTTTTAGATTTAATTTAACTTATATTTTAGATTAAAATAGCGACATCTTGTTTACATTTGTAAAATATAACAATTTAAATGGTCGTTTGATTGACTGCTCAATAATATCATACCTACATTATACTGGACAAACCACATTACTTGTACCGCGATCCGATATCTGATAGCTTGATAGAGTTGAGTCAATCCACAGATCGGACCACATCGTTTCGATCCGATCCAAAAATCTATTGAATTGTTTGCCAGATCGGTGCATCACTAATAAAAAGAGTGTTTGTCTTCATTTCCCTCTAACCGCGTATTTACCGTGTACTTTCCTTTTATATATAGGTGTTGTTGCAGTGTGGCAACTTCATGAGCATACCACATCGGAACACCGGGTACACCTATGGAGGCCTGCGCCGGCATTAGCGAGCTAAGATGTGCTACGTGAGGTATGTCGCGCTTGACACCAGATACTTTTTATATTGATGGACATTTTAGCAATTATAGATAAGATAATTAAAGACCCACAAATAAGCTAAACATTAGCATTAAGTTTTCATTTGACAGAACGATATAGATTTTTGGCACTGCCTTGTTAGGACTGGAAGGTATAAAGAGATCTCTTTATTTTGTACGAGATAACGAGTAGACAAAATTTTGTCGCGTTGCACATCTTAGCTGGGCTGGAGGACATCGGGTGGCTAGACTAGCAACCACCACCCGTCACGCAAAAGGGCCCACCAGCGGCCTAGTTGCGGAAACCAGTCCGCTCACCAAGTACCAAGTAGGTGTTGTTGCATACTCTTAGGTGACCAGCCTACTGGGAAAATATAAAACAACAGGCATTTGCATCTACAATGGATGATTTATAAAAAGTCAGAAGCGACTTTTTCAATCGTGCCCTTATTTACGGGACGCTGGTGTCTGGGATAGGATTTTAGATGGAGTAGGCTTGCCTTGCACCTATTCCATCCTCACAGCTTAATCAGCATATTCCACAAGAAAGACATGGTCAATACGTGCGGAGCAAGCTAAGCTACGGGTTGCTTCACGATGTTTTCCTTCGCCGTTTAATAGCACTTGTATTGCGCACATATTTTTTTTCGAACAGAAAAATCCATTGGTGCACGACTGGATTTGAACCCACGACCTTAGGATCAGGAGGGAGAGTCGCTCCCACTGGAAAATATAATTATGTGAATAATTATTAGAAAAACTAAAATAAAAAAAACCGAGTGTGCTTTAGACCACACGACTGAAGTAAAACTTCTTAATATACGAATAGTAACTGGCTATGAGAGAAAGAGAGAAAGAACAGTGCTTTCATACCCCCTCCATGGTAGTGTTGAACGTTTAACGCAACCTTGTTAGAAGTCGCATTAGAAGTATTACTTCAACAAAAGTTCCAAGGTGTCCTAGTACAAAGTCGATGACCTCCCCGAGCAGAAAGTAAATCCCATCCTTTATCTATGGCCTCATAAGTGCATGGCTGCCTCCTTCGAGGAGTCTGTTACGCTTTCACCACGCAGTCAAAGAGAAGAGTCCAACCATAATAATATAGGTAAGTGTGAGGTAAGGATTTGCTCAAATGCGACTGACACCCACTGAATCCTTTTAGGTATTGTGGGAAGAGGTTTCTTAGTACTAAACCAAATAAAGTCTAAAACCAGTTAAGGCTTTGTCTGGCTGTGTGTGCGTTGTCCATCAGTAATTCTTAAAATCTTTAAAGGTAGATAGTTGTTTTGCTGTAATCACAATGTGATCAATATGTTAATTGTGAAACACAGGAAACATGGTATTTTCAGTGTTGGCCAGAACGGCAATAATAGCACCTGTAGCGCGTCAATAGAACTGCAAAAACATACAATAGAAATGTTAGTTGTTCCATTTTGTAAGACATTTGTAAACTCATTATAGCATTATATAGATTTCTATAAAAATTAATTGGTGTTCTTCATGTTTCGTTTTCAGGTGCATGAAGGACTTATTAGTCACATTAAAATTTATAAATGGCTTTTATAATTTCGTGTATCTTTATATTTTATGCGGTTATTTATAGATTATGTTTAATAATAGAGTAGACTAGCCTCATAGCTCTGTTAGTTTAAATTCTGAGCTGAAGGTTGTGGGTTTAGTTCCCACCAATAACAACCATTGTTTGAATAACATCAATATATAAATATATGTTTGGTCTGAGTGTTACCATGTCTTCTTACTTATTCACAAAAAAGAGAATAATGAGTAAACTATCGGCTATCGGATTCCTATCCTGATCTTTCTATTTATTTATGACGCTGTGTAAAATGACCGTCAAACCGTTACCAAAGTTCCCAAAACTTAAATATATCATCAGCCTTAATAAGTCCACTGCTGGACATAAGCCTCTATATTTGGGGGGTTTGACGTAGTCAATACTCTTGGCAGGCGAATTAGTGATCGTATATCAGTATTTAGTACTCAGCAGGTCTACTCTTAGAAACGATAAGCGAAGTTTCATATTGTCGTTTCGAGATACACTACTTGGCATATTAGGTATTGCCAACATGACTGTGAATCGGCTGCAGAGTAGCCCCGAAGTGTATTACAAAACGACGGTACGAAGCTTTGTTTATCGTTTCTAAGAGTAGGCCTGCAGAATATGCTGCTTATCTCTTTATGCGTTCCCTTAATCGGCTCTTACGACATCGAAATAATAATAATAATGCTGGACAATCCACACAGCATCATCTAGCACCAAGCTAAGCAGAGCTTGTGTTATGGGTACTAGATGACTACTTAATACAATACATTACATATTATTATATAGATATTTTTTATTGTGCATAGGAAATACCTAGAACACCCGGAACACACATTTGCAGATCGTACAAACATTTATCCCAAGGCGGGAATCGAACCCGCAACCTCCTGCATCGCAGGCGGACAGTCACCCGCCGCGCCACGGAAAGTGGTATAACATATTAACCTTATTTTTTCATTATTTTTTCATTGGTAGATCAATTTATTATTAAAACCATTCAAATGTACAACAATTAAATAAAATAACCTTGACTATAAATTGATTTTAAGAGACTGACTGACTGACATATAGACAACGCACAGCCTTAACCGTTGGTCGTAGAGATTAGATTTGGTGTGTAGGGTACTAAGAAAGGAATTTTCTGTTGAAACTCAACCTCTGGGTGTAACAGGGGAAGTTTGTTTGATAATTGTTCTGGGAGTATCAAATAAAATTGTTCAAGGGAAATTCCGTTTCGATGGGCTTGCAACCTGTCACGTATGGAATACTAACTCCTGAAAAATGTGGGTTTGTACTAAAGGCACTATCTCACCTCTGACTACTTCCCTTGGATATCTACCGGGCGGGTCGAAGGGGTGCTTGGGCATTATATGTATTTAAATTCCGTTTTTTTAGTTATTTTTATAACATCTTTCTTAATTTTAAATTTTTCCAAAACTATTTGTAACAAACCAATGAATGAAAAACACGAAATGATTAGTAATCTATGTCAAATTCTAACGCCAAGCATTTTGCTGTGTTCTGGTTTCAAGGGTGTGGGTACCAGTGAAATTACAGCTTTACACTTGAGGCCCAATAATACAATAATAATAATAATACAACCCCCGTAATTTTTTGAGCTGAGACGAGATTGAAACAAGAATTTGATTGTCAAAATTGGGGTCAAATTTGGAGATTAACATGGACGAACTTGATTCTGACGATATTTTGTAATGAGAATTGGGCCTCTATTATGATTACAGGGCATGTGTGACCTACCAGGCAATTCTTTATTAAAGGTGATGGTTACCACTTAACATCAGGTGGGTGGGTTACTACTTAATCCATCAGAATATGTTTAAAAAAATAAAGCAGTTTTCTAAATAAAATCCATAAACTTTATATAACAAGTGTGATTATTAGTAATGTATTCTATAGAATTTCACGCATGAAAATTATATTATGTGCATTAATTATGTACTCACTATAACAATGGAATCTAAAGAATCTAGTGCAAATGCGCGCAACTTCGTCCGCGCTAAGATAATAATAATATAATAATAATGCTGGACAATCCACACAGCATCATCTAGCCCCAAGCTAAGCAGAGCTTGTGTTATGGGTACTAGATGACTGATATACTACATTACATACATACCTATTTTTATTATACATAGAAAATACCCAGAACACCCGATATAAATATTTGCAGATCGTATAAACATTTATCCCAAGGCGGGAATCGAACACGCAACCTCTTACGTCGCAGACGTCAAGTGTCAATAAAACTTTGATAAACAAATTCATAAATCTGACAAATAATCAGTTTCTGGTGAACTTCCTACAAATCGTTTCTAGATTGATGTGCAATCACGACTTGTCTACTGTCTTTCCGGTGTTATTTGATGGGATACCTATACCATTTAGTGAGTCTATAAAAAGGTTGGGGATCATTATAACCTGGGGAGCTCAGATGCTCATTAGTTGCCAGAAACTCTTCGCCTCAGCTGGTTTCTTGAGGAGACTGAGGATTTTTTTTACTAACTACCACCAAAATTGCGCTTGTACAGACACTTTTTCTCCCTGTGTTAGATTATGCCGATGTATGATATTTAGATATTTCTCAAGAGCCAGCTTGGTAAGTTAGAGTGTCTTAAGGACTTGTACATAAGGTTCATTTTTGGATTAAAAAAATATGATCACGTATCGCCTTATCGCTCTATGCTTAAGTGGCTTCCTAATTCGCCTTGGTCGTGATTTATACATATTCGTGATACATATTCTTTCCCTTCGTTTTCTATTCTGTTCAATCCTATCTCTCCTATCTCAAGGAAAGTTTTGAGTTCCTCCATTCATTTTAAAGTTCATTTTGTGAGTCTGTGGAATACTTTGCCAGTGGACATGAGAAGGGTATCATCTCTCCCCATTTTTAAAAATAAGCTGAAACAGTTTTATGATAGGTAATGAACCTTCCACCTTTTAATTTTACTACAGCATTATTTAATTTTTTAACTACTTTCTATTATTTAGCAAAGTTTTTTATTTTTTAGCTATGTGTTAGTATATTTTATTTTTATTTAGGTATTAGTATTAGTTATGTAGTTAAATGTAATATTTTTTATTTCTAACTTATTATTTCATTATATCCTAAGGTTGCCTGGAAGAAATCGCTTTCAGCGATAAGGCCTTTGTGCTATGTTACATCTAGATTTATAAGCTATCTTTGTATACACCAAAATGGTATTTATCTATCTATTGTTATGGCGCAAAATCGTTCTTCCAGGAAACATAGGGAAGGCCTATTTCCTATGGACTTCTACTGGCTCATGAAGATGGTGATGAAATACAAGAATTCATTTAGAATCATTATGAATACTAAGTTTGTTTTGATGCAGACCCTTCGTTCCGACTAACCAGTCACCCGTTGAATTTAGAGGTCATTCACTATCTCAATTTTTGTTGTGTTTGTTGTTATGGCCCCAAAAACAAGTTTAATTTTTCTACCAGTTTTTAGTTTAGTGATAGGAAAGGTATAAGTTCAAATAATGGAAGTGGCGCTAACCTCATTAGAAGAAAATAGCAAGCTTAAATTCTAAGAAACACCTAAGTAATTAGAAATCTGGTCAAAATGGTAGATAACAGTTGAGCATACAGGTTGTAAAAGTACCACTTCCACAAACGATTCATTTTACTAGTATTCATTTTTCTGAAGGACTTGTCCGGAGAAGTACTACCACAGTGTTTATTTCCACCTCCACTGAACACTTAATATCAGTTTGTTCCGCCAGTTGTATCAAGTTTTATGAAAAACTGAAAGCGCATGAAACCTGGTATCCTTATCAAGATCGAGCTTTGTTTTCAAATTGGTCTTATTATGAAATACTGACAGACAGTCAGTGTCCTAGCACTACTATAAGTTAGCAAATGCTTTACCTCTTGCATCCATTTTAAATATTTACAATTTTGTTTGTTGTTAATTTTTAAAAAAGCAAACTTTTGAAAGTTGTCTTTTCACACCTTTGTAATTACTAGAGGAAATCAATCAATAAGTCATTAAAATATGTACATACATACAAGTAATTTAGCTGTTACTTCTAATTACATTCATAAAAACAATCAATCAAGTGTGTAAAAAATTATGATGGTAGGTTTTTACTTGGCGGTCACTCCTACCTCTCACTTATTGAAATAAAAACAAAAGGTTACCTTAAAGTAATTACGCATAGATACGCATAATACACATAGAACTTATTTGTAGGAGATACCGTATCTACCTACCGAATTTAAGTTACTTTTCTGTGATGCTTTTTTATTTGACGCAAAAAATGATGCCAGTAATTATTGAGGCTTCATGTTTCTATGGTGTCTAGGTGTCTACCAACTACAGACAATTTTCTAACAATCTACTAAATTATGGAAAAAACTTACCGAATATTTTGAAGTGGAGCTTCATTTTGTCACGTTATCAATAGCACGACACAGCCTAGTAGCTCGAACGCGCAAATTGTATCGTAACCGCGTAGCGTTGTGCGCGCGCGCCTGTTTTTCCGCGACTGCCTGAGATCCGCACATTGCGTCGCTTCACCTCGCGTGCCACTTCTAAACATCCGATTGTCAATGGACATTAGCGATGGTAAGGTGGTATCTGCCGGAGTACAACTGAATTCAGTACCGCAACTAAAGTGGTCAAACAATGTTTTAACACTGCATAAGCGAAACGAATGACCTTACCTACCTACTCGTCGACGCGTCATCATTGATGAATATATCTATCTTGCGGGTATTGAGTGAGTTGTTTTTACTGTGTTTATAGTTTCATAGATGTTTATGCATACCAGGAATAAATAGGTTAGACTGCTACGCCGGCGTAGCACCCCTGGCTACGCCGTAGAGTGTGACATGTAGAATGTACGTATTTAGATGGTGCCTATCAATTTTATTCGAGGCCAAATAAAAAATAATAACATACTAATTATATATTTTCTCTAAGTAAGGTAGTACAACATATATGTACCTACTAGAGGTCACACGCAGCTTCGCCCGCGTGGCAGTTTTTTCCCGTTTCTGTTATTTTTTCGGGATAAAAAGTAGCCTATGTCCTATTCCAGATTACAATCTATATTTATTCCGAATTTCATCCAAATCGGTCCACTAGTTAGAGCGTGAAAGAGGAACAAACATCCATCCATCCATCCATCCAAACATTCGCATTTATAATATTAGTAGGAAATCGGTCCACTAGTTAGAGCGTGAAAGAGGAACAAACATCCATCCATCCAAACATTCGCATTTATAATATTAGTAGGATTTGGGTGACCACCATGGAGGCGAACCCCAATCGCGCTGCCAATGCTTCTATGTTCACGTCCACGTCCACGTTCCATGTCCTCGTCGTCCAATTTGATGGTGCAACTAGCATTGACAGGTGCCGAGAATATTACCACTGGCTCCACCACGCTGGTTTGGTTGCACCACCACTTATATTTGTAATATATGCCTGTTCGAACGTTAGCCGCAGACGAGGTTTTATTGAAATTTATCGAGGTTGGTAGCTTGGGGCTTAGTTTAACGCTAGATCGATAGACAAGCAAGCTGTCAACAAAGAAATAGCTCGATTACCTATATCGAGGCTGGTTATGTACTAGCTGGTGTAGACAAAACTCGATTGATAGTTATCTATAGAATTTTATGTATTTTTGGTCGATACGACAAGTTTTTCAACCGAAGTTCCATGATCGCACCCGTAACAACATACCCGACTAGTAATAAACTCGGCGTAACCTCGAAATAGTTACACCGTGTTATCAGTACTTCTTTTGATCTAATTTGAAACTTCCTATCAATTTTGTCAAATTTGTTTTCCTGTCAATGGAAAAGACAAAACAATGCGTAACTATTTCAACGTACCGCCGCGCTTATTAGTACCAGGTTTACCCTACTACTAAATAACGCGAAACCACAAAATAATTTCACCGTGTCTCTCGATCTAATTTGAAACTTCTTGTCAATGGAAAAGACAAAAGCTATTTCAACGTTACGCCGATTTACGTGGATTTATTAGTACCAGAGGGTAAGTATGTCACGAGTTGCCACACTGCATGGGACATATACGATGGTAGATATATTCACTTGTCACTTTTATCCCAATGTTACTTACCACTGACGATTTCTCAGTACCTATTTTGCATAGACATGCTTCCAATGTTTTAAGAATCAAATACACACCTCTAATGTTGTGTAAGGTTGAATGGATAATGTAGACTAGTTTTTTCACCAGAGCAATCGAGCAAGTAATTAAGATTGACTCATTGAGGTGCAATTAAAATAATTTTATTTATAACTTATACCATTTCAAAATGCGAAAGTGTCTGTCCGTCGGTAATGTTTTATGCCTAAACCGCCAAATCAGTCTCGATGAAATTTAGTACAGACACAATTTGCACCCCGGTGATGGCGGCTATATAATGTATATATATAGCTGTTTATGTATAAACTAGCGGTTCGTCCCGGCTTTGCACGGGTTTTAGTAAGGATTCCTAATATAGAGCACCGGTGGTCTAGTGGGAGTGACCCCGCCTTCTGATCCTTAGGTCGTGGGTTCAAATGCAGTCGTGCACCGCTTAATTTTTCCGCTCGAAAAATATATGTGCGCATTGCCGGGTCTCTCCAATGGTGTATAGGAAAACAATGTGAGGAAACCATATAGCATTCTAGCAGCGGCGATGGGCTTGCAACGTATCACGTATGGAATACTAACTATTGCATATGAGAATATGTGTCAAATGTACTATCTGGACGTACCTACCTCTGAGGGGGGTAGCCTTAGACATCCTTGAAGAACCTCGCGGTCTTGGTACTAAGAGGTCGGAGGGGATATCCACCGTGCTTTAGGATTAAAGTCGTGATGCTGTTCGTTTCGTTTGCTTGTTTGTTTCGTAGTTTCATAAACCTTTTTTACCCCCTCCATCAGCTAACTAGTCTTTAATGACCTAATGGAAAAAAGTTGCAGGGACAAGTAGTTACGATACAGTGGACATTGCTCTCATAGCAAGTTTTTTGCCTTTATTCGCTAATCGTGAGAACTGCAAGCAAATCTATTTATACTCCACCCTTAAGTAAGCGATAACCTGTTCTGGGCACAAGATCCCGCTGTTGCCATGTGAGTTGATGTATTATGTTACGAAAATAAATTACTTGGTATCAGCTCCAACCGAGTACCAAGGTATGCGCTGATGTATCATGTTACCGACTGAGATTGAATGAGCATTGGTGGCCTAGTGGTAACACCTTCTGATTTTAAAGGTGGGTTCGAATTCGGTCGTGCACCAATAGATATTTCTTTTGTGAAAAATATGTGTCCAATGCCAGCACTACCACCATGCCTATGTCTGCCGCCAAACAGCTTACTGTGTTCCGGTTTGATGGGTGTGGGTGCCGGTGAAATTACGGGCACACGAGGCTTAACACCTGTATGCCTCAGGCTGATGGATGCTGAGTAGTGCCGTAGGTCACATTCCTAACGTGGTGGCCGCTTGACATCAGGTGAGCCATCAGCAAGTTGTATATAAAAAAAAGTAGTCGTTGCCTGTCAGATAAAACTTTTGCTACATTGGCCACTGTAACGCTAGCCAATGAGGTAAAGACTTATCAAACAAGCAACGAAACTTACTAATAAGCGGACGCTTGAAAATATTAGAACCAAATAAAAGTAGATATGAAACAATGGAGCTAAGATACAAACTAACGAGTGTGAAAAAGAAATAATGTTAATTTTTAAATAAACAAACTTTTATTGTAAAATAGGACACGTTAAAGGAAACTAAAAGTAGACCTTATGTAAACATGACTAGTTAACAATAATAGAACATTGAAGTACTTATACCTTCTAGTATATATTTAATTACTAATATCTTATATTTGCAATAGGTACTCGTCGTGAAAATATACGACAGGAAGAAATTCACATCAACAATTAATATCAACTACCTATTATGTACTAAACATATTAGAGCTATACTCACTACATAACACATACGATTATATTTTTTAAGCATAATTACTTACAGAAGATATTTCAAAAAGCTAAGCAATTAAAATTTGTATTAAAATACCAGCCCCCTTACCTTCATGTTTCATTGAGATTCCTAAACAACACTACAAGCATGGTGCCGGATTCTAAGAAAAGTCTTCATCTTCTAAGCTAATGTTACAGTGACAGTTTACACTGTGCAATGAGGTTAGAGTTTATTTGACCGGACACGACCCGTGGTAGGTAGGTACTAACGGACGCTCGCAGGATGGAACCAGCTTGTAAGCAACAATGACTTAAAAAGTCTCCTTTTAAGTATAAGAGGGGACGGAAACAAGCAATTGAGCTACTAAAACCCCACTTATTATAAAGAACTTTCTCTTCTATGTTTGTGTATATACAGGGTGTAATGACTGCTTCCGAAAACTGAAACTGCGCATTCAGACCATGATTCTGATGTCAATAAAATAAAAATCGCAAAAAAAACCGTGTTTTCGGCGTCAACATAGACAGTAATCATAAAATAAACATAACTACCTAATTATTTTATTTAAAAACACGTAAAAACGACCAAATTCCAAAAACAGCAATCTAAAGGAAATCGCGATCCTCTGATCGGTGCGTTACTCTCGCGGCCGCCGCCGGCACCGCGCGGTCATTGACCGCTGAACAAAATACATCGCTGGTTGATAAATAGGAATTTCAGCAAAATAATCGTATTACTCTAAATCTATTTGCCTGTCAGCCAAGTGGTCTATGAAACCTTGTAGGTAACTTTACACGACCCTGTAGTATTCGGAAGTATTATTAATATTACACCCGGTATATACGTTATATATATATATATATATATATATATATATTATTTACTATGGTTTTTATATATTTAACACGTCATAGCACTATTATAAAAAAGGGTGTAAAAGATGGGCTTAACTTCGTATGAGGAATTTTTTGCTTTTTTTAGCTGGGACCCCCATCGCGCGTCGTAAGACAAAGCGCGAACCAATCCAAATTTTTACTCAAACAATTTACTTGACTTTCGGTCGAACCAAAATAATATTTTTTGCCGCTTTAGCACCTACTAGCTGAGCATATTGCGTTACTTCGTCATCATTTCCTTTCTTTCCTATTTTCCTCTTGTAAAGCTTGTATGGCATAATAGTACCTTTCACCCAACAGGGTATAAAATTAATATCAGCTTCTTTAGGAAAATTCTCATCTACGCTATCTAAGTTATCGTCCAGCCTTGAATATGGGGAACTTTCCAGTTTAGGTATACATTCCTTTAAAGGGAACCATTCGTAAGTCTCCGGGCAGACTAGGTCTGATGGTGAGAAGTTGCCTTTGTATCTCATTTTGCAACACGAGTGTATGTAATAACCCATGTAGTAGCACTGAAGGTTTGGGCATTTCTTTTGCAGTTGTCTCGTGAAATGGATCTCTCTGAAATAAATTATAATAGATCATGAAAAATAAATATTGGTAGATATAACGCCATCTAGCTCAAAGTAAGCAAAGCTTACTAAGGGAACAAGATAACTGATAGAATACTTATGTAAGTCTGTTTTGTAAATACAATAATAACACCAAGTTAAAGAACAAGCAAGCACCAGTGGTCTAGTGACAGTCACCCCGCCTACTAATCCTAAGGTCATGGGTTCAAATCCGTTCGTGCACCAATGGATTTTTCCGTTCGAAAAATGTATGTGCGTAATGCCAGTGCTTTCAAACGGTGAAGGAAAACATCGTGAGGAAACCAGTAAGTATTCTAGCAGCGTCGATGGGCTTGAAACCTGTCACATATGGAATACTAACTACTGCAAAATGTGGGTATGTACCAAATATACTATATGGACGTACCTCTGACTACCCCCCTTAAGCATCCTCGAAGAATCTCGAATAGGTACTTGGTACTAAGAGATCAGAGGGGATATCTACCGTGCTTGAGGATTAAGTCGTGATGCTATTTCTTTTTTTTTTCAGAGAACAAACATGTATGTTCATCCCACAAATGTTTGACCTCGGTGGGGATCGAACCCACCAGCACAGAAGGCAGATCTACTACTAACTGAGCTGTGAGACTAGTCGAGTCGATATAGTAGTTATAAAGTATTTTCTTACCTCAAAGCGCCGTAGGTCCCCAAAGAATAGCTCATATACTGAGGGTCGTAGAAGAAGTAGACAGACGACACGCATTTGGGCAATATGTCTATGACCCCTACTGCTATCAGCTTACCGCAGAGCCAGTATTGCTGGTGGAAGGATCCATAACCTGATGGAGGTCCGTCTGGTGTACTCTCTCGCTGAAATAATGAACTAATTTAGCAATACAATCCGTAAAATAACTTAGGTCACCGTTCTCAAAGAATCATAAGTTGGTACTAAGAGATCTGAGGGAATATCTGGCTGGGGATAAAAGCCGTGAGGCTGTTTCTTTTTTAGGTTCCCGTACCCAACGAGTAAAACGGGACCTTGTCTGTCCGTCTGTATCTCATGAACCGTATCTCATGTCAACAATGTCTGTATCTCATAACAACAAATACTAAAAAACAGAATAAAATAAATATTTAAGGGGGCTCTCATACAGCAAACGTGATTTTTTTGTCGTTTTTACTATAGATAATGGTACGGAACCTTTCGAGCGCAAGTCCGACTCGCACTTGGCCGGTTTTATTATCTCTTTAGAATTAAAATCCGTAACTTGCAGGGCTCGTCCAGAATGAATTCTTCTTAGATCACTTCTCCTGTGAGCCAACAAAACGGGTTTTGAAAGATAAGAACTTACCAACAATGGACTAGCAACCAGAAAGTCCTGGAACTTAGGTTCAGAGCATTTCTCCAGCGTGTCATTGTGTATCGTAGTTTGATACTTCACATACACTTGGTGAGTCTCCTTTGCGGTGACTAAGTACTCGGGACTTACTGGGTTGGTACAGACGAGTCTTATCTGAAACATAACAAATAAAGATGAAGGGATTTAAACAATTTAAGTCGTTTTAACGCGGGAGGGCCGGTGAAATTGAATTTAAAAGCAAAAAAGAATCTTAGAATATCTCATAGCAATAAGATAAAACTGCTTTTCCTCAAACAATATTACAATACACACCAAAAAATAGAAATTTTGAGTTTAGGTATATTGTGACTTTTTAAAACTAGTTAAATTTGTCCCTTAGTTTTGCTGGATAAAGTAGCTTTGGGTACCAGAAATCCAACAGTTTCTTATCTTCTTTAGACAAAATTCGTTTATATAAAAAAAAGTCTTATCATAGAGCATATTCAGAACTCCTTGGTTATATTCCATAAAAAATGTTTGGAATAGTATTTTTTAAACTTTCGCGATCGGAAAACATATTGAAGACTTATATTACACGGGTATTTATCGCGTATTATCTTTTTTATTTATTTTCCCGACGTTTCACCACCACGCCACCACGACCACGACCACGACCACGACTATTACCACGGCTATTGCAACATAGTCGAAACGTCGGGAAAATAAATAAAAAAGGTAATACGCGATAAATACCCGTGTAATATAAGTCTTCAAAATGTTTGGATACAACACTATTACAATATCATCTGGTTTTATAATAACAAAGTTGCTCAGAAGAAATCGCCTTCAGCTATAAGGCCACCTGTTGTACTTTGTTAACTAGATTTATTTTTAACAAATTATCTTTGTGTACGGTAAGTGTTATAGATAACACTTACTGTACACAAAGATAATTGCAGCACATGTACATCTAAAATATATACTCAAAGGTGACTGACTGACTGACTGACATAGTGATCTATCAACGCACAGCCCAAACCACTGGACGGATCGGGCTGAAATTTGGCATGCAGGTAGATGTTATGATGTAGGCATCCGCTAAGAATTTTGATTAATTCTACCCCCAAGGGGATAAAATAGGGGAAGAAAGTTTGTATGAAACTTTGTCAATTTTAAACCGATCGGGCTGAGACTTTGCATGCATAAAGCTACTATGATTTTATCCCGAAAAAATAACGGGAACGGGAAAAACTGCCACGCAGGCGAAGCTGCGAGCGGCCGCTAGTTAATAATATTTTTTTAAGACATGAAACAAACCAAAAAACTAACCTTTAACCTATTTTTAAAATCGGGCGGCAACTCATTTATGAAATCCTCTATTTGCTTTTCACCACTGATATTAGGCAGAGAGTCAATTTCAATACCCTTAAGTTTCAGTTTTTCCAGTGTTCGTTCTCGCCTCATTTGCTTGGCCTTTTTACAAGGTGGTTTGTTTGGATCTGGGCCTGAGTCTATAACAAACAACATCTTATTTTTAGCAAGAAACAATTTTAAAACCTGCATCATCATTTTCACTATACCGGAGCTTCACTAGGCATTTAATACTATTCTGTACATTATTTCATACAAAAACAGTATAACTTACATCTGTAAGCTTCTTGCCAGTTTTTTTAGTTTGATACAGCACTTTTACAAAACATTGATCAAAATTATAATAAATTAAAGCACTAGCCTAAGTCTTCTCATTATAAACTAAAGAATGCTTTATTAAGTAATCTTACGCACCAGTTTTTGGATGTTTCGAATCATCTTTATTATTTGTGTCACATGAAGACTCCATTGGTACTTCAGCATTGTCTGAAATCATAATAAGTTAATAAGTTAGCCAGATGATATATATTTATAAAGAAAATTACACTAGTATTTATAATAGATAGACAAAATAGACATGAGCAATAAAAAGTATACAAATTAGTTTAGAGCACAGATTTCAATTCCAATTTAAAAAACAAAAATAAGCACTCTCATACTCCTTTGTATTATGATTCTCTTTATTATTGTGTAAGTATCATGTAATAAATAAGGTTAAGCTAAATTGTGAATATAATTTGTATAAATAAATATATATTTATTTATACCTAGCATTGCACACATTATATAATATTATTATTTTAAATTAAAAAAAATATAAAACTTTTGTACATTTGTATTAGTCTATGTTTAAGTTATACCGCCATCTGGTAAAACTTCATTACCCAGGGGTTCAATGTCTGGGTAAAGTTGTATAATGAGGCCCACTCGCAAGAGTGGTAGAAGACTTTGTTGTTGGACATTCCTTTGCATAAGCCTTTTGTATAGTAGAATACATGCTGAGGTCTATTTACATATTTTATATTCATATTAATATTTTTTGAAGATTTCGACAAACTAACGTTTTATGTACCTACCTAAGTTTTAGTAATTGAGCTTTTAGTAAAAAAGTTTGGTCAGGAACATCCTACTACAACCACACCTATTTCTGAGATCAAACAGGGATGCTTGCATTATGGTTGTTAGAGCAAATACAATACATAAAGCTTAACACCTTTACATCTCTAAAGTCATAGTCATAATCCAAGTAGGATCTCTGTGTACATGGTCTGTGATGTACTTATCCAATTACATTATTCATTTGAAAAGAGGTCACTAACCTTCACATTCTTGGTCTTGACCCTCCTGGGTTTCTTCAGTATTCATAACAATATTGACATCAATATCCTGAGGCTTGATAGTTGTGTTTACAAACTGCTCAAAACCTTGCTCTCCCATTTCATCAGAAGCACTACTCCCACTAGACATCTTTCTATCGCTGGATTTAGTCACCTCCCTCTCAGCTAAAAAATTGTTAAATCGCTTCAATATCTTCTTTTGTGACCTTGAGGCTTTGAATTCTAATACTCTGCATCTAAAATAAAAACATAACGAAGTTTTTAAGCATGTTTTTCATTTGTACCACATGGATTAGTAGAGATTAAAACAGGAAATTCCAAAGCTGGCTGATCTGCCTTTACTGGTAAGTTTTAGCAATATTTTAGCCAATACTGTTACTAACATAATAAAGGTACATGTAAGAATGTCCAAGCAAGTTCCAAATAGGTAAAATCCATGTAGAAGCATAGAAAATCTAATAAAAACAAACCTTATAGTATACATTGGACAGCAGGTTACATCCATTGTAGGCTTGTAACAATACTTCCCAGACCGGCGCCACCCTCTGTCAACCAAATCCTGGTAGTCAGCTACAGTCAAGGAGTGCGCCCACATTCCTGTAATATTGAAGACATGAAAGAATCCAATTCCATCCCAACCTTGCAATGTTCACAATAGGTAGGTACCTATGAAAACTTACCGTGACTGAAATTAGTGTTTGGGCTTCCGCAGTAACCACATTTGTAACCTTCATGCTCAGCATAGTATTCTACAATACTGCGTAACATAGCTGATCAATGCTGCAGCTTTTGCATGAAAAATAACGTGAAACTTTATTTAGAATTTTAGATTCACTTCCTCTAAGCCAAACCAACAAGAACTAGAATTACTAGAACTAGAGCTAGAACTCGAGATCACCAAAACCATTGTATGAAGTTTATTCCAAAAATATACTACGATTGTGATATTCTCCGTCAAAATCAAATCAATCAAAAGCAGAAGTAGAATCCAGTTACCAGACAATAGCTAGCAGGCATTATGAACAAAATTGTGAGCCTGTTGAAATGAAAGTATTTTGTTATACGTAATTTCTTTACATTATACTTATGTCTTTTAAAATATGTTGGTCAACGGCTAATCTTGGTATATTTAGCAAGGACAGAGTATTCTTGGTACACGGCAGGTACGAGACACTAAAAACTGGTATGGGTATCAACAAGTTGGTACGTCTGACAACCCTGCCACTAGCAAAGGTTGCTGAAGATGAATGACGTAAAAATTTAGAGTGGCCTGTGTGTGTCCTTCAAGGTTTGTAGCCTTAATTCACAAAACACATTTAGATCTTAACATAATGGACCTTAGTTGCGACGGCCAGCTAGACGAATCTCGAGCTTCCTCTAATAACAAGATAATTAAAAAAACTATGTATGAAATATACGACCAAAAAGCTACAGTTGTTAAGGATATACTACCAACGTCAAAAACCAGAGCCTGAACGTCAACAATAGAATCTAATGTAGGTATGCTTATAGGTAGTTGATAAAGTATGTTTTGGCGTCATTCTACAGCATGTTCCTTAAACATGAACTTTTCTCCGAAAATGAAGAGGTCCGCTCTCACAATAGTGACTTGGTGCTGGTTTATTGTCCTAGTCCCCACTAAGCGGTGTATGACAATCTTCTTAATCATTTATAAATTCATAAACCGGTGCTCAATATCATCTAACAATGATATTTTATCTTGAACTCCCAATTTCCAGCTATTGAAATAAAAACTGATATAATGCATAGGTGTGCCTTGCAATAAACAAAACACAGCGCTGCCCGGAAGGTGCGACACGGAACGGACGGACGATGGCGCGGCGCGACGGCATGCGGCAACTAAAGAACTACCTATCTACTTTCAATAAACAAAGAATCGGATTGGTCAAGTTTTAATGCCTAATTAATAATACCATAATTAAATAGATTTCGATGATATAACTTGTGAATTTCGAATAGTTCCACTGCCTTCTTCCACTTCAGTGATGTTGGACATAATAGAAGCTTTTGGAAGGATAAGCTGTTTCCGTCTAGATCTGAAAATACGAAATAATATTTCAAATAATGCTAGGTAGTCAAATAATACTAGGTGGACTCTTGTGAGTAGGTTATTACCTAAATCTCCTGAAGTTCCAAGGTTGTACTTCGGTCTCTCCCCATACTAGAAACAGCACTCCACTTAGGAAAAGAATGGTAGCATGAAAGCACCAAATGTGTTTCCAAACTGATGGAGAGTCCTGAAAAGTTTGAAAACGATTTCCAATCCCTGCATATTAATTCTCACCCTCTATTCTTATATTAGCTAGGTACCTACATGACATAACGACGACACCGATTTGAGGTCTACGGTACCTATCTACTTTACTACTTACATTAAACCGCTGTGTAACTTGTCCGACGCCCAAAGATACAATTATACCAGACGTGTTTCCTATAATTTTGATGATGGTATTTACAGAGTTTACAAAGTTTGGCGCGAGTTCCTGAAAACAGAAAAACAATGTCATGCCGATGCCGTCCAATATGTTTTTATGCAACGATTTGTCACACACTATTAGTATCGTCATTGTTCACTAAAAGAAAAAAAACTGGTACCTAGGTAGGTAGGTAGGTGTTGATATCCAACTCTGTTAGAATTTTATTTAACATACCTAAGTACCTAGGTACTTGAGTGCAATGCAAAAAGGATTCGTACCGGAAAATACGAACAACCCTGCTGAAAACTGCCTTTCCTTACCTATATCGATTTGACATAAATTCTCGATTAGACGGGGTTTTATCGAAATTAAACAATATTGGTACCTACCATAGAACTTGTTTTAACGCTAGGTCGATAAATTCGAGAAGTTTACCGAATTTATCGACAAGCTGGTAGGTAACAAGGAAATAAGTAACTCGATAAAATAAGTCAAGGCTAGAAATAATTCTGTGCTAGCGGGTGTAGATCAAATTCAATAGATGAAATCAGTTTGTCGACCGAAATTCCATGACCGCACCACTGTTCCTTTAAAGGTGTTTTGGTGTGCTCAAGTTGATACGCAGGAAAACCTAGTTAGTCTGCTACTACTACTACTACTACTATACATTGTTCATACATAGCATAAGTCCAAGGTGAGGTCCATGCCGGCAGCTGTCAATGCGACTGCTATGGTTAACAAGACCGGCCCAGGAACAACAGGAACCAGCCAAGAGAGAGCTACTATGAGTCCAGGGATCACATGTGCTATCATAGGAGAAAGGGATAAAGAGAATTAGTAGGTAGATAGCATCCACTTTTACCCATATCTCATCATGTAAGCAGGATAATCATGACCTAAGAGGTAGGTAAGTTAGGTAGGTAGGTACTACCACCCAAGGACGTCTAAATAAACCAGGTAGGTAGGTATACGTCCGTGCTATCACCATAAGCTAGGAATAAAAAAACTTACACACAACGATAAAGTATTTTCTTATATGCTTTATTCTTTTCAACCTTGTGTTATGCTTGTACCAATGGAAGGTCTGTATGACTACTGTTCCCAGAATTAATCGCAGCAAAAACGGCAACGCCGTCAATAGTGACGCCTGCCGACAATATAAGTGTATTTGATGTGGCACATTAGAAGAAAATGTTTTATAAAAACTAACAATGATGGTCAATCATAGGCCTGCAACTACCACAGCATCATAAAACTTTATAGACATGTTACGAGTGGTGTACATTACATTATAAAGCTTAGTAAAAATGGTTGCCAAGCTAACAACCGGAAACTATGATTATGATTATAATAAGTAACCAAAAAACAAACAAGTCAACAAAAATACTAACATCGTATATATTGTACTCTGCGATTCTTGAATAATACAACGGGCCATGGATGCAGAGAGATATTATCATCCACGCATAGCCGAAATTCAATATACAGAGAGCCCAGAATGGCACCGATTTCAAAATTAACTTCCAGGGTGCTTCAGAGTTCGTGAGCTGAGGAAGTAAAAGGGATAGAGGATAGTACCTTTTACCTATTCAAGACAAGAGCTTCGGTGGATTTTCAGGTAGGTACGCTCCTAAGTCAGACTTCTTATTATACTATCTTCATTGAAGATAAAACAATATGAAGGTTAATGCAGAAGGTGTACAAGGCTAGCAAAAGCTAGCAATATATCTAGGTAGGTACTTCTGCTTTTCAAACCTCAATTAATAAATTTTAATTGAAACACCTAATCAGAATCAATTCATAAATCGGATCATTACTTGCTAATGAAAAAAAAAATGCTGTTTATAACCAGTCATCAAATGTTCTATCCGAACTGGCATATTATGCAACGCACAGCCCTAGCAGCTTCCGGGGAAAGTATACCTCCTTGATACAGAATATAAAAATAAATGTTTAACTATATATTTAAAAAACTACAAAACAGACCAGCAGAACAGCTGAGGAGGTTATGAATCAAGTTCTTGGCTTAGGTTTTGTGTGAGCCTTAATTTACCTTAACAATTTCATATCACGAAGTCAGAGGTCGTAAACAACACAAATGACTCCAAAAAAGGCCCTACGAAATAATGAGGACAGATCCATGCGTCCGTTGCGAAGTTCTGTATCAAAATGTTAGTTTATGAAATCGAAGGTATTGATGTCAATGGGGACCCGTCACAGTTCTATCTGTGAATGCAGTTTTATAGGCCTTGAGAAACTGAAACATAAAGTGCAAAAATTTTTTTTCTACGGCCAAAACTGACTAGGTTATGGGCAAAATACCGAACGAGGCTCACTGACCGCGCGAACAGCCTAGCGAAGAGATATTGTGACGTCATGTCACAATGACCCAGCGCTAGACGCCGAACCCGCGCGGTTTTATTAAAAAAAAAATAATTTAAACCAGAACACGACCCGCGCAGATCAAGTGAACTTTAATAAATGAATGGTGGAGAGCGCGAGCGCGGGCGAAAGAGAATCGAGACGTCACGATTCCCTGACATGAGCTATCCGGCCGCCCCGCGGTTGGCTGGTACAAAATGTGTAATATCTTCGCAACCAATGGAACGATTTCAATGATTTAAAAACTATCGTACCTAAACAAGTAAAAGGAACACCATTACATAGATAATATATGCATTTTCCGACTTGGTACGGGAGCTCATTAGATAGGTACCTTAATTGTAAATACATTGCCAATAGTATTGATCAGGTATTCCAGTTCCTCCTTAGAAATGAAAGAGTGTGCTTTAGGGAAGTCACTAACAAGAAGAACCCATAAGATGGACCAAGATATTTGTAGACCTCCTGAAATGTAGAAGCCGATAGGCCATCGGGAGTAGTAGTGGACTGCAGCGCAAATAAGAAACGTACAGCTTGTTCCCATTGTTATACCTGGAGTGAGACACGTTTCTATGAATGTTGTAGTAGGTGGTAGTAGAGTTCTTAGGAAAGGGCTCGTCCAATGAAGTACTATCACCATGCCCGTACTACCACCAAGCGCTTGCTGTGTTCCGGCTGTGGTTCCGGCAGTTTGAAGGGTGTAGGTAAGTGCCGGTAAATTAGAGACACATGAGGCTTAACACCTGTTTATCTCTGGTTTGTGGACGCAGTGCAGTGGATCATAGTTCATAGGTCACGTTCCAAATGAACGTGAGCGAGTCAATCCACTCAGAGAATTGTGTCAAAATCAGGTTATCTGCTTGTTCCATCAGCATGTCGCGTAATGAAGATGTTGAGGAAACTCGAAGAGAATTAGGTACCTACCCAGTCAATAAACTTTAATTACTTAATTTTGATTGCATAATAACATCAAAATTTACTACGTCTCATATCTTGTGCGTCTTTACGTGAAGGTCAAATAACTACGTATTTTGTGTTTGTCAAGGATGATATTGTTAATTTTTTTTCTCACCGCAATAAGCCCACATAAAATGATTTCTTTCAATAGGGGGAACCCAATGTCTCAAAACTTGGACCATACTTGGTTGCATAGCACCCTGTGGAAGAACAAAATACTGTGAAACTCTCAAACCAACGTTGATGCTTACGAATCGAAATAGAATTTATAATAAGACTTCACTCAAGAGTGAAACTATTCATATAGGTTTACTAACAGCGCAGAAACCTGTGAAGATCCTTAGAACGAATAAAGCCCAAAAGTCGAAATACGCAGAGGCTGGTGTGAGACAGCTTAGGACACCAGAGGTCAGTCCTGTGATTCCCACCACCCAAGTTGGACCAACTCTAAAATACAGTTACCTTATATTAGAAAATGTTTAGTACCTTTGCGAACAGATTGATCAACGTTCAATCTGTTTGCAAAGGTACAAGTTTGCAAGCTCTAGGTATGTGGAGGTCTTACCTGTCACCAAAACTGTGGAATATGGGGAAGCATACACAAAAACCGATATGGTATGCTGAAAATAATCTCCCAATTTTTGTGTCATCCCAGCTAATAATATCGACCGCCTGAAATGAATTATATCTACCTAGGTTTAAGTTTCTTCAAATGGTAGGTACCTACTACGTACTGTAATTTGAAATGTTTTAGAAGAAAGTTATATCATAATTTTCTCACCTCGTAAACATAACGTTAATTTACTGGACCGTGAATAAGGTAAATAATGAAAACCTTATAATAAAATCATTCAATGAAATCGTCAAAGTTAAATGTAGGTATACCTTACTACTGAGGTCACTCCTATTTTAGTTAAGTTAATAGATTTATAAATTAGTTAGCTCCTAATGAATATACTTATACCTACCCCAGATCGACCCCGATTTCCAACCCTTTGAATTTTTAAAGTTGAACCATTAATGTACTGTAAATTCAAAAAATGCTGTTCTCTATTCGATATCTGAGCCATCCCCACAATATGGACACTGAGGTTATACCGAACCAGGTATATCAAGAAATATCCCAAGAATATCATCACTCCTATCTGCAAAATAAATAAACTTGTATGGAAATCAACTATTTTCATCACAAATCCGAAAGAAATTAGCTTACGATTGCTCGCACCCTGATTTTGAACATAACCAATGACAAACGGATAGGTAGATAAACAGTGAACTAATAAGTAAACAAGCCATGGCCAAGGTGAAATAGAACGGTTTATTCATTGACTATAAAACATAACTAGTGCGGTAGTACGTCTATTCCCACTAGTTCAGTTGTCCAGTTCAGTTGACTGAACTAGTTAGCTAGGTAGGAATAGGGGTAATAGGTACTTTACTTACACAGCAGCATTTTTTTTGCTTTTGGAATACTTATTCATGCTTATACACACCTAAGTATACTTACTCCTAGAGTAGGTACTCCTCTACTACGTAGCTAAGGTACCTTAGGTACCATAGGTACCGTACCTATGGTACTTACAACTACCGTAGTTGAACTATAATACGGTATTTTTATAGGCTAAGACTAAAAGTACCTACTTTAATATTTTAAAAACATCTAAGGCTTGCACGTTTTTGTATAATTACTTCTTTCTTGGTCTGCTACAGATCATGTTTGACTGAAAAGGGATTATATTTTAAGGTTTACCAACACAAATAAAACATGAATTCATTGATTAATTCTTTAATTGTAAGCCTATAGATGAATTGAGTCAAAATAAGAATTTAAAATGAAAATATCCATAAAATGTAAATACAAATAATTTAACATCACACTTAACTTATTTAGGTAAACTATAATAATGGCTTCGATTTGAGATAGGTACGCTACGCATCCAAATACAAAGAACAAAATTACCTAGCTAACAGTAACGATGAGATTATGTGTAGTGCCAAATCAAAACTATGTAAATACACATGGGAAATTAGAAAAGGTACTTATGTGAAACATCATTTATATTTGGCAAAATTGCGCAGCTTCTACACATTGTCGACGATAATTTACTAAGCTGCTGATCTCATTTCATTGTAAAAACATTCATATACCTATGTATCTAGATAATATTACATGGGTAAGCAAGTTCGATCTCAGGGATAGTATATTAAAACCTACCTGATAAGCGTTTAGAATTAGTTATAAAATTAAAATTAACGATGATGTCTTTTGCAAAAAGTCATATTAGGTAGGTATTGATATTTCCTGATCGGTATTCTCAATATTTGCATACGCGTTCCCAAACAGGTATGAAGTCAAACTAGAACAGTTTAACCGTGTCAAATCTATTAGAATTCATGATCGATCACACATAATATATAATTAAAAGCAACATTTTATTCTACGTAGATGCTAGGATGAAATACTGAAACATTTTAGTGTTTTTCTAGACTATCTTTAAAATTCGGTATTAGTAAATTCATCATTCAGTCAAATATTAAATAGATATCTCTATAACGTTGAGATTTATCTACTTTATTACACAAACTCATTGTTGTCTACTTTATAGTTCAAGTGACTACACTAAGAGGTGTTTCTTTTACGTCTTTCACATCACCATTTTTAAAATAGACTCCGTTCATTTCTTTTAAGTCGCTATCTTTTTCTTTATTTTCCTGATTTTCCGGATAGTTCCAAGACTGAGTGTCACCGGTACCAAAGAAAAGGAAAAATACAGCGGATATTATGTAAACTGAAGCTCCGATGAAGAAAACTGGTCGCCACTGCTCGAAAGTATTCTGGAAAGAATAAACAAAGTTGTTAGTGAAAGTGATCCACCGTGGTCATTGGAAATACCCAACAGCAAAATTCAATGTTCAAGTTAAGGCAAAATAGTTACGACATCAAGAAAGCCTTACCCCATTTCTTGTGAAATATGCTGTTATCATCGGTGTAAAGAATCCTGCAGTGCTTCCAATACAGTTAGCAATCCCATACAAAGTTCCTGCGTAGTTTGGTGCTAGGTCTTGGTGGTTTTGCAAGTTCGTCAACGTTGCAGCTCCATTGAATCCCATGGACATTGTAATAAGTGCAACTGATAAAATAGTTGAACATCCTGCGTAAACCAAGAATACAAGCAAGACTCCGGGGATGATGTGTGAGAACAGCGTAAAGAACTTCCTTATCACTGTAGTCGACATAGCTTTTCTTGCCAATATAAAGTCTCCAATAACTCCAAACACCGTGGCTAAGGATAACCTGGCAAGGTACGGTAGTGCTGATACGGCTCCAGCACTGGATAGCTCGAAGCCGAGAACGCTGGATACGAATTTGGGACCAACCGTCATTATGAAATAGAGCCCCCACATATTGCCGAAGTGAAGAATTATCATCGCTAGGAATGGTATTGATAGACTTATGCGTTTGAATGGTGGTAAACTCTGAAAATATAAAAAACCTGTTTTAGTAGGTACCTACTTAAGTATATGCTTGTGGCAATCAATTCATCGGCTAAAAAAGAAATTAAGACAATTTGTAACCAACAATTTTTGTTGTTATAATTAAGTACCTACCTATCAGGTTTTAGAGTTACAACCAACCAAAGGTAAACTCATAATGATAATTATGGCTTCGTAAAATAGATATTACTTTTGTTGAACCGGTTAATATGATAAATATATTATGACAGTCGATTAGCGACTCGCTGATGATGCAAGCGAAGGAAGCAAACAGATACTAAATAAGACAAGTCAAATAATAGCATCCCATATTCTCGGAATGCAATCAAACAAGTAACATTGAAAATGTCACACGATATTGCGAAAAAACGTATCAGCGTGCTAGTTAATATTATCTTACCTTAGATTTGTGAACCTTGCCTCCTAAAGCATCAGTAATGTAGTTCCTCTCTGCTTCTGTGATTCTTGGATGCTCAGACGGCGAGTCATGGACAAGATACCACCAAAACCCACACCATATCATAGTCCCAACGGCAGGGACGTAAAATGCTGACTCCCATCCAAATCTCTCCATAAGAGGCCCAGTTAAAGACCAAGTCACAACTGTTCCCAGGGTACCTCCCATCATAGCACTGATGAACTTTCCTTTTTCATCTGGTGGTGCCCATCTTGCGACTAAGGAATGCAGAGCTGGGTAAATGAAGCCCTAAAACCAGATACCAAAATTATAGCTGGACAACAACGCTTCAAGCTTTCATAGCAACATAATTTAGTCGTCAAAACATACCCCTGCAAATCCAAGTAAGAATCTTACGATGACCAGTGCGATATAGCTCCAAGTTGCTGCTATAGGACTGATGGCCGTTAGTATTCCACTTGCTATTGAGCAATATAACACGACATATCTCGGACCCCATCTTTCAGCCGCCATGCCTCCCAAAAGCGACGTTACAGGATACGACCAGAAATAAGCGCCGAGAACCAAGGCCTGCTTTGGTGCTGACCAATCTAATTTTGCACTTGTGTCCTGTAAAAATAAATTCATTATTATCAATCGAAGTATTAATCTCCGTTTTTATACAAAAGTAATGGAAATGAGCAAAAAATAAAATTATAGTATATTTACTATCATGATGATTATGGCACTAAAATCAAAAACTCACACACAATGTCCGTTTGATGTGGACATGATTTTGGGAAAATACCTGTTACTAAAGTTAATGTCCGAAACTCATGCCACAAAAAAGTCTTCTAAGTACCTACCTATATCTATTAGATCATCATGGCCCCTGAGGCTTTGGCCAGCTCGCATTAGATAAGCACTTAAATCGTCTGTTTAAGTAAAGTAGGTACTCGAAGTAATAAAGTACTTTATCGGAAGCGGTATAACTTCGGCTTTTTATGAAATATAAGTCCACAACAAAACAAATATCCACAACACTAGGTTGTGGATATTTTACTCAACATCATCTAGCCGGAAACTAATCACAGCTTACTATGGCAACTAGATGACTAATAGAATACTTATATACGCTTTTTTTTAATATATTCTTAGAATACAATATAACACCCAGACGGAGAACCAAGGAAAAATGTTTATTCTCGGTGGGGATCGAACCCACAACCTACAGCACAGAAGGCAGAGCTACTACTAACTGAGCTGGGAGGCCAGTTAATAATAAAACTATTTGGAGAATTAATAATAAAATGATGCATTTAAAGTTACCTGTGGATGCCTAGGCGCTTGTCTAACATCAGTAATGTCCACATGCTGCAAGGTAACATTTCTGACCACGTCATCTTTGGGGTCGCATTGAGATTGCAATCTGGTAAAAATGGTGTATTAGTTACGCTAGCCACAAACAGGTAATACATGACGTGACGCGTAAACCTTACTTTGACGAGGTGGAATTAGAGTTATGGAAAGGAAGACATAAATTACTGTGTGATTTTAAAATAACGCGACGGCAAGTGTCAGCGTGACGATTAGAAATAAGAGACATAAAACATATAGCAAGAAGTGAAGCAACTAGGTAGGTAAATAAGATGGAGATATCGTACGGTCTATTGAATTGACGCAGACTGGTATACCACCATCAATAAACATCACAATTAAGTAGTTCATTCATAGTGAAAATCAGACATTGTAATTATTCACGGTACAGAATAATGGTATGCCTTTTATATTTCTCGATGATGACGCTTAGTTTCAAACGCTATTCAATAGTTCCTACCTATGTAGATAAATATTATCATAGTGATTTGATAATAGTTGATTGTAGGTAACTGCAACATTTGATTGCTAGTTTAGCAACTGTCATCGTCTCCAAGTTACGCTAGACTTACATAATATGGGTGTCATATCCGTTGTATTGTATTGTCATATGCACTAGTACTGGAAGTACCTCTGACTAGGGGGGTCTCTTAGACATCCTCGGAAGAATCTCAAATAGGTTCTTGGTGGTACTAAGAGATCAGAGGGGATATCTACCGTATTTGAGGGTTAAAGTCGTGATGCTATTTCTTTCTTTTCATATCCGATTGCACAGTAATTTGAAAACAAGAAAATTAAATTGCAGAAAAATCCAAAAGGTCCAGACTACCTAGCAGGTTGACTGATCTCTACGCCTCTAGTAGTAGGTACATAACTTACGTGCTGTTTTTCTCCATCTGCGGCACCATGGCTATAAGGTTTAGACTCATGTTGACCCTCAGCATATAGGCCACCCAGCAGCTTGTCAGTATCATCACCCATAGGTTGAACCTTACTGGGATTGAGTCTGAAAGCAATAACGATTGCGTTGGAAAAAAATATTATATACTAGCTGACCGGTGCCCACTTCGTTGGGCGGTAAACATGTTTACTTACAAATCTTAACTGAAGTAGTACTCGATGTCACCAACAGATGGCGTTAATACGGCATAAAATAGCGGCCGTTCGCAGATTCGCCAGCGTGGCAGTTTTTATCAGTTCCCGTTATTTTTTCGGGATAAAAAGTAGCCTAAGTTACTCCTTGTTACCTTAGCTATCTGCCAGTGAAAGTCCCGTCGAAATCGGTCCAGCCGTTCCAGAGATTACACGGAACAAACAGACAGACAGACAGACAAAAATTTAAAAAAATGCTATTTTGGTATATGTATCGTATATACATTCCTATGCATGTAGTAAAAAGCGTTATTTTAATATTACAAACAGACACTTCAATTTTATTTATTTGTATAGATTTTGTCATAAAACTATATGACATTATGAATTAATGTCCTTTTTATAAAACACCTGCGTAGGGAGCCGACCTCGCGTCAGAGCCGCGCGGGTACCTAACTCATAGATCTAAACTACTCCCCTGCACGCGCACTCCCAACTTGGTGACGCTCACTTCGCAACGGGCCGTGCAGCAGAAAACGTAATATTTTAATTTCGCCATAACTTCAAAACCAAACGTCCAATTCTAATCATTAAAATACCAAATATTATCTACATGAACTGTACTTAGTGATAAAATAATTTATTTCGATAAGAATTAATAGTATGAGTAAAATAAATGCGTTTAAATGTAGTCCAAAAAAAATTGAAGATTTTTAAATAAAAAAATGGTTGTTGTGCCTCACTCGACATAGATAGGTATAGTGTGTCGCTGACTTTTTTGTAGATATTTATAAGATCTACAATTATGTAGAACATTTTATGGTTCTATCTTTTATAGTTTAGGCAGCGTACGCAAAATAAGTAACTTTTCTGGTTGATTTTTTACACCTTGTGTCTGAAAAACCCAAATATTTTACGGAACGCTATTTTTTTCCAAAATAAAATATAGCCTATGTTACTCAGTGATAATGTAGCTTTCTAATGAAAAAAGAATTATTAAAATCGGTCCAGTACTTTTTGAGTTTATTCATAACATACAAAAATACAAAAATACAAAGCTTTCCTCTTTATAATATTATTAGTGTAGATAAAAAAAATAACCATCTATGTATTCTATTCTATGTAAATATATGTATTCTATCTGTTATCTGGTTCCCATCGTACAAGTTTAGCTTTTTTTATCCAAATATGACCTGTTTGTGGCTTTGCGTCAAGGTAATCAAGGTCACAAACCGTAAATACAAAATGTTTGAGACAGTCAACGCGGGTCCCCGCGGATCGTATCTAATGTGATTCTACCTTTAGTCTTAAAATGTTATCGAAACTTTTTCAGATGTAGTTACAGCTATTAACTGTCTGTCTGTCCGATACAAAATATTTTGAGACAGTCGACGCGGGTCCACGTGGGTAGTGTCTTATGTAATTCTGACTTTAGCCTCAAATTTTATCGAAAAGTTTTCAGATCTAATTACAGTTGAACTATCTGAAATAAAATAAATAAACCTAATAAACCATAATATGGATAAACCTAGTGCTTGGTCTAGGCAGGATCTAAGCTTTACTGAAAGATCAATACAAACGGCGGCGGCTTCACAGTTCGAAGTTATAAGAGACTCGTCAGTTATACCTACCAACCCTCGCCGTCAATAGGTTTATAGGTATATATATATTTACTTACGACCTTTGTAGCACAATAAACCCTGTATTACAAAATAACACCCGTTAGAAATTAAAACTATAAAAATAACATTATAAATCGATAAGCATATCCAAGACTAACTTGCATTATTTTCCTCGTGCTTCTTTTTCATTTTTAATAACCACTTTTCATGAATAATGTGTGATATTGATAATAAATTTAACACAGTATTAAATTAAAAATAGCTACCTATTGCATTATAAGCCTAATTTTATAAAAACTTGAAGCCATTATAAAATTCAGGTAAAATTATTTGGCGAGCCTTATTTATATTTTGACATCATGGGCTTTGGGAAATAATGAGTTGTCAAAAATATAAAAAGACCTACAACTACGGAATAGCGCAAGGAGTTTAGAGCTTACTAACTTTGGCAAAAAGGTTAGCACCAAGAGCATATCTTTCGGAATCAGTTCTAGACCTAAAATACCAGTGGCCGTTCTCCTAGAGTTGCACTGCGACAGCTCGGTACGGTATCCGGCCCATATTCAAATTGTCACTGCCCGGCATGCTTAAAAACGACACTAAGAAACTTCGTTTATTATTTAAGTACACCTAAAAATCTCAGACTTGGGGCAAAAAACCAAAAAAATTCTCAGAGGTGGTTGCAATCAAAATTCTTAGGGGTGATTGTGTAAGAATCTTGTTGCCCTTCAGATCTAAACTCAGATTTTGCAGTGTAAGTACCCCCGATAAAAGAAAAAACCATCATAAAGTTCGTTTTGTAGGAGAAAAATGTTTAAAATATATTGAAATAAACAAAGCCTTTGTAATCTAAATTAATTAGAAGACTAGAATACGAAATATTTGTATTGAGAAACACAACAGTTTATCTTGAAACCGCAAAAGTAAATTAATCTCACAACATGAATAGCTTGAACTTTGGAAATTAAATCGAGACAACAATTTCTTCTTATATTTTCGGAAATGGATCGGATCATACCTACAAAAAATGCTCTAGTTCGTGATGATCACGCACATGTAAGGATTCTGACTTGCGGCTGATGAAAACAGAAACTGTCTCACGAATTACCTAAGCAGTAGGTACCTACCAACTCAAGATTCTTAGACCTCAAGAAAGAATCTTAATCTAGTCGAAGGTTAATAAAGATTATTCTGATTCTGTAGTCATCCGTCGTACCTTTTGTACCTACTAGACATAGATCGAATGAAGTAGTCTATTTATGTCCTCCCGTGATCAGAACATACATGGACCTCAACCAGTTTCAAGACTAATTAGAGTAAAAATAACTTAGCCTAAGATGAAGCAATTTAGAAATCTGGATATTCCTATTTTTCTAAAATTTTTTTTCTTGTTTCATAACTTATTGCATGAGTTGATAAGTATTAGGCAAGTACCTAGGTATGTCATTTAGTTTCCACTGTTAGTGGTAACGTAACCAGTGAATGACCAATGAATTTAAGCTGAGCTGTGTCGTGTTCTCGGTGTACCTACGTACTCGTGTCGTCTTTACTTAGGACTGCAGCACATCGTCAGAAAACCTCTAGTCTGACAGATAATTCAAGTAAATTTCAGACCGTGTCCGCTAAAACAAAATGTAAATACAAAATAGCGTGCCACACTTCCGACATTCCGATCTATCAACATTCTGTCTGACGTCTGCATTAGACAGCAAACGATCGGATAGAAAATATTCTTACCGTCTACGGACAAAATGCACTTGGTGAGAAAGGCCATCCAGTTTGCATCCGATATTTTCTAACAAACGTTTTTTGATGTTGCGCTACCAACCTTAGAATGGTTATTGTTGGTCATTCGTTGGTAGCAAATCACTTATTGTTTTTCAGGAAATAGCATAAGTGGTAATGAAAATAAATGACAGAGAGAGGTTCAATGTCATGGTGATTTACCTATACAGAGTGACCCTGAGCGACCTCGATTACGCACACTGCTATATAGGTGCTTGTATGTATATAGGTAGGTATACCATTTGCTTCGGTTATAAAGTCACAATGCGTATAGGTAATCACACTGTCAAAACCAGCATATTGTAGGTAAGTACATCTCTTCTAGGAAGGTACTTATTGCTTATCAACCTACAAGTTAATTAATAATAATAATGCTGGACAATCCACACAGCATCATCTAGCCCCAAGCTTAGCAGAGCTTGTGTTATGGGTACTAGATGACTGATATACTTAATACAAATACATTACATACATAGATATTTTTTATTATACATAGAAAATACCTAGAACACCCGGAATAAATGCTTGCAGATCGTACAAACATTTATCCCAAGGCGGGAATCGAACCCGCAACGTACTGCGTCGCAGGCGGACATTTACCCGCCGCGCCACATCGGTCGTCATTTCGGTCGTTATTTTGCATTATTCGATCCAACTACCTACAATATACTGATTATACCTACCTAACACACTGTGTACTGAAATGGAACGAATTCAGCCTAGTAAAATTGACAATAATGTTCATTATTAGGTAGGTACTTGGTTTGAATATCAATTCACTGGTAAATAAAAATACTGGTGTATGTAATGACAATGTCACAAGTATATGTGATCTCGATTCATAGAATTAGGACTAAAGTAAGTCTAGATTCGAACCAATGAAAGACAGCTGATACTAGTATCAGCTACTACTACTACTAGTACTAGTATCTCTCTCTCTAGAGAGAGAACTCTTTGCTAGACTGGCCGGGGCCCGCTTGCACAACAATCTGATTTAATTTTATTTAGCGTATCACGTTCACCAAGATAAACACGTTTAGCGTAAACGCAATAGTGACTTAATTTTCCTTCTGTTCCTAAATGCATTTAGGATCTTGCTAAATACATTTAGTGAACGTTGTGCAAGCGAGCCTTAGTGAAGTGAAGAGAAAGGTCCAAGCCACATTGATGAGTTCAATGAATGACTCATGTATAAACCTTGTATACCTATACATATACCTATGCAGTCACGGGCAGGGTCGTCGCAATCAAGGATGTATTTGACAAATACAGATGTATTTTGCATTTCTAACATTGGTGAGGTACCTAGTAGGTATTGTTATTACGTAAACCGAATAACATTTCAGTGGTTGTTGTAACTAGCGACTCGAGATAAAAATCCCATAAAAATGGTAGGTTAGTAAGTGTATTGATTGATTACAAGCAAGCATGTAAAACATTCTTTGTACCTACTGAGCTTTCCTAAAATGTTTAAATCCTAGACTTAAATTTAGGACTTTTAAAATTCTTACACGCAGGTAAGTAAAGTCGATACATCATCGGCCTGAGTAAGTCTTCTGCTTGCTAGCTTTTCCCTAATTTGGGGGGGTTTGCCATAGTCACAACCCTTAGTAGGCGGATCGGTGAAGTATTTTGAAAAAATTATCGAGCTCCCGAAACGTAGGTACAGTAGGTATAGACTTTAAAAATTATGAAATGATTTTGAACGTGTAGCTAGCTGCAGTAACGGACCTAGCTAGGGTACAGAACAGACCTACGCTATCGGATACGAGTTATTGACGATAACCGACTATTTACCAAACAATGTAAAAGTATTCCTGTAACGTTCACAAAAGAAGTAGCTGAAAGAAATATGTGTGCAAATTCTCATTATCGTTCTTTCTTGGTGTAAACAATGCGAATATTTGATAATATAGGTCGCACCGTTCCTAATAATTCCAATTGTTGACATAACTTACGATCGGTTGCCCGCTGATAGTCTTACAAAAGAAATGGTTGTATTCCACCTGCGTATATACCTATATAATACCTACATACCTATAAGTATCTAAATATCTTCATATATAAAAATGTATGTGATTACACTATAAAAGTATACCTATACCTAAGGACCATTTTTAAATGTACTTACCTAGATAATGAAAGGAGAGCCTCTGATGTCGTTAATAGTAATAAGTAGGTATGTGATTCCATTCAAATAACATTTATATTTTTCCAAATAACAAACTCCGCAACATTTTTACCGCCGAAAACATTCTTCAGAAGACAGAGTATATTTATTATTATTTTCTTTACATACAGTGCCCTCCACAGACTCTATAACTAGACACACACAGGCCTGGATTTACCCTAGGGGCAGTCGGGGCTAGTGCCCAGGGCGGCAAATTTTTTGGGGCGACAAAATTTTGAAAGTGAAAAAATTTTTTTTTAATATTTTCTGTTTAATTGATAATTCAAAAAATTCAATTCATCCATTATTTGTGAATTATAATTTTGGCACTTTTGGTAAAAATTAATATTCAAAATTATTTAATTAATTTATTTCTTTGGAGATTTAAAATAATAATTATTTTTTCTATTTTCTGGAATTAAAGAAATTTGATTAGTATTTTTCTTTTGAAAAACTAAAAAAATTTCAGAAATTTTTTGCACATTTCTAAAAAAATGTTATAATTCATAGATTGCACCAAATAATTTTAATTTACCTGTTTGCAACGGTCTGTAGATAGCTCAACTGTTTCACATGTATTTTGTACATACCAATTATAAATACTTGTATTAGCTATAATTTTATTTACCTGTGAAGTAACGCGAATTTATTTACCTACAGGTTACGGTTAAAAAACTGTCACGGACCATCCACGTGACCAAATTTTTGGTGAAATCTGTATCTGTACTGTACTGTATCGAATTTTGATCTCGAGTCCTCATTAGATGACGAATTTGTGCACTTCCATGCTAATTGCACTGAAAAAATGACAGAACAGAATTCGCCTTCCGATCTTTTAAAATTGTTGCATGCAGACGACCTGTACACTGAGTTTCCAAACGTGGAAATCGCCTATCGAATATTTATTGCTTTAGACATTAGCTGTAACAAACTGCAGCGCAGAACGATTGCTTTCATGTTTGAAGAGAGTCAAAAACTTCTTACGTTCTACAATGACTGCTAATAGACTCAATAGCTTAGCAATTCTATGCATCGAATCCGACGTACTTCAACGTTTAGATTGCGAAGATTTAATCAATCAATTCGCAATTCAAAAAGACGTGTTTGCCTGTGAAAAAATTGATATTTGTATTAATTTTTAAGTAAGTAGAATAGCGCTTTAGAATTAGTTCTGTTATGCTATTTTATGTGAATAAATTGAAATTGAAATTGATGTAATATAATTATGAGTCACCTTTAGTGCCAAATTTATAATTGTTAGAAAAAAAAACAAATATTTATTTATGTTCTTGGAATATAGAACATATCATAAAGTTTCCCCACAGCACACACACACACACACACAGGGACCCCCTGTGCGGGCGACGGGCGGCAGTGCAACTCAGTATGGACAGACTCCTCAAGGTCGTTGGCGAGTACCACCGCCTTAATGCCGCCCCTGGGCAGCGGAAAAAAATCCGCCCCAATACTGGAATTTTACTTAAACTTATAGTTTATATATTTTATTTTTCATAATTAAAATAACTAATTTATTACAGAAACTTTATGATATGTTCTATATTCCAAGAACATAAATAAATATTTGTTTTTTTTTCTAACAATTAGAAATTTGGCACTAAAGGTGACTCATAATTATATTACTACGCGCGCATTCCATTTCATATCGCATTCAAGAAATAATTATTTGTAGCCTAATGAATTATTAGTTCGAACTGCCAATTGTTCACTTTGTGATAAATACTTTGACAAATATTTGTGTGAAAAAAAAATACTAAAAATCAATACCGTTTAGAAGAAATAACCAAATTTAAAATAAAAATTGCTTCACTTTGGATATTTTTTTCACATAGTAATAATATAGTTAGAATTATTTCAATTGTTCAAATTAAAATTTAGTCTTTAATAAGCAATATATATATTTTTTGGACATTTATACTCACTCATCAAAGAGACATAACACGGAGAAAACCTCTCGTTGGCGGATACCACCTCCTTAAGTTTAAATCCGGCCCTGGACACACACGGCATGAAGCAAGATGGAATTGACAATCAATTATAAGCTTTCATTAAATACCTGTTGTAAAAGATCCAGCACGGTAGATAGGTTTATTGTGTTGCATGTAGCCTCTCATAATGTAAAGATCTATAGTGATGGCTGAGACTATGTGATAGACTATCAAAAACCATTCTGTGTAGCCAGCTTTCTTTTGCAACAAAAAACCTAAGTGTGTAGATAAGTTTATAGCGTAAACAGGTTTGGATACTTTGGATAACCTGAAGTTCAGGTCCCGGTAACAAAGTTGGTTGGCGCCTAGCACCCAAAAGTCCGAAAAAACCGCTGTGAAGATATACCTACTACTTAAGTATTTCTCAGAATCAGACACAGGTCAGCCGCAATGTGAGGGTGACCAAATCAATCAACAAAACCAGGGAGGTGACAGATAGCACTTAGTAAAGTTAGTTGGTAGGTACCTACTTAAATTTATTCTGATTCGATTTTGAATAGACATAAGAATGTGGTTTGACATGTTTGCTCGGCAAAAAACAGTATTAATTATTATATGACTTTAATTTCTGGAAAATTCTGTCTGAAGTGAAAGCTGAGAAAGCCATTGCGGTCGTACCATTACTGCTCAGCGCTGGAATATTTAAATGATTCTAGAACTTAATATGGGCTGTTATGACGTTACATTGCAGTACTAAGTTACTCATGTTGTGTAAGACTACATCGACACAATGGTGTTATAGGTAGGTACTCTTGCATGACGATTAAGTATATTTCATTTGTTTCAAGTTTGCATCTTTTATACGTTTTTTTGTGTTGCTGGTGCAACAAGCAAATGACCCATCCGATGTCAAGTAGTTACCATCACCTATAACAGAGTATTGCCTCTGAGGTCATGATCGCTAAGAAGGTGCTCTAAAATGCATTGCTCTGAAGCACACAAGTTTTAAGCCTGATGTGCCTGTAATTTCACTGGGACTCACATCCCTTAAACCGGAGGAACACAGCAAGCTGCTTGGCGGCAAAAATAAGCTTGGTGGTAGTAATTTTCCGAACGAGTTCATTTAAAGACTACTAACTAAACCTATAGGCTCTTAGACTAGGTCTGGCTGCCTTGTATGCAACGGTATCTTTCTTATATTTTTCCTATATTAGATAAGTACAATGTAGTAGGTACTAATTTATTATTTAATACAAAAATAACAACAGTGGAAGTACAATGAAAAATTTGTGGAAAATTGCGAAGATCACTCCAATTCATAAGCCAGGGTCTAAAAATGACGTTACCAATTTATCGACCTATTAGTATTCTCAATTATTTTGCTAAGGTTTTTGAAGGTCTTATGTGTGCCTCTGTACAGTTATTTTAAGCACTTGCTAAGCCCTTATCAGCACAATTTTGTCAGCAGTAAATCGACCGATTTTAACCTATTAACATATACAAATTATCTATGTCAGGTATTTAAAAATCAAAAACAGGTGAGCTCGGCTTAAGCTGACTTTGCTAAAGCGTTTGACCGCGTCCATTTCGAAATTATCTTGAATAAAGCCTACCTTTTTGGAATACATTTAAATCTTCACAGATGGCTTCGTTCATATTTGATGAATCGCACTCAATTAGTAGCAATATACGATTCCATTCCATATAGTCCAATATTCGGTGTTCCTCAAGGATCTAACTTAGGTCCTCTTCTTTTTTTGGTTTTTATTAATGATCTCCTCGAAATGATAACTATGTCATTATCTAGCATACACGACATCAACCTTTTCAAAGAAATTTCCTGCATATAGTAAGGCCAATACAATGTTGGGCTTTGTGATACGTACCTACCTACAGCCAAACCAAGAGGACTTCAAGACGACCGAAACATTCGAAATTCTGTCATCATCATCATCATCAGCCTGTAGAAGTCCACTGCTGGACATAGGCCTCCCCCACACGTTTCCAGGAAGAACGATTCCGAGCCCATTCCATCCATCGACTTCCCGCGGTCCTAACAATGTTTGTAAAATTCTGTACCAGTCGTTAATCCGTAGTGAGTTGGAATACTGTTCAACAATATGGTCACCTATTTATAATATCTATATATATAAAAGAAAGTCGTGTTAGTTACTTCACTTATAACTCAAGAACGGCTGAACCGATTTAGCTGAAAATTGGCAGGGAGGTAGTTTAGAGCCAGGAGAAGGACATAGGATACTTTTTATCCCGAAAAAATAACGGGAACGGGAAAAAACTGCCACGCGGGCGAAGCTGCGGGCGGCCGCTAGTTGACATATAAAAGATTGAACATTGTGCATGTTTTTGAACATAGAGCGTTCCTTAAGACATAATCGGAAGTAGGTACAATTGGTCTTCGGAAGAATCTTCCAGAGTATGTGGATAGTTTTTATAATTATTTTAAGTTAGCTAGTCTAATAAAAAGAAGACAAGTGAAAGACCTATGTTTACTACATAAGATCATCAATGGCAATCTCAGTGGTGACCTCCTAATAACATCTCCAAGCGTGACAACAATGTCTCACATAATAACCCTTTGTACCGTACGTCGTGTGAAATTTACAATAAATCGTTCACCAAAGTTGATATCTTCATCAAAATATGTTCAAAAGCATGAAATTTCTATAACATAAATTTTTAGTCTTATCTATATTATTGATTTAACTTTATCTTCTATTGTTTTCAAGTTTGTGTAATAAACTCTTTGATTTTATATATTGAAATGCAGTCTGTTTAAAGGTTTATTAATTTCCAACTTTTTATTTCCAATAAAGTTCACCGTAGTAATAAAGTAACGGTGAAGTCCGGTCGCTTTACCATTTATTATAATGTAATGTAGAGTAAAATTAATATAATGACGTTGGCAGGTAATGATAATTGTTGGCAGGTCAACAATTACATTCAATTCAATGAGTATTGCAAAACGATTTAATAAAATGATAAATAACTACGTCACGAGGAGAAGCAATTAGATCCATAGCAGGAAGTTATTCTAAGCTTAGCCTACCTGATCAATTTACCTTCTAATTGAAAGAAAGCTGTCTGGTAATGAGGACATCTACATACTCAACATGACGAGGTCGTCCTCGTGCCTCGTGATATCGTTCGAAATCACCTATGCGTGTTGTGTGTGCAAAATACCTACCAGCTCAGTAAGAAATTACTATTGAATTGACTAATGAATCTAGGCTTGGTCGCGAGGAACTGGTGCTTAGATTCACCAAGATGATCCCTGCGGATATTACTGAATAAATGATTTTTGACTTTGACTTTGACTGAGCTATCTTTGCGAGGTATCACTTACGTTCAAGTGTTTACCTATAAAATGTAAAAAAACTTGCCTCTGGTTACCCCTTACCTACTTACATGATAAGGTAAATGCTATATTGCAGGCACATACTATTGTAAAGTATCAGCTCAATCTGCCAGTAGAAGCTGATTTACGTAGTTTTTTTTTATATAAAATTTGCTGATGGAACAAGGATATGGCCCACCTGATGTTAAGTGGTTACCATAGCCTATAACAAAGCATTACCTTATAGGTAAGTCACGTTAGTTAGGAACGTGCCCTACAATACACTGCTCTGCGTCCATCAACCTGAGGCATACAGGTGTTAAGCCTCATGTGCCTGTAATTTTTTGCCTTATTGTAAATATACATTGTTAGTGGAACCACTATACCTACTTTTTACGGAGGAGGGCGTTGATGTCTGTGTCACAGTTTTTTAACTTCTACAGATGTCATCGTTTTCAAAATCAACTTATTGTACTGTTTTGTGTTCCTAATAAAGATATTATTATTATATTATTAGTATTATTAATTATTTAAGTTATTAAAAGTCTAACAAAATATGTCCTCGCGGCAGTGGTCTTTCAATTTTACAATTTTTTCGTATGATAGGTAGGTAGGTATAACTAAGAGCTAAGCCTTTTATTTAAACCCAAAAAAATTTTGTTCTCCTCAAAAAACCCATACTTTGTCCGGTTCGATTTGTACCAAATAGTAAACTTCAAATAGAAACCCGACACTTTAAATTCATCTGATAGCTTAAGTCTAAGTCAAGTTACAGCACACAATACTTGAAAACCTCTTTTTCTAAAAAAAAACGTTCCTCCTGGCTTCATTGCACATACAGTTGGTTCATAATACCTTAAGAAACTCCCAGTACGGTACTTATACCTACTTACTTTTTTTCTATATTTTTATCCTGTTATGCAGCTTGGTTCAGTAAAGCTTTATTGCTTGGCTCCTTTTTGCATACCTTAACACTTTTTTATGTTGAATTTTTTACCGTTAACCGTTACGTCCAGTAGTTATATATTGGTATGGGCGTCTCTTTCATGTTTTGTATTGAGTTTCGTTTATTTCTTTCATTTTCAAAGCTATAAATAGCCATAAGATTACCTACTCACCTGAGGTATCAGGTAATAGAAACCTTGTGTGAGTGCAAGGTTGGTTCTAAAATTTTTAAATATCGTACTAATATTATAAACGCGAAAGTTTGTAAGTATGGATGGATGGATGTTTGTTACTCTTTCACGCTCTAACCAGTAGACCAATTTGGATGAAATTTGGAATAAACATAATAATAATAATAATAATAATGCTGGACAGTCCACACAGCATCATCTAGCCCCAAGCTAAGCAGAGCTTGTGTTATGGGTACTAGATGACTGATATACTTAATACAATATATTACATATATAGATATTTTTATTATACATAGAAAACACCCAGACCACCCGAAATAAATATTTGCAGATCGTACAAACATTTATCCCAAGGCGGGAATCGAACCCGCAACCTCTTGCGTTGCAGGCGGACATACGCCCGCCGCGCCACATCGGTCGTCAAACATAGATAATAACTTGGCTTTTTATCCCGAAAAAATAACGGGAACGGGAAAAAAACTGCCACGCGGGCGATGCTGCGAGCGGCAGCTAGTTTTTAAATATATATGCAATAAGAAAGTTACCTTATGCAGGCAGGTAGGTACCTATAGTTTTATAAAAATACTTCACAGACATAATATAAGAAGTGCTCATCTGTTCATAAAAGCAAAAACCTAGGTGGGTATTCCATATACCTACCTACCTACTTATGTTTTCAATAGAATGAATTAGCACCTAATCACAATAATTCAATATTTGAAACCAGCTCGCATTGTCGTATGTGGCACGTGCAAAATGCCGTCAGAAGCACGATTTAGATTTACTAGTATCTACTATCTACGAAGTACCTACCTATCTTATTTGTGTAAAATATAATTTTACAAAACAGTTGGCCGTAATAAGTTGCCTACTAGATTTAAAGGCCAATTTTACCGCACTATACTAATACTAGAGCACCGTTGGTCTAGTGGGTGTGACCCTCCTAATCTTCATCTCCTTCTGAAGGCCTTCTGATCTTAAGGTCGTGGGTTCGAATCCGGTCGTGGACTAACCAATAGATTTTTCGATCAAAAAATTTATATGCGCAATGCCAGTACTCTCAAACGGTGAAGGAAAACCTCGTCAGGAACCAGTAGAATTCTAGCATCGGCGATGGGCTTCCACCCTGTCACCATAACCCAAGAGACATCCTCAAAGAATCTCGAGTAGGTATTTTGTACGAGGTCTGAGGGGATATCTACAGAGCTGGAGATTAAAGAGAGTAAAATTAAATAGCTTCATTATTTAATTTTTAGTGTTCCGTACCCAAAGGGTAAAAGTAAAACGGGACCCGTTTTACCTAAGACTCCGCTGTATGTCTGTTTGCCTGGCTGTCCGTCTGTCACCAGGCTGTATCTCATAAACCGCGACAGTTAGAGAGTAGGAATTTTCACAGATTATAGATAATGGTAGGTACGTAACCTTACGTGCGCGAATCCAATACTCGCACTTGGCCGGTTTTTTAACATTTTTTATATAACAAACTCGTGACGATTAACCCTCGCGTTTGTAATATAACCTATTTACGACCCTTGTATTACCAGTATACATAAATGTCACCTCAACTATGGTGCAAACTAGGTATTATTGCCTATTGTTGAAAACAACTGAGAAATATAAAATTGCTCAAGTATACATTTTAAAATCAAACAATTAAAAGAATTTAAATACATAATGAAATTAATTGACCGCGTGAGCGAGCGAAGCGTCTCAATTTCGAGATAGGGTACTAAAAATGCTTTTGTCTGTCGCCTGCAGGTCGCAATTTACACCGATTCTGACGAATATTGGCACACAAGTTCCTTGTGTTGTTTAAGTTTTTTTGTCGATCGCGATTTTTGATTGGAGATAAAAAAGGGGGGCAAAAGGGGGGAAGTTTGCTGTAGCGTTATTTATCGACGGATTTCAATCAAATTTAAGAGGCCCAATAAGGAATTCATTCTACATAAGATATTGCAAAAAAAAACAGAAAACCGAAGTGAAGGGGGAAAAGGGTTTTTTTTTTCGAAAATGTATAACCTACCTACACCAACTAAACTACGCAGTCCTCTCCGCCTTTACGAAATGAACACATAAACATCAGATTCGACCACCTAGGACCAAGGAAACGCGAGTAATTTAGCAATATTTGTGCATAGGTACCAATTTGTAAATACTTGTATTAGCTGTAAATTTCTTGTAAATAAAATCCTTGTAGATAGGGAAAGGATTCGAGAAGAGACCAGTTTTGCTAATCTTCAACATGAAACAGACATTTACAATAATACGTTGTTAGACAGGAAAATCTAGAAAAACCTGATATCGTTAAATTTTTTACAGTTTTGCAGAAAATAACAAGCTTTTAAAAATTCAAAAATATGCTAGCATAAAACGACAGGCCAAGGTCATGTCGGACGAAGGCAAGTTTTAGGATTCTGGGTGTCTACTCCAGAAAAGGATAAATTAAATTAATGAATAAATAAATATTTTTGGACATTATTACACAACATCATCTTGCCCCAAACTTACCATAGTTTGTACTATGTGAACCAAATGACTGATAGAATATTTATATAATATGTTTGTAAATAATTACCTACATAAGTACTTAGAATACAATATAACACCCATTGCTTATTGCCCGACAGTGTAACTCAAAAAACCATACAAAACGACACACTGTAGGCCTTCCATCTATAAATTTATGTTTAGTTATAATAACAATGTTTATACGTATACCCGCTATTTCACCTAAGACAATAATGCTATGTAGGTATTCATTGCCTGACACTATGAAACTGTTGCTTGTACAAAATATGTTAATATGTCACTCCTTGGATGCCTGAGGATGGAAAGCGACGACGCGACTTTCGGGCCGGCCGAGAAGACGTTGGCGGAACAATCTTGACACTCACGGAAAAGATTGGTGGGAGACCGCCAAAGACCGGGACCAGTGGAAGATTTTGGGGGAGACCATTGCCCAGCAGTGGGATACAATAGGTTAATAAAAAAAAGGTTAACCAGATATCTCAAACCAATCTCATACTTTTTAGTGTATACTAAAAAGTAAGCTTGTACTTGTTTACCAATGTTATAAAAATATATCAGGTAAAATTCAAAACTAGAAATTATTTGACATAGCACTTATTTTATAGTTGCATAGTGCTTGCATGCACTTGAAGACATCTAACAGATTTGTTATCATTCCAAAAGTTATAGCTCGAGAGATATTTAAAACTTTAGACGCGTGACGCACGGGGATGCACAGATAATAATGATAATAATGCTGAACAATCCACACAACATCATCTAGCCCCAGACGATTAGTTCATCCCCGTATCAAGGGGAGAAGTAGAACTTTTGGGATAATATAAAAACGATCTAGGTAAGGTCTATTCTAATTTAACGCACGCACGCGTATTTTGCATTATAAAAACTTAAATTAAAACAAAATAATTTTTTACGTTACTTTGAATCGTAACGTTCGGTTTTACATTGCAAGTAATTTTATTCTGCATAAAAAAACAACTATAAGCAAACCTACCTAGGTTTGTTTTGATCATAAAATGCGGGTATCTACCTAAACACTTGTATAAACATTGTTTTTAAAATAAGTTCAGTAAACTCACCAAAAATCTTAAGCGCGATCACTGCCATTATTATAGTTCTGTAATTATTTATTTTTTAGGTAACTTATTTAGCACTATTTTTGCGGATCACTAAACAAGAATTTTGCAGATGGACATGGTGAGAGTGAGATGGGTCCTCGCACTAAGTTGCTAAGCTATAGAATGGCTTCAGTGCGGTGCTTAGACCGACCGGTTACAGCTGTGGACGAGTGACCGGTCACCGTGCAAAATGTTTCGAAGAGAACTTCCGTTCCGCGCCCGCCCCCTGATTACGATAATGCAGTAACTATAACATGGCGACAACTGGCGCGGAGCTATTAGTTGCAAGGCTCGAAGCACTTGGAGCTACGAATGAGTTCTAAGTATTTTTATTCGAAATCAGAAGGTGGCTCTCAGTCTCACCACGTTCGTCTTTCGCCGTTGGGTAGCATGAAATGGAATTTGTTACAAAAAATAGTGTTTGACCACAATTATTGCTTAATTAACCCTTGTCGTAGGCCGGTCGCGATATATGTAATCAATGGATAGCCCATGCCCGTGCGATAGGTTAACAATTAGGAACAATGCTATCTAAGTAGGTACCTACATTGTTTTCTTTTTATAACGGACTAGATACGTGTTAGGTGTTTGTATCGAAGGTGATTAAAGCACGTCCATTTAGTTATGTACGTACAGGTAACATTAATGTAAGTAGGTAGGTACCTACTTTTATATAGGTATGTTATTCTTTAAACTTCAGGAAACGTTTTACTTAGCTAGATGAGTATTTACTTACTTACCTACCTAGGTAAGCATATGCCTAATTTACATTTTCATCCCACCATCTCGGAAAGAGTATTTTTAATCTTCAATAGTGGAAAAGCCGTTTTTATTCTCTAGAGGATAAAGTAAATTGAATTTAGAACATCGTGAGCACTAAGTTTGTGAATTAAAAAAAACATTAAACCTATTTACTGCTACCTCTATGGTGCCTAATATATCATACAACTTTTTTTTAATTTGTTAAAAACTCAAGACTCGGAACCTTCTTGGTGTTCTTTTTTTCAATTTGCTTTGTAGGTACGCGGTTCTTTACGCGGCATTTGCATTTAGTCATTTCCTCGCTGAGGTGGAATGAAAAGTTACGTGTTGCACTCGAGTGCAAAGATTTTTCACCTCGTGCTCTTTTGATTCCCTCGCTAACGCTCAGGATTCTAATTTTGAATCACTCGCTGCGCTCGTGATTCAATTTTAGAATCCTTCGATTGCTCGGTCATCAAAATTGAACACGCGGTTAAAAAGCAACTTTGCACTCTTGTATAACAAATAACTATTTCTCATGCGTGCTCAAGACGTGATTTTCTTCCGAATGCAGTGGGTAATTACTTCTAAGTAGGTAGGTAGGTACCTACACTATACGTACCTAGTACCTCCTACTTTTTTCAAGTAGGTACTTACTTAAGTAGGTAGGTACCTACTTCCTACTGTGTGCATAAAATTGTACTCGTTTTTGGTTTTGAACAAACATTTTAACTTTGTGGTAGGTAGGTAGGTACCTAAGTAAGTAAGTATTACCTAATTAAAAAAAAGTGGAAAATTTATGGAGGTTTTCGAGTGTCTGTGATAATGAAGTCATTTACAGTTCCATTAATTTTTAGATGCATTAGTAACGCAATTATTTGCGTTATTATTAAGTACTTACCGACAAAAAAAATCTAACTTTTTTTTTAAAGAGTGTGTAGTTGGGAAGTCCGTCTACGCAAGTCCATCATACGCTGGTCTTGCTTCAATAATACTTTTAGAATAAAATTATTCTATACAGCACAAAATTCAAAGTGTATTCACCTATCTAGGTACGATGTGATTAAAAAAATATGCACTGGAATGTTTGCAGTAGGACTAGCTTAGGCGCAGACTTTAGGTACTTGGATCGGTAAAATAACAGTTAAATATAACATAACAGTTTTAAAACATAACTTAAAGTAGACCTATTTTTAGAAAGCTTTTTGGTAGACAGGTAGGTACCTAACTAATTTCCGTATTAGATCATCATCATCAACCTATGGCAGTTGACCTACTACCAAGTACCAAAATCAAATCAACCGCAAACACAATCTAAGCACTACCTACATACGCTAGGACGTGCGTGAGACATAATTTCTACCAAATAGCCTAAAGTACTAAAACCCCGAATCGCTCTAGATTATAGTTATAATAATACAAAATGGCTAGGTAGGTACCTAGGTACCTGCTTTTAGTCCATATTCTTTGGTACCTAGGTACCACCTAAACGGCAATGACAGCTGACAAAGTAGTGAATAAATTGAAATTGAAATTGACAATGACAGTAACATCCATGTCTTGAAATTACTACCATGAAGAAAATTAAACCAAAAAAAACCAAACCGTATAAATCTTGGTAACCTAACGCAAAGCAAAATGAAATCATGATTATCCGCGTAAATTCTAACTTCAACACATCATTTTAATTGTGAAAAGTTTTATTAAATTAAAATTGTTGCAAGAAGATGCCGCAAAAATAATTCTTTATCTCTTCTGTTTGGTGACTTGATGTTGGAGAATATCTTTAGCGTAGCTGTAGTTTTTTGACACAAACTTCATACATCGTTTTCTTGTTCTTGAGTTTCGTTTAGTAGAGATAAGAGAACATATTTTTGTTTTGTAGTTGTGTAGGTATTTTTTGCAAAATTCAAAATTTGGTTTTTGTAATACGTAGGTATGAATTACCAACCAAACTCCAAAGTTCATTTTTTCATGATACCGTCTTAGATATGGTAGTAGTAATAATAATTCAGTCGTCAATTTCAAGTTTTATGCAGAGATAAGCGCACGACATTTTCAAGTGTGTATCTGAGTCGCTTTAAAGTTTTGTTGATATGTACTGTTAATCTACGGTTCTATAAACAGCTATCAAAGTAAGTAATCTGGTTGGTATCAAAGTTATGTTTTAGCTTGTAATCCAATCGAGTTGGTGACTTGGACTTGTAAATTTTATATCTATCGTTCTAACAGTTCACCAAATAATTTTAATAAAATGTTGTTAGGACGTGTTGGTCAACTAGTTTTTAGGAGATCCATTCACGTATCGCAAAAACTAAGTCAAAGTATGGGTATCGACGGGAATACGATTCTGGCCGAAAGCTTGAAGAAACAGGTGAGTCCTACCTAACTGTTTTTGTGCTGTCTTTAAACTGAGTTCAATACTTGTGTAAATAAAGTTAACATCATTCAATTTCAGAAACTGGTGACATACTTAACATACACATATCCCAAACAATGCTTTGTTATAAGTAATGGTAAACATTTAACATCAGGTGGGCCATCTGCTTGTTCCATCAGCAAGTTACATAGAAAAAAATATAAACTAAGTTGTTTTTTTAATGAACCCACAACCTGTATTATCAGGCCTGTAGAGAGCTATAATATATCCTAATAAATACATCCATTACAGTCATTTGGATTAGAGTATGAGACATAGTTGTGGAGCAGTGTAAAGAATCTTTGTATCAATTTGATAAGTGTCAATATCAGCCATCTGATTCCCATACTACAAGGTTTGCTTTGTTTGGGGCTAGATGATATTGTGTAAAAATATTCATTAATATAATATACCTAGTTATAGGTTAGTTAGTTATAGGTAAAACAACTATTGTATTGATATATTAAAAAAAACTTAATAAATTGATCCACCACCATCCTACTAATATTATAAACGTGAAAGTTTGTAAGTATGGATGGGTGGATGGATGTTTGTTACTCTTTCACACAATTATTGTTCTAATGGAGTTTGACCCCAGAACCAATAGCAAAAAAGTGTGAACAGTGATAGTGTTCTAATAGCATCATCATCATAATTAGTTTTGTATCAATACACCTACCTACTTACTGCATTACTATTACGATAGGTAGAGTGTTTGTGTATATCTAGGCTGTTTGAGAGTTGTTGATGGAGCACTAACCTCTGTGTATTTATTAAGGCATTCATTACATATTTGTATAGTTTATACAGATTTATTAAAATACATAAATCAACCATTAATCATTTCAGGGTGTTGAATATGTATTTGGCATTGTTGGTATCCCCGTCATTGAAACAGCTCTGGCCTTCCAAATGGCTGGACTGAAGTATGTGGGCATGCGCAATGAACAGGCGGCCTGCTATGCTGCGCAGGCCGTGGGATACTTATCAGGTAAATGTTATTTACGCTATATAGTGCCTTACAATGTTATGTCTAACTGAAAAGCTTTCATTGTTGAGGCTTCTACGTAAAATAAATTACAAAGTCAAAACATATTTATTATGGTTACTAGTATGGTTGAGTATCGTAGCAATTCTGAAAGTTGAAATGTTAGCAGCAATAGAGGTCTTTGCAGTCAATAAATATATTAGTAAACTTTCAAGATACAAGGCTCACTCACACTTTATTTCCAAATATTCTGGCATTGATTATCACCCTAATATAATTATCTTATTAACAAACTACCTGCTAAGGCCTTAATACCCCTAAAACCAAGCAAGAGATCAACATTATCAGATTTAATCTGAATGAATAAATTATGATACTGAGTAGGTACAGTTCTTAAGTCACTTTATGTAAAAAAGTAAACAGATTTTCATCTATTGTAGATAATTTATGCAGTTGACACATTCCCCTATTCTCAGGACACTGTAGTTTCCGAGACAGGATTTATAGGCCAGCTAATCCAGCACTTCTTTTTGGACAAATATACAAGTACACTAAAATTAATAATGATTTTTCTATTTGTATGCATGTGATCACAGTGACGGCTCAATATTGTAAAAAGTTGTATGAGTTTTATAATATGGAATTTTAGGAATTTTTATAATATGGAACTTTGACCAAACAAAGTTTACGACAGTGGTCTTATTAAACCCGGTGAAGGTAATTAGGTGAATAAGTACCGCCAATACATATAAACTATTATTGTTATACGAGTAATAAGTAGAAGAATAACCAGGGTTGTCAAAAGAATAATATTTCCACAGGTAAGCCTGGAGTTTGCTTGGCGGTGTCAGGACCAGGTTTACTACACTGCATAGGTGGAATGGCCAACGCACAGGTCAACTGCTGGCCGCTCATAGTCATCGCAGGCTCTTGTCCTGAAGACCATGAGGGTATCGGAGGCTTTCAGGAGTGGCCACAGGTATGGTAACCTTAGCAATCACTTGCTTTAAAAATAAATATTAGTGGATATTTTTACACAGCATCATCTAGCCCTAAACCAAGCAAAGCTTGTACTATGGGAACCAGAGGACTTGGAAAAAGTAGGTGCGTTTTCTTCCAATAGAAAATATTATTGTTTGGATTCGTCTAAGTTCCCACCTCAGTAACTTTCTCTCATAAACGTTTCTTCAGCCTTGCTTTCTCTCTCTTGTGTAAAATAGATTTTCCTAATACTTATATTGATACAATCTTAGTGGGTACTTGGTATCATGATCTGACCTTTGATCCTTTTTCTTGCTTTCATTTCAATCTTTGGTTTTGTGTTTATCTGTTGTACTAAAAATCTTGTAGTAAAATTAGGAATGTAATTATTTTATTATTTATAATAAGATTAGATGTCCTAACTTATCAATGAATCTCCAACAATTTTGCTTTAGTAGCTTAGATTAAGATAATCGTATCGTGTTACTGTGTTAATTAAATAGATAATGAGATTCCTTGTTGGCGTTTTATAATGTGAATAATTATGTTGAATTGTGTAGGTAAATGTTACCTAGGTACTTACTCCTCGATACATTCGAGGAGTACCTAATAAGGTATCAATATCAATCTAAAAACACCGTAACCTGCGTTGACCTTACCCAATGTACCTACTTTGTTATTTAGTACTTGTTACCCGCGACTTCCACTTCGCAACTATTTTCTAACCCGACTGGTTGAAGAACCTTCCCATCAATGTAATCTATAGGTACCAATTATAAGAATCTATGTCCTGACTGACTGACTTAAATACAAGGCACAGCCTAAACCACTGCATGTAGAGATTTAAAATTTTCAGGGTATATTCGTCTTGGTGCACAAAGGTGCTATGAAACTAATTCCCGAAATTCTACCTCTATAATAATCAGCACATATTATATGAGAAGCACACCATCACTAAAGTCGTAGTACACTTAAATTACATTATATTATATGAAGGATCTTTCCTATTGGATAATATGTATCTAATTAAAAGGGAAATTTTTGAGTAGGTAGTTACAATAATAAAATATTATATTACCGTCTCCCGAGTGCAAGCTATCACTGCACTAAATGACATTGATATTTTTGTTGATGGTTTAGCCGTCGTCGTTATCGTAACAGACAGACAGACACACACATTTATAAATGGTATGGTTACATGGTTATTAACCACTTGTGTAAAGATACAAGGTTTTAAGGTGAAACAAACAATGAAAATATACAAATACATTTTTATTTGCATAATTGAAAGTGACCTTTCTACCGACGCTACTGTACTTAAGTATTGATAATTAATAATTATACTACACGGAGGAGCTATAAGAGTAAAAACTAATCATTTGCATTGATTATTACAGGTGGACTCCAGCCGTCTTTACTGCAAGTACGTCGCTCGGCCGCCGTCGCCTCGTCTCATCCCGTTGCACGTTGAGAAGGCGGTCCGATTGGCCTCCGTTGGACGCCCGGGAGTTTCCTACCTGGATATGCCAGGAACATTACTTATGGTTTGTAAAATAAAATAAAAATTAGAGAAAACATTTATTTGTGTTTTTCGATAGTCACTTCAAAAGGGTCTGAAGGTCATTTCAGAGTCACGTTATTTGAGTCGTCTCCTCAGTTAACCAACCTCGTAGAAAAGAGGAGATTCTCAATTCGGTTATACTTTGTTAGGTACTTCTAACTACGCATTTATAAATCAATATGAAAAAAAAATTTAAAATATTAGAATATTTTAAATAAAGCTAATATTAGAGTTCTTTTATTTCAGGGTGAAGCAGAAGAGTCCAAGGTGCCCCTTGATTTTTACAACGCAGAACCAGTACGTCTCGCTCACCCGGACCCAGCGTTAGTGGACCAAGCGGCGGAGTTATTGGCTAAAGCTGAACGTCCGCTTGTCGTAGTTGGCAAGGGAGCGGCCCACGCGAGGGCTGAGGAGGCCATCGGAAAACTCATTGAGACCACCAAACTACCATTTCTGCCTACTCCCATGGGTAAGTCGCCTTCTAGCCCCAAACTAAAGTTGTACTAGAACCTGATGACTGATACAACTGAGCGGTTAGGCCTGTCGAAGTGGTATTATTCTTCTCAGGCAGTAATAGTAGGGCTCTTTGTGAAGGGTTCATTCAGGAAAGAAACACCACCATGACTCTTTCTGTTCCCAAGCAGCGTGGCTTGGTTTCGGTGCCAGTGACATTACCGACACATGAGGCTTAATACCACTTTCCCAACGTGGGTGACCTGTGAAACAGTGTTTTGATATCATCAGGAGGGACATCAAGTATTATAAAAAACCTTAATCTGTCGAAACTTTTTTAAATGAATTTTTCTTTCACTTAGGCAAAGGCGTGGTACCCGATGAATCAACTTACTGCGTATCTACAGCCCGCACGCAAGCTTTACTAAAGGCTGATGTGGTAGTACTGTTAGGGGCAAGACTCAATTGGATGCTTCACTTCGGACAGACCCCCAGATACTCGCCAAATGTCAAGTTTATTCAGGTAATAATAATAATGTTGGACAATACGCACAGCATCATCTAGCCCCAAGCTAAGCAGAGCTTGTGTTATGGGTACTAGACTGATATACTTAATACAATACATTACAGAAATGTTTTTATCATACATAGAATATACCCAGAACGCCCGGAATAAATATTTGCAGATCGTACAAACATTTTATCCCAAGGTGGGAATCGAACCCGCAACCTCCTGCGTCGCAGGGAAGAGAAGGGCTAGCCTGCTAAGCATGGTGACTGGCAACCTCGAAGGACTCGTCTGGGGAAGTACTACATGCCTATTTATGCTCTGTTCCGGTTTGAAGGGTGTGGGTGCCGTTGAATTTACAAGCACGTGAAGCTTAACATCTGAGTGAGGTTCATGAATGTAGAGCAGTGCATAATGAACGTGACCTGCGAGGCAATGCTTTGTTGTAGGCGATGGTTACCACTTAACATCAACTGGGTTATCGGCTTCTTCGAAAAAGTCTAATAAATATATTGTGCCTGCAGGTGGACATATCTCCGGAAGAATTCAATAACAGCGTGAAGTCTGAACTAGCGATCCACTCCGACATCAAACCGTTCACTGAAGCGCTGACCAAGAAGCTCGCTGAGAAGAAGTATACTCTACAGCCGACAAACGAATGGTGGAGTGCTCTCAAGCTGAAACAGAAGGCTAATACTGATTTTGTTGCTGTAAGTTGCTTAAAAAAATATATGGCTATCTATACAGAATCTTTGTCCTGACAGACTGACATCTAAACAAAGTCTACACAGACTTGAAATTTTTATGGTATATTCGTCTTGATGCGTAGAGATGTACTATGAATGTAATACTTGAAATTCAACCCCTAAACGGATGCAGCGGGGTTGAAGTTTGTATGAAATAATTTTACGCGGACGAACTCATGCGCGTGTCGCTAGCCTATGATAAATATGATACTACAGACAACTCATCAGAGGCTTAACATTAGTTTGCCTCAGGTTGATAGACGCAGAGCAGTGCACCGTAGGGCACGTCTTTAACGTGCGTTACCTGCGATGCAATGCTTTGTTATAGGTGATGGTTACCACTTAACATCAGGTGGTTCTATAAGCAAGTAGTATAAAATAAAAAATTGTGCGTGGAGTCCCTCCGCGCAGAAGAAGTGAAACTTCGTGTTCGAGTGCTACGCATTCACTCTAGCTCTGTCTCTTTCTATTCCCCCTCCATGGTAGTGTTAAACATTTAACGAAACCTTGTTGGAAGTCACATTAGAAGTTTCACTTCAAAAAAAATCATTTCAGGCACAAGCAAACAACACAGCAGTGCCACTCAACTACTACGCAGTGTTCAAAACAGTGCAAGATAACATTCCGAAAGACTCGATCATTGTGAGCGAAGGAGCAAACACTATGGACATTGGACGTGGGTTATTGCTCAATAACAAGCCTAGACATCGACTAGACGCTGGCACTTTCGGCACTATGGGAGTAAGTACTTGAAAAAAGGAATTTACTTAGTAAAAAATATAGTTTATGCATTTTATATAGGCGCGTGAATTGTAATAGGATTCTTAAGTATAAATGACATAGACATATCTCTTGAAATGCATGAATTGTATACTGGGCGTATCGCTCAGTGGCGTTTCTTTACCAATACAATTCGGCAAGCCTGAAACGAGTAAATCTACAGCTTAAGTAATCTATGCTTTCATTTTTTTTTATACTTTCCTGATAAATATGACTTTAACTATCTCTAATTTATGGCTTGGCGTGGACTTGTGGGACACCTGTATAAAATGTATAGTTGACGAGTTCAACAGCACGGGCTAATCTGCTTAAATATGAGAAGTGCGAGCTCGATTCTCGCAGCGAAAATAAATAGTGCAGGATTTGGAAATAGTTTTCTGGATACATCCAGATGCTGATATTTTGTATTTTTGTCTAAATTGCGTTGTTCTGAAAAAAGCTAAATAGCCACCACAATACCAGTGCACTTAAGCAAAGATACTAGATATACCTATCTGGTTCCTATAGTACAAACTTTGCTTAGTTTGAACAAATGTGCTAATATTTATAACAAACTCTTATATTATTTATTCAGGTGGGTCCAGGATTCGCAGTAGCATCAGCCCTGTGGTGCCGTGACCACGCACCCGGAAAACGCGTTATCTGCGTCGAAGGAGACTCGGCGTTCGGATTCTCTGGTAAAACTCTATTCTTACTCAAACAGCCCTAAAATTGCATGATAACTGATCAAAATATTTTTATTTTCAAATCAAAACATCAATTATGTTGATCAAAACATTTTGGAAATCAGCGACTTGTCAGCTTCTTATGATTTATTCCTATGGTCTACAATGTTAGCAAAGTACTGAGCGGTCAACATTCTGATAAGTAGCCGACACTAGAACTTGCGATTATCTATGAGTGGTCGCTAATAGTCGTAGAACCGACAGCCGCTGGGGAATAAAGGTTCTCGATGGCGACCACGAACCGGAAGACGAAGACGCCCTCCCACCCGGTGGATAAAGAGATCAAAATCGTTGTTTCTGAAAACCTATGGGAGAGGCCTATCCAGTGGATTATATTAAGCAGTTGGTGATGATCCATGATAGAATTTGAATCGAGCAAAATATTATAGGTCAGGCACAGATAAGAGATAAACTAAGATAAAACTAGGTTCAAGTTTATTAATGATTGAATTTCAACATTATGGTTACTATAATAGAATTCCTTGATATATCAAGGACGATATGAGTACTCAACTGTATTCCAGGCAGTAGAATAATGTTGAACTTTTCATGTAAGTTAGTAAATAATGTAACATTTTTTTCTTTCAGGCATGGAAATCGAAACCATGATGCGTTACAAACTACCTGTGATCATCGTGATCGTAAACAACAACGGCATCTATAGCGGTTTTGACAAGGAAGTTATGGAAGACATCCAGTCTGGCGGCGATATTGCTCAATGGTAAGTTTGGAACCTTACCATTTTGAGTAACACTGGTAACGCGACAAGATTAAAGCTCCGCAGTAAAGTGGTTGCCGCCGAACCTGCATTCAAAATGTTAATACGAACCTTTAATTATCGTTTTGTGGAGTAAACCTTTTACAAACTGTTTTGACCCAATCATTATTCCTATTACAGCACTCCACCTACCGCTCTTGGCTGCCAAGTCCGCTATGAGAAAATGATGGAAATGTTCGGCGAGACTGGTCATCTCTGCCGCACCACTGAGGAGATCAAGACTGCGTTGCAGAAAGCGATCGCTGTGACCGACAAACCCAGTATTATCAACATTCTGATTGACCCACAGTCCAATCGGAAACCACAGACTTTCAACTGGCTTACAGAGTCAAAATTGTAAACAATACACCATATTGGCTTACATCTGATCCATTCTGATTCCAGAAATGTTCAAGTCTGAACCGATTCAAGCATAGTTTTTAGTTATACTTGGTGTCCTTTAAGTTAGTATCAAGTTGAAGTTTAGAGGTCGGAAACGTCAAGGGGTATCAGAATTTCAGCTATTTTATCTCTGAACTGCACCATTAAGTTGGTTCTCGTTTGTGAATGAACATCACGGTATAAAACTAAAGATAAGAAACTAATATTCAAGAAATACTTAGGTACCTACGTAAAATGCATTTATGCAAGCTAGTTTAAGAGGGGCTGGTGCTAATATTTTAGACTGATAAGGATATAATAGAGCTCAAATAGTTAAAAACTAATTGATTTTACTTTAAAACTGTTAATATCAGTCATTTTAATGTAGTCGGTGAATTTATCCTGTGAGCATTTTTTATTAATTATAAGGTATTTTGTTGTATAAGTGTAAGTTATATTTTTTATTTATATAATAAATTATGGGAAGAGCAATGAAAAACTTGTTGAATTTGATATTGTCTGTATTTTATGGTCACATGTAGTTGTTGTATAATGAACTTAAAAATATATATTAATTTACATTACAAACTAAATCCCTGTATTTTCATTGAATCCTCTGAGGCTAATGAATCTGCAATTATTTGGCCGAAACATAACAAGTAGTATTGAGGGAAACATTTTACATCTTGTTCAGGCATCCAATCAAAAAGTTTTCAATAGCCGTTTGCGCTGAAACAAATAAAGCATTATTTACCACTTTTGAAAACAATCGTGAGTCATGCTTTTCGGAAAATGCGGCAATATGTTTGCATCATACTTGCATGGAATATGTACTACTGTAAAAAGTGGGCATATGCTTTTAAAATTTGTATCTACCTACATCTTAATTATTGCCTCACCTTAGGGCATCCTCAAGGATGATTTTGAGTAGGTAACAAACTAAAAGCTCTGAAATGATCTTTGCTGTCTTGCATTTATGCATTTTATCACAAGCACAAACTCTAGCAGTCAATTGTCATCTAACATCTAGTCTAGTCACACGGATGGTGTATAGTGCTACAATCAAGAGTAATTGAGCAATCAAAAGTAATGTATCTTTCCTTGGTGCGCCATTTAAAGTGCAGGTTTTGAGTGACGTGAAGGTTAAGCGTAATAAGGATGTAGGTCCTACTGTAGGGGAACTTGAGTAGTTAAACTATTCGAAAGCCATTTATCATGGCCAAACTGCTTTGCTTTAACTTTTAATTTTCAGTTTGTATTTTTAGAGTATGGATATTTTCGAGGGCAGAAAGAATCGGTATCTTGTTATTGTATATTGCTTAAACCCTTATCTACTAAAATAGAGATCTAATGAAGGCACAAATAAGAAATGGTACAGGTTTCTTACCAAGTTTGCAGTTATTAGTGGTAGTCAAAGTGTAGGCATCCTGGTCGTAGTCATTGGTGAGGGTGAGATCTGCTCCTCGAACAAGAAGCTCATTACAGGTGTAGGGGAAATCCGCAGATGCTGCATACATCAATGCAGTACTCCCAGACTGAAATTAATTAAATAAATAAAATATTTGGTGTGGTTTGTCTAGCTAGATATTATGGCCTGCTACCAAAACCATGGAACAGGAAATCCTACAGTTTTTGTGATTGCTAGATTTTAGTCTTAAAAGGCCATAAGCAACTGCATTAAATAAATACATACATTTGTATTATCAGTGATTATTCTCAAGTTTTAAATAAGTGGAGAAAAAAAATAATTGAAAATGCTGACAAAGCACAATGAAACCTTAGTAGTTTCCATTAATAATACAAGTTTATATAGAGAATACTATAGTTACATCATCCTGTATATCAGCATCAGCTCCTTCATTCAGCAGAAACTTGACCACTTCATGGTGCCCTCCTGCTGCTGCCAGATGGAGTGCTGTCTCTCCTTCCGGTCCTCGCATGTTGACGTTGGCACCGCACCTACATAACACAGTATAACTTAAATGTGTTTATTAAAATTAACATGAATGTGCTGCATGTATTGAATTTCGAATGATCAGGAACATTATTCAAGTTTAAATTAGGACATGAGTAAAATAACTAGGTATATAATTTAGAGCTGAGTCAGCTCTAAATCATTTCATATAACATTATTAAAAAAAATTTGGTAAAATTTAAAGAATAAAATTAAAACAAAAATAATCACCACTCAGCAATATGCTATAGCAGTGTAGTAGGTAGACCCTACCCAAGTGCTGGTTTTCTGTGATGCCACATTTCTTTCCTGTGACATTAAATTCAAAAACTTGTTTATTTATTATTATTTGTAGGCACTAACATACATTAGGAATCATAGCAGTTATAAATGATTTATAGTGTCACAATAAATGGCGAGTTCAGAGAGCTTCAGGGCAAATTAGATGTATTCATCTAGTGCTTTACTATTGTAAAGCACTTTCATTTGAAAAAGCTCAGTTCAATTAGGAGCTGAACAAAGAAGGACACCATTTTCTTGTGACATAGAGAACAAAGGAAACAGTAACTTACCACACCAGGTCTTGGCAGCTCGTCAGTTGGCCGTAACTAGCTGCCCAATGTAGGGCAGTAAGGCCATGCTCATCAGTGATGTCAACATACTGCTCCAGTTTAACGTCTTCTCGGCTTAACTCGCCGCGACCAGCTTTAGCGTGGAAGCTACTGTCGGGCTGGGGCAGCTCCGGAACCCGCGCCTGCGTATTACCTGCGAAATCGACCTTGATGTTACCTACTTAGCTCACACAAAGACGTCCCCATCCCACTGACCGATCGATAGGCGCGATCCCGGCAACAAATCTAACCATAGTATTAGATACGTACCCCGTTGCAGATTGGTGAGCGCGGTGCATTGAACAGATTTATAAGGTGTAAATGCACTTTTTCGTATGCCGTTCAAATTAGGCGCCCAACGTTGAAAGCCTCCGCTGCCACTTTTGCTGCTATCTTGGCTGCCTGAATCAAATTCATATTTGTAACTGTCGACATTATCTTGCTTCTCCTGTTTAATATCCATGTTTTTTCCTTCGTGCTTTACAGAAACAGCTTCTTCCATATTTCTTTCACCGTATTTAGTTGTTTGTTTACTTTGCGAAAAAGACAATAAAAATTATCAAATCAATCAGCTGATTGTCCACAGAATCACAACAGAGTAAAATAAACTAATCAATCAAACTACGAACTGACAGTGACAGCCTTACTTCCTAAAGTCACAGACGGCCTTTATATTATGCTGGTTTGACATATTGCGTGACAACTGCAACAAATCTTGGCGACATTGACATTTTTAAAAATTGACAAATATGAAAGTTGAATTCTTATAAAACATTTTAAAAGAAGAAAAAGGCATGGAGGAGGCCTTTACGTTATAAAATCAACCTTTAGCAAATTGGAAATCTCTCGTTAGAGAGTACTATATTCTTTGTTGGAAATTGTCCTTTTTTTGGATTACATGCCGAGTATAGGTACGTTCTATGCACAGAGTAAGAACTAAAACTAAATATAAGAACATTTTTCTTTAAAAGTACTCTGTGTTCAAGAACTACAATACAAAGTATAATGAAAACTTTATACTAGTCTGTGGTTATCCACCTTAGTTCGTTGTCGATTTAAAATAATTCGAATATATTTACAATACAAATGTTTCATAAAAACTGAATCAATTGTATGTTTATCAAAGTTTCAAGTTTAAAAATAGATAATAGTGAAATTTAGCATTGTTTTGTTCGTACAAGGAAGGAATCATTATTATTGTGCATTCATTACTAGAAAACAATGTCATCTGCAGCCGGACAAAATGCGCAACAACTTCGCCAGGACATTCAACATGAATTGACCACTGCTAACCAATTGGCGTGGATGATGTGAGTACTAGTGCTAGTGCTCTGTTCTGCTCTCAAACAGACACATTGTGAAGAGTGGCTTAAAACCATACTAAGTAGTCTTGCTGCGGTGATGGGCTTGGAGCATGTTGCATTCTCAATATTTATAACTACATACTTGGCGGAGGTAGTAGTTTTACAAAGGATTTGCCAAATTTCAGTAGGTTACCTACATGCCTACATAGGTACCTACTTGGCTGCTAGAACCTTTGGTTGAGTACTTACCAATTCAGAAGGGATTTCTATAAGCAGTGCATTGAAACATCAATCTAATGTGTCTATTTTCATTTTTGTTCTAAGCCTACTGTAAATGTACAACAACCTATTGTACCTATAGTTAAAAGTTACCAAAGCAACAATTATTAAAAAAAAACATCTATTTCAGATCTAATGAGCTGAAATTAATCAAGAATTTCACTAATCCAGGTGGAGAGTTTGAGAGTAACATTAAGCAGGTGAGTTCTACAGGACCCCTATAAAATCCAACGTAAAATGAAGATTATTCTACCATATATCTACTCACAATGTATTGCCTAAAGATGATAGTTACCACTTAATACCTGCTTTTTCTTTCTATCAGTGGTAATCATAATCTTTACTCCATGCTTATAATTATCTATATTGTGTTTTTACTTCTTTGTCTATACTAATATTATAAAGAGGAAAGATTTGTTTGTATTGAATAGGCTCCGAAACTACTGGACCGATTTGAATAATTCTTTCACCGTTGGGAAGCTACACTATCCCAGGGTGACATAGGCTATATTACATTTAAAAAAAATTAGGGATCCTTACTTAAACCCGTGCAAAGCCGGGACGGACCGCTAGTGTACAATAAAGAGTTAATCTATCTATCTATCTATCTATCATGTATATACATAGCAAGAAAGACACAGCTACACTCAAATTAATCAAAGCTCTCTGGGAACCAGATAATTTATAGAATACAAAAATGTTTTTTTTTGTAAATATATACAATAGCATGACTCACATTGCCATAAATAATATACCAGGATGATAGGTAGTAATGTAGGCCTTAACAAGTATTTTTCCAACACACTTAAATATTTTTTCAGAATGCAAACCTCATAGCAAGCTTAGGAAATATTTGCCACATAGATATGGAAAACATACCACCATTTGTAAGAAGAAACATTGATTTAAACACATGCGAAAATCAAAACCAAGTAGAGGAACAAAACACAGATATGAATGAATCTGAAATGGATGATACACAATAATACATAATCATGATGTAGCAAAGTATTTGTTGGGAATGATAATTTCTAAAAGGATAATGCAAACACTGTAGGAACCAAGCCATTAATTTCTAGTCTGTTCTTCTAAGATTGGTTGCGAGGAACTGGAGTTTAGATTCACCTAGCTTTAAGACGATTCTTAGTGATCAATGAAAGTATTATTAAATAAATACTTTTTGATTTTGTAGGTTCAGTCAAAGGCTAGTCTCTCACTAATTAATATCAGTGTAATTGTAGAATCTACTTCCAGTCTTGTCCCTTGGACAAGATCTTTATTCAGCTTGTGCAGTATTCAGTAGTTTGTTACTATATCTTCAAACCTTAAGCCCTTAAACTAAAAGGACAGACTGACTAGAGCATTATTAAAAAAATATATTATATACTCCTCAGCTAAAACTTCTATATGCACAGAATCCTTATTATTATTTATAACTCAGTTTCATTCAAACCAAAATATGTAATTTTAAGTAACATCTAATTTTAAAGAATACTTATGTAAAATAAACAGGAAATGACATAAAACTTTTATTTCATTTATTATAACTTCACTTAAAATATATTTTACACAATCAACATCACATACAACTTATTAGTATAACATTCTTAGCAAAATAACTTACATAACATAATCATTATAAAATCATAATAGTAAAATTTTTAAAGGTTACATCATGCACTTTGATTAACAACAAATAGTGGTTAAGGTGCCTAGCAATCTGATAAAGGCAGAAAGGCTTAAGTATAAACATGATGGTCCCAACTTAGAAATAGAACTCCTCGATTACCTACCATGGGTGTCATAAGAGGTGACTTAGGGAACGCATCAAGTGATGCTCAGTAGCATCACTGGCTGGTTTACTCGTCTAAGATCACTGGCCACCAATCCGCCTGCAAAGAGTGGTGAATACGACAAACTCTCCTAAATATGTAGGAGGCCTATGTTCAGCAGTAAACTTATTTTAGCTGTGTGAGCCTAAACAAGTCCAGTCTTGGACATAAGTCAATTTGTTTTTTTTTTGTAACTTAATTCAACCAACACTGATTGCTACAAGAGCAAATTATAAGGGATCTTTTAAAAGTTAGCCATATTCATTTGTGCATTTATTGGCATATTACCTAGCTATAATAACTGCTTTAAAATGCGTTTTATAAACTGCTCTCACCAAGTCTTTGATCAACCTTCAGTAAGATTAGATTCAAAGGCTCTCTAATACAAACAAAAATTGGTGGCAAACACTTATTGACAAAAGTCCTAAAGATTTCATAAACTTATTTTTCAATATTAGTCATGGTAACAACTTACAAACTAAATATTCTATGCCATGGCTCTATTGAAATAAGGCTGCTTTTTCTTTGAACATTTGTCTTCTGCGTGCTTTTTCTTCGTTTTCCCGCCGCTTTTCTTCTTGCTCTTGAATAATTTCGTCGTGAAATTTATTTGTTTTCGACAGCTCTTCTATCTTAGCTTCGAAGAAGTTCTTGGCACCGTTTACTCCTACTTCGTCCACATTGACTTCGGTTAATCGGGCTAAAGCGTCTAGACCAGAATCCATCTCAAGCTCTCCGGCACGAGCTTTTCTGAAATAATAAAAAAATATTCTGAATAACGAAAACATACTACCGTACCGCCAACCGATGGACCGACCGACGATATTGTTAGGGCCGCGGGAAGGCAGTGGATGGAAAAGGCTTAAATTCGTTCTACCTAGGTAGGTAGGTAGGTACTTGGGAATTTGCAGCATTTGATATCAGAGAGGCAATGTCCAGCAGTGGACTTCTCCAGGATGATGATGATCTAAAGGTACATAATTTAATTTTAGGTAGGTAACTAGGGACCTACCTAATCCATCTCTACGAAGATAGGATACGTAACTGCACCCTTTTATACACCAGTAGAAGTAAAAAAAAGTAGGTAAATGGGTACCTATCATACGGTATGATTCATACCTACATGGCGTGGGTATTTTTATTGTAGGTACACTTTGCCTTGCCGGTTTGTAATAATAATACTGTTGTCAAGCTATTTGAAGATAGCAAGAGTGACCTTGGCAAACCTCTGTATTTTTATTAAGCCCAATCACGATATAAGTACTTACCACGGAATATCTAAGAACATTTTTAAGAAGTTCAGAAGTGGGATTAGGTAGGACATACTACATTAGGGAAAAGGCCATTCGAATTTGAAATTTCAAAATAGTTGTAGTAAAAAAAAACCTGTAGATAAGCAGGAATTCTCTAAAGCTGATCTTGTTGTCTCCATCCTCGTCTACCTCGGAGATCATCGCCTTGAGTCCGAGGTGAGTCTGTGGCGCTCCCAGACGTTCCATCATACGTTTCACTTCTGTCAGGTCTAGGAAACCGTCGCGGCCTTCATCGAATCTGAAACGATTGGAAAATACAAAGAATAAATTTAAAGCAAAGATTTTTATATTATCCCAAAAATCCTTCCTTGTGATTTCCTTAAGTGCAGGTAAGCACTATAAAAACAAATAAACTAAATTTAAAGCAATTTATTATCTTTAGTAACTAAGTAGCTTGAGCATATTATGCTGAGTTAGAATGAGACTTTTTTGATAGAGCACAGCACCAGCGTTTTCGTTGGTCCTAGTGCTTTCTATTAAAATGTAGTGCCTACCTACTTAGTGCAAACTTTCATAGCTTACTACGCACCGCTTAGAATATTTAAAAGAATAAGACGTAGGTCCGTACCTAAGTACATACCATATACCTATAGCAGAAGTTGACGAAACGTAAGCAGACGATGGATGGTCATATAGTACCTATGCCACTTTATGAATGTGTTGTAATACAGGAATTATAATAACTTAGATTTAGGTATTTTCATAATAGCAAAAGAGTTCCTCATTATTATATAACGCAGTGACTATTTTGTGTAAGAACCTGTGTAACATACTAAGTTGTGTTCAAAAATGGCATCGACAAGACAATAATGGAACGAGCGACCGTTACGTTATTGTGAGTGTCAAGTCAATGAGGAATGCTAATTCAAATGTGCCACACTTTCGAGTACCTATCTAGGTACCTACCTACAACCTTTGTGTAACTTATTGAAGCTCTTTGTCTCTTCAGCCACTAGCATCGACGCGCGAAGATTTCGTTATGATATGAATTATTGTACCAGAATATGAAAATCGATTTTCATAATCGTAAGGGGTACTTGCCTAAAAGATACCTACTTAAACAATCTCGAATGGGTAGGGTAGGTACCTATTATGAATGACAGGGAATTTCGTTTCATTTTCTTATGGAAATGTATTGTTAGGTACCTACCTATTTTGTTTCTTTTCTGCGGTACTAGGTAGGTACCAAGCTGTTTATTCTTGATTAGTCAAGAAATCCTACTGCAAAAATATAAATACCTAGGTATTGTAGGTACCTACCTCAGTTTATTTTTCGAACTTTTTGCCAATCTCTCAGCATTGGTATTTCAAGATTGCTAGGTGCTCATTACTAAGTTGTAATTTAGTTAACTCAAGTATGTTGATTGGTCATAAATGTGATTGTAATATAAATAAGGCCCTACTACGTAGCAACTGTAGCAAGTCCGACAAGTAAATGGTTAAGCTATTTAGAGCAGAGCACGCTACATGTTTGGTAGGTATTTGGTTCGCTTTGAAATTGTAACTGGGTGTTAAAAATACTGGTTACTATCGAAAAACGTGTATGTACTTTCAGACCACAGAAAAGTAAATACAGTGGGATGCTGTCGCTATATAAGCAAACATGTCCTTAAATCAAATCCTGTGAACTGTATTAGGTATATTAATATTTCGCAGCAAGATTATGATATTTATTGAAAGAGCCTAAACATCCTTAGATGTTTTTATTTCCACTACTTGAATCGAGTCTTCTAACTCAATATTGATTTTTATATTTATTAATGAATGAAACTGTTTTGAGCTAAGTATAATTAAATTGAGTAATCAACCGACAACTTAGTAATATGTAGTACTAAGTAGTGTAAGCCCTCTAAGCCTCTAATGGGAAGGTGAACTATTTTTCGAAAAACCTTGTCTCTGACCTAAAAAAATATTCTGTTTTCATAAATACCGTGAACGCTATTCTATAACTTATACCTTGATAGTAAGATAAAATGTATGACAATCTCCAAGCCCCATTACGAGCCGTACTTTAAAATTAGCGAGTAGGTGTTCTTTTTCCTTGACCGATGGATATTTATTTTAATAAAAAGTAGTATAAGGTTTCGTTTGACTTGGTGATGAATGCAAGATTTTGTGTCTTCGAACACTGTTTACGATCGGAATGACCCTGGCAGATCGTTTAGATGTAAATGTAGGCAGGTAAATCTGTAAAACGTGTGGGTTAGATTCACGACTGCATTAGATTGTTCGTTTGGAGTAGATTTGATACGAACGATTACTTAGGTGCCTGTATCTTACCTACCTATACTATTGTATAAAAACAGAAATTACTGGAGCCAGGGCCAGCATCGCGCAACTGCACTGTAATTTTCTCCTACGAACTTTGAATGGTCTTCTGCTAAAGGTGTTCTCAGGCCCAGTATTGGAATTTATCAAAAATTGTTTTTTTAATGTTAAAAAGATCGGCACCGCGCGATTGCCTGGTGCTTCTGTTGTAGCTTTGCAGGCGAAGGTACAATAGAGTATAGACTACGATAACCGCATTCCATCAGGTGGGGTGTGCGCTTGTTTGCTTACTCAGTACAGTAGTATTTATAAAGCAGAATTTCCTTAGCCAAAATTGGCAAAACTTACAGCAACAATACTATTCCATCTATAACAAGTTCAGTTGCTAATGACAAAGCAGTAGAAAGAACGGAATCAATGCCAATAATGGTCGCATTCGCATGTAGTCGGTGTTTGCGTAGGTAGGTAGGTACCTACCTATTGCATAAAACTAAACTGCGTAATGTCGCACCCCAATGGGTCTTATCATCTTGTGTAGTGTGTTTTAAGTCTATATATACCTACCTACTTGCCTAGATGTCGTGGATTGAACCAAGCATTTTTGCGAACCTATTCTTATATTTCAAGTTCAAATACCGATATTCTAAATGTTAATTAATTTTATTTTTACGAGTCTGCATCTGACATACTGACAGAAACCGGCTGGTTTATTTTATTTGTCTATCGCAGTGACTGAACTACAGCAATTTACTCGAGCAGTGGTTGAGGAGTGGTGAAGGTCGCCTATCCTGTCAGTCTGTCCCCACATTTCATTATAGTTTGCTGCCGAGTAGTGATATGGGCGACATTGCAGGAAGTGCTAAATTTGTTTATCATTGTGTGATAGGTAGGTTGGACTACCAAGTTGGTAGTACCAACCGACCACGATAGCAATAAAAATTTCGCATTCAAATGCCCAGATTTCTTGTATTCAATAAACTATACGTCACGCAGGAGCTTAGATTTTTTTAAATTTAAAAATCCTTTACAACATACGTACATTAAAGTAATATTCTTGTATCGATATTTGTAAACTGTAATTTTAGTAGGTAGGTACCTACCTACTGAATGAGGTGGGTAATATGTAAGTATAATAGGTAAGTTCTTTTATATAGGTAAAGAGGGTAATAATAGGTAGGTAAGTACTCGAATCTAGAATCAATAGTCTTCTGGCACCAAGACACCTTATGGTTCGTGAAAGTAGGTACCTACTTAGATACCTTAAGTTGAATTAGTAGGTATAGTGAATAATAAAGACATCCAATTCAGTTAGATCCTCTCTATTAATTGTTAATAAGAAAAAATATACGAAACAAAGAAATAGGTAGGTTTTTAATCGGGCACGTTTTCCAGAAATTCTTGACTAACAGTGGTAGCTAGCTACGTAAGTAAGTACCTATATTACACAAAGCGTGTAAAATTAACAAAGCATTAAGTATGACTGTCTCCTAATCCTAACCATGTCCGCTCAAACCTCTATTGAAATGTATTCACTGGAAAAAACATAGAAACTGTAACTTTAGCCGCTCTACTGCTGTGAACAGAATGCTACCTATGTAGCGGATTACAAATCGCATTGTCTTTCATATCGTTTCAAGGCAAGAGCATGGAAGCCTGTTAACATTGTAAGCGGTATTACATAGGTAGGTAGATACAGTGTATAAGTAATCTACTCGTACCTTCCTTCGCTTCAGATAACAGATAAAGTCGTGCTTGCTTGCTGCAATTTCTCAACCTGAACATTTTGGTTTTCATTCTAAACTAAACGGACGTTGTTTAGAATTATTATATCTTTCTCAAATAACTTTTTTCCTTCAGACGTTCAAGCCTCTTGAGTTCAAATAGATCTGTAAAGATCTCAAAGAAATGTATCCGTATACAAATGAGGAATACCCCACGTCGTTGCATCGTCGTCGTGAGCAGAGAATATCGTGGCACAGATTATAAATAAGTACCTACCTACCTACTAGGTACTTGTATTGGGTTGGGCACGTTGTTTCCTTGAGGAAATGACTGGTTTCTCAACGGGAGTCCTGACGACACGTGATACTACTCGTGTAACTAGCGAGTACTAAGACGCAAAATAAATAAGCTTTTAGACATATACCATGTAAGTATTGATGACTAGGTAGGTACCTAGGTACTTATTTATTGATCGAGAGGGCGAACCGATTAAAGATCGTTGTGGCAACTTGGGGGATTTGGCTTTGTATGTGGTGTGGTGGTTACCTAATGATGTAAATATGTTTGTTCAAGGCTCGAGCATAACTTTGAAACCGTTTTGATCTGATCAGCCAGAAATTTAGTAAGTCTGTAGGTTGCTGTTGAAAAACGGAAGCATAATATAGTGAAACTGAACAGGGGGCCGTTGAAATAAGTATGGAATTTTAAAGGGGGCTATAAAACTTTTTATTTATAAGTAAATAATAATATAATTACTCACCTAAACTTTTAACTAGTAACGTGAACTTATACTTGTTAAAAGTTTCAATGATTTCGTACCTAATTCAGCTTAGATTAGATACCAAACCAACGTAGCCAATTCGGGGCGAACTAGGTTCTACTTAATTTGGTCATTTTTTTTTTATAAATAATGCCGGACGATCCACACAGCATCTTAAATTTTACAAAAATTTTAAAAAATGCAATTTTGGTATATGTATCGTATATACATTCCTATGCAGGTAGTAAAAAGCGGTTATTTTAATATTACAAACAGACACTTCAATTTTATTTATTTGTATACATAGAAAATACCCAGAACGCCCGGAATAAATATCATTTATTCCGTTTGCAGATCGTACAAACATTTATCCCAAGGCGGGAATCGAAATCGAAAATTGGTATGGGATTTAGGTATACCTAGTCTACACCTAGGTATGGGTACTAAATACTTTTTGTAGAGCTCGTAACTCAGCATCATCGCTGTGTTATTTATTATTTATTATCATGGGCTCATATTTTTAGAGCATAATTAGTAACCAAGAGCATGACCTAATAAAAATGTCAATGTCTTCGTGCGAAACTATAAACATCGTTAAAAAAATGAGGCCAATGATAATGGAATGGCGTAGCTGCGCCCTGTTTATTCCTTTCCAGACAGTACTACGATCGAGCCTAATTGGATTTCTCAAGTTCTATTATTCTCGCTTTAATCTGTGTGAGGCAGGCAATTTCAAAAGTTGTAAAAACATGCACGTTCGCCAATCTGCGAAATATTTTGATATTGTTCTAGCAACTCTCGAAATATTGGGGCAATTTTATTACAGTTGTGGAAACTACACGCAGAAACGTTACACGATCCTAATTTCCCAAACCCAAAGCAATTACAAGATACCCTGCAATATTTTCCTGCTTTGCTACTTCTCGGTGTCATTTTAATGGGACTCACGACATAGCTCATTACTCATCCTTTCATAAGGATGTTAGTCTTGCCGTGTTTTCTCTTGATCTGTCAGTGCCAAGTTACCATTTATGTCGTTGGTAAAAGCTAATCCGTTTTCCTGGAATGCGGTAGTTATGGATGGTATGGATGGTTCCACTTTTAGACGGACGGCAGCTAAGATTTCCTATTTTCATCATGACCATAAAAACCGAATAGCCGAGACTACAATATCTTAGTCTCTAATGACATCGTTTTGGTCGTCTCATGTTTTATAGTTCGAATTATGAGCTCGATTGGCTAAATTAATGTATGGACCAACGGTTCTTTTTTACGATTTTGTGACGTGCCTACATTGGTCTAGTTTATCCATCGAGGTTACTCTGCTTCTGATCGTATTAGATCAAATACAAATACCCAAGTACATATTGTAAACAGAGAAAAAATAGGTTTATTTCTAAAAGATTTGGGTCGATAAGGGCCGGTTGCGAAACCTATTTCAATTTATTTGGCGTTCTTCCAGCTAGGTGACTGAGGAAAGCGGGTTAAAGTTGGTGCAGTGGAAATTTAAAGTTGGTAACAATATTGTGTTGCTCTTGAACCGCAAATACGCACTTATACTGTATACCTAATATTGAATTGGTTCTACTTTACGGATAGCAAGGGAAGGCGTTGTCATCATAACCAATTAGGTAGGTACTTAGGTACCTATTATGTTTTGAATAATAAGTACCTTCGAACTTTTTTATGAGTCATACTTTGTGGGCCTGACATGTTGGTAAGTTGCGTTGGTAGGGTAAAGTACCTAGGAAGGTAAGGTACTCAATCGTAGATACATTTATTTAATAATAATAAAAAGTTTTATTTTTCCACCAGTTTACACGAGTGAGTACTACATCCTCAACATCAGGTTATTTAGAGTACCTATATAAAAAAGAGAATACTTGAAATAAACAAATATTATTATAAAATCACATAGCCCGAAAAAAAAACATTTTATAAGTACGCGAAAAAATTCGTATGCGCGAGAAAAAGAGATCTTATTTTACTTTATACTTAGGTACCTACCTACGTGCTATTTCATTCATCAATGAAGTCAGTTCATGATTCAAGTCGTTTATTGTTCACACATTGATATTGTGACTGATCGTAGATACATTATGGCAGTTGTAGGTGAACCAGTCATACTCACGACATCGTTCCTTACCTACCTATCTACTTGTAGGTAATATGATAACAACACTGCCGGAAACAGGATATTATCGATTCAAATACTACACCCGATAGGTATAAGTATAAATCACAAAATAGACTGCGTGCGTAGGAATGCAGCGTATAGACGAAATTGAAAAATTGATAAGTACTTTAATATCTTGACAGATGAACAAACGTTTGATGAAATTGATTTGTTTTACCAAAAAAGTTATCTATATGCAACGATCTTCTTCCTTTTGAAATTCTCGATGTACCTTAGGTCTAGGTACCGGCTGGCTAACATGATAACATTCGGTCTGCTTACACTACATACCTACAGTGTACTAAAGTTTAAAGCCTTAAGTCGGTAATGTTGACATTTCAACCTACTCAACGAGTTGCACAGTTTCAAGTTTCTCATATGGCTGAGTCACAGCACCCAACTGATTTGTCCCCTCGCAATGCATCTCGCTTGACACTTCCTCTCGAATACGCTGACCGATTAGTAACATGTTCTTGAACTCGTGTCTCGCATTTTAATCAGTCATTTCAAAAGAGCCGGAAGCAAGAAGTTGAGTTAGAGAGAGAACCTCAAGGTTAATCCAAATTGTTATGTGTCTTGTCTTGTACACTTTTGTTATTAGGGAAAAAAAGATTGGTCCAGCTCTTACATTTAATAACTTACACATTTATCAGTAAAATGTAGTGTAAGCGGAGTACTATAAAAAACATGTGTCATTCTTGAAATAGAGACAGTAATAAAAGTGTTACTGAACACGTTTTGCATAAGCTAAAAATTTTGGTCAATGCCAAATTACTTACTAGGCTACAATATGGCCAGGGTGTAAATATTACATCATTAGCAGATTATTGATATTATAATATGTTCTGAGAAAAATAACTTTAACATTTTGATTTACTGTAAGTCATTTAAAATAAAGCCCTTTATAATGTTTTTATTGCGTCTTTCTTTAATAAAAAAGACATACGCAATACATAAAAAAGAGCTAAGCCGCGCGGGAGTCTAACGATGCCTTAGAGATGCACCTCTAATAAAAAGAGTCCAATGTTGAACTGTCATCATAGGCTAATGATGATTACTGAGGAACTGTTAAACCTGAGTAAATAAATTACGATGATGATTATTCCCGTAAGATACATCAGATTCTCTTCAGTAAAAAGTTGAACTATAAAACCTAGCAACGGGAATACTAATACATATACCTACTGGAAATCAAGATAGCCAGTGTACATCTTGGAATTTAAAAATTTGAATCGAATAACCAAACATATTATGGTTGGTTATTCCATTACATCTAAAGCATATGTGATTTGATTACAAAACTTGATTCAGAGTTTACATTACCGCGCATGACACCAACCAAACACCAGTTTCTGACTAAATTATTTTTCTTGAAATAAACACTGCACTCGATGACTAACTTAATGACGTAGAACTTCCTACAGCTTTGGGTTGTGAATAATATAGTCCTTTCAAGGTATTTCCGTACAAAGTTCTTAGATTTCTTTCTATTTCTTTGAAAAAAACTTGTCAGACAACAGAATACTTATTTTATAAGTCATAAGACATGTTTTGTTATGTGTGATGCATGTTGTTGTTTCGTTGTATTGATATTATTTAAACTCACAATGGTTGTGAGGTGTTTATTTAGATTCAGGTTGTTTACATTCGTTTTATTTTTATTGGTGTCTCGAACTACTTGTCTATTGTATTTTGCATCTGTACAATAGAGATAAGATTTAAATTTGCTGTTTTAAATAGATATTTAAAGTTGGATAAAAATATTACATTTAACTGATTACTAATACTTATAGGGTTTTCCAATGTGTATAAATATTATGTTATATCGAACTAAATTGCCTCGTACAAAAACAAAGTATATTTCGTCCATCATTCATTTTCAAGGGCATACATATCTGTCGAATCCAAAACTATGTCTAAAAAAGTTGTTTGGCCTTGTCCTTAAGACAAATATATGTAGGACTAACGAAACGCGCGCGACTTCGTTTGCGTGAAGTGGTTTTCATACAAACTTTAACCTCCGCTATACGCGTTTAGGGGTTGAATTTTGGAAACCAATTCTTTTCTTAGTACACCTCTACGCACCAAGACGAATATACCCTGAAAATTTCAAGTCTACGACCAATGGTTTAGGCTGTGCGTTGTCTATATGTCAGTCAGTCAGTCAGGACCAAGATCAGTGGCGGATTTACCCTAAGGCACTGTAGGCCCGGGCCTAGGGCGGCCAGATTTAGGGGCGGCCACGACCGTAGGGCAGTATATGGTCGATGCTGAGAAAGGGGCGGCTGATGGCTTGGGGCCTAGGGCGGCCGAGACTGCAAATCCGCCACTGACCAAGATTCTTATAATTGGTATGGATAGGGGAAAAATTATTATGTAGGTATACTGGGCATGGATATGGACGACGGATGCGGGTTATCAAGGAAGGACCAACAAATATAACACTGAGCGAAATTGTTTCTCGTTTGTGTTGTACTGAATTGACTCTTGGCTGTTGTCTGTCTATTATTATTTATAGTATATTTTGGAGCATTTAACATACGCACACTAACATTATAAATTGATAGTATATCCAAGGTATTGTTGTCTAATGCAAACATTGCAATATCAATCACTAGGTGTTGTTATGTTAAGTACGACAAACTGTAGGTAAAAAAGATAGCACCAAGGTGTCTAGTCTTATTGCATAGATAAAACTACAGATGTAGGTTTTACCAGAGTGCTTTCATTAGATTCTATATCACTAGATATAGTATACATAGTACTAATGCAGTTGAAACTGAAAGTCGAGTGATGTAAGTAAATTATAATTTTACTCTCATATACATAGCGTGACTGCTATTCATATTTGTCTCCCACGACGCAATACATTGTCATTCCTACTAATAAATTAAGTTTCTTGCTGATGTGACGTGTTGTTATTTGAACCTTTAGTTTGATGGTACTTTCACTAACAAAGTGACTAATTACTATAAGTCACTTTAATTTTATGGGTACTTTAGTATCTGCAATTACGTACTTAAGTATGCTAGTACCAATATCAAAGGTGGTACCTATTGACAATTGTATAATTACCTTTTTATGCTTTTGTAATTGGAAAGTTTAGATAACCCTAGTAAGTATTTACAAAGTGACCATGAAACCTACTTAAATGGACTACATTACTAATTAGGAGTTAAAATTGTCGTGAATATTTTTAATCTTAGCAATACACCTACAAACCTTTTAAAGCTTAACTAGGGTAAGTATAGTTTATATCGATTTGTTTTAGATTAAGTAGGTATCATGTTTTTTATTATACTTACCGCGTTTTTTATCTTATCTACATTTGAGTCAAATTTATCGACAGGATTTGGTTATCTTTCCACATCTAAATCATATCTTACCTTCCTACCATTAAATAGATTCTTAAAAAGTTTATACTTAAGTAATTATTTCGGTTTAGTAAATTTTTTTGTTAATGATTGTCAATGATGATTATTAAATTATTAATTATCATCATTGACAAACTGGAGTAAAAATATCAATTTAGATTTACAATATATTCGGAATGATTCCAGTAAATAAACAATAACTAAACTATTATTGGATTTAGAAATTTTTCAAACAGAAGAATTGACAATAACATTACCTTACCTACCACCTAATTCATTTTTGCTGTGTCCCATGGGCCTACGATTAATTACAACTGAAAGTATCTGTCTAACTAGGTTTGTATCTGTACGCAATTATACAAATTAATTAAGTAAATTGCGAACAAACCTAAACGAGCACATCATTCATATTTATTCAGTGCTTACCTAAAAGATCGAAGGTAGTGCCAGCCTACGCTATCTAATTTCTTGAGATTTTTTTTTAAAGTCCTTCAAAAGGATCAAATCCACAAAATAAAATAAAGCCACTTACTTATTAAAGGTCACCTCGTATTGCTTTATTTCTTTCCTAGAGAACTCATGGAACTCTGTGTAAACATTCTGAAACTTATATTTGGGTTTAATTTCGACTCCTTCTTCCAATTTGTCGTTGATTTCTTGCCTTCTAGACAGAATTCCGGTGAGTTCTTCTGTGGCCGCCATCGTTCGTTGGCGATTTGCGCGGCAAAAGAGGTTTTTTTAGCGAGATAAACAACCGTCTCCGCGAGAGGCTGTCTGCGGCTACGTCCTTATGAATACTGGCAATACGAGCCGAGCCGGTCGCGGGCAGTCAGTGCCTCGCACTCGCTCCCTCGCAATCAAACCGCGGGGGACGGATGAATCGACTCGCGTACTACCGCACCGCAGACCCATTTCACGATTTACCTAATCTTGTAGCAACCCTCAGGACACGAATGAAATCTAATAGTCAAACAAATCTGTTACTTAAATGTACAGCTATAAAAAAGTTGTGATAGGTACATAAAATAAATTAATGTTTTATTAATAGCTTCGTAACATGCAAATAAGATATTATACAAATTTCGCGAGTAAAATGATTGAAATATCTACTTAAAAATACCAACAGATTTAACGGAGCGAACAAGAAGATAAAGATCAAATTGCTAGTTATAATTATTTACATAGGTCATCTACCTATCTTTTGTTGTATCTAACAGTAAAATACGTAAACAAGTACATAGGTACCTAACCTATGTACTTACCTAAGATAAGCCAAATGAATGAATGAATGAAAACACTTTATTGCACACCTTACAAACTAACAAAAAGAAAAACTTACAAAACAAATAAATATATGTACAATGGGCGGTCTTATCGCTAGTCTAATCGCCAAACTAATCACTTAGGTAGGTAGGAGTTAATAAAAAGTAAAAAAGAGTTATTATTGGTTACATTTGGCAATGTATAAGATTTTTACTATACTTAAGCACAAAGTCAATATGATTTAATGTAAGTAGGTATTATGGTCTAGGTACAGCATTAAAATCGGTCTCACATTTTACCTATACCTACCTACTGTATGTAAATGCTACTGTTATAAATGTTGATAAACTTTTGAGTTTTGACCTGCTCAGTGTATTCGGTTAGGTACATAACTTACCTACTACGAGTATGTGGGTGATTATGCTGTAAACAAAATGATCAATCAACATTTTGTAAAATCTTGGGATGGACGACAGACAAATTACCTTTTACGATGAAGCATTTCCAAGATTTAAAATTACTCGTTCATTTTCATTGTCCGATCTTCATAACAGGTATGTAAAAATACCAACGTATACCTGAATAAAATAAAGGCCTATTTCATCATAACTTGCACTGAAGGTGAGACTGTATATTATGTTTTATATTTATATTTCCCAGGTCAATTCGCCCACTCATCCCCAACAGTTAGCCTAATTAGTATTTCAGCAAAAGTACACTATCATTCTACAAAAATAATAAGCATGAACAACAAACGTGTTTTAAGAAATTTAATTTCATAATTGTCATTGTCCCTCGGGGAGACCCGCCAACTATACTTTTACCAAGCCTAAATTAACAGAACTTTTGAAAGCTCGATTTAGTCATTCCTGTGCAGCATGAGGCGACACTCCAGGCATAATAATATTATTTTTTATATAGTTTTATTTAAATTATTTTTTTCCACAACCTTAGAACTACATTATCTTCTGACTAAACTTTAAGCATTACATCTAAAAATTGACGAGAAGCATGCCAACCGTTTGCAAAATTAATAAGTCTTATTTCAGATCGGGAAGTATCGGACGAGTCCAAGAGGGAGACTTGGAGCAGCATGATAAATTCAATAGTGAACGAAGAGAGTCTAGATATGAAAGAAGGCGTAATATCGTCAAGGAATATCTGATAGATTACACTTCAAATTCTAATCTTCATGGGCTGAAATATATCGGGGAGAAGGAGCGAACTTTCGTGGAAAAGTAAGTTACGATGTTTTTTTGTTTATCAGTCTGTTTAGATTATCTAATCTAGAAAAAATATTTAAATTATACATTTAAATATTTATTCTATCTATTATTATACATTTAATCAATTTATTGAGTGTGTTTCTACATCATTTAAATTATGGGTGGTTTATCTGAATGATGAAGCATGTTTTCTTAATCATTTTCCTTGTTTTAGAATCTTTTGGCTATTCATGTGTGTATGCTGCGTTATCCTTTGCGCTGGTTTGATTAGAAAAGTTTGGATAAAATGGCAGGAGAGCCCGGTTATTGTTAGCTTTGCGGAGAACCCCACACCGGTTTGGCAGGTTGGTAAACATTTACCCATTTATAAACGTTGCATAAATTAAAAAAGTGTCTAAATTTAGCCCTGTCACAGCTTATTATTACCCATTGGTAAGAGGTGTTAAAAGTTTATTTTATGGCATTAAATTACATCTTATGACAGTTTTTTTAAATGTCGTTATCAAATAGGCCGTTACCTAAATGTGGTTCACTATATTTTCCTTTAGAATTAGGAATATTATACATTATACAAATTATCTTTATATCATGTTATTTATTTAAAATGCAATTGATTAGTAAGAGGATTCTTGAATTTGTTAAAAATAATATATACTTTGTTGATGTACTATGTGCTAATTTAGATAGAGAAGGTAAGATAAGAGTGTCAATCGAGGAATATAGATAAAATCGTACCTACAACTCCAGTGTATCCAATGTCTTTACACTAAAATTGTAAACAATAAATTAATTTATGAGTGATATTTATTTATCAATTTGTGCATAGGTATTTAACTTGTTTTATTTTGTAGATACCGTATCCTGCTGTGACTGTATGCTTTGAAACAAAAGCTATGCAGAGTAAATTCAATTTTACGGAATACTACCACTTGTACAACAATAACGATACTTATAACAACCTCACAGAGGAAGAGTAAGTACTTATTTTAATTATCGAATTTAATTTGCTTGTCGGCTGTTGCTACCTACTAGAATGAATAATTTATTATTATATTAATTAGGTATTCATGTGTTGGGTTCAGACAAAAATGTTGTCACCGCAGCACCTAATGCATGTATGTAAAACATGATAACAATACATTTATGTATTATTAGTTCTTCGTGTCCTCTTCGTTGGGCGGTAAGCGTCGTATTATCTCTTCATCCGTCCAAATTATGTACATACAGTAAAAGGGAAAAAAGTCTTTAGTTATAAACACTTGAGACGATAAATTTACTTATTTTGATAAGAACTCATAATTATTGATAATATGACCGATTGATTTAAATTATTTTTCAACATGAAAAACTACTTGTTACTCACAAATAAAGTGGCTTTCGATTGGTAAAATATTTTTTCAAATCGGTTTAGTAGATCCAGAGATTACCCCTACAACGTCACAAACTCACAAACTTTACTTCTTCATAATTTTTTTGTATAGACATAGAGATAAGTATACCTAATTCTACCTTAGCTTAGATTTGTATAATAATATACGTCTGTTAGCATAGAAAAGAATAAAGATTATAAAAGTAATGTTTCAAATAAAATTTCATTTGGTGGTTTTACATAACATTATAAGTCGGTTTAGGTAGGTACATACGGCCGCACTACGTTATGAGGTTTTATTTTAATTTATTTTAATGGTTTTAGACGACATCTCTTCGAGGATATATCAATGGTATGCGATGATCACCTTGCTCCAACGAATGGACGCCAGTTTTCATCAGGATTGGAGATTGTCTCAAATATCAAAGAGGTACAGAGTTGAGCGGTTATAACAAAACACGTTCACAAGTGACACATATGTGAAATTTACACACATAGTTTACAAATAACTTTATTCATCATTGTCATCAGTCTGAAGAAATCTGATGCTGGACAAAGGCCTCCCCTATACGTATCCAAAAACACGTATTTGGGCCTTCTCTATCTATCGGGTGAGGCAGCACCTGACGCTTCGTCTTCCAGTTCGTAGTCGCCATCCGAGAACCTTTATTCCACATCGGCTTTCGGTTCACGCCCACAGGCAACTTTATTCATACCAGCATTAACATTTCATTCATACCTACTTACCAAAAAAACTGTCACCATTGGCTACTAGCTAATAGCCTCATACCACTAGAAAATAAAAAAATAATTTGCGAATATTTTTTTAAGAAAAGAAAAGAAATCGATAAATGTGTGTGGCCTATGGACACTGATGTACAGTTACTTTTTTAATATTAGTTGTATTAAAAAAGTCTAGTTCATTCTGCTTAATTTTTAGGTCTCACCGAATTTGACTGACGTTTTCTTCGGATGCAAGTGGAAAGACGTTCCGAGTGAGAATTGTTCCGATCTGTTCTCTCCCATATTGACTGAAGAAGGGCTTTGCTACACTTTTAACACGTTGGGCGCTGATGAATTGTTTAGAGTAGAAAAGTATGTTTACATTTCAGAAACGCACTTATTTCTTTAATTCACGTATCTCGAGAGTGAAACCTATGGAGCCTGTGACTATAATTGTTTCAACAAAATCATTTTAAGAAAGCTATGGTTAACAGGATAGGCTTCACGACCATATCTACAACACTTATGAACAATGACAACATTAAATGCATTGCGGGTTTGAAATTTAAAAAAGTATTTGTTAAACCGACTCATTTTTAGCATCTCGCCTTCAGCAAACCGAAGGTGCTATTTCTTTAAAGTGAGCATTGCATAACTTACCTGTTAGTCTAGTTTTGCCGCTGTACAAACTTAAATTTATATGTTAATAGTTTTATTAAGATGTATTTTTGTGTTGTGGTGGTTTGAAAAAAAAAAACCGTTTTCTATCTACTTATCTCAACAAAATTATTGATTGAAAATTAAATTTAAAAAGTTTAAAACATTATTGACGAAAAATATTCTAAACCTCCTTTACATAAAGATGTCTCTTCCTGCAGGTGCTAAATCAATTTCAAATACGTTGCTTTTAACAAATGAACCATTGCATTGGTTGCGCTTCGTAGGTTAGCTTGTTTGTAAAACCTTCGTTTTAACTGGTTTACTCGTCTAAGTTTTAAGTACATGTTTTTGTTTCATAGTCTCCACAATGATTATCCATATCTGGAGACGAACAACAAAGCACAGGACTGGACCTTGGAGGAAGGTTACGCGCCATCGACTCCCATAGAAACTTATCCACACAGAGGTTCTGTAAGTTATCCTGTCGACTGTTTTGTTCATAACTGGTAACGTGACGTAGGTAAGCTTAGCAAAATGATGATACATTGACACTACTTTTTCCTCCAACGAATTAACCTTCGGCAACTGTGGTCCCATGGTATATGACCAGCATCTTGTAGGTATGCGAAGTTTTATTGAATGTAAAATGATGGATCACGATTGTGTTGGTACGCCAAAGGTACCAATCAATCGGGCTGACGCGTAAGTTTTGTACATCACGTCAGGGTTAACAATGTAGTGGTAATGGAAAGATATGATCCTCTTATCTTCTGAACTGAATTATTCTCTAATCGTAATCTCCACTTGACTGGATAAGAACCCTGACTGTGATGTGTTTGAGTATGAATGGAAGTTAATGTTATCGAAGTGTCTGGGTTTTCGTGAGTAGATTGTGTGAATGTACTTTATTTATTTTCTTTAAATATCTCTTGCGATAATTATTGTTTTATTACTCTTTTTTGAGATTTTTATTTTTTCCGTTTTAGTTATTTAATCGGACACGTAGGTACAGTATTTTTATAACTCGACCATATTTTGAATTTTTTTCTATACGTTACTATTTGATAAGATTATTATTATTTTTGATATCTCTGTTAAATTGTATTTCTTTTTTAATTATAATTTTATTACAGGGGTATGGTGTTAAATCAGGGCTAACATTCTTATTGAAAGCCAACGAAATTGATTTGGATTATCTGTGCAAAGGACCCGTACAAGGATTTAAGGTAAGGATTTATTTTAAGGTGCAATCAGATAATGACAGAATTACTTCACGACACAAAGATTCGTAGGTAAGGGTGCAATATCATCATTATCTTCTAAAAGTCCACTGCAGAAAAAAGGCTTCCTACATAGTAATTTCCAGAAACAACATTCTTAAGTCCTCTGTATCCACAGACTCCCTACGATCTTAACAATATCGTTAGTCTATCGTGTGGTGGTCGTGTGTAGTGGGACCGTTGTACACTTCGCCTTCCAGTTGTGGTCGCCATACGAGAGCCTACCCAGCTACCTATTTATATATGTGGCGAGGTAGGTACCCATACCTACCCTCCATGTTCTTTTTCGAGGATTTAATATACTAAATCCTGTTTCTAGATCCTACTTCACAATGCTGCGGAGTTGCCCAGACTTTCGCAGCAATACTTCCGATCACCTTTGTCGCAAGAAGTGGTGGTCGCTGTGAAGCCTAAGATGATGACCACCTCTGAAGGACTAAGGCCTTATGACCCTAATAGGTAACAAACGATCATAGAATTTGCTCATTGATCATTGATTGACGTACCGCGGTTTCATTATATGTTCTATCTGTCGAACCAATAATACGATCTACATGGAATTTGATAGACAGGCAGGTAAAAAAAAGAACCAACCTAAATAAATGAATTGATTATAATATTATTATGAAAGAATTTTGTTTATAAATTCCAATTTAGACATTTGAACATTTTTACACACCATTATTTAGCAAACTAAGCAAAGCTTGTACTATAGGAACCAGATAGCTGATAGAATACTTATGTATTTTTTTGTAAATACGTGCAATACAATATAGGACCCAGAGAGATGTCAATAAATAAATAAATTAATAAATAATGCTGGACAATCCACACAGCATGATCTAGCCCCAAGCTAAGCAGAGCTTGTGTTATGGGTACTAGATGACTGATATACTTAATACAATACAATATTACATGCATAGATATTTTTTATTATACATAGAAAATACCTACAATACATTACAGAAATGTTTTTATCATACATAGAATATACCCAGAACGCCCGGAATAAATATTTACAGATTGTACAAACATTTATCCCAAGGCGGGAATCGAACCCGCAACCTCCTGCGTCGCAGGCGGACTCTCGCCCGCCGCGCCACATCGGTCGTCAATCAAACACACAAATGTTTTTCTTCGGTGGGGATCGAACCCACATCTTAAGTACAGCGCAGAAGGTAGATCTACTGCTAACTGAGCTATGCCGCTGTGTAAAATAAGTTTATGTTCTTAGACGGCAATGCTATTTCCCGAGCGAGCGGTACCTGCAATACTTTAAGGTGTACACGCAGGCTAATTGCGAGATGGAATGCCTTTCAAACTTTACGAATTCGAGATGCGGCTGCGTGCATTTCGGAATGCCCCGTGAGTTGATTTTTTATTTATTTATTGTGTAACTATATTTTTCCCACGGTATTTACTATCTGTATTCTTACATCTTTAATTTTTTCTTAACTTTCCCCTTAAATGTGAAACTAAGAATTCAGTAGGTATATTTTTTAAAATACATAAGTATATAAAATTATATTTAGTGTGACCATTCAGCATAAATATTCCGCCATTGGAATAAAACACAAAATTATCTACTTGTTTTCTTACAGGCGCGCCTAATATGACCGTATGCAACGCTGGCAGTATGGCGTGTATAAAAAAATCTCAGAGTGAGTAATACCCACAGTTAATATTGAAAACAATAACCTTTGTCATAAGCATAACATCAACGTAATTTACTGTGATTCATACTTTTAAATTAATGAACATGAGAATGCAGTGGCAATAAATTGAACATGTCCTCAATAAAAAAAGCGGGATTTTAAAGTGTGATCCCACTTCTGATACCGACGGGGGTGAATATTGACAGCAAATAACAGCGTCCTAATTGGTCCTAATTTAGCGAAGAGGTCACATGGTATTCCGTACTTCGCACAGTTCTCACTTATTTTATTTGTCTTTGCTCGCCTACCCGGTTCCAATATATTCCAAGTGTCCGTTAGTATCACTAAGAATCGTTGCTTGTCACATAAGCCTTCATCTCATTGGCATAATGTAACAGTGGCAGTTTCAGTCAAAGAGGTGAAAGTTTATCTGACAGGCAACGACCCGTAGTACTTCTAAAGGACGCTCGTAGGATATTGGAACCGGGCATTAGCCGGGGATTTCTTCACGGTGTTTTCCTTTACCGTTTAACACACTTATAGATAGTATGTATTGGTATATACATTGAACATCAATACCTTCCTGCTCGTAAACTAATTTATGATGTCGGCACTAATGTTTTCCTCCATCCATTATTGTAAACACAATATTACCCTCTTTTCTTTATCTTTCACAGTCTATCCATCCCAATATGCTATCTAGAGACTCTTCTGTACCCTACGACAATAGCACTGATGACAGCTGGTGCAGAGTCAATCCAATATGTTTATTCTTTTACAAGTCAAAGGTTGTTCATCCTACGGTTAGTTCTGGGTATATTGTTACTCATGCAATGTTTTATCTATACCAATTATAAGAATCTTTGTCCTGACTGACTGACTGACATAATAGACAACCACTGATCGTAGAGACCTCATTTTCAGGGTATATTCGTATTGCTAGGTGAGTGGTAGGTGTATTGGCGGATGAAGTCGCTAGTTTTAAATAAATAATTTGTATATTTTCCAATCTTTTAGTGGAATTGGTGACGATAGCGATTCAGTCTGGTATGGGCGACACCGGCAACCACAGCGATTCGCTGGACGAGGCAAGAAGAGTGTCCGCTCATTGCAAATGCCTGCCAGCCTGCACCTCCATAGAATACGAGGCAGAAACATCACAAGCTGACTACGACTGGCGCGCCATCTATCGAGCTTATAGACTTAACATTACTGATGATTTGAGCGAGTAAGTAAAGCGAAGCCTAATTTTGGTGGGGTTACGCAAATTACTACGTCAACGTATAATTTGGATGTCTTCAAGAGGAGAGTGAATAGGTATCTTCTAGGTAAACGTGATACACCGTCGACTGCATCATCACTTAACATCAGGTGAGATTGCGGTCAAACCTTTACCTTTAAACTGTAAAACAAAAAAAAAACGTGAAAGTACCTGAAAGATATTTTGTACTTAAATGTGAAAATAGGTTAGTACCTACCTAAGCAGGTACCTTACCTACTTAAGGCAAAGCTTAATATATTAGTATAATTCGTTCTGTTTAAAAAAGTTACAGTTACAAAAATAATCAAGTACCTACAAGGCCTATCATGAAAGTATAATTTTTATCTTCCACACATGGTTGAGTTTGAGGAGTTAACGACCTCACGAAAATAAACCTTCATGTCAAGAACGCTGCTTCCTTCAATTTGTTATGAATCGCTGAGAAAACTACAATCTAAAAGTAGGTAAACAAGTAGATAGGTAGATTTACCTACCAACTTGTTTACCTACAAAATGAGGGCAGAGTAATCCTACAGACCTCCTTGGCAACACCAAGGGGGAATAAATAAAAAAAATAATTCCCAATGTCTACTCAACTTTATAATGTAAGGTCGGCTTTAAATTTTGTCTCTGAAGAGGTCTAAGGAAAAGTAAATACTTCTACTAAATATTCTGAAAATGAAAAAAAATAAACAGCCTCACGGCTCACGCCTTTTTCCCAGGCACGCTAGATACCTATCCACTCAAATCATTTAGTACCTACCAAGTAGTAGGTACCAGTAGTACCAACTCTACATTCTTTAAGAATGTTTAAGCATGCCACCAAGTACCTAGTTGGTATTCTATACGTGACACTAATATTCTGATATAGTCGGTACCTATAGTGTAGTGGCAATGAGAGGACATTTTCTTGGTACAATTTCCTTGTTATCTAGAGGCGGTAAGATAACAGCCCTGTTTATATTATGAAACAGGTTTAAATATGTATGCATGTATGGCATTCATGTTTTCAACATACTTATCTAGGTTATTTCTGTACAATTACATCCTTTTAAAAGTCCAAGTACAGTCAGCGACTTTTACTTACATACAAATCATGTACACGATACTGACCGTGTACCTACATAAAAAAATCTTGATAAAGAGTACCTACTAATATATCAAAATCTTTCTTTTTTCAGTTTGAGCTATGCACGCGTTATGATATTCTTCAAAGAGGCGCAATTCATCACGTCTCGCCGCTCTGAGCTGTACGGGCAGACGGACTTCTTGGCCAACTGCGGCGGTCTACTCGGCCTTTTCATGGGCTTCTCTATACTAAGCGTTGCAGAGATTGTTTACTTCCTCACTTTGCGGTAGGTACCTTTACAATATATCTGGTGATATATACTTACTTAATTTATTAAGTAGTTAAATTTAAATAGTATTTACTAAAGGAAATAACAATAATGATACATCGTCAAACCTGTATATGGAGCCACGGTCACTAAAGTACCGTACCGTCATATCGCTAAGAGTTTTTCGTCGAGTGGGGTTAGGCTCCGATGGAGCAAATCGTTAGCGCATTCCCGTAGCAAGGGGTGCCTTGTGGACAAATACCACTCGGTGCATAACATTTCGGATAATATATCTGGTGATATGGCGAACTAATATGAAACAAATTAGATACGAAAGTATCTAAACTAATAAAATAATATAAACATTGTAACTGGTAAATAAGGTTAGGTAAGTCACTTGGGTACCTTACCTGTTACCTGCAATTCGCTACGCTCGCCGTGGTCGCCTGGTCAATCATTGGAAGGTTTTCCACTAGATTTTTTTCGAAACAACAAATAGCTTAGAATCTACACACAATTGCTATAAATACATGAACACAAAACTTAACAAATGTTTTTTCTTACAGGCTTTGCTGCGTTTACTGGCGAAAGCGCAGCAGCAAGAAACAGGCAAAGAAAATCTTCACTAAAGATGAAATTGCAATTCCAAAACTAACAAAAGAGAAAGAAACTTACAAGGATTAATCATCTAAAAAAAAATTGTTGCACTTTTCGACGTTTTTAGCAAACTTACCTGCTTACCTACTTACTTATTTCATGATCATAATTATAAGATTTACCTTGTACCTACCTATAAATACTTAATTTTAAACAAATTAAAAGCTCTTGAATACTTAGAACAAAACGTTTTATTTCATTCGCTAAACAGGGCTGGGGCCACTAGGTTTCTTTTTAGGGGCATACCCGATTCTGTTATGGATTTCTTCTGTTGATTTCGGTCCTGTGCTTAGAGGTTTAGGAGTTTCTTCTTGCATTTCGGAAACTACACTCGAACTATTCGCCTGTTCGTTTCTGAATGTTTCGTAATCATGTAAATCGTGCAGTTTCAAAGTGATTTCGGTAAGAGGTCTTCGAATCATCGTCAAATCTGAAATAAAAAGCCCTTGATAGAACGCAACACAATTTAGTTTACTTGAACGCATTTTAACATTTTTATGTTGGCCAACGTGTCGTGTTTTTTAGTGTTGTGCCCACTGTAGTAGATCAGATAATAGTCGATTAAAATATACTTGCGTACATTTTGTTCCATATTCAAAAACCATATTTCCATACTGCTGTGCAAAAGTCTTCGTGCCATATTTTTTACCTACTTAGATATTTTGTTAAATGTGTAACAATTTACAAATCTTGATCATAAAAATAATGTTTTCTCGGCTTTTCCTATTCCTTTAATACGTACATAATTTGCAACGCTAACAATATATTTTTGTGAGCGAAAGTCATGATGGGTCAATCAAGCAGGTAACCTAATTGATGAAGAGCAGTTACCCTTTTCTATAAGATTCGCGCTGTTTTACAGAGCACGTCTACTAGGAACATGCCTGATAGTATTTTCATGTGCCTATAATTTCACTAGCCGGTACCCGTACCTCCCTTGCGAATCAGAACACAGCAAGGTAAGCTTGGCGACAGAGGTGTGGCGGTAGTACTGCCGTGGACAAGCTCTTTCACAAAGAGCTGTGGCCTGTGATTGCTACTGTTAAATACTACACTGTGGTGTTCGACAGTAGTAGTGATCGCTGCAAGATACGTAATCAGGGGTTTTGATGAAAATTAGGTATATCATTTTATATGATGCGAAGTGAAAGTTGTCATAAGTACCACAAATACCTAGTTATAAACGCTACCACTATAACAACTGGATACTAAATAAATGCATCAATGATGTGACGCATAACTAATCGATGTTTTAACCAAAATATCGATAGCACAACGACGAACAGTCCCAAAAAAATCAAGCGCACAGCACTATTAATCGTTGTCGTGTCAGGGTGTGACGTGTATTTGTGAAAAATTGCGCGTCATTGTATTTTAGAACTAAGTTCTACGTCTATTTCGTGTGGAATTCAGAAATCTTGCTAATAATTTAATAAATTCTACTATATAACTAGCCAAAACTCACCAAAATGCTGTATCTTGAGGATTATTTAGAAAGTAAGTTAAGCGTTCTGCAATCGATCGATGACGTAATCCGAACGGTTGGCAGCAGTGAAGGGTGATGCGTAAGCAAATTAGTGCGCGTAATTTTGAAAACAATACAAAATCTTGCGTAAGTTTCACGATTTTTAAAAAGTATAAATTATTAATTTTTCTTCGCAGTGATTGAGCACTTGCCCCAAGAACTCAGGGATCGATTCACGGAAATGCGTGAAATGGATTTATCGGTTCAAAGTAAGTAAATACTACTATAATTTCCTAAGAAGGGAACAAGTAAGTGTTCTCTACAAACTACAATTGTATGAATTGAAAAATCATATTTGTAATAAATATTCAATATTAAACACTTTACATTACCATAGTAGATTATTGAAGTACCTACCTATTGAGTTTTTATTACAAAAAACATAATTATTATAACAACCTATTTAAGGTGGTTCGATTCGGGTTGGCGCGAAATTCAAATATTTTTGTGGTTTTTAATTTTTTCTTCGTTCCACAAGCAATGAAATTAGGGTTTAGGCGCATTAGGTCCCACTCGCAAAACGTCCCTCCACCAAAATTACGTCCCATTCGCAAAATGTCCCTTCTGTGAATGTCCCTTTCGCAGAAAGTCCCTAATGCATAGCGGCCCATTCTCATATAGTCCCGTCTGCGAAATGACCCAATCGCAAAATATCTCGTTTGAAAATGTTTGTATACTAGGAGGACCTTATGTACCCAAACCCATAAAAGAATAGCCGATTTAATAAAAAACTGGCAAAGCATCCAGGTTTATTTTAACACAAAAATATTTAACTGAACCGAAGCGTTCAAAAAAAATCGTTGTCTGGTAAAGTCGGTTTACGGACGATAGTATTTTAGTAATGAGCGTAATTTCTTAAGTGACTTGGTAATATACGTACAATAAAAAAATGACTAACTAATCAAACGATTAATTATTATTTTTTATGATAGGTATAAAAAAATGTTTAATTATTTTGTGTTTTATATATACAGCAAATTTTGTAACCGGTTCATATTGCGAGCGGGACATTTTGCGAAAGGAACATTTTGCGAAGGGACATTTTGCGAAAGGAACGTTCTGCGAAATGTGAAGGGACTTTTTGCGAAAGAGATATTTTGCAGAAGGGACGTTTTGAGAAAGGAACATTTATAAAAGGGACCTTTTGCGAAAGGGACAAAGGGACGTTTTGCGAGTGGGACCTTATGCGCCTAAACCGAAATTAGCGAGAAAGTAATTTGCCGCAAATCGTAAACCATTTTCTACGAACTCATGATAAAACCAACTTTGATTCGTTTGTATTTTGGGAGCGTTTGGGAAAATGTTGATTTTTAGCAGAAAATTTCTTATTTTCCCAAATGCTTCAAAAATATCAATGAATCGAAGATATTTTTAGATAACATGGATACATTAGAAAAGAGAGTGCGCACTCTCTTTGGTGGATGCAGGCGAGGTGAGATCCAGACAGAGCAGGCCAATACGGAGTTTACTGATATAAAACGTGGCTACAATAAGACTATTGAAGAGGCGGATGAGAAGACATCTCTTGCCAACCAGATGTATGAGTTGGTTGACCGCTACTTGAGAAAACTTGGTTAGTATATATATGAATATTGTATTACAGTCTAAATTTCCAGTTAGACAATCTCAAAGAACCTTGAGGAGGTACTTGATACTAAGAGATCTGAGAGGCTATCTCTGCGCTTCGGGGTTAAAGATCATAGGTATTTCTCCTGAAGATATTTCTTTCCTTAAACACTTGTATTAGCTGTTGTTTTGTAAGAATAAGAATATTTTTATTGCATAACTGTATTTCCAGCACATAAATAAAGGTGTTATAAGACTAAAACTAGGAGCAACAGTTTATTCGTTTTGGATATACAATAACCATAAACAATTCGCAGATACTGAGTTACACAAGTTCAAGTGTGAACTGGAAGCCGACAATAAGGGAGTCACGGAGGTACTGGAGAAACGCTCACTGGATCTTGATGTCAATACTAACCACACTACAACACCCAACAACAACCATTACAAAGAAAACAGGCAAGTTTATACTTGTTGACAGAACTAGTAGATTATCCACCTGATGCCAGAGGGTAACCATCACCTATAGAATGTGTGCTACGATGCGCTGCCATGCATCCAGCCAACCAGAGGCATGCAGGTGTTAAGCCTCCTTTTTTTAAATGGGTTAAAAATACAAACAGACATAAAAAATAGCTTATGTAATTTCATGCTACACTAAAAGATAGGTGTTTAAATCTGCCTATAGTATAAGTAGTAGTATAGTACTACTACAGGTTTGCTTAAAAATGTTATCTGTTACAGCCGGTACAAGATCCGGGCTGACAAGAGACAGCGGGATAGCAGCTGGACCACTCGAGAACCACGTGGGCATTCTTCATCTAGTAACATATCTAGGACTGATACCATACAGGTAATAACTGGAAAGTACAACTATTGAGCAGGGCTCTTTGGAGGGACTCATCCGGAGAAGTACCTACTACGATCATGCCTTCTACTGCAAAGCAATGGTTTGAAGGGAATAGGCTGAACCTCTTGCCTCAGGTTGATCAATGCAGGGTTGTGTATGGATCGCGCGGTGGCGGTGACCGCGAGTCTAACGCACCGATCAGACGATCGTGATTTCCTTTAGATTGCTGTTTTTGATGTTTGTCGTTTTTACTCGTTTTTGAATAAGATACTTTTAATAAGGTACTTTTGTATATTTTAAGATGTGTTGTAGAATTAATTATTATTCCGGTATTTCAGTTACATATTTTAATTATAGTATTCCATGATAGTGGTTTGTTATACTGAATTAATATACATTTTTGGTGTTTTAGGCGGCATTGGGTCGTGATTCCTCATACTCTCTCGGTCATGCTGCAGGCAGTGCCATAGCAGCTGCCGCCAGCCAAGCTATCGCCGCAACTCAACAGGTCAGTTCACTAACTTACCTATAGGGTTAGCATTGAAGCAATAATAATTATTATGATTATTGTGTTAGAGCCGTGAAGTACAAATCACTTTGCTTATTATGTTTGGTTCTTATACTATCTACACTAATATTATAAAGAGGAAAGATTTGTATTTTTGTATGTTACGAATAAACTCAAAAAGTACTGGACCGATTTTAATCATTCTTTTTTCATTAGAAAGCTACATTATCACTGAGTAACATAGGCTAAATTTTATTTTGGAAAAAAATAGCGTTCCGTAAAATATTTGGGTTTTTCAGACACAAGGTGTAAAAAATCAACCAGAAAAGTTACTTATTTTGCGTACGCTGCCTAAACTATAAAAAATAGAACCATAAAATGTTCTAAATAATTGTAGATCTTATAAATATCTACAAAAAAGTCCGCGACACACTATACCTATCTATGTCGAGTGAGGCACAACAACCATTTTTTTATTTAAAAATCTTGAATTTTTTTTGGACTACATTTAAACGCATTTATTTTACTCATACTATTAATCCTTATCGAAACAAATTATTTTATCACTAAGTACAGTTCATGTAAATAATATTTGGTCTTTGAATGATTAAAATTGGACGTTTGGTTTTGAAGTTATGGCGAAATTAAAATATTACGATTTCTGCTGCACGGCCCGTTGCGAAGTGAGCGTCACCAAGGTGGCGTTGCGCGTGCGGGAGTTTAGATCTATGAGAAAGGTAGGTACCCGCGCGGCTCAGACGCGAGGTCGGCTCCCTACGCAGGTGTTTTACTAAAAGGAGATTAATTCATAATGTAATATAGTTTTATGACAAAATCTATACAAATAAATAAATTTGAAGTGTCTATTTGTAATATTAAAATAACCGCTTTTTCTACATGCATAGGAATGTATATACGATACATATACCAAAATAGCATTTTTTTAAATTTTTGTCTGTCTGTCTGTTTGTTCCGGGTAATCTCTGGAACGGCTGGACCGATTTCGACGGGACTTTCACTGGCAGATAGCTAATGCAACAAGGAGTAACTTAGGCTACTTTTTATCCCAAAACAATAACGGGAACGGATAAAAACTGCCACGCGGGCGAAACTGCGAACGGCCGCTATTTTATGCCGTATTAACGCCATCTGTTGGCGACATCGAGTACTACTTCAGTTAAGATTTGTAAGTAAACATGTTTACCGCCCAACGAAGTGGGCACGAGTCAGCTAGTATTCAATATGCCTGATCTGATTGGTCTAGTTAGGGTATTATTTAAAAAAAACCACTAGTTTCAAAAGTTATATTAAGTTTTTGTTTTTAATGTTCAGATGCAGCACGGACGTCGCACGGCCTCGTTGAAAGCTACCTACGAAGCTGTAGCGGGCGGGGAGTTAGCTCACCATACTTTGCAAACCCATCACAGCACACACCATGATCATGGTAAAGTAACTTTGTCCTAAATCATAATGTAGGGTATACACCGGGTGTAATAATACAACTTCCGAAACTTGTGACGATTGACGACCGATGTGGCGCGGCGGGCGAATGTCCACCAAATGTCAGAGTCTAAGTAAAAAATCATTTATTCAGTAATATCCGCAGGGATCATCTTGAAACGTCTTAAATCTAGGTGAATCTAAGCGCCAGTTCCTGCGACGCTGGAGGTTGCGGGTTCGATTCTCGCCTTGGAATAAATGTTTGTATGATCTGCAAATATTTATTCCGGGTGTTTTGGGTATTTTCTATGCATAATAAAAAATATGTATGTATTGAATGTATTGTATTAAGTATATCAGTCATCTAGTACCCATAACACAAGCTCTGCTTAGCTTGGGGCTAGATGATGCTGTGTGTATTGTCCAGCATTATTATGATTATTATTCTATGAAAACATGAACGGTTTGTTTAACCTGAAAACCAAAGAATGGTTAGAGGTTACTTTATAGTTTTACTATGTTTTTTCCAGGTCATGGAAGCATAGCTTCGTCGAGTCATAACCAGACCACCACAGTCCATGGTCACCATACAACGGCACATGGCAATACTAGTTCAACCTCTTCTAACAAACGGAACAAACAAAAGTATGTAGCCTAATATTTTTGCAACAAGAATAGAAAACAGCCTTAAGACTTTTAATACACGGTAGATATCCCCTCAGATCTCTTGGTATCTACCTACTCGAGACTTCGAGGATGTTTAATGGGGGTAGTCAGACGTACGTTCAAATACTACATTTGGTATATGCCCACATTTTGCAGTAGTTTGTATTCTATACGTGACGGGTAGCAAGCCCATCGCCACTAATAGAATACTAACTGGTTTCTTCACGATGTTTTCCTTCACCGTTTGAGAGCAATGGCATAGAGCGCATACATTACAAAATGTTTAAGTCACGGCATTAGTCCTGGACACATATCATTTTATATAGGTAGATGTATATTTAAGACTAATATTGAAATACATATCGATCATATTGTTCATATTTTTACTTTTCAGAAAGAATAGTTACAGTGCTGCGTCCGGGGTGTCTGCGCACACGCAGCATGCTCTCTCTGCTGCTGCTAGTCGATCGTCGTCGCCCACTGTTGTGTATGTGATTTTCATTCATCATTATATATTATTCCGCTAGTTCGATATTTTAGGTACACTCAACACGACTGTTAAATGTCACTGTAGTATAAAAATTAAACTATAAATTTAAGTAATTATTTTTAATTAACATTGAACAGTCCTTTCTATAATTTGGCACAAAAAATAAAAAAGGCACATATTTATAGTATACCTCCCACAGTGCAATGAACGTGGTAGCAAACGCAGTGGAACTTGCAGAGCCGATGGAAGAGGAATGGACTTACGACCCCAACGAACCTCGCTACTGTATCTGCAACCAAGTGTCGTACGGAGACATGGTCGCCTGCGATAACCAGGACGTAAGAATCACTTATATTCTTATCCGGGATTACTACGGCCCTGAATAAGAGTCCTCTATTACCTCCCTGTGGAAGAGGCTGACTAAGCCGTAAGGAATAGTTGCTGGGCACGCCTACTCCATCTAAAAATCTTGTCCCAGGCACTACAGCGACATTTTTTCAATCGTGCTTCTATTCACGGGAGGCACTACAGCGTCCCGTTAATAGAGGCACGATTGAAAAAGTCGCCTCTGACACTGTATAAATAATTTACAGTAAATTACCTACCCTGGGTGTCGTAAGAGGCGAGCAAGGGAACGCATCAGAAGATGGGCAGCAGACACTCCGGTCACAAATCCGTTTGCCAAGCGTGGTGACAATGACAAACCCTCTTAAATAAGGTGGAGGCATATGTCCAGCAGTGGATTTATTTAGTCATGACGAAGAACAACTTTTATATTTCTCTCTTTTGTAAAGACAGAATCGAATTAGACCCTGCGTGTCGTCACGTGTCAGAAGCATATCGGCTTATAGTCGACGCGGTTGACCCGCGTTGACTGTTTAATGTAATTTTATCAAATGAATATGTGTGTACACACAGCATTTTGTTATTTACTAGCTGAACTGTGCCCACCTCGTTGGGCGGTAAACATTTTTACTTTTAATTTTTCGGGTTAATATATGCCTGACACTCACAAATAACGTGACTTTCTATTGGTAAAAGAATTTTCAAACTCGGTTTAGTAGACCCAGAGATTACCCCCTAAAACCTCACAAACTTTACCTCTTTTTAATATTATTAGAGGTACTTTGATTAATTAGTCCTTTATTTTTCTTTTATTCCAGTGCCCCTATGAATGGTTCCACTACCCATGCGTGGGTATCACCGCGCCACCAAAGGGAAAGTGGTACTGCCCTCAATGCCAAACAAATATGCGTCGTAACCGCGCCCACCGAAAGAACTGAACCATCTTATATATTCCAATACCACTGTTCATAAAGACATTTCTTAGTTGTATTACTGTATGCTCAGTACCATGTACCTATCTGTAATCTGTGTATTTGAATGTATATTTTTGAATGAGAAAGCGAAGCGATCAAACATCTCTGTGGAAACTTGGGTGTAACTTTCAAACACTTGATCCATATGAATTTTTATAAGTCTGTAGCTGTTGATAAATTCACTGGTACCTAAGCATATAAATTTAATCGGATAAGGGGTTTTACAAATACAAAAGTTTCAAATGAAAGCGCTTTGCTTATACATTCCAAAACAACTTTTATTTTGATTCTTTGTTCTATAGTTTCTGAGATATGATAAAAATAGTAGACTTGTTGGTAAACCACTGTTACGTGAGCTCCTAATTGTTAGAGTTTCAATGGCTTTGTAGTTCAACTTTGTGCGATATAATGTATCATTTATTTCATGAAATAAAGAATACATGAGAATAGATGAGACATGAGAACTCTTAAAAAAAAACGGTTAGTAGACCATAGTCTGAACAAATTCTGTTCTAGAGAAACAAAGATTAAAATTTCACCGTCTATAATGTCTATTGAGATTATGTATTTGATCGACATAGAGATCAGATTTAGTATTTCGTATGTATGTAGGTAGGTACTAGGTACAGTCAGCTGCACTAGAATGTATACAATTTCTAACTTATAAAATGGTTTCACCGCGGTCCTAAAAATATTTACACGACAATTCATCAAAAAATAAGTGAGGTCATCAACTAATTTGATAACTTTTTAGTTTTTGAGGTGTATGAGTTCATTGTTTTGCAGTAATACCGTTGTGAGTGTTACAAATTGTATACATTCTAGTGCAGCTGACTGTACTATCGCACGGATTTCCATTTGTTGCTGTTGAGTTTAAGTAAGTAGGTACATTAGGTAGGAAAGTTCAAAGGAAAGTTGTGCCCCACACCGTGCGACTAATACTGAGCCAGGGACCTAATTGACCTCACCACACTTCTACTGCTGTAACTGTTCCCTTACCGTCACTTATTTCAAGGTAGGTGCCTGAGTGGGCACCTACCTTCTGAATACCAATGCCTACCTTTTGGTTCTATTTTTTTCTATGTTATTTTCATGTGTACTTAGCAAGGTAGGTACGTTAATGTAGTTTTAAGTTTACGGATGTAAGTATCTAGGTAGATGATGATTTGGGTCAATAAAAAGCTTTTCTTTCTTTCTTCTTTCGAAAGTACCTGTGTATGTTAAAGGATATTCTATTAAAATTGTACCTACCACTCTACTAGCTATTAACTATTTTATACATATTCCTGGATATATTGTGTTTATATTTTGTCCATCTAGGTTTATGTTAGATGAATAAACCAAGAAACACTACACGCTCGAAAATCTAATGCAATCACGGTCAACCAAATTTTCCGGGACACGAGATAAGTACGTAAAATCTATTTCTGCTTTACTGCAGATAGCGTTATCACTGTCTAAAAGTTACTAATAATTTAAATTCGTTTGTAGTGGACTAGGCAAAAGGGTCTAAGCAAGAACAGCTGAGTAAATCTCTTGGTTTGTTAGTCTAAGATCTTTATGTACAAGTTTAATTATTGAAATGTATCTACTTACAATACCCTGGCTTATAATGTGGCGTATAATTATGAATTTGTTAATTAAAGAAGCAAAGTGAAACGATTACCTACGGCATGTGAAAGGTCTGATTGATATGTATAATCTTGCGTAGAAGGCTTATTGATGTTGCAGTGTAAATGTGAATGTTTACCTACAATTTATTATGTTGTCTTTATTGAGTAAATTATTCCATGCACAAAGTGTGTTTTAACCTTCTTTCTTAACTGCCTTTTTAATTTGCCAATGTAATGGATGACCTCTCTGAATTTTTTTTCATCATAACTTCCAAGCGGGATTTGAACCTACGACCCTAGAGGTTCTTTTTTATATGGCTTCTGTGGATCTATCTACCACAATTTTATCAATGACAATGTTGACACAATTTGTTACAGTAAAACAATGGAGGTCTGAGTTTATCGAAGAGAGTCACCCACCCCATGAACCCTTTTTTTACAATTAATCGACCATGCTTTGACCACAATCTCACGCTGATATGAAACCGACGATAGAATAGAGCAGGACGATCCAGTCCACTCTGAAAAATTCATGCAAAGTTGCGATTATCAATTTAAAATGCGCGGCGGCAGCGAAGATTGCATGAAACGTTCACGTGAGTAGATCACAGAACAGAGTAGGTAGGTACTTAAATATCCTGAAAACACCTATTCACATACCTACTATTTATATATAAAGACAGCAACATATTTTGAACACAAGTAGGGTAGGTTTGGGTAGTTTGAAACCTTTCTTTGAAGTATGCGAAATTTCGACTACAGTTTAGCTTTTCTAATACAGGTAAAAATTGAAACACAAAAAATGTCGTAAAGCGGTTAAGTTGACAAAACGATTTAACGGGTCAAGTCTTAGCACAACGTTCTAACAAAAAATTATTTAGTCTCGTTTGAAATCGCCTTCCCATCCACAGCACAATGTGCATGTCATGTCATTCATGTCAATAATATGTCAATGTAAATGTAATGTAGGTATTAATACACCTTGCAATGCAGTAAGCTGTGTCCTTTTTTTCCGCGTTTTTTGTAAAATTCACCGTTTGTATAAAAAACACTAATCTGTGTGCTGTGCTGTATCCTTGGTTGTCTTCCATCCATCGATAGATAAATCACAAAGAAAACATGTCTGAAATCAAAGTCATAGAGGTAACTAAAAGCAATGCTCCATTGTGTGAACAATGTTTCATCTAGCATCGGCTAGACAAATAAAATTTCCTGAATAATTCGCTTTTCAGCTCCGCGCCGATATTGATGAGCTCAACCAGCTTTTCCAGAAAGCGCAGCGCAGAAAAGTACGGGACCTCTTGTCCATTGAAATTCGTAAATTTGAGACAGAATTGATCAAATTGAATGAAACTGTGGCCGCACAGAAAGCTTCTGTTGAGGCTCCTTCTACCTCTTCCGGAACACCTCAAAAACGATATCAGATGAAATTAAATGGATATGGTAAGCCATAAAAATAAATAGCTTCCCAACTTTAATGCCCAGGCACAGAAGATATCCTGGAAATACTTCCCAAAGTAATTTAGATAGGTGGTTGGGGAGGGGTGAGAGGACTTCAACCTCTAACTGACCTCCCATATTGGATTTACCCCTTAAATCTCTTAGTAAGAAGTACTCAAACAAGATTCTTGAAATGTCTAAGATATATGCATCATTCATGGTAAGACCTCTCACAGGCTAAATCAACATCTTGTTATTAGGTTATATTTTAGATAACAGGTAACTTTCGGATTTAATGTAGCCATTCTCCATCCAGACATTAGCTGAGGGCTTACCAAGATTACTCCATAGGTTGGGACCAGTCGGACAAATACATAAAAGTATTTGTTACTCTCAAGGATGTCCAGAGTATACCAAAGGATCAGGTTTACTGTAAGCTGACTGAGCGTTCCATGGAGCTCCATGTGCTGAACCTGGACAACAAGGACTATTTGCTGACCATCAATAAGCTGCTGGAGCCTATCAATGTTGAAGACAGCCACTGGAAGCAAAAAACTGGTAAATTGATGGTTTTCACTTTAAATAGAAAATTTCACTGTATCTGAGTTTTTTAAAATATCATAAATTTATTTAGTTTTTATCCATTTTAAACTTATTAAAAGATAAGGTGAAAAGACAGGTATTGTGTAATTCAATGAATGAATGAAACACCCTTTTTCCACCCCCAACATTCTTCTGATGTAGACCTAAACGTTGTTTCAGTAAAAATATAAAAAGTTCTAGAACTATAATCAAGCTCATTTTAATTTTGAACTTATTTTTAGATATGGTAGTGATCTTCCTAGCCAAGGCCAACCCAAATGTGAAATGGTCCCACATGACCGAGATTGAGAAAAGATTTGATGATCAACGCAGCAACCGATTCAAGACGGATCAGACTGACATGGATAAGAAGGACCCTCAAGATTCCATTATGGGTCTGATGAAGAATATGTAAGTTACGCTACTGTGTAATTCATGTAAACACAATATTTGTTTAAGTAGCTTGATCCATGTTGAGATGTATTTTGTGGGTATGAATAGGCTGGATATTCAATATTCTACAACATTTATTCTACAACATTATTCTCAAGCCCAGAATGGTAACTTTTTATAAATCCATCCTCATTTAAATGTGAAATGTATCTGTCCATTACACTTTCATGAATATACCCCCAAACCAATCTTGATGAAATGTGGTAAGGTTGCAGTTGGAGATGGTAAGGTAGGTACCTACTTAATTAATATATTCGAAATTTATCCAATTACTTAAAAACCTTATATCTTCCCTTGCAATCTGACACTGCCAATACAGATTTAAATTGATGATTAAGACCAGTGCTCTTACCACTAAACACTATTGGGCGTTTTCCATTTATGCAGCTGCTCCAACAAAAACCGACCAAACTCAAGCTCAATGCCCGCATGGGCAGATTGCAAGAAAAAAAAGAGATTTAAAAAAAAAAAGACCAGTGTGCTCTTAAATTGTGAAGGAAAACATCGTGAGGAAACCAGTTAGTATTCTATTACCGGCGATGGGCTTGCAACCTGTCACGTATGGAATACCAACTACCGCAAAATGTGGGTATGTGCCAGATGTAACATTTGGACGTACCTCTGACTACTCCCCTTAGACATCCTCGACGAATCTTGAGTAGGTACTTGGTACTAAGAGATCTGAGGAGATATCTACCGTGCTTGGGGATTAAAGTTGTGATGCTCTTTTTTTATTTAAGAAAACGAGGGGAGGACTAAGTCCACTGCTGGACCTATGTCTAGCCTATGCCTTCCTCATGTTTGGGAGCGTAGTCGTAATCGCTATGATTGGCAGGCAGATTGGGGATTGCAGTGTTTAAAGTAGAAAAGTCCTTATTTGGGAACATACTTATTGAGGCATATAACAAAAATAGGCAGCAATGATATGACCTGCAGAAGTAAAATAATGTGTTGCAGATCGCAATGCAACATGTAAATGTTATGTACTCAGAAGATTCGTTTGCCCATCCCTTAGTGCGTCCCTTTAGTCGCCTTTTACGACATCCATTACAGGTGATTGAGGGGTACTATCCATGCCGAGACCACAACTGCTCATTAACAATTATTACTATTTTAGGTATGACAGTGGTGATGATGAGATGAAACGGATGATCTCCAAAGCTTGGTATGAAGGTCAACAAAAGAAGAAAACGGATTTTGTTGATCTATAAGTCGTGTGAAATAAATATTGTGTAAGTGTACCCTATTTTATAAGCTTAAAATAAATTTGATGTCCAGGTATTTTCTGACTTTCATTGGTTTAACTTTCCAAGAATCTGAAATGGATGGATTGTAGCTGATGTTGAATTTTCCACTTCAGATTAAATATTTTTAATTAAAAAAACAAGTCAGTATGAACATTCGTGAAAGCAGCTTGTTATAAAAGCACCGTTTTTGTTTATTTTTAACCTGTCAAAATTCACTTACACACACTAAAGCTTCATCATCACACCAGCCTGAAGAAGTTCATTGGTTGGCATAGGCCACACCCATACAATTCCATGAAAAACAATTTTGAACCATTAATAGATGCCGGATGATTGATATGAAATACTAATTATTATATTCAAAAACTTTATCATCAACATATAGATTCTTTATAACAAGTGATACATGCTAATATGTAGGTACTTAAAATCACATTTCACAGAAGGAAGCAAGTTAAAGATTTTTATATAACACACATCTATTCTTTATTTCTAACATCTACTTATGTAAGTACATTACAACATTATATTTGTCTACAAGTGTACATCTTAATGTGTCTTTTTTCGTTAGCGTTTGTCGGTTGCTTAGTCCACCTTGATCAGATACTTGGAAGAAGACCACCAGTTGAAGGTCCTGTAAAGAAAAACGTTAAGCACTTGAACCCTTACGACAAATCTATGCTAATATTATGAAGAGGAAAGATTTGATTGTTTGTTTGCATTGAAAAGGCCCCGAAACTACTGGACCGATTTGAAAAATTCTTTTACCGTTGGGAAGCTACACTATCCCCGGGTGACACCACCATGGCTTAGACAGCTAACACTTCCTCTTAACTTTATTGTGCAAGAGTGGATATATTCTAATTTTAATATATATCGGGTTTTCGACTACGTATTCCCATGGGCATCTTTACTTGGTACCTATAGACCCGAGGGGGTCTGTATACCACGCATGGGGTTTACGTACATATTTGTCTTACCTCTTTTTGGATTTGTTCGCATTTTCAGCCAGCATTTGCATCAGCAGGCCGCATAAGTAAACTCCTTGCAGCATATAGAAAACCATCTGCCAGTTACTGACTACAACAGGTTCATCAGAATCCTGGACTAATGAATCTTGAATGGCCACAGCATCAATGCTTCTAAAGCGAGTTTCTTTACGCTCTCCATCATTTGCAATACGTTCGTTCCTGGTCAAATATTTATTTGCTCGTACGTCTCTCTTAGATTCGAGGCGAGTATCACCAGCATTCAAATTCCTGGCCAATCGGGTCTGTCTTTCGTTGTTTATAATAGCTCTTGTATTGCGAGCGTCTGTTAGTGCAATAGAATCCAGAGGCATTTCATTAAATCGTTCAATGACTGCACGAGATTCGCGCTGTAAGAATCTCTCTCTAGAATATCTGGTAGCATCCATCTGCCTTCCTTTTTGAACATTTGGGGAACCACGGTTTTCTGTTCTGCGATCGGCAAGCATCCTTTCGCTTCTAACTTCGCCTGGGTTCGTTGCTTCTCGTACGATTCGGGAATCCTCTGCAGCACGGTTTTCTTGCCTACGTTCTACAACTCTTGTCGTTCGAACTTTTCGAGAATCTTTGGAAGACACTTGGTTTTGTCTACGTTCAGTAGATATTCCTTCGTTCGATCGACGGCTCGAAATAATCCTAGTTCGATCATCATCGCGTTCGTTACGCTGTGTTTCCTGTCTTTCATTTACTTTGATCTCAACACGGTTACGCACAAGTCTTTCCAGTCTGATGTTTTCGGGTCTGGATGACCTACGAGAGTCACTTCGTTCAGGTGTGACCTTATTGCGGGTTACTCGCTGGAGAAGTAAACTATAGGTTCTATCTTCTTTTTGTGTAGCTCGCTGTTCTATGGTCCTATCTTGGTCATGAGTTTGTTGGCGTTCATATTCTTCATGAATTCTAGAGCGTTCAGCTGACCGAGGAGCTCTGAATGTTTCGTGCGCATAATTTCTTCGTTCTGCACTGATGCTGTTAGTAACACGAGCCATCAACGTGCTTTGCTGAAGTACCTGGCGCGGCGTCAAATCTGATCTTTCAAAGTGTCGGAACTCTTGACGACTTTTGGAATTTAATTTGCGGAAGTTAAGCTTTGTTTGTGACTGACTGACAACTCTGCGTGATTCCTGTGCTCGTTCAGTGCTGCCTTGGGTCTCACGATCAGTACGCGGCATAGATACTCTGTTGCTTGAAAGGCGATTGTTAACACGTTGCCTACGCTCTAAAGATTCATACATGTCACCCTTGGGTGATTCTTCTGCAGTATTGTCCCGTACTTCATGAAGCATGGAGATAGTCTCGTCCCTGGCCAGTCTATTGCGCTCATGTTGTGACATTCGCTGTTCTGGACTTTCCCTAACAGTCCGGCGAGATTCCTGCATACGCTCGGTCATGTGCTTTGAGGGTCGGTTAGCCTGCCTCCGCTCTTCAGAAGGTTCTCGAACATCCCTGCGAGTAACAGTCATACGAGATTCTTGACTTTGTTCAATGGCTCTAACCTCGCGTTGCTGTTTTTGCTTTTCTGGAGATACCAGACTGACTATCCTGCGTGACTCAGAAGTTCTGTCTCTCGATTTTGGGTTATTAAGACGCTCCTGCATTTGATCTTCTAAACTTTCATCTCTGAAAACCCGAATTCTGGCAGCCCTTTCATTGCGAATATTCCTTTCGGAAGCTCTTGAAAGTATATCCATTGAAAGTAGTCGTCGTTCCTTCTGTTCGACATTACTTGTAGTCATATCTAGACTTCTTGAAGCTCCTACCTGTCGAGCGCCCAAGCGCTGTTCTTCAATGTTTTGTAGAGTATCCATAGAGCGTCTATTTTTATCACTTTGCCCATCGATTCTTTCGTTAACTCTGATGTCCATTCTATTGCGAGTATGTCTTGTGTTTTCATCGCGCACTCTTTCTGAAGATGTCCTCTCAGATTCTCCACGAATAACGCTTATCCGGTTGCCGAATTCTGTGTTGCGCTGTTGTCTCTGTGGTTCAACTCGCACAACTCTGGAATCACGGTTGTTTCTTTCGCTTTGCTCAACAGTTCTCTGTGCTTGTGCCACCCGTACTGCGTGGAAACTAGAGTCGGAGTAACGTGACCGCCTGAATTTAGTACCCTCTTCCTGAGTGCGGCGATCCGAGATTCTACGTTCCCAGTTGTCGTCAATCTGGATTCTGCTATCAAATCGGGCAGGAGCGCTAACCCTTGATTCGCGTCGATTGTTAAATCGAGCTATGTCTTCTTGTTCCCGTTGCTGGATGGCCGTTTCTCTATATGGCGACGCTCGGCGTTCTTCGATGCTTCGGCTATTGCGAATCTGTAAACGAGACACGGTATTCCTTGACTCGCGTTCGACTGAGCGCGTGTCCCTGGTATTTCTTGTGTCCTTGATGGTGCGCGTGGTGCCCAATTTATTACGGAACCTTGATTCACGGGAATCTCGCTCATTCTGACCCAGATTATTCCTAGACTCATCTCGATTGTGGTTTTTGCCTTCACGGGCTTCTATGATCTGAGCCAAAGGACCACTACGATCTAGTTCCCTAGTTAATCGGTGTTCAGTGAACTGACTCAGTTCAGGAGAATTGCTACCATAAATATTCTCATAGTGCCGTTCTTCGCGTATTCCATGAAGAGACCTCAAGCGTCTTTCCTCGTTGGTTGTTCGACGATCTTCACGGTTTCCATCTAGTGAACGACGTTCATCGGTTTTACGATTTTCATGGAGCCTGGCTTCTTCAGAACGTTCGCAACACTCGCGGCCATCAATAAGATTGCTCTCAGTGAAGGACCCGATGGGCTGGGCAACCACGACAACTGCAAGTAGCAGTAAACGCCAATTATTCATAGTCACAGTACTTTAGTATTGTATATTCTTCCGTCGTCCGTGAGAAGTAAACCTTCTACGTCGAAGGCTGCTTCCGAACTGAATATCCCTCTGGAAAGTCGTCCATTTATACTAAACCGAGAGCGTCATGATAGAATGGCTATTAGACGCTAGAATGCATTCAATTTTCACATCCTACGCAAGGACTTTTTTCAGGTTTCAAGTTAAATAGTTTTGATACTTGTCTTTCAGCTAGGTGGCCTAGGTACCTCGTAAGATAGAGTGGCCGAATAGGACATTAAACCTACTTAATGTCGGAAATAACCTTATTTCCGATATAAATAAGAAAGATACACAACCATTTGCTACTGAACGGTAGGTATAGGTAAAGTCCAATGTCTTTATACCTATGTACTTCAGGAACTATACATCAACCAGCGTCTATCAGGTTTAGTACAATCTCGTATTCTAAAGTTTTCGGACACGTCACACAGTAGGTGGCCCCTACATGAGTGCTTTAAAATGGCAGCAAGTCGGTATGGATGGTGGGACATCGTGAGGCGTGGCACTGCCCTTGACAGAAAACAAACAACTCATGATGACCACGACCGCTCTGCCAAGAGCGTTACTACTAAGAAAAAGAAGAAGGTAAGGACGAAGGTAAAATTAGACACTGCAGGTAAGAAGAATTGTGTCAGAGTGAGCTGGTGACGTCATACGTCTTACATCATTCAGCCAGGGCAGGTATTTTCAAAGTAAATCAGGTAACCACTACCCATCACCACACAAACCACCATCAAATAACAAAAGTGACTGTCTACGTACATATTCTTCATGCCATAGCAGGGCAACGAGTAGCCCACCTGATGAGAAGTAGTCACCGTCGCCCATGGTAGGATCAACATGGTACATAGTCAAATATTCATAATTCTGATTAATCGAAAGTATCAAGAACGCCCAGTCATCATAACTTGAAAAGTATTATCGCTGGTCGCAGCTGCACAAGAAAATTTGTCCCCGCGCGTAAAATAATTATCTGATCTAACTCTAACCCATTGGGCCAGCAAATGGGAACCCATAAATTGATTTTCTATGACGTCAATGGAAATGCTATTATGGAGAGCCTTTCTGCAGAACCACAATATAAGATACTTAAATTACTCACCTACCTAAGACTCACTAACCTAAGATAGATAAGTTTTAGGAATACATACATATATACATACCTACCTAGCTAAGTAGGTAATAATGATAATAATAATAATAATGCTGGACAATCCACACACCATCATCTAGCCCCAAGCTAAGCAGAGCTTGTGTTATGGGTACTAGATGACTGATATACTTAATACAATACATTACATAGGTACATAGATATTTTTTATTATACATAGAAAATACCCAGAACACTCGGAATAAATATTTGTAGATCGTACAAACATTTATCCCAAGGCGGGAATCGAACCCGCTACCTCCTGCGTCGCAGGCGGACATTCGCCCGCCACGCCACATCGGTCGCCGACATACATACATACCTATACTGAGATAAAGTAAGGTGTAACACTTTCTCAAACACTAGGGATTCCTCTACCTAAAGTCTAACCCTGGTACTAATAAACTCGGCGTAACATACATAGTCCAGCAGTGGACTTCACAGACTGTTGGTGTTGATGATGATGAACATGCATGGTAACACGGTGTTTTGTCTTTTATATCGAAAGGAAGTTTCAAATTAGATCGGATCGGTGTAGAAAAAACACGGTGTAACTCGGGTTTACTAGCATGTAGGCTGATTAAAAGACACGTGTTTTGAGGTAGATATATTACTATCTTAGTCTTAATTTATCTGCTATAAATACATGATCAACTGACAACTAACTTATGGGTCTTCTGTTGTCATGTCAATGCTTTATTAGTGCAGTTGATCACAAAAAGTCAATGGATTATTTTTATCAGCCTGCAGGGCTAAGATAGTACCTATACAACGCGCCAAAATTTTGACCTACGCTATTAGAAAGTAAATTTTGGAGTGCAACAAAATTCGAGTATTTAAGTAAGTATACATACATATACTTAGGTAGTTAGTATGGGTTATGTGGAATTAGAAAGTATTGAAATAATCGTAACAGCACACTATACTTTATATTGGCAGTAGGTATCATCTCCCGAGTGTAGGTACCTACCTACTTGTCACCATCTTACGACGAGTTAACCACAAGTTATGGTTTACTCGTCTGAGGTCACCATCCGCTTGCCGAGCGAGGTGACTGTGGCAGACCTTCCCAAATATGGGGAGACTTATGTCCGGTAGTGGATTTTAGGTCTAATGACGACGACTATACTCTCGACAGTTACGAAAATAACAAGTTGTAGTAGGTATGTTTTTCTATTCGACAAAATATATGCAAAATAAGCTGGCCCTCACAAAATCATCTGGAGTTAATATTTGTCAAGCAGCAGTGAAGGGCTCCCAACCTGTCACGTTTTGAATATTAACTACTGCTTAATACATAATATACGTCCTCTCTGGATACACCCACCTCTAATGACTACCTCCATTATCAAACATCCTCAAACTATCTTGAGTGGGGTACTTGGGAGAATCTGTGTCGTGCCTGAGAATTTAGGCTTTCTGGTATGGTAGTGGATTTGAATCCTCTATTCTATTTCAGACATAATTTCACTTGTGTCAAATAAAATACAATTTTGGGCAACCAGAGGTTTATTTTTATAATATCTTATTCTAGTTGTAACCGTAGGATTGGATGACAGATGTGAAAGGCGCTACAGCCTTTGCCACCTTTTCTCCGGAGTCCTTGGTGATTTTCTGAAACAACAAAAAAACTGGCTATAGCAAACTCAAGTAACATGTTGAAGGAACATTTTTGGATGATAATAAATCAGTAGATAAGTGTTATTTTCATAAACATCAAATAATGTAGGTAAGTTGTTGTATTCATCATTTTTATGAGTTATTATTTCTGTTTAGGCTGAAAACATTACTTTACTTAAAAAGTTAGCATGAAGCATCAAGTTTTAGGCTCAGAGCAAAATTACTGAAAAGTTTCCTAGATGTTGGGTTTTTGTTTGTTTTTTGGCAAATAAATATCTTTATCTTTAAAATAACATATTTTTGTAAGAATATTTACAAACCTGGAGTTTCCTCTCGAAAGCAATCTTCTTGACTGCCTTGATCTTTCTCTTGTCTTCCAGCTTGCGAACCACGTCACGGTACTTCCATCCGACTTCGTGCGACAAGCGGCCGACATGGCAGTACTGAAATCAAAACAAAATCTGTCAATAGTGGTAATGACAAATATTTTCAGAGTCTTTGTTGATGGAGATCAGAATTATGAAGTTGCAACATATGTGTGAACATTCAGTCGCAAATTACCCAAAAAGTAACATCATTTAGAAATTGTAAATTAAAGTAAACATCAACAAAAGAAGTTTAAATACTTAGTATGTATATGATCAATATATATCAAAAGAGTTTTACAATAATTCTTTCTTCTTCTTTCTTTCATTAATATTTTTCAGTAGGTTGGGTGCCACTTAGTAACCACCCAGATTATGTGTTGAGAAAACATACTTGATCTTGAATTTTATCAAATGAAAGTCAAATATAAAATATCTATTCCAAAAAGATTTTTATCAGTTTTTTCAAGTTTTAATATCAAAATGCTTGTTTGACCTTAAATTAGAGTATCACAAGAGTGTGCTTTCTTATCATAAATATAAGCGTAATTACCTTGCGTCCAGGTTTCAAGCAGAATACTCTAAGGGCAGCAGGTACTACAACACGACGGCGGTTGTCGAAAGGGGGTGGGCATCCGTCGTATGCGCGTAGCTTTTTTAGCGCAGCCTTCCCACGCTCAGTCTTGTGAGGGATCATACCTTATGGTAAACAGAACTTTAGCAAACAGAAGTGTGGTATAAAAGTGAAAGGATGTATGCGAAGGAGCATCATAATAGTAGTTTTATCATAACACATCAAATAATGTAGGTAAATGGTTGTAAATAATCATTTACATTTCTCAAAATAAAATTAGAATGTGCTTAAATAAAATGCTAGCTATACATATTATATTCATACACTTTTTCTTGGGTGTGGAAAAGACTACTCTTTGTAATAAGAATGCTGAATGTGCACTTTGTTATTGTGGATAAGTTATTAAAATGGTACTTAGCAACGGCTGAGTCTTTTGCTTTGAAGTACTCAAAATAAGAACAAATTGCAGATAACCCCTGAATATATTATTCAGAGACTTGAATAATATTTAAGTCAGATGGTGTATACATATTAAAAATATCTTAGTTTCTCATCTATCATCATAGAAGGTTCCAAGGTATCTTATATCCCGTTTAGCAGCATACTTTAGCAATGGAGATTCCATATCTATTTCATAAGAGACAAATCTCCACAAGGTTATTGAGTGGCATAAATAAAATTTCAAGTCTCTTCTCTGTCAGCCAAGTTAACTAAAAAAAAAATAAACCACTGATTCAGAATTCTTGCAGACTGCAGTAATTTCTCATACATCTTACCTCTGACTGTCTTCCAGAGGATTTTAGAGGGAGCTCTGAAGTGGAAGGGTCCACGGGCTGGGTTCACATTACATCTCTTGCGCAGGAATGACATGAACTTCAACTTATTCCTGAAAAATATTCACTTTTAAGACAAGAAATAATAAGAACATTGTAGATGCAGTGCAACAGTACATCAGATTTTTATAATTTATCAACATGTTTACATTCAGTCGCAAATTACCCAAAATGATACATCATTTGCATGTGGGCATTGTAAATTGCTGAAGCAAGATATGTAGGGTGAACACTAAAAACAGATAACGTTAGAAAAATACCAAAACTTGGTACACCACCACACTTATCACAGAAACAATATTTGGGTCAAAATGGAGTTGTTGCACGAGTGTTAGGAGTAATAGTGCGATTTCATACCGTTATTTATACGGGTATGTAGACCTTACCTGAAGAAGTTACCGGAAATGTTCAGCTGTTCACACCGGACAACTGTAACTTTGTTTCCCTGCAACAGGACCTTAGCAATGACTGCGGCCAGGCGGCCGAGGAGATGGCCACGGCCATCGATAACTATGGCCTGAAACAGGAAGCACTAGGTTACTCAAAAATTCACTTGCCGCCTAACCTCAAACTGAGGATAAACAATGGTAGGACGGCAGTAGTAGTGCGTTCTGTACTTGAGGTAGCAAATATTTAACTTTGTAATACAGATGGGGATGGAGATTATACAGCTAAAAATTGGAAAGCAGAAACTTGTCTCCCAAACACGAGCATGCACGTGTGACTAAATACACTTCGTTCGAAGATTTACCACGTCCAAACGTTTTTAACGTTTAACTACACAACTAAACACTCAGAATTGAATACACACTGTTCCATTGAAGAGTTTAGCGTTATTTTCTTATTTTTCTTCTCACCTTATTGCTAAAGCCCGTCATTATTCACGACAACGAAACGGAAAAGAATTACTTTTTAAAACAATATGGCTACCGACCGCCGGATATTCTACTTTGTTGCCAAATTAAAAAAATACTTGTACACCTTATTTTAGTTAGTCGATTACTCAATCTATGTACACCTTGCGAACGGTGTGTCGATTAATCGGCGAACTTTTTTGGTTTCTCATGGTTGCGTCATGTGCATGTTACTGTCATTAACTCTACCTTAGCCAGCCATAAATTAACCACCAAAACAAACAAGTAGGAACCAATATGTAAGCAATTCATCTCGTGAGTAATAGTATTCTGTGAAGCAATTACGCGTTGGTTTTATTTTCGTTCGCTCGCTCGTGAATTGTGTGGTAACAAACAGATACAATTATTTCGCTGAAGATAATGAACTCACGCTGTTTGTTAGTTAAATGCTAACAGAATGGAGATTCCATATAGGAAAATATTTATTTACATTCTAACCTTTGCCGCGTATTCATATACTGGAATTGGGTCAACAATGCTCAAAAACCTAAGAGATGCAGTTCTTTCAGCAGAACTAGTGTTTGGAGACTGGTTTCAAAATGCTATAACTGTCGTTGAAAAGTTCAAGTCATTACACGAAGTTTTTGATGCTGCTGTCGAAGAAGATTGTATATTCAAATGCCCAGAAGGTGAGTTATTATTTTACTTGCTGAATAATATTACTATAGATTCACACACACACCCACATAGGTAACAAATGAGATCCGAGGGTCTACTGTGTTAGGTACGGTGTTTAGGTACTTGTGAGCTATTTACATTTTTTCATCATTACAGGGCAACAGCCAGTACGGAATAGAAACCATGTGCCAAAGTCCAATGGCTGTGGATCTCTCGGCTTTGATATAGCCTCAGAATATTTACCTCTAGAAGAGATGACGAAATGTTGTGACACTCATGACATCTGTTATGATACATGTAACAGTGGCAAAGAAAAGTGTGATTTAGACTTCAAACGATGTCTGTATAGCTACTGTGGTTCTTACAAGTCAGTCAATGTTGCTGGAGAAACAATATCAAAAGGTACATCACTGTTATGATTGTCTATTTCTAATTTAAAAAAAAATTGTGAGAAAAAATCATAGACATTGATCTAAACTGTATAAAAAATAAGCAGGTCACTCATGTTTAAGGTTAAATAATGGCAATCAATTCCTACAGTGACAAAAAATTATGTAATCTGTATTTTTATAAATTATTTCTAACTTCTATTAGTGACCTATTTAATTCTTATACTCTTTGCAGGTTGTAAAGGAGGAGCAAAGTTACTCTTCACTGGCACACTAACTCTTGGATGCAAGTCTTATTTAGATGCACAGAAAAATGCATGTTACTGTCCACCAGCCAAAAATAAATATAAAAAATACCCTGGAAATGGAGAGTTGTAGTGTAATATGAACTTGTGATAATTAAATCTTAGGAATTATTAAAAAGGGAAGTGAAATCTACAATGCAGTCTTATTATGTAGGTGTAGGTACTTTTAGGGACCTTATTATTTATTTCATATCTATTTATTACCTACCAAAGCTTTGTTTAAGATATCAGGAATAAAGGCTAGTCTAGTTTGTTAACAAAATATGGGAATAAACAAATCTTTTATATTCTTTTTTTTATTTTAGTGATAAAATTACTTCTTACATGGAATTATACCTTAGATATAAAATAATTTATTTGCTAAATTTAGAGAATGGGGCTTTCACACACATGAATGTTACTAGTTTTACGCAAAACAGCCCAGGCCTTCAATACATGCCACTTAACTATGGATGCACAATGAAAATACAAAATTTCATAAATATGTTGAGCGTATAAAAATAATTCATTACAATGTAAATAAATGCATGTAAAAATATCTTTAATGGAGTTTGGAACCATCCATTCTAGGTGATTTATCTTAGCATTAAAAAATAAATATGAGTGAATCCAAATGATGACTATAGATTAGTAAAGTAGATGTAGTCTATGCAAGGAGATCCTTGATCTCTTCTTTCTCAGCAGCTTCTATGTATGGAGTACCATCTGGTGTTTTTCCACTTTTGGATGCTCCCTGCAAAAGTTATTTCTAAATATAATAATAATAATAATAATGCTAGACAATCCACACAGCATCATCTAGCCCCAAGCTAAGCAGAGCTTGTGTTATGGGTACTAGATGACTGATATACTTAATACCATACTATATTACATATATAGATATTTTTTATTATACATAGAAAATACCCAGAATAATGTATATAAGCTGTGGTTTATCTAGTGAAACCAGCATAATAGTACCTACTGTGCTTAATTTGACCATTTTAAAACAACTTACATTCTTCAGTAATGATTTCACACAGTCCGTATGACCTTCCCAAATAGCAGCCAGCAAGATTGATATGCCATGTTTGTCAATCATCTGAAATCATACAGAAACATTTCTTATTTTTTTTTGTTTAGGCACAGATTTAAAAACAGTATGAGTACTCACATTGGGATCAGCGCCTTTATCCAACAAATAGTTCAAAACAGCTGTTTGACCATAGTCTGCAGCATAATGGAGAAGCACTCTTCCATCAATTGGTGCATTGACATCAATTTTCTAAGAAAAAAAGTTGGTTAATTCCCTTAACTCTTATACATATATATATATATATATATATAGGTATAAGATATATAGGTAGACCTAGGTCGTTTATTTTACAAATTAGGTAAATTTCTAGATAGTTGATTAAGGTAATTAGAGTATCCAACCCACCTAGATATTGTTATTGCCTGAGAGTGATGTTAATTAAGGAAAAGTGACATGTTATTGAGCAAGTTCTCCAACAACATTAAATTTAAAGTTGAAATGGAAAGGACCGCTTTCTCTCGCTACATAACTGCTGAGAAATTTCCATATTCACAGACGACATTCAATTCAATTTAGCCGCATAAACAAAATTGTTACCTGTGTTTCTATAATGCCCTTAACCTGGTCAATATCCCCGTTTTTGATTCCCCAAACTAACTCCTTTTCTTCGCTCATCTTTAGATATCTATTATCAGCTCTTGACTATTACGATACAAATAATTACGAATCGGCAGATTCAGCAGCCGAAAAATCGGAAAATACAACAAAATGAGTGAATGAATTTAAATTAAAAATGGCGCTTGACATAACAAGACAATGACAAATGGTGTAAAGTTGAAAGATTTGACATAAATTAACTTCACTCATTCAAGTCGGCAGAAAGAAATGTTTTGCATTGCAACATCTTTATGTAAATAATGTCTGAACCTCTCAAGTTTTATTAAAATCCATCGATAAATAACGCTACAGGAAACTTTCCCCCTTTTCCCCCTGCTTTTACCTCCAACCAAAAATCGCGATTGACAAAAAACTTGCTTACTCTACCGAACATAATATTAGTACTTAGCACTGTTTCTCGTCTCTGGGACCCCTGCTGGATTTGCCGAAATGCTATGCTGGTAGAACAAGCTTAGGGCTTGTTCTACCTGAAGCTAAGTGGTAACCATTACCTATATTAAAGCATTGTAGGTCACGCACTATGTATTATATGCCGTTCCTACAGTGCACTACCCTGCGTTCAGCATTGCACTAACCTGAGGCATTGGTGAGCCTCATGTGTCTGTTATTTCACCAGCACCCACACCCTTCAAACCGGAATACAATAATCAAGCATCACTGCTTGGCGGTAGAAATAAGTACCTACGGTTGCGGACGAGCCCTTCCGAGCCGAGAGCTCTTCTAAAATGAAATTTCTATATTTCTAGGTAATTTTATATTTTTTATTTGTATTTTTTTGTACTGGCGTTACTATACTAGACCCACTTGTATACACTGTGGTTTATGCCAACCAATGGGAGAAGGAATATTTGACGGGCGGCCAACGAACGGGGGGTAACTGAACTGGTGTTTAAAAAAAAGTTCAATTCATCTAAATAACACGAACAAAACAAAACTTACATTGACTTACATCAACGGCGAGCAGCGCACTTATTTGTGAAATGTAGAAAACATAGTCTACCAAGCCTACATAATGGAAGATTTTCTATGTGTTCCTGAAGATCCTCGTATTGCAACAAAACATTTATTGGTAGGTCTCGTATGTTGTAAGAAATGCACATGAAAAACGAAATTTTACACAATCTTTTAAATAATAAATGCTAACAAACATTTTCAGAACAAACTCCTAACAGAGATACACCCTACTATCAGTAGACTTCGTTCTAAGGCCCAGGATTACTTTGGTAACCATGAAGACTTTTCGAAAATTAACGACGTTTTCTCACTATGCTTGAGCCAAATTACCAAGTGCTTATTGAACTTATTTGATATATTCAGGCTTGAGTACAGTCGATGTACCATTCTTCAGGTTAGTAGATCTAGTAGTAGGCATAGGCCATTTGACATATAGATAATTTAAGATAGTATAGGTTCTTTCGGGGGCCGCGAATGTAATAAAAATAGGAGCTTTCTAGTCCCCCATACTGAAAATTTTTGCCTAAAGCTCTGCTACATTTTTTTTTATTATTAAGTAGATAGTTATTTTTGGCTACTGTAGAAAAAACCTATTCATAAATATGCACTGCAAAATGTGGGTGTACCACCTCTGACTACTCCATTAGACATCCTTAAAGAACCTCGAGTCTATGCATGGTATTATGAGATCTGTGAGGATATCCTGGATCCAGGATATCCAGGATTATGCCTGGGAATTAATGTTGTGAAGCTATTTATTTCTTTTTTAATTTTTAGGTATATTTTTGCTCATTTTCAGGAAAGCCGCCAATGCAATCTTGAAAGACTATCATGGTGTGTTAATAGACTCAATACAATTGATAACTATTTAGAAAGTCATCAAAATCTGTCTCAAAATAATGAAAGTGCCAATGAGTCTATTAATGTGACAACTTTATACTTTGTCAACTGGATTGATCATGCTTTTGAAAACCTTAATAAATTGTCCGATATAGTGTATAGGACGGATTATAAAGAAGCAGAAAATCTGTATGAGATTTGGAAAACTGAGGTAAGATTTTTACAATAATACAAAAAAAGATACATATTAGTATTCTATCGGTTATATCTGGTCTCTCAATTGTGTAAATAGTCTGCCAATATATACTTATTTATTTAGTGAGTAAGTAAACAGGCCTTTGTATATGTTTTTGATGATTTTCAGTCATGCCTCTATTTACGGGACACTGTGGTGCCTGGGGTAGGATTTGAGATAGAATTAGCTTGCCCAGCCCCTATTCCATCCTCACAACTTAGTCAGCCTATTCCACAGGAAAGACATGGTCAATATGTGCAGAGTTTGGGAATAAAGGGAGTTTTGTGATTGTTAAAAAAAAATCTGCCGTTCATCACGCAAATGTTTGTTCTTGTTCTGTGGATGTCTGTCTGGAGTGGAATTCTTGTGGATTGAACCCACAACTTATTAGGTAGAGCTACTACCAAGTATCAACTGATTAAGTGTCATATTTCTTTAACAGATGGTGGAATGTATTAGTGGCCTCCACATATCTGTTGATGAGCTGCTGCTGTGTGCTATGACACTTTGTAGGTACTGTCTACCTGGTGACCAGCATATTGTCAAGGCTAGATGCCAAGTAGTAAGTTAACTTTTCTATATTAATGTTATAAACAGTAGAGATTTGATTGTTTGTTTGCATTGAATAGGCTCCGAAACTATTGGACCGATTTGAAAAATTATTTCACTGTTAGAAAGCTACACTATTCCCGGGTGACATAGACTATATTATATAAAAAAAAATAGGGATCCTTACTAAAGCCCTAAAGCCCTAAAAGTGGTTCTGGCTGAGAATAGGACTCCTCTTTTATCTCACATGGTTGCTGTTAGGCTATTAACATTAAGGGAACGCACCAGGAGATATGCAGCGGCGTCTCCTGAGGACTGCTAAGCGTGATTACTACGGCAAACCCCCTCCGAAATGTGGGCGATGCCTATTTCCAGCAGTAGACTTATTTGGCTGATGTAATACTTCTAAATTGTCCAAAATGGCATTCATGCCACTTATAAAGTGTTTATTCTGTACCTATATTTTTTAAACACTATTTTATGACCGTCTTTATGTGAAGTGGTGGCCACCATCTATAACAAAGCATTGCCTTAAAGATCACGTTCGTTAGAAACGTCTCCTACAATTCACTGCTCTGCATCCATCAGTCTGAGGTATACAGGTGTTAAGCCTCATTGTGCCTGTAATTTCATGGTCACTCACACCCTTAAAACCAGAGCACAGCAAGATGCTGGTTGGCAGAAATACGCATGGCATTAGTACTTCCCCGGACGAGACCTTCATTAAGAGCTCAACTACTTAAAATCTACATCTCTTTTTTTAATTAAATTTTTGTTTAAATTTCAGGTTCTCCGGGAAACTAAGGCACTGCTAAGCGAGCTTATTACCGGCGATGTTAGTTCCACTATTAAAGTTTCTACAGCCTCACTCAAACTCCCAGTAATGCCCTCAAACGTCAACGTAACCATTGACGTTCTTAAAGATGTGCTCTACGTACTAGAAACAAACACGAATACCGCTTTACTAGGCCTACTTATCCACTGCTTCAGTAATAACGCCTCTCCAGTGGACGTTTTAAGATCGCATTTTGCTTATGGATGTTCCTGTGACACTAATAGTAAATTGGATGTTAGTGAGGACTGTGCGTTTGTGAAGGAATTTGATTTCTACAATGAGAGATTGCTGCAGATTGGGTCTTTTGCTGTTTCGTGTTCTTCTGATCAGAGTAGTAAGTTCTTGTCACTGTTTATACTATAGGTTTTCCATGTTTATTACTATAAAACTCGGCCTGTCTTATATAAAACTAGCTGTGCCCGTGACTTCGTCCGCGCGGAATTTAACAAAAAAGTTATTTCCTTTTTTTTCGTTTTAATTATTATTTATTTTTAGTTCTACGTATTAGCTTTAATAAAAAATGAACGCGAGCGATAGAAGCGTCGGGAGGTGCCCGACGTGACGGTGCAGTGGTGGCATGCGCGTGGGCTGCGCGCGGTATTGGACAGTACTTGGACATTTTTGGAATTTTTCTAAAATAAAAGTAGCCTATGTTACTCCTTATTACATCAGCTGTCTGCCAGTGAAAGTCCCGTGGAAATCGGTCCAGCCGTTCCAGAGATTAGCTGGAACAAACAGACAGCCAGACAAAAATTGTAAAAAAATGTATTTTGGTATATGTACCGTTCATATGTACGTATTCATATGCATGCAGTAAAAAGCGGCTATTTTAATATTACAGACAGACACTTCAATTTTATTTATTTGTATAGATAAATTTCTGTCTATGTCTATGAAAAAAAGGGAGGGCTAAAGATAGGTTTTCCTGAATATGTTTGGGGAGGCCTAAATCCAGTTTTGCATAGTTTAAATGTTTTATTAATTATTTTACTAACGTTTTAAAGGAATCCTCGCACTTCGCAGTGGGTTAGCCAGTCTAGAAGCATTAGACCCACATCTAGTTCCCGCGCTGATGACGTCACCAGAAAGCTGTCACTCTACACTGCTGATCAAATCATGGAGGCAGGAAGTACAGGAGATCAGAGATAGTGTGTTCTTGATTGTAGACCCCGCTGCCTTTGCTGATGTAAGTCTTACTGCCTTGTTTATTACTAGCTTTTCATAACTTCGCCTGCATCTTGGCTCGCGTTGTACAGTACCTTTTTTTTTAACGTTGGGAAATCCATCATGGATGCTAAAAGTTATGTCAGACACCTACTGACTAAAACCCAACGGGGTCCTTCTGGTCGCCTTTAATGCCGAGGCTGTGGGTGCACGTTGGTATTCCTCCGTGGCCTCGACGACGATGGCTTGATTCAGCGTCTCCTCCCTCCCATACGAGAGGCACGCGGAACACCCGCGCGTGCCACCTCTAGGCTTCTACGTGGTACAGTACCTACCATAACTGGCAGCCTCAAACAAACTCCACTTAACATTATCAGTTAAGTTATTTAAGCTTAATAAATTAACTATGCTTGTAATACTATTCTGCTACTTCAATCTTTTGAAGTTCAAAACATTGTAAACGTATGTGACTCCTATAGCACCTGCAATAAAGTTATTATCTTAACCCACAAGCGTAATTGAGTAAAAACACAGTTATAATCACACGTGTTTCGCTTAACTAAGCATCCTCGGGAAGAATTGACTTGCTGTAATTAGGACGCTCAACATATTTTGGTCTCTGTCTCCTATCCGCCCTGTGAAATCGTTTTAATATTGTAACTATAAACCCTGTGTTATTTAATTAAGAACAGATGTCGTTAAAAGGTCATCTGGCTCTGTCCAACCAACCAGTCAATCTAACAAAAATATCTATCTGTGTCGTTCTTTCAGAGATCGAAACAAATGATGCATCAGAAGCTTCTAGACGCACTGAAAGAAGACACGTACAACAATAGCTCAGTCTGTTCTGTGATTGGTATTGGATCAGTGATCTTCGATTTGTTTAATGTTTATATGCAGAGAGAACCGGACGCTATAAGCCATCGGGAGGAACTGCTGCCATTACTGGCTGATTTAGAAAAAGGTAACCTTTCGCCTGCTTCGAGCAGTGAAAATTGAGACACCTCGTATGCCCGGCTTATCAAAGCAGACATTCGCCCGCCGCGACACATCGGTCGACAGTACGATTTGGTATTAACACAATACGAGTTGGTATTAAGAACTCTTAAGGAGATATCTACCGTGCCTGAGGATAAAGCCGTAAAGCTTTTATTTTTTTTAAATCTCCCAAAGGATGTTACTTGCAGTTTGATTGAACGCCTCTCAAGTTGTTTCAAAATTAAACTCCTATATTCCGTTATAGAGTATAAGTAGATAATGAGTAATTTTATAATAGAGTTCTACTCCGATAGCGTTTATTTTATAACACAGGCCACAGAATACCATAATCATAGCAGACAACGCATAAGAAGTGACTTAATATTATTCTAATATCTAAGTGATCCATTGACACGAAAGAAGAAGAAGCATACCATCTTACATGTCCAGAACGACTACGATCTATAACGCTATTTTATACTGTGTTAAATATTACGCTGATCAAAAAATCTATTTTTTTTTCTTTGATTACAGTTCTGTCGGAATGCAAGATAGTTTCCAACCTTCTCAGCTCTGCCGGTGATTTCACCTACGACATGAAAACGCCTTCAAACAAAACCGTCACTCTAGACCAGATGTACAAACGAATGAAACTTCTCTTCACACTTGTCGGTAGAATAAACACCATGCTGCAGCCGAATGAAAACGACCAGCTGTTCGACGATGACGAACCTAAAAACGTGACACATACGATTGCAAAAAACGGTGTGACGTACGTAAATTCGCCGCGAACAAATAACGTATCTAGAAGTATGTTTGCAAGAACTAACGTCCGATCTTCAACTCGCAACGTACCTTTATCAAAACTAACTAAGCATCTTCGAGTGAATACAGAACTGAATTTTTCAGTTCAATTGGATGAATTATTCAATATCTCAAATGAAAAGAATGGTACGATTAGCAGTGATACTTTTGTAAACAAACGGCTAGATAACGTTAGAGAGGCGTTAGTCTTGTTTAACTTTTCGCCGATAAAGAACAGATCGTCTTTGAGGAAAGTCGTGTTGAATCGACATCTGCAAAGTAACAAAGGAATAGAAGATGCAGGAGTTAGCGGAGGGTCGATGAAGGAAAGTCTCTTCAATGAGAATGAAAGCTTGCAACTTACAGGTAAACTCTTCTCCACCGCCAAGGTCTATATATCGGCCTGTTATAATATAATAAAATATAGTAGAGTATATTCGATTTAAAGTAGAGGAGTCCTATTCTAAGACGCGACCACTGCAGAGTATCTTACTAATCATTCAGAAATTTCATCTATCTTACCTTCGATCAATGATACCCCTAGATGACGGATCACATACAAAATCATAGCTAAAAGCTGTCCGCGTGAATATATACTGGCAGCTACATTTGTGAGCTAACGAAGTGATAAAAAAAATGATAAACAGTTTTATGTTCAACCTAATTACAACCATGATACCTAGTAAATAATGTCACTAATTGTAAAGATTAATGAGAGATCACTTGACAAGTGAGCTCTTATTTACCGAGGTGGTTTTTTCGCGCCGATCTTATATCTAGGGGTATCCTTAATCGAAGTATCATACTAATAATTCAAAAATTTCAGAGGTTCTGAACGAAATCAATGATATGACGAGCATTCTATCCACACCGAGATCTCGTAAAGCATTTAACACCACTCGAAGCGACCAAACCAGGAATGTACTCTCACTGAACATAAACAACCCAACAACGTCCAAATGCATATGGAATATCCCCGTGAACGCCAGTTTGGAAATGTTAGACGAGACGCCAAATTCGTCGAATTTCACTCTACCCTCGAATGTGACAACGTTGGAAAGGATCACTGATTTGGATTTTGTGGAGGAGAAACTGAACAGCTTGAAGTTGCAAATGGAAACTAGCTTGTAATGATGAATCAACGGTCAAATGGCATTTATTAATTTTTCAGGAATATTCCAGTCTTGAGTCGTTGCGTTAATCGGAACACATAAGGAGATACTATTAGTGTTGTTGTAGTGTAAACACAGATAGTATTTTTTTTATAATATGGCATACCAGGCAGACGAGTAGACGGGCCACCTGATGGAAAATGATCTGCTGACCTTTCCGGAAAAGATAAACCCGTTCCTTAAAGGACTTCATGTTAGAACTCTGAGGGAAGACCGAAGATGGAAGCTCATTCCACAACTTACTCATGCGATGGATACAGAAGATCAAGTGATGGTAGTTTTTGAAACTGCCACCGCTTCTCAACGACGGTAGATCTCAAGTTCAATGCTCCAGTCTGCCTGAACCCACGACTATTGCATAACCAACACGTAGGGATAATAAATACAAAAGGTACTAAGCGATAAATAACCCGTGTAATATAAGTATTCAATAGTTAATAAGTATGGCTTTCGCAATGCAAAAGACAATACCGAGTAACGATTTCAAAATGCGCTGATTTTGTTAGTAACAGGGTTAGGTGTCTTTAAGAATCTCTACCAAGAGATAATATAAGAACATTTTATTTTTGATACTTTATTTATGTGAGGAAATTAGCTTGTAAGATTATTGCCATTAGGTACTCGTAGTTATAGTTTAAAGAAAAATATTGTATCCGTCCTTTATGTGATCTAATGTTTTAATCTTTTATCTCGAAATCATGACCATTATTGTGCCATTATAGTGTATAACAGACGCTGCTTAAATCATGTTTTATAGATACAAAAGGCCTTTGATGATGATGATAGTGTATAGGTTTTCATTAAAATAATTATAATATTTTAAGCATATATTTTGTTGTTTATTTGTGGTGGCAGTGGGTAGGAATCGTTTATCTCGTGCTATGCTGGACCTGCAATTCAATTCTTTGTTATGGCTACGGTTTATCAAACGGTAGGTATAATGTAATTTACATTTGGCCCTGATGAGTTATTATGTAAGTAACTTTAAGTAGATATTATATACGTAAAAATGGCACCAATATCAATAAAAAATAACAATAAAATAAATAAATAAATGCGATACATAAGACACAACAATGGGAATCGAACTCACAACCTACATCGCAGAAAGCAAAGCTACTACCTAATGACGTCTGTCAAAGTGTAGGTACAGTTCAATACAGTTGCGTTTTTTATGAAGAATAATTAATTATTGGCTTAACTTGTGAAATCCATTTGAATTATTGTTATCATGCGATATTGAACTAAGACAAACTGTTGTGCGACAATCAATATGTTAATAGAATTACGTGTTTGTGGGTACTTATGCAGTGCCTTATAAATTAGATACCTAATCTATACCAATTTTATGAATATTTGTACTGAACTGTCTGACTGACTGAAATATAGACAACGTACAACCTAAACCACTGGCAGAGACTTGAAATTTTCAGGGTATGTTCGTCGTGATGCGTAGAAGTGTAGGTACTAAAAATTCCCGAAAAAACGGGTGCAGCGGGGGTTGAAGTTTGTTGAATAGCTTCACGCGGACGAAATTGTGCGCGGTTCGCTAATAAGTACCTACTTAGATACATATAATATTTGGAAAATATTTATATAAAAAATTATAATAATTTAAAAAATAAATATATAAAACAACTGGGAACCAACGTCTTAGCACAATTTCGTCGCATTTTAATTATAAATGCGCATGATTTAAAATTAGCATAATGCATATTCCGCGGTATAAAACGCAGCACGTTTAATGATGCACCCCAAACTTTCCCGGCTGTAGAAAGGAACAGCATGTTTCAGAACTGAGAATTAATATAATAATTTGGTAATATGGCAACTCATGAAACTATTAGTGCAATTATATTTGCGGTAAGTTCTTTTAAATATAACTATGTGCATGCTTAAAAACTATCTAAGTATTAAGAATTTATTTGCCAAATGTTATGTTATGCCCGGACAGAAAGCTTTAGAGACGTTTTTGGATCGGAAATTAAGAAATGCGGCCGGGCTTAGCGTGCCTACTCTTTTCTCACTGCACCTTCGATGGAACACTGCACCCTTAGAAATACCCATAAAGGATATTGATTATTGTATATTAAAACAACTTCAGAAGAATTAAGTCTCACGCGTTCCTCTACAGTTTTATAAGTTTCTCTAACTATAACTTTTTACTCTTCCATTTCAGGTTTGCCTCAACTTAATTTTAGCTGTTGAAGATACTGGTAAGGAAAAATCTTTATGTAAAGCGTGCTGGTTATAGGCCTGCCCCGTATTTGGGGGATTGCCATAGTCACCCCTGGTGCATTTCCTTATATTGGTGGTGTCTTTACTTGTTGCTTTTGAGGACATCCCCGGTAGGTGACGGATCCTTCTCTATCCTACGACTATTGACTACCGATGTGGCGCGGCGGGCGAATGTCAGCCTACGACGCAGGAGGTTGCGGGTTCGATTCCCGCCTTGGAATAAATGTTTGTACGATTCTGGGTATTTTCTATGTATAATAAAATATATCTATGCATGTAATGTATTCTATTAAATATATCAGTCATATAATACCCATAACACAAGCTCTGCTTAGCTTGGGCTAGATGATGCTGTGCGGATTGTCCAGCATTATTATTATTATGCGATCGACCACGACACCGAGATTTAGATGTAGGTACTGTATGATTATATTAATAGCATAATTTTTCATTTTTTTTTAGTGATGCACTCGTTTTTATGTGTCGAATAAATGATTCTATTCTATTATGCTTTTGTTGAATTCCAGATGTCGACTACCAGACTGAAAAAGACTTAAGGGTAGTGGGTAAAGCTTATTCACTCACCGGATGCAATTATGATATTCAGGTAAAAAATTATCTTTTTTTTATAATAACTTGCTGATTGTACAAGTCCACCTGATGGGAACCATCGCCTATAATAACGTATTGCATCGCAGGTCACGCACGTTAGACGTGCCCTACGATGGCATAGGCGTATATTAGATAAGCATCATGTGCCTGTAATTTCATCGCACCCACACCCTTTAAATCTAAATATAGCAACGCTGCTTGACGGCAGATATAGGTAAAGTCGTACTTCCCCGGCCGAACCCTTCACAAAGCATTCTACTACAACAAAGTAAATACCTATCACAATAAAAACTATTAATAATAACCAGTCTTAGTGATTTTTCAAAGACCCAAAAACTCGACACTGGGACTTAAATCTACGAGTATCCTAGTAACGTTAAAATTTAATTAGGTACGTAAGTTACAAAAAAATATATACAATAGGAATTGGCACAGTAATGCATCATGCAACCAATCAGTCTGCCACGAGAATTGAACTCGCGTCCCAACCGCATAATTCTAGAAGCATACAATCAAGAGTTAGTAGTTGCTATAATGTAATATACTATCTTGACTTAAAGTCAAGAGGAAATATGTGTCTTCTAGACCGTCTTATCGTCTTATCGTTACACCATCCTCGCTTACCATCAGGTGAGATTGTAGTCTATGGATATTCTGTAAAACCTAAAAAACAACGGTTAAAGTAACCACGGATTGTGTTGGTGAATAGTGGGCCGACTACTGTTTTTAGAAGAACCTTGTTACCCACTCATCTCAACAAACACTATGAAATGTGTTATGGTGTTTTTGCGTGTCCCTGCATAAATGAATGTAAGTAAACGTAATGGATTGCAGTAAAGGCTTGTTGAGTAAAAGGTTTTCATTGGTTCCATGGGGCTCGATAGATGGCGCTGATTAGTATGCCTCAAAAAAGGCTTACTAAGGCCCGGCGCCTATTGGCGGCAAGGCATGGAATGGTATTTTTAGGCGATGAATAAAACTATAACCTAACTGTATGAAAATAAAGTTGAAATTTCAATGTTAACGGTCGTAAATACAAAAACAATACCGCGGTATGCTGAGGCATTCTACGTGCTATGGTCTGCCTATAGGATAATAACTATATTTTTTTCAGGCGGGATACACTTGTGTATCGTGTCACAGAGCACTCCACTGCTACCTCGGTGGGGCTGCTGTCATAGTAGACTGTTATGGTCTCTTTCGCTACTGCCGAGACGGCCGTTGTTCTCGGAAACAAGGCGCCAAGTGTTTTGAAGACACTAACCTGAGTACATCGGCAACAGAACTGATGAACCTGACCAGTCATACTGAAGATAATATAAATGTGTCTTTGAATGCAGCGTCGGCTCGGATGAAACGCCGTTGAAAAGTCAAATAAACTATTAGGTGCAAGATAATTCAATTTTTATATTAGTTCAGACCTTTAGACGACGTATTCCTGTTTCGCACCACAGTTTCGCACCACAAGCAAAATTTGTTCCGTTTCGCACCGCTATGTTTTTTGATTCCTGTTTCATACCACACGTAAGTAAAGTAACCTAAGCATGGAAAAAGTACGGTCAGATAGACAAACTTCTAGACCATGCTAGTAATTTAGTCAAGTTACTAGTACACTACCATAGCCGCTTCTTGTTTATATACTTGCGTAGCAGGTAGGTAGTCTGCTAAAATTATTTCATCAGATTTGATATTTAGTAGTCCCTTAGAATGCCTAAAACCAGTACTTAGGTATACCGATGGCACAGTCTATAGGTACACTCGCTACTAGACTAAACTTTTAGCGTTGTTTAAATTAGCCTTTAAACGAATAATAATAATGCTGGACACACACAGCAAAATCGTTCAGACATTTATCCCAAGGCGGAAATCGAACCCGCTACCTCCTGCGTCGCAGGTGGACGCCCGCCGCGTCACATTAGTTGTCAAAATGGATGAAGAAATCAAAATAAAGGATGAATGAATGAAATCAAATGAAGAATGTAGTTTAGTAGAGTCCAAATGATTACGTTGTGCATTCTATACTAAAATGTATACGCATAGAACCAGCGTTTAGTATGTGTGTGTGTAGGTATACGTATAGGCCAGACTGTACGATTCGAAACGAACTTATATATGTCCGGTTAGATTATTGGAAAACTGAATCCTCTCATGGGATTTTGTATCTACGCCATAAGTTTCGGATAGCGTCCCAGCGCGCCCAATCAGTCATGATTTGTAACCATGCCATGCCAGAAGATACGATACAACCTCGAGATTGCTAGCAAGTTATAGAAAAATAAACTTTAAAACTTAAACCGTTCGAAATTCCACACAGCATCATCTAGCCCCAAGCTAAGCAGATCTTGTGCTATGAGTACTAGATAACTGATGTACTTAACAACGATATCTTAATTTTAAAAGAGGAACATAGTTTATCTTCTCTAGCTATAGAATAACAAGACAATCCAAAAAACAATACAATGCCTCTGTTTTGTAACACTATCAAAATGTTATCATTAGCGGATTTATTTTATGGGCAGTCAATAAAATTGCCTTTATAACAAAAAGTGAAAGGTGTTTTATCGAAGTGTTAAATAATTTCAGTATTCATGTCAGTTGGCTCGTTGGTCTAGGGGTATGATTTTCGCTTAGGGTGCGAGAGGTCCCGGGTTCAAATCCCGGACGAGCCCAATTTTTTATTATTTGTTTTTTTTTTAACCGGTTTCCGAGGTCAGAAGTCAGCTAAGAATCCCCTTATGGTTTCTTGTTCATGATTTTTCTAATAAAAACTTATTATTTTTATGGTCTTGCAAGCAATTCAATGCTCGCCCAGGCTCTACATTTAATTCTTATGTCAGAATAAATCTTAAGTTTTCAATAAAGACAAAGTACTTGCTTAAGAATTTATTAATAACACAACTGAAATTATGCGAATGAAAGCACTAGTAACTTTTCGTACCTATGTACTTAATAGTACCTCTATAGGCTCTACCTACCCCTACGCAAAGTCCCCACTCGTAAATTGCTGTTGAGTGCATTTGACACAATTGAAGCTTTTAAAACCCCGCTTTTAACCTTTCTACTCAAATTAAAGTGCACTATATAAACCCCTCCTTCGTGTTAGTTGTACGTAGTACGCATGCGTGGACTCCTGGATGGTATAAAAGTTGATGCTGGAATCGTCCAGCCACCATTCCCGCCAAGAGAGAAGCAGAAAAAGCGGGAAGTCTCATTGCGAAGTTTGTAGTTCCAGTAAAGTTTTAAAAAAGTGAAATCTGGCAGCGTTTGAAACGGATAGCTGTAAGTATGAAGATATAGTTATAATATTGTACCTAGTCTGTAGTATGCTAAATTTGTGTTATGTGAGACAGTCAGCATCAAAAGTTGATGACTTTTATAAATAGCTATAATCATAATGTTTAGTTTAATAGTCATCATCAAGAGCGCATAGAAGTCCACTGCTGGATATGTCCAGCAGTGGCCTACCCCATACGTTTCCAGGAAGAACGATTTTGATTCCTGTCCATCCGCCGACTTCCCGCGATCCAAAACAAGGTCGTCAATCAATCCATCGGGTAGGAGAGCGTTCTACGCTTCAATACACAATTATTATTATATGCTAGTTTTTCATGTATAATAGTTACGTAGTTAAGTTTTTATACGACATAAATAAAAAAATAAAATAAATTGACCTAGAAGGCTCTATTATCTATTGAGGATGTCAGGGGGTAGTCAGGGGCACGTTCAAGCATTACATTTGGCACATGCTCACATTGCCCCACTTTGAAGTAGTGGTATGGTATTGCATACCGCACAAAAGAGGTCAGTCGCCGTTACTAGAATATACCTGGTTTTCTCAGGATTTTGTTCTTCACCATTCGAGATGGTGGTGGATGGTAAATGCAGTAAGCATTTACCATCAAAATATTTTGTAATATTTATCGTGCTTGGGGATTATAGTTGTGAAGCTATTAATTGTATTAATTATAAAATATAAAACAAGTTATTTCGGCTGTTAATTAGGTCAGTCAACCACAGACTTGGGGCTTAGAACTAAATAAGTACCTACTTGGAACATTTCTATAGACTAAATATTAATGATTTATACACTGTAATAATTAGATTAACTAGTGCTAATTAATGAATAATCAATAAATAAAGTACCCATTACATTCGGCGGTACCTACTATAAAATTTCATAATGGTATTTTACACAATAAAAATAAAAATTATTAAAATCAGTTGATGAGTTCACAGTTTTTTGAGTATTTGCCCTGTGAATGTTTATTGCAATCCTGTATATACATATAGGTAATAATTTTATATCACAGTTGCGAAACGCGCGCGACTTTGTCCGTGTAAACTTATTTTAATTTAAACTTCAACCCCGCTGTACCCGTTTAGGGGTTGAATATCGGAAATTCCTTAGTACATTTACCTATTCACCAAAACATATATACCCTGAAAATTTCAAGTTACGACCAGTGGTTTAGGTTCCACGTTGTCTATATGCCAGTCAGTCAGTCAGGACAAAGATTCGTATAATTGGTAATTAGCCCTATACCTGTTATGCTCTTTAACTATTGCTATCTCTTACAGATGAGTGTTACTCATCAACCATCAATTAGTAAGATATAATGTTTTCGCTAGCACGAAATAATTTTAACGATTGTGAAGTTTCATCATTTTATTGTAGGCGACTGTACAATGTAACAAAAACGGTTGAGACGTAAATAGGCCTCATTTGTCTCAGTTTGTCTTGCCTCATTATAGAGTATAATGATAACTAAGTACCTATAAGTAGTAGAATTGAAACACGCCTCTTCAGAAAATGGGCGCAGATTACGATTTGTGTGGGTTGTAGGTAAAGCAGACTTGTAATGAGTAATGTCTCAGTTCTGCTTGAGACTCAAAATAATAATTGAAAAACTTTCAAACTACGCATCTATCTATATCTACTTGTAAATAAAACCGAAGTCTAACCAAAGTTAAATTAGATAATGAGTATTTCAATCTTGCAGGTTTGCTAAAGTGAATGTCTCCTACTTTATTTTAGAGCTCTACAGAATTTTATATGGGTACTCTAACTAATAGTTTCCCTTTGCTTAGTACAAAATGCTGGTGTTTTTACACCATCACATTGAACCTTTTTTTAGGGTTCCGTACCTAAAGGGTAAAACGGGACCCTATTACTAAGACTCCGCTGTCTGTCCGTCTGTCACCAGGCTGTATCTCATGAACCATGATAATTAAAGAGTTGAAATGTTCACAGATGATGTAATTCTGTTTCCGCTATAACAACAAAAACTAAAAAATAGAATAAAATAAATATTTAAAATAATAAATTATACCGTAAAAATGAAATCCCTAACATTAATCTTTGCTCTAAATAGCATACAAAGCATACGTTCTGAGAAGCTACTCAAGAGCAAAGCGCATTCATCAATAAATTCTATTCAGCTAACAAGCTAATTGAATATCACGTTTCCCGTATGAGATCGATACTCCTATACCTCGGTCCCAGGAAGCGTCTATAAAATCTCAGGTGTATTCAGGATGCACGTTCCGCGTAATTGAATCTGCCAAGTTTATATCGTGCCTGACAAGTCTATTATCTAGACCGGGGCTCGCAGCCACGGGTAAATAAAGTTTCATAAATATATTATACGTTGTTATGTAACATGAATGGATGATTCGATTACGTGCTCGTCGGAAAATTGAGTTTGTTAAGGAAAATAGGAAACTTTACCATTATATTATAGTGCTTGTTACTGGAAACTTGGATGAATAGTCCTTGATAGTTTTACTAACTAGTATCTTGGCAACAGGCAGATGTTTTAATTTGCGTGTAATTTGGGAGCTCTTTTTAGGGTTCCGTGCCGAAAGGGTAAAACGGGACCTTATTACTAAGATTCCGCTGTCTGTCTGTCTGTCTGTTTGTCCGTTTGTCACCAGGCTGTATCTCATGAACCGTGATAGTTATAGAATTGAAATTCGTACAGATGATGTATTTCTGTTGCCGCTTTATCAACAAATTCTAAAAAACAGAGGAGGCTTTCATACGACAAACGTGTTTTTTTTCCGTTTTTATCATAGATGGTACCTACGGAGCCCTTCGTGCGCGAGTCCGACTCGCACTTGGCCGGTTTTTTTAATTATCTTTTGGAGCTTGATTGGTATACGAAGGTGAAAAAAGTATATAGTAGTAGTTTCCTGCTCTTATTCCATGTCATGAAGAGGTCGGCACAACATGATCTGTTCTTCCATTCCCCTTTGACAGCCGTCGTAATCTCTGCATTAGAAAGAAAGGGCTCAGGTAACATTTAATGATTGAACATGCATTTGGTTACCCCTATTTTGACATAGGTATTCAAAGAATTATAGTGTCTACTAAGAGATCTCAGGAGATGACCGTGCTTCGATTTGATAACAGAGCATGCTTTATTTTTAATTCTACTTTTTAGATGAAGGGCACTATGGGAAGACGGTTTCGCGGCCACTTCTTACTGGCTGCCGCATTTGCAGTCGCATTCTCTAACTACGTTGAACAAGTAAGTACCTTTACTTGTAAAAATATGTTGTAAATAATGTTTCCCCTGTTAACTAACGAGCAGAGTTAATTTATTTTTGGTGGAATTTCCCAAGCATTTAGTTTTATGCGCTCATGCAGTAATGTGGAATTATGTCAGCAATGAAGCTCGCGCAAAATGAAATTCCAGAACATAAAGCCTGTTTGTTACACGTAGGTAGGCATTCAGTTTAATCTACAAAGCGTAAAGCAACAGTATTTTTCAGAACTTTGTTGAATTAACTTTACTTTGTTAGGTTGCGAGCTTGCCGGTTGAGGCAGTAAATCAATGGCCAACTTTTCCGAGGAGAAACATAGCAGCTCTGGCTAGAGCAGGTTATTTGAAGGGCTCTTCACTTGGTTACAAGAGAAGCATTTCCACACTGGCTAAAAACGGACAACTTCCGACATTCAGATCGCCATACACAGATGGAGATAAACAGGATAATGAAGAAGAGGAATCTTCTCAAGAGAAGAGGAATATGGCTTCTATAGCCAGGCTCCGAAGCTACACTGCCTTGAAAAGAAATATTCAGGCACTCGCTCGCGACGGTTACCGCGTGGGACGTGGACAATATAACCAACAAAGTGAGAAACGAAACATTGCCGCTATGGCTCGCAACGGAATGTTTGGCAAACGAGATATCGAAGCTAATGAAGATGAATATTACTATCCGTTTTACCAAAATCCAATCCCGCCACTTTCGGAAATCGATGGACCTTATGACTACAATGAACTATACGACTTCCAACAGTCAGTTAACCCCGATATGTTTCCACCTCTGTCACAAGTGTACAAGCGCAGTGGATTCGCACAGTTTCAAGATATGAATGATGGGCAGAGGTTTGTCGATAACTGGTCTTCAAAACGAGGATCTGTCGGCATGCCGGTCCATGGTTTGTACCGGCCAAACTACATAGATCCGACAGTCAGGACTAAGCGATACATTATGTCTATGCCAGATGTGATTGATGGAAATGATATTGAAAAAACTGAAGAAAATGATGACAAACGATCAGTCGGTAAGTTAGAATAGAAGTAACAGAACTTTCGTTGGCCCAGTTTTAGCATCGGGTAACATTGTTTGCTTTATTGCGTCTGTTACAGATGAAGAAGCTCGTGATAATTTTGAGAAGCGTCACATTGGGTCCCTGGCGCGTTTAGGGTTGCTTCCGTCTTTTAGGTTCTCGGGTGGACGATACAGTAGATCTGGAAGGGCTAGATTGTGGCCAAGTCAAGAAATGTACAGGTCGCCTAGATTTCGTCAAATGTGTGTTTCGTAGACAATAAAAGTCGTGCTTTAGTGCTTCGGGAGTTAATGGGGATAGTCGCATGATACATGTTGTGCATCGGTGGTAGAATAAGCCGTTTTAAATAACAAATAGTAAATATTGATAAATGTGTAGGATAGATGTGCTTTTTACAAAAGGTTTAAACTGGCGAAGTTTAAATCGCATGATTTAGTGGTCCGTCCTAGAGTTTGCTAAATAAAAACATAAATATTTCATTTGTGATCAGTAACAAAGGTTACGTTACCTCAGAGTAACAAAATGTATAGGATTTATCTATGTTTACATGTGCTTTTCAGTGTGACGTATTCTCTGTGTTATTGATCGGTGCTAATGAGGTATTAATGATCATTATTATGTTTCCAGGAAGTATTCCAATGACCAGGATTTCGGAATTAGGTGAGTTATTGGAATAATGATTTTGAAATTACCTATAGAAACTAATAAATTGTAAAAAAGCAAGGACTTTTGGTAAATAGATAGACTATTTTTGATGGAACCTAAAAAAACTTTGCGTAGTGTATTTTTTTACAAAACCTCAGTCGCTTTAGTATAGATAAGATACTAATATTAAAACTAAAAGGTACCAACCCGCCTACTCCATAATATTCCTTTTGAATTTACTTCTCAAACGTGGTATAGGGTTAAAATGTTTCTATTATTTTCTGTGTAACATTATTCACTATTTACTGTGGTATAAAATATCCCTATACTTTCCCAGTGTAACAACAAATTGTGGGCAATATTCTCGGTATGTAATGCTCTCCGGATGCTTATAGTGTTTCACGTCGGAATACAAATGTAAAGTTGGTTTTGTTCATTTTATTCTATTAAATATGTAGTTTGAAACTGAGTTTGTAGTTTATTATATTCGTATCGTAGTGTATAATAGTTATGATATACTAGTCCTGCCATGAAATATAGACCTACTATCCGAGGCCTTATTCACGTTTTTTGAGCTGAGACGAGACTGTCTGATATGTCAGTTTCGAAAAAGTGGAAATTGACACGATCGAAACTTGAATTTGATGATATTTCGTTTCGAGAATGGGGCCTCTGTTTTTGGTAAAATTGTACTTAGTAGAGTACTTCTATAGAGATATATTTTTACCATGAAGGTATAACTAAAACAATACCTTTTAATATTTGTGTACTCATGACATTTTCTTAGGAATCTGTAGGTTATTTTTAGCATTAATGCATTTTTTCTGGTTCCTATAGTACAAGCTATGCTTAATTTAGGACTAAGTGATGTTGTGTTAATATATCCACAAATATTTATTATTTCATGAACATCTTTAGTGACCTACATAATACATAATTTATATGAAGATAATTTACAAGCTATAATTGAATATCCTTTCTAGGTTGAACCCTCATTTAATTTAATTATTTAAGCGGTACTTATTTCTAATTGTTTCATTAATTACGGTTTCCTTTACGATGTTTGTCTGTGAAGCTTTTATTGGCGCATCTATCTTTCAATTACGGAGATGTGCGGCTATAAATTTGAACTGAAATCATGAATTCTTTATTGATCTTGATAAACTATATCGATACGGCAGCTACTACTAGTACTAATAGTTCAGCTCGTAAACATTACTTCAGTAAAACATGGCATACAGTTTATATATACTTATAATAACCCTGTTACTTTTTGCCATTACCAATTTGGTGATGTCAAAGAAATTAAGACCTCTGCATCACTTTAAATCCTTTCATCACTTAGGTTCTTTTTATATTGTTATTGAACATTCGAATCAGAATCTTAGACTAGGTACTTACCAAGAGAGCCCTAAAACGCAAGAGATAAAATTAAAATAGCGTCAATTTATCCCCAGGGAATATATCGCTGGTCCCGAAGCTGAACCAGCCATCGATTCAGACGACACCGACCTATCGCCGCCGACAGTACTTGCTCACTCGCACCCAACAGGGCGCCTCCTCCACCGACCGCTAAACAACGACATACCCAGCTCCAACTCACCACAGACCTTTGAAGACGCAATCCGCCTCCGCTGGCAACAGACCCCAAAAGTATCCCCTAAGTTCTACTACTTTAGGTCCCTAAAAGTGCCGTATCACTCGTCCGGTAAACGCTACATGATCCAACCCACCGTCGACAACAACCGCCTTGGGAAAGGTTACCGTAATGGAAACCTGCCCAGTCGATTGAAAAACCAGTAGCTGTGCGGTTGCTCGCTCGGGGAAGCGAGGCCGCGTTTCAGTCGCACCGGACTTTAAACTTCAATACCTACCGATCTTGTTTTAGCTTCGCGCAGGCGTCTAGGCTCAACGGACTCCGGCTAGCTAATAAACAATAATCTAACCGATAATCATTAAATTTACTTACCTATTGATGTTAAATGTTGTGATTTATTAGTTTTAGATAATTATAAGGGATCTTATTTGACTTTGGCCGGCTTACCAGATATTGAACGCTGATTTCAATTTTAAGATGTCAATCGCAAGTGTGAGAGTTATACAAAAATTCTCATTCCAGTTTTTATAGATTTGTAAGGACTACTCTTATGGTTTATAATTTAATAATGATGATATAATACCTTTTGATTGTTATACCTACTTATCTCTCGTTGTATTGACTAGATTTAGCTGTGTCTGACAAATAATTTGATCTTAAAGTCTATTTGAAAATGTAGCTTTAAAATAAAATAGTATTATTGAAAGGGCAAAGAACAACTGACCCAAAAATGTATGATGAGATAATTCTAGAACAGACCAATCTAGAAAAATGTCTCAAAATCAGTCGTTATTATGACAATAATAAAATATTTAATGTGACCACACTTGATAATAATTTTAAATAATAATCTTTACTGTAGAACGTATCTAATATCTATATTACTTCTTTATAATCTCTATATCTATATAATTAACGTTTTGAAGATGAATTGTAATGCAGGTAGTATTTAGCATAGTCCTAATGACTTGCTGTAAATACATTGTGGTAAATGAATAAAGAAAACTGTGCCATAATGGTGTTTCATTTCACAAAATCAGTTACAAATAAAATTATCAGTTAGGTACTATTTAGTTGATTGAATGAATGAATAAATACACTAGTAATACAAAAATAAATAAAAGAACAGTTATAAAATGGAAGGTACAATGGGCGGCCTTATCGCTTAGTAGCGATCTCTTCCAGGCAAGTTAGTTGTTTGTTTTATCAGCTGTTTTCAAGATAGGGTAGGCACTAGTACGGGAGACTGAAGATAATTAAGTGTTTGAAGCACTTGAATACCCCATTCGGAGTGCTTCTCTTTCTAACCACAAAGAAAATGCCTACCTAAGTTTCTCTAAACCTCTATCATAGCAAATTCCTTCGAACAGAATATTGTATTTACCCAAATCATTCAAATATTGAGCAAAATAGTATCTTATAATTATACAGATATTTATTTTGTTATGAAAATGGTGGGTACACTTTTAAATAATAAAGAAATGATTGTTTACTAAACTGTTTTATTTGAATAAGCCACCTTTACTTTTGTATTTAATGCTGTTATTGGAAAAATAATCAGTGGCTGGGGTGTTGGAAGTTTCTGAAACAAAAGAAGTCATTATTATTTAAAGATTAGGAACTATTATGTATATTTGAGTCAGACGGTCCAACTAGGTACCTAAGTCCAACTACGACAAAGAGGCAGAATCGTTCTTCCTGGAAACGTGTGGGGGAGGCCTTTGTCCAGCTGTGGACTTCTACAGGCTGTCGATGATGATGATGCATACCCAAACTTACTTAGGTATATATAACTTTTGGGCTTATTCATGCTTTGATAGCGGTGACCATAATGAAACAGTACCTACATTATTATAATATATTTGCACATTCTAGGTAGAATCTTAAACGCTCTAAGCCACGGCTACAATTAGAAATTAAAATAGGCTCTTACGATAGTTTTTTTTAATTGAGTTGTTTATGGAATAAGCAGATGGCTCACCTGATGTTAAGTGGTTACCGTTACCTATAACAAAGTACCTCGCAGGTAGTAAGTAGGTGCCTTTCGATGCACTGCTCTGCATCCTTTAACCCGAGGCATACAAGCTTACCATCATATGGCTTAACACTTTTACGCCTCAGGTTAATGGACGCAATAGGTTACCACTTAACATCATGTGTACTATAAGTTTGTTACGTTACCAAATAATAATATTAATAAAAATGAGATCACATAAAACAGAAAACATAAACTTACTTCTTATTTAACCACCGGTAGCCGGGGTAGTAGTCGTGGTAGTAGTAGTAGTAGTAGTAGTAGAAGAAGTGGAGGACGTGGTAGTAGTACAGGCAGCTCCTCGGTTCAGAGAACAGAATCCGTTGTTACAGAATCGGAATAAGCCATGGCAGTTCGTGCGAAAGCCTACGTTGCTAGATAAACAATTCAAGGTCTGGGTGCAACTGGCACAAGTTCTTCCAGGCTGGAAAAAAATGAAAACCTCTTAAAAAACCTTGCTTTTTATATCACTTATTGATAGAACAAGCAGACGGCTCACTATCATCTATAACACAGCATTGCCTTGTAGGTTACGTTCATTATAAACGTGCCCTACGATTCTCTGCTCTGCATCCATCACTCTGAGGCATAGGGATGTTATGTTAGTTTTACCGTATAGCCTTAAATATATAGTCTTTTAAACTGGAACACAGAAAGCTGCATGGTTGTACTTCCCCGGACGAGCCATTCACTTAAGAGCTCTATTACTAGGTAATACTAAAACTTAAAGGATAAATAGATTGGGAAATACATGTAAATATAGTACCTACCTTAAATATTTATTCCGGGTGTTCTGGGTATTTTCTATGTATAATAAAAAATATCTATGCATGTAGTGTATTGTATTAAGTATATCAGTCATCTAGTACCCATAACACAAGCTCTGCTTAGCTTGGGGCTAGATGATGCTGTGTGGAGTGTCCAGCATTATTATTATTATTATTATTATTACCTTGGGCTTTTTAGCTCTATTTATTAAAAAGTTTATATAATTTAAATTTATATTCTAATAAAATCAGTCAGTATTCTAACCGCGACGATTAACTTGCAACCTGTCCAAATAGGGAATACACTAACTACTGCAAAATGTGGGCTGTGTATGGAGCTACCCCTGACTACCCCCCTTAGACATCCCCGTAGAATCTCACGTAGATACTTGGTACTAAGAGATCGGAAGGGATATTTACCGTGCTTGGGGATTAAAGATGCTATATCTTTTCTTTTTATTTTTCTACAGACCGATACTGAAGTGAGATTTTAGCTAGGAAAATTTCTGCAAGGTGACAGAAGTCGAGATACTATTGCCTGAATCTGACTTACGTTAGCGGTAAAGTTACAGCCGGACACAGTAGGGAAGAGTGTGAAGAATAAACGTTCCTGATGCTCGTTCTCAGGGCCGTGTTCGCTTGCTGGTGAAGACGGGCCGTCCTGCACAGCTACTTCCGTTGAATCAGCCTGTCTGCGTTGTCTGGAGAATCCAGGGAAACTCGGTAAGGTGGGAAAAAAAGAAGAAAAGTTTGCTATGCCTGGAAAACTAGGGATTCCGGAACTGGAAAAATTTGGGATACTAGGAATGCTTGGAATCGCAGGAATGCTAGGTAGACCGGGGAAGCTTTTAGAAGCAGTAGCTGTTGTCTCGTCCTGTGCTAGCACCACCGAGAGTGTAAACTGTGAAAGTAGAACAAATACTATGTAACAAATACTAAAAACATTACTATTATTTTTAAAAAAACTTACCAGCGTAAAAATGTACATGATAGATTTGATGACTGCCATTTTCGTAAGAAAATCTGCAATTTTCTTGATATGAGTGCTCGATGATGAATAGATGAAGATGGATACCCATTTCATCTTGTGGGTATTTATATGGTTTGCCAGTAATTAATATGGTAATTTGTCTAGTTCTAGCAGTAGGGGTGCATCTGAGGTGCTATAAAATCTACAAGTGAAGTGCACGCGACTTCATTCGCGTAGTGTTTTATTCTTACGAAAGGCCGGCCCACTGCTTTAGCGTGTCGCACGACAAAGAAAATAATGAACTACTATTTTAAACATGATGTACGGGTCTTCAAACTATGCGATCTGATCGCGAAACAAGCTAAAAATAAACGGCAAATTAATATAATATGAAAAAATCTGTAGCGCTGTCTGCAGTGGCATCCTCGAGTAGTTTTAGAGGCGATATTGGGTTCCATCGACTGCACAACTGCCCTAACACTTTGCTAGGGTTACCTAGTAGTACTAGTAGTTACTAAACAACAGTATACCAACAAAATAAAAATAAAACCGACCGATGTTCCTGGATTCACTTTAGTGAATTGACATTTTTGATTTCGGTTGGTTTTTTCGACGGATCCGCTTGTAAAAAGTCACGTTGTAATATGGACACTAAACAACCTTTTCTAGTACCACATCATCATTATCATCAACAACAACAGCGTATAGAAGTTCACTGGTGCACGTAGGAATGCCTCCCCTATACGTTGCCAGGAAGAACGATTTTGAGCCTTTTTGATCCGCCGACTTCTCGCAATCCCAGTAATGTCGCTCAATCGTGTACGAGGGAGTCCTACACTTTGTCTTCTGGGTCTTTGGTCGCCATTCGAGAACCTTAATTCTGTGACGGTTGTCGGTTTTAGTGCCTACAAGTTTCTAAAGTTAAAAGATTAATTAATTTACATTATAATTAGAAATAAAGATTATTTCTAATGTAAATAAATTTATTAAATCATGCCTATACACACAGCCCTATGCTGGACATTGTAAGCCGAAAGCAAACAATGAAAAACTCAGACTTCCTGTAAACAAGTGTGGTATTCGGTGTGGCATGAAAGCCTTTCAACTGAGGGACGTCACTCTAGTGGAACACAATAACAATGTGTTACAATGAGCCAAGAATTATTCCTCGAGTCGTGACAAATGGAACCTATCGTGAATACAAGAAGAAATAAATCGTAATAGGTAGGAGGCAAAACAAATGTTGTTTTACTGTAAGACTGACTATTTTAAAAAGAAGTAGTAAAATTTTGATAAAAAAAACTGTTTTTCGGGTGTATACATTTTATTTATGAAATAAATAAAGTCATAAGTACATAAAATTAAGTTGCATAACTTTGCGGGCTTAAGTTATGCGTAATACAAAAAGCCAAAATTTGCGATGAGTTGTGGCAGCTAGGGTCATAAAAAGCTTCATTGCCAATCCGTGGATATAATTTATACTTTCGTCTACTCTTCTTTTGTGATAGCTAAGCAAGTATGGAGCTTATGCTCACAATGTCACGCCTGAATTAGTTAACTAAGCAATGATGAATAAGTACTTCTACAAAATCTAAACAGGCACCGGGTGCGAAATATTGAAACTCAAACAACTATTTTTGAGGGCTAAAAGTAAGGCCGCACGCACATTTGGGTACCGCAGAACAGAATCCCATAATTACAGTAAGGTTTCAGTGGGTTATAACAAGGTACAACCCTTCTTCCAGCCTTGATACACTAAAGGCAAGAATTGCATTAAAAACATGACAGTATCGGTGTGGTGCCAAATTCACAACTCACCCATATAAACCTTGTTTAGAACTTGCTGAATTTTAATCTTCTTTGTCTTCTTCTACGTCATTGCTTTCAAGAACTGTGTTGTCGTCAGCTTTAAAAATTTCCTGACGTTTCAGGTCAAGCGTAAGCGTAGCTACACTTTCTTCATCTACATCTTCGTTATTAACTATATTTGACTCTACAGTGATAGGTTCTAGGTGGTCATGGCCATGATGATGACCATGAATATGATGTTGATCATGTCCATTTGTATAGTCGTCTTTATACACACGATAATGGGCGTTTGTATGTCTTCGTTTCCTGTGCAGCATACGTTCAGCTGCAATTTGACCGTCACCACTTCCGTCTACGTTTTCTAGTTCAACTTTGACTTCGGCTTTGTTGTCTAGGTTTGGTACTTCGTTAGAACTTGAAAGATCATCAGGGTTTTCAGGGACAACTGTTGGGTGGCCATATCCATGTTCGCTATCATGATCGTGACTAGGTCCGTGGTTCATGTCGTGTTGACCATGATTATGAACGTGATCATGACTGTGGTCAAGAGCGTGGCCGTGATTAGGTCCGTGATCGTGACCGTGATTGCCGTGGAGTGGTCTGTCTCCGTTGTGTGGATCTCTTCGTTCTATGTTAGCTGTAGTGGCTGCGAACAACTGTCAACGGAAAACCAATAAAGTTAGATTCTCAAACATTGTACCTACTGATTGCTTATGAGTTTGCTCTAGAATCGGTATTATCAGTAAGATTGGATCACATGTCCATCCCAATATAACTTTAAGTTTATTTTCTTTGCAAGCACGTGAAGTAACAATAGTTTCACATTTTGCACAGTAGTCTATAAAATACAACCGGGTAAGTATGTTGAATCTATTTTCAGATGCACAATAGGTAAAATGAATAGAAGCTCTTCAGGAATAAAATATACATACAAGAGCAGCCAATAGAAATATTTCTCGTCTCACAGCCATCGCGGTTTATTTTTCCTTATTGATGCAGTTCACTATACTTTCAATCGCTTTTTATACCACTTGTTATCGATCTGATAAAATATGACATCGCAATCTGTATCTGAAAAGAAATTTTAATAGCTTTGTCAAGTGCGTTTTCCACAGGCCTAAACCATTAGTCATCAGACAACATCAATGCTTTGGAGTTTGACAAGATTAAGTAGGTACCTAAAAGGCACCTTCAGATAACCATAATGTAGGGTTTTTACTGGTTATTGGTATTGCTCTTTTGGTTCACTGTGCTGAATCACCTATTATAGGTCTATGGCCCATATAGTACCTACCGGTATTTTTACAATTAACTACTGTTAAAAAATTGTTATAGATAAATTGAGTTTTTTGCCTAGAAATTCACAGGGGGAGTCCTCACGGGAAAGGCTCCTCTTTAAGGGAAGGGAGAAGGAAATTGCAAAAACTAATTTCGAGACAAAGTTTTCGGCTAAGCATGAAAATAATAGGTACAACAAAAAAATTACTTTTGCAGATTGAAAAATATAAGCTCTCACCCCTATAACCGAATAATTGTCGCCACAATCGGAGTCAGGATCTCCACTGCGAACTTCTGACTTCATTTTTTATAATATATATTATAATAATAATAATTATGCTGGACAATCCACACGGCATCATCTAGCCCCAAGCTAAGCAGAGCTTGTGTTATGGGTACCAGATGACTGATATACTTAATACAATACACTACATACATAGATATTTTTTTATTATACATAGAAATACCCAGTACACCCGGAAAAAATATTTGCAGATCGTACAAACATTTATCCCAAGGCAGGAATCGAACCCGCAACATCACCGCCTTAATTCACTTTCCGGCGAGATTTCAACGTTTTGACTCTCATGTTAAGGTTAGTCTTCTAAGTACTCCACCAACCTCTCCAGTTTTACGATACAAAGGAAATCAACGTAATTTCATACAATTTGCTGATGGAACAAGCATATGGCCCACCTAATGTTAAGTGGTTACCATAGCCTATAACAAAGCGTTGCCTTGTAGGTTACGTTATTTAGGAACGTGCCCTACAATACACTGCTCTGCGTCCATCAACCTGAGGCATACAGGTGTTAAGCCTCATGTGCCTGTAGTTACACCGGCACCCACACCCTTCAAACCGGAACACAGCAAGTTGCTTGGTGGCAGAAATAGGCATAGTGGTAGTACTTCCCCGTACGAGCCCTTCACTAAGAGCTCTACTACTACTAATAATTACTATAAAGGTCATACAATCAATACGTCATCCTTAAACAATGAGTAGATGTAATTTATTTTGCGACTTAACTAAGTGCTTAGATAACGATAGCAAAGAAAACATCTCACGAGAGTGTATTCAGGCAGATTGCTGATAAGATATCCACTGATATATTTGTAACACAGATGTTTTTAAGACTTATGGAGGTTTTGAAAATAATGAAAATATTGTACCTATGGCCGGAGTGTTTCAATACTAGTCCATGAGATGAGACGACACTCAAAATATAGAAAAAAGAAGAAAAAAACCACATCAAGACATTATTATCATTAATATCGACGAAGTCACGCGCGTTTAACTAGTACGTTAATAAAAACTTGTGTATTGAGACCAAGGGCTGTAGGTGGGTTCTGTGTTATATCGTTTTCCGAATAGAATCCGTCTACCGATACTAAATGCCATTTTCATGTAATCGAGTAATGTATGCGTAAGAGCCTTCCTTACTCTGATACTGTTCGGCGCATAACGTTCTATACAATTCTACATTATGGACTAAAATACGTATCAATTATTATAGATGATCTGAGGATAAAATAATACCAACATAATCAGGAAAATATTATTTATTATTACAAGGTCTTATCTAAGTAAGTCCTATAAGTACATATAAAAAGAAGAAAAAATAAATGACTTCACGGCTTTAATCCTCAGGCACGGTAGATGTCCTCTCAGATCTCAAAGCACCGAGCAGTACCGATTTAAGATGTCTAATAGGGGTAGTCAGAAATACGTTCAAACACATTTGGTACATTTTACAGTAGTTGGTATTCCATATTAATAATAATAATATTTATTTATTGGAAAAAAAATGGTTTACATGGTTCACTCGTTTTAGGTATAATATATTTATAATTTTTATATTATGTGACAGTAAGCTCATCGCCGCAAGTATATAATATTTATATAAGTATAGTATATATATAAAATTAAAATTGTGTGGTAGAATTGTTTGAGCACTCGGCACTGGGCGTTGCAGAACATATACCATTATCGCAGTAAGGTGCGTCGCGTTCAACGCAAGATTTGATCTTCCCTCCTTCAGGTTTGCAAACCAGATATGTATAGCAAGTATAACAAGAGTATCTTGGCATGGTCAAAAAATCACAAGGAACTTCATAGGACTTTCTATCCATACCTTTGTCTTCATTAAAAGGTACTATTTCATCGGTTGTTGTTTCAGCCTCTTGTTCCCCAGTTTGATCAATCTCATCATTGTCTGAGTCTGTTACAGGATCATAGGGTTGAGCTTCTTCGGGTATTTCCGCTTCCTCATTAGAATCTTCGGTTTCAGTCACCTCCTCAGTTTCAGGATGATGTGGCTTGTGCAAAAGAGGATATAAGTAAGGGTGAAAGATGGGTGGTCTGTAAAACTTCCTGGCTTCTATTTCTGCAAGAATTTTCATATCCTTGAGGTTGTGATAACCTTGAGCTAGATCACTGGTTTCAGTATCTTCGAATGGGACAGGATGATGTTCATGGTGATCGTTGTCTATATCCTGTGGTGGATGTTTGGTATCTTGGTCTAGTGCGGTCGCTACTGCACACTGTAAAATGTGTAAATTATTGTTGTGAAATCTGTGCATTAAATACATTATATACATTAGATAAATATGTGATACTTTTCTATACATCAGTGCTAGGACTAATGTACCACTACTTATAAAAAAATTTCAAAGGATAAACATTGTAAAAACTCTTGCCATCTCATGAGAAATGACGAAGAGTGATAGAACAAATTTTAACAATGTTTAAAATTAAATAATGTTTATATTTATAAAGGTATAAGTATAAAGTAATAAAGGTACATATAAAAATAATCATAAAAAAGTTTCATTTTGCACTAAAGTTTACATAAGAAAAGAAAAATATACGACTAATAATAATCTATACTACTGAATCCTTGTCTTGACTGACATATAATTTCAAGGAAGGTTAAAAAGGTGAGAAGAAGAAGATAAAGAAGACAGTTTTTATTTGCAGTACGATATATTTTAGTTTATGGGAACCTTTATAGATAGTTCTGTGTGTGTATGCTAGTTTGTATAAAAGATTCTGTGTGTATGGGTAGTAGGTACTAGTAACTTTAAACAAATCGTCAAGAAATTGCGATACATTTCTTAAATACGTTCTACTCTATCGCTGGGTACGAATATTGACAGCAATGATAGAAAATAAGTAAAATGCCTTACCAGCAACGCTAGAAACACCACAGTTCTCAGGCAAGCCATTGTTTATCACTGAATATCCGATATTGATTCATAGGAGATGAATATGACTTTATATCTTGTTATCATTTCGTTTATCACGACATATCTGACTGGGAAAAAATGAAGATTATTATATTGAGCTGCGTAGGTATGGATTTTACCATTATGGTGACGAATAAAATACCACTTAATGACTCAAAACCACATTCCCTATCACAGATATATTTCGTCTTGTTATCAAATCTCGATTACAAGATCACCTGTTTGTGAAAACCCGGAATCAAAAGTCCAATGGTCTTCCCTCACTTTCACTTCCATGTCAACAAAAAAAGATGGCTACAAGCTCATATGAATAAAACCACACAGCCAATTCATATTCCTTGGCACTCTATAAAAAAACAAGCCTTTGTCAGTGTCAGAGGGTACTTTTTTAATCGGGCCTCATTTACGGAACGCTGTCGTGCCAAGGACAGGATTTTTTAAATAGAGTGCTAGCTTGCCCAGCATCTATACCATCCTCAAAACTTATCCAACCTATTCCACAGGAAAGGCATAACATTCTATAGCGGCTGTGTAAAATATCCTTATAGCAAAAGCAGATAGATAGATTACTATCTATCTAGATCTACTATCTAGACTTCTCGGCCATTTTAGTTAGTAGAGTTTTTAACAACCTTTGTGAATAATACCAATAAAAGTTACTTAATTAAATCTTACATAAATATATCACAGATTTTCAGGAAATCATAGTCTTTACCTACGTTTTCATGACCTTAGAAAGTACGGGTCAGACATAGGAATTGTTATTATAAACGACGGTCTGACGCGGGTCGAGGAACTATGCTTGTTTCGGGAAGAATTTCATTACAAAAGGGTCATACTTCATTTTGGCTGAAATGTATTTGTAAGCTGAATAGCTAGGGTTTCTAAAGAGGCCGCTTTTATATCCTTACGGTGGTTATAATGCAATAGACGCAATTTTACTGTCTTTTTATCGTTCTATCCGGTACATTCAACATGGGTATTTCTATAGAAATACAAAAAACGAAAACAATACATTTGCTTCCACTTTGAGACTTTTATTTGCCAAACTAGTTTTAACATCGAGAAAAATACACGTAACTAAGTACTTACAACAATAATAATATTTAACATTTCAGATTTTCATTTTATTTCTTATGACTCAATGCAGTAAACGTAGACATTTGACCATGCGAACTGCTAGCATATTTTAATTATGGCAGTTACCAAAGGATTTCTCTCGGTGTCCTCGTAAAATAAAGTATCGCTAACGCAGATAACTACCGCTTGGTCAATGATTTGTCTAATGACTTAAGCACATTCAGGACTTGGAATTGGTGAGCAGACCCCATTTGCGCAGTAAGGCCTGTATTTTCCGGAGCACGTGATCAGGAGACCTCCCACCGGCTTGCAGATCTTACGGGTGGTGCAGTCTTGGCAGGACAGGATAGGGTCTGTGGTTATGTCACATGAAGTCCAGTTCGCGGCCTTCAGAATCTCGAGGTCTTCGTCTGCCAAAGCGCCTCCTTGGGCTTGCTGGGCGAAAGCCACAGCGAACATGGCCACCTGATAATCGGAAAAATGTTTTATTATGTGAACACTAGCAGAGCTGTATAGTTAAGACTTCATTCACGTGTAGTAATTTTCATACATCCAACCCTGGATAAGAATGTATTGACAATAATAATAAACTTCAACCCCGCTGTACGCGTTTACAGGTTGAATTTCGGGAATTCTCTTCTTTTCTTTACGCACCAAGACGAATATACCCTAAAAGTTTCAAATCTCTACATCCACCGGTATGCGGCGGCTATGCGTTGAGACCCTAGGTTACCTACTTTCTGTGTTGTCAATTAATTGTATCCTAGCGTCCATTAGTACAATTACGGGTCGTTGTCGAACAAGCACCCTTTCTTAGTAATACTAACGGGCTCTTGTAAGATTTTGGAACGGGACATAAAAGACACTTAATAATTTTAAAAATAACGTCATATTCTTGTACTTGCACGTATATTAGATACTAATAACCGTCGTAAAAAAAACAAATAAAGCAATCCTACTTTTTAATATTATAAATGTGAATGTAAGTTTGTTTGTTACACTTTCACGTGGAAACTACTGAACTGATCATCATGAAACTTTGTACACATATTCTTGGAAGTATTAAAAGTAACATAGGATATTTTTAATGAAAAACAAAAAAACTTACGAAAGATTCAATGCGAGCGAAGCCGCGGGTAAAAGCTAGTAGTTTTATAATTAAGGAGTTCTAACGTTAAAAAAGATTAAAGTCGTGATGCTAATTTTTTTTAATTTTTTTTTCAAATAGTTCTATCAGAAGTAAACACATTTTTTGACTCGCCCAATCCTATTCAAACAATTATTTTATTAACTAATAATTTTTAAATTTGAACCACACAAGCACTCACCAATGCAAAAAGGATAATGTTCTTGATGCAAGCCATTTTGATTGAGCAGATATTGTATCAATGCAATCTAACGCATCGCTTTTATACCCTTACCTTATCTAACTTGTGTAGTAATAGAAAATACAAATAAGGAAATGTATTTTCCTACGGTAGTAACTCAATAACATTTGTTTTCTGGGAAATTCTGTTATGGTTGCAATCCCAGAACAAACTTACCATATGTACCTAACAATATGTACCTAATAATAACCTATGAACATACATCCTATTTACAAATCGCTTATTGCTGATATAGCTTCTCGATTTTATTCCCAGTGCACGAGAAAGAGTGAAGGAGGGAGTGAAGGAGAGGAGTGGTAGGGGCGTTAAAGTGTAATATAATTAAACACGTAGGTATATGTGTGTAAAATAAAAAAGTAAGTGTTTGTTGCTATAACGTAGGTATAGTAACGTATACGTATAGTGGTTGAAAAACCTATTTACTACCCGGGTGAGAGAAGAGTTCAATACAACTGTATATTAGAGATATTAGAGGCACACACGTACCTATTCCATTTATCACAGACCTACTTAAGCAGCGGGTAAGTAAATACGGGACAGGTAAATCGATTGCTGCTAATACTTTTACAATGTTTTACTTTCACCCCTAGAGAGTAAGTAACACGTTTTCAATAATAATTCTTTATTTTATCTAACTTGTCACTCACATCTACCTTAACATAAGCATCGCTTCTGGTCACTCATGCCTCATACAATCCTATGGTTTTATCTACCGAAAATGTGTAGGTAATGATTGTCATAAATAAATAAATAATGCTGGACAATCCACACAGCATCATCCAGCCCCAAGCTAAGCAGAGCTTGTGTTATGGGTACTAGATGACTGATATACTTATTACAATACTATATTACATACATAGATATTTTTTATTATACATAGAAAATACCTTGAACACCCGGAATAAATATTTGCAGATCGTACAAACATTTACCCCAAGGCGGGAATCGAACCCGCAACCTTCTGCGTCGCAGGCGGACAATCGCCCGCCGCGCCACATCGGTCGTCAATACCTAAATATCTGGTCGTAAAATACCTAAATATCTGGTTTGATTCTAGTTGGTTTTTTGTTTTGTTGTTCTACAGATCCCGTAGATGCTACGAGATGCTACGGCGTAGCCGCGTAGCAAGGACCTTAAAATCGTTGAAGCGAGTATTTTTACACATTGTCGTCACAACAGTTAACCCAGAATAAGTAAGTACAAGTGAACTAAATTTGTGTTTAAGTATTGGTTTAGATTCAGCCAAAACCACTTTAAGCCACATCAATCATATCCAATCAAAGTTGAACTACAAAGTCATCGAAATTCTAACAGGCGGGAGCTCACGTTACAGAAATAAAACAGGTATTTGCGTCGTTGTAGATAATTTAGATATTGTCAGGGCCAACTTTCACGTATCCTATTCATGGGATGCTGTGGTGCCTGGGAGAAGATTTTTTTATTTGACACCCCATTTGATGACATAAATGATTTCTTTGCCTTTCTCTGTAAAATCACACTATCTTTACAATTCCTTGTTCATGTTTTTGCATTTATTCTATTTATATTTTTTTCTATTTATACCTATTATTCTTTTCTTATTATATTATTTAACCTATTTATTATTAAGGTTCTCGTTCTTGGCTATCTGACTAACTGACTTTGGCTATTGACGAGGTCAAGTGGTTTCTTATGGTGGTTACTACATAAATAAATATTATGCGAACATTTCACACAATATAATCTGGCTCCAAATTAGTTAAACGAAGCTGTGGGTACCAGATGAGTCTGATACAATAAATAAATATTTGTGGACATTTTTACATAACATCAGCTATCCTCAAACTAAGCATAGCTTGCACTACGGGGACCAGATGACTGATAGAATACTTAGGATATGCTTTTTGTAAATATAGATGTTAGATGAATGTATTCTATGTACATACATAGAATACGACATAACACTCAGAATAAACATCTATATTCATCACATAAGTATTTGTTCTCGGTGGGGATCGAACCCACCACCTACAGCATAGAAGGTAAAGCTACTACCAACTGAGCTGTGAGGCCAATCTAACTGAGCACCGCGTCATCGGGTAGTAACACCAAATTACACGTATATGGGGTATCCAAGCCATTTTGATTTCTTCGTATTGATTAAAATTGATATCGTTACTACCTCTAAGTATTTATTTAGGGCATCTAATCTGTATTGTAAGCTGTTAAAGATTAGTTTGATAATGCAGAACAAAGAACTCATGTCATCGTTAGGCCCGTATTCTGAAACAATGCTCAAGTCTGAGATGGTTCAAACATATTATTTTTTAAAGAGACAATTCCAAATGAAACTCTGAATCTCGATTCAGCCTTTAATTATCTACAAAGATTTTTATATTATCCCAAAAATTATTTTCCCGAGAGAAAACTTCGAAAATACTCGACGAAAATAATTTTTGTAATAATATAAATGTGTGTAATAAAAACTTTGTGATTTCCTTAAGTGCAGGTAAGCACTATAAAAACAAATAAACTTTAATTATCTAATTTTCGAGCTTTATCGTATCGCGTTTTTTATATAAAGTCTGCCTATTTATTTACGTGTTACTATGGCCTGTCGTTCACTCATTCATAGTAGATGGTTACCTTAAAGAGAGACGAAAAATCTAATCTAAGCATTTTCACACCCTCCATAGCGCCTTTATGAGCATATACACTCATATCCATAAACCTTAAATTTTATTAATTTCTGTTTTCATGATATTTTCAGAACTGGAAAATATTAAAGTACTGGAAAATATATTTAAACATTTTTAGTTACAAGCAGGTGGATTAAAGGAAACTATCCTAATCAAAACCTTAGCAAGCAAATGTTTTACAAATAATTGTAATTGTAATAAACCAAGCTACCATTGCTTGAAGGCGTAACTGTACACCACCCTACTGTAGGGTGGCAAGGACTAGCCAAGGAAAATGCACAAAAGTAATTTGATTGTTATTTATTTAGTAGAAAAACATCCTGGAGTGCTTACATACCAATTACACAATCGCTTCGTATTTTATTAACATTTCAGACAGCCTAACAGAATGAACACAAAATGTCCTTGCTACAATTGACAAGTAAGAAAGAATAGGCTGTAAACTGTAGAGTATATTTAAGACAGATATTGGTAGGTACTCTTAGATTTCCTCAGATTAGATGGGACCTTGTTGGTTTTTTATTTATGCAGTGGTGGCAAGAACGGCTGGGACGGCGCATTCATCTGAAGGAGTAGCAGAACAAGCCCCAAGATTGCAGTGAGGCAGGGTAGGGTCAGTACAGGCCCTCTGAAGACCACCAATCTTGGTACACACGAGCTTTGTATTACAGTCTAAGCAAGTGCTTCCAATCATGGTGCAAGGACCCCATTGCGGGTACCACGGGGCGGCGGAGAGCCATGGTGGAATCCATGGGTTTGCGGCAGCGTTTGGCGGTCCAGCGGCATTGGGACCCCAGGCGACGCCTGTGTTGGCACCAAAACCACCACCATTGGCACCCCAACCTCCCCAAACACCTCCAGCTCCTCCGGGAATGATCGCAGATGTAACTGCTAGCTGTAAATTAAATTGAACAGTATTAAAACACAATATAAAGGTAGTTAATAAACAACTTAGGCTGTTTAGAAACTATTCTCTAACCAAGTTTAAGGTTCTGGAAATGAAGTCTTTAACTCACCATAGCGCTAAGGGTCAAAACAATTGTGGAAACCATAGTTGAAATCGCTGTTTGGTATTTCGTTCGTAAGTTGTTTTCGTTCTGTGATAATTGTTAGGAGTTCAAATGTTTTTATACGGAGCTGCTGTTTAATATAGGATTATGATGTGCAAACGCGAACTGCGTTGGAAACAAGGTTTTCCCGAAGAAGTAAACAGTTTCCAAAACAGATAACGCTACTGGTACAGTCAACAGGGAAATTATGTACGATCATTGCGTCAGATTTCATAACAGTTTTAGTATATAGGTACTTTCATTCATACTGATTTAAAGAAAGAACATTATTCAATTTTAATTTAATTTTACTGATTTTACAAATTCACGGGACCAAATATTTTTCTCTTTCTTTACACAACTTACTGACGTAACAATGTAAAAGCATTGCTGCGCAGTCTAAGTTAGGAACGTGCCTTACGATGCTGACACAAGGCTGTGTGTTCACCTGTAGTGTTAACCCTCATGATACAAAATACAAAGATACAAAGGCCGGCTTACTTTAACTTATATCATTAGATATCATTATATGCCTGATTGGCCCCGCAACGGCCGGAAATAAAGTTGATAGTAGAAAAGTCGCGCGCGACTTCGTCCGTGTGAAGTTCCTACAAACTTCAACCCCCGCTGTACCCGTTGGGGGTTAAATTTCGGCAATTCCTTTCTTAGTAACACCTCTTCGCACCAAGCCGAATATACCCTGAAAATTTCTGGAAATAGCTAACAGTGTTTTTTGGCTGTGGGTTGTCTATATATCAGTGAGTCAAGAAGTTTCAAGAGTTTTAAATTACTTTCACTTTTTTAACCAAGCCAACTGTACCAAAACTGTTTAGGTATTGTTTCGCGAACACAGTTGTTTTCGTGACTGCTAAGTCTCGAGATAGGTATGTGCGTAGGAAATTTTCTTTACATAAAAGCAAGATAAAATTATTACACCAGCGTGCTGGGGGTATTACTGTTTGTTTAAAAACTTAATAATGTAGTTGTTTAGGATTAGCTTGGTACGGGTTCTTTTACTTTTATTATGTTGACGTTTTGGCTTCTTTCCATATCGATTCTATTTTGTTTTACTTGGAAAATACTCTTGGAAAACCCAAGAGTATTCATTCTCTGGTTCGTTGTCTTTGAGATTTACCACATCTATGCTCTGTTGAAGTAAATCCAATTTTATATGATTTTTAATGATATAGTTTAAGTATATGATTTTTTTTCCAGGTCGTACTAAAGTTTTGAGCGGACGCTATTGATAACCAATGAATAGACCCGTAGAGTTGTGTTTGCAACCTGCCACGTACTAATTACCAACTCCTCTAGGTATGTACCAAACGTAACATTTGGTCGTTCGTCTGATAAACCCCTCAAAAGATAGGCACTGAATAAATAAATAATTGGTTAGGTGAGTATCAGAAGAACTGAGTGGAAGTCCTTTTTTTATAGAACTTGCTGATGAAACAAAAAGATGGGACCTGATGTTACGTGGTTACCTTGCCTTGTAAGTCACGCTCGTTAGGACTGTACCCTACAACACACTGCTTCGCGTCTATCAACCTAAGCCATACAGTTATTAAGCCTGCAATTTCACTGGCTACCGTGCTTGAAGATTTTAGTCGTAAATCTACCGTTTCCATCTATTTTTTATTATTTGACAAAATTATATGAGTATTACGTGGAAATGAACAAACTAAGCTCTCCTTGGCAGTTGCTATAAATTCAAGGATACCTACCGTAGTGTTGCCAGCTACGTAAGTCGTCTCTAGAAAAACTTAAAAGGATTTTCTTGGAAAACCAATATTAGCCATCCCTCTACGCAGTTACCATAGCACTAGTTCTTAGCGCAACTGAAACCCAGCTATTATATACTAACAAGACCATGTACATACCTAATAAGAGCATTAAAGGATTATCTACGTATGGTAGTCTATAAGATAATCTCTTATGTCATAAGATTAAACTGTCACCCAATAAAATATGAGAGATTAATTAAGATTAAGATTATGAGGTATAATGTAAATGTACACCCTACTACTAATATACTATTTCAACGTTACACCGTGTTTTGTTTCTTTCGATCTTATTTGAAACTTTCTGTCAATGCAAATAACAAAACACAGCGTGACTATTTCAATGTTATGAAGAAACAAGAAGGACATTGTCAGTAGGTAGGTACGTTTCTTTAGGATACTGGTTCTCTACTTCACACTTATTTTGTTAAAAGGTCATAGGTAGGTAGGTAAGTTTGCCTTCCAGGCTTATTTTTATTATAGATTTTCTCGTTATTCTCGTAATTCACTCAGTCGAGTGTGAATAATAACCTCCAACTGTGTTGTTCGTTTTCGCTCGTTGCGTCAACTCCTTTTAGAATTACATGAGCAAAATATGTTGCTCTAGAAAACGGTAACTTTTTGTGTAGGAGGTTTTGTAGCCTTCAAACGGTAGGTAGGTAAGCTTTCTCATAAAAAACACGGTTGACACAAATTGGGTTCATTTCTTATAAAATCTATTGATAAAAATAGAATAGTTTTTTTAAGGGTTTATAGTCTCTTGGGGTACTTACATGTGCCTGCATGTCTTTAATGATAATGTTTATTTTTTTCTATAGGTTAGGTAGGGGCCTAAGTAGGGGTATTCTTGTTTCATACCACAGTTTTGCACCACTAATATTTTTTTCCTATTTCATACCGTAAAACTATATCGTTTCATACCGCGACTAAATAAAATAATATTTTGTCCCAATATAACCGACTTATCAAATTATCTAAGTAAGTATTGTAGGTTCAATGGGTTCGATTCGTACCGAGGATAAACGTTGGTGTGGTGAACATTAGATGTTTATTCTCTGGGTATTACATTGTATTTTAAGTATGTATTTAAAATATGTATAAATGCCGCCGTCAATTCCATTTACCTATATTCTTTCCGTACAACGGTTACCTGGAAGCGATCGCTATCAGCCATAAGGTCGCCCATTGTTTAACCAAACTGTGTAGGCATATGTCCTGTATTATGTTTCTGTGTGGGGAACAATAAAGAGTTATCTATCATCTATAAATATTCTATCAGTTATCTGGTTCCCATATACAAGCTTAGCTTAGTTTGGTTCTAGATGATGTTGTGTGAAATAAAAATGTCTTCAAATTTATTTATTTGCTATGGTCTAGAGCTAGGTGGATAGCGAAGTAGGCTGTGGTCGCTAACTGTTCAGACACCTGGTCTGGTCAGCGTTTTGATCTCTTTCCACTGGGTAACTCTTGTTAATTCGATCAGCAAAGTTCAATTTACTTTCATTAATTAAAAAAGTAGCTATTAGTGTTATCGCAGCATTCCGAAAACTTTTGTGGTAGTTATGCGGTTTGTTGAACAATAGACAAAGAATGCAAACAAACTAATCTAGAAGATAAGTTTGGGACTAAAACACGTGATACTTGCGTAATTTTTGTTCTGACCCTGACTTTGAGGATCTAGTATTTTATCGCTACTACTTTCGTTAAAAAACGGCTCACTGACATTCTGAAATTGAATTCCAAACTACAGGGTATTCCAAACTGCGGGGTGTTCCCAATATCACCCTGTCACAGGATGACAAAAGAATTTTAATAAAATAATGAAAATATCCCGTTATAAAATCATAATTATGAAATCCTCGATAGCACGGGTATAGTGACATTTGATTAAAGTAATTAAAAATGCTTTCCGATATCCCCTACAAATACACTAAAGACAGTGGCACTCGAATAAAATCGGCGCTTTTACAAATTATTTGTTCATCCTAAATGTACACTTGTTTATCAAACTGTACCAAAGTACTCATGAGAACTGGTTAAAATTTACAAGGAAAATTACAGCCAGTACAAGTCTCATCATCATCATCAACAACCCGTAGAAGTCCACTGCTGGACATAGGTCTCTCCCATACGTTTCCAAGAATAACGGTTCCATCCATCGACTTCCCGCGGTCCTAACAATGTCGTCATCGGGTAAGAGGACGTCCTACGCTTCGTATTCCGGTTCGTGGTCGCCGTTCGAGAACCTTTATTCCCGGCGGTTATCGGTTCTATGAGCTATATGGCCTTGCCCATTGCCACTTCAACTTGCTGATTCTGAGAACTATATCGGTGACCTTGGTTCTTCTACGGATTTCCACATTTCTGGTTCTATCTCGCAGTGAAACTCCCATCACCGCTTCTGTCGTTGTCGTTGTCGTTGCTTAGTTCGAACTGAAAAATCCATACCGACCGATAGGAAAACATTCAGTTAAAACTTTAAGCTAGCCTCACTGCTCCGTTGGTAGTAGCCTATTGTCTGTGATGTAGGTTGTGGGTTTGAGGACAAATATTTGCTGTGTGGGGTAACGTAATTGTTTGTTCTACGTCTGCGTGTTGTAATTTATAACTATGCATTTACAAAAAGAATTGGTAAGATATAGTATTATATCAGTTATGCAAATGTCACATCTGATGTTAAGTGGTAGTCATCATCCATGACAAGCAAAACCTCACAAACCACGCACGTTAGAAATGTGCCCTACTATGTATCTACTGCCATCAACCTGAAATAAAGATGTTTAGCTCCGTATGTACCGTTGCTGTTACGCTCCAAACTGAAACATAGCAACGCTGCTTAGCGGCAGAAATAGGCATGGTGGTAGTAGGGGGAAGTATCCCCAGACGAGTCCTGTATTATATATATAATGGGTACAATACTAACTAATATGGTACCTATTATCTAAATATATATAACTCAAAGGTGACTGACTGAAATAGTGATCTATCAACGCACAGCCCAAACCACTGGACGGATCGGGCTGAAATTTGGCATGCAGGTAGATGTTATGACGTAGGCATTCGCTAAGAAAGGATTTTGATTAATTCTACCCCCAAGGGGATAAAATAGGGGATGAAAGTTTGAGTGAAACTTTGTCAATTTTAAACCGATCGGGCTGAGACTTTGCATGTATAAAGCTACTATGATTTTATCCCGAAAAAATAACGGGAACGGGAAAAAACTGGCACGCAGGCGAAGCTGCGAGCGGCCGCTAGTTGAAAGATATAACACCACGAATAATAGCAACTCATCACAAACATAATACTTGATAATAGGCTTCTACTTACTAATTAATTGAGTGCTGGTCAAGTCATAATATAACTAAGTAATTATCTGCTTGGTTGCCTCATTATAAATTTCTTACTAATCTGTATACCGGGTGTACCTACTAAGCAATCCCGAAAAGGAGTGGAGGGCCATTGACCCACCTCAATATGAACAACTTTTCCCATAGAATAAACACTGTATGCGCAAAAATAAACAGCTATGGCATACGATTTAGCCAATGAGGTAACTTATGGAACAGTAGACCAGTATGTATTTTTTGTTCGCGCTCATAGTTTTAGTATTCTGTGATCTATTACTTTTTCTCATTAAAAAAACTATGATGATGATGGTATATATTATTTATATATAGTTTCTCAATATACCTACCTCTACAATTCTACATTATAAAATAATATTACGTTAACAATTAACGTTACATTTTAGGTAACAATGTTCAAATAGCTGTCAAGTGGCCAACAGCGCGGCCGCCGCACAGTAGGCTGCGCATCAGCTGCGTTGTGACCGCGCGGAGGCCGCACGGTTGGCTGCTTGACAGCTATTTGAAAATTGTTACCTAGAATGTTACCTAGAGATGATATTCGGTATTGATATACGCAAAAGCGCTTGGCCACGGCGCGGTAGCTACGCGTTTGTCTACTTGACAGCTATTTAAATCTAGAATCATGTTCATATTCTTAGTCTAGAATATAAAGATGATACCGAATGGTATTGATTTCCTCAACAGCGCGGTCACTGCGCGAAATCTTTCGCGCCGTTTAAACGCGCCGTAAGTATCCGTCCAAGGTAAGTGCCAGAGCCCTTTGGTCGTTAGTCTCATACACCAGCGTCGAACTCTTTCTCAATAAATTATATTATTTTAAGCCCCTACAGGATGCTTTAATAAAATTTAAATACTATAATCACAAACAAAACAAGTAATTATTTTATAAGCCTGTTTCCGTTGCAGTGCCTAGATACGAGGTAAATATCCGGTGATATTTTCGGTGTCTACTCGGAAAAGTGATAAACGGTGTATTGTTTGTCGTTTTGAGTTACATTGCGGCACAGCTCAGTAATTCGTTCCATAGTCAAGGTGTCGCTACCTAACTTGTAGCGAAGTGTAATTCAAAACGACGATACGTAACAACGTTTATCGTTTTTCAGAGTAGGCATCTAATGTTTGGTGATAGTACTGTCTTGCCATCATTAGTGAACAGTTTTGTTTGCTCTGAGTCAGACATAGCGAAAACAGCATGTTTGGCGAAGACTCTACTCATTTTATCTCGGCAGAAGCCATTATCTAATGTTATCTTCGTTAATTACCAGTGCAGGTATAAAAACGTCCCGTTCTACTTATTTAGAATATAACTACGAACGAGCTCTAACGAAACACAAGTGTATTGATCATTTGAAGTTTTTACGAACGAATTTCCCTTTCAATGAGATCAAACTGAATTCAAGATGAAGATTGTTTATCTACTACTGATTGTAAGTTAGTTTTTTGTAATCTGGGCTTATTCTGCAAAACGATGAACGAAGATTTGTATTGGCACATCGTTACACGGTGTAGTTTGCGCAGCAACAAACAACTCGACTGCTGAGCGTGTCATTGCGTTGCCGCGCAGTGTAAATCAAAATGTTAATACAACCTTCTTTTATAATCTTGCAAAATAGACCCTTTATGTTTCTGTGTTTGTGTTGTGGCGGTGAAAGTGTAAGTTAATAAAGTGTAGGTAAAGTGAAAAATTCAGAAAAATATACACTGGTAGGTGGTTTTTAAAATTATTTGATGACCTCGTTCATAATTTATTAATTTAAAATAAAAAGAAATAGCATCATAACTATAATCACCAAGCACGGTAGATATGCCCTCCGATCTCTTAGTAACAAGTACCTGCTCGACTTTCATCGAGGACGCCTAAAGGGGGTAGTCAGAGGTACGTCCAGGTAGTACATTTGGTACATACATGCATACATTTGATTTTAAATCGTTATAATTTTCACTCTATTCCATTTCTCGATCATTATTATTGAATAATGGTCATACGGTGAAGGAAAACAGTTAGTATTTGTGATGCTATTTATTTATTAACTTTATTTTTTTATATTGACATCATTTCTTATAATATTAAAATAAAGAAATATTTGAAATATTTTTTTCTTTATCTCGATTTTATAATTTACAGTAAGCTTATTAATTTCTTGGATTGAGTCTTTACTACCTTTTGCGTTGTAGGCTGTGGGTTCGATCTCTACCGAGGACAAGCATTTGTGTGATGAATATAGGTGTCTCTGTCTGGGTGTTATATTGTATTCTAAGTATATTTACAAAAAAAAATGCACATAAGTATTCTATCAGTCATCTGGTTCTGGTTCATGGTACAAGCTATGCTCTGTTTGGGGCTAGATGGCGTTGTGTACAAATGTCCACAATAATATTAATTATAATTATTTATTATATAGGTTGTAATAAAATTGCTCCGCGAATTTTCTGGGCGGTTATAAGCCACTTTTTCACATGTTCGTGTCTGTGCTTACATCGTAGCCAAGGACCATGTTTTTTTAGAGTAAATTCAGTTATAATATAATTTTTTTTATTTTAAATTAAAAAAAAAACATCAAATTCGTTTCACTTGGTTTGTTTTAAATCATAGGCAAATATATTATTATTTAATCCAGGTTGAAGTTGGTTTTACAAGTTTTTATACTTATCATACAAACTTAAACCACAATAGTTTCAATCAAATGTTAATTTGTGATTTTTTGTTGTCAGGTTTGCATTGGTCTAGCGACTGCAAAATACCTACCGGACGATGGCGCATCTAAAGCGCTAACACATAGTCATCCTAGATCTGTTCGAGAAGTATCAGATATCTCATCTGAAAGTGGAGATAGTGATAGTGATGATGATGATGATGATAACAACAATGATGTAAACTCCACCGAAAAGAAACAACAAGAACGAGCTGATAAAGAAAGAAGGAAACAAGAAGAACATGAGCGAAAACAAATAGAAAAGAGAGAAAAGGAAGAACAAAAACAACAAGAAAAATTAGAAAAAGAAGAGCGAAAAAAACTTGAAAGACAAGAGAAAGAAAAACGCAAACAGGAAGAACAAGAACGCAAGCGTGTTGAGAAAATTGAAAAGGAAGAAAGAAAACATCAAGAGAAAATCCAGAGGGATGAACAAAAACGTATTGAAAAGGAACAAAAACGCCTCGAAGAATTGGCACAGGAAGCCTTAGGCGATGGTGTTGAATCAGACGAATCCACTGAAACAAACGACAGCGGTAAAGTACAATTTGAAGATGTATGGAAAAACTATGTTTTCGCTAAATACGGATTAAATGTAAACAGCACAGGCATTGAAAAAAAAACAGCACTCTTCAGTTTTTTCCAAAATGAATTGAGCTTAAACGTAACAAGCACATTAAGCGAGCGTCGCCAAGCTTTTATTAATATGTTCCAAACTAAATTAGCTAACAAAGAAACCGACTCATTTACGAAGTATATGCAAACCCAAGTAAATGCTGCTGATGTTCAAGCACTTCAAGCTAAATTAGAAAAAAAGATTGCAAAGCTGGAAAATGATTCTGCTTTGTTAGAAAATGTTACCCTGCCGTGGGCACCGATAGCTCTACAGAATGTTGAAGAAAAGAAATCCTTACTTCAGACTATAGGTCAGTACTTGTCTAGTCTACTGCCCAGCTGGGCAACTGGAGGACAATCAGTTCAGAATGGAACTTCATCGATTTCTGGTGTTTCCGTCTCAGGTGGTCCGAGCGTTGCTGGTACTGACGGGTCTTCTCCAGGTGTCTCTGTTTCTTCAGCCTCCAGTGCTCCTGGCTTCTCTGCTCCTAATGCACCTACTCCTGCTGGTGCTTCTGGTGCCTCTGGCATTGATGCTAACGGCTCCGTGCTCAGTGCTTCTGGTCCCTCCGCTCCTGATACCACTGGTGCTCCTGACACCCCAGCTCTTAGTGCCTCTGCCATTGGTGCTCCTGGCTTGGCTCCTGCAGCGTCTGGCATCGATGGTGCTAATGACTCCACCATTGCTCCTCCTACTTCTGCTGCTGTACCACCCGTCCTAGTAAGTGGGGTCTCTACCTCTACTTCTGAAGCATCTGAATCAACGGTTGTTAGTATCCCTGGAAATTCAGTATCTGGTGCTCCTGGCGCTGCTTCTGTTTCTCCTGGCGTTAATAGTGTTGGTGGCTCCACCGTCTTTGCCCCAACTTCTAACTCTGGAGCCACTCCTTCAGTAGCCGAGGTCACTATCACTGCCTCTGGATCACACTCCGAGACTACTGCCCCTGCCTCAGTGGCCGACATCACTGTCTCTGCATCTGGAATTTCTGTTCCTGATGCTTCTAACACCTCTACCATTGGTGCTTCTGGCTTAGCCCCTGGTGGCTCCAGCGTTGATAGTGTTGGTTCTATCGACTCCACTGCGGCTGCCTCAGAATCTGAGCCCGTTGCGTCTCCCTCTGCCTCTGAAACACCCTCTGAGACTACTGCCCCTGCCTCAGCAGCCGGAGTTGCTGTCTCTGCATCTGGAACTTCTGTCCCTGATGTTTCTAACATCTCTGCCATTAGTGCTTCTGGTGCCTCCAGCGTTGATGGTGTTGGTGCTAATGGCTCCACTGCTGCTGCCTCAGAATCTGAGACCGCTGCATCTGCCCTTGCCTCTGAAACACCTTCTGGTACTACTGCCCCTGCCTCAGCAGCCGAAGTTGCTGTCTCTGCATCTGGAACCTCTATCTCTGATGCTTCTAACACCTCTGCCATTAGTGCTTCTGGCTCAGCCCCTGGTGCCTTCAGCGTTGATGGTGTTGGTGCTAATGACTCCACTGCTGCTGCCTCAGAATCTGAGACCACTGCATCTGCTCCTGCCTCTGAAATACCCTCTGAGACTACTGCCCCTGCCTCAGTGGCTGAAATCACTGTCTCTTTACCTAGCATCTCTAACCCTGATGTTTCTAACACCTCGGCCGTTGGTGCTCCTGGCTCAGCCTCTAGTGTATCTGGCATTAAGGGTGCTAACGATTCTACTGGTGTATCAGAAGCTGAAACTGTTGCGTCTGCCTCTGTTTCTGGACCTTCTATTCCAGCAATCGACACCGCTGCCCCTTCCACTGTTGCTTCTGGCCCAGCAACTGAAGCCATTGCCTCTGCTTCTGAAGTCTCTGGCCTAGCAACTGAAACAGCTGCTCTTGCCTTCGAAGCTTCTGGTTCAGGAACTGAAACTAATATCTCTGCCTTAGGAGTTCTTGACTTAGTAACTGGAGACGCTGCCTCTACTTCCGAAGTTTCTAGCCCAGCAGCTGAAGTTACTGCCCCTGCTGCTGAAGTCTCTGGCTTAGTAACTGAGACCATTGCCCCTGCTTCTGGAGCTTCTGGCCAACCAACTGAGACCACTGACACTATCTCTGAAGCCCCTGCCTCAGTAAGCGAGACTAGTGCCCCTGTTTCTGAAACCTCTGGCATAGCAACTGGAGCCACTGGCCCTAATTCTGAAGCCCTTATTCCAGCAACTGAGATTACTGATCCTACCAATGAAGCCTCTGCATCAGTAGCTAAGACCACTCCCTCTGTTTCTGAAGCCTCTGACGCAGTAACTGGAACCACTGTCCCTGCTTCTGAAGCCTCAAGTCCAGCGGCTGAAGTTCCTGTCTCTGAAGCCTCTGCCTTAGCATCTGAGACCCCTGCTCCTATTAATGAAGCTTCTAGCACAGCAAATGAAACCACTATCTCGGGAACATCTAGTCCAGCAACTAAGACCGTTACCTCTGCCCCTAGCGCAGCAACTGGAGCCACTGCTCCTGTTTCTGGAGCATCTGGCCTAGCAACTGAAAATATTGCCTCTGAAGTCTCTGGTCCAATAACTGAGGGACCTTCTTCTGAAGCCCCTACCTCAGCAGCTGAGGCTGTGGCTATTGTTCTATCAACTGAGATTACTGCCCCTCTTTCTGAAGCTTCTGCCACAGCAGCCGAGGATGCCGCTCCTGTCCTAGCAACTGAGACTGCTTCCCTTGCTTTTGAGACTCCTAGCCTAACAGCCGAAGGCACCGATCCTGTCCCAGCAGCTGAGGCTGTTGCCCCTGCCTCAGCAGCTGAGCCCGTTGCTATTGTCCCAGCAACTGAGATTACTGCCTCAGCTTCTGACGTTTCTACCTCAGTAGCTGCAGAAGGCGCCGGACCTGTTCCATCAAGTGAAAATGCTGTACCTGCCTCTGAAGCTCCTGTCTCAGTAGACGAGGCCATTACCCCTGTCCCAGTAACAGAGAACGTTACTCTTGTCTCAGAAGCGTCTGGTCTGGGAACTGAGACCAGGGTCATTTCCTCTAAAGCACCTGCCTCAGCAACTGAGGCCACCGTTCCTTTCCCAGCAGCTGAAGAAATACCTCTTGCGGTCTCAACTGCTGCAGGTGTTGCTAGTACTAAAACACCCACAGTCGCATCTACTGACATTGTTACACAATGGGTTGAAGCTCACAAACCGGCACCTACTACCAACCCTTCCGCGGGAGCTGAACACAATTTAATTTCTAACACTTCTTCTTCCACTGCTGTGGAGGTCTCTGCCACTGACGGAGCTGTCATAAACACAACAAGCGCATCAGTTGAAGTTGCTACAACAGAAATATCTTCTGCCGCTGCTGATGCATCAATTGTCGAATCAAATGATATTGTAGTTATATCAACAGAGAGTGCTCTACCTATTCAAGAGACGCCTGCAGGTACTACGTCTAGCGCAGATACCCTCATCGTTTCGAACTATGCTCAGACTGAAACACCTATTGCAGAAACGAATGTACCTGTCAACCCAACAGTTGCAGTTTCCACTGACGATGCCGCACCAGTAATTGTGAGCACTGAAAATAACATTGTTGCAACCAGTGAACCCGCGGTAACAGAAGTAATAGTCTTACCAGCTGAGCCTGGCGCAACAGTGGTTGAAGTGATCCCACAGTAATAGAGATACCAGCTAGTAACAGGATGTCTAGTGTATTTAAATATGTATTGTAATTAGTAGATGTATATAGCTAGTTAGATGAATAAATTGAACACAGTAAAAGTTAATTTCGTTTATGATTGTTTCATTTCATTCAAATTCTAACATTTGATAGTGAACTATTAGGTCTATACTAATATTATAAAGAGAAAACATTTGATTACTAGTTTGTTTGTTTGCATTGAATAAGCTCCAAAACTACTGGACGATTTGAAAAATTCTTTTACCGTTGGAAAGCTACCTTTACCCCGGGTAAGATAGGCTATATGGCTATAAAACTCGTGCAAAGCCGGGACGGGCCGCTAGTTTGAAATAAAAAAACTTTTTTCATCGATTATTTATTCTAATGACTGTCTTAGTAACTTTTTACAATTGTTTGGTAAAGTTAAATGGAATGCAGAATAGAGGTAATATCTCACAATCAATTTCAGTAATAAGTACATTATGATTAAATATAAATAAAATAATATAGACAATAAAACTATAGTAATTGAATCTAATAATACTACTAAAACTACACATTCCTGTCAAATCCAGTATTTGTTGGATGCATTGGGAGGGTTAGGGTAGTTGTGTTGAGTCAGGGGGTCGGGTACGTTTGTAAACGCATATGGATCGTTCATATACTTGTATTCGCTGGAAATACCAGCGAGACTCATGTTCAATGAGTTGTGAGACGGACTCCAGTTGGAAGTCACCGACGGGTCAGATGAAATTTTAGAGTAATCTGCAGGAACTTTGGGGTAGTCATTATCTGGAACTGGTAACACTTTAGGATAGTCATCTACAGACGGTTTCACGAAAGCATCTTCTCTCGGATCGATAGTCTCATCGGTTGTTACTTTATCATCTCCCTCTGTTTCTTTGGGCAAATAGCTAAGAGGTTTGCTATATATATCGTTACTTGGATATCTGTAATCATTTCTTGGGATACCTGGATCCATCAGGCTATGGGAGCCGTTAGAGCCGGGTACAAGATGTCCAAAGGTCGCAGCAGAAGTGCTGGGGAAGGAGTTTTGGAAGGCTTGGTTAAGGTGTTGGGATTGAGCCATCAGTTGGTTGTAGTTGGCGTATTTTTGATGATGCCACGCATCTGGGTGCTGTGGATGATGTTGGGGTAAAGGTATGTCTCCTCCGGGGTACGGACAGGGTATTTGCGGCATTGGCAGTGCGGAGTAGCTGGCAAGACCAGGACTGGGGTTGGAACCGGTTTGTTTACGCAAGCGCGCCCGTCGATTGGAGAACCAAACCTGAAACCAATAATACACTCTTATCAGTATTTTAAAAGTACCAATAATAGGCTATTCGTTTGTCATGTCGCGTGTCCTGTGGCCTAAAAACTTTTCCAATAGAGTTAGGTCAGTGCTAGTGAGTGAATTTACTTATTTTATACAATTTGCTGCTAGAACAAGCGCTTTACTAATTCCACTTCTATAGATAAAATCTGTTTATTTCAAAATAAAATATTCGGTGAGACGTCACATCTATTTAACTTTAATTATCTCTGTAGGTAAACAAACTGACAGTCAACAAACACTGTTCTTAATTCAAGGAAAACTAGGAATTTACAGAGTACGTCAACTGTCTTCAGTTTATCTTTGCTATTTCAATAAAAATATTACATCATTTGTTTTAGTTTGATAATTTATGAAGTTAACGAATATGTAAACAAGAGTGAGTACTACTAAATTACTTCCGTTATAAAATAAATAAATATATTTATGATGATAATTAATAATTTATACCCCTAAAGCACTTATAGTTTAAAATATTAATTTGAATTTGTATTGAGGTTTATTGAAAGTGGACTCTGTCCAAAATGTTGTTATTGTGACGCACTTGGCTCTTTACTTTAGATGCGTATAAGTATTAGGTATATATATACGCATAAGTATTAGGTATACAGCTATAGAAAGTACGATATTGGATATCCAAAGTACGTTAAGCTTTACCGAAAGTGAGCTTTTAAGGGTTCCGTACCCAAAGGATAAAACGGGACCCTATTACTAAAACTCCGCTGTCTGTCTGTCTGTCCGTCTGTCACCAGGCTGTATCTTATAAACCGTGATAGAGAGTTGAAATTTCTACACATGATGTACTTCTGTTACCGCTATAACAACAAATATTAAAAACAAAATAAAATAAGCTTTTAAGGGGGCTCTCATACAACAAATGATTTTATTGCCGTTTTTATTATAGATAATAGAACCCTTTGTGCGCGAGTCCGACTCGCACTTACCCGGTTACAGAATTCATTGCAAATCTGCTCTTCTTAGCGTCAAGGCAGATAACGAGTATTTACGAGCCAATTTCAATTTTCTTGATGTAATGACAAAGATTTGAAATACTACTACGCTAAGGTACTATTTTTAAACGGCATAAGAAGACATCGGAAGGTTGTTTGGTTTTGAAATGAGTTCTAAAGTAGGTACCTCATGCGTTAGCGAAATACGTGCGTAGCCGACTATGCCACGGGTTTGCTTGCTCACGATGTTTTCTTTCACACGTTTCACGTTTGAAAACACTACAACGGGATGGTGGTTTAATAATACGGGGCTGAACTTCTCAGTCATTCACGTTAAAATTACCTGTATCCGAGCTTCAGTAAGACCGGTCTGCAACGCGAGCTCCTCTCTAGTATATACGTCAGGATACTGGGTTCTGTGAAAGGCTCGCTCCAGAGCGTCCAGTTGTTCACCGGTAAACGTTGTCCGGGATCGACGTTGCTTCCTTTTCAGAGTAAGACCTGGTTCAGATTCAATGTCGGAGGAGTCTGAGCCTCGTCCTGAAAAATAATTTATTTCATAAAAAATCTAGTAACAGAAGCAAAATATAACATGAACTAGTATTCAATAATTCAGTATCAACATTAGATACAGGTTTATACCTAAGTAGATTGAAACAATCAACATACGAGTAGGTATCTATATTTTATGAGATAGCGGCGTTGGTTTAAGAAGGTAGAAAACGAATCCCATTAATTATAAAATTCTAATCTCCCAAGGTGGTTTCAAAACTGTCTTCCTTGATGGTCAGAATTATAATTTATTTGACATTATATTACTGCAATTTGTCTTCATCTCTTTTTTGTAACACGCGTTATTTATTAACCGAATGTTTTTTTGTGAAAACCCACATCATGTTTGAGTTCGGCTCATCGGCTAAATCAAGATCCGTCTGGTCCAATCCCATTTATAAATCGGTAGCGGTATCCTACGGAAACAGATTAAAAAACTGCCCCAACAATGCCTGGCTTTGGCCTTATACTGATTTTAAAAAATGTGGCTTATATTAATAGCCTTTTGAAAGAAGTCAAAATTGAATGAGATGAAAAAATGGGGGCTCAGCGTGGAGTAGAATAAGAACACCCAGTGCGGCGGTTCCTTTGTCGGCCTCTTTGCTGTTCGGGTGACATTTTGGCACCATTCAATATTTTGGTGTCGCGATCTGGATTTATGACATGTAAAATGAAAGCGCGCGCGAGTCAAATGAACAAACTCGGGTTCATTTGTGGCCAACTCGTTACCTGGTTGTGATTTTTGTTTGCAAAAGCCGACCACTTTTCAAGAATGTTATACATTTTAAGTACTTGTGTCTTAAGTTATATTAAATACAGTGACGTTAATTTCAGCAATTGGCAAAAAGAGAACACACTTTTTCAATATTCTTTTTAAAAGTAGAGTCATGGAAATAGTATATCACCCGGCTTTTAAACCACAACATATCCCGCCACAAAAGCAGCGACAAATAAAAAACAAGTTATTGTAATAAAATGATTTACATTGCTCAAATTCCGGCCGAGACAGGGATAGATTTATTTAGTTCTTTTTATCCTGATCACAACGTATGCGGTATAAAATGTAAAAATAAACTTTAAAACGTGCTCGTAAAGTTCATTACGGAAAGCGAATTTAATGTACCTACGAAGGAAAGATCGGTAGAGTAGTCGGAATAAGGCCGGACAGTATTACAACACCCGCTTAAACATATTCCAAATAGGTACTTGTGCTGATGAAGAATCTTAGCAGTCCTAGAATTTAAGGATGTCTAGTATTCAATGAGCAACGCGTACAGGTGTAATTTAACCTTTTGCTCATAAAATTTGCATGTTGTAAATATTAATATTTTCTCGGCAGTTTTAATACACAAAGCTGAGTTGTATTTTGAGTTCGAATATCCGGCTTTGTCACAACTCCTCCCAATCCCTAGTTTATGTGTAAGAAAGAGATGCAAGACTTTGGCGATTGCCGAAATGTGACCCCGTGAAGCCTGCGGCGTAATAATTTGGGAGTTGAAAGCGGCGGTGTGGTTTAACACCTTCATAATCTTGGCTCATTAAATTGGCGGGTCGGCCTTTGTTTCAGCAGTTCGTTTTGATGGTAACATATGGTCGGATTAGCACGTCTGGGCGTTCTGAAAGCTCGAGAAGTTGCGTTTTTTGTTATTCTATGGTGGTGTTGTCGTATTTTCTACTGGCGGAGAAATATGGAAGAATTTACTTGGAAGTAAGTTTATGAATTCTAAAACTTCATATCAACCAACCTGTAATAAACTGTAATTTAGAAAAGAACTTAGAAAACTTTAACTGCGATACAAACCACTATAACTAGAAGTTATTTATTTGTAATAAGTTATAGGCATACGTTCGAACACAATCTTATGTGATGTGAAATGCTATCATAACAAAGAGCTATTTTTATGAAGAATTAATTCAACACAACAATCTAACAATTTTTATAAAAGGCTGTGGCTTTTATCGGAAAAAGAATTTCCATTCGAACCTTTCATCCTAATATGCTTTTATTGGATCCTACTAAAAGATTAACAATCGACATTTGCAGAGTGGATTCACGTTTAATCCGGCTTTAAAACTTTATAGTAATCTGTGACAGAATGAAATGTTTCGTAAAATCTTGTATAATATGTTTTATTAGAAAATTGAAAAGTCTCGTTCGTTATTTCTATTTTATGGTAGGTATACAAAAGCGGGTAGAAAATACTGAGAGCTTTAAATTAACGTTTTGTAAATAATATATAATTTATTCAATACATAAATGGAATAACGACTGTGATCTTTAAGTGGACCTCCTTCAAATATTTTTATGCCAATATAGCCCTTATTTTTATAGAAATAAAGTATTTAATAATTAGTCAATCTTATAAATGAGTTGTGAAAAGTTTTGCATGATTTGGTTGAATGTAATTTAGGTATATTAGAACAAAGGCAGAGTGTCAAGTATGGCTAAACAGTATATTATTTGTATTTTTTTAATAGCTTACAAGTCCTGGCCTAAGTTTATTCTTTTCGTAGCCATATAACATGTCTTTAACAACCCATTCCAAAGTTCCATGGAGTCGGATATCACTATACTTTATACTAGACAATATTTCGAGTAGATACACATAGTAGGTAAAAACAAATTGAAAAATAATATATTATTAATAAAAATTAAAAATTAAAAGCTGTCTCAGGTTTCTTTTCAAATACTCAGTGAAAAGCTCGCAAAGGAATCGGTCCTTTGGTAATTAAAACTTTTTATTATATGGCATTAAACCAAAATTAAAAAAGAGCACGTTTGAAATGGATTTTCATCTAGTTTGTTTATAAGAGCGCCAGCAACGAATTTTTTATACGTATTTGCCTCAGATGTATTCAGACGACATTAATAACGTATCAGCCTTATATAATATTTGACGACCGATGTGGCGCGGCGGGTGAATGTCCGCCTGCGACGCAGGAGGTTGCGGGTTCGATTCCCGCCTTGGGATAAATGTTTATACGATCTGCAAACATTTATTCCGGGTGTTCTGGGTATTTTCTATGTATAATAAAAAATATCTGTGTGTAATATATTGTATTAAGTAGGTATATCAGGCATCTAGTACCCATAACACAAGCTCTGCTTAGCTTGGGGCTGGATGACGCTGTGTGGATTGTCCAGCATTATTATTATTATTATTATTATATTATTATAATATATTATTGCATTCAAAATGAAGGAAGGGAAACTTAATACATATGAGAAATATTTTTTTAATTCAAGTTTATCTCATTTCTCAATTCTTTGGTTACTCTTACTACTTCGCAGTAACAAACTAGTACAGTATACCATTTTAGCTTTGAAAACATCTCATCATAATCATAGTGGGTATGTAGTATACTACTCATTATCTGTTAGATTGGCAAGGGTAAGTAGATCTATATTTGTCATGAAAGCTTTCGGTTTTAGTTAAGGTAGATAATCAACGACCTTTCGAAAATAGAACAGTCGTGGTTAGTGGAAGGTGTGACCTTAAAATAGACTAGTATGTAATGGAGTTTCATTTTAGTTTGTAAAGGTCCGTGGGGTACCGAGGCTCTCCGGGGTTTAAAAATTCTTTCATTCAGTTTGTCAATACCAGTTTGTCAGTCAAAGTTCCATGATCGCACCCTCGTTACGGAAAATTTAGTGTGTAAATCCTAGCTTAATACAATTCTTTGGACTGCAGCCATCTCGGATTTTTCTCGAAAAAGCCTAAACAGCAGGAACGAAAGTGGTTTTGGAATGTCTCGTGTTTAAAATTATTTATTACGATTACTAAAACATTCAACCTAGTTACTGCCTATTCATTCGTCACTCCGCCCCCTCTTTGTCGGCACTCTTCAACGTTTTGGATAGTGAGCAGCAGAAGTCAGAACTTAACTTGAACCAAATATTGTGAACAAATAATATCAACCTCAGCGAAATATATTTTTTGTAGCGAGTACACGCTACGTTGGGATAAAATGAATATACGTGGTAAAACAAAATAGTACTGGACCAATAGCTTATTTTTATTCAACTTCTTATAAACGTTATTTATTATAGATCGTTTATTGTATTTAGTTATTGACAGCCGTCACTAAGATGGTGGCTCTGTCTTTTGCGTTGTTGGTCGTGGATTCAAATTTGTGTGATGAACACAGATGTTTGTTCGGCGTCTGGGTGTTATATAATGTAGTTACCTGAAAAAATAGTTTAGGTATGCTAGCTATCAACTATCTGGTTCCCATAGTACAAGCTTTGCTTAGCTTGGGGTTATATGGGTGTGTGGCAAATGTATATCAGTATTTATTCAGAGGTTTGTTCGGTGTCTGGCTGTTATAATCTATTTACCAGCAGAAAAATTGTTTACGAAAACTATCTGTTATCAGGCTCCCATAGTACAAGCTTTGCTTAGCTTGGGGCTATATGGTGCTATGTCAAATGTATGTCAATGTTTATTTATTTAATTGATCTTTCATTTTATTATTTAATTCAAACCAATATTGAAACTAATGTCGACAGCTATCGTCAGAATATAAATTACTTTTCTCACTGCCTGTACTTCCGGACCTCTTGGGAGGGCTTATTGAATAATACGATGAGACAAAATTGTCTTCAATGCGACCATAATAATGCCGACAGACGGTTTGGAGGTTTGGAGGTTAGTTTACATGAAAGATTGCCCAATTTCAATGGTTCTTTCACCTTTAGATAGTTGAAAAGAAAAATCACCGAACTATCCGGGAGTTTGAGTCGCGTATAAAACTACACACGAACCATGCACAGGATACTAACCATGTAGGTACATCTGGGACTCTCAGACTTGGAGGTTTGTAGCTATAACTGGAACAAGTTTTTTCAGACGTTTTTCCGTAACCTAATAGATTTTTTGTGACGTCACAATTCTCCATGTTTATGTGCTTTATGATAATTTTCCGAATAAACAACATTAAAATCTCACTAATACGACATGTTTTCATAAGACTACTATTGTAATATTATGAAAACACAAGCTAGGCAAAAAAAAAAATTGCATTCAATTGGGGTGCATTCAGTCTATGTGATCCACAAAAGTTACATAAACAAATAAATGTTGGTCAATATTTCACACAAAATAATCTAGTTCTGAACTAAGCAAAGCTCGTATTATGGAAATAATAATAAATAATACGTGGTCAATACGTGTGGCCCTGACGTAGGCGTGGGTTTCCGCACGATAATGTTCTTTACCTCCATGTAAACTGACTTTATTTCCACCTCACACATAGAACATATATAGCCTGTAATCGCTTCAGCCCACCGAGCGACATTAGTTGATTCTAACGACAGATGTTATTAAACAAATTGTAAGATTTTATCGTTCATGCTTTGTTTTGCTCCACTGCGGAGTATGTGTGAAAGTACATTACGAGTAATAGCTTTGAAGCTTGAGAGATTGTCGTTTTGTTACTAGATAATAATATGTTGGGAACAGTTTAAAGCAATTTGCTTGTTTTCAGTGACATCATGAAAATGGTCATTTAAGTAGGTCTTGGCATCAAGTGGTTTGTTGCCTACACTTATTTATTTAAAAAAAATAACGTGTGACAGAAACTTTACCATTTATTTGCATTGTAATTCCTATATTTGATTGAGCGAGCGAAGCGTTCGAAGATATCTTTGTTAGCTTAGGCAATTCCGCATGTATGTAATTTAGAAGTTGATTCGATCTGCATGAAATTTAGTAGGACTAAATTTATAGGTTATTGTTGTGAAAGGGGTTTTAACAAGGGCAGCAAAATGCAAAAAATATGTTTTTTTACAAATTATATCAAGTAAAAAACTTTACATTCTGAAACAATTTTTGTTTTATTGTAAGTTATATCGTTTTTGATATACGATACGAGAAAATAGTCAAATTTGGTAAACAACTGTTATGTGAGCTTCTATTATCCGTAAGACTCAAGCACTTACCAGTGTTTTATCACTGTGAGTATAAAAGCTTGAAATGGCCAAATTCATGCCGACAGTAATTGCGGAAAGCCGACGAGCACCGACAAAGGACAATTAAACTTAGTGACAAAATACATGACAGCAACAATACGAACAACCAAAACATGTTTACATCAATTGTGACAATTTCAGCACTATCGAAACTCTCCGCGGGTTACCTCGGCTTACTTTGTCGGTGACTATTTTTGCGTGTCTACCTCCGTCCGCCAAAGACCACCGCCTCTTTATACCCAGGTTCTTTTCCAAATGCCAACAATGACGATGTAAGATTTGTGTGCGGAAATTGATTTTTTGACCCTCGTGAGAAATGTTTGACAGGTTGCGCTTGCATTGCAAAACTTTTGAGTGCTATTGTGCAATGTTTTGGTCGGAAGTAAGGTTTGAACTTTTGATAATTGCCGTGTTCGGTGAATGGGATGTGCAGTGTTCTTATTTTTATTGATTTATTGTTTTTACTGTGTTTGTAAATGATGAAATGATTATTGTGGTGCCGAAAGTCTTTTAGACGGAAGTATGATTTGTTACTGATTGGTTTTGTGTGTTTAAATGTCTAGAATTAAACAAGGGTTCTTTTGTGTTTACTTAACATTCGAAGATGTAGGTTATTTTAATAAGATTACTGTTATAAGAATATACTCCAATTAGAGCTGATTTTTTTTAAATCAATATCAATACGATCTTTTTTTGTCACTTCGATATCTCACCTCCAAGAATCCCGTCGATGCTGTAATCTTTCTTCCCGTCGAGGTCTCTGGAGCCGCCTCGGAGCAGCCGTGAGATGGACGAGATGCTGGGCGGGTCCGATACGCCCTCCTGTAACCACATCATCGTATTCAATAACAAAAGTGCAATCAGTGGAAAGAGACTCTTTCTGACCTCATTTTATTTGAAGCAAAACACAATTACACTATAAACAACAAAAATTATTATTGACTGAGAAACTGCATATTTTAGATTTTCTCTATCTATACCAATTATAAGAATATATGTCCTGACTGAATGAATGAAAAGAAAAAAAAAACTGTTTATAGTAGGTATAAGGTACCTTTGTATTCCATTGAGTGGGAGAAAGTACCTAGGAAAATTTATTGGTCCCTTATGTCCAAGAGACACTTACAGGGGACAGCGTCACGTTGTGTACAAAAATATTTAAAATGACCTAATTTAAAACATTTTTGTATACAACGTTTGCTCTTTTGTTATTATTTGTTAAAATGTGGAGATTGTTTGGACTCGACACTCGCGAGCAGGCCACGTACTATGCGAAAAACAGTTTTTCTCTAAATGGACACCTGCTACTTTAAGTGTTTGCCCTTGCGCTTTGTTAATGGCCATTGCAAAATTGCTAGAACAAACGATTTTTTGTTTCTTATTTAGTGCCTAAATACAAAATGTAATGTTTTTATCTTCAAAAATGACGAACTTCATACAAACTTTCAACCCCTATTTCATCCCCTCACAGGTCGAAATTTCAAAAAAGCTAGAACAAATATTTAATTATTTCTTATCAAGTGCTTAAATATAAAGTTTCATGGTTTTATGTTTTAAAATTAAGAAATCCCATACAAACTTTCAACCTCTATTTCAACCCTTTCATCCCTTTTTTTCGCAATAAAAGGTAGCCTATGTTCTTTCTCAGGGTCTAAAGATTGTCTGTGCCAAATTTCATCAAAATCGGTTGAGAGGTTTAAGCGGGAAAGCGTAACAGACAGACAGACAGACAGAGTTACTTTCGCATTTATAATATTAAAGTTGGGATACATAGCCTAAGCCATAATCATAATCATAGCCATCAGGCATTTTTAACCACACTTAAAACATGTTTTCTCTTACATTTTTAGCAAATGTGGATATGTGCCAAATGTAATATTAAGATGTACCTCTGATATGGACCTCTGATACTCCCTCTGATACTCCCTATTAGACATCCTCAAAAAATCTTAAGTCGGTACAACTTGGTACTAAAAGTTGTGAGAGGATATCTTCCGTGCCTAGGGATTAAAGTCGTGAAGGTCTTTAACACCGCGGTGGTCGTAAGCGCCACGGCAGAGGATATATTGATTTGAGCTTTATTTTGACAGTGTTACGTGTGTATTTTGACTGCACGCATCGAGGTGCCCATCTAGCAAAACCTAACCTCTTAAAAATATTGTATTTCTGGACAAGCTTTGGTGAAATTCAAGTAAATGACTAAATTTCATAGTATAAAAGTTTAGGTTTTCTTTTGACTCAACTTTCTAAGGGTGGTATTATGTGTATACCAAAATTTTCTTTACACAGCCCTCCCTTTGGCTCGAGTTTTATTTCAAACGACAAAGAAGAGATACTCAGGCTTTTATTGTGTCAATTTCTTATCTTTAAGTTATTTATTTTAATAAAAGCAAGATACTCAATGTAAATGTCTAGTCTTATATTGCTCTACCGTGAGCTCTTATAGGACGATTGCAAACTGTCAAAAATGACGCCAATATTGTGGCTATTATTATTGTGCTTTACAGATAGCATTGTTTCAAATTTTTTGTACTAAAAGAAAATAATTTCGTAACATGATCACTTCTCATCAACTTTTTACAAATCCGCAAAAAAATGTAATTGCGGAAAGATGTTCTTGTATTTATTTGGGTCTGCTCGGGATTGTTTGAGTCTCTTCGGGCTATTTAGTGGCTAATGGTATGGGTATGAGTGGGTACTTTGTACTAAGAGATCTGAAGGATCTACCGTACCTGGCCTGGATTAAGTCGTGATGCTATTTCTTTTCTCTTTTTTTTTAAACTTTGTGTCAGAGAACAGAATATGAATTAAGCCTTGGTGAAGAAAAAACTATGTTGGTCAAAACAGTATACTCGGTCAGGACAATAATTTTGAAACAGGCTTTTCATTGTATGATTTTTCGACATACCTTGATGAGTTTCTCCCTGATCTCCCACGAGAAAATGCCAGGGTTTTGCCTCTTTAGCTCCTCGATTCTAGCTTCTACTTCCGGAGTCGCGACCCTGGGCTTCGAACCGCCTATCACTCCTGGTCTGATTGATCCCGTCTCCTAGGCAAAAATAATTTGGTTAAGTACAGGAATGCAAAAAAAATTACTAATGTTGAAGTTGTAAGTGGAATTTAGTTAATAGTTTCAAATAAAACCAATATCCTGTGAAGTTACAATATTCAAAACCAGATCAAAACAATAACATAGCTATGAAATTAGCCTCTAAAACGATGAAGATTAATAACCCCATACTTATAAACGTAGTTTAAATGTAAGTATAACTTAAAAGGAGTCCTGTCACTGTTTGTCATTACCTATTGATAAGAGATGGCAATAGTTTCAACATTATTTAACTTGGAGATATTTTTTCTAGATTTTTTTTGTGTGCAAATCACACACCAATACTGAGCGCGCTGTCAAATTGCTGAAAACGAACGAAATAGTTCACGGACACGATACAGGCTTAAGTTGCACCCAGCTTTAGAATAATTTTCTCAATATAATTGAGCAAACAAAACGATGCCGTTTTGTTCTTGAAAATTGCTTATTAAATCTTTTTACCTTTATTGAAAAGCTTTCCGTAATCCGCTGCTTGTTTTGTAAAATTATGTCTAAATTGAAATACCAGTAGCTTTCTGAAAGCTTTTCAAAGAAAACGTAATTAATTTAAAAAAAAAACTTATTTTCGGTCCGTGCTCAACAAATAAAATTTACTTTTTTAAGGTTTTCATCTGAGAAGGTTTTCACACGACCTAGTAATTGGGCTACTGTTTTTTTTTAGTTATGGCCCAAGAGACTATACACCTTTACATGTCAGAGTGGTGGGTGCAGTAGAATACCACGGAATATGGAGGACGAGTTTTGTGACGTAGTGCGATAGGCATAGGTAACTGTTCAACATCAGATGGGCCATCAGCTTGTTTCATCACTTTTTGTTTTATAAGCGTTGATAAATCATTACAAAAGCATTGTGCAAATAGGCATTTATAGACAGTTTGTAGATACTAATTTTTACAATATTAGCCCAGCCACGGGAATTAAACTCCAATACTTATACTAAACTACAATAAACCTAATTATTTACTTGTAAAATCTATCTATACTCAACTGGTTTTGATGAAATATTGAACCACATGGAGAGTATACACCCTTCCAAATAAAAAAAAATCCACGGTCCACGTCTGATGTAAAAATCTTAGTGAGGTGTGTGCAAGATAGAAATATGCAAAGGTAAATCATTTATTAGGCTTATACTGGCGTATATCTTTTGTAATATTCTATCCTACTTCTTTCGGTTTGCTTTGGTATACCATACAAAATATATATGAAATAGTTAAGCTATCTACAGACCGTTGCAAATGATCTAAAGATAGCTTAACTGATCCAAAGCAGTGCCAATCGGAAGCGTTCCCAAAAAACTGGCTGCATAACCACGCTGAATGTAAGTATATTTGCATTTAATTTATTCGATTGGAGGTGTATTCAATGGAGTCAAAGAGGAGTTTAAAAGGTTGTATCCATCTATGTACCGTGGATAACCGTTTCCTGAGCGAGACAATTGCTATTATTGTGTGTTGTGTAGGGAAAATGGACCTTCAGGCTTCACTGACCCGTGTCAATGGCGATTGTCCGAATCGTAGGCGTCTATACAAGCTCAAAGAGTTATTGATGGGTTAAAAATAGTTTTAATACTCTATTATGATAGCAGGATGGAAAAGAGATATCTTTAGTTATAAAAACCAATTTTACTATACATCAATGCATATATCAATAATCATATACCAATAATAATTATCACATATTAATCAAGTTTTGCTTAGCTTGGGACAGACTGTGCGGAACACCCACCAATGTTAATTTTTAAATAAAATTTACCGATTAAGGCTTTTTAAATAATATAAAAAATATAATCCTTTTAGATTTTGATTAATAAATAGTTATTTCTTTTTAACATCTGCATGTGGTGTTTGCCTGTAAAAGGTTTATACACGTAGATTAAGGTCAATAAGTTTTAAGTTTAGGCAAGAGTTGTGTATACGCTGTTGGCGAACCTAAATAAATAAATAAATAAATAAATAATGAAGTTCATAAATGAGTTAACTATTCCAGAAAGAAAACGGCTTTGAAAGCTCGGCACCATCGTTTCTGTGGGTTAGGCCGACAGGTCTTAGAATAGTATAGTACTTATATGCATACATAATATATTATGCATATTATATAGGTATGCCCATGTAGAACAAGCCTAGCCCGTCTTATCTAAATATCATCTTACAATATTTTGTCTTTCCCATAAATACATACATAGGACAATAATACATAGGAACACGGGTAAAAGAATTGTCTGTAAAATCTTGAGAGAGATGCAAAGGCCTGTTTGTTTTACTTTCTTAGATATAAAAAAAACAAAGAAATAACTTCGTGACTTCAAGGTACGGTAGCTATCCCCTCAGATCTCTTAGTACCACGTAGTACTAACTCAAGGATATTTGAGGGTGTAGAATGGACCCCACTCGACATACGTACGTGCAAATACTAGATTTTGCACATACCTACATTTTGCAGTAGGTACTCCATACATGACAAGTTCCAAGCCCATCGTCGCTACTAGAACACTAACTGGTTTCGTCATGATGTTTTCTTTCACGTTTTCTTTGAATATTATATTAGTTTTTTTACCGTTATATAGTTTTCGTACGCTGTAATCATAATAATTTTTATTAGCTACGATATTTTTATCTACTTCTAATAAAATTATATTAGTTACTTTATTACGACCTACTTATTTAGGCTCTGGTTTCCTAAAATACCAATGAATTTATTTGATAATTTGGATGTCTAGAGTATTTAAATATGTATAGCATATTACTAAATACTAATTGCCTAAACCAGTCGTGTAGTGGTGATAGTGCAAGTTAATAATAAGTCACGCTCGTTAACGTGCCCTACGATGCACCACTCAGCGTCTATCAACCTGAGGCATACAGGAGTTGAGCCTCGTGTGCCTGTAACTTCAACTTCACCGGCACCCACACCCTTCAAACCGGAACACAGCAAGCTGCTTGGCGGCAGATACAGGCATGGTGGTAGTACTTCCCTGGACAAGCCCTTCACTAAGAGCTCTATTAATGCTGTTAAAGCTCTAATGCTAATAAAAATTTACTAATAGCAAATAAATCAATTAAAAATAGATATCGATTTTTTTGAGTTTTAAGAAATTATTAAAAAATGAAGTACCTTCAAAATGCAAGCTATCGCCGTACTATTTCATTCAAGTTGGTTCAGTGCTAGACACGAAATGTAATAATAGAAAAATAGACCGACACACAAATTTTCAAATATATTAATAGTATACGAGTCTAACTAGCCCTCTTAGACAACCTCGAACTAATGAAAAGAAGAGAATGTTTACCGTGCATTGGAATTACAGGCATGATCTTATTTCATTTCAATGCCACAATTAACTAGCATCGTAGTTTAGTTTAGTAGCACTGCCTTTTGCGCGCAGGTTGTGGGTTCTATTCCCATAGAGAAAAAACATTCGATAGAATGTTCGGCAGCCGATGTGGCGTGGCGGGCCGATGTCCGCCTGCGGCGCAGGAGGTTGCCGTTTCGAATTCCCGGGTTCCGAAATTCCGGGTTCGATTCCCGCCTTGGTATAAATGTTTGTACGATCTGCAAATATTTATTCCGGATGTTCTGGGTATAATCTACGTTTAATAAAAGAATATCTATGCATGCAATGTATTGTATTATATAATAGTACCTATAACACAAGCTCTGCTTAGCTTGGGACTAGATGATGCTATGTGAATTGTCCAGCATTCTTATTATTATACCTCTGACTACGCCCCTTAGACATCCTCAAAGAACCTCGAGTAGTTACTTGGGTACTATGAGATCGAAGGGGATTTCTACAGTGCTTGGGGATTACAGTCGTGATGCTATTTATTTATTTTTCTAAAACTTTGATTTAATTGAGCTATCATCCCTAAAACAGGGGTAAAAAGGGAGTGAAGTTTGTATGAAAAACGCGAACGAAGTCCCAAACGGGTCAGTTAGTATTTTTAAATAACCGATAGTTTTAAATAACTCTGTTAACAGATAGTTTTCTTCCCGAAATAGTTGTGTTCAAATAATAAAATAATAATGTTCAAGGACACTCTTATTTGAGCCGTAATATGACGGCCATCGTATTTATAGTGACCCAAAGTTATATCAAGATCAAATTTAATTTTCCTCTAAATATTTGGCATTGAGCTTAGAAATTACTTTTATCATCGTCTCGGAATGTTACAAGAAGTTTGTTACTAAAAAGTCCTAAGTGTTACTTGTGCAGCCAGTAAAGTTAATAAACTCTCGCCAAGCTATCATTTTTTATTACAATTTTGCCGCATTTTAAAAATACAGATGTTTCTCCTGATTAGGATTCGAACCCACAACATTCAGAACTTAAGACAGACCAGAATTATGAAACCTGCCATATCTTTTAGATAACAGCAAACATTTGTCTAACGCAAAACCTCTATCTCTGTTCCACCTGTCCTTCTCTAACCTCTTTTATTCTTCCGCTGTACTCAGGTCAGTACGTTCTCTCAAACGGTGAAGGAAAATATCGTGCGGAAACCAGTTCGTATTCTAGCAGCGGCGATGGTATTGCAAAATGTGGGTATGAACCAAATGTAATATTTGAACGTACCTCTGACTACCGCTATTAGATATCCACAAAAATCTTGAGTTGGTACTAAGAGATCAGAGGGATATCTACAGTGCCGGGGGATTCAAGCCGTGAAGCTTTTTTTTCTCTTTCTTTGTACTAACCTGGTATCTGTTAAGGATCTTGGAGACACATCCATGGGACACACGGAGCTGGCGCGAGATGACGCAGGGACGCACTCCAGCAGCTGCCATCTCTACTATCTTTAGCCTGATGTGGCTAGGCAGAGGACGCCCGTTGATGAAGAGTCCTCCTAACTGGTTCACTCGGCCTTGCCCTGGAGAATACGATCACGCTCAGTTCAGGAAGTAAAACTTTGCATAAAATGTAGAGAAGAAAACTGTTTTTTATGACTTGCTGATGGAAAAAGCAGATGGCTTGATGTAAAATGGTTATCAGCCTTGCTTTGCAAATTTAACCTGAGACATACCAAGTTAAGCCATGAGCCTGTAATTTCATAGGACCTTTCAAACAGGGAAACAGCAATGCTGCTTGGTGGTTGTAATAGGCCTGGTTAGTAGTGAATTATTGGAATTGCATACGACTGTATTCCCGTGACGCAGTTTATAGAAAAACTGCAACCCTCGTTGCATCCTTTTAGGTTTTAATTTCATGACTAGCCTTCTCAGTTAGTAGAAGCTCTGCCTTCTGTGCGGTAGTTTGTGGGTTCGATGACCACCGAGGACAAGCCTTTGTGTGTCCTCGGTAGATATTTGTTCTCTGTCTGGGTTTTATATTCTATTCTAAGTACGTACCTATTAACAAAATAAAGTGTTTTATCAGTCACTCGGTTCCCATAGTACAAGTTATGCTTAGTTTGGGGCTAGATGATCTTATGCAAAAATGTCCACTAAATATTACAAAAAAAGGTCTTTAGGCAGTGCGCTGTCTTTGTCAATCAGTCAGGACAAAGGTTCCTAAAACTCTAAGAATATGGACTAAAAGCTGCTAAAACTGTTGTAAATGACATTATTTAAAAAAAAACTTGTACATGCGTAGAACTGGTATAAAGAATAAATACTCTTGAAAGGCGACCACGAACCGGAAGACGACGCATAAGACGGCCTTGTATGTGATGGACCGACGACATACCGACTACACTTTAAGATCGCGGGAAGTCGGTGAATGGAGAAGGCTCAAAATCGTTTTTCCTTACTTTATTATAAGGATAAAAAAAAACAATTTTCAACAGACCTTTTGAGGGTTTTATTAAAAAAAATTATAAGCACAATCTATTGAAAGAGATAGCATTAGAAGGAAATTCAAGCCATAAATAATAATTTTGGAAATACAATGAAATGAATTTGAATTTATCCCAAAAGTTATATTTAATATTTCCCCGAGTGGGATAATTTTAAGGATACTATAAAATTTATATGATTTTATTAAGTGTAGGCACAATAAAAGTAATAAAACAATTATTTTACATCTAATATTTAACCTATCTACATATTACATACTTTACATATATCTACATATTTTATCATAACTTTTTCTACCTGTAGTAAAGTGCGGGTCTTTACTATAGGTAGAAAACAGAATTTAAGTCACTGACCGAACAATAAACAATATTTAATAAAACAATTAAATAGGTAGTTGTATTTTGACCTACATTTAAGTTTTCTTGAGCCGCTACGGTTTGCCGTTTTCAAATATGTACAACACAACTGAGCAAACCCATTTGTTGTAAGTTCAAATCTTATAAGAGCCTTACAACCTATAAGATCTCTCTCATAATCAGCACCAGAAAATTTAAAAATACTTAATAGTAAAATAACCAAAAACTCAACTCTAACTTCAGTCTCAGTTTCAGCTTTTAATATCATCTCAGTTGTATAACTGAAGCGGATACTTTTGATTACAAACTATAAAAAAAACTTATATACCCTTACCTACCCACACATCCATACCATTTTGGTGGCGTTCCATAATGGTATGTGATAGTCAAATCACCAATCCCATCAAAGAACAAACGAACACAAACTCGGGAAAAGTTCAAAAAACACAACCGGCCACTGACTATAAAACATTGCGCCTAGCTTTATATCACACCGTAAAAACGTCACAATAATGATTAATATCTGTTTACATTAAATTAACCGAACGAGATCGAAACACAAATTGATTATCACCCATTTGTATTTACATAATTAATATGACATGTTAAATTAATTACGGTAACATAAATTCTTGAAATAAATGTCTATGTGCTGGCGACGCGTTTAGTAGACTTCGTGTCTGACCAACTGTGTAACGTTTTTTAGATTTGAAAAAAGATCGATAGATCGCGTTTTTTTTACTGCGCGTGAGTGCAGTAGAGGAGGTTGTGTTGTGGACTGAGAGTGCCGTTGTGTTCGTACAGACAGGGTTGGGTTTGGTGGTGTGCGTGATGAGGCGAGGAGGCTGTGTTGAGTGCCCGCCTGCCTCTGTGTGAGTGAGTGCATTGTACACTCCCACTGCGCAAGTGTGAGAAATGATAGGGGAGCCATGGACCCCAGCTTTTTGGATTTTAATTTTATATTTTTTTATGTTAATTGTGCGAATTACTTTGATCAATTGAGTTGTATTGGAATATGTGTCTAATGTCTAATAATGAAACTACTGTAAAATTTCACAATAAAGAAATTAACCAATAAGAAAAACTATAGTAGTTATCATGCTTCTATAGCAGAATTTTAGTCTTCAGTTAGTTTTTAGCTTAATTTAAGAAAATACTTGTCACCCCAGTGATATATCGAAACTGCGGCGCTCGCGCAGACTAAAAGCGAAGCTCGGCCCACTCTAAACAGTGATGACTGAAATATATCTGTCTTCTTCTAGCATCTTTGGTATTTTGACGGCCTGTTTTCATAACGAGTTGGGATATTTTCATGAATTTAAATAATTTTCTTGTCCTTTGTAACATATTTAATTATTTTGATTTATTTTAAAAATGTTCTTAGCGTTTTGTTATAAAAAACAAATTAATTCATAAGATCAATTATGTATTACTAAATTCCAAAAAAGTGTAGTATTGATAAAAGGGCTTTCTAATAATATTAATACCCACTTGTTCTAAATTAATAAATATTGAATCTAACTAATTCCAACTACTGTAAAATTTTGGGTATGTACCAAATGTACTATCTGGACCTGCCTCTGACTACCCCCCTCAGACATTCTGGAAGATTCTCGAGTAGGTACTAAAAGATTGGAGGGGATATCTACCGTGCTTGGGGATTAAGTTGTGATGCTATTTCTTTTCTTTATCTAAACTACAAAATTGTAATTTGTACGGTGAAGCGACTTACGGAAAATCTACTTGAATTCTGTAATTAATTTATTCCAAATATAATCGACTGTCGAGTACCATAAAGCCTTAAATTTTGCATTAAATCTGTAATTTACACGGCACAATAATTTGTAACTGTAACATTTTTTTACCGTATCTTTTTTCCTCGTCTACAAAAATCTCACGCTATTTTTAGAAACTTTGAGCTTAATTTCTTCGTTAAAGTCTAGGAAAATCTAATTGTTAAACGCTATGGTTATCTAATTAAAAACAAACGACTAGGTACAAAATTTCGATGGTTCGTGAGAAATATCTAGCTAGACTAGTTTTTATTTAGAAACTAATAAAGGGTGTAAAAAGTTTACTCCAGAAAAATTAAATGGGAACGCTTTTGATAGACCACTGAAAAAATTATCAATGCTATGACTATTTATTAAATTATTTATTTATTTATTTTAATATAATATAATTTAAATTATAAATTCAAATTCTACGCCTGATTTACACCCTTTTTGGAAAACTATTAGTAAGTACAAAACTACAACCCCAGTTTTGAAACGTATTCCTCGAGGTGCCCGCATCTCTGTCGCTACTGCTCTTTCACAGGCCATTAGGAACGTTGTATCAAAAAATACGAAGCGAGCTTGGGAACATTTACTAGTTTTTCCTTACAGCGTACTTCATGTAGAGAAAGATTTAGGCAACAAATTATCACTAACGGTTCGGATCAAACAAAATTGTGTTAGATATACTGCACGTGAAGAGCACTCGCCTGTTTTGAATGCAGATCAGGACACACAAATAAATTCAAAATCTCTAAAACCATTGGCTGAGTCTTCTATCTACAAACTTGTGGAGAGCAAACTCAGCGATGGTGACATCAAGGGTGCCTCCCGTATTTTGTTTTCTAGTGACACGATAGCTCCAAATTCTAATGATACTCTCATATCTCTTGAGAGTAAGCATCCGCCCGCAGGGCCAAACCTTCACCTCCCCGAACCACCCCAAGAGAGTGATGTCGCTGTGGACACGACCAGCCAAGATGTGCTTAGGGCCGTCATGTCGTTCCAGAGTGGCTCTGCCGGCGGCCTGGATGCTGTGACTCCACAGCATCTAAAGGATTTGCTGTCTGGCGGATCTGGCCATGCAGGTGAAGTCCTTCTGGGGGACCTGACGTCCCTGATCAACTTGATGTTGTCAGGTCGAGTCAACAGCGAGATCACAGATCTCCTGTACGGTGCAAACCTTTGCGCACTCAAAAAGAAGGATGGCGGGATAAGACCCATAGCCGTGGGCACCACCTACCGTCGCCTTGCAGCTAAAGTCTGCTGTCGGAAAGAAGCCGACTACCTAGGCGACTATTTCCGACCTGTTCAGCTGGGCTTTGGTTCGCGAGGCGGTTGTGAGGCAGCAGTACATTCCCTTCGTACATTTTTGGATCAAAATTATGGGGAGGTGATTCTGAAGGTTGATATCAAAAACGCCTTCAATTCCGTAGACAGGGGCGCCTTGCTAAAAGAAATTAAAGAAAAAATTCCCGAAATTTACCCATTTCTCTGGCAGTGCTATGGCTCGCCTTCTAAATTAATTTACCGGAACAATGATATTTCGTCTGCCGTTGGTTGTCAGCAAGGTGACCCTCTTGGTCCGGCCATTTTTAGCCTTGCTATCCATCCAATTATTCAACGTCTCCAATCCAAGCTTAATGTTTGGTATTTGGATGACGGAACTTTAGGTGGAGATGTGGATACAGTTTTTGGCGATCTAAAACTCATTACAGATGAATTTCGGCAAATAGGTTTAGAATTAAATTTTTCGAAGTGCGAACTTTTTCTTTCCGACACTTGTTTGAATAAAAATTATATCATTGAAAAGTTTAACAGTTTGGCCCCTAATATTACAGTTGTAGATAAGTGTTCACTTCGACTCCTTGGTTCACCAATTCTTGATGAATCCTTTCCGACATTCATAGATGAGAAAATTCAAAATTTTAATAAAACTTCGGACCGATTACTTAAAATTAATAGCCATATGGCTTTTACAATTATTAGGTTTTGCCTTTTTGTACCTAAATTTACATACTCTTTACGATGTTGTCAATTGTGGAAACACAGTGAGCTGGTGGAAGGCTTAGACAACATAATAAAGAATACTTTATCATCGGTTTTGAATATTTATTTGGATGATAAGGCGTGGTCGCAGGCCTCCCTACCTGTCAAATTGGGAGGCTTAGGTATTCGCAAAATTTCTAGTGTAGCCCTACCAGCTTTCTTGTCTTCCGTCTATAGCACTAATCCATTGGTTCAAAAAATTCTAACCCCGTCTCTTTTGGTTACTCCTGGCATAACTCTCAAAATTTCTCATCTAGACGAAGCTCGAAATGCTTGGCATATTGCTTGCCCCAATACGGCTCCCCCCACATGTCTTTCGTCTCAACGGCAATGGGACGGGCCTCTGTGTGAGTTGACACGGAATTGTCTGTTACAAACGTGTTCCAGCTCTGCAGATCGTGCCCGTCTCCTAGCTGTTTCTAAATGGGAGTCAGGACATTGGTTACAAGCTCTTCCTTCACATAACATTGGTACTCTAATGGATCCTGTCACGTTCCGTATTGCAACTTGTCTACGGTTGGGTGCGCGGTGCTGTGCGCCTCATCAATGCCAGTGCGGTACTGCAGTTGACCAGCTTGGTCATCACGGATTATCGTGTACTAGAGCCGCCGGTCGAATGTCTCGCCACGCCAGTCTTAATGACATCATCCGGCGGGCCTTTACCACCGTGAACGTGCCAGCCATTCTCGAGCCGAATGGTCTGATGCGTGACGATGGTAAACGACCTGACGGTATGACCCTTGTCCCTTGGGAGGTGGGGAGACCCTTGGTGTGGGACGCTACTTGCGTTGACACACTAGCGCCTTCCCATCTGTCAAGGACATCCGTTGGGGCTGGCGCGGCGGCAGATTTTGCCGAGGATCTCAAGAGGCGCAAATATGCAGGTCTCGACAGAGCCTACAGATTTGCTCCTCTTGGAGTCGAGACTCTAGGTCCGTGGGGTACCGAGGCCCTCCGGGTTTTTAAAATTCTTTCGGGGCGTCTGGTCGAAGCGACGCGTGACCCGAGAGCTGGTGAGTATCTGGCACAACGAATCAGCATTGCCATTCAGCGTGGCAATGCAGCCAGTGTTTTGGGAACGCTTCCGATTGGCACTGATCTGGATCAGTTGAGCTACCTTTAGATCGTTTGCAACGGTCTTTAGATAGCTCAACTGTTTCAAATGTATTTTGTACATACCAATTATAAATACTTGTATTAGTCATAATTTTCTTTGTAAATAAATGTATAAGATATAAATTGTATTATATAATTTTAATTTAATATTATATTTTTTTTTAATTTGGAACTCAATTTTTTTAATAGGTGGTAAGTTAAGTAAGTAGATGTAAGGTTAAGTAGTAGATCTTTGCATCTAATAGATGATTTATACAGCGTCAGATTCACAATCTAATTACGGGATTCTATTTTATAAGTAACATTATTTCACATTGCTATATGAATTTACACAAACTTATAAATTTGGTTTGGTCTGAGGTCACTATTGACTAAAGACGCTATTTTGCAAAGTGTAACCCACACATACTGAAACAGTCGCGAACTGATGTTTTTAATTGAAAGTAAATTTATTTTGACATAAACCAATTAAGACAGACAGATAGGGAACAACAGTCCCTGTGAGTGTTTCCTGGAGAATAAAGGTTCTTGAATAGCGACCACAAACCGAAAGACGAAGCGTAGGACGTCCCTACCCGATTTCTTGACGACATTGCTAGGATCGCGGGAAGTTTATGATTGAAAAGGGCTAAAAATAGTTCTTCCTGGAAACGTTTGGGCTTATGTCCACTGCTAGACATAAGCCTTCCCCATGCGTTACAGTTACATATGTACTGCAGAATGTTGATGATGATTATGATGATATATCTATAGATATAAGGTATGAAGTTGGCTTGTATTACGTATCGTTTTTAGGAGCATTATTTTTACACCCTATAGATAGATAATTGGTTTTGTCTCCGCCATGTCACTAGTTCTCAAATTTATTAATTAATCACTATCACTATAACACTTAATGACGATCAGTTACAATTTCATATTTGGGAGAAGTTTTTTTTACCTGAGTAGAGAAAGATCGATTTGCGTAGGAACATCGATATTATTACGACAACCAGCACTGCAAATGCATAAAAAAAACTAACTGCATTCGAATTTAGTGAAGGGCTCGTCCGGGGAAGTACTACCACCATATCTGCCACCTCAGCTTACTGTGCTCCGGTTTGAAGGGTGTGGCTGCCAGTAAAATTACAGGCACATAAGACTTAACACTTGTAAACTTCAGGTTGATGGACGCTGAGCACTGCATAGTAGGGCACGTTCCTACCCACATGACCTGATAGGGAATGCTTTGTAACCACTTAACATCAGGTGGGTCGTAAAAAAACAAACTGAATACAAAATATCCAACTAGTCATGCTTTAAACACAAACCACAATACCCCGCCAAAGGTGCAAACACGGATAACATGACTAATGACTAACCCAAGCGCGGAAGCAAAAACGATTCCAAAAAAGTAATTAAAACATGTCGAAGATTTGCTTTAAATTAGCCGATTAGTATGTAATAAGTGGAGTAATTATTATAATTTATAAGCATCTTTGTTCTGACTGTACTGTCTGTCTGACTGACTGACATATAGACAAAGCAAAGCCTAAACCACTGATCGTAGAGACAATATTGAAATTTTAAGAGTATATTCATCTTGGCGCGTAAAGGTACTCTTAAATTCTTAAATTTTTTATTTCACAAAAATATTTACAAAACAGTGATTACAAAAGACACGTAGAAAGGCGAGCTTAACCATAAAAACTAAGTACTAAGAAAGGAACTCCCGAAATTAAAAAATAAAAGTGTGACTGAATAAATAGTAGTTTTGCGGACAGTAGATCTCGCGAACACAAACTTTTTTGTCACAATGAAATCACCAAATAATTTAGAAGGAAAGAGGAGGAATATAATTTAAGAGGAAGGAAGGAAGGAATTTTAGATGGCATCTCTCTAATCTAAAATCTCCGACGACATAAAGATCTGTTAAGTCGTAAAACCTATAGAGAAGTATCAAACAACTGACATAGGAAATAACATTTTACCGTTTTAACTTACTTACGCTACTTCCGACTGTACCGGCGATACTTCGCTCGGTTGTTCAATTAATAAAAATGTTTAAAAATAGGCTTACTACTGTAGATGCTAAGGCACTGTATCCTCTTAAATTTTTATTTGACGACCAATGTGACGCGGTGGGTGAATGTCCGTCTGCGACGCAGGAGGTTGCGGGTTTGATTCCCGCCTTGCGGTAAATGTTTGTACGACCTGCAAATATTTACTCCGGGTGTTCTGGATATTTTCTCTGCATAATAAAAATATATACGTATGTAATGTATTATATTAAGTATGTCAGTCATCTAGTACCCATAGCACAAGCTCTGCTTAGCTTAGGCTAGATGATGCTGTGTGGACCTACCAAAGGTGGTGACAATGGCAAACCCTCCCAAGTATGGGGGAGCCCTATGTGGATTTATTAAGGCGATCGATATTCGCTGTGCACGCAAATAAAACACATAATAAGATTTTACAGCCTACAGAACCCTACTTTTTTACTACCCTATAGATATCCTTCGAACATAAAAGTATCAGCAGCACTTTTGTACACCTCATTTTATTCCACGCATCCTAAAAAGAGTAAAAAATTCGGCGCTAAAAAGATCAACCGAGTCTATTACTCGTATAGCATGTCATCGATGGTTCATTAAAATGCGATGACTTAACACAAACACCATAGTGGACTTCATTGATAGCTGGACGTAAGTTTCATCAAAAAAGTCAACTGCACACGAATCTGAACCTTATTTGAAAGGATGATGGGTGGTTTGGAATGGAATATCGGTTACAAAAGCGTTTCATTCCGTGGAATCCATTGATAAGTCTGCTACCAGTGTTACAAGCCGACTCTCACGAGCGTACTTCCGATGGAATGGTCAGGGATTTCGATCAGTAGAAGAATGTTAATGGAAAATCCTTGAACACTTTTTTGCTGGCAGTGTGTCTATGGGCGGTTATTTATAAGAGTTAATTAACACGAGCTAAAAAACTTATTCAATTAACTCAATAAAATGTGTTTGATATTTAACAATACTAATCTACTACTCTATATTACAAATGTTAATTTCTTGCAGTAGCATATTATATTAGTTGTGGTTGTCGACAGCATAAAAAATATGTTTCGACGAATTTTCAAAGGTTATTTATGTATAAAAACAAGTGTTTTTAGTTGAATAAATGTTCCTATCAATCAATCTATGTATTTATCTTTGACATTTTCATGATTGAAAAATATAAATTCTCACTTCATTTGAACTGACTATAAATAATTTAACTTTTGATGTTCTGATAATGTCATCAATTTTAGAACTTACTAAACAAAGAATATTTTTGGTTCTACTGTAAGTTTTTTTCATAACTTGTTTATGGTACAACAACAATGCTATAACAACAAATACCAGCATAAAGTATTTTATTAGCTGTCTGATTCCCATATTACAAGCTTTGCTTAGTTTGGAGTTAGAAGGCGTTGTGTGAATGTGTGTCAATATTTATTTATTGTACAATAGAGCAGGACCGAAATTGCACCGCTCTGATAGCCTCGCAATCAGCCTTAAAGTTCAAAATATTCCAACCAGTCAGAATTCTATGACTAAGTGTGCATTCTAAGTTACTGAAAATTTAACAGCAAACACCACGATCTAGATGAGAATGGGGTTACAAAATTCAACTTTACTATATTAGTATTAGGACTCAAAGTAGAGAAGCTAGCAGTTGGAAAGTTATCAAAGCTATGAAAGCAGGTGTTCCTGTGAGAATTTCTACCGGAAGTTACCAGCCAGTTGTTCTCAACCTGCAGCCGTTTTAAATATTCAGTAACATATTTAAGCTCTGCGATGGGCTTGCTCCCTGTCACGTATGGAATAATAACTACTGCAAGATGTGGGTACGTACCAAATGTACTAGGTATCTGAACGTACCTCTGACTACCCCTTAGACATCCTTTCTAAGATTCTCAAGCAAGTTCTTGATAGTAAAAGATTGGAGGGAATATCTTGGGGATCAAAGTCGTGATGCTTTTTATTTTATTTTACTCCAGTTATATTTGAGTAGATAGTGATATTTGAGAATATTTGAGAAGAAATATTTTATCTAAAAACTGTAAAATTCATCAGGTTGATGAAGCTAGTTATACCAAAGTTTTATGAGTTGTACTTTTATAACACATATAAGATTATTTGTACTGACTACTGACTGACTGACATATTGACAACGTACAGAAGGACAGATAGACAGGGCGTAAAGGCTTGTAAAGGGTATATTTGTCATTGGTGCGTAGGTGGTGTACTATGAAAGGAACCCTTAAAATTCAACCTCTACTATGTACTCCTTGTAGCGGGGTTGAAGTTTGTATGAATATATATTCACGCGAGCGAAATTTGGACTTTATTCTCACCAGATTTAATACAACCGAAAAATATATGATTGCTTCACAGTATGTAGAATAACATAGAAAGACTGTTGTTAGATATTTTCTAACCTTGGTTCATGTTTACTCAATCGATAAGAACCCTTTCTCAACGATTGGGTAAACATGAGAATCTCATTATGCCAGTGGTACAGAAATCTATTACCATTTAGTAACCCGAAAAAATAAAAATAGCTCTTTCGTAACTGGGTTGCGAAATTCAGTATGTAAAATAAAATAAAAATAAAACGGTAGATCTCTCAAATGAAGATTCTTTGAAGATGTCTAAGAGGGGTAGTCACAGGTACTTACGCCCAAATATTACATTTGGCACATACCTACATATTACAGTAGTAAATATTCCTTACGTAACAAGTTGTGAGCCCATCGTCCCTATGTAGATTATAAGCATTTTGATAAACGCTAAATTATTTTATTCTAATAGCCTGTTGGATATCTCTTAATTATTTATTGCATACATAAAATTACATAGAAAAATATGAATAGAGGACACTGTACAAAGGCGAGCTTAACCCTGAAAAGAGTTAAAAAAAAATGGTTATCTCCTTGGTTTTGTCCAAAAACTCTTGAAGAGACAGTCCTAGCTATATTATTTGGATTATTGTGGGCCAAATCGGCTCAACCACGTTCAAGACTATTGGACCGATTTTGCCAATATGATGTTTGTAACTTTGATTAACATATAGGCTATTTTTATTTATAAAAAAATACAAAACCCATCAGAGTGAAAAGTGCCTTAAATGTTGAGAACCCCTGTTTCATCAGCTATCCACGTCCACTGAAGCGACAAGAGTCATTCCTGGCTCATTTCCTTGGATTTTTTCCATTGGAACACCGATTCCCATTAAAATAAGACCCCACGTTGTTTCTCACCGAAAATGGAAAGGTCTCATTAGCAAACTCAATTGACCGGATATAGCTTGTTGTTTTTTTTTAAAATTTATTTGATCGTACTCCACAGAGATCAAAAAGAAATATCGTGAGCTAAAAGCCATTGCTAAAAGTTACATGATTACATGACAAAATTAACAACATAAGCTAATGTCCACCTAATGTTGAGTTGTTACCTCCTGCATTACCTCTCAAAAGTACCTATGTTTGCACTACCACACATTCCTCTGAGACACAAAGGTGAAAGTCACATGTGCTTGTAACTGCATCACCAGCCACACTCTTTCCCCTTACTCCCTTCCACCCTCCAAATCGGAACACAGCGATGCGAGTATTACTATGCTTGGCGGTACCTAAATCAGTAATTGTGGTCGTACAAAGAGCTTTGTAAAGGGCTCGTGCAGAGAAGTACTACCACCATGCCTATTTCTACCACTAAGTAGCTTGCTGGGTTTTGGTTTGAAAGGTGTGCTGGTAAAGCCACAGGAACACGAGGCTTTATACCTGTATGCCTCAGGTTAATGGATGACACGTTCCTAACATGACCTGCGAGGCAATGCTTTATTATAGGTCGTTGCTAATTTGCATATATGCCGCTAAAATGTTCCTGCACTTATTTTAATTATTAGCTTCAAAAGGTGTAAAAAGTTGTTTGCGGTTAACCATCATACTTACTCCAGGCATTTTTAATTTCCGGTTCTAGTATTTACCGAAGTTCTTAGTAATAGCGTTACCAGAGTTTTAATTACGATTTACCTAAAACATCGTTCATTATGAGCCTACCAGACGGGAATATGAGCACTTTTAATTAGCATTTTTAATTTCTGACTTGTGTCGTTGAGTTAAAGTTTAAACTGGAATACAACGTGTCTCAAATCACAGAATATAAATGAGTAAGCTGTGCGGTTGGAAACACGAGAAAAACCATGTTTTTTGTTAGTATTTCGCTTACAATAATAATTGATTAAATGTATGTTTTGAATACGTAACACATTAATATACATATACTTACTTCATCTATATCTAGACTAATATTATAAAGACGAAAGATTTGTATTTTTGTATGTAACAAATAAACTTAACAATTACTCGACCGATTTGAAAAATTCTTTCACCGTTGGGAAGCTATACACTATCCCCGGGTAACATAAGCTATATGATATTTAAAAAAAATAGGGATCCTTAGTAAAACCTTAATAATGTAACTGTAAAAATGTTTACCGCCCAACGAAGTGGGTACCGGTCAGCTAGTCAATAATATAAAGCATATTGCAATATGATTAGAGCATTAAATACATTTTCGATGAAGGTACCTTTCGACAGTGAAATTAAGACCTTAAGTTGATACACGTACGGCTGTGCGTGCATCATAGGACACATTCCTAACGGACGTGACCTGCGTGTAATGCTTTGTTGTGTCTGGTGGTAAGTATCTCATCATCAGTAATAAAACTCTGCTTCCTGGGCTGTAGGTTGTGGGTTAAACCTCACCGAGGGCATCAATTTGTGTGGTGAACATAGATGTTTGTTTTCTGTCTGGGTGTTCAATTCTATTCTAAGTAGGTATTTACAAAAAAAACGTATCTAAGTATTCTGTCAGTCATCTGGTTAGTCCATAATACAAGTTTTGCTTACTTTGGGGTTTTGATGCTGCTATGTAAAATATGTCCACTAATATTTGCTTATTTACTTATTAAATACATTTTCGATAAAGGGTATAGAAATTGCTTTGGACAGTGAAATTTCAAACCTTGTGTTGATGGACGCAGGGCTGTGTGTTGTTTTGTTGTGGTTGGAGTGGGGAAGGAATACCTGGGGCTTCTGTGCGATGTGGCGTGGTAGCTTCCTTTTCTCCTCTGGCACACTCCGATGATTTGCTGATGGTGGCGGAAGGCGCTGATGGTAGTTGGTGTCTTGAAAAACGTTATTGGGCCGCGTTTGCGCGATGAGAAAAGATGATTGCGATTTAAAAAGTGAGGAGCGGTTTTAGCTCGACTCGCACGACCGGTGGTAGAAACGTCAAGAAGAATTTTCCGCCTACCCACAGGTTTAGGTAAGGGAAAAGGATGGTAAGTAGAAGAGGGTGGATGAATAGAATACACAGATATGACAAATAAAGTTACGTTCCGGTTTTGCTATCTTTCCGAAAAAGTGGTTGATAGGTACAGTCAGCTGCACTAGAATGTATACAAATTGTAACATTCACAACGGTATCACTGCAAAACAATGAACTCTTACACCTCAAAAACTAAAAAGTCATGAATTAGTGGATGACCTTACTTATATTTGAAATAATTATCGTGTAAATATTTTCAGCACCGCTGTGAAACCATTCTGAAAGTTACAAGTTGTATACATTCTAGTGCAGCTGACTGTACTATACAATATCAGGCAAAACATTATTAGATACCTAACTTGTATTCATATTGTATTTTTTTGGCAAATAACTCTATTTTGTGTATGTGTATTTTAAATAACTAACCTTTTCTTCACCGTCTCCGTTTTATTGATGATCTTTTTAAGATAACTTAAGATTACTTTATTATATCCTACTTAAACTGGTATTTATTCCTGTATGTAAACAATGAAACTAGCGACATGAAAAAACAGTTTGACTTTTTATGCAATCTACATGTGTCTTACGCACGTATACAGAGGGAATAGATAATGTTAATTCGCTTCGAATCGATTGCATTTTACATTCTTCGTTACCAAAAATACACGACAATATACCACGTGACATTACAATTGCTTAGGTCAATCCCATATATTTTGGAATTTTCGACTAGTGATATCGTTTGTAGAATTGTTTACAGCCTCAGGTGCTTATGTCCTTCCAAGCTAATAATAATATATGTTTGTATACACATAAAAACTTCTCTATCCGTCGGTCCATCCTTTGTAAAATAAATTAGTTTCGGTGTCTACCAAATTACGCCTCAGACCTATTTATATATACGACGTTTTGGATCTCGCCTCAAAAATATGCTCCACCTATTCTTTTGGAACGAATAAATTAACATACTTGAGGCTACAGACAAAAACTGAACTTAAAACAAAAGAGGATCGTACCTACAAGTATCATTGAAAAAGCTGGAACACTAGTAGCCGAATACTATTTGTTTTCATTGATTTATTCATGGTCACACATTAGAAGGCGCCGACAACACTTCTTTTAAGTATCTTGTTCGAATTGGTAATGAGAATGTGAAAAACGTTACAAAATACAGTCACGGACTTGCCTAAAGTGAAACTGTGTTTAAAAGGGCTTACAATTTGAAAAACAAATACCCATTTAGAAAATATACTTTAAAACACCGAGGGTTAACCGTGCGCGTGATAGTTTGTTACGCCGTTATCCGCACCGTGAGCCACAAAATAGCTTAGCCCACACAGGCCCAAACAGGTCCGAATAGATCCAAGTAGGCCCGAACAGACCCAAACAATGGATACAAGGGTATCTTCGTAAAAATCCGGAACACGTTGATGAAAGTTTATGTTACGAAACTATTGTCTTCTAGTACAGTAAAATCTAAAACATATGTCAAGCAAGCAACGGAAGTTTTGACTAGAGCTGACGGTAAGAATGCTGATTATCATTAATACTGTACTTATAAGAAACTACCTACTTACTGTACTTAAAGGTTGGTAGAGATCGCTTTTAGCGATAAGGCCGCCCATTGTATTACTGCATTGCTTATTTTATATTCTTTATAAAATGTGTGTCTTTACTTGTGGTAATCAATACAGAGTTATCTATCTATCTATCTTATAGAAAGCTTAAAACTCTATTAGACTGTTCTAAAAATAGACAAAGTAAATTTTTAGCAAAGGTGAACGCAAAATTTTGAGGTAGCTAAATTAATTTTGACTAAGCTCCGAACCACTTTGTTAGCTAAAAGAGCTTATCTTCGCAAAACAGTCACTAAGCTGGCAGTATTTTAATAATGTAGTTCAAAATTTAACCTTCGATGTTACAAATTATTATTTTAGAAACATTTTAATTTTAAATTATTATTTACATTTCTATTAATTTTTAAAGGGATTCTTCAAAGAAACATTTGAAATCAAGCCTTTTTTGTATAAATGTGCAAGCTTTTGCGCGTGAAAATTATGACCTGAGTTTTTTTTCAAGCTTTATTCAACAATTTATGTGGCTCAAATAATATTTCTCAGAAAAATTGATTCTATTGAATTTTTCTGCAAAATTACTGTATTACTGTCATAAAATTGTATAATTGAAATTATTGTCATATAATTTTTTGTAATTTGGGTACATAAAACATATTAGACGACTAACTCAATAGCATAATAACCCAGTAGCTGAAATGGTCCAAATCCGTAGATAAGTTAATAATTTTAAGTGCGTGTAAAATAAGTAGATAATGGTCGCATAATAGCTATTGTTTAAGTTTCTTTTCGTATAAAATTTATCAGTGATAAAATATTTTTAATTTGCCCGTTTTAGTGGTGTTCGATATAAGATTCGGCCTATTTTTATTGTATTTGGCTGATTAGTAAATAATCTTCGGTTAAATATTCGGCTTTAATTTTGAATGGTGTTGTTCGAAGTCAAGAAGTTTTTTACTAATATAAAATATGAAAATTCGAAATTAAAATCCATCGTTTTCCTGATAGATAAAGCCAACTTTTTATTTAATTTATAGATATAAATAGATTTTTTACACATCAAAAGTTTAATTTGATTTTACTTAACTCCATTTTATAAGTTAAGGGTGCTAAGCCCGCGTCTAGCAGGTGCATTATAAAAAGTTACATAGAGTTAAGTGCAGTTTCGGTTTTGATGTGACTGTGATTGAAATTAAGTTTTTATCGAAATATACTTTGCTGAAGCCGAATATAATGCCGAAAAAGGCTGCGATAAACTGACCTTCGAGCAGCTAGTGATAAGGGCTCATATTGTCATAAATTGCCTGTTTCATAAGGCATTCATTAGGAGCGTGCAAAATGCGCTCCGTTGCGCCGCGATAAACCCCATCGATAACGGTTTTATTGCTTTAAATGTTACCTATTTGTGGAACCAATGAAGGTTTTCTTTTGAAAATATTATTATAATACCAGAAAAAATATTTTATTAACCATTTTTATAACACCTCTATATTTTTGAATGGTTCCCGACATTCAGAGTCACTAAAAGACCGAATCTTTTAACGCAGTGCCTTTTTTCGTAGAGCATCGCTTCATTCTTGGCACGCCTCGTCATTTTTACGGCTGTTTAAATTCTTGCCAGCACACTAGTCTCCCGATCGAGCATCATGTTGCGACGAGTGACTGATCTAAGAGCCTCTTTACCAAAAGTACAGTTCACAACATGAGCCTATGTTTATAGTATTTTCATTGAATCATTTAGTAATTTGATCGTATAGGTATATTTGTTATAACTAGGTTTCTACTTGTTTAGGTAAAAAAAACATAGTTCAACAATATTTATTAATATTATTGTCAGTAGAGCATACTTTGTGTTGTCCCTGAAACGTAGATTCATCTTCTTACGAACTGCACCGCCATAGATGTAGTGCAAAGAGTAAATATGAACTAAGAGTTATTAGACCCCCACTTTGATATTACATGAGTGAAGGAAGACGCAGTTGATAGTAAAAAGAAGTTCAAAACTACTTGCAGAAAAAGCAAGCAATGTAACCATTATTAAGTATATCAGTCATCTAGTACCCATAACACAAGCTCTGCTTAGCTTGGGGCTAGATGATGCTGTGTGGATCGTCCGGCATTATTTATTATTATTTTATTTTATTATAATTTAAGTTTGACATACTGTCGATCTCACTACATGTTCACCATCATCACCGTAAATAAGTCTACTGCTGAACTTCAGCCTCCGCCATATTTAGGAGGTTTGTCATAGTGACTACGCTTCCAATTCCTGATGCGATCCCACCTAAACAAAATATAAATATAATGTGAAAATATTTCGGACAGAATTGTATACCGTTTACTTTCATATCAACGATGACAGCGTTTTTTAAACTTTAAGCGATTACGGAAAGTACAATTATTTGGGATTACCGTCATTAAGTCAACTTAGAGATATAATAATAATTAGTAGTAGTAGTAGGGCACGTACCTAACGTGAGTAACCTACAAGCCAATGCTTTGTTATAGGTGATGGTTACCACTTAACATCAGATGGGCCTTATGCTTGTTCCACCAGCAGTAGCATAAAAGTTGTATTTAAAATGTTTGTTGTGGAATAATATCGAGGCTTAAAAGGGGTTTCAACAGCTCCATACAACTCCGCTGTCACGACGAAGATTGCAGCTGACTTGCATTACCGCACGTTATTCAGTTCTTTAATTAACTATCAAACCGGAGGCACTCTCGATTATAAGAAGGCTACCCGGCTTTGTCCCTCATACTTACCATTGGATATTCAATGAAAATAAGCAAAAATAAACCCTATCTGAACAGAATAAGGTTTAACGGCTTGAAGGCTTCGTTGGCGACGGCATGTCTCTGTGATATGGTTTTTTGTATAAGGATATTAGGAGTCTGTTGTATGAGCGTGATCATTAAAGTCAGATTTGAATATTGTGTAAAATGTTGGTGTGTTCGACGTATAACAACCAATTTCCTTTTCATGTTTTTGTGATTTGCAATTTGTTCGCATATACCCACCTACTTTTCGAAAATGAGGTGTTCATTTATAAGCTTCATTTAACGAGGCAGTATCATTCAAAGAAAAGACTTTTTTCAAAAGATACTTAAAGTTGACCTTGTTACGTAGTGAAAAATCACTTATTTTCTATTTTAATAATTTCATCAAAAACGATTTAACAAAATTTTTGTTTTTTTTTGTTTGCTTTAAGTCTGTTTTATTACTTTGAGTTTAATATAAAAACACTTAAAAGTTAATTAAATATTATCTCAACTAAATGAATTATTTCTTAATTAATCTCAATTAATTATTTATTGACCTTTAATTCAAAGTCAAATATTTATACATAAATATGTGTAGACAATTCACACAACACTATCCTTAAACTAAGCAAAGCCTGAACTAAGGGGACCTGATAACTAATCGAATACTTATATACTTTGTTTAGTAATATGTGTATATTATCATAACACGTAGACAGACAAAAAAGCTTCTCAATCTTAATTAATATAGACTGAGGTGGTCTAGTGGTAGCATGCCTTCCGATCCTAAGGATCCGATTGTACAAATCTGGATCGTTCTGTTTGAAAAATGTATGTACGCATTGCTAGTGCTCTGAAACGGAGACAAAACACCACCGTGAGAAATCCCATTACATATTCATGTATGTCAAATTTATTTATACTAGGCTCCTGTTGTCTATAGTAAAGCTTGGTAAGTGTTAGAAAAATGGCGGAATTTCTATAACAGCATATTGAACATGTTTCTACGCATAACAATGCAATCATGTTCACCACTCAACCATAATAGCGTGGCTTAATAACAAAAAGGATTCATATATCAAAGGCGACAAATCGAAATAAACAAGACACGCATTCTCGGGGTACAAGAAACCCTAATGTATATTAAATATGTGGGATGGCATTCAAGTGAAAAACATTACAAAAAAGGAATAGTATCGCCATTATAGCTTATAACTCAATCAGTTCAATCAGAACGGAGGTGCGAGGCACGATAGGAATTTTATACTTTTTCACCTATTAGGTGTGTACTGTCGAGGAAAATTCTTCTTCTCTGCTCTATGGCATCTGTCCGTCATTCGACAAAAAAAAAATCCTTGTGTTAAGTGGATATAAACAGCTTTTAGTATTTTAAGTTTTGAAGAAAATAAAACGTTTGTCTTCAAAACCCAAGAAAAACATTTTCGTTCAAATTAGGATGCCACATATTATACTCTCATTTCAATTACTTACATTTTCACTTCAAAACCTCAAGTAATGCTTAAAATATGCCACTGAAATTACACAACAAAACAAAAATAACGAAAAAACAGAAAAAGATTCAAAAGCTACGTTGCCTCCAAAGATGACAGCGACCAAAGCTCCAGGTGTCTTTAAATGACAAAACACAGTCTGATCGGGAATGTTCAACAAGGTGTCAATTGATCAAGTCTAGGAACGCGTTTTTGGGTAACAACCAAGTAAGGACAATGGGCAAAAATGTATGGAACCTGGGACCACCCTCCAATAGCAATAAAATGTATGTCGTTGGATAGGTCTTTTTAACCGGAACAACTATTGCTATGACAGTTTTGCTGTTACAACTGTCCGTTCGAAGATTTAAGACATATAAGTTTTGATAAAGTGTTAAAATAAATAAAATATTTTTATTATAATAATGATTTATTAATACTGTAACATTAAAAAAACATTGTTAAAACTGTTATAGGGTCTCTATTCTGGTATTTAGGATGCATAAACAATTCGTGTCCGACCGCGACGACGTATCTTATGGGTTATCTATAGTGACGTCATTTAAAAACATTACTGGTGCATTAAAGCCTTCATGAATCGCATACCCTAAATACCGGATTATTGATATAATGTGTGCACATGTGCCCATCGTTCGCCTTCCAGATAAGCAGGATTTTCGCGTCAGTTTTTGTGGCAGCGAATGGTCCCATAACATCAATGATGTAGCAATCTGATGCACCGATCAAAAACGGTTTTAATAAGTTTTGGAACTTATGTAAACTATATGACAATCGTTGGAATAAAAAGTTTATATAAATGTAAGTTCCATCACATATCATAATCATTTTCTTCATTCCCAAAGAGGTCCTTTGGAATTGTTAGGTTTTTAGCCAAAATATTTTCTCTATCTATATGATCCAGTCCTAAGTGTTGTGTGACGTATTTATTTCTTAGGCACAGTGGCGGCCTTACCCATTGCGAGGCTCCGGGCGGCAGCAGGTCTTTGCAAGGCCCTTTGTCCTTCGTGTATGGGATCAAAATTATAAGTTTTAAATAAAAAAATATAGTTAAAAATCTATATTTTTTAAAATCAGCTTGGGTTGTTGCGCGAGGCCCCTGCAAGAGCGAGGCCCCGGGCGGTTACCCCGTTCGTCACCCCCTAAAGCCGCCACTGCTTAGGCATTCACTATATGGCTAACGCAGTTCTTGGATCATTACATCTCTCGCCCAGTGATGGAGTTTGCTCTAAGATGACGTCGAACTGGTAGCCGTTAAGGTTAAACAAGTCGGTACGTTGTCCATACAAACGCTGTAAGCGTTTAATGTCTACTTAAGATTTAGTACGACGCTTGTAACTTTCAAGGTAATCTGATTTTACTGTAGCATATAGGGTAACGAGCCTAGATAACGGCAAAATAATTCAGTATCAAACTTAACTTCGGACGCACGTTAATAAATAGTAGACATTAAACGCTTACAGCGTTTGTATGGACAACGTACCGACTTGTTTAACCTTAAGACCGATTATATTAGTATGCATGCGGTTCATTGCGGGTTTCAATGAACCAGCAATGTTCAGAACTTATAAGTCTTATATCTTTGAACGGACAGTTGCAATAACAAAGCTGTCATAGCAATAGTTGTTCCGGTTGAGTAGACCTATCCAACGATATACATTTTATTGCTATTGGAGGGTGGTCCCAATTTGCCCATTGGTCAAGTAGTTTTTGGCGAAACTGACACAAATAACCCTTCCTAAAGTAAATCACAGCATTTTTCTCCAATTAAGTACATTTTGTCGAACACTTGTATCCATTTTGTGCATACAGCTGCTTGATTTTAAAACGTCAGCCTATTGCATATTTTCTCTGACTGTACATTTATGCTGTGACAAATCTCAATGTCGGATGGCTTGTCAACCTAATACAGAGATGGTTCAAGGCATAGACTGAACCAACAAGAGATGTGTGGGAGATGTCTAATTCATTTTCATGAAAATGAATCAATAATAGTCTACGCTATGTCTTAGTATCGAATAACGTGACACATATGCCTATGATAAATTTGTGGTGAGAAAAAAATAAATATCTCAAGGTATCGTTTGCTTACTATGATTGGAGCCAAACTATAGAACCGGAGTACAAGAAAACAACCTCAGGGAACACTTTTTATAACTGGACTGATACTGACTACAAATCAAATAACTTTTTCATTGATTTGTTTCAAAAAATGTTTGACTAAACTACGATCGATAATAGAATAATTTCATCAATAAGTTATTTTAATAGGTATGTCTGTTAATTATTTTTGATGATTAGCGATATTTAATTTGTTGATAAGATTTCAGGTACATATAAGAATGTACATTTAAATAGTTTTTTGCAGTGCATAAGGTTTTTTATATAAAATGAACCGATATTATTTTAAAGAAATAGGCAGATCTTACCATGCGTCTCACCACGCAAACCACCGTAACGCCTAACGTCCGTCCACGACAACCTGCTAAGATTTTTAATGCAAAATATATAATTTATTATATAATATATATTTTTAAAACAATAATATTTTATTTAACAATATATATTTTATTTTTATCACCATACTCATCGAAGCATGAACGTGTGTACAACTTTAAGCCCCTTTTTTAATTCTGGATCCATATCTGTATTCAGGCTTTTGAAAACAGAGCGAGTCAAGACAGGAGATTCCAGACATACTTTTACGTCATTTCCAACAGATACGTAGTTGCCAAAGGTGGTTTAACTTTACAAGAACTTCAACAATGTATAAATAGGTACCTATAAAGTATTCGTAGCATTTCTCTGCTGCTTTACTTACATGTAATCAAAGGAATGATGGGAAAGGAAGAACTAACATATTCTAAAGGTTATTTCAATTGGTTCTTTTTAAAATTACGTACGTAATTACTTTTTTTTAATTACCATCACCTATAGCTTAGTATTGCCCTGTAGATCACGAACGTTAGGTACCTACATGCACTACCCTGCGTCCACCAACCTAAGGCGTACGGTGTTCAGGTGTTCTTCATGTGCTTGTAATTTGGATTAATAACTTAATTAGCATTCGTGCCTATTCTAAAAGTACTTGTTAGCAAGTACCTCAAAAATATTGTAATTAAGATGTTAAAGTAATCAAATGAGATCTTACCTCATTTTCCATTATAAAGTTTACCATTATTTATATTTTGTGTCTGGAGGTTGTTTTTTTATAAATTATATATTTTTCACGTGCGCAATTTCAGTGAAACAAAGCAGCTCTCAAACGGTGAAGGAAATAATCGCGAGGAAACCAGTTAGTATTCTAACAGCGGCGTTGGGCTTGCAACCTGTCACGTATGAAATACTAATTACTACCAAAAAAAAACTACCAAATGTAATATCTGGACGTATCTCTAACTACCTTCTTTAGGCGTCCTCGAAGAATCTCGAGTAGTTACTTGGTTGGTAGGTACTATGAGATCTGGGGGGGATATAAAATATAAATAAATAAATAATAATAATGGTAATCCGTGGTAAACGGAGTTGGTGTCACTCTAAAATAATTGTCTACCTTAAACTTCTCTACCTTAGCCATTATTGTGTCACTGTTAGTTTACCCCAATAAATAAAATAAAATAAAATAAAATAAAAAAATAATGCTGGACAATCCACACAGCATCATCTAGCCCCAAGCTAAGCAGAGCCTGTGTTATGGGTAGGTACTAGATGACTGATATACTTAATACAATACTATATTACATATATAGATATTTTTTATTATACATAGAAAATACCCAGAACACCCGGAAAAAATATTTGCAGATCGTACAAACATTTATCCCAAGGCGGGAATCGAACCCGCAACTCCTGCGTCGCAGACGGACATTCGCCCGCCGCGCCACATCGGTCGTCATCGGATATCTATCGTACTTGGACATTAAATTGTGCTGATATTTAATTTTTCGATAAATGTTTGTTGCAAAAATATATTCCGGGTGTTCTGGGTATTTTCTATACATAATAAAAATATTTATGTATGTAATGTATTGTATATCAGTCATCTAGTACCACAAGCTCTGTTTAGCTTGGGGCTAGATGATGCTGTGAGGATTGTCCGGCATTATTATTTTATATTATTATTCAATTCGTCTCTATGGCTCAAGATACGTATCTGCTTTATAGTCCATATTCTTTGATACGTATCTTATAAGACACTGTTCCCTACAGAGTATATGAGTAGATATGAATTTTGTCAAAGGCAATCTTGCGGAATACTTTTGAAACCACAGACAACGTTAAACTACTTCCAGCATAGAGTAGGGTTGGCACATGTGACTTTTTTTTTACATTTTGCTGATGGAACAAGCAGATGGCCCACCTGATGTTAAGTGATTTCCATCGCCTATAACAAAGTATTGCCTCATAGGTCACATAAAGTTAGAAACGTGCCCTACGATGCATTCTCAAGCGTCCATCAACCTGAGACATATATGTATTAAGCCTCATGTAAAAAGTAATGCTAGGTATTTGTTTTTTTTTGTTATTCAAAGCATGCGCGATTGTAACAAAGTAGCAAAGGGTTCTTTCAAGGAACCAGCCATCGGAACCACTTGTGATTAATCACACCTTACCTCGTTGAAGAAACTATATAAGCATGTTAATCAAACTTTCATCAGTTATAAAAGTTGTAAAGAGAACTGCTAAAAATAAGATATCTATAGAGACCTATTTAACTCAAAATGTAAATATATATTATAATAATAATAATAATGCTGGACAATCCACACAGCATCATCTAGCCCCAAGCTAGATAGAGCTAGCAGAGCTTGGGGCTAGATAGATAGATAGATTAAGTTATGAGTACTTACTAGATGACTGACATACTTAATACAATACAATATTACATACATAGATATTTTTTATTATACATAAAAAATACCCAGAACACCCGGAATAAATATTTGCAGATCGTACAAACATTTATCCCAAGGCGGGAATCGAACCCGCAACCTCCTGCGTCGCAGGCGGACATTCGCCCGCAGCGCCACATCGGTCGTCTGACGACATTGTTAAGATTACGGGAAGTGCATGGATGAATAGGGCTCAATATTACTCTTCCTGAAAACGTATGGTCCTCCATAAGGCCTATGTCCAATAATCTATACCCATTATAGGAATCTTTGTCCTGAATGACTGACATATAAGCCACGCACAGCCTAAACAGTTGGTCGTAAAGCTTTAAAACTTCCAGGGTAGATTTGTGTTGGTGCGTAGGGGTTCACTAAGAAAGGAATACCCGAAATTCAACCCCAGTAAGGGTACAGTGGGGGTTGAAGTTTGTATGAAAAAAGTTACACGTGATATCGTGTGGGTTTCCACTAGTTTATAATATTAGTAAGATTTAATTTAAAACAGTGGCTAATAAGATAAAGAATAAAGATTACGGATATATTATAGCCTTTCATCGTGCGGCACCAGCATATCTTGATTACATTACTCTTGGACGGCTGACGAGCGGCACCCGATTTAATTTCGAATACAATTGCTGCCTTATTTTACTTTTGTTGTATTACTCTCATTATTCCATTTAATTAATGCCTCGGTTTGATGGGAGAAACATGATGTTACTGTTTTGTTGTAGGTACCGAATGAATTAAGCTTAGCTACTGTGTGGTAAGGTGGTTGTGGGAGGTGTAGGGTTGATGGGCTTGGGATGTGGAATAAATTAACAATTGCTAGCCGTTTTTAGGGTTCCGTACCTAAAGCGTAAAACGGAACCCTGTTACTAAGACTCCGCTGTCTGTCTGTCCGTCTGTCACCAGGGTGTATCTCATGAACCGTGATAGTTAGAGAGTCGAAATTTAGACAGATGATCTATTTCTGTTGCCGCTATAACAACAAATACTAAAAAACAGAATAAAATAAATAATTAAGGAGGCTCTCATACAAACGTGATTTTTTGCCGTTTTTATTACAGATAATAGTACGTGAGTCTGAGTCGCACTTGGCCGGTTTTTTTCTTTTTTATCGGAGCTAAATATAGAAACATACTATAGAGCTTTTATTTCATGATTTGGTCTAGCTCCATTTATTTAAATCTAGTTTCCGCCCACGGTCAAGCCCACGTGCTTCCCGGATAAAAAGTAGCTTATTGCTATACGCAAACTATGTCTTCCTAGTTTAAATAATATTCCAATTAATCCAATTTTAACCAAAGATTGTATAGCTATTATTTATTTAGATAATTATAAATGATATTTATATAATAATAATAATAATAAAAAAAAATATTTCCAGTATCAAAGTTTTTCAAGCATTTGCATATGTACTTAATTATATACTTTTTATAATTATAGAAAAACCTTTGGCTATGCATTGACTCCTCGCTCTAACTAAGTATGAACTTGTATGTAGACACGAGGGATCTCTGCTTCGGCTATAAGTTGTTGGATAAGTTGACAATAAGCATATGGTATTAAGATAGAAATAAAATACATTAAAAACTTGATCATCTAGGCAAAAAACAGGTATGTACCCAAAGTTTTATAAAGTAATCTAATTAATAAAGGTACCTATTATAATGTAGGTAAGTTGAATTTAAGTTTGGTTTGAATATATACCAATTATAAATACAACGCCCAACCTAACCCACAAGTGACTTGAAATTTTTAGGGTATGTTTGTCGTGGTGCGAAGAGGTGTACCAAGATAGCAATTTTTTAAATTCAACTGTTATAGCGGGGTTAAAGTTTGTGTGATAATAACTTTACGCGGACGTAGACGCGTGCGTTTAGCTAGTAATAAAATAAGAATAGAGGTTTTTTTGCACAAATTATGTGAGTTTTACAACGATATGTGAAAAAAAACAAGTTCTAAGAAAAAAAATACGACCTATTATAAAATGAAACGTATTCAATGAGGCACGTCCTCACAAGGAAGTGAGTCCTTCCTATCTAAGATGTCTAAGATATAAACAAATCCCTGTAATTCAAATGGTAGGTAAGTTATATTTATAAGTGACCATTTAACATCAGGTGGGAGCCATCCGTTGGACCATCAACAAGTTATATAAAAAAAGAAGATAACATCAAACGAAAGTCAATCAAGGTTGGCTGAAGACTTCACAATTGCAGTAAAGTCGTTATCTCTACGTGACATCATTTGTTATTATTTTCCTCGTATATTGTGAATTTTATCAGATGCCGCAAAAAGTATTTGAAGACAGGAAAGTTTGGGAGCTAGCGGTAACTTGCCATGCGTCCATCAACCTAAGACATACATGTTTGCTTTTAAACGCAAACATAATATATTTTACAAAAATAGATGTGCTCAGATCTTTTGATTTGTAGTTATGTACCGTAGGTTACTCAAGTACTCAAGATCTATTTAAAAATCTGTGGACACACCTTTATTTAGCAGTATATTTGTTTTCAAAGCGTGATAAGTAGAAAGTCTATCTTCTCTATCTGGCTGTCTTATTTTAATTAATAATAGATTACTACATTTAAATCTACAAAAGCTACTTTACAAAGCAAGTCCCTCCAGCCGTATATTCATAGGTGGCCATATTACAGTTACAACCCAACAATAGAATGTAATTGAACTGTTGTACATCGATAATACGGATTCCATCCTCTAATCTACATTTCAAAGTTGGATTCGTCCAATTTCGGATCAGTTACTCGGCTTTGCTGCATCATCGGCGATCTAATCATGTATGGGACGAGATTAAAACAGGTCCGTCGGATCCCATCAAAGGCGGTATCATACTGTTATTTTGACTGATTGATCTCTGCCAACAAAAAAGCCTGCATCGCTACCGAGATCGACAGTAGCCGAGAAAAAACAAATTAGCTGACTAAACCTTTTCATAAAGCATTGTTATTATCACCACCTACCCCGTATTATAACACTCGACAAACTTCGTGTCAGTAATCGAAAAACGTGGTTTTCCGTTAATCATTTGGTATAAGGTTTAAAATAAAGTTGGAGGTAATTTTGCTGTGGTGGGCTCGGTTCGTAATCGCGCTTGGCGAGAGGCAAAAATCATGCTGCGTTAGCGACCTTGCGCTCTCAACAAAAAGCACGTTTTAATTTTTGGAGAAATGTTTTTCTGTTTTTCGGTGTCAGATGTAGCGGCTCGCGCTTTGATTGTCGATATTCTCATATTTAGTTTTAATTGGTGGCTTTATCGAGTTTACATTTTACGGTCGGATTCGATGAGAGGTTAATAAGCGGCACTTTGAAAGGTAACTTTTTTTTAGAGATCCGCGTTAATAGATACCTAATAGGAATATGACTGTAGTTTCGTTGTTGTGATTTTATTAGGGTTGCACGTGGTCTATGATTGCCGTGATCATGAGATCGTTTTACTATCAATATCGTACGGTTTTGTTCTTTGATATTTTGTTCGACAAATGGTTTTTACATTTTTACGATGGCTTCGAGTAAAGATAACAAGCTAAGTATAATCCTTTTGTTTATTGCACAAAACATTGTTTTGAACTAGTTCACAGTGTCCAGCTTTATTAAATAAATGAAGGTATTTTAAGGGTTTGTCCATTTGGCATTGGAATGCCATATCAATTCTTTACGGAACCGTCCATGGAATATAAACGTAATGCACTATGCTCATTTTTTATTGTCTAAGCAATAGCCGATATTGATTTCGGTTCTTTGATTCCGACGTATTATTGCTTGTTTTATTGATACCTGGGAACAGTGTAATTAACCATATCGGGTCTTTTTCTCATCTCTCTGATCCTTTCGTGTCTATCGCCCATAACCTGACTCACCTTGAAAGGCGTATGCGCCGAAAATTGGTCTCATATTGTTCATAGAAGACGTAGTTCCTGTTGTGTAATCCATTTTTATGTTTTTAATTATCCGGAGATTCACTGCACAGTCATGTTCACATGTAGCTTAACATTTTATGACTTTGCTTGATCACTTTACGTTGTGTTCGTATATTGCATGTTGATCACTTTGGACACATTAAAAAATCACTACATAGTATTAAGAAAGTCTCCACTGCGTCTGTCTGACGGTTTAAACATTGAACACTTGTCACTAATAGATACTTCGGTTCTCGGAAAAGGTTTAAAGTGTAATATAACGTGTGAAGCTGGGATTTGTTGGTGTGAATTATTTTAGACTAAATTTGAATTTTTTCGACACAGGTTTTTGCAATATACGCAGAAATGAACACGGTCGCGTTAGAAGCACAGATGAAAGCCTCGCTGGAACATAAGTGAATCAATTACAAAGTCGCTATCGTTTGTAACATTATTTTTCGGACCCTACTCTTATCGTATAATACAATAGCATGTCGCTCCACCTCCCTTCCCCTACTACTTTTTATTTACTAGTAATAATACTAAATCACTGGGAACATTCGTATGTGCACACGTCAAAAGGCTCACTTATAAAAAGGGTGTAAATTTATGTACTATTTTACTGCAGCTTCGGAACTTATACGACCGTCTGCATGAAATAATCGTTAAAGAGACGTATCTTTTTGGTCTTGTGATGGATTCAGTTTTGCGGCAGTCAAGCTTTAACTTTATTTGAAGCCCTTTTATTTGAACTGTTTTATTGTTAATCATTAAAAGCTTTGGTAATTGAAGTAACAATATTTAAGATCAAGTTTTTAAATAGCCATACCTTCCATAGAGTCTAGTCTGAAGCTTAGATCATATACTATATGACCTAAGGTCTGAAGATAGCTCAACTCAATTTTGTACATACTTAAAAAATATATTAGAGGATATCTACCGTGCTTAAGAATTAAAAAGCCGTGAAGATATTTCTTTTTTTTTACTAATAGTAATTACTTCATCTTAATCTTTTATTATATGTAAATAAATTATATGTTCATTTTGACTTATTTCCATTGATTGTAGCTTATTTCTGATGCCTTTCGGCCAAAGCGCCACCGTTTTGACCTGTACTGTTCACTCATCATCATTAGCATGAAAATATGACTGGCGTTTTTTCATACAATTTGCTGATGGAACAAGCATATCGCCCATCTGATGCTAAATGGTTATTATCACCTATAACAAAGCAATGCTTTGTAGGTCACGTTAGTTAGGAACGTAACCTACAATACACTGCTCTGCGTTTATCAACCTGAGGCATACAGGTGTTAAGCCTCATGTGCCTGTGATTTCACACATACCCTTCAAACTGGAACACAGCAAGCTGCATTGCGGCAGAAATAGGCATAGTGGTAGTACTTCCTCGGACGAGTCTTTCACTGAGCTCTACTACTAAACTACTACTAAACTGGTAGGTACTGGTTATAGTTGTTATATTAGTAGTAAATTTAAATGACTGCGACAGGTTTTACAATTTACTTGGTTATAGCTCTGCGTTCTTTCTTGCAGGTTGTGGGTTCGATCCCCATTGAAAACAAACATTTATGTGATAAATGTAGGGATCGAACGCACAACCTACAGCGTAGAAGACAGAGCTAAGCCAACTGATACTACTATTCTATTCTACAAAGTTTCAGTCCAGACTTCCCGAATATTTGTTCAACTTTTATAACATAAGCTTAACTTATGTTATAAAAGTTCAAAATGTCTATCACATTATTATCGTTAATACTGCAGCTGCCGGATCGCGCCTACAATGGTGACGGTAAAAAGCCGTCATGCTAATTATTGAACTTTGTGTTGTGTGTATTGTCGACCTGATCGACTGTCCTGCAAATGCAGTTTGGATCATAGAATTACTTTAGTCCATATTCTTAGGTTTGGATACTGTATGCCCCAGCTGGCTGTGACGTTATTTCACACTATACTAACGCTTGGAGCGTCAGTAAATTGTGTGAAATGACGTCACGTTGCTTGAAATACAAAATGTTTGTATTTTTTTGCAAAATTTGCAGTAAATCCTAACAGTAACAGTATTCGAATTCTCCAGTACCTACCTGTATTACTTGTATAGAAGGCATGTGTCTTCATATGAACTGACGTTTTGCTGACTTGACCGACTGTCCTGCAAATGCAGTTTGGATACTGTACGCCCCAGCAGGCTGTGACGTCATTTCACACTTCACTAACACTCAAACCGTGAAATGACGTCACGTTGCTTGAAATACAAAATGTTTGTATTTTTTGCATAATTTACAGTAAATTTTAACAGTAACAGTATTCAAAAGCTCCTGTAAATTAGATATAGATAGAGTGGTTATCATCAAACAATGATAAATATCGTGGGGAAGCCAGTTACCGCACCAGTTCTAGCAGCGGCGATGGGCTTGTTGCAAGTCAAGCGTAAAATACCTGCTAGGTATGCAAAATATTTGTCAAATGTAATAATTGAACGTACCTCTGACATCCTCTAAGAATATTGTGCGCATGTGGTGCTAAGAGATAGAAAGGATAAGGTGCTTGTTGCGAGAAACTGGCACGTAGATTCACCTAGTTATAAGAATATTCTAGAAATGATCACTTCCACGGAATAAGTCTTTTAAATTTGGGATTCTTGAAGCTCATTTCAATTTTACAAAAAAACATATTTTTTTATCATTAAAAACAAATAGTAGAAGGGTACACTGACATGATAAACATTGAACTAAAGTCCGACTCGAACTTGGCTGGTTTTTTATAGTTTATGAAAACAACTACATATTCACTTTAAATATAAATAACCCTAAGAATATGGACTAAAGCAGTAGAAATGCAGCTATAATAGCAACTCAATACACTAGTTTATGCTCTTTTCGCTTACGACAACGTCAAGATGTGAGAAAATAGCGCATATACATTCATTAATTCAATTTTTAGAGTTATTCAGTACATTGTCCATCGTTTGAAATGACGGAAGTGCCATTTTACACTTTTCGAAAAATATCATACTTGTAAATTAAAAACTCATGAACGACCTTATTGCTTTCAGATAAGTAAGAACTATCATAATAATGTCGCGTTGACATTTCTGTGAAAGTTCCCGGACGATTTGTTGTATTTTTTATAATATATTTGAAAATAATGCATTAGATCACTCAAAAACAACGTAATAACTGCAAAAAAAGAGGCGTAATGTGTGTATAAAATGCCATGTGTAGTTGAAGATTGTGATTCAAGTAGAAAACGATGAGAAAATGAGGATGTGTCGCTATCTTTCCATTTTATGAGTTTTACTGGAAAATTTGTGTTATTTATAGAACCAAATGCTCAGAATATCTTTGTAAATTATGTTGTCTCCAGTTTTCACATACATTTCCACCTGTTTTATTAAGTTTTCATACGATAATTACAACCAAAATAATTTAACCATAGTGATGTAGTAAATTGTATCGATTAGTAAAATGTCGATGATTTTACCATCCATAATCATTGTTTGTTGTTGTTGTTGTAACCAGCCCTGCGTAAGAACTTTCGTTCTTACGCAGAATTAGCGCTGAGACTACTCCTATTGTCATAAACTTGCAATCTAGTGATATTTTTGTACCCATGTATTATGCATCGTTTTTTTTTATGACAATAAACTCATTTGTATTTGTATTTGTATTTGTATTTTGTTTTAGATTTCCCAAAGAAGAAAAGATGAAAAATTTATGGTTACAACTCATACAAAGAAGCGATAATTGGACACCGAATAAAGTCATTCACGTCTGTTCCAATCATTTCACAACATATTCATTTTAACCTAATGATCAAGTAAAATATCGGCGGCTAAAGCCATCTACAATACCAACATTATATTTAACGCACGAATAAAAACATTACGATGTAGGACCAGGTGGTGCAGGTTTGCATTATCAAATACTCGATCTTCATTGTAAGATTTTTACCATTCGCCTAGCCAAACTGTTGTGCTAGTTTTTTTGAAATAACTGCTAGAATGCTAAGTGTTTTAATTTGAGCAGTCTGGAGACGACCTTTTTTATGCTCACGCTTGCTGTGGAAAGTTCATCGCAACGAGGTTCATTTCGAGCTCGCCTCTATCCGATTATTACATCCTTATTGCAACCTTTTTGATTCATTCGCTAAATAGTTTTACAGTAGCCATGGCCGACGTAGGTAGGTACATATGTTAAGTTTGCAGAGAGTGCCCGACTCACACACTGAAGTGCTTTTGTTACTGACCGACATCGAATGGCTCGTTTATTTTTTCTTTATTGTTTTAATTAATAATAACTAAGCATTTGGCTGCAGTGTAACTGAAATCGATAATACAAAACTTCGTTCATCGTTTCTAAGAGTTGGTAGCTAGCCCTACAGACATACTTTATTTATCGATATCGAAGTCGACATAGTTACAACACTAACATCACAGAATACTACGTAATATTCGTAAATGTTAGTGATATCTGTTCAAAAGACGGATTTAAAAGTTTGTATGCATCTCTTTCTTGTACCATTTCAATATCGTAAGTGAAAACAGTACAAATTTTGTGTAATTGGTTGCTATTTTATCATGTCTTCTACTAGTCTTCTTATTCTATGAAATAACCATTGCCACCAGAATGCAACCAAAATTTCAGCTCGATGTGGTTCTGTGGCGTAAAAACGTAACAGATAATATATTTTGTATTTGTAAATTGGTATGGATGGACGGCAACATTTTTTAAATAAAAACTACAAAGCACTTTAGTTATATTTCATCACATATTATCAATCATCATCCTTTTAATCAAACTTGAAGTTTTTGTAAAAATTAGCTGAGTCACTAACTTATTATATTTTTTTCATTCACGCGTTTTAAAATTTTGAATGAATACAAAAAATGTTTTCAGAAATTCCAGTGGCTGTATTGGGCTGTATAGTAGCTACGTCACATTGTGACGTGTGTCATGTGTCAAAACAAAATCGAGTGGCACCTTGGGATTAGTAAAAGGATCGAGTCAAGTGATCACCTACTGTGCTGTAAATAATAAAAGCATTCTTACTTGTGGTACTAACTCTTGAGTTTTTATAAGGATTCTTTTCCGAGTCTTCGTGGTATTGATACAACGAAAACGGTGTTATTGAGGAATCAAACAAGCAAAATATATTCCTCATTATTTCCATCGTATTTTGCTGTCGATACCGAGAACGATTGCACGTAGTTAAAAAAGTGTTTTTTTTTAAATCAAATTTAGCCTAAAAACAGTGTTTTAATTATAGGATGTAATTGAAATATAAATACCAATTATAAAAATCTTTGTCCTGACTGATAGACAACGTCAACCACGTCGTGGAGGCTTGGAGTTTTCAGGGTATGTATGTTTTAGTGTGTAGAGGTGCATTTAATGGAATTCCCCTAACTCCACCCCTAAACAAGTACAGTGGGGGTTGAAAATAGCTTCACGCAGACGAAGTCGCGCATGTTTCTCTATTGAAAAATATAAATAAGATTGCAGGCACAATACCATGTTTTGTAAATAAAGAACTGGTTCTCACTTGTATTCCACAAGAGAATGCTTGGCTGCAAATACTTAAAGCCGTTTGTCGTGTCGAGAAGAATTGAAAGCATCTGCAAACATTAATTTTCTCCGCTTTCACATTTCCTGGGCTATTAATAGAACGTTTACGAGCTTTACTGCCAACCCTACATACCGTAGGCAGCTCATAAGTCGCGTTACTTCAGCACTCTTGTTCTCAGTTGTAAAACGTACCAATGTTATAAAGATTTCAAGTACCTACCTAGCAAATAATCCGTTATAAATACCTGACTTTGACTGTAAATGAATATTATAAATAACTAGCTGCCCCGCTCGTGACTTCACTCTCCTTTTTTATACCAACTTCATCTTCTTTTTACCTACATAGGTACGTTAAGGATGACAACTCAATGAAACCCATACTAGTTTAAGTTGGACTTATCAGCTAACTAATTCTGCGAATTGCAACATTTTCTTGCGTCTTTCTGACTTTTTTAAGTAGGTACTATAAGCAAGATTACTTTAAGCAGAAAAATATATTTTATTTACTGACTTTTCGACATCTCCAGGGTTATTACACCTAGTATAGATAGAAAGTGCACGAAAAGTGGAAAGTGAAAGAAATCAAGGTTCTGAATGAATGTTGAAAAAATAATTCTTCCTGAAAATATATGAGGCATGCCTATGCTTGATTGAACTTAAATAATGTAATAAAATTTATCTCTTTTTAGTACTAATCATCATATTTTTAAAATACCACCTAGTTTTATAACTTTTGTGAATAAATATTTTATATTGGTTGTATTCTATTTGTGTGCCATAAATATACATAAACAAATAGAGCGATGTCTGCCATTTACGTGACTTAAAGATGGGCGTATTTTTATGAAGCCAGCGCTTAAGCACCGTGCAGTCTACAGTGAAGCAAGCTACATAAACAGCCATTGTTCTGCAGGTCTACTCTTAGAAACGATAAACGAAGTTACGTATTGTCGTTTTGTAATACACTGCACGTCAACTCTCGAACAGTTTCGCAGTCAAGTTGTCGCTGCCTGACATGCCACGTAATGTAACTCAAAGCTACAATACGAAACTTCGTTTATCGTTTCTAAGAGTAGATCTGCTGGTCTTGGTCTGCTTGTCAACGCACCTGGGAACTTTCACCGATCTTATGCAGATTAGAACTTCATGCAAGTTTGAACTCTTTCTATGAAGGTTACCTTGAAAATATAAAAAAAGAAATAGCATCACGACTTTAGTTAGCACTGTAGATATCTACAACCTAAGCACGGTAGATATCCCCTCAGATCTCTTAGTCTTAGCACCAAGTACTTACTCGAGATTCTAAGAGGATGTCTAAAGGGGGTAGTTAGAGGTACGTCCAAATATTACATTTGGCACATACCTACATTTTGCAGTTTGTTTGCACGTTGTCACGTACGGGATAATAATACTACGAATGGATATACCTCTGACTACACCCCTTAAACATCCACAAGTAATCTTGAATTGGCTTAAGAGGCTTAAGCCCTAAGAGATTTGAGGGGATATCTACCGTGTCGTGAGGCTATATATCTATGTAATCTAATATTAGGTACCTTTAACTTCATTCTTGATTTTGAACGGATATGTAAAATTCAAATCTATTTAAAACACCCTGCGGTAGGTGAGAACAATTATCATCGTATTTAATTACCCACCATCTTTCTTTATCCATCACTCTCATTCCCAAATTGACTGCTCTCTATCGACGTCAAAACAATTTAATTGTATCCTTTCAACCATAAGTCGAGAGTTTCAACGAAATATGGGAATGTTAATTTCTGTCATTAGCCAAGACACAAGCTAAAGATGCCGACAGAGAAAAAAAAAAGAATGTTGCCAGTTTAAAAAAACATGTGTGATCGCGCCGCTACAAGCCACGCCTCAGACCGCGCGTGTTTGTGAAAACAAGTCAAATGTGTTAAATATGGGACATATAGCACGAAGAGATAAGAAACTGGAATGGCCCACTTACGTAAAACCCAAAGAAAGATAAAAGTAAAATCATGTTCACATCGGTAGACATTATATTTACATCGGGTTCACTTGTATTAGGTCAAATATGAGGTATGCAGCGTGTGGCCTGAAAATTCGCCGGCACCCACACTCTTCGAACCGGAACACAGCAACGCTGCTTGTTGCCAGAAATAAGTATGGAAGTGGTAGTACTCTTATAAAAACTCGTGATAAAAGAGTCGATTCTTTTCTGTAGTCGGAATTTGTATTAAATCAGTTTTTTTCTTATGTGGTACACACTATATGAAATATCTGAAGACGGAAGAATAAATCCAAGAAATCTTTTGTCAATAATAACTCCTAGCATCTCTACAAGTTTCGTTATAATTCCCTGTAGCCTTTGTAGATAAATTAAAATGATTTGACCCTCAAAACTCCAGATTTGGATAGTTTTCTTTGTAGAAACCAAATAATTTTACAAAACGCGTAGAATAAAAGTTGTTACCCATCTAATGTAGTATATTTCTCTTTCGGCTTATTATAAATGTTTTGAATCTTCCTGTATAGTGTTGGTGGTCATTACTTTAACGTGAAAGTCAAGAAATAAACGTAAACAAAAAAATAGTATCAGTCTTACCATAAAGTACCTAATTGTAACAATAAATAATAATACAAGACAAGGAAGAAGTGCGAAGCTAATTAAGAGTGTTCCCTCACAGTGTGTTCCTTCAATGTTTTATTTACCAGCCTTTGGATAGTGTTTCTGTCGTAGGTTTGAACCCGCTCTTTGATTTGCTGTCAAACGCCACGATTATAATATAAATACAAACGCTTGACAGTAGTGATTTGACAATTTACGTGTTGTGATTTTGTCACAAATATCCAAGTTCTCCGATTTTACATTTTAAATCGTATTTCATATGTGCGCAATATAACGGTGCATAAACGTGTCGGCAGGTGTTAATTAATCAATTTAAAGTTGATTGCAATCGCATTTCAGACAAAAAAATAGTTTCGCTTTAGGAAACAAACCATGAAGAAGTTTCTATTTTTAAACCAAACATAGATAATATTAAAAACCATGCAGAAATACATGCTACAAAAATTCAATAAAACACACTTACCCGTATTTTTACAGCTACCTGTCCCACACCGCCGCAGCCGCTTAGCTTTCTCTGAAGTATGTAACAAATTATATTGCATCTAACTACTGGTTTCTAATTTTAAATTCGACGTTGTAAAAGGAGTTATTGTATGCCTATCGGCTACAAATCGTAAATTGGACAGCACGAACTTCAACAGAAGAAATAATAGTTACAATCATTTCGCTAATTGAAAACTGGTAAGAATAATTAAAATTAGCATTTCGATGTCGCTTCCAACGTTCTTTATCTGTGTACTTCCCATTATCTTATTCAATTTACACAGAGCCATGAGTGAATTAGGGTTTTCTTTCGTATTATGGAATAAGGCCTAAGCTCACTATGCGGGTGCGATGCGGGTTGCAATGCGACAAAAGTCCGACGATGCTTTAAATGTACCAAGATTTCTTTGAAACAAACCCCTGTATGTGATATCTATTTACCCGTACCGGTTCAGCAAAGTTATTTGAGAACTAAGAGAATAAATACTTCGTTGAGACATCAACACGTTATGTGGAAATTAACACATTTTATATAATCTATAATAGATTATTTAAACATCCTAAAGGGCGACATTTATCGGGTGAATATAAGTTAAATAAATTTTTTATGAAATAAAATACTTTTAAATTAAAATAAACGGGAGATTGTTGTTGCCTGGGACATGATTTAAGAGCGGGCTTGCCCAGAGTCCTCAGAGACTCGTCTTAGATCAGCCTAATCCTTATTCAAGCCACCAGCATTTTTTTACTGAAAACAAAGAATTGAATAGCATGAGGTTCACTGGATGCTGAGTGGTCACCTCTGCTAATAAATGCATTTCCTACAGATGTGTTATGTAGCATTGCGATGATAGTCCATAATGTACCTACCTACTTGGTTTTAAACGTTTTTCCCGCATATTTTCTCTCTTCCGCATACACCCTATTCTCTGCGTCTGGCCGAGGCTTAAGGCATCGTCACACATGCCTCGAGGGCGGTCTAATACCACTCTTGCATGACCCGCCATTACGTATTTTCGTAACGGATCATTACAATATCTCATAGTGACATAGAAAAATTTTACATGTCATTTGGACACATTTTTATGAGTTTGTTTTTCACACAGGGCGGTCCCCTTTCACACGCCGCGTTATAATCCCATTCCCTGAACGTTTCAGTACATTACCTAGGTTGATTTTAATCTGTACAAATAGGTTGAAGGTTAATTTGATTGACTTTTTGTTTTGGTGTTAGGTTATTACGGTTATGCCCAGCATGATATGAGAATACAATATCGCGAAATCGCTTAAAATATAGAATTTGTTGATATCTCTTCTTAAGTAAAAATCTTTATAAGCATAAATAAATAAGTAAATATAATTTCATCCCCTTTAGGCACCCATTTTAGGAATCAAAGGCAGTGAAGTGGAAGTGCAGCTCAATATAAACCATACTAAGTTTTATGTTGGACTATAAACTAACTAATTCTGCGAATCATATCAACATTCATTTAGTAGCTTTTGCGTGATGCGTTAAACAAACGTACAAACAAATTTTATTTTTAAATTGGATTTCTCCTTTCTCTCTTTTTAAGTACTATTAGCAAGATTTCAGAAAAATACCTTTAATTAACTTTTCTACCTCTAAAATTTTATTATAGTTGGTATAAATAGATAATGTAAAGACCTTTTTTTTATCTCTGTAATAGTAATATTTATATTTTTTTACAGAACTTGCTGATGAAACAAGCAGATGGTCCACCTGATGTTAAGTGTTTACCAACCGGCACCCACATCCTTCAAATCGGAACACAGCAAGCTGCTTGGCAACAGAAATAGGTGCGGTGATAGTACTTTAGTACATTCAGTGCCTGCCCTTAATTTTTTTGAGTAAATCACAATGTCCCGAGAGCCAGTACTTCTCTGTTTTAAAAATAAAATCTTCTGATATTTTATCTAGGTTTTTGTTTCCTCTTGTTTTTATTTTCTTGAGACTAACTATCATAAAATAAATTAAATTAGAATTCATCTTCCAACATTAATTGTTGTCCCACAGGTTGGTTACAAATGACGTCACGGAACAGGAGGCGAAGCGAATGCTACTAATTACCGGATGAGGGCAACCTGTGACGTGTGACACAGTGTAATTAATAGATGAATAAATATAACTATAGAAACTATTTATATTATACGCAACTAAATAAAAAAAAAACTTTACTACAAAGGAGTGGAACTCATTATCAGCTTCTGTTTATCCTGACCACTATAATCTGGATTTCGTAAAGCAAGAATGAATAGGTGTCTTCTAGACCGTCCTGCTTCATCATCGGCTTCATTGTCACTTATCATCAGGTGAGATTGAAGCCAAAGGATAGTCTATTAATGTTAAAAAAAACATTCAATTGCGAGCGAAGCATGTCAGTTTCGAGATTGGCCAAAAAATGCTTTTGTCCGTCTGTCTGTCTGTTCTCGCTTACAGGTCGCATTTTTCAACTGGATTTGACGAAAACTTGCACACTCCTTGATACAGGTGCTTAATCTAAATTTTTAATCGATTGCAATTTTTGATTGGGGGGAAAATAGGGGGGAAAGGGTTAAGTTTGCTATGGCATTATTTATAGACGGTTTTCAATCAAATTTGAAATACACACATAGGGCTATTCTACACAAGATGTTGCGAAAAAAAAACCAAAAGGGGCCTCTACTATCCCCTTTTAAACGGGAGAAATGAGGGCAAGTTTGCCGTAGCATTATATAAGGACGCAGGGCTAGTGAGGTCTATTGTTCGCACAGAACTAGAACAGAACTAGAACTAGAACTAGTAGTGATTGATTTTTGACAACATTTTTTTCCCAACGGTTATCGGACCAACGAACTACAACTGACGGAATTTTCATTATTAATTCGCACCTCGTTTGCATAAGTTTACACCTCATTCGAATGATGTTACTTTTTTTGCCTCATCCGTCGCTTTTTGTCTGCAGCAATTAGCACACAGTCGCGTGGCAATATGGTGGCAACGCATCCGTGTTATTTATCGGCCGGACTAGAGGTGTGACGATTGTTTTGTTTGTCTAATTATGTGTACCGTGAGCTCCGTCCGAACAGGCCCAAACAATCTGCCGTCAACTCGGTTGCTTGCTCGATAGTTGCTTGATTAGGAACCCGTACTATAAGCCGGAGTACATATTAGGAGGGTCAAGGTACGAAGGTTTTCCAACTTTTATTATTGTTTTGATGCGTCTGAAATGCAAAAAGATTGTATTATAAGACCCGAACAGGTTCAAACAGTGGATACGGCATTTTCGTACAAATCTAGAAGCCGTTGCTGAAAGTTCGTGTTACAAAATTACTGTCTTACGTAGTACAAAATAATCTTAAGCAAATAGCTGTCGAACACTAAAGTTAGGCGGTAGAGAGCGAGAACATCTTTGTACAAGTCTGGAATTTGTTGCTCAGTACAAAAAATGGAAAACAATACCTACTATTATCATGCACAATAGCAAAAGCCGGTTTGGCGTCATTTTTGACAGTTTGCAATCGTGGTTAAGAGCTCACAGTAAAGGGGCAGGAAGTTGCTCAAAGTTTTTTTATAAAACTCTGTGCAAGCAGATGACTCAACTGATGTTAAGTGGTTACTATCTCCTAAAATACTGCCTCGCAGATCATATTAGTTAGAAACGTACCCTACCAGACCCTGCCCTGCATCCATTGTTCAAAAATCCATTGCGCGACAGGATTCGAACCCATAACCTTGATCAGAAGGTGGGGTCACTCCCACTAGACCAGCGGTGCTCTTTCATAAGTCTTATTTGGTACATCTCTAGCGAAGACCATCGTCTGCCTCTCATTAGTGGACAAAAAGCCGCGGGCGCTTTATTTTCGCACTATGACTCATTCTGAATCGATTCAGAATGACGTTGATTGAGTTTAGACCGGTTGGTGAGGATGGATCTTCATTAGATTATTCGATTTAGGATATTAGAGTACTAGGTTACGATGCACTGTGACCTTGAAATAAATTGTGCGGTTTAAAAGCAGTGAGGCGCTTGAGATTTTCCTGGTAACTTCTAACGGATCAACTTTGTAAAGCAACGTTCTGCGCGTTGAGCATCTGTTTGGGTGACACCACGTTCAGGATGTGTACTCAGAAAAACTATAGCGAAGTTCTGTAGTTTCGTTGAGTTACACTGCGGGGCAGCTTGGCGGCCGTTTCACAGTCAAGTTGTCGCTGCCTGACAAGCCGCGCAGTGTAAATCAAAATGACGCATATGAAACTTAATTTATTCTTTTTTCGAGTAGAAACCTAGATTTTAACCGTAGTCGTTAACCGATGACGACCCCCTTAAGGCGGCCTAAATCCTCGCAGAGATTATAGTAGCTTTTTGTGATATGCTTTTGTTTTTGTAATTCAGAATCCAAAATCTTAATAGAAACTTACTTGAATTATACGTTGGTAAAAAAACCAGATCAAGACGTCTGCCAAAGTGTACATCTAACTTTAACTAACCTTTTTATTAAGGTTGTCTGTAAAAGATAGCTTTTTAGCGATAGCATTGCCTATGGTACATTTTTCCATTTTTGACATTCTTACGCTTACACAACATCATCTAACTTCAAACTAAGTAAAACTACTTTGCTATGCTGTATTATGGGAATGTATCAATTGGTTCCATCTATATATACTTATTATAAAAAATGGTGTCCTGACTTACTGATTGACATATAGATACCGCACAGCCTAAACCACTGGTCGTAGAAACTTGAAATTCAGACTTCCAGGGTAGGTTTGTCTTGGCGTGAAGAAGTGTACTAAACATTAATGCCCGAAATTTATCCCCTAAAGCGACGGTTGAAGTTTGTATGAAAATATAGTTTTACGCAGACGAAGCGCGCGCGTTTCTACTTTTATAATATTTTTTTATTGGTTTGTAAGGTGTACCAGTGTACAATGGAATTTTCACGCGTTCATTAATTACAGAAACCTGCCGAATCGAGCTGAATAGAACTTGTGCATTGTGCCAGTTTCAACATATGAGCTTATCAGATTACTTGCTGAAATGAATACCGGTTGTAGGTAGGTACTGGTGATATTACAGGCACATGAGGCTTTACATATATGTATGTTTCAGGTTGATCAAAAGGCACGTTTCTAACTAACATGACCTGCACAATAACGCTTTGATATAGATGATGGTAATATCAAGATAATTAAATTGCCCACTTAATATCAAGTGGGCAATTTAATTATCCCTGAAACAAGTCAAATAAAAAAAATATGAACTAAAAATTAAAAAAAAATACTATGCACGTTATCTACTCTAATATTTTACTATGTTCACGGCTGGAAGGCGTGTGAAATGCTAAATGTATATTTATTAAATCGGGAACAAAACAAGGAAACAAATAGCCATCGTGTGCGGCCCATCACGGCATAGTTTCAGCGGCGTCTTTCACGTTCAATGGGGCCTGAAGTGTTGTCGCAGTGATTTCAGCACGTTTCACGCCTTTTTTGTGCGACTCGCGGCGGTCTTACCGCGTGTGTGAAAATGCCTTAATAGCGCGTGAAGTGTCAACTGTGGAGATAATTGCAAATGCATAATAATTGCTTTTTGAGATTTGCTTTGAAGTGAAGTTTAGTTTATACTAATTAGCTTGGTATCTTGTCTAACAGTCATATATTTTGAAATCTATAGGTCATAAAATCTATTAAAAATTAAAACCTAACACAGAAGGTACAAAATAATGTCAAATAATTTTATAAATGTCAAATATGAAAAAAATTTAAACTCACTGCTAAACTTCACGCTCACGAAATCTCATGCAACGCAGGGAAGAAACCAGAATAAACAGGATTTATTTAAAAAATACACTAACTTTAAAATAAAAAGTAGGTCAAACCGGCTGTCTTATTATAATACAATTTCTTCAGTTCAATTTCAATTTCAGTTCGGTTTTCACTGATTTCTTTTCATTAATAGTAACAACAATATTACGCCAAACGTTATATAAAAATATATTACTTTTTAGTACTTACCCTCTGTAGCTGTTCACGAACGCGTAAACAGATAACAGCAAATGTAATAACATTCTAGGGCCTGAATATTTCAGGGGATAAAAACTGAATATTGACATACATTTGATACAACGTTAAGCGAAGCTTGTACTATAGGTTTCCGATAACTGATAAAATATTTAAATACTGTTTTTTGTACGTAAATACGTGCCCAATGCAATATTTGGACTGTTTTGCTTTGATATTAAGTTGGTGCTACTTGGTAAGTCCTAAAATCTGCGGGAATATCTCGCTTTGAGGGGGTGTCTGAGGATTAGAGTGAGGCTGTATCTGTTTTTGGTTTTTACATACAAAGAATACAATGTAACGGAACAAGCATCTTTGTTCGTCACACAAATATTTGTTCACAATGGGTATCGAACTCACAACCTATAGCGCAGAAGGCAGAGATACCTACTACTAACTGAGCTGTGACAGCTTTCTATGAATATTTGGTTATTTGAGAGAAAAATAACAGTACAAGCCCACCAAATACCCACTTGATGTTAAGTTGATCTCTGCCTATCAAATATATATTTGTTAAGCAGGGAACAACTTAATCCTCACTGTAATAATAGTGAGTCCTCAATTCCGAGAGTATAGGTAATAAAAGTCACATGTGCCTGTAGCTCCGCCGGCACCAATACTCTTCAAATAAAACCTAATCTTATTCAGTTTTTTGTGTCAACTGTGAAGTCAAACGCTGGGTTATTAGGTTGGTAAAAATAGCCTTATGGGTTTGGTAAAAGCAGGCCAGTGAAGCGTTGGTTGGTTTTTTAATTAAAATCGGTAACTCGACTCAAGGCTGTCCGTAATGAGTCGATTTCAGTTTGATTTCGATATTTCATTGTTTCTTATCTCATTAATTTAGGGCCGTTTACTTCGCCATTGGCTTGGCAACAAGGCCATCTGTAATGCTTGAGAGAGAGCTGATTGCTTAGACTAAACAATAAAAATCAATCCCATCTATAATATATTACAGTTAAAAACATTTGACGACCGATGTGGCGCGGCGGGTGAATGTCCGCCTGCAACGCGGAGGTTGCGGGTTCGATTCCCGCCTCGGGATAAATGTTTGTACGATCTGCAAATATTTATTCCGGGTGTTCTGGGTGTTTTCTATGTATAATAAAAAATATCTATATATGTAATGTATTGTATTAAGTATATCAGTCATCTAGTACCCATAACACAAGCTCTGCTTAGCTTGGGGCTAGATGATGCTGTGTGGACTGTCCAGCGTTATTATTATTATTTCTTCAGTTATATTCCGAGGTTATTTTGAATCGTCTTAAAGCTATGCTAAATCTAGATGCCCCAGTTCCTCGCGACTAAGCCTAGATGAACGAGCATGAAACTTACGGCTTGGTTCCTGCCGTTTTTTTCTATGACCCTTTACAATAAAAAAAAATAATGAAAGTAATGTAATTCCATTGTGGTGCCAACCTAACTTACTTAATAAGGCAAAGGTAACCACATTGGAACGTTACCACATTATTATAAGCTTGTATATAAAAGTGTTAGTTTGTGTGTGTTTCTTACCACCAACCAACGTTTGGCAAATAGAGTCGTTATACGAGTATTTATGAAAACAAGTCCGTAAAAACTGACTGCAAACAAGCTTGAAAACTGTTTTTTTTATGTGTCTTGCTGATGGAACAAGCAGATGGCCCACCTGATGTTAAGTGGTTAGCATTACAACATTAACAATGCATTTACTCGCAGGTCATGCTCGTTAACATGCCCTACGATACACTATTCTGCGTCCCTCAACTTGAGGCATACAGGTGCTAAGCCTCGTGTGTCTGTAATTACACCGGCATTCACACCCTTCAAACCGGAACACAGCAAGCTGCTTGGCGGCAGAAATAGGCATGATGATAGTACTTCCCTGGAAGAGCCCTTCCCTAAGAGCTCTGCTACTACTAAACTATTTTAATAAGACTATCCCTGTTTGAGCTTAGTCTTCTTTAAGGCTTAGCGTATTTTTCAAATGAAGCCTGTTTATTCTAGTTTCGTCATCGTCATCAGCTAAAACGTATCATCTGCTGAACCTCCCGCATATCTGGTGATATGCTGGTGCGTTCACGTTTGTCCATAGTCACTACGATTGGCAAGTAGATGGGTCTATAATATTAGTGTATACTACTTGCATACATTTTTTTTACTGATCATTTCCAGCCCTCATACTTCACCAATGGCATAACAGGTTTTCTACTTCTATCCTCTTTTATCAATCCTGATCTCAATGTTCACTCCTGAAACAATTTTAAGCATTATTTCAGTTTAAATAAGGTTTATAAGTATGGGGTTTAGCTGCTAAGATACTCAGAAATATTAGGCTTATCATCATTAGCATCAGCAGAAAAGGTCTCCAGAGAGCGTTTTTGAACTCTTTCAATTCACTGCTTCCCGCAATTCTAACAATATCGTCGGTCAATCGGATGGAAGGGCATCTTACGCTTCGTCTTCTGGTTCGAGGTTGTTTTCGCCGGTTTTGTAAAGGTTGAGCGTAGTTAATTACAATCTCGATAGTTAAAATAGTTAATTAAACTCCGTGTCCCAGATACCCTTGGTCGCAGATGTTGAAACAAAGGTATGGTTGGATAATACGAATTTAAAAATTCAGTTAATTGATTTTTTATAAGACTTGTTGGTTCAAGAGATCAGAGATAGATGGCCCACTTGATGTGGACTTGTGACCATCACCAAAATAAATTATGCATGCATTCTTGAACGTGTCCTACGATGAACAGATTTTGCGTCTTTAAGCCTAAAACATACAGGTGTTAAGCTACATGTGTCTCCCACACCCTTCAAACCAAACAAGGTCTAGAAACTAAAGTAGGAAAAAAGAAGAACGCTTCACATACCGCCCTAATACTACCTACGAAAAACAATACTGAAATACTAAACATAAAACCACTCTAATAGGTACCTAAGTAGGTCCATACAGTTCCTGTATATGGACCTACTTAGGTAATGCACACAATACATGTCAACTTATCGTAAATATAGAAACCTCACAAACTCCTAAGCAGTCTAAGAAGTTATACTCGTTCAGTCAAGCGCGCTGGCAGATGTATAAACATCCAAACAGGCATTTTAACTTAATACTAAGATTTTCTGAACCATGAGTATCAGAAACAAATGCTCTATACCTAGACGAGATTTACTTCTAGGCGTTGGTTATTATTTGAAACTTGGCAGCCAAGAGATATGAATCATTAACTTTCAGAATTTCAAAATATTTTTTGACAAATAACCTTTTATTAAATTTTTATCAACCTAAGTAAGCAGAAAAATATCAAACATTCCTGTCAGATTTATTTAAAGTTGTCTTTTTAAACATGACTTATTTGTGAATTAAAATTAAATTTTGTAAAATATTAAAAATAAAATCCATACTTTCAAAAGAAGTAAAAATCCCGCGTCATAAAAGTATCCATATTCCACAAGATGGAAAAAATATTTTACATTTGGTACCTATTGCCTGTGGATGTGGTACACGAACACAGAGCGACATTGCAATTAACACACACAAACATAGTTCTTGACTTTCTTAGTGTGCTCATAAGCTCCGCCCTAAACAAATTATGACCAATGCCTGAACTCTAAAGCTATAGATCGTTGTGGCAACACGCCTCATATTTTTCGTCACGGAACAGCGACTCAGGCGCGACTCACACATTGTTAAAGCCAGCGTACGTCGCTTTGAAGATACCGGATCCAAGTTTTCATGCTGTCTCGTTTTCTCGCCGGATTTTCTTAAGCCTGATCATTTAACTGAAATTGTAAAAATAAGTGTTAAACATCCAACTTTTTGCACGTCCAAGACATTTAACACAAGTAAATTTTAGTAATGGACTAGTAGAAATAATGGTAAAACCTGTATCGCTTGATGTATATGACAATTTGAGAGCCGGGGAAGCGACACCCGATGACAACAACCGAGCGACAGAAAGGGACAGACGATCAGGTGGAACGGCTTCGAAGGCTGCGGAGGCGGCCAGTTTGACCATTTTTTGTTGGACCGCTGATTGTGAATGATTACACTTGAGAGTCGAAATACATCTTTACATCACACGTCAGTGGGCACTGAGCTGTCTTCAAAGTAACACGGATTAGACACACGCAGTTTCTTCTACGTCATCATGTCTGCGATCAAGCTGTGATAGTGAAAGACTGAACTTGTGATCTCTCGGGACTTTTGCATGTGTTTGAGCTGATTTGGTGGTTGCAGAGACTTTACCTTCGCCAGTTATTATTATTTCTTCGATGGCTGTATCGACACTGAACATGACGCCGTACTTTACAGGATATTCTTTCCAAGGTATGCATTTTTTGATTACTTTTGGTTTGTTTTTATTAAAATAAGGTTTGTTTTAAGTTATTTTTGTTTTAACTTCTTGTTTAGACAGACACTAAGCCACAGCTAGATTTTTATCTATTTCATCTATTTTTTTTAGCCCATGAAATTCAGTATGTTCATTTGTTTCTTCATGTTTCTGCTTATTTATGTATGGGATTGGAACTCTGGAATTTTGTACTTGTAATTCTTAGGATTGTATCTCCAAGCGTTCTCTTCAAAGCTTTTTTTGCATCTGGTTTTTTCCCATCATAACTCTCAACAGGCTGTCATAAAACTGTACTTTTAAACACATGTTTATAGCACCGTTAATTAGGTATTTAGCACCTGATTAAAGATCAATCATCGGATTTTTTTTCTAAATGACATAATAAAGTCTAATGGCTGCTTTTTGGAATCAAAGGGCCAGAGACGATCATAAAACTATAAACTCACGACGGATTACAAAGTGCCTTTTACGGCTAGTCATATAACAATATTTCATCCTCGCGCGTTGGGACCAAAATAAGAAAGAATTATTATAACCTCACTTTTTTTCGTTTATAACTGAACCTTGTTTATGCCACACTTTCTGGAATGGTCAAGGACCGTAAGCTATAGAAAGCGATCCGTCTCTGTTTCAATAAAGCATTTTCTGTCACGACTCTCTATTGTCACCAGAGTCGTTCTCTAAACGATCTTGATCTTAATTGTAGAAGAATGGAACTGATTATTGCGTTTTATTTTAAAAATAATAACCACTGAATAAAAACAAATATCTGGAAATTATATTGAGGTTCATGAAAATTAAAAAAGTTTAGGCTTGGACGAAGCGTTTTTAATTTTATCTAGTTCAGTATACATTGACCTACCGAAGAAAAACTTATCAGACACATTAGATTTTAGAGATGTAGGTATTTTGTTAGTTTCTATACTTCATGTTTAATAATGTCTAGCCGTTTACTGTCAAATTCATAGATTACAATTTCATATCTACCGCTCAAAGTTATAACAGCCATCATAAACTCACTGACAAACTATTGTCTTAAATTATTTCGTGTTACTTTGTTTACTTTATTGCAAGCAGACGACAGTTTTTTTGTCTCTACGGTTTCATGGACAACCGTTTTAAATATTACTACTGCATTGTTACCCAATGGACTGGCGACATTGTTAAGATGACGGGAAGTCGGTGGATGAAAAATGCTCAAAATTATTCTTCCTTGTAATGGAAGACCTATGTCCAGAGGCTATTTATTTAGGTTGAGGATGATGATGATGATGACCACTTTTCTGAATGAGCAATGCATGATTTCTCGACATGTGGAATAGATTTGTTTTTTGTATAAATCCAGCTTTTTCATTATATAAGTTTGTATAATTTTTAGGCTGCTAACTAAAAGTTTATTCTGCGGTTAGCTGCTATTAGTTCCAAAAGATAATTAAAAAAAAAATATATTTGTGTGCAGCCGGGATCAAATACATGATTTAAGAATTAAAATCCATCGTATGTTTTACCATAGCCATAAAATGCATCGTAGACCAGCGGTACTTATTTTTGAAATTATTTGCAAATAGTATAACTGACTTTTTTCAATTTACATCTCAAAGGCGTTTTAATTTCAAAGTAACATAATTGAGCAAATGGCATTTTAGTACTGATCCATTTTGAAATAAAACGACTATTGAAAAATTAAATATTTGTCCCAATACTCATTACCCGATTAGTTCTTTAGGTTATAATTTAATTGTTTCCCCTACGGCTGCTTCCATATTTTCAAAGTCACTGTTAGTTGTAACTACGGACGAACATCCGTTGTAACGGATGTTCGAAAAACGTACTGACACTTTTAAACATAAATCATTTCCATAAGAAAACGTTTCGGCTGTATTGTTCAAGATGTCACTCGACTTACGACCTGTTTCGTCTAAGCTAAATTAAAAGGAATATATTAGAAGGGTTTAGTGAGAAGATGAGTACAATATAAAAGAATGCCGACAATGTACATACATGCATAGATGAACCTACACAATTCTGTTTTAGAGAAAAGACATCTAAAAAACCAGACAAGTGCGAGTTGAATTCGCGCACGTAGGGCTCCGTACCATTATCTATAATAAAAACGGAAAAAAAAGTTTTTTGTATAAAAGCCCCCTTAAATATTTATTTTATTCTGTTTTTTAGTACTTGTTGTTAATGCGGCAACAGAAATACATCATCTGTAAAAATTTTAACTCTCTAACTATCACGGTTCATATGACACAACAGCACAAGTGGCAGACAGACAGCAGCGGTGTCAGTATTAGGATCCCGTTTTACCCTTTGGGTACGGAACTCTAAAAACTAAGAATAAAGATTGTAAGAATAGTAGAAAGAACTTTTTATTTTCAGAATAGATAAATACTTAAAATAATAAGGCCTATTTTTTCTTGACGTTTTTCTATTATTTAAATGCCGATGACATTAGGTACAGATTACGATATAGTTTAAAATTTATACATAGCACAACAACAGATAAACCTAAACACATTGCAATTGGTTCTTGCTGTACATAAAATTTATAAACAAACAATAAATAACGAAGCAAAGGATGGCACTAAATATTTTATTGTTATTATGGAAATTAAAACATATTTAGAATTCAGTATTTATCCTGAGTGAGTCACGTCACTCGCGAGCAATCCCGTACTGTGATCAGTCTTTTTACTTTTGCTGTTGAAAATATCTTGAGTTAATTCCAGTCTAAATTATACGACATTCTGTATCATAAGTCGAGATTAGTGTCATAACCCGATCTGATGCGGCCGTGAACATCACAAAACATTTGTTTAATTCGATAAGATGATAGAAGATTATTTTATGCGAAGTTTAACGATTTGTAAAAGCTTAATTTTCTTTGTTTTTTCTCAGATACATATTCTATAAACTATTTATACACTTTAAACGTAAGCTTATTAAAATTACTGAGTAAATTTGGCAAATTGTCTTACTCTAGTAGGTACTTTTCTTACTGAAGTACTGCAAGTACTTTTGCAAAAATAGTAAGATGAAAGCTCTTAATATGGAAGTAAATGTCGGTATTAGTTCGCGTATTATGGTCGATGATAGCCGCTGTGATCAGATGGACCCGAGGCTATGTGACGGCCGCAGTGTAGCGGATCCCCATCGTTCATACATCTTGTAATTACCTCGCGAACGAGACTCAAAGACTGATATATTTGATCGAATTTCAAAGGATAAATCCAAAATCAGCCAAAATCAAGCTTGCATAGCAATTTCTGTTTTTAATAACCCCAGTCGTAAATTCCCTCCTCAATTAGGCTTTTTCGATGAAGGCAATTACGAAAACGATACTGCCTACATTGGTTTTCTGACCTTTATAAGGAGTTCAGTACCATAATCAAGGTTTAGTCACATTCATATCACGGGCCGACAAGCGGTGCACATCTCAGGCGCACCGCGGCGCGAGGCTGCGCGGGCGCAGATCAAAGGCACCGACAGGCTCTTTTAGCCGCATAATATGACGCGCCCCCCTCGCCCCTGCCTGCGGCCGGCGAAATGCCTCGATCAACCTCCAGGGCGCTTGCCATTACTTATACCGATCTATTAATATACAAATTTGATGTAATGGATATTCTTAACAGATACTCGGATCTAAAACATTTTGCGAAACAGATATTGAACAAACTTTTTTTAGCGATTATTCACTTTAGATTAGACTTTTTATATGCAACAGTTAATGTACCTACTGTGATTTATTTCGTGAATACTTGATTAAATTTAGAGTTCCGCTCTACCTTTTAAAGAGTTCTAAAAACAAAGTCATCACGTAATGACGATTATAGAAAATACAATTGATTTAGTCACTTATTCATAGGAAAGATGATTCAAATCTAATCCGATAAAATGAGAGGTCATCGACAAAAGGGGCATAAATGGCGCGTTGAAATCTTTTACAAAGAAAAAACCTTTGAAAAGATTATCAGATTTATGTGAACTCGAAGATCGGAATCTAAATAACCGCAGGCGCAGTGCACGCCTTCTGCGACAAAAGCCGAAGGCTTTCGCTGATAATGCGCTTTTAGCACCAGACCCGCGTAAAATTTCATAGCGTCGAGATTTTGAAAGTCAGGAAAGTATAGATATGCAACTTGTGCGTTTGGCTTCAAACATTGCTAATCTAATCTTATAACAAGTTTTTATTAGACATTGGGGTCCGTTCTGTTGTTTCATTTTCCTAATATAATTTAGTTTTTAGTAGTAGTAGTAGACTAAGTACTGGCACCATGCGTATTTCTTGCTTCTTAGAAGCATGTTGTTTCCAGTTTGTAGGGTGTGGGTGTCGGTGAAATTAGACATACCTACTCAAATAATCTTGATTGTGTACTTGGTAGGTGAGATCTGAAGTGATATCTACCGTGTCATTTTTTTTTACTATATTTTTATGTCATGTCTTAGAAAAACCAGGTTGAAATGATGCCTTGATTTATGTTTATAATGTTTCTCTTTAACTTAATCTTTCTTCTCTATGACAACGTCGTCTTTCAACAGACAAAATTGCTAGTGTCAAGTGTATTTAACACTTTCACATCCCAATAACTCACTGAATTCCTACAGCCATTGTCCAGTGTCGGCAACGTCAACGTCAAAGAGTCCATTTCGTGAAAAAACTCTGTCAAATTAGTACATAACGCGTTATGAATACAGAATGAGGTCAAATAGGGCACTCTATTATATGAAATAAAATATTCCAGGCCCATTCATTGGGTAACGCTCGGCCTATATTTACGAATAAAGCGTGTTACTGTGAATTTTACCGGCATAACAGTTTGTTGTATATTCGTATTGGGAAAGATGAATTGTTTATAATCATCGGTTATTACCGAATTGTTATTATCATGGTCGCTTGAACGGTCCTAATAATGTGTATTAAGATAAGCTACGCTATTCAGCGTGTTCAGTATTCGAGTTCAGCTATCATTTTAAAAGACGACGCTAGTAGCATTTTCAACTGTGCAATTTTAGGGCTTATAGAGTACGTAAAGTTTATCAATCCTAAATCTATCCAGTCACTAAATCATGAAGAAAGCTTAGGACCAGCCTAAAAACTCTGTTACAGAGAGTTAACAGAGGTACTTCATAGAACACTTACTAAGCTGTTTCTACCGGTTTGTACTGGAATACAAGCACCGGCAACCTGTTTTTTACCTAAATAAGGCTTTACGTTGACGTGCCGAAAGAGAGTTGCCTAAGTTTGAACAGTTGTCACCGACTTCTATGGAAACTGTTTTTTAATTATTAAAATTAGTTTTCTTTCGCCGCTTTCTTGCATATGTTATAATTTTACAGAACGTTAAAATGTTTCTTATTTAATGTGTGAAGTGGCTTCCGTGAGTCTTTGCTGACAATAATAGTACCTATAAGTAGATATTGTTTGGAAACGTGGCTACTGATTTTTCTGAGTAAGTAATTATATAGAAATGACGGTACATACAGGACAATTAATAAAAAGAGTTTGTTTTACTTGTAGAATGTTTTTTTTTTGAGAATAAATGACTGAACAATTGAATGACCCAACCCTATGTTGAGCAGTTGAACATTGATATAAATGTTATCTTGTCTGTAAATGTGAAATACTTTGCTATGCTTACTATATAAATATTAACAAAATATGGTAAGTTATGGTAGGTACCTATAGAACCGGTGAGTTAGGTATTATTAAATATTAGATACTTTATTTAATTATTATTTACCTATTGTTACGTAGGTATAAATATATCCGTAAGTAACATAATTTACGCACCGTGTCCAAAAAATAAAATTTTAGTGTTTGTGATCTTTTATAATTTTATTTATAAATACACAGTGATGAAAGCTTACCGTCATAAAATTCCCAAAGCCAACTCTAAATTAATATTTCAGTCCGGATAAAGCATTTATTATATGAACATTGAATTTAAGTATTTAAATCCAAAGCTATTACTCGTGTGAGTATTATCCATCGGAAAGTATAATAGAATTGATGTGATTCTCGATTGCGTATGCCACGCGACTAGAACCACAGACAATAATAGTTTCTACGCTCAGAACCACAGGATATAATATAGTTTCTATGTATGTAAAACCGTAGAGTATGTTACAGTTACTACGCATACGACCACACGTACTCGGTCGGTGTGTGAAGGAGGCTTAATGGAATGACATGGCCTTTGTTAACACCGCCCAATTCTAATGCCTATTGAAATGGAATTTCACCTCTTTGTTGCTTGATTTTTGATAGTAATAGTTTTATTAGAAATCCAAAGAAACCTTCAACCTGACAACTCATTGTTATAGCGAGAGATGAAATAAGCTATAGAGCGTAGCTTTAGCGACTTATGTCATGCTAAGATCGAAATCTCTTTCCTTAAAGAATAACATGCAAAGACTGCCTTCAACATTACCCAAAGATAGCATTGTAAGCTGTTCATATTTGTGTCTGTGTTTAGTTATAGTCTGTGCAGGTAGAACATGCATAGACTCCTCCTATAAAATATTCTCTCTGAGTTAAGGCAATGCAACAATTTATTTTTGGATTTAATGGACCTTTAAACGTTTGCTTATCCATCGATGTGCGAGTTAATGTGATCTTTATTGTCCATAATATTTTTTTCAACAAAAAGCTAGTTTTTTTGGTACCTACATAGTTAAAAATAAATTCACACAAAAAACAACAAAAAATTTACCGATGAAGGTACATGAAAAATATTATTCAATTTTGCATTTATCTAAAAAAACATTATTTATTTATTTATCTATTTATTTATTAATCATATTGTTGGTTTATTACAATGTTGGTTAGTAGAACATCGTGAAACCTAATAAGGTTTGTGTGGTAAAGTAACATAATAAAAAAAACCCTAATTATTAGTGAAGATGGAAAAAAGCTTGTAAGTAGTGTTTTTTCGTCAGTGTTACAAAAAGTGTTACACCAATCCAGTACCAAGTCATATTCCTCGCAGGATTTCGTAGACACTTGTCAAATTATTGATTTGTCAAATTGTATACTCGTCAAATCTTTATTTGCCAAATTAAAAAAAAAGACACTTCAAATCAGGTACCCAATTCTTTCCAATAGGTAAGTACCTACGTTAGAAATGAAGCAAAACTAGTATCGTGTTATCATACAAGCAAGTATCTCTAAATGCGAAATTCAACATTAATTACATCCCTGAACTATGACCGGGTTTCTTAGAACCGTCCAACGGTTATCGTTCGCAGCTCATATGCATTGCGAGGAAAGCGGTACCAACAGTCCCAAACCAAACAGCTGGTTATCTCCAATACATGCAAAAGTCAACCAAAAACGCAACCAAAAGATCACAATGATGTGAAATTTAAAACGATAAAATAAATAAATAATAAATAATGCTGGACAATCCACACAGCATCATCTAGCCCCAAGCTAAGCAGAGCTTGTGTTATGGGTACTAGATGACTGATATACTTAATACAATACTATATTACATACATAGATATTTTTATTATACATAGAAAATACCCAGAACACCCGGAATAAATATTTGCAGATCGTACAAACATTTATCCCAAGGCGGGAATCGAACCCGCAACCTCCTGCGTCGCAGGCGGACAATCGCCCGCCGCGCCACATCGGTCGTCACGTTTAGGTTGTGACTTTAAGTAGGTACCAAGTAGCAAAACAGCTATCCAAAGCTATGGTTAATAGAAAAAAATGCCTATTGCACTCTATATCAACTGTCTATGATTTAAAGTGTCGCCATGAACACTTAGGATTTACTTTAGGATTCTTAAGATTTACACTCGGAGAATGGAAAAACGGAGAATGGAACGAAATAGGCTCAGTACTGTTGTAATCTGTAACGGTAAATATCCTTTTAGATTTCTTCTTAAGTTAGATATTTGGATCTATACTAATTAAAAGTCTTTGCCCTGGCTGACTGACATATAGATTTTCATTTAAGTTCTAAAACTTTATTTTCTAATATTTATAATTTAAATTCCGTTCACAAATGTATCTTTTTACTATGGAATAAATGAATATGAACAGGTTTAGTACTACTCTGTCAAATTAGCATTTTCTAAAGACATTGAATTAAGGTAGTCTGTCTGTCCAATACATACGTACTAGCTGTTCTTTCTTTAGCCATGCCGTGACGTAAAGCCTCATATAAATTTTACTATAGGCACATTAATGTCGCGTCGTGAAATTGATTTGCAGCCAGAAACATATTATGATTGTGAAAACTGGGTTTACGATTTATTTGCTCTGTGCGATATCGACTTGAAACATTTACACTATCATTGTTGTTAGAATTTTTTCTGCGTCACATTCGGTGTGACCGCTACCGTGCGTGGAAAAACAGACACTTGCTTATATCAAATAAATCAATCAGTGAATTATCTGCATAGGAAAATCAACAGTTGAGGGGAGTTTAATCAGTATCTCACTGATCTATATAACAATCATTTTCGTCATAGTGTGGTTTTGCACCGATATCTTCACGGTGATTGCGCTTGCTATTTTTATTAGCTGCCATTCCATTGTCGCAGATAAACTGGCTGTATGAAACGATTCATGAAACCAACAATGCGACTAAAACTGTTCCAAGTATGCAGAAAATGAGAAACTGTGGAAGTGAATCAAAAATTTAATGTGAAACAAAAGACTATTGCTCTATCAACGTTGAAGTTACGAAACCGGGATTCGAGAGCCGATATTAAGAGGGTTAAGAAATCCAATCACTGTCCAACAATGGCAGTGATAACCAAAAAGTACTGCAAAGGTTGATGGAAACTTTGATTGCTAATTAAAGTTGACACAGAAATGCGAAGTGAATTCAAAAATCTTCATTTATACGGTCACGGTTCGACTCTTGCGTTTAGCATTAAATGATCGACTATGTTTCAATTTCGTTTAACACGAATGCGGCGGTTGAACGAATCGGTACACGATTATGTGATTGTGAGAAAAAAACTAAGCTATAGTGCATTTCTGTGCTTGTCTGAGTTTAGTGTGTGATTATGATCTGCGGAGACGACTTGAAACTGCCATGAATAAAGCGCGTAAGTTTCAAATACTTTGCCGAAAATGCAATGAGCTTATTTTGATTTTTTATTTCGGCTCCCGTATACCACCCGGGTGGTTCTTACTGAACACAAGTTGTGCATGATCCGAAAGTGCTTCCGGACGATTAGTCACAAATAGATGTTTGAATTTGTTGTTAACTTCGCCTCCTTTTGCGTTAATAGTGTTACAATGTTTGCGAATTCTATTACGCTTTGTTAAGTCGAGGTCGTTTGTTGTGTGAGCCTTTATCGATTGTACGACTGACTGATCCTGTTTCTGTATGAAAATTTTAAATATAGATTGAATTGGAACATGCTTTGTAGGTATTGTTACCCAGTTCGCTTTTAAGTTGGTCTTTTGTTACTTCTTAATATATCTAATTCTTAGTTTTTTCTTTATTAGGTAACATTTATTTTTTAAATGCAATATTTCACGTAGGTATTTAAATAAAAAATAGAAGGCACAGGTAATGAAGTGATACGTTACCACAAAGCCACCCACATTTGTATAGCCAGGTTATTATGGACACGTTATGCGTCATAAATATTTCGGGAACATAAAATTAACACTCAAAAACATGGCCTTTGGAGGCACCGCAACGTCTACGAGCTCCGACAAAAAAATATGAGGATCGCTTGCAGAAACCACTACCGAGCTTAGTATTAAAAATGCCACAACTTATTCAACTGCAAAAAAACCTTTCACATAACGGTTGAAGGTTCAAAATATAAAAGCAGGCCTTACTTTCCTGTTGCTTTCAATTCAAATTCACGTGTTGACCACAAAATATCCATATGTTGTTTGTGTTACGGTTTAGATTTGATTGTCTACAAACCGCTTCGGTTTTCCATACTATCAAAGAACATACTTGTTGACATGTTGTCTAATTGATTGGTGTTTCCCAGCGGGGGTCTAGGGTCTACATGTGTCGGAACCTTTGTAGAATTATTTGAAATTGATAAACTATAGATGCCTTTACAAGTGGTAAATGCCACTGTTATTTTTTTCGGAAAATATATCGTGTCAATCATATAGAGCTGGGATTCGGGTTTGAACATGAATTATCTTAGATTCGTATCTTGACTCGTATTCTTAGAAATTAGAATGCGTTTAGAATATTCCTTATAATATAACCCTTTGTTTGACGTGAAATCGATTGCTTATCTTACTATTATAAACGCGAAAGTTTGTAAGAATGAATGGATGGATGTATGGATGTTTGTTACACTTTCACGCTCTAACCAGTGAACCGATTTGTATGAAATTTGGAATATATACAGATTGTAACCTGGATTAACATAACTTATATTACTACATACTTTTTATCCCGAAAAAATAACGAGAACGGGAAAAAACTGCCACGCGGGCGAAGCTGCGAGCGGCCGTGGGATAATAAATCCACATCTACTAAACTACTCAATCAAGAAGGAAACAAAAAGTATCCAATAATCTCAGTAACGTCACATTAATCTAATAAACCCTCATTTTTATTACCATTCCATTCTCAATAGAAGTTAAAATGCATCAGTCAGTGCAAAAATGCAGACCCGCAGCGGTATCCTTTGACGTTAGGTGGTCCACACTTCGAGTGATGTGATTATAATAGCGACATCTACACACACATCTGTAAATCTCATCTACTCCCAAGAGCATTATTGGCCGCTCCAAATTAATTACTGTACGTTCGCGATGATAAAACTTTAATTAAAGTTTTGATGACTTTCTTTTCAACCGTAAACTGTTCAGATATTGCACCGTCTTTCTGCAGAAGCCAGGGATACAAAGGCCAGAAATAGGTTGAGTGTTATCGCTTCGGCTTGACCGCATTCGTGCTAAAGAAATTCGATACTCTTGGTTGAGAACACTGGCAATGGAACGTAAAATTACGAGGTGATCGTCTACCGATGACGTCATTGTGCTCTATATTACATAGTTACTATTGATCTCTCACGCTTTATTTATTTTGAATACAGCATCAAGTGGTTTACTCGTGTTTCTATTCAATTCAATAACTTTGCTACCTATTTTGCTGCTCAATCACGCGTATATGGAATCGCTAGAAACCATTCATTTTCAATCCATCCATTTGGGTAGAAATTATGTTATTTAATTATTACGAAATGAGATCTAACTTTCTGGTTTTGTTAGGTACAGACTTACAAGTTTCTGTAATATCTATATAAATGTAATGTACTATATTAAGTATATCATAGTACCCATAACACAAGCTCTGCTTAGCTTGGGGCTAGATGATGCTGTGTGGATTGTCCAACATTATTATTATTATTATATTACTATGTATACAGTCTTGATGTAATTGTAGACGACGCGCCTCGCGAACCTGAAAGCAGAGAATAAAAATATAATTAGTATAGGTCAAACAATTAAACATTTAAAAATAAAGTTAATAAGTAGAAATATGTAGGTAGGTATAAAAAATAAACATGTACTTACCTTACTTCAATGGAATAAAGTGACGTCTACCGGCCGTTTGCGCGCAGATGAGGAGTAGAATCAGTTGGCTTGTGAACCCGATCTTGTCTTCGCGCAGTCGCTCGGTACGTTCCAAATCGCTAAAAAGTTGTTTCAAAATCCCACGGCATCTCACCACTCCACGCCCCTATCCCTAACAAAGTCCTTCGAACCGGATTACACGTGGAACATTGTGTAGAAGTCGCTTAAATGTTCAACAACGCTCCACTGCGACACAGCCGCCATCTTACAACGGTGCGGACACGCAGCGCTTGGAAAAATGAAACGATGATGAAAGAAGACCTGGCGCGCAACATAAAGTCGGATATTTTGAATGGAAAACCTGAAACTGCGTTTAGTGTCATCACACGACCTAAAACTGAAGGCGATAATCTGAAAAGTGCCCACAGTTTACGCGTTCCCTCAAAACAACATCCCAACTCAACAACCGCAAAGTCCATTGAAGCTAGAAAAAAGCAACTTGAGTTTGAAGCCGCTAAGGAGATAGCTGAAATCGCAAGAAAAAACGCTCAAGTTGAAAAATCGTTAATTGAAAAGAAGTTAGCCATGGAAATAGCAGCCCTAGAAAGTGCATCCAAAAGCCGACGCAGTTCGTTATGCCTACAAATCAAAAATGACTCATTCGAACTCAGTGCACGAAAAATAAATAAACAAATTTTACCGTTACAAAAGTTATCTAACTTAAAAATAAAAGACTATGCTCATTTAAATAATGTGAAAAGTTACATTTCGTGTAGTGAAAAAGTGAAACCAAAGTCAATAATTGGTCAAGACAATCACAGTCTTATCGCGCCGACGAAGACAATAATGCGTAACAAAAATGAACCTTGCGCCACACAAACACAAATAGGTAAGTGTGTGCGCGGTACCGGTCCTTCGAAGCATCAGTGTTCTGCTTCCGAGTGTGCAATGATAACGGTGGAGCAGCTGAGGCGCTCCCCCGCCCCCGCTTCCAGCTGCCTGTCCCGCCACGCCTGCACTCGCGCTGTCACCACCACCTACCCACTGGTGACCGCGCACACAGGCGCCTGCGAGACCACAGCTGATGCGACGCGCCACTACACACTCACAAGCATTCCTGAGAAGGTTACGACATACAAACAAATACCTACAAAACAGCGCGAGGTTTTAAGCGGTTGGATTTCACAACTTGAAAAGATAAAACATTTTATTCGCATACCAAGATGGTACTATCATTCACAAAATCAAGTTTCATGCAAAGAAAGTTCTGAAATACAAATTATTTCAAGTTCAAACAAAATAAATGAACTGCATTTATTGTGTGACGCATCGCTCGCCGCTTGCGCCGCTATAGCCTACTGGCGCGTATACATAACTAGAAATGTTGCACCTATAACAAAACCTACTGTGATTCCTTGCCTACAGGATGTTGTACTTGCATGCCGCCTAGCCGATGACTTCATACAAAAGAAACACAGACTGCAGTGGAATGAAATATGTTTTTTAATGGATTCGATGCCTGTATTGTTCTGGACAAAAAATTATATCGTCGAGTTGAGTAAACTACTTACATGGTACTACAATCAGTCGGAGAATACAAAAATCGAGATTTTAAAACTATACAAAGATTGTAAATGGTTAAAAAGTTCTAGTTTCCTGTACGAGAATGACAGCTTCTGGATGACGGCTACACCTGAAAAAGAAAAAAGAAAAATTAATGAAATGAAACACCATTTGTATGAAGCAGAATACTACAGCTTACCTGTTCCGGATCCCGATGGGTTTTCTTTGTGGTTTCGCTTCTGTACTGTTATGATTCTATTGATCGTAGAAGAAATAATGAATACCTGTAAAAAAGAAACAATTTCAAACTTTTTACAGCGAGCACAGATATTGTTTACTCGCAACGCAAAGATGCAATCATTTTCTACTAAAATAAATTTATTGCAAAATGATAAAAAGATTTATAAGTACCAGAGGGCGCACGCTGACGCCGTACACATAGGCGAATGGGGTATTCTCCGAATTGGGCGAGTAGCAACAACAAACGTACAAAACGTTCGGTCACAAGGCGTCGATGAGATTGCATTATCTGGACCCGACGAGTGTACGACGCACTGTGGAAATAAATACCAAGTCTGGAGTGTTAGTCCGACCTGTTACTCGCTTGGCGCTGCTTCCTGTTGCTAGTGAGTGTCCCTGACGTGACACTGGGCGGAGGATGTAGACGACGCGCCTCGCGAACCTGAAAGCAGAGAATAAAAATATAATTAGTATAGGTCAAACAATTAAACATTTAAAAATAAAGTTAATAAGTAGAAATATGTAGGTAGGTATAAAAAATAAACATGTACTTACCTTACTTCAATGGAATAAAGTGACGTCTACCGGCCGTTTGCGCGCAGATGAGGAGTAGAATCAGTTGGCTTGTGAACCCGAGACAAACAACAAACCTTGTCTTCGCGCAATCGCTCGGTACGTTCCAAATCGCTAAAAAGTTGTTTTAAAATCCCACGGCATCTCACCACTCCACGCCCTTATCCCTAACAGTAATTGTATATGGATGCAGTGTAGATGTCTCTAGGTGTTATTATCTTTATATTGTTACTGAGCTTACAATTTATATTTATGAATAAAGTTACTGCTAACTGATTTAAAAATAAAACAGTTAGGTAAAATCATTACTTTGTGAAAGTTCCACGTTATAAAAATATAGCAATCCATGAAATAAACTTTGAAACGAAACTTTTTGATATTACATTGTAGTCCTAGCGTACACATACTAAAGTTGTGATTCCTTTGCAGGTCAAGGTCGAATGAATCAACTCGGAGGGGTGTTTATCAACGGTCGGCCTCTGCCAAATCACATCAGGCTGAAGATAGTAGAGATGGCAGCTGCTGGAGTGCGTCCCTGCGTCATCTCGCGCCAGCTCCGTGTGTCCCATGGATGCGTCTCCAAGATCCTCAATAGATATCAGGTAACAACAAAACAAGAGAATTTCATAATACTAAAAATCGAGGAGCCCTGTGGGTTTCAGACACCATGAGTAGGTACAATGCTCAAAGCAACCCAGATCTTGATTCGTGATAACCATAATATTGTATTGGTAGAAATACAGCTTTGGAATTATTACCATATTTTGGTAGCATTTTGTGATGTTGAACTTGACGTAAAGTAAAACGTGATTTTTTTTTGCACAGGAAACTGGATCAATTCGCCCTGGTGTGATTGGAGGATCGAAACCCAGAGTAGCAACACCTGAAGTTGAGAACAGGATCGAAGAACTGAAGAGACATAACCCAGGTATATTCTCCTGGGAGATTAGAGATAAACTTATAAAAGAAGGCATCTGTGATAAAAACACCGCGCCCTCAGTCAGTTCTATATCGAGACTTATACGAGGAGGCAAACGGGACGAATCAGATCCTAGAAGAAATCACAGCATTGACGGCATTCTAGGTAAGTAAATACTTACCTCAGTTAATGTGATTTTTCTATGGATTGAGTGCCCACTAACCTTATCGTAGGAAAAATAAAAAGCAAAAAGTGCTTTAGAATAGAAAGTTCATATGATATGTTTGAAGCCTTTGCTCGTAGCTGTCGGAGCACTTTACCGCTCCAAGGGAAATCTGTAAAGTGTTTGCATAAAATTTTATATTACCCTATTTTATTGTTGTAGTTCTTGCTTGATAGAAAGAAGTTTTATGTTTGCTTTGTGATTCATTCGTTATTTACCTAACTTTGGTTTCAAAAGACTGGCTCAATTCCATAAGTAGACGTTTAACTCGAGAACTGACCTTCAATATTGAATGTAATGATCTGCAAAACTGACCGTGTCATCCAAGACTCATAATCACTTAATTTAGTGGAAAAGAGACTATTATAATTTCATTGTTATAATGAGACTGTCGGAACGTTTGCAAACTTTACAAAATGGCGTATAAAGTTAATAATCCACGTAAAGCGCACGGAACGCGCGCACGCCACGGCAGCGCCCCTTGTGTCGGCTTCAAAATTGTGGGTTATAAAAATGAAATTAGTATCCAAAGGTGTTATTATCCCATCGCGTTTGGCCGCGGGGCTTGCATTACGACAATCTGTCCGTACTGCACGTCTTGTGCCGTATAGCTATCCAATATAAAATGGCGCTCCTAATATCCCGGTTCAGCAACGGAGCGAGATTCTGCACACCGATAAGATTATGCATATTAAGTTGTGCGCGGCTAAATAATGTCTACACTGGAAAAGCCTTTGCAGTCGGCGTCGCATTGAAAATTTGCGTTCGTGCCTGTCCTACGACCTAACGGGGTTTTCGGCCGCGAGTTTTTCCACGAATTATTTGCTTCTGAGAAATTCAACCTTCATGTAAATTGCACACACTCTGTAATCAACTTCACAGTAAACTTGTGAATTAATGAAAGAGTGGGCGACACAAATTAACAAAATGTTCGAGATGTGCTCATAGAATGAGATGAAAATGATTCAACATGGGATCATAATCAAAATCAACTAGCGTAAAGTAATATTTATTGAGGCCCCGAATTCATTCAAAGTTACTACCACATAATGTAATGTGGTTTAATTTAATCGAGGCCGCGTGTGGTCCGCGGTAGTCTGACGGTAATCGACGGAAACAAAATAAACGAGTTGCTAGAAAGTTGCTTCAAACATTACGATGACAAAAAAATAATATGCTACTATATTTGCACCCACATTTGTAATGATCATGATTCGTCATGTAATTTTAGGACTTATTGCTGTAGCCTTACAACCATTAGTCCATCAAATTTCTTTACTTTATTCATCAACAACGTCTCATTTGTCAACAGGTCCATCATCTTGTGAAGATTCGGACACTGAATCAGAACCAGGCATAACCCTCAAAAGAAAACAGCGTAGATCCAGAACAACCTTCTCTGGAGATCAACTGGAAGCTTTAGAACGTGCGTTCACAAGAACTCAATACCCTGATGTATACACCAGAGAAGAGCTCGCTCAGAAGACTAAACTAACCGAAGCTAGAGTTCAGGTAAGCATCTGTTCAAAACAAGCCGAGCATGTCCATGATGGATAGCGCAATCAAACAACCCATTGTAATATCAGTTCAACTTCCCGCCCCTTCAAGCTGGGCGTGAAAAAATACCTCAAATTACCTCAGTAATTAATTATAGCAATACTAAGTCTGCTACCATATGCCGCTACTGTTATCTTACTATTTTTTGTACAATTAATATTCCTTATAATATTTTAAAAGTGTAATCGAGACTAACCCATAAGTAACGGTCACTTCAGTCTAATGAAATTGAGTTCTGTGCAATGTCGAAGTAAATCAATAATGTATTTGGGATACATTTGAATGCTTAAGAGATTCATGAGAATTATCTAGGGATACTGCGCGAAGCTTTGGTATTAGTTGATTATGTTTTCAAGGGTAGTCTAACCCAGCATGACAACCAAGAACTATTTATTAACAAATGTTTTTCTTTTGTATAGGTTTGGTTTTCAAATCGGAGAGCTCGTCTTCGCAAGCAGCTTAACTCGCAGCAACTGAGTGCATTCAACACCATGTCCTTACAGTCAGCCTTTCCATCCGTTCACCAACAATACGAACCTCCTTCGACCTTTAACGCTCAGTGCGCATCATGGCAGCAATCTTACTCATCGGCACTTGGCTCAAGCTCGGTACTAAACTCTGCTCTTGCGCCATCGCTCCACCAATCAGCACTAACCGCTCCATCCGCTTGTCAATCTACACTTGCCTCATCACTACATCCTCCTACGTCGACATCCTTCTCATCTGGGAACTTGACACCTCTAACGCACTCTTCGGAGTTGCCTACTCCACTGCAAGCCCCGACTGACACGCCGCCCAGTTCAAGCCCCGTCACATCAAGTCCTTCAATCCATCAAACCAGTGCCCTTACCTACCAGCACCCAACTTATGCGTCTCCCAGTGATCCTGTCTCCCATCCATACGGCTATGGTGACTACATGAAACAAGACCATGCCATGTCTGCCCACAACCACTGGACTTCGCGACAGCTGAGTGGCCATCCCCAGAACAAACTCGCTGAAGTCAGCGCGTGGCCTGAAAGTTATAGGTAAGAAACAATTAATTTATGTTTTGATTTAATGCAGAACAAACAGTCGTAACATCTCAATAATCCCTGACGGCGACTAAGTAGTCTCATGAATTATTGATGATCCCACTACTCATACTCTGACTCGGATTGAACAGTGAATATGCAATCACAATAAACTGACCTTTGCCGGCGGCAATTTAAATAACTATCAATTAAAAGCGAATACCGCGTGTACCCGGCTGTTTCACTAATAGTACGTTTAGGTTCTTTGTGTACAATGACATCATTTCGAATTACTCATTTCACGTTTCATGATGTCAATCTTAGATGATGCAAAAGGCTTATAGATGGATGGAATAATACGTCCAGTGGCTGACCAAGGCGTGGGCATCGATCGCAAATCTGTGCTCGTACGTTTTATTTCTTTTCACCTTCCTTTATCATTAGCCGAAGCGGCCGCTAATCAATTAAGAGTGTAAGAAGTTGGCCATTATACGGCGCATGGGTGGTTATTACAGCGCTTCGTAATACGCGATCCGATCGTGAACGGAATAGGGCTGTGAATTTTATGCCAGATTTGATCGATTTTCAATTAATTTTTTATTATTTTCCAACTCTTATCTATTACTACATTTTGTACTCCACATTGCGTTCATAGAAGATTGTGTCACTAAAAATGTGTAAGTTTTAGTGTAAGCGTATAGAGCAATGGTGACAAATACACTGTCGCATTGTGCTGTATACGGCGACGACATTTATCCGTGTTATCAAGACAAAGCACGTCTATAAACCTCGATAGACCACACAGGCACATACAATATAGTCTTACAATGGCGGGCAAACCAATAATATATTGGTTAGCCACGTCGGAGTGTCGGCCTGTCTTATCTAGTTCTTCACTTGATTGACGTAACCATTCGCAACTGCCTAAAACAGTAAACAGTCTTGCTTTTGTTGTTTCAACGATTTTTGCGTTTAAATTGTATCGATACATTTACGTCTAATAAGGCAAAAATTATCACCCTATTAAATATAAACTTCATGATAGAGAATCACTTATCCTAGCGTCAAACTCAAAATTACTTAAGTACTTAAGTTGGTTAGAAGTTGGTACACAACTTGAAGTAACTTTACCTGTAATTAAAAGCGACATTACTGGCTATAAAGTATAAAATACCAAAGTCTAAGTAATAATCTAACCTTCTAATAAAAAACATGAATGTTTACTGTTTGTCTATTTTTGGACACTTACTTTTGCGTTTTGATACTTTTAGCTTCTTATACTAAATTTTATTTAGCCTCAGACGCATTTTGGTGTCAAGAAAACTATTGATGTTACAGAAGCAGAGAAATATCGTGATTATTTTCACGTATCGTATTGAAGAAATGAACCCTGATCATTTTCCATCTGTCTTCGTAAATTGGCCTCGAATTATGAGCTCGATTAATTCCGGCTATCGGCCGAGGGCTTTTATCAAGTAAATAATACACTGATACTGTAATTTGTACATGGTTTCGTTAACTGTTTATACAACGAATTAAACTGAGTATGAAGGTTTGCGCAATCAAAATAAATTTGGCAAAACGCGGGTAGTCTAAATAATTCGAGACAATAAAACTTAAAACTATCTAGCCCGACTTCTTTTACAAAATTGTAACGATATTTTACCAAATAAGTACCTAAAATCACATACCTTACGAAGTTTGAATAAATCATCCCATAGGATTCTTTTTTTCACATTCGTTTACATAAAAGGCATAAAGTGGATTTCGTGCAAAAATTTTGCATGTAACAGTGTTTTTAGATTGAAATCTCAAATCAGCTGATATCTAAACCGACACTGCTTACGTCATAGTTAGTACACGAACCAAGTGCACAATTAATGAAAGGCCGAACGTGACATTAGTGCAGTGAACTCGCACATTACTTGCTCGAACCTGGTATTAAAACTTATCTTGCCTACTTCCTCAGCAAGCGTGTATGCTAGCACTGGTTTTTAGTTTTAGTCAAAACGCTACTGGCGATTCCATCTCTAACATTATCATTGATCAGACGCAACAAAAAAAGACACTGAAAACGGTAATATCACTGAGTGAGATATTAATATTTGCAGTCGATTCTCAACACGATAATGTTCGAAACTAGTGCTGGTCGACCTGGTATGTAATGGCTAAGTAATAAATGGTCCAGTAATGGGTAGTGAAAGAACTGATAGGTTTCCTTTTCGATCGTGCTTTGTTTTGGTTATACTCGTAAAATCAACTTTAAACATTGGCGTCCAAGTCTACCTAAGTTATTCACGACGAAGAAAGTTTTACATTCGCTGCCTTTTATTAAAATATTATCAAAAACGTGCGCGATTATACCGGCAATTTTTTTTAATTTTTAAACAATCTTCAACTTTCGCTGTATCAGTTTAGAGGTTGAATTTTGAAAATTATTTTCTTAGTATTGAACTTTACGCACCAAATATACCCTGAATTTCCAGTTTTTACTACCAGCGGTGTAACCCGTGCGTTGTCTATTTTAGTAGTCTTTTAGGCATTCAGGACAAAGACTCTTATAATTGGTATAGATTTTTCTGAGATTCCTGAGAAATAAAAATAGCAAGTGTGCGACAAATATTTCTTTTTCAAATCACAATCTCCTTGAATTTACATTATGATCGAAATTACATTTTAAAAAATAAGCTGAGAGTGAAGACTAGAAATTATGTGCTTTAGTAAATAAATAAAATGTACTTAGGTAGGTACTATATAAGCATGCCGATAGTCACACACATTTAGATAAGCTAGTAACAAACGGCTATAATAAGTTAGACGAAGCATTATTTCGTACCTTTGATTTAAACAGTCGTTTATTATCTGAACGGTTTTATAATGTTAATGCTCAGAATATATTTGAGATGTGTTTGCAATTCATTAGTATTACAATTACAAAAGCATATTTTAAAAAGAATAATAATAAATAGATACTGATATGTATTTGATACAACGCCATCTAGCCCCAAACTAAGCAAAGCTTGTAGCTTTGCCTTCTGTGCTGTAGATCGTGACAAACATTTGTATAATGAACATAGATGTTTGTTCTCTGTCTGGGTGTTATATATTGTATTCTAAGTATGTATTTACAAAAAAAACGTATATGAGTATTCTATCAGTCATATGGTTCCCATGGTACAAGCTAAGTAAGTTTTAGCAGTAGTAGAGCTCTTAGTGAAGGGCTCGTCCGGGGAAGTTCTACCGCGAAGCAGCTTGCTGTGTTCCGGTTTAAAAGAGTGTGGGTGTCGGTGATATTCCAGGCACATGAGGCTTAACACCTGTATGCCTCAGGTTGATGGAAGCAAATCACTGTATTGTTGGTTACGTGACACTAACGTGACCTACAAGGTAATGCTTTGTTATAGGCGATGGTAACCACTTAACATCAAGTGGGTTATATGCATGTTCCATCAGCAAATTATATAAAAAGAAAATTAAACTTAGTTTGGGGCTAGATGATGATAAAAAATGTCCACACGTATTTAAATATTTATTTAGATTGAGAATATCATACCCAGTCACAGAATAAATAAACTCTGTGTGTGATACACAGAGTCAACCACAAAAAGTTCAAGCAAAATAACATGTGTGTCTCACTACTCGGCAAAGCTCTCGCAAAATATTTCATTTGAATTTTGAGTTTTGATTTTTAAATAAAATTTTAAAATAATTTTTAGGAGTTCATTTTATAATTTTCGGTTATTTGAATAATCACTGATTGGTACTGCCACACTTCCGTTGCGTGGTTTCAACGTCTTTAGGTAATAACCCTAAATTAATTACAATTTTAACGAGTCCAACATCTGCTCTAATATTTGGGTTATCGTTTCATTATTATCAAGTTGTACCTATACTTTATTATACTGCAAAACTCAGCTGTATTTTGTTTAAACCGCTATTACAATATTTTTAATACTTAATAATAGATAGATAGATAGATAACTCTTTATTGTCACCACACAAAAACATAATACAGGACATTTACACGGCTTGGTTTAACAATGGGCAACCTTATCGTTGAAAGCGATCTCTTCCAGGTAACTTTTGTTCGGAAAGAATATAGCTAAATGTAATTGACGGCGGTGTAGTTACTTACAAATGAGAAGAAGATAAATTATAAACCTAGAACTATACCTACTAACCTACTCTAAGTACTTATAATGTTTTTCTTTATTTCACCTGATGCTAAGTAGTAACCTAAAACAAAGCACCTAAGTACCTAAAGTAAAACCTTATGTGCCTGTAATTTCACAGGTACCTACCCATACTCGGTTTGAAACACAGCAAGCTGGTTGATGGCAAAAATAGGCATGGTGGTAACACATCTCTAGACGAGCGCTTTACAAAAAAATCTACTACTACTATTTTTACTATTTTGTTTAAATACCTAATACCTAGGATAGTTTAAAACTCAACAGTAACAAATATAATTAAATTCTTACTCATCTGAAAGTTTCCGTCGGTACTTACTTGGGATTCCAAAATTTCAAACTCAGAACAATAACATAATATTATATCCGTCTAAAGAATTGCAAAATGGAAACTAAAACACGTTACAGCGACGAAAATTCACAAATAGAACTCTTTATTACTCATTTGAAAATTTCCATTGGACTTACTACGGATTCCAAACGTGAAACTCGAACCAAATGTCTTTGGAACAACTTCGAGCGTTGAACTTTAAAATAACAACCTTGCTTATACTCACATGTTCCACAAAAGTAGCCTAATGACGTATTAGCAACCGTATTTAATGGTTATGGTTTTAATGTGCATTTGGTCACGATGCGCTTCCGTAAATTTGTAGTTTTTATTTGACCTTTGAGAAAATTATACTGTTTGGAAGGCTAGATAGAACAGCAATCAGGGGCTATACACTGTTCTATGATTATTGCGAGTCTGTTCTGGAGGTCTTAAGAATAATGTGTTTTGTGCGCCCGTTACAGTTTTCCGCTTAGTTTATTTTGGCTCGCGTTCGAAGGAAGTTGACCTTCTAAAAATAATAATAATAATAATAATGCTGGACAATCCACACAGAATCAACTAGCCCCAAGCTAAGCAGAGCTTGTGTTATGGGTACTAAACGACTCATATACTTCAAACAATACATTACATATATTACAACTATTCATTGAAAAAGAAACACAAATTAGGTAGACCCTTAAACTCCTATAAACCGGTACGACTGAATACAAAAATCGTAGATAAACCTTTGCATAAAGCAATGGGATTCTGTAGGCTCTATTTCACAACTTAATCATACCGCAAAGTATTCACTAATATAGTTAGATTAGTTTTTTATATGACTTGCTGATAGAATAAGCAGATGACCCTGATGATTACCAATACTTGAAATAAAGCATTGCCTCACAGGTCACGTTCTTTAGAATGCCTATCTATCTAGGCATACAGGTGTTAAGCCTACGTGCCTGTAATTTCACCAGCACCTACACCCTTGAAAGCAAGCTGTTTGGTGTCAGAAATAGGTCTTAACTGTATATTTTAACAACCTGACTGGTTGTTGGGACATGTTCTGTAAAGATATATTTAGTTTGAACATGATTATTGGTGTCTAACTTCATTTTTCTTTTGTTGCAGTCCATTTTTCGGTACCAACGCAGCTCATTACACATCGCACGCGCATTCGCCCACTGAGGCCAAGTCTGGCTACCCTTATATAGGGCAGCTTGGTGGGATGGACATGGGACGAGTTCACTAGGGTTTTCACTTGTTGTATTTAGTATTTATGTTACTCGAACAGGAGAGTTCATGTCTTAAATTTATTTGGTTCAAGGAATATTCTTTGTTGTATTTTTGTTTTAATAGAAGAGTGTTATTACTTAATTGCCTAGTAATGCATGCAGTATTTCAGATGGTCTCCTATTTAAAATAAGAAATATGCTCTTTAGGTACAACTATTTACTATTATTTCTGAGTTATTATTGTCACTTTCTGTCTTCTCACATTTATTATTCATTCTATTTAATTTTTAACAGTTTAATAGTATATTTTGACTAACTTGTAAATAGTTAGGTGTAATTAAGTTACTATTGTGTATTCTCACCATCTGTATAGTATTTTCTTTAATGTACAACTTAGTTACTTGAAAATTTATTGTACAAAAGTCACTGTATACTTATTTTGTCTTTATTAATTTCTTTTATATAGTAAAGAGCTCTGTAAAATATATCTTAGTATTAAATTCGGTTCCTACAAATTAAACTATGTTACATTAAAAATACCTTCATACTTGAGGACCAAATATTTTAGGTATATCTGTCTTATAGTATGGGAATACTTATAAACGTCACTTAAATTAAACATTGCTTAAAACTAGCCCTATCACTGTCTATCATTACCCATTGGTATGAGATAACCGTAATTAAGCATTATCTTTGTCATAATATTCAGAATATGCTTACAGTATCTTTATATATTTGTTTTGTAGGATTATTGTAACTAAAAGTTTAAGTAAAACCTCTTCCTACATATCACTAATTCAGGGACGTAGTTGATAATATTAATGTTTAAAATTTCAGTAAAATTGATTTCTAACTATCCTGCCTTTTAGTGTTTCGACAAAAATTGCCTTATGATGTGATAGAATAGTATATATTTATTTTAAGTAAGTATTTTTATAGAAAATATAATAGAATAAGCACTTTGTAAAGTATTTTACCCAAAATAAATGAATATGCTGAAAATAACTGTTATTTTTGCTATATCGAATATTACCTGAAAAAATAAACGCTATGTTATTTTGCTACCTAACGCTATATATAGACTCAGTTTTTTGTATTTAATGATTACTAAAAGAATTAGAATTGCCGGCAAAAAATTGCTAGAATATATGTAGTTTTCACTTGTAGTTCTATTTTTTTCAATACTTTTGAATACTTTGCTTCAAAATAAATTATGAAAAAGTTTGTGATGACGTATGCTATCATGCATGCTATCATCACGACTTTTTTTTAATGAATACGAATTAATATAAACAATAGTACGAATGAGATCTGATAATGATAACAACTAAATTAACCCGATCTATGTCAACTACAGAGCATAGATTTAGGCCGATCAGTTTGGTCCTGCATTTTGGGGCCTTCTGTTTATCTACACGTCAATACCAGACAGATTGTCGAAGCTTATCTGTAAAGAGAATTTGCGTTAACGTTACTTGAATTTGCTATTATGTGATATTTGGGTCATTTGGGGACAAACAAATACATTTTCTTTTTATTGTTAGAACAGTCTGTTTACTCATTCAGCTTATTTATTCACTTTCTTTCAAGTCATCTTGAGTTGGACCAGTCTAGGTTGGCATACTTTGTTGTTTATCTTGGTCTAGGCAAAACTAATTCTAGAGTTAATGTTTGTGTGTTTGTGTAGTGAAAATAAATGTTTTGGGCTAGAATATTCATGCGAGTATTGTATTGTATTGTATTGTGTGTTTTGCGTATTTTATCATCATCATCATCAGCCTATAGTAGTCCACGACTGGACATAGGCCTCCCCCATACGTTTCCAAGAAGAACGGTTCTGAGCGATTTCAATCCATCGACTTCCCGCGGTTCGAATGTCGTCAGTCCATCGGGTAGGAGGACGTCCTACGCTTCGTCTTCCGGTTCGTGGTTGCCATTCGATTCTATCTCGCAGTGAAACTCCCAGCATAGCTCTCTCCATTGCCCATTGCGTGACTTTGAGCTTGTGTAAGAGACCAATAGTTAGCGACCACCCCGGCTAAGATGTGCAACGCGACAACATTTTGTCTACTCGTTATGTCGTGCAAAATAGAGATATCTCTTTATATCTTCCTGTGCTAACATGCCAGTGCCAAAAATCTATCTCGTTTTGTCAAATGAAGACTTAACGGGCTTAGCTTATGTGTGGGTCTTTTATCTATAATTTTTAAAATGTCCATCAATAGAAAAAGTATCTCGTGTCAAGCGCGACATATCTCGCGTTACACATCTTAGCCCGGCTGGTCTCAGTTCCATAAGTCATCACTGGTAACACACTGGTTGGTAAATATCTGAGGAAAATAGCACAGACACAAACGTACATTACCGGGATTACCTTCTACTCGTTACGACAAAGGCCATTGGTTCAGTGATAGGGGATGTAATTAGCTAGTCAAATGCAGGCTCTTGTATTGAAGGCACTGAGTCTGATTTGTATTCAACCATGCACTATTTTCCAGGTACTTTACTACGAATTAGTCTATGTCAAAATGCATTTGTTCCATAGAATCAAAGTGATCACGTAGACTAGTCTTATAGCTAGCTAAACCTATATTGCAAAAATATGACTCTTGAATTTTTTTTAGCTATTTTTTATCAACCCGTCTAAAAAAAAAGCCGCCAGCCTCTCAACTTTAATCCTCCGATATCTTAGTACCAAATAGTACCTATCAACTCAGGGTTCCTTGAGAACGTCACAGGGGGATAGTCAGAGGTACGGCCAAATATTACATTTGGGACATACCCACATTTGGCAGCAGTTATTACACAGATACAACAATAACTGGTTTCCTCACGTTTTCCTTCGCCGCTTGAGAACACTGGCATAGCGAACATATTTTTTTCGTATAGAAAAATCCAGTGTTGCGAGACTGGATTTTAACCCACGACCTTAGAATCACAAGGCAGAGTCACACCCGCTAGACCATCGGTGCCTTTACACTATAAACAATAGATAATCATCATCATCTTCCTGCCCTTATCCCACACTAAGTGGGGTCGGCACAACAGGTTTTTTCCTTCCACTCTCTTCTATCAGTCGTCATCTCAGTGTTCACTCCTTTCTTACTCATATCATCTTTCATGCAATCCATCCATCTTTTCTTTGGTCTTCCTCTGCTTTTATAACCTTTCACATCCATATCTAAACACTCTTCTATAAACAATAGATAAACATAAAATAAATAGGTGTCTATAGTATTTAAAAATAAAATAAGTTTTTATAGACCATCTAAATGCCGTCACATCCAATCGTTGCCGGCGTATCCGTACATTGGTTGAATGGAAAACGTGATTAAAGTCAGGTTTTTTCCGTAAACACGGATTCTAGGCGCAAAAAGTGTTCGGTAAGGCACACGCGTGGGAACCAATCGCTGGCCGCTGAGTTGTCGACGTCTGATGGCGGGCATCAGTTTTAAGTCTAAAATTTTTAGGTGTTCACACTTCATGTGTAATTTTGACTACTAAACTCAGTTCTTCAACGCCTGAGAATGGCATTTATCGTGTATATGGATACACATGTAAACACAGATAAACTATGTATACGACACTAACCTAAGATTTGAACTAACCTAAGTTGTACGTGCCTAACAATTACTGCCGCAGTAGGAGACACAAGTTGTTCTCGGAGCCGCATTGCCGAACAGTTGCGCGCGCCCAGTCTCCCATACCCAGATCTCTCTCTGCGCTCAACGCCCTCCTGGACAAGAACCCTGACTGTGATGTGTTTGCGTATGAATGGAAGGTAATGTTATCGGAGTGCTTGGATTTTTGTGAGAAGACTGTGTGAATTAATGACGTGTGTTTGTACTTTATTTACTCTAATTTTTATGATGACTATTATTTTTCTTTTGACTATTATTTTTTGACATTATTTTTCTTTGTTAAAATTGTTATATGTATTCTAGGAGCTATGTAAATTAATTTGTGTAATTGGCTGTAGCCGTTCAAATTAAATAATTAAATAATTAAATTAAATTGAGACTAAGTTAATTGATGGATTTAAACCAACTAACCTTGGTTATATTAAGCAAATTAAGCAGCACCTTAAGCAGCATATTAGGTTAAAAAACATATTTAATCTGATTATAAAAATGACTCAATATACTTGAAATAAATTTTCTTACTAACAGTAAGTTTATTGAAAAAAAAAAATACTTGCAGTAAATATATAGTTTCATTGTTATCTTATGTACTTTTACTGAGAGGAAACATCAATAGATTAGCTTATTATATTTTATGTACGAGTATGTATGTATCTTTCTATCTATACCAATTATAAGAATCTTTGTCCTGACTGTCTGACATAACAGCCCAAACTGTTGGTCGTAGAGACTTGAACATTTCAGATCATATTCTAAGATAGAGATTAGAAATTCCACCCTTAAACGGTACAGCAAGGGTTGAAGTTTGTTTCAAATAACTTCAAGCAGCCGAAATCAAACGCGTTTCACTAGTAATTTTATATATTTGTTGGATTTATTAGGGCTCCCATTGTGCAAACTATCGTAAGTTTGTTTCTGGATAAAACGGTGTATAATGTCTACTGATTTTTTTATATGTATTTGTGTGCGTCAAATAAACTTATTTCGTTCTTTCTTTTTTTATATTTGTTTATTTATGTTCTATCTTTGTCCTTAATGTAGGTACATGTTTGTAATGTAATTCTTATTCCATTTTTCTATATGTATAGATAACCAATAATAGGGTTGACCTCAGGCAGGCGGCTGGTCATAAAATAGCATAGCCAAACTCCTTACGACATGATGATAGATAACCACTCAACATCAGGTGGACCGTCTTACGCTCCACTGGTGCGTGGTCTCTGAGAATATTTTGTTTTAATTGGACATGACGAATCAAGTTTGTTGGAAAACTGGGCGGGACTGTTTGCGGAGGCGGATGTCACGAGTTGTGTTGCTTTTGGTCTACTATTATCATCAAGTGATGCACAGCGTACCAGTAAAGCCTGGTTTTTGTTAAATTAAACTATGCATAAAATGCAAAAACCCCAAGATTTATTTATTATTTACTAAACACTTTATTGTGCAATTATTAAAAACAAGCGTCCAAAAGGCGGGCTTAATGCTATAAGCATTTTCTGCTTGGCAACCTTAAAGGTAACTTAAAAAAGGTTGGCGATTTCACTCGCGTGAAGTGTTTTCACAGAAACTTCAATCTTCGCTGTACTTGGCATGGGACTGCAATTCGGGAATTCATTTCCTAGTACACGTACGTACCAAGACGATCCTGAAAATGTCACGACTCTACTACCAGCGGTTCAGATTCTTTCAGTTAGTTAGCTAATCAGTCAGTTTATCAGTCAGTCAGGACGAAGATTTTTATAATTGGTATAGATTTAGTCATTGTATACTTAACAGCTACCTAACGGAATCATGATAGTTAATTTACGGTATGTTCATACAAATTTCAAACCAGTTGCATTTTCGCTACTTTTTTCTTAGTACACACTAACCCCTGGTCCCATTGTGCATAACTCGTCATAACATTGAAATAGTTACACCATGTTTGATATTTTTCACGACCAGCCCGGCTAAGATGTTCAACGCGACAAAATTTAGTCTACTCGTTATCTTGTGCAAAATAGAGATATCTCTTTAATCTTCCTGTGCTAACATGGTAGTGCCAAAAATCTATCTCGTTCTGTCAAATGAAAACTTAATGCTAATGTTTAGTTTATCTGTGGGTCTTTTATGTATAATTTCTAAAATGTCTATCAATAGAAAAAGTATCTCGTGTTAAGCGCGACATATCTTGCGTTGCACATCTTAGCCCGGCAGAAAGTTTCAAATTGGATCAAAATAGACAAAACACGGTGTAAGTATTTCGAGAAATTATAACACTTCAAATTAATCAAATTTTGTGTGTATTCTAAGTACAAATTAACAAAAAAAGTATTTTATCAGCTATCTGACTCCCAAAGTTCAAGCTTTGCTTAGTTTGGGGTTAGAAGGCATTGAGTGAATGTGTGTCAATATTTATTTATTTTTACATTTCACTATGAAAAATGTCTAACAAAATGTATTTATTTATTTAAAAACGAATTGTAGGTACTTAAGTACTCAAATTTTAATGTGATGAAGAATCGAGTATTAAGTTGATTGTTAAGACTGAATTATTAATTTATTCCCCATATAAACGTACGAAGTTTAATAAAACACGTTCTCTAAAAACTATTTAATAACACTAAATCGTAATGCCTCAAAACTCGTATCACAGACAGTTCGACGCCTCAATCACTAAAACCATTAAGTTAATATGACTCACAACAGAATATTTAATTGCACCAAATCTATCATTGGTATTTGCGTATCGGACCAACGTAGGTAATCGTGTCTAACAACTACTAAAACATGTAAAACTCTCCCGTCGATTGTTCTCACAGAACGCGTGAGAACGACAATCACAGAATTGGAAAAAAAACTAAATTGAACGGGTAACTGTTTAGTTATTAAACATTTAAAAATGGCAGCGACAATAGTGTATACACACTGGGGAATGGATGTGGTAAATGATAAATATACACGATATGGTAGAATAGGTTTTAGGCATTTACTAGACAGTAATAGATTGCGGTTTTAGACAGTGTAGAGTTCTAGATTAAGCGTTTTTTTTAATGCCATGTAAATAAATCTACTACTAAGACACGCAATGTAAAATAAGCACTAGGTTGAGATAATTATGTTTATGGTACAATGAAGAAAATATTCAAACATATAGACAAAATAAATTTAATTTTTATGTAAAAATGGCCATTTTATTTGGCCTTTTGTACACTGTCTTTCCCTCTTCCTCTTTTCACTGCCCTCTAAATTAATTCCATATTCTCCTCGAAAGTTTGTTGGAATATTGGGTTAGGGTTTGTAGGGTTAAGCTCTACGTTTTAATGTATGCAACATAGAATAAAGAAAATTTATCAACATGTTAGATTTGTGAAATATGTTATTACGATATTTTTGTGTTATTTTATCGAAATCACTATTCAAGTTGATACGCAACGTCTGAAATGAGCACCAAAAAGTTATTATTTGAAAAAAGAGGATTTGTAAAACATTCAATAAATATAACTATGACATGATAAACATGTTTCGGTTCAGCTATGTAGTTATGTGACAATACAAACACGGTTCGATTGGCAAAAAACGAAGTTTTAAACATGTTTTTGTGTACTTAGTTGTTTCAACAGTGGAAACTCACTGTTAAAGTGACACCAGGTTTGATACCAGATTTCAACCAAGAGGATGGCAAAAACCTTTAGATAACAATTTGTATTAAGCAAGTCTGAGTTCCAATTTGGCTTCATGGTTATCGATGCTTTCATCTATCTACCTTGTTAATCAATCTATTTCTCAGTGCTTAATAGTTTTCCAAGTGACTAGTTTATAAGCCGACTACAGTGTGTAAGAACCATTAAAAATAGCAGCAACAATTATTATCATAGCGGGACGGGAGCGCAAGCGCAGGTGTCATGGCGACAGCGATCGGATTCGTCAAATCGGACGACGACTTTAGTTTTTCGGGAAAATCAGTATTGGTGATCGATTTTCACAGCAAATGGTTCACGCACGTGTACCGATTCGACTCGAGACAAGTAGTTCTGAAACAGCCACGATTAAGTGGTTTAGCTATTTGTTTGTTGAAGACAAGACATTAAATTAATTTAACTTAAGGGTCTTTATTACGAAAAGGATTGAGATCGTTGAGTTATAAATAACCCTCTAAAGTAAATTACTTTGAGATTTACTTGTAATTGAAATCTTCGGTGAATATACACAGAATTAGTAATTTTGGTTTTAATTTAGACCCAAAAACCTCCAGTGTAATATTATACAACTTTTGCTAATGCTTATTTCAGAATAATTAAAATATGGAAGTTTTGCAATGAACGTTCTGGCCGTCCATTTCTCTTAATTTGATTTTGATCCATAAATTTAATAAATCCGGTCTCAAATCGTTTTCAAGCTAAGAACTTGGTAAAAGTATTGGAGGAAAGTATTGACACGGTTCACAAGACCTACGTAAAATGCGAGACGACATTTATTAATACCAGTAGACATTCCTATAGCTGAAATTGCTTCTCAAGAAAGCTCTTGAGTGCCGTATCGAAAGCATTTGCTTAGCGAAAATTCTCAATCACCCCACAATATTTGACTGCGGCACTTGACGTACCAGTAGTTTCTATCAGAGTTTCTCACGAGAATTGAATCAGTGGCATTCCTATCAAATGTCCACAAATTCACGTACAAATGCGAAAGTCGTGCATATCGATTGATCGTTCGACCAAAAAAGTCAACATCTTTTTCGTCTTTTTGTCGCTTACTAGCCACTGTGGAGTTCTTGAGATCATACAGTTGTTAGTTTGAATGGTGTCCCGTAATAGTCGTATAAAAACATTAGTCTGAAAAGAAAGTGTGGGTTTTCACAATAAATCAAAAAGTGTATATGGCACACTAGTTTATATACCTACTTGTTTTAAAATGTTCAACTAGAAAGTTTTACAGCCATGCCACGGGGATGATAGAAATGTTAGATATCTAACACACAATCTAATTTAGAACGGTTCAACCGTAACAACGTGATAGAATAAAGTCTAATATAATCTAGACCAATAGAAAAAACGGATGACAACAAGAGAGTTGTCGAAAGTGATGTTGGTCAATTCAATACATCTTACGATACCTAGTACATAAGTAATGATGTAACCATTGTTTGTATTTTTTATCAGTCTGGCTCGTGCTTAAAGCGAAAAGAAAACGCTTATTTTGTGAAGCACTTACTGTTATTTTGTATACATGTAAGTTATACTTATAAAAATAACGGCGTTCATTATCACGGGATGACAAAGGACCTGTCATTCGTTCCGTGTTTTGTTTCTCATTTCGACAGTCCGGAATTGTAGCTCGTGTATAAAAGAAACGAGGGTGTCGACATGGATCTTTGTCTTCTAATCAACAATAGAGCAAGCTCTGAGCGCCTCAGACGTTGGAGCAGACGTCACACTGTGACCCTTTAGGACTGGAACATGCCTTGTTTTGAACAAATTATTAGTCTGGTTTAGCATAGAGGGGAGAACAAGCGCTCGTGATTCCTGTTAGTGAGTTGAGTAACAATGATTTATTTATAGAATGTGAGTCATTGGTAGCGTTAGTTGGATACATTGTCTTACGGGTAGTTAGCACAGCAAGCCTCTCAGCTGGAAGGCTTTGCGTGTTTACAAACATTTTATAGAGGTGTTATGTTTAATGGCTTCTTTAGAAGGTGGAATTTATTGTTCAGTTGACAATGATTGAGCGTAGGAGTCCATGATTGGAGTGAGACAAAGAAATTCGCTACAGTTATATTTTTGACTGTCGATCTTCTAACTGCCATTATTATTAAGTGAATAAAAAATAGCTTCACGACTTTAATCCCCAAGCACGGTAGATATCCCCTCAGATCAAGTTCAAGTACCTACTGGAAATTCTTTGCGTATGCCTAAGGGGGTAGTCAGAAGTACTCAGATATCGCGTTACACAACCGGATTTGAACTCACGACCTTATGATCAGAAGTAAGTTAGTAAGTAGTAGTAGTAGAGATCTTAGTGAAGGGCTCGTCCGGGGAAGTACTATCACCATGCCTATTTCTACCGCCAAGCAGCTTGCTGTGTTCCGGTTTGAAGGGTGTGGGTGCCGGTGTAATTACAGGCACATGAGGCTTAACACCTGTATGCCTCAGGTTGATGGACGCAGATCAGTGTATTGTAGGGCACGTTCCTAACTAACGTGACCTACAAGGTAATGCTTTGTTATAGGCTATGGTAACCACTTAACATCAGGTGGTGCCTTATGCTTGTTCCGTCAGCAAATTGTATAAAAAAAAAAAGTAACAAAGGTATTCTATGTTATATAATTTGTCATCATTTTATTATGTATCATAATTTTCTATGCCACCCGAACCAAGAAAAAGGTTAAACACCTGAGTTCATCAAACAAATATATGTCCTCATTGAGGATCGAACCCACAACCTACATCGCAGTAGACACTATTACCAATGAGTTGTGAGACCCATTAAAACGCTATAAAATACCTCAAAAGTTTTCTTACCTTTAGTGAAGGTAAACATTTTTGTTCATTATTATAATTTGCATGAATTTATTATAAATTGTCATTGTTACCTATTTATAGGTAGAGTACTTACAATTTTATCATGTTAACTGAAGGTTACTTTCAATAACTCAGTTGTAAAATAATATTCCAGACGGTAACTATTAAATAAATAAATATTGACAAGCATTCAAGCACGCCATTCATCCCCAGACTAAGCAAAGCTTGTATCTATGGCAACCAGATAGTTAATAAAATACTTATATACTTTTTTTGTAATCACTTACTTAGATTATAAGGTATAAGAAATCAGATATTGAAATGTAAAAATGATCTGATGATGATCGAAATGGCTTGATCGTCCAATCTACAATGCCTTCGCCATATTTTTTCTTGATTCAAATTACATTATATGATAAAACAAAAACAACTACCTCTGATTAGTTATAAATAAAAATAAAGATATTAAAATAAACTAGGAAAGTAAAAACAATTCTCAGTTTGGCGATTCTCTAAAGTAATAATCTTTTCCATTGCATATTCCAACGACAAAAGTTAATGTTTTCAGTACTTTTAAAACTTAACAAAATGTACAAAACTATATTTATGATAATCAATTATATTTTAGGTTCCTAAAATACTAATCATGATTTATATATTTAAAATAACTAATAACAAATGTAACACCTGACAGAGAACAAACATCTGTGTTCATCACAAAAATATTTGTTCATGGGGGTTGAAACCACAAACATTTATTAAACTGAAATATTGAAATATTATCAAAAACCCACACTTCCTCTATCCATATTTCCAATCAATAACATTTCAGAAATAATTGTACCTCTCCTTTTTACACCGTCAATAAAACATCAATTATCATCATAAATATTCCACTTTTCTCCATATAAAAATCTTTATAATTTCACTGTACTACAACAGTGATCATCATCACAAATTCGTCATGAGAAACAACAACGACATCCTCATTTCAAACTTTCTGGGAACCTAATAAACGGTTGTAAATCTATTTAATTGCTTAGTCAGACTTTTTCACAAGTCTCGTATTTTCTAAAACTTTTTCGGTCAATATTTTTGGGCGCTACCTCCTGCGGCTACAGAAGCTGAGCAGAAGGTAGTAAAACAATAAAATTGTCCTGTTATTTGCCACCCTTTGTCTTGTGTGACAATTGACGACGTTATATCTGCCTGTCTTTTGTTTCCGAATGACAAATGAAGTTGTTGGATAACTTGGTATTTAGAACCAACGAACCAACCAACTTGGGTCCTTAGCACTGGGTCAGAACGATTTGATTATGTCATATCGGTAGGAAATAAGGTTTTGCTATACTTATAAGTACTTACTGAGTTATAAACTCAGCATAACGTTGAAATATTTACACCGTGTTTTATTTTTACATAAATCTAATAGTTAACATTTTAGTAGTAGTAGAGTTCTTAGTGAAGGGCTCGTCCGGGGAAGTACTACCACCATACCCATTTCTGCCGCCAAGCAGCTTGCTATGTTCCGGTTTGAAGGGTGTGGGGGCCGGTGTAATTACAGGCGCATGAGGCTTAACACCTGTATGCCTCAGGTTGATGGACGCTGAGCAGTGCATCATAGACTCAAGAGTTTTGCGGATGTCTAGTTGTAATCAGAGGTTCGTCCGAATATTAAACTTGGCAAATACCCACGTTATGTAGAAGAGAATAGAAAAACCCATTGGTGCACAATCGACTTCAAACGCACGGATCAAAAATCGGAGTCACTCCTACAAGACCACCGGTGCTCACTTTCATCTTTACGTTACAAATTATAAGCATCTCTAGTAACTAGAATTGTTTTAATTTGTAATAAGTTTAACATTTTTAGGTGGTTTTTCTATCAGTCAAATCTATTTACCGAAGATAAAATTACTACGCTTGATATCGCAGTAAACTTTCTTAAATAAGATGTTCCTCGTATTTGTTCAATGTTTTTTATCATCCCTCATACGAAATTTGGTCTGCAACAACGTCCCCACAAAATACCACCAATCATGGAAACCATCTATCTACCACCTACCCTTTCAAACTTTTTCTACCACAATATTTAGTGGCACCGAATTTCGGTAGCCATTAAAACCATTGTTTTTATTCAAAAATTTTGCCTACCACCTTCAGAGATCTCAATTAGCTACGCTACAAAATCCCCATGATGTATGGATTGTATGGGCAACCGCACAATCAGGACCTCATGTTGGTTTAAGAACAAAGGTTTTACAACTACTGTTCAGTAGCCAGTGTCCAGCAACCCCCGAGGTTTCTCGTTCAATCAGAAACCACAAACAAGACTATTGAAGCCAAAAATGTTCGCTATTCTTTTGTTTCGCAGTGTAAGTGAAGTATATTGTTGGAAACCAAACCATGATGGTATCAGTGGGTGGTACAGTGACTTTACCTGACGACCGGTTTATTGATAGTTTCTTGAATAGTGCAAGATGAAACTAGATGTAAGAGCATGTGTTATCATGGACACTAGTTTAGTTCAAATAATTTTATCTATACAAAGAAGAAAGAAAGAAAGAAAATTCGTTTATTTGGCCCTAGAAGAAAAACAAATAAACTTATACTTCCTCGATGATAAACTAACGATAATGCAGTCATATCAATGACGAACGAATATGTGTCATTATTGATCCTAGACGATGACAAGTTATGACACATGACCTAATTCTAGGAAGCTAGGTAGGTATCTATATCATTAGTATCTATTTAGGTACCTATAGTAAGTACTACTTATACTACCCCCCGCTGCACCTCTTTAGGTGTTGAATTAGAGGAATCTCTTTTTAGGGTTCCGCACCCCAAGGGTAAAACGGGACCCTATTACTAAGACTCCGCTGTCTATCTGTCTGTCTGTCGGTCCGTCTTTCACCAGGCTGTATCTCACGAATCGTGATAGTTAGAGAGTTAAAATTTTCACAGACGATGTATTCCTGTTGGCGCTATAACTATACTAAAAAAGAAAATAAAAGAAATATTTAAGGGGGCTCTCATACAACAAACGGGGTTTTTTTTCGGCGTTTTTATTATAGACAATGGTACGGAACCCTTCATGCGCAAGTCTGACTCGCACTTGGCCGGTTTTATTCAATGTATCTCTATGCACTAAGCTAAATATGTTCTGAAAATTTCCTGCGACCTGTGGTTTAGGGTGTGCGTTGTCTAATGTCAGTCAGTTAGTCAGGACAAAGGTTCTTATTAGTATTATAGTATATATTATTAGTTTATATTATAAGCTTACGCCTTATAGCCTATCATTACAAATTACAATACAAAGTTACATTTTCTCGTAATAGGACTTTGGTTAAAACGCGTGGGTTTGCTTCTTCTAAGAGCTTGTTTAGACGACGCGAAAGATTTCGCGCAGTGCGTTCGCCTGAATTTTAATGTTGTTTAATGTACCTAGAATATAATAATAATATTAATGCTGGACAATGCACAATAAAGGCGATACTTGGTAAATAATTGGCATTGATTTTCTCCGCGCGGCGGCCGTACGAAATCTTTCACGCCGTATAACACACCCTAAAAGTCTTGTAGGATAATCCAGACTCCAAAAGAAACAGCATCATCATGGCTAAGACGGCGGCAGTGACTAACGAGAGTTTGTAATTACTAGAACTTTGTTCATTTATCAATGGAAAATATCAAGACTAAATACTCCAAGCCTAGGGATACTCATAGTTACGTTCTTTGTTATCTTAGTTCAAGCATTGAGATTACTTTATTTCTAACTAGCGGTCCGTCCCGGCTTCGCACGGGTTTTAGTAAGAATCCCTAATTTTTTTGAAAATGTAATATAGCCTATGTCACCCGGGGATAGTGTAGCTTCCCAACGGTGAAAGAATTATTCAAATCGGTCCAGTAGTTTCGGAGCCTATTCAATACAAACAAACAAATCTTTTCTCTTTATAATATTGGTATAAAATTATAGATAAGCTTTCACTTCAATCAATGTTTTTGCAAAGAAATATTATAATACGTTAAAATCAGGATGTATTTGTTGGTCCAAGAATACTCAATAAAAGGTACTAATGCAGATAAGATTGCTAAAGTATTTTTTCCGTTTTCCAAATTTATAAAAAAGAAATTAAAACAGTTTTTTATAGTCTAGCCTGTTTCTAACAACGTATACGTACATAATTATACCTAAAACATACAAGTTTATTTGTTTTAAAAGCATTTATACCAGTAGTTTTTGATAACCCTTTGAAGTACATAATATATCCTAACTAATATTATAATCGCGAAAGTTTGTATGTATGGATGTTTGTTACTCTTTTACGCAAAAACTACTGAGTGGATTTTAATGAAACTGTACAATAATATAGCTTATACATCAGAATAACACATAAGCTATATTTTATAAAGATATTGTGTGCATGACAATAAGATTCCAGAATATAACAATAAGAGTCGACACGATGATACCAAAAAATATATGCATTGACAACTATAGAGTCTAAATAATAATTATAACATAACAGAATTTGCATTCAACCTTCAATATTGAAATCAACACATACATCCCTGAATTCAATATCAAGTCAAATAAAATTATTTACCGTTCTTGCAAGTTGAAATAAGCTTAATAATCGTGAAATTCAAGTGAACCACCTTTTCCATCCTCTTAAAAGTTTCCTGTGAGTTCTTGAAATGTTCTCAGTCTCGTCAAGTTGACCTCGAACATTTCGAGAACATTCCAACCCGCAAACTTGTACTTTGGTGAAGCACAAGGACTCACAGGAAATTATATTTGAGGGTGAAATTGAAATGTGACACGAAATCAAGGATAACGTTTATTTTCTTGACAATATTGACACACATAATTGAACTTTCCTAAAATAACTCTTAATAGGTTTTGTAAAATGTACGACAGCTTTTTGTTAAATTGAATAGTAATAGCTTCAGAACTTTAATTCATACAGAACTTTAATTTAGACATACCTCTGACTACCCCCCACAAATATTCTGGAAAATTTTTTAGTGGGTCCTTTGTACTAAAAGATCTGTGGAAATATCTACCGTGCCTGGGGATTAAAGTCGTGATGCCATTTTTTTTTAAATTGGACAGTAAATGTTCATAGCAAGAATATAATTACCTAACTGCGTTTGCTAATTTTCTACTAGCTGTGTACTCTTAGTTTTGAGCGAAGTAACAATAATAGTAATGCCGAACAATCCACACAGCATCATCTAGCCCCAAGCTAAGCAGAGCTTTTGTTATGGGTACTGGATGACTGATATACCAACTTAATACAATACAAATACATACATAGGTATTTTTAATTATACATAAAAAATACCCAGAATACCCGGAATAAGTATTTGCAGATCGTACAAACATTTATCCCAAGGTGAAAACTGAACTCGCGAAACAGACATTCGCCCATAATAATAATAATGCCCAGCATAGTGTGTGTGGCATTTGATTCAACATTAGCTATATTTAAAATGCCTGTGCATCCGTATCTTGCATCCCCATCACTCACGTACTCATACCTACCTGAAAGACACAATAGACAAACACTTCACACCTATTAGGCCACACCTCCATTCATCTCTAACGCCACATACAATGATCACAATTCTAACACAACTGTCAATAACTGAGTCCTGCCGGCATTTCCCAAATGTAACAAACCATTCTTACTTTGATGTATGAGACACGAATTAGTCGGCTTGCTCTTTCATTTGGTACATCATTCCATTATGCCTTCGCTTCCTTTTGCTATCTGAATTCACGATGTGACAAAGTAGTTACGCCCAGCGTTTGCGTGTGGTAGAACTTGGGTGGTTCATTGAAGATGTGAACATTTTTATCTAAGATCTGCATTGTATAATTTTTATTTTCCAAAGGTACTTTACTACTCTATGGCTGGTGTATCCCGCTTTAGGACGCGTTTAGACGGCGCAGCCGTATCGTCTTTATTTTCTAGATAACAACGTTCAAAGTCCTGTCAAGCGGCCAAACGCGCGGCCGTCGCACGGTCACCGCGCGAAATCTTCAATCTTCACGGTCACCGTATAAACGCGCCCTTCAAGTTACATATATGTATATGTATCTGTTTTCATTTTAAAATAAACTTAAAAACATCTTTATACACAATTAATATAACCAATTAGTAAGGCCTTTGAGCTTACATAATAACTTGTATTATAGATCTTATTTATGTGAGCTTTATAGTTTTCAGTTCTTCAAGCCCAAATATTAGTACATGCCGTCTGGGGTTAGTCAAGTTAGGAGGTTCCATCTCGTTTAAAAGACATATTATCTTTGTTATTCCTGTTATTTTCCAGATATTTCTTCTTTACGATATATATTGTATGTTTATGTATTCTAAGTATGTATTTACAAAAAAAATGTATATAAGTATTAAACAACAATCTAACCCATAGTACAAGCTTTGCTTAGTAAGGGGCTAGAGAGCGTTGTGTAAACGTTTGTCAATATTATTATTTTCTTTTTAATGGCATCCGGCCGTCGTTTCAGTGTGTTTCATCGTGACAATGTCGAGTGAATAAATTAAATAGTTCAAACAATGAAACACTCGAACAGAAATCACGATTGGAATCGATTTCACTGTCAGTGTCAATGTCTATTTAGCTCAAAGCAGCTGGAATAAATAAAAGGATATAATTCTTTCATCTTTGGACTTAGCTCTTTTATTTTAATTATTTTTCTAGTGTTATTTTAGTTACACAGCAGTCGTTGCGCATTCCCGATGTTTGTATTTTAGTCTGTTATACTTATAAAACATTAAACACACCTTAAAACTCATTTATAATGGAATAAGTGGAGTCGCGAGCGACTTCGCTTATATGGCTTCGTTTTATTTCACACCTGTCAAGGTTTGCTGGCAGAAAATGCTATCGAGCATTAAGCTCACCTTTTGCTGACGCTGAGCGGTGCATCGTGGGCCACGTTCCTAACTAGCGTGACCTACGAGGCAATACTTTGTTATAAGCGATGGTAATCACTTAACATCAGGTGGGCCGACTGCTTATTCCATCAGCTAGTTGTATAAAAAAGGAACTGTTTATAAACAAACTTTAACCCTTTTATTCCTCCTGTATGTACCTCTTCACACAAGACACACTCGCTCGTTTCTGCGACCAGTAGTATAGGCTGTTTGTTTTCTGTACCTGTATTCATAAAGGGATCCTTACTAAATTCCGTGCGAAGCCGGGACGGGCCACTAGTCAATCATAACATAAAAGATAAACCAAACTTAAAATTTAATTAGAATTAATTTGACACTATTATAATTATATTGTATATATTAAAAATTGTTTCCATGTGGTGGTAAAACGATATCTGTTATAGATAAAATCAATGTAGGTGATCAAGAAGCGCCAAAAATTAATAAATTCTATTCAGGCAGCTGTGTAGATTTTTTTATATGGAAAAATTATATCATTATTCTTGATAGCAACACTATAATCATTATCATCATCAACCTATAGAAGTCTGCTATAGGCCTTCCCCATACGTTTCCAGGAAGAACGATTCTGAGTCCTTTCCATCCATCGAATTCCCGCGGTCCTAGCAATGTCGTCAGTCCATCGGGTAGGAGGACGTCCTACGCTTCATCTTCCGGTTCGTGGTCGCCATACAAGAACCTTTATTCCCCAACGGTTGTCGCAACACTATAAAAAAATAAAACCAAAATGGCGTCTTTAGTTCAGGGGTTGAAATAATCAGGGCAGTAATGGTGGCCGTTTATTTACTTTTCACGATTTATATTTAACGTGGGGTGAATTTATTCGCTAAGGGTAGTGTAACGCTTTGGTCATGCCTCGTTGGCAAGGATGAATTGTTCAGGCTCATTATAGTTTCGTATATTATAGGGTTCGAACATTATTCAGAAGTTATAAATTGAAATTTTGTGCATTCATAAGCTACAATTTGAATGGAGTATCTTTCCGATGACATTTGAATGTAATAATCCGCCATTTAATGGCTAAGCCAACTTTTTCCCATGTCTGACTCTATTTTGTGCATAATAATGTAATTTATAACAGTTATTTTCTCTTTAACATATTTATCAAATAACCCTTGATTAGCTATATTAATATGATCATCTGATGATGATTTTTTTGATGATTCAACAGCCTGTAAAGTCCACAGCTGGACATAAGCCTCCCCCATACGTTTCCGAGAAGAACGATTCTGAGCTCTTTCCATCCATCGACTTCCCGCGGTCCTAACAATGTTGTCAGCCCATCGGGTAGGAGGACGTCCTACGTTTCGTTTTCCGGTTCGTGGTCGCCATTCGAAAACGCGGTTGTCGGTTCTACGAGCTATGGCCTGCCCACTGCCACTTCAACTTACTGATTTTGAGAGCTAATAGTAATATAATAATAATAATAATAATGCTTGACAGTCCACACAGCATCATCCAGCCCCAAGCTAAGCAGAGCTTGTGTTATGGGTACTAGATGACTGATATACATACTTAATACAATACATTACTTACATGTATAGATATTTTTTATTATACATAGAGAACACTCAGAACACCTGGAATAAATATTTGCAGATCGTACAAACATTTATTCCAAGGCGGGAATCGAACCTGCAACCTCTTGCGTCGCAAGCGGACATTCGCCCGCCGCGCCACATCGGTCGTCGGTGCACAGTTATATCGGTGTATTCCATAAATAGCCACGAACTATACTTTCAGGCTTTCTAATTGATCGATTCCAAAAACCAGTGGGTAGAATTGACAGTCGCTGTGCATTGAATTGATGCTAATACCTTCAATGAATTGGTAGGTAGCTTTTATTTAAATTGTATCTTGTCACTATTTGAGTCGCAAAAAACATATTTTTCATAAAGTTATTATTATACCTAGATAGTTGTGTCTCGTGTCATAGCTTTGTATTGTTTCATTATATAACTGTACATAACTTCAGGACTTTAAGCCCCAAGCTTGGTAGATATCCCCTCGCAATACTAATAAGTAGTATCGACTCACTGAGGAACGTCCAAATAATACATTTAGCGCATACACATATTTTTGAATACGTGGAATTTTAAACAACAGATCGCCGCTACTAAAATGCTGTGTTTCTGGTGTTTTCCTTCACCATTTGAACACATATATTGCGTATAAACACTTAAGGTTAAACAAGTCGGTACGTTGTCCATACAAACGCTGTAAGTGTTTAATGTCTACTATTTATTAACGTGCGTCCGAAGTTAAGTTTGATACTGAATTATCTTGCCGTTATCTAGGTACGTTACCCTATATTCTACAGTAAAATCAGATTACCTTGAAAGTTACAAGCGTTACAAAATTTAGTACTAAATCTTTCTACGCTTGTAACTTTCAAGGTAATCTGATTTTACTGTAGCATATAGGGTAACGTACCTAGATAATGGCAAGATAATTCAGTATCAAACTTAACTTCGGACGCACGTTAATAAATAGTAGACAAGCGTATGGACAACGTACCGACTTGTTTAACCTTAAGGAAGAGAACACCAATGGATTGTAGGAATTGGAATGGATTAGAGTGGATGACGGGATTCATGACTTCAGGATCAGAAATCAGCGGGGTCTCCGCTACTAGAATACTTACTGGTATATTTATCAATATAAGCGCCAATTCCACGCGAACAAGAACAGTAAGTAAAAAACTGATATACAAGCCTCAAAATATGAGTATCTGGTTAAACCAAAGTTCAGCGCGGTCATCAACAACAAAATTAATCTCATTCCATAATTAAAAGTAAACAAGCGCTCAAAGTAAACCAATGCTTATAACCGTTTAATCAACCATTGAGTCAAACTGTCATTCATATTCATAGCAATTCATTGACAATAAACCACAGGACGTTGTGTTTTAACGATCGCTAATGAAACAATGATAATTAATCTTAAAGTACCTACGTGTCTTACAATTATTGTGGTGCAGCTGGTGATAGTCGGATTTGGTTTCAGTTATTTCAATTTTGGCAGGTTCTACAAATTTTATCGTGTGTTCGTAAAGAACGGACTCGAAGATTTTCAGCAGCATCTACCTACATGACTACACTAGCACTGAGCTTACCAACCCGCATGCCAACCGTGGTCATTGCCTCCCCACTTCTTCCTTCATTACGGGAAGCTTGTGTCCGTACTAGCGCCCGCTCGCAGCTTCGCTCACGTGGTGTCAGTTTCAGTTTTTTCCCGTTCTCGTTATTTTTTTGGGATAAAAATTTCATGTTAATCCAGGTTACAATGTATATTTATTCCCATCCAAATTGGTCTACTGGATAGAGCGTGAAAGAGTAAGAAACATACCTACATACATTCTTACAAACTTTCGCGTTTACAATATTAGTAGGATAGGATTCAGGCTGATGATTGTCTGTGTTGATTTATCATAGTACCTACATACCTACTTGTTACAGGTTTTTTTTTATTTACATTTTCCACAATTTTATATAGCGTTGAGTAAAGTAAGCTGTTTAAAACGTCTAGAAGGATTAAACTAAGTATATTTTCTAAATATAATACTGCAAATTGTGTGAGTGTGTCAAAAATGGTTGAGTACCCTGGCCATCTGTATCATCATCAAGACAGACATCAAGATAATCTGAGGGGATGTCTACTAACAAATAAACATAAAAAAGGATTGCGATCAATCCCAGTGCATCATTATTCTTTTTATTTTTATCTGAGAGTGAGCGTTATAAAAACAAAGTAGTGTTCCCACAATCACACTAGGCTATTAGGTATGCCAATAAAAAGCTTTTTTGTATAGTGATTGCTGATAAAAATTGACATTAACGACTCATACATAGCTATGGAATATTCATGAGAATCTTCATGGTTTGTATGCATGAAATCATCGAAAACTTGAATGGAAAGAGGAAAGGAGAGAGGTGTATTACAGAATGCAAGCGGTCAAATGCAATGGAATGTTTTGGTAAATAGTAGGTAATAATCAATTTATTGTTCTTGTCAAAATTAGGCACGGTTTATGCCTATCTACCGTGCCTTAGGATCACATGAATTGGGTGGGATTATTTTTATAATATATTTAAATAATGTTAACTTCGATATTTTTGTAAGAATAAATTCCATTTTAATTTACATTACTTTATTATGCCATTCTACAACTTTTTTTATTAAAATAATGATCGACATTTAAATATTCAGTAATGAGTAAAGAAAACTAAAGAATAATTTAGTTTTTTGACATTGATTTTGACATTGTATTTGAATTGACTTTTTTTACTTGAATTTTATGTTATTAGTTACGCATGACATTTTTCACCAAATATTCTAATCTTTAAATTTGTTTTAATTTTAATAGAAATGTTTGTATGCTAAGAAGCAGAATCTGGAGATCTAATATATTTACCTTCCATCTAACTATTTGTAACACCTGGATTCACAAACAATAAAATGATTTGATTTGATTTGAAAACATAGGTAACTATGTAGTTACTTAGTTTAGATACATAAATGAATAAAGCAAAATATAATCTAAAAAAAAATAACCAAAATGAAAAAGAAAGAAAAGCAAATAGATGCAAGCAATGCATATAGTAATTTTTTTTATACAACTTGCTGATGGAACACGCTGATGGCCCACCTGATGTTAAGTGGCTACCATCACATATAACAAAGCATTGCCTAACAGGTCACGTTCGTCAGGAATTTGCCCTACATCCATCAACCTGAGGTATACAGGTGTTAAGTCTCATGTTCCTATAATTTCACCGACACCCTTCAAACCGGAACACAGCAAGCTGCTTGGCGGCAGAGACAGGCATGGTAGTAATACTTCCCCAGACGAGCTCTTCTAAAACTAACTAAAGATTTGGTTTAGGCCGGAATTTTCCGTTGAATTACTAGGTAATGTTCGTTTCTTATTAAAACATCCCTTTCATAATCCTTGCTATCCATATTTATCTAACGGTTTGACCTGTTTATGTCGTTCTGGATCATTTAATGATCCACTGGAGTTTGTTTAGGTCTTTTGTAGATAAGGTTTGGGGCTCCTGATTAATCAATCAGGGTTCTTTGATTGATTGACTGGCCTCACAACTCATTATTAGTAACTCATTAATTGTAAAAATGTTTACAAATATTTATTTATATTTAAATTTATTCATTCATTTTCTGAGCTTTTCGTTTTCGTCTATAACTAAATTGTTTTTACGGGGTGTAAGAAGAGTACTCCTGAAAACAAGTTAAGGTATTCAACAATGTTAACAGCTTTCTTTATAGAACCAATATTGTAAGCTGTTTCAGTATTTTATCTCACAATGCCTGTGCTCTAAAACGGTAAAGAAAACATAATGAAGAAACCAGTTAGCAGCGGCCATAGGCTAGCAACCTGTCAAGTATGAGATATCGCAGACAGTCGTCAAATACTTGTTTGAAATACCATTTACTACAAAATGTGGGTATGTACCGAATATAATACTTAGGCGTTCCTCTGACTACCCCCCTTTGTGAACAAACTTGGGTACACCAGCCACATGAAAGCGCATCAGAGGGCAGAACATCGAAGCCCTCACACATTATTGAGTTGAAATGCCTGTTCGTTACACAGTTGCCGTAGCCGAAATCGGTTAAGACGCAATTATAATAGTTAGGCGTACCTCTGACTACCCCCTTAGATATCATCAAATAATTTCTATTAGGTACTTGGTACTAAGAGGTCATAGGGGATATCTAAAATGTGGGTATGTACCGAATATAATACTTAGGCGTTCCTCTGACTACCCCCCTTTGTGAACAAACTTGGGTACACCAGCCACATGAAAGCGCATCAGAGGGCAGAACATCGAAGCCCTCACACATTATTGAGTTGAAATGCCTGTTCGTTACACAGTTGCCGTAGCCGAAATCGGTTAAGACGCAATTATAATAGTTAGGCGTACCTCTGACTACCCCCTTAGATATCATCAAATAATTTCTATTAGGTACTTGGTACTAAGAGGTCATAGGGGATATCTACAGTGGTGAAGCTAATTTGTTTTTAATTTATACTTATAATTACCTAAATTTATTGTTACCTGTTTATGAAAATACAATAATAAGGAAATTAAGGGCTAAAATTTGATTAAGCGTCATCGTGACTGTATCAACGTGACCTATTTAGGAGACACATGCGGGCATTAAGCCAATCAAGCTTAAATTCGGTTACAAAGCAGGTATTATCATTAATTATCAAATAACGGTAAAATAAATATTACCTACTACACGTTACCAAAATACATATACTTACATAAACATGTTCTTATTTTAATTTTTAAATGTGGTATATAGCCATATAGCTCGTAGAACCGATAACCGTTGGGGAATAAAGGTTCTCGAATGGCGACCATGAACTGGAAGACGAAGAGTAGGACGTCTTTCTACCCGATGTACTGACGACATTGTTAGGACCGCGGGAAGTCGATGGATGGAGAGGGCTCAGAATCGTTCTTCCTGGAAACGTATGGGGGAGGCCTATGTCCAGCAGTGGACTACAAGCTGATGATGATGATGATGTGGTATTAGATATTAACGAATTCTCTTTACAAACTCATTTCATGTTACTTCAAAACAAAATTACTTCAAAACAAAATTACCAAAGTCTGTTGTAAATAAAGCTCGCAATTTCAAAGCAAAAAATCTAAATGTTTAATTAGTACAAAAAATTTTGTTGGTTTCTTTCGTTCGTCAAGCCTCGTGATTCTTATTGATTTGACTCGAGTTCAAACATCGAATGTTATGTAACTTTTCAACTACATTATTCAAAATAAGAACGCAGGTATTTAGTAGTAGTAGAGCTCGTCCAGGGAGTACTACCACCATGCCTATATCTGCCGCCGAGCAGCTTGCTATGTTCCGGTTTGAAGGGTATGGGTGCCAGCGACATTACAGGCACATGGAATTTAATTCCTGTGTGCCTCAGGTTGATGGACGCAGAACAGTGTATCGTAGGGCATGTTAGTAACGAGCGGGACCTGCGAGACAATGCATTGTTATAACAATACCTCAATGCATCACGTATAGGTGATGGTAACCACTTGACATCAGGAGGACCATCTTCTTGTTCCATCAGCAGCAATAGGGGAGTTGAAGTGTGTGGAAGCTGATGAAATTACAAGCAAATGAGTCTTAACACCGGTACGCCTTAAGTTGAGTGACGTAGAACAGTGCATCGTAAGGCACATTCCTTACAAATGTGACCTGCAAGGTATTGCTATGCTACAGGCAATTTTACCGCTTAACATCAGGTGGGCTATCAGCTTATTCCATTAGCAAGTAGCATTAAAATAAACACTTGTACTTTTTTATTTTGTATGTAATATTTATTGTGTAATATGTAGTAGGTTTATTACATTTAGTATGAAAACATGATGCTCGACATTATAATTACTAGAACTAAATCGCGTCACTGAGTGCGTAAAATCGAATATCCTCGGTAAGATACGTGTAAAATCAACTGTTCAAAATAAGTGTAGAAATGGTGATTAGCTCCAGGTATTTAGCCTGGTGCCCAATTGAGTGGTCACATTTCTCCTAGACCGTATCTGATGCGGCGTCATATCACGATGTTATGCTTCGTTTGTTCCTTTGTGATAACCGTTGAATTCATGTCATATGCCTAATTATAGCATACCTAATTTTGGGTGTGTTCAATCCATTCGGTCGGATTGCTTATAGTTGATATACCACCTGTCATACGCCACTGCGACTTTTAAAATGACTTTATTATCTATTTATCGTATTCTAGGATCGTTACTTGTTTTTTTTTATGATACCTTAAAGGTTTTTGTAAGCTCTGCTTAGCTTGGGGCTAGATGATGCTGTGTGGATCGTCCGGCATTATTTATTTATTTATTTGTTACATTTGTGCTACAAATATTTTAAAAAATCTACTAACGTAGTATCTTGATTTCACACGCCACTGCGACTTCTAAAACGACTTAATTATCTATTATCGTATTCTAAGATCGTTACTTGTTTTTTTTTATGATACCTTAAAGGTATTGTTACATTTATACTACAAACATTTATAAAAATCTACCAACGTAGTATCTTGATTTTAACGGACAACTTGACGTTTGGATAACATATATTATACTAAGAATCTTAGTCCTGACAGTCAGTTAGGACCAAGATTGATTGACATATAGACAAAAGATAGCCTAAACCACTGGTCGTAGAGACGAAATTTTCTGGGTATATTCGTCTTAGTGCGTTAAGGTAAACCAAGAAAGGCATTATGGAAACTCCTACTCCAACTCTTAGAACTCTTAGCTCGCTGTGTTCCAGTTTGAAGGGTGTGGGTGCCGGTGTAATTACAGGCACATGAGGCTTAACAGCTGTACGCCTCAGGTTGATGGACGCTGAGTAGTGCATCGTCGGTGACGTTCCTAACGAGCGTGACCTACGATGCGTGACCTACGTGGTGATGCTTTGTTATAGGTGATGGTAACCACTTAACATCAGGTGGGTCTTCTGCTTGTTCCATCAACAAGTTGTATAAAAAAAAGACAGCGGGGGTAAATGTTTGTATGAAAATAACTTCACGCAGACGAAGTAGCGCGCGCTTTACTAGTATTTAAAACTTAATCTGCCATATTAGGTAGGTATGCTAAAATAAAATAGATACTGGCATCTAGATTCACTAAAATGATTTTTTTATTTTAGACAATTCTAATACAACTTTGAGATTTCAATGAATAATAGTAAAAACTTACCAATAAAAAAATACTAGTAAAATTAGAATTTGTCATCTGCGGCCACAGAAAACATTACGTTATTCTTATTAATTTTACTCTTGTTATTAGGTACCTACTGTATTATGTATCTACCTTCAGTTACAACAATGATTACTTTAACCGGAAGTTATAACACGCGACCTTTTTGAAAGTCAAACTATTATTTAAAACTAACAGCCAACTTTGTCAAATTACTCAGAATCTGTAGCGTATTGTCTTCTCCACGGCCCTGTTCGAACAAAGGTGTATTCATCATTACAATTGAAGTCTTGAAGCAGGTTCTCCTTCTGTATTACACATGGGAATCACCAATCAGAGCTTGACGTTTCTGAGGATTCCTGACGTGCAATCCGTCTTCGGATACAGAAGTCGTTATAATGTACAGACATCAATATATTGGCGGTCGTCCATCATTTTATAGTGATTTTTCAACATTTGAATGTTGAAGTCAATTTATATTCTTATTCAGCCTTTGTGATTTTGTTGTTTGAGGATAATGCAGCAGAATTTTGTTTATTAAGTATAAAACAAGATAATTGACCGAGCGAGCGAAGCGAGCGAAGCTTTTCAGTTACGAGATTGGCCAAAAATGCTTTTGTCCGGCGCGGCAGTCAGTCAGTCTGTCTGTTATCGCCTACAGGTCGCATTTCTCAACTGATTCTGACGAAAATGGACACACTAGTTCCTTAAGTTACTAACGTTTTCTTGTCGATCGTGATTTTTGATTAGGGGAAAAATAGGGGCAAAAGGTGGGAAGTTTACCGTAGCATTATTTATCGACGGATTTTAATTAAATTTGAAAAACACTAAGGACTTTATTCTAAACAAGATATTGCGAAAAAAAATCCAAAGTGAAGGTGGGAAAAGGAGGAAGTTTTCTGTAGCTTATATTTTTTATTTTTTTCGGAATACTTATGACTACCCAGGCCAATCACACTGCCCAGTCCTTTTTGCCGAGACGAACCCGCAGACACCAGATTCGAGTTTCTAAGACCAAGAATCGCTAAAACTTGTACCCCTACTATGCTAGGAAGTCTACATAGGTAAGCGCTACTAACCACTAACTTAGAGTAAAGTTTCGTTTCTTGATAACATAACAGAAAAAATTATAAAAAAGATACGAATTAAAAAACTACAGTAAATGTTACTTACCTCTTTATTTAAACAACATAACATGACATTATCTGAATTCAAACGCAGTGTTTTTTTTGTTATGTATATACTAATTAGATATTACCTACTTGTCCGATCAGTTAGTTGCATAAAAAATTCAATCACTACATTAAAAACTAACATGTCATAGTCAAAATCATTACCGCAGTGACGTAAAAATTGAACGTAAAATTAATTATTCGCTATCGGCACGCTATTCTAATAAACATAAATAATCTTCAATCGGATCAAACGCGGTAGGTCCGCGAACAATGTGCGAAACATTAAAAATATCAACAAAGGAACTTTTGACTTTCATAGTACATATCCTAATACAAATAACCCTGTACTTCCCAACTTACTCTTTAGTCCAATCTGAACCTTATTTGAATAGTGTAGAGTCTATAGAAATTTCAGTAGCTGTGAAGTGTGTGTGGTTGGTAGTTGTCGCAAGCGACAGCTGGCGGACCGTGGAAAATCGATTTTCACGTGGGACCGACGGATGTGGCATCTGCGCGACTGTACCGCTCGCCTGCACCCAAAATACGCGGTGATCTGTAAAGGAAAACCATGTGAAGAGGGCTGACGCATATAATTAACAAATTTAACTTTATTCATATTTTTGCTACTATTTTTCAGGATATAAATGACATATTCATAATGACTATCGAATGTACAAGTGAATTAATTTGGGAACGCTTCCGATTGGCACTGATCTGGATCAGTTGAGCTACCTTTAGATCGTTTGCAACGGTCTGTAGATAGCTCAACTGTTTCACATGTATTTTGTACATACCAATTATAAATACTTGCATTAGCTATAATTTTCTTTGTAAATAAATTTATAACACAGTTCAAAAACTCTTTTTTAACTGGTAAAGCGCTTTAGAAAATTACGCATCTTAAGTGGAACTATCAACCTCTCTAAATACAGCACTCAACCCTCGTATTTTTTTGGAACTGAGACGAGATTGAAACTAAAATTTGCTTGTCCAAAACCCCTCCGAAATATCAGTTTCAAAGAATACCATTAACATGATCGAAACTTGGATTTGGCGATATTTCGATATGAGAATTGGACCCCAGAATTGAGATAAGTAAATCAAATAAAAACATGAAGAAATTATAGAGAAACACTTGGTTACATTTTCTTGAGAAATCACGTTCCGTACGATCACCCAAACGTCACAATATCAACAACCAACAAAAACAGAAGTCACACAAATTAAAATTAAAAAAAAAGTGACATTTCGTAGACCACACAGGGGCAATACGAAAGGAAAATCTATCACCGTCTCGAATCGTTTTAACGCAAACGTATAATCGGTCGAGCCATTCTATTTGTTTTAACTTGGCCGTAACAGTATTTGTAAAAACATCAAAGAGGGAGTGAACCCTGTAGTAATTAAGATTTGTCTCGGTTTACCGGAAATAGTTGTGTCGTTAATCGCGTGTTCCCGGAACGAGCGCGTTCTGGAATTTAATTAAGCTATAAGCAATAATATGGAGCAATTACTAATTAATTTGGGAAAAAAACATTGCAAATCTCAGGGTACTACATGATCAAAGCGGTGAGATCATACCATAGACGATTTATTCGTCATAAAAAAAAAATTAAGGAAGAGCTACTATTAACATCCGTCACAGCTTAGTCGGTAGGCTCAGCTTTCTGCGCTGTAGCTTATAATATGCGTTCAATACCCACTGATAATAAATATTAAAATTTGTATGATAAACACAAATTATTGTTCCGTGTTTAGGTGTTATATTTTATTATATGTATGTATTTACAAAACAAAGTATTTAAGTGCTCTATCAGTTATCTGGTTCCCATAGTACAAGCTTTGCTATATGGTCAAGCAAAGCTTTAGGAACTAGAGAAGGACTAGGAGAAGATTTGTCTATTTTGGGGCTAGATCTAGATGGTGTTATGTCAAATGTGTAGCAGTATTTATTTATTTCTTCTAAATTGAGAAATAAACTATAAGCTTATGAAATATCCAAACCATTGAACATTAATTAGTTTCAGAAAATGAACAATACACATTATTCAAGCTTCGAAAATAGCCTATTGCTTTTAATAATAAAGATAGGCATTGAATTTTTCAATTAAGAAAAACAGTTCTTTTCACGAAATATAAAAAATATTTTGCGAGTAACTTCAGATAGAATATCTTCTCGACAACACAACATTGAAACCTTTCGTCCCTTATACAGAATGATTTCGCCGAAATGTATTGCAAAATACTTAGTACTTGGTAGTAAAAACAGTCTACTCATTTGTATTTACCTACTTTTAATTTAAACGTAGTTTTTTTCAACTGACTTTAAAAAAGGTTGAGGTCTGTAAAAATATGTTTTTATTTGCAAGGATTCTTCAGATTGAGATATCGAGAGATTGATCAAAAACACTTCAGTAGTTTGATTTTAAATCAAAATAACTGAAAAAAAAAAAAAAAAAAAAAAAATTATATCTACCGTGCTTGGGGATTAAAGCCGTGATGCTATTTCTTTATTACTTTCTTAGTTCATATTTTATTGGCAGTAATTTGAAATTTTAATTGACTTTGTGATATTTAATTTGTGTGGTATGGATTATCTAATTAGTTGAAATAAATAAAGACAATACAAAAATAATGTTATTAAAGTAAAAGTAGAAATCAGTTTCACAATTTTTTTTAATTAATAATGATTTGTTATTTCTGTGAACAGTGACCTTAAATAGGGGATTATTGTGTAGGGTAAGTTGAATGCCATGAAGCCGTACGCTATTTTATAGTATGAGAGGCAGCGTGCGGCACCCGAAGCCCGGTGCGTGGATCACCGTGACGCATCGCAATTTCCACGCATCCATCCCGGCCGCGAGTCGCTTTTGTCACAAAGGAAATTAACTAGTTATGTACCGTGTGTATGTGTGTGTGGTAGTGGTAGCAGAAACAGCTAAAATAATTAATCTTTACTATTATAAAAAAAGTGATTGGATTAGCACATATTCCACGTAATGTTTAGTGGTCACCAACTTTGATTATAATTGGTTAGTTTAGTGCTTACCTACCTGCATTTGAAAAAATCACAATAATTTTTTTAATATCCCAAAATTATTTCCTCGAGTGGGATCCCACCCTATGTTCTTTTTTTGTAAGTGTTTTAAGTAAGTTTGAATAGACAAAAAATACCTTATTTTGCACATACCAGACACAAGTGATAAGAAAAAAAAATATATATTACAGTTCTATAATGGAAAGTATAATGGGTGGCTTTATCACACAATAGCTATCTCATGCAGACAAGTTCGCTGAAGTTGATGTTATAATACTGGGCCAATTACAAAAAGTTTTAATGATAATGCCAAAACAAAACAGGACACGTTTCGTACATCACTAACCTTTAAAAAGGTTTCCTACTGAAGTGTATCCCATTCGAACGTCAAAATCTTTGTCCTGACACTCGTATGCAGCATTTTGTCTTAATCTCAGGTTGTAGAAACTTTTAGTTTATAAATATTTGTCTTATTGCGTTTTATATAGACAGGAATTTCTAAAATTTAACCTATAAAGAGGTGCAGACGGGTTGAAGTTTGCATGAATATAAATTCACGCAAACGAAGTCGCTCATGATTTCACTAGTATTAATGCAAATTTATAAATAACCAAATATTTATTGATAATTGACTTTAATTTTTTTTTACCTTAGAGAGTCTTTTTTGCAGACCGTACATAAGCAGTAGGTAATCAACCGACAGTGTGCCAATGAAGGAAGGGCTATTGTTGTAAAGTTGAATGAAAACTTCTATTTAAGTAGACATGGGTGTTATTTTTTATATTTTAAATATAATTTTCAGCAGATGTTCTTTTTGATTGATCAGGTTTACCAAAAAATGTATTATTTCTGTTGATGCATGAAATTATTTTTTTATAACGGGGGCGCTTTCTTTTGTTCTAGGTTCTAGGATAATTAAATAATTTATTTTGTTTCGATATTTGAAACATAACTTTAAGCAGAGCCATCGGAAACAAAAAATAATTACCAAAAATCCGGTTTTATACGTTCGTCCGCTACTACGGATCATCGTACGTAGCATTATCTCTCATCTTATTGGTAAATGTTGCAGTGACCGTTTAAATTTGCGAATGAGTAATAAGATTATCTGATAACCTGAGGATCGAACCTACAACGAACAGCACAGAAGGCAGAACTACTTACTAAGCTGTGAGATATATAAATATAAGTTTCTATATTATCAGTGCTATTTCTGTGTTTTATTTATCCAATACTAGCTAACACGCTCTTGGCTACATTCGCGTGAAGGTATTTTCATACAAACTTCAGCCCCCGCTGTCCTGTTTAGGGGTTGAGTTTTGGGAATTCCTTTCTTGGTACGTTTTTACGCACCGAAATGGTATTACCCTGAGTTCAAGTCTCTACAACCAGTGATTTAACCTATATGTCAGTCAGTCAGGACAATAATTCTAACAATTGTTATAGATTTCTTCAACGGCCACCATCACCAAACTTTCTTGACCTTTTTATTTATTAATTGACTCACCAGGGAAGGGTAAAATTGTCTATGATATAATAATACTTCCAATTTACCAATTAATTCGTGTGGATCAATGTAGGTAGGGGTAATAAAGTGATGTAGGTAATTTAAAAACGAAATTACTAAACAGATTTTGCTGAAATTTAAAAGTTAACCTTATAAATAAACAACTTTCAGAATTGATTTATAAATGACGAAGCTTTAAGGTCCCAAATATCAAAAAAAGAAAAAAATACCACGGAATTAAGAATCTTCTTTATTTTCACTTGTCCTCAATTCGATTGAAAAGAGAAAAGGAAATGTATCCAGCTCAATCTATGTCTGCAAGCTAAACATACTGAAAATGCAATCATCATAAACTCAAGGTTTCATTCAATTCCGAATACAAACTGTTCAAACTATTCCAAACAGTTGCTATTTACAAATCTATATCAACTTGATTGACTGACTGACTGATATATATACGCACAGCCAACCACTGGTCAGATCAACAGCCTGGTAGAAGTCCACTGCTGGACATAAGCCTCCCCCATAACTTTTTTTTATTATAGCTTCATACGTATTGTGTATGTTGAATTGCCTACTCGTGAGAACTTGTAATTGGCTCTCTAAAGTTAATTTAGTGTTTATTTTTAGTGTAAAAAAGCTGTTGGTTTTCCAATAAATAAATAAGTTTCCAGGAAGAACAATGTTGAGCCCTTCCCATCCATCGACTTTCCATCCACGATCCTAACAATGTCGTCAGTCCATTGGGTATAAGGACGTCTTACGCTTCGTCTTCCGGTTCGTGATCGAGAATCCCTAGCGATTATCGGTTCTACGACCTATATGGCCTGCCCATTGCCACTTCAACTTGCTGGTGGTAAGGCCACTGGTCGTAAAGACTTGAAATTTTTATGGTACCATGTAAATTTCAAGTCTTTGCGTTTGTGTTGGTGCGTAGAGATGTACCTACTAAGAAGGGAATTCTCGAAATATAACCCACTAGCGGGGCGGTCCGGCTTCGCACGGGTTTTAATAAGGATCCCTAATTTTTTTTAAATTATTATATAGCCTATGTCACCTGGGGATAGTGTATCCTCTCAACAGTGAAAGAATTTTTCAAATCGGTTCAGTAGTTTTGGAGCCTATTCAATGCATGCAAACAAACAAATAAACAATCAAATCTTTCCTCTTTATAATATTAGTATAGATAGGATACAGAAGGGGTTGAAGTTTGTACAAAAATAGCTTCACGCGGACGAAGTCGCGAGTATTTCCAGTAGTCACAAAATAAAATCTTCAGCTACCGTGGGAAAGAAGTGACTTTTATTCTATTTACGGATTTGCAAATGCTTTTTTGGCAAATGACAGTGCAATCGCTTTTGCGATTCACGATTGCTCATAAAAACAGACAAAAAAACAATTAGTGGATGTTACAAAGGTTTCGTATTCCGAGTTAGTAGTGCATATCATTTGGTAAATCCTACAGTTTGTATGCAAAATGAAATAGATTAATTTCGCAGTATTTTACGGCTGTTTGGAAATTTTTCACTGACCTAACGGAACTAAGTAAGAACTAGGTAATACGGTAAATTACGGTCCTAGACAGACTAACATAGATAAAAGACTGAACCTGAAACAGCCTCATGATTTGATTCTCTAGGCACGGTAGATATCCCTTCAGATCTGGGCGTACCAAGTAGTATAACTCAACTCAAGTCTGAGGTCCATCAACCTGAGGCATACAGGTGCTAAGCCTTCATGTAGTATTCCTGTAGTTTCACCGGCACCCACACCCTTTAAGCCGGAACACAGCAAGCTAATTAGCAATAGATATTAAAATTTATTTATTACACCGTAAATACACCAAACAGAAAGAAATTAGGCTAGACAGATAGGCACAGTGTAAATATAGTTATACTGTGCCTATCTGTCAAATACATTATGTTACCTAATTAAATAGGTACCTAGGTAGGTGCCTATTTAATTAGGTAACTTAAAACTTGTAAACTTTGTAAACCCACTTTAAAATTTGTAAACGGTGTGGATACCGACCATCATTAACAAAAAGGGCCCTACACAGCATATAGCTGCTTCACCTAGGAAGCTGCCCTGGTTTTCAGTAAGGACCAACGTGGGTGACCTCACGGCTGCTGTTTGTGAAATTAAATGTAAACAGTCATGATAATCTTTAGTAGACTTTACCTAAAATGTATTCCATTCGCTGAAATCTTTTGCGGAGTAGCTGCGGGCAGCGATAAACCTTTTGCAACGATCTTGAACGGGTTCTTGAACCCTGATGGAAGATAGCCAGGGATGAGGGTCTGTCCAATTTCCGAATATATTTTTAGCCAACAATTGCTTGTAGTGTTTTCCAAAGAGGAGTTAAGCGTATGTAGATATTTGAAAAAGGAAAGAAAGGAATCTGCACCAATTATAAAAATCTTTGTCCTGACTGATTGTCTGGCTGGCAGACATAGACAACGCATAGCCTAAGCAACTGGTCGTAGAGACTTGAAATTTTCAGGGTATATTCATCTTGGTATGCAGAGGTGTTCATACCAAGGAATTAGATAGATAGATAACTCTTTATTGTTCACCACACAGAAACATAATACAGGAATTTCCGAAGGTCAACCCCAAAACGGGTATAACGGGGGCTGAAGTTTGTGTATAAATAACTACGCAGGCTAAATCGCGCGCGTTTCGCTAGTAATAAGTAAATTGACAAACATTGTCACAACGCTATTTAGCCCCAAACTAAATTAAATTAAAATAATTTTTACTATGGTTCTGGGTTATATAATACTTATATACTTTTAATACATAATAAAAGACAAACCCACATTTTGCAGTAGTTGGTTCCATACTAAAGCAACACTTAAAGGAACACTTAAGGGACCCAGATAATTGATAGAATTATTTAAATACTTTTTTGTAAATATACCTACTAGTTAGAATACGATATAATACCCAGTTATAATAATTTTTAGTTAAATATGTAGAATAGAATAGAATATACGTTTATTTGACACACACACATAAGGAAAATTACATCTAAAAGAGGTAGATAGGTTGGCATACAAACAAAGATAAGAAATAAGTAGGGAAAAAGAGACAACATAACATAGGTAAGTACTTACAATAAACAGGAACTTGTATTACAAGAAGTCGGTACAAAAAACAAACAAGATTAGAATCTAGGTACCTACCTAATCCTACCTAGGAAACCTAGTAGATAGGTAAGTAGCCAATAATGAGCACCTTTGTACCAACTCCAAACGTTTCCCCACAATAGGAACATTACTTACCTACTACAATGTGAGTATCTGCCTTTCCCTATGTGAGTGCGGCCAAACAGGTCCAATGCCACTCCCAAGCGTTGTAGCGCTAGGAGAAGCGCTGGTTTTCAGTCTGTACCTTAGGGTGAAGTCACGGGCGAGATAACAATATTACATAGTACATATTATTAAATTTACATGAATGATACACATACAAAACATGAATGATACAAAAACAAATACTTATACAAATACTTAGGTACCTATACATAATATCTAGACAAATTAATCAAGTACCTAACGAAAAGAAGAATGTTGAAATGAAGCAGTGTTATTTATTTGACATTGGCAGTTTATTGTCTGTCAAATGACAGAACGGAAAAAATAAAAGAAAAAAGAAGAAGTGTAATGGCGTCGACCGTACCATGACCGTACGACGTACCTACGTACCTACTTTTGCAGTATTAGTGATAGTTCTGTGACCTACGATTCTAGCAATTCGAGCAACCACCTAGTAGACGACGAGACGAGCCCCCACAGCCCATCGTACTCAAACATAAGGTAAGCCATGTTTTTACTGTGTTTTATCGGTAGTAGGCAGCCACTAGCTACCTACGTACTTCTATTATTGCATGCTCTTTTGTGTGGATAAAAGTTCTTGTTTCAGTTTTGACTTGAAAGTGTGTAATGTTTTTAGGGCACGTATTGGTGGGGGCAGATCATTCCAGCAGCGGGTAGCTGCAAAGCGAAACGATCCTTGAAAAGCAACAGTTCTGTGTTTTCTTGTCACAAACACAAGAGAGTAGGACCTGCTAGGGTAGCGAGAGTTCTCTCGCGCCCCTTCCAGCTTGTCATAAAGGTAAGGGGCTGATTTGGCTTTGATAACTCCAAAAAGTAAACAAGCTAAATGTAGATGCCTACGTGCTTTCATCTTGAGCAAATTTTATATGTCCACAAGTATTAAAAAAAAAACAATAAATAGTATGAATTTATTGCTTTCAAACTGCGTGCTATGTTATAGTTCGAAGGCGCTCGCATTTTTTATGAGAAAAAAAAATACAAAACAACTATAGATATCCCACCTGGCGTTGTGAGGTTACCTCTGCTTATAATAATAATAATAATAATAATAATAATAATGCAAACTTTTGCGTTTAAAATATTAGTAGGATAGTGATTGATTTTATTAATTGTAAGTAGGTAGATATTAAAAAAAAATCTTGTGATTTTATTATTTTTGAAAAAACCCCAGGCGGTAAGTTGAAACACATTCAAATACCAACAATGTCGACGCGTTTCAACGCAATTCTTCAATATTATTGACCTCTGTTCTCTGCAACAGCTCTGTTACCAACAATACCTCTATAAAACTTATCGTTTCTGACTCGTTTGAATGACTGGGAATTTGCGTAAGGTACTTGCTCTAAGCACAAGTTTCTGTCGTCGTCAAAATACTGGGGAATCCATCGCACCGACTGAAGGGGGGGCAAAAATCGTCTATTTTATACTTTTACTATGGACTTCCGCAAAGTCACGCCTGAATCAATTAACTATCTAATGTAGTCTAAGTAATACAGCCTAGCGACCCCAAGGTTTTGAATTCAGTCGCACGTAATTTGATCAATTCAGGTGTGAAACCAACAATTTTACTCGGTTGACATATTTTTAGTTGGTTTTTTCCAGTTATTTTCATTTAAAACCCAAGTTATTGGTAAGTTTTCTATGAATTCACCTCGAGAATATATCTCTCAAAGAACAAAAATATTTTCAAAATCGCTTCACAATTGACGAAGAAATTGGTAAACATTCAAACATTAATAGAACCTCCATCTTTAAAGCCGTTGAAATATACATTTATATATCTGCGCAGTTCTTTATATCAGCACCAACTAGAAGCATTGACTATCTAGTTTCTTTTCTAAGTTTTTTTCAAACATTCTCGTTTAAAACCGGACTCCACGTAGCATTTGGCCTCTTAGATACTTAAATTGGCGGTCTTGTAGTGACGATTATCAGGGCCTGAAGTGATATTTGATTGGTTAATTAATCGCAATCTAGCAAATCGGTCATGTCAGAAACTGGTGCTTGGCTTACTGAGTCTGAAAAAGAACATGACAGTATAGAGGTTTCAAGAAAAATATAAACCATTAGGTAAAGAAGGTGGTTGGCCAAGTACAATAAGAGTATTAAAAACTTTTTAGGAAAAATATCTTATTGGTAGTTACGGATTTGTAAAAAACATTTGCAAGAACCCATTTTTGAACATACATGCACATTAGATGCCAATTCATTCTTGACATAAATGTCTCACTCGCTTAGCTTTCTCCATATATAATGCTAGGTGACTAAGAAGACATAGTGACATGACAATTAAAGCTAACAGGCCCCACAGTTTAATTGGCATTAGCTCTGCCTTCTGCGCTATAGGTTATGGGTTTAATCCTTACCAAGAACATACAGGTTTGTTCTGTGTGGTCTGAGTGGTATATTGTATTCTAGTTATGTATCTGTAGTACTCTATTAGTTATTTGGTTTCTATAGTATCCGCTTTACTTAAGTTGGGGCTAGAGAGCGTTATGTGAATATCTGAATATTTATTTTATACTATACGAAGAAGCTGAGTAGTGCATCGTCGGTGACGCTCCTAACGAGCGTGACCTACGAGGCAATGCTTTGTTATAGGTGATGGTAACCACTTGACATCAGGTGGGCCATCTGCTTGTTCCATCAACAAGTATTATAAAAAAAAAAGCTACTCGTACTTAAAACCCCTATTCAGTGTAAAATATCTTACCCGACTGAAATAGAGAACCTGTTGAGGACAGAAAATCCCCTTTGTGCACACTGTAAGCCTCTTATACTGAGCTATTTTCATTTCAGGTTGCAAGTAAAAGCAAAATACTGCACATTTTTTAATAAAAGCTCCATAGGTTTCAAGGGCTAAGCTACGACTACGCAAAGCTTATTAATACGATTTTAACTTTCCTGAAAGTTAATTTTCCGTACAAGAAGATTATAAATCTTGCATTGTGAAGCCACCCACGGGTTTCGTCTAAAAACCAGCGCTGCCTAACTCATGGATGGTCGGTAACATTCTGCTGAGACGAGGCCTGTTTGTCGCACCCGGCGTATGAGGACTAATCTGCCCCCTATTCTTTTTATATTTTTTGAAAAGTTCTCTAGTAGGTAGGGACCTGATGCTTTTAATTTTTTAATATTTTATTTTAAGATCAGCAGAGATAGCACGAGTTTTTAATCCGTCAATCAAGCTAGTACGATAAAATACCATTGTTGAAATAACTTGCTTTAAAATCGAAAAGTACTGTGTTGAGTAAGCGTTTTTATTTGTGATTTTATTTTCTTATATGATGGACATTTTTACTTAGTACCTACTTATCATAAAATACATAAGTGTTGCTTTTACGGACATAGAACATAGTTTAGACAACTTGTGGTCTAGAAACATAACGATTTTTGTATAGATATCGACAAATTATGTTGAAACTTATGCTAACCCCCAGTTTAAATCTTCAGATCGTGTCATCAGCCTCGTGACAGCTAAAGCTGCGACTAAAGTGAATATAATAATGTAATTGGCATAATAAACTGCTATTTGCCCCACGTCATTACGTGACTGAGCCGCCTTGTAATTTTGGTAACGGGGATATTTTCTTTATCAAGCTCTTCTTCTTGTTTATTTTAGGACTTAGCATGAATTAATTTGATATTTGTAGCATTGACGTATCTTACCAACATTCGAGAACTGCAACCAAGCAACGAGAAGGCGTAATGTGAATTTTTGTCAATATTTATTTACTATTGATAAACATTATTTTAATTTAAATATTGCTGTCACGGTTTGCCATTGCCTATTAATAAGAGATAGCAATAGTTTATACGTTTTTTATCTTTTGGCAGGATTTTATAAGAAATCCCATTTGGTTATTATACGCAGATAATTAAAAATTACAAAGCTATTGAAGCATTGAATACAATCATAATTACGTGACTTTGTACATATCAGTTTTAATAAACACTTTATTACTGTCTCGGGCGAGACTTAGTCCTAAGATGGATCATAGGTACTTCACTTCAGTATATCCTACTAATATAAACGCGAAAGTTTGTAAGTATGGATCGATGGATGGATGGATGGATGGTTGTTACTCTTTCACGCTCTAACCAGTGGACCGAATTGGATGAAATTTAGAATAGAGATAGATTGTAACCTGGATTGACATATAGGCTTTTTATCCCGAAAAAATAACGGGAACGGGAAAAAAACTGCTACGCGGGCGAAGCTGCGAGAGGCTGTTAGTCTAAAATATTTATTTACACAGGAGAACATTCATCTGATGTACCAAAGCTTTTTGTAAAATCATTCACATAGGGATCTCCACTATACCTATTTTTACGGCCATCCGTAAGCAATAATGCTTGCATTGCTTCGATGTTAAACGGTGATGAGCATTAACCTTTGTGTTATACGAGTATTACGAATGACGACCGATGTGGTGCGGTGGACAAATGTCCGCCTGCGACGCAGGAGGTTGCGGGTTCGATTCTCGCCTTGGGATAAATGTTTGTACGATCTGCAAATATTTATTTCGGGTGTTCTGGGTATTTTTTATATATATTAAAAAAATATATATACATGTAATGTATTGTATTAAGTATATCAGTCATCTAGTACCCATAACACAAGCCCTGCTTAGTTTTAGGCTAGATGATGCTGTATAGAAAAAATAATTAGAATATTTTTTTATATCACTTGAAAATAATGAAATAAGCAAATGGCCCACCACAATGTTAAGCGGTTACTATTGCCTATAACAAAGCATTGCCTCGTAGATCACGCTCGCTTAGAACGTGCCCTACGACGCACTGCTCATCGTCCATCAACCTGCGGCGTATCAATGTTAAGCCTCATGTTCCTGTAATTTTACCTGTAAGCTGCTTAGCCGCAGAAATAGGTATGGTGGTAGTACTTCCCCAGACAAACCCTTCACTAAAAGCTCTACTAAAGACATCTTGTAATTTTTTTTTACCTTGAAAATAGTTTTACTATAAAAATAATCGTTCTGAGCTTATCCTTAGTAACATATCTTTGGCGTATAAGATAGAATCAGTTCTGATCGAATAATGGAGTCATCAGAATGGTATTATACCTTAAGATTAATTACTCATTACAAAGGCATGAACTGGCTAGGCTAGGCATTTTCTCAGAACTAAGGCCGTAATAGGCTCTAAACAAAACCATTTAAACCATACTACTAGCACCGGCTGGCACCTTCAATCAATGATATCCCTAGATTTATAGGGTCGGCACAAAAATCCGCCTTGGTAAACAAAAAAAACGAGTTTAGACCACACAACTGAAGTAAAACTTCTTTAATATACGAAACGTAACTGGCTATAAGAGAAAGAGAGAAAGAACAGTGCTTTCATACCCCCTCCATGGTAGTGTTAAACGTTTAACGCAACCTTGTTGGAAGTCACAGAAAAAGTATTACTTCAGCAAGTGAGCTCTTATTTTGTTTTGACAATTAGTGACATTACTTACTAGGTGACATGGTTGTAATTAGGTTGAATTTAATACTGTTTGTGATTTTTTTCTCATTCGTAAGTAAACAGATGTAGCTGTCTAAGTATACATATACTCACGCGAACAGATTTTAGCTAAGATTTAGTTTGTGACTTGTCATCTAGGGGCTAAGAATATAGATTATTCTATGTCTAGGGGTATTATTGTTTGAAAGCTGACTCAATCAAATTTGTGAGGCGAGCAAATTCAAAATTTAAATTTAGAACGTCACTTTGATTTCGATAACTGTTTGGTAAACTTACGGATATTATTTGAATGCTATATTAAATAGTAGTAGTAGAGCTCTTAGTGAAGGGCTCGTCCGGGAAAGTACCTACTACCACCATACCTATTTCTGCCGAATAAAGAAAGAAATAAACTTTAGATTTTTGGATTCATACAAAGCTTCAGATTCTAAACCTTTTGTATTTACAAATATAATGATAAACAGCATCATTACTTTAATCCCCAAGCACTAAATATCGTACCTACTGGAGGATGTCTAAGGGGGTAGGGTAGGTTTGAACCTTAGATCAGAAGGCAGAGTCACTCCCACCAGACCATCATCGATACTCTTTTGTATTTATAGACAGTATATACAAGTAATTGATTCATTTGTATTTTCCATACATTGCTGCTAACGTAGCTGATGTGTTTAAATCTTTTATCGTATTTGCAGCAATGTATATCAAAACATTTCCCGTTTAGGCAATCGTGTGTATGTGAAACACCAAACGCCCGCGTAGGTGACTTGCAATTCTCGATATTAGGGTACTAAGGTTAACACACTTAATGACAGCTTATTACGTGCGGTTAGGCAAACGACACCTAACGAACCGTCGCCGAAACGCATCGGATACGCTGCGTTTACGGACTTGACGTCATTTCATTGACATTACATAGAAAACAGGTTGTTATATCAAGTAAGAACTCATGATTATTTTTTTTTGACCTGGTTAAAATTTTATCAGACACCAGATTTTTGATAATTTTAATCTACAATTGAAGATCAATCTTGTTTTATGAGAAAAACTTTTGGAACAGGCAGATGGCTCACCTAGTGCTGAGCGGTTACCCATGACTCTATTTTTTATACAACCTTCAACCCCCGCTGTACCGATTTAGGGATTGAACTTCTGGAATACCTATCTTAGTACACGTCTACGAACCAAGATGAATATACTCTGAACATTTCAAGTGGACAAGACCAGTGCTTTAGATTGCGTTGTTTATATGTCTATCAGTCAGTCAGTCAGGACCAAAATTGGTATAGATGGAGCGTATTTTTAGTTTTATTCAACAAAAATATTTCTTAAATAATATACGGGTCCAGCTTAGACGTAGCCTGTTTTTTATGTAGATCAGCCTTAGTAGGATAAGTTACATTGTCATTAGTGTATTTTGTTGTCATTTACCCAGCAATGATGTTCCCATGTTACTTGTGATGTTAGCCCTATGATTAATGAATCGAAATTGTCGTTGCAAATCTTCAGACGTAGGTATCTACAACTTTGAAAAAATATTTTTCTATATGTATCTCCTTCATTTTCACCATGAAATGTGGACCAGATTGAATGAGAAAAGCAAAAGAGGCCAGTGAAGGAACTTGGGGGAAGCCAAAGCCAATAAGGTGACTTCTACCGAAAGTAAAAGTAATTAAACACTTTTGTTTTGTAAAAGCTATAGTATAGTTTATTTTAAATTGGTAATCAAGTGGTAAGACGTAAATTGTAAAGAAAATTGTAGCAGCAATTGCTTTTTTATTTAATTTACTAAGTTCCTTACTGACTAGTGAATTTGAGTGCCTGAGTGAGTCGGATCTTGTTATGGCTTGAGTTCCTTGCATCTATATCTGAGTGGGTATGAGTAATTTAAAAAAACTGATAAAATTGTAACAATTCAAATGACCATACCCATTTCAGTTTCGTGGTAGCCATCATGATCAATATGAGTCATCTTCTGTAGGTCTACTCTCAGAAACGATAAACGAAGTTTCGTATTGTCCTTTTGAAATACACTGCGGGGCAACTCAGTTAAGGTTCCTCAGTCAAGTTGACGCTGTCTGCCATGCCACGCAATGTAACTTAAAACGACAATACAAAACTACGTTTATTGTTTCTAAGAGAAGATCAGCAGGGCGTAGATTTGGAACATGGTGACCGAAATATTGACATGGTGACCCCGTGGTGCCCGGCAAAGAAAAGGACCGCCCTCCATCACTTCCTGCTATTGTCTTGGTTCTGCCAATTATATTACCTACAGTTTTTGTTACAGATGTTATAATTCCTTTCTACCCAGGTAGTTATGCATGTTTTAAACCTGCCCACTAATAGATTTCAGTTTATATTTCAGTTGATGAGATGATGACCGAAGTATTAGTGTAAGATACTCAAGAAATGGCCGTCTACTGGGCCATTTCGTCAGTCATCACTTACGACATCCACAGACGACCATGGAGTATGGAATACGGCATTTAGGCTAGTAAACATCAAGAATTTATACCAACATATGTCCATTTTCACTTCACGATAGCCTGTTAGTAAAGCCGCGTTGACACGATCAGAGTCTGCGTGGACTCGTACAAGTAAGCTTCATACGAATGTTATAAGATAGCTGTTAATAATAACATAGTTAGCTCGGATAATTTTCGTTATTCTTCCAATTATTTTTATCAGTCAACGTCGAAAAATGACGGATTTTGTGCGAAATAGTATCGGATGCCATTTTATTTACCTACTTGTATACGAGCTAGCTCGAAAAAGTAAAACACGATCCGAGTCTTCACGGATCGGACGCCGTCGTCCGAGTGCGCTCGGCTACCACAATCCTAGTTGCGTCCGAGTAGGTAACCGAGTCCACTCGAGTGACTTTGATCGTGTCAACGCGGCTTTAGTATTATTTTACGTTTATGCATGTTGCGTAGTTATATGCCTTCGTTAACCTTATTCCTCATTAGCCGTTCATCCCTTCATTAGCATAATACTCTTACTAATTAATTTACCCGGCTTCACTCGGGACGTGTCCATATCTCATGCAGCTGACAAATGCGACCGCTCCATCACTCTCGTAACATATTATTAAAACAAACAAATGAACAAAAAATATTGCTGTTCGAAAGAGCCGAAATCAATGTGCGAGCTGTACACTCTATTCCTAATTCATCAAAAGGTTATAACTTTTTATGACACACCAATCAAGGTTGAACTCTATTTATAGTACTATTGGGTGTGTTTCAGGTTGAAAGTTGTTTAGATAATAAGTACGTAAGGTCGCTCAGTTCCGTGGCAGTAATTTAATGTAACAGTTAATATGACAGCGGCTTGAGGATGCCAGCGGGTCGCCTGCGCTTTATATTTATGCACTCACACCTGGAGGTCTGAGGAATATTCTGTTTTATGCCACAGGTTATTGAGGGGTAGTTAGATCATTACAACCCACGGACAAACTAGCTAAAGTTATGTGTATACATTTTCAAAACAGCTGTTTGACATTACATTAAATGCAAACTTCGGATGTTTTTTTTGTTCTGCAAGAAAACAAAGTTGTACCAACATACGAGTATTTTTTTATTTGCATATTCCGATATTTTAATAGCGACTGTTAATAGTGGAAAGTGGCTAGTGACTTAAATATATAACATTATAGAAGTAATAACTAACATTAATAGTAATACATATTTTTAACGTTATATTTCATGGTATACTTACTAAAATGTATGGTCATAATCATGATTGTATAAATTACGTGTGCCATATAAAATAACTAATAGTCACAAGTAAATTAAAACTATAAGTATACTAAGTAAAAATCAAATGATGTTTTATTTATGTTTATTTTAGTAGTAGTAGAGCTCTTAGTGAAGAGCTTATCTAGGGAAGTATATTATGCCTATTTCTGCCAAGCAACTTGCTGTGTTCCGGCTTGAAGATTGCCGGTGAAATTAAAGACACATGAGGCTTAACATTTGCATGACAAAGGTTGATGACATTGGATCTTAGGGCATTCTATAGGTGATGCCGTTTAACATCTGATGAGCCATTTGTCTTTTCCATCAAAATAAGCCATATGAAAAAAATAGTGATCAAGTCACGTTGAATCTTTATTTGATAGTTATTTTCCTCGCTACGTTGTCGCAGGTGTTTTATTGTAATGACCTAGCTATAACTGCGATGGTCTGTGGCCTATCCGTTGTTGTCTTGATATGATAGAGAACACGATGGTGGTATTTATGTTGAGCTGAGCACGTTAAATATGAACTATTAATTACTGATTGTGCGGTTTTGTTAATATATTGTGATTAATGTGTGTCTGATAGGCGTGTGATTGTCATTTTAATTTCATTCGTCTTCTGTATTTCATTAGTATGCGTTTATAGTACATACGTAGTTTTGAACAAAACCCGATAAAATTTCGATAGGATAAAAGATATAATAGATAAAATTTACCAATGACATATGTCAAAATTAAGATCTATGCACTGTAATAGAAAAAAATGATAAGATTTCTTGAATTTATCGACGTATTCTTTAGTTCCATGCTACCAATCTCGACAAAATTGGTAATACCGTTTCATCGAGAATTTATATCAAACAATTGATACATACTTGGGCTACTGTTTCTTGCATAATATTGGCAGGTAATAACGTCATGTATCTATCCTTCTAAATTAATATAAAGAAAACAAAGATTTTATATTTCTTTGCGATGTAAATGTTTATGCCTCAGGTTCATGGACAAAGAGTAGTCGTATGGCACGTATCGCATCGTAGGGCACGATCCTATTTTAACGTGACCTGCGAGACTATCGCCAGAATACTCAAACGCAACTTAAATTAATCACGTCTCAAGTCGCAAGAATATAGCAAACGAAGCTACCCTATTCTTGAAAACGATAAACGATGTTTCGTATCGTCGTTTTTAAGTTACACTGCGCGGCATTTTAGGCAGTATCGACTTGACTGTGGAATGGGTTACCGAGGCCCTGCAGTGTAAAGCAAAATGACAATACAAATCTTCGTTTATCGTTTTCAAGAGTAGACCTTTTGGTAAATTAAAGTTTTATTGATAAATTATATTAGTCAACAATCGAAAAGTAATTTACAACAAATCAAACGCGAAATGCAATTCTTTTGGGTGAAGTTGTGTTGGTGAAAGGTATTATTCGAATTGAATTAGAGTGAATAATGCAATTTATATGACAAAGAGTTAATTCGGTAATACGAGATAGGATCTATTCACTTATAGAAATACAAAAGAACTTGAGTAATCTTATTTGTCAAAATTATTATCTTTTTTATTTAATTATTAATAATCAAATAACAAATTGGAATTAGGTAATCGTAAAAGAAGTTTTATTCACTCAAAAAAATATAGTAGTATTGTAGATGTATGTAGATGTAGATCTTAGAGCCTGTTTCCACTCACATAAAGGTATAGGGCCAAGCATAGGCATAAAGTAGCAAGGAGAGTCAGAGATGTAAAAATAAGATGTTTGAATTTAGCTATGTCCTAATAAATAAAATAAAAAAAGGACCTACATAAATATAGCTATCCTGGTCTATGTATATGTATACCCTTTTCGTAAAAGTTTATACCGCAAGAAACGATTGCCGGACGATAAAGGCCAGTAGCACAATAGCTCGATGAATTTAGAAACTTTTACTTACCAAGTTTTCAAAATCAAGCACATTTAAAAGAAAAACGGTATATCACCTGCCGCTTGACCTTACTGAAATGCTTGAATAATTGGTTGTCCACGGAACGGGTACTCGGGATCACAGTGTTAATATCCGTGGGTTGTCGTGACAAATATATTTTTAACTTCTGTTTTATATTTTCTAAGAAACATCGGCTGTCACCGCGATCCTAGCACTGAATGGAGATAAAAGTATCTAGCATCAAAAAACTGTGCTGTACCTATCTACCTAACAAGCAAAACGAGCGTAGCGTCTCGGTCTCGAGATTGGCCAAAAAATGCTTCTGTCAGTTTGTCTGTCTGTTTTCGCTTACAGGTTGCTTTTCAATCGATTTGGACGAAAATTGACACACACAAATTGATCAAGCAATTTCCTTTCGCGATTTTTGACTGGGGGAAAATATACAGACAGGGGGAACTACAGTAGGTACTACAGTACACTACAAGTGTACTGAGTATAGTATCTTCTAGTAGTACATTACAAAACTTACAAGTACATACTATATTCGGGTTTTTTGATCCAGCCCAAAGATGTAACCGAATAAATGTTACTGTCAGAGAGCCTCAGGATGTTACTGACGACCTGACGATGCTACGTTAATCCGTTATTTAGCGATCGCTTATTTTTAGGAAACTATGCTAAACCTTTCACCAAAATAAGAAAATAGTGGTTTCGAAGAACGGATTACATAGCTTGTTGGTTCATTTGCTTGCTGGATATATTATTTTGTAAAAAGAATCATACAAAACCAATAGGAACCAACTATATACTATTCTATAAGCTAGGTTCCGACGAACTGGCGCCTAGATTTCTAGATGATCTTTCATAATCTATTGTTTAAATATCACCGGCACGTACAATCTTCAAACCGGAACACAGTAAGCTGCTTGGCGGCAAAAAAAAGGTATGGTGGTAGTACTTCCCCGGACGAGCTCTTCACTAAAAGCCCTACTAGGTAGGTACTACTACCATAACTATTTCATTGATGTATATTTGTTAAGTCATGTCCCACACAAGGCCTATACCGTTCAGGGTACGAACGAACAAATAAAAAAAAACCTAAGTAGCTTAAGTTATTTCTTCAGATGAAGTTATGAATGAAGTCATCAAAAGTAAAGTGGTATTTTTACAATATCTTTCAAAATTTATTTTAGTATTTTAGCAATAGCCCACGGCAAAATTCGGCGAATACAGAATTGTGTATTACTTATTCGAATTTATACGTTGTTAAGGTGGGTTTTGGTCAAAAATAGAAACAAGACGTTGTCCAAGAAATTGTTGTGGCGGTAATCCAAAATGAGAGAATTTCTCAACAAGAAAGAAAGATAAGAAAATATAATGCTTACTTAATTAAAATTTCAATAAAATTAATTTAATCACCTTTAAACGGATGACGGCCTACGCATGTACCTACTAGAATGGTAAGTGCATGCATGGTACCATTGCCTTAAAAACATACATACATACTTTGACATCATATAGCTAGCAAGTACAGTATCTACCTATGTATATTCCCTATCTACCATTGTAATGTATTTTTTTTTAATTATATATTTGCGGCTTTGGTATCACTGCGGCCATATGGCCTATTGTGATCGCCACTTGTTAAGGTATCACCCCTCATTAGGGCGTTCATAGTTCACCACTGAACCTTGCAGCTAGGAACTGGAGGATTTTCTTGGGGGTGAGTTCTTTATTGTAATGTAACCGACGTTTTTAATAAATATTTCTATTTCTAATTAGTACTTCTTGGTCGTAACACGCTTGACAGAGTGGTCGTGGTTGTCATGTTGGGACTGTGGCTCGCGCTATTCCTCCGCCATTCCTCTCGCACCGCTGCTCTTCTGGCACATTTGTTAGTGCAGCGTATCTGATATCAGAATGACTGTGGTGGTAGAATAGAATCCTCTATTGCCTCTTATTAGGTGTCGTAAAAAGCTAATAAAGGGGCTGCTCAGCAAATCCTGAGCACACTAACACCAACACAGCGGCCACCAATGCACTTGCCAAGCGTGGGGACTACGGCGAACCCACCCAAATCTATACTTCTATACTATTACTGATACTAATATACAAATATATGCCACTTGACAGTCGTCACAGCTCAGTTTATAGTAGCCCTGCCTTCTGCGCTGCAGGTGGCGGGCTCTTAGTAATAGGGTCCCGTTTTACCTTTTGGGTACGGAGCCCTAAAAAGTGTTGGCCTTTATTGTATGTTTTATTGAGCTTCAGTCAAACCTTTCCTTTAGTACTCCAAAAGCGTGCGTTATGAGTGTTTGTGCAATTTGAGATGAAATGTGATCCGATTGATGACTTTGTTCGAGCTCGTCTGGTTTACGGTCTGCCTAAGGGCTGCTGACTTAACTTGCTACATTGTATGATACAAGATCTGTTTGTTACAAAAATAAAGCTGAGAATACACGATACACGTAATATTTTAAACTAACGACATCTAGCGGCGTTGAAAGAAAGAAAAGCATTTTAACGACCTTACTATACGTAGGTACAGGCTAATCCTTTTAGTGGGAGTGTCCCCGCCTTTTGATCATAAGGTCGTGGGTTCTAATGCGGTGGAACCCCAATGAATTTTTCCATCAAAAAAAAATTATGTGCGCAATGCCAGTGCTGTGATGAAACCAGTTGGAATGCTAACTTACTTCAAAATCTTGAGTAAATACGTAATAGACTAGGTAAATACGTACCAAGTGAATGTATTATATACTAAAAAGATGTCTACCGTGCCGGGGAATTAAAGTTCCTTGCCTTTTTTAATAAAACTCTATAGTCTTTGATCCTATGGTGAATTGATCTCCTTAGCAAAGATAAAACTACATAACAACATTTTTCAGACCTTCATTGTTGTTGTACAGTTGTACAACGAAACGAGTGCCCTATCGGAGTAGTTAGAGGCACGTCCAAATATAACTTGGCACAACTCATTTTTGCGGCTGACCGTATTGCTATTAATAGTATTTTCGTAGAACGTGCCCTACGATGCACTACCCTGCGTTCGTTACCTTGAGACACACATATTAAACCTCATGTGCCTGTTATTTCACTGGCATCCACACCCTTCAAACTGGAACACAGAAATACTACGTCAGAAACTGGCATTTCTAGGCCTGCTACTAAATTCTAATTTATTTCTAAATTCTAATTTATTTATCTAAATTAATTAAATTAAAACGGTTACACACCAATTACATTAATTAATTAAGCAGTATAGAGAGCACCGGTGGTCTAGTGGCAGTGACTCCGCCTTCTGATCTTAAGGTCGTGGGTTCATATCCAGTTATGCACCAATGCGTTTCTCTGTTCGAAAAATTTATGTGCGCAGTGCCTGTGTGCTCTCAAACGGTGAAGGAAAACATCGCAAAGAAACCAGTTAGTGGTTAAGTACAAATGGTGAGCAATACAATGTAGCTTGACCCAAATCCTGAATAAACAGACTTTGCAATATTATATCCAAATATTTTCTTGCTTTGAAGAACGATTAGTTCATAATAGCCTTTTCGGAAAATGAGTACCGAGTAAATATTGGTAGTAATTCGTTGCAGACTTATTTTATTTTATTTTTTAAATTAAGGTACAAAAACAGTTAGCAAATCATAACACAGACAGTAACATAAGTTAATTAAATGCTAAGTAAATTTGCAAACCTTAATATTGTACACGGCATTTACATAGATTGCATTTAATTATATAAATCAAAGAGTTTATTACACAAACTTTTGAGAACAATAAATATATATATATATATTTATAATATAAATATATATATTTTTAATATTAATCTACCATGTATAATCTTAGGTTACCATCATCATTAGCCTGAGGAAGTCCACTACTGGACATTGACCTCTTTGTTACATATCCAGGAAAGTCTGGACCGTGCCCTACGAAGCACTGCTTATCGTCTATCCCGCCTGAGGCATCTATGTCCTAAAAATAACTTATTGAAGGGCACGTGTGGGGAAGTACTACCACCATGTCGTTCCTAATTAATGTGACCTACAGGGTATTGGCTTGTTAATATAAACTTAATATTTGCCCTTACCGGGTTTACATTTGAAACTTGCGTACTACACAAAACATACATATTGTGACATCATAAAATGCAGAACAGAATTCGAATTTGTGGTAAGGGTTACCACTTAACATCAGGTGGGCCATTCGCCCACCCGTGGCCATGGTCCCGTAAAAGATCCCCAATCATATAGTCTGATCAGCTTAAGACAGAAAAATTACGTTCCACACTGCATGTTTCGACACTGTGTTGCAAGCAACTTAAGACAACGTAAAATTACTTATTAGCCTACATTGTGGCTAGATTGTAATTATATTAGAGTACATTATTTACAGATGGTGTACGCTAATATAAGAAAAAACACTGCATATGATGCAGATAGCGACAAATCAGAGTCACTGAAGACAGGTTGTCTACTCCTGCGGCATCACGTGGTGATCACTAGCTTAAGGATATCTTCTTTCGAGGATTTTTCTTCTTCTGACCACAAAGAAGAAGCTCCATAAAGACGTTAGTTAAAATCCACCTTCTTCAAAATAACGTCATAAACATAACCAACCACAAGAATCATAAAAACATTAATTACCTAAGCTTTCTCACGAGCATCAAAATAACTAACAATAGAATTCCCACAGGACTTAATTAGGTGCCAAAACGAGACTCGAACACGCGTGAACACCATCAAAAACTACATAGCCGATTAATTGCTATATAAGCGTCAATAGGATCAGTCGAGAGCTGGCTATAAAGAAATCAATCAGTAAATTAGGTATTTCAAATCAATAAAAATCAGAAAAGGCAATAATATTGGTTGGGCAACACAGATGTATAGATGCTAGATGTGATAAGCTTCGTTTAGGGTTATGATTCCGCAGCGTTTAAAAGAATAGAATAAAATAACGCACACACACGCATTAAGAAAATATCATCCAAATTAGAGAGTAAGTAAATAGGTTAGGTTAAACAAAACCATACATATTTACTATTGTGTTTCTAAACATAATATGAATAATAAAAACTTCGGCCACATCTAGTATCACGTATATCATTGAGGTCGTATAGATCTCAAGAGGCGGCCCGTGTGAAGACTGTGGTGGGGCGGTGCGTTTGATGGCACAGGTGTCTGGCCTGACCGTAGGCTAGTTTGTAATACTTACTCATCGCTACGTCGATCTTACACTTCAATATGGGCTAACGAGGAAACTGAAACACAAAACGAGGTATTATTTTTTATTGGGGACAATCTGATTGGAACTTATTTGGATCAGTTGAGCTATCTCTAGATTGTTTGCCACGGTTTGCAGATAGCTATTGTAAATTTTATTATTAATAATACTAATAATAATGCTGGACAATCCACACAACATCATCTAGCCCCAAGCTAAGCATAACTTGTGTTATTAGATGACTGTTATACACTTTTTATTATACATAGAAAATACCCAGAACACCCGGAATAAATATTTGCAGATCGTAGAAACATTTATCCCAAGGCGGGAATCGAACCCGCAACCTCCTGCGTCGCAGGCGGACATTCGCCCGCTGCGCCAAATCGGTCACTCCGTACCCAAAGGGTAAAACGGGACCCTATTACTAAGACTCCGCTGTTTATCTGTCTGTCGGGGTGTCTGCTCATAAACCTTGATAGTTAGAAATACATTTTCGGTGAAAATTTCAACACTCTAATTATCACGGTTCATGAGATACAGTCTGGTGACAGACAGACAGACAGCTGAGTCTTAGTAATAGGGTCCCGTTTTACCCTTTGGGTACGGAACCCTAAAATGAAAAAAAAATTGTTACTGCTCAACGAAGGGGACACGGGCCAGCTAGCATTTTATAAATTATTACTTATTCTTTTTTGTAATTGATATAATTTTGTCTTCTATTGTTTTCAAAAGCCTAGTTATTAAACTCTTTAATTTTATTTAGTTTAAGTTTAATTCTCTTTATTATTAGTATAGAAAAGCAGTACTTAAAACCAGTGTGTAAATGACGCGAATATAAATAATTTAATCAATTGTGTATCTGTGTAGATTTGTATAATAATAAAAAAAAATACTTACATAATAAAAATTCTAGAAGTAAGATTGTCGGGTCAAATCTAGAACGTATCGATTGACTTACAATGTAACTGTCCAACCAGTACCTCCCAGGAGATAGGAGTACACAGGTTACATAGTAACGCAGATTAAAATAACGAGTATAAGTAAATAACAAATACTTGACTTGGGACTCGATAGCATTGTATAACACAATGCTATCGAGTCCCAAATTAAACAAAGCTGCACTGAAATATAACATTTAGACCGGTCAGTATGGGAAAGTTTGAAACTCAGATCTCTGGATCTCTCTCTCTCTCTGATCTAGGGACTATCAAGTAGCACCAACTGAAGAGAGAAGAAGAGAGATCCCTTAGACATCCTCAAAGAATCGTGAGGAGTTGGTAGCCAGAGGTACGTCTAAATATTACATTTGGCAAATAATCACATTTTGCAGTAGTATTTCATACGTGAGAGGTTGCAAGCTCATCTCCGCTGCTAGAATACTAACTGGTTTCCTCACGTGGTATTTCCTTTACCGTTTGGGGCACTGGCATTGCGCACATAAATTTTTCGAATTCAAACCCATAACCCTAGGATCAGAAGGTGGGGTCGCTCCCCTACACCATCAGTGCTCTCTTTAAATGACGATAATCACTATTTATAAAAAAGTCTCAGTTGCTACTGATGAAATTGAGTTCAGGTCCTTAAAATTGACCAAAGTAATGATTGAAAGGCTCACTTTAAACCGATTACCATACCGGGTGTTTTAAATGCAAAGACTTCATCAAAATTCAAAATTTTTACGAGTTTTGCAATGTTATGGTCGCTTAGCACGAAACTCTAGAATTACTATCATTCCGATGTTCCCGTTAATTAAATGGGAAGGTTTTTAATGTGTAACCGACACGATCCAAGAATAAAGTGAAGATAATACTTACTCTAACAATTTTTATAAAACAGTAGCTGTTGCCCGCGACTTTGCTAATTCAACGTATAAGTTGGGATATCATCGTAAGCAACATCCACTGCATAATATTACGTAATATGTTGTCTTTGAATATCATCATCAGCTGCCTCCATTGATTTCAAGGACGAACGATTATAGACCTTTTTCATTCAAAGGTAACTTAGACTAAAATGGTTGGTCCTTGAAATTCAGTAGCTGTAATATCCAGAAATTATCTAGAATCGTCTAAAAACTAAGTGAATTTAGGTACCAGTTCCTCACGACTAAGCCTAGAAGAACAGGCAATAACTTACAGCTTAGGTCCTGCCGTTTTTTGAGTAAACTATTTTACAAATTTTTCGCTATACTAATTCTCACTAATATAACATCCCACATCTTAAACCACTGGACGTAAAAACTTGAATTTTTTTAAGGTATTTGTCTTGGTGCGTAAATGAACTCCCGATATTCAACCTCTGAACGGGTACCGCAAGAGTAAAGTTTGTTTGAAAATAACTTAACAATTTAACTTTATGAAAATAATAATAATTTATCTTGCACATACTCTCAAAATAGTAGTAACATGATTGGCAAACATTTTTAACATGAAAAAAAAACATGAAAAATCGCACATTAAAACCAGCGATTATCATTTTACCGGGAAATGAGACTGAATTATGCTTCATTTTTCTTTGTAAGGTAGATCTATGAACACACCACGGCAAAGGCAAGATATAAAACATGTTTTCAACGTCTTTTATGTAGGATAATCGTCATATACAAATTAGTTAGAAAAGCACACATACAACATCAATTTGTCTACGACATATTCCGTTACTCTTTGACCAAAAAACCTTTTCTGCTCTTCAAGTTTTGCCATACAACATTACTGTCTATTTACACAACACAACAAAAGATCGGCGACAAATCAAAGATGTCCAATCGAGTGAAAGTGGCTCTTTCAACACAACAAAACATCCCCATTGTGCTTTATCAGATTAAGGAGATCTAAGTGTCATGTTGACAAACCAATTTAGAACTTTTTTCATGCCACCCTCATAGTCTTTTGAAAAAGAAAGTATTTGAGAACAAATGGATAAGCCGAGGATAGACCACCAGTTGTGACAAAAATCGGCAAAATATTTTGTTATAATCAGCTTATTTTTGAGAAGATTAAGATATCTTTTGTTGACTCGATTGAAACGAGAGCCGTGTTTCTTAGTATCCGGTCGATTTGAATAAGTACTTACTAATACAATCTATGAGCATTTTTTTTGACTCGCAAAAATTGCTATTATGTGGATAAGTATTTGGTTTATAAGAGTATATTTTATATACAACTTGCTGACGGAATATGTAGATTACCTACCTAAATCCATCATATAAGACAAAGCATTGCTTCACACCCGTACAAACTGAAACACAGCACCGCTGCTTAGCGGTGGAAATAGGCACAAGAAATAGACACTTTAGGAACTCTGAAAGGAATCGAATCATCATTAGCTTGAAGAAGGCTACTGCTTGAGATAGGCACCCCATGTTTCCAGGAAAAACGTATATCCTAACAATGTCATCGGTCTATCGGGATCGGTGTCATAGGCTTTATTTTTTGAGTCATGGTCGGGATCGAGAAGCTTTTACGATTATAGAATCGAAAGGAATCGAATAATTTCTACATTATTGTAGGCAGCTCAGTTGGAGGTAGCTTTGTCTTTTGCGCTGTAGATTATGGGCTCGAACACGACCAAGAACAAATATTTTTTTTGTGATGAACATCATGTTTGTTCTGTAACTATGACTATGGGTATGATATTATAATAAGAGTATACAACTATTACAAAAAAAAAATGTAACTATTCTATCAGTTATAAGGTTCTCAATGCTAGCTTAGTTTGGGACTATATGGTGTTGTGTGAAGTACAAAAAAGGTTACAATCCTTTAGCGATCTAAGGCTTTTAATCCCTGCTGATCTGTCTTATACAATAAAGCTCGTAATTCTCATAGCAATTGCGTTATCACGCGTCCTGTGAAAGAAATCGATAAGCATTCAAGCCAATGGATACAATAAATATACAATAATAATGAATAAACACTGGATAATATGATCAGTATTGTTTTCATTGTCATTTGTTGTGGTAATGATAGTGATGACACTATTATTTTTTATTACTTTCTACCTTGTAGGTCGTTCTTATCAACAATTGCATAAAAATAATACGGCCGTATGGTTTGGATCCGGTTGCAAATAGATAGCAAAACTAGGTATTACGAATAACTTAGATAGTGAATTTATAGACGGTAAAAAATACCGTGATATTTTTACTAAAACTTAATCTTTACCTACCAATCATAAGAATCTGTGTCCTAACTGACTGACTGTAATATAGACAACACACAGCCTAAACCACTGGTAAAAGAGACTTGAAATTTTTAGGGTATATTTATCTTAGTGAGTAGATGTGTATTAAGAAAGGAATTTCTAAAATTCAACCCCTAACTGAAGTATAGCGGGGGTTGAAGTTTGTATAAAAATAACTTCAGCAGATAAAAAATATGTCAAGGAGGGTGTTAAACAATTTGATTTAGTTTTTAATTTTACTTTTGAATGGAAGAAATGTGTGCTATGTGTTTGTGTTTAGTAGTAGTAGAGCTCTTAGTGAAGGGCTCGTCCTGGGAAGTATTGCCACCATATATGTTTCTACCGCCAAGCAGCTTGCTTTGTTCCGGTTTGAAGGGTATGGGTGCCCGTTTTTCGTTAGCAATTTATATAAAAACCTGCGTTTAGGTTTCTTAGAAGAAAATACAATACTTACGTACGTTACTGGCTAATTTTACTGTATTTCTTTGGAGTTGATCAAATATTAATAGGTACCTCTTTACCAACGGGTAATGACAAACAGTGGCAACGTATATAAATGTGGGTCTTGCTATTATATTTACTTATGTTTTATAGAGCACCGTTGGTCTAGTGGAAACAACCTACTTTTTCATTTTATGTCGTGGGTTTGAATCCGGTCGTTCACTAAAAAAGTTTTCCAAACTATTTTTTTTTTTCGTTTGGAATGTGCACAATTCCAGTGCTCTCAAACGGTGAAAGAAAACATCGTGAGGAAACCAGTTTTTTTTTTACATGCTATAGGTAAACGTTTGACCGCAATCTCACCTGATGTTAAGTGATGACGCAGTCTACGGTGTAGCACGTTTACCCAGAAGATTCAGAGAACCTATTCACTCTTCTCTTGAAGACATCCAAATTATACGCGACCGGAAAAACAGATGACGGCAACGAGTTCCAGCTAGTGAGTTAGTGTTTCAGCAGCAGCGATTGCTTGCAACCGGTCGCGCAAAGAATAACAACTTCTGTAATATGTGGGAATGTCAATTTAGTAGTAGTAAAGCTCTTAGTGAAAGGTTCATCCGGGGATAAGCACTATTTATCCCTATCCGCCCATTTCTGCCGCCAAGCAGGTTACTGTGTTCCGGCAAAAACTATAGGTAAATGAGGACTAACACCTTTATACCTCAGGTTGATAGACACAGAGCAGTGCATCGTAAAATTCATGTATGTGTGTAAGATTTAGATGATAGTGCATATTCAACAAATTTAGAATTTCTCCCGTTTCCCATTTTATAACAAGTAGAAACGAACTCTATTCTCTATGCCTTAATGGTTAAAATCCAGCAGTACAAAGCTGTGTCAAGTTATTACTAGAGCATTACGACATCAAGCTTTGTGGCCAATGGTATGCAGCAGGAGGAATTTACCTAAGCGGAGGAAGCCAGACGACGTTAGCTCAGTACTTGTGTGTTTATTTAAACAATATCATTTTAGACTATAGAATAGAATAGAATAGAATATACGTTTATTTAGCATAGGCAAATACACACAAGCCCGACTTGATAAACAGGTAGGTAGGCAGATTCTATCACATAACATATTAAAATAGAAAAGAAATGTGTCCCATCGGCTCATGTGTCAGCAGTAGGTCCCTATGCTAAAATGGTATTCAGCTCAGCATTATAGGACCCGCTTGCACAACGATCACTAAATGAGGTATTAAGTGAAATTCCTAAATGCATTTAGGAAGCTAATTACGTTTAAAATCTTGCACAAGAAAAATTAAGTCGCTATTACGTTTGCGCTAAACATCTTTTTGTCGTCTGAAAAAACTAAAGCTGTGCTAGCTTAAAGCAACTGGCATAAAGGAAGAAAATATTTTATAAGGTAATGAAGTATTTTATAAGTCAGCGTTTATAGGTCGATAGCGAACGTGCAAATTCAAAACCTTTATAAGCAAATATTTTCTACAAAAGCTTGCCGTACAATTATCTAACTTTATAGACGACAAAAAGCTTAGGACTTAACTTATTTTCTTCAAAAACCCTCCATTATTTTTTTGTATTGTTAAGAATTATCAAAGTCAGTGTTTTTATTTGCAGATTTTCATAAATAGATAATGATTTTCATAATAGATTAATGACGTAGTATTTAGTTGGATTGAATGTAATAAAGTTCACTTTATTATGATTTCTTAATACGTTCATCTAACAAATTGCTCAAACTATTAGTTATTTTAGTACCGCAAGTAGCGTTTTAATACCCCGCCTCGGGCGTTGATCATTTTTTGCGCGCGCGCACCCGAATCAACCACCTTGACTCCAAATGTGTGGGCACTTCGGTAATTTGTTTTTTATTCCTTTTCACCCAATAAATTACTCATACGTCAAAACTTTTGACGCCGAGGGTTTTCTGCTTTCGGCGTCCAAGAAGTGATGTATTGGTTTGTGTCACAGCATCTTTTATCCTATAAATTTGTATCTGACGCATAAATAATTATCTATTTTAATAAACCGCTTTACTAATGAGTCGGTTTTATAAACAAAACGTTTTATAGGTTAGGAATTTAGGAAAAACAGGGGCCGTATCATCTCGCCCTATTGAGTTTCGATACAAGACCTAATCGCATCATCTCTCTAGCCCCAAGCTAAGCAGAGATGACTGATATACATAATACAATACATTACATACGAAGATATTTTTTATTATACATAGAAAATACCCAGAACACCCGGAATAAATATTTGCAGATCGTACAAACATTTATCCCAAGGCAGGAATCGAACCCGCAACCTCCTGCGTCGCAGGCGGACATTCGTCAAAGTGAGCCTGTCTGAAATGTCATTTTCAAAGAATGCCATTTGAAGATTCACACGATGAACTTGAATTTGATGATATTTCATGACGAGAGTTGGACCAAAGATCTTTCTGTTCGGATAGATTTAGTGTCTTTGTTGTGATCTTCTTCTTCGTGTCGATGATATAAACTAATCTATTTTAAATGTTGCGTTCCCAATACTTGGCCACCTATGGGGAGCATGAAAGGAGCCTCCACGCGGCGCACCTCGGAAACAGCAAGGCCCGGTACCGCAGGGCTGGCCAATCCTTTCACCACGGTGATATAGACAAATAATCCCTAATTTGTTGTGATACAGTTCATATTAAGTTCACAGTGAACTGAAGTGAAAACTATATATTTGTAGGTACATTTACTATCTTATAGGGGTGTTATCTCTTTGTTCGCCAAACCCACATGCACTTTGATCATCCGCTGTCTCCAAGGCGAGGTCTACATGTAGTTATCAATCTGATATTACGTGGCTTACCTGATGTTGAAAGGTCGAGTACTCGAAAAAGCAGGAGGTTCTCAATTGAGTTCTTTTATGTCTGTAATCTTCGAATTCCTTAGAAAAATGTGCGGATTTCAGATAGGTCCCAGATGAAATTCATCAAAATTAGTTAAGTAACTTTGTTTTAAAATCAAAATAATTGGAAAATATCGAATCCCAGATGAATTTTATCAAAATCAGTTCAGTAACTTGGTTTAAAATCAAAATAACTGGAAAATATCGACTCAAAAAATCACGTTTTATAATGAGTGTGACCTGCGAGGCAATATTTTGTTATAGTTAATGGTAACCACTTAATATCAGGTGGGCCATCTACTTGTGCCATCAACAAATAACATAAAAAAATATATATGACAACTTTTAAACTTTCGCGGTCGGAACACTATTGAATGATCAACACATTAAACGGTAATACGCGATAAATAACCGTGTTAAGTATATAAGTAAAAATAGAATCATTTTAATTCCCAAGCACGGTTGATATCCCCTCAGATTTCTTAGTACTATGTACCTAAGGTTTCGATCAATGATTCGAAGACCTAGAGGCATAACGGTCTGGAAACCAAAGTTACCATTTCTTTAGGTAAGGCTTCTTGTCTGTTCTTCTGGACTTGCTCGTGTTGAACTGACAGCATTTACACCTTATGACTTTCAAAAACTTGCATGAATTGAAAAGGTCTATGGAATCAAAGCTTTCCTTTAAAAACTGTAGAAAAAGTCTATTTCTTTTGTTTTTGTCTTTTTTTATCATTAAACTAGCTGCCGCTCGCAGCTTCGCCCGCGTGGCAGTTTTTTCCCGTTCCCGTTATTTTTTCGGGATAAAAAGTAGCCTATATTATGTTAATTCAAGTTATAATCTATGTTTGTTCAAAATTTCATCCAAATCGGTTTACTGGTCAGAGCATTAAAGAGTAACAAACAACCATCCATCCATCCATACATCCATCCATTCTTACAAACTTTCGCGTTTATAATATTAGTAGGATTTACCTATTAATACTAGAAATACTCACATGTAACTCGCAAACAACACCAATACCACCATCGTGTTCAATACCTAAAACCTTTCTGATGATATCAGCGAACAAAACTCTTTTCATGCAGTTCCGATTACTTTCTTCAATATGACCCTTTGTTATTACGTTTACATTCTTAACTATGTGACCTTTAATGAATGATAAGCTTGTTTTTATATATCTAAACCTAGGGATTGTTATCATGGTTTTACGAGTATAAAAAGGTAGGGTTCGGGAGAAATGGGCACTAGCAAACATGGCTCGTCTTGTGCTGTGTGTGTTAGCCCTGTGCGCTTTTGGCGCCCTCGCCGATCCCACCAACAAGGTAGAAAAACGTAAGTACCTAATAAAAATATCTAATGCATAAAACGCTTATTAAAACTTCAAAATACTATCTATCTGTTTTAAAACTATCTAACATAATTTGTTTTTCAGTGGACCAAACTGTTCTTCTGGAACGTCAAGAAGAGTTGATGGTTTTATTCTACCACATTCACGAGCCCATCCACGTGAAGAAATGTCAAGAAATCATCAAGACTTGGAAGCTTGAGGAGAACATCAGCCACTTCAACGTAAGTTACTAATATCAATATGATTCAAACAGTCATTACCAGCCTGATTAAGTTTAAAGCTCATACTTTTTTCTCAGAATGTGACTGCTGTAAAGACCTACGTTCAAATGCTCAAGAACAAGTGGTACGTACCTCGTGCCGTACCGTTCGCAGTTAATGAGCCCACCCATGAATTTGAGACTTTCACCCTCTTCAACATCCTCTACTCCGCCAAGGACTACGAAACTTTCTACAAAACCGCTGTCTACCTGAGAGATATCGTTAACGAGGGTCTTTATGTATACATCCTCAGCGTAGCCATTCTCTACCGCCCAGACACCCAAGGCATTGCCATCCCTCCGATCTACGAAATCTTCCCATCGTATTTCAACAATGGTGAAATCATGGCCACCGCACAAAGGATCAACACACATGGCCACAAATACATCGAAAAGTTCCCATCTACTTACCTTTGGGACAACAACGTAGTCATCAGGTGGAACGCTACCACTTGGCCTTATTATGACAACAACTTTTCCATGGCCTATTTCACACATGATTATGGACTAAATTCTGCCTACTATTACTACAACTTGATGTACCCCTATTGGCTTGGAAGTCAGGCCATTCCTGGTCTCGCCCACGAAAAGCGCGGTGAACTCTGGTGGTACATGCATAAACAGATCCTAGCCCGATACTACATGGAGAGGCTTTCAAACGGTCTTGGGGAGATCCCAGATCTGAAGAACTACGTTAAGGATGGATTTTTCTCTGGACTTCTGTATCACAATGGAATTCCGTACCCATCAAGGCCTAACAACTTCCACCTAGACCAGTCTGAGTTTTCGGAACAATTTGAGGCTGTTCTTGAGTACGAGCGTCGTATCTGGGAGTCTGTCGACAAAGGTTTCGTCATGAACGTAAGTCAATGGTTTCAATTCAATTGTTGAAGTTCATGCCATAGAATAATTTTTAATAATATTTTCCTGTATTTACAGAACCAAGGCAAGCATATCAATATTCTCTCCGATGAAGGCCTTGACATCCTCGGAAACCTGGTCCAGTCAAACGCTGACTCTGTAAACTCTCACTTCTACAAAGACTTCCTCAAGTTATGGAAGAGCATCCTTGGTAACACTATGGTCAAAGGATATCAATATGCTCACCAGTAAGTAAATAAGAGAAATTAACTATACCTTATTCCTTCGTGATACTTACGCAGTATTCTAATGATGGTGCATTTTTTTTAGGTTCTCTCCCTTGGTTCTTCCTTCAGCACTTGAGAACTATCAGACTGCTCTCCGTGATCCTGCCTTCTACATGCTATGGAAGCGTGTCATGAGGCTGTTTGAGGCCTGGCAGAAACAAATGCCTAGGTACACATTTGAACAACTGTCTTTCCCCGTCACCATCGAGAAGGTTGATGTTGACAAACTGGTCACCTACTTTGAGCAGTCTTACATGAATGTCACTAACCACTTGTGGATGGATGATGTTGAAGGTAAGTTATTAAATAACTTTGCTTAGCTTCAAGTTTCAAGGCTTTTGAATTCAAGGATAATATTTACCGTACAATAGTAAATACAATTGTGATCGTATGTTGCTTATTTCTCAGCCAAAGAATTCGACGACCACGTCAGTGTTGTTGTCCAGCACCCGCGTCTTGCCCACAAGCCTTTCAGCATCAAGGTCCACGTCAAGAGTGACGTCGCCAAGAAAGTTGTTGTGAAATACTTCCTTGCCCCAAAGTACGATAGCGAAGGTTTTGAAATCCCTCTACACCTAAACACTGAGAACTTCTGGCAGCTGGATGAGTTCATTTATGACTGTAAGTATGAAACTATCTAGTGGTTAAAAATAGCCATCACATTAGTGCCTTCTCTCTTTCTCTCTGAAGTAAGTTATTAACTTCCTATGTTATAATTTTACCACAGTGCCTGCTGGTGAATCCGTGATCATGCGTGAGTCTTCCGCCATTGACTGGTTTGCCAAGGACTGGACTAGCTCCTTCGAGATATACGAAAAGGTTATGCAGAAGACCTGGGTACCTGACATGAGCCAGTCGATTGAAAAGTTCCCCGCTCGTCTGTTGCTGCCTAAAGGTTTGATTATTTTCGTTTGTTCTTTTAGCATATGGCATGGAGCGATGCATTGGCTTATAGTCATTTGTTGTATACTTATTATCCTATAGTACACTGACTTGCCCAGACTGGACCAAAAACTCTAACGCTTAATTTAAACTATACCTATAAATTTTGTTTTTGTTTATCAGGTCGCGTCCACGGTATGCCGTTCATCGTGATGGCTTACATCCACGAGTACCGCAAGCCCAAGGTTCCATTCGGCACCGGATTTGACCCGACCGTCTCCATAGGTCTCGGTTCCGGAGCACGTTGGGAAATCGACGAGCCCATGGGCTTCCCCACCAACAGGCCTCTGTACCAATGGCAAGTTAAAGGCATCAAGAACATGTGGTTCGAGGATGTCTTAATCTTCCACAAGCACACCCCCGAAATTTACGTTCCCCACACCGAATAACTTCGTATTTATACCGAAATGCTTTGGTAAATGTTAATAATGTCTTTATGTATTTATTAGTGTATGTATTAATTATTAATAATAATATTTATTTAGAATAGATATCAAAATATATATTTCACTTTAATAATTTAATACCTATGTTTTCTTTTTAAACATTACCTCATATCAGGGTGCCTCGTCTACTACCTACTTTCATGGGATTATTTGAAGTAAATAAATAAACATAAATATGTATTGACACACATTCACACAACGCCCTCTAGCCCTAAACTAAGCAAAGCTTGTATACTATGGGAACCAGATGGCCTATAGAATACTTATATACCCATTTTGTAAGTATATACTTAGAATACATAATAACACCCAGAAACATAACAAACATCAATGTCCATCACACAAGTGTTTTCTCTGTACTCGGTGGGCATCAAACCCACTACCTGAAGCGCAGAAGGTAGGGCTACTACGAACTGAGCTGTGACGGTTGTAAAGTAGGTTCTTCATCAAACCTCAAAACATAAGCACCTAAGCAGGTAATTAAGTACCTAAGTACCTGTAATAAAATAGATAATTAACAGGTATGAATTAATTGTCGTAAATAATGTATGTTTTCTGTCTTGTCTTGCACCCTTCGATCAATGGTACTCCTAGATATAGGGTTGGCGCAAAAAATCCGTCTCACTAAACAAGAGCTCACTTGAGTAGTGAGCTCTTTATATTGTTTTGACAATTAGTGACATTATTTACTAAGCGACATGGTTGTAATTAAGTTGAACTTAAAACTATTTAGCATTCTTTTCTCACTTCGTTAGTAAACAAATGTAGCTGTCTAAATTTAAATTCACGCGGACAGCTTCTAACTATGATTTTGTCTGAAGGGTTAGTCAGAGGTACGTCTAGATATTACATTTGGCAGATATCCACATTTTACAGTACTTGGCTGGTATTATTCCATACGCGACAGGTTGCAAGTCCATCGATGCTGCTAGATTACTAACTGGTATCCTCCCGATGTTTTCCTTCACTGTTTGGGAGCAGTGCCAGTGGCACATGAATTTTTCTTTACGAAAATTCATTGGTGCACGACCGGATTCGAACCAACGATCAAAAGGCGGGGCCACTCCCACAGGATCACCGGTGCTCGGTGTAATGATGCAATAAAAGTCATACAAAGGAAAACAATAAGGTTTTATGAGGTGCTGAGTTGTCCAAAAAATCCTGCCTCTGTCCTATTAATGGATAAGTAAATGTACCTATGTAAATTAGTAAAAAATAAGCTGTTTTTTAGTAAAAAAAATTCAAAAAAGCTTTATTTATTTATTTAAAAACTTTTGCACAGAACAATTATGTGCTAGGACTTGATGCTAATAACATTATCTACCAGTTATCCTGGACGTGTAAAGAGCTGGTGTGGCGTGTTGATAAAACTAAAGCTACTCGAGTAGATCTCTTACTATAAACAAAATTAAATTAAGGAAAAAGTTATAAACAAATAGTAAAATAGCTTTGATGATAGATGTAGGCAATCTCTGACATTTTAAATACTAACGCCATCTGTGTAGATTGAATGTAAGCTAGTTTTAGCGCCATCTAGTGTAACAATGACGTACCGCTTTAGAAACGTTTTAGATAAATATAATTTCTAACTGCTTTGCATTAGGCAAAGACCTTTCGTAGCAGTTTGTGACTGTTCACTAGATGGGGTTAGAAACTTAAACGAAGTATTCGGAAAGGTAATTTACCTGCTAGGCTGCAATGCACAATGAGAGATGTGTCGCGCTTAGGATTACCATATCTCAGGATTTGTCTTGATATTTCAGGATTTTGGACTCTTCTCAGGATTGCGGCTGGATTTTGCAAATCTCAGGATTTTAAGAATTTTTAATAGAATACAGCTGACATTTAAAAGATATTTTTAATAAAAAGTTCAGCAAACTAAAAATAATCTTCCGTTGGTAATAATTGCATACTTAGTTCATTAAAATCAATGAGTACTTATTTATCTAAGTAGTTTTATCATAGACCGTGCATAATATGTGAGTGAGATCCGCATTATATTTAAAAACTATAGTATTACGACATTTTTCAGTTGTTGAGTACGTTAGGGAGAAAATTACGAACTGGATTTCTCACGATGTTTTCCTTCACCGTTTGAAAGCACTGGCATTACGCACATACATTTTTCGATACGTGCACGACCAGATCCGAACCCACGACCTCAAGATCGGAAGGTGGGGTCACTCCCACTAGACCACCCTGATGCTCCTAATAATAATCTTGTAGTAAGTAATCAGTTTACCGAGGTAGGTAGGTACTTCATTTCACGCCAACATTTCCTCCTCCCGGCTTTGTTGTCCATTTGCAGGTACCCATTGTGTGACGACCGCTGCCCATCTCTCGTTAGGCATAAGAGTGGTGTGGCCTGCCTAATCCCATGCTTGTCGCCAACATCAACCGTAGTAGGTACTATATTTTTGATCTTGTCGATTCTCTTTACTCCAAGCACACTGCGTTCCATGGCTTTTTGGCAGACCTTGCGCTTGTGCTTTTGAGACTCGGTTAAAGACCATGTTTGTGCGCCGTACGTAAAAAGGGTAGAATACATATGTCGATGAGTTTTTGCTACAGAGATAGAAAAAGGTTACCCTTCATCAGTGACTTCATGGACCAGAAGTTCTTCCAGGTATTTTCAACACGGCGATCGACTTCTTTGTCTCGCTGGCTTTTAAAAGATGCTTTCTGGCCCAGGTAAATATACTCACATGCATTAAGTTGATGGATGTAAGCTATGCATTATAGGTCACGTTGAGTACAAACGTGACAAGGCAGTACATTGTTCCATGAACAAGTGGTATGAAATATGAATGAATAAGTAAATATTTATCATCGAACGATAAGTCAGAGGTTATCTTACTTATTTAAAGCGAAAGTTACCTTGAAATGACTGTGAAAAGCGCATCTTGAGATATAATTATAAGAAGAACTGACTGACTGACGTAGACAACGTACAGCCTAAACCACTGATCGTAGGCACATTTGTCTTAATCCGTAGAGGTGTCCTAAGAAAGGAATTGCCAATGGGAACAGTGGGGATTGAAGTTTGTATGAAATAACTTTAAGCAGACGATATCGCGCGTATTTCGTTAGTCTGTAATAATTATAAGAAACGTGATCCTGAATTCCTGACTGACTGGCTTAGTTGAAGACAGTACACCGCCTTAACCACGGGGCATAAAGCCTTTAAATTTCGTCTTGGTATACAGTTAGCTGCACAATGTACATAATTCATAACTTTTAAAATGGTGTTACAATAAAATATTGATATGGCAAACATGCTCCGAGTTTATTGTAATCCTGGGATGCCATTTAAAAGCTAAATTAAAAAAAAAAGTTTGCTTTCAGAAATTCCTTTCGCCGGTTGAAGTTTTAATTAAAAAGTAATTTCACGCAAACGAAGTCGAGTGCAATGTTACTACTACTATAAGATAAAAAAATAGATAAGGCGTTCCTGAGGGTTTCTACAAATGATACCTACGATGAGCATGAATGAATGAAACAGTTCATCCCGGGAATATTTTCGAGTTCATTAACTTTTATTTTTAGACTTGACCATAGCTTTTCGGGAGTAAAAATAACATAATTCTTTTTAGGACCGTTTTCTTCATAATATCTCTGTAAGTGTTATTTGCCTTCTACCAAATTTCAGAATTGTAAGATTATCCGGAAGACGGAGCGTAGGACGTCCTTTTACCCGATGAACTAACTACATTGTTAGGATCGCGGGATGGGCTCAGAATCGTTCTTATTGAAAACGTATGGGAGAGGCCTATGTCTTCTACAGGCTGTTGATGACGATGACGAAGATTACTAGAAGAGTCAGGTTTTTAATTTTTGGCAGTTATGTCCATACCATACAAAACTATCACATTCGCTACCGTATCTTTATGATGCGTTGATGACACGGCACTTTAACTTAGCTCACATACATTTGTATATATTTTTTTTCTTGACTGACTGCCCGACAAATTGACAATGCGCAACCTAAACCACTTATTCTAAATACTTGAATTTTTCAGGGTATATTTGTATTGGTGCATAGGGGTTAACTCCACCTAATTCTGAAATTGCCATTTCAGAATTCATATTCAAGGTTCGAACCCGTACCTACAACTCTTCTCATTTAATACCTAAGCTTTTTAGAAAGCACAAGCTCACGATACAGGGTATTCTAGTGAGAGCTTGCGTCCTTTATTACATACTACCAGTAATAATGGACTATTAGTAATAATAGTATTAATTTTGTTTTGGTTATTGAAAGTGTATTTTGCTAAAGATAAGAGTTATTATGAAATGTAGAGTTATTAAAAAAACTGCATTTCATGATTCTACCTTATAAAAGTTATCAGTTATAGAAATTAAAATACCAGTCAACTAATAGGCTTTTAAAAGCAATAAATAAATTAGGAAATAAAAATTGGCAAACATTACATCTGGTCCAAAATCAATTGGAATAATAGTACTTAGGAAGTATGTACTACTTAAAAGATTTTTTGTAATATATAGTTAGAATGAAATAATGGTTTAATGCAATTAAACTTATTTATATTTTCCTGTACTCACCTTGGTTTTAGTGCATCATCAAACCACTCGCTACCTAACAAATAGTTCGACACTGCATCGGCACTAGAGTCATGGGGTTTTGGTTGGACTCTATCGCGGCTGTGGTGGTGAATGTTTACCTTTGGCGAACCCCTCTGATCTCGTAAGGAGGTAAGTGTCAAGGATATCCCCTGCAGACAATGGCCTGTGCGATGCTGGGCTGAGGCTCTTCGCACTCAAACCCTGCTGGCCACTGTCTGCAGAACCTAAACCACTCAGTTCTATACCTTTTTCTTGCAATTTCACCCACGTGCACTTAATTTTCCCGACAGTCAGTTACTACCCAGATTACATCATTAAAAAGTAACCTACGAATCACCTTAATCTCTTCTTACCTATCTAGAAGATCATTAGGTCGCTACTGCAATGATAATAAAAAACAAACAGGATTCGTCTATATTCACGATAACGCGATTTTGTATAAAATGGGTAGAATATGAATGAGAAGGTACAGTTGAGCACTCGACTGGCAGCAATGAAGACTGTCCTGGTTTTAGCGGCCCTCGTGGCCATAGCTGTGGGTGGAGCTGTGCCTCACCATGGACACTTCGACAACATAAAAACAAAGCCTGGTAAGTTTTATTTTTTCACAAAGAAAACTGGAACGGTGTTTTTTATTTATTGTAGTTGTAGTTAAATAATTTTGTCCATGCTAAATAATTCAACAATTTTATTTATTATAATTTTGCTAGGTAATTTTATCCATACTAAACTCAGTTAAATAATATCGGGCTGTAGACATACCCTTAACTCGTACCGGTTGCTTTCCCATCTTCAATTATTACTGCCACGTTCACATGTTTTTTTTTTATAATAATAGTATATATTATTTTCTTCATAAATTTTACTTGTTTGTCGACAGTTCCAAGTTTTAACTTAACTAATTAAACTTTATTTTGTAATTTTTTCAGTCGACAAGGCTTTTGTTGAAAAGCAGAAGAAAGTTCTGTCTCTGTTCTACAATGCAGAGCAGGTCGATTCTAAGGCTGAATACTACCAAGTCGGTGCCAAGTATGACATTGAGGCTAACAGCGAAAACTACACCGTAAGGCAAACTTCAATAAATAATCATCATTGTGATTTTCTCCTTCTCCTATTTATACCTTTGTTTGTTTTTCTAGAACAAGAAAGCTGTAGAGGAATTCCTGTATTTGTACAGAGCTGGTGTTTTGCCCAAATACCACACCTTTTCTATCTTCTACGACAATCTCAGAGTAGAGGCTATCGCTCTATATAAGCTTTTCTTCTTCGCTAAGGACTTTGACACTTTCTACAAGACCGCTGCATGGGCCAGGGTTTACCTTAACGAAGGAGTTTTTCTTTATTCTTACTACATTGCTGTTCTTCAACGCGAAGACACTGAAGGATTCGTTTTGCCTGCTCCTTATGAAGTTTACCCTGAGATGTTTACCAACATGGCTCAAGTATACGAGGCCTGGCGCATCAAGCAACAGGGTGGTATCGCCTTCCCCGAAGTGGCTTCTCAGTATGGAGTAGTAAAAGAAAATGAAGATTACATCTTTTACGCCAACTACTCTGACTCTTTGACTTACCCCAATGAAGAACAGAAGCTGTCTTACTTTACTGAAGATATTGGTTTCAACTCCTTCTACTACTACTTCCACGCTCAGTTACCTTTCTGGATGAACGCGAACAAGTTCGGAACTTTCAAGGAACATCGTGGAGACGCATACTTCTTTTTCTACCAGCAGCTTTTGGCTCGTTATTATCTCGAACGTCTTAGCAACGGTCTGGGTGAAATTCCGTCATTCTCTTGGTACTCCCCAATCACTGTTGGTTATTACCCATTGATGACCACATGGAAGTATCCTTTCGCACAGAGGAGCAACCATTTCATCGCCCACAATGAAAACAACTTCGAGGCAGTTCGCTTCTTGGATATATTTGAGAAGACTTTCTTCCAATACCTACAGAACGGCCACTTCAAGGCAGTAAGTAAAACTTTGCAAAAACCTTTTTCTTTAGAGAATTGAATTTAATTGAAAATTAATAACCTTTCATTTTTCAGTTCAACCAGGAAATCGACTTCCACAGCACTAAAGCTATGAACTTCGTTGGTAACTACTGGCAAACCAACGCTGACTTGTTTGGAGAAGAATTCACCGAAACTTACCAACGCTCGTACGAAGTTACTGCCCGTCGTGTCCTCGGCGCCGCTCCTGCACCATTCGACGAGTGAGTTGCTTCATTCAGATAAGTGGCCTGAAAATATAGGTTTGATGTTCAAACTGGTAATGTTATTTAAAATATTTCAGGTACAACTTCATGCCCAGTGCTCTCGACTTCTACCAGACCTCTCTCCGTGACCCAGCGTTCTACCAGCTCTACAACAAAATCTTCGACTACATGGTCCAATACAAAGAGTACCTGAAACCATACACACAAGAAGACTTGCACTTTGTTGGAGTCAAGATCAACGATGTCAAGGTTGACAAACTGGTCACCTACTTCGACCTTTACGACTTCGATGCCCTTAACATGGTCTTCAAGGATACCCAAAAAGAGTTCACTCAGGACTTCAAGATCCGTCAGCCTCGTCTGAACCACAAAGATTTCACCATCACCATTGATGTCAAGTCTGATGTGCCTACCGATGCCGCTTTTAAGGTTTGGATTGGACCCAAATACGATACTAATGGATTCCCTATGACCATCGAGAAGAACTGGCAGAACTTCTACGAGCTTGACTGGTTCATGCACAAGCTTGTCCCAGGAATGAACAAGATTGAGCGCTCCTCCGACGACTTCTTCTGGTTCAAAGAAGACTCCCTCCCAATTTCTGAGATCGAGCACTTACTGGATGAAGGAAAACTGCCCGTGGACATGTCTGAAGACTACAGTTCCATGCCTGAAAGGTTGATGCTACCCAAGGGTACCAAGGGTGGTATGGCTTACCAGATCTTCGTGTACGTATACAAACACAACTCAGTTTCAAAGGATGTTACTGAGAAGTACGACTACATGAGCAAAATGTTAGACGGTAAACCCTTCGGTTTTCCTTTCGACCGCCCCGCCCACGCTAACTACTTCAAGCAGCCCAACATGTTCTTCGAAGATGTCCTAGTCTACCACGAGGGAGAGGAGCACACTTACAAGCTCGCCACCCCGGCCTACAAAGCTAAAGAGCTGTAAATTCTTTTCAGCCAGGTATTTATTTATTATAACGGTCAAACGAACTTCCAAGTGAAGTTCAATCATTGTTACATGAATTGCTTCATTAGAGTATATGATGCTTATTATATTATATATATTATGTATTATAATAATTATTATACAATTTTACAATTGTTTTTGTTTTAAAATAAACGTATTTATTATAATCATGCAGTTTATCTAGTAACGATCAACTTTCCGTTGGTTATACTTCCTCTGTCTTACAGACACCATCATCATCCTCATCGCCTAATCGCCTCCTATCTTGCGATCCTAACAATGTCATTGATCCATCAGGTAAAAGAACGAACCTATTTCCAATATGTTGCCGATTCTAGAAGCTGTATGGTCTGCCCATTGCTACTTCAACTTACTGATTCTGATAGCTATGTTGGTGACCTTGATTGAACTTGGTGACATTTTTGATTCTATTTCATAGAATAACTCCTAGCATAGCTTTCTCCATAGCCCATTATGTATCTTTAAGCTTGTGTATGAGGCCAATTAGGAAAGGTAGAATTAGAAAAGACTCACGCAGACCCACGTCAACTGTCTCAGATGTTTTGTATGGAACAGACAGAGGCTGAGACTAAAAGGGCAGACGCGCACCTGCCTTAGTACAATCACTTTTGACGGCACAAATTTGACGGCCGATGTGGCGCGGTGGGCGAATGTCCGCCTGCGACGCAGAGGTTGCGGGTTCGATTCCCGCCTTGGGATAAATGTTTGTACGATCTGCAAATATTTATTCCGGGTGTTCTGGGTATTTTCTATGTATAATAAAAAATATCTATGTATGTAATATAATATTGTATCAAGTATATCAGTCATCTAGTACCCATAACACAAGCTCTGCTTAGCTTGGGGCTAGATGATGCTGTGTGGATCGTCCGGCATTATTTATTTATTATATTTATATTATATTATTTATTATATTTACTTCTATGCGAAATGTATAGGGCCGATAGGCTTCAGATGCGGCGCGGTAGGTAGGTACCTACCTACATACGATGCTGTACCTACTATCCAGCAGTTGAATGTTCTGTCCGCCTATGTTAACAGTTAGTTTGTAGGTATCAGTCTTATATTTAGGCAGGTGGATCCTAGACGACATAGGGCCCAAACTAGTAGAATGGATATAAAGGGAGCATGAAGCTCTCACGTTTCGACTTATGCAGGTGCTGTAAGGACATGGATGTTTTGGACAGTACCTGTACAATATGGCAAGAAGGCTAGTCCAGCGTGTAAGCATTGCGATGCGGCTGAAGACACGGAGTGCAGTGCGTCATTTTCGCAGCGTCAAGAACATCAGACAGTCGTTGGACAGAATCTGTAGCTGTCAAGCGTGATTGAGGTCATGCTAGACAGTAACAGAGCCAGGCAAGCTATGGTCTCTTTCTGCGAAGATGTGTTATTGCAGAAAGAGACGGACGAGAGGATAAGGGAGCAAGATTCGCTTGCTGACCCTCAGCGAAAGAAGGGGACCGGTAGAAAGTGGCGGTGATATCATCATACACTCTGACGCTACACAATAGAATAAATAACCTTTTTCAAAAGTGTATTCTTTCATGGTATTTTATTATCTAGGTAGGTTCATTCTAAGTCATCCAGCGCTAAAATCCGTGGTTTGAAACCACAAAAATTAGACTATTGCTTATTTATCTACACATACACTTATTAGTAATATTTAGGTCTAAGCTATTATGGTTGGTAGGTGTAAGGAAGAATAAATGTAAAATATAGGTAAGAACTTACGAGTAAAGTGTTTGTAGTATCTTGATATACGAATCTGATTTTCGTTCATTCATATAATACGAGTATGTAGGTAGTTAGGTACATCATTTGGCGGATGGCTTTTTAACCTATCTACTTAGATTATTTAGACCTATCAACCTAGATTATTTCGATTATCAGCGCTTTTATACTACTTAGGTACCAAATATTGTACGCCCGAAATGGGTAGAAACTAGTAGGTTATACCTAGTTATGTACCTAGTTTTAAGATTTTTTGTACACAGTTTTACAATAAATGACTCTTACTCTAACTTTTGCTTTATTTAGTGCATCCCCTACATTTGCTGATCTATGACAGAAACCTTAGTATTGATTGGAAAGTGGCTGTTTTTTTGGCATATAAAAATATTTGTAACAATGAATGCATTGTTACAAATATTTTTTTCAGTTTTTACCCAGTTAGGTTGGATGACTTGAATTATTATTATTGCCTTATTTAATAATAGGTATTATTTAAAAAAAGTACTATCGGAATGCGTACCATCGGGGCTTCTGTAGCGCTCATTTTCCACGGTACCATTTTTTTATAATAATGTGAACAAAATAGGGGTTGCGATAGCTAGTTACAAATAAATCAGTCTAAAAGTTCACGTCCCTCTAGGGCTTTTGCTCGACTTTAACGCACATCACTATCTCCTCAGATATTTTAGTACCAAGTACCTACTAGTGGTTTTTGAGGATGTCTAAAGAGGGTATTCAGAGGTACGTCCTGATATAACATTTAGTGCATACCGCACTAAATGCTAAATGACATGTTGCAAGCCGCATCGTTTTTTTATAAGTTGGGTACAAAACTTGTGTGCGTGAAGTTAGAAGCCTCACATTGGATTCTTGTGTTTTGGAGAATGCTATAAAACTGTACCTGTCTTATATAAAAAAATGCGAAAAAATATCTTCTCTTTTTGTCCTATTTTACCATGTTTTTACAGTAACACAAATAATGTCTGTTCTCAGTTCAGATCTAACCCACTACCTACAGCACAGTAGGCAGGGTTGTTACGGCTGTCAATTAGGGAGCTATTAATTGCTAATCCAAAAAAATACGTTGGAATTCCAAATATTTCAGCCTACAAGAGTCAAAAATCTTTAAAACGATTGTATTTTAACATTGATAGGTACTCTAAAATTTTACTGTTTTAACTAAGCGTAGACGCCGTAGTTGTTTTTTTTAATTTTAGCAAAGATACTTCAATTTGATAATCCATTCTTCAAGTATTTTTGACAATGAAGTGTTTAGTTTTTTTAGTATGAATGTATTTTTGTTTTTTTGTATCTAATCTAATCTAATGAAGTGACAGCGACGTAGTTGGTTTTTTTTAATTAGCATGCATTTGATATTTCATTTTTCAAATATTTTTGAAAATGGAATTGACAACTTACACTGCTGCGTTAGCCTTGTTAGTTTTTTTTTACTGTGGCATGTGTCTGTCGTTCGGACCAGTTCGGACTATTTTATCAATGTCAAGTGGAATAGGTAAATAGTTTTTAGTCCAGCCGGTAAAAAAAGTAAAGTCGGCTGTCGTTGATTTTGAAGAAAAAGATGGCGTTTTTTTTTTCTAGCAGCACTGATTGACAGCAGTAATAGGTAAGGTGGTAGGATGAGAATTTCACAAAGAGCTCCTGACTACGACTTTCGGCTTATCGGCTTTGACGACCGATGTGGCGCGGCGGGCGAATGTCCGCCAGCGACGCAGGAGGTTGCGGGTTCGATTCCCGCCTTGGGATAAATGTTTGTACGATCTGCAAATATTGATTCCGGGTGTTCTGGGTAGTTTCTATGTAAAATAAAAAAAAAATCTATGTATTTGTAATGTATTGTATTAAGTATATCAGCCATCTAGTACCCATAACACAAGCTCTGCTTAGCTTGGGGCTAGATGATGTTGTATGGATTGTCTAGCATTTTTATTATTATTACGACTTTCCACGATTCTATGGTTTGAAATCCCACTCTAGGGTATACTGTTAGGATAATGTCAAGTCTTTGCAGGCAAGCACTATAAAACGAGTAAACTATATCTACTACTACTAAAACTGTATTTGGTCTTGGTAGTTTTGCCGAAAACCTTACGCAATACTAGAATTTAGGTTGTTATTTCAGGTAGATAACGAAAAGCTATTCTGATGCATATTTATCGTCGCATGAGGTGAAAGTTTATAATCAACATGACTTGCGAAGATTCTGTAAGCTGTAGATACGTGTCTTTAGTAATCAGGTGTCAAAGGTAGTATAAACATTTGCACCTAGATTATTCAGTTATAATAGCTATTAGTACTTTAATGTTATTATTATAATAATATGTTAATGTGATTCTTGTTGTTTCTATAAGCAAAATAATTACACAACAATTAAATTGTTGTGTAATAAATTAATCGATCAAGAAATTTTCTTGATCGATATTTAAATTGATATAAAGTATATACCAAAATAACTGAGCGTGATTATTTTAATTAATCGTTAGCTTACACGATAAACCTCATATTTATTTACAAAGAAAATTACAGCTAATACAGGTATTTATAATTGGTATGTACAAAATACAATGAAACAGTTGAGCTATCTACAGACCGTTGCAAACGATCTAAAGATAGCTCAACTGATCCAGATCAGTGCCAATCGGAAGCATTTCTTAAACACTGGCTGCGTTGCATTAGAAAAAAAGTGTGGATATTTTTCACACTTTTTTTAAATTTATATTTTACTAGCTGCCGCTCGGAGCTTTGCCCGCGTGGCAGTTTTTTTCCCGTTTCCGTTATTTTTTCGGGATAAAAAGTAGCCTTTATGTTAATTTAAGTTATAATCTATATTTATTCCAAATTTCATCCAAATCGGTCCACTGGTTAGAGCGAGAAAGAGTAACAAACATCCATCCATTCTTACAAACTTTCGCGTTTATAATATTAGTAGGATTTATGTATAGTGTAGGCATAGGAATTAGTAGAATTAGCCTTTCCACCGTTTATCATATATCAAGAGTGTGTCAAGAGACGTTGTTAAATATGTATATGCCCCAGGTTGTTGGATGCAGGGCACAATACTTCACGTGCACAATGTTTGTAGGTCACGTTACTAACGTGCGTGACCTACAAAGCACGCAATGTCAATAAGCCGTAGTTACCACTGGTTCCCACTTAGAATAGGACCATCACCTCCGATAGATATAAGAAGCGGCTAAGGAAATGCACCAGGCAGAGAATAGGCATCATCTCTTGAGTGCTTAATACCAATATTGCGATCACCAATCTGCCAACCAAGAATGGTGACTACTGCAAGCTTCCTTTTTATCTAGCTGTGGATTTACGTATGCTGTAGGCGATGGTTACCACTTAACATCAGGTGGGTCATCTCCAAGTCATATAAAAACTCATTAGTAAATAGCCAAAGCATTTTAATCTGTAAACAGTTTTTTAGTGAGGCTATTATTAGATTAGGTGAAGGCAAACATCATGAGTTCTAGTAGTAGTAACTTTAGATACTAAAAAATACTACTACTGCAAAATGTGAGTATATACGAAATGTACTATCTGGACGAACCTCTGACTACCCCCCTTTAGACATCCTCGAAGGATCTTGAGTCAGTATTCGGTACTAAGAGATTGAAGAGGATATCTACCGTGCTTAGGGATTAAAGTCGTGATACCATTGATTCATTTTTTATTTTATTATATTATTTCGTATCTGAACTTTCAACTCAGGTAGATAAGAAAGTTAAACAAATTAAGATACCAAGATATTAAAAGTCATGTTGTTATCTGATACCGTAGCTATATAATGGAGGAAAAGAATATTTGTTACAGTTGGTAGGTTGACTGCAGAAGATGAAGACTGCCGTCGTTTTTGCGGGGCTTCTTGCCCTCGCATTGGGGGAATTGGCTGCACCAGTTCAGAACATCAAAACTAAGAAAGGTAAGCTGTTACTACCCATGCTCGTAATTTGTTACTAATCCTCTATTGCACTTTTAAAATCGGAATAGTAAACGCAAGTATGGCGGTCGTTTATCAAAATCTAAAACTTAAAAAGGGGAAACTTTTAGACATAGACTACCTCTTATCAAGTTTTGGAAGTTAAAGCGGTCAAAATAAGCCCTATAGTAACCATTACTTGTTTTTCTGCTTAGCATCTTTCAACTGTCTTTAGTTGGGTCTCGCAACCATCCTTAGTTGAGTCTCATAACCTTAAGTTTATTTATACCTCTCTTAATCCATGTAGGACTTAGTGCTATATGTGATCGTATTTTGTTTGCGTAAAGAGCCCCCGTGATTTACTCAGCTCCACACGTATTGACCGTGTTATTCCTGTCCAAACCTGTAGACTAACTAAGTTGAGAGTATGGTATATATAGGTACTGGGCAAACCTGGGCCTCTACTCTTAGAAACGATAAACGAAGTTTCGTATTCTATAACTTATAGGCATATAAATATGCCTATAAGCTATATATTTATTTTATTATTACAAGTGAATTAATTTTTTTGTTTGCTTTCAGTTGATGCCAAATTTATGGAAAAGCAAAAAAAAGTCCTTGGTCTTCTAGAAAATGTTTACCAAGTAAACTCTGAGGCTGAATACTACAAGATTGGTAAAGAATGGGATTTCGAGAAAAATATTGACAACTTCCCTGTAAGTATTACTGAAATCATAATATACGTAGGAATATGTCTATTGACTTTTTTTGTAATTTCTACCACCTTCTTGGAAAAAAACCAAGTAATCACACATTAGATAAAATTAAATATCTACTTAGATGTATGACTTTAAAAACCTTAGTCATGTCTCCAAGGGATAGTCAAAGATAGGCCAAATTTTATATTTGCTACATGCTTACATCTTTTGCCGGCCAACGATCACCGCTCTCAAAATATGAAGCTTTCTTCACGATAAAAAGTTGATAATGATAAAACGTTTTCACAAACTGCAATTATACTAGCGAAGCGCGCGTTTTTGTTGAATTTTGGGAATGCTTTTCATAGTATGCTTCTACGCACTAAAACGAATATACCCTGAAAATTTCAAGTTTCCATGACCAGTGGTTTAGGCTGTGCGTTGTCTATATGTCAGTCAGGACAAATATTAATATAGTTGGTTTATACAACTAAACAACTAAACTGCAAAGAATTGTTGTTTTGGTACTGTGGTGACCTGAACATTTTTTTTGTTTTGTTGTTGATGGTAGGATATGAATGTCACGATTCATAACAGGTATTTTTGATGGAAGAAATGCAAAATGTAATAACACGTTTCTGCGTGTTCGATTACTCGAACAAAAACATACTTATAATTTATTTACAAAGAAAATTATAGCTGGTAATACAAAAACATTCCACACATCGTCAATATTAGCCTAAAGCTGTCCGCTGCTTGAAGAATGATTCTGAGCCTACTCTATTCCTATCTCCCATTATGGTTATACTACGAGTATAATCGGTCGAATCTGATTAATTAAAAACTTTTACTCCCTAATGCAACTTCACTTACTAACTTTTAGAGCTATAGTGGCTTTAGTTTTTCTACAAACTTCTTTGACACTAAATTTCATTTATTTCAGAACCCTGAGGTTGTTGCAAAATTCAAGGTTTACTGGGAAAATGGTTTTATGCCTAAAAATAAGGTGTTTTCCATCTTCTACGAAGAACTCAGAGAAGAAACCATTGCTTTGTTTAACCTATTTTTCTACGCAAAGGACTTTGACACTTTTTACAAGGCGGCATCTTATGGCCGTGTCTATCTGAACCATGGCCAATTTCTGTACACCTTCTACATTGCTGTTCTACAAAGACCTGACACTCAGGGAATCATTCTTCCAGCTCCCTATGAAATGTACCCAGAGCTGTTCCTTAACAAGGATATCATGAACAAGCTTAACTTCATCAAAGACCAAGAACGCATTAATTTCTCTGACAAGGCTGTGGATTATGGCTTGGTCAAAGAAGATGGAAAATACGTCTTCTACGCTAACTACTCCAGTGCTTTTGTCTTCAACAGCGAAGAACAGAGATTGGCCTATTTCACAGAAGATATTGGCTTAAACTCTTACTACTACTGGTTCCATGCACAATTGCCTTTCTGGTGGAACGGTGACAAGTTCGGACCTTTCAAAGAACGTCGTGGTGAAATCTACTACTTCTTTTACAAACAGCTTCTTAACCGATACTACTTCGAGCGGCTGACCAACGGCTTAGGCTCGATCCCTGAATTCTCTTGGTTCTCTCCGATCTCAACTGGCTATTACCCTCTGCTCTCTAGCAACAACTATCCGTTCGTGCAAAGACCCGACTTTTACAATGTGAACGTCGAAGAAAACTATGAAAATATTTTGTTCTTGGATGGTTTCGAAAAGTCTTTCCTTCAGTTCTTGGAGAACGGACGTTTTAAGGCGGTAAGTGTTATGCTTTGTAGACACGCCTACCAGGTGGCACAGTGTTGTTTATAATGCATAAATAGTGATGTATCTTTGACCATTTAGCCCCAATTAAGCAAAGCTATGTACTATGGAATCAAATGACTGATAGGATACTTAAATACTTTCGTCTTGTAAAAAGATACAAAGAATACAGTATAACATCCAGACAGAACAAACATCTGCGTTCATCACACAAATATTTGTTCTCAGTGTGGATCGAACCCACAACCTACAGTGCAGAAGGCAAAGCTACTACCGACTAAGACGTAACGACTATAATTTTTCAACATTAATTTAGTAGGTAAAAATTAAGAACTTATGAACCACTTCTACTCGAGTAGCTTTTGTTTAATCAACATGCCACACCATTTTTTTACACTAGAATAACTTTATTAGGATAACTTTATTTTTAACTTTTAACTTTATTTTTACGAATTTATTAAGAATTAAGTCCCCCTAAGCACATCATTGTTCTGTGTGAAAGTTTAACATGTAATTTTTTTATTTATTTCAGTTCGATCAAGAAATCGACTTGCATGACCCCAAGACGCTGAACTTTGTCGGAAACTTCTGGCAGTACAATGCTGATTTGTTCAAAGAGAACTTCACCAAGTCTTATCAACGCTCATACGAAGCAACTGCACGTCACATGCTAAGTGCTGCTCCCCGTCCTGTTAACAAGTAAGTTTAGGCTTAAATATGTTTTGGTTTTTAATTTCAATATATTTATTATTATTAGTAAGATGTCAAGTAACATTACATTACAATTTACTTTACACATAAGTTCGTCTTAGGTGGGAATTGAACCCATGCCCAAACAATGACACAGAGGGTAGAATAGTAATAATAATAATAATAATGCTGGACACTCCACACAGCATCATCTAGCCCCAAGCTGAGCAGAGCTTGTGTTATGGGTACTAGATGACTGATATACTTAATACAATATATTACGTACATAGATATTTTTTATTATACATAGAAAATACCCAGAACACCCGGAATAAATATTTGCAGATCGTACAAACATTTATCCCAGGGCGGGAATCGAACCCGCAACCTCTGCGTCGCAGGCGGACATTCGCCCGCCGCGCCACATCGGTCGTCAAATAGTATAAATCAATCAGTCAATATAGTAAATAGTCAAATAGTAACTCTACTACTAAATCTGCCAATCTGCGAGTCCTTTTGCATTGCAAATATTGACAGATATTGTGGTCTTCGTAGTTACTTAAAACCAAGGAGCAGACCTGGAGTGTGGTATCAGAAATATCTACGCATATGAGTGTTGGGTGCTTATTTTTTTTTCTTCTTCAGATACACTTTCCTACCCGGACCTCTGGACTTCTACCAGACCTCAATGCGTGACCCAGCTTTCTTCCAAATGTACAACAGGATCATCAGTTACATCATTCAATTTAAGAAGCACCTGTCCCCATACAAACCTGAGAGTCTCGCTTTCGCCGGAGTTGAAATCGAAGACGTGAAAGTCGACAAATTAGTGACATTCTTCGACTTATACGAATTTAACGCCACTAATGGTGTCTTCTTTAGTCAGGAAGAGCTTAAATCTTACCCGTATTCCTATGTTGTTCGTCAACCTCGTCTCAACCACAAGGACTTCTCCTTGAAGATTGACCTCAAATCTGAGGTTGAAACTGAAGCTGTCTTTAGAGTCTTCTTAGGGCCTAAATACGATAGTAAAGGCTACCCCATCTCTATTGAAAATAACTGGAACCACTTTTACCTGCTTGATTGGTTTACACACAAGCTAGTGGCTGGCAAGAATGAAATTACTCGCAACTCGAACGAGTATTTCTTCTTCAAAGAAGATTCTGTGTCCACTGACACTATCATCAAGATGATGAATGAAGGCACCGTTCCTGCAGATATGGCCGATAAATTTGATCATCAGCCTGAACGTCTGATGCTGCCTAAGGGTACTAAGGATGGATTCCCCTTCCAATTCTTCGTGATGGCTTATCCTTACACAACTATCGCTAAGGAGTATGAACCTTTTAAGGAATACGTGCTTGATAACAAACCTTACAGCTATCCGTTTGATCGTCCCGTATACAGTGGATATTATTTCAAACAACCTAACATGTTCTTCAAGGATGTTTTTATCTACCATGAGGCAAAAATGTACCCTTACCAACTCAATGTTCCATCTTATTTCGGACATCATCACACTAACGAAGTTCCTAAGTAAGTTGTGGAGAGAGAAAAACTAGTAAAACCTAAGACCTTTTAATTAGGGCTGTTTTTAATGTCCTAAATTAAATTATTTAAAGTGTAATAAATAAACAAATTAACATATTTTTTTTTTTATTTTCAAAACCTTTTTCTCTCAAGTAGGAACTACAAAAGTTAATCTATCTAAAGTAGCATGTTTTCCAATCTTTTAAGATATGTAACGAGTTTAACTCATAATATACGGTAGCAGATAAGTCTTTACAAATTATAAACCGTGTAGGCAGTGAGTAAATACTATTACTGAAAACCAAATACATAATAAATGAAGTAGATTCACCATTCTGTACTAGGAATCTGTTCTGTTCTGTTCATTCACCAGGATAGATAATAGACATTCACAGTAACTCATAATATCTAAAGAAATTACTACTGTGTTTGATGTTTGAGCACAAAGACTTCTTATACCTAGGGTAGGTTTGTTATAATAAAATAAACTGGTTGTATATATACAGGCTTCTTCACTGAGTATTGTTTGCTTTTAGCTCTTTTAGTACAAATTACAAGAGAAAAAGGCATCATCTGGTTGATGCCTATGGTAGATGGTTATATTATAAAATTTATAATTACTCGCACTATTCTTGAAACCTGTAGCTGGTCTATGAAATGGAAATCCTAGGGGTTTATCATCGAACAGTTCAACAGCTCCTCTATAATTAAAATTATTTGCTGGCTGTATCCAATCTTCATCGGCAGGCGTTACCATGGCAAACAATGTTAAATTCAAACCATTTTCTAGACCACGAGGAATCAATAAATTGTCCGGGAATTTATATAAACTGTACATGCTTGACTCATGAGCATGACCGTTTGGGTTTGATTTCAAAAGAACTGAATCAAACATGGAATCGAACGAATGTTTTTTAGAAAACTTAGAACTCATAACAGCCAAATTATTGTCCCCCTCTTTTAAATCTACTGTAAATGTGTCAAGTTCGAAAAACTTGGAGTATTTCTTCCAACAGTAGCTGCCACCACACGGAGGACCCAAATATAATCTGACTACTGCCTTAGTAGTGATCATTGATTCAATAATTAATTTAATTTCAAAGGGGTCATGATTTAATCTTCTTTGTCTTACCGCTGTGAAAGTTTGGCGACCTTCTGGATCCTTAACATTAATATTTCTGATGTGGTCCAATGTAAATTTATACGAATGAAAATAGGTTGTTATATTCAGGTCTATGACGTGCTCATTCATAATTTTTATATCATCGGTCTCATACTGAGTAAGGTCATATGGCTTTATAGCATGTAGGTGCTTAGTAAAGTAGCTTAGCGCGTATTGGATTAACTTCCAGTACGCTGGATCTCTTAATGAAGTTTCTGGGTGATGAAGTAGTGACGGAGCTGGATTATAACTGAAAATAATTTAATAGCAAAATTTTTAAGCAATATGAAACGGAATTTAAAAAAAAATATCGTTATGTACTTACTCATCAACGGGAAACCGGCTATTTCCATAGCCAAATACAGATCTTACAACTTTTGCCGTTTTAACTCCATCCAAGTTAGCACGTATTAGTTTAGATAGCTCTTCTACATGACTATCATCAGATATGTTGATTGAGGTTCCATTTAGCTAAAAAAAAGTTACAACACTGAAATTTGCATGCATGGTTGACATCTTTTAAGTTTTTCATAAAGATACTTAAGAGAAAAAGTCAGAGGCACTTCCAAAAACTACATTTACACAGTATAAGGACTTCTTTTTTGGAAGTCTATAAAAAACATAAAACAATCATGCCGTTTACCTATTTTATGCTTACCATCATTATCAGTCCTCTATCAATGCATTCATTAATGGCAATATCTATAGATTTGATCAAAGATTTTTCACTATCCCAATTTTTTCTATCACAAGGTCTTGTGGGAAATGCTAGGCCATTTTTGTAACTCAAGTATGGAGCAAAATCACTATCAGGTTCACTACTGCCAGGACACTTGGGCCGTTTCATTCGCACATGCTCTTTCTCTAATAAATATCTCGCTATAAGCTGTTGATGCGCGTAGTAATAATGTTCGGCATGTCTAGGAAAGTTTTGGTCAAGTTCTTCGTTAGACATCCAAAACGGATGTAGCAGATGCAGTCCTAAATAATAACTATTTAATCCCACGTCTTCTCTTAAGTAGTTAATTTCTTCTTCCATTCCATTAACTGGTCGGTTCCATCCAGAGTAATTGCTATTAATAGTTATAAAGTACCGTGAATTTTTATGTGAGGAAAACAGGTAGTCGAACTGATCTATATTAGCAATCTCGTAATCGATTCTTCCAAGCTCATACAGATCATTGAGAATTGTAAAAGCTTTTGTGATCGTTTCAGAGTTCACAAAATAGTGTGGATTTAAAATAAAAGGTGGGAGAATATGGTGTTCTGGCGTATTGAAACCATACAGTGCACTCAAACGTAAAGCGTACACAAACATTTCAGTATTTATGTTTTGCTCACACCATTCTTTCAGGTTAGTATAGTTGTCACCTTCAACCAGTAAAAATAATCTGTACAGAGTTATAGCCGCTTCTCTCATGTCATCATTGTAGATGTTAAAAACTAACCCTCTTTTTGTGACGCCTTTTCCTATCCAGCTGTTGAAGTTTTTGAAATTTTCATTATCCTGAAATAGAAAATAGATAAATTTACGCCGTAAACGAGCAAGCCATTTGTTTGCACTAACACTTTTGAAAAGAATAAAAGGTATTAAAAAAGTAGTCAGGTTATATAACGTAAAACATATGTTTACCATATCGATCCCTTCCAAGTAGGGTATATAGTTTATTGCCTTTACTTCTGGCTGTTTGACTGTATCCGAAGCATATCCAGAAACGACGTTCATCAGTAGTTTGTCTTCATTTGGTAGAATATCTAAAGGTAATACAAAGCAGTCAGAATAAAATAGTTTTAATTTTTATTAGCACAAAACTTCTACTAAGAATAGAACAGTATCCCGTGCGTGTTATATTAAGCGACTAAGGGCACGCATCAGGAGATAGAAGGCAGTATTACCGGAGTAAAACCAATCCTCCTCTATATGCCTCAGGTAATGCTAATGATAAACGCAGAGTAGTGAACCGTAAGGCACGTTTCTAACGAGCGTGGCCTGCGAGGTAATACATTGTTATAGGTGATGGAAACTACTTAACATCAGGTGGCCATCTGCTTGTTCCATTAGATGTCGCATAAAAAAACTACAAAATAGACTTACCCCCTTCAGCGATTTTGGTAAACTCCCCAAACTCGTCAATAGCACCGAGCACATGACTCAAAAGCATAAGCCACAAAAACATGGCAACTTGCAGTCGTACCATAACTAAGAGAGACTCCTGACTACTGGTAGTAAATAGTAAATACGTTCTTATATGGGTACGAGGGTCGGCATAACCATGCTTCTCTTGACTCAATTGAGATCCTCGCGTCGGGTTAATGGGAACAATTTTTCATAATACAGTCGAGTAGAGAGAGGTTCGCGATTATGCAATTTTGCAACAGGTAACCACTGCACAGAAAACAAAGATACTACTAACTTAGCTGTGAAGCCAGGCAACCCATTTACCCTATCTTAGGCAGTACCGTTAGGCGTTATAGCCCACAAATTTGAGACTACGCCTATGCTTCATCTTCAAGTTCATCGTACCATTCGGGAATCATCAGCGTTTGTCATTTCGCCGGTCTTTGTCACTTCGACTTACTTAGAGTTACGTCGGTGACCTTGGCTCATTTACGGATCTATTCATCAAGAGTTCTCCTGAAGGTACTCGAGCCAAGTTGATTCAAATCATGCAATAGCTATTTTTTTTACGTGTAGGTAAGTAGTTTTTGTATATGATACATAACATGAACATTTGTTTTTGTATGACACAGCTCTGCTTTCTGCGCTGTAGGCAGGTTTTAGGTGTGAAAACACGTGCAAATATACTAAGAATACAATATAACACCCAGACAGAGAAGAAACATCTATGTTCATTACACAAATGTTTGTCCTCAGAAGGGATCGAACCCATAACCTACAGCACACAAGGCAGAGCTACTACTGACTGAGCTGTGAGGCCAGGCCAAAATGGCTGCCATCATTTATTTATTTATATTTTACTTGTAAAGTTATTGTCGACAAGACGGTACAATATTCACAGGAAACCAAATGCAATTGGACAATTTTCCAATTGCGACTCGTGGAATAAGCTAATTTCGGTCAGGACGCAATCCACCACTTTCAACGTGCTAGGAACATAGCACTTGTGGAAATATTTAGATACCTACAGCTGCCATAACGACTGACCACTCAGGATGTATAAATCAGAAGTCAGCGGCTATTTGTGTACCTTTGATCACAATGCACTGGCATGTCTTCTTGAGTCAGAAACTGACTACACTGTATGTTAATAAACTTGAGCATTTTACAACCAGTAATGTAGAAGCTCTATAATTTAGAAGAGGGATTATCTACTCTGCAAATTTGTTGACAGGCTACGTCACTCTTCATAGACTTTTGTATATTATGTTGTCAACATAATATACATTATATACATTTACCTACTTGGTAATTGGGTCAGGGAACAGTCAAAACAATTTATTTAAACTATTTCATATATTTTTGTATTTATATCAAATATAGAGTGCAATGCGTTATAAATTCTTGCATTTAATTGTAATGATTCGTTCTGGTGAATTATTCCGGAAATAATACTTTGGAACGAAAACATGGGTAATCTGCTTCAGAAATTATACAATTTCTATAATTTTATTATACATTGAATGGAATAACAACTATGCTAATACCGCATACGGATTTGAACTAGCCTTAATAACATTTATTATAATTTATAAAATATCTAGTACCTAATACTAAAAACTTAGGAAAGAAGCTTAATCTCCAGTCATCATCTCCATGAATTCTGAAACAATAAAAAATTACAATTTATTTTTGAATAAAAATACGAAAAAACTACATAGAATTGTAAAAAAATGTTGCTTGCAGCTGGTTTTTTCTTAGTTTACAATCTTACAAATATTTGTTAGAACTAATTGAAAAAGAAATTGTGAATGAGCGATTTTTTTTAGACATCGTAAATTTCAAATGCCAGGTCACCACTGCGGCATGTTTTGGTATGTGCACTAATGCTATGTTTATGTACGAGTATCTTTGCTGTGTTTTTGTTGGATTTATGTGGTATTTGATCTTTGAAAGCCAGAACAGCTGCGTGTGTAATCAACTAGATTTGCTAAGGTGATTTTATGAAGTTCTTACGAATCACGGGAAAAAAATAGTATTTTTTTTAATAAAGTTCGCGATTTTAAAAGTTGAGCAGAATTAACAGCTTGCTTTGAAAGTGATAAGCCAAATTGTAGCTTATCTATTTTGAAAACCTAACTTACCATCGAAATCGACGGTTCCGGATCCGTCGGTGTCAATCTCAGCGATGATGCCGTCAAGGTCTGAGTTGCTAAGTTTCTCGTCAAGGGCTTTCAGGATCTCCTTCAGCGTGGAGGTGGTAATGTAGCCGTTGCCTTCACGATCGTATAATCTGGAAGGCAAAGGTAGAGTTGTTGGTAGTTCTGTTTTACTGTTGCTGTACTGTGGAGCACTGATGGTCTAATGGGAATGACCCCACTTTCTAATATTCAGGTCGTGGGTTTGAATCTGGTCGTGCACTACTGGATTTTACAAACGGAATTTTTGCTCAGTTAAGATCACCATCATCAATAGTCTGTAGCTGCTGGACGTAGGCTTCCTCTATGCGAACCCAGAAAAAAACGAGTTTAAGCCCTTTTGATCCACCATTTCTCCGTGATCCTAAGAATTTTGTCGGTCCATCGGGTGGAAGGGTATCCTACGCTTTGTTTTCCGGTTTCTGATCGCTATTTGAGATTCTTTATACCCCAGCGGTAGTCTGTTCCACGAGCTATATGGTCTGTTTATTACCAAATAAACTTCTGAGAGCCACGTTGGTGACCTTGGTTTTTCTACGAATTTCAATTTCTGATTTTATAGCTTATTGAAACCACCAGCAGCTCTTCCAATCAGTTAAGATACTTTTTGGAAATTTTACTCGGTATAAAACAATTACCCTGGCCCGTTACAGTTATAAAAGGTTGTTGAAATAGTTACACCATGTTTTGTCTTTCACGGTGAGTAGTCTTTTGCTTTGACAGGATGTTTCAAAATAGAACAAAAAGACAAAATACGGTGTAACACTTTTTTTACAGTTTTCAACGTTTCGCCGAGTTTACCTACTCATTTTACATACCTGAAAGCTTCTTTCAGTTCTTGTTGCATTGCTTCCGCGTCCTCTTCTTCTAAGAAATGAGAAGCGATATTGCAGAATCCATCAAAGTTAATCTTACCCAAGCCTAAAACAAACACATCAGTAAGTATAATGTTTTTCAACAGCTGTACAGGTAAACAACGTCAGAATCGAAAAGGTGTCCAAGAATGATAACCCTTAAAAAAGAATACAGAAACCATAACTTAAATCTAAATATAAGTAAGGTGAGGGTTATATCGTCCGATGTCATAGTAAAAATTACACTACCATCACCACCTTAAATTTTAATAAAATTAAATATTAATAATAAAAATAATAACCTGAAGATGCCTACTACAAAACTTAGATTGTCTGTAGAGGAAATGTAGATTTCCACGACAAACGAGTCTTTAAAATCGTTCTTTGGAGAGGCCTATGTTTAGCAGTGAGCTTTAAATTAACTGCGAACATTTTGTCAATCTCATCAATGTCAATATATTTATATCTCAGCATTTAATTTATTTCCTAATTAACCTATACCTATAAACATTTCAAAGATGAGTATAAAATCTTTTTGGTCTCATTTCCTGGACCACCCTGTAAAAGAATGCTAGAAAGAGATGGTGCTATTCTCAATCTTCACGGAAATAGCTTCATTGGCTCCTGCGTTGAAAATATTCGTTATTTTCGAAAAGGTGTCATAGCCTCGGCACGTGTGAACGCGTAATGATGATTGATCGTTTGCTGTAGCTGTTTGCCGTTCGGTTTTAACGTTTATTGTAACACGTGGAATCGGGAATCTGGCAGTACTTTCTGGATAACTATCAACACTGTCTGTATGAACCGATTTGATAAGACAGCTTCTTTAAACTGTTAAAAGCTGAATGTAATGACAGGTAGAAAACAGTTACCCAGGTAATAATAAAAGGCGTAACGTTGAAATAGTTACACCGTGTTTTGTTATTGCATTGACAGGAAGTTTTAAACTTGATCGAAAGAGGCTAAACATTGTAATTATTCGAGGTTACGCTGAGTTTATTAGAGTTAAATATTATTGAAGGCTGGTGGAGCTCCTGCAAGTTTTGACCTGTGTTGCCCATTCCAGTCAAATTACAATAATTTCATTTTAGTACTCGTATTTACATCACACAGACTCACAGACACACTTTCTCACAGACATAGCTCTCAGAATCAGCAAGTTGAAGTAGCAGTGGGCAGGCCATATAGCTCATAGAACCGATAACCGTTGGGGAATAAAGGTTCTCGAATGGCGACCACGAACCGGAAGACAAAGCGTAGGACGTCCTCCTGCCCGATGGACTGACGACATTGTTAGGACCGCGGGAAGTCGATGGATGGAAAGGGCTCAGAATCGTTCTTCCTGGAAACGTGTGGGGGAGGCCTATGTCCAGCAGTGGACTTCTACAGGCTGATGATGATGATGATGATGACTCGTATTTAGTTTAGAATAATTGTTGCCTGTAATAAGTGGTGTTGTGGTTTTAAGGTAAATAAGTACCTAATATAGCAAGTTTTTAAAATTCAATGCTTTTTTGCATGTTAGTAACCTATAGACTAGTCTGTTTCATAAAGGTCTCTGAAGTCTCATTTAGCTAAATTAGTCTATAAGTCTGTTGCTATTTCTGTTTGTTGACATGAAAGTGACAGTGACAATTATGATTTTATAGACCCGTTAAAATGTTTAATGTTACAGTTCGGAACTAGATTTAAATCTGTCAAAAGATAAATAATAGACAACTGCCAACTCCTTCCAACGGGTTACAAACAGTAACAAGACTAGTTTCAATTTGAGTAACGTTTATAAGATTGGCAGTTAATTTGCATTTCCTAGCAGCAGGACATTCTTTTACACCCCTACCTATATAAACTGTAGCTGCATTATTAACTTTACAAAAGTATTTACCCAATAATAGGATTATTTAGTCAACAGTAGGGATGGAAATAAGGAAATCCGTAGAGGAACCAAGGCCACCGGCATAGCTCTCAGAATCAGCGGATTGCAATTGCCCATTGGGACAGGCCATATAGCTCGTATCACCGACAACCGCTGGAGAAAGGTTCTCCAAGGGCAACCACAAACTGGAGGATGATGCGTAGGACATTCGATGGACTGACGGCATTGTTAGGATCACGGGTAGTCATTGGATAGAAAGAACTCAAAATATTTCTTCCTGGAAACGTTAAGGGGACGCCTATGACCAACAGTGAGAAGAGTAGGGATGGAAGAGAGGTACTTACTTTCTGGGTCGTTTTCAGCGATGAGAGCCTGAAGTTCCGAATCGTCGAACAACTGACCCATGGTGTTCAGGATCGTGGAGACTTTGAGGACGTCGATGTAACCAGACTTGGTGGTGTCAAACATCTGGAAAGCCTTGCGGAGCATGGCCATCTTCTGGTCGTCGTCTGTGTCCTATAAAACAAAAAAATAAACAATCAACTAAGCACTTTATTGAACACACAGGAAAACAGAATGTTCTCAAATATACTCGTAATTACAAACGGTAAAATACTAAACTGCAATAGTTAAAAATAACTATTTTTAAATTTTAAAACAGTGTATGTGTTGTTTAGTATTCACCCCAGAGCTCCTATTTTATATGAATATAGAGTTAAGTAGTATGTAGTATTCATCATCATCATCAACAGCCTGTAGAAGTTGGTTGCTGGAAATAGGCCTCCTCCATACGTTTCTAGGAAGAACGATTTAAAGCAGAGATTTTTAACCGACTTCAAAAAAGGAGGAGGTTCTTAATTCGACTGTATTTTTTTATGTTTGTTTCCTCAGAACTTTGGACTGGGTGAACCGATTTTGATGATTCTATTTTTATTTGAAAGCTGATGTTTTCTGTTTGGTCCCATTTCAATTTGGTTCAGTTCTGACAATGGCATCCATGAGAAATTGAAGTTGGTATTTTTAATTTTTTTTATTATCTAACAAACATTTCAAAGTTTGTTTGTTTTGAGGGTTTGTCCTCTTAACCCGTAACCGTTTAAGGTTTGTTGTTGGTTTTTTCGGTCTGTTTGTGTTAACTCTATTTATGATTTAAAAGAACTCAAATGTAGTGGATTCATGCTGGGAAATGTCACGGCTCTATTCGTGTATTAATTGTATTATGTATATCGTAGTTATTTTAACATTAAAAAGAACGTATATAAGAAGAATATAAAAAATATTCCCTTTAATTTTTATCAAATAAAAATAATCTACATAAACCTATTTTTTTTCTTTGTAAGAAAATTGTACTTTAAACAAATAAACATCTTCCCCTCAAACGCATAAACCACATCCGTACTTTAAAAACACATTTGAAACTTAGTTGGCAAAGTGCCTTGAGGTGGGTGAAAAAAACCGGAACTGTCCTAAATGCCTTTCAATACAATAATACATAATGAATTTGTTACATTTTAATACCTAACGTACATGTTATTAACAAATATTTTTTTATTAAAACTTTGTATGCAATTCATTGGTATTTTACGAAGTAGTATCTAAAAGAACATATCAAACGCTTAGCAAAGATTAATTCAAAGTCAAAATCAAAACTTATAACACTAACGTGTAAAAAGAGTTGACTTTGACTTTGCTACATCAAATCACTTTTGTAACTTTTCATCTATTTACAAAACTGATCAGTTGACATCACATTCACTTTCACTTATATCACTTTCACTGATCCTCACCATGGTGTGTGTGTAGGGTTGACAGTCGTAACAAGAACCGAATCCGAGTGCGAGTGTTGTTACACTAAATTTTACATCCGTGTGCTACCCCTATTTATAGGATTCTGGGCAGAATGTGGAATACGAAAATAAGTGAAAAGCTGCCTGTTTCGTTCTCTGTCATGCGCGTGAATCGTGACGCGAAATTCGTCAGTGACTTGGAGGGTATAGATCTAGAATCAATACCGTTTTTACCATAAGGGCACATGGGGCCCGTGCTCAGGGCTCCCATTCTCAGGGGGCCCCGTAGGACCGACAATTTCTCTCACACTTATTCTCAAAACATTTTTATCGCGCACGCTACACTTTTTTCATAAATCAGTAATCTTATTACAAGGCATATACTACGCCATTATATCTATGTATACATCATATTTATCGGCAGATATTTGTAATGAATTTATTAATTTAATGGGGCACCAAGTTTTGAAAACCATTGTCAAAGAACTTAAATCAGCAAAGTACTACTCTATCAGCGTAGATTCTACGCCAGATCTGTCCCACGTTGACACGTTTTTTTTTCATACTGTATGTATCTACGTGCAAGTCTAGAATCCGTTACGTAGTACAAATAAAGCGGCCAAGTGCGAGTCGGACTCGCTCATGAACGGTTCCGTAGCAGCAGGTAACATAATATAAAAGTTCTTGTAGTTCGTTGTTACTTTGATCGATGTTTTAATAATAGTGTATTTTTTTAAATTAAGTTATTGATAAGTAATAAATAATAATAATAAATAAATATTTGTGGACATTTTTACACAACATCATCTAGCCCCAAACTAAGCATAGCTTGTACTATGGGAACCAGATGACTGATAGAATACTTATATACTTTTTTTTGTTGTAAATGCATACATAGAATACAATATAACACCCAGACACAGAACAAACATCTATGTTCATCACACAAATGTTTGTTCTCGGTGGGAATCGAACCCACCACCTACAGCGCAGAAGGAAGGGTTACTACGAACTGAGCTGTGACGGCTGTCACATACATACGGCTGTAAACATTATAATTAGGTACCTAAATGATGGGATTTACATCTAACTATATGCGAACCCATATAGGCTTGTGATAGCTAAATTTATATTTGAGTTGATTGAATGAAAGGTAAATTGCGGCTTACGATTTATGACGTATTAAAAAAAAGTAGTTTGTTCAACTTTTAATTTAGGTATTGGCATAGTTTAGTTAATAAATATTTTTAGTTTGAAAACAGGCAACCTGAAAGCTTTTCAGATAAAGGCATGGTTACACATAGTATAAATCTTTTTATTTAGTCCAGTCTTAAACCCTCAAAGATGAGCCAACTACGTAAGCATCAAGAAGTCTAATCCCACATTCTTCCCACAGGAAATAGACAGTCGCAATTATTTACGCTAATTGACTCAAGTTTACAGAAACTGAAATGATCACGTGATTACTAGATCAACCAATAAAATTGTTTGTTCACTATCGCTTGCCTAGAAATGTCACATCTTTCAAACAGCTATCATGACGTTTTTACAACTACAAAAATGCTAAGTTCCACAAGTATTTTAGAAATGTGTCGAGTATTCGTGTTTTGTGATTGGATACAGTCAGAGCTCTTGATGGGTGTGGAAGGTAAAATATTTCATCACACTTTTGATCTATAAATTTTTATAGTGTGTTTTATATGACATTCTGAACAGCCACTTTCAAACACTTTGCTTCTTTGAATTGGACAATCTGTTGACAGATCAATTATGGTACGAGGCCAATGTTAACAACTCGACGACCGACGTAGCTACCACTATTTTGTAAACAGATTGCTTGCTTGTGCTCGGATTCGGAGATTTTATTAAACCATCATCATCATTTCCTGTCCTTATCCCACACTAAGTGGGGTCGGCACATTGACAACAAGTTTTATCAAACCATACAGATAAAATTGGCAAAGATGCACTTCGCTGAGTTGTCATAATAATACTATGGTGGTTTAGCAAGTTGGAGTAACAATGGGCGGGCTATATAGCTCGTAGAATTGACAACCGCTGGGGAATAAAGGTTCTCGGATGACGACCACGAACCGGAAGACGAAGCATATGACGTCCGCCTACCCGATGGATTGATGACATTGTTAGGATCACAGGAAGTTGATGGATGGAAAGGGCTCCAAATTGTTCTTCTTGGAAACGTATGAGGTCTATGCACAGGTATGGACTTCTACAGGCTGTTGTTGATGATGGAGATTTATATAATTATATCCATGATTAGTATTCTGAAGACGTGGTGATACTGAATAGAGTAAAATAATAGCGTTTTATCATATCGTACTTTAAACGTTAAACTTCTACAGAACCTAAAGTAGTTTCTAATCTTATCTTATCTAAATGAGTCAGCACCTTGTCTCTTCTCGTGTGCTTGTAGAGGTTTCATCTAAGAACGTCTGATCTGAACCCATGGTCAGATTAATCTATTTTAGATAGTACTTCTCTGTAATAGTTCATAATCTTGCTGCTCTTAATCCACTCAGTCAGCACTTTCAGGAAAAATTTCCAGGAAGTCATTCTTCACTCAGGACTTTTCATTCATGCTCCTTTCTTCTAAACCTAAATGAGTTACCTACCTTAAAAAATCATACTTATTTGTTGAACTGGAGATATTATTTTGTATGGTTGACATTGCAGTGATTCAACCAGTTTGAATAAGTGTTGGCAGTCAAAGTGTAAAAAGTATGTTTCATCTGTAGAGATACCTATAGGCGGCTGTATTGGAATTTGAGTGCATTCCGTTTATTAATACCCAAATGCATCAGTTCATCGAACACCAAAAAGGAATAACTATAGCTAACAAATAGTTTGAATTTCTGATCGCAACAGGTGAAACAAAACAGCACTGATGGATTAAAACAAAACAGGCACTTGAGCTTATAAAGTGGCCCACTGAAGCAGGAAATTCCTTTGATGCCGTCGATTCACAACAGTTTCAATGAAAATATAACGGCGACGTCACCTTCAGATGTCGGCAACATTTGTTCGTCAAATCTGGTGATTCTTTGATCTTTGATGGCGACTGGTTGGCACGGAAAACATCTCAATTTATTAGTTTATTGTGACAAGAAATCTGCATCAAAATGATAATAGCTTTTGTGTGTTTGCTAAATTCATAAATTTAATGTTGGTTGCAAGAATCAGTATGAATATTAAGGTAGCGACGAAATGTCGCGAAAACTAGTTTAATTTGTATCTATATTAATTTAAACAACTTTCTTAGTCATGAACACATGCAAAAACTGTAAATTTTAAATTAAATTATAAGAACTCTGGCCTTGACTGACTGATTAACATAACTCAGCGTCAGCGTAGAAACTTTAAAAGTTAAAGGGTTTTTTTACACTAACAAAGGCACTATTTGTCAAGCCTGATCAACCCTTTATTCCAAACAAATTTAATTATGTTATGTGTAGGCACTGTCTGGTTTTTTTGAAGCTTTAAATTTATTTATTTTATCAATGGTTCTTTGTATATGAATCAATAAATAAATTTTATTTTATTTTATGGTGCCAAGCCAAAAATGAGCCAAGACTGCTACAGGTCATAAGGAAATGTAAACACAAATTTAACTGCTGAAACTTCATGAAACAGATGACTGAAAAGGAATAATAATGCCAAAACGACTACTTTTCAGCAAAAATCACCTACGAAGGTTGGCAACCACTGGCGCGTGAAACGGGTTATACATGCGCTCGCGCAGATATAGACTGCCGGTGATCGGCTATAATTTTTGTGTTCCACTCGCACCACAATGAAACGTCCGGAGTAGAAGCTTCGAACACGTGTCATGCTTTTCAATGAAGATAGGGTTACGACTGATCTACTAAACCGAAATAAATGATGACTGACTATGTAGAACTACGAATTCTTACAGAATTTTACATTGTGCAACGACAGGTGGCTCTTCTAATGTTCGACATCCTGTACAGTAACTTTAAAACTTTGTTGGCGCCAACACACTCTACTATTGCATTGGGTTCGTCGCCCTGATATAATATTTATTGTACAACGTAAAAATATTACGTTCTTACGTTGTTGCATCGGCGGAATGTAAAATTCCGATAAACTTTTTTTACGAGTTGTATTGGAAGTATAAGGTTTAATAATTACACAGGTATAAAAAGCTTGGAATAAAATTCATCTTTTCAAACATCATGTGTTTTAGTTTCCTTTGTTTGTTTTCGATTAAAACCAGTAGGTTTATCTGTTCAGTAAGCGATTTTGGAAATTAGCCAGTTCCATCTCTATTTCAGAATTTGAGATAGTATTGGTTTGGGTAAATGAGCCAAATTGATTTGTTTTGATTAGTATAGCCATGGTTTTCTGAAATGGTGATTTTAACCTTCCTTTCTACCGTTAGCTTTTATAGCATGGTTGCAAACTGTCAACAGCGACGCCAAAATTGCTGTTGCAATTGATCGCAACAAACGTGCTTGACAGATAACCTTGTTTTAATTTTTTTGTATTAGTAACGCATTCTCGATTTGTACGAAGATGTCCTTGTATCCGTTGTTTGGATCTGTTAGGGTCTATTTGGATTGAGCTCACGGTACAGATAATTAGGCAAACAAACATTTGGCTCAAGGTTTAATCAAGCTCAAGCTCTTATGCTAATATTATAAGAAATACGAAGTAAAACATACGATTGAGACTGTATTAACACCGCTCACTTAACTAAAAAAATAAGCCGATTAAGAAAGAGTTATTCTTATATAAGGAGTCATTCCACTTTAAATAACTGTTTAAATTAGTCGTTGATTCTGTGTTCTAAAAATAGTAATATACTACACGGGGGAAGTTCCTCTTGTCGAGAAAAGATCTAAATCTGGTGTAGGTGGTAATGACGCTGAAAGAGATCCGTGTGATACGTTCACTGCATTGAACGTCCAGTGTACTATAGATACTTATCTTATTGTATCTTAGGTATGAGTTGAGAAAAAAATACTTTACAACAATTTAAGATGAAAAAAAGGGAAGTTAAACTGTTTTAGTACTGGCGCCAGTATATTCCGAAAATCATAAAAACATAACTAGCAGGTAAATAATTATAATATAAACTCGTAAATCATAAAGCTAATAACGATATGATATCCAGAAGTTTTGAGCCGAATCTCCGGGATCTAGTTAAATTTATTTGGCGATCCGTAACCGACATACGGAAAATTTATAACCTAACATTCCTTTATGAAAATAATTGGATTTCACAGCCAAGCGCAATGTTTTCGCGGTTCCTGAATTATGTGAATCATTGGTGTCAATGGCGCGGAATGTGTGTTCATTTTGGCACTGAATCCATAATTTTGGTTGCTGTTGTTGATGATACTTCAACGTTTGATGCTAGTACCTACCTAGCTCGCTAGGACGGAACTTCTGTCCAGTTGATTGTACGCATCATAATTTCAGTCGTAAAACGTCCACTGCTGAATATAATGTCTCTCCCAAAGGTTCCCATAGGGTTTCAGGTAAGAGAATGTTGTGCGTCTTATACCCAACGACTTTTAGCAACCAAACACTGGGTAATTTTTTATCAATTGAGGCAGTGTTGCACCAACACTCTTTTTAATAAAAAAAACTTATTTTTTTATTTGTAAGCACATATTGGATTTGCACAGTAGTCATGTACAAAGAAAAAATAAAGGTTAATAAAGGTTTTTGTGTAAAAGCAAGCTGGACTCTCTTTTCTTTTCCAGAGTTTTTTTTCCAGCAAATCTTAGACACCTTAGATTCACTAAGCTTTAAGACGTTTGAAAATAATCCCTACGGAATTAAGTAACTGAATATTTATTTACTAACTTTTTCTGGTTGTAGTAGTGAGTAGGTGTGCAAATACTAACTAGGCGGCAAGATAAATATAATTACATAACTTAAAGCTATGACATAGAAGTGAGAGAAGACAAGTAAAGAGGTTCTTTAGGTGTTTTTAGTAATAACCTGAGGGTTTGCGAATATGTCGACGCATCAGCATCATAACTTGGTGATGATGCAGTCAGCGTTATGGGAACGCTTTCGAGAGTTACTGTTTTGGATCAGTTGAGCTATCTCTAGATCGTTTGCAACGGTTTAGAAACAACTCAACTATTTCAATTTTAAACATACCTATTACAGATACACTAGTTCTTTGTAAATAAAGTAATAAACCTATAACCTTTAGGTAAAAAAACCTTTACAGTCTTCTTACTTATATAATCTGTTGAAAGATAAACAATGCTTAAACTGTTGCCAACTCCTACCAATAGTTAATGACAAATAGTGACAAAGCTAATTTAAGCAATGTTAAAATTTTAATTACGTTTATAAGTGACGGTAAGAAAACGCCAACAAAAAGCAAACTTAATTTATGACTTGTAACAAAACATCAATTATTTTGGTGAGTTTTGTTTGTTTCAATTTTTTTTTTTATTTACATGTATTAAATAATATCAACTCGTAAGAGTTATGATTTGTGGAGTTTTCTGTATGTTAAAAAAACACATTTATACAGTCAGACTTTAACGATGTAACATAAAGTTTTATTAATTTGAAATCTGGCTACATGTTTTATAAAACAAGGGCTTAAATTAATATCTCTTGTTGCCAACTAATGATTTAGATGATAAATTCCCAACTAACGACGTTGAAATATTGAAAATAAGACAATAGACAGGGACGATCTGAAAATTGGCTTAAAAACCTTGTAATCGGCTGTAAAAATATTTTCTATTTGTGTTCGTCGTAGCCGTTGTCACAGTGGTGACCGATGGTTTTTAAATTTTCCACGATGAAAATAGGGAAAGCGTGAAGCTGTTGTAAAATATCTGGAACTTGTCCAAAAATAATGATAGAAAATCGCGTGAAATAGCAATAATGTGCATCGGCTCGCTACTACTGATTCCGTTTTTCTTGATATTTTTATAATTAAATTTAAAGCAACCTAGTTGTAAGTAGTATATTAGAATGACGCGTTTACTCTAAACTGATATCTTGTAATGTTCTGTTTGTTTTTTGGACCTAATTTAAGGCAGTAATCAGCTCCCAAAGCATTACTTCACAAATTGCGTGACTCGCGAGGTAATGCTTTGGGATCCTATATTTGGCACGTTGACCCTAAGGTGCCCTAAGATACACTGCCCTGCATCCATCACTTATACCTATCTATTGCCTGAATTTTATAATAAAAGTATTTTTTGAAAATAAAAAATCATACAAAATAAAATTATTAAAATTGTTTATTAAAACAAATATAACAACAGTTAAGTATATTGGACTAATAATAAAATCCACTATAACATAGATAAGCAAACAAATGTTGTAGATGGTAAACCACCATACGACGCGACGGTTACAACTACTGTATGAGAGAAATACATGTTTCCTTCATTCAGTTTTTGGGTGGAATACTGTATTTATATACAAAAGTCAATTCGATTTTACAATCATTAAAATTAAATTATTTTGACCTATGTTAAAGAATACCAGCAACTTTTTTCTATGATTCATGCACCTATGTATGTGTTCTACCTAATCCTCTATTAGATAAGTCTTAGATTTAGAGTGACTCTAATTATTTGTATGAATGTAAGTATCACTTATACCATTTTTTTTTCTTTCTTAGCGTCATCTTTATCTTCTTCTAATTTAGCATCTTCCTCTTGTTTTATATGTCTTTTCATCTCATCTTCACTAAGCCAGTGAATAACGTAATCGTAAATTGTAAAGGCTTGTTGCTTTGGCACCGATAGTCTTTGCATTGGGATTACTCTTACTTCTTGATTATTTTCATCCACCTGTAATAGTTTAAATGATTCCATACTGTCAGCATCACGAACTATTTCTTCAGAGTTAATTTTAGCTTCGTCAACACTCTCCTTATTTTTTTTAGGCATTCTGAATACTCCAATATCCACATGCTTTACTATGGGTGATTCCATGGGTAACTCCATGGGTACTTCTTCTGGTGTGGGTTCTTTTTTAGTTTTTACTGATATGTCTAGGTTGATATTTTTGCGTCCAAAATTTTTGTATAAATTATCCCATGTTTCTTTTGATTTGGAGTCAACAATTTTTTTGTAACTTGATTGGAAAGGCTGGTGAATTTGTGGTACTGGTCTTGGAGCATCATTTTGCATCTCAAATGGTGCATAATACATAACATTATCATCATGCCCCGCAGGTTTGGTCTCTGGCATATTAATGATTTTAATGATCTCTGGTATTTCTGTAGGAACGTCAACTAGTACTTCTGTAGGTACATCTGTTGGTGCAATTGTTACTGATTTGTCTATGTTTTTGTAATTGAATTGTTTGTACGATGAATAGTCAGATTTTTGGTAAGGTCGTTTTGTATCATAATCGCCAGTTTTCTTAGAACTGTAATCGTAATTAAGTTTAGTTCCTTCGACCATTTGCTGCATGTCATTATCTACTGGCACCATTTTGTCTTGGCCATATTGTCCAGCCCATGTGTTGGGTTGCGAAGGTCGTACGTACCCGTTGGTTGCTCCAGAACCTTTATTAGCAACACCTTTAAAGGTCACCATTGCATCTTTAAACATAAGATTTGGAAGGCCTAATAACATGTTGTCTTCGATAGGTAAGTCTAACGGGTATAGTTTTGACATTATTGCTTCATTGAACTCCATGTTTGTGGCTGAGTACATACCAGTTAAAGATGTTTTCATGTATGGTGCCACAAAAACAACTAGTTGAAGAGGTAACCCTTCTGGAGTACCCTTAGGCAAAACCAGTCTCAAAGGATATTGAATTTGCGATATCATGCTGTTAAGAGGCAGTGAGTCCAGTCCAAACTGTGCGTCTTCTACCTTTTTACTTAGAGCTCGAAGAGACACAAAATCAGAGGAGAAACTCATATCAGCAGATGACCTTGTAACGACGTTGGATCCTTTCTTCAAGTTAATATCAAAACTGTCTAGTAAACTGAACAGATTTTTGTTTTTAGAGAACTCCCCAGGCATTATTTTGGGTCCAAAGTATATTTTCACCAAACCTTTTTGTATTACTAATGATGAAATGCTGATTTTAATTGTAAAAGGTTTGTTGCTTAATCTAGGTTGACCAATCTTCACTTGGAAAGTATTGTCACCGTTTCCTATTTTAAGCGCATCAGTGATGTCAAATTCAAAATAGTCAAAGCTGGTCATCATTTTTTTAACTTCAACATTAGTAACCTCTACACCTGGGAAATAAAGTTCATTCTTGGTGTAAGGTGGCAGTACTTTTAGTGCATTGTCTATTAGGTCAACGATTTTTTTGTTCAGTTTCCAGAACATTGGGTCTCTTAGTGAAGTCATGTAGTGCTCCAACACTGATGGGTTTCTGAAAACGCAGACAATGTAAATTAGTGAGTTTAAATTAAAATTAACTATGTGCTCGTAAGAGCTTCGTCGTTTTAAATAGACCAACTAAGAAGCTGCAAATTTTTTATTAAAATAAGTTTATATTTTGAAGAGGAAATAAAAATCGATCCCAGTTAACTTGTAGATGAAAAGAAAAAAGGGCCCTGTTATAAGTGTCAAAATATGGAACATCGGACTTCCTAAGACATAATGAAAATACTCTGTTGGCGGTCCAGGTGCAGCATGTACAAAAGTATTACTGCTCATGGCATGGGCGTAGTAAAATGCTCGTATACAATACAATAATAACTATACGTATTTCTACACAATTGTGAAGTTGAGTGACTAAATAGTTTATAAAAACCGTTGAAATTACCCGTTGTTGCTGAGAGCTTTGCCAAGGAGTCTTCGTGCCAAAGTATCGTAGCTCTTCTCGCCAGTAACTAGGATCTCCATCAAGTGATTCAGTATCTGAGTCTTATTATAACCACTGTCTCTCTGAAAATACATAAACTTGTAAAAGAATAATCATTTAACCGTTACATAAATAAACACATGCATATAATTAAGACTTACCATGTGACTAACAACCGTTGCCAAGTTAGTTTCAATAGTTTTCAGTAGTGCTTTGTCTTCATTTTCTTCTACATTTATTGGCGCTGTTCTGTGAATGAACTCGTTCCCGTTCGAGTAAATTAACATGGGGTCATAAGGTATATCAGCGATCAGATCCCAACCCATGCCATCGATTTCAGGCAATCCGTTTGCGTACCTTTCCATGTTATATCTTGACATCCATTGTTTCATCCAGTGATACATCATCTCGCCATCCCGGCTATTAATATCAACCTCTACGTTGCGCCACGGTGCGCACTTCAACATTTTTAAGAAAAAGAAGGAATTGAGCCCAACGTCTTCACGATAATAAGCCAGTTTTGATTCATCATCACCTTCGTAAATATTAGCCGTGTAATTGGCGTCTAGTGTGTACGCGTTACCATCATCTCGCACACCTGCAGATTTAGCTATATCTTGGCCTGCGAGTAGTGACGAACCTTGGATAATGATGTCTTTACGGATAAAGTAGTTCGGGAGCAGTTCGTATGGCGGAGGCAATGTTAGCTTGTCCGTGTCTCTCCTGTTTGCAAGTGCCGAGTAAATTGCATCCACGTAGAGCCCACAGTTAAGGTTTTGTCTGGCCCACGAAGCTGCTTTGTAGAACAAGTCAAACGTTTTTGCGTTTTTCAGAACGTTAAATACAATTCTAAGTTCAGTGATGTGATCAGGATTGTACTCTGTGAATATTTCTCCCTTCGCCAACAAAGTGTTAGTTGATGTTAACTGCTGCAGTTTTGTAAAGCAATCAGCATCCTGGAAAAAGACATCAAATTAATTGACGACCGATGTGGCGCGGCGGGCGAATGTCCGCTTGCGACGCAGGAGGTTGCAGGTTCGATTCCCGCCTTGGGATAAATGTTTGTACGATCTGCAAATATTTATTCCGGGTGTTCTGGGTATTTTCTATGTATAATAAAAAATATCTATATATGTAATGTATTGTATTAAGTATATCAGTCATCTAGTACCCATAACACAAGCTCTGCTAAGCTTGGGGCTAGATGATGCTGTGTGGACTGTCCAGCATTATTTATTTATTTATTTATTAATAAATAAAAAATACTCACATATACTTGATACAACGCCATCTAGCCCCGAACTAAGCAAGTTTTATTCTTTGGGAACCGAATAATAGATTATATGTCTTACTAGGTACTTTTTACAAGTGTAAAGCGCCAAGCTATTGGTTACTATTACCGTAATAAACATATTTTTTTAATTTAATTGATGGATGGAAGATGGAACAAGACAATATTGAATAGTCTAATTGATTCTCTTAGGACGTCTTATGGAGACTATTGGACGTCTTCAGAGAATTTTGGCATCACAACGTCATACAACTCATATCAAAGGTACGTCTTGTTATAAAAAGTTAGGGTCAATTACTTTATGCTACTTAAACTCATCATTATGTTATGGAAAGTGGTGAAGAACTATTAATGTAAAACACAATATTTTTTTACAAAAAGTACCCACTTACCCAGAACTCTGCAGCCGTTGTCGTAGTCATAAATTCCTGAGATAATCTTGCAACTGTGGGATTATCACTTGGTTCGCACACATTTTCAAATAGGGGAAGCATCAGCTTCTGCATGTGAATCCATCCTGCTGGGGCTGGAAACAAACGTTAAACTGTACATTTTTAGGAAAGCAAAAATGTACACTTTCGAATTACATAGACCCGGAGGATACATACAGAGTGTATTCGAATGCATCCAACCGTGAGCTTGATATTTTGCTCTATAGCTTGGCATGCCTGTTTATTTAATTCGTTTATTATTTAATTACGAGATTTTCGTACAAATCCGGTATCTGTTACTTCGTACCAAAAAATCTAAAACCAATCTGTCGAGCACGGTAGCAACTTTTAGCGTCGTTTTTGACAGGATCGTATAATCGTGCTATAAGAGTTCACAATCACGGGGTAGAATGATTAGAATGAGCAGCAAGAGATCCTGAAAGGGGGTATTTATCCAACGGCGATGGGTAAACTGGATGGACATCAAAATTAAATTGTACCTGTCATTCAGAGTTTACTTATCTACCCATGTGAAGCCGAAGCGGGTCGCTAATATTCAATAAGGTGGTTTGGGGGTTTTAAATTTGTAATTACGCGCATGAGATGGTTGCGCCCCTGGATTGCTAGGGATAATTTATTTTTGATTCACTAGCTAAAATGCGCTGACTTTGTTTGCGTTGAGTTACTTTCATAAACTTCAACTTCCGCTGTACCTCTTTAGGGGTTGATTTTTTTATTTATTATTTTATAATAAATTAAATTAAATTAATTTTTAAATTTATTTTTTAGAACTCCCCTACGCATAAAGACGTATATAACCTGAAAATTTCAAGTCTCTGGTGATAGTCTGTGTGTTGTCTATATGTCAGCCCTGAATCAGGATAAAGATTCTTGTTATTAGTATAGATAGATTACATAGTACACACTTTTTATGAAATTAACTGTTACAAAATTCTATGAAATGCTTACTAATCACGAACTTGCACAACATTTGCAATGATGGGGAGACAAAGAATAAGTACCTAGTGCATTGTAGGGCACGTTTCTAACGATCTTAATCTGCAAGGCGATGCTTGGTTTTAGGTGATGGTAACCATTTAACATCAGGTAGGCCAGCTGCTTGTTTCATTAGTAGTCACAAAAAAAAATTAAGGGGTAACAAAGCATTCCCTCACAAGTAACGCACAGAACGCGCCCTACGATGTATGCCCTACGCCCACCAACCTTAGGCATAAAGGCGTAAGATACGTATCTGTAAATCCAGCACAGCAAATTAATCACCCTTCAAAAAGACGGCAGAAATAGGAATAGTGGTGTAAGTTAGCTCACCTTATCCAGGTATACTTTGCTAACAAACTCTTTACAAAAAAACCCTATAGTTATAGCTTTGGTGGTCTCGGCATGGGACCCTTCCATTATCTTCCATGGATGTAGTAAGAAGCAATCGATAGAACGCACGAAGAAATGGGGAGCATTATCTTCTGTGTACTAAACACCAACTCACCAATCCATGACTATAGCAAACCTTACAAATTTAGAGGATACATATATCCAGTAGTAGAATGATTTAATAAAACTTACCCAAAGTTGGCTCCTGAATCGATACCACCGGTACATTGATCAGGTACCCTGAAACGGTCACTATTGTAGCCACAAGAGCTACTAACGTCTTCATCTTGCTTTGTCAACTGTCTCTTTTCTAAACAACACATGTATTTATACCAATGTTACACCAAACTATTGATAAAGTAGTTCAAAGTACCTGATAGGGACTGGAAGAGTCACTGTCTTTTTAGGTAAACATTAAGAGTTATCCAAATACGCAAAAAGAAAGGTTAACTAACACAAGTTGAATGGCCACCTACCCTAGTCAGACTGGCTTACAGTTTAGTTGGTACCTAGTAGCTTAACCTTCTGTGCACCGTACATTACGTTCCCGATGTACGTGACATGGACGTGATAGTAACCATTTAACATCAGATGGACTATCTGCTTGTTCCACCGGCTAGTCTGATATATCAAAAAAATACAAATAAAAACAATTCTCTGTGCCTTAAGCCTTTTTATCTGCCAAAGACATGCATTGGGGGTGGCAGACTTAACCGAGGATCTCAAGACTTGACAAAGCCTACGAGCTAAAGCGTTTGAAAAAATCGCCTCAGTCTCAAAGCCTCTTGTGATAGAAACTTTAGGAGTGTGGGGTACCGAGGCCCTTTAGGTTTTTAAAATTGTATCTTTTTTTTTGTGGCATCTGTCCGTCTTGCGGACAATTTTGCCAATGTCAAGTGGGTTGAATAAATTCTTTTTAGTAAAGTCGAGTCGGTAAAAAAAGTAAAGTCAGCCGTCATCGGTTTTGAAGAAAAAGATGGCGTTTTTCTAGTCAAAACCAAAGGAAAACATTTTCGTTCACAACGTGTCCAAATAATAACCTGTCGAAGTTCAGTGGGACACTCCCAAAATTACCCATCAGAACTAAAAATAACACTAGAAAAACAATTAAAATAAAAATACAATGTTGCTTCCAAAGATGACAGAAAACGAATCCCTTTTTTATTTTTTAGTCATACTCTGTATAAAAAGTTACTGTCACCGTTACTGTCATGTTAATAAAAAGTGGCAGTGACTTATTGGCTAATTTAGTTAGTGCGGCCCTCAGAAACCAATATGCGATAATTAATACGTCTTTACGAAAATAAGAATGTATGCATTCGATCAGCTATCTGGTTTCCATATTGCAAGCTTTGCTTATTTAGGGTCATTAAGTAAGTTTAATATTGATTTGATATGATAACGCTTTATGGCGTTGTGATATATTTTATTACTAGAGGCCGTTCGCAGCTTCACCCGCGTGTCAGTTTTTTCCCGTTCCCGTAATTTTTTCGGGATAAAAAGTACCCTATATGTTAATCCAGGTTACAATCTATATTTATTTCAAATTTCATTTAAATCGGTCCACTGGTTAGAACGTGATCCATCCATCCATCCATCCATCCATATTTACAAACTTTCGCGTTTATAATATTAGTAGGATATAGTCCGGTTTGAGTCCGATCTGCACGATCGGATTCAAACCCACGACCTACTGTAAAATGTGGATATGTACAAAATAAACGTACCTACCACTGACTACTTCCCTTAGACATTCTCAAAGGATCTAAAGTAGATACTTGGTACTAAGTGATCTGAGAGCATATCTACCGTGCTTAGGTATTAAAGTCGTGATGTTATTTACTAATTTAATTTTATACTAGAGGCCACTCGCAGCTTCGCCCGCGTGGCAGTTTTTTCCCGTTCCCGTTATTTTTTCGGGATAAAAAGTAGCCTATGTCCTATTCCAGATTACAGTCTATATTTACTCCAAATTTCATCCAAATCAGTTCACTGGTTAGAGCGTGAAAGAGGAACAAACATCCATCCATCCAAACATTCGCATTTATAATTAGTAGGATAAAGTAAAACAGTAAACAATTTCGCAGACAGTGAGTCCAAGTCAAGGTTAAGTCAATATCATGCATGATAGTAACCCCAATAATTATTATTTAAATAAGTTATCATAATTACACAATTAAGGCATAACAAAATATGTAATTACTTTCAACTTGATAAAACTGTTATGGCACAGTGAACTTAGGTGAAAAAATGTTTGCAAAAAATATTGTATTAAAATAAGTAGGCCTGCCTATCTAGATTATTTATGTAGAAACAGGTAAGTTCTTTTTTTTTAACTTTTAATGTTTAAATAACTTTTTAATTTTGTTTTAGCTCATAATTCTTTTGGTATATTTGGTATCTATCGCAATTTGTATGTATTCTGTATCATGTAAACCGGCCCTAACGGAAGACCAACCGGGTTGTTGCCAACCCGCATCATACTGAGTTAGGTTCCATATTGTAGCACGTTTTGTTTTTTTAATGTTTTCGTGTGTTGCAAATAAACTATTAAAATTCAAGTTCTGAAAATTAGTGCCGCACCGTACCTAGACTGCGTGTAGTAGTAGGCTCAGGCGGGGTCCATTTGACCCGTATAACGCATAAGGTTATTTTCAGCCTTTTAGACTGACTATTGTAACGAGTTCATTATTTCTATAAGTTTAGATATTATTATCCCTATGAGTTGTGGTAGAATGCTCGTGCTTACGATGCAATATGACAGTAGTGTAGTCAATAAAAAGGTTTTGATGTCAAAGGATTACCAATTTTGATTAAAAGCTTTACTTATTTTTGCAAAACTGGATTTGATTGTAAAACAGACACCGCCTGAAACTGAAGAGTTTTACACTATGCTGTAGTTTTAGTAGTAGTAGAGCTCTTTGTGAAGGGTTCGTCCGGGGAAGTACTACCACCACCACCATGCCTATTTCTGCCGTCCAGTAGCTTGCTGTGATCTGGTTTCAAGGGAGATGGATGCTGGCGAAATTACAGACACATGAGGCTTAACACCTATATGCCGCAGGTTGATGGACGCTGAGGAGTGCATCGTAGGGCACGTTCCTAACGAGTGTGACCAACGAGGCAATACTTTTTTGTAGGCGATGGTAACCACTTAACATCAGGTAGGCCATCTGCTTGCTTCATTAGTAAGTTCTCATCAAAATAAGTCACGTGGATGTTATATGGGTTACAAGTTATATGGGTAAAAAAACATTAATTTTTTCTTCCGTTCTTTTACGGAACACTCCTAACGTGCTTGGTTTGAAATGATTCGATCCTAAGATTGTAGGTTTGACTCTGGTTATGTATGCAGTTAAAAAAAATAAACAATTAATATTTATTTTATAAGTAAATATTTTAATAATTATTTATACACAATATCATATAGCCCCAAACTAAGCATAGCACGTACTAAGGAAACCAGATGATTGATAGAACACTTACCCAAATACGTGCTTTTTATTAAAACATACTTAGAATAAATACCTACAATGCAACATCCAGACAGAACAAACATCTATGTTCACCACACAAATGTTTATCTTCGGTAGGAATTGAACCCACAACCTACAGCACAGAAAGCAGAGCAACTACTAATCGAGCTATATATGTATACATTATGTATATGTATATACATCATCTAAATGCATGAATTGCCGTTGCTAAGTGTACCTAATTTGATGTATAGTATTTTTCTATTTATTAATTTTTTCCCTAGCCATTTTCGTCCCACTGCTGGGCAAAGGCCTTTATATAATTATTTGAAAAAAAAGTACGCATTACCAGCAGTTTTTTCATACGGTGAAGGATAAGAGTTTGAAAAAAGCATGGTTAAGCATGGTCAACGTGATCACATTACATTCGTTTCTAAAAAACTAACGACAAAATGCAAACTAAATTTTTCTTTAAAAATATTTATTTTTGAATAATTGGTTCAATGCTCGGAAACGACATCTATTGCGAGAGGCGTGAACTACCAAACATCGCTAAGATTCCTTTTAATTCGTTTCAATAGCGCTGAATTGCTCACCAGTTTCAGTAGACTCCTACTAGAGGTCACTATAAGCGATTTTTCTATGTACGAATAATGTAAATGTATTTCAAATTGAATCGAGCCAGCTTTTTTTTTTTATTTATTTAGAACTGTCAAAACTTGCAACTTGCAAACTAGCACTATCGCGAAGTTTTTACCTTTGTCTGCCTCTTTGGAGCACAAGTGGACCAGTCCTCTAGTATCCACACACAAGGTGCCACTCAAATGTTACAATCTAAATACCTACTCTTACCGTTGGTTTCTCGAACCCAATCCAGCTGACAGACCTATTTAACTGATACGTCTCAAATCAAAGTTTCTCGAGTTTCTCAAACGCAAAATTTATGAGCAAAATTAATTTGACTATGCGTTCGAACAACCAGCAGTAAGGTTGGTTTTAAAAGAACTTTTTTTACTACCTACCTACTTTGTTTAGGACGCGTCTATACGGTGCGAAAGATTTCGCCCAGTGACACCGCGACCGCCACGCCGTGTCGTAGGATAATTTTGAAGACTTGTGGCCTTACCTTTTTTGGATTTACCTATTTTTTTTTAGATTAACAAGTATAGAGCCAGTGGCTGTCCCGCTGTAAATAAAACCCCTACATCACCTACCGTAGATTTTAGTAGTAGCAGAGCTCTTCTTAGTGAAGGGCTCGTCCGGAGAAGTACTACCATCGTGCCTATTTCTGCCGCCAAGCAGTCTGCTATATATCGGGTGTGGGGGCCAGTGTAATTACAGGCACATGAGTGCTTTAGGTTGATGGTCGCAAAGTAGTGCATTATAGGGCACGCCTCTTACGAACGTAACTTACGAGACGATACTTTGTTATATAGGTATAGGTGATGGTAACCACTTAAGATCAGGTGGGCCATCTGCTTATTCCATAAACAAGTCAAATAAAAAAAGATATCGTAGTAGGCGAATCGTAGACGGAAACACACCACGAGATGGGCTCCCTCCATTAGATGAAAAATAAAGTGACAAACTAGAGGCAAATATTGGATATTCGCCTCTTATTAGACAGCCTAACGATGAGATACGTGATCACCAATACTTGCCAAGCATGGTGACTACGTAGACGGTCTATGTCAAGTAGTAGACTTTTCCAGGTTGATAATGATGATGATGATGACCTTAAAAATTATATTTTTCAGGGTATATTCGTATTGGTGTGTAAACTTGAGAATTTGCTTGTCAAGTTACAATTTTATTATACTTTTTTTTAATTCGATTTTCAATGAAACAAGCATAGTTGCCATCTTACCTACAATATCTGCTATAAAATCAACCTGAAATTTGCATAACCTAACGAGCGCCCACCCCCTACAAACCGGAATACAGCAAGCTGCAATATGTAAAGTGATCCACCATCAAGCTTTTTACAGTCGTGGTATATTTATTTTAAGATATAATATGGACAGATTATGCTACTACAAAAATATTGGAGTGAAATAAAACATAAGATATATGCTGAAATCTTTTAATTTACTTAGATGAAATCATTGCCAAATCTTAATCCATTACTAACAAAGTAATTAAGTCGTTATTTAAACTAATAGTTACGTAAAACTGTGTTGGTGTTCGTATCAATGAAGGTGTTGGTATCAACAAGAATGTCAGAGGTGGTAACTGATCTATCGTAGGAAAGGCTGTAGTTTTTCAAAACATACTTGTTCCACCTGGTCTTCATGTCGCAAACCGTTTGCTTGTGGAAGATAGTCACATCAACAAACTTCATGTTGGGAGTGAAAAATTTAGCAACGTTTATGTATCTGTCCAGAGGGAATCCTAGAGGCATTTTGTCGAGTAAGACCGTTGATCTGAAGTCTACAACGAAGTCTTTGCGGGTTGTGTCTAAGAGGTTGTAGTCGATGTTATCAACCAACTTTAAGGGGCACACGATGACGTATAACATCATATCCATACCACCGATGCGACCCTTAGGCAACAGCAACCTTGTTGGGAAACCAGTGTTTACGTTCCTCAAGTCCTTGACAAACAGATCTTGGATGTTGGTGATCGTTTCAAACTTCTTGATCAAGTCGCGAGTCATCATGCGGTCTCGGACCAAGTTGTGCATATCGATAGAGTTTCTGACAATTGTGTTCTTCCCGTTCACGAGCTTGTACAAGAAGGAGTCCAGCTCAACAAAGTTGAGACGGTTGAGGTTAATGTCGATGAGGCGGTTGAGGTGGTCATATTTAGGTCCCAAAAAGATTCTGACAACGCAATCAGCAGTCTTGTCTGAGTAAACATCTAGGGTGACCTTGAAGGGTTGGTGGTTCAGACGTCGCTTGCGAGCTAAGATTGTCATATCGGAAGTAGTCTTCTTGATTTCGTCTTCAGTTAAAACCACAGCATTGGTGATATCCATTAGGTAGTCATCGAAGTAGGTGACCAGTTTATCAACAACAACGTTGTCAATTTTAACTCCAGGGAAGTATAACTCCTCTTGAGTGTAGCAAGGCAGGCGTTTCTTGAACAAAACAACGAGGTTGACGAGGCGTTTTTGTAGCTGGTAAAACACGGGATCACGAAGGGCAGTCTGGTAGTTGTCCAAGACGGAAGGAACGACGAAAAACCTGAAAAATATAAGAAAAGTTAAAATTAATATCTGGTTTGGTGCATTTTACGAAAAATGTTAGACTTTAAATACACCCAGAAACATCAACTTACTTGTCAGAGTTCAAAGTATTGAGGCCAAGAACCGATTTCATGATGATAAGAAGGTAACGGTAGGCAGTAACGCAGTTCACATCTAATTGAGTTTTGTCAATTTTTCCGAAGATCAGCTTTCCGAGGACTTCGATGTCTTCAGGTTTGGTAAGTTCCAGTCTGATGCCGTTGATCTAAAAGGTGCAAATATTTAATTCAAAAGTTCACAAGTATTAAAAAGGAAGCCTATTCTTTATATTATGTTTTTACTTACCTCAATGTAGCCCTTGATTATTGCTTCCCTGATGATATACTCATACGTTTCAACCAGAGTGATGACGTTAACGTCTTTGTCCTTTACAATGTCCTGGTTGTTCAACCTCACAGGTAACTGAACACCGTTGTGCAAAACCATCCAAGGCCAGTATCCCTTCCTGATGGGTTTGTTCCATGACAGCTCAGTGACAAGCCCAAGACCGTTAGACAGGCGTTCCAAGTAATACCTAGCAAGAATTTGCTGGTAGACGTACAGAGTCAACTCAAAACGTCTGTTGACGTTCAATTTGTTCATGTTCATGTCCTTCATCCAGAATGGGTAGTCGACATGGAAGTAGTAGTAATATGTGTTGAGATCAATATCTTCAGTGAAGTACCTGAGCCTGTCCTCGTCATTCAAGTAGACGCGCTTGTCGAATATGTTTTCGTCAATAATGAACAAACCTTTGTCGGTTTTTCTGATTCCGTAGAAGTCGCACAGTTTCAAGTCAAGCAGACCCTTCTTCATCTTAATCAGGTAAGCCTTCTGAATGACATCGGCTCGCACGTAATAGTAGGGGTAGATTTCATATGGAGCAGGGAGGATGATTCCTTTGCAGTCCTCACGGTGACGACAGGCAACGGTAAGAGCGTAAACAAACATACCTTCGTTCATGTGCACGCGCAACCAGCATGCAGTTTCAATGAACGAAGCAAAGTCCTTAGCATAGTACAACAGATGGAACATGCAGACCACTTCCTTCATTTGACGGTCAACGTTAAGAGTGAAGATCTCTCCACGCGGTAGAGTACCGACCTTCAAGATATTGATCACATCCTTGACAATGTCAACTTTCTGAAATTTATTAAAAATCTATTAAAATCTCGTTTACATCAGGGCTTGACACTTTTATTAGATTAGACTGAGGAAAGAGACTTTACAGTGAAATAGTTGACTTTTTCGTCAATGTTGAAATTCCTGCCAACTTCTTCGATGTCCTTGTCGATAACGGGATCCAAGACATGGTTCAGCAGTTTCAGTATAACCAACTGTCTGCCTTTCAGGTCTGAAATGAATACAATTATTTGTATTGATTGAACGGTCTTGAGAGGTATAACAAATTATGATATAGATATAGTATATCATCTTGATACGTCTTAAATCTAGGTGTATCTAAGTGCCAGTTCCTCGCGAACAAGCCTAGAAGAACCGACAAGAAACTTACGGCTTGGTTCCTACCGCTTTTTTGTATGATCCTTTTACAAAATTATAATAATGTTAATAGTGAAGCTTCAGTGTGGTGCCAATCTAACTTAATAAGGTGAACGCAAGAAAGAGAAAATTTTAAGGCAAATAAGAACTTAATATACAAAAACAGTTAAAAAAACAGCACACGCTATGCTTCAACTAAGAGTAATGCTGATAATGTATTCAAATAAGAGAATAGTATAGACATTGCAAAAATATATCCTAGCTACCGATGGGTAGAGCGAGCGGATTAACGTAACTATTTAAAGTATAGTATGTTTTCATTATAAGATTTGTCTTAATGTAGGCTTTGAATTTTCGAATAGGAAGCTAAGTGGCATTTTCTGAAAGCTTATTATAAAATCGTACAGTGTTCCCCATAAATAACCCATCTATCCTTTGCAGTCGAAATTCAAGAATACATTATATTATTTAGTATTGTTTCTTGTGTACTGTGCGCATCGCTTTTTTTCTTAAAAGTACTTATGTGCTTGAATGTACAATAGATTTTCATAAATATACTAAGAAATTACCGTGAGAATATGAATTTTCCTAAAGCACTCTCGCAAGGAGTCGTGCAATTTCATTTTAAAAGACCAAGAAGACCCTAAAGAGCTCGAACTAAAATTGAGCTGGGTAGGTCATCTGGCAAGACGAAATCATGACAGATATAAGACGCTAGCTGAACAGTTTTAAAGAAATGGACATAGAAGTATGAGTGGTTAGTGTAGACTGCCACAAGCGGCACATAAATGAAAGTACCCAGCAGAGGGTGAAATCGGGTTGGGGATGAAGATAGAGAATTCAAAAATGTACTTACCAAGGTTGACAAGGTTGTCCACAAGAGTAGTTTTAGCCATGGCCATTGAGGCCAGGCCTAACACTACTAGAATAATAGCTCTCATCGTGCAGCCAACCCAGTGGGAGTTCAACTGTGCCTCGACCAACTATCCTCCCCTTTTTATACCAGCTGGGTTCATTTTTTTAATGATAAAGTGATAGGAAAAAATGTAATTATAAGGGTCAAGAAAGTGCAATAAGCTACATTGTAGTGAGATAACTTATCAGGGCTTTATTGCAGTTTTAGTGAAAGTTAGAGTTCCTAGCTAAGTAAAAAAAGATTTTATTTCAAATTGTGACAACTAATGTAGATTTCTTTGAATTCAATATTTTTGTAGCCGCAGACAGCAGCAAGTAACTAACATACTTTATTTAAATATATTAACTAATATATTTTTAAATAACGGCAGAGAAATCACGTTTGTAGGGCCCCCTTAAATTTTTATTTTATTATGTTTTTTAGTATTTGTTAGCGGCAACGGAAATACAACATCTGTGAAAATTTCAATACTAACTATCACGGTTCATGAGATACAGCCTGCTGACAGACGGACAGACAGACAGATAGACAGCGGAGTCTTAGTAATCGGCTCCCTTTGGGTACGAACCCTAAAAACCTATTTTTCTCAAGATAATATGAATAACTACAAAACAATAATATACAGAACCATCCACATTTTTTTAAATACAAGTAAATCATACATTGTAGTAAGCTATTGTTTTCTATAGCAGACTGGTCAAAGAATGTATAATGGCTATAAATAAAAGATAAATAAATACTGACATTCATTTGACACAATGCTATCTAGCTTCAAACTAGGCAAAGCTTGTACTATGAGAACCAGGTGTACGATAGAATACTAAAATATATTTTTTGTTAGTGCATACATATTATAGTTGAGACCGAAACTGTTCACCTCTGCACTGGAAGATATTTTCAAGCTCGTGTCCTGGCATTAACATCAAAGGCATAGCAAAGAATACCTTACTTACCCTTACGTTTATGGCAGGTACACAGATACCGCAAATCTTCAAGAAGAAAGTCTATAAACAGTGCGTGATACCAGTGATGAAATATGGAACTGAGACGTGATCGCTATCTGGTTACATACACAAGTCGCACAACGGGCTAACAAGAGAACTATGCTGCAAGTTTCACTACGCTCTTTGTGAAGGGCTCGTCTGGGGAAGTACTACCACCATGCCTATTTCTGCCGCCAAGCAGCTTGATGTGCAGCAGAACAGTACCGGTGTGGTTACAGGCATGTGAGGCTTAACACCTGTATACCTGTATGATTGATGGACGCAGAGTAGTGTATACTGTTGGTTAAGTTCCTAACGAACAGGACCTGTTTTGAACAAGGCAATGTTTTGGTAAAGGCGATGGTAACCACTTAACATCAGGTGGGCAATATGCTTGTTCCATCGACACATTGTATTTAAAAAGTAAAACAAAAATGAGAATTCCGTAGAAGAACCAAGGTCACCGACATAGCTATTAGAATCTGCAGGTTGACGTGGCAATGGGCAGGCCATATAGCACATAAAACTTACAACTACTGGGGATTAAACGTTCTCAAGTGGCAACTACAAACCGGAAGGCGAAGGGTAGGATACCCTCCTGGTAGGTACCCGATGGATTAACACTTAGGATCGCATGAAGTTGATGGATGGACAGGGCTCAAAATTGTGCTTTCTGGAAACGTGTAGGGGAGGCCTATGTATAGCAGTGGTTTTCTGATCCACCATCATGATGTGATGGTGATGATGATGATGACATAGCATACAGTATAATACCCAGACACAAAACAGTGGTAAGCCTAGCAAAGCATTGCCTCGTACGTTCCTTAGGTTCTTTCCTACTTAGAATAATCATAGTTCAAACTCATGCCAGTACTCACGAACGGTGAAGGAAAACATCGTGAGTACTGATAGTATTCTAGCAGCGGCGATGGGTTTGCAACCAGTCACGTATATACTAACTACTGCAATTGTGGGTATGTACCAAATGTACTATCTGGACGTACCTCTGATTCTTCGAGGATGTCTAAGGGGTTAGCCCTTAGACATCCTCGAAAAATCTCAAGTTGGTACTTGGTACTAAGAGATCGGAGAGGATATCTACCGTGCTTAGGGATTAAAGTCGTGATGCCATTTATTTTAGCCTAACTGGAATGTCACGCAAAGTCACAAATGCCTACCTACTATCCTACTACACCTATATCTACCTACTTACTTCATAACCTTGGCCAGGCTCCATGTTGCTATACCCCATTCGGAGTTCATGTGATATCTACTTACACATAAGTACAATGTTTGTACCAAAGCTAAACCATGTAAAAGCAATAAATGTATTGAGGTTTGAGTATTAGGAACGTGGTCTACGATACACTGCTCAGCGTCCATCAACCTGACGCATACAGGTGTTAACCATGTGCCTGCACCCACACCCTTCAAACTAGATTACAAGTTGCTTGGCGGCAAAAATAGGCATTGTGGTAGTACTAAAGTAAAGCAAAGTCCACACCGCGTTCAACGCGCGTTCATAATATGATCGTTCTCATTAATGGCTTAGATCGTAGAGACAGCTAGAAACCACTGTGGTCGTTCAACTTGTTCTTTTTCATGTTCTTCATCCAAAATGGGTTACGACATACGATATGGCATGTCTATACTAATATTATAATGAGGAAAGATTTGATTGTTTGATTGTCTATTTGTTTGTTTGCAATGAATAGGTTCCGAAATTATACTGGACTGATTTTAAAAATTTTTTCATCGTTGGGAAGCTACACCATCCCCGGATGACATAAGCTATTATATTTTCAAAAAAATTAGAGATCCTTTCTAAAACCCGTGCAAAGCCGGGACGTCCCGCTAGTATGATATAATACAACAGCGCTGAGAAGGCTTTTTCTTTTGAGACGACTACGCTGAACGCTACGAGCTGAAAATATAACAACAACAAGAGCCAGGTTAAAGTCTTCACTACATCCCTCTCGTTCGCCTGGATGGTCTTGAACTGGTTAGGGTAAGTAAATTCAAATACTTAGGACATTGGGTCACTGCTGATCTACGTGATAATTGTGACATAGAAAGGGAGCGTGGGCGCTGGCGGTTCGAGGAAACATGCTGATCCGCAGGTTTGCTCATTGTTCAGTAGGTTCTAAAGTCTCGTTATTTTGATCCAACTGTCAATTGTTTTACACCGGCGGCCTGTGGGTTAATTATACAGAGGTGTCCTTCAGTGCTCTACGCATCCTATATTGACCGAGCGAGCGAAGCGTCTCAGTTCCCAGATAGGCCAAAAATGCTTTTGTCCGGGTGTCAGTCTGTCTGTTATCGCCTACAGGTCGCATTTTTCCACCGATTTTGACAAAAGTTGGCATACAAGATCCTCAATTTAAAGTTTTTGACGATTGCTATTTTTTTATTAGGTGAACAGCTGTTTAATATTTTCCTCTTTTATTTTTTATATACTCGTATATAGCCTCATTTTGGATCTCTCATTCATGTTAGTTTTTAATGAATGAGTCATGCATGTTATTCTAACATTATGCATCTTGAATTCCTTCTTTTTTTGCTATATCTTTCTACAATATTTTATAAATATTATGGTGTTTTATTTTTAAATAAAACCGACCAAAAAAACAAAACTTATTAGTTTTTATGGTGGTATTACTAATATTTTTATATTATCCCAAAAAGTTATGCCCTCGAGTGGGAACTGAACCCACGAGCCTCCCCTTGACAATTACTCCTTTGTGATTTAAGTGCTGGTAAGCATGATAAAAACGAATAAATAATGACATTGAGTATGGTGACATCTCTCGCGATTCAACAGAATGCTTTTACGGTGGTCGAGCAGGCTTTGATAATAGTATATCGCTAAACCTGTAGATAGAGCTGCACGGTCACATAGTACCGTATTAAATCATCCTATGGCTTATTTCATCGAATTCGATTGGACTCGCAGTAGTGTTGTTGGCGCAGCGCATCCCCGTATCAAGGGGAGGGTTATGGATTATGGTGTACTCAAGGGTACAACTTTTGAAATACCTAGTTAAAAAACGTATTATAATTTTCTCGAACAACTTCAAATCCATATTATCTTTCATATTTATTATATTAATAGGGTCATTATGTTTGTATGTTTTGCGTGATTGCACCTAACCACCTTACTGATTTGGATTTTACGCAGAAAGAATATAGTTCGTAACCTGGGTTGACATAAGTATAGACTTTTGTCCCTAAAAATGTACAAGAACCGAGTAAAAAATTACCCAATAATTGCGGAAAAAAGATTGCCTTTTTATAACTCAACTATAAATGGTTCCTTATTATAGCAAAGCACCTAAATACACACTCCACACTTCTTTCACACTGGTGAAGCCTTGAGGGGTTGCTAATTTCTATGTGAGGAATCCCCTATTTAGGTTGTATTATATAGTATTGGGATTATACCATCGTTTTCTTAGTTTGTTTAGAAAATAAAAACATACAGTAAATTGAGATTTATTTATTGCATTTTCTATGAAATCATCGGAAATTATTTAAGCTCCCTGAAAACATTAAGCTTTACTTACATGTCTATACGGTCATCGGTTAAAATGTTAAGGTTTGAGCGGACATTACTGTCAATGACGTATGTTCCACCAGTGGTTGTCTTGTCAACCAGGTTGAAGTCGTTCAGGACGTACCTGTTCCACCTGGTTTTCATATCGCAAGTTAACTGCTTGTGGAAGATGGTCACATCAACAAATTTCATGTTGGGAGTAAAGAACCGGCCTACGTTGATTTGTCTGTCTAGAGGGAAACCAAGAGGCATCTTGTCGAGGAGGACAGTGGATCTGAAGTCGACAACGAAGTCCTTGCGAGTCTGGTCAAGAATGGTCAGATCAACGTTGTCAACCAACTTCAAGGGGCATACAATGACGTAAAGCATCATGTCCAAACCTCCAACAAGACCCTTAGGAAGAAGTAGCCTTGTGGGGAAGCCAGTGTTCATGTTTCTCATATCCTTCATAAGCAGATCTTTAATATCAGTGATGGTCTCAAGCTTCTTTATCCAGTCACGAGTCATGATGCGGTTATTTACCAGGTTGTGCATGTCATAGGAGTTCCTCATGATTGTGTTCTTTCCGTTCACAAGTTTGTAGATGAAAGAGTCAATTTCGACAAAGTTGAGACGGTTCATGTTGATATCGATGAGGCGACCAAGATGATCTTTTTTAGGCCCCAAGAAAATCCTTACAACACAATCGACAGCCTTGTCGGAGACAACGTCGACGCTTACTTTGAAAGGTTGGTGATTCAGACGGCGCTTGCGAGCCAAAATGGTCATGTCAGACACGGTCTTCTTGATTTCATCTTCAGTCAGAACAACAGCGTTGGTGATGTCCATCAGGTAGTCATCAAAGTAAGTGACCAGTTTGTCAACCACAACGCCGTCGATTCTAACTCCGGGGAAGTTGAGGTCCTCCGATGTGTAGCAAGGTAAGCGTTTCTTGAAAAGAATCACGAAATCGACAAGGCGCTTCTGGAGCTGGTAGAACACGGGGTCACGCAGAGCGGTCTGGTAGCTATCCAAAACGGAAGGAACAACAAAGTACCTGAAACAAATACAAAAAAATATAATAACGATGAGCGGTTTATTCAATTTTAATGGCTAAATTGTATGTATAAGATTTATTAATTACTTACTTGTCATTTTGCCAAGTGTTGAGGCCAAGCACAGATTTCATGATGATGAGCAAGTAACGGTAAGCCGTGTAGCAGTTCACGCAATCCATCTCAGTCTTATCAATCTTGCCATAGATCAATTTTCCGAGGACTTCAATATCACCAGTTTTGGTAAGTTCCAGCCTAATTCCGTTGATCTAGAATTAACAAAATGGGACTCATCAGTTTGATTCACTAATTAAATATTAAAAATATCTAAGAACTAAATGTTTATTTTTTTAAGGTGATGGCAAAAAATAAAATATCACTTTGTCACAGCATCATAATAGTGAAATTTAAAATAATTCTTTTCAAACTGTCAAATTCAAGGAATTTTGTTATTTTAATCCTAAAATGGGTTGGAAAAGTTTACAAGAAAAATGGCTAATTGAAACTCAAAAAAGGCTCTTACAATACTTACTTAAGAATCTTTTAAACTTTTTAACTAATAACTTTTTAACTTATATGAGTAAGAAAGCCGCTAGGTAACTTGATGGCATTAATGCGTTTGTATGTTTTAGTTAAAAATTTATTAATGTATCTAATGCGTTTCTTACCTCAATGTAGCCCTTGATGATAGCTTCCCTGATGATTTGTTCGTAAGTTTCTACCAGGTTAATGGTGCCAATGTCTTTGTCATCAACAATCCTCTGGTTGTCTAACCTCATGGGGATCTGCACACCATTGTGCAACAGCATCCAAGGCCAGTATCCCTTTCTGATTGGTTTGTTCCATGACAGCTCAACAATGTTTCCGAGACCGTTGGAAAGACGTTCTAAGTAGTACCTGGCAAGAATCTGCTGGTAAACGTACAGAGTTAGCTCAAAACGCCTGTTAACGTTTAACTTGTTCATATCCATGTCTTTCATCCAGAACGGGTAATCGACGTGGAAGTAGTAGTAATAGGTGTTGAGATCAATATCTTCTGTGAAGTATCTGAGTCTGTCCTCATCGTTCAAGTAGACGCGCTTGTCGTAAACGTTCTCATCAATGATAAAAACACCCTGGTCAGTCTTCTTGATTCCATAGAAGTCGCAAAGTTTCATGTCTAAGAGACCCTTCTTCATTTTGATCAGATACGCCTTTTGAATGACATCAGCGCGGACATAGTAGTAAGGGTAGATTTCATAGGGAGCAGGGAGCACGATGCCCTTGCAATCTTCACGGTGGCGGCAAGCGACGGTAAAGGCGTAGACAAACATGCCTTCGTTCATGTTCATACGCATCCAGCAAGCGGTCTGGATGAAGGCTGCGAAATCCTTGGCGTAGTATAGCAAATGGAACATGCTGACGACCTCCTTCATTTGGCGGTCGACATGGAGAGTGAAGATTTCACCCCGGGGCAGTGTTCCCGATTGCAGAAGGAAGACCACATTCTTAACCACATCAGTTTTCTGTAAACAAATTGCAAAGCAGTTAATTAAAATGTGCTTCTATGTCTTTATTATATCTTTTTATTTATGCAATTTTTGCAATATTAACATTACTTACGGTGAACATCTTAATATTTTCTTCAAGTTTGAAAGTCAAGCCAAGTTCTACAATATCCTTGTCCATGACAGGATCCATGATATGGTTCAGCACTTTCAAGACGAAAATTTGTCTTTGTTTCAGATCTGCATAAGAAAGTTTTAGGAATTAAGCTACCACTTATTAGAAAAAAAAAGAAAAATGCAAAAAAGAAAGAAAAAAAAAAGAATGCAGTTGAGCTTATTGAAATTTGGCACTACATATAATATGGGGATCAAAAAGTTGCAGCGGATAGGCCATATAGCTCGTAGAACCGACAACCGCTGGGGAATAAAGATTCTCGAGAGGCGATCACGAACTGAAAGACTAACTCCTTCTCAATGGACCGAGACATTGTTGTGATTGTAGAAAGTCGATGAATGAAAAAGGATTAAAATTGTTTGGCCTAGAAACGGGTGAGGCAGGTAGTGGACTTCGAAAAGGCTGTTGATGAGGATTCTAGCAAGTATTGGCTTTGGCACATGACGGCAAACCTGTGCAGCTCAACGGTAAGCAGTATTATATGTTTCACAAGTGTATTTTAGGAGAAGAGTAACAAAAGAAGCAGCCCAGCTTCATGTTAAGCGGTTACTTTTAAATAACATGCCTTGTCGCGTCCATAACTTTGAGACCAAAAGGTCGTAAATCCCATGTGCCAATCATTTTACCGGCACCCATACCCTTCGAACACAAAATGCGAGCAATGGTTTGATGGTAGAGATAGGTATGGTGGTACTTTCCAAAGAGCTTTACTACTACCAAGGAAACGAATACTTACCCATGTTTAGTAGATCTTCCACAGTTGGCCGAGCCATGGCCATTGAGGCCAGGCCTAGTACAACCAATAGAATAGCCTTCATCGTGCAGCCAACCCGGTTTGAGTTCAACTGTGCTTCTTCAACCACACTTAGCCCTTTTATACCAGAAGATAAAAAACAGCTGATAGAAAGAAGAAAGGGCAATGTGTAATAAAAAATATGCAGCGATAAGCTATCAAAGTTATTTGCAAAAGTTCAATACTTTCATGACCCTTATTGGGTACCTAGACAGTGTTGTACAACAATGTTTTTGTAAAGTATATTTTGCTGTGCTCTAAAAACGAATGGCTGAAATGTTACAGGTAAGCGCTTTGGATTTTTTTTCTACTGGGTATCAAACGCGGTCAACCTGCGTCTGCAAAAGCGGTTACTACAGTGAGTCTTGTTTTGTAGAGCAATCACTTTACAGAACGCGTGCTGCAAATTGAGTTCTGAACAGTTGGTACAGAAATAAAAGATAAATATATTAAAAAATGGTTGTTTTAAAGAGATTGCTTTTAGTGCCACCCATGGTACTTATATATTTACTGTTTCTATATGTGCTTTCTTTTGTGCATAGTATCTAATTATTACTATTTATACTATTTACCCACGACTTCAGGATCAGAATGCGGGGTCACTCCCACTAGCCCACCGGTGCACCGGTCGGGCTAGATGATGTGTAAAATAATCCACAAATATTTATTTATTGCTAGATGTCCCGGTGAGCTCACCGGGACAGCTAGCCCACCCACGTGCGTGGGGGGGCGTATCACCAACGATTTTTTTATATATAATAAATCATCCCAGAGTCAGAGGAAACAAAACAAAAAAAATATATACAAATCGGTCCAGCCGTTTGAGTTTTAGCGAGACTAGGCACAGGAATTGATTATTTATTTATTTAATTAACACATAATAACTCTTACAGCTAGGTTTCACTAGCCTTTAAACTTATAAAAATTTATAACAAAAGATATCAGTAAAATGCATTAATATAATTTATATTGAGAGTTGTGATGTGTTTTTCTGTTTTTCTTGCGTTAATAACCCATAAATCTTATGTTTACTATCTTAATAAAACGTGTAATGTAGTTTTGCTAATAAAATTATACTTACTTCGTCTTGCTGTTTAAAACTAAGATGGACCCAAATACAACTAGCATTATTTAAAATTTAAAGATTTATGACATGATTTAAAACAAGAAATGTACTGAAAAAAAAAAAACAATTCAATGACCCAAATGATGTTGAGCGGCTCTGATATAAAAAGAGCGTACAACACAGAGCTTTAAATTGTATTAACCTGCGTTAGAAGAATTCCCTCTATTTTAGTATAATTGCACGTGACTTATTTTGTGTAAAGTATTTTTATACAGCTCTAATTTTTTTCTTTTTTAGTGTTCCGTACCCAAAGTAAAAGATTAAAAAAACGAAATATGCAGTTATTGTTTTCTTATAAATTGAGGGCATGACTTCTTTCACGACTTTTCTTTAACCCGCGTTGTTTCGGATAGCCTCGTAGAGACTTGACATTTTCAGGGTGTATTTGTTTTAGTGCGTATAAGTGTAATAAGAAAGGATTTCCCGAAATTCAACCACTAAACGGGTAAAACGGGGGTTGAAGTTTGTATGAAAATAACATAACACCGGTGAAGTTGCGTGCGATTCGCTAGTAAAAAACAAGAAAGAAGATTATAACATTCTCAGTCTTATGATGATGATGAGGATTAAAACGCCGCGATGATACAGACTATCATCCAAACGGTAAACTTAATTATTGAATTGTACCTACTTACTAGAATAATAGGCTGACGTCATGCATGCAAAGTGCTTATCAGTTTCTGTCGATTCCATTTCAGATGTCAACCAACAGTGTCACACTGCTCGCTTTGTGTTCCTGAATTCCTCATTCAAGTCAGACTATTTCCGTTCTAACTCTAGGTATAAACCTTTTGTGGTAAGCGTATTGTGTTGACATTCAAATTACATTGCAGGACGTCGATATTTCAATAGCGGAGTGTTGCTTCGTTACCGCGCAGTGTAATTCATATGTGAGTACGATACGTTCACGAATGTCAAATTTGTTTGTGCCTACCAGAAAACATTATCTAGTGTGTATATATATTTGAAAGAGGCGGCCTATAAAACCCGGTCAAGTGCGAGTCGGACCCGCGCACGGAGGGTTCTGTACCATCTATAACAAAATTACGTTTGTTGTATGAGAGCCCCCTGAAATATTTAATTTATTCTGTTTTAAAATTTGTTGTTATAGCGGCAACAGAAATACATCATCTGTGGAAATTTCAACTCTCTAACTATCACGGTTATTGAGATACAGCCTTGTGACAGAGAGAAAGACATCGGAGTCTTGGTAATAGGGTTACTTAGGTATAGGGTCAGGACATTTTTGTTTTTACACATTATTTATGGCCTTATAAAAATCTGTCGAAAAATAGACAACGCTTAAACTATTGCCATCTCTTATCAATGGATAATGACAAACAGTGACGGAACCAATTTTAGGCAGTATTTAAATTTAGATAACGCTTATTAGTATGATAGCTAGTCCCAATCTAAGCAAGGCGTATACTATAGGAACCAGATAACTGATAAGATACTTTTTTTGTTGAAAATACACACTTAAGTACAATACCCGGACAGAAAACAAACATCGAACCCACAACTTACTGCTTTCTCCATCGGTTATAGCTTCGAATGTCCCTGGACAGTCAATAAAACTGAACATTTTTATGGCATAATGAGTGAAGCTGTCTCATGGAAATGACAGCTATAAACTGAACAAATAATTTCCATGGAGTACAAAATGAATGTTTAGATTGAATTGATTTGTTTTTATATGAAGTTACTGAGAGTATGTAGCATTTTTTTAAAATATTACTAATATTATAAAGAGGAAGATTTGATTATTTGTTTGTTTGTTTGCATTGAATAGGCTCCGAAAATATTGGACCGATTTGGAAAAGTTTTTCACCGTTGGGAAGCTACATCTATAAAATTGAATAAAAAATTAGGGATTCTTACTAAAACCCGTGCGAAGCCGGGACGGACCGCTAGTAACGAATAGAAATGCCTGCCTGCTCAAGTGAACAAAACAGTACACAAACAGGCCCATTTTTCGTTTTTTTTTTAATCTGAGTCAAGATTGAAGCTAGAATTTGAGTGTCAAATTAGGCCTGTCTGAAATGTCAGTTTGGAGATTGACGCGATTTAAACTTCAATTTGACAATATTTCGTTACGAGTATTGGGTCTCTGATTCTTATCAAACATTTTACTAAAGATGACAAATATTTAAAAAAATAAATGGGTTTTATTTTGATTTTAATCTCTATTTAAACTTTTTATCTTGTTTGGTTTGCATGATGGTTGTGATGACTGATACATTGGTAGGTACGTAGTTCCCTCGAAATAAACTTATAATAGGTTTGTAAAATACTTTAAAATAAATACATTATTGTACGGAAAACCCTCGTGATATGAAGGAGGCATCTCATTTTGGCTCATTTTCTTCATTTTCATTGCTTTTATTTGATAAAACCACTTTTAAAACCTGATAACTAACGAGGAATTCCACCGCAATTAGAAACGGGAGCACTGCAAATTATCTGCTGCTACCACCAATCAGTCCTATCTAATCCTTATCTATCTCCATGTAACATTACATTGGTGTTTTTGCTTGTATGTTACTTACTCAGCGCTAGTCAAGCCAGCGTTGGATAGCAAATTACGGGTTAAGGTAGAATGGGTTTTCTTACTATCGTATTATAGTAGAGGTTGATGGATAGTTGGCCGACCCGAATAGCCATGCCTTCGACGGTACAATTCTGTTTGTGTCTTGACCAAATACAGATATTGCCGTCCTACTAAGACCGTGTTGAATATTTATACAAACAGTAAAGTACTTTTATGCTTAGGTATTTGACTTTAGATATAAATATTTCTTTAGGTATACACATCGTTCTGAAATAATAAATAAATAAACATCTTGAAAGAGATTTCACACAGTTAAAATAATAGAGGTAATGTACAAATTCATTAACTTTATGAAATACCTTTGACTGGATAGGATAGAGTGTACACAATGAGGTAACGAAATGTTTTTTTCGTTCATAAAATAGCAACGTTTTACCTGAAATAAAACGTATATTTAATACTTACCTTGCTAAAAGCTTTATAAAGCTTTATATGAGAGTAGCGTATCCGTTTCCGTCGTATTTCAACCAGTTTTCATACTTTTAAGCCTTAAGCTTCCGGTCAAGTGGCGCCACCTGGCGGCCGCGCGCAGTTTTGCTTCGTAAAATGTACCGCGCCATCTTGAAACCATTGGCTTAATTTCACCAGGCAGAGATAAAAGTGAAAGCTTTTAGCAAGGTAAGTATTAAATATACGTTTTATTTCAGGTAAAACGTTGCTATTTATTACTAGACCGTTGCTAAAAGCTTTATAAAGCTTTATATGAGACCTGTTTGTTATCGCCTGGTGTCGCCACTTGTAAGAAATAAGTGGTACCTAGCGCCAATGTGACATTAAAATATTTTACAATAGTAAGTAGGTAGGTACCTACTAAGAATAGAAAATTAAAATTTATGTTTTATTAACTTATTAACACATCATATATTGTACTTGATATGTAGTGTACAGATCAGTTACTATCGCTGCAGTTATTTACAATAACTACTTGTAATTGTAATGTGTAATTACTTGTATACGATCAGATTTTATTATAATCAGAAACAATGAAAGTTTTCGTAAATCATCATGCTACTAACACTTTATTATTTGAAAGGGTTATTAAGCTCAGTTATTGCTTCAACCGGACGATTTGTAAGAATGGAGTGGTACTTGCTTATAACCTTTCGCATGTGAATGTGCTGGTACACACTACCTGATTGATAAACCCCCTCAGGCTAAAAATTCGTCGGGAGATAATATTTGATCCCGCTTAGTAGATATCGTAGATCTAATATTCGGAAGTGTCACGTAGCAGTCTCCCTATACAGCACTTTGATCTAGCTTGCTATAAAGGTGCGTAATGCGGCCTTATGTAATACCTTATTACTGTAAAAAATATACTGGAATTAGAATTATCAGTAATTCTGATGATGGTTTTCAACTGAATTATTTATAATAATTACTGCAATCAGTTTTTAACCGACTGTCGGGTGAAGTGATAATATCAGTAGATCTTATGAGGAATAGGATCAACTGTGAATACGATTCATCTTGAGTTTAGAACTATCAGTAAATAGTGGTAATGATCTATAACCAGGTTATATAATTTTACATATTACTTTTGAACAAACTATATACTTAAAATAATACTATTGTTAGATCCGATGCGGAATAGGATCAAATGCAAGTAGGATTTATCGTAAGGGCTGATCACATAAGAGTCTTCCTGAGTTATGTAAAGTAGTATCGTGGTGCTACTATTTTTCTAAATAACAATACAATCCTTTGAAATAGCAGTAAGTTTGTCAGCGTCCCAAACTGGAAACTTTTTTAGATCAATTGTATAACTAAACGTAAGAGTCTGAAACACAAGAGGCATACACGAGCTAAAAATATTTAAGCAGTGCGCGGTGGTAATTACACCAAGTGGTCTGTATTTCAAATTTCTCCTCATATTCCCACACTTACAGTAAACCGATAAATTAACAGAGAGAGAACAAAAATGCCACAGCTTAGACTGAGTTTCGCACGTCAACAAGTAATTTCCCCCGAGGAAGTATTACAAGGCATAACTACGGTAGTAAAGTTATGTGAGCTGTTATGCGAGTTAGTATAGTTTCGCAGAACACTGAACGCACCATGAGACAGTTCAAGGATAGTTGTACTATCTTCACGTAATTTTTACTTAAATAATCTATTTATAAAATTTATTAAGTGTTCATAATTTAATAAAAATAAGGTAGACTGCACTAGACTGCAATATGCGGTTTTAAAGTCAGACAAGTCAGTGGTTGAAATTTCCCCACTTAGCAAACCACATCGACCGGTAATAGATGCCGTTCAGGATATCGATGGCCTAAAAATTATCAGCATGATTTGATACTTACGTAGATCACTGTGGACAATCATGATTACCTATGAAATTATTCATGTTTTAGTAAAGCTTCCTTTCTTGGAATTGTTGACATCCTTTTGTCGCACTGTACCTAACGTCGTTGCCGTGACTCGGTAACTATGTGTGATTGGCTCTGACAGGCGTGTAAAATAAGGACGAGCCCGACTGCATCCAAAATGTTAAGTGGAATGTTTTAAGTGTGCTCCAAAGCCTTATTAGACGCATATACAAAAAATGCAAAAGGATAATTTAGCGACATTGTCAGCAGAAAATACATATCTTCAAATTATGAATTTGGTAAAATCAGACTTTGCGATTGATCTAAAAAACTGATAGCTTAAAATAGAAAAATTGCTGAGTTAGAAGAAATTCGGTTTCTCAAAATTATAGTCTATACAATGTTAATAAAGTATGTATCTATCTATCTCAATAAACATGACAACAATTTGATGGCGCTAAAATTCAGCTATAGCACAATAATTATAAGTTATCCTAAAAGCCTTCTGACTTTGATTTGTGATCGCAGGGATTCACACAATTAACGATATCAATAGCTAACCTTTTGTCTTAGCCATCCAACTCGTTCGGTAAAAACAGTCTTCAGAAAATTATTTGGGCATCTTAAAAGTAACCAAAACGAAGTTTCAACCAATTTATTGTGTATAAGGTGTAAAAGTAGCTGTAAGACTTTACTTGAAGTACGCTCGTAAAAGATTCACTTTGTATAATACGCCAGGTTTTGTACAAAATCCAGAATCTTTATTATACATACTTATCAAAATAAAAAAGCTTGGCAAACACAACCAATCGTGTAGCGCCTTGGAATTATATTAAGGACGGCTGACTAACAATGAATGAGAAGAACCGAAACTGAGCTCAGCTTGGGAGAGGTCTACATCCAGCAGTGGACTAATCAAGGCTGATGATGATGATGATGATGATAGGCTGACCTATCGGACTGCACCACTAGAAATAGAAATTACGAAAGTGGAAGCATTGTACTGTAGGTACTATGCTTTTAAAATGTGTAACCCATATTTTTACAGTGTGTAATGCATACCCTATGCATGAACAAGGCTTTCTTCCCATTGAGAGTGTGAAAGTGTGTTAACTGGCTTTCTTATGAGTATCAACTATTCGTAGATGTTACACGTTGGTTTCTAACACCTCTTAGGGCCTTACAGCGTACTCGGGACGCTTTTAAAATGTTTAAGGCACACGCAACCGACGACGAGCCTCTTATTATAAAATGAAACTATACCAGAGTACTTACAGTTTTCACTTACTGAGCATCAGAGAGTTGACCCTTGTATTGAAAGTGGTTATGATAACATCAACCCCTGAGGGTGTACTTGATACACATATGTACGTGCATTAGGAGGCCAGAGCCACTAAAAGTTTAAAGAGTTCCATGCGATGGAACACAGTCGTACAAACGCCTTACCCTCGCGAAAGGCGGCTGTTATTGGTTGGTTTTCTCTTGCGAGACACCACCAAATGCTGATGGCCAAACTGGGATGTGCTTGATTCAGGTCTTTGCATACATTAGAACGCCAGATTAATTACAAGTTCATTGAGTTCCACACGATGGAACTCAGTTGTACAAACGCCTGACCCCCGCGAAGGGCGGCTGTTATTGGTTGGCTTTCTCTTGCGAGACACCACCAGATGCTAATGGCCAAAATGAGGTGAGCTTGATTCAGGTCTTTGCGTACATTAGAACGCAAGATTAATTAAAAGTTCATTGAGTTCCACACGATGGAACACAGTTGTACAAACGCCTTAACCCCGCGAGGGGCGGCCATTATTGGTTTGGATTTGTCTAGTAAGAATCCGCCAGATATTGATGGCCAAAAAATGAGATGTGCACAATACAGGTCTTTGTGTACCTTAGATGGCCACAATAATTACAAGTTCATTGAGTTCCGAGCGATGGAACACAGTTGTATAAACGCCTTACCCCCGCGACGGGTGGTCGGTATTAACTTTGATTGGATTTCACCTTCGAGAACCAGTCTTGGCTCAGAACAGATTTGCACCCTTCCCCGGTATGCTCGCACTCAAATACCTAAGTAGGTAAGCTAGGAGGAAGGTAAGAATTGTACGGGTATTTTACTCAGTGACGCATTCACTTATGCTTGTAATAATATCTTTATGTATTTGTTACTTTTAGCTGTGTGACTGAAAACTTATTAAAAAAGATCTCGTAAAATGTATGGAAATAATAAAGGGCAAAGTGACAAAGTTACCGCAGTGTTTTTGTCAAAAAATAAATAATATAAAAATCATTTTATACAAGCATAAGAGAGTGTCAAGTGACGTAGGTACGATGTTTTTCCCCTTTTTGTTTGTTTCCTGGTCTGTTATACCTGGAGTTAGTACATCGTTAGAATATAGAGAATATCTTAATTTTCTAAGCTAAGCACTGAACGTCAGATAGCTTGATAAAAGTTGTCCTAACTTTAATTTTAACATGTAAATACAATGTCTGTCTAGGAAGTTATACTTCCCAACTACCACTCAAACTAATTGTAGTCTCAGTATGAGATTTCTATTCGTATTAGCAGACAGTAAAATGTTTCGAGGGTTCGAACCACGCTGTGAGGTTATCTTACGGCAAAAGCAGTGGCAGTTCCACTTTTGGCTATATTAATAGGCTCTGCTGGAAATATTTCAACCCAGAGCTAATGGCTGGTACTAATTGTAGTACGAGCCATATCTCGTGGTCAATTTGTTGCAAAATAAAGACGTTTGATAGTTCGCAAGGGCTATCCTTACTGAAAAATTAAAACTTACAGATGCTTAGTCTGTACGAGTAAACTGGTTAATTTTAAATCAAAGACACGTGATCACAACGAAAAATCGTTAAAAGAATCGATCACGTATAATTAAGGGTACTCACGATTTTTTCCTTTGCACAGTGTAAAGAGCACAATATCAATTTAAATAGATCAACACTATGAGGAAACAAATTAAAAAATATTTTAAACAACTGTCGTCGCAGAGATAGCTGCTGGACACATGTTGCTTCGACGGAAAACAAAACGCCAATGGTTTCAAGATGGCGCGGTACATTTTACGAAGCAAAACTGCGCGCGGCCGCCAGGTGGCGCCACTTGACCGGAAGCTTAAGGCTTAAAAGTATGAAAACTGGTTGAAATACGACGGAAACGGATACGCTACTCTCATATAAAGCTTTATAAAGCTTTTAGCAACGGTCTAGTAATAAATGTTTTTTTACCAATCATGTCACTTAAAATAATATTGTTTGGTACTACATCTTGTAGTACCTTGGTACTAAGAGAGCTCAGCAGGTTTACTCTTAGAAACGATAAACGAAGTTTCGTATTGACGTTTTGTAATATACTGCATGGCAACTCGGTAGCCGTCAAAAGTCAAGTTGTCGCTGCCTGACATGCCGCGTAGTGTAACTCAAAACGACAATACGAAACTTCGTTTATCGTTTCTAAGAGTAGACCTGCAGAAGTGATAAAAGTAGTGAGGCTGTTTTCGTTTACTTATACCAAAGTTTTTCAATAATGGCACAAAACATAAGGCAATTATTGTGTGAAAATCGAGGCTTTTACTTTACAACCCATTACGATTTAAGGAGATAACAAAATTATCTCGTGAGCTACGCAATTTATACTAAGTCGTGTAAAGCTTTAAAAGCCTTAATTTAGATTTATTAGAAGTGTAAATTGTGAAACTAATTACGATTGTGACCTACTTAGATTTCGGCTGTTTTTTTAGGGTTCCGTACCAGGATCAAAAAGCAAGGTCACTCCCACAAGACTGGTACTCTTTCATTGCATTCTACACTTAAATTTTTCGATTAAAAAATCCATTGGTGCATGATCTAATTCAAACCCATAGAATCAGAAGGCGGTCACTTTCAACTAGACCACCAGTTCTCTTTTTGGAAAAAAATATACCTTCTTTTTACAAAAATATTTATTGATTGATAACCTTATCAGTTTAAATACCTATTGCTTAATTTTAATGGCCAGTGTTAGTTTAACCTCTAAACTTATGTTTAACTATCGCAAAAATATTATTATGGAAACAATCAAAGGTTTTTTTATAACAAGCGAAATGTATTTTTTTAGGGATCTGTACCCAAATGGTAAAACGGGAACCTATTACTAAGGCTCTGCTGTCTGTCTGTCATCAGGCTGTATCTCATGAACCGTGATAGTTAGAGAGTTGAAATTTTCACAGATGATGTATTTCTGTGGCCGTTATGATAAAAAATACTACAAAGCAGAATAAAATAAATATTTAAGGGGGCTCCCATACAACAGACATGATTTTTTGCCGTTTTTACTATAGATATAGTACGGAACCTTTCGTGCGCGAATCCGACTCGCACTTGGCCGGTTTTCTTATCAAGCGAAATGCATGTTTTTTTATGATAATGTGCACTGAATGTTGCCGTACGATAGACAGGTCAGTGTGCTTACGATTGGCTTTATCTGCTGATATTTGACCTGAACTTTTAAATGTTTTCTTTCACTCATAGCTACAAGTAGACGTCATATTTGCTAAAGCTTCAACATACACTCGAGGCCAAAAAACTCGGATCATCTAAAAAATGCGTGACTTCGCGTGAAGTTATTTTCATAGAAACTTCTACCACCATCTGTGCCCCTAAACAAGCCTATCTTGACGGCACATAGCTAGAATTAAAAAAACAAAACAAAAAAATTGTATTTACCTACCATCGGCGGCTTGCTGACACAGCCTATTTTTATTTTATACTCTCATTTGTAATGTTTCACTGATGTGTGAAGGTTGTCCGTGGCATTACCTACACGGCTCTAACGGAAGACCAGCGTTAGTTGACTGTAATCGTCAACTAACTTCATGCTGAGTTAGGGACCGTTTTGCGACTCTTGCTTGGCCCCTTTTGTTTTTATTTTATTTTATATATTGTTTTGTGTTGTGTCAGAGTCAGCAAATAAATATGTTTTCTTTCTTTCTTTTCTTTCAATCTATCTATACCAGTTATAAGAATCTTTGTTTTGACTGACTGACTGACATATAGACAACGCACAGCCTAAAGCACTGAAATTTTCAGAGTATATTCTTCAACTACTAAACGGGTACAGCAAGGAATGAAGTTTGTATGAAAATAACTTCACTTGATTAAACTTGATTCTATTTCACAATTGAAATTCTTTCAATATTTTGGATAGAAACGGAATATTAACCTTACCTATACAATATTTTTCTGTCCATCCAACGGTTGTCTGGAAGAGATTGCTTTTAGCAATAAGACCGCCCATTGTACCAATAGTTTTTAAGTTGTAATTTTATATACTTTTCACTTCTTTAATGGTGTACAATAAAGATATAATCTATCTATCTATCTATTAACCATGATTTTTGAGTTTGGTTGTTTCCCGATATTTCTACACAGTTGCATGCGCCATGATCACGGGTTGACAGAAATTCTTTACCTACTACTACCACCAAGTCAATTATTAGGTATAATATCTGTATGCCGTCCCGTATTTTTAGGGTCCCTTAGGGTACGAAACCCTAAAAATAGTGGATATTTTTTATGTTATGTTAAGCCAACGGCAAAAATCAACATCAATGAATGTCCCAGTAGAATCCTACGCGAAAACTCTGCCCGGAGTGATCAATCACGATAACCAGCTGTAATCCCTCACTGAACAAATTTATCTTTGGGTAAAATCTCTCCCATCTCTTTTAAACTGTGACCGTTAAAAACCGCCGAACACAAGCCCAACTTACGTATTTTTTTGCATGGAGCTGAGACAAAATTGAAACTAGTATTTGATTAGATTTCCTTAAATGCAGGTAAGCACTATAAAAAAACTAATACACTATAGAATTTGATTGTCAAAATTTAACCTTTTTTTATGTTACTTGCTGAAACAAGCAGATGGCCCACCTGATGTTAAGTGGTTACCGTTAGGTACCTATTACAAAACGTTACCTCGCAGGTTACAACAGCATAGTTCGTCGTAGCCCTGCCTTGCTGTAGATGGTGGGTTCGATCCCCACCGAGAACAAACATTTGTGTGATGAACATAGATTTTTGTTGTGTCTGGGTGTTATATTGTATTCTAAGTATGTATTTACAAACGAAAAGAATTTAAGTATTCTATCAGTCATCTGGTTCCCATAGTACAAGCTATGCTTAGTTTGGGGCTAGAAGGCATTGTATAAAAAAAACTTATTTATTTATTACACAGTAGTTTGAGATTTCTGACTGCGGTATCGTCGTTCAACATTATTGCGATATTACGGTCATGGCAATCGTTTTTTACAAACCATTGTTATCTGTTTGAATAAAGCCAGTTGGTAAAGAAAAAACTAATTTTAAATATCTTTAAAGATATTTCTTTTTCCTTACAGCTCTATTGGTTGTACTAATTCGACGACCGATGTGGCGCGGCGGGCCAATGTCCGTCTGCGACGCAGGAGGTTGCGGGTTCGATTTGGGATAAATGTTTGTACGATCTGCAAATATTTATTCCGGGTGTTCTGGGTATTTTCTATGTATAATAAAAATATCTATATATGTAATGTATTGTATTAAGTATATCAGTCATCTAGTACCCATAACACAAGCTCTGCTTAGCTTGGGGCTAGATGATGCTGTGATTGTCCAGCATTATTTTATATTTTTAATTCCTACTCTCTGCGTTGCAGGTTATCCATTCGAATTTCATTCCGGATAAAATATTTGTGCTACATTATACTTAACACAGATGGTCAAGTGGGATTGACCCCGTCGTGGGTTCAAATTCAGTCGTGCACCAACCACCAGTCGTCGCCACTGCTAAAATACTAATTGGTTTCCTGACGATGTTTTCCAAAAGTATCTAAATAGTCATGAAGTTTTTTCTTTTTTTTTATTATGTAAATGTAAAGTTGGTGGATTTAAGATAAAGCACGCCGCAACAGCTGGAGCGATAAGAAATGGATATAATTCGTGATTTGGATTTATATACTAATTTTTCCAGGAGAGAAAGTGCCTGTTATATCATGTTAGCAATCACCACCGCCACGCGATCGGAAAATATTATAAAAAAACAGATAAAAATATGCATAAAATAAAATTTAAAATTATGTAGGTATTTCACAAAACGCCATCTATCTACAAGCTAAAAAAACTTGTACTATACGATCCAGGTTGATAGAAAATCAACCGATGCCACCAGCCATATAAGCTGGCTGAGATTTCACGTGGAATTCCCTAAGGCAGTCGTCAGGAATACCCCCCCCCCCCCCCTCCCGTATTCCTTACGACTGCCTCGTAACTTGGGATTTAAGTAATTACGGAAAGTGCTAAAATGGTTGCAAACATAAAATCTTGTAAAATGTCTCAGTAGCTGCTGTGTGTAGACTTTAGTGTAATCTCTGGAGTAGTTGGTTTGAGCCGGCAAATTACGTTTATTACAGTCTAGTGGATTGCCCGTGACTTTATTTGCTTCTCGGTTCTTAACTACCGTCCACCTCATGAGACCACCTGGGTGAACCATTGAAAGTTTTTTTACAACGGATCACTCTCAGATTAAACTTGACCGCCATTTACTTTATATTGGTTATAATATAGTGCAGGCCGTTATAATATCCACGTCCTCACGAACAGTTCTTCAGGCGCTTCGGCTGCTGCTGCCGCAGTACGCTCGCTCCGCTCGCTCGCTTCGCGCGTTTTGTGTATGTTCTAGCATAACCTAACCTATATGTTGTGTGAGTTTTGATAACAAGGTGGATATTGGAAACTAAATATCACCCAAGTGAATAAAGGTGAGCCCTTGTACAAAAAAACTTTCAATGGTTCACCTAGGTGGTCTCAGGGAGGTGGACGGTGGGTAAAAACATCAATTCTTCCACCCTAATATTTATTTCTTGTTATAGCAATTGGTGAGTTTAATTTTGAGTTTGATTTTAACACCATGACTATATTTCACTACCAATTACGATGTAGGTGCTGTAGACTTACAACCACTTGAGATACCACCTGTATACTACCACCTGTATGCCTCAGATTGATGGACGCCGAGCTGTGCATTCTAGGGCATGTTCTTAGCGATACCTGACTGCAAAACAGTTCGATAGTTGACCCGCAGTGTATTACAAAACGACAATACGAAACATCGGATATCGTTTCTAAGAGTAGACCAGCTCAAAAAAATTACGAGGTTTCGGCCCAGTTTCCCTTGACGTTTATAGAGTATTTACAATAGATACAAAGACTAGTCTACTATATCAACCTTTATGTTTGTTGACACTGTAACATTGTGAAAATAATTATATTTCACTGCCAATTTGAAATTTCCCATTAGAAGCTAAAATTAAATTTTGAAGCCATTCCGTAGACTTCGATGTAAATTGATTTAAAGAGCACTTATTTACTTATGCATTAATTAAAATTTTAATAGCGTTTCGATCTTCCGCACTTGGATTAAGCAGTACTTACGTACCTACAGATACAAGCAATTTTTTTTTTATTTTTGTTAGTTTAGAGTTTGCGGGTTCGATTCCCGCCTTGGGATAAATATTTATACGATCTGCAAATATTTATTCTGGGAGTTCTGGGTATATTATATGTAAAATAAAAAATATCTATGTATGTATTATGCATATCACAACACAAGCTCTGCTTAGCTTGGGGCTAGATGATGCTGTGTAGATTGTCTAGCATTATTATTATTACTAATGTTGTAAGATAGAGTTACAAGTAATCATGATGATGATGTTTCACGAATCAGCTTTTTATTTTCAGTCACGCTCCGATATATATACTGATTTTCGATCTGGGTTTGCATATCCCCAAGTCCCAAACCAATCTTATTTTCAATTCACCATTTTCAGTTTAAACCTTTATTTTACGATTGTGGATTTGGCTTGTTTGATTGGTCTTAAGTACTTGTCAAATAAACCTACTTATCTTATGGGCTACAAGGGAAGTACTACTACTACTATATTATCAAATGTTAGCTACGGTGGCCCTGCTAGGAATAGAAACTCTTTATTATCTAGAAATCATCTGGCTTCAGAATAAATGCTTTTATTCTATAAATGAATTATTAAATCGACATATTATTATGATTAAGTAAATAGTAGTAGTTAGTAGTAGTAGCATATATAAGTAAGTAATTTGTCATTTTTATTATATAAATTCAGGTTTTTAATTGTATTGTTTGAATTAGTTATTTTATTTTGGGAGTATAACTTTGATTATTTTAATTTATAACATATTACATTTTTTGATTGAATGTTTAATTTAGCAAAATATTATTATACACCAATCTGATAACTTAGAGATTCCGCTCTACGTATTTGATCTATGTTCCGCAATAAATATATCATGATTATGACTGATTATCTATAGATGTCGAAAAGGCGACTGGGATGCGTTCTCTTAAACACTCGATTGAATTTCGGGAATTCCTTTCTTAATTCACCTCTACGCACCAAGACAATACTCTGAAAATTTCAAGTCGCTACGACCAGTGGTTTAGGATGTGCGTTGTCTAGATCCCAATCAGTCAGTCAGGACAAAGATTCTTATAGTTGGTATAGATTATCAATAAATAATAAAGAAATAAATAATGCTGGACAATCCACACAGCATCATCTAGCCCCAAGCTAAGCAGAGCTTATGTTATGGGTACTAGATGACTGATATACTTAATACAATACAATATTACATATATAGATATTTTTTTATTATACATAGAAAATACCCAGAACACCCGGAATAAATATTTGCAGATCGTGCAAATATTTATCCCAAGGCGGGAATCGAACCCGCAACCCCTGCGTCGCAGGCGAACATTCGCCCGCCGCGCCACATCGGTCGTCAAATATTCTTATAATTGGTATAGATTATCAATAGTTATGAATTCTTATCAAAATAAGTAAATTTATCCTCACAAGTGTTTATTTGTATTAACTCCACAGTGCACTTATTTACAATAATGATGATATCTATAATTCTATACAAAATGCAATTATAATGTGTTCTGAAATAATTTGATCAAAGTTATACAAAGGGTTATGTTGTAATCTTAGAACATGTTGACCTTATAAATTGTACCTAATAAGTTAGGGTCCATTACTGAGAAAACTTTTGGGATGATTGGACTTTTGTGCTGGTCACGTTTGTGTTAATTTATACAATGTTTCTACTCTCTACAAGCATTGTAGTTATGAAAAAAAAAGTGATGTCACGAGCTGATAGTCCACTTGATGTTGAGGGGTTACTTTTGCATACATAGAGCACCTACACCGATGACGTAGTCATATCCTTTTATTGATGTCAGCTGCTGATAATTAAAACTCATTAAACTGTATAAAAATAGGATGCAAAGGTTACTTGTTTGTCGCAAACCTGTTACAAGTTATGTGATAAAAGCAGTTCTGGGTAGCTTTAACTATGGAGATAAGGTACCCCAAAAGTTTTTTTATTAGAATTGATTTCTAGTTCAAACAAATTTTCTGAGGAAAATGACACTTGAGTTAAGTAAAATATGAAGTATGACTTAAAGTACGGAGGAATAACAATATTCTTCAACAATTTTAGGGTGTATAGGCCATAACTTATACTGAATCTATTAAGGCCTTTGTTGTGCGCGTATAAATAAAAACTCGAAAACATCTTCATAACTTTGATAAATAAATGTAATAAATAAAAATATTTGCGGACATTCACGCAACGCTGCCCAGCACAAAACTAAGCATAGCTTGTACTATGTGAACCAAATGACTGATAGAATACTTAAATCGGTTTTTTGTTTTTGTAAATTGCATGCTTGGAATAGGTACCGGGTCTACGGTAGTGCTACACAGCTGTTTTACCCTCTACGGCATGCTACGAGCGTAGCACCATAACTCTTGACAGCTGCAAAATAATAGTTTTTTTTTATACAACTTGTTGATGGAACAAGCAGATGGCCCACCTGATGTTAAGTGGTTACCATCACCTATAACAAAGCATTGCCTCGTAGGTTACGCTCGTTAGGAGCGTCACCGATGATGCACAACTCTGCGTCCATTAACCTGAGGCATAAAGATGTTAAGCCTCATGTGCCTGTAATTACACCGTACTGCCATTGTTATCATCATGAGCCTAAAAAAGTTTTCTGTTGGAAAAAAAACTTTTGAGTCTTTTCTTTCCCTCGATTTCTTTACTATATTTTGCAAATTACTTTGTCTTCTCGTCGACTTTTAACAACACAAATAATATTTATAAAATTAGATATTTCCCAAAAATATTAACATAATTCTTGTTCAGATTCCAGGGATTAAGTAAAGTACGAAACGACTTACGAGTACCTTCTAAAACTAAGTTGCGGATTCGACTTCAGTTGGTTCATTGGTTTCTCAATTTGAATTATTTACAAAGTTGCAAAGCAATTTTTCCAAGTTTTTATAACTAAAATATTTAAGCACCTCATAATTTATAAAACAAGATTGAAACTCCTACACGTAGGTACTTATAATAATGCTTTATCACAGACTTTTATTGTTTACCAATAGACAAGTTATGTTGCGAATAAAAATCTTTATGAGACAATCGGCCGTATTTTAAGCCGTGACCTACTTTTTTTGAATTAAAAGTAAGCTACTATTAGTGAGGATGTTTTAAGCCACCTAAAAACCAGGTCTTGACTACCTTACTTACTTTCTTCTATAATTTGTATTTGTAGGTATTTGGTAACAAAAAATGATAATTATGTACGTATGTTTATTTTACGACGTATTGTCAATAAACGGCGCGGCGGCCGAATGTCCGCCCGCGACGCAGGAGGTAGCGGGTTCGATTCCCGCCTTGGAGTAAATGTTTGTACGATCTGCAAATATTTATTCCGGGTGTTCTGGGTATTTTCTATGTATAATAAAAAATATCTATGTAAGTAATGTATTTATTGTATTAGGTATATCAGTCCATAACACAAGCTCTGCTTAGCTTGGGGCTAGATGATGCTGTGTGGATTATACAGCATTATTATATAGTATATAATAATGCCGAAGACGAGGAAAAAACCAACAGAAAGTGTTGATTTTTTTTCACCATGGTATGAACACGCATGAATAGTTTCAGTTTTCAGAAGTAGTCATCTCCCGGTATATTTTGAGCTTTGGTTTCTACATCACGTCGTATTTTATGTTACAAGATATTGGTATTATTGGTCTTGCACGTTGTCGAGTAAAAGGGGCACGTACGTAGTCAACCGATAAATCCTTTGAGGACGCAAAAATCCTGAATATTTACCAATATTGCGATGTACTCTAAAAAGTAGAACAATACGTGGGTCTACAGATATGGTCGCATATACTTTCAAGAGTGTGAGTCGGGTAGATAAATATTATATTTTTATAAAATTATAGATGCGAAATGTTAGAACTCACGTGAATTTATCTATACCAATGGTCTTTGTTCAGACTGACTGATTGACTGACTGATGTATAGACAACGCACAGCCTGAATCCCTGGTCGTAGAGACTTGAAATTTTCAGGGTATATTTGTCTTAGTGTGAAGAGGTGTACTGAGAAAGGAATTCTAAAAATTCATCCCCTAGACGGATACAGCGGAGGTTAAAATTTGTTTGAAAATAATTTCACGTGGCCGAAGTCGCGTGCGTTTTACTGTTTTCAGACAGATAGATAGATAGATAACACTTTATTGCACACAATGATAATTTGTTAAAAAAGACATGATAATATTTTTTTATATTTGTGAAACAGGAATTCATAAATATTAAACACAAATTCGTTTATACACTCAAATATTAAACATTGACTGACATTTGCTAACTGAATCTAAGAGCAACTTTTCTCTAAAACCTTTCTAAAGTAAAACCTGCAGTGAAAGATCCTATCTTATCTTGCTTCACCGCACTGGTCAAAGGTCACTGAATATTACAAGGAAATGTATTTTCTCACGCAAATAACAAAAATTCTGAGTGCGGCAGAAAGAGTTATAAGAAAATTAAGTGCTCTTTGTTAAATGTAAGCTCTTTGGAATTACAAAGACAAGGTAAATGTGAAATGACTTTTATTTTGCCTAATTTTACTTTTGACTCAAATTATATACTTTTATTATCTCTCTTAAATATATATGTATGTCCAACGACCGATGTGGCGCGGCGGGCTAATGTCCGCCTGCGACGTAGGAGGTTGCGGATTCGATTCCTGTCTTAGGATAAATGTTTGTACGATCTGCAAATACTTATTCCGGGTGTTCTGGGTGTTTCTATGTATAATAAAAATTATCTATATATGTAATGTATTGTATTAAGTATATCAGTCATCTAGTACCCATAACACAAGCTCTGCTTAGCTTGGGGCTAGATGATGCTGTGTGGATTGTCCAGCATTATTATTATTATTATTATTTGATAAAATACAATATAAAACAAAAATTAAATTTACCAGTCAGTATAAAGTCCTATTTCAGCAGCTCAGATTATCAAAAACACTGCCTTGAGCACGTTGATTATATTTCTAGATAGTCATTTGCACATGTGCGGTAGACCTCCATCAGCTGGAACTGACAGTTGAAGTTGCTAGCTATATTTTTATGATCCAGTATTTATTCACGGAAGTTACAAAGCTGTTTTTTGTTTCCTTTACAAGCTGCCTTATAAACATGCAGATGGCCCACCTAATGTTGAGTGAACCACCACCTATAACAAAGCACAGCTCTACGATGCACTGCCTAAAGTATGCACTTTAGGTATGTGCCCTATGATGCACTACATTGCATCCCCCAACCTGAGGCATACTGGTGTTAAGCTTATAGAAGTCTGGACACAGGCCTCCTCCATACTATTCCAAGAAAAACGGCTAAATACTAAAACAGGAACCTGAAGGGAAGCGTGAACATCTGATCGGCCTCGGTCATTGACCGCTGTACGGAATACATGATTGATAAATAGGAATTTCAGCAAAATAATCGTATTACTCTAAATGTATTTTACTGCTAGTCAAAAAAAAATTTTTTTTTTACTTACTCAAAATGCTGGAATGTAGTGTAATCTCGACAGGGCAAATAAGTTTTACGACGTGGGAGTGGTCGAAATAAACTATGTGCAACATAAACGTTTTACTGCTTGGTAATGGATTTAAGTCATTGGATCTTGAGACGAAGCACTTATTTTATTACCTACCTTATTTTATGAGTACTTTAAACTAAAAGTGACTTATTTATAACAATAACATTTATTTTATAACATTTACAAATGCTTTATCAACATTAAAATATGCTTGTCAACATTATCCAAAAATAACTTACTAAACATTGAATGCATAATGGCTTTCCCTATAAAAAATTAAAAAAATTTCATTGTTTAAACTATTGCCGTTTCTTATGAACAGAGCTCATGAAATTTTAATGAAGTACGGGGGAAATGCTTACTGAAATGGTTAAGTATATCAGTCATCTAGTACCCATAACACAAGTTCTGCTTAGCTTAGGCTAGATGATGCTATGTGGATTGTCCAGCATTATTATTATTATTGAGCTGTAATCCCTAAAACGGGTATAAAAAAGGGATGAAGTGTGAATACAAATGCAAACGCAGATGTGAGCGGGTCAGCTAGTGTCAATATATTTTTGCGTTCATGTGTTTGTGTCTCATGTGGCTGAAAGTTATGAGTTCTTTCAAAAGGATCGTAGCACTTTATGAGATTAGAAATTTTCCTACATATCACTTATTTGTTTTCAAGCTTTAAATATTACTTTGCGCTCAGAGGACAGTTTTATAAAAAGCTCTTAGATACTAAAGCATATATATTTAACTCTATACTTAAACGTAATTTAAATAATACAACCTATGCTTAGTTTGCACAAAATTATTGTGTAAAAACTACACTCCAAAGCAATTAATCCGGCATAAATCCTGATATCTTGGCAGATTAGCATCTGAATTATTGAAATAAAGGTAGTTTCATAGATCAAACGATGCATTTTATTTGGATGGGTAGATATGCGTGTTTATGTGACATTGTTCTTGGTTTTAGAAATCTTGATTTTTGTTGCTGATCTGATTTCCTTAATCTTAAGTGTATATTTAGTTACAGCTGATAAATAAAACACCAAATGAAATAATATTCATTTATTATTTCAATTTAAATTGCACAATTTGGAAATTACACTACAATATAGGTGTATATTTGCATAAATTTATATATTATTAAATACGATAAGACATAACTAGATTACATTTTTATGTGTTACAGACAAAAATATTTTGATTATACATTTATTTTATAAGATCTTACTGAGCAATATTAATTTAGAGATAAGTATATCGATGGAAAAAGTACTGAAAATATAATCTATAATACAGGATTATAAAATAGGTTATTTCATTATTAGATAACTTTATTCAAATAATAAACTGAAAAATGTATTAACGGATTTTTTAAGATAATGTTATAACTACTACGGGAATAGTATCATTAAAAATCGAGCCGCGACACTGTCAGTTTGCGACCAGCACTGTTTATAAGCACACAATACTGCTGTACTAAAATCAGTGACATTTTCAGCTGGAAACGAAGTAAAGTAACTATATAAAGGATTCCTAAGAGAAGTAGTCAGAGGCACGTCCAGATATTACATTTGGCACATGCCTACATTTTGCAGTAACTAATATTCCATACGTGACAGGTTGCAAGGCCATCGCCGCTGCTAGAAGCTGGTTTCCTCACAATGTTTTCCTTCATCGTCTGAGAGCATTGGCATTGCGCACATAAATTTAAAGGATTAGTGAAATTATAAACAATGAAAAAAAAGGTTTCATTTGATCGAATACACCAAAATAAGTACGATTAATAAATTAGGTTAAGAACGAAATAAAGCCTCTTTTCCTTTTTTAGTTTTTTATTTGACCTATTAGTACAATTTGCATTAAAAAAAACGAATATATTTTTAGTTGATATCACACGGATCTATTATCAAATTATCTAATAATGAATAACCCTATACATTTTATATTTAAATAAGTTATAGTTACTTACCTTACTTTAATTATACTTATACAATTTTCCAAAAGCTGTTGTGTTTCTTATTTCCCTTACGAATGTTAGAAAAAAGTTACGATTCCAAGACTAGAAAACTTTAAAATATTTGATTATAAGTACTACAGAACAAAAATAAAATAGTATTACACAATTTATTTTACGAACGATTAAATAGAGTTAACCTGAATTCACACCTATTTAATTTTCTCGATGGGATAGGCAGCCACAAGAGATTTCTTTTTATTAATAACGACTCATAGTTTTGCTTAATTAACTTTCACCACGTTTTCAATATTTACTCACATAATTAGAATTTATTTAGAAAAGGTTTTATTTTATGGAACATCATCGAATACATAGGACTTCAATAATTTTGTATAAATTGGCCATTATAAAGGATTTGTTGATATGTTTTTTGGAGGGGTAAAAGGTACGGAATCATATTGGCTCTTTTCGACATTACAAAAGCTATAGGATATAGGAAGCTCTTTATTTAAATTTTAAATAATAAAATAAATACTTACAATATAATAAAGTTTATTTATTTTACTTTAAATATCGATATGAATTGCCCAAGTTTTACCAAAGTTATGGGTTAAACGAATACTGAATGTTATTAAACTATGCTGATAATATATCTGGAAGATGAGAGATATTTTTACAGAGTAATAGAAAGAAGCACAGCTCAAGTGGGACTGGGATGGCCATGTCTGTCGCATGTCTGACGATTGTTAGGCTAAGACCACAACTGATTGGGTGCCCAATGCAAGACGTCCGCGCGGCAGACCACCACGGAGATGGCGTGACGAGTTAGATGTACATCTTCCAGACTGGTCAGAGAAAGTTGGAAAAAAGGTAGGGAAGCCTTTGCCCTACAGTGGGACAGTATAAGCTAAAAATAAAATACTTTAAATAAATAATAGAAAGAAGTTTCTCTGGCATTTTTACCAAGAAATCCGGTAAATTATCGCCATTTTGTCTACTTTTCATTTATTTCTCAGAATACAAAGGAGTAAATAACGCTTGACCCAGCTTTACTTATAATAAACTTTTAATAAGAAGGTTGGGTCAAGAAGTTTAATTAGAGCATGCCGCTCATTCTACAAATAGGTAAAATTCTAAAGGTAGATGTTTAAGTAATACAATACGGGTGAACCGTTTTGAGGGTAAATACAGGATGTAAAAAGACTACCCCTTAAACTGAAAGTTTTCTTAAAGTAGTATTTTCACATCCTGTAGTAGTCAAGTAGTCGAGATAATCGTAGTTCCGTTTAGTGCGTCAGCGGGTGCCATTGTTTGACTTGTTCCATTGGTGCAGCAAGGGCTGCATTCCAGTGCTGCAAGGCGCGGCCGCGCGCAAACATGTATGACCCTAGCACGAACTTTCCAACAAGGCGGTCTGAAACAATAGTATATTGTTGATAAGGAGATCAGGAGGAATTTATATCTATACTAATAATTAGAATCTTTGTCCTGACTGACTGACTGACATAAAGACACAATTTCAACCCCTAAGCGGGTATAGCAGGAGTTGAAGTTTGTATGAAAATAACGTGGGCGAAGTCACGCGCGTTTCGCTATATGATAAAATAAATAAAATCATTCACACATAGGTAAGTGTACCGGTACCTAGTATAGTGAGACCAACTCCACCCTAAGGTCGTAGGGTTGAATCCGGTTTAACATCAATGGATTTTTCAATTCAAAAACAGGCGCAATAATGATAGCAAACGATGGTAGAACACATCCAGAGGAAACCAGTTAGCGGTGGCGATGGGCTTGCAACCTGTCACTTACTACTGCAAATGTGGATATATGCCAAATGTTATATTTGGACGTATTTCTGACTCCTCAAAGAATCTTGAGTTGGTACTACTTGGAAGGCTCTAAGAGATCTGAGGGGATATCAACCGTACCTGAGGATTACAGTCGTGAGACTGTTTCTGTGTCTAGTTTTTTTATATCGATCGATTTGCTGATCCAGTTAAACAAAATCTGAGATTATCGGCATCTCCTAGTAAATTAATCACCTGTCTCAGAGTGGTTCCATGTTTTACCTCGTTAGTAAAATGGAGCGTTGGCATATTGCTAACAAGGAAATATTATGGTTGGCGGTGCTGTGAATACCAAAATGGAAATATAATGCTGACATAACAAATTTTGTTTAAGAAAACAGTATTTTTGTGTTATAATTTTCTGCCACCATTATATTTATTTCTATAACCAATAAACAAGAAGTAAATTTAATTTGATAGTGTATTTTTTAAAGGTGTTAGAAAAAAAAATTATGGTGGTGCCACAATAGTGAAAATATACTTTTAGTACCTACAACCGAAACACAGCAAGCTGATTGACGCCAGGAATAGGCATGGTGGTAGTACTTCCCCGAACGAACCAGTCACTAAGAGCTCTACTACTACTAAAACCACTATCTATCATGAGGCACTTATATCGAGGATTTCACAGACAGACGTCAAATACTTGTTTGTCTTGTTTGACGACCGATGTGGCGCGGCGGGCGAATGTCCACCTGCGACGCAGGAGGTTGCGGGTTCGATTCCCGCCTTGGGATAAATGTTTGTACGATCTGCAAATATTTATTCCGGGTGTTCTGGGTATTTACTATGTATAATAAAAAATATCTATGTATGTAATATAGTATTGTATTAAGTATATCAGTCATCTAGTACCCATAACACAAGCTCTGCTTAGCTTGGGGCTAGATGATGCTGTGTGGATTGTCCAGCATTATTATTATTATTATGTCAATTTCGCAATTCGTCAAACTCTTTATTTATCATATCCTACTCAAAAGCATCAAATCCTAGTCAAAAGCTTAATTTATTATTTTTGCGATTCGTGAATGAAAACCTAATGTGCTTCGAACAACCCCATTTAGTCAGGTAACTTTATTTCCTTCATCATTAACACCTGTCAAGGGACGCATGATATCCCATGTGCTTGGAGCCAAGAATGGTTTATTCCATGGCTCCTTGTCGCATACCAATTCCAAAGTATTTCACATAATTAAGGTAAACACAGCATGTTTTATTTTAGTGAAAACGTGAGTCATTTTCTGGGAACATCAGATAATGGAAAACCCCTACGTTGAAAATGCACTTTAACCTTATACCGCGTGCGTGGGTGATAAAGTTTTAAGCCTAATTTATTACGTCATTTGCCCTGAAAGAAATTTCACAGACATATACTTTATGAGCCAGAACTTAAGATAATGAAAAAGCAAGTTTTCTAGTTTCATTTTTTTTCGATAGTCAAAAGTTCTATAAGTTTTTTGACTTCTTTGAATTTAGAATTTAATCAAGTTCTCTCTTTCAAGTTATCGCAAATTACAATGATATCAAGATGGGTTTGTTTGCCTCGCTCCGTTTATTGACTTGGTTTTGAGCTGACAACACAGATTTTATGCAAATTAATCTCTTGAAATAATAGGTTCTAAAGCGCTTCTCTTATGTTCTGTACTGCGGTTACACATATACCATATCTCTCCCGCCTAAATTTGGGGAATTTATCAATAAACTCATTTATATTTTGTTATAACCACAAATCACAAATTTTATACACAAGAAAGTTTGTGAGTGACTATTTGTTTTTTAACCAGTTTGTATTCTAACAGCGGCGAAGAGATTCTTACTTATCACGCATAGAAAACTTACTACTACAAAACGTGGCTTCATTTCAAATGTAGTATTTGAACGTTCCTCTTGTTACAACATAGACATCCACAAAGAATCTCGAGTATTTGGTACTAAGAGATCTTAGGGAATATCTACAAAGGTGATCTGGGGACTAGAGTCGCAATGTTATCATGTTTCGCTGAACGCATTTGGGTTCAACATGGAATGTATGTACAGTCAGCTGCACTAGCATGTATACAATTCGTAACTTACAAAATGGGTTTACTGCGTTAAAATTAATTAACAGGGCAAAAGCTAATTTCACTATTTTTGAGTTTTTACCGCTAAGAGTTTACTATAAGGTTGATACCGTTTGAAAGTTAAGAATTGTATACATTCTAGTGCAGCTGACTGTACCATAAATCTCGTCGTAAAATAACATTTAGCTTACTTTTTCTGGGTAGACATACTTGTCTACCCAGAAAAAGTAGTAAAAAAAAGTAGTAGTTCAAGACATCCTGACGTAAATCAAGCGTATTTTTTATTATAAGGGTGATTTTTAAAGTAAGGATTAAAGATACCAGTTATAAATGTTAATTTATAAAGCCTGACAACATCTTTCTAGCCTTGTGGGTCAGCTGTTTCTGTTTTTTTACTTTATCTATCCCAACTCTTTGATAAACTACGCTACAGATATCACACCATACACTTGGCCGCGGCCTACTTAAAATTCAACCAAAACGCGCCAGTGTAGCAGTTTTCAATAAGTCTTTTCCTTTGTAATTTCTGTATACATTGTTGCTCGTACGTAGACAGGGATTACAATAAATTCGTGGAAAGCCGCGATGGATTAATGTCAATATTACCCAGGTACGGCTTTCAGGCATACTGCGGATTGTGGCGATCAATTTGACGTAGGCTAATTACGCCAATTTTTTAACCGTGCTTAGTTTGGCATACATAATAGCTAGGTCGCTTGCAAATATTAGCACACATATCCGCTGATATCTATGACGAGACAGAACAGCATCAGTTGATGTGGATTGTTCTGCATTACCAACAACTCCGAGGGGTAGCCGTGAGCTCGATAGTTTGTTTGCTTAATTTTCTGCATCGTGTGCTCGGTCCTAATAGGCCAGAACAATGGATACGAGAGCTCTTTGTACAATCCAGAATCTGCTACTAAGTACAAAAACCCCAAATTTAACAGAACGGTAATTTTAGCGTCGTTCTGAAATTTGGCAACGTTATCATTAAAGCTGAAAGTAGTGGGGCTGATTCTAGTATAGTTTATCAAAGACTCTACAGTAGAACTGGAGTTTAGTCACGTTTGTGTTCACACGGAAAACGTGCTCATGAAACGCTGTCTGTCAAAAGTGAAATATGTTGGCTCAGTGAACACAAGACAGAACTTTGTAAATAGAGTGGTTAATGTTTACAAAGACTCGACAGCCGTGATTCAGTCAAAACCATTCGCTATCCCATTTTATTTTAAAACTTATAAGTGCGTACAATATTTACATGACATTTATATCGGCATCGACCGACCGATGTGGCGCGGCGGGCGAATGTCCGCCTGCGACGCAGAAGGTTGCGGGTTCGATTCCCGCCTTGGGATAAATGTTTGTACGATCTGCAAATATTTATTCCGGGTGTTCTGGGTATTTTCTATGTATAATAAAAAGTATCTATATACGTAATGTATTGTATTAAGTATATCAGTCATCTAGTACCCATAACACAAGCTCTGCTTAGCTTGGGGCTAGATGATGCTGTGTGGATCGTCCAGCATTATTATTATTATTTATTTATTTATTTATTTATCTAACTCGGAAGTTTAAAGTATACTTTTTTATTCGACTTGCTGATGGAACAAGCAGATTTCCTCCCTGATGTTAAGTGGGTACCATTACCTATAACAAAGTATTGCCTCGGAGGTCACATTACGAACATGCCCTACGAAGCACGATTCTGCGTCCATCAACCTGAGATATACATATAGGTGTTAAACCTCATGTGCCTGTAATTTCACCGGCACCCTCGCCCTTCAAACCAAAACACAGCAAGCTGCTTGGCGGTAAAAATAGGTATTATCTTTCCCTGATGAGGCCTTTACTAAGAGCTTCCTACTACAATTATGCTTATATTATGAAATCCTTTTTTACTTTTCATAAACACGAGCTAGCAATTTCTAAACTGGTTACTACCAAAACAGGCTCAAAGGCGCTAATTTAAATAAGTCAAAACTTTAGCCATAAACTAAAGGTAATTTGTATAGTCAAAGAGTTACGACCTGAACTGTTTGTGGTTGTGACGTTTGTTATGTGAATTGTAGAATCAAAATCTGAAGTAGGAGCGTTTAGTTACCGTCCTTGTGACTTCATCCCGTATTACGCTTGACCTTTAGCACATTTTGGCCCATACCTGTTGAAACTGCTAAAATATTCTGGCTACCGCTTATTATGTGCAGTAGTTCCAAGCATAGTGCAGTCGTGTGTATAGTGAAAGCATCTGAAACTTGTGTGCTGTCGTCTACGGTGACTTATATATATAAGCACTCATTTTTTATTTGGGTCATTTGAGCTTATAAACTATTAAAACAGGTAAAATGTCATATATCTATGGCATTAACAGAATGTGGCTGAAAAGTTTGTACAATTTTTGCTTCGGTCATTTGGGCCTCTATAGACTGTTATTAGAGGTAAAATATTTTACCTTTGGCATAAACGGAGTGTGGCTGCAAAGCTTGTACAGTGACGCTCGTCGTGTGCAGCTCATCGGCTTTCAGTCTGAAGTGGAAGCATTCGGAAACCAACGCGCTACCGTCTTCGCTGACGTCGACGGCTGCCGTACGACGCGCACGCACGCCTCGGCACGCGCGCTCTTGCGTCACTCGAACTACCATCTCACGACGACTTGAAGATGGATCCAGCTAGGAGTTGAACAAACGGGTCAAAGATAGGTAAAATTGATTTAAACAAATATGAGTGGGCTGTCTGTGATGCTCCGTCAAGTCCCGGAGATGTCGTAAGAGGCAACGAAGAAAACACCAGACGATAAGAAGCACTCAGCAAAATACTCAGGAGACACGAACACTGTGCTCACAATTCTGTCTACCAAGTGAGTTGACTGTGGTAATACAACAACGGGGGCCTTGAAGAACGTAAAAAATAGTTCACCCTGGTTTTATATGTAGCAGGTCTATGAATAATTAATGTATGAAAATTATTTATCACAACTTAGAAACTAAAAAAACGAATATATACATGTACAATGGGCAGTTTTGTCGGTAGAAAGTGATCTTTTCCAGACAATTTTCGGATGGAAAGAAACTTATTCTATGGAATAATGGCTGAAGTGCGCTTGAAAGTTAAAGTAGTAAAATAACTAACAGAACAACACAGTACACAAAAAAAAAATTATGTATATGTACAACAGTGAACTGCATCAGAATGATGATTATGATTGTTGGTAATACGAACTGTATAGAGCGTACTTCGAAATGAATGATACCCATGCCAGATTGTGAAGTCATCGCCGCTGCTAGAATACTAAGTAGGTTTCTCAAGATGTGGTTTGTTTGAAAACTTTGCCCAAAACATGGCAGTTAATTTGAAATCTTGTAGATAAATAAACGACAAATTTCGAAACTTCTTAAGTAAACTGTTGACGAAAAGTTAACTGATTTATTAATAGTTTAATTATATCAGCGAAGCCAATCTACTACTCTATAATCTGTGCCCCAAATTAATTCCTGAATTGGGTAAAGTTTTAAAAAAAAATAGCGGCGTCATCTTACGGCCATCACCTACGTTTTTAGGGTTCCGTACCAAAAGGTTAAAACGGGACCCTATTACTAAAACTTCGCTGTCTGTATGTTTGACGACCGTTAAGGCGCGGCGGCGGCGGGCGAATGTCCGCCTGCGACGCAGGAGGTTGTGGGTTCGACTCCCGCCTTGGGATAAACGTTTGTACAATCAGCAAATATTTATTCCGGGTGTTCTGGGTATTTTCTATATATAATAAAACATATCTATGTATTTAATGTATTGTATTAAGTATATCAGTCATCTAGTACCCATAACACAAGCAGATTGGGGCTAGATGATGCTGTGTGGATTGTCCAGCATTATTATTATTATTATTAATTGTAAGCTCAGTCACGGCCGTCAAAGGCAGGTGTTATGTTTTTGAGGACTAAAGTTAAAAGGCTGTCTCAAAAATAAACTTAGTTAGATAAAGTTGGTGTTATCCTCCTACCCTGGGGTAAATTTGATATCGCGTAATTTTGATAAAATTAGCTCAGTAAAGATTAAGGGATTACAGCTGAGTAAATTAGATAATTTCAGGTAATTTAATATTATAACATCAATTATGCACCTTTAATTCTGCAGACAATAGGAAGAGAGGGTTATCCGTGAGCTCGATAGTTTGTTTGCCATATTATCTGAGCTCAGTCTGAACAGGCCCGAATAGACCTGAACAATGGATACGAGGGCATCTTCGTACAAATCCGGAATCCGTTACTTAGTACAAAAAAAATGGAAAACAATACGAGTCAAGCACGATAGTAACGGTAATTTTTGCGTCGTTTTTGACAGTTTGCAATCGTGCACAAAATAACCAGGCCTCCTACCGTGAGCTCATTCACGGTAGGGGGCCGGGTAATTTTGTAGAATGAACAAGCTTTCGCCAGCATCTCTAGTCTGGTTATCGTCACGTATATCTTTATAATATTTTATCCAAATCTTCCAACCATTTCGCCTTCAACTTCAACACCAAATTAATCCCTGAGAAATCTTTATAAAATGTAGTTCTTTGAGAATAATGATCATCATCAGTCTGTAGAAGTTCACTGCTGGAAGTATAAATACGTTTTCAAGAAAAACTATTTCGAGCCTTTTCCATCCACTGACATCCCGCGATCTTAGCAACGTCGTCGATCCAGGTAATCATACAATATTGATATGTTTAATGAACTAAGAAATTGTATGTTCTCTTATCTCTTTCTTAAAAAGTATTTTCCAACTGAATACCGAAACTATCACCACATTTCTATTGAACAATACGCTGTCATGTTCATAGTGAGTATTGAAAGATAAGAACTTACCTTGAGATTTCGAGCTTCTATAACGGTGACAGTGAGACGATGCAAGTTTTCATTGTAGAGTAGAGAGACTAATATCTCACCCAAATCCGAAGTTGGTTCTTGGCAGTCCTGTAAACATTCCCAATTATTATTGAATGCCTTTGTAGTTTGGTTGTATTTAATTATACCTGAATATATACTTAAAGATATAATACAAATTTATTTTGACAAGGCACCTGTTGTTGAGCGGTTACTTCAGAACTTTTGAGAAAGATATGCACGGTGGGTTAATTTATTTTATGTATAAAATTGTTCGTTTCGTTTCATTACCACTATCATCAACATAAATATGTACAAAAATCTTAGAAGATACTGGCTCCGGGTGGCAAGTCGCAAGAAGTGTGGTCACTGACCCCGCACCAGTCAGCTAAGCGCTGATCGCATACTTTACGTAACTAAAGTTTAAATATTTATTTTTATAAATGTGGTCTGTTCCACAAGTGCCATAACATTCAAAAGTCAAAAAGTATTCTGATCACTAAGAATAATCTTTTAAAAGTGAATCTAGGTGCCATTATACAAAAAAATAAAGTATGAAGCTAATCCAATTTAGTGAGGTGTGTGCGATATAGATGCAACGCAATAATATTCTGCGTTACCTTGATAGTTAAGAGGGCTTACAGATTTTGGATAGAAACGGGATATTTACCATGATTTTTAAGTTTGATTGTTTCTCCATATTTCGGCAAATTCAATATTCTATTTTCTTCTATCTTCTTCCCGATATTTCTATCCAAAATATTGATCGAAACCATGACAGATTCAAAATTTACAAAAGGACTTACCTTCTCAACATCAAGCTTGTATAGTTGCGGCTCTTCATCTGGTGCTACGCCTTCCAACTCGGTCAGTGGCAAGATGATGTGCCCAATCAACTGCTTTCCCTTGCCGACCCGTCCGATATCAACCACTGATAGCTTCAGAGTGATTCCTTCTATTTTGTCAGGTGGTATCTATCAAGAAACCAAAATTTTAGTAAGTAACTAAGCTTTGCTTAGTTTGGGGTTAGATGCCATTCTGTCAATATCAGTATTTATGTGTCAGTACTAGCAAAATGCACGGGACTTTGTCCACGCGAGGTTATTTTCATATAAAATTCAACCCCTGCTATGCTGCCGTTCAGAGGTTGAATTATGGAATTCTTTTTTTAGGACACTTCTAGGACACACACTAAGATGAAAATATGTACGCTGGCAAATCTCTACGACCAGTGATTTAGGCTGTGCGTTGTCTATATGTCAGTCAGTCAAGACAAAGATTCTTGGTAACGACTGATTTATATTTGTTTAACGAAGTGCATGTAACCAGTAATGACTGAAAACTGGGACGTAATCAGCTATTGGTCTGACACGCCAAAAGTCGCACAACAGGCTATGGAGAGAGATAATAGAGTTTCACGTCTTATTCCCGTAGTTAATAGTAGAACAACCAAGCTCTCAGAAACAGCAAGGTATATGTGGCAGGATAGCATATAGCTCATAGAACTGATAACTGCTGGGAAGTAAAAGATCTTAAACGGCGCCTACAAACCAAAGGACAAAGTGTCGAAGGCCTAACAAAAAATACGTTGGTATATGTACTTATAAACGACCAATTGAGACTATTTTAATACAACTTTACTGCTGGAACAAGCAATAGTTTGCCTTAAGTAGTTACCATCACAAATAACCAAGCCCTACTCTGCACTATTCTCTGCGTCCATCATCCTGAGGCATACTCGTATAATAAAACAAAAATACCACGGTACTAACCGTAGCACCTGTCATTCAAACATCGGCAAATCAACTTTAATGTGTTTGTAACATGGATGCTATTTGCGTAGCCTATTTTCTCGTAGAAGATCTCTACCTTGAGACATTTTCCCAAGATGAAATTGCGTGTTACGGGTGAGCGCGTATCTACGGAATTGATCTTTATTTTAAGTGCAACCTGGATGGCGACAGAAAAGTGCACTTTATATTCTAGCACGTAGAGACGTTAATCCTGAAAAGTATCTCCGTGTGGTCTTAAGGGTTCGTAATGTATCACATATATTTTGTTTAGTCCTCTCGGGAGTTTACATTACGCGTTACAACAATACCTGTTGTGAAGATTTTATCCCAATACTTTACATATTAATATAAGATGGGTGTTATGTGATAATCTTTTCGTTTCTTGAACGAAATCTTATAGTATAGATATATATGTTTAATAACTTTGGTAATACGAAGTTCAGCGGGTCAGCTATAAAGTACTTACATACATATTAGCAGACATTTCTCACAGTGCCTTCTAACTCCTAGATCAGACTAGATCTGCTCAATTTAGAGGAAGGTCCCAGGTAAGGAATCGAATACCTGACACTTATATTTTTATATGATTTACTGGTATCTTCCGACTTCCGACTTTGAGAGCACCGGTGGTCTAGTGGAGTGACCCCACTTTCTAAACCTAAGGTTGTGGGTTTAAATCCGGTTGTGCACCAATGGATTTTTCCGTTCAAGAAATGTATGTGCGCAATGTTAGTGCTCTCAAATCGAAAACATCGTGAGGAAACCAAGTTTTAGCAGTGGCGATGGGCTTACAACCTGTCATGTATAGAACACTAACTACTGCAAGATGCGGCTATGTACAAAATGTACTATCTGGACAATCTGAACATACCTCTGACTACCCCCCTTAAAACATCCTGAAAGAATCTCGAGTAAGTACTGGGTTCTAAGAGATCGAGAGCATATCTACCGTCCTCATGGAATGAAGTCGTGATGCTATTTCTTTCATTTCGTTTTATTCTGCGACTTCTTTGGACGATGTTATTTTGAACAATATTATTTTATTTATTTCATTGGAATAACAACTTTCCAAGTTTTCTTCCCCGAACTCAAGCAGACTGATTTATTGTGCCATTTAATTTTCGTGACATTTTTGTTATTTATTTGACGTAAACAAAGTTGATTTAGGTTTATTTATGGTGCCCTGGATCCATCACTCAGTTACAGTGGTGTATTGCAAAAGTAACCAAATCTACACTGTTGTCCTCGTCATGCCATCGACTGAAAACCCTCCTACGCTTTGATTTCGGTTCGACGCGATGTTAAGGCGGTAAGGAGAGAACCTTTATTTCTCAGCGGTTGTCGGTTCACTACATACAGCTATAAGATAGAACAAACAGAAAATAGACTCACTGTCTATGCACTTATCCGTTTATATCAGACCGGGTGATATCAGCAATCCGTTTAATCATAGGAAGCCGATAAACCAATGATGGAAGGCTCTAATAGATCGTGAACAGAATCGGTAAGTCTATTACGTAAAATCCGAGTAGTGACGACAGTACATATTGCTTACTAGCGGCCGCTCGCAGCTTCACCCGTGTGGCAGTTTTTTCCCGTTCCCGTTATTTTTTCGAGATAAAAAGTAGCCTATATGTTAATCTAGGTTACAATCTATATTTATTCCAAATTTCATCCAAATCGGTCCGCTGGTTCGAGCGTGAATGAGTAACAAACATCCATCCATCCATCCATTCATACATACTTACAAACTTTCACGTTTATAATATTAGTAGGATACAGTGACAGGCTTATCTGGCAACGGTTACCCTATTTATGACAACTACACAACCTTACTCCGCTATCGGACGTTTTTGCAACTCTTATCATCTCTTGTCTATACAAGAGATGATAAGAGTTGCAAAAACGTTTTACAACAGACGGCTGTCACATGTCTATAGCCTGTTTGCAATAGTAATGCCAGGGTGATGGGCGCAAGGCAGTGTGCATGTAGGAAATGGGACATGTTTCTAACGGGTGTAACCTGGAAGGCAACACTGTTATAAGTAAAAGTTACAACTTAATATCAGGTGGACCGTATGCTTATTCTATCAGCATTTTTTATAACTATTAAAAAAGTTAACCTCATACGAAGTAACATTAACTTTAGACATTCAATGGCCAAAAGCCTTCGATTACTGTAGTTTGATAGAAGTTATTGCACAATTTACGTTTGTTGCAACCCTGTCGCGAATGTCACAACAGCCCGGTCTAATGGACGTTGGATCGAATCTCCATTACGTAGGTAATGTAATTAAACCGGTCGCCAATATGCTAAAATGAAGCTGGAGTCGCTTTATGGACATGAATATGCATGTACAATAATGAGAAAATAGATTCCTTTTGGAAAAATACCTTGTTTGCAAAAGCAATCAAGTCGATTGCTAGCACAGTATTTTTTTATGTGACTTGCTGATAGAACCAGCACATGGCCCGCCTGATGTTGAGTGGTTACCATTACATATAACAAAGCATTGCCTTGCAGTTCACGCTCGTTAACGTGCCCTACGATGCATTACTCTGCGTTCATTACCTCAGTTCATAATAGCCCTACCTTCTATGCTGCAGGTTGTGGGTTCGATCTCCGCCGAGAACAAATGTTTGTATGATAACATAGATGTTTGTTCTCTGTCTGGGTGTTATATTTTATTCTAAGTATGTATACACAAAAAAAGTATATAAGTATTCTATCAGTCATTTGGTTCCCATAGTACGTGCTATGCTTAGTTTGAGGCTAAATTATGTCATGTAAACATGTCCACAAATATTTATTTAGTTATATATTATGTATTGTATAGTATCACAAAAATTATTTGCTTGAGTGAGATTTGAACTCAAAACCCTCCCTTTGATACGGGGATACGCTAACCAACTGCGCTATCGAGAGTTCAATACCTAGTTTATACAAAAATCCCACCCACTCAACCTTCCAATCATGCATACAATCTACTGTTATTTTAATAGTTTCATCTATTTGTCTAAAATAAATAAATAAGCTTTTATGAAAAACCCGGAACTCCCGTCCACTCGAAAGCTTAATCAAAATTTATGAGTCAGTATACACACACACAAAGTCCTACGCAGACCTAAATCAATACTATACATACACAGTATAACTAAATATATGTCTATACTTGTATAGAGTTATACAGGCTGTATTTGGATCACGGTGGACCTCTGACATGTACGAAATGAAATTCATGATATGATTTCTGTGTTTCTCGGTACTCGTGTTGTACCCGTATAATATGTGATTTGAATTATGGTGCACAGATAAAATTAATAAACGGCAATAATTTATAATTAACTAGTTGACCCGTGAAGAAAAAAGTGGGTTCTTTGGGCGGTAAACGTCGTATTATCTCTATAACCATTCGTCCAAATTATATGGAGTAAAAGGAAAAAGTTTGGTTTTAAACACTTGAAAGGATAAATTTACTTATTTTGATAATTATTGAACATGACCTAACAATTTAAATCATTTTTTTAATATAAAAAAACTTCTAAAAGTGAGACATATGCTGTTTCTGTCTTTTTTGGAGGCATTGTCAAGCTCTACAACTTTTCTCGAGAACTCAATCATATATCTCTCATCGTTAAGGCAGCGTTCGTAAGAAACTTTTTCGTTCAACCGTTTTTTCTCCGTTCATTAATTCATCCCATTCATTCATTTATATGCTATTTATTTTATTATTTATAAGCTACTACCTACACCGCTAGTAAAATACGAACTAGTTTCTTTCACCTTCACTGATTTGGTGGGTAGTTAATTTATGAAACAACGAACCTGCGGTTTCGCTAAAATGTTTGGAAAATCGTGAAAATGTTTATCGAAACCGAGTTTGTACTCGAGACTTGTTTGATGTTTTGTTTGAGTTTGTATCAAGCTACGGTAAGTTCCAATGAACTGAAAGTTTCAGCAAAATTGACTTGGAAATTTTACAAAGTAAAAATCACATAACAGTCTAAATGTGATCTGAAAAAGTTCAATATTTCAGGTGGTATTGTAGTGTGAAGAAAAACATCGCGAGGAAATCAGTTAGTATTCTAGCAGCGGCGATGGGCTTGCAACCTATCACGTATGGAATACAAACTACTGTAAAATATAGGTCTGTATCGAGTGTGATAAATTACTTAACTTTAATATGATATCTGGACGTACCCCTGACTACCCCCTTAAACATCCTCGAAGAATCCAGAGAAGGTACTTGGCGCTAAAAGATCTGAGGGGATATCTACCGTGCTTGGGGATTAAAGTGATGCTATTTTTTGTTAATGTTCTACGTATAGCTCTCGCACAACGCGCTCCAGATTACTGACCCAGCGGGAATTGCCAGCAATTAATATTCGCACAGGCACACTCTGGAAACCGGGATATTTTGTTTTATTGTGGTCAGTAAAGTAGCATCCTACTGATTTTACAGGTTCCACAAAAAAAAAGATACAGGTTATTTCCATAATCACCACGCTTGGCAGGTAAATTAGTAAAATACTTTTTTTAGGCTATTGCTGGTGGAACAAGCATATAACCCACCTGATATTAAGTAGTAACCATCACCTATAACAAAGTAATGTCTTGTGTGCACTACTACACTGCTCTGCGTCCACCAACCTGAGGCATACTGGTGTTAAGCCTCATGTGATAAATTCAGCGGTAAATAAAAACTGGTGTGCGGTAAAGTAAATCAAACTTCTATCATAAATGTGAATGTTTACGCACAAACTTTGACTTTCAAGTGATTTTAGCGTTGAAATGAGTGTTTATGTTTATCTCTTTCCTACTTAACTTTGTAACGGTTTTGGATAAAACTTTGGATGAAACGTGAACCTTTAATAGTTTGCTACCGGCGTTTACTTTTATGGTAGAGAAGTTGTACATTATATTTTAATATTCTTCGTGTCTGGTTTGTTTATCATAACTGTTTTTATATTATACGAACATAATTTATATTAACAGCCATTACAGCTCAGTTTGTAGAAGCCTTCTATGCTTAGGCAGTGGGTTCAACTGTTATTTTCTACAAACTTTAGCACCCATTGGATTTAGAGGTTGATTTTCAGAAATTTTCTACGCACCAAGACCACCATATTCTGAAAACTTCAAGTCTTCACGGCTACTGTAATCTAATTATTCAACTTTGTCATGTTTAAACTAATCACCAGCCTTTATTTATAAACTAAAGGCCTATGATTGGTCAAAAGCGTACAAAATAACTAACGGATTTTCAATATCATCTAGCCCCAAACTAAGCAAAGGTTGTATTATGGGAATCAGCGGTAACAGATAGAATTCTTTACTTACGAGTATATACTACACTTACTTGATAAACGAAGGTTTCATCATAGAACGGATTGCAAGTTTTCTTCTTCTGCTTGGTTTGTAGTGCTCTTCTTTCATCTGGCATCAGCTGAATCCTGTAAAATAAATATACTGAAATAGGCTTACGACTAAAGCAACATAAACGGTAAATATCCCTACAAATCTCTAGATATTAGATAAATATCGACAGCTGTCATAGCTCAGTTGGAAGTAGCTCCGCCTTCTGTGCTGGGTTTGATCCCCACAAAGGACAAACATTTATTTGTCCTATGTTTATTTTCTGTCTGGGTGTTATATTGAATTCCAAGTATGTATTTACAAAAAAAAGTGTTTAAGTATTCTTCTTTGATGGCCGATGTGGCGCGGCGGGTGAGTTATTAGCCCTCCGGGTCCCACTGCTGGGCAAAGGCCTCCACACATTCCGATTAATTAAAAAAACAAACCAATTAATTAAAAAAAAAACACGTCATAATTTGTTTAGCAATAAACGCGGTGTAATTATATTAAAATACAAAGAGAGACCACTCACTCGAATTATCAAAGCTTTTTGGTCGCAGTTTCAAGTAGGTACGCTTACACCACGGTACAGACTAATTATATTACAACAAGGTTTTGTGGCGTTTACTCACTATCGTATAACTTTTACTATAATGAGACTTAATGGCGTGTAGGTATTTTAAAGTAAAACATAAATTATTTTATAAGCTATATTCATATAGTACAATCTTTGCTTAGTTTTGGATCTTGGAACTTTAAAACGTAGGCAAATAATACTTTTTAGAGAATTTCCCAAACTCAAGGTTTGTCAAAGAGCGATGGAGCGCAGTATTTTGGGTGCGAAGAGGATGAACAAAGTCTGAAATACCTGACTGCGCTCAAAAATCGGTATCGCTGATGTTGGGAATAAGACTGCCAAGTCAAAATTTAACTGGGCAAGTCACACCGTCCGCATGCAACCTAAAAGGTGGGCAAAATCAGCACTGCAGACTGGGGCAGACCGAAGAAGCGTTGGCGAGGCGACCTGGCCGATTTCTGCAAAGACTGGTCCAATTCGGCTCAGGATCGAGACAAGTGGAAGGAAGAGGGAGACCTTTGCCCAACAATGAAACACACTGGGCTGATAAAAAAAAGATACTTTTAAAACAACAAAATGTTTTGGTAAGACTATTTTACAAAGGCAGAAATTACAAAACACCATTGACAGCGTATAACAAAGGGGCAATTATCATACAGGAGACATTATGTATGTCGAACGATTCCTCATTCGTCAAAGGTATGCTATTTCTGTTAACTGTAATTTGGGAGCATAATGAAGCCTACGCTGACTCAAAGGGCATTGGAAAACATAGGTTTCCATTTACCAAATGGAGGTAACCCGCTGACATTCAAACAAAACGGGACTACTCAGCCGTTGTCTCATTTGCACAAACGTGTCAAATACTGAGTATTCTATCGACAAAATGTATTCCGGGTACAATTATTATGTACATATATTTTTTATGCTGCTGCTGTTGAAATAAGTACATGGCCCACCTCATGTTAAGTGGTAACCATCACCTATAACAAAGCATTATCTTGAAGATCACATACGTCAAGCATGTGCCCTACGATGTACTACCCTGCGTTCACTAACCTAAGGCATACAGGTGTTAAGTCTCATATGCCTGTAATTTCACCGGTACACACACCCTTCAAACAGGAACACAGCAATGAAAGCATCACTGATATGCGGCAGAAATAGGTACGGTGGTAGTACTTTCCCGTAGGTACGAGTCATTTCACAAGCTCTACTACTAATTTATGGAAAGAAAAAATACTTTGTATTTGACACAGCGCCATTTAGCCCCAAACTAAGCAAAGCTCGTGCTATGAAACTAGATAATTGAGAGAATACTTATAATTTGTTTGCCTATACATAAATGATATAATATAAACACCCAAATACTGAATAAACATGCATTTGTGTTCACACAATTGTTTGTTTTTGGTGCGAATCAAACCTACAACCTCCAACACAAAAGGCAAAGTTACAAAGGGGCATCTATTAATTACGTAAGGAATTTAGGGGGAGATGGGGCTAAGCTAACCTCACCCAATCTCACGTGGGGGGTAGGGTGGTCTCGGCAAATATGGTTAAGTTGCGAGAAAACTAACACGTTTCTCCACTGAAATTTGGCCAATTCATAGATATTTATCGCGGTTGAATTATGCACTGATAAAAGAATTAATTTAAACAGATAAACTTATTTACATTAAAAATATGCATTTTCAAAAATCTCACGTGAGATTAGAGGCGGAGGAGGTCAAGTAAAAATGTCTAGATATTGAGATATTGAAAAGGAGTGTCGAAAAATTGCCAAAATTGTTTTACCTATATAATGTAGCATACATTATATTGTACTAAAACTGAATTACCACCACCTGAATTGTAATACGAACAAATAAAATACAAAGCCAGTTAGGCCGTTATTTTGTATGATCCTTTTAGCAAATTAAAATTAATGTGTCTCTAGTGTGTCAATCTAACAGAGTGAGGTTAAGGCAAGACAGAAAACATGTAAAGGCAATTATGTCAAGAGCATAATACCGCAAAAGACAGACGTACTCATCCACACACGTAAGCAACAAGGGAGTTTATAATTACCTACATTAAGAGGAAAAAATAAATAGCTTCACGACCGTAATCCTGCGGCACGGTAGATATCTCCTCAGATTTCTCATTACCCAGTGCCTACTTGAGATTATTTGAGGATGTCTAATGGGGGTAGTCAGAGGTACGTCCAAATATTACCTTTGGTACATACCCACAATTTGCAGCAGTTGGTATTCCATACGTGACAGATTGCAAGTCCATCACCGCTGCTAGACTACTAACTGGTTTCCTGATGTTTTCCTTCGCCATTTAATTGCACTGGCATTGCCCACATACATTTTTCGATAGAAAAATATGTTGGTCCAAATCGACTGGGTCCGAACCCCGGACCTTAGGCTCAATAGGCGGAGTCACTCCCACTCACTAGACCACCGGTCACTCCTTAAAAGTGTGTAAAAAATAGGTAAAAAAGTTTAAAATAATGATTATACTTACTTGATGTATGGATCGCATGCATTGGCGAGGGCGGGTGTGCGCGAAGGTAGGTGCTTCGCCTTCAGAATGTGCACTTGTAGCCTTTCCGTTACAGCCTCGTACTTAAGCGTGAACCAAACTCGACCCTAAAACAAAGTCATAAAGCTCAATATGACTGCCCAAGTTGACTGACTTGATTTAAAATATTTTTTTCACTTGACACTAGCGAAATTGACACTTGAAATAAAAAGAACAGAGAAGAATATTACATGGCAAGAGCTTATAGTGAAAGGCGCGACTGGAGGAACCTATCTCTGCCGCTAAGCAGCAGCAAGCAGCAGCTGACTGTGTTTATAGGTTTGAAGGGTGCTGTTGCCGAAGAATCAGGCATTTGAGGCTTAACTGTATGTCTCAGGTTTATGGAAACCGAGCAGTAAATCATCACACGACACAGCCACGTTTTTTACGATCATGACCTGCGAGGCAATGCTTTTTTATAGGGGACCGTAACCACATAACATCAGGTTGGCCACCTGTTGCTAAGTCGTATAAAAAAAGTTTTTTTTGTATACATTTACGAGTTTATTTGGAAGCATTAGATAGGTACATTTTATTAGTAGTAGAGCCCTAAGTGAAGGGCTTGTCCGGGGAAGTACTGCCACCATGTCTATTTGTGCTGCCAAGCAACTTGCTGTGTTCCGGTTTGAAAGGTGTGGGTGCCGGTGTAATTACAGGCACACGAGCCTTAACACCTGTATGCCTCAGGTTGATGGACGCAGTGTAGTGCATCGTAAGGTACGTTTATAATGAGCGTGACCTGCTAGGCAATGCTTTGCTATAGGTAATGGTAACCACTTAATATTAGGTTTTTTTATGCAACTTGCTGATGGAACAAGCAGACGGCCCACCTGATAAAAAGTGGTTACCAACGCCTAAAGCAAAGTATTACCTCGTAGGTCACACTCGTTAGGAACGTGCCCTAACGGTGGGTCATATGCTTGTTCCATCAGTAAATCAAATAAAAAAAAATTGCGATGTGTGTGGGTACCAAAATGTGCATGTTATCTTGTCATTAGCACCTTATAACGTAAGTAAGACTCTTGGGAAATCATACCAAACCTTCAGACTTGTCATTAGTATGATTTCGGGTAAGGTCTGTGTTTAAGGCTTCATTTTACTCTCTATTTTATAGCGAGTTCAGTTTTACGATAGGTTATGTGTGGGAGCGTATTCATAACTTCACGGTAGGTTAATATTTAATGCGCAAATCTTTGCATAGTGTGAAAGGGCAGGTATTACGTAAATTTATCATTAAAATTTCTAGTAAAGCCACTTATAACGTAGACACATGTTTATGCAATTTCCCCGATCGAAATTCTCACGTCATGTATCCACAAACTAAGAAAGCTGTACTGTGGGAAACAGAACTTTTTGTAAATACATATTTAGTACATTTTAAAAAACCAAAACCTTGCAGGTCTACTCTTATAAACGATAAACAAAGTTTCGTATGGTCGTTTTGAGTTACAATTCGCGGCATGCCAGGCAGCGACAACTTTGACGACCGATACGGCGCAGCGGGCGAATGTCCACCTGCGACGCAGGAGGTTGCGGGTTCGATTCCCGCCTTGGGATAAATGTTTGTACGATCTGCAAATATTTATTCCGGGTGTTCTGGGTATTTCCTATGTATAATAAAAAAATATCTATGTATGTATTGTATTGTATTAAGTATATCAGTCATCTGGTACCCATAACACAAGCTCTGCTTAGCTTGGGGCTAGATGATGCTGTGTGAATTGTCCAGCAATATTATATTATTATTATTCCTTGCTTGTGGAACGACTGCCGACTGTCTAAGGGGGCTAGTCAAACGTACGTCCAGATACATAGAATAAAAATGAGGTACAAAACAGAATAAGTAGAATGACTCGAACATATTTTTTAAACATGCTCGAGTTATGCTACTTACGCTGGCTATAACAACAAATACTAAAACAGAATAAAATAAATATTTATGAGGCCTCTCATACAACAAATATGAATTTTTTGATGTTTTTATTACAGATAATGGTACGGAACCATTCGTGCGCGAGTCCGACTTGCACTTGGCAGGTTTTATTTCACTTTCAGACCCCTGAACCTAGATAAACAATTTTTTATTCAGGGCCAAGGAGACGAGAAATTCTCTCGCTATAAAAACAACCATGTTTTCTGCCTTATCTTACAAAACGTTATAAAAATATAACCGTGAATCGTGGTAATCTTTCGAAAAGGGTCGTAAAAACAAGTCTTTTTGACGCGAAATTAAAGCATGTAGGCGGATACTTATCAGCTTAGGATCTTAATAATAGATTAATTCTTGGATGACCTTTTTGGGATGAGAGCCCCATTGGCGAGGGTATATTATATAAGTATAACTTGATAAAAGTAGTGGTTCTGTGAACAGTAGACCTTGCAAGCTCGTATAACGAACTTTCCTCTTTTCTGAAATTGAAATCCGTCCATATATAACGCTTACTTATGTAAACTTTTGAACAAAACAGGATTTTAGCGATTACTCGCGTTTCCTAGGTTCTAGGAGGTCAAATTTGGTGTCTTTAGTGTTCGTCTGTCTACGTGTTCGTCTGTACCTGTTACGTATGGAATACTAACTATGTACTGCAAAATGTGAGTACGTACTAAATGTACTATCTGGACGTACCTCTGACAACCATCTTAGATATCCTTGAAGAATCTCGAGTAGGTCGTTACTAAGAGATCAGACGAGATATCTACCGTGCTTCGGGATCAAAGTCGTGATGCTATTCATTTTTTTATTTTACTTAACCTAAAACCAACCACCATCAATACTTGTCTACGTTTAATGTTTTATATCATCCCTAAATTTTATCTTTTCTAAACTTTGTTTTGTTAGCCTTGAGAAGGCAGGCTATAAATTAGATCCCTTATAAAAATAAACTCAGGGCCATCAAAAAGTTTCAAGCTTTAGCATAAATATTCATTAAATGGTTTCGCTTGAGCTAAAGAGTTTTTTGATCCAAATCAGCCTATGCCTATGCAATGTTACGAACGTCTGTTAGTAGAGGTACTGAATGTTGGCCGTCGATTAAATGTTCACCCATTGACTAAATAATGTAAACGAATACGAATACTGTCAATGAAATAAGAGTTTATACGACAGACAACGATTCGTAGTGCCACTAACTGGCGCTCTAATACCCGGTTCCAATATCTTACGAACGTTCGTTAGTACTGCTACGAGCCGTTGCCTGTGTAAACTCTCACTTCATTGACCAATGTAGCAATAACCAATGATAGTACTAGAGCTGTTATTGAAGGGCTCGTCCGAGGATGTACTGCCACTATGTCTATTTCTGCCGCCTTAGTAGCTTGGTGTGTTCCGGTTTGAAAGGCGTGGGTGGATGTTTGAATAGAAAACAGACGTCGTGGTCAGTGTTGAATTTTAACTTATGGTATGCTTTCTCTGTTAGTGTTAAATTGTACTTTAGAAGCATTTACAAAAAAAAACATTCCATATTTATGCCATTCCATTTCCATATAAAAAATGCTTATTTTTAATGTTCGTCGCACCATAGAATCAAACATCATTGTACCTGACGATTATAGAACCAATTAGCTATGTTCAGAGGGGTAACCGTGAGCTCAACAGTTTGTTCGATGATTTGTCATGGCGTCATCGTCAAATATCACGTCAGCCACCAAATAGCTCAGTTCGAACAGGCCCGAACAGACCCGCACATTGGATACGAAAGCTTCTTCGTACAAATCCGGAATTTGTTACGGAAAGTCCATGTTAAGAACTTATTGTTTTCAAAAATCTGAAATAATCCTCTGTCAGCACGATAGCGATAATTTTGCAGTCGTTTTTGACAGTTTGGAATAGTGCTATAAGCTAGCGTTAGGGGGGCAGTTCAGAGTAACTTGAAGCTAATAGAAACTAGAGATGCATACTGAAAGCTTGTCAGGTGGTAAAGTGGTGTTTTGTGTTCAAAAAGCACCCTATTCAAAACTAGTGAAGTGAAGAACTAAGTGCCCGCCATTTGGTTTGGGTGATATTTCTTTCAATATTTTAAAATAACATTTTGCATAACATTTATCATACAGGAGAGATGGCGCTGCCGTCGATGTAAACATTGGCTCTGCATTTTAATCTCAATTAAAAATATCTTTAACCGCGAAACTGCTATAAAAAAGTGTTTAACGCGTGTATAACTAACTGACTCCACGGTACAAGTGTTTGTGAAAGGATACTGCAGTGAGAAACTAAAGAAAATAACATTTAATTAAGTGACACATTGAACCAGTATTTCTTCATAAAAAGAGCATTAAATATATAAAATATTTGACAAAAGTCCATTCATAAACTATATAAATTACCACAATACTTTTATAAGTGCACAATAATCAATAAATGTGAAAAAAGTTATACCTACCACTGCCTAGTCCGTTGACGGCGTCGTGTTGCATTCAAAAATTGGACTTTGAACCCTTTCGACTTTGTTTACCACAAACAGCTGTAGACTAAATCAGTAACTATCACCGTATTGCTAATTTCGACCAGATATCTATCAATCTCGTTGGCGGTGCAGTTCAAGATAGCGACTTCCAATCAGTGACCCCGAGTTCGAAACCTTCTGTCGTTTCACTTTTTGTCTTCACAAATTTAATTTAAATTGTGAAGTAGGGTACTCAAATACTATTGTCATCAAGAAATTGACAACACGTGAGAGTGGAAGCCACCATCAATAGAGGGCACCACTTATATCAAGAACTAATATGAATTTCTTAGAAAACATAACATTTCGGCGGAACCGTACAAAATCGGACAGACAAAGTGATGACGATGAAATCACACAGACACAAAATAATGAGACCATAGGCAGCACACCTGATATATCAGACGATGATAGTGATGGAGTCCAAAAGCTAAAAGACCGGATCGAGGCGCTTCAAGCCGAATTAAAAAATGCACATAAAGAAATTGAAGCTCTGTCACTGCAAAACAGTGATTATAAACGTTGTAATGAAGACCTCCGAAAATCTAATGAAATACTGCTAAAGATGAAGGTTGCAAGTACTTCCTCTAAAAGCAACCAAACTCCAAAACGAGTTAAACCTAATACTCTAGAAGAACAACCAAGAAACACAAACACAAGTAAAACAGTCATTACACCAGAACCTAATAAGGAGGCAGAGTTTGATTCACAACAAACTACACACAAAACGACTGATAAATATTTAAGACAGAGGAAAATTTGCATATTAAGTACGAATAGAGACAATAAAATCCTATCAATTGCTGAGGACAGCTTAGAAAGTTATTCAGCACTATGTCATTACCTTAAACCTAGCAACGGATTAAAAGATTTACTTACCGGAGTCGAAATGAAAGTTGCAGATTTTACTATGAATGACTTTTGCATAGTTCTAATCGGAGATGAAGAGTTCAAAACCACTCAAAACTATTTCAAAAAAATTGCTGATATTAGATTTACACTACAAAATTTAAAACACACGAACATTATTATCTGTCTTCCCACATACAGATATGGTAAGGTAATGGATATGTTTAACTGGAGAGTAGAAACATTCAATAATCTCATCTACCTAGACACTTTGACACATGAGCACGCGTACGTATTCGACACGAACAAAAAATTAAAATATGACTTCACCATGTTCAATAGATATTCCGGAAAGTTAAATGACCATGGAATGCAAGTTATATTCAAAAGCCTTAATAACTATATTACTAGGATACAACGCTATAACAACACAATAAGCTTGCATCAACAGACTGATGGAATAAAAAATAACGTGGATACCTCCGATCCAGACTCGATATCGTCAGTTGAAGGTCGGTTTTTTCGAGACTAAGTACATACATATTTTACATCAAAACATAGCGGGATTACTGAACAAAACTGATTCCCTTATGGTTAATCTGGAAGAACTCATGGACCAAAATACTGACGTTGACGTTCTATGTATCACGGAGCATTTCATGAAAACCGGATGCGAAGTACACCTACATCTACAAAATTATTCCCTCGCCGCATGTTTTAGCAGGAATTACAGCAAAAGAGGCGGTGCATGCATCTTAGTGAAGAACACGCATAAATGGAGAGAAATAAAGGAAGTGAAAAAACATTCTCTCGTTAATATATTTGAGTGTTGTGCTATAGAATTGACCGAATATAAAATATTTATTGTTTGCATTTATAGGATTCCTAAACATAATAATTTAAACATATTTTTTAATAAATTAGAAAAAACTTTGACATACATCTACAAATTCAATTATAATAATGTTATTCTAGCAGGAGACTTTAATATAGATATGTTAAAGGGTAATAATGTCACACTTGATTTTGAATGTTTATTATTAAACTTCAACCTCAAACTGGCACTAAACCAACCAACACGATTGATAAGTAAAACCTGCATTGATAATTTTGCTCATAATTTTAAAAGTTCCTGTAAGACCGAAGTGTTAGAATTTGGCCTATCAGATCACACAGCTCAGCTTATAAAACTTCCAGTTAAAAGAACTTTAGTATTCAAATTTTGGCGCAAACAAACAAGAGATTATAGTACAGAAAATATACAGAAGTTTAAAATGTGTATCAAAAATCTATCATTCTCGGATATGTATAATAGTGGCGAAGCGTCGGAAGCGTACTCTCTTTTCATCGAAAATTTTAAACTATTTTATGACCTTTGTTTCCCAAAAAAGCAAACTATTGTTAAATTAATAACTAAGCCGAAATGGATATCAAGAGGCATAAAAATATGTAGTAAAAGAAAGAGACACCTGCTTTGGAATTTCAGAATGAAACCTAATACTTTAAATAAAACAAAATATGACTTATATAACAAACGGCTTAAAAAAATAATATCATTAACAAAACTAGTTCAGAATAATTACAAAATAAAAACATCAAAAAACGTATCAAAATCAACATGGGAAGTAATTAATAAAACACGTTTCAACTTACCCAAGGACCCTATACTCAAAATTAGAAATAATAATAATGACTATATAACAGACCCAACTGACATTGCGAACTTATTTAATGATTATTTTGTCGACAAGGTTAAACCAGTACCAGGCGCTGGTTATAAAGTGACTGCGAACATATCTCACCATGAAAAATCAATGTTTATGGCACCATGTTTGCCAAGCCATGTAAATAAAATCATAAAAAATCTTAAAAATACAAATAGTACGGGGTTTGATGGTGTTACGACAAAAATAATAAAGGCTGTTGAAAAATATATATGTCCTCATTTAAGTTACCTGATTAATCTTTGTATAGAAACAGGCACTTTTCCACAAGGTCTTAAGATGACTGTGGTGAAACCACTATTCAAAAAGGAAAATAAGGAGCTTATGGAGTACTACAGACCCATAGCTCTTATATCAATATTTTCAAAAATATTTGAGAAATATTTTTATGGGGAAATTAATACTTATTTAGAGAAGAACAACATCTTATGCAAGGAGCAAAAAGGTTTTCGCCAAAACAAAACTATCAACATGGCTATATATGACTTTTTTAATAATGTTATTTGTGAAGTTGACAGCAGGATTCCCGTTTGTGCAATATTCTGTGATATGACACAAGCGTTTGACTATGTCGACCACAATATTTTAATTAGGAAACTAGAAGCCTATGGTATTAGAGGCAATGTTTTAAAATTAATTTATTCTTATCTAACAGGTCGACAACAAATAACTGAAATATCACGGTTAAACTTTAAAACAAAATTTGATGACATTTTTAAATCTATGAAACGAAACGTGTTATACGGCGTTCCTCAGGGAAGCGTATTGGGACCACTGCTGTTTATCTTGTACATTAATGACTTACCAAATACATTGACTCAACCTATGACCCTATTTGCCGATGACAGCACAGTGACTATAAAATGTAATGACATTGAACACTATGAATTTGACATAAATAAATCCCTACAAACTATAATTTCATGGCTTGATAATAATAATTTAAAAATAAACCTGAAGAAAACAGTAATAATGCATTTTAATCAAACAGCTAAAAATCCATCAAAATTAAATTTAATATTTCGCGAAAATATATTGCAACAGGTTGATTCTACTCGATTCCTAGGTCTACAAATAGACAAAAAATTGAACTGGAAAAAACATATTGAGGTACTTAGTAAGAGAATCAGTAGCTTAGCCTATGCCCTACATAGACTATCCTCAACTGTTAGCATAGATACACTACTAACAGCCTATTATGGTATGGTAGAGTCTATACTTAGATATGGCATAATATTTTGGGGTCATTCCACTGACAAAGAAATTATTTTTAAAATGCAAAAACGTTGTTTAAGAGCTATGTTTAAAGTTCGAATGACTGATAGTTGCAAACCACTATTTAAGGATCATAAAATTCTTACACTTCCGTCGTTGTACATAATTGAAGTAGCACTATTTGTAAGAAATAACCCTCATCTGTTCCCACGTATGTGTGATACTGTGGTTCGAAACAGACGAGAAGACAGACTATGCAGACACCCATGTAAGACCACACTATTACGAAAAAGTGTAGTCTGCATGGTACCTTTAGTATATAATAAAATTCCTAAGTGTTTTAAGAATCTAAATACAAATTTATTTAAAACGAAATTTAAGAAATTCCTAACTGATAAATGCTACTATAATATTGATGAATTCCTTAACGACAAGTTTTGACATTTTAATGTATTTTGTATTGTATATTTGTATTGATTTTAAAGTCTGTAATTATTATATTTTGACATTCATTGTAATATTGTAATTCACCTTTTGTTCATGTTGCATGTGACGTTTTAAGTGCCATCTCCATTTGCACACCGACACGGTATTGCATGTTGCCTCTCATAATATTTTGTCATCTATTTTACACACATGTCTAAGCAAATAAATGATCTTTATCTTTATCTTTATCTTTGATGTAATTTTATTATTTACTAACCCACGGCTTCGCCTGAGTGTTGGAGGTAATTTGGCTAATATCAATATTTAGGCGGTTTAATATAATTGTTATGACTTTTCCGGTCCTTTTTACTCGATTTATGTTTTTTTTCTAGAAATAAAGTTATAAAGCAATATCCCTTGCGAGATAGTCTTGCGAAAAGAATTAAAAAAAAAAGTCCTTATACTTTTTTTTACTTTGGATTTAATATTTAATCTTTAGAAATACCATACTTTAGCTAACCCTTTGTATCTATCCTTTACTTGTCTAAAATCTCCGCAGTTCATAAGAAAAACAAGCTAAAAGCATACTTCATTATATAATTAATTATTATCTTTTTTAGCCTTCAGGACCAGTCTATTTTTGAACAGAGCCCCTTCCTCATTCAACCACGGTTTCTCATTCCCCTTTTAATTTATAATTCGTAATTAGCTCAAGTAAATTCACTTACAAAAAGGAAAAAGCTAGTCCATTCCTACGACTGTCAGTTTTCAAAAACACACGCCTGAATGCAATGCCTCAAACGCAGCTTAAAATGAATCACGTTTCAAGTCGCGATTTTTTTGTCAGTTTGCAAAGAAAGTCGTCATACATTTTGGATGGATTTTGAAAAAAGTATATGTTATAATCATTTGTTAATATCTTCCAAAACAAGTTCATAATACGGTATAGCAAACCTCTCTTTTTGGAAGGCTTATATCCATGCAGTGAATTTACTTAGGCTTGCATGCAAATTTGACCAAACTGAACTAGCTGTTCTTAACCAAGATAAGAAAGGGTGGATTGTTCACAACGTAATGTGATTCAACCGCGAAATTGAATAAGAGATGACAGGACCTAATTAGGATTCCCTTTGCCGTCGCCAAACCGGGATTAATAACGACCATTTGTAGGATCTCATGACATTACGAGTTGTACTTGAACCATAAACGAGGACCTTACACCAGGTAAACAACTATACATCCATATTCATAATTTATACCGATTATAAGAATCTTTCGGCTGATTACTCAAACGTAATTTAATTTAATCACGTCTCAAGTGACGAAATTTTGACAGACTTTCATGGCAAACTGACTAAAAATCGCGACTTGACACGTGGTTAATTTTATGTTGCGTTTAAGTATTCGGGCGTTTGTCTCGACTAGCATATTGACAAAGCAAAGCCTAAACCACTGGTTGAAGAGACTTAAAATTTTCAAACTACATTTGTCTTGGTGCGTACGGGTATAATTCCCGAAATTTAAACTCTAAACAGGTACAACGCAGGTTGAAGTTTGCATTAAAAATTTCACACGAGCGAAGTCACGCTAGTTCAAATAAATAAATATTGACACACATTCACACAACGCCTTCTAGCCCCATCTAAGCAAAGTTTGTACTATGGGAACCAAATAGCTGATAGAATTCTTATATGCTAGTTTTTTTTTGTAAATACATACTTAGAATACATATAACACCCTAGTTTCGCTTGTAAATCAACTGTAATTAAATTTAAGCTCGGTAAATTTTTTATGTAATATTTAATGTATTTGTTGTGTAAAGTTATTACTTTATTCTGTATTGTGGTGGTTTGAATAAATGTCTTATCTATCTATCTATCTAATTTATAAATACAAAAGGTCTGTATATTTTTTATGTAGCTTATAGTTAGATCATACATGATTCATTATGACAGGCCTCACAACTCTGTAGTAACTGACGTATTGCTGTTTCGCACCACAGTTTCGCACCACAAGCAAAATTTGTTCCGTTTCGAACCGCTATGTTTTTCGATTCCTGTACTCTACTTTCTGCTGTAGGTTGTGGGTTTAATCCCCACCGCGGATCACAAATCAGTAGATAGTAACTCTGCTTTCTGCGCTGTAGGTTGTGGGTTTAATCCCCACCGCGGACAAACATTTGCCTGCGGTGAACATAGATGATGAAATAACTTACAACATGTCCTTCCGGCCACATGAGGTCTTCGTCGAGGCAGTCTGACTTGTAAAGCGCTGGATCCAGTACACCTAGGTCAGCCGTGTTTGCTGCAAAAAACAATAACAGCTTGAAATTACAGTTTGAAATTACAGGCACATGAAGCTTAACACCTGTATGCCTTAGGTTGATGGGCGCTGAGCAGTGCATCGTAGGTCACGTTCCTCACGAGCGTAACTTACAAGGCAATACTTTGTTTTATGCGATGGTAACCACTTAACATCAGGTGGGCCATCTGCTTGTTCCATCAGCAAGTTATATAAAAAACAATTACTTTATTTAAGCATCAGTGGTTTAGTGAAAGTGAACCCTGCCTTCTGAACCTACGGTCGTGTGTTTGAATCTGATCTTGCACCAATCAGTTGGTTTTTTGCTATTTTTTTGATGCGCAATGCCAGTGCTCGCAAACGGTGAAAGAAAAAATTGCAAGGAAATTAGTTAGTATTCTAGTAGCAGCCATGGGCTTGCAACCTGCCACGTATGGAATACCAACTACTGCAAAATGTGGCTTTGTACGAAATGTAATATCAAACAAAAATACAAACAAATATAATTTCATAAGTTTAGTGGTAAAAAGTAACTTAAGGGGGTGGTATCCGCCAACGAGAGGTTTTCTCCGTGTTATTTCTCTTTGATGAGTGAGTATAAATGTCCAAAAAAAATATATATTGCTTATTAAAGACTAAATTTTAATTTGAACAATTGAAATAATTCTAACTATATTATTACTATATGAAAAAAATATCCAAAGTGAAGCAATTTTTATTTTAAATTTGGTTATTTCTTCTAAGCGGTATTGATTTTTAGTATTTTTTTTTTCACACAAATATTTGTCAAAGTATTTATCACAAAGTGAACAATTGGCAGTTCGAACTAATAATTCATTAGGCTACAAATAATTATTTCTTGAATTCGATATGAAATGGAATGCGCGCGGGTCCCTGTGCGGGCGACGGGCGGCAGTGCAACTCAGTATGGACAGACTCCTCAAGGTCGTTGGCGAGTACCACCGCCTTAATGCTAGTCTTATGTTTGATGTAAACCTCATTTTTGAGCGGGCCTCCGGTGCAAGTATTCCTAAGAGGAATACCGTTATTTGGAGCTCTAAAACTAAAGTTTTCACGTAAAGTTTATTAGGGTAAAATAATGAGAGTTTCAGTGAGTTTCATAAAATAGTTTACATGACTTAATTTTATAAAATTCAGATGATCTACGTCTGTCACTGACTTTCCATTACATAATTATTAAAATCCGTAAAAAATCAAAGCTTATTAAGAACCGGCCAAGTTTGGTTCGGACTCGCGCACAAAGGGTTATATAATAAAAACAGCAAAAAAATCACGTTTGTTGTATGAGAGCCCCCTTCAATATTTATTATTCTGTTTTTTACTATTAGTTGCTATGGAATTCATATATAATTAATATTGAAACTTTGTTTATAACTAAACTTTATTCATAAACACTGAGTGATATCCCTTCGTTTGTTAAATAAATAAATTTGTATCTTTTTATCTTTACTATCTGCCCTGATGATAGTTTGTTTTTATAAAGTGCTTCTAGATATATTATTAAAACGTAGAATCCTACGCGACTAGCTCGCGTATAACTATTTTTTATGAAAACTATCGATAACCATTTTCAATCCCTTGGGGTGCGACCCCTCAAAAAGTGCCTAGGTCAAATTTCAAACCTCTATACTCTCTAGGTTCTGCAGTTCGATGATTTCGTGATGAGTGAGTGGGCTTATTTTTTATACTCGGTGAATTATTCTCTATATTTTTTTTACAGATTTTTTGTAAATATATATAGAATACAACTAGTGCTTTAGGCGGTAGGTTGTTGCTAGTATTTATTACAGTTTTAAAAGAAAAACTGCATAAACGCATTAGGGCAGACTTTAGCTTGAATATCTAGTAATAAGAAATATTATAAATCTACTATGAATATAAATACTATTTGTTGCCAGAAAATGTGCCACACTAAACTTAAAAGCTTAATACTTTTTCTTAGGAAAAACTACCCTATATACTATATAGGCTATATATTATACACTAACCCGAAAAATGTAAAGTAAAAATGTTTACCGACCAACGAAGTGGGCACGGGTCAGCTAGTGGAATATATGAACCGTCATACATAACCTCCATCATAAGCTTTAAGTATAATACAAATAATTCAATTTTATAAAATCATAGGGTTCCATATTTGGCCAGATGTAACATTTAGACGGTTATCTTGTCCAATTTGACCGAAATTTTTAACCTAAAATTGACCCTCACCCTTCATCCCTTCATTTACATTTTATTTTATTATGATTTTACCAAAAATCTTCTCAGAGACTGAGAGCAAAGTAAATTCACTTTGATCTTTCAAAATAAGGTCCGTATTTTTTTTATGGGAATACCAAAGAACATGACACAAACTTTGACGCGAGAGCTGTAGGTTTGATTCTTGTGGTGGATTAGTTATTGCGTTACTAGCAGCCGCCCAAGGCTTTGCCCGCGTAGTGAATTAAAATAAGTCTATAATGTAATCCCTTCCACAGAATATAATTGATAAGGGCGTTATTGCGCCACGAACCTCGGAGAACGGCGCTTGCGAGCCGGCATTACTTTTACATTAGCGCAATGTTATACAATAGGGCTAACCATATTCTGCACATTTACCCTTTAACTAAACGTAAATGCAAACAAAAACTACTGACCTGGCTTAAATCCCTTTCTTACATAGATACAGAGAACCTGATGAGAGTAGTCGAATAATACTTACCAACATTCTACACTCGCACAAGTTCTCTTATGAAACCCTGTCTCGCAGGAGCCTTGCGTTATTAAGAGAACCCAACCACATTCATGCACAACACACACCATTATTCACACTGTACTCATACGCACTCTGACAGACTTAATTCACTTTCATACTCACACACACATACCCCCCCCCCCCTCCCACACATCCCCCCCCCGCACCCACACACCCCCACACCTCACATGGTTTATCCTGTGCTACCCAGACTCCTATGAGACTGGTGTGAATCAGGTGAACCCTCGACACGACCCATGCACCCCCACACACACACACACTTAGGTACTCACCCTCACCCACACTAAACGTTACATTGTTATCTTTGTCTGGAACACTATTTATATCTATATTTTGTAAGAGGCGGGCGTTGATAGCTACGACACAGTTTTCTAACTACTGTAGCCTATCATCGTACCTCATTTTTGTTATGTAACTAAGTTAACTGTTCCAAATAAATATTTTGTATTTTGTATTTTGTATATTGTAGGTACATTTTATTTACCAACTGAAAAAAAAAAAAAAAAAAAAATTATCATAACATTACCTTTTGTTTTATAAGTAAGAGTAATCGAAGTGATAGTTTATGGTTTTTACATACAAACACAGTATAATTGATGGTTAAACAAACTTACCAAGTGACGTTTGTCCATAATTATACAAGACGGTTACATCCGAAAGATTAATTCATAACACTTTGTAGTTTCACTTCTCAATGTACTAGGCATCACATAATTTTTAGAGCTGTAAAAATAAAATATTAATATCAAAAAAATCCTACTGTTCGTATCCATCCCGCTCACTCGGCTCGCGCCAAGTTCATTTCTTCAGAGACACTTACTTCGTTAGTAGGGTATACTCAATTTGGGTTTGGGTGGGACTTTTATAATCTTTCGGATGTAACCGTCTTGTATAATTATGGACAAACGTCACTTGGTAAGTTTGTTTAACCATCAATTATACTACGACGGTTACATCCTTTAGATTAATTCATAACACTTTGTAGATGTTTAGCGACTTGTAACGATGTAAGTGACAATACAATTTCAGTGGTTGCAATGTGTGTTTTAATGAAACAAACATGTAAAATAAACTTATAGTAGTATAGTTTTGATAACAATAGAACAAAAAATATAACTTCTAGCTTATAACGAAAAAATAAAGTAGGTGCTAGAGTAATAGCGCCAAATGGTAGTACTAAGACAATTAGGTGGAGTTATATATTGCCTCTGCAAACACATTGCCGTCATCATTTACTATTGTTCGATTATAAAACTTCGCGAAGGTTAATGAGTTTCCTGACCAGCCAGCGGTTCGCTTTATAATGTCGATTGAGACACCTTTGCGTTTAGCAGCCGATGTCGACGCATGTCTAGTGCTGTGTGCGGAATAAATGTTTGTATCGACACCACTATCAGACAAAATCTGTTTAATCCATCGACTTATTGTCGAAACACTGGCATTATGAATCGGTTTCTTAGTTGTTAGAATCAGCCTGTCCGTCTGTGGATGAGTTCGAAATGATTTTGTTAATTCTATGTACGAGGACAATGTCTTTGCAGGGCATACTTGTTCTTTGTGAGGAAAGAACGGTAAAATCAAATTCGGTGGCGATCGATTAGGAGCTGACGTTTTAATCAAATCATTTACTGTGATTTCTATTCTAGATTCACCGATTTCTATATTGGATAAACGAATTAATGACAGCGTCTGCGTTCGTTGTGCAGTTGACAATGCGAGCAGAGCTACCAGCTTTTTTGTAAGTTTGTCTAAGGACTGACTCTCATTCGGATAGAAGTTTGAGAGATGGTCGAGTACAAGGTTTGGATTCCACGTTTTTTCGTACTTGGGAAAACATGGTTTAGTCCTATAAACCCCTTTCATAAATCTTAACAGTCTATCGTCTTGACTTATCCGTTTACCTAATATTAAAGCAAGCGCTGAACGACACGTATTTAAAGTAGAATAATTTGCTCCGGATTCATATTCATGAACTAAAAAATCAATGACTTTAGGAATATTACTCTCAAAAAAGTTAATTTTGTATTTAATGCAGAATTTCCACCATTTTTTGTAGGTACAATTATATTGTTTTAAGGAACTCTCAGCTAAAGATGATATAATTATCTTGATTGCGCTTGCTGATAATGATTGTCTCGAGTATGCCTGCTCGATAACAGCGACGACACCAGGGTAATTCACTTCCAAAGAGGGTGCGCCTTCCTGAAAGGTGACAAGAGTAATGCAGGAGTAAGGCAAACCACCATGTATATAAAAAAAATATGAACTCCAGAGTATGCATATGGATCTCAAAAGCAAACAGATTTTGTCTCCAAAGAACACTCTAAAGGGCCGTCCTTTAGAGTCCGGTTTAGTGGTGAACTAGTTGATTTAGGAGTTCCGTAAAGAAAGATGGCCATCCTGTATCGACGTTGGTTGGAGTACCTGGATTCCTGATTAGTTACAGTGGTGTATAATGAATGTATGATATACCTTGACTAATTACTGACACATTTGTCAATATTTTGATTACGAATTTGCAGCTACAAACTATAGGATTGTTTGCAATTAAAATCTCACCTTACCATCAGGACAAGTGATATGGTTAATGTAGCCGTCATAATTATCGTTGGAGTTATCTACCGAGAAAAGCAATCGTAACAATTTAGTTAGTGATCGTATTTCACAAAAGTGTTTTACATGTTATAAAATTATTGAGAAATTTTAATAACCACTGAGAGTAAGCTGCCGGTATTCATGATACATACTGTCATGTGAAGGCCGCTAGTGTATATATAGGCAATCATTAACTAATTGGCAGCATTGCTAAGGCATCCATTGAAACCTTCTAGTTTTGAGTGTCAACGAATGAATTCAACATTTTATTAAACGTAATATCGCACGCCTGTTTTGGAAGCAAGAACTATTCTTGATACTTAAAATTGACCAGACTTATTACCACATACCTACCATGACAGATCCTGAGGATTGTTTTTTTTTTTTTTTTTTTTAACTTTGAATTAGACACCTCCAAGCTTTGAGGAGTGCTAACTAATAAAAACAGGACAGAAAAAACCTGTTGTAATGTCAGTACTAGCACATAAGTACTTTCCCATTCATGCACGCAAGGTGTAAATGTAAATGTACCAGTATTTACATTTAATGTATTACCTCTAATGGGACTTGCGGTTCCTTGCATCTGTTTTGGGTGCAGGTGGGGCTCGGTGCGCTGCAGGCGGTGGTCTCCTCCCCTGCTGCGACTGATACCCCGGTTGGTATGAGTACCCTTGCTGAGACTGATACCCCGGTTGGTATGAGTATCCTTGCTGAGACTGGTATCTGTTCTTCGGCCCACCTTGTCTGAAAGCTCGGGATGGCTGCATTCTGGGTGGGCCACTCCAGTTTCCCTGCTGTCTCGTTGTAGACGGTAAGCTTACGTCACGTCGTTTAATCTGGAGGCCAGATTTTTCAGCCGATTTTGTAGCCTTAATTTTGTCTCCTAAATTAGTGCCAAACAGATAAGCATCTCTTTTAACATCGGCCACTGCAGTATTGAATTTTTTATCCAAAGACGACGTAACTAGCTTTCTTCTAGTCTTAGTGTTTTCAAAATGGAGATCTAGAAAGATCTGACTCACTTCAGATAACTTTTTAAGTATCTCAACTTTACTAAGCTCTTCGTCTATAACAGAAGAAGCCAGATTGGCGAGACCTGCTATCCCCAACCCAAGCTGGTTTTGAGATATTTCCATCATTTTGTCACGATTCCGTACGGTTTCAGTAAGGACCGCAGAAATCTCTAAGTTAAGTTTTGGCGCTTTTGCTAGGCAAACATTGTTCGGTATCAAGGTCTTTTTTACTAGTGGTTCTTTGGTTTCCTTGGTCATACCATCCACCAGAATCCTACCCCATCGTTTAGCGATTTCTTCTTTGACGGCTGGCCCTAAAACCTCTTCTTTCCCTACTGGATCTCCTAACGCTTCCAATATATCCGCTGGTAGTGCCTCTTGTGACAGCGGCACTACCGCGCTCGTACTAGGAACGGAGTCATGGAAGTCTGCAGAAGTTGCGGCATTTTCTGTACCCCTTGCATCGTCATCAGGTACCACAATGCAGGATTGTAGGCGATTATCCGATAAATCTGACTGCGATGACATTAGTCGGTCTTCTGGCGTTAGGGACCTGGTATAGTACCGGTCGCACTCTGAAAGTTACGATAAACGTAGATACTCTTTTATAGGTAAGCCATTACAATAGGTACGTGTACAATCTGCAGTTTGCAGTTGTTTTTATTTTAACGTCGTTGGTCGTCATCACGTGACGACTCGAGACTAGTCGTTATCAACCATGATCACGTCATGAAGTATAACGCAGGAATATAAATACTCAATTGCACCCAAAGCACAGGCTGGGTATGTACAAGCACGCAAAGCTATGCGGTTTGTAAACCAATGCGAGATAGGTAGGTACCAACGTTTTGAAGTACGTCAAAACTCGCTATCTGATTGTAATCAGTACCTAATCTGTTGGAAATACATCCTAACAAGAAAATTTACATAAAATAAAATGAGGGTAGTGACAATATTGGAACACGACAAAATTATTGTAAATTCCAATTTGAACATAATATTCAATGCACGTAAGAATACCTTAGGTAGGTACCTACTTTATAAAAAAAAACAACTTTGATTTTGGTCGACGGTTGAACAAATTATGGAACACAGAAAAAAACATAAACTAACCTTCATCTTCCGTAGACGATGTTGATTCTCGTAAACGTCTTTCTAGACGTCTAATCTTCTTTCTTATTTTACTATTATCACTGCGTTTACGTTTACCCATTCTACAACCTTTTTCAATTAAATTTCTGGCGAAAAACACGACAATTGAAAATTTAGATGTTGTGATGCCCGCACATAAAAAAGGAATGAACTTGGCGCGAGCCGAGTGAGCGGGATGGATACGAACAGTAGGATTTTTTTGATATTAATATTTTATTTTTACAGCTCTAAAAATTATGTGATGCCTAGTACATTGAGAAGTGAAACTACAAAGTGTTATGAATTAATCTAAAGGATGTAACCGTCGTAGTATAATTTATTATTTACACTGGCATTTAGAATTATTACTTTAGCAGAATACAATGTAACACCCTGACATAGAACAAACATCTATCTTCATCACACAAATGTTTGTCCTCGGTTGGGATCAAATCCAAAACCCACAGCACAGAAGGCAGACCTACTATCTGAGGTGTGAGTAAGTAATTCATATTTAGTTGGCTTCAACTCAATTACTATTCACGGTATCTCAATCACGAGCTCCAAATACCGTATCTTGATTATCCTTTTGTAGCGAACGTAATAGGATATTATTACGTCGCTAATCCTTAAGACCATGTTCCAACAAAATAACGACCTCAATTTAGAAAGCCTCATTATATAGAAGTTAAAATATTAAACGACTTATTTTATACCAGAGAAATGCGCGCGACTTTGTCTGCGTGAATTTGATTTCATACTGGCTGACTCATTTACGACTTCCTTCGCGTTTTCATGCCTTCATCAACTTCATCCCTTTTTTACACTCGTTTTAGGGATGTCAGTTCTAAGTAATCTATACCAAGCTTTAAGTTGGACTTTAAGCTAACTAATTCTGCAAACCGCATCAACATTCGTTTAGTTGTTTTTGCGTAGGTACTTCGTGTACAAACAATAGTACAAACAAACATATATATTTTTTTAGTTGATTTCGTTTTCTTACCTTTTTAGGGAAGAACCCTATTACTAAGACTCCGCTGTCTGTCTATCTGTCTGTCCGTTTATAGCCATGCTATATCTCATGAACCGTAATAGTTAGATAGAAATAGGTGTAACTATTCAAATAAATCTATCAAGAAAAAAAATCTAGAGGTGGATAAAAGTGACTTAGTTTGGGGCTAGATGATGCTGTGTCAAATGTATGTCAAATTATAAAATAACCGATTAAATATTATATAGGACTATTCCGCCATCGTATATTTAATCGTATATATTTTATAATTTTACAATTTATGTCATTATTCATTATTATTATCCATACTTATGTATTTCAAAGCTCAAAAAACCCAATTTATATAATATTTTCACCGTTAAAACATGAGGAAAAATATCATCCCTAAAGATTTGACCGTCGATTGATCAAACTGTACAATTTAGGATTTCTTTTGATATAAAGGTAACGTCGGTATGGTTTACCCGCAGTTCAAAGATTAGGGATTTGGAAAAGGTAGGTATTGAGAAATGTTTAACAACTAAAGCCTTAATTTCGTAAAAGAACGGAACCGTTCATAAATCGGCCATATAATTGGAGACGAGGTTTATTACCTGTGTACCTGTAAGTGTACTGGTGGTGTAGTACGAGTGACGTCGCCTTCTAATCCGAAGGTCGTGGGTTAAAATCCGGTCGTGAACCAATGGGTTTTTCCATTAAAAATACTTCCGTGTGCAATGATAGTGCTCTCAAAGGGTTAAGAAAAACATCGTGAGGAAACCAATTAGTGTAGCAGCCACGATGGGCTTGCAATCTATAATGTGTAGAATACTTACGATTGCAAGATATATGTACCCAGTGTCTTCCGATCGGTACTGATTTGGATCAGTTGAGCTATCTTTCTATCATTTGTAATGATCTATTGATAGCTTAACTGTTATGTACTATTTTTTACATACAGTCATAACGAGACACGCCGCTAGTTATAAATAAAAGTACACAACACATTGCAAAACCGTAATATTCGAGCAGAACAAAGGTATTGAATTTTTATATGTATTTCTCTCCATTGCTGAATTTTTATTATTCGATTTGACGGCATCAACGGCATTGTATGGCATTTTACGCGTTTCTGAACGATTTTCGTGAAAATATTGTGCCATTTCAATAAAGAATAGCATTGAATAACAATGGAGAAAGAATTTAATTGTAGAATTATTAAAAAAGCTCACTAAGGACTCCAAATAAATATGTATAGGTCTCACAACTCAGTAGTAGCTATGTCTTCTGCCGTGTAGTTTGGGGCTTAAAAAAAAAACCCGGTCTCCTAGACTCATCCTGGGGAAGTACTACCACCATATTGATACCACTATTTGACGACCGATGTGGTGCGGCAGGTGAATGCCCAGGACGCACGAGGTTGCGGGTTCGATTTCCGCCTTAGAATAAATGTTTGTATAATCTGCAAATATTTATTCCGGGTGTTTTACAAATACTTTACACTTGTATGAAGTATCAACAGCACCAAATGTTGAGACATTAACGAAGCAGTACCATCATTGCATTACGACAGATAAGGTGTTTGAGGGTTAAATTGTCAGGAAACTTATACTTGCATTTTCAAGTAGAACGACAATAAAATTTTTATGATCTAGCCGTAGCTAGTGACACCTTTATGAGTTGCTACGAGTGGTACGTTCGTAGAGCCTCTACGGCGTAGTAGTGAAACTGCTTCGTTGCGTAATAAACAGTACGTCGCTGCCTTTATTTACTGCAGTACAACTTGGTTAAGTGGGACCTGGATAAGTGAGAAACCTCAATAACTGAAACTCATGCTGAGGTCCCAACACTTTGGCACTGAATTACCTCTGTTAGTTGGACGAAGCAAACCTCTATATCTGGGATTCGTTCTTTCGATTTATTGTCATAGTTACCTATATAACTGAGACAGCAAGTGAATTTTATATCCATAACCTCTGTAACTGAGATAACATCGTTTTGTTTGTTTACTTACTTATTCTTATTACCCACAAACTCCACACTTAACTACGTAAGTAATTTTGAGCCTCAATGACCTTCAGTTATAGCCATACGGATGTTTTTTGAAAAATGCCAAAACGAAAGCTAAAATCTTGGGAAGACGCGATGAAGTCTGTTTCGAATTGAATTTGCCTAAAATGACAGAATTCTGTTTCCATATTTGTACTACACATAAAAAAAGTGCTTGAATATTTTTGTTTATTACATTTGTATGATTACCTTTATTATTTTTTTTTTTATTTAAACTCATTTATAATGTTTACACCTCTATAACTGAAATAACCTGTATTCTGACCTTCTCTGTAAATGAAACAGATATTTATTAATTTATATCTGAGGCACTGGGTAAGTGGAATACCTCTATAAGTAAAACCAATTTGTAGGTCCCTTGATGTTTCACTTAACCAGGTTTCACTATATATGTTTTGGTTTAATATGTCCAACAATATTTTAAATTTGCAGACTAGATTATAATAATTTTCTGACCATTATTTAGTAATAAGCTACTGTAACCACATTATAAAATGAAATGAAAATGAATAAAATAAATAAAATGAGAGCAGAAACACCAACATACCTACTGATACCCTGTGGCCAAAGTAGATATCATCCGTGGATAAAAGTTTCGGAGAAATTAACTTGGGCAATGAAACGTTAAAACTTCTTTCGTAATTAAGAAAAGTTCCGGTTTTGCGAACATAGTCATGTAGATCACATGAGTTTCTACTTGCAAAGTACAAAAGTTTGAAGGTTAACAGAAAATACATCGCCAAAAGTTATTTCTAATTGGTGCTCATGATATCGTCACGGGAATATTCTACTCTAATGGTACAATGATGTTCACGATATCTACGGAAGCAAGTAAAATTTCAATTTTAATATACCAGGCGATAAAGCAGAAAATTTTAGATCTAAGTTCGAATTTAATTTATTTTCGAGAAAATATCTCATTATGTGAATTGATATGTCAGGTATAAATGAATAAAATATATAATTACTAGCGGCCGCCCGCAGCTTCGCCCGCGTGGCAGTTTTTTCCCGTTCCCGTTATTTTTTCGGGATAAAAAGTATTCTATGTCCTTCTCCTGGCTCTAAACTACCTCCCTGCCAATTTTCAGCTAAATCGGTTCAGCCGTTCTTGAGTTATAAGTGAAGTAACTAACACGACTTTCTTTTATATATATAGATGTATAAATATTTGTGGACATTGAGACAAAATAATTTAGCCCCAAACTAAGCATAGCTTGTACTATGAGAACTAGATGAGTGATAGAATAATTATATACTTTTTTGTAGATACATACTTAGAATACAATATAACACCCAGACAGAGAACAAACATCTATGTTCATTACAAAGACGTTTGGTATCGGTAGGTATCGAACCCACCACCTATACCCACCATTGATACTACAGTATATTCTTATTTGGCAACCTAAGCTAAGCTTCAAGCTTGAATAACTTGTGTAAAAAACAGCATAAAATCACAGACAAAACTCTTTTAATACTGTGTATACTTCACCCCAGGTAGTAATAAACTATTTTGGTATTATTTGGGAACAGCAAGCGAAACCAATTATCCAGTCCATTAGGGTTCAGTGACCACCACACCTTCCATGACTAGCTTTATGTTTCAGCCGTTAATAATTTGTCAAACTTGCATTTTTAAAAGGCTGGCCAATACAGGTAAGTAATAGGTATGTCACATAATTTTTTCAATTATTTTTTTAGACATTACATATTACTATATTATTATTATATTACTGGCAATGCAGCCAGTGTTTTGGGAACGCTTCCGATTGGCACTGATCTGGATCAGTTGAGCTACATTTAGATCGTTTGCAACGGTCTGTAGATAGCTCAACTGTTTCACATGTATTTTGTACATCCCAATTATAAATACTTGTATTAGCTATAATTTTCTTTGTAAATAAATAGTATACTTATATTACTTTATTCACAAAGAAAATTAAAGCTAATACAGGTATTTATAATTGGTATGTACAAAATACATATGAAACAGTTGAGCTATCTATAGACCGTTGCAAATGATCTAAAGGTATATAGCTCTAAGTTATATTACTATTACTATTTTTTTACTATAGATATTTGTTGCCTTATTCTGCCGCCAAGCAGCTTGCTGTGTTCCGGTTTGAAGGGCGTGGGTGCCAGTGAAATTACAGTCACATGAAGCTTACCACCTGCACGCATCAGGTTGATATGGACGCAGAGTAGTGTATCGTAAGGCACTAATTTACTACACAAGCACACACAAACTAGTAAAAACTTTGCATTGATAATTTGGATACTGAGAAATGTCAAACCATCAACAGTCTGTAGGCGTCCACCACTGGACATAAGGTTTTTAAGTTTCCGGTAAGAACATTTTTGAGTCTTTTCCATCTACCGCTTTTCCTCGATTACAATACTGTTGGTCCATCGGGTGAGGGAGGGCGCGTCTTCTGGTTCGTGATCATCATTTATTCCTCAGCGATTGTCAGTTCTACAACGTATATGTTAAGCTTAGTCAATTGTTGAGTTCTGGCTAAACGCTTCAAGAAATGTCAACCAAGCGCAAACTCCTGCTTGCTCGGGGCTTTGCATATTTAATTAAATAACCGTAGCCTTACATTCCCTGTGGCTTATTGCGATGTAATAAAGCAAAATTTAATATAAGATATGGCTAAGATGAGGTTTAGAATTTTTTATACGATTTGTTGATGGAACAAGCAGATTACCCACTTGTATGGATGTAATTTTTATGTAATTATGTAATTTTTATATAACTTGCTGACGGAACAAGCAATTGGCACCTATTAAGTGGCACCAGTTAAGTGGTTACCATTTCCTATAGTTTACTATAGGAAATGGTAACCACTTAACAATACTACCTCGAAAGTCACGCTCGTGAGGAACGTGCCCTACGATGCTTAGCGTCCATCAACCTGAGGCATACAGGTGTTAAGCCTGTTATCATTTCTCGGAGAAGACGCCCAGGTTTCTCAAGGTAAAACTAACTATTTCTTTTTTTGATACAAACGCTGCATGATGTTTGTGATACAAAACGACCCACGAAACTATGTTTGCCATTTTACTGAGTTGACACCCAGGTACGGCCTTCGGATAGTGAAATTTGACGTCTAAGTAAAAGTACATTTCTTTAGCAATGCTTTAGCTCAAATAAAAATTTTGAAATTTGGAATATAATCATTTTTCTTAATTTTTCAGTTATAACGACTTTCATTACAATGTCTTAGAAATCCTTTACATTTTCGTATAAACCATTCACAAGGTGCGCAAGTAATAAAGCTTTTGGTCCGTAAAAAGGTTTATTTTATAGACATAAAAGATTCAAAAGCTTTTATGAAAATAACACTCGGAGCAGTATATTTTTTACTACGACAAAGGAAGTCGTGACCAAATCAACTCACATCCTATTAGGCAAAGTGTCTTCTCTATGAAAATAATAGACAAAATGTTGTACTAAAGTTTTGCGTGTGGCATGGCAGGCACAACTTGACTTTGGAACGCAAATCCTATCGTTTTTCAGAGTAAATACCAAGGTTTTTTAAAACTAGCCAGTAATTTTTCAGACATATGTGTGGGGTGTTTGATTTAAAAAGTTTTATATTATTCTAAATGTTTTGTAACGAGTTTTGAACCCACGACCTTTCCTTTGCTTGCACTAACCACCATCGGAAACTAACCCCACTTGACGAACAACTCATTTAAGGATGTTACCGTATTAACATAGTAGTAGTAGAGCTCTTTGTGAAGGGCTCGTCCGGGGAAGCACTACCACCATGCCTATTTCTGCCGCCAAGCAGCTTGCTGTGTTCCGGTTTGAAGGGTGTGGGTGCCGGTGTAATTACAGGCACATGAGGCTTAACACCTGTATGCCTGAGGTTGATGGACGCTGAGTAGTGCATCGTCGGTGACGTTCCTAACGAGCGAGACCTACGAGGCAATGCTTTGTTATAGGCGATGGTAACCACTTAACATCAGGTGGGCCATCTGCTTGTTCCATCAACAAGTTGTATAAAAAAAAAAAACATTCCTCAAGAGTTGTTCGTCGAGCTTTATCGACCGTGGCTCCGTCTACAAGTCTTTTTGACGATATAAAGTATACTCGATAGCTAAAATGATATGCAGTTAAATTGACGAGAGATGTCACGGCTTTAATAACATAATTTATCAGTTATTTACTGTGTTATATGTATAAATAAGGAGATCGTTCAATAAAATGCATAATTTTGAACGTACTTGGAATCAAAGTTCAAAACCCGTAAATCTTTTTAATTTTGTAGGGTTCCGTACCCAAAGGGTAAAACGGGACCCTATTACTAAGACTCCGCTGTCTGTCTGTCTGTCTTTCTGCCTGTCCGTCTGTCACCAGGCTAAATCTCATGAACCGTAAAAGAGGGTTGAAATTTTTACAGATGATGTATTTCTGTTGCCGCTATAACAACACATATTTAAAAACAGAGTAAAATAAATATTTGAGGGGGCTCTCATACAACAAATGTGATCTGTTTGCCGTTTTTACTGTAGATAATGGTACGGAACTCTTCGTGCGCAAGTCGAACTTGCATTTGGCCGGTTTTATTTTTATTTTATGTTCTGTAAAGTGGTGGTTGAATAAATTATTTCTATTCTATTTAAATACTCGTTTAAAGGTTCAACGCTGCTACACCTACAGCTAAAATAATTATGAATGTAAATAAATTAATTCAACACCCGGTAGCCTGTGTAATAAATTAGTCGACCTAGATTAATTAACATAGCAAAATATTTTACATTAATCATACAATTAATTCTGTTATTACAAAGTTTGTTATAGGGGCAATGTTGTTTTTTAATTTACCACTTGATACTTGAATTTTAAAATAATTCGGAACCTCAATACATAATAGTAGATTGTTATACAAGGAGCTAAAATGACCCATTATATACGAGGTAGTTTTACTCCCGAGCTTTAGCGAGGAAGTAAATAGAATCCGAGTTTTAATGGGTTTTAGCTCCGTGTGTTACACTATACTTTTCACTTCTCTTGCTCAAAAAGGTCATCATTGTAGCATACCAGAGCGGGGATAAAATAGCATTTCATCCTCTAGTGGAAAAAGTTTTTTTTTTTAATTTTTGTGTGTCAAATAACAATGAGCCTACAAAAAGGAAAAATATTTATGTATTATCTCAAATATTATCCCTCGAGTGGGATATGAACCCACGACCTTCCCCTTGATACGAGGATACGCTAGCCAGCTGCGCTACCAAGAGTTTTACCTACCCGAGTGAAATAAGCTCTAGGAAGTATTTAATACGGTACTTTTGCGACCCTAGTTCCATCTACATGCTTGACGACATTATGTACTATAAAAGCTTGCTCGATAACCGAAATTGAAATTAGTTGGATTGACAAGAAATATCACCGTGCTTAATTTCATAATTTGTTAGTTTTATAATGCTGACCTGCACATAAGGAAATCACAAAGATTTTTATATTATTCCAAAAATTATTCCCTCGAGTGGGATAATAATTTTTTAAATATAATATAGTCTATGCCACCCGGGGATAGTGTAGCTTCCCAATTTTTCAAATCGGTCCAGTAGTTTCGGAGCCTATTCAATGCAAACAAACAAACAATCAAATCTTTCCTCTTCATAGTATTAGTATAAAAAATGACCGAATTAATTGAAAGAAATTAAAATATGTATAAGTTCAAAGGAATAATTTTCTGTTTGTAAGTAAAAAAAAAACAGGGAACCAACAGTCAACATCCTCTTTACGGCTACCTGCCACCTCCAGTACGTATAAGGAGTCGTAAGAGTTTCCTGCGTTCAACATGCAACACAAAAAATAGCCTAACAGCGTGATCCTTACTAAAACCCGTGCGAAGCCAGGACGCGCCACTAGTATTTTATATCTGGATACAAATTGGTATCTAATTACAAACCAATAACCAAAAACTGTTATACTATTAGCTTAAATCTTGATTTATCTGAAGGAGCAAAATTAGATTAAGTTCTTAATTACAAATTAGTCCTTCTCTTAAGCTAAGTGGTATCGTATCTCACGAATGAAAGTAATTATCTAAGTATAGAGCTTTATAGAAATAAATCTATTGGGCTACAGTTTACTAAAAAGCCTAAAAGGTTACGACGGTCGATATTGCAAAAACAGGGGGTTGAATTTGAATTTCAGCAGTTCCTTACATTTCTAGACTTCAGAAATCCCTCAATTATATATTATGCATAATGAAGTTTGACAACAGCGTTATTGTGTTAATAATAATAATAATAATACAGGATAATGTATATTGTTTTATTAAGGTTTGAAACATGCTGTCACCGTTTTATTACAAACCCTACCTTCTGTGCTGTAGGTGGTGGGTTCGATCCCCACCGAGAACAAACATTTGTGTGATGAACGTAAATGTTTTTTATGTGTCTGGGTGTTATATTGTATTCTAAGTATGTATTTACAAAAAAGTATGTAAGTATTCTATCAGTCACCTGGTTCCCATAGTACAAGCTATGCTTAGTTTGGGGCTAGGTAATGTGTAAAAATGTCCAGAAAATATTCTAGCAGTGGACTTAGGCTGATGAGGACTGTAACCGCCGTTATCTTCGATCTATCAAACGAAAATACCTATAAAGTTGGTAAAATCAACGAACAATTCGAAATGAACTTTCAAAGGAAAACAAACCATTTAAAATAAAGCCTTTATCGGGAACTGGGCTGTGAACCATTTAGCGAGATGCATATTTGAAAGGGCAAAAGTAATCCTTGCTGGCTTTTGATCATGAAATGTTGGCATTTTATTATCATTGAAATTCAGGAGCTCAATCTAGCTTACCCATTTTTAAAATTTATTTAGACCATTTCAGTCAAGTAGCGAGTATTTTTTCCATGCTACTGCTGGTGGAACTAACATATGGCCTACCTAATGTTAAGTGGTAACCGTCATCTATAACAAAGCATTGTCTAGTGGGTCACGCATATAAGGTACGTGCCCTACGATGCACTTCTCTGCGTCCACCAACCTGAGGCATGCTGGTGTTAAGCCTCATGTGTCTGTAATTTCACCGACACCCACACCCTTCAAGCCGGAATAGAGCAATGCAAGTATCACTGCTTGGTGGTAGAAATAGGGACGATGGTAGTACTTTCTTGGACGAGCCCTTCACAAAGAGCTCTACTACTACTAATTACCTACATTGGAAAATTTAAATAATATATTTTTATTAACAATGCTGGACAATCCACACAGCATCATCTAGCCCCAAGCTAAGCAGAGCTTGTGTTATGGGTACTAGATGACTGATATACTCAATACAATACATTACCATTATTATGCATAGAAAATACCCAGAACACCCGAAATAAATATTTGCAGGTCATACAAACATTTATCCCGAGGCGGGAATCGAACCCGCAACCTTCTGCGTCGCAGGCGGACATCGCCCGCCGCGCCACATTATTGTTCTTTTAATTGCGTTTAGCTTCAAGATGTTTCTTTAAGAATTTTTACTACAGTTTGATTTTGACTTTGACTTTAATTTACAGTTTTATATCACTAACTAAAACTGCTAGAAAAAGCTTTAAGTTTGTTTATGTAACACAAGTGGAACCACGTGTACCTTTGTTCACGTGAAGGAATTTCGTATAAATCTCGCTGCGTCCTTTTTGGGGTTGCATTTCGGGAATTTCTTTGTTAGTACACCCTTACCCTACTCACAGCGACAAAACTACCTTGAATATTTTCTTTTTTAAGCGTATGCTACTAGTAGTTAGGTTGTGCGTTATCTATATATCTATAGTCAGTAAGACAGACAGTAAAAAAAATAGCATCACGACTTTAATCCCCAAGCACGGTAAAATATTAATTTATCCAAAAATTTGCCTTCGATGAGTAAATTGAAACATCACTGAAACGTGATTACGAACCTGCGTGTTCAATAAATGGACAAGCTTTACGTCACGGCTCAACATTGCCGAAAATAGAATGGCCCTCAAAGGGAATGTAGTTACTGTCAAATGTATTTAATTACGTTCTTTGAATGGCAATCTAAGTTTTGCCTGGATTTTTGTCCGCACATAAATTACCTACACACTACTGTGTGAGTTCATAGACCTATTTGTAGAAACATGATAACATAAGCGTTACTGTATTTCAGTTTGAAGGGTGTCGATGAAATTACAGGTACATGAGGCATAATACCTGTATGCCTCAGGTTGATGGACGCAGGATAGTGCTTAGGGTGAGTGTCAACGAACGTGTCTACGAAGCAACGCTTTGTTATGGGTGATAGTAACCAATTAACATCAAGTGAGCCATCTGCTTGTTAAATGAGCAAGTTGTATCAAAAACTATAAAAACCGCAAGGATATTTTTTTATTTTGATCAGTCATCTAGTACCCATAACACAAGCTTTGCTTAGCTTGGGGATAGAGGATGCTGTGTAAATTGTCCAAAAAAATTGACCATTTATTCGTCAAGATGTAAATTGCAAATCATACTTAAAATAAATAGTTGAATCGCATGTTCAAACTGTAGGTTTGGTATCATTGGTGTTTATTATTATGCAGCAATGACTTGGTTATTTTGTCACTTCAGGGATTTCGTATTCGGGAATTTATTATAACACGCTGACCTTAAAGTTTTCACCTGGATGCACAGGCTAACGATGTCTTTCCTTCATGTCCGGTCGTAGAGCATGAACGGCTTGTAGGAATAGCACGCAAGACTCGATTTCCCCGAAAAATATACGTAAAACTACGAAATATTTGTAAATAAAAATTGTTATGAAACTGCAGTTACTTATACGTATATATTACTTGAATTTTTTGTGAGCACTGTTGATCTATTTGGGAGTGACCCCATCTTCTGATTCGAAGGTCGTCGGTTCAAATCCAGTCGTGTACCAATGGATCTTTCAACGGAAGAAAATATGTGCGCAATGCCTGTCTTAAACGGTGAAGAAAAACTCATAGAAAAAATGTACGTTGGTTCCTTCCTTTTATGCGACTCTTTTTACAAAATAGTGTTTTAGTATAAAATAGTGACAATCCACCTTAATGAGATAAATGCATTATAGAAATATGTAAAAACCATCATGCCAGGAATACAATCTGATTCTATCAGCTAGAGAAACTCCCAGCATTCCACATTCCATTGATAAACACTGAATACATCCAAAGGTATTATTGATTCATGTCTTGGAAGTGAGTTAAAAATAGACTTACTGAATGAATTGGAGCGCAGTTGCGTGGGCATCGGCGGGCTAAGCACGTCGCTAGCGAGGCTGCTCACACTGACGACGTCACGGAGCTCGCCCAGCGAGGACGAACGCAGCGTTGGCAGGGAGAAGTTCACCTCTTTGGTCCTGGAATATTTTAATAAGTCAAAACACTTTTTAAGTACTCGTTTTGAGAGAGAAAAGTTCGACACTCTTTGAGGTTTTTTGTCTAACGCGTAATATCATACCTAACTGTGTTGCCTGTAGCATTAGTCGAAGTAAGTGGGTACTTGAGGCTCAAAACCTGTATGCCTCAGGCTTATGAACATAGAGCATTGCATTGGAAAGCACGTTTCTAACGCACGTAACCTGCGAGGCAGTGCTTTGTTATAGGTGATAGTAACCTCATCAGATGGGTCATCTCATCGTCATATAAAAAAAGGACAGTGAGTAAAACCAAGACACACCGCTCTGACCTATTTCGTATTTGAAGGGCACGTTTACTTGTCGGTCAAGGTTTTGATAGTCGTTAAGTCATGTCAGGGATCAGGACAGCTTGCAAACTCTGTAACCAAAGCTGGTCAAAAGTTCATACATTCATAGTTCTCATTTTCATACAAGCTTGTTTACGTTTGCCTTTAAGCCCGTATCGTGGCCGCGAACTATTTCATTTTCAGTAATTTGACAGCGCGCCCAATATTGGTGTGTGTGATACGCACACATGCGCGCAGGTTACCCACCAGTAAGAGTAATGATGACACAGAGATATTTAAAATATAAAAAAGTCTTGGAAGATTATATATACTTGGATTTCCATTTAATCACGTGATTCAGATCACTTCGCAATTAGTCATAACAATTATAAAAATCTTTGTCCTGACTGGCTGATAACGTATAACATAAACCGCTGTTTGTAGAGACTTGAAATTTTCAGAATATAATCGTCTTGGTGCACTAAGAAAGGAATTTCCGAAATTCAACCCCTAAACGTGAACAGCGAGGATTGTATGAAAATAATTTCACGTATGCAATTTCTTAAATTGGTCATAAAAAATTGTCAACGTTTGATTTAAAACAGAAAAGAAGATCTCCATAATATATTAACCACTTTAAGAATAAATTGCAAATCGCCATGCATGAATTTCAACCATAGTAGTTCTATTTATTTTAAAACACAATCTTGATAGGTGCTTTAAAAGTTGACAGAAGTAGATTTGATAACGCTTTATTTGATGTTATGGATGAGATGATTTATTCTGAGTCCCTGAGGAGATGTAAAACCACTTTGTTAAACAAATATTTGTGGACATTTACACAGCACCATCCAGCCCCAAACTAAACAAAGCTTGTACAAACATTATTATCCATCAAGGGTTTAAAATATATTTATGAATAAAATCTCCTAGCGACCAAAGAGCTAGCGCTTACCTTGAACAGAGAATTAGTTTAGCCATCCAAAACGTTGCCAGCCTTTTGGGCCCAATTCCTGCGGTCAGTAGTTTAAATTCTATTTTCTACACATAATAAAGATCTGCAGTTAGAAAACAGAGTCATTATATAGTAGTCATATAATGAGTAGGTAGTTTAAAATATTTGTGTAAAATAATTTGCGCTAATGTTGTAAATAATGAAATAAAATTTATTAATAAAATCTAGTATTTTTTTCATTCTATACCAACTTTGATTGATTAACTTAACTTAAAAAGTATTTATTGATAAGTGTTGATGATTTGAACTGATAAGGAGTTTTAAAATTGGCACATATAGCAACAAAACCATTTTATCTGTCGTGTAAGGTTATAGACAATAGAACAGTGTGACTCAAACAAAAAACAGATTCTTTTATACAATCTACGGATGGCAGTAGTATTGCCTCGCAGGTTCCTACGATACCCTGCGTTTATCAGCCTGAGGCATACAGATATAAAGCCTTATGGACGTGTAATTTCAACGGCACCCACACGCTGCTTGGAGGCGTAAATAGGCATAGTGGTACTTCCCCGAGCAAGCCCTTCACAAAGAGCTCTACTACTACTAAATTGAGGTCTAACTAATTTTCCTTCTCAGGGGCCTTTTCCAAGTATAAAGGAGATAAACAACAACAAACAATTAATTAGTCTAGACATTATTACCGTAATGCTTTCCCAACATCGTTTTAAAACAACAAGTTGACTGTTTTGAAAATCAATTTCTATTTCACTAGCGAAACAAGAGCTAGTAAATTTGCTTTGTGCAAATACAAATCTACTAATTAATAAGAAATATTAAAAAATTATCTACACAATTCTTCTAGTCCCAAACTAAGCAAAGCTTGTAGTATGGGAACCGGATAGCGGATAGAATACTTATAAACTGTTTTATAAATACTTAGAATACTTATACCAACCCTTACACAGAACACAAATATTTTTGTTCTTAGCGGGATCGAACCCACCACCCACAGCGCAGAAGGCAGAGCTACTACCAACTAAGCTGTGACGGCTGCCACATGTGACTACTAGTATTTATGGACATAAAATAAGTGGGTAAAATGTAGGTATGTACCAAATGTAATGTCTGAACGTATCTCTGACTACCCCCCTTGAACATCCTCGCAGACTTTTGAGTATGTACTTGATACTAAGAGATCTGAGGGGATATATACCTATGGTGCTTGGGGATTCGTGATGCTATTTTTTTTTTTTATATTTGAACATCAAATTTATAGGCTCCCGAACTGTATAGTTTATGATTCAGGAGGCAGTCGTTTCTCCTGAATTAAAAAATCAAACAGACATTTGCATCTATTAAATCTTTATATAAAATGATTTTCTTTATTTTTCTTCAAGGAAAACATTGTCGTTCAAATCAGGGTGCCCCATAAAAACAATTTCATTGCAATTGATTTCACTCACCTCACTTTACCTCAAGTAATATTGGATAAATTACCACCAAAATTACATACCCGAACTTAAAACAACACTAGGAAAACAATAAAAATGAAATGTCATGATTTTTTCAACAATGACGGAAAATGAAGTTCATGTGAAACTTAATTGGCACTTAAAACGAAATTCACCTCTTCTCGTATGAAAACTTTATCCACATGACGTATATTTTAAAACAATGTAGCTTTAATTTGATTTGAACTCCACTTTCAGATTTTGTTTGCGTGAACTTTTGACTGGGTACGTCTGAACTATTAAACTTTATGTTGAATGACGTCAACATTGTAACATTTTGTTGATGTTGTTGCAAAACAACAGATTTGTCAATATAGACGTCAGCAAAATAAAGATATGGCGTCATGTTGACGTGAGAAATAGCACCGGCATTTGATTTTTATCTAAAAATAACTATAATTTCTAATCAAAGTTCAAGAAAGAACAGATATAAGATTGCTTGCGACATAGCCTACAAAATAGGCATTCAAGCAAAATCAAAGGGCCAATGTTCATTCGCTTTGAAGCGAACTTTGTAATCATCTAAATTACAATTACATACTATTCTATATTCTATAGTGAAAACCGCCCACCAGGGCGCCCTCGCTGCCGCTGGGTAGACGACATTGCATCCGTCGCGTCGCCAGGATCACATGGACGTGGATCCAAGACCAAAAAAGCTGGATCAGAGGCCTACGTTGAAAAATGGACATCCCAAATAAAATTGTTTTTTATTCAATTATTTATATAAAATTTGCACTATAATTTTTGTGTTAGAGAGTTGAAGTTTTCACAGATGATAAATTTCTGTTGCCGCTACAATAACAAATACTAAAAAATAGAATAAAATAAATATTTAAGGGGACTTTCATAAAACAAACGTGATTGTTTGGTCGTTTTTATTATAGATAATGGTATGGAAACCTTCGTGCGCGACTCCGACTCGCACTTGGCCGGTTTTTTGTGCTTTTACCTTTCCTTGGAAAGTAATTGTTATATTGATGGGTACTAACCCTGCGACGATTTCGGGACTAATCAGTTTACTCTTTCAATGATCTTGTTCTTTTGGTGCAATCTTCACCATGTTTATCTATGTTCCAGTTAATTTACCTGTGTACATTCAATTACATTCTCTATGACCCATAATATAGCGTTTCATAATGATTAATTATTGTTGAAAATTAACTATTAGGGGCTTCATTGTTGATTAATAGGAGTGTACACCCTTGTTGGGTGTGAATGTCAAAGAGCTTAATGTACCTTTGAATAATTAAGGCTGTATGAGTATTTGCTTTGTGCTAATGAGCTGGATGTTCAGTAACATCATCATTATTATTTACCATGGTAAAGTTGTTTTTATAATCTATACCAACAGGTCTTTAGAAACGATAAACGAAGTTTCATACTGTCGTTTTGTGTTACACAGCGGCACGACAGGCAGCGTCAACTTGAGTGTGCTACGGCTACCGAGTTGCCCGCAATGTATTACAAAACGACAAACAAAACTTCATTATCGTTTCTAAGAGTAGACCTGCTGAATTCCTGACTAACTAGCTGACAGACTAACATATAGACAACGCATAGCGTAAACGGTTGGTTAAAGAGATCAACCACAATCACGGTTACAGTGGTTGTAACTGTGATTGCTGTAGAACCGACAATCGTTGGAGCAACCGATACTTGAGTGGAGACTGCGTTTAGGTAAAATAAAATACAATACAATACAAATATTTTATTTCGGTAAACATAATCTAGGTTACATTTTATGGGTTTGGGACCTTCTTTTAAGTATGGAAATACCTGTGCTAGAGGGTATCGCTCTACGCTTCTTCACTTTGTATTTAATTAAGTTTGTAAACGTGTAATTCAAAAAGAAAAATAAATTTTGTTTAAAAACAAAAAAATATTGCTGAAAAAGTAAAAGTAGTGTAGGACGGCCCTCCGGCGAGGTGGGGTGATGATCTGTGACATGTAGCTGGCAAACACTGGATGAGGAGGGCCGAAGACCGGGCTTAGTGGCGTGACTTGGGACAGACCTATGTCCAGTAGTGGACTAATGTAAGTTGATGATGATGATGAACTGTGATTATGTAATACATCTATACATCCAAATATCCTAACACCTATACCTACGCTTATAATGTTTCTAACTTGCTTATAATAACTACTAGACTAGAAAATGAGTGTTTTTTCCACATTTTATTTACTTATAAGAAAAAAATAATTTTCTCTATCCAGACTTTTCCAACTTAACTTGTTATTTATTTTAAAATAAGCTTTTGCTAACTTTATAAAACTAATCATTTGAGTTTTTCTTTCATCATGCATTTAATTACTTTGTCTTGCCTCGTCTCATCCACAATAAACCTCTCAGGCTTATAAAACGTTTCATCTTGTCCACTTTAAAAATTTTAATTTTAATTGTTTGTGTAACTATTTCTATCGAGGCGTCTGGTCAAAGCGACGAGTGACCCGAGGGCTGGTGAATATCTGGCTCAGCGAATTAGCATTGCCGTTTAGCGTGGCCACTGTTTTGGAACGCTACCGAATGCCACTGATTTGGATTAGTTGAGCTATCTCAAGATCGTTTGCAACGGTTTGTAGATAGCTCAACTTTTTCATATGTATGTATTTTGTACATACCTATTATAAATACTTGTATTATCTGGAATTTTCTTTGTAAATAAATGTAAAACTAATTATAGGGTTATATACTGTAAAGTGTGAAGCAATGCTATGTAATAAGCATTTATCATTTAAACCAATTATAAGAATCCTACTAATATTATAAACGCGAAAGTTTGTAAGTATAGATGGATGGATGGATGGATGGATGAATGGATGGATGGGTAGATGGATGGATGAATGTTTGTTACTCTTTCACGCCCTAACCAGTAGACCGATTTGGATAAAATTTGCAATAGACATAACTTGGATTAACATATAGGCTACTTTTTATCCCGAAAAAACGTAAAAAAAACTGCCACGCGGGCGAAGCTGCGAGCGGCCGCTAGTATTTAACATAAGGCAGCTTGTGATGTTCTACTAGTTCTATAAAACCATTGTTCAACGTCATCATTACGCCCACTTTGTGAGAAAAGGCTAATCCAACCCTAGTTTGTAATCTACCAAGAAAATGAATGAAGATGAAGCGTTGACCTTTAGAAAGATAGGATTTCTTGAATGAAGTATCTTCGTTAATATGAAAATGAAACTGTTTAAATCGTTTTACGTAAATCTTTTTCCAAAATTGTTTTCTTAATTTGAGATGGTTGTGCCGGTTTTAAAAGTGTTGAAAATTTCTTTAATTTTAAGTGTGATGTTTAAACATTTTATATTCTAAATTGTTAGTAAAGTGAATTAATTATCTCGCATTTATATAAAAATATGTTTTTTCGGTACTTGCTACCTCTCTGATGTAGTATACAAATTCAAGTTGTTTTTTTTGTCCTTTTAGAGTCATCTATGCTTTATGAGCAATGAGTTTGTGAAAATAGACGCACGTGCGTTTATAATATAAACGCACCCGATACAGCGCGCAGTTTTTAAAGTTCTTGCGGCTCCATTAGAAATAAAAAATTGAAATAGAAAATTATTGCTATAAACTAAGATTTTTATATGATCCCAAACTTATACTCTCGAGTGCAATTTAAGCCCACCCTCCCTTTCATACGGGGATGTGCTAAGCAACTGCGCTACCGAGAGTTTAATCGCACTTGACAAAATAACCCTTGGGATGTTTTTTAAACGGTAACTAAGCGACCGTGGCTTCATCAACAGCTTTGACGATATACTTAAGTGCAGTTGAGTAAATTATGTAAAACACAAAATCATTATTGAATAGACTTACATGTAGCACGGTCCAGAGATGTCATGAGGCGGGTAGACGAGTATCGGGGGGGAGGGTACCGGGGAGGGGCTATTCTTGCGCCGACGAGCCACGAACACGCCTGCCATCACGATCAAGAGCACTAGAGCTGCGCTTGCGCCACCCAATGCTACCAACACCGCCTCTGTGAGCAAATACTGAAAATTAGAACATGTAAGTACCACAAGGTGACACTTTGACGACCGATGTGGCGCGGCGGGCAAATGTCCGCCTGCGACGCAGGAGGTTGCGGGTTCGATTCCCGTCTTGGGATAAATGTTTGTACGATCTGCAAATATTTATTTCGGGTGTTCTGGGTATTTTCTATGCATAATAAAAAAAAATCTATGTATGTAATGTATTGTATTAAGTATATCAGTCATCTAGTACCCATAACACAAGCTCTGCTTAGCTTGGGGCTAGATGATGCTGTGTGGATTGTTCAGCATTATTATTATTATTACTTGTCACCATTTTTGCACAAACGTTGCGGAGCGATTAATCTATTTTATATTATCCCAAAAAATATTTCCTCGATCGGGATTTGAACCCACGACTTTCCCCTTGATACGGGGATGCGATAACCAACTTCGCTATTGAGGATTCAAATGATTTGATAAAAATAAGATATATGTTGTGACTTCAGTCATGATTATAAGTCGATACCCAAGAGATAGAAAAATGACCAAGTAAGTAACTTAGACGGGACGGTGAACGTAAATTGCCAATGTTTATTTAGCAAGCAAAGTTTCCAAACGATGTTTTTCCTTTACAGGGTTGATCACTAAAAATCTAATTTACAATTTGCACTACAAAGAAACTTGTGGTCGAGTGGGAGTAACCCCGCCTTCTGATCCTAAGGTCGTTGGTTTGAATCCGGACGTGCACCAAACACTGACGAAGATGTATGTATAGGTACTGCTAGAATAATATTTGGCCAATGGATGGCCAATATTTGGCCAATGGATTTTTCTATCAAAGAATTATGTACGAAATGCCAGTGCTCACAAACGGTGAAGAAAAACATCGTTAGGAAACCAGTTAGTATTTTAGTTTCTATTCTTGCAATCTGTCACGTATGAAATACCGCATGTAATATCTGAACATATCTCTGACTACCCCCTTAAGTATCCTCGAAGAATCTCAAGTGAGTACTTTGTACTGAAGATTTTAAAGGGATATTTACCGTGTCTGGGGATTAAAGTCGTGATGCTATTTTTTTTTAAAACGTTTTAAAGTTTCGTTTCAAAGTCAAAGTCAAAAATCATTTATTCAGTAATATCCGCAGGGATCATCTGTTAGATAGATAGATAGATAACACTTTATTGATTACCACAAGTACACACATTTTATAAGAATAATACAGTAAACAATGCAGTAACACAATGGGCGGCCTTATCGCTAAAAGCGATCTCTACCAGCGATCTCTATCTGTTCCTCGCGACCAAGCCTAGAAGAACCGGCAAGAAACATACGGCTTGGTCTCACCACAAAATCCGTAAGTAAAACACGCAACCGAATTTTCTGAACAATAATAATTAAAAAATATAACAGGAAAATTTACCCAACAAATAAAACTGTGCCTCTGTACGCCAAGTTAACTTTTAATTTATACACGTGCAGAATTGTTACCGATCGTTCACGGTATTCACTTTGTAAAATTTTTGTTTCCTTTGATCAAAGTTTGCTTCAGTCCTTTACCTAAAGCCTTTATTTCTTATTCCATCCGTGGCTTTACGCACTTGGTACCTGGATAAAAGATACCTAGCCAACATATTTGACCATCCCAGATGACGATTTATATTTGTTTCGATAACTCTGCCTTCTGCGCTGTAGGTTGTGGGTTCGATCTCCGCTGAGAACAAACATTTAATAATAATAATAATGCTGGACAATCCACACAGCATCATCCAGCCCCACGCTAAGCAGAGCTTGTGTTATGGGTACTAGATGACTGATATACTGAATACAATACATAGATATTTTTGAAGTAATACTTCTAATGCGACTTCCAACAAGGTTGCGTTAAACGTTTAACACTACCATGGAAGGGGTATAAAAGCACTGTTCTTTCTCTCTTTCTGTCATAGCCAGTTACGTTTCGTATATTAAAGAAGTTTTACTTCAGTGGTGTAGTCTAAAGCACACTCGTTTTTTTTGTATTATACATAGGTAACAAATACCCAGAACACCCGGAATAAATATTTGCAGATCGTACAAACATTTATCTCAAGGCGGGAATCGAACCTGCAACCTCCTGCGTCGCAAGCAGACATGAGTCTGTTAAAAGCATAACACTTGACATTCTAAACCCACATATTTAATACAAAATTTTGCTCTCACATATTCCATGCTTATCCTTGTAATCCAATAACAGGGATCACGAAATGGGATAGTTACCCGTGACGCAAAAGTTTCGGCAAATATCTCAGAAGGTTGGGTATGATCGGAGGAAAATATATTAACTTTCCAACTAGAGCAGTGGTGATCTAGTGGGAGTGATTCCGTCTTCTGATCCTAAGGCAGGTTCGAATCCGGCCATACTTCAATGGATTTTACTATACGAAAAATGATGTGCGCGATGCCAATGCTCTTCGGGAAAGCAGTTAGTGTTCTAGCAGTGGCGATAGGCTTGCAACCTGTCACATATGAAATATCAACTACTGCAAAATGTGGGTATGTGCCAAAGTTTTGGACGTTACTCGCATTACCCTCATTAGGCATCCTTGGTATTGAGAAATACTTGGTACTAAAAGATTTGAGGGGAAGTCTAGTACCATAACTTGGGGACTCAAGTCGTCAAGGTATATCTTTTTTTTTCAAAAATAAAAATACGAGAGTATATTTTCTCATACTTTACTCTTCTACTTACCATTCTACTATTTATTACAACTAACTAAAGTGTTGAGATGTTTTAATACAATCGACTAGCACTTTTGAAATTACGACATAACTTAATGGAGTCTGAAATATGAAACCATGCTACCAACGTTTTATGGGTTCATTATGTGACATACCAGCACTTAGGAACAAACATTATCGTCTTTATTCTATAATAACTTGAAGCCAGCCATAGAAAATTTAATTTATATTATTTGTTTTAATGGTTGAGAGCGCCGGTGATCTAGAGGAAGCGATTCCGCCTTCTGAGCCTTAGGTCGGGAGTTCATACCCGGCCGATGGACTTTTCTGTATCAGTATGTGCGCAATGACAGTGCTCCACAGTGAAGGAAAATAATAACAATTGGAACAATGGTTATGAGCTGGCAACCTACATACCAACTGTAATAATATGGGTAAGTGCCACATGTAATATTTGGAGACACCTTTGACTACCCCTCTTAGAAATCCTTAAGGATTCTTAAATAGCACTAAATACTTGGTAATATGGGGATGTTCTGTACTTGAGGTTAAACAAATTTTGATGGTGGTAAACAAATCCATCCATGAATTACAGTGAAATAAAATGTGGAAACAAATCCATCAGTGGATTTGTTTAGTAGATTAAAGTGGAACAGGCCATTTAAACACAGATCAGGGAAACTGAACAAAGATGCAGTAGTAAAACTAATGAAAATATTAAATCGTTAAGCCATATAGCGCGAGTCTAATAGCTATATTAAAATGTTGAGTACCTATCGATCGCAAGCAGAATAAAGTCATTACAGATTATTAATGATAACTCGTAACACGTTCCACTGACGCGTATCGGCTGACAAAGAGGTGAAACGGGCGAGCAATGATCCATAGCCTCCAGATATCGATTTAAAAGAGATGTTTCTGAAGTTAAAGTAGACTCAGTCTCCCAAAGCGAAAGACAGTTTTAAGTGGGGACTGCTTTAAGCTGACACTGAAAAAGTAGTAATAGAGCGCTTTGTGAAGAGCTCGTCCAGCAGGTCTACTCTTAGAAACAATAAACGAAGTTTCGTACCGTCGTTTTGTAATACACTTCGGGGCTACTCGGTAGCCGTTCTACAGTCAAGTTGTCAATGCCTGACATGCCGCGTAGTGTAACTCAAAACAACAATACGAAACTTCGTTTATTGTTTCTAAGAGTAGACGTGCAGGGAAGAACGACCACCGTGCATTTCTGTTGAGATGCTGTGTTTTGATTTGAAGGGTATGAAATAAGAAGCACATGGGTTATTCCTACCTACTTTATAGGGTAGGACTCTTCATAGGGCATAGGCCTACCCTATATCTATAGAAGAGTTTTGCCATAGTCGCCACGTTTCGCAAGCGGATTAGTGACCGCAGTGTCCGTATTTGTACATGAAATGTATGCTACCTTAAATCCTGCTGCCGATTTCCTGGTGCGTTCCCTTAGTCGCTTTATAAGACATCCATGGAAGTAAATAGAAGGGTCCTACCGGCTCGGGACTGCCACGTATTAAACAAAGACTTACTACTGCTACTGCTAAAGCCTTACCTAAACCAAGCCAAGCAACACAAACCTTACTGCTAAGTAGGTTAACTAGGTTATTTGTAGTCGATGTACTTTTTATTTTTGTTCTTTAGCAAGTTTAAGTAAACCTAGTGTACTACAGTGTACACGCCCTGATATTTGCAATTTGTGTGGTTTGGGGATGAATAAATATATTTTCTTTCTTTCTTTCTTTACCTCGTAAATTCACAGCATTAGCGATAGAAAACTCCGAGACGGAGCTAGTGGTGGGCTGTTCGAACCGACCACGCGTGATATCCAGCTGCCCCAACTCAGAGTGGCGCGAAGTCACTGGCTCTTCGTAGTCGTGGCGCTCATAGTAATCCGATGACTTGGGTTGTTCTTCTGCCCCGGCGTAGTCAGGGTCGTAATCTGAAAATTAATGTGCATAAATGTCGATTCAGACCAAGCGAACAATGACGACGAAGTAAGACTGTCTACTTTTTTAAAACGAAATGTTTGTCGTTTTAAGTTACACTGTGCGGTATGCTAGAGAGCGTAAACTGAACTGTAAAACGGTTACCCAAGTTACCCGGCAGTGTAATTCAAAACGATAATATGAAATTTCACCCATCGTTTTACAGGGTAGTTATGTGTGTCAGTTATGGCATTATCATAAATTTTACTGCGCTAAAACTATAGCTGTACTAGTTGTCTCAGTTTATTATACAAACCGTCAAAGAGTGAAAGTCATTGCCGTCGTCTGTTATTCCTGATCAATACAATTTGGGTCTCTTTAAGGCAAGAGTGAATACGTCTCCTCCAGACCATGCTTCTCCAGAGTTAGAGTCATCACTTACTAGTAGATGATATTGTGGCCAAAGAAAACGAGACAGCAATATTTTAGTGCTGCCAAATTAAATTGCTTGGCTTGGAAGTAAGGTGCAAGCGAGAGGAAAGTCCAAATTACACGCACAGGAATGCTGACGTAAATTCACAGCACGTTTGTAAAATATGAAATTCAAACTAGCTATACAGAAATACTTTCCCAGTGCATCCCAAAGGAAATATAGTATACATTGCATTACTACTGCTACCAATTTCAAACGTTGGTATTTATCATAAGAAACGAAAATATTTTTGTAACGCTAAAGAAAATTATATTGGAAACGTCTGTGTGTGTATTGCTTGAAGCATATTGAGTTAAGGCCTGATAAATGCGATTTTCCTGAAGAGCATACATGTAATTCATTTACGTGCGTCTATATTTAAAGCTGTGTGTAAGTCAAATTCTAATATTCGAGTTTATATTTATAAAAATATAAACTCGAATATTAGAATTTGAATGATTCTAAATTGAAATGTGGGTAATGCGATCATGTAACTTCTCGATTCGGTCTCTTATCAGTGTTAATAGTAAACAAATTGCTTTGAAACCAGAAAAGCAATTTACTAGGATCTTGACACACGGGGATCTTAATAAATTTCTCTAGAGTCTAGAGCTTATTTTGTTAGTTCAGTCATGCAATTTCCGAAATAAAACAGGCAGGTGCTTCCGTACACATAAATTGTGAGCCAAATCAGGTCGTTCGTAGACATTAGAACAGCAATTTTTTTTTGTATGGGGTCCGCAGACTTTTGCTGTCCGGCAGTGGCGTAGCTATTGTAGTCTTAATTTGGCTCACAATTTATTATGAACGGAAAGCACCTGATTTTTGAAAATTCCAATAGTAGACTTTACTCTATTGAAAAAGTATAAATTAGACAAATGGGTAAATGTATATTTTACTATCCCACCACTTCAGCCAGCGTTTACTTTATAGCAGGTGCTGCAGGAGTTGCACATATACGTTTACAAATTTTCGAACTTATAGATATTGAAGTGGCGTCATCATCTTCCTGCCCTTATTCCACACTAAGTGCGGTCGGCACAACAGGTTTTTTTCTTCCACTCTCTTCTATCAGTCGTCATCTCAGTGTTCTTACTCATATCATCTTTCACGCAATCCATCCGTCTTTTCTTTGGTTTTCCTCGGCTTTTATAACCTTCCACATCCATATCTAACATTCTTCTCGTAACATAAATTTATCTATTCGTCTATGTTATACTTTTAGCAGTGTATGGTATACTAACCTGTGTTGTACGTTTCCTGTTCCCTCAGAATCTCCACGGGGTCGACAGGAGGGGCATACCACGGCCTCCTCGAGTACACCTTCTTGCTATTCACCACCCTCTCGCCGACATCAACGTTCCGATAACTCGACGGAGACAGGTTTAACATCTCTAAACATCGAGTGAAACCTGTGAAAGAAAATATAAATTATAGTCTTTCCAGTTTTAAAATATAAAGATTACCGTTGTGGCGCGGCTGGTGAATGCCCGCATGCGACGCAGGAGGTCGCGGGTTCGATTACCGCCTTGGGATAAATGTTTGTACAATCTGCAAATATTTATATCGGGTGTCTTGGGTAAAATATTTATATTTTCTTTGTATGATAAAAAATATCTATGTAAGTATTAAGTTTATCAGTAATCTAGTACCCATAGCACAAGCTCTGCTTAGCTTAGGGCTAGATGATGCTGTGTGGATTGTCCAGCATTGTCTATTGTATAGATTGTTATACAAGGAGCTAAAATGACCCATTATATACGAGGTACTTTTACTCCCGAGCTTTAGCGAGGGAGTAAATAGAAACCGAGTTTTAATGGGTTTTAGCTCCGTGTGTTACACTATACTTTTCACTTCTCTTGCTCAAAAAGGCCGTCATTGTAGCATACCAACATTTTCACTATTCTAAAATTAATTACGGTCACTACCACTTCAATTTGCAATTAGAGAAAAATTATAAAGATTTCGCGCCAACGTCTTTTTTTTTGTTTCTTCTGTAGCCGCAACACATTGCATGCATTCTACCAGAGATCGCCGATTTTAGTTCTATGTTCAAAATTAAAATGAAGTTCTTTTTTTATGAAACAGTAATAAGTCGAGTCTTTATTCATGATTATTCTACTTATGACTAAAAACTTTTTCGTTTTTGTAGGCTCATTGTCATTTGACACACAAAAATTAAAAAAAAACTTTTTCCCCTAGAGGATGAAATGCTATTGTTATCCCCGCTCTGGTATGCTACAATGACGGCCTTTTTAAGCAAGAGAAGTGAAAAATGATTTATATAGCGTCAGGAGTAATTACTATTAGCGGGACGCTGTACTGCCTGCAGCAGGGTTTTAGATTGAGGAGGCTTGCCTAGCACCTATACGATCGATACAGCTTAGTCGGCCTAATCCACAAGACATGGTCAATATGTGCGGAGCTAACTTAATCACTACTTTCCTTGCAACACGAATTTTCCTTCTTAGTAGGAACATACGCATGTTCCATCAGCATGTATAAAAAAACCGGCCAAGCGCGTATTATTTATTGTTATAGCGGCAACTAAAACACATCATCTGTGAAAATTTCAACTCTCTAACTATCACGGTTCATTAGATACAACCTGGTGAGAGACGGACAGACAAACAGACAGCGGGGTCCTAGTAATAGGGTCTCGTTTTACCCTTTGGGTACGGAACCCTAAAAACTACAGCCCAGATTAACTTTGAGGCCAGTCTTTAAGGTCAGTTTTTTTTAATGTCGTGTGATTTCGACACGAAATGACGTTGTTTTTGATTTGTTTTGGTAAAACACCACAGCAAAAACACTATTCCACAGATTCCGTGAATTAATAAGGTTAAAAAATAATTGCAGGAAGCCCCACAGACTATAAACCTCTAGGGCTTGTGCCTATTGTACCAAAAAAACGATTTAATTTAAATCTTAATATTTTTTCGGGAGAGTAAAATCTGTGGTAAAATAAATTCAGGCTTTCTTTCTCTCTTCTAGGACAGGGTTTCATTTCTTAAAAAAATACAAGGGCTGCTTGAGTTTTGTTTAGGGTCGGGAAATATGTTGAAAAGGGAATTACTGCAAGACTGTTCGACATACGGATTTCTAAAAAAACTCAAAAATGGCGCTGCAATATCAGAAGTAGAGCTTTTATAAGCCTTTTAGTGTCGTAAATGAAAATTTCATTTATGATACTAAAAGCTTAGTAATGTTTAGTAACATAGTGCGAAGAAGAAATAAAAACAATTGGTCAATTGCAAGTCGGAGTCACGCAAATATTTGTTTTTAGTATTTGTTGTTATAGCGGCAACAGAAATATAATCATCTGTAATAACTTCAACCTAACTATGACGGTTCATTAGATACAGCCTGGTGACAGACGAACAGACAGACAGACAGCGGAGTCTGAGTAATAGGGTCCTGTTTTACCTTTTAGGTACGGAACCATAAAAAGCAGTAGTAGAGCTCTTAGTGAAGGGCTCGTCCGGAAAAGAACAACCACCATGCCTATTTCTATCGCCCAGCAGCTTGCTGTGTTCCGGTTTGAAGGGTGTGGGTGCCGGTAAAATTACAGGCACATAAGGCTTACTACCTGGATGCCGCAGGTTGATGAACGCAGAGTTGTGGTTGTTGCATTGTGGTGTAGTGCGAATAAATTTGACATTTGTGTCATCAACGTATTGTACCACCATCCGAGTTACAACATAATATTTTCGCATATTTACCAGAATACCAGCGCCTAACCACTAGGCAAAAATAGTGGTGAGGCATACGCTGAGTTGAGACCCTTTTGCTGCTGTAGCACACAGGCACCTACTGCTTATGTCCTTCTTTTTGTCTTTTTTTTTCACTTTTTGATCTGTTTTGTATGTGTATGTGTGTTTTTGTTGCAAATAAATGTATTTGATCTGTTTTGTATGTGTATATGTATTTTTGTAGCAAATAAATGTATGTCTATGTCTATGTCTATGCCTATGTCTATTTTTGTAACAAGATCAAACCGTGGGAAGTTAGTTTTATATGGCATTTATTTATAGTTACACTGTAGTGCCTGGTACAGAATTTTGCATTTCTAGGTATTACTTATTCCTTCTGTTTGCATTTAAAAGAATGTCAAAATAAAACTAAGTGGAGTTGAAAGCGTTAATTAATAAAACATAGCCCTAACTAACAAAGGTGCTTCATAAATTTTTCATAGCGTCGAAAGATTACTTAGCCTTCAGAATTACAGATTACCTAATAACTCTTCTCGATAGGAATGAAAATAAAAACTTGCGCCTGGAAGCGAAAATAAAGAAGTCTGGCGTTGGTACAATCAACGATAAAAGTAGAGGAACATTACCTACTGGCATATTATTGTTATTGACAGCCATTACAGCTCAATTCGTAGTAGCCTTCTGCGCTGTAGGTAGTGGGTTCGATCCCCACCGAGAACAAACATTTCTGTGATGAACATAGGTGTTTTTTCTAGGCTTGGTCGCGAGGTACTGGCGCTTAGATTCACCTAGATTTAAGACGTTTCAAGATGATCCCTGCGGATTTGACTGAATAAATGCTTTTTGACTTTGACTTTGTTCTGTATCTAAGTGTTATGTGTATTATTATTGTTATGTGTATTGTGTACCTATCCTTTCAGTTCTCTTAGTACATAAGTACCTACTCACTCAAGGCTCTTTGAGGATGTCCAAGGAGGGTAGTCAGAAGTACGTCCAGATATTACATTTGGTACAATACCACATTTTGCAGTAGGTGGTATTCCATACGTGATAGGTTCCAAGCCCTTCGCCGCTGCTAGAATACTAACTAGTTTCCTCACGACGTTTTCCGTCACCGTTTTAGAGCACTGGTACTGGATTTAGTATACATAAAAAATGGTGCATACAATGGACGGTCTTATCGCTAAACAGCTATCTCAACCACACAATAAATAGGGCTGTCATAGTCACTCAGCGACTCAAAGTCCTTAAATTTTAAGAATAAAAAAAAACTACACAACATTAATTAACATAAACCGACTTTTATAAGAACAAGTTTTATACTTCACAAATATTTATCTTGCTGCCTTGCTTATTAGGCTTTGTTAGCCGGCGAAGCGGTAAAGCATTAGTTACAGGGTTGCAGGTAGATTTTTTATCATTATAAAGACATGCTCTAGACGAACGCTTTAATATTATAAATATTTTTTTGTAATTATAAAGAATTTTTATGCTGAATTTATACTTCTCTGTAAACGTATTTTTCATCCGATGGACCGACGACAATGTAAAGATTGCGGGTAATTGGATTAAAAGGACTCAAAATCAATTTTCCTGGAGATGTCAGGGGGAGGGGAGGCTATGTCCAGCAGTGGACTTCATCAGTCTCAGCTTAGTTCAGTCTTCTTCAACTTGTGCTAAAACCTATTAATATTATAAACGTGAATGTAAGTTTGTTTGTTACACATATTCTTAAAGGTATTAGAATTAACATAGAATACTTTTTTATAAAAAGTTATTGTTTTCGAAAGATTCAATGCGAGCGAAGCCGCGGGTAAAAGCTAGTATGTGTAATATACTGACTTAGACACAACACTATCCAGCCCTAACCTACAAAACAAATATTTATCTATTCATCACACAAATGTTTGTTCTAGGTGAGGATCGAACCCGAAACCTACAGAAGGCTATTACCAGCTGAGTTGTGTCGGCTGTCAAATATTGATAAAACATGTTTGTGAAATATAAATTATATTCCTTTTCTCATAAAACTTACTGGGTTTCTTACATTTTCATGACTTTTAAAAGGTTTTTTATTATAAGGAATGTAATTTCAGTACCATTTTCAAATTAATTAAGATTGTAAATAAAATATAACGATCTTTTGAAAATTGGCGGAATGTAATAACTGGGAAGGCGACTTTTTCAGAGGCTATCAGGAGTTATTTTAATAGGAATCCCATTACAATCTCGGGAGGTCTTTAGACAATCACGTTAGGTGACGTGGCGTTATCCATCATCCATCCATCGATCTATCCTTCCATCCATTCATCCATCCACTCATACATAAATGCGAAAGTGTGTATGTTCCAATACCCTACGAGCTTTCGTTATTAGTATGACAAAGAATCGGTGCCTGTCAGATAAATTCTTACCTCAGTGACCAGTGTAAATTGTTAGTTATACTAACTTAGTTATGCTAACTTAGTTATGCTAACAAACTCTTGTAAGATATTGGAACTGCCCCCCTTACCGTGAGTTCTTGTAGCAGGATTGCAAACTGTCATAAATTACGCCAAGATATACAGATAGCAACTAAGAATAAGGTCTAACGTGATAGCAACGACAGTTCCGGACTTGTACGAAGATGTTTGGGTCTGTTTGGGGCTAGTTTGAACTGAACTCATAGTATGTACCTACAGATAATTAGGCGAACAATCTGTCGATCAAAAAAAATACTTATGCCTAGAGAGGTAACCGTGAGGTTTTAATAAATGATAAAACTACAAAATTAAATAGTAAATGTGGTCTGTATCATTTTATAGACTAAAAAAATACTTACACCTACCGTTATGCTTGTGTGTTGATATTGTATCGAATGTTGGTTTCAATTTGTATAATACTGATATCCTCGCAATGTTTTCCTTTACTGTTTGAGAATACATTAGGCTTACCACACCAGTTTATAAAGCCATTATGTTTCAGAGAGTTGTTTCAAGCTTGAAGTTACACTTAAATTGATTTTACTATGGACATTTTAAGAATACTAACTAGTGAAACACGCGCGACTTCGTCTGCGTGTGGGCGCGTTTATACGGCGCGAAAATTTCGCGCGGAGGTCGCGCGATTGAGAAAATCAATACTAAGTATCCACTAAGTACTGTCTCTATATTCTAACAACGTTTTAATTCCTTTTAAGCGCCAAACCTTTCTCGTCATATAAACGAGCCCTAGTCATTTTTATACCAACTTCAACCCCCGTTGAACCCGTTTAGGTTGAATTCGAGAATTCCTTTCTTTGTACATTACCTTTTTTTGTACATTATTAGGGTATATTCGACTTGATACGTACTTAGAAAGGTATTCCCGAAATTCAATTTTTAAACGGTACACCCGTTTAAAAATTGAATGAAGTGAAGTGAGGGTTGAAGTTTTCATGTGAATAACTTCAACCGTATTTTTGCAAGCAATAAATAAAACACTAAGTACTAGCATGTTGAAAGGAATTAATTTATATCTCAAACAAAACGAATTAAATACACGAAAGCTTTCTACTTTATACCTTGTATTTTAATAATTGTTTAATTCTAACAGAATATTTGAACAATATTATAGAGCTCCGTTGGTTCTGATTTTGCAATGAGCTGTTTCTGCATACTAAATTATAAATCTGAATACTTAATAGGTTAGGTATAAAGCGAATGCAAGTTCAAAGTATGATGACACCTTCGTGGTATTTACATAAATTTGAACTGGATGACAAAGCGTAGGATTCCTTTGAAGTTGATGGATGGAGAAGGCTTAGGCGACGGTAAAACTAACGTTACCAATCTGCATCAGCAAACTTGATATTTATGGCGTAAAAGTTTCAGGTTGACATTTGAAGGCAAGCTTGCTGTGTTCCGGTTTGAAGGATATGTGTGCTGGTGCAATTACAGGCAGATTAGGCTAAACACTTGGTTAGTGGTCGCAGAGCAGTGTATCGTAGGGCACGTTCCTAACGAGCGTGACCTATAAACCCATGCCTTATTGCTTATTGGACATTGACTTTTTGTTATAGGTTATAGGTACTTAACATAAGGTTGGCAATCTGCTTTTTTAGGCGATATGCGAGAGAGGCACCGAGGTGTTCTTTTTAGAGTTCTCAGAGCCTCTTGACATGCATCGAGGCCGGCCACCGTGGTGGTTTTAGTGAGTCCGTCATCCTTACACTACCTTACCGCATGCCTCGGTGTGGTATGTGGTGTCTGGTAGCAGATTTCCCCCAGTTAACAAAAAAAAAAATAGTTGCAGCTAGACTGTATGCCACTGTAAATACTGTTGCCCAGTGGAATACACAAAACTACGCCCCAAGATAATTGAGTAGGGATAACCTATGAATTAAATTACACTGCCTAACTACTACTTCTAGTTAGTAACTTACAGTTAGATAATTGATTTATCCTCGAATTGCTCTTTGTCTACTGACTTATTCGAAAAGGAAAATGTTACATACTGAAGGGTAACCGTAGGCTTGATAATTTGTTGCCGTGAACTCAGTCCAAACAGGCCTGCAGGTTTACTCTCAGAAATGATAAACGGAGTCATTTTGTCATTTTGAGTTACACTACGCGGCATGTCAGGTATTGACAACTTGACTGTGGAACGAAAAGAGCAATTCGAGGATAAATCAATTATATAACACGACACCAACGGTAATTTTGGTGCCGTTTTTGACCGTTTGCTACCGTGCTATAAGAGCTCTCGGTAAGGGGGCTGATAAAATAAACTACCTATTCATAAACACTAGTTTACAAATAGGTAGTAATGGAAAACAGGCCATGCGGTAACAGATAAACCACACAGGTAAAGTTTATCTAAATCCACACTTATGTTGTTAATGCAAAACTGTACTAGAATAGAATAGAAAATACTTTATTGCACACCATAACTTGAAATAACAATTTCATACGTAAGTACGAGTAAATGCAAGTTGAAATAAATATTTTTTTATAAGCATGAAATTTCCTTTACTACTTACACAAAAATATTATTCCGCAACCGAACTCCAACTTTGTATCCAATCAGAGAAGAGCTAATTTTGTAAATTGAATAAATAAATATAAAACAATTACCAACACTCTGGCAGGTAACTTTTGGTTGCGAATGAACATTAACGGAAATTAACAAATTAACCAGATGACGGCAACGACCTTCTGGTTTACGATGGTACTCAAAGCAAAGTAAATAGGCCTTTATATTCTAAATGATTTATATCGTCAAGGGTCATTTTATATCCATGTCTCTAAAACAAGACGCCTGGAGCACGATCTTAGATTGTACTTAAGGGACCTTAAGTGTAAGAATTATTATTATATAATAGTGGAATCTTTCGAGTAGTGGAATCCATGGAAAGGTCTTTTTTTTACCAGGAACTCATAAGCCCTCATAATTTATCTTCAAAGATTCTACGACCAGTGCTTGCGTCCTATTGCGACCTATGCGTTGCTTTCATATGACTTAATTTTGAGGAAACCAATTGTTAGAACACCCCTACGCACCAAAACGAAATAAACCCACACAATGTCAAGTCAAACGCAATGTTTATATAACATCAAAGATTCTTAGGTATTTAGAATACAATAAATCACTTGAATAACATTTGAATATTCTGATCCATTTTGCCTTTTCTATATTTACTTACAAAAAAGACCCACTATTTGATTTTGTTCAAAAGAACTGTGATGAAAATACAATACGTTTGAACGTGTTCATTGATTCTTTTGGGGTGTTGGCATGGCTGATGAGAAATATAAATGTTAGTGGTCTGAAAAAACCTAAAAATGCGAAATAAACGTTTTGTGCCCAACGATATATGCAAATCAAGTTTATTCTATTTCAAAATCTTTACCAAGCACCTAGGTATCCATTTTGTCATCTATAAAATTTGAACGACCGGTAAAAAGCTGTACCAATCGTCTATTCAAAAAAGCTTTTGCTTTATCTCATGAATAGATTGGGGATAAAAGATTCATTACGAGAACTCACCTCTGCGAGGAACAAGGATTACGGATTCAATTCTGGCCGAAAGTTTTTTAGATGCTGGTTCGTATAATTCACAGTAGAATATGGTGTAGTATGTTTATACAACTTACTTATTGGAAGAGTAGATGATTTTCCAATAAGCGTAAGCTTTGCTACAGGTAAAGAACGCACGTAAATAATGTGTCTTGCGATGCACTCAAGCGTCCATCAAGCATATACGGGTATTAAGTCTCATATGCTGACATTGACGGCTGTCACAGCTGTCACAGTTTGTAGTAGCTCTTCTTATAAATAATAATAATAATAATAATGCTGAACAGTCCACACAGCATCATCTAGCCCCAAGCTAAGCAGAGCTTGTGTTATGGGTACTAGATGACTGATATACTTAATACAATACATTACATATAAATATATTTTTTATTACACATAGAAAACACCCAGAACACCTGGAATAAATATTTGCAGATCGTACAAACATTTATCCTAAGGCGGGAATCGAACCCGCAACCTCTTGCGTCGCAGGCGGACATACGCCCGCCGCGCCACATCGATCGTCAAATGTATGTTCTGCGTCAGGGTGTTATTTTGTATTGCACGCAAAAAAATACTGAAAGAACGTTAAAGCGATTTGCAGGATTAGTTAACTTATAGTCTAACCTTTAAACTTACTATGGGTTTCATTTTCATCAATAAAATGGGTGTAAAAAGGGGATGAAGATTGTAATAAAAATACAAACGAAATCGTGAGCGGGTCAGCTAGTGTAAAAGTGTTTTATTTCTATTTAGAGGAAAAGTAAAGAATCGCATTGAAATAGAAGTTTTTAATTCAGAGTAGTTATCCAGTGATTTTCGCGTTTTGTTTGGCCAAAACAAAATAAGGACATATTTTCTTACAATAATAAATGATATCATGTAAGAAAAACATGATAAATACGAATACGGCTATTTATAACTTAAATGTCTGCTTCAACATCTGAAATGTCTGTAAATAGTCTGCCTCTGACAACCCACTCAGATAGTATCCTTAAGGATCTTGAATACGAGAAAAAGAGCTTTGAAGAGATATCCGGGGATAACATTGACGACCTATGTGGCGCAGGGGGCGAATGTCCGCCTGCGACGCAGAAGGTTGCGGGTTCGATTCCCGCCTTGGGATAAATGTTTGTACGATCTGCAAATATTTATTCCAGGTGTTCTGGGTATTTTCTATGTATAACAAAAATATCTGTATGTGTAATGTATTGTATTGAGTTTATCAGTCATCTAGTACCCATAACACAAGCTCTGCTTAGGTTGGGGCTAGATGATGTTGTGTGGATGGACCAGCATTAAAAAAACAGAAGCTCATATTAAACAAATATTTCATTTTATAATATAAACCTTACGCTTTCTGTTTTGTAAGTTTCAAATTGCTTATCAATAAAACCAACCCACAGTCGGGACGTGATGTGACTCTATGTAATACTGATTAGTCTCTAGCACAGAGTGTGAAACAACTACTCTCAAAAATGTTAAAAAAAACGGAATAAACGTAAACGCTTATTGAATGACTACTACTGAAGACAACAAAAAATGAGCGTATAAAATTACTGTACTTCCCCACCGGGAGGAAGCATCAAACTCTTGTACAAACACTCATTAATGAGTTTTTTAACCATTGTATATTTTGATGATGGAGCATATTAACCAAGTACAATTAGACTTCTACCCGGGCGTAACAAAATATCTCGTTTCTGATAAAAATATTAATCAAAATCATGATTGTTTAAAATCACAGCGCGGCCCATAATAGCTTGTCCTTATTTTAATGTGATTTGTTAATAGAACAAGCAAATGGTCTATCTGATGTTAAGAAGTTAACATTACCTATAACAGAGCATTGCCTTGCAAGTCGCGCTCATTATAAACGTGCCCTTATGATGCACTACTCTGCGTCCATCAACCTGAGGCACACCGGTGTTAAGCCTCGTGTGCCTGTAATAACGCTGGCACCCACACCCTTCAAACCGGAACACAGCAAGCTGCTTGGTCAGAAATTGGCACGGTGGTAGAACTTCCCCGGACGAGCCCTCCGCTAAGAGCTCTACTTATAATAGACCACTGATCAAGAAAATACGGAAAATACGTCGTAAATGGGTCGAACGCAGTACAAGCACGCTCCGACAGTATGATGCACGCACTATCCATTTGTTAAGTATATTGTACACTCTGTACACTTAATTAAATCTGTTCGTTCATACGAAGGTACCTATTACACCTATTAGAGTTCTCGGCACGTATCGCCAATATGACCAGCCCGGTTTTCTGAGTCCGGATATAGGCGTGTACGCGACTTCCTCAATTGTACAGGAGGTTTACTAATTAACAGAAAAAGAAACATTATTTTTTGTGTTGTCACGTTCTCGGTTATCCGGTTACGCAAGGTTATCCGGTTTTCCAGTTCTTTGGTTCTTTGGTAAGTATAATAATATGATTCTTCAAAATAAATAATAATAAATGGGCGGTTTAAATATATGGCGTTGGCTTGACGCGCGTTTAATGCCTCTGCAGGCGTCCAAAGGTTACAGTAACACCTCTCCATCAGGTGGTTTGCAGATTAAAACAAATGCGCTTCTGGCATACGGTTAGTAGTGGGCTTAAAAAGTCCATCTATACCAATTACAAGAATCTTTGACTGACTGACTGAAATATAGTTAACGCACAACCTAAACCACTGGTCGTATAGAGACTTTGAATTTTTTAGGATGTGAATATTCCTGGTGCGTGAAGACAGGTACTAAGAAAGGAATTCCCTGAATCAATCCCAAAACGAGTATTTGAAGTTTCTATGAAAATAACTTTAAGCGGAAGATTAAATACACTTTGGTTCGACTCTTTGCGCTCGTTTCTCTAGTTAAAAATAAGATAGCTGCTGGTGATAATAATACTATTTTCCACTATTCATGTATAATTCTATAGCCTGTTTACAGTTTAAATTTGGATTGTATAAAAAATACTGTAGAAAGGACAAAATAATGTAACTTAGAAAAGACAAACTAGTCAACCACATTATATATACAAATTTTTGATGTTCTTTTAGCATCGTTTAGTTCCATCTTCCGGTCCTCGTATTAGCCTCATTTTCCGGTTTGTAGTCACCATTTAAAAACACTTATTTGCGGTTGTCGGTTCTACGAGCTATACAGCCTAACTTGCTAATTCTAAGAGCTATGAATATGATATTGGATGATACTGGCACAATTTGAAACATGGTACATACCCTGACCATTTCACGAGACATTATCCTGGTAAGGGGTCAACGACTTGACCCCGAGAAAGGACCAAAACAATAAAATATTCCCTCGAACGAGAAAAAACTCGGTAAATTAACCTTTTACCTGCTTAAGTAATTGATATACCTACCTACCTTAATATTCACTGAACCTTCATCCAGAATAATATTTTCTTCGTCAAAGAATGTACCAAAAGATGAAAGACATCATTGACCCAAGATAAATACCATGAAATAATAAAATGCTAGTTTGTTTGCTATAGACGTTCTCTGCTGCCATAACCTATCTAGGTTATGGCAGCAAACCCATCTAGGGTGACCGCTAGATGCATTTTCATTCCATGCATTATTTCAGTAGTTAGTAAGCCTCGTTGTAAAGGCTCATTCGGGAAAGTACTACCACCATGCCTGTTTCTACCACTAAGCTGATGTGTTCCCGTTTGAAGGGCGTGAGTGTCAGGTAGATGAACGCAGGGCAGTACTTCGTAGGGCACGTTGCTAACGTGCGTGACCTGCGACACGATACTTTGTCATAGGATTGTTATCACCTTACCTAGGTAGGCCATGTGCTTGTTGCGTCAACAAGTCACAGGGGGAACGTGAAACTTACCCTGTAAAAATCCATCTGGAGAGCAATTTGCCCATACAAACTTTGGTACTCTTTATTACTCTCACTGAGATTATTTATTTATTTATTTCTTGGAAAACCAACAGCTTATACTAACTAAATAACATTGGGATAGAACCGGAAAACCAATTACAGGTTTTCACGTATAGAATTTGGTTATAATACAATTGCTACTGTGAAAGTCCTATTGAAATCTACAACATGATGAAAAAACAAGTTAAACATGATGAAAATCACTAATGTTACTAATAAATATAGGTACATATTTTATTCGCTATTAAAGAATTCACTGTTCAGCCGCTGTCTAGCTGATTAGTTACGCTATTCTCATTACTCTATAACTCTTGAGTTGAAGCTCGTATTTCGATTCATGTTGACGTGAGTACATCAATTCAAGCTCGAAGCCATTAATTGAGCATTAGAGATTCATGATACGTCACCATTAGGATGGCTGGCCGCTAGTAGCTATATTTTGAGCATTTACTTAGCTGGGGTGCTCTGGCTTAAAATAGGACCCTTTTATCGCCTCCTATGGAAGTCGTAAGTCGACTAAAAAAACGCACCAGAAGTTGAGTATCAGCATCACCTATGTACTAAACACCGCGGTCACCAATCCGTCTGCCAAGTGGAGTAACTATAGCCAACCCTGCCAAACGTGAGGAAGGCCTACGTCCAGCACTAGTCTTATTTAGGCTGATGACGTGACGTGACTTACTAAAACCGAAACAACACCGCCGGGGAATAAGGGTTCTCGTATGGCAACCACGAACCGGAAGACGCAGCGTGTAGCACCGTCGGTCCATCTGGTTGGATGGTATCGGTCTTTTGTTGCGTCTTTCAGTTCATCTTACCAGATGGACCGATGGGATTGCTGGATCATGGGAAATCGGCTATATTTGAGTTGGACACTGAACACCTACACGTAATTGAAACTTTGTTGGCAAGCTCAGCAGTGAACTTTATCAGGGTGATGATAAAGACTCCCAAAAACTTACCTTAGTCAAAGTTCAAAAGTTTAGCTAAGTTTAAAATTTAGCTAAGTTTAAGTTTTAAGCTAAAGAAATTTATGCACCAGAAATACCATGAAGTCATACGAAACAGACGAAGAATCCACGTCTCTTGGCTCTTATAATATCCAGGCTAAGCAAGCAAGGTTTTACAAAGCTCATTTATTATTACCTACCTTGCAAGTAATGTGTGCACAAGAAACTCGTAAGACAAGACTGCAGTCCCTTAATGAAGTCACTGAATAAACGGGACATTACCTTACAATGTTACTTTATGCTCGGTTCTTACATTGTAATTAAAAGCCTCGTTTTGTTAAAATGGACACGGATATCGCATTGATCTTTTTAAAAGTATACAGGCCTTGTAGATGGTTTATACAACGTCAGTGGTAATTTTTCCACTCACACCCCTATTTGGATGCTGTAGTGCTTGGGACAGGGTTTTTAGATGGAGTAGGCTTGCGCAGCACGTATACCATCCTCACAGCTTATTCGGCTTTAATCACAGGAAAGACATGTTCAATAAGTGCCGAGCTGAGCCATGGAATTCCTCACAATGTTTTCATTTACCGTTTGAACGCTTTCAAACCGTGAAGGAACAAGATTTTCCTAAGGCTTAGGCTGTGCGTTGTCTATATGTCAGTCAATTCAAAATCTAGAAGATTATAAATAACAACATAAAAATACCTCACATCCAGTTATTGGGTTGGTGAAAATACCGTTTGAACTTTGGTATTCTGAGTGAACTATTTAGAGCCAGACAAGACTTCGTGATTTATTTAAAGACTATCTGGGTCAGACTAATCTAATACTATCTAGAGAGTGGATTAATAACTTAGCTACCTAACAGGGGTGGAGGGGAGCAAACGGTAAGTCTAAAATTGTTAGGTGTACACAGCTAGTAGAGAGCACCGGTGGTCTAGTGGAAGTGAGCCTGTCTTCTGATACTAAGGTCGTGGGTTTGAATCAATGAAATGAATCACATTTGTTGTATAAGAGCCCACTTAAATATTTATTTTACTCTACTTTTTAGTATTTGTTGTTATAGCGGCAACAGAAATACATCATCTGTGAAAATTTAAACTCTCCAACTAGCATGGTTCATGAGATACCTACAGCCTGGTAACAGACGGCCAGACTGACAGACAGCGGAGTTTTAGTAATAAGGTCCCGTTTTACCCTTTGGGTACGGAACCCTAAAAAACTAGTGTTATTTATTTTAAATATTTGTATATCCTAAATTACTTCCGTTAATCTTTTATGATGTAAAATTCGTAGATTTAAATAGTCAGTGAAGTGAAGAAGCATAGGACAGTCAGCCTCTTACCTGATGGACAGATGATGTTGTAATTTGGTCGGTGGATGTAGAAAGCAAAATCGATACAGGCATTTTCCAACACTGAAATCACATTTCAATAGCTTATCTTATGTACGTTTAGTATGGACTCATTTTGTGATGCAAACATGACTCACCCTAAGTGCTCAAACTCGGGATTAAATTGGTTCGTCCACACCCGTCCCACATTCGTGACCACTGTATGTACCAACTGACACAAGCCTGACCCAGATTGATACCGAAATTGAAATGGGAAGAGTGCTCGTATTCAAATATAGGTGATTGATTTTTATAGTACTAAATTGGTAACTTTATATACTAAAAACAACATTTAGAACATTTATGTCACTTATGGTGAAACATAGTCATCGTTTTATCATTTTTTCTATATAAAAGGCTGTGGAGTGATTAATTCACTGTTTGACAACGCCAATATCATGTTTGATACGTTTGGCCATAAAACTTTACTAATTCTAACTATTCAACTTTATTTTTGTTTGCTGTGTGGGTCTGTAATTCTGCCTTTATGCAAATCTGTCCTTTTGCTAATCTAGGATTTTTTTATTCCGGGATTTTGCTTATCTGTCCTTCCGCTGCAGATACATCGAATTGATCCGTTATTTATGCCCGAATACTCAAACGAAACTTAAATTTAATCACGTCTCAAGTCGAGATTTTTTGACAGATTACAAGCCTAGTTTATTTGTTCTTAAATAACTTTATTTTGAATTAATATTTTCGATATTTTTTCATCAGAAAAATAAATATAAAATAGAAGAGAATATCCCCTTTGATCTCTAAGTACCTACTCGAGATTCTTCGAGAATGTCTAAGGGGGGGTAGTCAGAGGTACGTCCAGATAGTACATTTGGTACATACCCACCTCAGAACACTTATAAAAGTCTAGTCAAGATTTTTTCATCGTTTAGCTATAGGTTCAGTGATTTCATTGGCCTGATATTACAAATTTATATATTTTTTAAATAAAACCTAAAGATCAACTTCAATAGACTACAAGGTACTATTATTATGAGTACCTATATTTTTAGACCAGTCAAAGACAGTCCACGAATTGGGACTTTAGTTTCAAGTCCCAATTCGTTTTCTCAAAGAAAACACGGCTAAGCCAGAGTTTATTGATAGATTGAGTTTCTTATCTAGGATAAGACTGAAGTTTGTTATTGTTTATACTTTCGTGGAAACCTCTTCTTACCTATATCAGAATTTTCTTTTCACAAAACAATTCCCAGATAAACCTCTCTAATAAAATTTATTAGTATTGATATATTTTATTACAAACAAATGCTAAAGCATAAATGTACATAAATTTATGTGACGGGAAGATTTGATTTTGAAGATTTGATCAATCTTAGATGTCGTCGTATCGACGCTAATGGATTGAATTATTTTCTTATTTTTATTTAAGTGTTTCCAGTGCTTGTTGTTGTTTTTGCCAAAGTATTTTATTGTCCCACTGCTGAGGCAGACTTGGCATATGCTCTGCCGTTTGGCCTGTCTTAAGAGTCAGATTACAACTAACAAAAAAATATTGATTATTCACAAAAATAATTTACAGAAAAACTATTATTGACAGATAAACCATTTGATAACTAAAACATTCAAGTTGATGTATGTTGAATTCCGTGTATGCAACGAACCAATCATAGTTGAGTAGAGCTCTTAGTGAAGGGCTCGTCCGGGGAAGTACTATCACCATACCCATTTCTGCCTCCAAGCAGCTGCTGTATTCAACAGATATATGACTCAGGTTAATAGACGCTGAGCAGTGTACTATAAGGCACATTCTCATCATCATCATCATCATCATCAGCCCATAGAAGTCCACTGCTGGACATAGGCCTCCCCCACACGTTTCCAGGAAGAACGATTCTGAGCCCTTTCTATCCATCGACTTCCCGCGGTCCTAACAATGTCGTCAGTCCATCGGGTAGGAGGACGTCCTACGCTTCGTCTTCCGGTTCGTGGTCGCCATTCGAGAACCTTTATTCCCCAACGGTTGTCGGTTCTACGAGCTATATGGCCTGCCCACTGCCACTTCAACTTGCTGATTCTGAGAGCTATGTCGGTGACCTTGGTTCTTCTACGGATTTCCTCATTTCTGATTCTATCTCGTAGTGCACATTCTAGCGAGCTTAAACTACGAGGCAAGGTTTTTTAAATCAATGGTAACTATTTAACATCAGGTGGGCCATCCGCTCGTTCCATCAGCAAGTTGTAAAAAAACATAGCTTTCAGGTTTTGTGTTTATCAAACTTATGAGTATTTATAACAGATAACAGAGTATAACCACCAAAGAGTCGTTTTAAAAAAGTAGGGATTATTATAATAAATGGGTACTGACAAAAATCTGTATATTAGATCAGTTATCGTTTCAGAAAAGGGTTGTACAGAAAGAGGAAAAAAAGTCTTTAGCTGACTGAATTCATAAAACTTTATGAGCAGTAAATAATCAACTTAAATTAACTTACCCGAACATTTTTGTAAGCAATTTGTAAAGCATTTTTCAGACAAAGCGTCAAAGGATAACTTTTTAGGGTAAGTAGGCTTATATTTTAGGGGTTTGTTTTTGTGTATAAGTATTTTCTTCGTCTTATAGACAAAATTATTTAGCAAAATGCTAAACATTTATGAACTAAAAGAAACCTTAGTACATAAATTAAATTTTCCTTATTAAATTATTCAGTATAATACAAAATATGTTTGATATTTATCATATTTGGTAAGGGAGTATACACATAATTTTTTTTTTCTCGATGCTTTTAAAGGGTCTTTTAAAAATACTGGAAAATCCACATAGCATCATCTAGCCCCAAGCTAAGCAGAGCTTGTGTTATGGGTACTAGATGACTGTTATACTTAACACAATACATTACATGCATAGATATGTTTTATTATACATAGAAAATACCCAAAACACCTAGAATAAATATTTACAGATCGTCCAAATATTTATCCCAAGGCGGAAATCGAACCCACCTGCGTCGCAGGCGGACATTCGCCCGCCGCATCACATCGGCCGTAATTTAACTTAAAATGAACACGTACCATGAATTTCAATAGGTTATATGGAGTTGGAACGAACCTTTGATTACCCCCAAAAGTTCAAAGTTATAACCCATCTATCAAATACGGCTCAGTACCACCCTTGGTACTGAGCCTACTTGGTAAGCAAACCACCCATTCGCACCAAGCGTTTTGATTCCACCTTCATTATGCAAACCGTTATAAGGAGTGTAAGTTACACTCCTATATCTATAGATAACCTGGATCTCTTTAAGGAGGTGGTATCCGCCAACGAGAGGTTTTCTCCGTGTTATTTCTCTTTGATGAGTGAGTATAAATGTCCAAAAAAAATATATATTGCTTATTAAAGACTAAATTTTAATTTGAACAATTGAAATAATTCTAACTATATTATTACTATATGAAAAAAATATCCAAAGTGAAGCAATTTTTATTTTAAATTTGGTTATTTCTTCTAAACGGTATTGATTTTTAGTATTCTTTTTTCACACAAATATCTGTCAAAGTATTTATCACAAAGTGAACAATTGGCAGTTCGAACTAATAATTCATTAGGCTACAAATAATTATTTCTTGAATGCGATATGAAATGGAATGCGCGCGGGTCCCTGTGCGGGCGACGGGCGGCAGTGCAACTCAGTATGAACAGACTCCTCAAGGTCGTTGGCGAGTACCACCGCCTTAAGGTAAGATTGAATTTAGGTATCTTCCAGACCTTCCTGCTTTATGTCGGCTTCATCGTCACTCACCACCAGGTGAGATAAAAGCGAAATAACAACAAACCCTCAATATTTTTAACTAAGAGATTTCCTCAAGCGACTATAATAAAAATCACTACAGGGTAAACGCACAAGGCGTACCGGATATGTTTTACCCTGTAATTACTTTGAGAATGAATTACTAAAGTATGTTCATGACACAAGTGTTTGTCCTCGGTGGGGATTGAACCCACAACCTACAGCACAGAAGGCAGAGCTACTACTAACTGAGTTGTGAGGTCAGTCATATTTTGTTCTATGTTACAGAAAGTGTGTATGTACCTACAGTGTACCACAATCTTAGAGGAATGTTTGTAACAATACTACATTAAAAGTTTCGTACGTCCTTAGTAGACGTGTTCTTCGCGATAATGCAATTGAACGCAGAGTTAGGTACAGTCAGTGAAAAAGGTGATTGTAAAAACTACTCGAGATTTTTCGGGGATTTCTATTTCGAGGATTTCCCACGTTTTACAGTTGTTGGTATTTCGTACGTGACATGTTGAAAGCTTATCGCCGCTGCTAGAACACTAACCGGTTTTCTCACGATGTTTTCCTTCGCCGTTTAATAAAATTTAGTAGTAGATATATCTATCTACATATATATCTTCTAAGTTCCATCAATCTAGTAGCTCGCGTGTTGTGCAGTGTTCCAGTTTGAAGGGGGCTGAAATTACAGATGAGGCTTTATGTCTGTGTTATGGTGGTGACAAGCGATGCACCGTAGGGCACGTAACTATGTGCGTGGCTTATGACGCAATGCGTCTTTATAGTTGGTGGTTATTTCTTAACATCAGGTGGGCCATCTGTTTGTTCCTGCTGGCAGAAGATCAAACTCAAACCAGGTTTAGGTACCGCATTCTAGCAGCGGTGAAGGGCTTGCAACCTGTCATAGAATATATATTGCAAAATGTGGGTATGTGCCAAATGAAGTATTTGGTATTTAATACCTCTGACTACCACCAGAAGATATCCTCAAAGAATCTTGAGTCGGTACTTCTAAGAGATCTTAGGAGATATCAACCGTACCGTAGCTATTTATTTCTTGCTTTATAATACGTCTTTTTAAAATCCATAAATCTAAGAATGAAGGTAGTAGATAACATCTATAGCAAAACAATACAAAAACAAGCATGTGGCCCATCTGATGTTAAGTGGTTACCATCACCTATAACAAAGCATTGCATCGCAAACCACGCTCGTAAAGAATGTGTCCTACAATGCAATATGTACTTACCTATCAGTCTCTAAATGTCTATTGTTTTTAGTTTTGTAACCTTGTAATGTGTGTGCTAAAGCAGCAAATAAATTTATGTCTATGTCTAGTCTATGTCAATGCTTTGCGTCCTCCGTGCAAAGCTTCGTAATTGAAGCAGAAATAGGCATGGTGGTAGTATTTCCCCGGACAACCCCTTCAATAAGAGCTTTACCACTACTAAACCTACCACCCTAAATATGTACCTAGGCTCAACATATAACTATTAACTACATATCTTAGGTAAAAAAAAAATTATGAGAACCGTAAAAGATCCCAAGTAACCGACTCGTAGAACCGACAATCGTTGTAGAATAAAGGTTCTTGAATGGGGACCATGAACCGGAAGACGAAGCGTTGGACGCCCCCAACTCGAGGATATTGGTAGGATCACGGAAATTCTGTGGCATCACCATGCCTAAAAATCGTCCATCGTGGAAACGTATAGCAGAATCCTTTGTCCAGTAGGGAGCTTCTTCAGGGTTATGATATATGGGTGACGTGGGAAGGTACAGTTAGCAACACAAATCAGAAATCCTCCAGTTGTTTTAAAAAATTATACGCTCGATAAACATAAGTCTGTCATTTGAAAACGATTAAATATGCACAGACCGCTTATTATTTTATTGTTAAAACGCCAGACATCACACCCTAATGAATATTTAATTCAACCTTTTAAAGTAATCAGTTGAACCTGAAAAAAAGCCAAGCTGTAATTTTAAAACAATTTCAACAACATTTTAACACAAACTTACCACGTATCTCATCCACACCATACATTTCAGTTAAAACAAGCACAGAAAGTCTAAACAATAACTTAGATCACATAATTCCTATTAAATCTAGGGTTTAAGGGTTCAACTTCACACTGGGATCATGCATTCAGTCATACTACACTCACCTTCGAAATAAATTCACAGCTTGTTAGAAAGAACTTTCTAAACACAAACATGCGACTACAAAGCGTGGTTCTTACATATAGTACCCCGTTTCGAAAGTTGATCGCGGAAGGTGGATACGCGTTTGCGAGACGTGTGCAGCGAGGATGTCCCGCCAAGCAACTGGACCAACCACTGAATTCTGAATAGACTAGCCTTTTAGTGCGCATGACCCTTCACGAAAAGGGTGTTATACACACTACCACACCTGAAGAATATGAAATGAAAAAAAGTTTATTGGTAAAACGCACAAAGGTTACACAATAAAAAGGATACAGAGAAGACACGGAAATAAAAAAACAAACAAAACTGTTGGGAATAATAAGACCCGCGCTCTTGCCTATTAATCCTATTAAAAAAGCATGTTTCGTGATCTTCGTGCCAGCTCAGTACAAAATGCTGAATAGGTAGAAAGGTAGTTATCCGCCAGTCCAACGCTGATTTTCAGCGTATGGATCATTATGTAGGTATCGCGATTTTTAATACAAATAAAATTACTCTATCGCTGCTTTTATGTCATAATTCCATAATAATATTAATATATAAGAGCACTATGTCCACTATGTACCTATGTAGGTACCTTTTAGGTATTCTACCTGAAAACTTAAGGGCCAGTGCAAACCTGTGGATTGCACGGCGCGGCGGAAATATGAACCTTAGAACATATACTATACGATGCCTATTTCTGCCGCCAAGCCAAGCAGCGCTGCTGTCTGCTGTGCAAGTTTGATGTATGCCTCATTGAGGTGATTGTGTACGTGTTATTGCAATTAAAGGGACGATTCAAAGGGATCTTTTATTGCAATCAAAATCCAGTTGCGTTCAGTTATGCAAAATAAAATCTGTCATATTTGACTTTTTTTTTAATATTTGTGAACATTTTTACACGTCAACTAGCCATTTGTTGATAATATGGGAACAAAATGACTGATAGAACACTTTTTTTGTAAATACATACTTAAAATTGAATATAAACCCAGCCAGAAAATTCGGAACTAGATTTTTAAGAAAAGATACATCGACTGTGCATCGTAGGGCACGCTCCTAACGAAGATGACTTGATTAGATAAGAAATTCATCAACAGAAAAACCTATAAAAGGTTGCCGTGCCGTCACCAATGCGCGCTGTTCTTGAACAAATAAGGTGCAAAAGTTCGAATGTGAAAGTTTTGTGTGACATGACGAAGTTTTATGAGGGCTGTGGGACGTTGTTTCTTTAGTTAATGTGAGCGAGTCTGGGGGTTTCAAGGTGATTTCTGTGATTTTATTACATAAAAAGCTTTGACTTTGGATAAAGAATGCCAATCCACAATGGCGGTTGGAAAATAAAGCACAAAAACGAAAGAAAAGATGCTATGATTCAAGTGGTATGTGATCAGTCTTGAATAGGATAGATACACCGATTATGCTCCAGACGTAGTATTGGGATTCTCGGATAAACTATAGTATATTATGTCGAACACCCATATTATGTGGACCCATGAAAGCTGATAATGATGAATAAAAAAAATGTTGACCCCTCACACACATACAGACGAATTTACTTTGTGGCAAATGTACAACAACCCATACAACAACACCTACATACAAAATCGTACTAAAGTGTTATCATCATCATCATCATCATCATCATCAGCCCATAGAAGTCCACTGCTGGACATAGGCCTCCCCCACACGTTTCCAGGAAGAACGATTCTGAGCCCTTTCCATCCATCGACTTCCCGCGGTCCTAACAATGTCGTCAGTCCATCGGGTAGGAGGACGTCCTACGCTTCGTCTTCCGGTTCGTGGTCGCCATTCGAGAACCTTTATTCCCCAACGGTTGTCGGTTCTACGAGCTATATGGCCTGCCCACTGCCACTTCAACTTGCTGATTCTGAGAGCTATGTCGGTGACCTTGGTTCTTCTACGGATTTCCTCATTTCTGATTCTATCTCGTAGTGAAACTCCCAGCATTGCTCTCTCCATAGCTCGTTGTGCGACTCTGAGCTTGTGTATGAGACCAATAGTTAGCGACCACGTCTCAGTTCCATAAGTCATCACTGGTAACACACACTGATTATAGACTTTCGTCTTGAGGCTTTGTGGTAACTGTGACGAGAAGATGTGCCGTAATTTCCCGAACGCTGCCCATCCGAGTTGGATTCGTCGGCTGACCTCTTTGTCGAAGTTGGACTTGCCTAGTTGGACCGTCTGACCCAAATAAACATAGTGGTCAACAACTTCGATGATATCACTCCCAACATATACCGGCACGGGTGCGACATGAGCATTTGACATAAGTTTCGTCTTACTCATGTTCATCTTAAGACCCACCTGTTGGGAGACAATATTGAGGTCTCTGAGCATTGTTTCTAGGTCTTCCAGCGATTCCGCCATTATGACTATATCGTCGGCAAATCGAAGGTGAGTTAAATGTTCGCCATTGATATTAATGCCATACCTATTCAAGGACACGAGCTTGAAAATATCCTCCAGTGCAGAGGTGAACAGTTTCGGAGAAATTACATCTCCCTGTCTCACCCCTTTTTGCAACTGGATTGGATTAGTGCTCTGGTCCTGAAGTCGGATAGACATGGTGGCATTCCTATACAGGCCTTTCAACACTTCGATGTACCGGTAGTCAATTTGACACCGCTGGAGTGACCGTAACACTGCCCAGGTTTCGACTGAATCAAAGGCTTTTTCATAGTCCACAAACGCTAAACAAAGTGGCTGGTTATACTCTTCGGTCTTCTGTATAACCTGCCGGAGCGTATGGATGTGGTCTATGGTACTAAAGCCTTTTCGGAACCCGGCTTGTTCGGGAGGCTGGAAGTCGTCTAACCTACGAGCGAGACGATTAGTAACTACTCTCGAAAACAACTTATAGACATGGCTCAGCAGCGAGATGGGCCTATAATTCTTTAAAAGGGTGTTATCACCTTTCTTAAAGAACAGTACCACCACGCTCCTGCTCCATGCCTCTGGCGTCGTACCCTCGACGATGACGGAATTAAAGAGCTTTTGAAGGACTTTAAGTATCGGCGTTCCGCCCGCTTTCAGAAGCTCAGTCGTTATTCCGTCCTCCCCCGGTGCCTTGTTGTTCTTAAGCTGCTTGAGAGCAGTTCTAATCTCGTACAGGCTGACGTCCGGGATATCTTCCGTGTAGTGTCGGGTTAAACGGGCTCTTGCATCACTAGTCGTGCTTGCGACAGGACTTTGCGATGAGGTGTATAATTGTCCATAGAACTTCTCGAGCTCTCGTAAAAGTAAAGTAACTAAAGTGTTATGGTCCTTCTTATTGCGCCATCTATGATATTTTTGCTAGAACTATTTGACATGGTAGGCTATGGGTTCCTCTATTCCCAGATTTTGAACAACATTTCTTCACCATGAAGGCTGATAATGATGAATAAAAAATATTTTAAAGTACAAAATCGTACTGAAGTGTTATGGTCCTTTTTATTGCGCCATCTATGATATATTTGGTGGAACTATTTGACATGGTAAGCTATGGGTTTCTCTATTCCTAGATTTTCAACAATATTTCTTCACTATAAGTACCCCGTTTTTTTCTACTTATCTCTTTTCTGTTTACGTTGAGCAAATAGCATTTTAAGTAAAACTAACGGATACTTTTCTCATATTTTCTTACCTTCTTTAACTAACTCGTGAAAGTTTGGAAAGAACCATATAATAAAACAACAATATTATTTAGTTATAACTATTATATATTTCAATAGTATCTCTTATAATTATATCTATTTCTCTAACGCTCCGCGCTCATATTTGGTTTGTCTAAGTAAGACGAATTAACAGTTAGTCAAATTGAAAATCAACAGGCAAAAGTAGGCCTAGGTTACATCTCGATTATGTAAAAGGGCTTAAAATAGGTTTTATTAGCCACAAAAGTAAACAATAAAACACTCCGCTGTTACAAAATTCAGATTAAACATACATTGTTTATATAGTGAACAAAAAGGAAATAATCAATCAACCATTGATGAGATTTTTTTTTATTAACAGAGATTCATCGAATTTATGTTAAAAAACACACGCCCTTTTACTAAAAATGTAAGCTCAAAAACTCTGCGAGCTGTATCAACTGAAACCCTCTCAAATACTGGTTCTTTCAAGGTTATTCATATAAAAATCTATACTATTAGTGGGGAATGTTAACTTTGGTATAAAATATTAATTATAAACAACAAAACATATTAACTCAAAGACACTCGTGAACAACTTAAATCGAGGCATAAATTAAGAAATACTGTTTAATTGATAGCCTAAATTCCAGTTAAAATATATTTACAAACCGGAGAACTAAATATAACTAAAATATGAAATTCTAGAGAGTTTTATAACGATATTTCAACAAAGTTTAAATCAACACCGAAAAAGCTCGACAAAATGTCATTTTCTTAGAAAATAAATTATTTTTGATGACAATTTCTACCGTCATATTATATAAACTTTGTTGTTATATTACACTATAACATTCATGATCGTTTCGAGACGCAAGATAGAACTAGGAAAAGTAATAGCACTGACTATTAACAAATGCAAAAATCTTGTTAAAAAACGTTATGTACTGGGACATCAGAAGATATACTTTAAATTTACTAAATATGAAATATTTTCTTTATATTTTTCTAATGCACCATTATTATGAGAGGCTCTAATAGATAAATCAAGGCTTATTTTAATAGGTACCATTTTCTCTAAATCCTAACATTGATAGTTTTATAAATTTCAAAGTTTTACTACAATATTGGGACATTATCGTATCGTACTACATTTTAGTGACAAGACATTACACGACCTTAGACTCACAAAGTTGTATGAACGTTTTCCAATAAGGGTACTGTAAGATTTAGAGAGTTTCAAATAATTCGACAATTTTTTTCTATGAAGACACGGTTATGTAGTATCTAAATTCACCAATAATCTATACTTACTCATTTTTCTAAGAAAAACTAAACGTCTAACGAATTTTCTTTGTTACTACACTAAAAGTACCTACATACAATGCTGACTGACCTGTAAGTGTTTCGTAAAGAGCTCCAAAAACTGTAAATCTGTGTCTAAATTGGCAATGAAATCTTAGATTTGGTTGATTTTTTAGCCATTGTGAAGAAGGGGAATCAGCCTGGTCGAATTTAGATTATGTGCATTATGTGAATAATTATTAATGAGTTGTGTTTTTAAATATTTTCAGAATATAATAATGAATATTGCAAAGCTTATGCTATAACACATCAATATTATTCTTACTAAACCAAGGTAGTCTACATAACAATTTTAGTTTTGGTATAACAACATATAAAACATTCGAATTATATTCTCTATAATTATCTAAGTAATAGAAATCGTTTATACCGAAGATATTTATGCTTTCAGTAATCAGTCAAGCCACGATCTAAGAAGTTAATATTACATTATACTATTACAGTAATATTACACTACGACAGTTACAAAAGAAATAAATTATTTACATACATAGAACTCTAAAAATACCAAGGTTGGTACGAATTGCAGTTTAGCCGTTTAAAAACAGTTAAATTATGGCAAAATATAATATAACCATAAATAAAACGTTTCTGAAACGGCAGAATTATTGCACGTGTTAAACTATAAAGTTTATAGTTACGGAGCAAACCAATCCAATGTTAGTAGGTACATAAATACTCATTATTTACAAGCTCTTGCATCTCTGTGGATAATTTATAAAACGTCAGAGGATTTTTTTAATCAGAGCTCTATTGAGAAGACTATAATGCCTGTGACAAGATTTGAGTCAAGTTTCATACCACCCTCTGAGCTTAATCAGCTTATTCCACAATAAAGACATAGTTAATACGTCCAGAACTGACTAAGCCGCGGAGGTTATACTTCCAAGTAACAAGACATAGCTTTTAACTGATTTTTTTAAAGAATATCCATCGAAAATCTACTCAAGGTTAAATAGTTAAGCCTCTGAAAAGTTCAAAGTAATGTTGAGTCAGATCACACTTCCACTCTCAGATTACTATTTTAATTCACACTAAAATTACTTCGATACTGAATCACATAGTAACTAAAGTTCTAAGCTTTGAAGATTTTCTAACATTTATAACGTACGTACTAAACACTATACAGAAAAACATACATTCGAGCGAGACAAAAAACTTGTAAGAAACGTAAAAGAGTGAGACTACGCTAACTTTTCTTTGTTTGAAATAAACATACACCATAATGTAGGTATTTTCCTTGCACTCTTTTCTCACTATCGATTACAAGTATTTTTGTCTTTGATTTCGACTGTTTCTAACTCATTATCAATGCCAACTTTTCCTGATGGGTAAGATTTGTAATAAAATGCCAGCAATGAGTCCATATCACAGTGTTTTTACATTAAAACCACTAGTGATATTAAAGTGTAGGTATTTTATGCAATATACTCTAACTGTATAAATAATAATGGTGTTTACGCAGTGGAGTCGTGTGTAGAAGGGTTAGGGATGACTGTTCCAGTGACTTGTTGATCGCGCAATCTTCGTACTTCTTTAGAGGCGGCTGCGAGTTCTGATAAAAGCGCCATCTCTTTTTCGCGCAGGCATTTTATTTCGTGTTGCCATGTCTGTAACAAAATTTTTGGTTAGAATAAATACGTTGAACGAAAATGAAGTTACGCTTCTTGCTTTGCTAGATGGCGCTGTTTGAAATTGCCACCAATATTTTACTTACGTTATGAAAACCTTTACTTGTAAGTTTTATTTAGATTTTAATGCTGCGTAAATTCGTTCTGTCACTGTTTGTCATTACCCATTGATATGATAGGCAATAGGTAAAGCGCTGTTTATCTTTTGACAGATTTTTATAAGGCCATAAATCTTTTATTTTCTTTAGCTTTTATTTTCTTATTGTCTTTAGCTTTTATTTTCTTATTTTCTTTTGCTACCTACCGAGCTTGGGGATTAAAATCTTGATGTTTTATCTATCTTTCTTTATGTCATTTCTGATAAGTGATCAGAATAATTATACTATAAGACTTTACTTTTTTACCGACTCGACTAAGAAATATTTTATTCAACCCACTTGACATTGGCAAAATTGTCCGAATGATAGACACATGCCACAAAAAAAAACACAATTTAAATGAAAAAGGTTGTTTCCGAGATAACAGAAACTAAAACGAGCATCTTTTTTCTATAAAGTCTTACTAATTTAACTAATATGTAAATAATACTTACGATATTCTGTTTTAGCAGGTCTAGCTTGTCGTTCTTGAGGCGGCAAACCTCTTGTCTCAGCTGATCAGCGTCAGTTCTGGCCGCTCCCATATTTTCTCGAGTAGCTGCTTCGGCCGAGGACATAGACTCAAGACCAGTGTCGCTATCTACGTACACTACTCCTGTTAAAAGATTATGTTCATTAGTAATGTTTTCTAGGTGTTAACTAGATAATTTGACTTAGGAAAGTGTGTAACCAACTTTATATAAAGCTAATACAGGTATTTATAATTGGTATGTACAAAATACATATGAAACAGTTGATCCCAAAACACTGGCTGCATTGCCACTTTCTATCAACTTTAATGTATTTATATGAACATATCTATACCAATTTATAAGTTTCTTTGTCCTGACTGACATACAAACACTGCATAGCCTAAATCACTGGTAGAAGAGACGAACGCGCGGACGAAGTCACGCTTGTTTTGCTAATTTATAAATAAAAGGATTTATTTTTTCATGACGCACAATTTAAATATTTTTGAAATATGTGAGCCCGAACGTCAAACTGTCAATTTATTAAAACAAAACTTGATAGATATTATATTATAATATTATCCTGTTTGTTGCTCAAGTTTTTTTTTTATATTTTATGATTATATCTAAGTAACTGATCTCCTCACTAAATTCCTACGTGTAAAGATGGCTACTATTTCATGGACCATGGGCATGAATGTATTCTTCATTTATGTTTCAAAACAATTATTAAAAAAAAAAACAAAATGTCTACTGTGTCACAACGGATCTTTGTAACTCTTAAAATTCGGCTATGCGTTTTTGCATCTCAGTTTGCGCATGTACAATGGTGATGAGTTTGAGCGAGATAGAACGATAAGTCAGGGAATTTCAGAGACACAAAGATCCTTTAAGGCATTCTGGGTTAGGTTAGATGGTTCAAATATGGTTTAGATAATTACTGGTCTGGTAAGGTTCTGAGGTCGACAGGTACAGACATGTGGTAAAAAGGGTATACTTTAGCTCCAATTACGACGACAATTAATACTAAATATCGTGCATGCTATTATAAACTACAGCTAAAACTAAATCTTAGAGAAGTTTTGCGCATTTAGCAGCAATGCATATACGTGCTTAAAGAGATTCCAACTCGATAGAATAGCGATTATTTTTTTTTAAATAGTAAACAGCCTATAAAAAAGCATTGCCTTGCAGGTCACGCACGATGGCCCTGGGGGTATATCAACTTGGGATATACAAGTGTTAAGTCTCATGTGCCTGTAATTTCATACACTGTCTAACGATAGTAGATACATGAAATTACAGGCTATAAAAATGATATAAAAACGCGCGTTTGCATCGCTCCTAAAACGCATCATGTAACTACTCGCTTACTCGATTTTCGTGCACGTATTTAGAAATAATTTAAGTACCACTAAAATTAAATATAACTAAAAATCTACAAAATAGAATGTCTGATTTCAATACCTTACAAGCAGCGTCCGTTATTATAACTAAGGGCCGCTTGCACAACGATCACTAAATGAATTTAGCGAGCCCCTAAATGCATTTAGGATGGAAAATTAAGTCGCTATTACATTTACGCTAAACGTATTTATATTGGTAAGCGTGAGATTGTTGAATTGTTGCATGTCAAATAAGTCTTCATTCATTTGGTTACAGTAATAGTTTACTATGGCCAATGAGGTGATCTGACAAACAAGCCCTAATACTACTAATGGACGCTTGTATGATTTTGAAACCGAGCATAAGATATACATAATCATAAAATTGGTAGATCTACTTTTGAGTGCAAATATTTATTAAGATCATACTTTTATTTGTGTGCTTTGTTTAAAAATTGCCGACCTCGTTAGAAGTTTTATGGATTTACACTACACCGGACTGATTACGTACGTACGTGCTGAAATTTCAACTTTATTTGTACGACTGTATAGCTGAATATTGGCTTTCAAAATATAACCTGCCCCAAGCACGGACACAGGCTTGCATAAATTCAACTTAATATATGTAAAAACAAGGTCGAAAATCTATGGAAATCGGGCACGATACGGCACCGGCCCGGTGTAACGTGAATCCAGCTCTCTAGGAACAAATTAATTAAAAAAAAAATAAGTTCTACTCTACAACGTCAAATTTATTTCTACTCTAGTCACAGGACTAACCTGTAACGCTTTTGCCACAACTCAACCAGTCCTTGTCGTCTATTTTGAAAAGATAATAGGTGTTTGATAAGTTACACATACTAGGTACATATTATGAGTACAGACAGGTTCTTTCATAAATTTTAACTAATTTAAACCAATCACAACTGATATCCACCAATCTCAACTGATATCCACCAATCTTAACTGATATCCACCAATCTCAACTGATTTCCACCAATGTTAATTAAAATTTACCAATCTCAACTGGTTTCCACCAATCTCGACTAATTTCCATCAATCTCAACTGATGTCCACCAATCTCAACCGATTTCCACCAATCTCATCTGACTTACACCACTGTCGATTATTTGATTTTAAGTATTAATCAATCTCAACTTACCAAGTGGGTCTAAGTCGACTGAGTTAAGACTGGAGTCATCACTGTGGTCGTTGAGTGGCGGGCGAGGAGGAGCGGCTCGTGACGTCACATCTGGACTGGATTCCCCGGAACCACCAGCCGAGCGGACGGACACCGCTGATGCTGATGATGATGCTATCGATGATTTGGATCGACCGCTCTGAAAATAAAATGTATATTATGACACAAGATAAAACAAACTACCTAAATTGTACCAGTAATAGCAACTAACATGTTGAACAATAAATAATTCAGTATAACTCTACTATACTATTCAAATGCACGATGCTGAACACTGTATAGTGCCAATTTGAGTGATAAGGGAAGAACAGATACTCAAAATTAGCTTTAGAGTACTTATTTTTAAGTGCTTTGGTGCCAACTGTAAGCTTTCTGTCTCTTAATAAATAAACACTGTGATAAGAGGAAATTATGAAGAGTAAGAAGACATGATAATGAGGGAAGAGGAAGGCATGCTAAGATGGTTTGGGTATGTAGATAGGATGGATGAAAGAATATTGACGAAACAAGCATCAGGCGAGTGCGAATTAAACTGTTAGGAAAGGGAGACCTTGGCGTATGTATCTCGACCAAATAGCAGACGTTTTACACAAAGGCCAGGTCAATAGTAAGCTGAATCGACGAACATGGGTTTGTCAGGATCGTAGCAAGTAGAAATTCGTCTCTGCCTATTCATATGGGACACTTTTTTTTTTTTTTTTTACATTCTATAGGTAAACGTTTGACCGCAATCTCACCTGATGTAAAGTAATAATAATATGTTTTTTTATATGTGTACTTTAACTTACATTAGGAGTATGAGTTTCATTTGGAGTAAATTTGTTCTTATTGAAATGGGCCTTAGTACTGCTGTCCCCTGACAGATTTGTGTCTACGCTCGGTGATCTGAAACGAAAAAAGTCACATTATTATGACTTTTATAATACAAACACAACTTTTTCCTTGCACCATTCTTATATAATAAATTAAACAAACTTCTACATATACAAGAGCTATCTTTCAACGACTGTAAATTAAATATAACCAACCATCTTAAAACTCTAACTTACGAAAACACGGAAAAATTATTAGTTATACAGTCGTAAACAGGTTACTTATACACGTCGTTATATCGCACTTAAAAATCACAAGGAACACACATACGTACACACCCCCCTGCACACGAACACACCCCACACTAATTCACACACTCTTACGCTCGCACACGATTACACTAAACAAAGGCAGTTAGGAAACAGATTTTTCATTGAAGATACGAACGTATCTACGATAGCTATAATTTGCTTATTTTTTTCTCTTTTTTTGTACGTTATTTCTGTAAACACTATGTATAGTTACAACCTAAGTTTAAAAACCTTTCTTATTACTACCTACTTTAATTTTTGTACTACTTACATTCCACATTATACTATAGTAACAAAATATAAGTTATTGGTAGAGCCGAACAAGCAGCCCCCTCGTTTCTACATACAAGCCATGGCTTAGTTAGAGTGAGGTACTCAAATCCGTTTGGCCTCCGGTCTGAATGCACAACTGACCTAAAACCAGTATAAACTATATATCCTTGTTCACTGTTAATATGTTGTAAGACCGTATTGAATAAACGTTTTTATTATTATTATTATTATTATTATGTTACATAATAGGTGCTAGGTAAGCCTACTCTATCTTAAAACCGTGTCATAGAGGCACGGTTAAAAATGTCTCCTCTGACTCTGTATAAATTATCCACAATAGATACAAAGGCCTAGTTAGTAAAAAAAACTAGCCAAAAGCGAGTTGGTAGCGTTTGTTGTATGGGAGCCCCCTAAATATTTATTTTATTCTGATTTTTAGTATTTGTTGTTACAGCGACTACAGAAATACATCATCTGTGAAAATTTCAAGTCTCTATCATGGTTCATGAGATACAGCCTGGTGTCAGACGTAGTACAAACCCACACTTTGCAGTAGTTGGTATTCCATACGTGACGGGTTGCAAGCCCATCGCCGTTGCTAAAATACAAACTGGTTTCCTCAAGATGTTTTCCTTCACTGTTTGAGAACACTGGCATTGCGTATATACATTTTTCGTACAGAAAAATCCTAATAACTTTGTGACAGCATTTGTAACACATACATACAAACAGCATTCGTATATTTATCACAAAAGACAGCCGTCACAGCTCAGTTTGTAGTAGCCCTGCCTGCTGTGCTGTAGGTGGTGGGTTCGACCCCCACCGAGAACAAACATTTGTGTGATGAACATAGAGGTTTGTTTTGTGTCTGGGTGTTGTATTGTATTCTATGTATGTATTTACAAAAAAAAGTATATTAGTATTCCATTAGTCCAAAGGTTGTCTGGAAGAGATCGCTGTCAGCGATAAGACCGCCCATTGTACTTCTGGTTTCTTAGTTGTAATTTAATTGTTCTAATTGTTTAAGTGTTTTAATGGTGTAAAATAAAGCTATAATCTATCTATCTATCTATCTAGTCATCTGCTTCCCATAGTATACAAGCTATGATTAGTTTGGGGCTAGATGATATTGTGTAAAAATGTCCTATTTATTTAGTGTTATAAAATACTCACCTCACTTTATAAATAAGAGCTTTCTTCACAGTATCTATAAATCTAGCTCCTGGTCCGTCCTGCTTCGGCGTCCCTTCAGGCTGCGGGGACACAGCTCCCGCATCAATCCTCAAACCCGTACCAAGGAACTCTGTCGTTTTACACTTCAAATCGTCCGCTAGATTCTGCAGCAAAGACGATCTAGTACGCAGTTCAAGTTGAGCGAACTTGTCGGCTTTGTAACACGCGTTCTCGCCGTTTATTAGCTTGGTAAGGAGGAATTCTTTAAATTCCCGACCCTTGCGGAAGATAGACGGCTGTGGGAGAGTCGGCCCGAAGAACGGTACGTCTCCACGCGCTGTGACGGCCACTTTGTACCTGGAAATTAAAAAAAGATTATAAAACACCTGTTTTATGTTATAAGGTAAGATTATTAGGCACAATAAGGTAAGACAGAAGTAACCGTTCAACATAAGGTTATCTTTGGTGAAACAAGCAGATCATCCAAGCGTACATTGCGTAAGCTGAATACGAATTTGATTTAGTTAGCCCCGAATTCTCGATTCTGGATCTTTAAGGATGCCTAAGAACACAATCAAAATACGTGATAAGCAAAATATAAAAGACTAGCTGACCGGTGCCCACTTCGTTGGGCGGTAAACATGTTTACTTACAAATCTTAACTGAAGTAGTACTCGATGTCACCAACAGATGACGTTAATACGGCATAAAATAGCGGCCGTTCGCAGTTTCGCCAGCGTGGCAGTTTATATCAGTTCCCGTTATTTTTTCGGGATAAAAAGTAGCCTAAGTTACTCCTTGTTACATTAGCTATCTGCCAGTGAAAGTCCCGTCGAAATCGGTCCAGCCGTTCCAGAGATTACACGGAACAAACAGACAGACAGACAGACAAAAATTTAAAAAAATGCTGATTTGGTATATGTATCGTATATACATTCCTATGCATGTAGTAAAAAGCGTTATTTTAATATTACAAACAGACACTTCAATTTTATTTATTTGTATAGATTTTGTCATAAAACTATATTACATTATGAATTAATGTCCTTTTTATAAAACACCTGCGTAGGGAGCCGACCTCGCGTCGGAGCCGCGCGGGTACCTAACTCATAGATCTAAACTACTCCCCTGCACGCGCACTCCCAACTTGGTGACGCTCACTTCGCAACGGGCCGTGCAGCAGAAAACGTAATATTTTAATTTCGCCATAACTTCAAAACCAAACGTCCAATTCTAATCATTTAAAGACCAAATATTATCTACATGAACTGTACTTAGTGATAAAATAATTTATTTCGATAAGGATTAATAGTATGAGTAAAATAAATGCGTTTAAATGTAGTCCAAAAAAAATTGAAGATTTTTAAATAAAAAAATGGTTGTTGTGCCTCACTCGACATAGATAGGTATAGTGTGTCGCTGACTTTTTTGTAGATATTTATAAGATCTACAATTATGTAGAACATTTTATGGTTCTATCTTTTATAGTTTAGGCAGCGTACGCAAAATAAGTAACTTTTCTGGTTGATTTTTTACACCTTGTGTCTGAAAAACCCAAATATTTTACGGAACGCTATTTTTTTCCAAAATAAAATATAGCCTATGTTACTCAGTGATAATGTAGCTTTCTAATGAATTATTAAAATCGGTCCAGTACTTTTTGAGTTTATTCATAACATACAAAAATACAAAAATACAAAGCTTTCCTCTTTATAATATTAGTGTAGATATAATCATGATCTTTGGTGATTTAGTTTTGACATTTTACTTTAAATTCTACTCGTATTATTTTAACTTATAGAGTTTAATGGAACAGCGTGAAACCTAATAAGGTTTGTGTCGAAATGTCTTATGTGTATAAATGGTCTTACTGCAAAATGTCGTATAAATTTTAACCCGCTTTAAACATTACCCAAAATTATTTCCGTTAATGTTTCTCATTACCCATTATTATCCATTGGTAAGAGATGGCAATAGTTTGGTTAGACAGCGTTTATGTTTTAGCAAATATTTTGCGTAGCGACAGAAAACAGAAAATAGCGTATCGCACAAAACTCCCAAACCAATCTAAAATCTTCCAAGACGATAACAGTACCATTCTTTGCCGTCATAAAAAACATTATAATTACACAGGAGAATCGTTTGCATATAAATTACAGTGAAAACTCCATTCCAGTTTCCGAACCATTTTCTTCATGCAAATGCTCTTGTGCATTGTCGGAAAGTTAAACAACTCACTTGACAACTTGAAAGAATAGCGAAATTGAAAAAGGAATTTCATTTACTGGTTTTGTGGTAAAATAGCTGCGGGATACAAAGAATTGAATAAGAGGACTATTTGAAATCGCAGGCTGTCTCTTAAACCTGCTTATCCATGAGATGTTTTAGTAGTAGTAGTTTTGACAGCTCTTAGTACGTACGTAGAACGGCTCGATCGGGAAAGTACTAGCATCATGCCTATTTCTGCTACCAAGCAACTTGCAGCGTTCCGGACTGAAGGGTGTGGGTGCCGGTGAAATCACACATGAGGCCTTGAGGCAACATCTGTATGCCTCAGGTTGATAGACGCTCAGTATACTGTAGGGTACGTTCCTAAAGAACGTGACATACGAGGTAATACTTTGTTATAGGCGATGGTGACCACAACATCAGGTGGATCATCTGCTTGTTCCTTTCAATTCTTCATTCCAATAAAGTCTTAGCACCACCACGGCCCTGTCGCGTAGAGTAACTTGAAACGTCAATACAAAACTTCGTCTATTTCATAGAAGACCAGCTCTGATGCGTTCGTGTGACGATACGGTGGGCCAGAGCTTCTTGGTTAGAAGCCCATAGATGCAGCAGGCATAGACAATTGTGGGGTAGTAGGAATATAGTACGTAGATGAACAGATAGGTAGATATTTACCTGGTCTCCCCGCCGTCTGATTCCAAAGGTGTGATCACAATGAACGCATGCAGGAAGTGAGACGCGATCATGTCCGGTGTGAAAGGGGTTGCTTTCTCCTGGAATTTACAATTTACTTTATTAATTTCTTGCACAAAACTCGAATATTCCGTCAGCATCAGAACTCATATGGGCCATTTGCTTGTCAACAAGTGAAATGTAAGTAAGAGACGTCAAAGTTACAAAATCAGCTCGGAAAAGTGTACAGAACACAAACCTGAAACACAATAGCCACGATGTCGTTTCCCACATGCCGTTTCCTCTGCAACTGTTGGGCATCACCCGCTGTATGTGGCAACAGAGGCGCCACGTGGAACATTATCTCGCGATTGCAGAACTTCTCGTAGAAAGCTTCAGAGCCAGTGTGACCGTTCATGATGTCCAAACCGCCTCGGTATCCTGGGATAGAAATATTATTAGAAGTATGGCTTTTTGTGAGAGGCTCGTCCGGGAATGTACTGTCACCTATTTCTGCCACCAAGCGGTGTTGCTGTGTTCTAGTTTGAAGGGTTCTTGGTGAAACTACTAGAATATAAGGCTTATCACCTATTATTTATTAGAAGCGACCCTGTCTTCTGATTATAAGGTCGTGGGTTCGAGTCCTGTTGTGTACCAAGCATTTAAATGAGCAATACCAGTGTTCTCAAACGGTAAACAAAAACATTGCATGGAAAGTAAATAGTATTCTAGCAGTTGCAATGTGCTTAGAATATGCCACGTATGGAATACCAACTACTGTAAGATACGAGCCAAATGTAATTTAAGACGTATCTCTGACTACCCCTCTAAGACTTCTGTAAAATAATTTTGAGTGAGCACTAAGATATCTGAAGGATTAAAGTCATGACGTTTCTGACCTAATACTATAGTTGCCGGTACTGAGGTAAAAAATTCCCTAGAAATTCCACAAACACTGGTGACATCCATCAGGATAAGAGAGACAAATGTGTTCAGTTAGCACATGGTGTTGGCTTGGCAGTGACGTTTGGCATTGTGCCTGAACGTCAACCCTCACGAAATGTAGAGCAGTGCTTTACGTTAAATGTACTCAGATCAATATGCGGTTTGGCCAATTGTGAAGGTCTCAATAAACGGTTGTTTTCACATTTTGAGTTACACTACCTGGCAACGCGACCGACAATCGTATCTATACATGTATACAGCGCCATGTAATACGAACATTCGTTTATCGTTCGACGAAATATTGTCACTGGATAAGTATAAAAACAAACAATAAATTGCATCAACATTCATTCAGTAGTTATCAAACAAATATTTTTTTTAAAGTAGTTTTAGCTTTGGTAGCAAGGTTTCAGAAAAATACGTATAATGTACAAACTTATAGACCACCACTTTTTTATTATAGTATAGATACAGTCAAGGCAAGCGTGCCAAGTCAGCTGTCCAAACCTTTTTGTTACTTAAACTAGTTGAATATCAAAATCCTTACCTTTATGATCCTTTAACTTGATCTTCTGTCCCAGCATTTCCAAAAACTCGTCAAAAACAGGCGAGGTCTCGTTATTCCCGAATAGCTGCTCTTCCGTGGTCTGGCCGTACTTCTGATAGAGGACTCCGAACTTGAAGCTGTTCACCAGAACATGCTCATCGTAAGCAGATATTAGAGATGACATGTTCATACACATGACTGCCATGAAGTTATCTACGTTGACCTGCTCGTTTAACATCTTGGCCATCTTGAGTGGTGAAGGCATGATTCCGGATCCTGTAAAAAAACCTTTTAATCTCAGTAGATAGATTGTCTAAAATTAAACATAATAGGGACTGCTACGCAGGTAAGTTAGATGCCTAGTGGGTTGTGAACTGTGAGGGCAGTCATAATAGATTGATAGATAAGACATTTATTCAAACCACCACAATACAGAATAAAGTAATACATAAAACAGAACAAATACATTATATATTACATAAAAAAATTTACCGAGCTTAAATTTATTATAGTTGATTTGACACCATTTTTAATAGATTTAAACATAATACAATAGATGGAAGATGGGGTGAAAAAATAATTCACTGGTACCCCAGGAACATAAAACGTCCGCGGGGAAGGCCAAAACGTCGATGGCGCGATGATATTATGGGCATAGCTGGTGCTACCTGGACACGTTTAGCCCAACAAAGAACTGTCTGGAAAGGGTTGGAGGAGGCCAATGCTCAAAAATGGGCAGCCCTACAATAAAGAAAAATAAAATATATATATTCATTAATAAATAATAAACAAGTGATTAAATAAGTGATAAATGTATGGTTTTGAATATTATTATTATTTTAAATGAATTTTGTTAATATTGAATTTTATGTGTATGGGAATAAATGGCTTTTATTATTATTATTTATTAAACATAATACTATTAAAAATGGTCTCCATGTTATAAAAGTATTGGTATTAAAGAAATCATTGCAACTTACTGGTGGTGGGTATAAGTCCGTGCATGGTCTCCGTGCGAAGCCGCAACAGAATCCTAGTGTGGTCCTGTCCAGCCATGTGCTCGTTCTTCAAGGACATCACAACTGGGCCGAGGATCTCGTCGAATCCGACCAAGTTTATGTGCTCCTGTTGAAAAAGCATACTTTAAAATTAACTTTTTTATCCTAGAATACATAATACTTATTCAAGAATAGATAATTCTAATTATAAGTATTTTTGACATATAGATAACGTACATCGTGAATGCCTGGTCGTAGACTTGAAATTTTCATGGTAGGTTTGTCTTGGTGCTTATGGTTGTACTAAGAAAGGAGTTCGTGAAATTCAACCCCTATAGGGGTACAGGGGGGGGCTGAAGTTTTTATGAAAGGAAAGCTAGCTCTGCCTATCGTATTAAGATTCTGATAAGATTTTTGTTAGAACGTCATTTAATGCCCCAACATAACAAAACCCAAACCAATATAATATGACAAAAATACGATTACCTTACGATTTTTGTAAAAACTAATTAAAATCAAACCAAACAGGCTAAAAAACAAATCACTAACTACCAATTATTACAAGATACTAATTAAAATAATGTAACATAACCCAAACAAAGCCTGTTGATAACCTAATTACAACATAATTAACCTCTTTTAATACAATTTTGCGCGGCAAATAACAGCTACAATAGCCGCCCGTAAAGCGATAAGTAAATAGGTAACAGGATAAACTAACTAATTAGAACTGAAAAAAGCAATATTGCTCGTCAAAACAACGGTAAAATACAGTCACACCCATCTGCCATAAATATGGAATTTTTAGCTCGGGAGCTATTGTCGAATGTTCTACGTCATACTGCTATATAATAAAGTACTTGAACCAACCGCAAGGACATTAACTATTATAGAAAACATTGTGGGTATTCAAATTCATTGCTATGCCATTTCTAAATGAACACAAGTCTATGTAAGGTTTTTCTTTCCAGTTATGGCTGGCTGAGCAACAGTATTTGAATATATCTGATATAAGCCATAGGTCTTTTACAAAGGTAAATTTGTGTTTTTTCAGTAATATGATAGTAAGAATATTGAAGGAAAACATCGTGAGAAACCGCAGCGAGAATGGGCTTGCAACTTGTCACGTGTGGTATAATACTTAGTACTGCAAAATGTGGGTACGTGACAAATTTATATTTGGACGTAACTCTGACCCCCCCTTAGACATTAGAATCTTGAGTTGGTTCTACTTGTTATCCCTAAGAAATCTGAGATGATATCTACCGTGCCTAGGTATTAAAGTTGTGAGGCTATTTCTGTTTTTTTCTTGATTTTATGATGTAAAAAACTGTACCAATGGCTCTTGCTCTCCGAAATATGATAGGAAAGCAATATCATGGCTAAGGTTATTTTTGAGGGTAATGATGTTGTCCGTTAATGTGTTTTTTATGGTGGATGGGTCAGCTGGAATTCTGGTAAGCAATAAAACACTGTATACGGAAGGCCTTATATTACGATAAATAGTCTTTAGTAATGGCCGAAAAAAACAATGCATAATGTATTAGGTATTACCAATTTTACAAAATAAATTAGAGAACATAAGTGAGAATAAGAAACTAACACAGGAGCAAATAAATAAAGTTCAACTTATAAAGGTCAACAATATTTACAAAACAAATTAAACATTGTTTGAGCAAGAATTCCCACGTAAGAGTGGCATAGGTGATAGCACTAGTTTCTAGGGTATGCGAAACTTTCCATGATATGTCCAATAAGACTGCGGTAGAGAAGCACCATAATATAATATTATGGTGCTTACCTAGTGCGATCGATAGCATAGGTAACATGTGCTCACTATCATTGCGCGCAGACCTTCGTCATTTACAACTACCTCAGGAGTAACCGTGAGCACGACAGCTCGTTTGCCTAATTACCTGTACCGTAAGCTCAGTTCGAACAGGCCCGATCAGATATGAGGTCATCTTAGTACAAATTCGGAATCTATCAGTACAAAAAAATTTAAAACAATCTGTCACGCACGATAGTAACGGCAATTTTGGTGTTGTCTTTGACAGTTTGCAACCGTGCTAAGAGTTCACGGTAGGGGGCTGTTTTTACAGTTTGCAACCGGGCTAAGAGGCTCACGGTAGGGCGGCTGTACTCTAGTACATACAGGTATCTATTGTAGGTACGTTTTTATCTGTACCAATTAAATTATGAATCAGAGCGATAACCCATGACATCACATCGCTTCACATACCTAGATGAATCTAAGGATATTTTTCTCAACAACTGTATTTCGTATTTTTCCAATGAGTTAGGGCAATTAGCACGCCTTATAACCCATAGAATCGACAGACACTGAAGGATGATTTTCGAATGGCAGCCACGAACCGGAAGACGAAACCGCACCTGATGAACAGACATTGTGAACATCGCAGGAAGTTGGTGGATATAGAAGGCTCAAATTGTATGTATACGTCCTAAAGTGGACTTCTTTGGGTTAGTCTTTATGTTTATTTCTGAACTAGTCACATCAAAGAATAACGTCAGTGTGAGTTAAGTGCTGCGATACGAGATATTACATTGATAAAGCCCTATTCAAAGTCCCTATTCCCACCAAAATGCTTCAACATTTCAAGTGATGTTATCTAAACTCGACAGGTTCAGTTTACCCGGCAAGGTAGGCCGTAAATGCCATGTAAATGTTAATTAGTTACATGTATTGTCACGTCAACCTTATCCGACGCCGACCCTATTTTAAATTCCCATCGTAGACCTTTCCGAAGGATGAACATTGTTTCTTCAAAGTAAACCTCCATTGTTTTTGCGAATCTTTTCAGATACGGAAGACTATAATTTGTAACCCATTTGGTTTTTCGTACAGATTTGTTTACTTTGACTTTACATAGATATATCTATAATGAAGCTGAAGAACGAAGCTATCTTTAAATTGTCATAAAATATGGACCTTATTATCACGAAGTGGTACTGACATAATAAAAATGAATCAAAGTAAAAGTTAAGGTTTTAGGGCGGAACCTTTATAGACCTAAGTGAATCTAGGCGCTTGTTTCTCAGGACTAAGGCAAGAAAAACAGGCAAGAAACTCACGGCTTGGTTCCTTCCGTTTTTGGATGATCCATTTAACAAATTAATAATAATCGAGATAAAGAAGCTCCAGTGCGGTGTCAATTAAGGCACAATATATGTCAAAGGAAGTAAGCATGTCAATAATTGCTAAATATTTATTTAAAACTTCCGCACAGAACAATGATGTGCTAGGAGGACTTAATGCTAATAGCATTGTCTACCAGTCATCCTGGACGTGTAAAAAGATGGTGTGGCGCGTTGATAAAAGTAAAACTACTCGAATAGAAACTCTTACTATAAATAAACTAAAACTAAAGAAAAAATAATAAATTATATAAGTAGTTTAAATGATATAATAAATATATATATATTATATATATAAATAAAGAATATAATACATACATAAAACATAGAACATATACCTAAAATCTAGATATACTATAAAATTTTTAAGTATAATACAATACGTAAAGCAATGTGAGGAAATAATAATACTAGCTTAATTGCGGTGAGTTCAAAACGTTTAAGATATCTTATTGAAGAAGTGCTCACGTACTGACTACACTAATATTTATAATACCATCTGTTTCACAATACAACTGCAAAATATGTCAACAAGTTTAACTTTATCATGATGAGCATGCATAAACGAACATGTTTTTGCCAAGGTAGGCTAGATCTATAATCTATACAAGTTTGCATTTTGTAGTAATGTACGTTTCGTTTTATTACGATATAATGAAAAGAGATTTCTTATGCACTGATTTGTTTTACCAAAGCTTCAGTTTCAGTCACAAAGCCCTGACTAACCTTCAAGTTGCTCACTGGCTTAGAAAAGGGTGACCAAAAGCCGTAACGAAACGCAAAAGAACAACAAAACGAAATTCAACAGGGTGTGTTTGTAAAATATCTTTGTAATTCTGCTACGTGTTAAAATAATCTTGTGTATACTAAAGCTGAGCGTATAAATGATCTACTAAACAGCAAAATACAATTTTAACTCAACTTCCAACAAAACACTGTACGCATCGTATCAGATTTTTGTTCAAAATATCAGGAATTTATTACATGCCCTTTTTAAGACGCCACAAAAACGCAAATTGAAAGCTAAAGATGGTAATTGAAAGGACGACGGGTTGATGCCCCTCTTCAACTCCCTGATGGATCACATCATTTGAGATGAAATCTTACATTTTTCTCCTTGATAGGAAATGGCCTACCAATGCGCATTTAGGTTGGTGGTAAGTAGGTCAGATAAAAACATTGATGCGTGTAAATTGATTCGTTTGAAGATGACAACGAAAATAAAGAAAAAGTAAAACATTAGATAAACATCTTTATTTATGAGAATAAAATAGGCTCCCTGTAAATCAATTACCATCCATCGTTCAATACTATAAGGCCGTATATTGTAAGGTTTTTTATTAAATTCTCAAGTATATTCTGCAAACCCTTATCCCAAAAAAGTTAACATCATGCATTGTAATTATTTCAGCTATGCGACATTAAATTGTTTGTACGTTTCATTCTAACTCTAAACTGGACGAACGCTTTAATTTTTTTTTTAAAAAGTCTTGCCTAAAAAACGGTTATACATAAAACTCATTTTCACGTAGCTAGATTATTTCTGAGGCCATCGCTCCTCGAAGGCAATTGTCCCCAAACCAATTTTGCGTTATGAAAGAAGGCATTTGCTTATTGCTCCCACTTTTCTTTGTCGCGCACATCCGTCATCGTCACTGATTGGAATGAATGGATTGGATAGTAATTTATTTGGAGATATTGTGTGATGCTTTATTGAAAGGGCTTTTTGCTCGAACCAAACCAATTACCGTAAAACATCAAAGTGTATGAGACAAAGCGCTGGGTTATCGATTCAGAATTAATAATGAACAAGACTATTTAGATTCTTCAATAAATCCAATTATAAGTCTGCTATCATAAATAGTGTAATAATATTACCTACTCTGGGAAAATGAAGGGGCTGGTATAGTGACCGCTACCGTAATACTTTTAGTGGGTATGTAAATAAATTACAATACGAGTCCAATTTGTGAAGAAAATTTGTGTGGTGAAATAGTACTTTGAATCAGAAACAAATGGCAATGGGCAGGTCATACAGCTCTTACTTGTAGAACCGACAACAGCTGGAGAATAATGATTCTCGAATGGCGATCACGAATGGGAAGACGAAGCGTAGGACGTCCTCCGACCCGAGATGGATCGACGACATTATTAAGATTGCGGGAAGTCGATTGATCGAATAGGCTCAAAATCGATTTTCCTATATAAACGTTTAGGAGAGAACTATGTCCAACAGTGGACTTCTACAGACTGATGAATGAGTGCATGTGTCTGTAGAGTTTATCAAATAATCAGAAATGTATGACACGACAAAAGGTAATCTTAAATAATGGCTATTTCCTCGGTGCTAGGTGGCCCTGTTGAAACTTATTTGCATATACGTGTCACCATAACACGCTATCAGCTTAACCATCGCAGCATCACATCCATCTGGCCTAACCCTCGCGGCCCGCAATGCCCATTCAGCTATCCAACACTGACGAGTAACGATTGCAATATGTTAAGCAAAAAGTGGTAGATGAAGCCAGGATTTTTAAACAGGGGCAAAATTTTGGACTAGTTGAATTTTGAAATAAAGAAAAATTCTTGTCTTTTAAATTAACACAGAAGATAAGAACAGATTTAAATATAAAAATTGTTGCGTGGAACTAAATTGGTTCCTGTCTCAGGATAAACTTAGGATGTCGCGACCTTCTTATACGAAACGACGGTGTGGCCGCGGTGTTGTATTTTGTCACGCCCGGCATGACTAATTCAAATATTCTAGTTTATTTCAGTTTTACAATAATTCAACTCTTACTTCAACTAATAGAGTAAATGAGGCTACTTTGTTCAAGAGTTCAAGAATGCGGCAGGCAGAAGATATAGCTCTTAGAACCGACAACCACTGGGGAATAAAGATTCTCCAATAGCGACCACGGACCGGAAGACGAAGCGCAGGACGCCCTCCTACCCGATGGACGATGACGACATTGTTAGGATTGCGATAAGTCGATGGATAGAAAAGGCTCAAAATTGCTCTTCTTGGAAATGTCTGGGAGTGAGCCTATGTCGAGCAGTGGACTTCTACAGTATTGAGTTGTCTCTGGATCGTATGTGTATTTTGTGAATATAAGTACTACTTTTTCTTTATAAGTTAGGATAAAAATCTAAATAGGTACTGTGTATGCTATAGTAGCTCCTTGTCCTGCATCTTCTGAAGGTGTTATTCCTTTGCCCCATTTTCCCAATGTCTAGTAAAGTCCACGTACACGTAAAACGGTAGAGAAACGGTACGAGCGTTAGCGGAAATTTGTGATACAGCGGTTTTATCCGGTCACAAACTAAAAGGTATATTTTACGATGTTGGCAAAAGATTTCGTGAATGGGTTTGTGAATTTTGATATGGGATTATTTAAAGTTGTAGCCAGTTTTGTTATGAATTCAACATTATGGAATTTTCGAAGCCAGTTTAAAGTTTTTAGTAATTTAACTTTTTATTCATCGTCGTTTTCCTACTTCTTATCATGTTGTTGAAACTAGAGAAACATCAAATTTCTAAGCCTTTGTGAAATGCAATACTCACTCGAGAAGTACTACCGAAGCTTTATTTCGTTACATGTTTTGCCACTTTATGGGAACTAACAAAGATAATGTGTATGGCAAGGAGATTAGTTGAATAACCTTTGCCTACATTATGTGGGAGAAAAACGATTTTAAAACAAAATAGCGTGAGAGCTGGCCATTTGGATTTATGAAACAAAATGTTCGACAAATGTTAATATTTTTCAGCACACAGGTAGATTTTTGGAAATTTACGGGCCAGTAGAAAAGTCCAGTAAAAATCGGGACACCGCGTAAAGTAATCTTAACCATATTACTTAAAAACATTGGACTTTTTTATATTCTGATTTTGCAAATGTTTTGTTTCAAAGCGGTACATTTAAAAAATCCTGTGTTAATTATTCATCTATGTCCAGACAAGTAATAGAGTGGTTGATTAATTGGCCTAAAAGTATTATGACCTACTTTTGTAGGTATAAAAAAATCATCATCTGTTTACTTGAGCATTTTAAAAGCTATTCAAACTATCTTCGAAAATAAGATACCTTATTTTCAAGTCAGAACTTACAACCAAAAAAGCTACGTAAACAAAATAAAAGCAGAATACAGCGACCGCTCATATTAAATTCAAATTAAGCATTACATGAATAACTTTATACGTGAATAAACTTGAGTTTTACGTAATTTAGTAACAAGACGTCTGAGAGATCGGCTCTGATAAGCGTACTGGGAGTTCAAATTACCCCAGAACCACAGTTTAATATTAAGTTAGTATGCCACCTCTACAGTATACTAAACAGTTAGTGCACTACAACCACAGTGTAATGAATAATTAGTATAGTAATCGTAGCAATCTGAGAAGTCGAGCCACCGGGCGTGAAGTTGTTACGCTTTGGTGAACGCAAACTTTTCCCACTATTTTTTTTCTTACATAAGTATAGGCCCTTCGGTCGACGTTAATTGGTGGACGCAATTTTTATTTCAGATTTTATTTCATCGTCATTACTGGCTCGTATTTTTTTTATGATACAGTCCAAGGAATATTCATGGTGGACTGGACAGGAATTTATTTGCATTACGAATTTATAAGTAATGTGATTATAATCTGACGGTTAGATGGTCACCTATATCTACCTATATCTAGTGAGCTGTCACAACTCAGTTTGTATCAATACTGCTCACTTTATAGGTTGTGGGATCGATACCCACCTAGAGCAAATATTTTTAAGTGGCATACAGGCTGATTCTGTGATTACAATATAGCTAGCGTTTTATTTATTTGATTCAGAGATCAAGGTTTACTTAGTTTAAAACTAGATGGCGCTGTATGAAATTTTCGCTTATCTGTTTCGAAAGTATTTTTCCTAGTAGATAAGCGAAATTCACTCCTTTTGATTCATTCATTTCCCATATTCAATAAGTCGTAAGAATTGGACGTATGCTGAACTAATGCATGGCCCAAGATTTCCCACACCAAGTACAGAAATACCGTTCTATTACAGCCATACTAGAGTTGAACTCATATTCATAAACCTTAACGCGGTACAATGTCGGTTCCCACGAAACTGCAACCAATCAGTTCTCAATAAATTTATGTTCATTCTAGACGTATTTTCTACCAAGACCCGCATCGAACTTTCGAGATGGTTCTAGAAGAAGTTGCTTTGGTTATTAGTTAGTCCCATACTGCATCCACTACTAACAAGCAGTTAAAAATGTTATTAACAAGCGGTTTGCGTTAACTTATACTATGCGGTCGGCCAAAATTTGCAATTCGCTGCCAGCGATTTTCCTAATACCTACCAATAATTTTGATGGCTGCGGTTGGTAGTAGCTTGATTTCAGCATTGTAGGTTCTGGGTTCTATTCCACGGGTATACATTTGCGTAAAGAACACAGATGCTTGTTCTGTGGCTGGGTGTTACATTGTATTATATTATTATGCCAGAGTGCGTTTTTACAAAAAAAATGTTTTTTTATTTAGTTTTGGTATGTATATTCTGCTAGTTATCTGGTTGCCATATAATATTCCCATAGTCACAGCTTTGTTTGATGCTAGATACGTTATTATTGGAACTTGAAAAAAAATTGAAACAACGGTTAGCATAACTAGTGTTTAGTCATTTTTATCAGGTCAAATGTTAGCTTAACTCGGAGTTACAGTGCAAGTGAGCCTCAGCAGTCGGCAAGCCTCCAGGCGTATCAGTTGGAGCTGGTACCTTTAGTTACTAACATTATGGTATGCACTCGATCCGAGTTACGCGGAATTAATAGTGCACTCGCTTGCAATATTACCAGATCGCTACTAAAATTTATGTCGGCGTCTGGGTTTTCTCTGAATATGTGTTTATATCCTCTGCATCATGGGATTGCACAAGGATTTTCATGGAGCTCATTTGAGTGTAATAATTTAGTGCTTTTGTTGGTATAGGTGTAGAGTTTCAAGCTAAAATCAGAAAGATAATTATGATACAGCCTGGCTACTTTCACCCTCAGTCACGGTAGATATCCCTTCAAATCTCCTAAGGCCTATTCAGTAGTACCAAATTAAGATTCTTTGATGATGTCTAAGAGGAGTAGTGAGAGGTATGGCCACCAACGTACCCACAGCTTGCATTAGTTAGTATTCCATACGTGACAGGTTGAAAGCCCATCGCCGCTGCTAAAACGCTAACTGGTTTCCTTATGAACAATGATATAGCAAACAAATATTTTTTGAATATAAAAATCCATTGGTGTACGACCCACCTTAGGATCAGAGGAACAATTAGCAATTTTTTTTAGCTGAAACGAGATTGGCACAATTCGATTGTTAAAATTGGGCCTGTCTGAATTGTCAGTTTCAAAGAATACCATTAGAAGATTGACACAATCGAAACTTGAATTTGACGATAAGTTTCACACACCCTTCAAAGCGGAACGCAGCCAGTTGTTTGGCGGCAGAAACAGGCATGGTGGTAGTACTTCCCCTGACGAGCCCTTCATTAAGAGATCTACTACTACTAAAAGTTTTGTTTGGTACAAGTTTTGGCTACTTCGCGTTTAATCAAACGTCAGAATTCAAAAGTTCTCTATAAAAACAATGACATTACCATATATCAGATGTCACACGTTCAGAGACGATTATGAAGATTCAAACATAAAAAGTACAAAAAGCACGCGTGGGTATGGGAATGTTCACACGTGATGTTAACTGTACTGCAGCTTCGTAGTACGAGTAAGGTAGAGACTACAGTGAGCGAGTGAAACCAGAAAAGCGGGCATGAAAGAGACAGAAAACAACATAACTCGCTGTTCCATTATATAATGCTGTAAAAGACTTCTTGAACAATTTAAATTTGTTGCAATTTTGAGCTGAAATTATGTAACTAGTCTAGTAGGTAACTGTTGCCTTTTTTATATGAAGATAATGTCCATATTATGTATGTGTGTGCATCAAATAAACTTATTTCTTTCTTTCTTTTTACGAGCAAAAGTGCATTACTTCATCAACGCGTTACAATTAACCTTAAAAGCCCAAGGAGAACCCTTTTTTATTTCGACAAAGCAGAAATAGTTTGATGGTCTCAGAAGCGGAACGTTAAACGTAATCTCATCAAGTCACGTTTGGTTTTACGGTTTAAATTTCAATAAAAACAAAATCGTAGCGTAGAATTTCACCTTTCTATTGTAGTCATTAAGGTGTACGGACATTTATAATAATAATAATAATAATAATAATGTTGGACAATACACAAAGCATCATTTAGCCCAAAGCTAAGCAGAGCTTGTGTTATGGGTACTAGATGACTGATATACTCATACTGATAAATATTAAATAAATAAATATTTGTGGACATTTTTACACAACATCATCTAGCCCCAAACTAAGCATAGCTTGTACTATGGGAACCAGATGACTGATAGAATACTTATATACTTTTTTTTTGTAAATACATACTTAGAATACAATATAACATCCAGACACAGAACAAACATCTATGTTCATCACACAAATGTTTGTTCTCGGTGGGAATCGAACCCACCACCTACAGCGCAGAAGGCAGGGCTACTACGAACTGAGCTGTGACGGCTGTCAAAAGGCTGATATACTGATATTTGAATCGCTTGTGCGATGAATTTAACAAACAACCTACTTTCAAGCACAACTTGACCTTACTGACCGTTCATAACTAAATAAGTCCATTAACCGGAAAATACGACACAGATTCCGTTAGAAAGAACAATGACCCGAATCGAATGGTTTCTTAAAAAATATTTTCATTCTTAGATGAACTGTGAAATCGCTTGAGCTTCCCGCTTACTGAGTCCATGGTTACAGCCTAACCAACCATGGCATCAACTGGCATTGTACTTTCATCTGGGATATATTGAGCGCATTGTTCTTTGAATATTAATAGCCAGCAAGCGTTCACAATGTAATTAAGAGTATAGGTAAAGGCTTTCTTATTAATGTTAAACTAAGAGCAAGTTTGATTCACTTTTGTGAAAATAATAAAATTCGAGATCAGTAAAAAAATTGTTAACAAAGTTTGAAAGCCTATGCAATTTTTTTCGTTTATTACTTACAGGTCTAATAGAATATTCATAGTGACAGTAAGTAAACAGGCCTTGCATCTATTGTAGATGTTTTATACAGTGTCGGGGGCAACATGTTTCACTCATGAAGAGGGCTGAAAATGCTACCATGAGAGACCTATGTGTTATACGGACAGAAAAAAAATAAACAATACAATGAGAACAGACAGGCCAAAAAAAGTGTGCAAATGTCAAACGAAACCAGGCATTACAATTTGCAGGATAATCCAATCAGTAATCATCTTCTAGGCATGGTCGCGAAACTGGCTTAAATGCAAATGAAATTGGCTCACGACTGTAATCTCCGGGCATGGTAGAATACAGCCTCAGATCTTAGAGACATTCTCTAACTGCACATTACTGGGGATCTCTGAAGGAACCAACTCTATGGGACAAATACACACGCCCAAGAGATGTTAGACATTAGTTACTTGGCACTACTTAGTAGATTACTACGGTAAAATCTATAAAGGTATAAGGAGACTAACGGAGGGGTCCTAAGACGCTTACGAATTGTAAAGCAAATTAGACTTTTACGATATTAGGAAGTTAAAATCACTATTTTGACGATTTAAAGTGATCTTTTTAAATTTTAAGTTCTTTGATTAAACTAAAATCTGATTTATAATAAACTAGCGGCGCGTCCCGGCTTCGCACAAGTTTTAGTAAGAGTGCTATAGTGTTGAATTTCAGGAATTTCTTTCAAGACCATATCCTGAACATTTCTAGCCTCATAGCTCAGTGGGTAGTAGCTTTTGTGGTGTACTCGTCTAAGCTTTTGCCTTCTGTGCTGTTGGTTGTGGGTTCGATCCCCACCGAGGGCAACCATTTGTGTGGACATAAATGTTTTTTTTTGTCTTATAATTTAGATTATATTTTATGTACCTACTTGAATGTTAAAAAAAATGAATATAAGTATTTTATCAGTCATTTGGTTCCCATAGTACAAGCTATACTTAGTTTGGGTCGATGATGTGTAAAAATTATCACAAATATTTAGTTATTTATTTAGTGTTTTTTAATGTTACCAAAATGTCAGTTTAATAATTATTTATTCTCAAAAAGATAAATACATTATCACTTACATGAGAATTAACTAATAAAAAATATAAAAAGTGTCGTTCAATTTTAGGTAAGTAGGTAGGTAGGTACATTATATACTCAATTAACGTACCTAATCAATATTATTTAAAGCGTTTGTGATATGCTGAGCAAGTCTAGTTTTAAATACGTTAATTGAGTTTGCATTCCTTATATTTGCAGGTAATTTATTATAAAGCTGTGCGCCTTCATAAACAATTGTTTTTTTACCATAGTTTGTGCGACATTTGGGTAGAACGATAAAACTCGCGCGGCGCGTACTTCGCTTTGCCAGCTCTTTAATTTTTGTAAACGTTAGATTAGTGTGGATCGAACTCTTTAGGATTTTACGGACGAGAATGCAAGTATTGTAAATAAATAGCTGTTTTAAGGTCATAATTTTTGTTTCTTTGTAGATTGTGTTAGTTGAGGTTAAATATGGATAGTTGAAAAGTAATTTTATTAATTTATTCTGAAGTATTTGTAGTTCATTTAATAAGTGCGGTTTAACAAGTGAATTGTAAATGGTATATCTTAGATGACGTGGAACACATCGGACAATATTGCGCAATGATCCTATTAGCGATGACAATTTTTTTTTAATATTTTCTATGTGCGTATTCCACGTCAAATGGTTATCTATATGTAAACCTAAGTATTTTTCATTGTTTTTCTCATTTAAAACTATATTATTTATTACTAGGGGGTCAAAGGGGGGCACGATCTTATTTTTAGCTTTGAAAATTGTGTAACATGTTTTAGATATATTTATTGTTAAAAGGTTATGTTGGAACCAAGAGAAAAGGGTGTTCAAGTCTTCTTGAGCTTGCGGTATCACGTCGTGAATGGAAGGACCAAAGTAGAATAAACACGTGTCATCTGCGTATAGCGTGATATGCCCATAGAGATCTAGCTGGTGTATGTTATTAATATATATTAAAAATAATAATGGGCCTAAAATTGATCCTTGTGGAACTCCACAAGATATTGGTACTAATTCACTTGGAACATTATTAGTTCTGACTACTTGTGACCGATTTGACAAGTATGACTGAAACATTTTTAGGGCAGTGTCTTTGATTCCAATATATTTGAGTTTATTTATTAACAATTTGTGGCTAACGGTATCAAAGGCTTTTTTTAAGTCGATGAATATGCCAAGAACTATGTTTTTCTTATCAATATTGTGTTTAATAGCAGTGACTAAGTCGATCGTAGCTCCTAAGGTGTTGCTTTTAGGTCTAAATCCATATTGTTTTGCATAAATTAAGTTTATAGAAGTTAGGTATTTGTCAAGTCGGTTTTGTAGAATTTTTTCAAAGATTTTTGAGATTATCGGTAGAACTGAGATTGGACGATAGTTACCCGGGTCTGTTTTAGGTCCAGATTTGTATATAGGGGATACTTTTGCTATTTTAAGTGTGCTTGGAAACTCACCATGTTTTAAAAGTTGATTTAAGCAGTTAGTTAAGTTTTTTAATAATGTGTTTTTAATAGATTTAATAGTCTTAGTATTTATACCGTCAATACCTGCACTTGCGCTTGAGTCAAGATTAGTAATAATTTTGTCAACTTCTTCAGTTGTACATGGTTCAAAGTCTGTAAGTTCGCTAGGTACGGGTTGTGGGAGGACAGTATCATAGTTTTCATGAAATTTTTTAGGTATTTGAGCAGCTAGAGTAGAACCAATAGTAGAGAAGTAATTGTTAAATTCGTCACACACTTTTTTTGCGTCTGTAATTTCTTTAGAATCAATTATTAGCTTAGGAGGAGCACAGCTTTCTTTTATTTTATTATTGGCCAAATTATTTATCAGTTTCCACATTTTTTTAGGTTTTTTAACACACTTTGTAAATTCTTTGTAGTAATAGGTATTCTTAGTTGTTTGAATAAGTTGTGCTGTATGATCTTTTTTATTATTATAATCTATTTCTAATGCTTCGTTATCTGGGTGCTTTTTAAGTTCAGTCCATAACTGGTTTCTTTTGTTGATTTCAGATATAATGCCATTGTGTATCCATTCTTTTTGGGGTTGATTGAGAATTTTGGTTTTACTTAATTTGCAATTGGCAATGTGTTGTTTTATTGTGTCTTCTAGAAGTGAATAATCATTGTTATTGGGATCCAGTTCAGCGGCTTTAATTGAGTCGACTAATTTCGTATAATCTATTGCTTCATAAGTTACTTTGATCTTAGGCGTTGGGTTGAATTTTTTCATTTCAAAATATATTTGTTTATGGTCAGTCATTGACGAATTTATAATAGCCATATGGAAATCATTATTCTTTAAGTTTGTACACACGTGATCTAAAATAGATTTTCTTGTGGCAGAATCTCGTGTAGTGTACTTTTTACTAATTTTATTCAGTATTCGATAACCAGCTTCATTCAACATACATGTATATTGCTTGGATTTTTTGTCTTTTATTAAAAGGTCGATGTTAAAATCTCCAAATACTATTCTTCTCCTATTTTTTTGTTGCAGTTGATCTTCATAAACTTCGAGAAACCTTTTGTAGTTCGTATCTCCGGGGTTATAAATTACACCTACATCCAGTGCATATTTTTCTAGGCGTATCCATAGGTAGTTGTTTCCATCCAAGTAGTTCGATTCCAACAAGCTGTGTTTTAGGTTATTGTGAACAAAAGTTGAGACACCGCCTCCTCTTTTATCAGTTCGAAAATTATAATAGTGAGTATAGTTAGACAGTCGATATTCTTGGGCTTGGGTTTCGTTCTCAATCCATGTTTCAGTAAGCATGATGATGTGCACTGTGGTTGATAAAGATTGGATAATACATTTCAGTTCATCGAACTTTCCTGTTTTGCGAATACTCCGAGCATTGAGGTAGAAGAAAGTCAATCGAGGTTTGCCAGTAGTAATATCAGAATAGTTATCGCATATTTGGTAAGTCATATCATTGGTCATGTTTCGCGTGCTATTAACATTTATGAGTTTTTTGGAGTTGGGTTTGTTATGGTGGGTGTTCCGTTTATATATTTGATTGTGAGGTTTGTCTCACCATTTTTCTGACGTTGAGCCAACTCTTCTTTAAGCCAGAGTAAGTATTTTTGCTGAGTAGGAGTTTGGTCGCTGTAGATTTTGACATTTTCAGGTAGCTTGTTTTTATTGTACAGTAGTTGTTTGGCAGGCCCAGGTGCGTCGTAACATACTTTTACTCTACGGGTTTTACCTGGGATGAATTTGCCGATTCGGTAAATCTTGGTTGGTTTAGGGATAATGTAAAAATAATGTAATGATTCAGAAGGAAGGTAAGAAGCAAAAGACTTCAGAGACATGAAACTTGATAGTCTCGGGGAAGAGGAAAAAGCAATTTCTTTTAAAAAATGGGAAGCCTAAGGACCGTAATCATCATTAACAAAACACAAATTGAAGAGATGGAGGTTAAATACTACCATCTGCAATTGATTAAATACAGTAATTATAGTTCTCAGTGGTTATGTTCGTGTACAGCCTTACCCGAAGGTCAAGGTATAAAGGACATCGACTTTGACGTGACATATCCATGTGTCAAGGGAAACGTGGTTAAGCAGACATGACGGGAGCTTGTCGAATATTTTATGAGTGCACTTGAACCGTTGTACAGAATAAATGAAAAATCAGCCCTTGCATCAATTTTTTGAAGTAATACTTCTAACACTACCATGGAGGGGGTATGAAAGCACTGTTCTTTCTCTCATAGCCAGTTACGTTTCGTATATTAAAGAAGTTTTACTTCAGTCGTGTCGTCTTCACTCGTTTTTTTTACAACATCATTTAGTCCGAACTAAGCAAAGCTTGTATTATGGTAACCAGATGACTGATAAAATACTTATATACGTTTTTGTTAAATCATAGAATTCAATAGTGTTAAGTCTATTTCACAGGAAAGTCATAACTAAGCTACCGATTTTCTCGCGATATTTTCTTCCACTGTTTGACAGCACTAGCATTATGCACGAAACAAAAATGCGTGTTGACAGAATAAAAGTTAAAAATCATATGTGTAAAACATGGAGTACCTACGTTTTAATTACCACAACACGTTTAAGGAAAATTATATTTAATATCAAATACCTATTCGGAGAGATTTGTGTTTAAACAGGATAAAAATCGGTTTAACGCAATTTTGTACTTGGAACTTAGTCATTATTGTATGTAAAACAATAATACTAATGAATGTGAAGTCATCCGCATAATTAGCATTGAACGGTTGGCAGTACTGGTTTTATTTGCGACTTGCAGACAGCGTGGCGCGTCGATGGAATGCGCGCACGTTTTTCAACTTTTATTTCGTTCTTTCGACAGCTTCCGACCACTTGAAGAAAGTGTTCGGTGGTTACGAAAGCAATTTAATCAAGTTGATTCTTTGTATACTTTTTCGAATTGCAAGTTATCGTGCTGTGGTAAACGTGACTTACGACACGACAAGTCATAGCATTATCTAACCACTATCTTGTTTGCCTTTTTCGGGAATATAAATTTCGTTCAATAAATTAGAACTTTTCAACTAGTAATACTATGATAACCAGCCATTTGAACCAGTGATTCTTTACAGGTCCTACAGCCAGAGTCTTGAGTGGTTTTGACTCTTTTGCTGCAAATACAATGACCACACCATTATATTTTGTCATTTCTTTAGACAGGTTACAACAAGTCTGATACCTACCTAAAAATAGAATCAATTGCACTCGACTCGAGCATTTCGAGATTCTAAAATTCCGTTAGCTGTAAGACGTTCCAAAGTGACCTTTACATTATGCTACCTACGTAAAAGATGAGGTTTAATTTTTACTTATAAAAACTAAGTAAATTTACAAATATTTACGAAGAATCTTTGAAAATAGTGCAGATTTCAAAAAGCTTCCGTTACGGATACAGCAGCAGCTTCAAACAATAGTGCGACATCCGGATGGAACCACCGAAGGAAGGAAATACCTTCTAAGGCTTTACTAATAATAACAGCCTTCGTTTTAGTAGATGGCTAAAAGAGCACTACAGCGGGCACAGTTTAAGGTAGACCTTACCTTGCCAAGAAAGAACCGCCTGTAGTACTTAGCGGTGTCGTCTGTATCGATATTGGGTCGCCTGCAGGCTTGTCGGGGTGTACCAGGCTGTGCTCGAGATTCAGTTTCTTCTCCATCGGACGGTGTGTCGTCCACACCGTCGAGCCAGTACCCGCCATTTGGAGGCTGGACGATCGTCGGTGGGGTTCCTGGAAAAGACAATAGCTTAAACTAGTGCACCAATGGATTTTTCTATACTTACGAAAAAAGTAGAAAAATGTGATTATGTGCCGAATGTAATATTTGGACGTACCACTAAGAGATGTAACTTAGCACTTAGATATCTTAGGGGAATTTTTGTTTCTATGTATTTCTATCACACTACTGATTAGAGATCAAGAGTATAAATTATTTATAGTTGCAAATAAACTACGCAACACACGGTTGTAACGGAAGAGGATATCATAACATGAGAAGTACCTCGCTAGCATTATTTTGAATACAATTATGTCAAATATGGGGATGTTTGTTAACAATGGATCGAACTACAATAGTAAATTATCAATGAGTACAAACTGGATGGTCGTATCATCTAGGTATTATTTGTTGTCATCAAATGTTCATGTCTGCTATTCTAAAATGGAGTCTGTCCTAAAAGTTATGTTGTCACTGTTTGGAAAGAAATGGCAAACAGTTAAAGCATCGTTTAATCTCTACGAGAGACGTCTGAGTTACTGTGATTGTAGCACATTTTTTATTTTGAGTGGATTTTGAAGATTATGTACACTAGCGAAAGTTTTTAACACGCCCCTTCGCGTTTATATCTTAGGACACAAAAATTACCGACTCTCAGATTCGGGGTACAGATTTCTTAATAAAATAATAATATAAACTTTATATTTTCCTATGCAGTGCTCTTTCTAGGTTACTAAAATGAACTATGCTATATTTTTTTTCTAGATTTCTAGTTTAGATTCTAAACTATTCTAAACTTTTTATTATATACACGAGGTTTTAGGTTCACCAATGGCGACCGCGAACCCGAAGACGAAGCTTATAACGCCCTCTTACCCGATGGACCGACAACGTTGCTAAGATCGCGGGAAGTCGGTGGCTAGAAAAGTCTCAAAACCGTTCTAAAATGTATAGAGGAGGGCCTATGTCCAGCAGTGGATTTCTACAGACTGATGATGACGACACAAGTACAATCTCTAAAGACAATGCTCTTGAAGGTGAAGCAATTGGTAACCCTTTGCCTCTGTTTCAATTCTACTTGTTTTATTCAACCATTGAGGAAGTCACGATGTTGTCTTTTTATGATAAAGCCTTCAAGAGAAACAAAAGATTTCGTTCCATCATGGTCTCTGATCACGAAGTTCTTATTTATGTAAATAAGGTATATGGTCCGTGAACATATTTATTTATTTTCCGTATGTTTTAGTCATTTCCATGATGATAAGTGAAGAGTGAGTTGTGGTGGTTTCGGCTTGGATTAGGTAGGACACCTCACACGATTTTACGATATCGTATGGCTATCGTTAAATACGAGAAGGGAACGCACCAGAGGATTCAATCCTCATCCTACATATCGCCGACACTATGGTCGCCATCCACGTACCAAGCGTGGTAATTACGGAAAAGCCTACGTAGACCTACGACGAAAAACATTTGAAAGATCGGGAAGTCGGTGGTTAGAGAGGGCTCAAATTCGTTATCCCTGAATCGAAATGCATGGAATAGACCAGTCCAGCAGTGGTCTTTGGACTCATGATAAAGGCTCTTTTTATAAACTATGAAAGTAGAGTATTTTAAATAATCACGATCACAATAAAACTGCATTTGTTTATTTTATAGTACGTTTTACGGTTTCGGTTGTACACAATAACTAAATCAAGAAATATTGAATTTCGAAAGTATTTTAATATCTTATGGATCTTTTTGCAGAGAACCGTTTAGTTCAAGACAATATACCGAGAGATGAAATACGATGAGAAAGACGCCATGTGCATCAATGATTAAAGAATCAGCAAACAAGGCCTCCCTCCAGACCGCATCTAATTTCAAACAGGCACGTCCTAGAGGCTTTGTCCAGACATTTTACGTGGCTTTCAATAGTCTAGTCCTGTGGGTTTCATTGTTCAACGTTCCTTTCATGCAGGCTCTGCAGTCTGTTGCAGAGTTAGCTCTGCGTCAAACGGGACGGACATGGTGTTTTACTAAACAGTTTCTGGCGTCTGTATTTAACATTCTGTTTAATTTTATTGACTAATACGACGCGTACGCTTCTTTCTTATACTTTTAGATGAAATCTATTGTATTCTAAATTTTTTGATTAGAAACTGTTCCATATAAGTTAGCAAAAATAATTATAATATTCTCGAAACATAATATGAAACGAAACCTTTGTGGCGCGCTATTTTTATTTTAATCAAATTTCAACCTCCACTGCACCCATTTAAAAGTTGAATTAAAAAAATTCCTTAAGAAAGGTTTAAATAAGAAGAATTAAGTAAGAATTAAAGTTTACAATCGTCTGATTGTAAACTTTGTAAGAAAATTTAAAGATTGTAATTTTATTTATCGCACAAGAATATTATGCATTAAAAAGCTAAATTCTATAAAACGTTACCATTATTCGGACAAAAAAAAGATTTTACTTAAAATGTTTCCCGTTACTTCGATTCTTTCGACTACAAAAAGGAAAAGTGTGAGCTTTCTCTACACAATCGCATTACAAATTCTTACAAGCAAAACTTTCTGCTACGGACAAACAACTACTTGCATACAAACTATAATCTGTACAGCTCCTGCCGTGATTTCCCAAGATCCTGGCAACTAATTTAATTAATGCTTTAATCAGCTAACTAGCGCGAAGCGGTGGGAATTTTTTCTCCTCACTGAGTTTTGTTGTCAGTATACTTATGTTCGTCTCAAAGGAGGTGGACTTCACTTCATTTGCACAAGATAGTCATTGCTTGGGTTCTTGCAGAAACTATTTATAAAAAGTTACCTATTAAGTCTATTTTCTCGCGAATATTTATTACTTCCGAAAAATTGTTATTCGAGTAGGATTTGAACCAGATATAGAAAGATATTATGTAATTGACACATAAAAACCGACACAGCACCACAAAGACGACAAAAGGAAAAAATATGCTAGACAGATAGGCACATTAAAATATATAGGGCCTCAATCAGATATATTAGTGATTTCCTCAAATAAAAGGACGAATAAAAATATAAAAATATCTTCATCGAATTAGCTTTTGCCATAGTAACAGACAGAGAAATAAGCAGCATTCAAAACATAAACGTGGATTTAAAGATTAAAACTCAGATTTTTGCGGTAATACTTACTCACACCCAACTCATACTTCACGCAGTAAACAACATCCTTTAAAGTTTCATTATTTGTAGTCAGCGGTTGAGCTCGTAATCGCTTTAACTCTAAATAATGGAGTCGTTGAGAACGTACTTTCACACCTCTCTTCTCTAACATTTCCATTTACTTTCTCAGACAAACGGTTGGCAACAATGAGTAATCGTTCTCTTTTTAAAACTTATTATCTAACTTTGAAAATGCCTTTAAAAAGACCAACCAACAAAAGATCATCGTGGAACGTGTAACGTGCAAGTCGCTTATAAACCGTAGTAGCACGTATCGTCTCGTAGTAGTGTAAGTTCTATTGGATATAAAAAACTATACAATATATTTATATAGCGAACAATTTGCGCAAACAAGATTGGAAGTTTAGAAATAACGTGTAGACTTGCATTCAGTTAGCTGTACTTGGCACAACGCTGATTCATGAACTGTGATTGGACGAATAAACAAATAGGTCATTGCGGGTATCACTGACATATTTGACACCTATCAAATGAACACTTATCTGGAAGTGTGGTCTAAGACCACAATGACATGTTATACCATATTAGTAGTACTTGAGTAGTAGACGGTTAGATAGTAGATTCTTTGTAAAAAAGTACCATCACCAAACTTATATCTGTCGCCAAGCAGTGATGCTGTGTGAATAAAAAGGACGCAGCATCTCGACAGACTGCTGCTATGATGAATGAAATTGTTACATGGAAAGGACATCTCATTTCATCAAAACTGTAGTCCATTCCAAGTGACAAAACAAAACCACAGTACACCAAAAATCGTGCCCGAGTGTTTGAATCGCAAAGTTCATAAGTAATGCCAATTTTGAGGTCTAAGCTGTTTTGAAATATCTCCAAAGCATTACAAGCACCGAACTAGTGTAATAAACGTAATTTGTGTAGAATGGCATTCAAGTCGGGTAAGTAGCTAATTGTATTATAGTCGGGTCAATACTCTCACGACTTTAGTAATCAAAACAAATATGAACACGAACTGAGCATACTTTTACTAAAACATATCAAAATAAGACTCGTCACTTATTGAGATGGTAACACAGACTTTCATAAGCAAAGTCATTGGTTACTTTTATGGTAACATAATTTACTCTATTTTAAAATTGCTGCATTCCAAATTCAATTTATATCCAGCACTAAAGAGTATTCACTACGCTCGGTCGCATACGGAATTTAGTGTTCTATTTTGATGATATTACGTTTTCTATTTGAAATTCAGGTTGTAAGTAAACTATAAAATGCAAAATTATTAAAAAGTATTTTCGATCTCAGGTTCTTACAACTTTTATTTCATTTTCTAAGATGTAGGTACGTAAATGAAAAGAACATATTACCTAAGATCTTTCCTATAAGAAAATAACTCCAATTTTGTATTCTACTAAAAAATTGTAGCATTAGTCTTTTGATGGTGGAATCAGTATTATGTGCTTAGCCATCATTTTAGCTGTATAACGTCCACTACTGAACATAAACACGTAGATTTTCAGAGCAACTTATGTGATCTGAACCCAGCTGGTGGTACAGATCCTAATATCTTTTACAAGCTCGTCTTTTTCAAATATTAAAAATATAACCCAGTGGAATCTCGTTGATTTATTTTTCGTACAAACTTTAGTGCCCAGGATCGATAACTTAGGAGCGGTTTTCAAAAATTGTTTTTAGCCTCCTTAGCAGATTTTAGATGTGTAGCAAAACCCTGCAGCTTCGAAGATTTCGTGATGAGTCAGTAATTTGAGTTTTTCTTTATATTATACACAGATTCATTGACCACTCCAGTGCGTGTGTTGGTTATTTATGATGAGGCTATGAGATATGATCAAACAACCGAGTTTCAACCAATATATTATTATGTGTATCGTACTAAGTGTAGGCAGCTGTTAGACGGAGTAGACATAGAAGTTTTGCTGTAGTTTTTCCAATAGGTAAGGAAATTTTTTTACTTACCAGGTTTAGCTAAAGTCTCCTCCAGCAGTTTCTGGCTGGCCTGGCAAGTAGCTGTCGCCTTCCTCTGCGCTAAGGTGAACCCTGGCGATGAAGGGGGTCCGTGGGGAGCCGGGACTCTGCCCTCGGCGTACGAATGTCGATCAGAAACTGTCACTGGGGCGCCTACTGATGTCGCCCGCCGCTCTGCTCCAGTCCGTGACACCTGGAAATAAGAGTCATATTAGTGCTATTGCTCAATAGGACTAGGGTTCCCAGTATCGCGGGTATCTATGACTACCATACCCAATCACTATTAAATCCAGAGTGGCATAGACCTGGAACATAATCTTGGCCGGCTATGCAAGAATTTGTTCAGCCGCGAGAATCTAACCAGCACCTTTATTTAAACCGAGAATCTAGTAATCTCATTATTCGTCTCAAACCTTTTTCGTCGCATCATAGCTGGGACCGACCACTTAACGTCCTCATGTCCTCCGAAGAAAAGTCGTTTAGGTGTAAATACTACTAGCGATCACCCATCCGAATAGTGGCCGCGAAGAAAGTAGCTAACTTTATTGATCGGTCTAGAATCACCAAGCTATGTCACGAACGCTGAAGTACCTACTTGTTTAAGAACATACATTCATACACGGTATCTTTATATTGATCAATGTCGTTGCTTAGTCTAAAGTTCGTGTCTAAGCAAATTACGCTACATTAAACATTAAAGTTTCGTGTTTCTTGGAAAATTACTAAAACCATACAGTTCCTATTTACACCAACTTCAAAAGGCTTACAGAAAATGGCCTTTTTAGCAGCACGATAGTTTAGAGATTACGTGTCACCATGCCACAGCTAATGGGTTTGAACTCCTACAGCCACCCACAATGTTGCCAACTTAGAGACTCAAAAAAAGTGTTGTGCTGTTTATAAAGTAAAAATTGGCGTAAGAAACTGTTTGAAATTAAAAACCCTTATAAACTTGGTTGGAACAGACCACTAATACAATGAAAAGCATGATTAACTTTCAGTTCAAAAAATCTTCCCCAAATTTTAGAACAGTTCAACTAAAAGTTGTTACATCTAACCACATTGCAGCAAAGTTGGAAATACTAGCCAGCCGGTAATGCTCAAGTTTTCAAGGGGCTTATTTCGCAGAACTCTCTAGAAAAGCTTGACCTCTATTGACGTCACAAACATAGAACATTGTAAAACTTCTGCAGAAATACTGAACAATAAAATGTAACAGATTGAAAATATAAAAAATAAACTTGAGGTGGTATTCAATCTTGTGGAAAAGGGTTACGGTACCATAATACTTATTCGATTCGCTACAGTTTTCCGTTGATTATTGGAAAATAAGTACTAAACAGAAAATTGTTCTTAAAAATATAGTTTTAGGGTTGAAATTCGCCTAGCGTGTCGTATCTATACCACTTATAAAAATCTTTAACTTGACTGACTGATATAGAAAACGCACAGCCTTAACCACTGGTCGCACAGACTGAAATTTTCAGGGTATATCTGTGTTGGTGCGTAGAGATGTACTAGGAAAGGATTTCCTGTAATAGTACCCCTAAAAGGGTACAACGGGGATGAAGTTTGTTTGAAAATAGCTTCACGCAGACGAAGTGGCGCGCGTTCCGCTAGTACATCATGTTTCCTATGAGTTAACTTTTTTAATCTATGGTAAATTAAATTAATTACTGTAAATTCTCTCGCCCATTTACACTCACACCAACAGACACGCGGGCCTCGGTTTTTACAGAAATTATATGTGTAACGCAGCGCTAAACACGTTCAGTGTGTTTCGTCCCTTAGCCAGATACTCGTAAGGTACATTGATAGAAAGTTTCCGATTTAGTAAGTAGGTATCCATTAATATTTACGTATTTTGAAACATTTCGGTTTATCGGTAATTTCTGTTTCAATGCGCTGCACCAAATTATGTTCAGCCAGAGATAGGTGGTAACTAGTTGAAATCATTGAAAGGTAGAATCGTGTGATCTAAGTACAGACAAAGTCAGTAAGCGTAACGCATCGATCGTTGAACCTGCACCGTGGGATTCCGCCACTGTCGATTTTGATTGTAACTGTAGAATATAACAAAATTACTCTGGCGAAACCCAACAAAAGTATAATCGAGCCGCAAGTAAGCCACATGATTGTGAGAAGCGATGCGCTCTGAAAATTCGATCATTCTCGAAAATCGATTCGAAAATGGAATGCCCCATAAATTGTGCCAGCGATAAACACCATCAGAAGTTTAAAATTGGAAATCAAAGCCGACGGAAGCATTAGTAGAGTCGTTGACAGCGAGCGACTGAAACAAGTAGCGTGGAAACTTGCGCCATTTCTACTTTGATCAAATTAATCTGACGTCACTGGAATATTTGAACACGGAACCGTTGAAATCGAATTCGTTCAGCTATTAATTTAAAAAACGCTACTGAAAGATAAACCTAGTTTAGGTTATTAACATAATTTACCTTTTAAAAATACGATTTATGTGTCGAATTAAAGTGGTTCCGGATATCAATGAAACTACTTAGTACATTTATTGAAGTAACGTTCATTTCCCATGTAAATTACACTGTCAGAAATTTTGAAACGGATCTAAAAACTAATGTAATCGGGCAAAAACTAGAATAATTAGGTGGGTAAGTGGTTAGCACTTTGTAGTTATGGATTATAATCACTATCTACACGAAAAAAAATATTATACTTTACTCAACTAGTCCAGAATGAAAGAAATATGTTTTAGGTATATTCACCATGAAGCCTAATATAAAAGCAAGATGTTATTGTTTGTCTTGACCAAGAAAACAAATTGACTATCGAAATTAGAAAAAAAAGAACATTTCAGTTTGAATTTCGAACGAGTTGTTTCGGACGGTGTAGGTAAAGAGAGAGAGAGAGAGAGAGGTTACATATCAAATAGCTACTGACTTTTGTTTGGCTTCCTATTGCTGTGAGTCCGACCGGGAACCCGTAACCCTGTCAAACAACTCGTCTGATGATGAGTGGTTTAATGACGAACTAACACGGAGGTGATCGAGGGTACAGCGAAATTTTTTTAGTCGGTAGGCCGCTGGTTGCTCATGTGTCATTAGCATTAACTAGCGGAGATTCCGAAAAATCTCTAATCTCTCCCTGAGCTCAAGGGAATGCGTAATGCATTTCTCCATCGTAAAAAAAAGTATCGTAATTCAGTAAGTAATCTCTGCAAAATACTATCAACGACATTATTTGTCAAGACATGTTTCGTTCACTTGCCTATTCTAAGTATAATTAATATGCTTGTAAATATGTGTAATGCGAAAATTTGGTATTTATGTAAATAGGCACCTACCTTAAATTTCACACATTCATTAGTTGCATGTAATGTAGATGTTATTATTAAGTTACTGGTACCTACCTTACATTATTATATTAATCTTATTTATCATATAAAAAATAAGGCAGTACTATCGTAGACCTGAGTCAAGGCAGGTCATATTTTACGCAATACAGACGGTAGGTGGACCAAACATACCACTTGTTGGAAAGGACCATCAGGAAAAAGAAATGTTGGCAGACCGTACAGCCGGTGGGCTGATGATATTATTCGAATTGCTGGGAAAGACTGGATGTCCGCAGGAGCGGATAGACAGTCGTGGAAGAAGATGGAGGAGGCCTATACCCAAAAAGGGGTCCATATCCCATAACCACTAACTTTACCTAACTAACAACTAGATTTTAAGTCGATATTAATAACAACTACTAACATCTAAACCATAAAATGTAACATAGGGATATGGAAAAAATAAAAGGCTTTATTATTATTATTATTATTATTATCGTAGACCTATATCTATTAAACCTGCAACCAATATTTCGGCTACCACCTAATTGATAATAATTTAACTTCAAAATATAAAATTAATTATCTCGGCAACACTGGATAATTACTCCAATTTCGAATAAACGACACGAATAATTTCCTCATTTCGGTTCATTAACTTGGAAAAAGAATTTTTGGTAGCGTCGAACTATTTTAAGAAAACCAAACCGGCTATATTAGGCTGCTTTTAAAAAAATGGGGCATCCATTTGAGCGTTAAAATGTTTAGAAACCTTTTTGTCTGAAGAGTTATATCGTAACAATGAAATATACACACGACTTTTAAACGCGTTGTGAACGGGTGATTTACGCTCGTGCGACGCAATTAGAACGCACTGCAAACGCGATAAACTTAGTTCATCATGCATAATCTTTATCTGTACGCGTACTATACTGTTTACTTGTTAAAATAGATTATTATTTTAATATACAAGGATTATTACCCAAATTACATGAAGGTATCATTAATTCAAGTTACAAGCTCAAGTATAAGACAAATGGAACCACTAAGTGTGGTGTTTCATTGTAGCCACATTACCCTTGCAAGATCGTAAACTAACCAAAATGTTTTCACACCTGGAGCTTGTAATTAAGACGGTAAATAAAGGCTGTAATGCTATAGAAATAAGGTTTAAAGTAATGACAAATAAATTAGGAATAATGTGGGTGGTAGGTGTCACAGAGCCAAGAGCTAACGATTACTTGCTGTTTTATTTATTTACAAATAGGGTATAATGTCGAATGATAAAAAAACAGAAAAACTTCTGTTTTTAATAGGTGAATATAATATAAATAATACCGAAGGGACAGTTCTCTCTGCGTCTAAAATAGAAATAAACGGTCGAATTCCAAAATTAGTTCTAAAACTGTCGCCGATCCCTGCAACGTTGAGTTTAGTCACAACTATTAGATAGTCTATGACCCCACGTTTCGGTGAAATTTAAATTTAGAAGTTCAATAGTTTATTTATGAATAGATTTTATGCTGTATTCCGTTTTATACACAAATAGTATTTTATTAAAATGCGTACAACTTTATACGGTTTACCTACAGTGGTATCACAGATGCTTTCTTTGCTACTTTTTTTTAGTCAGATTGTTTTTGTAAAAGACTTTTAAGTTTTTAGAAATAGTCGGACCCTACTAGTAAACTTGGCATAACCTCAAAATAGGTTCGTGTTTTGTCTTTTTCGATCTAATTTATAACTTCCTGTCAATGTAAAAGGCAAATGGCGTAACTATTCCAACGTTACGCCGAGTTTATTTGTACCAGAGTGTACTACATTTTCTCTCTTTTGTTTACTTTGAAGTTCTCATAATTTTACTTTATTTTCTGCCTTTACTTTAACCGAAGAGATAAACTAGTCTAAAAATGTACGCAGCACCTAACTTTGACGACACAGTAAATTTCTTATAATGACCCTTGTTTTGTAGATTATAAAGAACGATTTACTATGACTGACTAGTCGTTCGTTTTAAACTGGTTTATCTCTACGTAAATTTTCAATGTTTGTACGTAGTCTATTAGTATTGTTTGTTTGATTTTCTCTGATTGACTTTAACGTACTACGCGTGTTGGCAGAAAAAAATAAGCGTAGAATCTGTTCTAGTGTAGTAAACCGAAATTACTAATCGCATTAGCCCGCCTCACAAGGACGGCAGACAGTTTTACTGTTAGAACTTTATAGACCATCCCACTTACCTACATCGATTTCTTCTAGTTTTACAAGGAGAGGTCAGTGTTTACTGTCAATTACATACTCGTAGTTATAGATTTAGGTCTTGTTGAACTTAAACTTATCACAAACACTATGTTTTTTAAGAGTTTTTCATAGATTGATAGGGAAAGATAGGATATATCTGAAACAAAGTTTCTGATTAGAAATTAAATCGATAGGCTATCACAGAAAATTGGATTGAGAAGATTTTGGTACCAGCAAGGGTAAAGATAAAAAGGTCTTGTAAACAGTCATAAAACCAACACCTAAGGTCCAATTTCAAAAAGCGCTGGCATGACAATCTTCTATATCAGCTACCCAGACATAAAAATCAACAACTTGCAACAATTTTCGCCAACCATGCAACATTTGGGGTAAACACGACATTCGATACTTACCGGGTGTTCTGCCGACACCAGCAATGATTGGTTTGTGATCGAAAGCAAATTGCAACAACTCGACCCTAAATTGTGTAGATCGAAGCGGGGACTTGAAGATGCCGAAATGTCTATCGAAAATAACCAGTAATGTATAGCGAACTGTCTAAAACTGAAGCCGTGTTGTTATGTGAATTGATTTTCAGGTTTGACGGGGAAACTATATAGTAGTCTAAGCTATGCCTTGAATTGGCCAAATTGAATTGAATGCCAAATGGCAAATGCAATTATTTCAACAAAAAAACTTATAAACGTTACTTCAATTTAATTGGTACTATTTGTCATTCCCCATTGATAAGAGGCAATAGCTTAAGCATTATTTATTTTGACAGATTTTTATAAGTATTTTTATAAAAACACTATACTAGCACTCCATTATATTTAATTATTATTGGCTAAAAGCTTCTTCGAAACATTCAAGCATTATTGATACCTAATAAAAGTATTTTAACAGAAATAACAAAGCTGGTAGGTTGTATCTATTATCGGATTATAGATTTAGATAGCTATAAATAAACGTTACCTATACATCTAAAATTAGATAATACAAACGCGGAAAAGTATTTATGAAAATGTGATGTGCTTTCGTAATGAAAGAAGCGTGTTACGTTACAGCCAATATGCGTTATCTAAACCTAAGTGGTGTAAACATAGTAATTGCTACATTATCATCAACTTGAAGTAGGTAGTTAAATGCTGGACAAAGTCAAAAAGCATTTATTCAGTAAAATCCGCAGGGATCATCTTGAAACGTTTTAAATCTAGGTGAATCTCAGCGCCAGTTCCTCGCGACCACGCCTAGAAGAACCGGCAAGAAACTTACGACTTGGTTCCTACCGTTTTTTTGTACAAAATAATAATAATGTATCATAATGGGACATATCCCCAATACATTTTGAGGAAGAAATTTTTTGAACCTCTCCCATCTATCTAATTCCCGCGATCCTAGTAAATGTAATGTCTGTCTGTACAGTGTACAGTACGATCGAATCTCAGCGAAATTCATTTCCAAAATAGATATATCTACGAGCATAGCAATAATTTATAATAATTTGACGACCGATGTGGCGCGGCGGGCGAATGTCCGCCTGCGACGCGGAGGTTGCGGGTTCGATTCCCGCCTTGGGATGAATGTTTGTACGATCTGCAAATATTTATTTCGGGTGTTCTGGGTGTTTTCTATGTATAATAAAAAATATCTATGTATGTAATGTATTGTATTAAGTATATCAGTCATCTAGTACCCATAACACAAGCTTTGCTTAGCTTGGGGCTAGATGATGCTGTGTGGATTGTCCAACATTTATTATTATTATTAATAATGTTATCCATAGTAGGTAGATTAAATTTACCTATAGTTAAGTCTTTATTTAGCGTGCACTGCAAAAACAATTGATGGCACATAAAAATAAAACAATACCGACATGTTTATCACCAATAAATCGCTTGATATCTGGAAAATGAATAATTTATTGTGAAATATATCTACGCATGTAAGTAAAGTAATGCTAACATGAAAAAAACAAAAGTTGTCAAACCCATCAATATCATTTTATCGGCACAAAAACTTGAGATATTTAATGCATCCCGTTTACAAAAATGTTATATGTTTTTATGAATATTCGTTCTATTTTACTAGTACCTCAAAAACTGTAATTTATTATGTTTGCATCGAATCAATATCGTCTAGCACCTTTCAAATTTCGAACGCGTTTTCAAAATGAAGAAGTTCGATGTCATAAAAATAAATTAATATTCGAAAATGGAAAACGAATATTCCAACCAGCAATGGCATGTCATTATTTAGTTTCATTTTGCTTGCACTGGATCGCGTTGTATCCCCCCACTCTCTACTTAAAATATTTTTCACATAATGGAATTTTCATCACAGTAGTGTTATCGGGTACTAGATGTGCCGTAACCGAGCTTTCTCTGTGTTCATTACACAGCGAGGGGATGTCTACCATTGTTCGGAGTCAGATACTAACGATATTGCTCCACCACCATTTACTCGTTCTACAGATAAAGGGTGCTTCACACGGTTTCAAGCGTATCAAGATGAGGCGTTATTTTACTGTCACTTCACGCTGACTGACAGCTCTTTTAGAATTTCCAAACGTGTAAGTTTGTTGTGTACGAAACTTTCGCAAGAGTTAACCTGGTATCGAGTTGAATAGTCTTTTACAAGCTTTTCTTGTAGCTATATAGCGTAAAATTCTGAGTCACGAAAACAACAGACCCTTATCAAATAAGACATAACCATTCAATGGGGACCCTTTTTGTGTAGATATGTTTTAGATAAGTTCACGACTATAATTTGCCGTGTCGATTTTATCTTTGTGACTGTTGGGAGTCTCATTATGGGGGTTGGCTTCGACATCAGCTATAAGTTTCGGCGACTAGGTTGAGGTAATTTTCTGAGGTAATTTATGATAACGCTACTCTATTTCGGTTTAGGATTTATATGTATCCATAAAGAACATTAACATACCGAACTAAAAAGAAGTGAGTTCTTCAAATAGGATATTAAATAAGTGGGGTCGCTTAATTCTAGCTACAATGAAGCAGTTTAAAGTTTCTGGCACGGAAATGTAATATTACCGTTCCAATTCACGCTTTAATATAAGACAGAACCTAGGGTTAAGCAACACAATTTTTTCTAGATTTGTAGATACCTAAGTTAGTTGTAGGCAATGTGTTTTTAGGATTCCGTACCCGAAGGGTAAAAGGAGCCCTGTTACTAAGATGAAGTAAATATATACTAAGTAAATACAAATAACATCCAGACACAGAACAAACATCTACGTTTTTTACACATATGTTTGTCCTCAGTGGGGATCGGACCCGCCACCTACAGCGCAGAAGGCATAGCTACTACAAACTAAGCTGTGACGGCTGTCCGGGGTTTAAAATCAGGATATTAAACCCTAGCCAGAGAGAACTCTTCCTAGATCCCTGTTGAGTAATTGCGTTTATCGGACCGTTAAATGAGCATTGCACAACCTTTAATCAGGTTGTTTTTTGTTTATTTAATTCCGCAGGCTGTTTGTTTACCGATTCTTTGTTTTTATTGCCTTTGATTGCGGATTCGATTTCTTTATTTTAAAATGTAGGTCAGTATTTGAATATGGAATTGGATCTAAATGAAAGTCACTTGAAAACTGCTTTGTCTATATTTAAATTCAAACAAGGTAATTAAATTCTATTTTCAAACGAGCGATTTGATTGCCATGCAATATGTTTTTATAAATTGTATTATACTGGACAGAAAAAAGAATCGATATTAAAATCATTTTATTTTAGTTAATAGTTTTATGGTTCGAAATGGTTTTCACACCATCGCTTTAACCACTTTTTTATATATAAATGATTCGAAACGAAACTCATTGTTAGATTCCGGATAATGATACGCTACGGCAAGATTAACCATTGTTTTACTCTTGACAGCTAAGAAATATGTTCCATTCTATTCTACGAAGCAAAGTGGTAAAATGCAGTATTTACCTTAAGTAGGTAAGTGTGTAGGCATCATTATTATAATCGAATTCCGGTTAAAATTTTAGACATCTACTAAAACGATCCAATACAACGATCTAATGTCCAAAATTGGAGTACCACCAAACAACATAACTTTTCATGCCTCTTTTTGACAGAATGTGATGACAGATTGCTATCGTTAGCGATAAAAAAGCAATTGAAAGATTAAGCGCGAAAATGTTGCCAGCAACAATTCAATTCCAATGAATTTGTATTTCGAATACACACCGATTTGTTCAAACTTATAAATGCTGTCGTGGTTTGAGCTAGTTTCTTGCTTGTATATTACTTGTGTGGTTTTTTCATGATACGATGCTTATTAGCCTTTATTCGTGTTCGTTATAGACGTAGGATTTGCGTTCGTCGGCATATAATGGCATTCACGAGAAGCGCGGTGCATGCGAAATTAGCACTGCAGCATTTTTGTTCAGCACAATGATGCAATCCGTGAGCTCAGCAGTCGCTTTGTGATAGAAATACTCCATTCGTGATTGTGTACTTTTTGAATAAAGCCAGATTCGCTTTAGATGTATGCAGGAAGTGGTTTATAACGAACTGTGCACTAATGACATGCGTAAGATAATAAACAAGCAAAATATTTGTTATTTTGACGACTTTGAACTTACAGATGAAAATGCGTTTTAGTTACATTCAAAACGCAATACATATTTCCTTTTATATAAGAGAGAGACAATGACACAACTAACAGTCCCACCAGATGTTGATTAGGTACCTTTGGCCTATGATAATAGCGCACGTCCACTACGGACCTACACTCTAATAGTGGTACTAATAAGTCCTTGGTACTAATAAACTAGGTGTAACGCTGAAACAGTTACACTGTGTTTTGAAGACTTATATTACACGGGTATTTATCGCGTATTACCTTTTTTATAAGTCTTCAATATGTATTCCGATCGCGAAAGTTTAAAAAATACACTGTGTTTTGTCTTTTTCGTCGACAGGAAGTTTCAAATAAGATCAAAGTCAAAGTCAAAAATCATTTATTCAGTAATATCCGCAGGGATCATCTTGAAACGTCTTAAGTCTAGGTGAATCTAAGCGCCAGTTCGATCGAAAAGGACAAAACACAGTTACGCCGAACTCATTAGTAGGAAGGTATACAAATAATTGCAAACCTCAATGTTTAGTTCCTGGTATGTCATATCTCGGTGTCAAGGCTGTTAAATGACAGCTGTTCGTTCATCAGCTATTAAAGGTCGTATATCAATCGTCAAAGCTATTAGAAGTTAATTCATAGAGACATTATGCCTCGATCTTCAGAAGTTACACAATAACAAACGGATACGCGGTACGCACTTGCGTCACTTTTGTAATGTCAAGTGAGAATACGAAGAAATATTCCATTGCATTTTGAGTATTCTGAATTCATACTTATGATTTATCGTTTGAACTGTTTTTCAAGCTACAGGTATTATATCGTTCTTAGGAGTCCAAGTCGTAAGTTTCTTGCCTATCCTTCTAGGCTAGATCACGTGGACAAGGCGCCTAGATTTAACTGGATTTTAAACGTTTTTAAATTATCCTTAGAATTCTTATGAATAAATTGCTTTTGCCTTTGACCATCATCATCATCCACAGTTTGATTTTACTCACTGCTGGCTGAAATTAGGTGTCTGTATGTATGAGACACTTTTGACTGTCCTGTGCTTGTCTCATCCAGGTTTTTGTAAGTAACATCATCGACTGCCCATCTCGCCGCAGAACGACCTACGCTTCTATTTCCAGCTTTAGAATATTATGATGAAATTACCTAATGATCCAGTAAGAGCTCTATCAACATTCCATCCGTGCTCAGTGACCTAGAATGTTCTCCTCGAAGAACAAACTGCCTTTGTTCCAAATTGCTCAAAAATATGTGACTTGTGACAAAAAGGAAAGTTAGTAGCCATTGGCAACAGTCAACCTCATGATTTACATGCTTGCTACCGAAACGTTCAGACAGCAGTAACAGGTTGTCCACGACAGATACTGTTATTCGACACACTTTGTCGTCCCAAAATGCTTTACGATGTAGACATTTTAATAGACGTTCTTTGTTTTTTATAGAAGTTTAACAAGTTTAAATCACGTAACCTGTTTATAATCGCAAGTCAATGACAGTAAATAAATGTATTATAAATTTAGGAGACTACACTTACAGGTTTTTTCTAGCGTGTTTAAGCTAGAAAAATAAACCACAAATAATGCAGAAGCAAAGAAATCAGGCACAATAAAAGTCATAACTAAATAACAAATGGCGTTTACAACGGAACAGGATGCGACAAGAGAAAGCGCGTAAGAAGTGATGCGGCAAAATTCAACGAAGGAGCAGAAACACGGTAGCACACAATATTAACGCATAATCATAACATTAAACTGGCAACACTGGCAGCAAGCGTGCTACATTGTTGTCGCGTCAACACAAGGTGACGTGCGTGAACATGAGTTCGAAATTTGAAACTCACGATTTGGGTCTTACTCGTATTTTGAACAAAAGAATAAAGTTGTAAGGCGTTTACATACGAAATTGAAATGATAAAGTATGAAATGCGTAGGAAAATGGTTTCACCTTTTGTTAAATTTTACAATGGCAAACTCAGTTCTGATTGACATAGAATTACATTGTATAAGGGTTTGCTTTAAGTAAATGAAAAGTAACAAAAGATCTACTTAGTAAATTGGTGAACCGGTCATAATAAACAACCCACTCCAATTACTTTAGAATTATGTTTAATGTTGTTTTTTGAAGGAGCTCGTTAATATCTTAAATGATAAGTAATCTAAAAAAAACAGGAAAGGAAGTTTAGGAACTTTCATTCTAGGTACCACGTCAATTAACATTAATAATTCATGTTGAAGAGAAAATTACCTCAATTACGCATCGATTGTTGGTTACTATTACCAATTCCGGAACTAACACAACTAGAAGCAGGTACCAAATAAATAATAAATAACTTTAGTAGGTAAGTAACAATTACTGAAAAGGAAAAATATATATTCATTTTCCTTCTACAATTGTTATAACTCTGATTATTCTTATTGAAATAATAAAATGAATATTTTTTGAGAGCTCTGGAATATTAACGTCCAAAACTCATGCTTGCGAATTGTCTTTCTTGCCTGTACACCACGTGTGTCACATACCTTAAAGAACTTTATGCGTGTGCGTGAAAAGCAAAACAATGTTGCCATGTACAATTTTTACATTTTAGTATCAACAGCGGAGAAAAAATATCTTATCTTAAAAAAATATTTGTCTTTCTGATGGAACTAGCAGATGGCCCGTCTGATGTTTAGTGGTTACCATAACTATTACCTTGCCTCGCAAGTCACGTTCCTTATAAACGTGCCCTACGATACATTGCTCTGCGTCCAGCAACCTGAGGAACCAGCAGCATAGAGTTGTTAAACCTTATGTGCTTGTAATTTCGCCGGCACCCACAGTCACACTCTTCAACCCTGAACACAGGAAGCTGCTTGGTGGCAGAAACAGACAAGGCGGTAGTACTTCCCCGGATGAGCCCTTCACTACGAGCTACACTACTATCTTTGGAAATATACATATAGGTTACTTGTAATATACATAAAATATAAGATAACCATTTTGTTCGTACACATCGTCAATATATTTATGAGCGAACAGTTTCGAATCCGAAATAGACGAGCAAAAAAGGGGGTGGAGTGAAATAGCGAGTTCAATCCCCAAAATCCGGCGGTCTGTGAAACAAACCGGCTCTATCAATCTAACCGTGAATTGTCTAAATCCAATCCAACGCCCAGTCAGGATTGTACAAAAACTTTTTCACCAACGACTGTAGAAAACCACATTTTGAAACAATCGACAAACGAAATAACAGTTCGATATTGGCATTGTATCATATTCGCGCCTGTTTTGATCAAGCATCAAGCAACATCAAGCAACAGCAATAAAAGTTATTAAATTTAAATTTAAATTTAATAACTTTTATTGTTTAGCTTTATTATTGTTTTTTTTTGTTTATTTTGGTATATTTGGTATCTGTTGCAATTTTTATGTGTATTCTGTATCATGTCCGCAAAACTAAACCGGCCCTAACGGAAGACCAGCGTGGGTTGTTGCCAACCCGCATCATGCTGAGTTAGGTTCCAATTTGTAGCACTTTTGTATTATTGTTAATGCCTGTTTGTTTGTTTTTTATGTTTCGTGTGTTGCAAATAAACTTTTATTCTATTCTATTCTATATTCTATTCAACAAACCAGTTTGTTTTTAGAGGTTTGAGGAGAATCGAGAGAACAAACTCTGAAGTTTGATGAGGAAACCATTTAGTATTCTAGAAACGACGACGGGTTTGCAACCTGTCACGTACGAAATACCAACTACTGCAAAATGAGGATACCCTATATGAGGTATATACATACCAAATGTAATATTTGACCGCACCTCTGACTACCCTCCTTAGACATCCTTGAAGAATCTCAAGTATGTTATGCTTAGTTTGGGGTTAGAAGTTGTAAAAATATCCACAAATATTTATTTATTTGTTTTAACTATCTATCTGACTGGGCAAGACAGAAAGAAGGAAAGAAAACGTCCGAAATCAGTACTTTTTAACATAATTGTCATGCAATAACCTGGAACGTACATTTCATTAAATGGTAGCAATTTTCACACTTGCTTTGTAATTTCTCACGAAAGCTCCACGGTCATAAGATTTGCACGGTCGATTTACGTGACCGCCTTGCGCTATTTACACGGAGTTTCTCGTCTCGAAGATACGATTTTTGAAGCATAGTAAAAAAGATTTATGACCCTTAAAAAACTTGAGAAGTGAAAACTATGGATAGTTTTCATTTATGGTCCTGACAAGACCCTGTATGTAGTGGCTGGGACATGAATTAAAACAGATTTTGGCTTGCCCAATGGCCCATGTTACATTAGGCCGGCTAGGCTAAGGTGACAGTGCTTAGCAGTCTACAAGTATAGTTTCTCTTTAGATACACATCAGCTACCATGATGTGAGATCGTATCGTATGAGCAGGTTTTTAACACCGTCGACGTAATTTAAAAATTGGATGACTTGTTTGAAAACTGGATGGGCGCCCATAATTTCTTATCTATTGCTAGGACTGACAGCTAACGTGCCTTCCAAGCACGAAAGCGTACGGATATTGCTACAATGCCACAAGCAGTAAGTCTTAAAGTCGATCAGCTGTCGCAAATAAGAAACTAAGCAACGCACATCTGTGCTTGCATTATCGTTTACGATAATCGAATGTATCCGCGCCGCAAAACGTTCAAGAAACTACCTCCGTGTAAATAACTAACGCATAAAGTTTTCTATGGCATAACAGACGTAACTTTATCAATTATTACTTTGAAATGTATGCTTTGTTTTCAGATTGTTTTATCGAGATAAGCTTGTTTGTAGGTTAAACAATTTCTGTAGCGTAGACCCGACGCCGTAGTTCTATTGGCTATTTCTAAAGAATTCTTAGTTTATGCTGGTATAAAATAGTTTTCGGAATTCGTATGTAGAAGGTTTATAATATTTCTTCGTGTAAGTGCATTCTTCAGGCAGAGAACTGATGTTTTAGTGCTTGGTGAATTGGATGCTTGAGGCCCAGTTCTAACAAAATTTCATCAAATTCAGGTTTCGATCTCCAAATGGTCCGAAACTGACATTTCAAACAGCCCCAATTTTGACATCACATAAATTAATCAAGCTCTAGTTTTAATGTCGCCACAGCTAAAAAAAAAAACGTGAATTGGGCCTCTACTTGGCCTCACTACTGTATTTCCATGATGATGGTAAAATCGGTTCTATTACATAAATATTGGTAGTGATTGGTCGTTTCTGTGATAGAGCAGATATTACTTTAAGTGGTCTTTATTGCAGACTGTTAAGATATATGTGTTTGAAAGTAGTGCAACTGTACAGTTATGATAAAAGATGTTACGTCGCTGTTGGTGTTGAGAAAACTTAAACTATTCATCTCTTACTACTCGGTGACGAATGACAGAGACAGAGCAAATTTAACGTATAGTTTATAAAGTGAAATAGCTTCACGACCTTAATCCCCAGCACAGCAGATACCCCCTCAGATTACCAAGTGGAACCGACTCAAGATTGTTTAGGGATATCTAAAGCAAAAAGCAGCATCTTCTGAGTATTAAACACCGATACTACGATCACGCCACTTACCAAGTGAGGTGATTATGGTCAAAATGGAGGAGGAGAACCAGTATCGAGTGTTCTAGCAGTTTACTTAGGTAGATAGGATAATATGCCGAGGACGAATCCTCGGCATATTAGAGAGTTATTAAGACGTATTAGAGCAAAAAATACGTCTCTTCAAGAAACTCATTGTTTGTCTTTTCATCTCACCAGTACCAACCAACCAGTAATATGCATTGCATCGCCCCAAGCGGGTGGTATTGGGAATCGTATTGCTTCGTATCTAGGTCGTGAGAGAATAAACTTGCAGCCGCACTCAGTGTCCCGAACGCATTTTCATTGTATTTTCCATTCTGTCACTGAACTTTAACAAACTCCGCGTAAATTAAAAACAGAAAAATAAACAGACTTATATTATCTGTGGTTTTACTTAAAATCGTTCCTTGTGGGAAAACCTCATTGGTTTATGTTACAATGACAGCTTATACGGACCAATGAGATGAGCGGTTATCTGACAGGCAAGAGACTAAAATTCTAGTGTGGCAATTTCTGACAGTCAGCGTTACCGGATTACTGGTTAGCGCAAAACAGTGACGAGCTCAAGCAGACGTCGACATGAGCTGTGACCAAGGAGGTAGATGACGGAAAGGTTTAACAGAGGCATATTCAACCCTGCCGGCGGGTTTAATGAAGCTGTATTAGTGTGAAGTGCTAGTTAATATATATCACTTAGAAAAAAATGTTTTTCCATCTTAGCAACTGATTTATCATTGGCGTCTCTGAGCATTGCCTCCAGTCTCCGATCGACAATGCATTCATTCAGCTCTATTATTGATGTTCTGATTTAAACACCATGCAATGTTGATGGTTAAAATTTGATTAGATGCAAGTAACCGCTCATTATATGGTGGTCGATCTTGTTCGACCTTGTACCTCTTGCTTGTACCGTAACTTGTTCCTAAAAAGAATAGGAACACAAAGCTCACGAAGATTGCCCTCAGGCATGGTGGTGTACTTTTAGTTATTCAAGATCCTTGAGAATGTCTGAAAAAGGGTGACGCTGTCTCACCCTCCTCTTTCAAACCTTCGTTAAAGTTTTATAAAATATATTAAAATAAATACTTTAAACCACAAAAAAACTAAAAAAAATATGCCACCCAAGTAAAAGTTAAGCTCTTTTCCGGGTTAAGCTCACTCTAGGAAATATCCTCTATTTAAGTTTTTTTCCTATGTGTAATTTGGGTTCAAATAATTTTTTTAAGTTGAAGATGTTTTAAATGTTTTTTACACTTAATAATCTTGAGTGAGTTAAAGATACGGGTGTAAAGTGCACAGCCTGCACCTCTTTGTCATCAGTCCAGGCTAACGACTAGCGTTTGCAGGTAAGCGGAAGTTATTAGCGAGGTCGATGACCCCGCCCGCCTATGCCGGCGCCGCCCGCCCAAACAACGTCGAACATGTAATACGTTTTTTATAATTCTGTATTTTATTGGCGTTTTATAGTGTGATAAAATTTTGATATCGCATAAAAAAATCTTATTTAGACTTAAATGCAGATGGGAAGGCGTCTCAGCATAATGGGGAGGCCTATGTCCATTGACTCATTTGGCTGATGATGATGATAGGCAGAACTATTTCTCCTTTTTTATAAGTAAACTGGATGTTGCGTCTATTGTAGATACAGCTACAGGGGAATTTTTTCTCTCATACCACTATTGATAAGACTTGTTGTGCCTAGGACAAAATTTTAGGTGGACTAGGCTTGCCCAGCACCTTTACCATTCCCACAGCTTAATTAGCCTAATCCACAGGAAAGACAATACATGTGCAGCTAACTAAGCCACAGATTTTCCCATGGTGTTTTCCTTCACCGTTTGAAAGCCCGCGGTTGTCAGTTCTACGAGTTATAATGCGTGTTAGTAAGAAATCAGTTCTCATTGAGAATCAGTCAAGTTAGGGCGTTATGGTCTAAGTTTCAATCCTGCCAAGCCTAACTGTAACCAGGAACTTGAGCTAAGCTACGAAGGAAATTAGACAACTTTGTAGACGATGCATCTTAGTCTGAAGGATCACCATAATTACCTACGTGGAAATACGTACAGTCGTAACCACCAATGCTAGGAACTTTAATACTTTATTAAACAAATGAAGTAAGTAGGTACTTTTACAAAAAGTTGTGCTTTACGCTAACAGTATTTTCTTAACTTTGGAAACCAGTTGATTGAATGAATACTTATTTATAGTTATTTTTGTAAATACATACACAGAATACAATTAAACATCCAGATACAGATCAAAATCTATGCTCTGTCTCTTTTTTTGTATGAAAAAAATATACCTATAATATTTTTAATAAATTATCTTACAGAGCACTGAGGATGATTCAGAATGAAATCGTGTGAACCACAAAACAAAAACTAAACAAAATCTTTGACACAGATATTGGTAAACTAATAACCAAGTACCTACAAAAGAAGATAAAAAACATGCTTGCCTAAAATATGATAAAGTTATTATCGTTATTAACATCTGTGGACACCTGTACGTTCTCATACCTTAAATTATGTAGTTCTCGTAGGTACTCTGTACTTACTATTCTTTCGTCTGTGGTCTCGCCAACTGCACCTCATTACGAAGTAGATTACTACAATTTAAGGCACCATAGTGCTACTTCGACTTCAAACTAGATATAATTTGTACGTTGGATTGTTTTGCAGTGCTTGTGGAAAATTCTGTTTACAATAAAAAATTTAGTGAACTTTTACATTATAAAAATAAAGTAACACTAAAATGTTATTAATTAAAAAAATACGATACATTTATAAATTATTTGATTTTTATTTAGCTTTGTCAAGTTTTAATAGAGGATTATATTTTTACAACCACCTCGTTTTATTGTATTTTATTTCCTTTTTTGTACAAAATCCTAACTTACAAAATTGTTATGGTGGTTCAGTAAGTAAAAGTTTCGTTCATAAAATGTTGAATAAGTAAATACTTTATGCTTCCAGGAAAACTCTACACATTTTGGAAATTTACGAATACAGGCCAAAGTTTTTGGAGTTCAGCCAAGTTGTTTTGGCTCAGTTCTAAGCCGATAATACTATCTTAGTTTACTTAGCTCCACTATTCAAATCCACTCGGAACTTAGGTATTCTATTCACTAATCTTCACGAAAACGTCCATCCACCAAGTCCTGAGCCCACTAATTAATAGCTTTATTAAACATTTTCGCTCTTGCCACTTCGAAAATAGCCTTTTTCACGATGTATGAAAATCGAATTTGATCTTTGCTTATCTCTTCTAAGTACCAGATGTACTAATTGTTCTATTTTAGTGTGTGCATTTGGGTGTGAAATGAGGAAATCCGTAGAACCAAGGTCACCGATATATCTCTCAGAGTATTCAGAATTTGCCGATCATTAGCATTAGCTGAAGTGGCAATAATAATAATGATGCTAGACAATCCTCACAGCATCATCTAGCCTCAAGCTAAGCAGAGCTTGTGTTATGGGTAATAGATGACTGATATACTTAATACAATACATTACATACATAGATATTTTTTATTATACATAGAAAATACCCAGAACACCCGGAATAAATATTTGCAGATCGTAAAAACATTTGTCGCAGGCGGACATTCCCCACCGCGCCACATCGGTCGTCAATGGGCAATATAGCTCGGAAAACCAAAAACCGCTGGGAGATAAAGGTTTAAAATTGCGACCACGAACCGGAAGACTAAGTTTAGGAGTTTAGGACGCTCACCCACCCGATGGACTGACGACAGTGTAGGTCGCGGGAAATCGGTGGATGGAAAGGGCTCAAAATCTTACGTCTTGGAAATATATGGAAGAGAGATGATGATGAAGTTGAATAGATCACCAGCTGATATCATACAAGTGCATAACGTAGAGTTATCTTTTCTTAGTGATACTTTTGTACGTGTACGTGTTATTTATTCTGTGGTAATCTCAAACTCTCCAACTTGGCTTTTCAAACTCCCATTTTAAACTAGAAATGAGAACGATAGGCGCCTTAAAGTTTTACAATAACCTGAGTTATGAAAGAAGCCTTATAATTTTGTTTAAAACTATTTTTAATAGAAGAATATTAGCCTGAATTATTAGCCTTCAGCAAGCATGTTCTGGTCCATCCAGACATGTTCTACATTCTAATCTAAATTTTTGTATATCTAGCTGTAAGTTTCTCTAAAATTTTGTAAATAAATAAATAAATACTTGCACTGCTTTTTAGCTATTTTAAAAGTACTAGGTAAAATTTCAAGAGATTAAATAGGTACCTACATACTGTATATACATTTACACAAGATACATATACATACACATTTATTTATTAACTTTATAAGCAAACACAAACCAGCAAAAAACTAAGACATCAAAGAAGCAAGATCCATAGAAGGTGAAAATGGTTGAAAATTGTGGTGTGTTTCTGTGTGCTACAATAGAAAAAAGACTCAAACATGATACCTAGCTACTGTGAGGAAGTTACCCGGTATTCTGTCAAGAGTCACCTTGTGATAATTTTTTTGTGGAAAAATTAAATACGAAGAATATATGTTTGTAAACTAAACAAAGTAACTACATTAAAATAATTGCAGCATGAGTCAATCTCAACTTTAATACCACGATGTTATGACTTAAATTTGAAAGCGAATGAGCAACTCAGCTCACCTCAGCACTTAGGTCAGTGTATCATCTTAATCATAAAAGCAAATTAGTGTTAGTTTTTTCCTCCATACTTATATTCAAACTTGCTATGTCACTGTTTGTTATTATCAATTAGTAAGAGATGGCAATAGTTTAATACATATTATTGTTAAAATAAGTAAGAAAAAAAGGGTCCTTTGTTAAAATTTCAATTACGTACGGTAAAATATATGACGTAAAATAGAGAACAAAATGTGATCATAAATAATGGATTTACCCAACCTGACCTTTCTAAGCTCTTCTTTATTAGAATCCCACTAAACAAGAGGCCTACAAAATCCAGGCAAAGCGAAAGAAAATAATAGCGATAGCCAAAATGGCAGATAACGAAATACAGGGTTAGTTTTGATAGGTACCTTTATCATCATAACTAGTAGATTAGTTAAAAACAGATAGCATCACATAATCTACACCACTTAAAAGAATCTCTCTCCTGACTAGCTGATTGACATATAGACAGCGCACAACCTAACTGGTGGTAAAAATCGTCAAATGCCACTTGTCTAAGAAAAGGGCCCGTGGAATGGATTGTTCTAACGAATAGTCCTATTTTCCCCTGAATTACACAAACAACTCCAATGGTATTGCAGTCACAGTACAGCCATGGGTTTACCCGACTGTGTGGTCAATCCCGTTTATTTAAGGAATCTAAGGTTTATATTACAGGTCGGTAACTTTATAAGATACAGTTTAGTAACGGTATCTACGGATTTCAAGACCCTTACATTACCTTCCATAGGTGTCGTAAGGGACGACTAAATAAGGCCGGGAGATGGACAACAGCAGCTCCTGAGTGCTCAACACCGGGACTGCGGTCACCAATCCACCTGCTTAGCATGGTGATTATGGCAAACCTCCCAGATATGGGAGAGGCTTTTGTCTGATGAGATTATTCTTCCTTTGACGCTAAATTGAGTAGGATGTTTTAATTAATGTACTAAAATACTATGTTAGCGATTTTGTAACGACAACAACTTTACGAACAGACAACTATATTGAATAAGCTATGCTAGGCTAGTCTTTTCCATTGCCCTAGTTATTTCGCCAGTGACCTGTGACATTAGGCTTTTCGAAGGGAGCTCTAAATATCGAGGCTAATGGAACGGGCAACAAGGAAAGGTATAGAGAATGTCACATATTTCGGAAACTTAGCCATGACCTTACGGAAGTGGACATAGAAGAACTAGTGTGATGTAAAGAGGGTAAAAATAATATTAAATTTTTTTTTAATAAATGAAAGATCCAAGATCATTTGTCAAGGTCGTTTGTAGGTTGCAGAGGATAGTTATAGGTCGTAAGAATATTCTTAACATGCACGGTAGACATCCCTTCAGATACCTTGGTACGCCACTCAACATAATTTGATAAACACTGTAATTTTAACCGTAATATATATTTAAAAAAAAAACTATAAATTTACTAGTTTTATAATATGAATAGGCCACCCTACAACTAAACTTTATTAAAATAACAGCGTCCGAAATCGTTGTACCTACTTAAAACGTGACAACCTTTGTACACCGTTGTATTTACTTTTTTGCATGCAAAAAAAAACTGCAGAGATTCATGTACGAAATGAAATATGCAGTGAGGGCGTTCAACACATTGAATAGAACCCTCGACGCAAAGCGAAAAAAACCCGCTGACAAAAATGCAGTAACCAAAGAAACGTTTCATATAAAACCGGGACTTTTATTACGAAATAGTTTCCACAGCATGCACCAGACACCTTTTACATAAAATATTACGTAAAATGGAACAACGAGAAGTTTACTGCACCTTAGTTGCGCGGAGAGGTTATCAGTGAGTTTATCAGCCCTTTCTCTCAAAACTCAATCGTTTTAAGTGCAATAAAGTTCCACATCATGTCGACGGAAACCGAATGTAAAGCTATTTCAGGCGCAATATTTTGATTGCCTATTTCCTATGCGTCGCTCGGAAACACGCTTGAAATCGCCCAATTTTCCCTAAAAGCCCTCAATGGCTACGATAAATTTTATATTTTTCTAGTTTATGCCAACCTTTGCTAAAAAGTCGTGTCAATTTAATTTCGTCACTATCTGATTCTTATTTTTACATAGTATAAAATGAAGTCGCTTCCGCTGTCTGTTCGCTTAGGTCTTTTAAACTACTCAACGGATTTTAATACAATTTTCAGCAATAGATAGAGTGATTCAAGAGGAAGGTTTATATGTGCTATAACTTAGTTGTGTCAAATCATAAAAAAAAAACTTTTATCTGCTTTCTGATTCTTAGTTATAGGTACGCTTTGTTTAGTCAGAGCTAGTGTATGTATATTTACAAGTATTTTATTGTATTTGATATGTAAGTCAAAACCTTTATAGTCCATATTCTTAGGTCAAAACACCGATTTAAAAATTAGCTTGCTTTCAAGAATGTCTGTCTCAAAACGATACCATTGGCTGATTCCAAATTGACAACTCCGTCCAGGTTTGTCAACTATTTGAATTTCCAAAGACTGTTTGAAATTCAATGAGACTTTTATGTTAATTCGGCGTATTGAGTTTTCCTCGCTTAAGCTTACCGGTATTGCACTGTCCCAAAATACCTGTAACAAAATGAAATACATTAGGTAATAAAACGTTTAAATAGTTTAAACCATAAATCACACAGTGAATCAAGAAAAAATGTTAAAGGATGCCGGTAAAATTACAGGCATGTGAGACTTAATGTAGATAGGTAGTATGCCAGAGTAGGTCAATGCGTTTACCTACAGGTAAATTATATTTACACACATTTATTTATTTATTATATTGTACCTACAATGTTAGTAAAAAACAAACAGTTCATTGGTATACACATACTTAAATTTTTGAAATAGGTAAGTGTTTTCGTCGTAGCATTTATACGTTGTCTTAAACCTCAGAATAGAAGAACCTCAACACACATTTTACTAATAAATACGTTATATCTCAAGAATTTCAGCCACGAGACGGCAATACCTCATGTATCTTATCGGCCAATATTTATGCGGGAGCATGAATAAATCGGAGAAATAAAGGTAAAGAAGCTTATCTGCAGCTCTATTGGTACCATAAAACATGTAAAGAGCGAACGCTCCTGTTTGCTGAAACAAGAATTTATATATCTGTATTTACTGGAAGAAATAAGAAAGAGTATTACCACATAAAAAACAAAGTTTAAGCAGGTATAAATGAATCACGGGCACCTGTAACGGACAGACACTAATGGTTTGTCCTTCCAAATAAAATAAAGAACAAAACTTATAATTAGCTACGATGTAGAAAATCAGAGGCCCACTTTGAAAATTTTACGATATTTTGTTGCGACAAAATATCATCAAATTCTAGTTTCGATCGTGTCAATTTCCCAATGGTATTCTATGAAACTGGCCTGACTAAAATAGACCCAACTTTGATAATCTAATTCATATTTAAATCTCGTCTCAGCTCTCGTAAAAAATTACGAGAATCGGACCCCGATATCCAAAAAATATTTTGTCAACATAAAGTTCACAGTATGTAACCCAAACAATTTCATAAACATAAATTTACCACAAACTTGCCAAGTTTGAAAGCAATATAGAGAAAATATACTGTTATGCAAGTATGAAATGGGACAATAAATATCAGAAATAGAATGGTGTGTTTGGAACTCGCTCAAAACCTGTCTATACTGGAAAAATTGATTTTAAGTGAACGTAGGGAAGGCTCTCAGGTGTTTGTGCAAGTTTTATGAACCAATTTTCCTATAGCATAAATTAAATTTTCTGTTCAAGGGTTTTATTTCTTACACTAAATTGAAAGTATGTATTTAAGTTACCACAATTATATTTTCACGATCTTAGATCATACAAAAAAACTGTAGGAACCAAGCCGTAAGTTACTTGCCTGTTCTATCTTCTAGGCTTTTGCAAGGAACTGAAAATCATACGTGCGGATAGTACTGAATAAACGCTCTTTGTCTTTAACTTAAAATGCAGAGTCACTACAGGACCATCGATGCTCAGGTGATAAATCAAATTTTACGAGTATAATGACATTTCAAACAAAATCAATATGATATTTACTTTAGTTTCTCAGTAATGATATGACGTTATTATTAGACACTACACTATCTTGTGTGTGTTTAGAGTACGTTTCTGTTTAGGTTTCTGATAATGGACGGACTCCAACGCTATCACGGCTGGTATAGAATTTCACAATTTTACCACTTAACATCAGGTGGGTCATGTGCTTGTTCTATCAAGTCGTATAAAAAACAAGATTTTTATACTTTTCAAATTCATAATGGATCTAACGGCTAATCTTTTGGAATGCGTAAACGGTAACACCAATTACAAAGATAACATCGAAGGATCTCTTAATGTTAATGGAGAGGAAAGATTGTGATTTTGCGAACGCCAATGGATTTTTATCTATGGGTCAACCCATTAAAGCAGAAATTAAGATCTCGCAAATAGCGAAGCGTACGACGTGCTAATCGGAATTGTTAATACAAACTAATCAACCAGTCAAACAAAATACAAACGAAATATCGCTGGGATTCAACGACAAAGAAGTACTAAAGATCAATAACAGATATAAATCAAACACGATGACAACAATAACAATAAAAGTGAAAACACATAAAATACCGAACGTAAGTGAATCAAACAGTATTTACGACACCAATAATATTGCAGACTGAATGATAACCGAATGAGGCACAATGGAAAGCGTAGTGGCACTGGTAACCAAATCCGATGACAATAGCTTGGAATTGAATTAAGTAAGTGCAATAAAGAGTAGGATGCATGAGGCCTCCGCGGGCGTTTTGTCTGTGACAAAGGCTGTTGGGGCGAGATAAGAAAGCAGCTTACGGACTGGGATGCCATTCAAATTGGATCCTAGAGAGAAAGAACATATCGTTTATTTTGGTAAATAAATAAATAAAATAATCGTTATTTTTGTCATTTTTAACACCTCTGGTGTTCCAGAGCCCAGCCCAGCCCAGTTCATGTATTTTTTGAAGCTGACACGAGATTGAAACTAGAATTTGATGATATTTTGTTACGGAATGGGCCTCAGGAATCGTACATTAAAGGTTTTTTTTAAAACATCCTTCAGTGATCTAAAATAAAATAACTAGTAAAGAACACTTTGAAATGTAAACCTACTTCACAGGAAAACTACCCAGATTAGGAAAATAGCATGTTCACATTACGACGCAGAACTTTCTTGCACCTGGACGGGAATGGGAATAAGAACAGGAATTCTTCGCCGATTTTACAATAAGCCGTCTTACACCGTGCTGTCGTAGAATAAGCAGTTTATTGAGAATCAAAGACCGTGGATTTGAGGAAATCCTCTTATCTTTCATAAAATCTATTTTACAATGTACAAACCCCTATGTTTTGTACTATTTGTTGCAGTATTCTATCCCTGACACAATTCTATGTTAGCTTTATGGCATTAGCGTTTGTGCGAATGGTTCGTTTAATGAAAAGATGATCAAACGCGGAATGGAAACCACTCAAACAGACATGGTATACATTTCATCCCTAATGCATAAACGAGTAGCACACACCTATTGCAATTAGGCCACGCTGAGTTAACATGGCCGAAAACATACGGCTAAAGATTCTCTTGAGACTATTTTATTTGCTTATAATTATTTTTTCTGCCTTATGTTTCCAACGCAGTCCAATGCAGGAGTAACATAAGATTTTTTGGCCATTTTATAAATTCAACAGATATTAGTCTTATTGAGGTTTGTTGATTATCATGCCGTGTGTTTTCTTCATAAGAGGGCGGTAAGCGTTCGACGCTCAAGGTAGAACTAACGCACAAGAGCAATCATTAAGACCTCTGAAATCCAAACTCTGAAGCAAAAACTACCAGGAAAATAAACCGTAATTTATTTCTGCATTTTTTTCCGACGAGTTGAATATAAAACTGTTTACTCAGTAAAGATTTTCCGTGAAACTTTTGCAACTGTATTTGCGTGTTTGCAAGTGAGCCCGCAGGTACGAAATGTTTAGTTCAGATTCATTAAGTAAAATGTTAGTGACTTAAAACTCAACTTCCTTTTTTAATATAAAAGTGGTATACCTGCATAACTTACCTATGTTTTGTAGCATTATGTAGTTGCATTGTTGTTTACCTCATGTTAGGTACCTATAGTTAGAGATACGGTAATATTTATTATTGTAAACAAGCATATCAACATTAGCGATAAGAGTATTGAGTGTAACAGAGTTACGACATCGATTCGCCTGTGAAGTGGGTCTCAAAGCTTCTAATGAAGTGACGCGTATACTGATATCTCCTGTAAAAACCATTAAGTTTATACTGAAGACCTTTGTCGCTTGTAACGTCAACCATGAGAAGTGATGGAAATATTTAAGCCAAAACCACCACAACTTGAACTTTTTATATAAATGTTTTGTTATACGCCTCGTTAGTGGAACAAGCAGATGACCTGTTGTCTACCATCGCCTACGCATAGAGGCAATGCAGGTCACGTTCACCAGGAACGTACCCTACGATGCACTGCTCTGCGTTCATCAGTCTGAGGTGTACAGGTGTTAAGCCTCATGTGGCTGTAATTTCACCAGCACCCATACCCTTTAAACCGGAACACAGTAACGCTACTCAGCAGAAATAGGCATGGTGGTAGTACTTCCCCGGACGAGCCCCTCACTGAGAGCTATACTACTACTATATGTATGTGTGCTTTAAAAAGGAAAAACAGTTACCAACACAATTAATTTCTTGTTCTCAAAACCATAGAAAATAATGAAGTTGTGGTCTAAAAGACACAATGACAAATTGAATACAAGACTTTAGATATGCAATTATCAGGCTCGTATACTGAATAGGAAAATTGCATACCTACCTGTAGTGTAATTTCTGCTTAATGATAGAAGCGAAAACAACAGTTCAATGAACACAATTACGGTAATGTGCCCGTTTTTGCTGAGTTACATGCCTTAAAAGTAAATCAAGTTGTTACAAGCGACTGAACTGAGTAGTTAGACATTATAACGCCGGCGCTGAAAGGCTAAAGATTTTACGGTATACGTGAGAAATCATAGGGATACTATTATTGATCAAGCCGAAGTAAATTATATTTTTTGCAAGAAAAACATGTTGAAAAGATGTATCTGCCCAAATCTAGGCCTACAGTGTTTATAGAATAATTGCCTTACAATAAAGAACTTCAAGACGAAATGAGCAATAAAACGCGAATCATGCTTCTAAAGAAACACACTTAAAAGGAGCTTATAATAAATTGTATCCATTTATTGCACATAAAATTCCCACTCAAGCACAAACAAGTACTTCTGTCTCATTCAGGAAATCGCCAACAGGGTAAGTGAAGGGGGAATTCAATCGAACAAATTATTCTATGCTAGTAGTTTTCAATGGTTCATTAAGTATTGAACTTTAAATAACTTACTGGGCACGGATTGAGGTAATGACGTCATTCGTGATCGTTCAACCAACACTTTACAACAAGTTAATCGCATTGTTGTATACCGATTACGATGAATAGAAATCCTGGTAGATAATCTATATATCAAATTAACATATGAACATAGTTTACAATATTTTGATCTATCTTATCCGATCCATCCCTTATAGCTCTGTTGGCGGGTAGACTTTGTGGATAGATAACAATAACTAGAAATGACACATGCATACTTATAGACAAGTTACATACTTACTCTTTATGCATCTTTGAAAAGTAATGCTTTCGGAAAGCGTTCTGGATTGTACAATATTGAAGTAAACTCGAACTGATAAAAACATGAATGTTATCAGTTACATTACTCCGTTTTTTTCTTGTGTTTGGTCATCTGCAATTACCTAATCATGCTGCTTGACTGATCTCAGATTGCATGATGTGAATCTGTTGTACATTGACCGTTGTCATAACAGTTCAAAGACTTTGTTCTTCGTGAAGTGTCTTGAATAGGAGAATTCACTCGAGCAGAAAGGACAATAGCTTTGAACAGTAATATTATAAATTCTTTATCTATTTGCTGGTTTTGTTCGATACTGTATGCTTCACTTTCTATGAGTATTCTTTGTCACAAATACGTTGGTGATTCTAAAACCAAGCCAATTATGTCCAAGAAACTTCATTTCTCTGCTGTTAACTTACATCGTAAATCATGTTCGTATTATTGAGACTAATTTGGAATGTACCGCAAACGAGTGCAGTGGAAAGTGTTATGGGTTTGAAGAAAAGTCGATTTCTCATATTAAGCTTTGTTTTAAGATTAGTGTTCCACTAGAAAGTATAAAATTTAGAAATGTCAAAGTTCCAAAATATTGTGTAATAAATTTATAGGTTTATTTTTCGACATAAAATATTGCCCGTAGAGACCATTTTATATTTATTTAATAATGTAATACTCCTCGTGGCTAGAAAAGTTGAAAATTCTTAGTAGGTCACAGTTCTATTCGTGGAAGTCACGTCCGATCAATCTTCCCGTCCAAATGCAGTTTCCAAAAATATACTTGATGTTGCACAGAAAGTAACAACCGACGATGTCTTGAAACTCTCGACAATGAAAAAATATTAAAACTTATACAAAATTTTTATGAAATAAATACTTACGTTCACCAACAGTATTTCTTGATGATCCATTTTAAAGATAAACCAAAACACAGAACACACGTTCGAACATTTTCAAAAGATTCGCTTACTGGTTTGATTATAAGGAAATGCCAAAATCCATGGAGCGTGGTCGGCAGCCTTTCAATAACGTACTTATAACACACAAGCTCCGTAATAGACGGTTCGCGAACACAATTGCAACTGGTAACCGAATATTATTTGCACAGTTAAAATATGAGGTTGTGATGGCATAAGACGTGCTAGCAAGCGCGTATAACAAATACTAAACATCGGGGACGGTTAAGTACGAGAAGTCCTTGCGGTTCTGTTTATCTAACAAACCTTTGTGTATTTATGAGACTTTCAAGGGCTTGTAGATACACTTTTGAGTCAGTTTCGAATTAAATACTTAGTAGAGAATATAGAAGAAGAAAATAACATTCAAGATAAATTTAGACAAAAACCTTTATTTGAGCTCACCTAGTATTGCATTACTTTGTGATAGAAGGATGACACATTTGAGCCGACTTTTTTCTAAGAAGTATGTTTATATTATAATTGAAAATGGAAAGTTGAATACAGTTTTTGTGTCCGACAATACAGTCTAGACAAATTTATAAAAGGATGCAATAACGACGCATAAGAAAAATGTGTGAATAAGATTGCAATTAATTTGCATACAATTGCAGCTATTTAAATTGAATAATGTGGTAAAGTATTGAATACTGAATAAGTTCAATATGAGGTGGGTGCTTAATTTAAGGATCGTGTATTTGTCACCAGCAAGTTATTATTTTGTGGCAAAAGCAAAATTCTGGATACAATTTAAGTATATAAGTATTCTATCAGTCCCATGGTACAAGCTATGCTTAGTTTGGGGCTAGATTATGTTGTGTAAAAATGTCCATAAATATTTATTTATTTATATTATGCTAGCGGCGCGCCCTGGCTTTACGCGGGTTTTAATAAGGATCCCTAATTTTTTTTAGAAAATATAATATAGCCTACGACACCCGGGGATAGTGTAGCATCCCAACGGTGAAAGAATTTTTGAAATCAGTCCAGTAGTTTCAGAGCCTATTCAATGCAAACAAACAAACAATGAAATCATTCCTCTTTGAAGAAGAATATTACCAGACATTAAACTAACCAGTACGGTGATTAACGTTTTTCGGCTATGAAAAAATTATAAATATTTTGTTGCACATTTCATTGCCTATTCTATTTGCACACAAAGTTACAAAACTACCTATTATTCAAGCTACAAGACTATTACGTGCTCAAAAAGTTAGATCACTTATAGTCATTTCAATTTCAACCTTATTTCTATTAATATTATGGTTGAGCTATAAAGTTTCGAAGGGAAAAGGCACAATGTCTGGTTTGAATACTGGCAATGATAGGCACTATGAGTCAGATAGTGAGGTAAACTTTATACCTGTCTCTGGAGGCCCATTTTGTTTATCGCTATTGACTATTCATTTGTATATAAACTGTCTGAAGTTTTATATATGTAAGTTAGAATGACGATCACGAACCGGAAGACGAAACGTAAGATGCGTCTCATGAACCGACAACACTGCTAAGAAAAGTCTCAAACTCGTTCTTCCTGAAAATTTATAGGGATGGGAGAAGTAATACTAGACATAATGACTAGTAGTGGTTTTCTTAAGGCTGATGATGAAATAGGTATGTGATTATTTTCGAGCATCACTGTTTAGCGGCAGAAATAGGTACCGTGGTAGTATTTCCCCGGACGAGCCCTTTCACAAGGAGTTCTTCTACTTCTATAGATTGTATAATATGTCTAAAGCATATAGCGACAATCTAAAAGTATTCCAATATGACGATAATAAAGATACAATAGTGGTAAATTCCTAGTTACGAAACAAACCTCTAATGAATCACTCATCAAAAAGATAAATGAGCCTTTGAGAACAATCTCGCGACCGCAAAGATCACTTAGTACCATCAAAACTGAATTTCGGAAAGGAAACTTGGTGAGTCATTACAGTGACTCATTAACTGATCTGTAACTTTTTGTAAATGGAGGTCGCTTTGTGTATAGAAGGGTTGAAATGAACGCATCAGATATCAAAGTATGTTTTATGTTGAAGGGGAAGACGTAAGTGTGAGTGCTCTACGCATAGGGTTTAAAAAGACAGCCCCCAAAAATGTACACCCACCACACTGCTACTCCAAAGTTCAACAATTATCCTACTAATATTATAAACGCGAAAGTTTATAAGTATGTATGTATGGATGGATGGATGGATGGATGGATGGATGGATGTTACTCTTTCATGCTCTAAGCAGTGAACCGATTAGGATGAAATTGGGAATAAATATCGATTGTAACCTAGATTAACATATAGGCTACTTTTTAACTCGAAAAAAACTGCTACGCGGGCGAAGCTGCGAGCGGCCGCTAGTAAAAACGTAATTATGAAACAATATTTTTGTAAGAAACGTAAGTTAGATATTCCTTCATGCGTCATGACTACGAGTGAAAATGAAAATTGATAGTTGCAAAAGTTATACTCTTAATAATCAAACACTGAAATGTTGCTGAAACTGTACAATAATGAAACCATTCACCCATCCATTAAAAGCATAACAATTATTTTGGCGTCAACGAACTAATCGCAACTGCCAATCAGTGTGATTTTATAATAACTACTCGTAGCTTGTTATGGCACCACGGTAATGAGTGCTGAGAGCTCGTTGGCACGATAATAGATACTCTTGAATATTAAATAAAATAATCATTTTACGAATAAAAGAGATCTAAAACCAGCAACTCTTCTCTTAGAAACGACAAACGAAGTTTCGTATTGTCGTTTTGAGTTACACTACGCGGCATGTCAGGCAGCGTTAACTTGACTTTTGACAGCTACCGAGTTGCCCCGTTGTATATTACAAAACGACAATACGAAACATCGTTTATCGTTTCTTAGAGTAGACCTGCAGTAGTAGTAGGGTTTTTTGTAAAAGACTTGTCTGAGACCACCGTCTACTGCCGTCAAGGAGTTGCTAGAAACGTGAAATTTTAGTGTATATTCGCCTTGGTGCGTAAAGGTGTACTAACTAAATAAGAAAATTCCGAAATTGACGCCCACCCACTTTTTTTTCTCCTACCGAAATCCTGCTACCAGCAATTGGCAGATCATTTTTTCAAGATTTTTTTCAGGTTTAAATGCCAGAACTATACCTGAAAGGTACCAGGAACTGCAGAATTCAACAATACACCCACTACCTAAGAGAAATATATACCGGAACCACACTTTACTTATGTAATGAATAAGCTTTTATGTGAATTATTCTGAACTGAAGCGAAAGTCCACTGCGCCAATTCAGAAGCCGCAAATTAAATGTTTTAATTAGTTTTTAAGCATCCACCAGTCAGAAGCATAGTGCGTCGGGTTAACCACGCGAGTAATCCCCCTTGCTACAAAATAAACCTTGTTGAATAGAAGATAAGGTGCAAAATAATAGTTATTGATCACTGACAACACTTATGTTGATACTGCATGTAGAATTTGGCCTTCTCGAAACGACTGTTGAGCAAACAGAGACTGAAAGTAAACAGTTCATGCATTCATGAAAAAGTCTGAAGATATTTTTGAGCAAGTATTCGAAGGTCACAAAAATAATATAGTACTTTACTGGATGACCGTAGAAGGTTCGAAGAATAAAGCATAAAGTTTATAAAGCTTTAGATTAATCTACTACCATGGCTCTGGCCACTAATACATCGTTGCTGTGTTTCGGAAGGCGATGGGTGCCGGTGAAATTATAGACACATAAGACATTAGTTAGGATGGTGTGAGATCTATATTAGACAATGCTTTGTTTTTTGGTGATGGTTACTACTTAACATCAGGTGGTTCCAGATGAACCTTGATGAAGCAAACGGGTCGTAAAAATACATAAACGAAAGTGGATAGAAAAACTTTGCTTAGTCCAGTATGGCTAAAAATTTGAATTCAGGTTGTCAAAGAATTCACGGTTAGTTACAAGTAGGTATAAAAACTTATTCACAAAAACATTCCTCACTTTTGTGTGTACACAAGTTTAAGCAAACAAACACTAAATATAATTTTACGAATACTACTTTCGAAGCATAACTCCTTATACAACGAAATCCTTTTATATCCAGGATTCCAGCAGACATTTCCGCAAGAGACATACGATAAGCATGTTCAATACATTACACATATTCTGATATATCCCAACTTACTGGATACTGAAAATGAACTGCATTGAACGGATAGAATATTTTAAAGAAAATCTCTAGTTCCAATATTCTATTCGAGTATGGATGGATTTATAACAATTTAGGAAATGAAAAAAAAATGTGCAGGCGTGTATCAATACTACAGTTAGAAATCCTTGAAATGGAAATTTTTATGCGAGACGTTTGAAGTGATATATATATTTTTTTTTTTTTTTTTTCCATTTAACAACAATAGAATTAGAACTAAATAAATAGCATCATTAAACCACTAAGGTTTGTGCTGGTGCTAAAAAAACGAGTTACGTCAACCTATTATACTAATTAGTACTACCTATGTAGGCTACGTAGGTACCTATGTAGGTACGTATACACATCCGCAAAGTCTCTATCGGTATTTTACAGGATATAGGCAGTTATGCGTTGGAACTCTACAACCTCGTGTCACCATCGGACCACCAGACGTACGGAAACGACACCCATTTATGGTTGACATCCTATTCACCTGCCCCAATTTTTATAACGTGGACAGCAATAGAGTGGAATTCGTTGTCGCTGTATGTTTTTACGATCATGTATAATTTAAATAAGAGAAAAGATAAATAGGTATATTCTAAGTAAGCGTGATACACCTGCATCATCGCTTAACATCAGGTGAAATTGTAACAAACTGAGACCAACCCCTCTCGTCCTTTGGGTAATGAGATAATCAGCAGCAGAAATGTGAATAACAAAATGATAAGAGCATTGAAGAAATATAGATAGGTAGATAGATTATAACTTTATTGTACACCATTAGAACACAAGATAGTAACTTAGTAAATATCTTAATTTCTATTACAATTAAAAATAAAAACAACGTTTGTGACAAAGTATAATTCATTTAATGAATTTTAATATACATAAGGTAGGTTCTATACCTATTAATAATAAAAATGAGAAGAGTATTTTAAAATACCCATTGTCCAGTATGGATTATCTTGGGTTTTTACCTTTTCAATGCTCGAATTTATAAATAACTTCATTATGACGCAAGTAGTAATACCGCAATGACAATCAAGAGCTAATTTTATTAATTGAATTCTTTTTATATCTTATGCCTAATTTTAACCCCCATCGATATTTATTTTTGATGGTGGTTATTATAAATGATTCTCAAATGGCGACCATGAACTGAAAGATAATGCACAAAATCCAGTGGGCCAACGACATTGGGGTTGCGGGAAGTTGGCGCAAAAGTTAAATTAGTTCTTCCTGAAAGCGTAATAGTAGAGACCTACGTGGGCCAGATCAGCAGTGGTGATGATGATGATGTTGGGTTCTATAAAGTTTGAAAAAAGCAGATATGATCTTATTTAATATTACCCACAGTATCATTCACTGACAGCATCATTTTGATGATTTTGACTTACTTAACCTTTAATAATTTGTTGGTCCCAGGGACCCCAAGGTTAAAAAAAATTATTTTTTTTGTCCTACGTTGCGATAGTTTGTTATTAATTGTACTTTTTAACATTTAAGTTTTTTGTCAGTTATCTTCTAGTAAGAACTTGATTATCAAAGAGTTGATTAGCCTCGACATCATTATGGTGATGAAGATTCCGTATATTGTTTAGTGGCATCATGGACAAACTCTCTATGTTAATGTCCCGAATCCCTATAGAGATCGTTATTTTGTACATAGCCTTCCACAGTAATCCTCTTGCATCTTAGTTGCAACTCAATGATCAGGTCATAGTCTACCTTCTTATACTGTAAAGTTGAGCCTTTCTTTTTATATTTAAGAAAGAAATAGTTTTATGACTTTATTCCCCAAGCACGGTAGATATCCCCTCCAATCTTTTAGTACCAAGTACCTACTCAAGATTCTTCGAGGAAGTCTAAAAGGGTAGTCAGAAGTATGTCCAGATAGTACATTTGGTACATATCCACATTTTGCAGTATTCTATTACAATTTAATCCATTATATTTATTTTAACTTGATCGTAATTCATTGAAAACGATTCAAACACTGCATACTAAAGTTCAAGTTGATCCCTAGCAAAGAGTGTAGGGGATACTCAAGTTATGGTTAAAATCATGTTCCGAGAATTTTATAGTCAAACTAAGATCATTTTTATTATTTTCAAAATTGGACCCCGTGGACCCCTAACTTGAAAAAAGGGGTTAAAATGTCTTCATTTTACTTGTGTCAACGCGCGGCCGCCGCGCGAAAGCTTTCGCGCCGTAGGAATTTGAACGTTATTATTTAGAACATAGAGACGATTTTCGGTAAATATCTTTCAACCGCGCGGCGGCCGCGCGGCCGCCGCGCGGCCGCCGCGCGAAAGCTTTCGCGCCGTATAAACCCGCCCTTACGCACGCATGCACTAATGCCTAACCCTATTCAATAAGCAAGGTAACTTTTTACCATCAGCTGTCATAATTACGATACTAATATTATTTGCATTAACTAGTGGAGATTAGTTTATTTGTTTTTATAGTGCTTACCTGCACTTAAGGAAATCACAAAGATTTTTATATTATCCCAAAAATTATTTTCCTCGAGTGGGATTTGAATACGATGCTATCGCGATAGCATCGTATTAGAAACATTCCAAATCTTATTTTCGTCGAGGCATTTGAATCCTCGGTAGCGAAGTTGGTATCGCATCCCCGTATCAAGGGGAAGGTCGTGGGTTCAAATCCCACTCGAGGAAAATAATTTTTAGGATAATATAAAAATCTTAGTGGAGATTATATAAAGTAGAGATAGAAAATGGATAGATGTAAAAGATGATATGGTTGATATTTATAGTCGCTACACTTTATTAGTGCTTCTACTTAGTACTATTCTTATAATTTTAAATTGACATGAAAATGGCATGAAAGTAAGAATAGTAAAAATATTTATAGTCGCTATCCTACTAATATTATAAATGCGAATGTTTGGATGGATGGATGGATGGATGAATGTTTGTTCCTCTTTCACGCTCTAACCAGCGGACCGATTTGGATGAAATTTGGAATAAATATAGATTGTAATCTGGAATAGGACATAGGCTACTTTTTATCCCGAAAAAAAATAACGGGAACGGGAAAAAACTGCCACGCAGGCGAAGCTGCGAGTGGCCTCTAGTACATTATAAGTATTCTAGTGCTTTACTTAGTACTATTCTTATTATTTTTATTATTTCTATTATAAAGCGGAATTTTAAATCAGACCAGATTTATTTGCTTCTATAGGTATTCAGTGAGGTCGTGTTTATTTTTGCAAAATTGAAGGGGTTTTCCACCATCTTTCATAAACTAAAAATAAAGTAAATAGGTAGGTATAGGTACAGAGTCTGCTACCTAAATATTGGAGGACACTACATTTTTGTTCCATAGCACCAATGAATGACGTCAATCTAATTAATGTTATTTTCCTATGAGGATATTGTCCAACTGGATTTTATTGAATGTATTATTATGGTTTTTATTGTTAAGTATTTAAATTCATAAAATGCGGTAGAAATTCAAAAGTTTTATCACAATCTCGCTGTCATTAACATAGATTTCTATTAATCACTTTGTATTGTATACTCACAAAAACTAAATGAGTATCTACCTTACTTAAATAAGTAGTGTTGTACTACTAATGTATAAATTTTGATTCACGCGGAATAAATATACTAAGTATACGTCATTTGGCTTAGAAATTTATATACTTTTTTGTCATCCACCATCCCTAAATTGGAGAATGCGAATGACAGCTGTTGAAACACCTGCGCACACGCAACTGCCGTTATGGCAACCGCACAAAACATCAAACATATGGCATCGTACCAAACGGTGAAATTTCAACTATCATGCATTTTATTAAAAGAGCAAGGGTTTCTACTTTCCAAACCATCAGTTAATATAATGCGTTAATACATATTGTTTATCAGAATAAATCGTTAAAGGATAAATGGATTATCATACAATAAAATATTGTCTGCTTATATTTTATTTAAATATATTAGTTAAGCCCAGCAGCACATTATTTTGAATATTTGAAGTAAATTTCGGATCATGTGCGGGGTAGTGGGTACAAAATGTAAAGAGAGCGTTCTTCCGAAATTCTTATCCATCAAATTGATGTTTGACGTCCGCATCAGACAAACGTACGGCCCAACGTGTTTCTTACCGTCTGCTGTGCACATCATATTTTTCTGACGGAGATTTTCAGATCGTATGCGGCCGGGCTTAACAAATCTTTCACTGAAATTTAAGAATTTCCAGCAAAAACTATTCAAATGCTTAAATATCATTCAGACTATGAAAACAAATTATTTTTCCACTTTATCATGTCATGCTACGTCTAGTTACTCAGGGGATTGGTAATTGGCCTTATGTCATTGTTTACACCACGTCCTTCGTTGTTGAAATTGTTGAAATAATTATGTAAATAACAAGCTTTTAAAATATTGAAAGATATTCACACAACGCCTTCTAGCCCCAAACTAAGCATAGCTTGTAATATAGGAACCAGATAGCTGATAAAATACTTATATCATTTCGTTTGAACTAGTAATTAACACTGATAACAAATTTTTAAGACCGCCTTAACGGCCCGGTTGAAGGCGAAATACCCATTTCGAAGCCCCCCGCTTCAGTCATACTATACATACATATGCATTGCACTGCGTAGTTAGAGCTCAACAAGCGCTTAAAATTTGCCATCTAGCGAGTATCACTCGAACTACATGTTCAACTCACTGTCGTCACTCATGCATTTGGTCGTCTAGGGTCATTGCGCTAGTTGTCGAACTATTAGCGGAGTGTCCAACTAAACTAGGCCAATTTATTAGTATGCAATATTTACTAGATATCTACTGAAAGTGTTTTACATGGTTCCACGCATGATCAAGTTATATTCAAAATAAAAAAAAGACCCAAACATTAATATTTGAAATTCAAAATGATAGTGCAACTGATGGTGCATGTCATACCTACCTACAGTAAGCAAGTAGGTAGGTAAAGAAACAAACGCTGATTACGAATATCTGGTCAGATTTGAAATTCAAAATGGCGGATACAAATCATGATACAAAAAACTGACATGGGTGTCGTTTTCTACTAATTTGGGGGTGCTGATTACGAATATCTGGTCAAATTTTAAATTCAAAATGGCGGATACAAATCATGATACAAAAAACTGACATGGGTGTCGTTTTCTACTAATTTGGGGGTGCTGATTACGAATATCTGGTCAAATTTGAAATTCAAAATGGCGGATACAAATCATGATACAAAAAAACTGACATGGGTGTCGTTTTCGACTAATTTGGGGATGCTGATTACGAATATCTGGTCAAATTTGAAATTCAAAATGGCGGATACAAATCATGATACAAAAAACTGACATGGGTGTCGTTTTCTACTAATTTGGGGGTGCTGATTACGAATATCTGGTCAAATTTTAAATTCAAAATGGCGGATACAAATCATGATACAAAAAACTGACATGGGTGTCGTTTTCTACTAATTTGGGGGTGCTGATTACGAATATCTGGTCAAATTTGAAATTCAAAATGGCGGATACAAATCATGATACAAAAAACTGACATGGGTGTCGTTTTCGACTAATTTGGGGGTGCCGATTACGAATATCTGGTCAAATTTGAAATTCAAAATGGCGGATACAAATCATGATACAAAAAACTGACATGGGTGTCGTTTTCGATTAATTTGGGGGTGCTGATTACGAATATCTGGTCAGATTTGAAATTCAAAATGGCGGATGCAAATGATGGAACAAAAAACTGAAATGGGAGTCGTTTTCGACTAATTTGGGGGTGCTGATTACAAATATCTTGTCAGATTTGAAATTCAAAATGGCGGGTACAAATCATGATACAAAAAACTGACATGGGTGTCGTTTTCGACTAATTTGGGGGTGCTGATTACGAATATCTGGTCAAATTTGAAATTCAAAATGGCGGATACAAATCATGATACAAAAAACTGACATGGGTGTCGTTTTCTACTAATTTGGGGGTGCTGATTACGAATATCTGGTCAAATTTGAAATTCAAAATGGCGGATACAAATCATGATACAAAAAACTGACATGGGTGTCGTTTTCGACTAATTTGGGGGTGCCGATTACGAATATCTGGTCAAATTTGAAATTCAAAATGGCGGATACAAATCATGATACAAAAAACTGACATGGGTGTCGTTTTCGATTAATTTGGGGGTGCTGATTACGAATATCTGGTCAGATTTGAAATTCAAAATGGCGGATGCAAATGATGGAACAAAAAACTGAAATGGGAGTCGTTTTCGACTAATTTGGGGGTGCTGATTACAAATATCTTGTCAGATTTGAAATTCAAAATGGCGGGTACAAATCATGATACAAAAAACTGACATGGGTGTCGTTTTCGACTAATTTGGGGGTGCTGATTACGAATATCTGGTCAAATTTGAAATTCAAAATGGCGGATACAAATCATGATACAAAAAACTGACATGGGTGTCGTTTTCTACTAATTTGGGGGTGCTGATTACGAATATCTGGTCAGATTTGAAATTCAAAATGGCGGATGCAAATGATGGAACAAAAAACTGACATGGGTGTCGTTTTCGACTAATTTGGGGGTGCTGATTACGAATATCTGGTCAAATTTGAAATTCAAAATGGCGGATACAAATCATGATACAAAAAACTGACATGGGTGTCGTTTTCGATTAATTTGGGGGTGCTGATTACGAATATCTGGTCAAATTTGAAATTCAAAATGGCGCATGCAAATGATGGTACAAAAAACTGACATGGGTGTCGTTTTCTACTGATTTGAGGGTCCTGATTACGAATATCTGGTCAGATTTGAAATTCAAAATGGCGGATGCAAATGATGGAACAAAAAACTGACATGGGTGTCGTTTTCGACTAATTTGGGGGTGCTGATTACAAATATCTTGTCAGATCTGAAATTCAAAATGGCGGGTACAAATCATGATACAAAAAACTGACATGGGTGTCGTTTTCTACTAATTTGGGGGTGCTGATTACGAATATCTGGTCAAATTTGAAATTCAAAATGGCGCATGCAAATGATGGTACAAAAAACTGACATGGGTGTCGTTTTCTACTGATTTGGGGGTGCTGATTACGAATATCTGGTCAGATTTAAAATTCAAAATGGCGGATTCAAATGATGGTACAAAAAACTGACATGGGTGTCGTTTTCGATTAATTTGGGGGTGCTGATTACGAATATCTGGTCAGATTTGAAATTCAAAATGACGGATGCAAATGATGGTACAAAAAACTGACATGGGTGTCGTTTTCGACTGATTTGGGGGTGCCGATTACGAATATCTTTTAGAGTTTTTTTTCGAGTTTTTTGTACCATCATTTGCACCCGCAATTTTGAATGTCAAATCTAACCAGATTTTCGTAATCAGCGCCTCCAAATTAGTCGGAAAAGACCCCCATGTCAGTTTTTTGTACCATGATTACGAATATCTGGTCAAATTTGAAATTCAAAATGGCGGGTACAAATCATGGTACAAAAAACTGACATGGGGGTCTTTTCCGACTAATTTGGGGGTGCTGATTACAAATATCTGATCAGATTTAAAATTCAAAATGGCGGGTACAAATGATGGTACAAAAAACTGACATGGGTGTCGTTTTCTACTAATTTGGGGGTGCCGATTACGAATATCTGGTCAAATTTGAAATTCAAAATGGCGCATGCAAATGATGGTACAAAAAACTGACATGGGTGTCGTTTTCTACTAATTTGGGGGTGCTGATTACGAATATCTGGTCAAATTTGAAATTCAAAATGGCGCATGCAAATGATGGTACAAAAAACTGACATGGGTGTCGTTTTCTACTGATTTGGGGGTGCTGATTACGAATATCTGGTCAGATTTAAAATTCAAAATGGCGGATTCAAATGATGGTACAAAAAACTGACATGGGTGTCGTTTTCGATTAATTTGGGGGTGCTGATTACGAATATCTGGTCAGATTTGAAATTCAAAATGGCGGATACAAATCATGATACAAAAAACTGACATGGTTGTCGTTTTTGATTAATTTGGGGCTGCTGATTACGAATATCTGGTCAGATTTGAAATTCAAAATGACGGATGCAAATGATGGTACAAAAAACTGAGATGGGTGTCGTTTTCGACTGATTTGGGGGTGCCGATTACGAGTATCTTTTAGAGTTTTTTTTCGAGTTTTTATCGAGTTTTTTGTACCATCATTTCTACCCGCCATTTTGAATGTCAAATCTAACCAGATTTTCGTAATCAGCAACCCCAAATTAGTCGGAAAAGACCCCCATGTCAGTTTTTTGTACCATGATTACGAATATCTGGTCAAATTTGAAATTCAAAATGGCAGGTACAAATCATGGTACAAAAAACTAACATGGGGGTCTTTTCCGACTAATTTGATTTGTACCCGCCATTTTGAATTTCAAATCTGACCAGATATTCGTAATCAGCACCCCCAAATTAGTAGAAAACGACACCCATGTCAGTTTTTTGTATCATGATTTGTATCCGCCATTTTGAATTTAAAATTTGACCAGATATTCGTAATCAGCACCCCCAAATTAGTAGAAAACGACACCCATGTCAGTTTTTTGTATCATGATTTGTATCCGCCATTTTAAATTTCAAATTTGACCAGATATTCGTAATCAGCATCCCAAAATTAGTCGAAAACGACACCCATGTCAGTTTTTTTGTATCATGATTTGTATCCGCCATTTTGAATTTCAAATTTGACCAGATATTCGTAATCAGCACCCCCAAATTAGTAGAAAACGACACCCATGTCAGTTTTTTGTATCATGATTTGTATCCGCCATTTTGAATTTCAAATTTGACCAGATATTCGTAATCAGCACCCCCAAATTAGTAGAAAACGACACCCATGTCAGTTTTTTGTATCATGATTTGTATCCGCCATTTTGAATTTAAAATTTGACCAGATATTCGTAATCAGCACCCCCAAATTAGTAGAAAACGACACCCATGTCAGTTTTTTGTATCATGATTTGTATCCGCCATTTTGAATTTCAAATTTGACCAGATATTCGTAATCAGCACCCCCAAATTAGTAGAAAACGACACCCATGTCAGTTTTTTGTATCATGATTTGTATCCGCCATTTTGAATTTCAAATTTGACCAGATATTCGTAATCAGCACCCCCAAATTAGTAGAAAACGACACCCATGTCAGTTTTTTGTATCATGATTTGTATCCGCCATTTTGAATTTAAAATTTGACCAGATATTCGTAATCAGCACCCCCAAATTAGTAGAAAACGACACCCATGTCAGTTTTTTGTATCATGATTTGTATCCGCCATTTTGAATTTCAAATTTGACCAGATATTCGTAATCAGCATCCCCAAATTAGTCGAAAACGACACCCATGTCAGTTTTTTTGTATCATGATTTGTATCCGCCATTTTGAATTTCAAATTTGACCAGATATTCGTAATCAGCACCCCCAAATTAGTAGAAAACGACACCCATGTCAGTTTTTTGTATCATGATTTGTATCCGCCATTTTGAATTTAAAATTTGACCAGGTATTCGTAATCAGCACCCCCAAATTAGTAGAAAACGACACCCATGTCAGTTTTTTGTATCATGATTTGTATCCGCCATTTTGAATTTAAAATTTGACCAGATATTCGTAATCAGCACCCCCAAATTAGTAGAAAACGACACCCATGTCAGTTTTTTGTATCATGATTTGTATCCGCCATTTTGAATTTCAAATTTGACCAGATATTCGTAATCAGCACCCCCAAATTAGTAGAAAACGACACCCATGTCAGTTTTTTGTATCATGATTTGTATCCGCCATTTTGAATTTCAAATTTGACCAGATATTCGTAATCAGCACCCCCAAATTAGTCGAAAACGACACCCATGTCAGTTTTTTTGTATCATGATTTGTATCCGCCATTTTGAATTTCAAATTTGACCAGATATTCGTAATCAGCACCCCCAAATTAGTAGAAAACGACACCCATGTCAGTTTTTTGTACCATGATTTGTACCCGCCATTTTGAATTTCAAATCTGACCAGATATTCGTAATTAAATTTAATAACAAATTAAATTCTATTCTATTCTATTCTATTCTTCTATTCTAATTTAGTAGGTATTTCTATGAATCTTGTCTGCCTCCCTTCTAACCTATGTCGCAGTAGATCTAAATAAGTATAGTACCTACCTACTTCATAGTAGGGCTAGTCATATGCACAAATATAGAAAAAATGAAATGATAAAATGGCAACTCCACCTTTTTCCGTATTTTCGACCGGTGGTGCGGCGGCAGTCGGAGGGTCGTCGGGTAGCGACGCGCCGCCGCCGCACCGCCGCCCGCGCCGCGACGAAGGTAAGGTAGGGAAGGGGGTTAGGGGAACGCCTATGTTCAACCGTAAACAATCTACAACTACAAACGACTACGTAAAGAAATAATAAATAAAATGAAATAATAATATTTGACCCCACATAATAAAAATACATAAATTGGTAGGTAGGTAGCTAGTAGGTACATCCTTACATAAAAACTGGTTGGATGGTAGGTTAGGTAGATGAGATAAATAGACGTACGGTACTTAGGTACTTTCACCCGTCGCATTACACATGCTTTCGCTCTCATGATTTTCATAAGTTGTTTTTTTTAACTTTTTTTTATTACCCATACTTTTAGATACGAGTAAATATAGAACTGAACTAGCTGAAACATTGACTAGAACACACTTTGTTATTAGAGTTTTTGTTTAAAAGTCCCGCGCTTTTAAATCACGTCGATCGTGAGCTTGGTCAGTGTACGGTGGAGAGGCACAGGTCCGTCGCTGGCCGTTGCCGCTGAGTGAGTGAGGGCAGGCGGTGACAGTGACGCTATAACGTCTAATCCACTCGTAAAAAAGAGATGGCAATAGCGCGTGTGTCGTATTTGTAAACGTCGTAAGTGCAATAACACAAAATATTTTTTTAAATATAATAAAAATAAGCTTACTGTATAATCCGTACAGTAAAGTATTTAATATGAACATAATAATTTTTTTTTGTAAAAATCATTTGTTACATTGCTACACTTTCATAGCACTGACTTAATAAAGTATTTCCAGCGCCTAATTTGAAATTTATATTCTATCGAGAAAATTTTATCTAATCGTGTTTTCAATTTTTATAGTTATAGATATGCTCAATTTGATACTCATACTTAAAATTTAACCCGCTCAGAGTTCTATGCGATGATTTACAGTAAACGCCGTGAACCTCGTTTCTATTGAAGGGAGCCCTTGCATGAGTAGATACGTAAAAACTGTTTTTATATTGAAAAGTAATTTCGTTTGACTTAGTGGTCAACACTTTAGTGGCTAACGGAGTCCTAAACCGCCACAAGACCATGAACAACTAACTATAGCATAACAGGAACTAATAGTTCAACTGCTGCTACTACTGAGGTACTACTGGTTAAACAAGCATATGGCCCACCTGATGTAACCATGAGTGGTAACCATTACCTATAACAAAGCATTGCCTTGTAGGTCCACACATTACGTACGTGTCTACGAAGCACTACCCTGCATTCACCAATCTGAGGCATACTGGTGTTAAGCCTCAGCCTCATGTGGCTGTAATTTCACCGGCACGGAACGGTATGGTGGTAGAAATTCCCCGGGTGAGCCCTTTCACAAAGAGTTCTACTACTACTAAAAATGTATACAAAGCACAGCACAGAAGCTCTCAGATTAAAGTACAATTTTACCCATCCAAATTATGATCGCGATGAACGCTGAATAACCAGTAGATTAATCGTATTATCAGATACTTTTTGTAGTTTGATACCAAATATACCAATTTCCTTTTTTTTTTTATTCAGTTGTAATATATAAAAGTAGCGAAACGCGTGCGACATCGTCTGCTTGAAGTTATTTGTATGCAAACTTCAACCCCCGCTATACCCGTTTAGGGGTTGAATTTCAGGAATTTCTTTGAACACCTCTACGCACTAAAACGAATACACCCTGAAAATTTTAAGCCTATACGGTTTAGGCTGTGCGTTGTTTAGACTGTAATTAGTCAACCAGGACAAAAATTCTTATAATTAATTGGTTAATTATGGTTAGTTGATTACAAATGTTAAAGAGCTCAAACTCATCGAATACGTTATAAAAGCTACAGTTATTTATTGTATTTCATGAGTACACGCTTATAAAATACATGAATGCGGATAAACTCAGGCACGGGTTGGCCTACATTTATAATATATTCCATCAATTCACCATAAACAAGTCTAGGAAAATATTTATAATGCTTGCATACATACCTACTTATAAGAGAAACTCCTAGTTACAGACCGGAACAAAAACAATTTCAAAATACAAATGTTTGAATTGGAAAGCATTATAAAATTGTTTTTTTTTTTATATAATATTATTTCCAGAACATGTTGTGCCGACACCACTTAAAGTGGGATAAGGGCAGGAAGATGATGATGATTATTTCCAGAGTGAGCCAGCCATATAATAAGAATCTTAGTCCTGACTGATTCTTATTATCGATCGGATAAAGTTTGTATATCCTCGTAAGTAACTGTTGTATTGATAATATCAATCTATCTAATATCAACTACAAGAATCGATGTCCTGACTGACTGAAATATAGACAGCACACAGCTAAACCACTGGTCGTAGACTTGAGAAAATTTCAGGTTATATTTATCTTTATGCGTCGAGGTCTATTAGGAAAGGAACTCCCAAAATTCAACCCCTAAAGGCGTGTTAGCTGTAGTTCGTTGCGAACGAAGCCGCGCACGTTTTATATAGTCATATATATACATAGGTATACATATAAATGGATTAGACACTATCGCATTGAAGGTTACCCGGCCTTGTGATACATGTTCGGTAGTGGCGATGAACTCTATCGATCGCACTTTTAGGAATTACACTATGACTGACAAAGTAATGCTACCTATAGAACTTATAAAACGTTACCCATAGACTTATAACTGGACCGATTTAAAAAATTCTTTCATCTTTGGGATCCGCGAGTGACATAAGGATCCCTAATTTTATTGAAAATATAACATAGCCTATGTCACCCGGGGATAGTGTAGCTTCCCAACGGTGTAAGAATTTTTCAAATCGGTCCAGTAGTTTCGAAGCCTATTCAATGCAAACAAACACTCAAATCTTTCCTCTTTATAATATGAGTATAGATAAGATTGACAAACCAAAATGACAGTACGGTGAATGACAGACAAAACCCCTCTCTGAGAAGAAACTGTGACGGATTTTATTTTAAACATTGTCGTCGAATGTAATGAATAAATGGAATATCTATGAAAAGCGGTGTAGTGTTTAATGTTTGTATCTATTTTAACTTATTTTATATTTGACATACATAATATATTTATTTTTGTTCGCAATCCACACCTAATGTGTCTATTTTTCGAAGTCACGGATCATTGGTTACCAAGCAACTATATTACAGTTTACATACAAGTTCGTATTTAAAGGTGCATTTTTACAACGTTATTTAGGTCGCGATAAGCACCGGAAGAGGACCAGTTTTCGCAAGATACTCCTTACGTGTATGTAAATATCCGGTGATTATTGAAAGCATGTCAGTTTTTTTTTCTAATTCTAGGTATCTACAGTTTTTAAGGCTGATCTACGAGTCGATAACGCAACAGTTGACTTCAAACACATTTAAGATAACGATAGAGTAATTTTAACAACAGAAAAGGATGAAATTTGAAAGATAGAAGAAGGTATAGAAGAAGGTACTTGTGATACAATTTGGTTATTTTAATACTATTGTATGTGCACGAACCTACCTCTATAGTCGCCTCTCTCTAGCCTCAAAGGTTTGCTGGAAGAAAACTCTTGTTAGGGTTAAGCTCGCCTTTGTACATATTTGTTCTCTATATATGTATTTTTTCTATGAATTGTTTGTGTGCAATAAAGAATTAAGGTTACTAGACGAAACATCACACATGCAAAGAATACAGCTCTCAGGGAGACCTAGAAAAGAATATCGATTCTATAGATGTAGCTGAACTTCAGAAGACTTCCGATTAAGATATATATATCAATGGACGAGATACGAAAAGCTAGGCCGCAAGGCAGGTAGCCAATGATGCACGTTTGCCAAGGCAAGCTATTTGTAAACAAACGTTTCTTGATGACTCAATTAACTTGCGTACAGTTTTTCACGCCTTGCCATGTAGCCTATGATATTTTGTATTTACTAAAAAATTGGTAGGTAAATGTATAAGATTTATTCGGTGTAATTTGTGTTCATTCGTTTCTACCTAATTCATTATAGCACAGAGTAATATTGGTCTGTAGAAACAATGCAATAAGCCTGTAGCTAAAAGTATATTTTATAACAAAGTGGGACAGTTTATCCTAGGACTAATTCATAGATACCTACTAACGATATTTGATTGAGTATAGAATACTATACTCACGTTCGAACTATCTCATCAAAGTCACACATTATTATCGCGTCATGACTCCGCCAAAATCATTTTCGTAATCAGTAACCGATAACGAAGGTAAAATTTCAAGGGCAGCTACGTTGCTTTTACGCGTTAAATATTTACATGTTTTTTTCAAATTACAAAGCATTTAAGTAAGTGGATTTATTAGTAATATTAAACTAAAAATAAAAAAGCAGCATTTATTCAGTAATATCCGCAGAGATCATCTTGAAACGTCTTAAATCTAGGTGAATCTAAGCGCCAGTTCCTCGCAACCAAGCCTAGAAGAACCGACAAGAAACTTACTGCTTACTGCTTCCTACCGTTTTTTATATGATCCTTTCACAAAATAATAATAATGTAAATAATGAAGCTCCAGTATGGTGCCAATCTAACTTAATAATGTGAATGCAAGACATAATACATTATAGCAAAAGCTGTATCATATAACTTTGACGAGTGAACTATCTGTGACTGAAATAGATATCATGATAATAATTAATTAATACCAAACAGATACAAAATTCAGTTAATTAAAATCGTTTGCGTTTGACCCAAATATAAATAGGAGTATTATAAATACCTCATCGGATAAAGGGGACCCGAGCGGTGAAGCATCTTTAGAGTTCCTCCTTTTGAGAACCTTTTCCACCCAGACATTAAGTGATCTCCTCCTGTACGGGTTATGGTTCGACATTTTCGCTTTTTCACAACACTTTTTATCCCATATTCACTACACCGTACGATTGAAAAACTCACTACGATATTAAAAAAGTTCAATAGTATATTTTTCAGTTTATAAAAATAAAAAAAAACTCCATACGTTTGCTCGTAGTGAAGTGCCAGAGGAAAATGGTGGCTCGAAAAGTTTATAGCAGTAGTATGTAATGTACTTGACTGATATCGGGAGGTGTCTAGCAGGAAAATAGGTGTGATAGCGGGATCATTTGCATATAGTGTGCCAATTAAACTACTCCCATTGTTAACCTTTAGATGAATGAGAAGACACTAATAATAGAAACTGTTCTGAAGGTCAAAGGTTCGAATCCCACTCAAACACCAAAATATTATACTCACCGAACAATGTATTAATAGTCGATTGTTTAGCTAGGGCGCAAACAACTATTTTAAAAGAGAATCCCGAGTGCTACGAGGGATTCCAAGTACGTCACTCGCGTTTAAAATAGTGTTACTCCTGAAGTGGACTACTTTTTATCACCCTCCATGACACAGTTATGTAACTTTAGAGTAAAAATGTCCATGGTTGGTCCATTTGTGACTGGAACTTTTAATAACAATACACATTTACAGATTCCGAATTAAAATCACTTTTAGGGATTAAAGAGCGACTTAAGTCCCTATTTACTAAGAATTATAAGACCTAATATATACAGAAGTAAAAGATCTAGTATACCCTACGTAAAGGTAAAGTTGTTTATCACAGTATGAAATGTAGTTAGTGTCTAAACCAATTCGATCTTTCGAAATACGTCGTAAAATACGTCGCTCACACTCATTATCGCCCCAATCTAAACAATCCAGCCATCATTGAAAAATCGTAACACACAAAATACAACTTTATACCATGGAAATAAGTTAGACAATGTTCTACTACTCAAGAGTTTTTCAAGGCTACACACGGATTTCCACTAGTCGAGAAGAAAAGTTAATAAATTGTGAAAAGTTCAACCACGTTTAACTGTATATTTATTTAACACTCGCTACATTAATATGGTAGAGATATAAATATTTTGTGCCGAAAACACCACGTCGTCAACGTAAATAAGTCCACAGCTGGACATAGATTTCCCCTATATTTGGGGAGATTTGCTGTAGACACCACGCCTAGCGGGCGGATTGAATTTGGGTCAAAATGTTGACAAGAAACCCAACGAAAATACGACAATTCACTCAGGTTCCTTTCTTGCGCGGTGTCCGTGTCTCATATTAATATGTATGAAATCCCACCAAAATGGCTTGTAAATTCAGCATGGACATAAACACTGACCCGTGTCACCAAATGGATCCAATCGACAAATAGATGGCGCTGTACTCACTTTCGACATCAGACTCAAACCCGAATAAATTGCGAAACCCCTCATACATCTCTGAACGTGTGGCGAACAGCGGGTACCATTAATATTTATAAGGAAGAGGTAAAAAAGACAAAGAGCATTGGAGGGTTATTTAATAAACTGGCTCGAAAGGGCTTCTTCAGTCATCAACCCTCGACAGCGGGTCTCACTTGAAGAATTGTTATTTAAGCTTTTTTGGTTTAATGGAAACGTTTGAATGCACGTACGAACCAGCCTCAAAATATATACAGCATGTATCCTAAGTAAAATTGCTACTTTCGCAGAAAAAATCTAGATAGGTACCTGTCTTTTTTTAATTCCTTTTGTACCATTTCCTGATGGAACTAAGGTTACCAGATGAAAAAATCATTAGTCCGGAAAAAAGGCCTAATTTCCATTGAAAAATCCAGAGATTTTTTCAGTTTGAGAATTTTTTGTCAAACGTACTTAGCAATTTAAAAAAGTTATCGCAACGCAGTTATCCCAGCTCACTCACTCAGTTTGACTTGCGCCATTGCGAAGGTTGGACTGCGCTGCTTTGGGTGTGTCTTCAGTTTAAGCTATACCTACTTTTAATTCAATACCGACGACCGATGTGACGCAGCGGGCGAATGTCCGCCTGCGACGCAGAGGTTGCGGGTTCGATTCCCGCCTTGGGATAAATGTTTGTACGATCTGCAAATATTTATTCCGGGTTTTCTGGGTGTTTCTTATGTATAATAAAAAATATCTATGTATGTAATGTATTGTATTAAGTATATCAGTCATCTAGTACCCATAACACAAGCTCTGTGCTATGGGATGATGCTGTGTGGATTGTCCAGCATTATTAATATTATTATTATTAATATAAATTGAAGAGTTTAACATGTGGGGCATTTTATAAATCAATAATATGCTTGTTTCGCCGGCATCCACCCCTCCAAACCGCAACACAGCAAGTTGCTTAGTGGTAGAAATGGGCATTGTGTCAGTACATCCCTGGACGAGCCCTACACTAAGAGCTGTACTAGAGCCTCTGCCCAAAGATCCTAGAAGATAATAGCTAAACTGTAAGGTTACGTTTGAAAATCTTCGGTTAATTTAATCAAGATGAGTGCCCGCATTTAAGATACCTAGAGTTAACGGATTGCGTACGATTTTACTGCTACGCTGACGTCAGTTAGAAAAGATCATAAAATAGGATGAAATATACTCAAGCTGTGATCCCAAGAACGATATATCTCAGATCTTATGATACTCTCGTTAGTATGTATGCATGGTCACGAAATTTATGCGCAGTAGGTACTAACTAACGAAAAAGACGTTAGTTAGAATCCGTTCTAGCTTGACGTCTTTTGAGCTAGTACTTTACATTTAGATTAAAAACAAAAGGGTATTTAACGTATGTATGTAGGTATATATATGTATATCGACCATTTGATTTTCATAGTACAAACTTCGCTTAATTTGGAGTTACATGGCGTTGTGAGAAATGCACATCCAATAAAACAGCAAATGAAACCAGTGTTTGTATTCTTCATAAGCAACATTGTCAATGGAGAACATTCGCATGAAAACCTATTTTGAACCTTCTCCATCCACCGACCTCCCGCGATCTTTACAATATCAGCCGTCAATCAGGATGTCTACTCGGAAAAACGAAGTTTACATGTCGTATTATTGTTTTGAGTTACAGTGCGGGGCAAATTGGTGAACGTGTCGTAGTCAAGTGTTCACTGTCAAGCATGTCGCACAGTGTATATTAAAAAGAAACTTTCTTCTCGTTTTTCCGAGCACCGCCTCTTGGTTTTCATTTGTTTAGTTTTGACGCTGTGGTTTAAAAATTGTTGTCTTGCTCACGCTAATGGCTTATAAGAGAGAGGGTAGGATAGTTATGAAATTGCAGCTAAACTAACCCGTTACATGTATTTGAACGTGTGCCAAGTTATCCGCATAAACTTTTGAGATCTCTGATGTGTATTTAATTGGAAATTTAGCAACGGTTCTGTGATGACTGACATCTGGAAGGAAACGCAACCTAAATTTGAGAAATGACATGAAGTATATGCGTAAACACGCGACTTCGTTCACATGAACCCGTCTTACAAACTTCAACTCCCAATGCACCCCTTTAAGGGTTGGATTTCAGGGTCTTAAAAACCCTGCTACTGTTTTTAGTGCTCATGAATGGGCTACATTGTACCTAGAATCAAATTAATTTTTCCAGATACAAATAACCTCTCAGATTTTATAAAACATAATTCTTCTAAAAACATTTTAAACAAATAATTTAAGTTCAAACACTATTTTCTTCAATAATAAATTTTATAATTTCCAACTTTCCCAGGCTTTGTTCACAAAGAATTTCAAAATTAATAAACTTAGCTCGCCTCTTCATTCATCCGCTGTACAGCGAAACTATACAGGGTGTGGATAGGATATAGATATATTGGAAATGACAAACAGTAACAGGATACATTTTAAGCAACATTTAAATCATAATTATAACGTTTATAAGTATGGGGATTAGTCGTTTTATAGCCTTGTAAAGTAAAATGGTAGAAGATAGTAGATTTGTTGTTTATTTATTAAAAAACATTTTAATAACCTAATACACACTAGTTAAAATATCAAAGACATTTACTGGTGGTGATATCGATATTTTATTAGATATTTAGTTATTCCCACCCCGACTTCACCTGCTGCTAGTTTACTTTATCTCCTACTATTCTCCACATATTTTGGGTCATATTGGTGTCGATACTATGCATTATTCTTATCTAACTTAATTAATCAGTGCTAAAACTATAGGCATCTTTGTTGTTTCAGTTAGTAAGAAAGAACGACAAACCTTTTAGTGTTGCTAAATTAGGTAATAGGAAAGTAGAACAACCAGTTTTCATCTACAATCCAGCTGATTAATGCCGTCGACGCATATATCAATCTTTGACTAGAGCTATAGATCTGAGAGCATAATAAATTTTACATTTGTGGCGTAATCGTATGTGTTGACATTTAAATTACATTGCGCGGCATCGATAAATCAACTACGGAGTGTTACCTGGTAGCCGCGCAGTGTAATACGGATGAAAGTACGACACGTTTTCGCCACAAATGTCAAATATATTCGTCCTAGACCCTCCTTGTACGATTTTTTCTTTCACTAAAGAATTCATATTTAATTTTGAGAGGAACTCTCCTGTTTTGTACAGTACACCCCATATAATAGGAGAAAAAACATTGAGTGCATCGGGGCACTTCGTTTTAAGGGTTTTCGCTTCGAAAACTTTTCAATCGGACGGACTACTTTGCTAAGGGACAAGTTTATCCTTTGAGACTTGTTTGCCCCTGTTTTGGTAACCAAATCGAACAAATAGGGGAACAAAAGCTTTGACTGAAGTACCATTTAGATGGCGAGAATGAATGCTCTCAGATTTTGTTCGCAATAGTCACCTCAAGAGTTCTTTATTAGATTTTTTCCCGGAATTAAAAATACACTTACTATAACAGACAATTCTGTTGTATAATGACATTACGCACACTGCTTGGTCATTTTTGTTTCAGTAAAACGTGATTTTTTACAAAAAACGAATGAAACAAAGCCGTAAGTTTCATATCTGCCTTTTAGGTTTGGTTACAAATTGGTTTGGTTTGGGTACAGATAGATCAGTAGTATAATATGAAAAACTTTTATGACGCAAATGAAACCTTGTAAAATAGCGGTACTTTGACGTAATTTTATCTATCTATAATAATAAAACTATAGAGGTCGAAAAGTCTGTACATTAAAGACATTTTTTCTGAAATCTTGCTAAAGGAAAAAAGACGGAATCCACTTTTTAAAAAAAAATTGTTTGTTTGTACTCGCATCTCGCAAAGCCTATAGAGTTGATATTGATTTGATTTGCAGAAATTTATAGTCCAATTTAAAACTTAGTATGAGTTTCATTGAGCTGTCAACCCTAAAACAGGAATAAAATAGGGATTAAATTTGTATTAAAACGCGAACGAAGTCGCGAGCGGGTCAGCTAGTCCACAATAATTCGTAAAATTGTCTGATTGCTTTGGAAATAAATAATGATAGTGTTACAGATTACAGATAATGTATCTCAGATCAACATTGAGTTGTACACTGTTTGTTTACTTTCTAATAGCCCAGCAAATTGCACTTTCGCTTGGAACTTTTGCATGTAATGCGAAGAGAAAAGTTAGAAAACTATATCGCTTTTTGTGGCGACCGCAATGTGGTTTTATTTAATTTAGCCTAAGTGAGTAATGTACCTATACTTTGAAATATGGTTTTGTGGGTAGAAAATGTTTTATGGTTAAAAGACTTAAGCCCAGGCCTCACAGCTTAATGGTAGCTCTCTCTTCTGTGCTGTAGGCTGTGGGTTCGATCCCCACCGAGGACAAACATAAATGTTTGTTCTTCGTCGGATATATTGTACTCTAAGTATGTTTTTTTATAAAAACACGTACTAACAAGCAATGCTTAGTTTGGGGCTAGATGGTGTTCTGTAAAAATATCCACAAATATTTAATTATTATAGAAAGAGCTATCGTTTCATTAGATCAGAAGTCAAATTTGAATAAACATCACAAAAATCTATCAAAAAAAATGCAGAGGCTCTTATTCATATATTTGTCACTGTCGTATCCATGTCAATCAAAAAGAGATGACAAAAAGAGACAACTGACTTATCGGCCAGTTAAGCAGCAACCAATAGGAGCTAGCAAATTAATCTATAGCTATCCCATACCAATAAGTACTGACAAACAGTGAAAAATTTATACTAAGTAGTGTTTATACTTTTGCAACGTTTATAAGTTGGCATAGTTAACCTAGTAACACGGGAAGTACTGTTGCATGACAAATAATTCCAATGCAATAAAATAAGAAAGAACCTTCTCGTCATCTAGTGTTTTTTTTTGCTTTAGTAGTTAAAACGGATGATCAGTTCTCACTTTCTACTGTACACCGAGCAGTGATAATTCTGAAAACGCGATGTGTGAGCATGCAGCAAGTCAAATAGAGATTTATGTCTACTCATTAGAGTTCAAATTGCTGAAGCAACCTATAAGTTTTACTAACGACTATTTGGTGGTTAAAGTAAGACATAAGCCGAATTTAAATGACGTAACGCGACCTTGCGATCTAAATGACGGAAATGATTCCACGAACATGACTATATTGTTTTTGTACAAAGCTATTGTTAATATTATATTCTATTTATTAATAAAGTCAAAGTCAAAAAGCATTTATTCAGTAAAATCCGCAGGGATCTTGAAACGTCTTAAATCTAGGTGAATCTAAGCGCCAGTTCCTCGCGACCAAGCTTAGAAGCCTAGAGAATACTATTTGCTGGTGGGACCAGCAAATGACTCACCTGGTGTGAAGTGGTAATCATTACATAAAATAAAGCATTGCCTCGCAGGTCACGAACGTTAGAAACGAGCCTTACGATCACTGCCCTACGTCCGTCCGTTTTTTTTTATAAAAACTTACTTAAAATACAATAAAACAAAGAAAATTATAACTAATACAGGTATTTATAATTGGTATGTACAAAATACATATAAAACAGTTGAGCTATCTACAGACCGTTTCAAACGATCTAAAGGTAGCTCAACTGATCCAGATCAGTGCCAATCGGAAGCTTTCCCAAAACACTGGCTGCAAATATATGTTTGTCACACAAATGTTTTTATTCGGGGCGATCGAACCCACACCCTACAGCACAGAAGGCAGAACTACTACTAATTGAGCCCTGAGCCCTTAAAAAGGATCTTTAAAAAGGATAGCAGTTCCTTTAATAAGTGAGTTTGCTATCTCTAGTAAAAGTAAATTGATTTCTATATTATTTACAAAACGATGTCTATTTCTGCTCACAGTACCGCATTTTATCGTCATCCGTATCGTAATAAAATTTTATATCTATATAAATATCGTTTGGCTACGTTTTGATGGGTTAAATGAGATATAGGCAATCAGCTATCTTTGTAAGATATTTTTCTGCCGCTTAAATATGTATCATCATCATCATCAGTCTATAGAAGTCCACTGCTGGACATAGGCCTCCCCTACACGTTTCCAGAAACTTGAAAAGAACGTTACATTTGAATTGCAATATCTTTAAAAAGAATATAAATAATCAACCTGGTTCCCATAGTACACGGTCTCAACTCCAAGATGATACTGCAGTATCAGCATTATCATGATAATAGCGCTTGGAAACTTGCCCATTTGATCAAGAATGTCTGGATCTTACCTGGAAAATAAGAAAAACATTGTTAATTTAAAATATTTGAAGTACGTAGTTAGGATTTATTGCAACAGGAGATGACGTTTGTATGAAAAAACCTTTACGCTAACATCGTCACGCGCGGGTTTCTTATTTTTACTGAAACAGTATGTGCTGACTGACTGACATTAGACAACGCACAGCCTGAACAACCGGTCTAGCTAGTCTGTCACTAGCACTAACCGTAGACTTGATATATACACGGTACATTGGTAGGTATACCTTAATACAAATTAATAAGAATTTAAGAAATTGATTTTTTAATTAGATTTTTGACGGAACAATCAGATGGCTCACCCAATGCTTAGTGGTAACCATTAACACAAAGCATTGCCACGCAGGTTCTGAGGTATAAAGATATGCCTGTGGTTTCATCAGATTCACTTCAATAACTTTAACGAAAAGTTGTTTATACCATTTTAAAGTCCTGCTTCCAAATGGTATTGTAGCAATGCGGACATTCTCTTCAATGAATAACACTAAAACAACGGTTAAAAGTGAGTTTTGGGGAAACTGCGGTTGTCCTAAAACGTGTCCGCCTTTTCCGTCGACAACTAAATTATGGTGGACAGCGAGTTAGTGAGCGTAAGTGTGGTTTACTGTTTCGATGATTAAAATTTAAGTTTCTTTAATAATCTACCGTGCAGATGTAGATTTTATAATAAACTATTCAGTCAACTAGTATTTTTTAAACTTTCACGATCGGAACACATTTTGATCACTTATATTACACGGGTATTAATCGCGTAATAGTCGTGGACCACGACTATTGCAACATAGCCGAAACATCGGGAAAATAAAAAAAAGGTGGTGATATTCGATCCACTGTTATATAAGTGTTCAATATATACAGTCAACTGTACCAGAATGTATATAGCTCGTAACTATCAATCCGTTACACAGCAAAACCTAAATATCATGAAATCAGTAGAAGAGTTCACTTTGAGTATTTGTCATGTAAATATTTGTTGTAATGCTGTGACGCGATTTTAAAAGTTTCGTATAAAATAAAAGTATTTAAGAGTTGGGCAGAAAATATAAATAATAAAATTTAAAATCTGCAAGGTTCTAAAAATAACGCATGCATCTAAAATTCGTGTACTTTCTACACAGAAGACATCCCATATTTATAATCATCTTTTGAACCTCTAACAAACAAAAGGGCTGAATTGTCATCTGTCTGAAATCTGTTGTCATCTGATAAAAGCTATGTATGTTTTCCATTTTTAAAGCCAGTTCCCACCATAAAATAGTTTTAGATAACCCATAATCTCCCATCACGGCCTACTTTCAACATAAAAACAAACACGCATTAAGTTTACCATCAACTTTATGGGACAGTATGTAAAACGTGGCTCTACCATGTGTTTGCGAAGTGAAGTCGAAAGAGTTAATCGAAGTGGGCAAAGTCGAACCGAAAACCATTTGTTATAATTTATAGACCTAAGATAAGTACATTTCATTTCATTTCATTAAGTACTATGCTCATTATTCTAAATTATATTAGTCTATCAAAATGATATCATAAGAAATGATTTTAAGATGAACAAAAGTTACCAATATGAAAAGTTTAGTTTGACTCTTAACAAATTTATTATTTAAATTTGTTTGGAATACAGCTTAAAATAGCATACCTAATTGAAAAATATCATTCAGGTTGAATATAAACAAATAAAAAGTATTATCGAAAAGGGTATGAATACGATAGGTTCAATTTTTTTTTGTATGTAATTAAGTTCGAACAAGTGTTCAACTTTGATGGATTTTGAGGCAAGCCGCAAGTTTCCAGCTAAGAACAGCTTGGACACGTCGTCATCAATTACTGTATGGTGAAACGGTTTGTAGTAGGGGTAATTGCGAAAGTGGTTCGAACAATAAGATCTCGATGCTTGAAGATGCATGACGAAAGTGGCCACATCTGCACCGTTTGTTTACGCCAGATCTGGCAGTAAACTATCAAATAACCGTTTATAGTCGCATTTAGATCAAACAACTGACGTGTAAAGGTGAAATAAAACGGATGGCCGTAATGTGACTATTACAATTTGTATGTAGGTACAATAAAGAATAAATAAATGAAATATTTTTGACAGATAATAAATAGAATAAGATCAGTTGTAACAAAGAACAGTTAATTGTATGGTACGTTCCTAAAAATTACTTGCGATGCAATTCTATAATAGGTAACCAAATGTTAAATGTCAGAAGAAATAGCGCGCAGACACGATACAGGCTTAAAATCAGGAGGGCATAAGAAGTATAAAAACTTACATAAATACTTAGCAAAGATTATAAGGGAAAAAACCCTAAATGGTTTCTTTTCATGCAGGAAATAAAAGCTGGTTTACTATTAAAAACGATGGACGAAGATTCGTCTTGACTTTTTAACTCTGCGTCTTGCGAGTTAGCGACTATCGTCTTTGGAACAGCTACTGAGTTGCACAGCATCGGCTCATTACAGTCAAAGCGTACCACAGCGCAGAGAAATCAGTCCTTTATGGTGATTGTTGTCTAAGAATACTGTCTCAGTCTTAGCTATTTCATGTCTAAAATGTAAGACATAAAATAAAAAGAGTTAAGAAAAGTTGTGCAAATAATGAAAGGTATATTTCATTCTGACTCTAAAATAAATGTAAAAGTATGAGACAGTAAAATTAAAGAGAAGATTTATACATCTCTGAAATTATTTTTCAAACAGCTTTTCCAGAAGAGGTGAATAAACTTTGAAGCAAACACAAATTTCAGGCTTCAGTAAAATTTATTGAGACGCAAAAGATGCGGGTAATGTTTGCAGTAAGTAAAATAAGCACATCTGTTTCAGATCACTATTCGTTTTTTAGTACCATAGCACTATCTACAGCCGTCACAGCTCAGTTCGTAGTAGCCCTGCCTTCTGCGCTATAGGTGGTGGGGTTCGATCTCCACCGAGAACGAACATTTATGTGATGAACATAGATGTTTGTTCTGTATCTGTTATATTGTATACTAAATATGTATTTACAAAAAAATATGTAAGTATTATATCAGTCATCTGGTTCCCATAGTAGAAACTATGCTTTTTCTTAGCAATGCTTGTCTATTCACTATAATGACCAACCAAACCACGCATATGGCTGTAGGAGCATAACTTCACCAGCACTTCAAACTGGAAACAGTATGACTGCTTGGCGGTAGAAATAAGCATGGTGGTAGTACTTACCTAGACGAGTCAAAGAACTCTACTACTAATATAATATGGAACTAGCATAACAAACTTACCACGGTTGACGAAAGTAATCCACAAAATTGCTTATTTAAGAAAATCTGACATCAAAAGAAAACTATAATCCGAGCGTTTTCTACCTGGCCAGTGCAAATAAGCGTTTCGCATCAGAGCGCACCCCAAGCACACTTTTATTAGCATTAGCTGACTATGCAAGTTCCGTACCCTCGTCCTACTCTTGGGACCTACCAACATAATATCAAAGTGGAAAATGTGTTCAAAATAACTTTATCCGTGAATGGGAATTGGACACTAGCTAACACTAATTCTTACGTCTTCAGGCACTCCTAGCAAAGCTGTAGTGCCTTTTGGGCATCAAGAAGAAAATTCTAAAAAAGTTGTTTGAGAGAAAGAAAAGCATTTTATTAACCCAGACAAACTTGTTGATTTAAAACTAATCTACACTAATATTATAAAGAGGAAAGATTTGTATTTTTGTATGTTACGAATAAGCTCAAAAAGTACTGGACCGATTTTAATAATTCTTTCATTAGAAAGCTACATTATCACTGAGTAACATAGGCTAAATTTTATTTTGGAAAAAAATAGCGTTCCGTAAAATATTTGGGTTTTTCGGACACAAGGTGTAAAAAATCAACCAGAAAAGTTACTTATTTTGCGTACGCTGCCTAAACTATAAAAGATAGAACCATAAAATGTTCTAAACAATTGTAGATCTTATAAATATTAAAACTCTAAAACGGGTAAAAAGTTAAACAATTCTAGAAATACTCATTAACATTATACTAAATACTATTTCAGATGTCACATTCAGATACTATTTAACTTATTTTGGAGAGTACTAAAACATCTTTATTGCTTTTAGAAACGTAACTTTCGGATATTATAATATTGGTTAGTATTAATCTATGAATTTATTTATAAAGGACGACCTGTGGCTACTATTTTGAGAAAAAAGACTAAATAGCGCCCAATTGGATGGCTAAAATCTAAATCACGTTGGAACTTCCGAAAGGAAATTCTCTTAACGAAAAATCATCAAATTCATGTTGCGATCGTATCAATACCCAAGCGATATTTTTCAAAACTGACATTTCAGGTAATCCCAATTTTGACAATGAAATTTTAGTATTAATCTCGTCTCAGCTCTAAAAAAAAACTAGGGTAGGGCCTTTGTTATATACAACTCTACTTGAGTCAGGAGTTGATTAAATGGTGAATGTCTAATAAAATGGGACAACAGAAGTCTACAAGTAACATTTCCACTTAAGACTACCTTCGTATTCAATAAGAAAAGCCTGAATAATCTATTAATCTTCACGCAACGTTCCCAAACCATCCTATTAGCCCGTAGTCCTTAATCTATTATGCATCGTTCCATCTCCGATACCACTTCTATCTCAAGATGACGGTGCTTCTCCATATCGGACCATTTACGTAAGCATCCAATCTTGCTACCATGTATTGTATGAAACACTGTTACAAGGCTTGGTAAACAACATTTTGTTGAATAAAGCTTACAAAAGATACAAAACTCTTTCATCTACTCAGAACACAAAAAAAAACCGGCCATGTGCGAGTCGGACTCGCGCACGAAGGGTTCCGTACCTACCATTATACATAGAAAATACCCAGAACACCGGGAATAAATATTTGCAGATCGTACAAACATTTATCCCAAGGCGGGAATCGAACCCGCAACCTCCTGCGTCGCAGGCGGACATTCGCCTGCCGCGCCACATCGGTCGTCAATTGTCATAATCGAATTGTTTAAATTAATGACTGCCAATAAGAGATAAGGACTTATAAATAATTTTATATCACGCATAATTATCTCCAGAGTATTATTAACACGTTGCAAGTCTTCTTTGTGTCTGTCTTTCTTGGCCCTGCTTAAGGTCAGTGACCACTGTGCGCTTGAAAGGACTAGTGCTGTTGTTTTTTTGATTGTTTTCAGCAGTGTCAGTATTTTCAAGATCGTATTGGCCACAGGCGTAAATGGCTGATAAGTCTATTGTCATCTCTGTTTGTTGCCATGAAAGTGACAGTGACAAGAATATTTCAAAGATCAGTATAAAGTGTTAGGCAATATTAATACTATTTTAATAATATTATACTACAATTAGACAGCATAATTAAACTTTACTAAGTTTTAGGACTAAGGACTATAAACTAACAAATTCTGCAAATAGCATCAATATTCATTCAGTAGTTTTTGTGTGATGCGAGTACAAACATACAAGCATTTTTTTAAGTCGATATAAACTTTTGCCCTTTTTTAAGTACTATTAGCAAAATTTCAGAAAAACGTCTTTAAGGTTAAACAAGTCGGTACGTTGTCCATACAAACGCTGTAAGTGTTTAATGTCTACTACTTATTAACGTGCGTCCGATGTTAAGTTTGGTACTGAATTATCTTGCCATTATCTAGGTACGTTACCCTATATGCTACAGTAAAATCAGATTACCTTGAAAGTTACAAGCGTCGTACTAAATTTTGTAACGCTTGTAACTTTCAAGGTAATCTGATTTTACTGTAGCATATAGGGTAACGTACCTAGATAATGGCAAGATAATTCAGTATCAAACTTAACTTCGGACGCACGTTAATAAATAGTAGACATTAAACACTTACAGCGTTTGTATGGACAACGCACCGACTTGTTTAACCTTAATGTACAGACTTTACGAATGTACAGACTTTTCGACCTCTACAGTTTTATGCAATATAATTTTTTTAGTTGTTAGGTTTAAAAAGTTCAGAATTTCATAGCGCTGATATTTGAACAAACTATACCAAATAGGGTTCATTGAAAGTTCAATAGTCTAAGCTCTTGAGTTGAGAGTACAGTTGAAGGACGAAAGATTTATTATAGAAAATAATAAATTGCATTGTGTGTAAAAGACAGGCGAGAAAATTAAATATACTTGTTCGAGATTTTATTTACTTATATTTTATTTCATTGCGAAATTTGATTAATAATACCTAATCCCTTGGTTTTAACATATGGAATACCATCTACTGCAAAATGTGTGCATTCGCCACATAAAATATTTGGACGTTCCTCTGACTACTCCCATTAGGCATCCTCAAAATCTTGAGTCGGTATATGGATTTGAAGTCGTGAAATTATTTCTTTTCTTATTTGTTTTTTGTCTTTAGTAAGTAAAATAAATCGAAAAGCAGACTACACTGAACTCAAATATTTAATAGGACAAGTCATTAGATATTATGAAACTGCATCGCAAAACCTACATTCATAGCGTATAACAAATGAAGATCGCGATGTTCACACAAAAGAAAGACCGAAGAGAGAAAATTTAATCTCACGACTTTTTTACATTAAACAAGTAAAGGGTAAGATGCACGTTAACTCACATCATCATCATCTGCAACATAGGTGCTGTCAACATCTACACACATGCTTTTACATGCAAATTCTATTAATTTCTATCTAGTATTTTTTCTTCTAAGAGCATGATAATGCGTGTGTTTCATAAAAACTTATTATTTTCTAAAGTTAACAAAGTTCATATATCATCAATATATGAAGAGAATTTTTTATTTTGCCGTTTATTGAAAAAAATAGTTAGGTATTTAGATAAAACGTGTTTATAAAAATAAATATAAACAAACAACATAAAAATAACATAAAAATGATATAAAGAGGTAAGATTTGATTGTTTGTTTGTTTGCATTCAATAGGCTCCGAAACTACTGGACCGATTTGAAAAATTCTTTTACCGTTGGGAAGCTACACTATCCCCGGGCGACATAGGTTTTAATTATATTTTCCAAAAAAAAATGGGCTAAAAGGTGCTGCACTGTGTGGTATTTCCGCAATTTTTGTATCTAACTGCTCGTGAAAGTACAGTATATGTATATAAGAGTTCATACTGTGTAGGTACTAGATAAGTGGTTAATACAACATAATAGTAAAAATAAAAAATAAACCTTGATCATCACGGAAATTATTGAAGCAGTAACATCCATTTTAACCGTTACACGCCATTATCTCATACAAACTCCGCCTTAATAACAGTTGGTTAATTAGTTTTGCATGACTACAGGGGAGAAAAACGACGTTTTCACAAAAGAAAGCGTTACCGGCCGATTATGCAAAGATAATGTTTGATCAAATATTTAATATGCAGCCAAACGTGACGTATCCACTGCTATTTCTAGTGATCAAAGACTAGATCAATTCAAAAAAACCTTGGATGGTGTTTTTGCCCTTCCTGAGACAAGGATGGCAATTCAAAGTTAAAACGTATTTATTCCATGCAATCAAAGTTATATATAATATTAGTAACAAAATACAAACACTAAATAAAAAAAAGAATAGTGTTACAACTAGGTAAATCTAGGTGCCAGTACCTCGCGACCAAGCCTAAAATAAGCAAATGGCCCATTTGATGTTGAGTGGTCTGTCATCAGCACAATTAAGTCCACTGGCCTCTCCCATAACTGAAGAGTGTTTGTATTACATTCTCAGGAGATGCTGCTGCCTATTCCTGGTGTTTTCGCCTCTTACGACTTCTATGGGAAATAATGGTGAGGTTCTATTCTAAGCCGGGCCCATCCCGGCCTTATTCTACCTGTTAACCGTAACCGCTCACGGTCGACGGGTAAAAGTAAAACATAAAAGAAATAATTATATAAATACCTCGTTCTAAGCTTATCAGTTTTAATGAAAACCCGAAATAAATACGAATTAATTAAATTAAGGCCACGAAAGAACTCAATTACATGAACCAAATGAGGTTACAATCTCACGACAGTTTCAAACAAATCCAGGACTTTGAAATGGAACCCCGTAATCTTGATTGGACTATTACATAAACCTTTGAAATAATTAAGGCAACGTAACTAGATTAAAATAAATAAAGTAAGTGATGGTAAATAAAAAATGTCATGATTAATTTTGATATTATTCTACTAATATTACTACTAATATGGAGGATGGATGGATGGATGGATAGATGGATGTATGTTTGTTACTCTTTCACGCTCTAACCAGTGGATTGATTTGGATGAAATTTGAAATAGATATAGATTGTAACCTGGATTAACATATAGGCTACTTTTTATCCCGAAAAAATAAAGGGAACGGCAAAAAAACTGCTACGCGGTCAAAGCTGTAAGCGGCCGTATCAAAAAATATATGGAATATTATCACAAGCAAACCTACACAAGTTAGGTAGGTTGTGGTATGTATAATTAATAAGGTTTAAGGCATTGTCATTCATGTATTAATTCATAATCCTGGCACGGATAAGCAATTATCATTGAACTGAAACGTCTTATCATGGACATAACGTCATAGGCAAATAGACACCATAATACTGATAATTATATGATAACTAATCGTAAATTCACTGAAGTACACTCCACTGTAAACATTACGGGTCAAACAGCGACATACGACTGCGAATAGACTGTCCTTACTGTATCACGTTGAAAAATTTAACGCGGGCGAAGTCGCGCGCGTTTTCTTGTTATAGTATAGAAGATATTGAACATAGCGAAAACAGATGTAGTAAATTCGTATCTGCACTGCACGGGTACAGCGGGGGTTAAAATTTTTATGAAAAATTTACACACGTTTCAATAATAAACACATTCCTTGCTATCACATTATACTGAAATTTATTCAAACCAGGTTTTGACCTACGTCGTATCACAATTTTAATTTATTGCTATACTAATGGGCTAAGACCACAACTGATTGGATGCCCAATGCAAGACGTCCGCGCGGCAGACCACCACGGAGATGGCGTGACAAGTTAGATGTACATACAAGGCACTTGGCAAGGGACCAAGAAAGTTGGAAAAAAGGTAGGGAGGCCTTTGCCCTGCAGTGGGACAGTATAGGCTAAATAAAATAAATAATAATGATGCTGAAACAATCGACTTAATAGCATCTAATTTGTACCAATTACTCTAACAAAATCCTTCAACATCAAACAAATCAAAACTTTTCAACAATCAAGAAAGCGTAAGCGTCAAAAGTTCTAATGCCCGCTTTGTGACGTCACAAAGGAGTTCATCCAAAATGTTGTATTGCTCTACGTTTTAAGTTTCATCGAACGCTTTGATAAGAGTCCTCAAACTTTGAAGAGTTTAGAATCGCAGCGAGGACGCTTGAGAACTTATTTTAACTCGTTTTAAACTGTCTCCTAAGGCTTCAACTAAATGATCTGACTCGGGGCTTGATTTTTGTACTTTGTGTACTTAAAGTTTACGAGACGATTATGATAAGAAAAAATTATTGAACCGTGGGTTGGGATTTATTATTTGACCTGAAAAAACGATTCGACCTCTGTATTCAAAAGATGTGAATCAACTATACTCGTCTCAAATGACTGCTTTGAAATTTTTTTAAAGGTTTATATTGGCACAGTAACACTTGCATAGAACACAACTCCTGCGTCACTTACCTTGGCTATAGATGCAAGAGGCAAATAAGGGTACAGATAAAGACGTGTAGCAGTATCTTCAGAAACTACGTAGGCACCAATACTCTTACTATGCGTGGTAAACACAGCAAACGATTCTGAATACAGAGGACTACTGAGGGGTTGTCGACTTTCGGTAGCCTCAAAGTAAGATTAATATCTACGTCAAATTGAAAAGAATTCACTGTTTCAAACCATCTTAAGTACGTCTTATCCAGATACAGATTTCCCGTATCAAAGACACTTAAGTATGTGCATAATTCATCGAACGGTCTCGTCTCAATTGATTCCTGCATTACATTGCAGCAAACACGAAATTCGTGACAACCAATAATGCTTTGGAGACTTGGAGTAGAGCATACCACACAACAGTTATGGTCCATTTCTCATCCATATATATAGCTGACGCGCTCGCGACTTTGTCCGCGTGGTTACTGATACAAACTTCATCCCCCTTTTTACACCCTTTTTAGGAATGGCAGCTGACTAAACTCATACTAAGTTTTAAGTTGGATTATAAGCTAACTAATTCTGCAAATCGCATCAACATTAACTTAGTAGTTTTTGCGTGGTTCGTGTACAAACATAAAATTTTATTTTTTAAACGATTTTGTCTTTTTAAGTGTTATTAGCAAGATTTCAGATCTTTAATATACAAAGTTTTCGATCTCTACAGTTTTATTGTGGTATAGATAGAAACATCAATTCTAACGGGAATGATGTTACTACAATCGAATCAAGCGTAAAATTTGAATCTGAAAATTCAGCGAGCAGACTATTATAGATTCAGTTTTTCACTTACTTATATTTATGAGGTTTTTCCCGTGCACGATAAAACCGATTGAAATATGCAAGTGTGCACGTAGAGAGACATTTATAAAATCGCTGGCGCGATAGTATATTACGTACCTTTTCAGATTGAAACTGAAGAAATATCTTTCAACCTTTGCTCCTTAAATTGTAACCTTCTTCTGTACTAAGAGGCTTTTCATCGTTACCTGTCAATGTAATCTGTCGTTTTAGTAGTAGTAGGGCTCGTCCGGGGAAGTAGGTACTACCACCAAGCAGCTTGTTGGGTTCCAGTTGGAAGGGTGTAGGTGCCGGAGTAATTACAGGCACATGAGGCTTAACACCTGTATGCCTCAGGTTGATGGACGTAGAGTAGTGTAACGTGACCTACAATGCAATGCTTTGTTATAGGCTAAGGTAACCACTTAACATCAGGTGAGCCATATGCTTGTTCCATCAGCAAATTCTATAAAAAAAATAGTACCACAGCTTTGTATTCTGCGCTGTACGGTAAGAGTTTTTGGAAAACACATTGTATTTGTTCTGTGTCTGGGTGTTATGTTGTATTGCATCTAGCAATGCATGTTAAAATTACTTTATCGCCTAGTTGCGCTACATAGTACAAGCAAGACAAACAATTAAAATCAAAAAGCTATGTTGCTATCGAGACGATAGAAAACGATTCTCTCCTGTCCCACTTCGAAATATTTCCGTCAATTCTTCACAAAACTTGGTAATGGAGTCTTGGAAAGTATTTCTCCTCACGTGTGGCCCAGTCATGCGTATCTCGAACTTATATCCAGCAAAAAGGTTAACGTTCTGCTGTCACCGTAAAAACTTAGATAGCATTGACAGACAGATGATGAATGAGTTTAAGTTGACGGCGCAGTTACAGTTAATGTGAACATATACACTTACAAAACTCTATTTTGACGACGACCGATGTGGCGCGGCGGGCGAATGTCCGCCTGAGACGCAGAGGTTGCGGGTTCGATTCCCGCCTTGGGATAAATGTTTGTACGATCTGTAAATATTTATTCCGGGTGTTCTGGGTATTTAAAAAATATCTATATATGTAATATAGTATTGTATTAAGTATATCAGTCATCTAGTACCCATAACACAAGCTCTGCTTAGCTTGGGGCTAGATGATGCTGTGTGGATTGTCCAGCATTATTTATTATTTATTTATTTATTTGATTCAGTACTTTGTTTTTGCCCCTGTCGGTGCATCCCTCAGGCCGCCTTATCTTTCGATGCAATAAAGAATTGAAACAAGTCGTATGAATAAATAATAATGTTGAACAATCCACAGAGCATCATCTACCCCAAGCTAAGCAAAGCTAGTGTTATGGGCACTAGATGACTGATATACTTAATACATTACATACATACATATTTTTTATTATATTTAGAAAATACCCTGAACACCCGGAATCAATATTTGCAGATCGTACAAACATTTATCGCAGGGAATCGAACCCGCAACCTCCTGCGTCGCAGGCGGATATTCTCCCGCCGCGCCACATCGGTCGTCAAATGGTTCGTTGGCTATGGTTGTTGTTAATTTTTTTATATGACTAGAACAAGTATAGTGGAACAAGTATATGGCCCACCTGATGTTAAGTGGTAACTATCACTTATAGCAAAGCATTTCATAACGATGCACTACTCTGCAGCCACCAATCTGCGGCATACAGGTGTTAAGCTGTTAAGCTTCATGTGCCTGTAGTCTCACACCCATCAAAGCGGAATACAGCAAAGCGAGAATCTCTGCTTGGCGGCAGAAATAGGTATGGTACGGTAACTGTGGCCTGGCTTTGGCTCAAACTCATAGACAACTTCAAGAATGTTGAGTACCAATAAATATGAATGTCTACTTTGCCTCGGGATTAGTCGGGAGCCTACATCATCATTATTCCCAGAAATGCAGCAGTTGTCTCTATGTTCTCACTCTATTTATAATCCGGGAATGAAATGCTTCCTGAAGTCCCAATTACTATGTTATTGAGGAAACATAAACTTTTCGGATGCCCGGACAAATCTTTGAACTTTTCTTACATGCTAACTGATATTTCGTCATGTAAATCATAAAGCTATATAATTAAGGAATAAACATTTCAAAACACACGTATCATAGGTATCGGCATCTGAATTAAACTACGTAGCAATAAGGAGATTATACGCTAGTTAATTTTTAGATTCCGCGCAATGTCAAAAAAAGTCAAAGGTTGTCTTGGTTGAAAGAGATCGCTTCTTAGCAAATAATAATTATCTGCTGTTGTTTGCTATTATTATTTTTCTATAGTTTGTAAGGTGTACAATAAAGAATTTTCATGCATCCATAGCATGAAAAATGTCGCTTACACCGCAAATGTCAAATTAATTCGTGCTATGCACCCTGTTCGTTTTTCAAATAGTTTAGACAAACTTTTCGACAGCGAAAGTCTTTTATGCCCTAAAAGAATAGGGGTAGGTCTCGTTCTATAACCTTACCCAGGCAATCGACGCCAGGGACTTTTTGACGGTACGGCATGGTATCCATATCAATCGCATGACCGCACGAAGCACGTGTCATTTACGTCCATCACTCTAGAGACGTGAAGGTGTTGTCTCATGTGCCTGTAATTACACCGCTGGAAGTAACTATACCCTTCAAACTGTAACATAACCATGCGAGCATCACTGCATGGCGAAAGAAATAAGACGGTTGAAAGAATAAAACACACTACAAAATCTTTTATTTTATACTAGCGAAAACGCGCCATGACTTTCCGCGTGATGTTATTTCCATACAAACTTCAACCCCCTGATGTACACGTTTAGGGTTTAATTTCGGGAATTACTTTCTTAGTACACCTCTACTAACTGAGACGAATATGCCCTTAAAATTACAAGTGTTTACGACCAGTGGTTTAGGTGTGTGTTGTCTATATGTCCAGTCAATCAGAACAACGCTATAATAATAAGTAATGGAAAAAAAATAACACTCAGTCATGTCGGCTAATACTTTTACAAAATTATTAATTATTCTTGTTCTGTTCTATCTAATAGAATGGTTAAAAGGTATTTATTACATCATTAAAAATGAAACAGTTTCCGGATCACTATTATAACGGTCAGCATACTGTAATCACTCTGTCCCCAAAACCGATTTCTTAAAAGCGCGAAAATCATGTTATTTAAGGCTCATTTAGACGAGAGTAGTCACTAGAAGTAGTTACCATTTTGTGAGACATCTACCGACTGCTTTTCTCATGACTAGACTTAGGTACTAAACTGCAGAGCCGGTTCGACAGGAAAATGTCTAGGATCCAATGAGACAAATGAGATCTTATTGGTCTGGAACACAGCCAAATCCGACTCTAAGTACTTGCAATTCTAGTTAAAGTCACAGAAATGTCGCTGCCAAAATTAAGTAGAAGTATGATGTAAACAAGTGTTTACTTAACCTTGTGAAGTCAACTAACTATTCTCATATTTGGTATCATAACATTCACGCTCATGTTTTATAATAAAAAAATTGCTACAATAACAATAGATACATCGTTTTTTTAGTAGGTAAGTATAAAACTTATGTAAGTAAACCTTGAATCAACCATCAACTTCAAAGCTCATCATCATAGTTTATGAGAATAAGTGATGAATGATGTCTCACCTGATAAAGAGCGGTTACCGCTGTTTATATCAAAAAATTGCTTTACCTTAAGAAGCACATCAAAACCAAGGACAAGTCTTTGGCGGCAATACGCTTCATCCATCACTCTGAAGGTGTAAAAAACTTATGGTTGAATTAATGTTTACATTGCAGACTGGTCAGGCAGTCACTATGACCGTCTAAAAGCAACCTAACGCGAGTCACTGACCGGGTTGACAACACCGGACAAATGCCGTGAAATACTTGTCAATGTGCCAAGTCGCGTCCAAACTTTAGAATGTTGGAGCCGAAGTGTTTGACCGTATTACCGAATTGCAGTTGTCATAATGCAGTACGTACGTAATCATGGAACTAGGGCACGTAACCTGTAGAAACACTAGCACTATGATCACACAAATATCACAAACACGAAAGGTTGTGATTCCTTTTCTGTCATCTTTGGAAGCAACATAGCTTTTTCATTAAGTCTCAGCACAAGCCTTAACACTCGAAATAAAGTGTAATATGTGGTATCCTTTTATTATTATTATTATTATTGATAGACTACAGGCAAGCGATCCGACATTTTGTCTCTCAAATTAACCAATAAGGTACCTAGGTAGTTTTGACAGACAAAAATGGACTCCAATCAATCGCCGTCAAAGAAAACTCGGCCACTGCTTAGTACCACGTAAATCCGCAGGCAGATGCTAGTAAGTAAAAGTTTAACCTGATCAACAATATTGATAAATCAAAATACTTGACTAATTAACGACCAAAGGGCTACCGCTTACCTTAGACAGAGAATTATTGTAGCTATCCAAAGAGCCAGCCTTTTGGGCACACTTCCTGCGGTCAGTGATTTAAATATTATTTTCTACTATAGTAAGGACCTGCAGTTAGAAAACAGAGTTATTTTATAATGTCTAGATAGGTTAAATATTAGTGTAAAATAATGTGCGTTAATGTTGTAAATTAATAAATGTTTTAAAATACAGTCAAACACTTGATGTTGGAAACATGCCTGCACCGTAGTAACAATGGTACAAACAACAATTTATCAGTTGTTTTGCCATTACTTGATGATGTTATTTACTTAGATTGATTTTATATATATTACCTTATTATTATAGCATTGAATACCTGTATTGAGGTTACAATGCAATCAATTACACGCTAGAGCTCTACCAACAATCGACATAAAATACAAATGATGGGTTCAAAAACTCCACCCAATAGAAATAAACTACATTGTTTGATCGCAAAACTACTAACACATAAGACTAAAATTATTTGTGCTTAATGGACTACTTCTGATGGACGCAGCGCAGTGCACTGTAGGGCACGTACCGAACGCAAGCTAAGGTAATGACCCCACCACCACACTTCTACTGCTGTTCTTTTACCGCTTATTTCAAGGTAGGTGCCTGGGTGGGTTCCTTCTAAATACCAATGCCTACCTTTTGTTTTTTATTGTTATTTTTTCTATTTTATTCTTATGTGTAGCAAGGTAGGTACGTAAGTGGTACCTACCTAGGTACCTACGTACTTCTTATAATGTAGTTTTAAGTTTACGGATGTAAGTATTTAAGTAGGTAAATAGTTATTAATGTCTGTTAGGGTCAATAAAAAGCTTTTCTTTCTTTCTTCTTTCTTTAATGTTTTATTATAGGTGATGGTTACCACTCATCATGTGGTGGGCTGGATTATTACATTAGCGTGATTAAACTTATACTTATATAAAGTACGCTCGGCGTAGTTCCCAACCATGAACCTGTACAATAAGACAATTTAGTGCGTAGGGGTGTACTAAGAAAGGAATACCCGAAATTCAACCCCTAAACGGGTTCAAGGGTTGATGCTTGTATAAAAATACTTTCACGCGGGCGAAGACACGCGTTTCGCTAGTAAATAATAAAATCAAGTAATATATTCGCACGCGCCAAAACATCATAAATATATCCCTAATACTTTCATAAGCCGACACTTCATAATAAACAGAGATGGCCAAAAGGATCAAGAAAATACAATTTTGTCTCAAAATGTGTCGGCCTATCTCGCATCTATGGTAATGAGTTTAGGGTTGACACGATTTGTCACAGATGACGTCACAATCACAACTGTCACAGCGGAAGAAAGTGGACTATCGCTTTTTATCGATCACCGTTATCATTTCCTTTATTTCAGTGTCATTCACATAGTTTTATCAGGATTATGATTTCGTGAATAATATTCATTGATAAAGTATTCAACCCAATTTGATTCAACTTTTTGAACTAGATTATCTAAAATAATCCCGTCTATGTTTTTTATTTGATAACGTGTTTAACGTGATAAGTTACCTTCTTAACCCCGTAAGTACTTATATTTAATTGTTTGCCATTACCCATTGATAAGAGATGGCGAATTGGCGATAGCTTAATCTTTTGACAGATTTTATAAGTTAGGCCATCAGAAATTACAGAATTAAACGTTATTCTGTAGTTAAAGCTTATTATTTTGTAAGTTATGCACAGTAAGGTTCGTATACTGATGTTTATTTAAGGTATTGTATGTTACTTCAGACGTTTATAACCCGATTTGGAACATTATTTTATTCAGAAAATTCTGTTATCGGTACAGTGACTTGGTTTTTAAATCAAAATAACTGGATATAGTAAGTACGTTACCAAACACATATATCTTTTTTTAAACTTATTGTTATTGAGTACGTTTTTAGGGTTCCGTACCCAAAGGGTAAAACGGGACGCTCTCACACAGCAAACGTGATTTTTTTGCTGTTATAGATAATGGTACGGAACCCTTCATGCGCGAGTTTGACTTGCACGTGGCCAGTTTTTTTACGTTTATCTTGTAAGAAAAACGAGGTTATATATTTGCTTCAGTCAGATAACACAGGCTGCAGAATAAAGAAATCTCGAATAAGAAATGATAGAAGCGGAATGATAATCTCGAGTAGCAAATACACATTGTGTCAAATATCTTGACGTGCTTGAAAACCCTAATGATATCCGCCGAGAAAGTAATTGGAGTGAGAAATGTCCCAGCGCATACTGAGCCATTTTTTACGACCTTTTACTATCCTTATGTAAAAGGGGCCTTATTAAGTAACATTCGGCATGAATGACAATTTGGTAAGTATATATCTTGATTATTGTAAAATAATATAATTATCGACGGAAATTATAATGATGTTTCAACGATAGTGTTTTATAAATGATCTACTCCATCTATCTAAAGGTTGCCTGGATCGCTGCGATAAGGGAGCGTATTATAATAATGTATCGTCTATCTATATATATAAAAATGATAATTGGTCACGCCATCACGCGTGAACGGCTGGACCGATTTCGCCAATTTTTTTTTGTAGTGTTTGTTATTGTCAGGAGAAGGTTCTTATGAAAGAAAAAATTAAGAAAATCGCGCGGAAAATTAGAAAATTTAAGAATACATAAGCTATTATATTAATTTTTTTATGATATTATATTTTAAAGTTTCATTAAAATCCATTGAATAGTTTTTTAACGAGTATAACAAACATCCATACTAACAAACTTTCGCATTTATAATATTAGCAGGATTTATTAAAGTATTAGTTTCAGCCACTTCTTATAATGTCCTCGACTTCTCACTAAGTAACTTTATCTATTGCGGTTGTCTTGTGGATAAAACGATATCAGCATGAATATACTAGAACACTATTAGTCATTCGTGTTTTAATTAAATTCTGCTTTAATATGCAACTATCGTCGTAAAAATTGCACTGGAACTTAATTAAGAACATAGTTAATCGTTTTAACGAGGCATATGACATAACTACTTGCATTGCTTTTCAGTATTGTAATTGTAAAAAATTATATCTATACCAATTACACTTTATACTGACTGACTGACTGACATATAGACAACGTACAGCCTAAATCACTGGTCATAGGCTACAAATTTCCAGTGTATATTCGTATTGGTGCGTAGAGGTGTACTATGAAAGGAATTCCCAAAAATCAACCTCTAAACGAGTACAGCGGGGGTTGAAGTTTGTATAAACATAGCTTTACACGAAAGTCGCGCGCGTTTCGTTAGTATTTAATATTTATATATTTATTCAATACAACCTTGAATATAAGAAGATGAAACGAGATAAGAAAGCGAAGACTTGGCAGAACATCCGGCGACCTAGACAAGTGATTTTCACTATTCGTCACATATTTACATAATACGTGACTCACATAGAACCGGTTTACGCAGCTGTCATCTTAAATTGACGTAATATAGCAGTGACCTGTCATGTATTGGAATACATTGTTATATTACAAAGAAATTATGTTAAACTAGCGAAACGCGCGCAACTTTAGCCGCGTAGAAGTTATTTTCATACAAACATCAAAAATTATAAAAAGGGGTAAATACAGATATGACGGCGGACATCCTCCACATAAAGTGGGTAGGGAGATGATGATGTGAACTGTAAAAGCCGAAATTTGGATAATAATTTGATTTCGACCATCATATATCTTCTAATTGAGATTTCGTAATGTAAAGGATACTTTTTGAAGAGGATTTATTAGAGAGAAACGACAAAAGTTAGGCGAAGCTGTAATAATGTGGAAATAACCATTTTTAAACATAACTAAAAAATACCTAGGCACATATCAGTATTTATCTGTATCGGCATTAGCTGTCGTTTTTATGATCAAATAAAGTTATTATTATTATATCTTAGATGAAAACACAACGACGATAAAGATTTTCTATATGAAGTTATCTCTATAAAGCGAACTTGGTTTTAAAACCTGTTTTAATAATTTGTTATCGCTACAATACGACCGATATCTACTACCAGTTTTTTGGAAACCGAAGGTCAATATCATTGCCAATAACAACAAACAAACAAACAATTTGTGTTCAAGTTAATGATGATGTTTATTATAATGAAGAAAATGTGTAAACAAAATTAGTTAATCTCAGGAAATGAGCAAGCAAGAAATAAACGAATATCAACTGCAGTAAACATCACGTTAATGTACGTTGCAATAATACAATGTAGGTATAGGATAAAAGCAAAATAAAAATTGAATACCAAGAAACTACTAGGAAGGAAGGAACTACTACACTACTAGAACTTACCTTATCAATTGCCAGAACAAACTAGACCGCTAGAATCAGAATTAGAATGAGTAATTACGAACTAACGACAAGAAAAAAAAATCGATCCAAATTTAAATTTGAACTTCGAATATCGAATGAAATCAGTTTGCCGTATCAAATATTTGTTTCAATTATCTAAACAACAAAGCCCTATGGAATGATTCAAACAATAAATTGACAGATTTACGACTAGACCTAAATTACCATTTATTAAACGAAGTGGTCTAGCCTACTCAGAGCTAAGATCATCAATGACGTAATTCTAAACACTGGGTTTTTTTGTGATATTAACATAACTTATCTTACCTTTCAATGAGTATTTCGTGACGTATTTGATTGCGAGAATATCAAACAACTTTGTTTATGTTTCTTGGGTAATTTTTCCTTTACTCTCGTATTTTACGCTATTATATTATAAACATTACATATATAATGTATGATAATATGTAATGTTTATAATATAATAGCGTAAAATAATATTTTTGCCACTTTATAGAAAAAAACAGTGTGCTGAAAGGATGTGTGACAGTTAAATAAATTTTCATAGAACCAGATAGGTGATAGACCTTTTTTTATATCTAAATACATCATTAGAATACACACCCAGAGACAGAACAAACATCTATGTTTATCACACAAATGTGTTCTCGGTAGGGATCGAACCCACACCTATAGTGCAGAAGGTAAGATTACTACGAACTGAGCTGTGATAGCTGTCCATTCCATGTCCAGTAGTGTTCCATGATCAGCTAATACAAATTCTTACCTCTTTCTGATCAGTAGGAGTACTAGTTCTGACTCCTGTCAGGTCTTTCCACCTGAGCACGCCCATGACAGCGTGTCTCACCCACGAGCCTCGCCTCCCAGTCCTCCCGTTCGACAGTTCATCCACCACACCACATAAAACAGAGTTCACACCCAACTTCCCAGTTCCATCCTTATCACTTTTGAGCGCCACTTCGCTGCTGATCGGGAATGACCTTCGCTCCCTCATATAGCTAAGAGTCCCAGCCAGCTTGCTCAGCGATCTCCAAAACGCATCGTAACACACGCACAATTAATCATGTTAGGAATCCAACTTCAAACGAGATAAATCTTCCTGTAAACCGTTTATTTTTATTACAGTCTTGGGGTCACCCAGCTGCGATCGTTCCCATAAAACACCCGAAACTTTTTCAATTATACACCTAACCTTAGAAATTTTCCGGGTTACACTTTTGTCCAAAAACCGATATGAGTAATCGGAGTTTAAACTTTCACTTGCCGCGTCCTCGATGTTGGTTGGGTTAAACTTTTTTCGCTGATTTACTCACGAAAACAACACTTCACTCAAACATGGAGGCTCAGAAAATATTTACTGCAGAAAATTTAGATGGAGTTCAGAGTTCATGCACAGTCAGGTTGAGATAATCGCGAGGTAGAATAATTTGAGCTGTCGAAAGGCGATCGAATCGCAACTATTCGTAAATCGAGAAGCCGGCTCCGCGTGCGTCCGCACGGTTTGCGTTCCAAAACCGAATGGAACGGCGCGTGCCACATGCTTTGAGACAGTCGAGCCTTGCTTAGAAACCCCCGTCTCTTTCTTCGAGGCGATATAACTAGACATAAGACAAGGACAACTAGTGATGTGAACCACACCTTCAGATAAAAGACAAGACAGGTGAATGTAGCAGCAGGGAAAGACAACAAAAAACTTTTCAAACGTTTCTAGTGCCATTTTCTATTGTGTGCGAATATCAGGCCTTTAGAAATGGAACTTGTGTCAAGATCAATCATTTTAAGAAAAACTTTAGTTTTGTGTTATTTTTTTAAAGCATTTATAGAAATACTGAACATAATGTATAAAAAGATAATAATCGTTTGGTTTTGTTGTTTATTGTTACAATAAAGTAAATCTGTTGTATAATCAGGTGGGTCATATGCTAGGTTCACCAGCAGAAGGATAAAAAAAATCGGCCGAATTTTTTTAATAAACCGTTTAAATTTGCTAAAAATACGTAAAACTTTCCCAAATCCAGAATAATTAAGTTGCCTTTGCGTGGGAACATCCGGTACCCACCCTCGAGCTATCACATCATCTGCTACCGTCCTTTGTAACTATAACCTAATCTATGGAGAAACCCTTGCACGTACTGACTGTCACGTTGTCTATGGCTTTATGCACGTACAGACAGAGACATTAATTGATTGACAAATCGATGTAGTTTTTTATCGAACTAAATAGTTTAGATTACTTACTGAAGCACTCGTCATCTTGGCTTGGATTGGTAAATTTATATCAACACCATTTGGATGGGTAATCGTTAACATAATTACATCCAGATTGATTTTGTGCTCCAAAGAACACGCTTAGCTATTAGTTCCGTCTAGCAGTCTATAAACTATGGCAAAGGCTATATGAGGCGGACTTTTTCCAAAAACCTACCAACTTACTAAAGATTTTGCCATTTATGATAAAATTTCGAAAAATAAATTCGAAATTCAAGTTACGACAAATAATAAATTGAAATTACAGGCACATGAGTCTTAACACCAGTATGCTAAAGGATGAAGAACGCAGAGTAGTTCATAGTAGGGCACGTATCTATAACGTGCGTGATCTACAAGGTAGTGCTTTGTTATAGGTGATGGTTACCATTCAACATCCGGTGGGCCATATGCATTAAAAAAACCTACTTACCATCAACTTACGTCACGAACTGTAAATAATATGTACTATCAAGTAACCTGGCACTCAAGAAGGATACAATGAGATCCCGGGAGCCTAACGGAGCTATTTGCAGCTGCTTCCGAAGCCTGAGAACCACGAAGAAGGGACACGATGCCATATTACTGAGGAAGGATGTGGTGCAGGACAGTGATTGCTAAAAACACACGTATTTCCATTAAATAGAGTTCAATATCGTTGGAAGACTTATGGTGGCCAGCAAATTTCAAAGTCGAAAAAAATGTTTTACGTTCGATTTTTAAATTGAATGTGATTCTATAAAAATGTAATTCCACAGGCTATAGATAACTTTCAGAAACGCCAACTTCAAAAGAGTCGCCGCTGCTAGAATACTAACTGGTTTTCTCGCGATGTTTTCCTTCACCGTTTAAGAGCACTGGCATTGCGCACATCAATTACTGTATAGTTAAATGCACTGTAATAAAACAAAATGCATGTAACCACAAAGCGATTAGTTTGCAACACCAGTTATAACACGATCGTTTAACTGCAATTAATGTAATCCGGCCTTAACAAACATTTCTCTGCACACCTATTTCCGCGTCGCTCATATTGTAATAAATATTTAGCTAACCGCAAAACACTAACGGTTCTGTGCAAATTTTATGAAAATATTGTAATTGGAACATATATTTCCACTATAAAAATTATATCATATGGATGTGAATAGATTTATCTGGGTTTCTGAGTTATACTTTGCTTCAATATCCTATAATTTAATGTACTTACTTAAGCTAATTGATCTAGCATACTTTTAAAATACTACACTTTTATTATAAGAATTGCTGATGAAACAAGTAGTTGTCCCACCTGATGTTAAGTGGTAACTAAACATTGCCTCGCAGGTCACGTTAGTTAAGAACGTGCCCTACGATCACCGGCCTTGCGTCCATCAACTTGTGGCATACAGATGTTAAGCCTCGATGATGATGCCTAAGATGTTAAGTGCGAAACTATTTTCATATAAACTTCAACCCACGCTGTACCCTTCCTGTGCTGAATTCCTTTCTTAGTACACATCTACGCATTAAAACAAATAAACTCTGAAAATTTCTAGCCTCTACGACCAGTGGCTTAGGCTGTACGTTGCCTATATGCCAGTCAGTCAGTCAATCAGTCAGGACACAAATTCTTATAATAGGAAGAATCTAATTGTAGAAGTTTTACTTACAGCTGATTCAGTCCATTATTTTATGACAGCTAAGCAACAACCAAGAATGGATTTCGCTTCAGTTCTACTTTAAAAAAATCTTTCTGTTCAGGTTTTGAAATTGTCATTGAATGTGTGTGTACAATGACAAGAGTTAGAACTCGATGCCTTGAAAAATTGATATTCAAATTATATCGTTTAATCAGACGGATTAGGTAGCGAGTGGGTCTAGAATACATAATAATCGTAGGAATCAGACGTGAGTCGTGACTGATTGGACCTACGAGTGTTAGGAGGCTAGGGATGTAGTTTTGCATACGCAAGATCACGTACCTTGCTAGTGATGTAGTAATTTAAAGTTTTCATCGATAACTTTTCCATGTCGTATGATTGTGCTTGTAATCGCACACCCTTTAAATCGGAACAGTAATGAGGGTATCACTGTATGGCGGAAGGAATAGGTACAGTGATGGACTTAGGACGAAATCTTTCACAAAGAGTTATTTTATTGTAACTTTATCGTAATTATAAAAAAAAAACTATGAAATATAGTTTTACTAGTTTCTGAATAAGTAGATTAGATTCCTTGATTTGACGCGACCAAAGTAACGGACCCACTAACCAATTAGAACATAATAGAGAACAATGGAAATAAAATTTCATAACATTTTCTTGCATCATTTACAAAGCGAAGATATTGTTTTTAAAAGAATATGTGTAGATAACCTTCGCATTGTCATATTAACATTTTACTGTTTATATAATATTCATCATCATTATCATTATTCATTCATACTTAGCTGTCAAAACTGCCTTTACTTTCCGAAACTCTTGCATGTGGTCTAGCAATAATTAATACATACATTATACATTTATTCGTTTTTTTACTAGAAGAATGATTCTTATTGAGGATTCATTAGAAAAACATCTAAAAATTGAAAAAAAAATAAGATTATCGATATCGATAGAGTAGCCAGCACTAGCCAATGGATGATTATGTAAGCAATGCATCACTTATGCGAGTGCATGCGCCTCATTTGGCGGTCGTTAGAGCAGGTACTGCTTTCCTGCCACCAGCCACCAGAAAATACGGGGTTTCGCTTCACTCGGAATACGAGAGCAATCGCGGGTTTTTTTAACGAATGGTAGAACGTATCAAAAATCTATCTAATAAGTCAAGTAGTAAGTAGTAGTAAGTCAAGTATTTGCATATAAATATACCAAATTGGTAAGGTGGTTTGACGTGGTATGTGAGGCAGCGGTAACCACTTAACATTAAGTGGCCCATATGCTTGTTTCATTACTTTTTCTTCTTAAAGTATCACAACTATGAAAAACTATAGAAAAATGTTTCCTAGTAAATCTGCGGATTTAAATGTTGTAAATCTCAGTCTTCAGACTGTGTATCACTTTTAAAACTTAACAAGCACCGCTTGTAGCAAGTTCCTACATACATAAGTAATTGTCCTCTGCAACGTACTGTTTTACCCGCAAAGTAAAAATAAACTACCGAGCGCCCCTATAAGAGCAGCAATGCAGGTATGAACAACACAATGTGAAGCTACAATCTGATGACAGGCAGGGGTAAGTTAATGTTAGCCGACGGCCTCAACGCGGAGAATTATGTACAACTAGCGAAACGCGCGCGACTTCGGCCGCGTGCAGTTATTTCCTTTCTTAGTACACCTCAACGCACTAAGACGAATACACCTTGAAAAAGTCTCTACGACCAGTGTGCGTTGTTTATTATGTTAGTCAGTCAGTCAGTCAGTCAAGATTCTTATAATTGGTATAGATACAATACATTTATCTAAATACTAGTAAAAGAAACATATAAAACGCAGAATTCGTACAGAAGCTTAAACCTATTTCAGGTTAAAAAAACTTAATTTTGCACACTAAATAAACAAGAATATATTTTCCATCACTTAATTTATAGACGAAATGTTAATGTATGAGGTCAAAGCCTCTGAACTTAGCCGTTTGATGTTACCTTCGGCCTTCAACGCCCTTTTCATTATACGAAAAACACTGGTTTATTACCTGGAAGGACCCATGAGAGTGTGCTACAATCTAGAATGAGCAACAGATAAAGAGGCATATTTGCAACCGAAACCGTTGAGGCGTCTTTCACTAATAATGTCACTTAATATCTTATTTTAGCACGGATTGATAGAGGCTTAAAACCTTCGCAACAAGCAGAGAGAGCCTCAAACTTATGCTTTATATTATTTAGAGGTGTGTAATATCAAAACCGGCTAATATATTTTTTCCATTTGGCCGTAAGTTGAACAAGATTCGCCCAATCGTCCACCATTTTGTATTTATTTTTCTAAATATTTTCTTTCTCTTCGTTTGCTCTATAGCTTATTACTACTCTGAATCTACCCCCTTCAAGAAATGCAATGTTCATTTATATTTCAAGACCATGTCTGGCCAGTCTCGCTCTTTGCAAGTACCAACGTATTTTCTGAATATTTTCAAAGTTATTACTTCGCTTGTTTACTAGTTGTAAATTAATAATACTTTTTAAGGCTTTAACGATTCAGTGACAAAACTTTTTTTGTTATAGTACTTACCTACTTAAGGTGACACTACTCGCAAATTTTCCAAAAGCATAGTTTCTTTATTTAAGAGTCTAAATAAGATTATTTTTATATTTTTTTAAGATTTTTGAGTTTGTATTTCGGCAAAATTGCATGCGCCGAGTTGATCACGAGTTATAATAACTGTTTCGCCCCCCACCCTAATCACTGCCCATATAAAAATCTATTCGTGAATTTTAAGGCGTTTTACTCTAAGGAAGTGTTTAATTGTGCGTGATCTAGACTATCAATTTCGAGTCAAGACAAGTTCGAGTCGGTGACTAGTGCCACCTTAAATCTCAAACGCATTTTTTTTTTAACTAATTAGTTTACCAACTAAATACAGTAGGTACCCTAATAAAATTACAATCTAGCCAATAAGGCTAATGAGTAACTTTGCTTTGACTTATTTTTATATGAAATTCAATATCAAACGCATTTAAAATCCAAACTAACTACGAGTACCATCAAGCGTAATTGGTGAACACTTAAAGGTGCCAAATCTTGGCATTGTCAGTATGAAGTTACATAAGTACTTATTATATAAATGTCATTGGTAGGCACACGATTCAGTAACATTTACTACACCAACGATTGTATGGTACAACAGTTCTGCTATTACAACACCATATTCACGAGTCTCCCATTAACTGGCTGTGAAGTCATAAAGCAAGCCTGGCTGACCCAATCTCATGAAGGTCGCTCATTGTTTGACCACAGAGATCTCTAACCACAATGGATGTGGCAGTAAAGTCGTTGGAGCGAGTAACTTTGTTGACGGGGTTTTGGACCTCTACTCTCTACTCGTGTCGATATCCTCAATGCTGAGGCTAGTGACTTTTAAAACCTCTGGCAGCGGGTTCAGTCCTATGCGTGATAGGGGGCTGTTGAACGAGCACATCTTTGAGCTTGGACTAATAATAACGTGCCCTCCGAAGCCTGGAAGCGCTCTCATAGTAATACCATTAGCGGTAACCCATTCAAATGATAGTCGAGGAGAAAGTTCCTTGGCTGGCTTGTATTTTTTTTTGTTTTTTTTTTGTATTTGTATTTGTATTTGCTGACAATTAGGGATGACCAACACTTAGGGCTTAGAACCTTTGATGAAGATGATTTTTCTGCTCATAAAAAACCGACCACAAAAATGAACTCTCAATTCGGTAGTATATTTTTTTATTAAATATTGGTTTCCTCAGAACTCGGTAATTTATGTCGATTTGGAAAATTCTTACTTATTTGAAAAAATACTTTCTCAGATTTGTCCCATATGAATTTGTCATCAGAATCGGTTCAGTAGTTTGGTTTTAAATTAAAATAACTGGAAAAAATGTGTTATCCAAGTAAAAGTTTTTAAACCTTAATTATTTTCCTCGGCATTAATAGCAATTTTTCAACCAAATCTTCACGATTTGATATCACAATACCACATGATATTCTATAGACTCTTGTCCAGCATCTATTTTCTTAACCTAACCGATATTATCCACAGGAAAAACTAAACACTATGTGCGTTAATACCTCCATTCTCGTCCGGGGAAGTACTACCACTATGTCTATTTTTGCCCCCAAGCAGTTTGAAGGGTGTAGGAGTCGGTGAAATTACAGGCACATAATACACTTATAGGCCTCAGGTTGATAGACGCAATATTAATAAAAACCTTATCCAATAATTCTATTCCTAATACCTACAACTCAGTATTCTGTGCCTCAGCCTCGCTGAACAGGATTGAAAAATGCATTCACTATTGGATTTGACCATCGATTCAAGTCTGAAAATAGATTTGCATGAATGCCGTCCGATATCAGAATTTAGAAAAATGCTTGCTTTATTTTCAGAGTGGTCCGGATTATGTCGATGTATGGAACACAGTAAAATCTACCACAGAGGGTATGATTTTTGTAACTACCTATTAGTATGTATTTAAAATTTATTTTAACTGGCTTATACAAAGAGTTTATATGAAACAAAACGTTAATGATAATTTCTAAACATAGGCTTGTGCTACATGAGGCAATTTACAAAACGAAACATAATTTTATTAGCATAATTGAACTGACCTCAAAGAAACTGGCCAATTAAACTCATATGCAACCAATAGACAAACCTTTGACAGATAAACTGAGGAATAATAGATCAGCGTGGTAATAGACAGTGATGTTTGTAGAAGCAGCCCTCCTTTTTAGGGTTTCGTACCCAAAGGGTTAAACGGGACCCTATTACTAAGACTCCGCTGTCTGTCTGTCTGTCTGACTGTCTGTCACCAGGCTGTATCTTATGAACCGTGTTAGTACAGTGAGTTGAAATTTTTACAGATGATGTATTTCTGTTGCCGCTATAACAACAAATACTGAAAAACTGAATAAAATAAGATCTCATACAACAAACGTACGGAATTCTTCGTGCGCGAGTTCGACTCGCACTTTAGTAAGCTCATGGTACGGATCATAACGGATAATGGCATGACAAACTATCAAGCTCACGGTTACCCCTCTGAAGTGCACCAAAAATCAATACTTAATCATTTATTTGGTAAGATTATTAAATGTCACAAAAATATGTGATACATTCTACGATGTGGCGCATGGCGTGACTTCCCGCCTTGGGATAAATGTTTGTAGGATCTGCAAATATTTATTCCGGGTGTTCCGAGTATTTTCTATGTATGATAAAAAATATGTATGCATGTAATGTATTGTATTAAGTATATCAGTCATCTCGAACATAATACAAGCTCTGAGCTTGGGGCTAGATGATGCTGTGTGGATTGTCCAGCAGTATAGAGCTCTTAGTGGAGGGCTCTTCCGTGGAAGTACTCCATGCCTATTTCTGCCGTCAGTAACGATTTTCGTATGCGTAGGTATTACCTACGCATACGAAAATCATCACTTTGAATCATACAAGAATCACTTTGAACCATAATGTACCAAGCCAGCTTCACTTTGCATTATAAAATCAGAAATCTCAACGAATAATAACAATAAAAAACACAACATTATGCAAAGAAACTCATTGCTTATGATTCTTATGAATATGCATGTTTATGCTAATCTTAGTCGAAATACTAAACCAAAAACGGTTGATATAATTTTGTCAGTAAATAAATACAGCGACGGAAAATAGGAAAATTATTTTCAATCCCGACTGGAGAGACTGTTTTTAGTTTAAGATTTTAGTGAGTCTGTTGTCTTGTAATAAATGAATGCTCAGATCGAAATCTGTTTTTTTTTATGTTATACATCAGGTTGATTGCCGCGGAGTTGTGTAGGACACTATAATCGCTAGGTTATACCAGAATTTTAGTCCAACCAAAGAAAAAAAAAATTACCTCTATACTTTATTTATTATTTTGGTATCGATTAAATTAAACATGGAATATAACGTTCTTTCGTTCAACTAATTAACGTAATTTGTACCCTCTTTTTTTGCATGATTTTAACTTATATTTCATTCTGATCGATAATTTTAAGCTAGAATTAAGTCCTTCTGGCACTCAGTACCTACTCACACTACTGTATAATTTACATCTGAGTCACTATTGTTTTTCTCTTAATTAAGTGAATTGTATTCTTCTTAGAGAAATAAATGTCTTAAACCTGAACTACTTATTCAAATTTCGAACGCATTATATCTATGGCAATATTTACTGGTGTTACAATTTAAAAAAAATGCTTAAGTGTAAATAATTAAAGTAAAGCATAGCAAGATCTCGTCACGCTCCGCTATAGACTCTGCCTGACCCATTCATTACTTTCTTTGTGATATGGTCCGCTTACCACCCCCGTATCCGACGACTTGCTTTGAAACTTCCGTCGATTATTTTAGAGTTAACGAACTCGGTGTGAACTGACCCTTGAAATAGATGCAGACTGCATACTTGCGTGGCGAATGCTACAGTTTTCTATTCAAATTGCGCGTCTGTACAATTGTATACTTATTTAATCTGTAAGTAGGTAGAAAGGCCCCTAGATCGTTAACATTGCAGACTACAGTGTGACCTACAATTTGGTACAATATTAACCAAATAATTTTACAATCTAAGAGTGTAAAAGGTATCCTTACCGATATTGAAGAATAATTGATACTCCCTTTGTTAAAAATACATACCAGGTTGATTAACTAATCAACCGTCTAAATATGTCGTGCTGAACTCAGCACGACAAAATTAAATATTTGTTGCACCTGTTATAAAAATTAGCAAGAATAACTAAATGTTTAGTTTTCCTCATAGCGCCACCTATTAGAATACAGCGGAACTAAATGAAGGTTGAGTGAAACTAAGGCGCGAGCGAGTAGCGTAGCGTGCTTTGCTCACGTTCAAAAAAGTGTGCGGCGTAGTAAACAGATGGCGCTGACAACAACTACTTCTATTACGCGCATAAAATAAACCAATATTCATCCACATTTCATAAATAACCACAATTTAAGGCTATAGATGGGACTCACCAGTATAACATGTCCATTGTAGTCAGTCACCTGTGTAACACACTACAAAAAAGTTGGATACCTATCCAACTTATATATATATGGTTGGTATATGGTATGGATTATTGTAAGTATCTATAATTATGATAGCACAATAGGTTGGCCGTTTGCTCTTGGCATGGAAATAACAACTTACCTGAGAGAAATACGGTGGAAGTACAGCCCTCTGGTCATCTAACCGGGAACACTGCACCCGCTCCAGTAGCTCGAAGAGTTCGTGTTGAGCCCGGGCACCAGTCGTCGAGGTCCATGGCGCGGGCACGTGCTGCCGCCTGGCGGGGAGAGACAGAACATATTATATTAGTGGTTCTGTAAGAACAGTAGATTATCTCGCTTCAAAATATAAAAAATTGGAATGGAAGCATCAAACAAATTCCTAACAACAATTTTTTTTTAAATTAATCATGGCACTTGTGTCCCAGTCTTCGTCAAAATTGGTACAAAAAATGCGACCTCTAGGCTATAACAGACAGCTTTCATTCTTAGGGTTTTCCTATATTTAGGGTATTCAGAATACCCCAAATATAGGAAAACCCTATGTAATAGATATGTAATGTAATATGTATGTAAGCTACAGAATACCGTTTTCTGTAGTCAGTCAACACTTTTGGTAAGGGGGTTGATATCCTCTATAAGATGGTCTCCCTCACAGCCGAAATAAAATAATATTTAACATTATGATCTGAAATATCAAGCATTTTATTCTCTGTGAGCAGATGCTAGTAATTTATAGCCCTTAAAAAAATAAACAAACAAACTGATTAAGACTATTTAGCAGCACGAGACCAGAGAAAATTCTAATAAAATTTCTATAGAATATAATAAATGATGACAACATATTTCAAAATTTGAACCGGTTTAAAATGTTTATCCATATAATTTTGAGAATGGACACGCGTTGACCCCATCTGTTGGCCGAGAGAGGAAACTATCAATGGTTCAAGTCTGTGATTTATGGAGCAATTAACTGACCATTCATAGCACCCCTCTCGAAGACTTAGGGTTGTCTACCATGCGCAGTAAAAACCGGAAAATCATTATTGAGCAGATAACTACCAACCTATCTGCTCAATAATGATTTTCCGGTTTTTACTTGGTAGACTGATATATTAATAAATCTGTGAGTAAGTGGGTTAATGATTTGGATTTCAGCATAATTACTTCAGACATAGCCTTACGTATTCAGTAATATAATTATCATTGACGTTGTAAGTAGTTTTGTTCGGGTTCGAATCCGGTCACGCGCTAATGGATTTTTCTATCGAAAATGATGATGAAAATAACACCAGTGCTCTCAAGCGGTGAAGGAAAACATCGTGAGGAAACCAGTTAGTATTCTAGCAGCGGCGATAGGCTTGCAACCTGTCACGTATGGAATACCAGCAACTGCGAAATTTGAGTATGTACCAAGTGCTGCATTTAGACGAACCTCTGACTACCCCCATTAGACATCCGTAAAAAATCTTGAGCAGGTACCTACTTGGTACTAATAGATCTGATCTGATCCACCGTGCCTAGAGATTTAAAGTTGTAAGGCTGTTTCTGTTTACAAAATTAACGATTTTTTCCGGACAATCGGATGTCCGGTTAAATTTAATGTGGTGCACCCCTTGGACATTGCAATTCGAACCCTTCGGGCTACGACGATAGCCGTAACCGGTAGGTATTCAGTAACTCAATCAAGCAATGTTTGTTTTTCGGCTTTGCCTAATTTCTGTGATGAAGGGCGCCATTGTTAGCGAAGTAAAATTGATTGGCAGATGTTCTGTTTGTTGTCTTTTAATTTGTTGGGTTGTAAAGATGATTTAATTAGTTTGTTAACTTATGAAGAAATAATCATGAAATTCCGAAAGGCAGATTATGCGTGTTCTAAAATATTGGCTCAATTAGAGATACTACTATAAAAAAGGTAAACGAAACAAATTGCAAGAATTTAAAAGAACTTAGAACTTTAAAAAAAGTAGGTATATATATATAAATATAATCACTCCGTATACAAATCCTCTGTTTATGGTTAGTAGCCTCATTGTATGGTTAGTAGTAGTAGAGCTCTTAGTGAAGAGTTCGTCCGGGGAAGCATTACCACTATGCCTATTTCTGCCGCCTACTGTGTTCCGGTTTGAATAAAACGAAATTCAAAACCCCTAAACAACGGGGTTGAAGTTTGTATGAAAACATCTTCACACGGACAAATTCGCACGCGTTTCGCTAGTCTATACTTACTAATATTATAAAGAGGGAGAGGAATATACAATCCCCGGGTGACATAAGCTATACTATATTTTCAAAAAAATAGGGATCCTTACCAAAGCCCGCTAGTAGTCTAAAAAAAACAAAAAACACCATTTCAGATTCGATTCATGCAAAAACCAACACGTGTTTATTTTGACTACACAATTGAATTATTGTTCTTATAAGTACTTTTTTCTTCGTGTGTAAGTACCTATTTAAACATACCGCTATGCAAATTTGGGGCTATTTTTTGACAACAATAGCTTGTAATTCCTAACCGCAATGAACACTTATTTACATGACAGTGAATAGGTGTAAAAATGGCATGGGCAAGACTATAAAAAATAGTTTTAACTTAGGGTCATGAGTCCCGTAGCCGAACTAGTTACAGAATGATAAACAACTCTTTGTTCCAATTTTGGCCTCAATCAAAATTAGGCCGGTCTGAGGACTGCAGTAGGACAATATGTGGAATCAAATCCTTCCCTCTGCACGGTTTTTAATATATTCGTATTTAAAAATATAAACCTGCCGCCGCCAGACACCCTGTCAGGTCGTAGATGGTCGAAATTAATAAATGAACGTCTCACATTATAGAAACACAGCCGTCACAGCTCAGTTCGTAGTAGCCCTGCCTTCTGCGCTGTAGGTGGTGGGTTCGATTCCCACCGAGAACAAACATTTGTGTGATGAACATAGATGTTTGGTCTATGTCTGGATGTTATATTGTATTCTAAGTATGTATTTACAAAAAAAAGTATATAAGTATTCTATCAGTCATCTGGTTCCCATAGTACAAGCTATGCTTAGTTCGGGGCTAGATGATGTTGTGTAAAAATGTCCACAAATATTTATTTATTTTATTTATTTATTTATAACAGTTGAGTTCATTAAAAATAGTTTTGGAGTATGAAACGGCAGTAAACTCTAACAATGGACAGTCAAATAGGTTTATAATCGACGATGCGGGCTATAAAGCAATAAACAAGCACACGTGCTACATCTTAATGAAACTTACGATCGAGCTTTCATATTCAATACAATACTATAAACTGTAACCAGCTAGACGAAACTCTAGAGCATAAACACGATGTATGAAGTTTAGTCTAAAACAAATATATATGAAAGTAGTTTTTTATACTACTTGCTGATGTTGGTATATCACCTATAACAAAGCATTACCTTGTAGGTCACGCTCGTTCGGAACGTGCCCTACGATGCACTACTCAGCGTCCAACAACCTGAGGCATACAGGTGTTAAGCCTCATGTGCCTGTAATTTCACCGGCACCCACACCCTTCAAACCGGAACACAGCAAGCTGCTTGGCAGCAGAAATAGGCCTGGTTGTAGTACTTCCCCGGACGAGCCCTTCACAAAGAGCTCTACTACTACTAAACTGGTGTGGGATTAATAGTGACTTCCGACTGATTATAAGATAACCAAGAGTTCTTATTTTCGATAAAAAAGAGACTACTTCACACGTTCCGAGGCCACATGAAGCAATTAATTTGATTTATACGCGGATAAGGCATTTCACGGTCTTGGTCGCACATTGTTTGTTTATTTGTATGAATGAGAAAGATGAGCGATAAGTAATTTCCTAAGCACGCCCACTTATTAACTCCCAGCGACTTCCTAATCAACAAAATAATAATGAATTTTAAGCGAGTTACACACAGCGCAGATAATATATACCAATAAATATTTATGGAAATTTTTACACAACATCATCGAGCCTCAAACCAAGCACAGCGTGTATTATGAGAACTAGCTGACTGATAGAATACTTTATATACTTTTTTTTGTAAATACAAGCTTAGAATACAATATAACACCCGGTTCATAAAAAACATCTATGTTCTTAATATACTTAATACAAAAAATATCTATGCATGTAATGTAATGCATAGATATATTTTTTATTATAAGTATAAAGAAATACCTAGAACACCCGGAACAAATACTTGCAGATTGTACAAACATTTATCCCACGGCGGGAATTATATTTTATTATTTTACATAAGTGTGTGTGCCCCTTAAAAATGTACCTATTACAAAATGGTATCGGTTTTCACCTAAGAATATGGACTATTCTATGGTTTTCACATATTATTGTATGTTTTTATCCGTATGTGATGCCTAACTACAGATAACATAAGTTTTTATGATACTACACAGATAAAATATTATTTTACATGCACCGTTTGTAAAAGGTTTTAATGTTTCTTTCAAAATGAACTACTTGTAACCTAACTAGTTATATTTAACGTGTATAAGGCATTAATACTAATAAATACGGCAAATCATGATTACATTATACATGATAACTAATACATCAATATAAAATTCAAAATTCTGAAAATAGCGTTTTACATAAGATACAAAAGTACATAAGACTATTATAATTTTCATTTTGGCTCTCGTTCGTGGAAAAATATTTCCTGTGCCAAATCTTTTACGCTGTTGAATAAAAATAGCATTGGCTACTAGAGATATTAATTTCCGTGAAAATATTTTAATTTTGAAGCAATCAAAATAATGTTCAACACAAACAAATCCTAAAGCGTTGGCCAATTAGTGATGTTTGCTCCTGAGCTTTGTTCCAAATTCAAACTCCAGCAATAAAATGAACTTCCTTACAAAGTTTACACAGAAAATTATAACTAATACAAGTATTTATAACATGTATACATATTGTAAAGCTGCAGACTGTTGCAAAAGATGTATACTTCTGCCGCCAAGCAGCTTGCTGTGTTCTGGTTAGAAGGGGTGCCGGTGAAGTTACAGGCACATGAGGCTTAACATCTGTACACGAGGGTAGGTACGCTCCTAACAAACCTGAGCTGCGAAGCAATGCTTTGTTATAGATAATGATACCCACTTAACATCAGGTGAACCATCTGCTTGTTCCGACCAGTTCCTAATTTGAAACTAAACTTTACTAAGCAGTGAAGGAATACATCGTGAGGAAATCAGTTAGTATTCTAGCAACGGCGGTGGGCTTGCAACCTGTCACGTGTGAAATACCAACTCCTGCAAACTGTGGGTATGTACCAAGCGTAATATTCAGGCGTACCTCTGACTACCCCCATTAAACATCTCCAAATAATCTCGAGTGGGTATAGGTACCCACTAAGTTCAACCGTGCAACCCCAAAGACCCAAAGTATAAAAGTTGTGATGTCGTCTTTTTTCGTTTCCGTACAACAAAAAAATAAACTTACCAACATTGATCATTAAGATTTTGGTTTTTTTTTAAACACACTCTTGACAGTTTTAGGGATGAATGGGTGCCTAACATAAAACATAAGATATATTATGTGGGATCAAATTTATCACGATGCGTGGGAAAGCGAAGATCAAACTTTTGTCTTACGATTTAGACAATATGATATTACATTTTCCTCAACGGAGATGACAGATTTACGTCTCTGTGGAATATTATTGCCTTTAAAGCAGCCATTATGTAATATTTCATAAATCCTGACTCGAATAGTATTTTATTTCGTTTTATTTGACTTTGACTGATCCAAGTCTTTTATTATATTTATTATTAACTAGTAGAAACGTGCGCGAATTCGTCCGTGTGAAAATATTGTCCTACAAACTTCAACTTCTGTACTCATTTAGGGGCTCAATTTTAGGAATTCCTTTTTAAGGTCACCTAGACAAATATAGCTGGAACAAAGTCTTCCAATTGTTTTCACTGTGCGTTTTTTATATTATGTCAGTCAGTCAGTCAGTCACGACAATATAAGTACTAAAGAAAACCATCGCGACTTTGTCAGTTTGAAGCTATTTTCATACAAACTTCAAATTTCGTTATTATTCGTTCAGGGGTTGAATTTCGGAACTTACCTACTGTTTTAGTTTCTAGAAAATGTATTATGACAAGTTTCATCAAAATTGTTATAGACCGGATTATAAAGATACTACAGCAATAAGCAATAGTATCTTAATAATACAGTTTAATTGTTCCCATAACGCTTCGTCTCCCAAGGTCATGTAACAAGATCAATGTCAGTCACATGCGCTTGCACATGACAGACACTTGACACTCATGTCCTTTTATTGATATATCAGTTGGAACGTGCTTATGATGCACAGCATGGATTTTAGATAGCTTTACATCTGTCACGGAAAAAACAAGACGAGAAGTTTATAGAAACAGCATGGACTATGGGTAAACATGAATCATAGATACATAAAAATAATAATAATGTTGAACAATCCACACAGCATCATCTAGCCCCAAGCTAAGCAGAGCTTGTGTTATGGGTACTAGCTGACTGATATAGGTACTTAATACAATACATACATATATATATATGTATTTTTATTTTACATAGAAAATACCCAGAACACCCGTAATAACAATTTTTATATTAAAATTTTTGTGTGCACAATACCATTGTACCAAGGAAAACATCGTAAGGAAACCAATAGAATTCCAGATGCGTTGGGCTTGGCTTGTACGTATGTAATACCAACTACTGAAAAATGTGGATATATCTGGTGGATTTTTTCTGACTTTCAGACATCCTGAAAGAATCTCGAGTAATAATTTTTTATTATTTTTTTCGATTTGGATAAATTTTTTTTGGTACCATTCTTTTGTTTCAAAATAACAGTGATTAAAGTTTCACTATGTATAATTTACGCAATAAAATATGAATATGTTCACTATATTCTTGTGTTTTAGTTTAAAATTCCAAGCCAGAAGTAGTGTTTTTTTTTCCCCTAAACCCCAAGCTGCACTTGAAAACGATTCACACGTTGCCAGACAGTTTTTAAAAGCCCTTTGTCGAGCCCAAGTGCGTAGTCTGTCATCACGCCGTGGTTTACAAGCGTAGCTTAAAGGATCCTTACATCAGTTACAGCTATATAGCAAGTTACATAAATGTTGGAAATCGCTAGGCGATTACACCAGCATGTAGTCCGTCTGATAAAAATAAAATTACAAGAATCCAATCCAATTTTGGCTTCGTTTTCTATTGGATATTTGTATCTATATAGATAGCTTTTTTCGACTTCCTGATGGAACAAGGAGATAGCCCACCTGATGTGAAGTGGTTACCATCATGTAGAATAAAACAATGCTTCGTAAATCACATTCGTTAGGAACGGAGTACAACTTGAAGCATACAGGTGATAAGCTTTATGTAATTTTACCGGCACCCACAACCCCTCAAACCAGAACCATACTAACTAGTATAGGTACTACTGATTCACTCATTATGTTTTCCTTCACCGTTTGAGAGTACTGGCATTGCGCACATAAATTTTTCGAACGGAAAAATCCATTAGTGCACGGCCGGATTCGAACCCGCGACCTTAAGATCAGAAGGCGGGTCACGCCGACTAGACTACCGGTGCTCAATCGGTTGCATCTATCTTACATTTATACCTATCTGATTCTACAGAAATTGTGAAACTGAAGTTTGATTTCAACGGAACCCTAAAACTACGTTTTAAATTAATGATTCTGCTTCAAAACTTCTGATTGAAACTATCGTTCAACTTTTTGAACTAAAACTAAATGTTCCATCTAACCGAAGTTCGCTGGTAACTTTATTTTTGAATTTTAAACTGATTCTCTGCTACTCTACTCCCAAGGCTATCACTTTCTTTGTTGTTATATGATTAGGTGGTTCTACGGTTCTACTTACTTTTGTTAAAAAAAATATTCTTCATAAAATTATTTGACACGAAAAAGTTTCGTTGCCTAATAGTCTTATATTGCTATTATTTAATTAAATTTCAAATTTGGAACAGAGTTGCATAAAAGTATAAAGAACCTCATCGAAAGGTACCTCTGATCAAAAGCTCATTAGTTTTTTTTGACACAGAGCTTAAAATATTGCAGATTAGGTATACATATATGGCTCGCCGCCGTATCACACAAAGACTTTTTGCAATAATTTTGAGAACATCTGCACTGCGTCAAGTTTGCAGACAGATGACAAAATGCGGTAGCTGCTGTTATTATTTTAGCAAAACTGTTATTCAGATCAAATGTAAATATTAAACCTACTATTAACTTACTATACAATAAACTTACTAAGTATAATATTTAACTTACTATAAAAGTTCGCTGAAAATGTATTTACTTTTTTTTACATTTAATTGAAGAAAATAATAGTACATACCCAATATATGCTTAAAATAGCTGTACGCGGTTTATACATAGATAATAAACAGCTGTGACATCAAAACCTAAGAAATCAATATAAATAGAATTTTGATGTTTAATATAGACTCCATCCATCTCCGTTCAACCTGTAGTTCAACCTCTTCGGTCTGAGAGTTGAACCTTAGTCCTAAAACTTTTTGCTCGAGTTCCCGACGCTTGAAAGGTAAGGTCTTTGTAAAAAAAATACATTGCCGGAGTAGTTTAAATAAGCCTGTCGTGGTCACTAAACTTCACATAAATTCAAATTTCGAATCGTATATTGCTCAATGCGAGATAGGGTTCAAAGAGTTTGCTATAGTGTCTGGAATCCTCAGCTGTTTGTTATGCCTACAGGAGGGATAGTAACTATTATTTACTCCATGACATAGCTGTAAAGTACAAGTTTAAGGGTCAAAGGTGAGCGCCTAAGAAATTAAATGCAAATGGATTCCATGGTCACACTTTGTTTTCATGTGGTTGTACAGAAATGCAGGTAGGGACCCATCTATGTACTTGCTCAGTCATTAGTTTAAGGCGGTGGTACTCGCCAACGACCTTGAGGAGTCTGTCCATACTGAGTTGCACTGCCGCCCGTCGCCCGCACAGGGAACCGCGCGCATTCCATTTCATATCGCATTCAAGAAATAATTATTTGTAGCCTAATGAATTATTAGTTCGAACTGCCAATTGTTCACTTTGTGATAAATACTTTGACAAATATTTGTGTGAAAAAAAAAAACTAAAAATCAATACCGTTTAGAAGAAATAACCGAATTTAAAATAAAAATTGCTTCACTTTGGATATTTTTTCCATATAGTAATAATATAGTTAGAATTATTTCAATTGTTCAAATTAAAATTTAGTCTTTAATAAGCAATATATATTTTTTTTGGACATTTATACTCACTCATCAAAGAGAAATAACACGGAGAAAACCTCTCGTTGGCGGATACCACCTCCTTAATTCGATTCGGCACAGATTTATGTGCCTGTAACTGCACTGAAATAACGATGTGATCATCACTGCTTAGCGGTAGCGATACTAGGTAATACAGACGAACTCTTTTACAATAACCTCTACATCAGTCTGCTACAGATACTTTCAGTTTTAGGGAAAATTTTTAGCAAACTGAATATTTGAAAGCTCGTAAGAATTATGATACTAGTTATAATATTTTTTAAAACCTTTTCTTCATAGATGTATTACTTCGACTGCAAAACGAATATCCTTAAAACGATAACTTGTGACTACTAAAACATGCTACTATGGTAATAATAAATAGGTATAGTCCTATATGCCCTTACGCATGGTAATAATAAAACGGTACCTTCCTAAATGCTCCGATATACGCAACTCTTATTGACGGCAAACACGAAATGTCAACCCACAGCTAAGTCTATTCATTACTTATTCATCAAGTTCCGAACTAGGCGAGGTGTGTCGTACGTGTAGCTGAGTAACTTAGCGAAGTTTGATATCAGTACACGAAAGGTACGGTTTTAGGTCAGGCCATTTCTGTTATTGAACTTTGTTAGGGTTGTCATTTGTTGTTAAAAACCTCGAAGGCCATGGCAACATTCTTTCCAGGCGGAATAATCGTAAAAGATGTTTAAACTCATTAAAATCCTTTCTAAAACTTTGTTTTACCTAAACCTACTTTAGATGATAGTAGGTATAGTCAAAGTCAAAAAGTAAAATCCGCAGGGATCTTCTTGAAACGTCTTAAATCTAGGTGAATTTAAGCGCCAGTTCCTCGCGACCAAGCCTAGAAGAACCGGCAAGAAACTTACGGCTTGGCTAGCGTTTTTTTGTATGATCCTGTTACAAAATAATAATAATGTATAATTTACGTCATGAGCCTTAATAACTCCATTGCAGGACATTGACCTTTCTTTTCTACTACTTACTGACGGAACAAGCAAATGGCCTATCGGATATGGATTTGATGGAGTTACGATTCCGTATTTGTTTTATCATTCACGTTCATTTTGGCATTCATGTCACTAGCTCCACCCAAGGCCCTTGGATGTGAAAGAAAGAAAGATCTCCAGTATTTAATATACTGCTTGACAAAACCGTAGCACAATTACGATTCTGTCAAAGACCAAAGTAAAAAGAAGTTCTTAAAACGAATTACATAAAAACAGGGCTTGTAATGAGATTTCGTCCTCAAGACAGGAACATATTCAGGGTTAGGGTTTTATAGAATTCAATCGTTTAGGTTAGAAATGATCGAATAAGCTACGTCATGACTAATGGCCCATAAAAATGTATAAACACATACATACCCTACCCTTCTACTAATAAACTCGGCGTAACTTTGTTAATTACACCGAGCTTCGATTCTTTTGATCTTTGTAAAAACTACCTGTCATTGGAAAAGACAAAAGACGGTATTTATAACTATTTTTTAAGTTACGCCGTGTCTAAGGTCATAAGTAATGTCAAACGTATGTCAAAATCAGGTTTGCTAAAATGCGTCTTATTCTCAACTTATAAACGCCTTCCGCGTTCGTTTTGTACTTCACCGATATTTGGATATTGGTATTGTCTTTGAAATAAAACATGTGACTTTTAGGGATATTTTGACGATAGAACGTGTAAATCATCAAAAACTATTTTCTCACATTTTGAAATTGAGAGAGATCGCGGTGGCGGTCGTAATCGCATGCAGTTTTCAACTTTATTTCAACGTCATTACGAGTGTATTTCAAAATCACATATGTCAAGGTGTTAATCTAGCACTTAAATACATCCCTGCGCAAAGACATAATAAATCTCGAACGATGAAAGCAGAGACAGGCAATGTTTATTGTTTGCTCGTAAACCTCGTAAACTTGGACTTGATATTTCAACTTAATCTTAACAGTATGTAGGGAAGCACGACGTGTCTAGACATTGTTGTAGAAAGAAACTACAATTTATACCGTCCTAGGAGAGACCAGCCCCCGTACTATCAAATCTTATTGCAGTTCAGCTTAAGGTTAAACAAGTCGGTACTATGTCCATACAATCATAGTAGAGTTCTTAGTGAAGGGCTCGTCAGGGAAAGTATTACCACCATGCCTACTTCTACCGCCAAACAGCTTGCTGTGTTTTAGTTTAAAATATTCCGCTTAAACTAAACAAATAGTTATATAGATATGTAAGTTCTAGTTTATTCGATTTGTTTAACCTTAACACTAAGAATAAGAATATTTTTATTGCATAACTGTGTAGTACGTAAAGGTAAAAACTTTAACTGAATCGTTCTCTTTGGAGAGATTCAGTGTCATTTATTCTTTTTTTTAGGGTTCCGTACCCGAACCCTATTACTAAATAGGTATCCGCTGCCTGTCTGTCCATCTGTCATCAGATCTCATGAACCGAAAGTTGAAGAGTTGAAATTTTCACAGATGATGTATTTCTGTTGCCACTATTTAAGGGCTTTCATACAACAAACAAAGTAGTGGGTAGTCAAACTCATGGACCCAACTCTTTCAGACGTTCTTGTTACCTCGTCAGCCTGTTTTCGAAGCTTACTAACTAGTCCAAATAGGTGTACCCATCGACGAACTGTATTACTGTTGTACTTCAAATATGATTAATAATTATATGATCAATATTTAATTCTATTGGTTCTATTGCACCTATAATTTGCTGTCGCGTGCCGCATATCTAATTTGAAATGAAAATTGAATCATCGTATTTATAGCCATAATTATGCCCAATAACGGATCACATTATCCACTGTGCATAGTGCATAATAGATTTCAAAGCAGAGGATAATTTGTTCTTAATACTGGGGCGCGAATCAAAATTCAAAGAGTTTAGAAAGGTATAATCATAGTCTAGGAACCACATCTCGTATAAAAAAGTTATGGATACAGTTAGCAAGAAAAGTGTTTTGGAGTAAAAAAAAACTTAAACGAGTAAAAAAAAATTAAAATCTCGTTCACATCATCAACGCTATCAGTCTGAGAAGAACTATAACAAATAAATAAGAATCGAATAATAATAATAAGAGAAGAAATATTAAGAAAAAATTACAGGTACATGAAGCTTAGTATCTGCATGCCTCAGGTTGATGGAAGCTAAGTAGTGCATCGTAGGGCACGTTCCTAACGAGCGCAACTTACGAGGCCCTTACCGACCGATGTGGCGCGGCGGGTGAATGTCCACCTGCGACGCAGGTGGTTGCGGGTTCGATTCCCGCCTTGGGATAAATGTTTGTACGATCTGCAAATATTTATTCCGGGTGTTGTGGGTATTTTCTATATAAAAAATATCTATGCATAGTGGACAGTATTTTTTGTTTGTAAAAAAATTATTCGTATGTTGTACTTTTGTCATTGCCTGTACTACTGCTCTGGTTTACCAGAGGTGTAATCAATTGGGGGATAATCTACTAATTAAGGCGATGGGCAGCTGTTTTGAATTTAGAACTACCAATAATTGACAATATAAGAAAATATATATCAATCAGGTACCTAAGGTGAGATTACAGGCCCATGAAGCTTAACACCAGCATACCTCAGGTAGGTGGCGCATCGTAGGGCACGTGCGTAACCTGCAAGGCAATGCTTTGTTATAGGTGGTGGTTACCACTTACCATCAGGTGGGCCGTATGATTTATTCCACAAGCAGTGATATAAAAAATAGTACCGAAGACGCATCGCTAGAGCCCCTATTCCCCTTTATCCACGAAAGACCACTCTTTCATGAGTCCCCGAATGAAAAGAAATACTGCTACAATAAGAAGTGGTATGGGAAAAAACTAAGATCACCGACATAGCTCTTAGAATCAGCAAGTTAAAGTGGCAATAGATAGAAAATACAACTCGTAAAGCCGACGACAGCTGCGGATTAAGAATCTCAAATGAAAACCACGAACTGGAAGACGCAGTGTTCGCGGGAATTCGGTAAATGGAAAAGTCTCAAAATCGATCTACTAGGAAACGTATAGAGATCTAAGTCCAGCAGTGGATTTCTTCAGGTTGATAGTGATGATGGTTAAGATTTGAACGCCCACAGCTTTGAATTAATTTACATAGTAATAATACTAATATGTAATAATATTGGACAATCCACGCAGCATCATCTAACTACTAGATGACTAATATACATAATACAATATATAACATACATAGATATTTTTATTATACATAGAAAATACCCCGAACACCCGGAATAAATATTTGCAGATCGTACAAACATTTATTCCAAGACGGGAATCGAACCCGCAACCTCCTGCATCGCAGGTGGACATTCGCCCGCCGGGTCACATCGGTAAGGTAGGGTAGGAAAGTGATCGTATTAAACCCACAATATTACTGTGGTAGAGGAATCTTTGGTAGGAGTGTCGATAGTAGGCGCACGCACGTTACAAATTACATGTTCATTGTTTTCCAATAAATTTTCTGTTTCGTATTCAATTCCCAGAGTTTAATAAACACAAATTAGTCATTTGAGGATGTAATTAGCACCGGTGTACCTATTAAAGACCGGGGCCTGTTTAATTAAATTTGTTTTGATTATTGTTGTAAATTCTTTGCCAGTACCTAAATTATTTTTAAAAGAAAATAAATCTTTATTTGTTATTTTTTTAGTGCTCACAAATTATGAAATTAAGCACAGTCATATCTCTCGTCGATTCAACTGAATGCAATTTCGGTTATCGAGCAAGCTTTGATAATATAGTATTAGCATGTAGATGGAACCACGGTCGCTAAAGTACCGTATTAAAAACATCCCAAGACTTATTTTCGTTGGTTCGTTTGAATTCTCGATAGCGCAGTTGGCTAGAGCATCTCCGTATTAAGATGAGGGTCGTGGGTTCAAATTCCACTCAAAGAAATAATTTTAGGGATAATATAAAATAAATATTTATTATGAACTTACATATTATTGCTAAACTGTAATTTGAACATTAACCAATGAGATAAAGGTTTATCCGAAATTCCACTGTCCAAATTATGAGTAATCTAATAAGGTATACGTACATTAGTTTCTTCATATATCTCCGTCTCGCCGTAAGCAATGTATAAGATTCCTTCTGCCCGCCCGTGGCCAAATATTTCATTTTCAACTTGGCCTTCATTCGGCGAGATGTCACTCACTCGAATATAACCTCTATTCACTAAAGTCACCGTTGATTCTAACTAATTCTTCTTTGCACCTCCTATAAATTAGAGAAAGAAGGTTGAAGGATTTTTACAAAAGCTACTAAAACTAGTAAGCGGTGCAAGCTATTGGAACGAACTGGCGAAAAAAACAAAGCCCACAAACCGACTCCTGTTCTATATTGGACAGCCAACAACAGAAGTTGAACATTCTTATTTAATATAGTTTAAACAACTTGTAAAACTGACTTCAACTTTTACTTGGACCTATATTGATGATTTTTTATGGAACCAATCTAAAATTCTTTAAAATAAAACATAAACGTTCAGATCAACTGTTTCAGAGGAATTTCCTTTCAACACTTGATTGTTGAATGATGTCCCTTCTAAGAAAAGTGAGACAAATAGTTAAAAAAAATATTTTGCACGGTTTTTGCAGGAAATTAGGGACTGGTCCTATTAGGGAGATAGTTTGGTATATCGCAGTAATGTCACCTTTTTAATTATATAAAGCTATGCATGCAAGCAGCACCTATTCATGAAACAGTGTGTTTGTGTGGCCAATAAATAATTGTCTATGTTTATATCTTGTCTATATCTAACATGGGAAACTAACAACATTTTTTCATTGACTGTACTTCTATAGCTCTGAATCATGTCATACAAGGAAAAAGTCATTATTTCACGCAGGAACGTCTGGATTGACGATAATTAGCAATAAGGGTCAATTTACATTACCAGCTGTGGTTTTAGCACGTACCTAACCTACCTACTACATGATTTTCCATTATGCAACATGATTCTTATTAGACAAACTTAAATAATACAAAATATATAAAAAAACACATTATAATATTACACTAACGAAACGCGAGCGACTTAGTTCACTCAAAGTTCTTTTCATACAAACTTTAACCCCCGTTGTACCCGTTTAGGGGCTGAATTCCAGGAATTCGTTTCTCTGACTATTTCTGTGTATGATATCTTCATCATAAGCCTTAACAGTTCCTTGTTGGAGTTAGATCTTATCTATAACCTTCCAAAGAGAACGATCACCCACCCCCTATTAGAGAACGCGCGACAGGTCTGCGATTAGCGTATAATGTGTTATTTGACAATCACAACTGTCAAACGTCACTTTTCTTACTAAAAGAGTTGCTAGGACACCAATAACTGTTTATTTAGGCTTGTCGTCAATCATAATAAGGAGCCCCAAAAGAAATACATTTCTGTTCAATAAATAATGTAATATACAATAAATATGTAACATACATACAGACATGTATTTTAAGTGATTCTTGACAGTCATGCAAAAATTTATCCTCTCCACCCTCGGGATGAAACTCCCCCACGTTTCTTGCATTTCCTTGTTGCTCCACAGTGGTCAAGTGAAGACGGAAAGGATAATATGTTAAGTCTAATACATAATAGGGTAAACCAACAATACTTCTGTTTATAAAATATCGACCTACTTATTAACACAAGGAAAATTGATTATGTACTTAGAAATAAATAAATAATGCTGGACAATCCATACAGCATGATCTAGCCCAAGCTAAGCAGAGCTTGTGTTATGGGTACTAGATGACTGATATACTTAATACAATACTATATTACATACATAGATATTTTTTATTATACATAGAAAATACCCAGAACACTCGGAATAAATATTTGCAGATTGTACAAACATTTATCCAATACTACTGTAACAGCCGTCGCAGATCAGGTAGTAGTAGGTCTGCCTTTTACGCTGGCTTTGTGTTCGATACTCATCAAAAACAAGCATTTGTGTGATGAACTCAGACGTTTGTTTAGTATAATGTATTCTAAGAATGTACCCATATAATGTATAAACAAAAGAATGTACATATATAATGTAATAGCGGCCGCTTGCAGCTTCGCCCGCGTGGCAGTTTTTTCCCGATCCCGTTATTTTTTCGGGATAAAAAGTAGCCTATATATTAATCCAGATTACAATCTATATCTATTCCTAATTTCATCCAAATCGGTGCACTGGTGCGGCCCTGATGTGTTTTTGTCGTTAGATCATACGAACAATTTTTAAATCGTCCAAAGGACGAAACGTCTTATGTATTTCAGCAAAGTATTTTGACGGCAGCCGTTTTTTAGAAATCAAAACTTTAGTGTACTTAGCAAAATATTTACAGAAAATTTACATAAACTGTTTGCTTTGTTTAAGTTCTAAAGGTTTACGTTCAGCACGAGATGTGCTTTAAATATGCAGTGTGCGCCATTTTAATAGGTTCGTGCACTTTTGCAGTAATAAAATATTGTCACTCATTTCCAACAACGCATATAGCCCCAAACTAAGCAAGGCTTGTACTATGGGAACCAGGTAACTGATACTTCAATACTATTTTTTGTAAATACATTCTTAGATATACGAGCATAATATGCCAGTTTCGTACGCTCATTTTGATTTATAAGCCTACTAAAACTAAGTATGTAGCAATACCAACTGGGGGGTTGGGTGTGTTACCTATTTTTTATGCCGTAGTTAGTTTGTAGTGATTACTGCTTAGTAGTACTGGTTAGTAAATCTACTTAAAAAAATACGAAACTTTGTTTATCGTTTCTAAAATTTAAGCAAGCCGTTACCATCGCTTATTGGAAGCGGTATTCTTGATAATATGTTTTCTACCCTTTAGTTTTGTGGGAACTAGATCCTATGAAGAGGAAAACAACATGTTAGACAACGACGATCATACAAGTCACCAGACCAATTCTGTACTTCAATGAAAAAACCAAAATCGGTTAAAAAATATAAACCCGCGCCACTTCACGCGGGTGTCGTGTACTGTGCAGTCGTTGCCCGCGCGTAACGACGCGGGACCGCTCCGGACGGCGCGGTACAGGACAAATGGGAATCCGACTTTAGTACTCTATCAATACAAATAATGAATGCAAACCACAGACACACTTATTTTATATTCTGTGGTCTTACTATGAAACTTACTCTACTTTGTATAATTCTAGTTAACCATTTTTGACAATACACACTGTTTACAATGTAATACTAATTACATCTGTTATCTAAGAGTTATGTTATCAATTACCCTTTAGTCGCTAACCGTTTATTGATGGTCTTCCTACGCACCTTTGTTCTATGAACTTGACGACTTCATTAGCATTTGGCAATAAAGTAATGGTTTTCAAAAGAACCTGTTTTAAGAGTAGGTAGTTTTTTTGATCTATGTATTTTTTTTATCGAATATTTTATCTTATTTCTTTCTAATTGAAGCATATATTTCAATACTTTAACATACACGTTTCGCGTGGTGTAGTCGCTTTTTTTTAACTTAATTTCGATAAATTAGATAAAATATACATTACTTAATTAATTGAGTATTGTCGATAATGTATTCTCGATATTGATGTCGAAAATACGGAAAAAAAGGACAAAAAGTGTCGTATTTTTTACGTTTTTTTTTGTAATCAGAATCATGGTCTGAATGCGCAGTTTCAGTTTTCTAGTCTTATTATTACTTTTGGTATATTCACAAAACTTCAATTTCTAGCCTATTAAATGAGACGAGGCCCAATCGCGAAAATTTCCACATGCTATTCAAAGTCAAAGTCAAAAAGCATTTATTCAATAGGTAATATCCGCAGAGATCATCTTGAAACGTCTTAAATCTAGGTGAATCTAAGCGCCAGTTCCTCGCGACCAACCTAGATTGTATTGTAGTTTAAGACCTCAACTAATGGATACCATGTTAAAGAAAAATCAAGTAAACTTCTAAACTAAATCTATACTAGTATATTTATATAGATTAACGTTTAAACTAGCCCAGTCACAATTTTTTTTTTCTCAATAAGGATCTTGTTCTACGCAAACAACTTAAAGTTATTAGGCAATTGACTTAAGCTAATAATCTTTTTACGATCCAAAGTGTGGGAGTTATTGAAATTGATACAATAGGCTCTATTCAATATCTTGATTGAGTGCTTATGGTGCAAGACAAGTACCGAAAGGTATTTTATCCATTGCAAAATACCATTCAGAGTGTTCAGAAGCGGCTACAAATCAGGGGTTCACAAAACGATAAACAAAGGCTGGTAATGTTCGTATTGGCATTTTGAGTTAAGATGCGCGGTATGTACGCCACTACAACTTGAATGCGGAGCGTGTTGTTGCGTTTCCGCGCAATGTAATTCAAAATGGAAATACCTTCGTTTATGCTTTTGCGGAGTAGAGACCCAAAGACTATGAAGGGAGAAATATGTTGCGAGGTTAATTGATGGATGGCTGTACCGTTGGTTTTGATAAATACAGTCTCCGCAGCTAAGATATTTATTGAGAAGTGCTGTCCGTCACTGCGGATGATAAATATAGCAGCAGCATGTGTATAGGTTATTATAGCTGATTTTATTTACAAATTTTAACACTAAAAATATTAATTGGTTTTGATAAATACAGTCTCCGCAGCTAAGATATTTATTGAGAAGTGCTGTCCGTCACTGCGGATGATAAATATAGCAGCAGCATGTGTATATAATAATAAAAAACCGGCCAAGTGCGAATCGGACTCACGCACAAAGGGTTCCGTACCATCTATAATAATAGCGGCAAAAAAAACACGTTTGTTGTATGAGAGCCTCCTTAAATATTTATTGTATTCTGTTATTTAGTATTTGTGTTATAGCGGCAACAGAAATACATCATCTGTCCAAATTTCAACTCTCTAACTATCACGGTTTATGAGATACAGCCTTGTGACAGACGGACAGCGAAGTGAAAATTGATAATTCCTACAACATGTCTTTCAAAATTTTAAGCCTGCATCCGGTAAAAAGTATATAGGTAGCATTCAATTAACAGCGTTTTCGTTAAAGATATGTCTGATCTGCAGTTACAGAAAAAACTGTGTCAAGGTTTCCGGTTATATACCTACTTTAAGGCAACTATAATTTCTCCATTGTTATTATAAATTGATGCTAAGGTCATCATAACTAGTTCTCTAGGTTTTCTCTCATACATATAGTAACTTTTGTTTGAATTTTACATTTTTATAATTATACGCTACCATTATTGTATTATTATTCTTTTCAAGAGCTTTATTTTGGTAATTCATCAAACTTATTGTTTGACCCCGTTTATAGACTTTGAATTGTATAGAAGTTATATCCTCACTAATTAAAAAATGCGAAAACCTTTTTTAGGGTTGCGTACCCAAAGGGTAAAACAGGACCCTATTACTAAGACTCCGCCGTCTGTCTGTCCGTCTGTCGCTAGGCTGTATCTCATGAACCGTCATAGTTAAAGAGTTGAAATTTCTAAAAAACAGAATAAAATCAGTATTTAAGGGGGGCTGTCATACAATAAACGTAATTTTTTACCGTTTTTACTATAGATGGCACTAAGACTGGTACTGGACTTACTACTGGTATAGATTTTTACTATGGTACGGAACCCTTCGTGCGCGAGTCCGACTAGCACTTGGCCGTTTTTTTTATTGTATGAATAATGTAGCTGTGTGGTGCCAATCTATATCAGTGAAGCGAAAGGCACCCGAACGTAATCGGGCGGGTTCACAAGTCTTATACAAAATGTAAAATTATCTAGTTCATTGCTATATCATGACCTTCCACCCTTGTTATTAGTTCTATTTTATCATAATACTGATATAACCAAAATTTGTCCTAGGATACGCCTTCGTACATCCGTTGCTGATAATCTATCAATAACAGCTGATATAGTTGTAATTTAAACTTTAAAATAGGTATTTAATATTTGTTTATTTAAGTAAAATACTTAAAAACTAAACATGCAAACAGTGTATGTAAACACATTGAAAAACGATAAAAAATCGGATTTTAATTTTAAGGTACATTGCAGGACAACTCGGTAAAACGCGCCACAGTCAAGTTGTCACTGCCTCGTATGCCGCGCAGTGTATAGCAAGACACAACCCTCGTTTATCGTTTTTCGGATTAGATAACGAGGCTTTCGTGATTGGTGTCGCTACATACAGCGACGCGACAGTAGTAGTTCAAGCTATATTCAAACTTAACATACTAAAATAAAGCTTAGTTTAGCTTACTGTCGCATGTCTCAGTATCGAGACTTCATAGACTGCATTATCACTGCAGTGGTTGCCAGCAAATAAAACAGGCAAAGCATGTGAAAGAAAATTTACTATCTATTTGAGCAATGGCAAGAAACATATATATTTTGATAGCAAATAGTAGTGCTAAGTGCATCATTACTTCTAGTGCCATATTTCCGTGGTGAATCGTGATTTACTATTTTCTAGAATGGCCACACTAATGGCCTTACTTATAAAACAATTATATACAAAAATATGACAATAATTTACCTTCTTATTTCCATATGACATCTTTCGACTGACAATTCATCCTGATTTGAACGGAAAATTTTCCCATAAGTTGTGAAGAGAAACGCCATCTTTTTTTTTTCAAAACTAATGATAGCTGACTTTTTACTCTTTTTACTGTCTTGACTAAAACTCATTTATTTTACACACTGGTACATATGTCAGAAATTCGAAATTCAAACATGAAATGTATTTTAGTAAAACAATCATGACGATGATCCTGTCCCAGGCAATATCGTCCCGTAAATAGAGGCACAATTGAATAAAAAAAAAGTTACCTCTGACGCTGCATTAATCTACAATAGATACAAAAGGCCTGTTTACTTTGCATGAATAGACAACTGTATTTCTTACTATGTTCTTTAGAAGTACATACTAAAATAATAATAAGAATAATAATGCTGGACAATCCTCACAGCATCATCTAGCCCCAAGCTAAGCAGAACTTGTGTTATGGGTACTAGATGATTGATAGACTTAATATAATACATTACATACATAGATATTTTTTATTACACATAGAAAACACCCAGAACACCCGGAATAAATATTTGCAGATCATACAAACATTTATCCCAAGGCGGGAATCGAACCCGCAACCTCCTGGGTCGCAGGCGGACATTCGCTCGCCGCCACTAGAATTAATTAGAATATATATAATAAACGGTTATTTAGCATAAGTAAATAAAAACAACAGAAACCTATAAGTCGTTAGTCAAGTAGGTGTAACATTAAAAAAAAGGCACGATAAATGTATGGATATGTACCAATGAAAGTCTTATAATGGATACCTACCTTTTTTTTGAACCAAATAAAAAACCAGATAGTAAACTCGAGTATGCAATATAAGCAATTACACCTGTACTTGGCAATTAAGAAAGTAACTATAAAAAAATAATGGCAGCGTATTTGCGAAATAACAGTTTTTAAAAAGATAAGATTTATTAAGTTTCTACTTTCGTTTTCACTGCATTTATTATCTACATTATAGCTACGATTTTGGCGATAGATCATATTAAATATTTAAATTTTATACAACTCGAAGTTGTTTGTAGTGTTTTACAAGAATAACATGTGAATAAATAAATAAATAATTTAGCACCATAATATCATGACCTCGTTAGGTTTATAACATGCTTTATTATTAAATTTTAATAGTTGGCAATTTTAATAATAAGTAGCAAATTTTATATTGTAATATCAACTAAAAAATTAAAAATAGCCTCACGGTTTTATCACCATGTACAGTAAACCTCTTCAATATGGATTTCAAGAAAAATATACAAAAAAACTCTGGTCATTCAAACAAGTAACTTGGTACCATTTTAAAAGGTAATCTATACAAAATATCATCAAGTTTCAAACCGTTTGTCAAACGTGACACTTTGCCTGAGTTATTGTCTGGGTGGGATTCGTATTAGTACAAGGCAAACCGCTCCTACGCGAAGCTTCCACCGTAAATCTAGATACAGTGGTTTTCAAACTAACAAGCAGGGTTAAAATGTGCAACGCGACAAAATTTAGTTTACTTTTTATGTCTACCTCTGCTGACATGGCAGTGTTAAAAACCGATCTCGTTAAGTCTAATGAAGACTTAGAGCTAATGTTTAACCTATTTGTGGGTCTTTTGTCTACAATTTTTAACATGTGCACCAATACAAAAAATATCTCGTGTCAAGCGCGACTTATCTCACGTTGCACATCTTAGCCCGGCTGGGGTGCAAAGTCACTAAGACATGATAGATGAACTTTGAAAGTATAGGCAAGATTAGATTTGTATTCAAACTTGTCATTGAATCCATCTTGAGTAAAAAACTATCCGATAAAGACGTCTGAGTCAAACTTAATAAATACCCGTTCCAATAAAATAGCTTAGTGATTGTCTGATCTGGGTAAAATTTTTAAAAAACTTGCAGAAATAGCACATTGAAAAAAGCCCTGTTAGTCCAGCTATTATCCCAAGGCATAATTGACATTTAATTTCATCTTTTGACAGTTGACACTGACACGCTAGATTCTTGAGGATTTCAATGACAAAGGACACTTAAACATACGTAGACAAGATAATAGTTTAATAAAAACTTTGACATTCTTCCATTTCTGGATTTCCAAGGATGCCAAAGTTTGGAAAGCATTGGTCTAGACAAAGCTTGAACTCGGACAGCGAAATTCAAGTGCCAAATATTATTCTCGTGGGTGCAACAACAACCGTTGTGAAATATTTTATCTATAATCTCTAGCGGGAAACCTTGGAGAGAGGCGAAAACTTAATCCTACCGTGCCATAATTAATATTATAAATGAGAAAATTAAGATACCAACCACAATATACAACACAGCAACGCACAACGGAGAAAGCCATGCTGGGAGTTTCACTACGTGATAAAATCAGAAATAAAGAAATCCGTAGAAGAACCAAGGTCACAGACATAGCTCTTAGAATCAGCTAGTTGGGAGTTGTAATGGGTAGACCATATAACTCGTAGAGCCGATAACCGGTGGGGAATACCGATTCTTGAATGGCACCACAAACCGAAAAACGAAGTGTAGAATGCCTCTCACGGTCCCGTTTTTCCCTTTGGGTACGGAACTCTAAAAAACAAGAAACTAAAAATAACTCTAAGATGAAAATACTTTTTTTTTACCCTATTGTGTCCCACTGCTGGGCAAAGGTCTCCCCCAAAATCTTGAAAATACTAAACAAAAAAATGTTAGCTGAACACTATAGCGAAGGTCCATTCTGCACCACACGTGTATTAGCCGACCCGCTAAGCCGAGGCAAATCAATAATCTTCTCCGTATGTCTTCCTTTTCACCTCAGGAACAAATCGAAGGTATTCATTTCGTCTTAGAATCTTTCCGCTATTTTCTTAGCTGATAAATCTTACTGAGTTCCGTCGGCTAATCTATTGCCGTCAGAGAATAAAGGCTTTCTATGTTACAGTGCCAGCACAATAATAATGTTTTAAAGCACTATCGACTCAAGTAAACAACAAAAAGACTCAAAATTATCAAAGGTAATCTGCTGCTTACACAGTTTTATTCTTAAAATGAGAATATTTATCATCATCAGCCTTTAGAAGTCCACTGCTGCACATATGCCTCCCCCACACGTTTCCAGGAAGAACGATTCTGAGCCCTTTCGACTTCCCGCGGTCCTAACAATGTCGTCAGTCCATCGGATAGGCGGACGTCCTACGCTTCGCCTTCCGGTTCGTGGTGGCCATTCGAGAACCTTTATTCCCCAACGGTTGTCGGTTCTACGAGCTATATGGCCTGCCCTCTACCACTTCAACTTACTGATTCTGAGATATATATCGGTGACCTTGGTTATTCTACTTAATATTTCAGGTTGGCTTAAGAATTTGTATTTTGCAAGTATTTTTAAATGCATAGTGCCATGCCGTGAACTGTATTGTCGTAGGGTTAACCAATTACCTCTGGGCTAAGCTACATTAATTACTAGTACATAAGTGTTTGCCGTTTAAACAATTATGTTCCTAGGTTGTGCAAGTACGAAAACTTCTCAAATAAAACCGAGCTTTGAATGCATTTAGAAAACAGACTGTATCTGAAAGTGACAAAATTCAGTTTCCCGTAAAGTGATACCAATTAGCTGATGGCAACATTCCTATTGGATGGTAAATGTTTAAATTGCAATTGTGTGTGTTTTAGCGCAATTTCTAGAGCAAATATCGGTATTATGTTTCAGCGGGCATAATTATGCAATGTTTAATTCGTCGGAACATATATGTTCAATATATGGTTCATATTACCATATAATGAACAGCATACATCCTTTGTAGAATATGAATGACAACGATTACCTGATTTTGTATGGTCCCTACCATAAATGTAAGCCATAAATATACCATAGTGTATAGAATCTCGGTCTTTCTATCGTGTCAATGGTCAACAAACACATAATTCAATTGTTTTTAAATAATACTTGGCCACCTCGACAGCGTTGTCTGTGGCGTTATTAAGTTCGTCCCTTGTGCAAGTTTTGGTAATCAATCTTAGTCCTGACTGACTGCAATTAAAGGCAACGATCAGCCTATACCACTGGTGCTAGAATTTTAGCCATTTTAATTATTAGTCTCTGAAGGCACACTAATTAAAATGGCCAATAAATCTGTTGCAACCTCCATCTTCTTTTCGTTATGGCATCTGTCCGTCATTCGACAATAAATTTCGCCAGAGTAAGCCTTAGCCTAAGGTCAAATGAATTAATTGATAAAAATTTAAATTTAAGTCAGACAAATTCTACCAAGTCGGGCTATCTTCGGTTTTAAAGAAAAAGGGCGTTTTTCAAAACGAAAGATAACAGTTTTTTCATTTCTTCATTAAAATACCGTTATTTGAACTAAGACTTTTAATGGTTAACTAGCTCATTTCTTCCGCTTTACTTGACACTAATCGTTATAATTTGGCAAAAGAGCTTAAATTAAAGAAAGTACAAAAAGCTTAAATGTTACCTTGCTTCTTCCGAATATGAGAGAAAACGAATACCTTTTGTCTGACATTTAGGCGACAATCTATAATATATCTATACTAATTATAAGAATCTTTGTCCTGACTGACTGGGTAATAGGCAACGCACGGCCTTGAATTTCAGAGCATATTCGTGTTAGTGCGTACAAGTGTACTAAGACAGGAATTCCCGAAATTCAACCTCTAAACATGTACAGCGGGGGTTGAAGTTTGTATGAAAATAGCTTCACGCGGACGAAGTCGCGCGCATTTCGCTAGTATTTTATACAAAGTGTCGGGCATTACCAGGTAAATACATACACATGCTTTGAAGGATTCGTTTTCTGTCATCTTTGGAAGCAACATAGCTTTTTCATTTTGATTGTTTTACTAGTGTTACTTTAGGTTCTGACGTGTCATTTTGCTGGCATTTTAGCTATAATTCACAAGTGTGAACATTTGAAATGAAAATGTTATGAGGCATCCTGATATGAGCGAAAATGTTTCTCTTATCAGGTTTTGAAGAGAAATGTCTTCTTTTTCTTTTAAACCAACGACAGCAAAATTTTTTATTTTTATCCACTTGACATTGAATGACTGACAGGTGCCATAAAGAAGAAAAAGGAAGGCCTTGAAGTTTTCAGGGCATATTTGTTTTGGTACGTCGATGTGTAATAAGAAAAGGAAAAGTATGAAAATAGCTTTACGAAGTCCCTCGCGATTTATTCGTATGCATAATACCATAGAATAAGAAGGCTCTAGGGATTGTATATTGGCAAGATTTTCTCGATCAATCATGTTGGATTTACCAAAGGGTTTACAACAATGATATTATATACTATAAAAGGTTTACAAGCAGTTCTGGGCGTTTAATATTTGGGTCCTTTTTTCGTCAAACTTTCGAGTTACTTTTCATTCCAAGTTCCAAGTTTAATTTCTTTCGAACAAATTTATATTTTAGACCATCACCTATAAAATGCATTGCCTCGCAGTTCACGCTCGTTAGGAAAATATCCAATGATGCACTATCCTGCGTCTAATAACCTGAGGTATACAGGTGTCCAACCTTATGCGCCTACCATTTCACTGACCCACACCCATAAAATCGAAACACAGCAATGCTGATAGGCGGCAGAATAAACATGATGGTAGTACTTCCCCGGATGAAACTTTCACCAATAGTACTACTACTAGAAACGTAGTACGTTCTTTTGCTTCAATTACAAGTTCGTTCATAATCGTGATTGTATAGGCACCTAACCTACTTATATCATCTTATTGCGTACACCCACTGCTTATCAATTCAATGTTTATAACCCGTGCCATTATATGCTAATGCTTCAGATCATTGAGGCGGAACTTTGAACAGGTTTTGGAGTCCATAAATTGGTAGAAACCATTACATCCAGCACTTTAATTGCTTGTCCAAAGACGAATGATCTAAATTTAATGAACTTCCTGATCTAGTGATACTGATACCCATGTGTGGAACTTTATTGATGCAAAAGGTGATGTAAAGTATATTTTAGTATTGATTACGTCACCTGAAAGAGATTATCGTCTTTTTAAATAGAGTACCCGTGGTCTAGTAAGAGTTTGGTCTAGATCTCGCCTTCTGGTCATCGCCGCCATCGTTACCAGTGTAAATGTGTTTACTGCTGGACCAAGGCCTCACCGGTTCCATTCCCAACCACGACACGGTGCGATTAAGGCACGATTTGAACTGTCAAATAAACGCGCGACAGATTAGTGTGTTCCAGCAAGTTACTACGGCTCGTTTCCTTTGAGCATATTTTATGTTGTTTCGGAATCCCGTTTGAGTTTAGAACAAGTTGTGACGTCACACGTTATGGGCAAGGAATCTCCTATGTCATAGAGAATAATGTCCTTGGTGGGTTTTCTTAGTCGCCTTTTACGACGCCCATGGGAATTATGAAAGGGTCCTATTTCAGGACCACCACGGATTATTTCTAGACACTAAGTTATTTTTGTAGTGTTGTTGTGTTCATCTGAAGGCAAAAATCTTGACCCAGTAGCTAAATAAGTCCAGACCATCAGATAGCACAAAATAAAGAAACACGTAGTATTACGTTATAAACTGAATGTTTATCTACAACAATTTTTGAGATTATTTTGTCCTGACTGGCTTACGCCCGGTTACATATACCCTACTAGCGTCCAGTTCAGTTCTGGGCACTGTGTTTTTTTGTATCTGCCTTAGCGCACTAGTGTTGCCATTTTGCGTGGCAATACAGCCAGCGTCAGGACGAGATTGGAACTGATTTTGACCAGTTGAGCTATCTCTAGATTTGTAACGGTGTGCAGGTAACTCAACTGTTTCATTTTGGATATATGTACCTATATGCAAAACAGCGACAGCCGTCACAGCTCAGTTTGTGGTAGCCCTGCCTTCTGTGCTGTAGGTGGTGGGTTCGATTTCCACCGAGAACAAACATTTGTGTGATGAACGTAAATGTTTGTTATGTGTCTGGGTGTTATACTGTATTATAAGTATATGTATTTACAAAAAAAAAGTAAATAATAATTCTATCAGTCATCTGGTTCCCATAGTACAAGCTATGCTTAGTTTGGGGCTAGGTGATGTTGTGTAAAACTGTTGTGTAAAAATTTATATCTATATAATATTATTTTCCATGCAAATAAATGTTTACAGTGTACCTCAGCGTGCACACCCTACCGTTCATGTTTTGGGGACAAATTTTCTGTCTTTTCAATGAAGAAAAACGTGTGCTAAAGGTGATTCTTTAGAAGGCACCTGTTTACTTAAGTAGGTAGTAGGTAGGTCTGTACATCGATCGTCTCGATTACTGAGAGTTTGAGTAAAGAAATAAGGATCGCAGCTATTTTTGTCTCAAGGTAAATGTTTGAACTATCAAGTACCATAACCTGAGCACATGAGACAATGTAAGATATATATGGATTAGCTTTGAAGGAGTTGTTTTTGCCTACTTATTGATAACGAGGAATAATGGAAAAAAAGGAGAGATTAGCCGTTTGCCATTGAAAGTAGTTTTTGTTGGCGAAAGAGCTTTTTTTATTAATCTATAATGTCTCACTCCTGGGCAAAGATCTCTCCCATTTCTTTCCACTGCTTTCTATCTTCCGCCTATATCTATCTGTAAAAAGAGTTCTAATAATTAAATTTAAAACGTTATTTTTTTTATTTTAATTTACCAAGCTGATAAAATTCCTATAGCAGCAAAAAGACTTAAAAATAATAGATACCTTGCATTTAATTAAATACTCCACAAACCTCGTGCATAACCACCTTATTCTGGGTTCAATATTAACAGAATGATTGCCATCATACATTTATGAGATATCATGAGTCAATGTGAAACTTCATTCGCTCTAGTAAGTCTCTAAACCCATTCTTTGTAAGATCAATTGCCCAAATTAGCCTGTATTACTAATACAACAAACAAGCCACTAAAAAAGGATTACAAGACCGGATTCTTCCAGCATGAAATAACATACACAAAAATATTTGGAACAGTCTGAATTTACGTTGAAATGTATTTATTTGCTCAAGACACCGCACCGTTGGTGGCTCTGCAGTTAGTCCCTCTACCCCATTACCAAACAAACTGATCTAAATGTAAACAGAATTGACTGCATCGCAATAAAATCGAGTTAAATCGATGCGTGAATCGATTCACCATGACTCATGATCGATTAGAAGCGTGGGCTAAGCCTGCGTTTGCAAATCGAACTTAAAATCCGTAACTAATCACTGGTTTTAAACTATGGTTTATGGGCATAGTAATCAACCGTAAAGGAAGCATCGAGTTACCGACTAGAAAGCGATTGTTGGGAAGTTAAATAGCTTCGTTTGAATAAATCAAAGAAGAAATAACAAATAAATCATTCAAACAAGCCGTCCGTTAATGGCGGAAATTCTTGAGATTAAAAGCAGAATATATTGCTAGTCCTACTAGCGAGACAAGTCCGCGTTAATTTATTTTCAAACAAAATTAAACCCCGCTTTACCCGATTAGGGGATGAATTTTGGCAATTCCTTTATTTAGTACACACACACTTCTACACACCAAGACAAATATACCCTGAAATTTTCTAGACTGTGCATCATCTAATTATATATAGGTACTTATAGGACAAATATTCTTATAATTGGTATAGTTTTAATCAAACGTAACCAAACTAACATCCGATGGTCCCCCTGATTTTAAGCGGTAACAGCCCTGCGTTCAAAAACTTGATATAATATCGAGTAGGTACCTACTAAGAATTTAATCAAGAACTGAGAACAATGTATTGTTATTATAATAACTTTACCTAAGTTTAAAATAGCTGTACTTGACAGCGAGCTTTGCAAGGGATATCTGACTGATATTATCAATTATAAAGTTTGTTGGAATCTTGCACTGAACTGATAGAACGGGCTCGGGCAACATTTTACATACATACTGTAGCCACCGCGGTCCCGGCTTATAAAAGGACCCCTTCGATGTTGAATTATGTCGTTAGAAAAAACTAAGAGCCTAAGCACACGGCGTATTTAATGCGTGCAGACGACGCGCGTTTTATGAACGCGTGTTTACGGCGCCTTAGATGCCCAGAAAGTAAATCGTTGCGTTCGTATCGATTACGTGTGCATAAGTTACAAGGCTGCGACTGAATCTCGTTTGAATTGCGTTAACGCGCGTATAAAAAACGCCGTGTGCTTAGGCTCTTCTTAGGGAACAGTTGGGCAGCAGCATCTCTTGAGTACCTCCCAAACATCGATATCGCTAATCCACTTTAATATAGGGAAGGCCTGCCCAGAAGTAGCCTTATATGTATAAGCTGATGACGTGACGGAACTTTATTACTAAATTGAATACATATATGTACTAAATGTCCGTACCTCTGACTACCCCCTTAGACATCCTCGAAGAATCTCGAGTAGGTACTTAACACAAAGAAATTTGAGGGAATATCTACCGTGTGTCGTGATGCTGTTTCTTTTTTGTTTCTGAATACATAATGTTCAACTTTTCAAATTAATGCTATACCTTGGTATTCAATTTCATAAACGTAACTACGAGTGAAAAGTTGCCATTGCATTTATCATCTACAATAGATATAAAAAGATATTTTCTAAAGCTTTCATAAAAATATCAACAATTTTCAGAATTTCACCTTTCGGGGATCTACGAGATAAATTACATTTATTTTATAACGTAAGTGCAATTTGCGCGTCTTTTCTGTTTTTTCTCTGTGTCAGCACCGAATTATAATACAAAGTATCAGCTAAACTGATTTGGATGAAACATGGGGTATTATAATAGATTGCGAGCTTGAAGTACAGGGTTAATTTTTATTCAGGTAGGTAGGTAAGGTTAGTAAAGTACTCTCAAAAACGAACCTTTAGAGCATTGCCGAGTATTTCAATATTCCATTGAAATAATTTTGATTCGGTAAGATTAAAATATACATTTATAATAATATCGTGCTAACAACCGTAGTGAAAAAGCCGGTAGGTAAATCATTTGAATTTGATTCATGCAACAGTTTTCAAGGAAAACTTTAAGCAAAACCAGAGGACTGTATCCTCTCTTTATAGAAAACAATGAAACTAGTACATATGTATTGTATTCCTTAAGAAGATAGCCAGAATACCAGACGTGCCAAGTCCTTAGACAATAGCTGATGTTACGAAGAATTCTTTAAACGGTATGGCATGCAAATATTCCGTGAATTTCCTAGGGTTTGATTTAAAGAACCTTCGTATACCTGTTCTAAGGAACATTATTTCTTTCATAGTTTGCTAGTTTTTATAGTGTTTACCTGCACTTAAGGAAACAAGGGGAAGGTTCAAATCCCGCTCCAGGAAATTACTTTTGGGATAATATAAAATCTTTATAATTCTTTCAGGCTTGGATTTCATAAAAGAATTACCTTCACAGTTCTTGCTAGTTATAATTTTGGTTCCATGCATAAAACTTATTAAAATCAATGACAATAAATAAATATTTTTGGACAACTTTGTACAACTTTATCTAGTTTCAAACTAAGCATAGCTTGTACATACTATGAATACCAGATGAGTGATATAATTATTTATATACGTTTTTTTTTGTACCTAAATACATCATAATTAGGATACAATATAACATCCAGATACATGGTAGATATATATATCCTCAAATCTTTGAGTGCTTATGCTTACCAACCAACTAAGTAGGTTTAGAATAGAATAGAATAGAAATTTATTTTGTCTCTTAAGAATAACATACAATAAAATTTAAAAAGTAGTGACAAAAAAGGCTACCACTCAGCATTCGCTACAAGAGCATATAGCAGCTCTTGCAGCGCTGGTTTTCAGTGGCACCTTATTAAGCAAGCAAGACCACGTATCTCCTTAAAAAATAAGAGTTTCCTTTGTGTCATACCTAAGCACTTATTATATGACATAATAAAAAAAAGTATTCGAAAATTTGCGCTGAATTTGTTTATCAACACAAGTTTTAAGGTTTCATGATCACATGCACCTGATTTAATTATTTTTTGAAATAATTTTTATTATCTATCATTTTTGATCTACTGTGTAGGTGTATGTGTTTTTATCCTTGCAAAATGCAATAACATTAGTAATTTAATAACACAGTATTAAATGTCGTTTCGCAGTAGAATAACCATAATTTTAAACGAAAATATCAGTTAAAATCAGCCATTACCCGCCCACTAGGGACAGCTAAACGGTACCTATGCATTATTGTTTTATCTATGTTTACATTAGTCTGTGGCTATGGCATAGACAAGAAATACGAGAAGGCAGGTACTGTGTCTATAACTGGCTACCTACCTATAATATTATTTGATGAGAAATTGCTTACTGAGGGTAAATATGAGATGTGATCGGAATAAATGTTTGGTAAGGTAGCAGATACCTACATAAAATAATATGGAATAGTTCGCCTAAAGATCTCTCGCGATGTACTGAGGTTAGTTTTCAAGCTGAGATTTATGTTTTACTGTGATTAGATAAGATAGGATATACATGGATAAATTTGAAATCCTCTACAGTGCCGTCTATCGTTTTTCCTTATGTTACTAAGCTATTCTATTTATAACGAAAAATTACCTTCTGTTTTGCTAACGTAATTCACTTTAGCTTCTTATTTTTCTGTTTTTGGAAAACCAAACATTGTAACTCGTACCTATATGTTCAATGCGGTAGGTATCTATTTAGAATTTAGACGACTGTTCTCATTTTCATCCCAGCGCTTCATGCTTCAGACACGTCCATAAAAAAGGACCCATCGCATTACATTCAACTTCGGAAAACTTTTACTATTGTACGATGGTCATTGCCCATAATCCATACCATTAGAGCCTTATTTGAGTCATAAAACAGAAATGAGCTCGTAGAAAACCATTTCGTCCGAGGGCCACATTAACGTTATGAGTGGCAATTCACGGCGTGCTCAGCTAATTCCTGCAATATTGGTTTTACGGGACATTGATTGGTTTTACTGAGGGTAAGACATCTTACAAGAGGGGGTATCTTTACTAAATGGTAAAGGTCTACCTGATGCTATTTTAAATACTTATTGTCTTATTCATATCAAAATAAAGTATTACAAAGTGCCGCAAAATCAATCCATAACCTTTCTTGTCTAAAATGTTTAATCCAACATTTTATCTCGTCTAAAATGACTTGGTTTTGGATTTGGTAGAAGTTTGAAAATGGAACAAAGAGTTCGGAACGAAGCGTTTGAAAAAGGAACACTAGCTAAATTGTTTTTTAAATTGTTTATGAAAAGAGTTTATTATGTACTCGAAGATAGAACATGGTTCTAATAAAGTACTGACTGACAACTTCCCGGGTCGTGTGGTCATAAGGCGGGCCTGATGGAGAGGATATGAACCATGCATTATGTGCGTTCCTTCAATAGGTGGGCTGAACTTAGTACTTGAAAGCCTTGAACCGATGAATGCTCAGTCATGCGATAATTAATTGAATGATAGGAGAGATTCTGATTATTCAAAATCTCATAAAGGAACAGAGCAAAGTAGAACCATAATGATGATACAACAACAGTAATACATAAGTAATTGTAATTAATTTACATTCTGAAATGATAAACTTACATACTTAAGAAATATACATATCTAGGTATTACTATTCTGTATTTTATGCTAGTAATTAAAACGATACTGATATTAAACAAAAACTAAAAACCTTCGGCACGGTAGCTATCCAGATATTGAACACAGCAGTTAGATTACAAATCTCTACGAGCAGTGGTTGAGGTTGTACGTTGTCTATTTTCCAGTCAGACAGGACAAAGATTCTTATAAGTGGTATAGACACGGATAGATATAGATGTATACTTTTTTTGTACTACTGCTAATAGAACAAGCATATGGCCTAATATTAAGCGGTAACCATCATCTATAACAAAGCATTGCATTGTAGGTCACGCACGTTAGGTACCTACGTGCCCTATGATGCACTACCCTGCCGCGTTTACCAATCTGAAGCATACTGGTGTTAGTTAGCCAGAACACAGCAATGCGAGCATCACTGCTTGGCGGCAGAAATAGGTACGGTGGTGGTAGTACTTCCCCGGACGAGCCCTCTCACATAGGGCTCTACTACACCTATTGGGATCCATAGTCTTCTGACGCGGCACGACACGTCGGACAGGTCTAATGTAATTTTACCTTAAGCTCACGCTCAGTTTCGTCTTCAATGCTAGCCCTGTCGTAAAATCTAAACATAATAAATACATCGAAAGTTTGACCTACAGCAGGCATTGCATCAAATCATTGTTCGGAAGTCTGACCACTATTCGACCTTTCCGTTTTGATAAGATAAAATACACCAAAGTACTTTACAGTAAACTACAAAACAAATGGGTTACGAAGAGAAAGAAATAGTGAAGCGAATTGATTTCTTCTTAGATTTTAGACATTATAGATATTTAAATATTTACAAGAACCAAGGTCACCGACATAGAATCAGTAAGTTGAAGTGGCAATGGGTAGACCATATAGCTCGTAGAACCGATAACCGCTAAGGAATAAAAGTTCTCGAATGGCGACCAAGAACCCGACTGCTTTTACATAGTATTAAAATATGGACGTACCCGCGTCTAACCGTGTATAAGAATTTCAGTCTTTTATAATTCTATTTCTAATTCCCAACAAAAATCCATTGTCTTCAGTTTTTATTCAATGCTCCCTATTGTTTATTTTTCTTCCATTAATCGATACCTATTCGATTGGAAGTTCGAATACAAACGTCAATTCGAATGAAACCAACCGTAAATTAATAACTTATCAACAATGCCAATCCTAAACAAACCACAATGCGATTACGATTTAGCCGGCTCGAATCGAGCAAAAAGTATCGATTCGTACTCGATCACATCGATCATCCACCGTTAGCATAGGATACCGTAAGCTGGGATGCCGAATTATCGATAAGGGCTGTCACGAGAATTGCGTTGCGATGCAGATTATTCAATTACAATCTATCTAATCAAATTTACAAAACAGTATATTTTTGTAACTGATCAGGAAGAAACCAGTGTTTAAATAACCGAAATTTTCCTCTTTTTAATCCTAAAATTTTAATCCATCCATATACATAGCTACATGGATGTATATAGCTACAGTAAACTTCTAACCTTTTTCGCCCTCCATTCCCTCCTTTTTGATCTGTGATTGAAACCCGTAGATAAATAACGCTGTAGCAAACTTCCCCCCAATTTCCTCCAATTATAGGGTTCATATATTGGGTGATGATGGATAATAACGAAATTCACAACAGTTAGAGTTTATTCACAGTCACACAACGAAAACACAAACAATACACTAATACTAGAAATACAATGAACTATTCTAAAACACAATGACACACAAAGTTTCCAAACGAGCGGCCGTTCCTCTCAAGATTTAGTTATCGACTACTTACCGAGACGCCCCGCACAGGGCGCGAGCGTCCCGGCCGGCAACTCGTGAGGAGCGGCAACGGTACTGTAGGGGCGTTAGAGGGGGACGGGGAGTGACGCTAAGGCTACGCGCTATAACCTCCCCCTCCAAGTCACAAGTACGACCCGGCTTGGACTTGGCTGGTCTACCACGGCGGCGCTGGTGAACAACCCCTGGGGATGTTCCTACATAAGGAGTCAGAGCGCTGACATGGTACTTCCCTTTCACTACCCCCATACTGTCCTCTACAACAAACGACGTCGGGCTAACGATTTGTGAGATACGATACGGGCCTTCCCGTCTTGGTGCAAATTTGCTCCTGAAACCTTTGGACGCGTTACTCGCCAGGTGAGTCTCTACGAGAACCAAGTCACCCTCCTTGTACGGAGGAACATCTCGGCGATGCTTGTCACCGCTACCCTGTCTGACGTCTTGTTGTCTCTTCAGATTCATTGTAGGCTTCATATTCATCACTCGTGATGAAACTACATGACTAAGTTTCTCTCTTTCTCTATGGTAAGCCCTTTCGAGGTACCCGACTTTCAGCACCTTATCTATCTCTTTTCTAATCAGGTCCTTCTTAGCGGGAGTAGCCCGAAAAAGTGGACTAGTAATAGGCGCGGCACCTCCAGTATCAATACGATGTACCTGGGTTGGTTCTCCCCCTGGAGCAAAAATGTCCTCGTCGACATTCAGGAGCTCGGACAATCGTTCTTGTTTATCCGCATCAAGATGAGTTCCTTCGTCCTCGCGGAGACCCACAGATGAACAAGCTAGGGGCTGTTGTGGCCTACTTTCAAAAATAATCGGCTGAGGTGACCGATCGTGCCTCACCAACCACACCCCTCGATCGAAGTCCAGTACCATGCCAACGTCCTGAATAAAGTTCATACCCAACAAACTCTCCGTTGCATTGGGTAACATTATAAAACTAACAACTAGCGTAACTCCTCGCACCGTGACATTAACATGTGCAATGTCAACGTTTTGAGTACAACACCGCCCATCGGCGTACTTAAGTTCTATACACACATTATGGAACTCATGTCCGTGCTTAACTAAAAGAGTCCTTAAACTAACACTACCTATACAGTGCTTAGCTCCTGTATCTAACAACACTTTCCCTACCTCACCGTATATTTCTACATTAAGCACTGGGCGCACACGCGAATCTATATTATCAGAACTCGCGGACACTGATTGAAAAGACGTCACTAACGATACGACCGGTTCCTTCTCTTTACACGTTGAACAGTTCGATCGGATGACGCCTGGCGCTCCACATCCAAAACACGTTACTGAAGAAACACGCGGCTCTTCCTCTGCTGGGCTGTCCTGCTTTGGTCTTGCAAGTCGCTGACAGTTCTCTTTTAAGTGACCGTACTGCTTACAATAAGAGCACAGTGGCCGCGATTTATGAGCCACCACTGGCGCAGCAGCAGGTGCAGTAAGCGCAGTACTCGCAGCAGGTGCCGTATGCGTAGTGGACGCAGTAGGTAATTGTAGAACCGAGCCCGAAGATAGTAACGCGGGTTTGGCGTCAACAGCGGCCCGCGGCTTGATCTCATCAAAAAGGTCCTCAATGCGACGTGCTTCCATCAGTAGTTCACCAAAGTTAGTAAAACTTGCACGAGGAACCTTCTCACGAAGCCGTCGATGCAACAACCCGTACGTCATATCGAGTTGCACGGTCTCTGTGAGCGATAACGGCGGGAGCTGAGCAAACAGCGCTCTGACACGGCACACAAACAAATCAGTTGTTTCTGTCGCTCGCTGCTCTCGTTCAAAAATATTTCTATATACACGATACGGGGGTAATCTGGGCCCAAAAGTCTGCTTCAACGCATCAATGGCAGCTTGCCACGTCAAAGTAGTACCTTTGATACCTTGCCACCATGTCGCGGCCATCCCCGTTAACAACATCGTTAACCCACGTAAAGCGTTGTGGTCGTCGACGTGGACACACTCTTTGTATGTTTCGATGGCGTCGATAAAAGCCTCCACATTGCTCGACTGCTCCCCGTCGAAACGTGCGGTACATTTAGCAAAATTACCATGATAGGTAGGTAAAGGTGCACTTACAGGATCGCTGCGACTTAGCCTGTTTATCAGCAGCAAAAGTTGGTCGGTCGTCATCACGACCGGAGCTGCTGCGGCTGCAACCTCTGGCTGCAGATAAGCGCTGGCCAGCTGCGCGGCGTCGGCGCAAGCGTCGCGCGGAGCTAACTCCGGCGCGGGCGCGGGCACGGAAAGCGACGCTGACACCACCGCATCAGAAGATGAGCCACCGGCAGAAGCCGGGCTCACTGCACGCGATCTCGTTAGCACCATGGTAACTACGAATATTGTTACTTTGTCCAGTCCAGGTTCACAAAACCGAAACAAAATACCACGCGCAGGTATTCAGTTTTATGCACTAACAAACACACGACTGTTCACACGACAAAGTCACAAAAAAAATATTCGACCCAAAAGTTACAGTTGGTTTGAGTCATAAAGTTTGAGGGAAGACAAAACACGCTAAACAAAAGTAGCGTCTCACAATAGCTCGTCACTGTTCATTGTTCTCAGTTGCTAGGTATTAACAGTTTCCAGTAGGTAAGCACAGTAAGGTGTGTCGTAGGTACGTACTTGCGTGTGTCGGCCGCACCAGTAATCTAGATTCAGATTACCTATGTTAGGAATCCGAAACAAAACCTAGTTACTGCGCACGATACGGCAAAACACCAAGTTACCAAAACGACGCGACGCAACCCTCGACGCACAACAACATCTGTTGCACACTGTCTCACTCTTTCACTGTATTTGCGTATGTTGTGTACTCTCTCTAGTACCTCGGAGTTCTTCTGCTGAATCTTCTAGAACCTGTACCTATCTACCAATGTATAGGTTGGTAGATGCGCGCACACACAAAACACTGAATCGCGTAAGTTCTAGCACAGTTCTAGTCCTAGGTACACTTAATAACACGTTCTGTTCCACGTTAGGCTGCCAGTTATAGGGTTCATATATTGGGTGATGATGGATAATAACGAAATTCACAACAGTTAGAGTTTATTCACAGTCACACAACGAAAACACAAACAATACACTAATACTAGAAATACAATGAACTATTCTAAAACACAATGACACACAAAGTTTCCAAACGAGCGGCCGTTCCTCTCAAGATTTAGTTATCGACTACTTACCGAGACGCCCCGCACAGGGCGCGAGCGTCCCGGCCGGCAACTCGTGAGGAGCGGCAACGGTACTGTAGGGGCGTTAGAGGGGGACGGGGAGTGACGCTAAGGCTACGCGCTATACAATCAAAATTCACGATTGACTAAAAAATTTAAATAAATCATGGAACTTGTGTGCCAAAATTGGTTGAAAAATTGCGTAATAAAGAACTATTTCGCATTTTTACCGAGGCGTATTACTAAATATTAGTAAACACTTACCTACCTACTATGTAATACTTATTTAATTGAAGTTATGCAGTAACAAATGTACTAGAACTCAATAAATATTTCATTTCATTTCATTTTCACACAGCGTACTACTATCTTACCCTAAATGAAGAAAACTATGAATTAGCAACTATGGTGTCCCAACAAAACTAACTGTAGCGAACTTGCGTGGTAAAAATGAGTTAATTTATTTATTTATATTATAGTATAAATATAGTTATATTATAGTATCTTGACAACCCTATACGAAACTATGAAGAGGGCACAATAATCTCTAATCGGTACAATGAAGGTTGAGTGGAGAGAAAAACTTCAAGCATGGTAACTTTTTCTACAACTTAGGGATGGTGTAACATTTTACAATAAAAACTGAATCGGTAGGTAATTTAATAAAAACTAATTTGTTACTTTGGTGCCGTGCAAAATCGTACAAGTTGGTACCGCCGTTCCGTATCAATTTAAGTTATAGTTTTTACCAAATAAATGTTATATTACTCGCACTTAGGCAAAACTCTTTGTCATATTATGGTCATAAAGAAAGTCACGAAAAATGTTCAAAAAATACGTGTATTTTAGATTTTAGTCTCCTTTTTTTTCTGAAATGCCAGTAAGTTTCAACTAGATTTTATGTTTTTTGTTCCGATTATCTTCTTACAGTAAATTGCTTTTAGAAATTCAATAAATCGTGTTTTTTTGCAAATAATAATGGAAATCTAATAAAAAAATCAACCTTCCATTAAATAGCCATTAATATTCATTGTAACGCTTGTTACGCTACGGTTATTTTATTTGTGTCTAGCAGGCTCCACTTTTAGTACCAGATGACCGGAGTGATCATACCACCCGTCCTTATACAATGACCGCATTCATGACCAAATAGCGGATAAACTATAAAGTATTCATAATTTCTGGACACAATAGAAATGAAGCCATACTCAATACACCCCAATAACTAGTTTTGTTCGTAACAATAACCCCTGAATAATGACTACATCGTATTTATTTGAATAAGATCAGCAAATGAATAACAATGATCTAGATCTAAATAATTTTTTTTATAAGCCTCGTGTCTAAAAAAATATTAGTCAGAATAAAATTAATAGGCACGTCGCGCCAGTGTGTTGTGCTGATAGTGTTTTTTTTTTTAAGTTTTTAAATGTTAATTTTTACATTCAATAGTATCGATGGTCTACGATTCCATTTTTGAAATTTAGTTCCTGTTAACTTTCCAAATTCCATTTATAAAAATTCAAAAAAGGAACTCGAAACCCTACATGTAAGCACTTAGCTAAAATATTACACATAATAATTTTAATGGAACATAAAACGCTTACCCAATACCGGCACATCTAATGAGCAAAGAGCGCCGCTAATAAGACTTTATATCCAAAACCCTATAACTATTTATTGCGTAATGAAGGATGAATTTATAAGTGTAGGGTAATGTTTGTTTATTGCTAAAACTGCTAAGCATACCATTCGTGTTGATAAAACAGATGCGGACACCTACCCTGGATACTAAATCAGAGAAATGTAAGTATGGAAAGAGTAATGAATTAAATATAGAGATTTAGATAGTATTTTGATCTTAATCAAAAGTCGTCAAAATTAATTTCTAAGGGAACGTGGAATTACGAACGGACTAGGGTTGAAACTAGGAGCCAAAGTAATTCTGTCCTCGCTATTGAAAGTTGGTGTGTGTACGAAAATTGGCATCTCCTATGTCTTTTAGTGCAGTCTATGGTCTTGTGTAAGCATTATCAAAATAAACGGGATTTGTTCCTCTATTTTACATTAGGTGCAAGAACATGTTTGGATATCACCAACATACATTTTAATGTTGATGTCATGAATCGTAAAAATCAAGCAGACACACCATATGTCCCACATGCCCATAACGTGTATACTTATTTTATTTCATCTACAGATAATATAAGATAGAAGATGTATTGCTGTAGATGTTAGTATATATAATACTAGCGGCCGCTGGCAGCTTCGCCCGCGTGGCAATTTTTCCCATTATTTTTTCGAAAAGTAGCCTGTATGTTAATCCAGGTTGCAATCTATAACCATTCAAAATTTCATCCAAATCGGTCCACTGGTTAGAGCGTGAAAGAATAAAAGGCAATTTTGATGTGATTGTGATTTTCAAGAATAATTTTGATGATACCAAAGTTACTAAGAAAGTATTAAAGTTAGTTTGGCGGTTAATAAATAAAAATAGACATACTTCGATAATTTCAAACTATCGACAGCTAAGATTAACGATAAAACTAATAAAGGAGACATTGACTGACAGGCCGCGGCCGGGACAGACCCCCTCACCAAACAAAGTTCAGTCGTAAACCGTACCCTTACACCAATTTTAGCTCGACTAATAAATAAACTTATAGGATTGTGGGGAAAGAGAAAATGAAAAAAATAATACGGAGGGCCCATAACTATATTACTTTCGCGCGTGCGCAAAAATACTATTTATCGGTTCGAATTTCTAATAACAAAAGGTAGGTTTTGTACAATACTCACGCGACTAACCTACGATTACCGCGTTATTGAATCCATCATTGACAGATGTTCCGACAATGACTATTATTGTTGTGCCAATTTCCGATCGGATCAAAGTTTTGAGGGCATTTTTGCGTATTCACGTTCAAAAACGATACTTCATCCGATAACGATGACAGTTCCGGATTGCTTTCAATACGTTTTGATTGTTATCATTAATCAACAAACAAATCGTATCACTTACAGTTCAATCAGTGCCACAAAGGTTTACAATAATAACAAACATGCTAGGTACTAGGCGGTATTCGAAAACAGACAACAATCTGGCCAATTATAGAGCGTGATTCGTTAGTATAAAAGTAATTTGCCTAATTGTGGGGTAGTCAGTTATTAATTTTCTCACTTTTACTAGTGTGACAGAGGTAGAAAGCATAACTATCTATACACCAGGTGAAATCAATGTGAACGGATGGCATGCACTTGCGCTGTTTAAATATAAGCGGGTAATGTTGCATGATGTATCAATAAAAAGTAAAATAAGAGGCACTGAGAATGCTAATTGAATGAAAATGAATGTCTTAATTATTTGGCGGATGTTATTTAAAAGAATAAGTATGAATAGGTAACTATGTATATGAATAGGTGAATAAATTGGTTCTGCTGACTGATAAAATTGAGTTTTACCATAAAAGTATAATATATTAAAAAAACAACAAATACATACATATGAGATAACGTCACATAGCCTTAAACTAAAGTAAGCTTGTACTTTGAGAACCAGAAAACTGATATAATTCTTAAACACTTTTTTTTTAAATACATACATAAAACACAATATAACACCCAGACACGAAACAAACAAATAGGTATATCTATCACATAAATGTTTATTCTCGGTGAGGATCAAACCCACAACCTACATCGCAGAAGGTAGTAATACTACCAACTAACCTGTGACGGCTGTCAAATACTATGATACTAATGTGAAGTCAAATATGTCGACAGAGAAAATAGTAAACATATCTTGAACCAAACTCGATATTTCAAGATAAGTTTATGCTTAATACAAATATAGAGGAAAATAAAATGAATCAGAAGTCATTACTCTTTATTACAAAATCGATGTGGTCACGCTGAATGCACTTCTTTCAAGATAAATATTATCATTAGACATTTTATAGCGTGATAAACACTCTTTAGATACCCTCTTGTACGGAAGCATCATATAAAATATGCAATAGCGTGCTCGAAGCTCGAATATTAAATGATCAATCTCATACAATAGCGTGTCTATATTTGAATAACAACTGCATTAAGAACATAAATAAGCCTCAGGTTATGAAGTATTTGGACACACGACTGCGACAACCGCTAACTGACACTTTATGAGTAGTTGTATATTTAATTATTGATGCCAATCCTTTATTAGAATGGTCGTAGCGATGACCAGACGATTTTTTCACTGATCCACTTATTTCGAAAGCCAGTTAACGGAGATGGCTCAAAATCGTTCTTCCTAATAATATAATGTCTGAAGGGTTATTGTGTAAGTGTTGCCATATGACATATTTTTATAGAAAATCTGTCTTATTGACACTTGCAACAGGAGCTTGTTAAGAAGATACACAATAAAACAAGAAAAAACCTCTCTCTACCGTAAGGTTTGCTGGAAGAGAACTCTTTTAAGGGTTAAGCTCGCCTTTGTACATATTTTAATATTAAGTTTACTCATGTAATTTTCTGTGTACAATAAAGAATAAAAAAAAAAAGAAACAAGATACACAATATAGGTAGGTCGATGAACCTTGTGAGATACACACACGTTCGTTTTTGCTCTCTGTTTTTACTCAGAAAAAAACATAAGAAGTTAGTTTCTCCTAGCAAACTATACATCAGTGAACTCGTTAAAACAGTATCTTTACATTGGTGCAACTTATTTAACAAATAATTGTGAACTTGTGGCGTAGTTGTAAAATTTTGCCAACTAAAGTGCATTAAAAGTGAATGTCATTGTGCGTGTGACCTTGGCATTGGATCTAAAGTCACCGACCGGTTATAACGTTGTATTTTGTGACGTGTGGCAACCAATTGCTTATTTCGCACTTTTGTTAAAGTGAGCATTGGCCGAGTGCGTACAAGGCACGTTTTTCTGACGCTGCGGCACCGTTATAGGTGGTTCAGATCCACACCGTAGTATATATCTTTTTGCACATTAAAATTTTTTTTTTTCCTTGTCTTATACTGTGAACATAATGGAATACAGGAAATCTACGTGCACTGGATGTTTGAAGACAATTCCTGGGAAGGAATATATGAAGTGTTCTTTTTGCCACAGTCACTATGATTTGGATTGCGCTAATGTCACTCAGCGGTCGTTTAGTCTAATGAAACCGGCTTTAAAGGATGGCTGGAAGTGTCTGGCCTGCCGAAACAAAGAGAAACGGGGTGATAACAGCAACACACCTGTTCGTACTCCTACCTCAGTGAGTACTTATGAAGGTGTTATGCAGGAGGACGCCTCTACTAGCGGCAACGCGAACGTCACTAGACGGAAACCTGCGTCGGTGTCTAGGGCCCCGGAGGACGATTCGCAAGAGGAGGTGACCATAACCAAGGCAAATCTTACGTCAATCATTCAAACTGAAATCAGTAAAGCTGTAGCAGAATCTGTAGGACGAGTAGTTGAAGAGAAGTTACAGTGCATGAACGAGATACTTAGCAGTTTTCGGGTTTCCCTGTCCTCTATTGATGGACAATTAGAAAGTCTCAAGGCAACGTTAGAAGAAAAAACGAAAACTATAGATAGCCTAAGAAAGGAGAACGGAAAGCTTCGAGACAATGTACAACGTCTAGAGGAGCACATTCGTCAATCGGAACAGCAATCTTTGTCAAATGATATAGACATTGTGGGAGTCTCGGAGTCCAAAGGGGAAGCCGTCGTGCATGTAGTGATGGCCCTCGCGCGTAAGCTGGGCGTGTCACTAACGGAGAGCGACGTAGTCAGCGCCGAGCGCGTAGGTGCGGCACGTGACGAGACGACAGGACAAATGCGTGCACGGCCAATTGCCGTGCGACTAACGCGACGCGCGCTGCGCGAGGACTTGTTGCGGGCTGCGCGTGTTCGTCGTGGGGTCACCACTGCTGATGCCGGCCTACCTGGCGAGTCACGTCGATTCTATGTGAACGAAAGGCTAACTTGGGTAAATAGGCAACTCTTCCTGAAAGCGCGGGAGATTGGAGCGCGATTGAAATGGAGATTCGTATGGTCCAAAGAAGGTCGGGTGTATGCCCGCCAGCATCAAAGCGAGGACTCCCCACGTCATCGGCTGCGCTCGGACGCCGACCTAGTGCGTGTTTTTGGAGCAGACGCAGTTGGATCTTCTGAAAGAAAAGCTGCGATATAGAGTGTTAAACACTGTTCTGAAACCTCTTTTGATTTCTATTCGTAATTTTAAAATATATTTCGCCATTGTTGTGCTATTCTTATTAGTATTGTCTTTTTTGTATTGCTATTGCTATATTATAAAATTTTCTTTTTTGTGTTGCTATTGCTATGTAAAATTGTCATGCATAGTGTCGTGTTCTTGTGTGTCCACATCATCAAACATTGCTTTAATTTACCTTGTGCAATCGCCTAACAAGCTTTTACCGCACTACACACTATTATTTATATATTTAATTTTCCTGCAAATCATATTTTATTTTATTTATGACCATACCAAGTCTAATTTTATTATCTGCTACTTTAATCGTGTCTGTTGGTTGCCACTATCACGCTTACTCTCTGCTTTTGCTTGTCTCATTGATATTATTGCACACGCGAATAATCGCGGCGCTTCACTTGTAACTTCACAAAATAAAAAAAATATATTTTACAATGTCTAGCAAAAAATGTTGTTCGTTGGGTCTTTATAATCCAGGCTCTTTGTGCACGGGTCACAGTGATTTTCTTGTTGCGATGCAAAAGTACAAAGCCGATATTGTAGCTATTAACGAAACCTGGATTAGGTCAGGTGAGGAGGCTCGAGCGCCGAAAATTCCTGGTTACAGATTTCGCAACACACCTCGCCCTGATCACGTGTGCCGAGGAAGAGGAGGTGGCGTAGGGTTCTTCGTTAGGCGCGGTATATGTGCTCGTTCTATCAGCTACCCTGGTGCAGAAATCGAACAAATGTGGTTAGCAGTAACTTTGAATGGATCTCGTTTGGCGATTGGCACTGCCTACCGGCCGCCATGGCTCTGCGTTGATACATTTATAGATGCATTGACCGAATCAGTAGCTAATTTTTCAAGCTACGACGGTATTGTTATTTTAGGAGATTTTAATATCGATCTTTTGAATCCAAGTAGTAGTGAGTCACGCAAACTTAAGGAATTCCTGAACTACACGGACTTAAATCAAATTGTAACATCACCAACACATTTTACGGAGCACAGTGAAACGCTTATTGATGTCATCTGCACAGATTGTCGCACTCGCGATGTTAGTGTTAATAGCATTACTGGCTCTTTTGGACATTCATTTATCTTAGCAACACTTAATATCAAAATTGATAAAATGCCGCCCAAGACAATAGTGTACAGACCACTCAAAGACATAGATCTTGGTCGGTTCAATGATGATGTTTCGGGAATGGACTGGCAAGCTGTCACTGATGGGGATACCGTGGATTCTATGGTTAATGTTTTTATGTTTTTTATTACCACTTTATTTGACAAGCACGCACCCCTAAAAACAATTTTACTAAAGGAAAAGCATGTCCCATGGATCACTTACGCAATAAAAGCTATGATAAGCTGTCGCAATGAGGCGCACGATAAATACCGTCAAACTAAACTTGATAGACATAAGACACAATACAAAGAGTTAAAAACTTTAGTCAATCAGAGTATTTATAATGAAACTCGTGCGTATTATGATTTTCGAATCAACTCTGATATAAAAAGTGAAAAAATGCTTTGGAAAAATTTAAAAAACGACGTTTTGCCCGCTAAAAATGATAACTGCCTTCCTGACCATTTTGATCGGCCTGATGACATAAATGATCACTTTTTAAACGTTCCAGTTGTTGAAACACCCATATCTAATTTATCATATTTTGAGTTTAATAGGCATTCAGACAAAACTTTTTCTTTGCGCCCGGTTCATGAACACGAAATAGCCAAGATTCTTATGTCAATTACAACCAACGCAAAAGGAGTAGACGGGTTATCTATGGACATGGTGCTCCTTACTTTACCTCACACCCTATCCGCAATAACTAGTATTGTTAATAGGTCGATAACTTCTTCTACCTTCCCCAGTCAGTGGAAAATAGCCTCAGTAAATCCGATACCTAAAATCTCACAACCGACTGAGATCAGAGACTTGAGACCAATAAGTATACTTCCAGTCCTCTCGAAGGTTATTGAAAGGGTAGTATATAATCAGCTGTGTGCGTTTGTTGAACTGAATAATGTATTACCTTGTGTTCAGTCAGGGTTTAGAAGGGGCAGGGGGACAACAACTGCGTTGTTGGACGTTGTTGACAACGTACTCGTTGATCAGGATCAGGGACTGGGTTCGGTATTGGTGCTATTGGACTTTTCGCGTGCTTTTGACTCAATAAGTGTTCCATTGCTGCTCTCTAAATTATCCTATTACGGTGTTGATGCTCCGTCAATAGGATGGTTTAACAGTTACCTAAGCGACCGCTCTCAGTTCGTGCGAATTACTCGGGAAGATGGATCTCAACTATCGTCGTCATTAAGGTCTCTGAATTGTGGTGTGCCGCAGGGGTCAATCCTAGGACCACTACTTTTTATTATTTATAGTGCTGACATCTGCAGGCATATAAAACACTGCAAATTCCATTTGTATGCTGACGACGTACAACTATATCTGCCAATGCGCCCTGAGAATGTCTCTTGCGAAATAAATAAAATCAATGACGACCTGGATAGAATATCTGTCTGGTCACAAAATAACTCTCTTGTTTTAAATCCCTCCAAATCTAAATTCATGGTACTAGGTTCAAAACGTTTAATCAATGAAATTACAGCGCAAACTCTTGATATAAATATTCTTGGCAGGGGCATCGAGCAGGTAAATGAAGCCAGAAATCTGGGCATATTATTTGATAGCACACTACGCTTCGATAATCATATTTTAAATTTAGTAAAAAACTGTTTTTTTAGGTTGAAACTGTTATATAAAATCAGAAAATATTTGAAAGAAGACATTCGTATCAAGGTCTGCGAGTCGATAATTTTGTCACGGTTAAATTATGGAGATGTGGTATATGGTCCACGCTTAACATCGAGAACGGCTCGCTTGGTTCAAAGGATACAAAACGCGTGTTGTCGGTTTTGCTATGACATACCACCGCGAACTCACATCACGCCATATCTTAACAAATCATCTACTTTAAACATGGCTTCGCGGAGGTACTTGCATCTAGCAACACTAGTCCATTCTCTAATGACATTTGAATCGCCTGAGTACCTTTTTGAAAAACTCGATCTCCCTCAACATAAATACAGTCGCAGACCGACAAGAAACTTACTGCACTATAGCAAGCACAAAACAGTAGCATTTCGAGGAAGTTTTCGTTACCAGGCAACCAAGTGCTGGAACAATATCCCCCCCCCTTTTCGCCTGTTAAAATCAAAATTCACTTTTAAAAAACATTTTAAATCGTATTTACTTGATAAACAACGCACTGGGTTGTCTGGTGCGAATAGCTATAGTGCACCGTTTACTTGCTAGACTGTTGTTAAGTATGGTTTATTCTACCTACGTTTATTTATATTTATGGATATAAATATGTATATGTATGTATAATGTATATTTTCCTAAGAACGCACACAAACACATTCTACACACATGAGTTCTCCTGTGAAACCCTGGCTCTTAAGAGACTTGTGTTATCAGGAGAACTCTCGGTAACACACACACCTTATCCTGAAAAACAAGCTTTCGCTGATAAATATATCCTTTACCCTATTTTTATTTATTTCAAAATATTGTTTATTATATTCCCAACTTAACTATTCATCATTTATTCTTATTTTATTTTTCTGACACAACACTACATAAAAATCTCACAAGGTGTATCGATCGAAGGTCTCGACAGAATACCAGCGCCTAGCTTCCTCACAGTAGCTAGGCATCATGCTGAGTCGTAGCCCTTGTACTGCTGTGGCACACAGAAACACGACACAGTGCTCAAGCAACGATCTTTCTTTTATGTATCTTTCATCTTTGATGTCTTAGTGTTTTTGTTGGTTTGTGTGTGTCTTGGTAGTAAATAAACAAATGTCTATGTCTATGTCTATGTCTACAATCAGGGGGCTGGTACGTGTTCAGGAGTGGTTTTCCTCAGGCTGGTAATGATGATGATTAGTATGTTGATCAACCTTCGAGAAACTAAATAGGTTAAGAAAATCTCCTAATTAATAATTGTTTATAACTTATAGAAACCTTATTTATGGCATTCTGTGGTTTATGAGATTAGATTTTCAAAGCAATCTGTGGTAAACTAAACTGGTTTAAGTTTGTTATTGTGAGTGAAAGTGATCAAGAGATTAGACTCATAAGATGCCTCAAGTCGAGGAATGTTAACCTGAATCTATTTAAAGCATTCCAATCTCTTCTTTGGGACAGAAACTAGATCTACTTTGAGAAAACCACAAACTTAAAAGCTTGATACATAAACAAAACGAAGAAAATGCTTCTCAGTTCGATAAGAAGCTATATTTTTTATCATAATGATCTATAATTATAAGAATCTTTGCCCTGACTGACATTATACAACGTACAGCCACTGGTCGTAAATAATTGAAATTTTTAGGATATATTCGTCTTGCGTCGGTACGCAGAGGTGTACTAAGGAATCCCCAAAATGAACCACTAAAAACAATTATTAGGGTTTCGCTAGTTTTATTATATTAAAATTATTATAAAGAGCAAAGATTTGATTCTTTATTTTCATTGAATAGGTCCCGAAACTACTGTACCGATTTAAAAAATTCTTTCACCGTTGGGAAGCTACACTATCCCGGGGTGACATAGGCTATATTATATTTTCAAAAAAATTAGGGATCCTTACTAAAACCGCAAATAAATTATAATATATAATAATAATAAGTAGCTGCAATTCATTATAATGTACAAAGATAACTTATCTTGTAAGAAATGTTACTATTTCCTCAAAGTTCAGTAGCAGGTCAAAGGTGAGCTGCACAGAGCTAACTAATTTTAATTGATGAATCGTGGTCAATCTCTTGCTCAAAGACAGTCACGATTATGACCGACAAAGACTTTTAGAAAGTCAAAGTAGAGCATGTCACTTTTCTGCAATCCCTATGGACGTCGTTTAATCTATGCTAGCTCTGGGCGTGTACTAAGACAATAGCCGAAATTTCGTCAAAAGAAATAAGACAAAAAAAAACACGTTTGCTGTAAGAGAGCCCCATTAAATATTTAATTTAGTCTGTTTTTTAGTATTTTTTGTCACAGCGGCTACAAAAATACATAATCTATGAAAATTTTAACTCACAAACTATCACGGTTCATGAGATGCAGCCTGGTGACAGACGGACAGATATGTGTGTCTTTTTGTCTGTCATCACTGTCTATCAAGGGAATCGTCCAGCCTAGAACAACGCCTATCTTATGTTGATCTGTTAGGAACGCCAAGAGCGAAAGTAGCGCAAGAAACTTTTCTGCAATCCCTATGGACGCGCAGGTTGACTCATTATTCTAATGCGATGCGACCCAATTTTCTAATGCAAATCGTATTTCAACCGGTATTCCCCGAGCAAACATTCCACTCCTAAAACCTGTTGCATAAAAACGGTATCAACGTATAATCTTCATATAGTACACAGTGAAAGTATTGTGATAAATGTTTTCATTATGTGTACGATAATGTTACAACCTTTTTTTTTAACGACAAGTACTGCAGGACGCGAAACCAAAATGAGAATGTGATTTGAACTTTGATGATTGATGATTATTTGTACAGTTTTAAACAAAAACAGCCTCACGACTTTTATCCGCAGGCACGGTAGATATCCCTCAGATCTCTTAGTACATACTAATTTAAGACTCTTGGAAGAAGTCTAAGGAGAGTAGTCTGAGGTACGTCTAAATATTATTTGGCACATACCTACCCCCTACTAGTTACTGCTCATCGCCGCTGCTAGAAATGTAACTGGTATCTTTACGACGGTTTCCTTCACCGTTTGTGAATACTGGCATTGCGTACACAATTTTTGCTAACAAGAAAATATTGGTGCACCACTGGATTCGAACCCATTCTCTTAAGATCAGAAGGCGGGATCACTCCCACTAGAACACCAGTGTTCCAGTACAGTCAGTACGTCTTATCAGCATCAAAACTCTTTAAAACTTAACTAAGAGATGGTATATAAATTGGTTTTAACAAAAATGTAAAAACGAACAATGTTTTGATTTTCTTAGGCAATTATCGTGGTGTTGTGAAATACCTCAGCTATTGAATTTTCATCCTTACGATCATTGACTTAAATAAAGACTAGCTATTATTTATCTTCCATCAACTGGGGTCATCCTTTACGAGGTATATACTCGTGGGCGAGTATGTATACGTGATTCATTATCATTACTCCCAGACGTCCCATTGCTTCTAAAACTAAATTCTAAAGGCAGGATCACATTATACAGCTCTGCGTGTCACCACGCGTCAGAAGCCAATTGGTCCCCATACCACTATCTTCTATCTAGATACTATAATAAAACTGTAGATTTCGAAAAGTCTGTATATTATTCTGAAATCTTGCTAACTTTTAGCACTTCAAAAAAGGCAAAAAGACTAATCAACCTTTAAAAAAAATTATTGTTTGTTTGTACAATATTTTCTACACGCATCACGCAAAAAGTACTAAATGAATGTTGATGCTATTTGCAGAATTTGTTAGCTTATCGTCTTACTTAAAACTTAGTATGGGTTTCATTGAGTTGTCATCCCTAAAACAAGTGTAAAACGGGGAAGTTTGTATAAAAACGCGAACGCAGTCGCGAGCGGGTCAGCTAGTTCTGTAACAAAGTGATTACACTAGAGCAGACGGCGGGTCTGCTCCGTGTCTCGTCTGTCCTATACAAAATGTCTGAGACAATAACGCGGGTCCAAGCGAGTCGTGTCTAATGTGACATAAGGCGCATGCACACCGAGACTTGTCATCTGGATAAAGAGACGTGACCCAGTCCGATTCTACGTCCCACTCGCACCGCTGCTACTGTCTTATCGCGAAACTAAAATGGGCATAAGAGCGTAGGTGAGTTTTATGGTCACCGCACGCTCCTTTGCTATATGGCTGATATGTCTGTTATCTCTTTTTATTGACATGAAAGTTACAGTGACGAGATGATATCATAGAGCCGTTTCAATGTGTCAAGATTAGTCTATGACAGTAAGTAGCTAAATCCTTTATTAGTGTCGAGATGTTTTTTACTAACAAGTTATGCGATCTAGATTTTTTCTTTTTACGACTTTCTAATGCAATAGGCACACAGTCGCGTCTGTCAATCTGAAGTTGTAATGTGCTTGTAACTTCACCAGCACCCATACCAAACCAGAACACAGTAAACTGCTTGACGGGCAGAAGTAGGCTTGGAGTAAAACTTTCTCGGATGAGCCCTTCACTAAGAATGACTACTTCCAACTATAGATATCGTTGATCGTTATAAGAACGACCACAGTATGGTTTTTTTTACACAATTTGCTGATCACACAAGCATATGGCCCACCAGATGTTAAGTGGTTACCATCGCCTATAACAAAGCATTACCTCGTAGGTCACGTTCGTTTGAAACGTGTCTGTAATTTCATTCTCATTTCGGTTTTGCGGTCTTCATGTCACGGCATGGTCCGATTATAGGTCCCGTTCATCGTCTGTCGCATCTCTGTTCATTGCGCGATAAGGACACGCAACAGTACCTCTTTCTTGTCTGCGTGATTCAGTGTATTTCGCTTATGATAAGCAGTAGTACAGTCAGTATTGCAGTTGATTCCTAGTATATCGAATTCGAAACTCCTTTAAAAACGAAGTTTTTACATAGTTTGTAGAATAATAAAAAAATGTTAGCCCTACATTTGAATTTTGATAATGACTGTACCATCATTATATTGAAAGATGAATGAATAAAAAGAAGTACTGTTAGTTAATTAACTTTTAAGGGTTTCTGAAACTTAATTGACTAACTGTTCACCAAACCAATCACCGTAGAAAATGTGACTTAAAATTAGTTGCAAATGAACTGTAATAGTTTTTTTTCTGGGTGTAAGAGGCTAAAAGACTAAAAAGAAAGAAAAGAAAATAAGTAGCTTCACAACTTGAATCCCCAGGTACGATAGACTCTAGATTCTTTGAAAATGTAAGCATAAGGGGGTTAGTCAGAGGTACATCCAAATAGCAGCGCAGCGACAACAGTCAAGCAGCGCAATTAATGTATTTTTTTATGCTGATTGCCTGTAATTTACATAATATTAAGCTTAGTGTATTTACAAGTGTAGAAGATCATTAAAATTAATGGAGCATCTGAGAAATCTCGTAAAAAATTAAGACTTATATTTACAGTCGTTTCAAAAATGAAATGCGAGGTTTATGAGAAGAAATTTCACGTTGTTTTTAGGTTAATGGATTAAAGGCTCTAATGAGCGTTTATTAAATTATCTCGAATCTTGTTACGTTTTTACGTAAGTTTGACCGCAGGGTTATTATATTTTTTATTTAGTTTTTAGTAATAGTAGAGCTCTTAGTGAAGGGCTCGTCCGGGGAAGTACTACCACCATGCCTATTTCTGCCGCCAAGCAGCTTGCTGTGTTCCGGTTTGAGGGGTGTGGGTGCCGGTGTAATTACAGGCACAAGAGGCTTAACACCTGTATGCTTCAGGTTGTTGGACGCAGAGCAGTGTATTGTAGGGCACGTTCCTACATAACGTGACCTGCAAGGCAATGTTTTGTTATAGGCGATCGTAATCACTTAACATCAGGTGGGCCATATGCTTGTTCCATCAGCAAATAGTATAAAAAAAATAGTTTTTTCCACCCACAGATTCCACTCACTATGTAGGTACCTACTGACTGTGTTGTATCTATGGGTTGATATAGGTAGATAGGTAAGCAATAGTTAGCAACACTAAATTGTCCTCTGCACTGAACACATCACGTGATCTGCGCTAAAATATCATAAAGAATGTGTGTTAGAGGAAGATCTTGTATATCAGGAACTATATGACATTTCTCATCAAACTTCTAGTAGGTGCAATGAAAAAATATTCGTATAACAAAGTGCTTTCCTCCCCTTATTTAATGTATGTTTTCTGAGCCTAATTATCTACCTAAATATTTGTTTCTACGATGCTAATGGCCGATATCTATGTCACCGATACGATGCTTCGAACGAAAGACAAACACTCGCCACTGACCACAACACAACCAGCTGGTCTACTCTTAAAAACGATAAAGGAAGTTTCGTATTGTCGTTTGAGTTACACAGCGGAGTTGCCCGGCAGCAACAACTCGTCTACGGATTGGGATTACCGAGGCCCCGCAGTGTAACTCAAAACGCCAATACGAAACTTCGTTTATCGTTTTCAAGAGTAAACCTGCAGGCCTAGGTTCGGCTGTTTTAGTAAGAACAGTGCTTTGAACTAAAAATCTTGTAGGTAAAAATTTGCAAGTGTGTAGGTAGGTAAGTGCGCAGAAAATACCTATAGGTAGGTAGGATAAGATACCTACCTACTATAGGTAGGTACATAGGTAGGTACTTACATACTTACTCCCCCTTCCAAGTTCTACCCTTCACATTTGGATGCACCGAAATTTCAAGAGCCTTTATTTCAAAGGGTTCATCCGAAAACGCTTGAACTGTTTTGAGTGTGGTCAAAATCAAAAGGCATTGTTTCCATGGAATCACAGAGATCATTTAGAATCGTCTTATACCTACCTAGGTAGGTACCTACCTACCTACCTACCTAGCTAGGTAAATCGCCAGTTCCTCGCGACCAAGCCTAGAACAGGCAAGAAACTTACATCTTGAATTCTACCCTTTTTTTGTTGTGATCTTTTTACAAAGTAATATACCTACCTATAGTAACCTACCTACCTAACATGAAGCTTCAGTGTGCTACTTACTTATGTGGAAGTGTGCAGCTGGTAATGAACCATAAACAATACATATTCAAAGATCATTTTCCATTTCGCTCGCGTAATCGGAAACGCATCGGAACTGTGATAAAACAATCAATCCATTTCCAACTCTAAAGACAACATGCACAGTTGCCAAAACTGTTTACCGAGCTCAGAATAATGACTTATTCATTTTCTACTCAAGGAAGCTCGAGAAAGAAAAAATGTGCGTAGCATAGGTACCTAACCTACCTAATAATTATTATTACTGGTACCTAACACGTTCTAATATACGTAAGTTTGTAACTACCTACCTAATATCTATTATTCCTACCTAACTAATTTTGACAGACAGGTGGTGCCACCTATACTGTATCAAATCGACGAGCATTAAAACGGTATTTACCCAACAAATACTTTATTTTGACATCCAATGGTGAGGAGAATTATACATAGTTTATCAATGCAGAGAAATAATGATTCGGTTCGATTGCTTATGTGTCTTGAATGCCTAGGTACCTACCTATCTACCTCCTTATTAGGTATGATAGGTAGGTGGGTGTGGATCTTACGATTACAGAAATGGGTAATGTAGTAGTAGGTAGGTACCTACCTAGGTAGGTCGGTACCTAACGTAAATCCTTTTATTTATTCAGTGGTAGTAGAAGTACGTACAATGTAGGTTTATTTACCTTACCTCCCATCCCCACTACCTTGTCTATCAACCTACCTACTAGGTATTACTAAATTAAAATTATTTATGGTTCCTAGACTTGACCAATTTCTAGGTTCAACAGAAAGGTATATAGGTACCTACCTATTCCTATGCCAAGGTAAGTTTCTACTTGACTAGCGAACGCTATACAAATACTATCTATGTAGTTATTACTATGTTCCTCACAAGCACACAATAAGTACCTACATGCAATGCAAATGCATCCAAATCACAGTTCAAAATTCACTGACCTGTTAAAAACACTGACGATCACCATATTAAACAATCCAGACACAATGTTTCACACTAGCCTAGATTATTCATCAGCACTCCAGAGAAACAAAGCACATTTCCACTAAAATGCACATTTTCTCGAAGTCAACAAACGAAAAAATGCTCGAAAAGTTTATCAATTCGCATATGTGACCGAGAGCAACACGACCACACGCAGCGGCGGTCGGCGAGCAACTGGACCGGTGATTGGCTGAATTTGGCTGTTGGCTGCGTTTGCCGCCGCCTGCGCCTGTTCGTTCGGTTCGGAGATCAACGCGTGCGCGCATCCGTTGCTATTTATGCTGACTTGAATCCAACCCTTTGAATTTTGATTTGATTTCTGAATGCAACGTGCAATGCATCGTTTTTGTTATTATGAATAAAATAAAACACAAGTGCATGTACCTACCTATATAGGTTCCTACCTCCTTATAGGGACTTGTAGGGCTATGGCGATTGGCAACGATGGGTTCTCAGGTAGGTAAGTAGGTACAAGTAGGTAGGTAGGTAGGTACAGCTAAGTTCTTAGTACCTACCTAAGTTAACCTACTTAGAAAGATAAAGTTGTAATTACAAAAATTCCCTAATGTCATAGGCATCACTGAAAGGAGGTAGAATAGAAGGTAGGTAGATATATAATTTCACATAAGTAAGTAGGTAGGTACCTACCTACCATGACTCAGTCTGTCACTCAATCCGCTACATCTTTCGTATGCACTAGGTACCTACCTACCTATGTCCATTGCAGTTACCTACCTTATCGCATACTAAAATGTGTTTCTGTTATATAGTTACCTACCTACCTAAGTAGGTATACCTATGTTGTTACCCACCTTATGCACAGCGTGTTTTATTATATAGGTAGGTACCTACACCTAGTTTTTGTGAACTGCATCAAATAAAGCTCCAAATTCAAAAAGCAGACGATTGATTTAGCAGGTACCTACCTGCAGCCAATCAGTATTCAGTATGGCAGGCTACATGCGTGAAAATTTCCTGTGGCTATTTTGACGCGCTAAAATTAAACTTCTTAAATAGTGGTAGGTAGTTCAGAAACCTAGTGCCTAGTTTTGTTCGTTATCTGTCGCAAACTAAATTTTCAACTTATTTACCATCCTGAACGTTAATGTACACATACGCCCACCCTATTTTAAATAACAGTACGGAAAACTAAAAGTCCAGTTAGCTCGAGTCCTGTATACTATTCTCATAACAATACGATTTCCTGTAGCTCTGTCCACAGAGCACGAATCTCTTTTTGTGTTCTGTGGCTCTGTCATTGTCTAATGTGTCCGTCCACGCTTTGTAATAGAATGAGTTTGTTTTGGTTAATATCCATAAATTAACGGCTTTCAGAATCAGCAAGTTGCAAGTTGAAGTGGCAATGGGCAGCCCACATAGCGCGTAAAACCGACAACCGCTGGGGAATAAAGGTTCTCAAATGGCGACCACGAACCGCAAGACGCGCGCAAGTAGCGTAGGACGTCCTCCTACTCAATGGACAGGACGATATTGTTCGCGGGAAGTCAATGAGGGCTTAAAATCGTTCTTCCTGGACACGTTTGAGGGATTATGTCCAGCAGTGGACTTCCAAAGGCTGATGATGATAATGATACATAAATTATTATAATAGTACAATCAAACAATTTTTTCATAATCTGCGTCAAATTTTAATTAAATCACAAGGACCATTCTGAAACGGTATGCTATGTTGTATTTTTCCTAGTACATAGTTGAATCACCCCTATTCACACCATACAGCTCAACAGCGTCCTAATTCAAAGATCGCGAGATATCGATAGGGTGCATATCCAAAATGGGGTCACCATTCTAGCAAGTTTATGTACACCTGTAGCTTGGGAGCGGTGAGAAATTGCTACTGGCTTGGTTTGTTTGGCTATTCCACTTTCATTGCGATTTATGATTTGAAAGCGGCTATCGAATAAGTTAAGGGCGCTCCACATTCTCGCGAGAATCTCGAGAGAACGCGAGAAAACCTTGAGAAGCATGAGTGTGGAGCTGATTCTCATATTCTTCACGTGTTCTCGTCTTGTTCTCCGTTTGTTGTCGGTTTTTTTGCGCGAGACAAAGGAGCGCGAGAACGTGAGAACAGGCGAGAACGTGTATTGACACCACACTCGCATGTTTCTCAGTAACGAGCGAGCCGCCGATTGAAACGGTTGTATTGTGCAAGGCATCAATATGAGCGTAACTTGGACAAACGAACTTGAGTTGCAATTTTTAGAATATTTCCAAGCGGAACCGGTTTTATGGAATACAAATTTAAAAGATTACATAATATACAATTACATAATATAGATTACATAATTCTTGTCATCCACCATCTTCTTTTTCGCCACTTCTTTTTAATTATTTTTTTCTCTTTTAATATACGCATAATTATAATATGCGCAAGCACATAACAATAAACTTGCCGCAGCGGTCACTTCAGCGTCCATCGTCATCGAGCATGAGAACTATAGTGAGAACTATTTGAGAACTTTGTGAGTGTGTACCCAAAAGAAGTTCTCACTACAGTTGTCGAGAGAATCTCCTGAGATTCTCGCGTGAATATCTCGCGAGAATGTGGAGCGCCCTTTAGACTTATAGCGTAACGTAGGTAGGTTGTTCGTTTGTGGTAAATGGCAGCTGCCACTCCCGTGCAGGTTTTTTAGCCATGAGCGAAAATGTTCAGTACCTTTTATTTAGGTGTTCCATAACCTGACGCCACCTTAATTCATCTGTAATAGATATATGGCTAATAATGCTGAACAATCCACACAGCATCATCTAGCTCTAAGCTTAGGAGAGCTGGTCTTATGGTACTAGATGACTGATATACTTATTACAATACAGTACAACATACATCGATATTTTTTAATATACATAGAAAATACCCAGAACATCCGGAATGAATGTTTGCAGATCGTATAATCATTTATCGTCAGGCGGGAAACGAACCTGCAACCTCCTGCGCCGCAGGCGGACATTCGCCCGCCGCGCCACATAGCTCGTCAAATGATGACTTGATATGATGACCCACTGCTGATCCCCAGCAGTGGGTTAGTACGAGCTGCCTTTGATGATAATGATGAAAATTTAAAAAGTGAAATTTTCGTTCAATTCGATCATCAGTAATACTTTTTAGCTCATAAAATGTACCAGCAACAAATATTTCTAAATCCAAAGGGTCTCCATAGTTCTCAAAGGTCGTCTCCAAACAGACGACAGCGCGTAATATGACGTCATCACATTCTCATAACAATAGTTTCTCCAATCCCAAGCACTAAAGCGGCAACCCGTGCACGAAAATGTGTCGTAATAGCACTATCTGTATAGACGATTCTGACGCAGCGTCCCAAGAGTGTCATACTGCTACCCTCAGAATACATAACAACTACTACGGTATCCTCGGAGTCAGCGAATTGTAACTCGTATTCGATCAAAGGACTAGTAAATGTGGATTTCTCAATCGATACCATTTTAAATTGGATGGATGATGGATTTTGACGACCGATGTGGCGCGGCGGGCGAATGTCCGCCTGCGACACAAGAGGTTACGGGTTCGATTCCCGCCTTGGGATAAATGTTTGTACGATCTGCAAATATTTATTCCGGGTGTTCTGGATGTTTTCTATGTATAATAAAAAATATGTATGTATGTAATGCATTGTATTAAGTATATCAGTCATCTAGTACCCATAACACAAGCTCTGCTTAGCTTGGGGCTAGATGATGCTGTGTGGATTGTCCAACATTATTGTTATATTATTATTATTATTATAATATAACTTGCGTTCTTACTTAGAAAAGAACATCTGAAATTTTCTGACTGAGATAAGGACAACGCACACCGGTCGCGCAAATCACTGCGTGCTTACCTAAACCTACCGTTTAGGTAAACACTTTAAACTGTAACGTGTAGGTAGTTATTAAAATACCTTTACAAAGAAATCATTGTCTTATTTAAATCATAGAACTAAAGTAAATAAATAACCCACACCTGATACCACACAATGCACATTGCAATGCGCATACGCAAGCATAATATCACGTCATTTAACCTTTGTCGCATGTGTTACTTTACAACAATATCGCTTACTATAAAGTATCAGATTATAAAGATAAATAAATAAATATTGTCACACGTTCACAACGGCTTCTAGCCTAACACTAAGCAAAGCTTAGTAACTTAGTAGTATACTTTTTTGTAGAAACCTACCTTACGTGTTTTATTAGATACTTAGGATACATATAAAGCCCAGACACAGAACAAACATCTAGGTTCATCACACAAATGTTTGATCTCGGTGGGGATGAAACCCACCACCTACAGCGCAGAAGGCAGGTCTACTAAGACCTCAGTTCGTATAGATGACAAAAGGTCCAACTCTAAAAACTGTATGTCAGTCATTAGTTAGGTAATTATTTGTATTTTTATACCCCTTACAGATGAAACATTTAAATGGTCCACCTGATGTGACGTGTTACCATCACCTTCTTCTTTTTATAACAAAGCATTGCCTCACACATCACATTCATAAGAAACGTACCCTATGATGAGTCTACGTCCATCCACCTGAGGCCTATAGGTGTTAGGCCTCATGTGTAATGTAATTTTTTTTATTCATTCATTTAGATTGATCCCTGTGATTCTACTGAATAAAAATAGTTTAGGTTGGAACTGAGAAACTTTGTATCTTGATATCAATTGTAAGTTTTAATAGTTGACAATGGAAATGATTTTCTATGCATTATACACTAGAGATACAAACCTACCTACAAAGAGATATCTGGTATTGCAATTGTGAGTTTTTTAACCATGAGAAATTATGCCAAAGACGCATCGAAGAACCGATGTTAAAACCAAGAATGAACGAAGATGCGCAAAAAGTACTAATGACAGCAAGCTAACGTTACAAGTATTTCTTGGAAGAAGCGTTGATGTCATTGACCTTGCAAAAGAACCAAAAGCTAACGCGAAAATCAGAAACAAAAATATTCTGCTCATTTTAGCGATGGACATGCCAGAAATATGACCGCGATAAGTTTTAAGCGATATATTTACGAGTGTTAAACAAACCCACAGACTGCGCTCGTCTACGGTACTACGTAATAAGCATTCATAGATTTTGTAGATAGAGACACAGGACACCTTATGTGTCACCAACCTACTGAAAAAACATTTCGTTCGAAATTCGAACATCAAACCCGTTAGAAAATATTGAGATTGCGAGTTTAGACGTCTTTGTGATAACGTCTTTAAAGGCCACCAATCAAAAGACATGTTCACATCATCTACAGGTAATTTTGATAACAGGGTTGTAGAATGTATGGGAATAGGTATTATCATCAGCTGCCTATTGAAATCCACTGTTGAACATAGGTCACTTAATAGGCAGCTACCTTTAGGCATAGATTTCCTAGACGTAAAGTCGCCGCGCCGGCGTCTTTGGATTATCGCGCGACCTTCACAAAATATTTCGTTTATCGCGGCCATATCTCTGAGACAGACGATGTAGATAGATATAAAATAATGAATTGCACACCATTTTTTCCTTCATTATCATGAATACCAGGTTACAATATATTACTAGCGTCCGTTTTACTAAGTTACTAAGTTTTACTAAAAATCGTTGATTGTCGGATAAGCACCCATCTCATATTCTAATGTTACAGTTATAGTTTTCATTGGCAACATTCAATATGGTAAGAGTTTATTTGATCAGCAACTGTTGGTTGTGCTACTGACAGACTCGTAAGACAGTGGAACAGAGCAATGAGTATCGGTGTTGTAGTGAGAGCAACCCCGCCGATGATAAGATTTCAAACCGGTGAATTTTTCTATTCGAAAAATGTTGCTCAAAACCAGAGCTCATTGTGTAGAAACTAGCGTAATCTAGCAGTGGCGATGAGCTTGCAACTTGTCACTATATTAACACACCAACTATTGCAAAATGTGGTGCAAAAAACGATGTGCCGAACATTATATTTTTTTGACCGTGTCTGGGGAGGATATTTTTATTTCTTGTCCTTTATTGAAATTACCAAATAATAATAAAATGGAATATAGTGTGCGGTATAAGTAATCTCATTCAGATAACCTTGGGATTTCAGGATAAACTGGATTTGACAAACAACAATATAGTACGGTGGACGAATCTAGAAAATGATGTGCCATACATTGCTAAATGGGTTACGAAACCTCAACCTGGCTAAACCCTAAATCAAAATGAGCCAATCAATTAAAAATAACGTACAAACGAATGAATTTTACTAAACACATTCTTCTCACAATTCCTTTGACAGAGTTCAAAGTCCTTGCTTCTTTGAGGTCTTTGTCGCAACATTTCAAAGGGGTCAGTACGACCTATAATTAACTCCGCATGGAAGCAGCTACAATCGTTTTTCAAACAAGTTAGATTGTTCGTTTTTTGGCTTACCGTTTAAAGATTTTGACCTTTTCGTAACTAATTACTGGACATGTGAAATTTTGGACATTTTAATTTCTGTTCCGAGCTTTTTCGCATAGCTTTTCAAGATTTTATCTGGAGTTTTTGGTTCGTAATTATAAGAAACCTATCTAACTTTTTGAATTGATCTCTTACCATGATGATTGATGTCTTACTAGTTACCATTCGCTTCCTAAGTTTAGCTGTAAATTACCTGCAAAAATAAAAGTTTTGTGTTATAAAGCATATTAATGAGATATTAACAAGAGAAACGAAATAAGTGGAACAGAGCATTAAATTAATAAATTAATTAAAACATTAATGTTTTAATTGTGTCTTGTAACCTAGCGATCAAGAAATTCAAGAAAAGATAAGGTAGAGAAACCAAGCCACGCTAAAAAGTTAAGCACTGTATGCATGGTAGAAATCCTCTCGATGCTGAATCGTCTGGAGAAAGTAAGAAACCCCTGAGCCTGCATTAGGACTGGTGTCATAGGTATGTCTCAAAAATAAAACTTTTTGAGACCATTACAAGCATCTTTAGTAAGTATTCTATTCTCAAGAACCTCGATGGCCAAGATGTTAACCATACCTGGGGATAACCTATCGTTGTATAATTTGACCTTTCAAATAAATCTAATGAACATATAAAAGAAACGCAGAACTATAAAAGCCTTCAAGGACTTAATGTTAATGTAATATTATCTACCAGTCTTCCTGGACGTAACTTCCTGCAAGAACCGTGTAAACCTATAAATGTTTTTATTTTATTTAAGAGGATGGTGTGGTTTGTGATTATCTTATTGAATCATCGTTATCAGAATCTGGTTATTTTTATTCGCTCGATAAAACCTGGTCAATCTCAATAAAAACAGGTCTGCGTGCGAAATCTCATCTGAAAATGAGTTCACAGGGTCACTCAAATTATGCAACATCAATTCATAATCCCAAATCCACCCTGGTTAAGAAATGATTCTGGTTTAGCAACCGGATTGCACCACCTGTGCACCACCATCTTTAATTGTTGGAAACCAGTTCATCGTTTGATAACCAGTTGATCATGATCCGATGAGAGCAATACCAAGTTGGCTAACTAATCTAATGATAACAATTATCCTGATTGACTGACTAAAAAGACCGCTGGTTGTACAGACTTGGAAATTTCAGCGTTTATTTGTTTTGGTGCATAGATCTGTACTAAGAAATATATTCCTGAAATTGAAGTTTGTATCAATATTCTTCCCTCCTTAGGTGCCATGTATGGGAGGGGCCGAAGACCGGGCTGTACTGTACGAGAAGACTGAATTGGCAGGACGATCTCGTCACTAGGTAACGAAAAGGATTGGTGAGAGACTGCCAATGATCAGAATATAATAGAATATACGTTATCAGGACGAGTGGAAGATTTTGGAGGAGACATTTTCCCAGTAACAGATTAAGTAACACAAAGAGCTAAACTACTGTTGATCAGACTGATCGAATCTATTAATTCTTTTGGTAGATGTTTTATTCATACCCGTATATCAAAGGTTTTTCCAATTTAAATAAATTTTTATTTGCCAACTTTAGACGGTGTTAGAAATGAGGGAGCCGATATAAATCATTTAGAAAAAGGGTATTTACCTACAAGATAATAGATACTAAATATTTGAAGTGTAAATTAGAGTCGGTAACCTTCGTTTGTCGGTAACCTTCGTCGTTTATACAATGTGAAAGACGGTCATTTTCTAATTATATAAGGCAAGAAGCACTTTTCAGATATCGTACGCCAACGCATTAATTAAATCTTAAAACGCTCCAAAACCAGTTGAAATTGCTTCCTATAATTTACTACTGTTATTTCACACCCACATGGTTCACAGATCAACAATTCTACGCAAGAAACAATAAAGATTAGGGTTGTACCTTGCGTCGTCGGGTATTTTGTGCCTTCTCCAACTAATCTACACTTACTTTAGTACTTAATACTTTTAGTTACTTACTTTATCTGTATGTGGCACAGATCCTCACAATCTATGGTCACACCTAATGATATGCGCACTTGATTAGTATTTGTAGTATAAGTGTAGTATTAGTATACCAACTTGTGCTGAACACGCTAATAGTTATTGGGAACATATTCAGTCAAATAGCTTTGCTTTGCTTTTCAAATGTATTTTGTACATATCAATTATAAATACTTGTATTAGCTGTAATTTCTATGTAAATAATAAAAAAAGTAGAATAGGTACGCTTTATAACCGAGTGCTATTCTCAAGCTAATTGTGTTATGGGTACTAGATGACTAATATTATATTATTTTGTGTATTTTCTATCTATCAATCTATCTACTTAATACAATGCATTACATATATAGATATTTTTTATTAAACATAGAAAATACACTGAACACCTGGCATAAATATTTGCAGATCTTACAAACATTTCTCCCAAGGCGGGAATCGAACCCTCAACGTCCTGCGTCGCAGACGGATATTGGACATTCGCTCGCCGCGACACCAGTCGTCAAGCAGACCAGTGCACCGTGAAGCACATTCCTGCGTGACCTGCGAGGCGATGCTTTGTGATGGTAACCACTCAACATCAGATGGGACATCTGCTAGTTCCGTAAGTATTCAAATGCTTTTCTTAGCTTCTTACAATGCCATAGATTTTTGTATTTAGTATTACTGGCTTTTTTCTTAGGATTTTGAAAATTGTCTATGTTTATTAAAGTAGGTGAGATTGTTTTTCGTCCGACACGATTGATGTAGGTAGGTATACCTACTCTTTTGGCATACTCGTACCTGCCAACCCTAGGAAATCGCTTTCTCCAACCAATTTACCAGCTATGTTACACTGATTTCGGTTCCATAGACCCTAGAGCGAGATTTGCCCATAATTGACGCTCTCTGCAAAAGGCTCTTAAGTTCATAACCAGTAATTATACTGCTATGAAATGCAATGGTATAGAAAATAATGATCAGTATTGGAAACTTCGGAATGGTTCTAATTACTTGTGTACGTTTTTCTAATTACTTTTATTTTACTGTCGTGAGGTTTAGTTCAAGTTTTGATTGCTTATTTTTATTTTATTTATCGAGCACCGGTGGTCTAGTGGGAGTGACCCCGCCTTTTGATCCTAAGGTCGTTGATTTGAATCGGGTCGAGCACCAATGGATTTTTCTACCGTAAAATTTATGTGCGCAATACCAATGCAATTAAACGGTGTAGGAAAACATCGTGAGGAAACCAGTTAGTATTCTAGCAGCAACGATAGGCTTGCAACCTGTTACGTATGGAATACTAACTACTGCAAAATAACCAAATGTAGAATTTGGACATAGCTTTGACTACCCCCATTCGAGTACATAAGTAAGAATAAACCCATTTTAACTAGACAAATACCATAGATTTTACTCGCATGAATAAAAACATTCAAAAATCGAATCTAAACTTTCAAATAGAAAACAAAATATGGATTTGAAAAAGGAATAGGTAATTTTACTTTAAAATGATTTTAGAATGATCTGTCCGTCATTCGACCAGAAAATGTTACCAGTGTCAAGTGGCTAAATTAAAGTGTTTTTAATCACGTCAGTCCAATTCTGTGAAGTCGGACCGTCATTGGTTATGAAGGAAAAGATGACGTTTTTGACGTTGAATGACGATGGCACATATGTATTAAGTACACTTATTTCAACTGCTTACATTTATATGTACTTCAAGTAATGCTGCTTAGGTTAGATTACTTTTATGTACTTATAGTTAATTGACTATGGACTATGGAGAACTTAGATTGTAATCTCTGACATCGCATATCGCACTATTTGCAATAAATATATTAAGAATTATGAAAATACCACCGAAATTACACATCAGAACTTAAAATCATCATCATCATCATTTCCCTGCCCTTATCCCACATTACGTGGGGTCGGCACAACAGGTTTTTTCCCTCCATTTGCTTCTATCATCATATCATCTCTCACACAATGTATCCATCTTTTCTTTGGCCTACCTCTACTCACATATCCATCCACATTCATATCTGACACTCTTCTCGTTAAAATGACATTCTTCTCTTCTCATGACATGTCCATACCATGCTAACCTATTGCTCCTCATCTTTTCAGTCACTGGCGCCACTTTCAAACTTCCTCTAATGTACTCATTCCTTATCTTATCCATTCTCGTCACTCCACACATCCATCTCAACATTCGCATCTCTGCTGCATGCACCCTTCTTTCATCCGTCCCTTTGGTGGCCCAACACTCAGATCCATACAATACGACAGGTCTTATGATCGTTTTGTAAATTTTCCCTTTTAATTTAATGGGCATTCTCGGATCGCATGTTGTTCCTGTGACCTGTCGCCATTTCATCCATCCTGCATTTATCCTGCTCTTTACATCCCTGTCAATGCCACCATCATTCTGTACTACTGAACCGAGGTACCTAAAATCGGAGCAGACATCAGAACTTAAAATAATACAAAAAAATTAAAAAGCTATGTTGCTTCCAAAGATGACAGAAAATAAATCCAAAGTTTGTGAAATACAAAATCTAAAACCCCTTGGCCATCTGACGTCTGATAAAAAGGGTGACATACGATTTGGCTGCAATAATGTTTACCGGACAATGAGACCACAATAGACCTGTTTATTATGCAGTGACCCAATGGCACCAAGAAAATGTTCTCACAAAACTACAATAGGATAACAAAAGGATGCTGTTTTTCACACAGTTAACTCTTTATTATTGAGACACAACTCTCTTATCCAATGAATGGATGGAAAGATTAGTATTCTAAATACATGCAGTGTAGTGAAACTAATTAAAACTAGTTTGTTTTCATGTGACATGATTCGAAGTTATAAAACTAGCAAAAGTGTTCTAAAAGTAAGTTTAGAGTTTTTTCGTCACATTTAAGAATCAGGGCCAAATCAGTCCTCGGAAAAAGGTGACCAGAATACGAAGTAACGATGATAACGCCCGATAGACCGAAGATATTGTAAAGGTCAGGAAGTGGATTGACGGGTAGACTAAAAATAGTTCGTCCTTGAATTCTTGGGCGAAATCTGTCCACGAGTATGTAGACTTCTTTACACTGTTCAAACTGCTCTCCATTAACTTTTACCACGTTTGTCAATTTTTGCTGGAAATTCCGCTGATGTCGATAAGTTTTGGGCTAAATTTATAAATAGCCAGTGTTTAGATAATCTGTGTTAAAGTTGTTGCATAAAAAAGTGTTTTATTGGTGTAAAAGTAAAATTGAAAACTGTTGTTTTAGTTTGTTTTAGGATTTTAAGGTACCACTATAGATAAAACAAAATCTTTAAATAGCCCCGTTTGCTGTCCATCTGTAAAAAATAATAATCCATCTGGTCAGAACCCTCAAGGCATAAGTGTTGGTAGAATGTAAACACAGACTCGAGCCTTAGTACCTACTCGGTACAAAAAAAAGCTGCTAGTTTTTAATTTTGCGTTTGACAACTCGAGGACCCAAAATGTACTCCATCGATCGAGCGTTAGGTAAGATAGGTACACAAATGTAGCTCTACAGAAGATATTATTAAAATAATAATATTATGCCCTTAGATCATTTACTCTCTAGATACTGCTTGAAACGCACCAACGCATCGAAAAAAATGTCAGAGTACTGTACTCCGACAAGTCGCTCCCCGCCCATCAGTGTCAATTGAATTTTCATGGCGGACGGTCACATCTCTGTATAACATTTTGTGTCTGCAATGGCGAGTTGTACAATAAAAGTGTGCAGAAACTACAGAGGACGATTAAAAATGACAAGTGAAGTGTCCTTCCATCAGTAAGTATCTAAATTTTAAGTTTAATTCCAAGTAATTTGATAAATATAATTCAAAAATTAGCGCGTATTATTTCAACTCGCACTTGACATGTTTGTTAGTGTTGCAAGGTTTTGTATACACAATTCCCCATGTGAGTGCGCGATTGTCGTTTACTTAAGTTAGTAACAGACTATGAAAAAGAATATACATAAATCATCATCATCATCATCCTCATTAGGTACTCAATAAAGTTTACTGCAGGACACACTCGTAGGTCTCGTGTGCACTCTACTTAATATAATAATTAATATAATTAATAATAATTATGGAAAAAGCGCACGGCGCTGGTGAGTTTTATTTCAGACTCAGAAATCGGTCAAGTGCGAGTAGCCCTGAATATTGTTTGAAGGTTTTACTTCTGCATTTTACTGTTCATCCGATTAGGCAGTTAGTACAAAATTTTTGTTATGTGGTTGTGTATGTACCCAAGAGGATTTTGACAAAAATGGTCAAGTGCGAGTAGGGCTTGAATATTTATCGTTGATTTTCTTATTTTTAGACATTTTTTAAGCTTTTTTAATATGGGTATCGTTTTCGACCAATTTCAAAGATGACATTAATTTTGTAATTCAAGGTGGTGAAAACTTTTTTGTTTTTTTTTTTACCAATACCAATTTTTTCCACTAAGTATCGTTTTCGACTAATAAAGGGCCTAAGTATATATATTAGCACTGACCTTGACCATAATTATAGTAACTATATTACATTTTTTTTCAGAATTCCAAGTGATCCTATCCAAAAAAGTAAATGGGTGAAAATTATACAGAAAAGCCGTATTTTAAATTTTTTTTAAAACCAGGTGAGATGAATGCAAAGCGTTTTGTCGTACAATAAAAAAATACTTATATATTTTTGCTTTTTATTTGCTTTACATTTTATTTTACAAACAGTCATAAGATTGTTAGTAACAAAAACAGACCTAAGAAAATCAAATTCATAACCCGACTTCCCCTTGACCATTTTTTGGCAAAATAATTTCCGGGCACACATTTAATAATTCACAAAGCGTAGTTGAAAGAACCATATTTGCATTTTATAAATGAAAAAAATAGTCAATTATTCATGCCCGACTCGCACTTGACCAATTTTATATGTCCGAAACTGTCTCGTGCTAAAAAACGCAGTCACATCTTACTTAAAAACCGGAACCTAAATTTGATCTGTTTACCCCATAAACTGGGAAACACATTGTCAGCTGGTAATGTTACGCACGCACACAGTGACAAATATAATGACGTGGCATGAGTGTAAGACAATGTGAGCGCGTGTTGATGTATGGGTGACACGCAAACAAGTTTGCCTAACTTGGCCTATTTTTTAGGTACGCGTTGCAGGAGTAGACTCTATCTAGAGAGTAAATGATCTAAGATTATGCCTAATGAAGTTTCAGTGTATTTAGTGAGACTAAAAAGAAAGAAAGAAAGAAAATATATTTATTCTAGTCCTAGACTAGTCAAGGTAGCTATATAAAAACATCAAAAGACACGACATTTTCTACCTAGTCAACATATAACTAGTTTACACAGCAAGGTGTGGTGTCTAGACAAGTGTATGACAATCTCTACGGGTTTTATAAAAAAACGGTGGCCGTTATACTTTACTGTAAAATAAACGTAAAAATTAAATAATGTAATATTTTATCGATACGCAATTTTGAAAAACTGCGTTTTTCTATCCGCGCAGCCGTAATTAGAACCATTTTCAATCACAACTTTTACTCAAGGAAGTTTCTTATTTTAAATTTGATTAAAAGAAGTAGGCGGGCTACAAATAAAAAAAAACATTAATTCAAGTTGCTAATTTTCACTACTTAATTGTACTTCTCTTTTCGAACCCTAGAGAGTCTTATCAACATGATTCCCAGTACTTTCTAATAATGTAATTTTACGGTCATCGCTTTTTAAGAAATCAGCGCTTAAGGGGTGTTCAGCTATTCTCGTATGAACAATGTGACCGAAACAACGTCATAACACCCTTTTATCTTAGAAACCCTTAGGAAGGTTGGTGACCTTTCATTTCGCCCATTTAGCAGGTTTGGGTTATTGTGCTATGAATAATTGATGTGAGAGCAGCGAGATTGTTTGTATTATGAACGGAGGAAAGAAGGAAATATTGTTTAGTAAGCTTTGGTGAAACTATTTTCGGCTTACTCTTTTGACCGATTTTTACGTACAATACAACAAAAAATGGGACACATGAGTTCGATTCCTACACGTGACATATATTTTGAATTTTATTATTCGTGTTGTATTTTCACTATTCTGTAGATATTAACCGCTATACTTATAAACGTAATTTAAAAAATCACCTGTCCTTGTTTCTCATTACCCATCGATAAGAGATGGACACAGATTAATCATTGTTTTTACTCCTACAGATTTTTATAAGACAATTAGTCATAATAAATAAATATTGAACACTAACATTATTTTTTGTTTATTTTGATTTGTTGAAGTCGAATGTTACCTTTATCATTTTCTTGTAAGTTACTGACTTTTTGTACCTACTTACCTTTTTCATACCTACTATGCATAATTATTATTTTAAATTTTGATTTATGTAGTATTCTGTTATTGTGGATAATAAATAATGGTCTACCCGAATGTATGTATGTTTAAGGTAATCGAACCAACTACCTACAGCACTGAAGGCAGAGCTACTTCAACTAAGTTCTGACTGAGCCCAGTAAAATACAGAAAACGAAGTCGCAAAAGTCTGCAACTGGTAAGTCCAGACGTAATCAGACACCGTTTTATTATAACCAGTTTCTGATAACAATAATACTGTTTAAACTAGTGCTATAAATCTACTGAAAGACATTCAGTCAAAGGTGATATTGAAGGCATTTACAGACACGGACTTATAATAGCTCTTAAGCCTTTGCTAGTCGTATAAGCCTTTGTCTGTTAAGCGCTCGATACCTTTGAATACTGGAATTTCTGAGCTGTGGTCCATGCTTTATTTGAATACCTGTTAGCATAACCTTTAGGGCCAGCTCACATCGGTGGACGGTATCGTAAGGAATTTAAATAAATAAATAAATAGTTGTCATTTTTACACAACATCAATTAGCCCTAAACTAGTACTATGGAAACCAGATGACTGATAGAATACTTATTTACATATTTTTTGTTAATACATACATTGCATAATGCTAAGGTATTATTTATCTTATCGAAGACGAAGCGTAGGTGGGGTGGGCAATCCAATGGCAGGACCAAAAGGGATGGAAAAAGGTCAAAATTGTTCTTCCTGGAAATGTATGGAGGAGACTAATGTGCAGCAGTGGACTGATTCGAGCTGCAGGTAGATGGTAAGAATCCATAGAACAAGTCCAAGAAGATTTCTGAACCTAGATAAATATATAACACTTTATTGTACACAAGGATAATTTGTTAAAAACAGACCAGGTTAACAAAGTACAATGGCCTTATCGCTGAAAGCGATTTCTTCCAGGATTTCTAGAGTACAAGAACAGTAATGTTACACTGCGTGGCCTCACGTAAAGTCAGAACCATGTTAGACCTACCCCGCCTGTGGTATTTTCTGATCAATATTCACCAGGATAAAGTCACGTGCAGAAGCGGGTTCCGAATAAATTGAAAACTTTTTAAAACGTCCAAAATTAAAATTGGGAATTGCTAAAACTACGACGCTTACCGATTGAATTGGATTTTGCGAAACTTTATTAATTTCGTTTGGACACGTTTGATCAGCATTCATTATCATCATTCACATTGTAAGTGAATTCGTCAGTAAATGGAATTTTTTAAGCCGTCCGAAGGTTTTTAGAGTACCAAATAAAAAAAGACCAAGCAGTCACCCATCCACATGATGACCAAGCGAGCTAAGTGTAAGCTAAGGTAGGTATGTCATTTTTGACAGGTACAAAAATTTCAAAAATATTTAAGAAAGTTAATTAAAGGCACATGAGGCATACAGATGGCTTCAGGTTGATGGACGCTGAGCAGTGCGTTGTAGGGCACGGTCATAATGAACGTGACCTGCAAGGCAATACGTTGATATAGGTGATCGTAACCACCTAACATCAGGTGGGTTATCTGAATGTTCCATCAGCAAGTTATATAAAAAAAAGTCGGTACCTAATTGACAGGCCATAATAACATTTCGCTATTCAAAAACACTTTTTACAGAAACTCTCATATACCCTTTTTATAACATAAAGTCATATCACACCAAATAATTAAAAGTTCCGAACACGATTTTACACAATGCTGTGTTCAAAGTGAAGTATTCAATTACATTGACCACCGCTGCTTGAAATCATAAGCCCTTCAAAACACGTTAGAAAAGGGAACCCTTTTTTATCCCTCAGAGGAATGCGAAAGTGCATTCACAGAGTATGAACCGCAAGCAAAGGCACGTATGAACAAAGTTATAATACTTGCAGAGAGACAAAAACAACCAGTATTTTTCTCAGTTTTAAAGTTAAAAAGAACCATTATTCTTTTAAAAAAAGTTTTTATCGGACAATTTGAATTCATTGAGGGGACATCAACACAGCTTGAAAATAAACAATTACAATTATAAATATACTTACCCTATAATTAATAAACTTGGTGTAACTTTAAAATAGTTATACCGTGTTTCGTCATTTGCAGTGCATAGGAAGTTTCAAATAAGAAAGAGACACGGTTGGTCCTATTTCAACGTTACGTTATTCGAGTTTATTAGTAACAGGGTTAGAATACGAAGTGCATTGTGCCGAGAGTGAATGCAAAAGTACCTAAGCCTCACAAGGCACTTCCACGTTAGCGACTGATACTTATAATATGCTAGTCGCCAGAATGGTGCTACAATTGTCCCTTATTCTGCAAATCAGGGATGGCGTTTTTTTTATGAGTAATTTCTCCGAAGCCGTGATATGTGGGATAAGCATAAGCTATGTTTGCTACTGTACTTTTCAAATCTAGAACGGTACGTTTGTTCTGGAATGTCATCATCATTATCATCTGCTTGAAAAAGTCTACTGCTGGACACGGGCCTCCATGCATAAAAACTCATTCATGGGTGGGTTTTGAACCATAGTCTTCCAGTCTATCAGAGACCACCATTATGAATGTTATCAAGTACAAAAACAAACCTTCTACTCTTTCACTGCTCTACTACTTATTCTTACTTCTTTACCCCTTTTATTACGTACCTTTGCGTATGCGTTGAACGGGGTGACAATAACCTTTTTGATAATCTAAAACCGGGCTTAGTAAGGTACTACATGAAATTTCAGTGTTATTTTGGAAATATATTAACACGGAAAGGTGATGTGATTGTATAGGTGTCTGTAATTAATTTTAATCCTACCTTTGATGTTCGAGTTTCGTATTTTGTTATTTATGTTTTTTTTAATCTCAAATAATGGCTTCATTATTTAAGAGTGGCAATTTTTCCTTTGTCGTGACTGATTGACTGACTGACATATAGACAACGCACAGCCTAAACCACTGGTCGTAGAGACTTGTAATTTTCAGGGTATATTCATTTTAGTGCGTAAATGTGTACATACTAAAAAATGATTCCCGAAATTCAACCCCCAGACGAGTAAGTGTGTATGAAAATAACTTAACGCGGACGTTCACGTAAGTCACGTTCGCTAGTTTAATATAATAATAATACACTTTTATTTAATTAGGTAGGATAAAGCACTTATATAATGTATTTTGACTTCGTTACCGATGTAATAAAGTAAAGGAAGCGACAAGTGGGGCACGACACGACATGTCATGAATATGCGGAGTTACACTTCACTGACTTCGGTACAGGTGATGTAGGTATAATTTACATCTACTCTATACTAAGCTATACTTATTCCTGTTTCCGTTTTATACTGATTTTGTAAATCTATTTATACCAATTCTAAAAATCTTTATCCAAACTGACTAAAAACTAACGCACAGCCTAAACCACTGGTCAAATTTTCAGAGAACATTTAACTTGGTGCGTACTAAGAAAGGAATTCCCGAAACTCAGCCCCTTATGGGGAGCAGCGGGGACTGCAGTTTGAATGAAAATAGTTTCACAAGGACAAAGTCACGCGCGTTTCCACTAGTCAATGTCCAATCTATATACATAATAGAGGCCACTCGCAGCTTCGCCCGCGTGGCAGTTTTTTCCTGTTCCCGTTATTTTTTCGGGATAAAAAGTAGCCTATGTCCTAATCCAGATTACAATCTATATTAAATTTCATCCAAATCGGTCCACTGGTTAGAGCGTGAAAGAGGAACTGCGACGCGGGCGAAGCTGCGAGCGTCAGCTAGTTTCAAATAAATTGGCTTTGGTTTTTTGCCAACCGAGAAGCTAGTTTTAGGTGCTCCAGAACCTAAGCCTCTTGAGGTCCATCTCGAGAGAAAAATGAGGGAATATTTCGACTTTTTTATAAGTTGTGGTGAAAGAGTAGAACAATATTTTAACAATGGCAGCTTTATTTCATTGTCCGTCGAGGGCGCGTTTGTTAATTTGATATGTTATTACAAGTATTTGCATAATCTGTGCACTCGCCCGTAAGAACATTGTAAGGATAAGGGCTCAAAGCTAGTGTGATCGCTAAAGTTCACAACGAATGTAAACCTTATTATAATCTTTATAGAGCGTAGAGCTTTATGAATATTATGAAATTTTCTAGGGTTGGTATTTTCTTACTCGCGTATTATAAGCCTTATAGCTATTGAAACACAGTGTATAATTCATTTTATTTGCTATTTTCTAGGGTTACATCGAAGGTCGATGACTCGATTGTAGTTCGCGATAAAAATTTGAGGTGTTAATTTTGATGGATTAGATTTTATCTATTAAACGTTTGAATTCAGAATAGCTTTAGAAATGAAAAATAATAGATTACTCGGCTACTATTTTAATATTATTTATTCATAAACTAAAAAGTTATGAAAGAGCAAATGCATATTTGGTTACGTTAAGATTTTACTCAAGAGGGTCAAAATGAGAGTCAAATAACCCGATTTTCTAGATTTGTAGACGCAGCGTAACACGGCGCAGACAATTCGTGTTAGTTAAACAGTTTTCTCTGTGTAAAATATGTTATACATGTTATTCCTAAGCTTTATATTAATATGGACTTAGAAAGTTGTTTTCTTTATTTGTCTGAAATAAAAGTGATATTATTATTATTCGAAATTTCATCCAAACCGGCGACAAAATAGCCGTTTTATAAGAAAACAGATTATCTCATTGTTTCTTTGGCTACTAAGCCTAGTATATGTGGCAGTCATGTACATATATGGCTATTATAGCTATTATACATATAGCCAAAAAGTTCTCAGCATGGACCGACAAAAAAACACTGCAAAACAACGGTTTACTGCAGTATAGAGGCCGGGTAGCCACAACTCCTCAATGTACAGTACACTTATCATGCTTCCTACAGGATGGCAACACTGTCACGCCACAACAACTCTTATCCCATACAATTAAGATAGGAAATGACAAAACAATACACAATCGAGATCTCTGCAAAAACTTACAATAAAATAACGTCCGAACCGTGCGTGCTCTAGCCATAAAAATGGCAATAATTTCTATACATAATAAAAATGCCAGATCTCGTAGAGGACACTTTATTGGGCAATAAAATATGAGCATCATAGTGTTGAGGGGAAGTGTCGTGTAGTTTTAATTTACCTTCGCCAACAAGCCGTAAAGCAACTTTATCGTCTATTGGGTTAAGATTAATTTATTTATTGGAAACAATGTCGCTTAATATCCTGTGATCGGATAGGTATACACACTATAGTATATACTACACGTAAATACTATTCAAGTATATATTAACGTTACTATTCTGAAAGCCTATGTAATAAATATAGGAAAAAGTCTCAAATTGTGGTATTTAGACTTTGTCTAAGATGGGATGGTGAAAAGTTTGCAGAATATTTTTTTATAACTCGAAAATGTTTTTATCATTTCGTAATCAAATTACCAACAGATTGGAGGTTTTTGTAATAACGCTCATTCGAACTAGCCTGTTTATTTTCAACTACTAAAATGAAGAGTACCTACAACATTCATTCTCAATGAGATTTTCGTCTTACTAAGCAATTTCCGACATCCATCCAATCAAACATGTATTGAGCATGAGCACTGTTATTTTTAGCCAATTTCTTTTCTCACGATCTGATTTCCTGTGCAGATTTATAGTAGTTTCCTGTGCTTTAACGGAAGCTGAGTGTGTAAAATCTATTAATCTGTAAGTATTTTTTATACCTAAAACGAGTACATTTAATAGCGTTTTAAAAAGAGCTAAACCAAAAAAAGATAAGATCATTTATTACTCTTAAATGAAGAACATACAAAAATAGTTCACACATTGCGTTAAAAGATAAACAGTTTGGAGTTTTACCGAATGTTACAACTTTGCAAGCAAAAGTGCCAAAAAGCGACAGATTGTGCGCAAATATCATAACTTACGTAACAAGGGGGCCATTGTAACTTGAGTGTCCCACTTCAAATTACGACTATTGTCCTTGGCCTTATCGTGTTTGCGACCTTTTTTTGCGATGTTAGAAAAACAAACTTTTTGTTTTGCATCTTTAGCGACGTCTGATATAATTTTAACGATGTATGACATTACATTACACTCAGTTTATTAACTTTAAACTTTAATATCACAACTTTAAAGGTTAATGTTGTCTGAGACAAAGTCCTCGTTAGTAATTCAATATGCGTTACCGGTAAAAAATACGCTCGAGTACCAGCTGGCAACACTTAAAGTGGTTTATCTTATCGATTTGGTGATATATTGATGGATATTGGTGTTAATTGACGTAGATAATGGTCATTTTGTTGGGAAGGACCATCTGGTTTTTATCAAGCACCTTTTTTTTTTGAGGTCCAGTTTGTTTTTATGAAACTGAGTGGATAGATACTATATCTCGCACCACACACAATAAACGAGGTAAAGTACTTGGTTTTCACCAATTTTGTAATTGTATATGCTATGTATATGTATTTAAATTATATTTATTGAGAAAATGAAGTAAATAGATATCTGAAAAGGTGTGAAAGGTGTGTCTTTTAAAGTAAGTATGAGTAGAAATCTTACTTTTTAGGATTTAGTAAGACACACCCTTTATGTAAAACTAGCGAAAAACGCGCAAAGTTCGCGTAAAGTTCGTCCGCGTAAAGTTATTTCATAAAGACAACCCCTAAACGGGTACACCAAGGGTTCAACCCTTGGTGTACCCGTTTAGGGGTTGTTTTTCGTAATTTTTTTTCTAGTACACCTCCACGTACTTACCAAGAGGTATATATCCTGAAAATTGAAAGTCTCTACGAGCAGATTTTATGTTGTGCGCTGTCTGTATTTTAGTCAGTCAGTTAGGACATAGATTCTTACAATTAGTATTGAAGATAGCTTTCTGTAGTGTAAGATTTGTAAGCCAAATAAAAAATTATCTATCATCATTACCGGCTGCTGTAGACATTTTGAGCAGCGTTTTTTTAGGAAAAATCATATTTTTCTGAATTCTGGTTCAAGCTTACAAGAGCAGAACAGCGACAGAACACCCATTTTTTTTATTTTGAAAGTGGCAACCCTAGTATTAATGATCATTTCTGCGTACAGCTGTTTCCTGAGTAAAAGTAACCACAATTAGAGTTTTAATTGTATTAAATAACCAGAAATACCGGACTACGTTTGATTCTAAAGGCGCAACGGTCAAAGTGACCGGAAATCTACTTTTGGTTACATTTGAGTTTGCAAAGTTCATAGAAATAAAACTTAAACTTTATAACACCTTTTGATATAGCTGAAGTAACTACTAAAAGGGTGTAATAAAATACGTAATCTTACTGAGTTATCCCCTTCAAATACTCCCATTAAGGTGAGTTTTGAGGTTTTTAGTCCAATATTTATCTTAGTTTCCGTTTTACCCTTTGGAACCCTAAAAATGAGTGAACTTAGTGGTTTTACGATTTTTTAGTTTTTGCTGTACGAATGTATATTGTATTTTGAAACTCACAAATATATAATAATAATAATAATAATAAATATGTCAGGACATTTTTACACAACATGATCTAGCCCCAAACTAAGCATAGCTTGTACTATGGGAACCAGATGACTGATATAATACTTTTTTTTTTAATTTGTAAATACATACATAGAATACAAACAACACCCAGACACAGAACAAACAATATACCAATTATAAGAATGTTTGTCCTGACTGACTGACTGACATGTAGGCATTGCACAACCACAGCCTTTGGTCGTAGAGACTTGAATTTTTCTGGGTTTTGGTGCGTAGAAAGAGATGTAATAATAAAGAAATTCTTAAAACTCAACTTCTACATCGGTACAACGGGGGTTGAATTTTTATGAAAATAACTTCACGCGGACGAAGTCTCGCGCGTTTCGCGAGTTGTATATATTCTAGTGTAGCTGACTGTACCTGCCAAGTATTTTAAGAAAAGCTAAAGTTGAACCATTTTTGCCATAGCTACGTAGGTATTTTTAATAAGACATTTTTAAGCATAAAAGTTCTAGCAACATTTTATAAATATTGTTTCAAAATTAAACGCCCAATGGTTTTGCATCGTAAATATTGTCAGGCGTAATAAAGTCAAGCCCTTGTTTTGTTAAGACAAAATAGGACGTCAACAAACTTTTGTAAGGGTTCTTTGAAGGGGTTAGAAAAAACGAAATTGGGTTACGCACAGTTCCACTTCAGTGACGTCGTAAAAAAAAGCAATGAAAATATTTCTCAAATCAAAAGACTGTTTGCTCTCTCTTACGAAAATACTTTACTAATTTTTTATCCTGTGGTGAAGAAGCGGTCATCTGGTTTATATAGCTTAGTTTAGTTTGGAGCTTGATGGCGTAGTCTTAAATGTTGTCAATATTTTTTTTTAATTTATTTACCCTTCAAATCGGTACACAACTTGTTATACGATCCTCAGAAGACTTTTTCCACAAAGAGCTTTACTACTTACTTATTAAGCCATGTCTAAGAATGGATTGTAGTAGTTCTTAGTAGTAGTAGATCTCTTAGAGACGGGGAAGTATACAACCATGCCTATTTCTGCCTCTAAGCTTGCTGTGTCCCGGTGCATAGGTGTTAGTGAAGTTACAGGCGCATAAGACAGATACATTGTAGGGCAAAAGATATAATTTCGGTAGCAGAGTCTTTTATGAAAAAAGAAGAAATAAATTCATGACTTTAATCCTCAGGTACGGTGGATATTCTCTCAGATCTCTAAGTACCTGCAGTTCTAACTCAAGATTCTTTGAGGATATCTAATGGGGTAGGGGGGTATTTCTAATGGGGTATTTCTAGGCTTGGTCGCGAGGAACTAGCGCTTAGATTCACCTAGATTAAAGACTTTTTAAGATGATCCCTGCGGATATTACTTACGGACTTACTATTATTATTAATAATAAATGATTTTTGACTTTGCCTTTGACTTTGACTTTTGTAGAAGTACGTCCAAAAAGTGTATTTGGGTATACAATATTTTTTCAGATTCAACATAAGATAAAACGAAGTAATATATCAATAGTATTTTAAACTTCTCAAAATCAAAAGACAGGGTTCCGCGAATGTTGTTTATTTTCTGCATTAATTAGCGGCATTTTGTAAATTTTAATTGCTGCGATAAATTTTGGGACGACACGAATGTGCCAACGCGACGGACGATGGGACGACATTCGGCTAATGGACAACGTGTGGTTTAATGGTTTTTGGTTATGACGGAACTCTAAATAACAGAGTGCGGTTTATGAAGCCACTGAGTGTAATATTAAACTATTAAAATTTCAACATTTGACCTATTTGTAGAATGTCTTGATCGCTCAGAGATTTAGTAATAGTAGAGCACTTTGTGACAGAGACCGTCCGGGGAAATACTTCCACCGTACCTATTTCTGCCGGCAAGCATCACTGCTTGCATTGTTTGCATTGCTGTGTTCCGGTTTTAAGGGTACTTGTGCTTGTGCTATAACAGGCACATAGGGCTGAAAATCTTGGCGAACGGCGCAAGACAGTTGATCGTAAGGCACAGGCATGTTCACAACGTGCGTGATTTGCGACGCAGTGTTTTGTTTGTTGGTGATGGTGCCCATAAACATCAGAGACCCAATTCTCGTAACAGAATATCGTCAAATTTAAGTTTCGATCGTGTCAAAACCCAAATGGTATTCTTTGAAACTGACATTTCATACATACCAAATTATGACAATCAATTTAGTAAAGCAGGTCTACTCTTGAAAACGATAAACGAAGTTTCGTATTGTCGGTTTGAGTTACACTGCGCGGCATGTCAGTCAGTGATAACTTGACTGTGGAAAGGCTATTGAGGTGTCTCGCAGTGTATAACAAAACTTCGTTTACCGTACCTGAGACCAGCGTACCAAGTATTTTCGAACTTGCCCTTTTACTGACATTTTGATAGGTGACACTTCTGATAATCTAATCAGACTTACTAATAATATGACATCGATAGAATAGGTCATCTCATGTGCACTAGTGATGTGGTAATGAGTAATGCTTACATCTAATTATCGATCATTTTTGAATATTTAGGCAGAATCACACTAAACACGACCGGGAGGACCCACGTCAACTGCTTATGGGACAGAGAGAGCAGACTCGTACCGTCTGCTCTAGTGTAATCTATCTATACCATCGTCATCATCATCATCAACAACATGTAGAAGTCCACTGCCTCCTTTATACGTTTCCAGGAAGAACGATTTTGAGCCCTTTCCATCTATCGTCCTCCCGCGATCCTATCAATGTCGTCAGTCCATCGGGTAAGAGGACGTCCTACGCTTCATCTTCCGGTTTGTGGTCGCCATTCAAGAACCTTTATTCCCCAGCGGTTGTCGGCTCTACGAGCTACATGGCCTATATTATTATTGGTATATTATAGAGCTATATATATATGGCTATAGCTATCTATAGCAACTATAATTATAAGAAATTTTATGACTGACTGACATATAGACAACATACAGCCTAAACTATTGTTCGTAGAGATTTGTTTGTCTTGGGTGTACTAAGAAATGAATTCCCGGAATTCAACCCCTCGAGTTCATCGGTTGAAGTTTGTGTGAAAATTACTTCACGCGTTTCGCTTGTCACGTCACGACACGCAAGACAGGGACAGGTCTTATGTTATTTTTCCTACGCCACGTCATCCGGTAGATTCTATAAAAATTAAAAACTAAAGTCAAATTAGATCTTTTTAACATCACCTCGGTATCATCAAACGTTTTTAACGAGCTCAATATTACAAAATCTCAAAAGTAACAGGTTTTTCCGTCGGAAATAATTAAGATATTTAGTAAAAGTCGTTAGTGTTTAATTGAATCAGAACAAGAGAGTAACGAAGCGTGCAGACACGCCGGACGGACAAAATCACTTTTCACACTTAATAAGGTTTAGTTAAAAATATGCTTTGTCCCGTTCAATTAGAATCTACTTTTGTTTGTTGTCTGAATAGCGTACAACAGAGGTTCCTGCGAATTTAGACAGTTTTCGGAAGACAATCGAATTAGTTTGTTTATTAACATAAATAGGTTTTTTATTACATAAGTTTTATAGAATAATAAGCTGTGTCGCGCTGAATTAGAGGCGTCTGTTGTTCGTTGGCTGGACAGTAAAAAACCAAAATTTATGCAAATTTGGACTTGCATTTAACAAATGTATTTAAGAATCAATTAAATCATTAGAGTTCTAGCAAATACTTGGAAAGCTTGCAACTTTCAACTAGGATGGGCTTGCAACCTGTCACGTTTAGAATACCAACTACTGCAAAATATGGGAATGTGCCAACATGATATGTAATCTTTCTGCCGCCAGGAAGCGTTGCTGTGCATCAACTTAAATGGTGCCGTTGCAATGACACATACGGCACATGAGATCAAGTTGATGTACGCATGGCAGTACATTGTAGGACATGTATTGAACGTACTTGACCTGCGGGTAATGCTTCGTCATACGTGATGTTACCAGATAAGCAACAAGAAATCAAGCAGAAATCAATCTTTCAAGGACAGAGAGAATTAGAAAGATTTGGGGGAGACTTTTACTCAGTAGTGGGAAGAAATTGGTTAATGAAAAACGAGTGTGCTTTAGACCACACGACTGAAGTAAAACTTCTTTGATATACGAAACGTAACTGGCTATGAGAGAAAGAACCCTCATACCCTCATGCTTTCATACCCTCTCCATGGTAGTTTAAACGTTTCACGCAACCTTGTTGGAAGTCGCATAAGTATTACTTCAAAAAAAAATTTATATTATGTAAAATTTTCAAAGTAATTTTCAAATTAAAATATAAGTTGATGTTCACTTGTTAAAGTACATTTCTAAAAGCTAATTTAAACAACACTCAAAGAACGTCAGCGCACTTCAGAAACAAAACCACATTCACACCTACAGTCACTAAAAATAGGGGTACGCTTTCATCTGCAACCTTTCAACATCAAAGTCAAGGTAATGAGGGCGTCAGGTAGAACCAGTATACCTTCATTATCCGTGAGCAACCATGGGCTTACAGGCATATTGTGAAACATAAAAGTTAAGTTGTATAGGTGCTATGCCTCTTTGAAAGGGTAACTGAATGGTGGGTTAATCTAATTTAAGCTCTTTTTGATATAATTAGTGAATTACTCATTTTTCAGTCTTTCTTGTTAATGTCAGTCATTAAAAATTGTTTAATAACATCTCATAATATACAGACACCACTCAGTTCGTAGTAGCGCTGCCTTCTGCGGTGTAGGGTGTGGGTTCGATCCCCACCGAGAACAAACATTGGTGTGATGAACATAGATGTTTGTTCTGTGTCTGGGTGTTTTATGTATTCTAAGTATGTATTTACAAAAAAAGTGTATAAGTATTCAATCAGCTGTCTAGTTACTATAGTACAAGCTTTGCTTAGTTTGGGGCTAGAAAGCGTTGTGTGAAAGTGTGTATTTATTATTATACATTAGCTTATAAAGTAAGACTACTTCCGAAAACTGAAACTGCGCAACCAGACCATGATTATGATTACAAAAAAAAATAAAGCGAAAAAAAAACGTTTTTTCCATGACTTCAGCATCAATATCAACAGTACATTATAAAATAAACATAAGTACCTGATTATCTTCTTTAGAAACGCGTAAAAACTACAAAACAACAAAAACAGCAATCTAAAGTTCTAAACACCAAAAACCGCAATCGTCTGACGGGAGCGTTGCCATCGCGGTCGCCGCCTCGCCGAATGGCCGTTGACCGTTGTACAGTATGCATCGCTGGTTAATAAATAGAAATTTCAGCAAAAAAATTGTATTACTCTAAATGTATTTAATTGTCAACTAAGTGGTATTCTAAAGGACTATTGTAGGTACTTGACACACAGTATTCGGAAGCAGTCTTATTATACCCGATATCTATTTTAAATTCTTTGTTGTACACGGACAAGCAAAATAGTGATTGCAAAAGACATGTACAAAGGCGAGCTCCTAAAAAGAGTTTTCAGAAAACCTTTGAGCTGAGAGAAAGGTGAAAATAAAGTAGTAGAGATGTATATATTACTAACCCTTCTTTCATCTGTGCCCTCGGCGTAACGTTGAAATAGAACTTACACTGTATTTTGTTTTTGCAAGGGTTGTATTATGAACATATATCTATAAGTGGCGATGGGCTTGCAACCTGTCACGTCTGGAATACTAACTACTGCTAAATGTGGCTATGTACCAAATGAACCCCCCTTTAACATCTTCGAAGAATCTCGAGTAAGTACTTGTTACTAAGAGATCAGAGGGGATATCTACCGTGCTTGAGGATAAAAAACGTGATGCTATTTCTTTTTTATGTCGCACACATATACCTACTTGTGCTTATATACTACCATGGGTGAAGGTCCACTTGCGACGCAGAAGGTTGCGGGTTCGATTCCCGCCTTGGAATAAATGTTTGTACGATGTGCAAATATTTATTCCAAATGTTCTGGGTGCGTTTTCTATGTATAATTAAAAATATCTATGCATGTAATGTATTGTATTAAGTATATCAGTCGTCTAGTACCCATAACACAAGCTCTGCTTAGCTTGGGGCTAGATGATGCTATGTGGACTGTCCAGCATTATTATTATTATTATGTACTTTGGTACTACCATGTAGTACCAAATAAATTGATACTAAAGTGAAAAAAGAACTATGTTAGACAGAATAGTTTACTACAAAGAAGTCAGTCAGCAAAAAAATGGCAATGTAGAATGAGCTTCCGTACCAAGTCGGAAAATGCATATATTATCTATGTAATGGTGTTCCTTTTACTTGTTTAGGTACGATAGTTTTTAAATCATTGAAATCGTTCCATTGGTTGCGAAGATATTACACATTTTGTACCAGCCAACCGCGGGGCGGCCGGATAGCTCATGTCAGGGAATCGTGACGTCTCGATTCTCTTTCGCCCGCGCTCGCGCTCTCCACCATTCATTTATTAAAGTTCACTTGATCTGCGCGGGTCGTGTTCTGGTTTAAATTAATTTTTTTTAATAAAACCGCGCGGGTTCGGCGTCTAGCGCTGGGTCATTGTGACATGACGTCACAATATCTCTTCGCTAGGCTGTTCGCGCGGTCAGTGAGCCTCGTTCGGTATTTTGCCCATAACCTAGTCAGTTTTGGCCGTAGAAAAAAAATTTTTGCACTTTATGTTTTAGTTTCTCAAGGCCTATAAAACTGCATTCACAGATAGAACTGTGACGGGTCCCCATTCTGGATTTATAGGAACCTTACAATATTTCTTCAACTTAATAAAGCCATAAAACGAAGTTGTGTAGTAATAGTGTTTTATGATGTTGCAGCAAATAATTGACAAGCTATAAATATGACACAAATTGCAGCTGCCGCGTGTAATGCAATTGACACAATTTTCTAACTTCATTCATCTTGCTGCGAGCAGACTGGAGATACAAAGAAAATCTTGTTTTATAGCAAAAATAAAGCAGCCTTTTAGTATTGCAGAGCGTCACGGTTGTGTGTGTAGTCAGAGGCAAGAATTCAAGTTTCTATCGTAACAATTTCCAAATGGTTACTCATTGAAACTGACATTTTAAACAGGCCCAATTTGACTATCAAATTTAAGTTTTATTATGTCTCAGTTCCTTAAAAATACGAGATTATAACTAAGTTGAATAATTTGAAAACCACAATAAGAACTAATCGTTAAATAGAAAAGAATGAAGAAGAACCAAGGTTATCGACATAGCTCAAGGATTCAGCAAGTTAGTGGTACTGGGCAGGCCATAAAGCTCGTAGAACTGATAAACGCTGGTAAAAAAGTTCTCGAAAGGCGACCACGAACCGAAAGACGAAGCGCAAGACGACCCCGTCCGACGGACCGACGACGTTGCTAAGATCGCGGGAAGTCGATGGAAAAGGCTCAAAATCGTTCTTCTAACAAGCATAGGGAGGGCTCCAGCAGTGGACTTCTACAGGCTGATGATGAAATTTACAAAAAAAGACATAAGAATTTTATAATGAATTTTTTATAAGGCATCTGGTTCCCATAATACAAACTATGCTTAGTTTGGGGCTAGATGATGTTACGTACAATTGTCCACAAATATTTATTTATTACTAGCGAAACGCGCGCGACTTTGTCCGCATGTTCGCCTACCGTTTCCCTTGAATAGTTTACTACAATGTAATATAACAAAAACCTTAGCCACAGCAACGCGTGGCCGGGTCTGCAAGTTTCGTATAAAGTTCAACCCCCACTATACCCGGTTAGAGATTGAATTACGGAAATTCCTCTTTTAGTAGTGATTTTTTGGTGTATGTATCCCTACTTTTCCCCAGCGATGTAGAACAAATACCAGTTAGCAACAGAGGATGACAAAGAGCGATGCAAAGTGACTCCTACCCGAGCCGCTATCAATATTTCAATGTTGGCAGTGAGAAAGTGACAGACAAGCCGCCGGCCGCCGCCGCCACCGTTCCAACCGACAAATTTTTGTTCAGTTTTATTCATCAAGATTTTATTATTTTGCTATTTCAAATTTTTTTCAAGGTTTAAATTCAAAACTATTGCAGTCTTTGAGTAGGCATAGACTGATTTTGAATATAATTCGCTTTGAATTTAACATTTTGACGCGTCAGAAAGTTAGGGTTCTTAAAAATGGTGAAAGTCCTTGGACCAAGGAATAAAAAAAATCACAAAAATAGGTCAGCTCCACACTTGAAGTTTTAAAATGCGCGCGTTGAACAAATGTTATTAAAAATGTCATTAAAAAGCGCAAGGCCTTTGTCAAATACTAACAAAAGCAAATGTCATTTTTAATTTTAGAATTCAAGTATCCGAACTCATTGGAACACGCGTACGACAAAATTAATTAGTTCCATCAATCACTACCACTGAATGGTGTCAGTTCAGCACCGGCCCACTGGTTTTGAAAGACCAACTATTCTAAAAAAATTTACAAACCCCTAAAAACTGTATCGTGATTCGACCATTGTGTGACAACCCTTCCGTTTTTAGAATTTTAAAATTAAAGTTTTGACTCTTCCGTGGCGTGCTAGCGCCTGGGCGGAGATTGTAGAGGACAATATTATGAATATTTTGGTTTTAGATTGACAGGAGAATAATTTGGTACGTGCACTTTGAAAGTAAGAAAGAATATTTAAACAAAATAAGTATGCATTGCGAGTGTTATTTTAGACCCAACATTGTTGGTTTTTTTAGAGAAATAGAGATGGACTTTCTTGGTCAATATTGACTGGGTTCCCGCTTGGTTCGTTAGTATCAGAAGCTACGAAAAGTTTTGTACGACATCAGCCAATAATGAGATACCACACGTTTCCTCTCGTGCTGGAATAAAACTTAGGATGTATCGTATTGCTTTTATGCATTTTTATGAAAACATTTTTCCAATAGTTTGTTAGTATCTCTGTAAAAAATACAAAGATACTTCAAACATGACAAATTGCAAATGTTTTATTCATAAAAATATCTTATTTTCTAATATTTTATTTTAATATATTAGAACCCTTCGAATTCCGATGACAATACGAGCGCGGCGATACAGACATACAGACATTCATCATGGAAATATTTACATTTGTATGGGCGTCAGTCATCTATCATTCGGCGACAATGTGCGCGCGCCCTTACCTCACCTTTTGCTAACTTTTTATAATTCAGAAATATTCTGTGCGCAATGAAATTAGGGGACGAGTTAAAAGAACTGATTGATCTTATAAAAAGCCCTTTTTTGTTATATTTAAATGTATTTTTTACCTAAAACTAAATTTTGCCTTAACAAGCTTTATATCTTTCACTGTTTTCGTTTATTGCATGTTATGTGTAGGTATGTTAGGTAGCTTATTAGGGGTATAAATAAACTAAAAAATATAGTGGTTAATAGAGAAATAGAACGGAGTTGTTTTTTATAATAATTAGGTTTCTACTTGCTTACTTTCATAAGTAAGTAATAATAAGTAAGTTGGTACTTTTATATTGGTGTTACAATAAATATTTACATTTACTTTGAAAAGTTATACATTGGATACATTCTTTTGCACTTGACTATACATTTTGGTACCTACTACCTAAGTGTAATGTTATAATATCTAGAATAATTTTTATATATTTTATAATTGTGATTATAATAAAATACGTAATAAATAGCCAAATGAAAGTAAAACGATGCGTTCAAATAAAAACTCGAACGCTTTAGGTTCGAAAGTCAAAATTCCCCGTTCTAATTTCAAAATTCGAACATGTTTATGATTTGTATATATTTTCACAATAAAATACTAAAAGATAGACATGTGGCCAATAGTAAATAGTGTGGACTGTGAATACACTCACTAGGTTATTATAATAACAAAAGGGAATGCGCATCTTTTGTATAAAAAAATTACATGACATGTTGTTGTCAGGGTATGGACATGACGTAGTATGACAGACGAAGTGTAAAGTTGAAAATAGGTTATTGTTTGAAATCATTGCATGTATTTCAAATCAATACCTACTTATACATTTTATTGGAAAGTGCGCTTTTTTGTAACTTGTTGATGGAACAAGCAGATGACCCACCTGATGTTAAGTGGTTACCATTACTATAACAAAGCATTGCCTCGCAGGTCACGCACCGGAACACAGCAAGCTGCTTGGCGGCAGAAATAGGCATGGAAGAAATAGCTTCACAACTTTTATCTAAAGCATGGTAATATCCCTTCAGATACTAAGTACCTACCTACCTACTCAAGATTCTTTAGGTATTAGAGGTAGTAAAAATTACGTCGAAATATTACATTTAGCACATACCCACATTTTGCACATTTTCCATACGTGACAGGTTGCGGGCCCATAGCCGCTTCTAAAATACTAACAGGTTTCCTTACGATTTTTTAACCGTTATTTAAAGGAACAAAAGTCTATCAGTAAATCTTTATCTTTTTAATTTTCGCTTTAACTAAAATAAATATATTTTAAAGTTTTAAACAATAGGTTTGTTTAAAAAAGTCGAATCTTTTGATTTTACCAGAACAATAAGGATTAATTGTTAAACTTGAAATAACAGTTTATAAATAATGTTAAATTGTTAACCCTTCAATGGATTCTTAACTTTTGTTTAGATTGTGAGAAAAAAATAACCCCAAATTATCGAATCTTTTTTCATTTACACTCATTAGCATTTGCGGTACTTCTAATGTTTTTTTCACACGCAAAATGATTCACAATAAAGACTTGCATCCCGTGGCTTTTTCTACGTGAATCCGGAAAAAAATAAACAAAAAATATTCTTACCCCTGCCCTGCCCCCTGCCCTTATTGCAATTTGAACTGAAATACTGCTACATCTTTGGGCTACGTACTTAATGATATAAAAAAAGAAAAACTACCATAAAACAAAGCACTAACCTACTACGGGATTAAAAAAAAATTTGAAAGAAACACAAAAAATAAAAATTATAATAATGGCGAAATAGGTCAAGTATACTAGGTAAAGTAAAAGTAAAAAGTAAAAAAGCCATTTATTCTACTACATTTGAAATCATACAGCAACAATTTATAATAATTACAATTAAAATTAATTACGTCTTTAAATTTTTTTATAAATTTGGCAAATGTCCTTATTATTGTTTAAATTATATTATATTCTAATTTTTACTACTAAGTATGCTAGGTACTCTTGATAAAATATTTCGGCAAGCGCACGCTACAAACAATAGGCACTATTGGATAAAACCACAAACCCATCGGCTTTGGTTTTTTGCTGCTATAAATCTATTTACAGAAACAGTGCACATATTTTTTCACTATCCCAAACAAGTCCCTATTGAGACGAAACGTGTTCAAACAGAGATTTGCAAGCTTTTTCTGCTTTCGGTCCTTTCAACATAAGGGCCCTTATAATCGACGATTCTATTTTATTGGTTTATAAACTAAAACGTAGCAAAATTATTTTCTTTGTGTTCAATTGATTAAAAACAAGCTTTTTAAACCGATTATATAGCTAATCGTTACTATTTGTCATCACTGATTGGTAATATGAGTCTCGTCACGCCATCAATATAAAGTCCACTATGGACGTGGACGACCACTATGTTTTGGGGGTTTATATATAGTCACCAAGGTTGCCAAGATGTTGCTGCTTATCTCGTGGTTTTCTTTTTTGGGGTTCCTTTTTACGACATCCATGAAAGGTGATTTTAATGCTAATTAGCATTTTCTTTCAAGTTCATCTTTCTTCAATGCTCCATTAAACATTAATAGAGGGAACGCTCTACTATTAAATAATTACAAAACAGTTACTTATATGTATATCTAATCAATAATATATATACCTGTATATAACACATACTTATAGAACTGTATATAAATTATATCAGTTTCGTAGTTATTTAAATTTACAATTCATAGTTTTTAGTATACGCCTGATCTTATTATAAGTAAATTTTGTGAAACATGAACCTTCTCCTGTTTTGCAATTTTGTTTGCCTCCTGTTTGGGGGTAAGCTGCGGTGCATGTAATAAATAAATTAAACATCGGGTTGTTTGCATAAATTGCATTACCATGTTGCAAAATATTTATTGTTAGGCGGTTATAAAATTGGTCATAACTTTACCAAGTACTAAAACTAAATGTCGGTGATCTGAAGTCTATTTTCTACTAGTTATAGGTATAGTCAGTTGCAATAGAATGTATGTATCGTCGTAAGCTTATTTCAACGAATTATAAAGTAATTGGTGGTAATAGTTGGAAAACAGAATTTTTACAAAATGCATAGGGTTTTACTTTATATTTTTTTAAATGTTATAATAATGTACATAAGTAAAATAAAACTCAAATAACAATATAAATTAAATACCTACAGCTGTCTTATTACACATAGTTTTTTTTATTTTCATCATAGTTTTTCTTAAATAAATTACACGGCCTCTTTTTGTGTAAAACCTTAAGAACAAAGATTGAAAGTTTCACATTATCATTTTGAAATAATTGAACAAACCAATACCAATAAAAAAAATGCCTGCTAAGTAAATTTCAACCCCACTACTCTATTTAAAATTGTATCCACTCCTGCCGAAGTAGATCGGAATCAGACGAACCGTAGTAAAAAACTAAATGGCCCGTGAAAATTGTACATAATCGTAAATAAAGCAGATCACAAAGCGGCACTTTACGTAACAATAAGTTTGACGCGTTAAAACCCTTTGCACCTCTCTCTGAATTAAATGTCATAAATTTTACGTCAAATCTGACGTTTACTATGGTCGCGCGCAATCTAGCTTCCGAGTTTGAAACGAAGGAATTTATTGTTAGTAGGTACCCTTGGCACCACTTTGTGAGTTTTGTTATTCGACTTGTTGGTGGAACAAGCTAGCTCACTGGATGCTAAGTGGTTATCATCACCTATAACAAAGCATTGCCTTTCAGTGTCCTACGATGTACTGCTCTGCGATCAACCTGAGGCATATAGGTGTTAAACCTCACGTACCTATAATTTCACTGGCACCCACACCCTTTAAACCGAAATACAGTAAGCTGGTTGGCAGCAGAAATAAGTTTGATGGTAGTACTTCCCCGGACGAGGCCTTGACTACTACTAAACTAGTACTTTAAAGGAAAATACATGATACCTTTCTAAGAACAAAATACAAAAAAACACGTTCAGACTGCTATTATCTAAACCAATTATATTATAAGAATCTTGGTCCTGACTGACTAGGATATAGACAACGCACAGCCTAAACCACTGGTCGTAGAGACTTGAAATTTTCAGAGTATATTCGACTTAGTACGTAGAGGTATACAAAGAAAACAATTCTCAAAATTCAACCTCTAAACGTGTACAGTGGGGGTTGAAGTTTGTATGAAAATAGCTGCACGCGGACGAAGTCGCGCGCGTTTCGCTTTACTTATAGTAGTAGTATTAGTGATAAATTCATTATGATTATAAGAATCATTTCTCGGATATCATTTAATTACCTTTAAATAGACTAGAAAAAAGCTTGTTCGCGAAGCACATACTTTCGAAGATCGTGCTTAGGCCACTTACTCATATAAAATAAATAAATTGACTGAACATTGATTGGCAGGAAACGCTGTCATATTATAAACAACATGAAAACTACTACTACATCCCTGTATGTTTCGTATTATTGTACCTACCTTACTAGCATAATATATCTCAAAGTTCATAATAGTTAGTTTTTTTTATATTTGTAGGGATATTAAGACCCATCACTAAGCCAATAAAGAAAGAAAACTTTTTTCGTTTTCGGGTTAATGGCAACCAAATTTCTAGGAGCGACCATGGACTTGTCATATATGGAATACTAACTACTGCAAAATGTGGGTGCAAATGTAATATTTGGACGTACCTCTAACTACCATTAGAAATTCTCAAAGAAGAAGAATTGTTGGTACTAACAGATCTGAAAGGATATCTACCGTGCTTGGGAATTAAAGTCGTGATGCTATTTATTTGTAGGTACATTTTAGGTTGTATTTTACTCAATACACGTTAGACAATTAATGTTCATTCATAACTCACGACCCGTAAGAAAGAACAACAAACCCCTACGTCACGGGCACTGAGCAGGGACAATTGAACATCCGACACACGTTCCTTATTAAATTATAAAGAAAATAAACCGGTAAACTAGTGTTACATCCGGCCGGACATTTTTGACTAGGCGACACTGCTAGGTATTTAAATAATATTTGTGAAAATATGCCAGCATTTTTCCGTCCCGCTTCATTAGAGAAATTGAATTCATATCATTCATATCAAGTCATAACAGAACCACAAACTATAACCGAAAGAATAAATGAATATTTTATAAATATGAACTGTCATAGTATAAATCAACTAGAGTCATTTAAACCACTAACAGCACGCAGTTTAAATAGTATATTTATGATCCCAGTAGATGCGACAGAAATTAAAAAAGTAGTTAACAAATTAAAAAACAAAAAGAGTTCAGGCCATGACAACATTCCTATCCAAGTCATCAAATATTCTATAGAACATATTGTTGACTCCCTAGTATTTATTATAAATTTGAGCATTGAAACTGGTTGCTTTCCAGAAAGTCTCAAGATAGCTATTATAAAACCCCTGTACAAAAAAGGTTTAAGAAATGATATAAATAATTACAGACCGATAGCCCTGCTTACTAGTTTTTCTAAAATCTTTGAAAAAATTATATACTCACGGTTAACATCCTTTTTTATGTATAATAATTCTCTTAGTAAAAACCAATTTGGATTTCAAAAAGGTAAACATACTTCTTTGGCCATCTTTAAAATGCTCAGAGAAGTCTGGGACCATCTAAATAATAAAAATACTGGAATAGCGCTATTCTTAGACTTATCAAAAGCTTTTGATTGTGTTGTGCATAGCATTTTATTGCAAAAGCTGGAACATGTAGGTGTAAGAGGTGTAACATTAAAACTTTTAGAATCCTATCTACAAGGTCGAACTCAATCCACTGCCTTGGATGTGTTTAATAGACACACTAAAACTATCGAAAAAGTTTTCTCAAAGGCAGGAAATATCAAATTCGGCGTGCTCCAAGGAAGCATTCTTGGACCTCTGCTTTTTTTAATATATCTTAATGAACTACCTCACACGACAAATCATATGTCTGTAATGTTTGCTGATGATGCCACAATTTTTATCCCAAAAACAAACTTATCCAAAAATGAATATGAACTTGAAGTAAATAATACATTAGAAAACGTTGTAAATTGGTTAGAAAATATATATTTAAAAGTAAATGTAGATAAAACAATGTATATTCATTTTAAAAATTATAAAACCAAACCTCTAAATATTAGCATTAAAAATAGAGGTATTGCAGTTAAAGAGTCAAATGAAACCAAATTCTTAGGTGTAATGATTGACACTCACTTAAACTGGAAAGCTCATATAAGCAAAATAAACGTTAAATTATCTCAATACACCTATGCTCTGTCAGTTCTTGCGAGAATATGTTCAAAAACGATTGCTAAAAATGCTTATTACGGGTATGTTTTTCCTCAGTTGAGCTACGGGGTAATTTTTTGGGGTAATTCGGTAAATATTAATGACACGTTTCTGCTTCAAAAAAGATGCGTGAGAGCAATCTATAATTTACGCAGCATAGATTCTTTACGTAATTTGTTTAAAACTGAAAAAATATTAACTCTAACCGGAATATATATTTATGAAATATGTATGTTTGTTAAAAATAATCAAGAATATATTTTTGTAACCTCTTCCAAACGAAATTTGCGCGATAAATATAAACATAATATTTGTATTCCACAGGTAAATAACTGCATGTTCCAAAAAAGCTCGTACTATTCGGCTATTAAAATATATAACCATTTACCTTTATCATTGAAAACATTTAACGGAAATGCCTTTAGTAATAATTTAAAAAAATGGCTTACAGCGGAAGTATTTTATAATTTAGGAGAGTATTTAAATAAGTGTTAAGAGTTATACTATAAGTAAATAAAGTTCCTTTAAAATATTAAGTTAGTTAGTTGATAATTAGTTTATTAATGTTAAACTCATAGAATTTTATTGCCTATGTTAAGTGTTTTAAACATATCTATTGTACGCTCGAGTAGGGCAGACTGTTTGTACTATAACAATTATATTCCTACCATCTAATACTTTCAACAGTTTACAATAAAGATTATTCTGATTCTGATTCTGATTCTGAATTGACATATTGTGAAGATATGTGATAAGACTTAAATAAGAAAAAAATCAGGCTGATGCCGAAGATAATGACTATAACCATAACTATCCTTTGATAATGACTTTAACCATAAATTAAACAAGACCAATTACTAATTCAACAAATTTAGAAATTTCTGACGTTTTATTTAATATTGCAAGCTTATATTCAATAATAACTTTCTTATATTTTGAAAAGGACTTGCGCTTTAAGCCCTTTTTACTGAAGAAGGGAATATACCGGAAAGGGACATGCCACGTGCCCATCCAGGTGGGTCTTTTTTTACAAAGGAAATGACTTTTATAACTAGTTTAAGGCGCAACTTTATTTTTTGAATGTACTTTATGAGATTGTTTTTCTATACCGTTAAAAAATGCAACGTGTATTTTTTTACAAATTGAGTTGAAGGTTCGAGACTTACACAGTTTTTGAAGTAAGAACCAATTTTTGACTGTAAGAGCTGTCAAGTTTCAAAGCATAAATACTGTTGCCAGCACTGTAGTGAAATTAGGCTACGTAGAATCTATTATCGATTTAACTAGGGAACTTTGCGATGGCACGATCCGTGTGCTTTTAGCTGTTATAGGCAAACAGACTGTTCGGACTAACTAGCGACGAAATAGAAATCAAATTATTATAGTAAACGATTATTATTACAAAAGATTAGTATTAGTAGTTTCCTTCATCAGAAGAGTTCATTTGGTAAATTGATACTTAATAATAATAATAATGTTGGACAATCCACACAGCATCATCTAGCCCCAAGCTAAGCAGAACTTGTGTTATGGGTAGGTACTAGATGACTGATATACTTAATACAACACTTACCTACGTACATAGATATTTTTTATTATACATAGAAAACACCCAGAACACCCGGAATAAATATTTGCAGATCGTACAAGCATTTATCCTAAGGCGGGAATCGAACCCACAACCTCCTGCGTCGCAGGCAGACATTCGCCCGCCGCGCCACATCGGTCGTCTTTGTATCGACTTGTAAAACATGTAATTATAAGTATTATCTATCTAGGTAATAGATAGTTATATGATTTATGAGATGGTACACCTTTTATGTCCATTGACCGTGTCGACTCCTGTATTGCTTTTAAATAACGACCTACACATGTCACAATATAATTTGTGTATTCTGTTAGTTTTTTGTGTTGACTTGAGACAATTTTCTTATAAATAAATGAGGCATATCGGTGCCTGATTACAAAGTTAACGACCCAGTGTAAGTACGCCTTTCTAAATAGCTTGCTCATAATGTAATAAAAAATTAAAAAAACCAGACATGTGCGAGTCGGACTCGCGCACAAAGAGTTCCGTACCATTATCTATAATAAAAACGTCAAAAAATCATTTTATTCTCGTTTTTAGTATTTGTTGTTATAGCGGCAACAGAAAAACATAATCTGTAAAATTTCAACTCTCTAACCACGGTTCATGAGACCTGGTGAAAGACGGATAGACAGACAGCCAGCGAAGTTTTAGTAATAGGGTCCCATGCCCATTACCCTTTGGACACGTAACCCTGAAAACCCCAGACTAGACGTAAAAACATAATTATATTGTTAGGCTTCTTACTTGATCATAAAATATTACTTTTATATCCAATTCTGTAAAGTGTATATGTGTGTTTATTTCATGTAAGTACCGGCCTTGCAGGAGTTTGAAAGTAGCGCCAAGGAGTAATTGGCTAGCGTGGTACGGGCATGTTATGAGGAGGGATAAAAGTCATGTAAACAAAAGAGTAATTATAATGAATGTGGATGGATATGCGGGAAAAAGTAAACCAAAAAGAAATGGATGAACGTGTATACACAACTATATTTATCACACAAATGTTTGTCCTCAGTGGGGATCGAACTCACAACCTACAGCACAGAAGGCAGAGCTACTACTTAGCTGAGAGGCCGTCTCTAAAAAAGGTACAGGAGCTGATGAAGACTGTAAAAGCCTCGGAGGATGCATTTGATCATAACAAAGCCCCTAAATCAGCGCAATGGTTCTGTCAACCACTATAGCTGATGCTGAGTGTTGATCTATTTGTATCGCATGATGTAAACTTATTACTTGATACTAAATAAATTATATTACTATTTTATGAATTTAAGCAAATTACCTCCACCACGCGGTCAAAGCCGCGCGCGCCTGCTAATGTTTAAATACTTCATGAACCAGATAATTTTTGAAAAATTTTAGATTCTATTTTAATATAATGCCTTGAGCCATAATATTTTGCAAACCATTTTATTTTGTACAACTGGTTACTACGTTGCTTAGGTATTCCAAAAAAGTAATTTGAATCGCTAATATTCTTAACATGTTTTTGTCGTTGGCTGTACCTACTGCCTCCATAAGCTTAATAGATAAAAATAGCTTGACATATTATGTGAAAACCGAGCCTGTATCAACAGTGTTTGTCCACTAAAATATTAACCATTGAATATGCAAAGGCTAACATAAACACTACCCTTGTCCTATTATTTATTAATGACAACAGAGCCTCGGTTAAGTAATTAACTTAGTTCTCTAATTGACTCCCAGAGGCTTTTTGGCCTAGATTATTGTTTCCTTCTAAGCGAATTCCGTTAGTCACGGCTGAGATTGTCCTGACACGAGTGGCTAGACCACAAACCCAGTGGGGATAGCCTTTTGTGATATAGAACGCAGGTTCAAATCCCGGTGACCGGTGTTTACGTTTTGCTTTAAAATTTCGTGCGGATTCTTTGTCATTTCACTGTCTTCACGTTTTGTTCATTTTTACATAGTTAGCTAACTTGATACTTGCAATCGTTTGCATGATTTGTACCTTATATTTTAGTATCTACTGACCACCTACACATCTTTACTAAATTTACTATATTACAACAAAAAAAAGTTCTTAAATTATTAAATCATAAAACTACAGGGTAGGTATACTTTTTTTATACTTGTACACTTCTCCTATATTGGATATAGCGCCATCTATGATCTTACGCTTGAACTAGATAGGAAATTAACCTGAGTCATCTAACGTAACTAATTGCTGTACAGTAAGCTGATCAATAGCGAGTAAACGCTGCTACGGTTGGACAATAGATGGCACTGCACTGCAAATAGTTGAGTGACTTGCATTCTAACAAGACTGAGCTTATAGCTTTGAATTAAAATAGTTGAATGTATAAGTGGGTGTGGGAGTATAAATTAGAATATTTATGAGAATGACAACCTCATGAGAATAAATAAAAGAGCTTCTGGCTCTGTCTTCTAGACAGTTTTTATATTGCGAAAAGAAAATTATGTCATAAGTCTTATTTTAATAACCCCATACATACTCGTATAACAAATGCAAATAAGGCAATGCCTCACAGGTCACGCGCGATAGGAATAACGTGTCCTACGGTGGACTGTCCCGCGGTAGTACGTTCATAACGTGCGTGGCCTGAAAAATGCTATCCATAAGTTATAATAGGTATTACTTTAATAAACGCTTTGTAGTAAGCTATTGACGAATAACTGCAACTTTTCCACAATACAGCACCACAAGCATAGATGTATCGATTTGACATAATTTCTCGATAAAACGAGGATTTATCAAAGTTGGTGGCATGGAAATTAGTTAAACGCTAGGTCGATAAATTTGGGAAGTTTTACCGAATTTATCGACAAGCTGTCAACATGAAAATCACTCGGTAAAACATGTCAATCCTAGTTCTGTGCCAGCGGTGTATATAAAATTCGATAAATAGATAAAATACAAGTTTTTCGATACAACAAGTTTGTCGAAGTTCCTTGATCGCACCACAGTTTCGGCTTCCTACGAGTACCTCATAATAATTCAATTTTACGGCAAGCCTATCCAAACCTTGCACAAATGACGTAACTTATCTCTCTGATATCGAACAGATAGTCAAACTTCTCTCATAATAGGACCAGTATAATCTGCCCTTTATGTAATATACCAACCTGAAAATTTGCGGGTCTTGTTCGGCTGGCCGATTTAGGACATTTTCTTTATAAGATATTTCTTCGGCGTTTAGGGATGAAGTTGATATTAAGTAACGAGGCGTTGTCTTTGACAGGTTATACCCCTGTAACAGGTGATAGAAAATCCAGCTCGATCGTTACCAAGTTTTTATAAGATACTAGTGGAACGGGTGCGATTTTGTTCAACCCCTGCTGCCCCCTTTATAGGAGTTGAATTTCAAAATTTCCTGTCTTAATCCCAAACCTAAAATATCAAAGACGCTCCAATATGTCTCAGATTGCCATCAATCTGCATACGTCCATACGCAGAGCAGTGCATCGTACGGCACGTTCATAACGAACGTGACCTGCGAGGCCACGCTTTGTTATAGGATGGTAACCGCTTAATATCAGGTGGGCTTAAAAAACGTAAAGTTTTCCGTTTTTAATTTGGACAGTTCCATACAGTTATATCTGTTGGGAACGAATCGGAATAAACTATAACATTCCGTTCGATGACGTCATGTTCTAAATAACAGATGGAAATCAACCCTTACTTCCTACAAGTACCTATCCAATCCGGTAGTCAGTCCCGAAACTCCGTAAGCCAGACACAGTGTCGGCAGCATCTTAGTTTGTTCTCCCGAATGGCACAGATAAAATCTAACGACCAATAAAACAGTCCTGACCCCGATCCAAGGCCCCTGTATTATTTAAAAGTGGATTGGTACCTACCTGTGCAGATAACATAGCAGGTACAGTCAGCGACAGAAAAAAATTAAGATTCTAACGGCCGAATAATCAAACGCAACTATAGTGAGATGTGCAACGTGAGTTATGTCGCAGAATTGCATTCGCAGAATGCAATTGAGTGGGGTATTCCTGTTTCGCACCGCAGTTTCGCACCACTAGTATATTTTTCCTATTTCATGCCAGAAAACTGTATCGTTTCATACCGCGATCAAATTAAATAATATTTTTTCCCGTTTCTCACCGAAAAGTTGGTCCGTTTCATACCACGAGTAAATTAATGGAATTTGTACAGTCAGACAAAAAAACGAGTTATTCTTTTAACGCAAGAACGTTTGCGCGTGTGATAGGTGTTGGTATTTTGCTATATAAATGTCACCCACGCTAGCACTCTGTACAGTATTTTTTGTCACACACATTTCTTTACTTGTTTTGTGTGAAATAGTAAAGGAATAATAACATCTGGTTTAGTTAGTTAATTACATGAATCTACTCATCAAAACACTTGCTGGTAGACTGAGTTCGGCTGTATTTGCAGTTCCCACAATAAGATGGCTCACTGATGAAGCTATAGCTAGACTAGTAGGTACATTTTAGTTACTTCTGTAGTTTATTGTCGTATGGTATATTTCTTTGGGGGAAAACTGCCGATTTTCAAACTATATTTGTCTTGCAAAGTAATACTATAATAAACTACTACAAAATGCCACTAAGCTTCCCATTCGGAAATTCAAAGACTACATTAAGACAAATTTTGTAGAGAAAGCATACTATACCTTAGATAGCTACATTAATGATAAATCGGCGTGGCCAGATGTTCCGATCGCTCTACCCGTCTACAGCTTAGACGTCTGTACTATTTTCTTATTTGAATTCATTAGATTGTAAGCATTACTATTATTTACATTATTATTAATTTGTAACAGGATCATACAAAAAGGAAAGATATATTTAAAAAAGTAATGTCTCTCGTTAGGTCTGCAAATTTATAACTATTGTTATTTGTCCTTATAAAAAGAAGATTTAAATAGCTACCTTCTCAAGTAAGTGTGTATAATAGATTTTATCTTGGCAAAAATGCAGTATCCTCATTCAACGAGGAATATGAATACAGGCATATATTATCAAAAAAAAAATAAAAAAATCACGACATTCAATGTAATTGAATTGTAATTTTCTACCTCGTTGCAAGTATATATTTTTGATTTAGTTAGAAGTAGTAATATTGTACTTAATTTTTAATAAAATAACCGACTAAGTGCGAGTCTGACTCACACACGAAGGGTTCCGTATCGCTATCCATAATAAAAACGACAAAAATCACGTTTGTTGTATGAGAGCCCTTAGATATATATTTTATTATATTTTTAATATTTGTTGTTATAGCAGTAACAGAAGTACCTATATCATCTGTGAAAATTTCAACTCTCTTACTATCACGGTTCATGAGATACAGCCTGGTGACTGACGGATAGACAGAGAGACAGACAGACAGCGGAGTCTTAGTAATAGGGTTCCGTTTTACCCTTTGGGTACGGAACCCTAAAAAAACATTGCAAATCAATCATTATTAGATATTATATCGTAAAGTTTTGAATAAAAAGATATTTTAATATTCAAGTTTGTCTATCTGACCGTACTTTTTCGATACTTAGGTTACTTTACTTACGTGTGGTATGAAACAGGAATCGAAAAACATAGCGGTGCGAAACGGAACAAATTTTGCTTGTGGTGCGAAACAGGAATACGTCAATTGAGTCTCATTAGAATAACTTGTCGACTAACAGAATCAAGGAACTATAAATAAATATATATATAAACATGACGGTAATTTCATACCGCGCCATCTAGGTATACCATGGAGAACAAGATAGCTTGTGAATTGTGGCAATAAAAACAAGCAGTTTTCTAACAAGAAGTTATTTTGCATAAAGCAGTAGTCACAGTTGTAAAACTTACCGCTTTTGAGCTGAAAAGCTATCTTAAATCGATAAGAACTATTTCATTTTTTGTAGAGAAATAGTTTACAGAATCAATATCTTGACATAAACGAGTTAGGTACTAGTTACCAACTGAGCTATATGACCTATTTGTTAAATTGAAGCCTATGGAACCTTGAGTTCTATTCTGAAATATAGGTAGGTACATAATATTCTAAAACGTAAACAAAATAACTAAACGTCACTCAACTTTATTGTATTTATTTTCATCGTTTTTGAATATTTATCGAGATTTTTTTCTAAGAAATCTTCGGCTTAATTTATAAATAAACTGATTTTACATACTTCATTCACACAGTTTTCTCAAGCTTGCCATACATCACGAAGAAATCAGTTTTTCTGACTTAGAATTACACGGCTGGTTGACTTACGAACGGTATATCTATAACGACCCGTTGTTGTGTAACATACTGTAAGTAACCGTACACCAGGACCGGAGTTAGGGAAAGAGGAAAAGGATACAATAATCTGCTAAAGTTTTAAATAAGTAAGCAATAAGCAAGCGTGTGACAGCCCGTACAGGCATAATAATGAAAGCTTAAGTGAAATTTTGATATGGATTTTAATTAATTAATTTATTGAATATAATTTTTTATTTATTGAATATAATTAAAACAAAGTAATTGTAAAAGTAGACCTGTGCAACATGTTTATATACGGATGAACCTCAAATTTGGTACCCCTTAGACATCTTCAAACATCTGGAGTTTCAAAAGATTTAACTACTGAATATTTACATTTTCACATTTTGAATTGTTATCATAAAATATACCTACACGGTTGTGTCGATACGCTTATTACGATAAAAAATACTACCGCAATCGTAGGTATTGGGATGAAATAACCAATATTTTAAATATATAGTCAAATCATTTATTTGTCTTAACTACTTAATACACATATGTAGTGGAAAGTCCTAAGTTACGTAGAAAAACAAGGACAAAAAAAATTACAAAGTAAAACAAAACAAAAGTAATTTATATTGAACACTTGCATTACACAGATAAGTGTTTAAAAAGTGTTCTGATCGCAAAGGTTTAGAAAAATACTAAAAGTAATTAAATATTTTTCAAGGCGCCCCTGACAACATCTCTGCATTGTTGTTAATCTACCTGCATAATTAGATGATTGTAGGTTTAATTGGAACATGTATTGTCCAATGGTTCAAATCTAACCATTGGTTATGAACACTGGCCTGCTCATTTCATTTGATACGGTTAATTATTTAATATTATATACAAAAAAATTACAGCTAATAAAACAAGTATGTATTTATAATAGCTATGTATAAAATACGTATGAAATAGTTAAATCTACAGACCGTTGCAAACGATCTAGAGATAGCCCAACTGATCCAAATCAGTACAAGTCACAAATACCTTAATCTAGTGCTATTATTCCTTTTACTTGAGCGCTTTTTAAATTATTGTCATGCGATCGCGTGTGTCGCAAAATAACTTACAATGATTATAATTAAAAAATAATATAATTGAGATTACTGTAACTAGGTTTAGGAACTTGTAAAACGTAAAATAATCTTTTTTGAGCGTAGTTTTAGTACGAAACGTACGAATACGAACAACAATATCAACAAATTAACTAGGTTTTTTTGTTTATATTTTTTACCATACTTTGAATACGTCTCTTTTTAAAAGATGTTATTGTTTCTACTGATTTAATTAATTCATTTAATTACATTGAATGTTAAAATAACATTTTCATTCAAAGTTCAAGGTCTAAACAAAGTATTGTAAACACAAAAATAGTACCTTACAGAGGTTTGAAAACCTGTTAATTTTTCTGTGAAATTGTCCTGGATCGCGCAAACGAAATTTTTCGACAAATTAGTTCATATCCAGCATTCTGGCAGTCACCATTGGGTGTCCGTATATACTTAGGAAGCCAGAGGGGTTAGCTGGTCAAAGTAACCTGGTACTGACGAAGTAACTTCGAGAGGCATTACGTTATTGTTAATATATTATAGTAATGTAAGCGGTGTATCGGAGATGTCAACGTCATGTATCTTACAACTACCTTTGCGAAAGTCCGACGCATAAACCGTGTTCCTAGTCGGGTGGCCCAACTACAGTATATAATTTGACATCCTAATTTTTGATAATCTTTACAGATAGTATTTTTGAAACCTTTGCGATCGGAACACATATTGAACACTTATATTACACGGGTATTTATCGGGTATTATCTTTTTTATTTATGTTGCGAAACGTCGGGAAAATAAATAAAAAAGGTAATACGCGATAAATACCCGTGTAATATAAATGTTTAATAATTCTTTACAGATACTTTTTAAAAATAGTAGTAGTAGTAATTTATTTGGTATGAATATATCATGTCAGAAAAAATATATTTATATGTACTACTACCTGACTCCGCGAACTGTGTTCTGTATTATTTATATTTTTATTAAGATAAATCCAAAAACACAAAAATCATAAAAATTTGGTCTTGCCATTCTTGAGTTATATGTGGTGTAACTAACACGACTTTCTTCTATGTAATATATAGATTAGTATAGAAACAGTCGTAATAATAATTACTTAACCATTTGATGTCAAAAAACCAGGTCAAAACCAAATCAAAATAATGACATGTCAAACTTATGAACTCCTCATAACTGAAGATAATGTTACAAACTAGCCAGTGTTTCAACCTGTTTTTAAATAGATATATCAACCAACACTAGTAGATTACGTTACAGAAAGTGGTAGTACCTATATTAAACCTATGCAGTCGGCCCCATTCATTCATTAGACCACTAGGTTAACTTTAAAACATCGAAAAGTTGTCATAAGCACCGCAGTCGTCAGATCTTAGGTTAATTTCAAGGCTTATCAAAAAAATTTTTAGATAGGTAGGTTAATAAAAAAATTCAGATAGGTACGTAAGTAGTAAATGATTTAGTTATGTCTGTAATGTTAGGTTCACTAAATAACCTACATCATAGAAAATGCTCCATTTTAAATATATATCTAAAAGACTTTCTGTCTTTGTTTATACCATAAACCATGTTGTTTTGTAGAAAAGGCGACGCCATGTCGCGTCGTCGGCGGCAGTGTACTCGTATTTTTCATTCGCTTTTTACGACGCCAATGTTTTCGCTTAGCTCCTTGCTGTGAAAGCCGAGCTTAGATTGAAAATGTGTGTAAACCTTATTTAGAAGATTGAAAATAAATAAAGCTAGTAATTATTTCACATGGTTTGATTGAGCGTCCTTCGTGGCCCAGTAGATATCAGATTACATAACCTTCTCAGTAGTAAGTAAACAAAAAATAATAGGCAAAAAATAAATAAAACCTATAATATATCTTTACACAATGATTTGTGTCAATATGTGTCACTTTTATCTAAAAAAAATGCCAGGCGGCTCCGATGCTCTGCGAGCGTCCGTTAGTAGAACAACCGATCGTCGTCTATCGATTTTGTCACATCTTATTGGTGTGATGTCTTACGAGCATATCTTAGGAGGGTAGTCAGAGGTATATCCAGATAATACACTTGGTACATACCCACATTTTGCAGTAGTTAGTATTCCATACGTGACAGGTTGCAAGCCCATTGCTGCTGCTAGAATACTAACTGGTTTCCTCACGATGTTTTCTTTCAGCGTTTGAGAGCATTGTCATTGCGCACACACATTTTTTGAACGGAAAAACCCATTGGTGCACGACCGGATTTGAACCTACATAGGATCAGAAGGCAGGGTCACTTCCACAAGACCACCGGTAATTTTTACGGCGTCATAAAAATGAGATTTTTCGAAACCGTTATGAAAACGTAACCTTTGTTGACAAACATTCAGACAATTTACGTCGCACATTGCTTTGTGACCGTTTTATCTGAAGCAAATGAAGAGACATTTCGGGAATCTGTTTGTACGAAATTGTTTCCGAACTTCATACCCCGAACGGGACAAACAACCGTTGCTACAATAAAAAGTTATTTGCGAAATTATGCCGGCGCCATGGCGACGGTGATCGTACAAGCTAGGAGACAATGATGACTTGTTTACATCATACTCTGCCACATCTTCTCGTTACAGATACCGCAAAGCCTCATGACGTAAGTTTAGTATTACCAGACATGACGTGACTGATGTGAGACGAGCTCCCTTGGTCTTATATTCAACGTGGTCCTTAGTCTGAGCTCAAGCTGAAAGTCATACTACGGGCTACTATATATATATCTCCATATTATATTACCTAGCCTAGGTAGTACGCAGTGGCATATCAATAAATGAATATTGACATAGGTACATTTACAGTAATAGTAGTTGGCATTTTAGTTGTAGTAAAGCTTTTAGTGAAAGGCTCGTCCGGGGAAGTACCTATTTCTGCCGCCAAACAGCTTGTTGTGTTCCGGTTTGAAGGGTGTGGGTGCAGGTGATATTACAGGCCGAGGCTTAACACCTGTATGCCTCAGGTGATGGACGCTGAGCGATGTATTATAGGTTACGTTCCTAACGAACGTGACCTACAAGGCAGTGCTTTGTTATAGGCGATGGTAACCACTTAACATCAGTGGGCCATATGCTTGCTTCATTAGCAAATTGTATAAAAAAAGGACAGAATGCTACCCAGCCCCAAATTAAGCAAAGCTTGTAATATGGGAACCAGATAACTTAAAATACTTAAAAAAAGTCTTTGTATATACATAGAATCCAATATTACACCCAGACACAGAACAAACATCTAAGTTCATCACACAAATGCTTACTCTTAGTGGGGATCGAACTTACGACCAGGTGCAGAAGGAGTTAGGTACATGTCTATACGTTTTTAGTTGTTTTCGAGATTGTCTCAGACATAAGCTTACCCATTATTCTGCTGCTCCTGGTTTTCATCAGCATCATTGCTGTGGAGTGACTCCAACATCTGAATCTTCAACATTGTGGATCACATGACAAATTCAGTCACAGCACTGCACTAAAACACTGTACCTTTTCACTACACTCAATATTCCGGCTGACGTCGACCTGAAACAAAAAAATTATATTTGATAAGACTACTACTACTGATCTAACGGCCTAAATAAATCCACATCTGGACATGTGGGGAGTTTACCGTGAACTTGAACCTAGACACAGACTTAAATTGCTTTATAGGTACCCATAAAGTTTAAATACCAATGCACACATTCAAGTACTCAATATAAATTAATGTTAGTTATTTTGATGTCACCCCTCACACACAGCCACCTAAGAAACGAAACTATGTAGTACTATGTACTAAGAAGTGAAGATGTTTATTTCAAAATAAATAAACTTTTTTATATTAAAAGCTTCCGTTAAAAAAATCCGTTCCGTTCCGTTAAATTTTCTGTTTGCTTTTGTTTGTTTTTTTTTGTAATCGTTCCTTTAGCGACCATTGATAGGATAACAGCTTGGTGTACAGAGTATGAATCTGTTATTGACAGTAAGTGAATACCTCTCTCTGTTGATTCTATGATCAATAAAGAAAAAAATATATAAAAAAACTTACTTTTTTGTAACTTAGTATCGATATCAATATACTCCTATTATAAAGTATCGCTATAACTTCTAACTTTGCCAATAACAACTTCAAAGATGTTTAAAATAAAGTTTTATCTACGCTGTCGCGTGCTTAGTCACAACACCGTTACTGAAACATCGGTCACGTGACACACAATTGCGACGCAAGGCCAAAGAAAAGTACTTGAATTACGTGAATAGTTATTATATAGACCAAATTATATGAAAAACTATAGTGCTTCTTGGTACTTCATATTTTTTTATGCTTGGATCTATGTATAACTTTCTATTACATACTTGGGCTTAGCAGCCACTGTAACACTGTAGCCAGTGTTACAGTTACTTAGCTTAGTTTTTCGACAAAACCAACTAAATATGCAATGAAGCTTTATTGTATTTTCTACTATTGATGTAACACGTTCTACAAAAGTACTTTCAGTGTGAATACATGAATATAAAAATATTAATTCACTAGTACACTTTCATCTTTAGCGGATGCGATGATGGTCCGGTTCGTAGGTTTATCCGTTTTGCCCCGCATCGGTTTAAACGTAGCTTTATTTTCTGATTCCGAAGAATTCTCATAACAGCCTTGGAACTTGTTTGATTGTCGTGTTGATTATTTGGAATAGTTTGAGACATTAGAAGGAAAACTATTGAAAGTTTAGCTCAAAACTCATAGCTACAAAATTTAAATGCAAGCTTTAGTTTACAACCCTCTTAGGTTTAGCTACAAGTTATACTAAGCTTAAAAGTAAGTAGGTAATATTTTGTTGTGAAATATTTATTTTTGTATTTAAATTGGTTTATTGGGAAATAATGGTTCTTTAATGGCTGCAAGATCGCGGGGAATCGGTGGAAGGAAAGGGCTCAAAATCGTTCTTCTAGTCCAAAATTGTGTGTTTATTAGGATAAAAATATAATACTTTGAATCATCTCACAATTGGGTGTAGCGTGCTTCGCTCTTAAAACTGAACTTCAAATAAAATCGATTTGTGTTGCACCCCCACCCTTATCTCAGCGCAGGTAGCTGCACAAAGTCGCAACCCAAAAACCCATAGAGACCCAGGTTTTTTCAATATTGATCCTGAATCGCGCAAACGATATTTTTCTGTTATTTGAGCTTAAATAGAAATTTTCGGCTGTAGCTGTTGGGGAGTCCGTTTCTACGCGGGAAGTGTGACCTTGTAGAACATAAAATGCAAGGCGCATAAACATTTGCTGGGCGTGAAGTACAGACAGTATGGTATACTGTGCTGTATGGAGCGTGTCATTGCTGGCTTCGTGCTGGAATGTTGGAAAGTGTAGTGCTTGGCACTCGACCCCACCGACGTAGAAGTTTTGACTTCCTTTTGAGTTTGAAGATACTAAATTGGGGTAGTATCTTGCTAATTCGATGCAGGGACGGGTGATGCAAGTTCAAATCTCATCAAGCGTGTCTTTTTGCCAATTTTTTTACTTTGGTAAGTTTTTGTTTTATACTTACACATTTACTTATAACACTTTTTTGTTAAATATTTGACTGTTTCACATAGAAAGATAATAAGGTGTTATTTTATACGAGTATAATTTAAAATGTGTTGTAGTATAGTAGGGTTTCTTGTAAGATGTCTTTCCTGTGGATTAGGATGAGGTGCTGGGCAAGCCTATCCATCTAAAAAACAACCCTATCCCAGGCACTTACAGCATCTCATAAATAGGGGTATTAGTGAAAAAGTTGCGTATAAATTATACTAATAAACGCTGTATAAATTATCTACAATAAATGCAAAGGATTAATTTTTGCTGTAGGATTCGTGCAGGGAAGTATTACCACCAAGTCTTTTTCTACCGCCAAGTAATGTGGCTGCCGGTAAAATTACAGGTACCTCATGAGGCATGAGATGTTACATGAGGCTCAACACATGTAAACCTCAGGTTGATGGACGCATGGCAGTGCAACGTAAGGCACGTTCAAAACGTGCGTGGAATTCGATCTTCACGATGGTTACCATTTAACATCAGGTTGGCCACATTTTAGTTTTCTCAATTAGTCAAATAAATAAAAGTTAACCGGTAATAATGTTTTATGAACCGCTCGGGATATATTTGTCAATTGTGTATATGCAATAAAGTTTTTTGTCTTCAATCTTACCCATCATTACTTTTGGGTGCTTTTGGTGGATATTTTTTGCATGCAAGGAGTCCAAAGTTTTCTCTCGTGAATTCTACAAAACAATACACTTGAAAACATTACCTAATACCTCCTTCCACCAGTAGATGTCACAATAACAGCAATAACTTCAAAGCTTTAATGATGAGAACACCAATAAATTGCTCACGTTTGTTTGGCTCAGGTGCTTTCTTAGAGTCTTAATAATGCACGAGTTTCTAGCTGCCAAAACGTAAGAGGTACAGCTTAGAAAGATACCCTACATATTTGGTTGGTTCGCTTACAAAGTCACGTCAAAGTCAAAAGGCAATTTTTCATCACATTTTTTATATATTGGACACTATTTCTATCCCTAGCCGATTCCTTTTTCTATCAACTTTAGAAGCATCGTATCTAAAGAAGCATCGTATCTTGTGTTCATAAATAAATTAGAATGAAAGTTTTATCGGTGGTATTCTGTTTTGAACAAAAATATCTCCTTTTGGATTGAAAAAAAAACGCCATATTTTTTGAAAACCAACAAACCATACAATTTATCCTATCACTTGATACTGGCAAAATTTTCTGGCGGACAGAAGAAGAAAGTGAATCTAGGCGCAAGTTCCACGTGACCAAGCCTAGATAGGCAGTTTTTTTTTGCAAAACTGATTTTTTTTGCGTTTCGCTCCGTGCTCCCGTAATAAAAACCACATTGAAGCACATTCTAATTTCAACCTTAACTTAATGCTAGTAGGTCAAAAGTTAAAAATACATTTGAGTGCGTTGCTAGCAGACTCAATGCAGGTTTGTAGACTGTAGGCTAGTTTGAATAGAATAAGTTTCACTGACACGCAGGTAGGGTGTATGTGTTGATGCAGCCTCATAGACGAACAGTATACCTATTTATGACATCTGTCGCACAATAGCGCATCAGTAGTCTAGAGATAGCACATCTTCTGATCCTAAGGTCATGTGTTCGAATCTTGCAAGCGCAAAATGATTCGCAAAATGGTTCCCACAGTAATGTTCCCTATTACCATTTTGTACCATTAGCGCAGGGGCGTTGGATTATACTGTGTTATACCCTACGTGCATATAGCAACTTATAACTACTAGTAGTAACGCCATAAAGTATTAAAAAAAAATCAATTATCGGTTACACGAAGCTAAACGAAGGCTTTTATAGGTAGGTACTCCCGTATGGGATCAAAATTAGAAGTTTTAAATAAAAAATATGGTTAAAAATATATATTTTTTAAAATCAGCTTGGGTTGTTGCGCGAGGCCCCTGCAAGAGCGAGGCCCTGGGCGATTGCCCCGTTCGCCACCCCCTAAAACCGCCACTGCTTGTAGATGCCTAGACTGTCCTAGCTGTTCTTATAAGCTGTGAAATACCCAAAAGTACGCAAGAGCACAATGTAAATAATAAAAGATTAGAAATTGCCATTGTACTTGTAAACGTGAGTAGGATAAAGCCAAATGTTTGCATACAAATGTAAATTTAAAACAGTGGCTATGATAACTTTTCTTGTATGAGTTTTGTATGCTAATAAACTATGTTTATTTTATTATAATTGTTATTTATATTGTCGAATAGCAAACCACCAATCTACAGAAGTGTAGGATGCCCTTTTATCTGAAAGATCGGTCCTTTGGGTAGGACATTGCTAGGATCGCGGTGGATGAAAAAGGCTCAAAATCGTTCTTCCAGGAAACTTAAGAGGCATAATGTCCAGCAGGCGATTTCACCACGAAGATTTAACCATCATTATCATCAGTCTGAAGAAGTTATAGCTAGACATAGGTCTGCTTATATGTTCCATCCACTGAGTTTTCATCATCCTAACAATGTCATCGGTCCATTGTGTGTCCATTTTTACATTATTTTTACATTACATAAATACTATTTATTATTTTTGAAATTAATTTATGAAAAAAATTTGATAATAATTTCACGTTTTTAATCCCCACATACTGTAAATATCCTTTCAGATGTCTTGTGTTCAGTACTCCAAGGATGCCTAAAGGGGATAGTCAGTGGTAAGTTCAAACATTAGACTTGATTGGTCAAACAGTACAGTAATTGGTATTCCATAATCCTATTTTATATTTTATAATACCTCTAAAGATATGCACCGAGAATAATTTGAGAACCCACGACCCACTCCGTGTTACCCATATCGCATCCCCGTATCAAGATAGTTGTAGTAGATCTCTAAGTATCGAGGATTTATATTTAACTTTATGCATACATTTTAAAGTATTATAAAATACAAAGAAAAATTATGTTATATAAGTACCAAAAACATTAGAATAATCGTAAACTATAATCAGCAAAAAAGGATGTCAAATTCGCTCTTCTTCGGTGGTTGAGAGAACAGTAAACTGAACTCTGACCAAGATGGCCGAGGAGAAAGCCCGGCGCTAGCCTCTCCTCAAACCCCCTTCTTAAACGTGCCAAGCACTCAAACAATTTTGGAACTGCGATGCACAGTTGTTGCTCAGAATAAACTCCATACATAAGTCTCACATGTCACATCGAAACGACTGTGACTTACCGAGAAGAGCAGGACACCCCGAACAGATTTCTTCAATACTTATATCTAACCCATTTGCATAAAGAAAAACGTCAGCGCGATCTAGAACTTCAGGCAAAAACTTCGAGAAATAAACTATTCACCCGTCGAAAAATAGATGTTAGAAGAAAGAGGTTTCATAAAAAATTTAGTGTATTTAATAAAAGGTTAAAGTTTGGTATTTAAATCAAATAAAATCGGTAAAATGTGTAGAAATATCAAACAATACCTCACAAGTGCCATCTATGAAGACTGAAAAGTAATAATCTTAGAAAATAACAAAAGATTTGAGGGTAGGATACAAGAAAATAGATTTGTGATGTTTCACATCAAAAGATCTCTGAGAATGGTATTGTGTTCATTGTAAATAAAAAAGTTATATTGTAATGCTATTTTTAGTGGATTTAAGACATGTTGTTTGAATAGAAGTGATTGAATTGTTTTGAAAGTGATATAAAAAAATGTATTTCTATTATCTAAGAGAAACCTGAAAAGTAGGTAAGTTCTAAATAATGTCAAAAGGGCTTAGGAAATATGTTTTGGAGATTTATCATTACATCATCATCGTATACGTTGATGTGTGTAGTTGTATTAGCAGCTGTTATTAGCTGTAGACTGTGGGTTCCATCCCAACCGAAGACAAGCATTTGTGTGATAAACATTGGTGTTTATCAAATAATTAATATTGGCAAACATTAAGCACAACGCCATGTACAGTCAGCTGCACTAGAATGTATACAAATCTAAACTTTTAAAACGATGTTATAGTATTCCTGTAAATATTTACATGGCAAATTTGCAAAACCTAGTAACCTCACTAAGTAATTTCAAAATTTTTGAGTTCTTGTTTTGAAAAATTATTTTGTGATGCTGTGATACCATTTTGAAAGTTACGAACTGTATACATTCTAGTGCAGCTGACTGTACCTAACCCTAAAGTGTGTATTAGCAAAGCCAAAACACCCTCTTTTCATCATCATTATCATCATCATCATCATCATTATCATCAATCTATATTAGTCCACTGCTGGACATAAGTCTCTCCCAAGACGCGCGACTGAGCCCGGTTCTGGGCCCTTCTCATCCAGTGTTTGCCAGCTTTGTGTCGAAGATCATCACAACAACAAGCTTTTTTTCTATCATCATCATCAGCCTATATTAGTCCACTGCTGGACGTAGACCTTTCCCAAGACACGCCACTGAGCCCGGTTTTCGGCTCTTCTAATCCATTGTTTTTCAGCTACATTTTGTAAATCATCGCTCCATCTTGCCGGAGGGCGTCCTACACTACGCTTACCTAAACGTGGTCTCCACATAAGTATAAGTTTGCTCCAGCGACTGTCGGTTCTACGGCAAACATAGCTCTCCACAGCTCCCTGAGCGCCTTTCAGTTTGTGGACCCTACCGTTAGTGTCCACGTTTCGGCAGCATAGGTCATGACAGGTAGGACGCACTGGTTTAAGACTTTCATCTTCAAACATTGGGTGACAAGAAGACTTGACGCAGTTTCCCAAACGTATTGTTTTTATACTATGTGTACTAAAAACAGTCGAGTTTTTATACGAGTGCATAAGGTAAAGGCATCATCAAACTTGATTCAAAAACTATATTATAGTTAAACATAATTATCGTTAAACATAATAGTTTATGTTAAAAATATATACTTGTTACCGTATTTTGTCTTTTATAATATCGAAAGATACAAAACGTAACCTATTACGACGTCTACTATTACTACTACTGTTTTAAAATTGAGCCGAGTTAAGACTTCATTACTAAAAAAATTTTTTTTAACTGAAAAAAATCTCTTTGCACTGCAGGTACCAAAAGAACGTCAAAATGTCTTCGGCACTGGGGTTGAGGTCAAGAAACACGCACTTTGTGCCAATTGCTCATCGGCCATCAAAGAGGTAGTCACTGGTTTTAAGGTCAAGGTCACCAGATCCTGATACAAGACCTGTGCCTTTCGTCAAACAGGAGTTAGACCAGCTCCCGCGGACTGGCTTAGCGCGAAGACACGGACGCCCCAACATACTTTTAACCAGGTTGTATTTAAGCAAACTTTTTGAAAAATATCGTTTGCGCGATCGAGAACATTTTACCTGCTTCTATTATCTAGGATTCGGGACAATAGAAAAAATTTGGAATCGCTATTGTTAAAATTGCGTTATCGGACCTTTTTTTTTGGTAAAAAGGTGGGTGCAACGCTTGTAGTTTGGAAGATGAGAGATCGAATCCTAGTGAGGCCAACTTTTTGCATGTTTTTTGGTGCAGTTTTTTTTGTCCACGCATTGTGGTAGAATACCACTTAATATCAGGTTTGAACCATCTACTTGAACCATCAGACAGACGTATAAAAAAACCATGCTCTCAGCCATCTACCTACAAACAATTAGTACAGGTAAAAATAGGCATAGTGGTATGATGGTAGTACTTCTCTTTTCACAAAATCCCTGCTACTACTAATGGCGACTGAAATAGGCGTGGCCAAAATGATCTAATATATTGTTTATAATATGTTCATTGCAATGATGTCATGAGAGATGGAATGCGGATGAAGTGTAAAATATAATTAAGTATGGTTTGCATCATCCCGACCGTCATCTCACCTACACAGATTGTTGTGTTTTTTGGCACACAGTAATACATCTTTTTTCTATTCAAACTGCTGATGGTACAATTAGAAATAACCATCACCATCTAAGCATCTTCGCTTTGAAGACGTAAGACGCCTTTCAACCCGATGGACTAACACTCCTAACTTTGCGGGAAGTTGATGGAAAGAAAAGGCTCAACATTTTTCTTGCTGTGAACTGAAACGTATTGGAGAGACCCATGTCCAATAAGTTTCTTAAGTCTGATGATGATGATGAATCAATAAGGTCGTCTTTCTAGCCAATCAGTAATCAGAAGTCCTATTAGATCCTAACTAACCTATTACCATCATAATTCTTAGTGAGCAATCGATCAACGAGAAGTCACGAAGCGAGGCGATATTAATGCCCGTAATTAGCAGTGCGGTGCGATATATCACTTGTAGATGATACCTCTCAGAATCCTTCTCCTTTGATAAGGTATATCTTACTTCATGTGGAAACTTATTCGGTAGGATCAAATTTGAATTTGGTATTACTTTGTGATATGAAGCAGGCTTGGCTTTCATAATAGTTCTGGCAATAAGACAATGATAGTAAAGGACTGTACAGACACCATATTGTCTGTCGTTCCATTTGAACAGATTCTGACAGTATAAACCGTATCACGGATTTGATGTCGTCGAATCTATCTGTTTAGTATTGTCATCCTAAATCTAATGTCACTGTCAAAAGTCATAACAAATATTGTTGTCTTTGTCTCGCTCGCTCTCTTCCATCTTGCCGGCAAACATGCCACTACGGCTCGCAATAACATAATTCATAAATAATACATTTAAAAGGTGTACAGTGTATAAAACTCAAGATCTCCAACATAGCTTTTTTTTTCATATGGATGGAACTATTAAGTTTAGGTCCTAAACTAAATCGGGAACTCGTTATTTTGTCATGCCATTATCCGTACCGTGAGCTACCAAATAGTTCAGTCTAAATAAGCCCAAACAGGCCCGAACAAATTCTTATATCGATACGAGGGCATGTTTTTACACGTCCGGAATCCGCTAATGTAAGTTTATGTTAAATAAAAACTCACGGCTTGGAGATACCTACTAGTCAAAATCTCAACGTTGGTTTAGTAGATTAAATGATGATACAGATTTTGGATTAGAAAAGATTTTATTTCTTCCTTTTAAGGTGTAAAACCCTAAAACAAACAAAAAGCTTATCATTTTTCCTTCACATACAGTATTCGTAGCTGCATGATCCACGCTCCACTGGTGTCGCTGATTAAAAATGAAAACTAGATGCATCGATGTGAGACCGAACGGAACAGGCTATCCAAGGCTAGGTAAATGATAGATTACCGATTTCATTTCAAACCTAATGTATCAGTTATGGAATTTGCTTGATACATTTTTAATCTAATTTATGTACTACTCAGAGGTAAAGTCGTGACTGACCGACACGCAGCCCAAACAAAACCACAGCTTTTCTTTGAGGGTCTTCTCCGGGAAAGTACTACACCTATTTTGGCCGTAAATCAGCGTTGCTGTGTTTCGGTTTGACGGGCACCGGTGAAATTACAGGCACATGAGACTTAACCCCTGTATACCTCAGGTTGATAGAAGCATGCCAGTGCATGAAAAGGTACCTTCCTAAAGTACGTGGCTGATGAGTCAACGCTCTGTTCTTCACAGATGATGATGATGGTTACCACTCAATATCAGGTGGGAAAACTGAGATCTAATTCTCAACGAAATATCGTCGGATTAAAGTGTCAATCTCCAAATGGTATTTTTTGGAAATCGACATTTCAGACAGGCCCAGTTTTGACAACCAAGTTTTAGTTACAATCTCGCCTTAGCTATAAAATAATACGAGGATTGGTCCTCAGCTTGTTTCGTCAGCCATTGGTATAACAAAAACGTAGTTGCACCCAAAGAACGGAATTTGGAACACCCTAAAGAGTTTAAAATTATATTTTCAGGTCTGAAGGTGCGGGTATGCTATGGGGAACAAAGGCACGCTGACGAAATCGCAAGTAACAAACGACTGTCGATGATAAACGTAAAGAATATGAAGATCACAAGAAGTCGTTGGATGGAGGATAGAGTTCATGGGGGAGATAGGAGACCTATGTTGCCTTCTCCGAATTATTAGACAAAAAACACTGGGATCTTTTAGCTGCATACGTAAAATAGATTTGAGAGAGCGAAAAGGATCAGTATGGAGCTGTGTCTTAAAAACAACCACGCCAAAACCAAGATGGTAAATTAGAGAAAATAACCGTCACTATTTATCCAGGTAAGAGATGGCGTTATTAATATTAAATCTGGACTTACTTCTGACTTACCCTTAGACATCATCGAAGAGTCTCGAGTAGGTACTTGGTACTAAGAGATTTGAGGGGATATCTACCGTGCTTGGGGATTAAAGTAGTGTAGTGATGCTATTTTAAATATAATAATTTTAATATTTTGATTTAAAAGGTTTTTAACGGTAAAGGTTCAAATCCTTTGCTAACTTTTCTCACGATATTTTCCTCCATCGTTCAAGGTCCCCGCTATCTCATATTTTGTAGAACATCCAAACATTAAACCCTGTCCCAATCTCCAATATTGGGTTACAAACTTCTCCAATTATGCGTAGACATTGAATAATGCGAATCGAAATTTTATCGACTGTTAAACTTTCATGTCTCTGCTTCTACTTTTATGTTCTTTTTATAGGAATAAAACTTTTTACTAGGCTGGTCGCGTTTACACTGCGTCCGATCCGAAGCCGAGAAAATAAGAATTACGATGCTTATTTCTTTCTTTATGAGATAATTGATGAAACAAGCATATTGACCATCGGATTTTATTTGTTTTTAAAGAGCTTACTTACATTGGAAATCTCGTTTCAAGAGGAAGATCATGGGTTCAAATCCTATCATCACCGTCTTTCCCTTATCTATGTCGATGAATAGCTTATAGAATACTTACTATAAGAATCTTAAAGTATACAAAGGTGTCATCAGTCTATAAGTCTACTGCTGAACATAGGCCGAATTTGGTCGAGTCTGCCGTAGTCACAACGTTTTGTAGGCAGATTGTCCACAGTGTTGGTCTCTCCTGGTTATCCCTTAGACACCTCTTAAGACATCCATGAGAGGTAATGAAGGGGTACTATTCTAGACCAGTACCATCACGGTTAAAGCACGATGTAAGGCATCACGAACTTTTAATTGCACCGGGAATATTTTTTTCCCAGCGGTCGTCGGTTCTTCCCCACACTAGCAGTGTAACCGCGAGTCTTATGTTTTAATAATTACCTACTGTTGATGACACCGCACTGGTGTAGCAAAACAGTGTGACCACGAGTCTGCCCTGACCTGTATCAGAACATTCGGAACACAATAGTGCTTGGCGGCAGAAATAGGTATTTGCTAGAATTCGGATCGGACGTGTAAACGCACCCTTTGATAACTGATCCGTATTGATGATAAAAGATTATTGGGGATGGATTATTACCTTTTATTTCATTTTACTTACTTTATTTGTGAGGGTTGGTTTTATAGATACCCAATTTCGGGGTTATGTGTATGTTCAACTAATGTAGGCCAATGTTACATAACGCCAAGATCTAACTGTCAGAGGGCTGCAACCAGGTAACTCTTGCAGTTGAGTTATCGATGCTACTTATTTCTATTGAAATGTCAACAAAATAAGCTTACGCCACAGATGCCAAATTTATTCGTGCTAGGTCCCCTGATACATTCAATGACAACAACGTCAAGTTTAGATAAAATGGGTTAGGAGATATGTAATACCTATTTAAGAAATATATGAATAATAATTATTTGTTTTTTATGCTACTGCGTGTGGAACGAGCATAAGCCCACCTGATGTTAAGTGGTAACCATCATCTATAACAAAGCAATGCTTTGTGGGTCACGCACGTTATGATGTCCCGCATCCTCCAACCTGAGGCGTACAGGTGTTAAGCTTTATGTGCCTGTTATTTCACCGGCACTCACACCCTTTGAACCGGAACACAGCAAAGCGATCATGACTGCTTGTGGCGGCAGAAATAGGTACGGTGCGGGGTGGTAGTACTTACCCGGACGAGCCCTTTCACAAAGAGCACTACGCTAGTAAAGTAGAAGAAATTTTTTTTAAACATTAATAAAGTCATGGTATACTGATATCCTTAGATGTGCTTGGGTGAAATCTAAGGTTCTATCGTACCTACCTGGGATTTCCGGTTGTGGTCAGGAAGATTTTAATTTATGAATTTCAGTTACAAGTCTCTTTTTTTCACAGTATAGTTGCAGTTCTACAACACATTCAAGTATTTTATGAGCTTGTAAATTCAGGGACCTAACATTTCTTTAATTAGTGCGTAAATTATTTCAAAATTGACGCAGTAAAAATCGCAACAGGGATCATAAAGTATTCCAAGAATAACCTTAGAGTTGTAAAAAAATATAGAATGTAGCCCAGTATAGGCAAGCGTACACAATTTCTAGAACTACTTAGTTACGTAAAAGACCGATGACTTTTTTAATATTTGGGTTTTATGTATTAGAAAATAAGTTTAATAAAAAAGTAAAACAGCCCACCTGATGTTAAGTAGTCAACTCGGCTTATAGCTATTGTACTTTACCTAGTATTTAGTAAGCTGTCGGTTAGCATAATTTACTAAATAAATAAAAAAATTGAGCGAATATAATGCGTTTTATCAGTTAACTGATTCAGATAGTATAAGCTGTGCTTAGTTTAAGGTTATTGGGCGTTGTGTGAACATCTGAATAGTCTCCATTATGTGTTGTAGACTAAAAAAAGGAAGTTGAACACGCACACACACCCCCCCACTCTAAACTTCATTAAAAATTACTCTGAAAACTCGGACTGAGTCTCAGTGCCTTATTTAACTACTGGAAGGCAACAGCGGCGTAGCTATGTTCGTGTGGTAGTGGTAATTTTGCTAACATCAATATCTCAATATCGAACTTTTATTACTCCCAACTCTCAATACCATCAAAATAAAAGGCACTTTTCCTGCAGAGCTTGTTCGTTCTCTTTGATTTGGTTCTTGTACATTTTTCCGCATGAAACCCGAAAGTTTCATGAAAATCAGTGTTAAGGCCTGACGAAGCCACAAACATCCAAATATACAAGCATTTAAATTTTCGCTTTTATAATATTAGTGAGAAAATGTTCATACTGATTTTTTAGTGTACTCGTATGCCCGCTATTTTCTTTGTTGAATTATCACTCTTAGATAAAACTTTTATATTGCATTACAGTTTTTCATCGTCGTAAATGTTTGTTTTGAAACTGTTTTGTGACGAATTTCAGCTTTAATCTTGTTTAAAACTTATTTTCTCATCTCGTTGCCTTATGATATTATGTTCGGTATTTTCTTGTGTAATTTAATTATAAGTTTGCCATTTTTTTTAAAGGTTTTGATCTTTTTTGTTTGAAATATGAAGGTGGGAGAATATTGTGGGATATTACTATGCTATGTTTTAAAGCAATGTATATTTAGCGAAGGTATAGAGGATGCAAAGATCTAAATATATGTTAGTTTTATTTTGGATTATATAGAAAGAATTTTGTAGAAACAAAAAGCTTCACCTCTTTAATCCCCAAACGATCCTCTTAGAGCTCTTAGTAATTTTTCGTAGAATTCGTCATTCTTTGGAGATATCTAAGGAGTGTAGTCAGAGGTACGTCCAAATATTACATTTGGTACATACACATATGCAAAGTAAGTCGGAGAAAAAACGGTCGAACGAACGCTGCCTTAACGATTAGAGATATATGATTGAGTTTTAGAGAAAAGTTGTAGAAGTTGGTAATGCCTACAAAAAAGTTAGGGATAGCAAATGTCTAACAGTTAGAAAAAGTTTTATAATTAAGTCACAAAAAGTAGTTTATTATACTTATTAAAAAAATAATTTAAATCCTTTGGTCATGTTATTGGTCATATTATCAATAATTATGAATTCTTATAAATAAGTAAATTAATCGTCTCAAGTGTTTAAAAAAAAATATTTTTTTCCCTTTTTACTACACTAATTTGGACGAATGGATAAAGATATACTAAAACGTTAACCGCCCAACGAAATAGGCACGGGTTAGCTGTATTGTATAAAATGACACTTCACACTATGAAATAGAAATAATAAATGTCACAGGTACTCTATTATACAAAGATTACCTTAATCCCAATCCAAATAGACCTTCCCCGGAGCGGTACGCAAATGTGATCAGAAAAGGTTAATGAGATTGGACTTGACCCCAACTTATATAAGTGCGTTAGGGTACTCAATTTGCGATAGTAATGAGCTTTACTGTACCCAAAAGTAGTTAGTTGATACAGTTACAGTTGATTGTAAACGTAAACTAATTTTATGCTCAGTCAGGGTCTGTTTTGCAAGTCTTGGCCCCTTTTGTTATTTTAGTATTATTTTATGGAGTGTCTAAGTGTCTGTAAAAAACTGGCTGATTGCGAGTCGGACTCGCGCACAAAGGGTTCTGTACCATTATCTAAAATAAATCACGTTTGTTATATGAGAACCCCCTTATATATTTATTTTATTCTGTTTTTTAGTTTTTGTTGTTATAGCGAGAATACATCATCTGTGAAAATTTCAACTCTCTAACTATCACGGTTCATGAGATACAGCCTGGTGACAGACAGACAGCGGAGTCTTAGTAATAGATCCCGTTTTACTCTTTGGGTACGGAACCCTAAAACGATGTTTTCTTATTTTCTTCCAAAAAATAATTAGCAAGTGGTTTCGATAACCCAACTGCGGATTGTGGCCTGATTATTGCGCAGTGTAAGTCGAATGTTGGTACGATACATTAAAGCCACAATTATCAAATTTACATGACATGTGCTAGGCGCTCTGAGGCCCAATTCTCGTAACTAAATATCGACAAATTCAAGTTTCGATCGTGTCAATCATCAAACAGTAGTTTTTGAAACTGATATTTCAAGCAGGCTCAATTTTGACAGTCGAATTCTTGTTTCAACCTTTTCTCAGCTCAATAAAAATACAAGAAATGGACCCTTGGTTGTAGCTTTAATGAAAGTACGAACTTGATGTTGACATACTGGCAAAAGGGATTGAGACAATTTCAGTATTTTATTTTTCCTTCCTACCTATTGTAAAAATCTTTGTTCTGAGTGACTGACATATAGACAACGCGCAGCTAAAACCGGTGTAGAAAGGAGTTCCCGAAATTGAACTACCAAATGGGTACAGCGCAGGTTAAAGTTTGCATGAAAATTACTTCATGCGAATGAATTCGCGCGGGTTTAGCTAGTTTCAGTATAATTTGTTGTCATCTGTTTTATGTCCAAATAAAGTAGTCAAGACAGGTTCACTAGTTCATTTATATGTGTGAATTTTCACCCCAATGTGTCCCTTAAGCATCATAGAGCATACTCTGCTCCTCGTACCACAGCCTCTCATGCCATTAAGAACCTTAAAATGTCTAGCAATAAAGATGAAAATGGACACTTTCAATCACCTTGAATACCGTGCGGTCTTTCTACTCGCAACTATTCAAACAACTTTATATTTTATGCTTTCAGCAATAGTGTTCAAAATGAATAGTTACGGGCGTAATACGAGGTTATGGTCGTAATGGGGGATGTTGATAGTTTATGGGCTATAAAATAGATGCTTAGGTTCTTTGTAGGTTTCACTCGAAGACAATGAGATGTTTTTATTCTAAGAACAGACACGAAAGTAACAGAAACAGCCTCACAACTTATTTCCCAGCCACGGTACCCCTCAAATCTCTTATGGGCCTACTAAGTAGCACCAATTCAGATTCCTGAAGAAGAGAGGTAGTCAGAGGTACGGCCTAACACTACATCTGGCACATACCCACATTTTCAAGTACCTAGTAAGAGTTCCATACGTGACAAGTTGCAAGCCTATCGCCGCTGGTAGAATACTAACTGACTACTAGACTACTAACCTTGCGATGTTTTCCTTCACCGTTTGAGAGCACTGACATTGCGCGCATATTACTAATACAAATGGTATATACCTATACCTATATCTAGCTGGCTCATAATTGATCATATATGGTAATTAAATATTGCGTGCCTCCTAAATTATATAAGCTCGTATATACGTAGATAATTGTCGTCTCTGTTATACAGCACTACAATTGTTGCCGATGGAACCCTCCATTACCTTCACATGGATATCGTAAGAGGTGCTAAACACTGATACTGTGGTTACAATCGTGGTGACTATGCAAATCCTCCTAAATTTGGAGGCTGATGTCCATCAGTGGCCATATTTACACGATGATCACGAATTACAGGAATATGGAATAACAGAATTCACACCAGTTTTGATTTCGGGAATTCCTTCTTAAGTAGGTACACCTTTAGTACCAAAGCAAATATAAGTACCCTAAAAATATCAAGTCTTTACGACCAGTGGTATGACAAAGGTCATACCACCAAAAACGGTCCAACCGTTTTTGGATCATGTATCACTGAATCACACTGTGGGATCATAACATCTACGAACTAATTTGAAGTGTAGGTAAAGTATCTCGTATTCTCTCAGCCGAGAACTACCCCAACCACAGTGACGCTTCAGCGAATAATTGTAATAAAGCTCTGATTTACCAAGAAACGGTGGACATACATGACGGCAATTATTTAGCTGTGACTACGATTTCAGCAGCAGATCTTGACAAAGATAAACGAAGTTTCGTATCGTCGTTTTGAGTTCCACTGCGCGGCATGTCAGGTAGCGACAACTTGACTGTGAAATGGATTACCGAGGCCATGCAGTGTAAGTCAAAACGACAATACAAAACCGTAGACATGCTGAATCACATTAAACACGATCTGCGTCGACCCGTGTCGACTGTCTCAGACATTTTATATGGGACAAACAGAGACAGAGGTAGAGGGAGCAGACTCACGCCGTCTGCTTTGTATAATCACTTCTATATAAAATGTACAGGCTTCTGATGCGTCACGACACGTGGCGCGGTTATAGTGTGATTCTACCTTTAGGCGCACTTCTCCTTTATTTGAAGTCGCCCTGTTAGAAAGTATCGTTTCCTAGCATTGTCTAAATATTCTAGGTAACAACGTTCAAACTCTTATCAAGCGGCCAACCGCGCGGCGGTCTCAGTTTCGAGATTGACCAAAAATACTTTTGTCCGTCCGTCTGTCTGTTTTCGCCTACAGGTCTAATTTTCCAACCGATTTTGACGCAAATTGGCACACAAGGTCCTTGATATAGGTATTCAACATGTCTCTCTCTTCCCCCTCAATATGGGGGAGGCCTAGCTTAATGCTTAATGTGTCCAATAGTGGATGATCATGATTTATTTGTTCCGTTTCATTTGGGTCCGTGGTTTTATAGGATGTTCTTTATTACTTTAAACCATTATTCAATTGATTTCAAGGTGAATGAAGGTGAAGGTTAAATACTCAATCACTCAGCCAATAATTGAAGTAAATACCGTTGGTTGGCTTTGTTTCCTGTAGTAATATCTAGTAGAACTATTACTTTCATCTAAATTCAGTCATACTTTTCTTGTAGGTAAGATAACCAAGAAAGGAATTCCCGAAATTCAACCCTCAAACGGGTACAGCGGGAATTGAAGTTTGTATGAAAATAACTTCACGCGGGCGAAGACGCGCGCGTTCCACTAGTTATTATATAAGTTTGGGTAGGTAAATCTACACTAATATTATAAAGAGGAAAGCTTTGTATTTTTGTATGTTATGAATAAACTCAAAAAGTACTGGACCGATTTTAATAATTCTTTTTTCATTAGAAAGCTACATTATCACTGAGTAACATAGGCTATATAATATTTTATTTTGGAAAAAAATAGCGTTCCGTAAAATATTTGGGGTTTTCAGACACAAGGTGTAAAAAATCAACCAGAAAAGTTACTTATTTTGCGTACGCTGCCTAAACTATAAAAGATAGAACAATAAAATGTTCTAAATAAATGTAGATCTTATAAATATCTACAAAAAAGTCCGCAGCACACTATACCTATCTATGTCGAGTGAGGCACAACAACCATTTTTTTATTTAAAAATCTGCAATTTTTTTTGGACTACATTTAAACGCATTTATTTTACTCATACTAATAATCCTTATCGAAATAAATTATTTTATCACTAAGCACAATTCATGTAGATAATATTTGGTCTTTAAATAATTAGCATTGGACGTTTGGTTTTGAAGTTATGGCGAAATTAAAATATTATGTTTTCTGCTGCACGGCCCGTTGCGAAGTGAGCGTCACCAAGTTGGGAGTGCGCGTGCAGGGGAGTAGTTTAGATCTATGAGTAAGGTACCCGCGCGGCTCCGACGCGAGGTCGGCTCCCTACGCAGGTGTTTTATAAAAAGGACATTCATTCATAATGTAATATAGTTTTATGACAAAATCTATACAAATAAATAAAATTGAAGTGTCTGTTTGTAATATTAAAATAACGCTTTTTACTACATGCATAGGAATGTATATACGATACATATACCAAAATAGCATTTTTTTAAATTTTTGTCTGTCTGTCTGTTTGTTCCGTGTAATCTCTGGAACGGCTGGACCGATTTCGACGGGACTTTCACTGGCAGATAGCTAATGTAACAAGGAGTAACTTAGGCTACTTTTTATCCCGAAAAAATAACGGGAACTGATATAAACTGCCACGCTGGCGAAACTGCGAACGGCCGCTATTTTATGCCGTATTAACGCCATCTGTTGGTGACATCGAGTACTACTTCTGTTAAGATTTGTAAGTAAACATGTTTACCGCCCAACGAAGTGGGCACCGGTCAGCTAGTAATATAATAAAGATAATTGGAAATATGAGTCTAGGAAAAAACTTTAAATCACTTTATCTCGCTTTATGTGGGGTCGGCTTAGCATGTTGAGTTTTGGGCCATATGGGACATAATAACAAAAAAAGAAATACTTTGATTTTGACCCTACAATATACAAAACCACCAAAACTACTGTACCGGAATAAATTACTTAGTAATTCTACATAGTTCTTTCCAAGATGTCAACCCTCTCGTTTTGGAGTTTGTTCAGCGAACTAAAACTTTACACTTTATGAATGAAATTTACTGATGCGATGAATTTTTCAAGCATACTTTACATTACATTTACATTACAATTTATTCATTTAAATTCCACTGCATTAATCGTGGTATTTTTTTTATTTTGTTATACAATTTTTAACCCCCAGTGCAAATAGAGAGTTGTTAGAATTGGTATCCTCACTAAGTTTTACTAAAGAAACGCCTTGTGTGATATAAGTTGTGGGTTAGATCCCCACCAAGAATAAACACATTTGTGCGATGAACACAAATGTTTGATCTGTAATATTGTATTCAAATATATATTCACATAGAAAACAAATTCTATCAGTTGTCTTGTTACCATATTACGCACTATATTTTTAAATAATAAATAAATAATGCTGGACAATCCACACAGCATCATCTAGCCCCAAGCTAAGCAGAGCTTGTGTTTTGGGTACTAGATGACTGATATACTTAATACATTACTATATTACATATATAGATATTTTTTATTATACATAGAAAATACCCAGAACACCCGGAATAAATATTTGCAGATCGTACAAATATTTATCCCAAGGCGGGAATCGAACCCGCAACCCCAGCGTCGCAGGCGGACATTCGCCCGCCGCGCCACATCGGTCGTCAAGTCGTCGTCGGTTTAGTTTGGTTTGGTACTAGATGGCGTTGTGTGAAATGTCTGGCGTATAGTTATTTATTAGTTTTATACACATTATCCCAAAAGTCTACGCCAAACCGGAAACAGGTGATAGACTCATAGTCATAATAGTTATTAGAAAAATATAATAAAAATCGAGAGAAACTATGCAATATAATAAAAATATGTGTGTTAAATTGTCCAAAAATATTAAAAAAGAAATCTTTACAGCCGAATTGAGATACTTTCCGATCTTGTTTCAGCTTCCAACACCAATAATTTACTGCATAGGCAGTGGGGTAGCTATAAATTTTACGACGGGTTTTACGACTTAAAATTACCATAATATTTTATTTTACTGTAATTGAACTTGTTCAAACTGATGAAATAAAATTACTAGACGAATTTTGGTTATAAAATAATGTCTTATAATCTATCTATTTATACAAATTATAAGAATCTTTGTCCCTAACTGGCATTAAAGACAGTACAGCCTAAACGGCTGGTCATAGAGACTTGAAATATTCAGGGTAGGTTTTTTTGATGCGTAGGAGTGTATGTAAAACCGGGTTGTGATAAGAAAGAAATTCCCAAAATAACCCCTATAAAGGAACAGCTGAGGTTGATGTTAAAGTAAAAATAGCTTCACGCGGAGTCTTCCCCAATCCAAAATCCAGACCATAAAAAAATTAAAATAAATCAAGGAAGTTGTGTGCCGATCTTCGTCAAAATCGGTTAAAAATGCAACCTGTAGGCAAGACCAGACCAACAGACGAGCAAAAGCATTTTTGGCCTATCTCGAAACTGAGACGCTTCGCTCTCTCGGTCAATAAATACGTGTCTTGTGAACCTTTTTACACAACATCATCTAACAAACTAAGCATAGGTTGTACTATTGGAACCAGATGACTGATAGAATACTTATATACCTACGTTTTTTTCTAAATAGACGCATATTTCATCACTTTTACTTTTTAAAACAATAACTCAGTTAATAAAAACATCACACGCTCATTAGTATTCAATAGCCGATCAACGACAACAATAACAATACTCGTCACACCATTCTGTCTGTCTGTCCTAAAATTATAGGCAAGCCGCCATTGTTGTCCGCCATCTTTATTCTGCCCGCGCGCATTTAAATGTTTTGTTAGAAAGTCTCTTGGGATTTGTAATTGGCTCACGTGTTATAGAATAGTGACATGACATGAACGATTTTGGTTGGAAGGTGAGAGCTATAGTTTTATGTGGGTTGGAAGAAGTCCATTGTAAGATATTGAATGCACATTATTGAGGCAGAAGTACTTATTATCAAAACATCATTGTTCTGAAAGTTACGATGATTTCTTCAATGTTTTTATTTCTGATCCATGTTCAGATCAATCCTTCTGCCTCTTCATCTCTGTTCATAGTATTATAAAATTTAATAAACGTTTGAGTGATTGTTGTTTGCTGTATGTTGTATTATAATTGTGTACACTATGATACTCTCATACAGACTCCAACCACATCTGTACAATCCTCCAGATACAATCCTGTCCAATATATCTTCTCCAGAGGTTGAATTGCTAATTTCTTTCTTAGTACTGAACTCAAGCCCAACAGAAACGAGATCAGAAGAATAGTTTTTTTTTTACTTTATTTTTGAAAATGGTCATCGCCGCTCATCTATACATTCATTACCTGTAACATTAAACACAGTGCTGATGGTCTACCGTCCTTTCAGGGAAAAGATAAATCCGCCTTTCGAAGGACCCCATGTCAAAACTCTGAGGGAAAACCGCAGAAGGGATTTCGTCCAAAGGAACTTCCTCATAAAAAAGAACCGTGAAAAACGAGTGGTTATGAAAAACCATCTGGTTTTGTAGGTTTGGCCAAGAAGAACTGGTTTCCAGATTCACTTACCAGAAGGCATTTCTTTGTGGCGTGTGGGTACGATAGACTTATAACGAAACCCTAAAAAATATTGTATTTATATCCAACTAGCTGACCCAGAGAACTTCGTTCCGCATTATTTGTATTTTATATTTATTTATTATTTTTATAACTTATTATCCTATTCCGGACAAAGGTAAACCCAAAAACACAAAAATCATGAAAATTGGTCCAGCCATTCTTCAGTTTTATAAGTGGTGTGACTATCACAACTTTCTTTTACTTATATGCATAGTTTTTTTTTATACAACACATTAGACAAACGAGCTTATGACCCACCCGATGCAAAGCAGTTACCGTAGCCTATGGACGCCTGCAACACCATGACGTTGCTAAGTTCGGGGGGCCTATGCACAGCTATAGATATATGTATACTTAGTTTCGGCAGGTTGATGACGATAACGATGATGATAAAAACATTGATACAATAACACTCCACGCATTACACAATGCAAATCATCCGGTAACGAGATACAATAACAGTAACATTAGCGTTACAAACAAAACATAGGTATTTTTCACAATATTCTCTACATTGTGTTTGGTTGAAATCGTTCTCACGTTCCAGAAGCTGGATGTCATGGACTCAGGGTTTTACTGATTGGTTTAGTTACTTACTAACTATAACAGCTAGTGGTACTATTAGTAGTACTATATTAGCAGTAGTAGTGCTTTTTGTGATGGGTTCGTCCGGGGTAGTGTTACCACCATGCCTATCTATGCCAAGATTTTTATATGTTAAAATACTTACTAAAAAAAAACGAGTGTGCTTTAGACCACATGACTGAAGTAAAACTTCTTGAATATACAAAACGTAACTGGCTATGAGAGAAGGAGAGAAAGAGCAGTGCTTTCATACCCCCTCCATGGTAGGTAGTGTTAAACGTTTAACACAATCTTGTTGGAAGTCGCATAAGAAGTATTACTTCAATTATGGTATACAAAATCTAGTCAAAAAATAATATCACCCTTCTATTTCACCATCAAATCCCTCTTCTATTTCAATACTTTGAAAAACCAGTCTACGCTTGGCTGGGCAAAACCTACTCCACCTAAAATCCTATCCAGAGACTACAGCGTCCTGTAAAAGGAAATACGATTGAAAAAATGGCCCGACGCTATATAAATAATTTACAACAGATGCAACAGCCTATTTAATTTACCAGTATATTCTTCTAATGCTATCTTAAGGGTAGTCTATTTCAAAATAAATATACCCCTAAAATTGTCATATATCTACGACCACTGGTTGTGGCTGTGTGTTGTATATATGTCAGTCTAAATATTCTTATAAGTGGTATTGATATCGATTGTGCCGAAAATATTGCTAACAAAATCTGTTAATAGAATGTCACTACAATTTCACTTTGCGAGGTACGCTTATCAGAAAATACATTTTGGGATCGTGTAAACCTCGTGAATAAAATGGATACGTCACGACCAGCAAACGCGATAGTGAAATAACCTCATTTCGCCTCGCTAACTGTTTGTGTGTTTGTTTCCATTGATTTTGTGGGCAGGCACCATCGGCGGCAGCTCCCTACTGGTCTACCCTTGAAAACGATAAACTTGTCTTGAATTGTCATTTTGAGTTACAGTAGTTTCAAGAGGAGTGCTATAAGGGTATATAATAAGGGTACCTAACTAGTTTAAAAACCTTGTAGAGACCAATTAATACATGTTCTGATTTTTGATTTCTGATAGCGGTGGATTTAGAAACTCAATAAAGTTTTTCCTTAAAACGTACAGGCAGGGCCTATATCCAGCAGTGGACTTCTTCAGACTGATGAAGACGATGATGAATCTTATCCATTTTTTTGCAATAGAATGGACTTCAGCAAGATGGGGTGACGATCTGTAAGAGGAACTGGCGCTTTAGATTCACCTAGATTTAAGACGTTTCAAGATGATCCCTGCGGATTTTACTGTATAAATGCTCTTTGACTTTGACTAAGATGTAGCTGTAAACTCTCGATAAGAAAAGCTAAAAACTGAGCTGAATGGTGTTTCTTGGGAAAGACCTATGTCCAGTAGTACACATATAGGTTGATGATGGTGATGTTACGCACACAATGACCGAATGACGTCCTTCACTGACCTACAAAATAATAAGCACCTAACTACACAGAACCTATAAATAAATTAGGACTCGGATTGAAACGACATGATTGGTCGGGTATGTCGCTCTACTTCCGACCGTACGTGCTTGGAATAACAACCGTCGCCTCCCACCGAATGCAGTAGGTTTTTTTGATGCTATGGTGTCCCTTTTAACTCTTTATAAGTATTCTATGCACTGAGAGATCCGCAGTGTACTATACTTCTTTCTTTTAAGGCATTGTTCGCTCTTTTAAGTTTCGATCAATGATACCCCTAGATATAGGGTCAGCGCAAAAAATCCGTCTCGGTAAATAAGGGCTCACTTAAGCAGTGAGCTCTTATTTTGTTTTGACAATTAGTGACATTATTTACTAGGTGACATGGTTGTCATTAGGTTGAACTTAAAACTGTTGGCGCAGAACTGGAAAGAGTAGTGTGTTAGAGAGAGGAGGCTTATACTCAGCAGTGGGTTGATGTCAGTTGATAAGATAAATATAGGTTTTAAATTCCAAAATAAGAAGGTTTTTACATATATTTGTTTTCTTTTTGTAGTTAATTCTGAAAGGCCTCTTTCTTTATCCCATTCATGTAACTTTAGTATCTTTTTGATGAGTATGAATCTGTTAAAAACATGAATGCGAATCTAAAATGTAAAGCATTGAAGGCTTGGGGTGAAAACTTTTCGCATTTGAGTATTCATGAAATATTTCCACATTGTGTCTTTACTTTTTAACCCATTTTTCATATTTATGAGTGTTTTTACTTCGCTTAAATTTGAATACCCACCAAAACTTACTTTGTATTACGAATGGAAATTGTTTATTTAAAATTTAAATATATTAGTAGTACTGCTCGTAGTGAAGCACTCGTCAGGGGAAGTACTACCACCACACCCATTTTTACCGACAAGCAGATTACTGTGCTTCGATTTGTCAGTAAAATAACAAGCACATGACTTAACATCTGTATTCCTCAGGTTTATGCACGCAGGGTAGTGCATCGTAGGGTACCTACGTTCCTAACCATGTTTTGAGAAACAATCACTTACCATCAGGTCCATCTTATAGTCCATCAGTATTACTTTATATCATAACATATAACTATCCTTATATTATGTTACTACAAAGGAAAAAACTCTTCATCTCTGTGCAAACTAATTTTCGTTGAATGTACCTACTTTCTTTTTCAGTGAAAGAACCTGGAGGCTGTAAGGAGTTCCGAGGTGGAGTTAAATTGTATACCTACGGCACGGAAGAACCGTTTAGACAGACAAAAGAAAAAAACAGAAAATATGCAAAGTAAGTTTTAAGACTTAGTACGTTTTTTATACAACCTGCTGATGAGACACGTAAATAGTCCACCTGATGTTAAGTTACCATCACCTACATAACAAAGTATTTTCTCACAGGTCACGTGCGTTTAGAATATGTCCTCTAATGAACTGTTCCGTGTTTATCAACCTGAGGCATACAGGTGTTAAAGCCTCGTGTGCTTGTAATTTCACCAGCACGCTTGAAACTGAAATACAGCAAGCTACTTGGCAGCAAAAACCGACTATGACTACCCCCATTAGACATCCTCCAAGAATCTGGAGTGCTTGGTACTAAGAAATATACCTTGCCTGGGGATTATAGTCGTAGATTATATTAATTAAGACGTTTCAAGATGATCCCTGCGGATAAAAATAATAATAGTAATGCTGGACAATCCACACAGCATCATCTAGCCCCAAGCTAAGCAGAGCTTGTGTTATGGGTACTAGATGACTGATATACTTAATACAATACATTACATACATAGATATTTTTTATTATACATAGAAAATACCCGAAATACTCGCAATAAATATTTGCAGATCATACAAACATTTATCCCGAGGGGGGAATCGAACCCGCAACCTCCTGCGTCGCAGGCGGACATTCGCCCGCCGCGCCACATCGGTCGTCATCTTCGTCGATATTACTGAATAAATGCTTTTTGGCTTTGGTTTTATATTTATTTTATGTTTATATTTATATTTTTGTTTATTGTAAATTATTTAGGCAGAACGAGTAACTCGCCCTACCTAAACGAGTCAGGAAAATATGAGATGCCCAGACGAATTTCCCGCAGCCTCACAACCCGCACAGTGTGTAGAAGACAACGCAAATTACTTTTAAATCAGCTCCAAGATTGAATTCTTTGCATAGTAATATAAAGAAAGCATGCGAGACATGTCATTAACATGTTTCAAAGACCAGACGTTTTAATTTTGAGACTGGGACTGACTTAGAAAACACAAATGTACCACAAAGAAAATTACAGCTCATACAAGTATTTATAATTGGTCTGTACTAAATACATATGAAACAGTTGAGCTATCTACAGACCGTTGCAAACGATCTAAAGGTATCTGAACTGATCCAGATCATATGACCTTGTATCTCTTAGAACAGATAACTGTCTATGTAAACAAATGTCTATGTCTATGCCTAACTGCTACAGAATAGGTTCTCAAGTGGTAAGCAACTAAATACCGTGTTACATTCTATTCGCGACGAAGCGAGTAGTTAACATAATTATATTTCCGTTCTTGTACGGAAAATGAAACCGTAATAATGTTGTCGTTTTAATTCTACCTTACATGGTTTAACCTAGGAAATAAGCAAAAACCACACTTATGAGAGTGATGGCACAAGCAGATATACCACCTGATGTTGCGCGGTTAACCTCTGCCTATAACGGTTACCTACCTCAATCACGTCAATAGAGTACGTGTCCTAATATGTGACAGCACCGCTTCCGTCACAGATGCAAATTATGCTACTTGTTATCGGAACAAGCCTTCGATCAATGATACCCTTAGATGACGGGTCACATACAAATCATAGCTAATAGCTGTCTGCGTGAATACCTACATACTTAGACAGCTGCATTTGTTTAATAACATGTAAAAATGTAGTAAAATTAAATAATGTCACTAATTGTCAATAAAAATAAAAGCTTACTTCTTTACCGAGACGGATTTTACGCGCCGACCCTATATCTAGGGGTAGGTATCATTGATTGAAGGCACAAGCAGACAGTCCAGCTAATGCTAAGCGATAACCATCAAATAAACAAAGCATTGTAGGTCACGCTGGTTAGAAATGTGTCTTACCATACACTGTCATATGTCCACCGATCTGAACCATGCAGGTGTTAAGTATCCTGATAGTTTTACATGTTGCATGGGATCGAAAATGGTGGAAATACCGAAACACAATTCGTTCTGTACTCAATTTAGACGAAAATTTGCTCAATATTTCCTACTTTTTCAAGTACGTGATCAAAAACGTGACCACGTGACTTCTTAAAGGGCAACCAAACAGTCTTATAACGTCAACTTTGAGCACTTCGGGGAATTAAGGATAAATTACCCCGAAATCCACTGAAATAGGAGAGATTTACCCAAAACAAGCGTTTAATCTAAGTGTAAACCCGGAGTTTACATTGATCCAACACCCCAATTGACTTGGGGATTGAATTGGGGGCTGAGTCATCCACGTCCGTAGGAGGATACCCTTTGAAACCCTACACGTGGCTCCCGGGTGGTGCAAATCGGATGACATACTGGTGGTAGGCTTTGGCCGAGGTTAGTGACCACCCACCGGACAAAAACGCGGCGCCAAATGACTCTGTCGTGTTCCGTCGTGATGTCCAGTGATACCAGAGGAAAGAACGGGTCGGAGCTGGGTTAAATCTAGCGCAGACCATTTGTAGTGTGCTGGGATTCTACCGTATCGGGTGACTAGTCGCGGAGGGTAGCGGGATCCGAGGCACGGTGCACCGCTGGCCGACCGCAGGTAGTTGGGGGCCCAATTAGTGAGCTAGCCACTCATGAAAGGCTGCCCCGCCAACTGACGAAAAATCCCGGAATGCGCCATCGTGCCGGTCGGCGACCGGATGAGAGGGCCCGATGGACATTCCCGGGGGGGCTCGGGCGTCCCCGCAGTCTCCAGACTAGTCACCTATTAGTGCGTGTGGCTTCTGAGCATGCCCCAGGTGCGTTATGTATCGCCTAGTTCTACTGCCGTTCGATCCACCTTCCCTCACTCCTTAATATAATGCAGAGAAATAATAAGAAAAAGTTTACACAGCGGTTGCACTCCCTCTCATTAAAAGTGCACCTGTCTAATATTCGAGGTCTGCACTCAAATCTCGTGCCAGTCCACTTTCATCTCGAGACTGAAAAACCTCACCTATTATTTCTGTCAGAGACGCAGATTGGATGTCCATCTGACGTGGCGTACCTTAATTACCCAGGGTACACTCTGGAGCACAGCTTTAAGCCACGTGCGGGCGTGTGCTTATATGCCCGAGATGACATCTGTATTCGGCGTCTCAAAAATCTTGAAGATTCCAAGTTTAACACGCTTTGGATTTTGGTGGATACTGGTATGGACAAAATTATCTATGCCTCTGTGTACCGATCGCACAATGGTGACCAGGAGACAACAAGGCTTACCGAATACCTTAGCGACAAGTCTGAAGAGGCCCAACGGATATATCCCTCTGCCCAACTGGTTCTTCTGGGGGACTTTAACGCCCATCACCAGGAGTGGCTATTCCCATACCAGAATACTGACCACGCTGGGAGAGAGATGCGTAAGCTAGCACTGTCGCTAAGTCTCACCCAGCTTGTCAAAGAGGCAACACGGATACCTGATGTTGATAGCCACTCAGCTAATTGTTTGGACCTTCTGCTGACAACTGATCCAGACCGATACTCGGTTTCGGTAGCCCCTCCACTGGGAAGTTCCGACCACTGTCTGGTGAAGTCTGTATCGACCTACTCCCCACTCGACCCTAGCATTAAAGGCACTCGGCGAGTTTGGCGATACGAGTCAGCTGATTGGGATGAGATGCGGTCATTCTTTGCGTCTTATCCTTGGCAGTCAGTATGCTTTTCTTCCGGCGATTCTTCGACGTGTGCGGATGCTGTGACAGACGTGTTGCGACAGGCTATGGAATACTTCATCCCATTTTCTGACGTGCCACTGTCAGGCAAAGCTCATCCATGGTTTGGAGCTGAATGTTCTATCGCTAAAGCGCTAAAACACGAGGCTTACCTAGCATGGGTTGATGCTCGAAACCAAAAGTCGAATGATGTTCGTAAATGGAAGAACGCCTTTAACAAAGCTGCCAAGTCCTGTAAGAAGGCACTACGCAAGGCTCGTTTTGACCACATTCGCAAAATAGGGCATAAACTAGCTTCGTACCCTGCTGGTAGTAAAGCTTTTTGGTCCCTTGCGAAATCGGTCGAATCAAACTTCTGCCGCCCCTCGCTGCCTCCAATGCTGAGGCCTGATGGGTCCCTGGCTCACACCGCTGAAGAAAAAGCAAATTTATTTGCTTCTCTTTTTGCGGAATCTTCGCGTCTAGATGCTGGTAACGCAACACCTCTATCTGTCCCTAGCAGATGCGAGACGTTCATGTCGGAAATTCGTATTCGGCAGGTAGAGGTTCGCAAAACTCTACGAAATTTAGACGTGAACAAGGCCAGTGGCCCTGATGGTATCCCTGCTATTGTTCTGAAGACTTGTGCGCCTGAATTGACTCCTGTATTGACACGCCTTTTTCGCCTCTCAATTAAGTCGGGTAAAGTACCGAAGTCTTGGAAGTTTGCCAATGTACAGCCTGTACCCAAAAAGGGCAGTCGTGCCAACCCTGCCAATTACAGACCCATCTCAGTTACTTCCATATTGTGCAAGAGTATGGAACGCATACTGAACAATAAGCTCTTGGCATACCTTGAAGACAATGACCTCCTAAGTGACCGGCAATACGGATTTCGCCGAAACCGGTCTACTGGGGATCTTCTTGCGTATGCCACTCATATATGGAGCTTAGCCATAGAGAAAAACGGAGAAGCACTCGCAGTTTCTTTGGACATCTCAAAGGCATTTGATAGGGTTTGGCACGACAGTCTCTTAAGCAAGCTTCCATCATATGGGTTATCCACTGACCTCTGTGTATGGGTATCAGACTTTCTGAGGGACCGGTCACTTCGAGTAGTCGTTGACGGCTGCTCGTCTAACCACTTGGCAATTAATGCTGGGGTTCCTCAGGGGTCAGTTCTCTCTGCGACGCTATTTTTGCTGCACATTAATGATCTGCTTAAGCCCGGAATCATTGGGTATGCAGACGACAGCACAGTTGTAGAGAGTTACATACCCGACACACGTTCTAGTGGATCTCAGATCCAGTCGCATAGAGAGGCGATGGTTGATAGAATGAACTTGAATTTAAAAGCAGTTGCTGATTGGGGAGATACCAATCTAGTAAAGTTCAATGCTTCGAAAACCCAGGCGTGTCTTTTTTCTGCTAAAAGGAGTCAATTTCAGCTGACCCCCACTTTCCGAGATGTATCCCTCCCAATTTCCGACAGTCTGGAGCTTTTGGGATTCACCCTTACCCCCAAACTAAACTTTGGCTCGTTTATTGAGTCCAAGGCCAAAACAGCTGCAAAAAAACTAGGCGTATTATCGAAGGTGAGGCAATACTTCACACCGGGACAGCTTTTGAACTTGTACCAAGCGCAAGTCCGGTCGTGTATGGAGTATTGTTCTCATCTTTGGGATGGCTCTGCCAAATATCAACTTGAGGCCTTGGAAATCATTGAGAGACGAGCCAAAAGACTTATAGGCGACGATGCATTAGTCAGGTCTAAGCTACATAGTCTTGAGCATCGTCGCAAGGTAGCCAGTCTGTCGGTATTCTACAGGATACATTTCGGTGAGTGTGCCTTGGAGCTCCACAACTTAATTCCCCCATCTCCGTTCTATCATCGGACCACCAGACGTACGGAGACGAGACACCCATTCATGGTTGACACCCCTTCCACCCGCACCAAGCGCTTTGCCTCAACTTTCATTATGCGTACAGCAAAGGAATGGAACTCGTTGCCGTCGTCTGTTTTTCCGATCACGTATGATTTGGATGTCTTCAAGAGAAGAGTGAATAGGTATCTTCTAGGTAAACGTGCTACACCGTAGACTGCGTCATCACTTAACATCAGGTGAGATTGCGGTCAAACGTTTACCTATCGCATATAAAAAAAAAAAAAAAAAAAAAAAAAAATTCAATCAAGTCTTAGTTTGTACAACACAGAATACAGATAGTTACTTGAGATGACTGTTTGAATACCAATTGGAGCCAGCTTTTAATACGTCACAAAGGCACAAGTATACAACCCTTAGCTCTCATATACAAAAAACCGTGAGTTTTTATAATACGGTTGCAAACTGTCAAAAACGACGTCAATATTGACGTTGATATCGTGCTTGACAGATATTTTCCATTTTATCGTCCATTTAAAAAAAAAGAGATTTCGGATGTTTGAGTCTGTTTCGGCTTGTTTGGGCTGATCTCGCGGTACAGATAATTAGGCAAACAAACTATAGAGCTCACGGTTAACATAGAACACTTTACATAGAAATCGTCTGTACCTACAGGCATATCTAGTTGCATGAACCATTTCGAGTCGTCTGTAGTTTACTAACCTTTATTATTATTTTTTTCGAAGTAAAATATCAATATAATCGCCTGACGATTTCCGACAACGTTACCGGGCTACTATAGAACTAAACATGCTGTGGTCGGCTTAATCCACAGGAAAGACTTGGTCAATACGTGCCCAGCTAACTAAACTCCAGGTTCCTCAAGAAGCTTATTGGCGCACATATTTTTTCGAACCAATAGAAAACTTTCTATACTTGAACTAAGAATGTTTTTTGACTTTGAATACTGGTGATTCGCTACAACCAATCGTTTTAAGTGCCCTTGGCATTTGGAGAGCTTGATTTAACAAACATCGGACCTAATCAATTCGGGTCTTGGGAGGTTTGAGGGTTTAAGGTAGTTATAGCTAAGTAATAGTAAACAGTTGATAATCCCAACCTAGAAGATTGGGTAAAAATTATGAACTAGTTGGGTAATAAATCTATACCAATTATATGAATCATCACTGGACATAGAGACTTGAATATTTAAGGGTATATTTTGTCTTGATGGATAGAAGTGTACCTACCTAACTACTGAGAAAGAAATTTCTGAAATTCAACCCCTAAATGCGCGTGCGTTTTCACTAGTTAAACATAATATACAACCTAACCTAGTAAACAGTTGATAATCCCAACTTAGAAGATTGGGTAAAAATTATGAACTAGTTGGGTAATAAATGCATACCAATTATATGAATCTTTATCCTGACTGAGTGACTGACATTAGGCAACGCACAGCCTAATTCACTGGACATAGAAACTTGAATTTTCAGGGTATATTTTGTCTTGATGCGTAAAAGTGTACTGAGAAATAAATTTCCGAAATTCAACCCCTAAATGCGCGCACGTTTTCACTAGTTAAACATAATATACAACCTAACATCAGTTTATTTTCGCACAATAAGCGCGTATTTTTCACGCCGCCAGCACTATTGAGCAAAATCTAAGGTCACATATCTACACGAATGGTATTTGTTATTAGGGCTCCATTGAAATATCGAAAAATTCCCTCAGCGTTCACCCGCGGAATTTCTTTTGGTGGATTTTGGGATTCTATCCTTATTTAAAACTTTATTTCCTTATTGCATCTATTTCATTGAAATTTTATCATCTGCCTTAATGAGTCCACACACATTTGGCAGGTGGATTCGTGACTACAGTGTTGGTTTGCACGGTAGAATCTTAGTACCGGCTCAAGATTATTTAAGGATGCTTTAGAGGGGTAGTCAGAGATACTAGTGCTATTATGTAAAATATGTACCTACATAATATCTGTTTACGTAATGATCCACAGTTATGTAGAATTCGCCAAGTTTGTTAGTATGTAATCATTTTCGGTAATTGGACCACGTAACAGTTTGCACAGGTTTACGTTTTGGAGTTCTTAAAAGCCGTAATCTGATGTCAAATGACGAAGTAGTCTCTCCAGTTTGTGTAGAGTTAGCTGACTTTAATCACAATGTTTTTCATCACCGTTTGAGAGCCGTTTGCATTGCGCACATACATTTTTTGACTTTATTTACATCACGAATGGTTTCAAATAGAGGTACTGGATTTGAACCCACGACCTTAAAAATAGAAGGCTAGGTTCCAACTACTAGACTACCAGCGCTCTCATAAAAGCTACTTCAAAACAAATAAAGTTGTGTTTATATAAAGTTGTAAAATTCATATAAACAACAATGTTGCATTGTACAAAGTTTTTAACTACACATTTCATATTTCAGTTATACTAGCTAACCCGCCCCGGATTCGCATGGGTCTTTGAAACAAAGTTACTTGTACTTCTTGAATTGTCGTTTTTCTAAGCTTGTTGCATTTTTATAAGCAAACATTATAAGCTAGCATATCAGTAGTAGCTCCAAAGAAAAACTTTGAATATCAAAAACTTCCCAGACGACAAATTTTCACTTATCTGACAATTTGTATTTATTTTCAAAGACAAAATCTTGAGTTTTATATAAAGGAATAAGCTAAAAAACACCGGAAAACTTTTTCCATCTCGGTTAAAATACCCATTTCTCATTTGTGCGAGTTGAGCCTTGTAGAGCTAGAGACAGTGATATTTAATCTACAGTATAGTTACTAGTATCCTAGTAAGTTATTAGTAATTGTGAGATTACTAGTGCGGTGGTCTAGTGGGAGTGACCCCGCTTTCTGATCCTAAGGTCGTGGGTTCAAATCCGGTCGTAAACCAATAGATTTTGGCGTTCGTTCGTTTAAAATTATGTGCGCATTGCTAGTGTTCTCAAACGGTGAGAGAAAACATCGTGAGGAAACCAGTTAGTGTTCTATCAGCGGCGATGCACTTGCAACCTGTCACGTATGAAATAGGTACTGAGATGGGTTTTTCTTTTCAAAACCTATGGAAAACATTCAAATCAGCATGCCTTTATTTGAACTGCTCACAATAGATGTTAAATTTACACCAGAAAAACAACTAGAAGGAAAAAGCTATGTTTGCTAAAGGAGATTTGACAGATAAGATAGATAGATAACACTTTATTGTACACACGGAAAATTTGTTAAAAACAGACAAGGTTTACAAAGTACAATGGGCGGCCTTATCGCTGAAAGCGATTTCTTCCAGGCTGGATAAATACTGACTTTGACTTCAAAACTTCATCAAAATCGGTTTTATTAATGTAAGAAAATGTCTTTTGACTCTTGAACTATTGAGAGTGGAGGTAAATAATTTATTTAGAAGTTATTTTCTGACTACAAACTCGATGGGGTGAATTATGGAAATCCGAGTTTTATGATTCGCATTTTTATCAAGGCTGTCTTTATCATACTTTTTTAAATTATACTACCTACCTTAGTAGAGCTGATGAAGGGCTCGTCTGCAGTATGCTGTGCTCCGGTTTGAAGGGTGTGGGCGTCGGTAAAATTACAGGCACATGAGGTAACACTTGTATGTCTCAGGTTGATGGACGCAAAGCAGTGTAACGTAGGATAATAATAATAATAATAATAAAGCTGGACAATCCACACAGCATCATCTAGCCCCAAGCTAAGCAGAGCTTGTGTTATGGGTACCAGATGACTAATATACTTCATACAATACACTACATACCTACAAAGATATTTTTTATTATAGATATTTTTTATTATTCATCGAAAATACCCAGAACACCCGGAATAAATATTTGCAGATCGTACAAACATTTATCCCAAGGCGGGAATCGAACCCGCAACCTCCTGCGTCGCAGGCGAACACTCGCCCGCCGCGCCATATTGGTCGTCGAAGATACGTTGAATGTTCCTATTGAACGTAGTAGGTATATATATAAAAAAAGCTACTGGTGCTATGACTGCTATGATACTCAAAATTTGGGAGCATTTATTTAGTAGTAGTAACTTATTGTGAAAGAGCTAGTTCAAGAAAAAACTACCACTGTAGCCATACCTTTTTGCGTAACCAAGTGATACTTGCAGTGCTGAATGTGTTCCGATTCAAAGGGTGTGGTTTCTGCTGTAATTCGACGACCGATGTGGCGCGGCGGGCGAATGTCCGCCTGCGACGCAGGAGGTTGCAGGTTCGATTCCCGCCTTGGGATAAATGTTTGTACGATCTGCAAATATTTATTCCGTTAGTTCTGGGTATTTTCTACGTATAATAAAGATATACATGCATGTAATGTATTGTATTAAGAATATCAGCCATCTAGTACCCATAACCAGCTCTGCTTAGCTTGGGGCTACATGATGCTGTGTGGATTGTCAGTTAGTAAGTCAGTCAGTCAGGACAAAATATATATCAGTAATCAATCAGTATAGAAAGATATTCTAATTTAGTATTATTCTACACAATGTTAGAATGAGAAATACAATTGGCTTACTACTTAGTCGGATTATCTGTCCCCCTTGAAATCCTTCCGACGCGGCGCCGGTTTGTCTGTCTGTCACATCCAGTACCGGAAATCAGAAGATAGAGCACGGACGAAAACTCATCTCTGAAGCTTTTTAAAAGTCTCAGTGAAATGTAAAATTGTGCTTTGAATGATAAATTATGGGGATTTTCAGAACACACTAATTTTCGTTATTATATTTTGTCAAAGTCGAATGTTTTTTATTTAGTCAAACCACTTATTTTTAATAAATATGGTGAAACAAACAGGTGGCCCACCTGACGTTAAGTAGTTACCTTTACCTAAAGCAATTACTAGATGGTCGCAGTGGTATTGCAATGTATTTAGCACTGTCAAAGTTAAAGTCAAAAGCATTTACTTAGTAATATCCGAAGGGATCATCTTGAAACGTCTTAAATCTAGGTGAATCTTAGCACCAGTTCCTCGCGACCAAGCCTAGAAGAACCGGTAAGAAACTTAAGTTACGACCAAGTTAAGTCTCGCATCAACCCGAATGACTCATTCGGGTACTCACTCTCTACTGGACATAGGCCTCTCGATATTTGATGGAGTCGGCATTAGTCACTACGCTTGGTAGGTGGGTTGATGAGCACAGTATCGGTGATATGCAATGTGATCAGTGGATGATGATGCTGCCCACCCCTTAGTACGTTTCCTTAGTTGCCTTTCATATCCACAGGAAGTGATGAAGGATCCTATTCTGAGCTTCAACCACCATGGCCACCAGTCTCTTGTGCCTGTAATAGCATCAGCATCCTTACTCTTCAAACCAGGACACAGCAATGCTAGCAACACTACTCGGCGACAGAAATAGGTACACTGGTAGTACTCTCCGGACAAACTATTGTTAAAGAGCTACCCCCACTTATAAAACGATAAGTATACCTAGACCAGGCGACTAAACTTAAGAGAAAACATACGGCCTACCATTTACCATTTAAACATAACGTTTTGCTGTCTTACTGCGAAAATATTAATTCAAATAAATAATTTAAATATATCACCATCATCAATAGCCTGTACAAGCCCACTGCTGGATATAATAGGCCTCCCCCATACGTTTTCAGGCAAAACGATTTTGAGCCCTTTCCACCCATCGACTTCCCGCGATCCTATAAATGTGGTAAATCGGGTAAGAGGGCGTCCTACGCATCGTCTTCCGGTTCGTGGTCACCACTCGAGAACCTTTATTCCCCAGTGAAGCTTTATTAATATAAAAATATCAAAATTATTTATTTGATCAATTATCGACTTTTAAGTAGCCGTTTCAAATCTTAACACATTAAGGAATAACAAACAAACAGTAAAATGTTTACGCAACGCAAAGTTGCTGAAAGGTCAGTGACCCCTCTCGAGTCAGATGTCAGCGTCGACTGAAGTGCTGCACCCTTTCGACACTGCGGCACCAGGTAGTGATGTACCACTCCACCAGAGTTACCACGATGAAAATTAATTACTGTTTTCCTAGATCAAAGGTTGTTCGAATCATGGGCTACTATCGTTTTAATATCGAACCATGGGCTAGTAGTTCTTAGTGAAGGGCTCATCCAGGGAAGTAGGTACTACCATGCCTATTTCTGCCGCAGAGTTGCTGTGTTCCGGTTTGAAAGGTGTGAAGTTACTGACACATGAGGCTTTACACCTGTTTACCTTAGGTTGATGGACACAAACTAGTGCATCGTAGAGCACGGTACCTATAAACACGACCTGCAAGGCAATGCTTTGTTACAGGTGATGGTAAGCATTTAACATCAGGTGTTGGTTCCATCACAAGCAAGTCATATAAGAAAATGTATCAAATTGATAAAAAACCATGAAAAATTACAAAGTTAAAGCCTAAATCATCGTCATCCTCCAGAATAGGAGGATTTGGTGTCTCATATCATGTAAAGACTCATTAAGCTCTTCAGTACCAGTACTTACCATAATAATATGCCTTTTTCAAAAAGATTTAATTTTTTTTTAAATAAAAAATGTAAATTTTTTGTTTCTGCTCTAATTTTTTTTAGATTAAAACATTATTTAAAAACATTGTCTGATAATATTGTTCTCGTAATCTGTTTGTTAGGAATTAAGCTAAATGTTCCGCTTTGTTTCTATCGATAGTCATTAACATCGATATAAACAAAGCGGAACCGCACATCACTAGATTGCCTTGTTTCATCTCCCGCTATAAATGACCAGATAGTAGCTGAATAGCCGCTTTGTAGGAGATATTGCTTACTTTATGGATTATACAGGCACTGTAAAACCACTTTACGATGACGCAGTTATTAAACATTCCAATGGACATTTAACTAATACAAAATGCTTACCCCTTATAAATGTTGTGTACATTTAAGTATTTCATAAAATTATACCTCACTGGTTTTAACGTACACTGACATAAAACCATGACAGTGTACGTGATTAGTATTTGTGTAGTGCTGATTTTAAGAGCTCTCTCAAAGTTTGCTAGTTTGAGTGGCAATGGGCAAGCCCTATATTACTATATTTCGGATCTTGTCTATTCTCTTTACTCCCAGCATACTGCGTTCCATGGCTCTTTGGCAGACCTTGAGCTTGGACTTTTGAGACTCGGTTAAAGACCATGTTTGTGCGCCGTACGTAAGAACAGGCAGAATACACATGTCGATGAGTTTTCGCTTCAGAGACAAAGGAAGGTTACCCTTCATTAGCGATTTCATGGACCAGAAACTATTCCAGGCATTTTCAACACGGCGATCAACTTCTTTGTCTTGCTGGTTTTTGAAAGATGCTATCTGGCCCAAGTAAATATACTCATCGACGTAGTGTATTTCTTGACCGTCAACTTTGATCTTCTGTTTGGTGTTGTTGGTCATGATTTGTGTCTTTACCTTTAGCTGTACCTTATGAAATAAAAATTGGGTAGGCGCCCAAAAGGTATAGGCGTAAACACTTACCAAGCTCCGTTTTCAAGGTAAAAATTGAGTTCACTGCTACAGAAAAAGAACCCCTATTTGCATAATGTAATTTACTGAGTGTAGCGTTGTTTTTTGGTATTCTACGGATCTTTTGCATTGAAGCTACGTGAAATAAACGTGAAAAGGTAGAATTCTTTTACCTTAGCAACAGCTTATGCTCAGTTATCTGCCCTGATACTTACCGCTATCTATAACAAAGCATTGACACACTAAGAACGTGCCCTATAATGCACTACCCTGCAACTATCAACTTGAGTCAAACAGGTGCTAAACTTTATGTAAGTACTAGCAGCCGCTCGCAGCTTCGCCCGCGTGACAGTTTTTTCCCGTTCCCGTTATTTTTTCGGGATAAAAAGTAGCCTATACGTTAATCAAAGTTATAATCTACGTTTATTCCAAATTTCATCCAAATCGGTCTACTGGTTAGAGCGTAAAAGAGTAACAAGCATTCATCATCTATCCATCCATCCATACTTACAAACTTTCGCGTTTCTAATATTAGTAGGATTTACATACAGAACCATTCCAAAAGTTGTAGAATGGATCCTAATAACAGTAAAACGATTCAAAATAATGATTATTTACGGAGGAAATTTAGTTAGTACAATTTTCGAGGTAGCAATAAACATCAATAATGTAAGAGGTCGAGTGTTTTAAAGTGTACGACACGATAATCAATAAAATACGGCCCTCGTAACCCGACCGCAAGAGTGAAAGAGACAGTTGCAGAGTGGTTTTGGAAATGAATGATGCGAATTATTCGCAATTTATTAATTAATGATTTATTGCGAATGAAGCTCTCACGCTTTGTGATACAATACAAACTGATCTGCACGCACGTGGCGATTGTGCGAACTAATAAACTATTTATTTTATACACACACAATGCTAGTACGAGCCAAGTTTCACTTGTTTTAATTACAGACGTTATGTATTTAAAAATCTTGAAAAGCTACTTACATAAAGTAATACGAATATTTATTTTGTGGTATTGGTGAAATCGACCATAATTTCATTATTTTGATTTTCGATTATTTCATTTGTTGAGTAGTATTAAAACAAAAAATAGACTACCTAGTAATTCAACTGAGAATTTAATATTATGTTATCGATATCGTGTCGGATACTGTAAGAACACCATCATCAGTAAACCTCGCCAAACTAAGTTACCTTACCTTTTGAGCTGGTAACATAAATAGTAAATTCGGCATGACTATGATTGGCAACCACGAGATCTCATGTTTTATTCATTGCAGGGAGGATTTTGAATTTACTAAATACCTGTTTCTCATCAATTTTAATTGAAGTTGAATTAAATTAAGAAAGTGTGTCAAAAATAATGTTAAGTGTATAATAAAATTGATGAGTAAGTAAATATACTTTGTACTGTAGTTTGAATGATACAGCGACACTGATGGCTCCACTAAGGTCCCACGACGACCGATGTAGCGCAGCAGGCGAATGTCCGCCTGCGACGCAGGAGGTTGCGGGTTCGATACCCTTCTTGAGATAAATGATTGTATGATCTGCAAATATTTATTCCGGGTGTTCTGGGTATTTTCTATGTAAAATAAAAAATATCTATGTATGTAATGTATTATATTGAGTCTATTAATCATCAAGTACCCATAACACAAGCTCTGCTTAGCTTGAGGCTAGATGATGCTGTGTGAATTGTCCAGCATTTTATTATTATAAGGTCGATCTACGGAATACATAGTGTATATAATACGAGTACATAGTAAATTATAATCCTACTAATTAACCGAGTAAGCGAAGCGTCTTTGTTTCAAGTCTGGACTTTGCTTTCTTTTGCCACTTTGTTGGTATACTAATGTTCGTATTTTACAATCAATCTGGACGAAACTTGGTGTACAAGTTTTACGACTTTATAAATTTTTTTCGTCAGGGATTTTTGTTAAAATCTAATTAAAAAAACTTCCTCCATAAAGGGGCTACACGATTTTTCCGCCCGTGGAGATCCGATTTCAATGGTTCTTCATTTTTAAGGGTAGTAACTTAAATTTGGTATTTTATAAAAGTTTTGAAGTTCTGATGAAGATCTTGTTATTTTCTTAGCAGAATAGCTCCTCAAAATGTAGTTTAGTTTTTACTAGCTGACCGGTGCCCACTTCGTTGGGCGGTAAACATGTTTACTTACAAATCTTAACTGAAGTAGTACTCGATGTCACCAACAGATGGCGTTAATACGGCATAAAATAGCGGCCGTTCGCAGTTTCGCCAGCGTGGCAGTTTTTATCAGTTCCCGTTATTTTTTCGGGATATAAAGTAGCCTAAGTTACTCCTTGTTACATTAGCTATCTGCCAGTGAAAGTCCCGTCGAAATCGGTCTAGCCGTTCCAGAGATTACACGGAACAAACAGACAGACAGACAGACAAAAATTTAAAAAATGCTATTTTGGTATATGTATCGTATATACATTCCTATGCATGTAGTAAAAAGCGTTATTTTAATATTACAAACAGACACTTCAATTTTATTTATTTGTATAGATTTTGTCATAAAACTATGTTACATTATGAATTAATGTCCTTTTTATAAAACACCTGCGTAGGGAGCCGACCTGGCGTCGGAGCCGCGTGGGTACCTTACTCATAGATCTAAACTACTCCCCTGCACGCGCACTCCCAACTTGGTGACGCTCACTTCGCAACGGGCCGTGCAGCAGAAATCGTAATATTTTAATTTCGCCATAACTTCAAAACCAAACGTCCAATTCTAATCATTCAAAGACCAAATATTATCTACATGAACTGTACTTAGTGATAAAATAATTTATTTCGATAAGGATTAATAGTATGAGTAAAATAAATGCGTTTAAATGTAGTCCAAAAAAAATTGAAGATTTTTAAATAAAAAAATGGTTGTTGTGCCTCACTCGACATAGATAGGTATAGTGTGTCGCTGACTTTTTTGTAGATATTTATAAGATCTATAATTACTTAGAACATTTTATGGTTCTATCTTTTATAGTTTAGGCAGCGTGCGCAAAATAAGTAACTTTTCTGGTTGATTTTTTACACCTTGTGTCTGAAAAACCCAAATATTTTACGGAACGCTATTTTTTTCCAAAATAAAATATAGCTTATATTACTCAGTGATAATGTAGCTTTCTAATGAAAAAAGAATTATTAAAATCGGTCCAGTACTTTTTGAGTTTATTCATAACATACAAAAATACAAATCTTTCCTCTTTATAATATTATTAGTATAGATTTCTGCTTGTGGAAGCTAATGCTCTCGAAATTTACTCTCAACAAAATTGCTAGTATAAATTCGATTGTTTAAATGCTAGGACGTTTGTGACTCAATCACGCTCCATCTACTACTCTGATTTGAATAAAACACAAAATGAATATTGTCCATAACCTGGATTTAAATGTAGACTACTTTTCATGTCGAAAACAGGAACGCTATTAGAAAGATCGAAAGTCTTTGTATATTTGAAAGCCCTCTTAGATGTTCTTCACAACCTTGGGCTCTAAGATATTAGAGGCAATGTTTAACATGCGTGAGTTTAACCATTATTTTTCAATTGGAAATCAATCAAAACCAGGGAAAACATACCATTTTTCTTTTCGGATATATGGGTATTGCGTATTTGTCTGTACGAAGATATACCTCATGGGAAATCTCCGGAAAAGGGTATTCTCATAATTCAACAAATTCATTTTTAAAAACGGTTACGTACAGTGAGCTACAAAATATTTGACATTAATAATTACGACCAAAAACTCAATGCCCTTATTAGGTAGGAGAGTAGGTGTATTATAGCAGGTACAGTTACCTGTACTATCGTTTTTCCGACGCGCTAAAAGTGCTGGTAAAATCGTCTAATGATTTAAGACGACGTGGGCTGTCTTAAATCTACTACTACTAATTTATGTAATTAGTAGGATATTTTTTCAGTATGTTAATTTAATCAGTATTTTGTCTACTCTGTATGTCAAATCTTGCCTGTTCTGCCACTAAGAAGCCTCGCCGTGTTTTAGTTTTATGGCTGGTGAATTATAGACACAGTAAGCTAATAACTTGTATGCCGCAGGTCGATAGGTGCAGTGCAGTGAATCGTAGAGCACGTTCCAAATGAACGTGACCTACGAGTTAATGCTTTGTTATAGGTTACCTCATAACACAATTAGACAATTATGCGCCTCGAACATTACTCGTACGTTAAAATCGTAGTTTTGTCGCAACTTGGGGCGTAAATTCGTACTTTAATTCAGGATGCTTCCTCTGAAGACTGTTTTGTAAATTTTGTTTGTTTCATCAACTAGTTGTAAATAAAAATATAGTTTAATACGCCAAAACACTACTTTTTATGGGAAATCATAAACATGATTTTCTGGCGAGTACACTCTAAACTACACAGCTCTATGAAGCCATATTATGTATAACTCTGCTATGTAATTGCAGACGAGCATTCACCTCCGGTCTCTGTGGAGGCATAATTCGTTCTTTATTACAAGCACAGAATAATAAAAGCTACAAGTCCACACCCGACGTGTTTACTTAATTATTGTGCATTCGTGTGGCACAACAGCGCGTGTACACTGTCACTGTTTGAAGCAGTAGCTAGTTATCTACAGTGCAAATTGAGTATGTTCCTACCTAGCTGTCGTAAATATCGTGACGCGCCCTTTGATAGACAGCTGGCTTATTTATCGGAAGCCTAATGGCCGGTTTACATTATTCCAGTCCAGCGATCCAGTCCAGTACTGGATTGCTTACTGGAAAAATGTAAACCGGCACTGGAATGAACTGAATCCAGTAAGAATTCCAGTCCAGTAACTGGATTCGCGGTCTACTTTTGAATCCAGTGCAACTGGAATAATGTAGACGGCCAATCCAGTGCCATTCCAGTGCTGATGAAGTACACACGTGTTGGTTGTTTTTGCGGACTTTTTTTGCGAAGAAAAAACATTTAGCAATGATGAAGAAGTTATCTGAAGACGAAACTGTAAAGTTTGTCACTATTAGAATAAGAAACGCCTTTTCTTAGATTCATGATTTTCCCGATATGAACTTTTAATGAATACAAAGGTAATTAAATATCTTTCTTGAACACGCATATAAAAAGCTAGGTATTGGTTGTTTTTGAGAAATTGAGAATTGTGCACAAAAATTAAAACAGAAGAGGGGATGAATAGCTAAGAAGTAATTTATTTCAAATGTATCAATAAAAGGCGTCCAATCAAAAGGATTAGTTAATATATTCCAAAATAAAGTTTACAAAGTAAATTAAGTTCAGTTAGTTTACAATGGTTTTTCAAATTTTAAGAGTTACAGTGACTTTGTTGAAATACAAAATCACTTATCTTAGACTACAATAAACACAGCATTAAAAAATATTACAGGATTCAGTTCGGAGTAAACTACTAGTTTAGACTACAAATAAGTTTACTTGTAATCAGCGTTTTATATAGTTTAGCGATCAAAACACAATTTTTCTTTATATAACAGAAAGTTGGGCACTAATTAATTTGGACCGGACGTCAAATTGACCTACGTTTAACATTCCCTTTGCAAAGAGTACACGCAAAGTTCTCAAACAGATCTCGGTCTTTTGTTTATAAAAATAAGTGTTAAAATTGTATAAATGATATAGCTTGGCGAACGATAGTTACATAAAGTGAGAGAACAATAAGACCGCCACGTCCGGTCGGGAATTAAGTGCGAGACGAGCTTAACTAAGTAGCGAAAAGTTGGAATAGCAGTTTTTGTCAAAGGAAAATACAAATAGAAACAGCCTCACGATTTCAATCCCCTTACGATTTTTTTTTAATATAACCTTATGGAACAAGTAGATGGTCCACCTGATGTTAAGTGGTTACCATCGACTATAACAAAACATTGCCTCGTAGGTCACGCTCGTTAAGAACGTCATCGACGATGCACTACTCAGCGTCCATCAACCTGAGGCATACAGGTGTTAAGCCTCATGTGCCTGTAATTTCACCGGCACCCACACCCTTCAAACCGGAACACAGCAAGCTGCTTAGCGGCAGAAATAGGCATGGTGGTAGTACTGCCCCGGACGAGCCCTTCACAAAGAGCTCTACTACTACTATACTACACTACTATACCATATGTATACCTACTATATACAAATCTCTTTGTGTTTTTTTTTCATTTGTCGAAAAATCCGCTCGTTTTAACCTAGGTTCCTTTGCTACATTAAATAAAATTCAAAGAAATTATAATAGGGAATATTCACAACACCAGCGTTGCCACAGTCGACAACATTTTAATCGCAATAGATATTTCAGGTATCTCTTAGATCGCATGTTTATATTTGAGCACAAGTTATTACCGAAAAGAAAAAATTAAATAAGTTCACGCCTTTAATCCTAAAATAAGTACCCATTTTGCAGTAGTTGGTATTCCATACGTGACAGGTTGTAAGCCCAATTCCGCTGCTAAAATACTAATACCGAATGACTCATCAGATAATAAATACACTGACCTTTAACCTTCACGTGCCCTTTTGTATCAGATTCATGGCAAATTCATGGGAGCCTTGATTTATTATCACCAAACAAATCTTATGCGGTACCTCCTTTGTAGATAATAGACAAACGTGCCACTTAAACCAGGTTGTGATCAATAATGAGCGTTATAACCGTGTTTTAGGACTCAAAAAGGTGCTGCGTATTGTTTTTTTTATGCAAGGAAATGGCCCACCTGATTTTGGCGGTCCATCGGGTGGGCTTTTGCTTCGTCTTCCGATTCTTCGTCGCCATTTTTTGAGATATCTTAAATGAAATGGGCGTGGGTGCCGATGAAATTACAGGCACATGACGATTAACAACTGTATGCCTTAGGTTGATGGACGCTGAGCAGTGCATCGCAGGGCACGTTCTTAACGAGCATGACCTACGAGGCGAAACTTTGTTATAGGCGGTAGTAATCACTTAATATCTGGTGAGCCATCTGCTTGTTCCATCAGCAAGTTGTTTGAATATCTTATTCCCCAGCGGTTGTCGGTTCTACGAACTATATGGTCACATGAATTTGCTGATTCTCTGAGCTATGTCAGTATCCTTGGTTCTTTCTCGGATTCCTCATTTCTGATTATTTTGCATAGTGAAACTCTCACCATAGCTTTCTCCATAGCCCGTTGTGCAACTTTCAGGTTGTGTGTAAGGCAAAAAGATAGCGACCACATCTCAGTTCCATAAATAATCACTGGTAAAACGCACTGATTATAGACTTTCATCAGCCTTTGCGGTATCTGTGACAAGATGTGTCGTAATATTCCGCTTCTGCTAATAAATTATCGAATTTCTTACATTTTATAGTGATACTTTCGTATGTAACTGTTATATCTTCTGCGACAGTGATACATTTCAAAGGTTGTTTTTCGGAAACTTTTTTGGCAGCCTACAAAGGAGTGATAGGTAATCTAAACTGCTATTTGGGAAATAATCGGTGTTCCAACAAAAAATAACTGCGTGGAATTTCTTTTGATAGACAAAACTGGTAAACATGCGTGCTAATACGACTAACATACGTAGGTCGGCAAGCAACGTTGGTGGGCACTATAGATGATTTGCAATTTTCATATAGTTTGCAACTTATCCAATAAAATTTGCAATTTTCATATAGTTTGCAACTTATCCAATAAAAACAAAGTACATTATTCAGTCCGTTGAAAAGCCACAAAGATATAAAAAAAAAAAATTTTCAAGACTAATCTCCAGTCAGAGGTATGTCCAGATAGTACATTTGGTATACACCCACATTTTGCAGTAGTTAGTAAGTATTCCATATGTGACAGGTTGCAAGCCCATCGCTGCTGCTAGAATAGTAACTGGTTTTCTCACGATGTTTGCCTTCACCGTTTGAGGGGCTCCACATGCATTTTTCGAACAAAAAAATTCAAGAGCTCACGTCCTGGTTCCGACTCACGACCTTAGGATCCTATTTTCAACCTAGGCACCTTTTAAAGTTCGTTCATAAGTTAAAGCTACAGGAAAATATTTTTTTATGTTAAAATTGTCTTTCAATAGAAGGATAAAATAGTATGTAGGTATGATATATTTTCTTTTTTTCTTTATAACGATAAATAGATCAGAAAAAAATATTTCTTTGGCGCACGCATGCTTGGTATAATTACAATCATAAGGCATATTTTGTTAGATTCCTCATTCTTTAAATTGTATAACTATCTAATGCACGAACTTGAGTTAGGTAAGTCTCTACAACTTTACAATTACAATTACAACTATTATTTACTAGATAAATAAATTTGAAATGAAATTAAATGAAAAAGTTTATTGACAAAACGTACAAAGGTTGCAAAATAAAGGATAAACGGAAAACACAAAAAAAAATAACAAAACACGACTACTTATTTGGTATAAACAAAGTCCCACGCTCTTACCCATTCATCCTATCAAAAAAAAGGCATAATAGTTCATCAACTTGGTGCCAGCTCAGCACAAATTGCTGAATAGGTAATTTGTGATTTATAAATCTGTGATGTATATCGTACCAGTTTTAAATAACTTTTACAGCATATTTTGATATAAATTTATTATTTGCAACATGAACGCACATTATTTTACACAAATATTTAATATACTTACACACATTATAAAATAACTCTGTTTTCATGCAAGAAAACAAAATTTAAATCACTGACCGCGGGAAGTGTTGGAAAAGGCAGGCAACGTTACCTCTTTGGATGGCTCTTTGTATAATTCTCTGTCCAAGGTAAACGCCAGCCCTTCAGGAAGTGTGCCCAAAAAGCTGGCAACGTCTCTGGATGGCTTTTCGGATAATTCTCTGTCCAAGGTAAGTCAGCCCTTTGGTCCATAGTTACATCCCCCAGCCTCTTAAGTAACTCTTTAAATAAAAGCCACGCTTTTGACTCCATGGTCCTAACGTTTGTACTCCAAAAGGGAGAAATATAAGGATAAATATATTATATGGGATATAGAACCTAAATTACAAATTATCACCATACAAAGTTTCAAAGTTTTACCACCAGACAAACCATACAAAAGTCTCAATTCGTAAAATGTTACACAACCCTCGGTATTAGATTCCGCGTATTCTTGGTTCAAATTCGAAGTTTGCTGCAAATTTCTAAGCAAATATTATCTTGAAGGTTCAGTATGTATGTCTTACATTAAACTTGTAAGCGGTGCTTAGAATTTAAATCAACATAATATAGAAAGGAAAATCAAACAAGATTGTGACGAAGAATTTATACGAATTATGTGTATCCTTGTGGGTTCGATCCCCACTGAGGTCAAACATTTGTGCCATGAACAGATGTTTGTACCTACTCCATCTGGACGTTATATTGACGATACATGGCTAAAGAAGAACATATATATGAGCTGTGAGACCTGTCATTATATCTGAGCAGTTTCCGTTCTTCCATTCCATCCGTTCCGCCTATTTTTTCATTCAGGTTACGAACTATATTCACTCTGAGATTTATCCAAATCGGTACAATAGTTAGAGCGTGAGCCACAAACATCAACAACTACAAACTTTCGCATTTTATAATAATCATAATTATTTATTCATTGCTTCATGTTGTACAAGTAATATTCAACATGAGTCCCGATTGGGTAATAATATTTTGGACAAAGTAATACTAGGTAAGTACTTGTTCCGTTCCCATAGAATCGTACCGTATCACCTAACCACCCAATAATCTAAATCTACTTCTAAGTTATTTATTTCCTTCATCGAATTCAATGTCTTCTTTATGCTCACAGCAGTATCGAGACGCCAGTATTTCGGCTGTCATGCACACACATCAAACGTCAAAGCTTAGAGTGACAGCTGTGACAGTTCAATCAAACTGAACGAACGAAATCCAGCTTCTTCTGGTTGAAATAAAAATACTTTACTTTACTAAACTAGGTACTTTACCTACCGATGCGCACGAGCTGCGTCAACTTTTACCAGGAAAACAACCTTTCCATATCTAGTACGAGTGCGCGGGTGTTCTTCTTTTCTGTATACAATCCACATCTCCGTGATCTTTTTATCATCAGCTCAAGTAAGAATTAATTAAAAGAAGCTATTCGAGGCTGGTCGCAGTCCGAAGTATGCACGTTGCATTCTATCATCACTGTGTAAGATTAGTCAAGACTTGAACACCGTGCTCCTATCAGGAATAAATCATCAGATCACGTACCGTGGCCTTGCCAGTGTAGCAGAAAATCAACGTTGCTTTGCTATTTCGGCTGGATGCGTATGCTACAGTTATGTTTCGCTATGTTGTGTGTAAGTTATGTTGTGAATAAAATTAAGTTGGTATTAATAGTATTGATTTCGTTTTCGTGTTTATAATATTACCCATATCTATTTATCTATTTTATCCAAGAGAACAATATGATCAACTGTATACTTTTTAATAAAGCTTTCCAAGCCCAGATCTAAGTAAAGAAAAAAACTTAAAGTAAGGCAATGGACTTAAAACTTTGCTGTGATGGATTGACTTAGGACGAAGTCTGGCCTGGATTAAAAAGTTTGTAATGGATTTCGAACCAGTTCAGAAAAGAAATTGCCAGACCGATGTTGCAAGTACTAAAAATAAGCCAGAAATTGACTTGCCTAAAACTCATAGCGTTTTTATTAATAAATATGAAAAGTATAAAATCTATATCAGTTTAATAACTGAATTTGAATAGCAGTTCTCATTGGTTTTATATGTTACTAGTGGCCTGTCCCGGCTCCGCACGGGTTTTAGTAAGGATCCCTTTTTGAAAATATAGCCTAATATTAATATAGCCTATGTCACCTGGGGATAGTATAGCTTCCCAACGGTAAAAGAATTTTTCAAATCGGTCTAGTAGTTTCGGATCCTATACAATGCAAATAAACAAACAATCAAATCTTTCCTCTTTATAATATGGGTATGTAAGTAATTATTGTATGAAATGAACAACGCAGACAAAGTCGTTAGAGGTCAGCTAGTGAATAAATAAAAGAATATCTGAACCAGTAAACTCGAGGAATCATAGACGCGCCTAAAGGTGGAGACCGTGACGAACGGCCCGGTATTTCATTTGCAGAAGATTTATACAGGAACGTTATGTAAGACAGGTGAGAGTGAATAGTCTTATTCACTCTCACCTGTCTTACATAACGTTCATCAAAAAATACTACTCACGTATGGTACAGTCTTGTACCATACGTGAGTAGTATTTTTTGATTATGCTAGGACAGATGTGAGAGAATTTGATATTTATGTGAGATGAAGAGTGTTTTTTCTGTCACGACAAATGATCATAGATGTGAAAAGAAATAACGTCCTGAATATCAGAGGGTTTTTGAAAATGCCGCCACTGTCGGGCGGGATATTTGAGGAGCTAGTGATTTGAAGTGAGTGAAATATATATAATAATAATAATGCTGGACAATCCACACAGCATCATCTAGCCCCAAGCTAAGCAAAGCTTGTGTTATGGGTACTAGATGACTGACATACTTAATACAATACATTACACACATAGATATTTTTATTATACATAGAAAATACCCAGAACACCCGGAATAAATATTTACAGATCGTACAAACATTTATCCCAAGGCGGGTATCGAACCAGCAACCTTCTGCGTCGCAGGCGGACATTCGCCCGCTACGCCGCATCGGTCGTCAAAGTAAAACTTGTAAGATAAGTGTCCTTTATTTATAGATTGATTTCACATGGTTTAGTTCAAGTAATTTCGCGAAGTACCTCATATAATGAGAGGTACGACGAATGTCTGAGCTGATGTGCTGTACTGATGTTCTGTCTTTAGTATTGTTCTGAGGTGAATATCATTTATGGCAAAAGGGTGGCATGCCGAGATGTTTTATATGGAAGTCGATATAGAAATAGAGGTACGATAAAAAGATGAAAGGATTGTATGAAAGCTGATATGGGTGAAGGAAAGTATCGTGAGGAAACCCTCTACCGTCAGCTCTGCCAACTGCGCAAAATTACCGTTGCGATCGTGCTTGACAGATAGTATTGTTTTCCATTTTGTACTAGGTAACGGATTCCGGACTTGTACGAAGATTCCCTCGTATCCATTGTTTGGGTTTGTTCGGGCTAAGCTCACGATACAGATAATTAGGCAAACATACTATCGAGCTCACGCTTACCATTCAATTTGTATTCTAGCAGCGACGATGGGCTTGCAATCTTTGTGTTTCTGTGTCTCATCTGTGTTTTATAACACAAACGTTTGTTCTCGGTGGGATCATTTCGGCTGTCAAACATCAAAGTGCCAAAATGTATTTCATTTATATGTTACAAGTGAGACTTATGATTAAATGCATAAATCAGACTTATACTATAACATAAAATACAATTTCAAAGGCCTTCAGCGTAATGTTTCTAATTTCATATAGTTGAAAGTGAAATCTACATTCAATAATTAACTGGAATAATTACACTTAATAACTTTAATATTACATAAATTTTTATTATACATAAAAAAGATAAAGCTTTAAAGTTATATAAATGTAAATTTGATATGTATATTTTTTGTGTAGTTGATTGTCTATGTCTATGTCTATATGTAGCTTCAGAAAATCATTCGACCCTATAGAATACTAAATTTTTTACAATCATTATATTTCAGTTTGAAAGAAGCAACGGTAATGAGTTCCACTCTTTAGCGGTTCGCATGATGAAGGTAGAATCCTCTGCTATCCCTGTCTCAAACACAGACGATTGTTGAAAAGAAACAAATTTAACTTTTGTTTTGATCTGCTTTTGTTTGGTTTAGACATTTTAAACAAATTAAACTATGAATTGAAAATGGATCAAAAAGCAACAATAAACACTTGTTAGGTTCGTACATTGACCAATGACATGACACAAATGCACATGTGTCCATTCCATTCATGTCTGGAGCGGTCAATAGGGAATAGGGCTGTCAAAGATATTTGAACAGTACTATATTAGAGTAGAATAAATACCCCTTAACATTTGTATGAAAAAAAAACGACTAGTGTCACCTTAACGGTGGATCTCTACACAATGAACGGTAAAAAAATATGACTGAAGGAAATAATATATCAAAAATGTCGTCCACTACTTGAAGTAAGGCGAGGAGTTTGAGAGGGTTTGAGAGGATTTGTCGTAGTTACCACGCTTGAGAGGCAGATTGATGACCACAGTGTCGGTTCAATTTCCATTCCAAGCTAAGACCACCACAGCTAATCAGGCTCTTGTTTATATAAGCATAATTGGAAAACACGTAAAGGCCTATTTACTTTATTTTTACTAACTCAAAATAATTATTTGAGCAAACCAACACCAGAATGTACGGCTATTTATAGCGGTTTTCTGTAGTGTTTGCAGACGTTAATTAGTAATTATTCACCGATCGCGGTTGTGGATTGCGTAATGATGAAGAGCCTCAGATAAAAAACCTCAGACATAAGCAAACTGTGGTAATTACCTGTCTATTCGTATAAAATTAATTCATATCCTTTTTCCGTTTGTAAATTTCTATGATTTGTTTTCTTAGATGCAGCCCTATTCATTTGACGCCCGCCAGCTGTTTCATGTGCAAAGCGCAATTTCAGCGTCCAACAGATGCCGTTTGTTAACATTCATGCGTTTCATTAGGTTGCTACCAAATGGAAATTGTAACCGAGGTCAATTGTGACGTGTTTGCTGAAGGATTAGCACCATCTATCACTCACGTGAAACCTAGACAAAAAAGCACCAAACGCAAAAAAAGCTGTTCTAAGTTTAATTCAAATTGGTCCAGTTGTTGCTATCTTGACATTCTTCATGTAGAAGTCTCAAAGTTTATTTCTTTACTATTACTCACATAAATTTGATCTGGTCAAAATTATTGTACTTTTGACCTCCATTCGAGAGAAATGCCGACCAATTAGCTTAGATTTATTATGATCCAAAGCTGAAAGCAGAATGACAAAATAACAGTTTTTTCACAAATGCCTTATAATACTTTGTAAGGATCTTCAAATACAGCATAACAAAATAGCATATACATAACTCAAAATATGGATTAAAAATAACAGTCCACCTCATTTTTGTGAAATGTAAACATACCGATGTTGTGGACGTTTGGTCCACGACCTTTTGAAAATTTAATTCCAGCGCTGAATTTATTATCATTCCACCCCATATTTATTAATTTCTGCTTGACCACGACCCTTTCGGTTTATATTCCCCACAATAATTATGTAGGTAACGAGTTTCCCGGGAGGGTCACCGAATTTGGCGACTTTATTTACAAGCATGTGGGCGACGAATAACAAACAATACTAGTTTGTAAGGGTCAGTCGACAGTTTTGTTATAATATTGTTACAAGTTTATGTTTTGGGCTACTACATATATATTATAAAACAAATTAGTTTACAGTTTCATAGATTTTGAAAAATATCAAAAAAAGTGTCCCTTTTAGCCAAAGCTAATAAACATTTGCTTGTAGCATTTTCATCTGGAACCTGAACAAAAACTAGCCTAAATATGCCAACTATATTTTTATTCTAAGTTTTATCCAAATTGGTCCAATCATAATTTGATTGTGTAACGTACTTATAATATTAATAGTAGGTATGGATACTCTATACCTACAACACCTTCACTTACCTACCAATGAGGGTAAAAAAATATAGCTTGCTTACTGGCTGCGATGTGCATAGTATAACTCCAGCATTAAGGAACGAAGTGAGTACGTGCCACCTGGTAACTGAATATCTGAAAAATTCTGGGCACTTCACTCTCTACCACAGACAAACTACCCAAACAACCGTTCATAATTTTCCCTAATTGAATGTTTTATCTTTCAGAGTAGAAAGAGAGCTAGATGCGTCTGCTCTCTGAATCTTTTCTGCTTCTTGAAAAATAGTAGCTCTATATCGATTCCTACATGGCGTTAAAGAGGATGTTAAAGGGTAAATAAACAAAACAGACCTCATAGATGATTTAAATAGCGTCAGGACAACTTTTTCCATTCATACCATAGTTTAGTCGGCCTCATTCACAGGAAAAACATGGTTCATACGTGTGAAACCCACTAAGCCTCTGGTTTCTTCATGGTGTTTTCCTTCAACGTTTGAGAGTACTAGCATTGCGCACATGCATTTATCAAACAGAACAATCTATAGGTACACGACCAGATTCAAAACCTTAGGATCCAAAGGCGTGGTAAAAACTATCCGGGACAGATCAAATAATAAAATACACTTCCTGTTTGAATTCTACTGATTCTATCACTCCTGGTAACGAGTGTTCATAAGGGATGTCCCTAAGGAAACAATTTTTTCCTGAGTGTTCTTGTATATTGCCTTGAAACTTATTTCAGTCGATGTATTTTTTGCTGGTTAGAGTTTTATTGGCAATTTTGTATCATCTATATCCGTGAGAAAAATGTAACAAAGCCACTTATGTAACTTCAAGGTTGCCCTTCGTGGAAAACTAATCTTCATCTACTTTACTCTGAAACGTGATGTGATATTTCTCGGAAACTATAGCATTTTTTTAAGTTACCAAGTATCTAGTAATGATTTCGTAGTAACAACACAATAAAACGGAAAATGTTTTTCCTGAAGATATATGGAAACTACTGGAGGAGGCCTTTGCCAAAAGGCACACTGAGTTGAGAGACATCTTATAACCAAACGAATCATACAGCATAATGATTAATCTCACCCAGTGTAACCGGCTAAATAAATAAATAAATAAAAATATGGTTAAGGCTTATGTTCAGTAGAAGGTGTCTTCGAACTGATTGTGAACGACCTTGGGAAATTGATTTTATGATCGATCTCAATCACCATAGTAATTTCCATTTCTTGCTCTGGCCCAGACTTTAGCTTATCAGTCATTTTAGCTTAACCACTAAACTTGAACATTAAATTATTAATAAAACATTTGCCTGTGTGGGGTACAAATGTTCTTTGGTCTCAAAAAAATTCTATCTATCTTTCTTGTATCTGGAAAGTATACAACCAGTCATAAATTTATAAGAGGACACGGAAGTAGTCAAAAAAAAAAGCCAAGCACTCTACCATTGTATTCTTCCCCTCAACTATAGCGGCAATTTACCGTAATCAAAGCTACAGGACTAAAACTTATGATAAGGCACGCTTCGGCAATCGGGCCCTAAATTGTAAAAGTGCTCTCAAGGGACTCTTGATTGTGGATTACTGAACACTTCAGGATGTAAGCACTTTCGTAGCTATGGACTAGCTAAGTTTTTAACTTTTGCAGTTGTCAACGTTTTTCATGTTTTTTGTATCAAAAAAGAATTTTGAATTTGAATTCTACGGATTGTAAAAACCACATAAAATATAACTTCTGCGAAAAAATACGTAGCTACTTGAATAACACACTACAACGAGGCAGAAAATATTTTTATTTTTAATTCGTTTCGTCTAATGCCAAATGCAAAGATATATTGTACTTGTTACTGACTGAACAAATTTTGGACCCTCCCCGATGTAGTGACTATCATAGTCCCTGAATCGAAGGTAAATGTGCTTTTTATATCACCAGCACACACACACAAACCAAAACATAGTGGTAGGAATAGGCATGGGGTAGTAAGTACTTCCCCAAACGAACCCTTCACAAAGAGCCTTACTATTACTTATAATGATACCTACGTTAGATGCGAAATTTAACACTATTATGCGCTCATTCGCTTACTTTGAAATAAGTTTATATGTAGTTCTGGAACAGATTGCTTTTAGCAATTAGACCGCCCATTGTACCTCTAGTTTTAAGTTGTAATTTAATTTCTTTTCTACTTTTTTGTTGGTGTACAATAAAGATATCACCTATATAACCTATTTTGTTACTGTTCTTTTTGTTTCTGTTTAGCAAAACCCCAACTTGATACTTTTGCAAATCGCAGGGAAAACGTTTTTTTATTCTCCGACCGACGACCGATGTGGCGCGGCGGGCGAATGTCCGCCTGCGACGCAGAGGTTGCGGGTTCGATTCCCGCCTTGGGATAAATGTTTGTACGATCTGCAAATATTTATTCCGAGTGATCTGGGTATTTTCTATGTATAATAAAAAATATCTATGTACGTAATATAATATTGTGTTAAGTATATCAGTCATCTAGTACCCATAACACAAGCTCTGCTTAGCTTGGGGCTAGATGATGCTGTGTGGATCGTCCGGCATTATTTATTTATTTATTCTCAAAGATATCAATCGTTAATGACGTTGAGTATATTTTACTTATAACAAAGTTTACTTATAACATGTTTCAACTGGCAGAATTGTGATAACAAGCCACAGAAACCATATATCAAGAAGTTATGTCGACCTAGAGTGTAGAAAAGCCATTGATCAAAAGTATTATACGAGTAGTACCTACCGCCGAAACAAAACGACAGTATGCATCGTTTTCTTCTGTTTTTTTGTCGTGTATGTTTTCTTTAAGGTACTGACAGACGTGCTCAAAAAAAGCATGCTAATAAGCTTGCTTAAAATTAGCATGCCCTGCAAACTGTTCACATTTGCCAGAAATAAGCATGCTTGTTTTAAAGCATACTCCTAAATAGGCATGCTCAAAGCATAAGCAAACATGTTCAGACGTGCTCGGATCACGCCCCCACCCTACCCGCGCCTCAGGTAGCATGCTCGAAAATCAAACGCCGTTTGATTTTTGAGCACGCTCTAAATAAGCATGCTCATTACATTACACACGTGCTACTAATTGAGCACTTGCTCAATAAAAGCATGCTTTCGTGCTAGTAATGAGCACGTCTGTCAGTACCTTTACCGCGTTACGTAGACAGGGTAGGATTTATAAGTAATCTAGCTATTAGAGGCTTATAATGTAGAGGGTTTACAGTTGTTCTAAGTTAAACCACATTCAGTTCACGATATATCTTCAGTACCCACAATCCGCATAGTACGAATACACCAACAACTTTAATCAAGGGATTAGACAAGAATTAATGATACTACATTGAATTGCTAAGCTAAACCAAAGATTATAAAGCAACTTTGCTAAGTGTTTGGAAGTACCTACTAGCTTATTATTTTAGCAGAAATAAGCACTTTGATCTCTATTTGACACTCTAACTAGCTAACTTTACGGAAAGTTTAAGATAAAATTGAATTTAAGCGATTTATCACTGAATAAGATGACAATCGGATTTATGCCAATTCTAATTAATCTGTCTCTAAATCCATTTTGAACTGTGTTTTCACTTCATCCATGACTAGCGGAACGCGTGCGACTTTGTCCGCATTTTTATACAAATTTCAACCTTCCACTTTCCTTCCAGTTGCCCTCTACGTACCAAGACGAATATACCCTGAAAATTTCAAGTCTCTACGACCAGTGCCTTAGGCTATGCGTTGTCAAGTCAGTCAGTCAGGACAAAGGTTCTTAGAATTGATACAGGTTTCGATTGTAAAAAATCACGAAAAATCGTGTGACAAGTAACTTGTTCAAGTTTCTTGCTTGTTCTTAAAGGCTTGATCTTATGAAACTGGCAGCACCTAGATTAAAAGTGGGCTTCCTAACGAATAAATGCCTTTTGACTTTAATTGTTTCCTCCGTCCCCGAAACATTTGAGTGAAGTGCCGAGCGATCGCATTGATTGACAAGAGTGAGTGGTGACACCAACCAAATAGCTATCCGCAAGATTGATGGCCTAATTCCTTCAGACACCACTCCTATTGAGGCATTTTCAATGGAAACCGACGCAATACGGATAAATGTGTTTGTTGGGTATTTCTAGGCGTATTGATAGCAGGTAAGTAAAATTTAAAAATACAATTTACGACTGAGTTTGAGGACTGACTCTCGTATTTTTTGGAGCTGTGACGAGATGGAAACTAGAATTTGACTGTCAAAATTGGGCCAGTCTGAAATGTCAGTTTCAAAGAATACCATTTGAAGATTGGCACGCTCGAAACTTTGACGATCTGCTTAGTCATAGTAACCCTTGCAATGACTATAGGTATTTTTATGGTTGGCCTGACTGTAGGGTGCCAATCACATCGAGATGACAAAAAATGTGTGATTATAGATTTATTCTGTGTTTGCGTGTTATAAGATTAAGTATATTCAAAGTAGGTACGACTATACGTTTAAAAAGCTTAGATAAAGAATTCAACTATACTTTAGACTATCGAGTTTTAATAGTTCACACTTTACCTACATAACGTTTTGTTTGTTTTATTTAAGCATTACAAAATATGGGTTTTCACAATTGCTCTAACAAAATGTCCACCTTTTTGAAAACACCATAACAACCTGGAAGATAGAACATATAAAGTCATGGAATACCCGATGTAATAGCTAAATAATGGAGATGTAGCCATAGTGGAAGCGGAAGGGATAAGGACACGAGGGGACGAAAGTGGGTTAAAGAGTGTCCTATTTACAGTTAACCAAATAAAGTACCTTATGGATGGTGTTTGTAAGTTGTTTTGTAAAGGTTCTGCAGCCCTTTTCAAAGCAAAGCGTTAAGTATATAGGTACGTAGTTTATGTATCTATGTGTATCTCTATGTTAGATTCATTGCACTAAAAGTAGGACATTGATTTCTGTGATACAGTTATTAATAGTGAAACAAACTGATGTTATGTGGTTACTATCACCCATGACAAAGCATTATGCCTGGTAAATCACGTTTGTTAGGAACTTGCCCTGCAAAGTACTGCTATTGTCATCAATCTGAGGCATACAGGTGTTGAGCTTCGTGTGCCTGTAATTTTACCTATACTCACACTCTTTAAACCGGAATACAGTAAGGTACAGGCGACAGAAATAAGTATAATGATAGTAGGTACTTCCTCGGAAGAGTATGGGCAAGTTTATACAACGCACAAGATTAAGCGCGGATGCCGCGCGGTTGGCCGCTTGACTGGAGTTTGAACGTTACTACTTAAAATATAGAGACGATAACCGGTATTGATTTTCTCAACAGCGCGGCGTCGCGCGGTTCTGCGCCGCGTAAAAGCGCCCTAGGGGCTCTATTACTACTAAATTAGTGTCGATTTGTTTTTTAGGGCTCCATACCCAAAGGCTAAAACGGGACCCTATTACTAAGACTCCGCTGTCTGTCTTCCTGCCTGTCTGTTTGTCTGTCTATCCGTCTGTCACCAAGGCTGTATCCCATGAACCGTGATGGTTAGAGAGTGGAAATTTTCACAGATGATGTATTTCTGTTGCCACTATAACAACAAATACTAAAAGACAGAATAAAATAAATATTTAAGGGGGCTCTCATACAACAACCGTAATTTTTTTGCCGTTTTTACTATAGGTAATGGTACGAAACCCTTCGTGCGCAAGTCCGACCCACACTTGACCTGTTTTAATTCATTTTCTTTAGCTAACCTAATTTGCAAGCACTTAAATGATTGCCATCTCATTCTACAAACAGAGACAAGGACGGCTATAACTTATTGCAGGGTACGTTCCTAACGAGCGTGACCTTCGAGACAATACTTTGTGCGATGGTAACCACTTAACATCAGGTGTTTGTTCCAACAGCAAGCAAGTTGTATATAAAATCTCAATAAGTTGTATATAGTTGTATCAATGCCAAATGAAATTATCGTTTAGTAAAATGTAACAGCTGAAACGACCCTACCGTTTTTCTTTTATTAAAATTCATTCTTTATTCGATTTAGACTGATCCTTTAATTCATTTTAAGAATTTCTCTTATTATATATTTTTTGTCTTGTTATTTACAACGAGATAATCCTAATTATCGTTCAACAAAAACCCAAGTGAAAGGTAAATTTTCTTTTTATTTATTTAAAATCTTGATGTTCTCAGAAATGACTAATTCCTTACAAAAGCCTCCTAAAACTACATAATTTGTCTTCGTTTCAGAATATTGCTACTTGAACCTCTATCCCAAGCAAATGCCTAAAATCCTAGAGTAGAAATATAATATCTCTCTTGAGTACGATCATACATTATACATTGTACGTGCGTACATGTGTTAAAAACTGTCAGCTAATTTTCCTATGACAAAAGAGGTTACATGCTATCTATTCAAACGCACTAGTTACTTTAAATGTACAGTTCCAACTGGGATCGTACATAGCTACATAAAGTAAAGCAAACAGGCCTTTCCGTCTATTGTAGATGGTTTGTACAGTGCCAAGAGTAACTTTTTTACTGAACCCCTACTTACAAGACGCTGTCGTACCTTAAACAGGGTTTAAGATGGAGTAGAAGAAAAGAAGAAAGAAAAAGCATTATCTATAAGATAATGCCTAAGATACGTATGAACGAATAGCACCCGTCTACCTACTTATATTTTGTAAAAAAAGTCACAGTAGTACAGCCCTTGCTATTTTTTTTTTTCAATCAACTTCAGCAAAATTAGGGAGGCCTTAATTTGGCTTTTCATGTTTACCTAAAAGCTCATTTCTTCATGTTTTTTGAAAGGATACACTTTCATATTGGTCCCGTAGAGGTTTCATTAAAATCAGTTCATTAGTTTGGTACTAAAGTCAAATTAACTGGAAAAAATGCACGCAAAAGAATGTCACCTAAGTAACAGTTGAAGTCGGTTTCACAATTCTTATAAACTTAATTAGCCAGCTCTAATATTTCCACTCTATAGACCCAAAACCATATATTGTAGAGTATGTGGGTTCTGTTTACATTTTCCGAGGGAAAGTAATGGCTTTTGTATCGGTTATTTCGGTCACTTGTTGCTGAAGTATTTTGCTCTTGAGTTTAATGTTCCCTTTGTTTTTGCGTCCCTTTGGTTTTACTGTAAGCGTTGTACACAGTTTTTTGTAGTTATGGAACTGAGGTCGCTAACTATTGACCTTATAAGCTGAAAGTTGAACAACGGGCTTTGGAGAGGGTTATGCTGGGAGTGTCTAGAATGAAAAAGGATATGCATAGAAGAACAAAGATCATAGATTTTCGACTTTAGCTTTCGGAATCAGCTAGTTAAAATGGCAATAGGCAGGTCATGTAGCTTAGATTTAAGCCGTTACAAGATGATCCCTGTGGATATTACTGAATAAATGCTTTTTGACTTGACTTAAAAACCGACAGCTTTTCTCAAATAACGACTACAAACCGGAAGACAGAAGAGACAAACGCTCTCCTACCCGATGGACCGATGGCATTGCTAAGTCAGAAAGTCGGTGGATCGCAACGACTCAAAATCGTTCCTGAAAATGTATAATATATGGAAGGCCCATGTCCAGTAATGGACTTCTTCATGCTGTCGATGTGTTCTGTTTGTACTTCTTGCTCTGACTTGTTGTTCTTGTTTATGAGGATAAACACAGCTTGTTACCCTACTACCGAGGGTCTACTTGGCTCTTTAGTATGTATATCTAAATACCAACTGTAGTACTTTTTTATTCAAGTTTCAATTTTGTAGAAAAATTTATTAGATTCGTATTCGTTTCAAAGACTATAGTTTTGTTTCTCCATTGTGTAGAAGCCAGTTGTTTAAGATATTACTATTAGCTTACTAATGAAAGGGTACGCAATTTTAGGTAGCATTACTTTAGTATTGTGACGTTGATTAAGATGCTTAGTGTGTACTAAAGCTTATATCCTTCAACTTTTGGAGGATTCATGCGTGACTCATTTTTTGCTCATCAATCGGTACTATTAAACTCCATAATTGGATTAATGCGAGGACCGAGTCTTCAAATATGGCAAGCAGACCGCTATCGACACAGTACAAAATCAACACTATTCTGCTCTATAAATGCCAAAACCTATAAACAGATAGAAGGCGTCGAAAACCAATTTTGTAAGTAATGGATCATTGGTACGCATGAGATAAGGTAAGGAACTTTGTGTATTTTTCGTTTTGTTTTTCCACAACTTATTGATTAGAACAGCCACCAACCTGAGATAGAAAGGTATTAAGCCTAATATGCCTGTCATTTCACCGGCACCCACATTCGTCTTACCAGAACATAGCAACGCTGCTTGTCGTTAAAAATAAGCATGGTGGTAGTACTTCACTAGATTAGGCCTAGTACTACTACTTTAGTCAGTTTGTTCAGTTTTTAGTCTTCAAAAAATTAATAATACCATAAATGTATATATTATTATCATAAACATAATATATATATTACAGTAACATTTATTTAATAGAAAGCTGAGCTGTGAAGGCTGCCAATATATTTATAGGTTTTGGATTCGATCTCGTCCAACAGTAATCATAGAAATAGAAAATAAATATAGAAAACAATGTTTATTGTCCTAATCATGTGAGTAAACATACAAATATAAATGGTTGCAGGCCTTATAGTTTATGTATTTATAAAAAAAAACATACCTAAGTATTGTATAAGTACAGTTTCCCTAGTATACTGAATTTAGGGCAAATGATGTTGTGTAAAAATGACCAAAAATATTTATTTATTTATATGTATGTATTTACAAAAAAGGATATTTATTCTATTAACTTACAAGCATTACTTATATTGGGGTTAGTTGGAACTGTGTGTAATGTAGGTATTTACCTGGTGAATCAATATACCAATTATAAAAATCTTTGTCCTGACTGACTGACTGACTGACATATTATAGATAACGTACAGCCTAAACCACTGGTCGTAGTCTCTACATTTTTAGTGTGTAGAGGTGTATTAAGAAAGGAATTCCCGAAACTTAACTCCCAAACGGGTAGACGCAGGTTGAAGTAGGTGAGCGAAGTCACGCGCGTTTTGCTAGTAAGAAATAAATATAGAAAACATATTTATTGACCGAATATAAATGCTTGTGGGTGTTTTAGTTTACAATGTGTACATGTATGTATTTCCGAAAAAGGATATATTGTATTCTATTGTCATTCAGGCATTGCTCAGTTTTGGGCTAAATGGAATTTTTAAATGGTCGTCGGCAACTTACTCTATAATTTTGTTATTATCGAAGTGTGTCCCGTTATTGATGCCATTCATATTTTCTTCTTTTTTGTAAGATTTTTTCCTGCTCTCTTCGTTATCTGTGTCAGTCGGTCAGTAATAATTATAGAAGGACTTTGAGTTTTTATATAAAAAAAATACATTCGAAACACTTTATTAAATAATGCGAAAAAGTGATGGAGTAGCATATGGCCCACCTGATGATAAATGGTAACCATCACCTTTAACAAAGCATTGCCTTGTAGGTCACACACAGAAACGTACCCTAGGATGTACTACTCTGCTTCCATTTACCTGAGGCATACTGGTGTTAAGCTTCATGTGCCTGTAATTTTCCTCGGCACCCACACCTTTCAAACCGGAATAGAGCAATGCGAGTACGGGAGAAATAGGTACGGTGGTAGTAAAGAACGACTTCCTAGGACGAGGCTTTTCACAAAGAGCTTTATTACTACTTAAATTATGTAGTGACACTTCAAGATTAGCTCACTTCGTACCCATTTTTAGCTTGTGTATAAGGTCCGTAGTTAGTGACCACGCTTCAGTTTGATGTCTTCACTGTTGATGTTTTTTCACTAAGACTTTGAAGAATTTACTTCAAAGAGAAATATCAAAAAACCCGCATGAATTTTATCTAGCTTTTCAAGTAATTAGAGAAGTACATATCATATTTTCCTGATCTCGAGGCTTCTAACTTCACAAGGACTTTTTAAAGTAAATGAGGTATGAAGGTCTTACCTCAAGATTTATCTTTCCAAAATATTAAATCTTAATCTGCAGAAAGATTTTCATCTTAAATTATCTAGAGAAATAAATGAAGACAGATTTGTTCTACCGCTCAAATTTTAAGCGAATACTATGCAGAAAGCAAAGTCTGCCAGAATTAGACTAAACGTGAGAAGAAATCAGAAATCAGAAATTAATTTGCTTGAACATAGGTACAGATACAATATTCTTGGTGTTGGGGTTTACATAAGATTCCATTATGTCCTACTATAAAATAGTGTGCAAATGTCAAATGATCCCTAATTGAGTCTAACATTTAACAAAATTACTTACAATGTCAATTTATGCTAAGTCAAATTATATGAAATTATTAAATACCTACCTACCCTTACATAGATTTATAACTGAATTACCTGAGTATCGAGTATCGAGGCGTATCTGTAATCTTTTGGCCAAACATATGCTTTATTTTAGTAAACATGGTAGGGATAACTCATATGTCATTTTCAATAATAAAGTCCCGATTACCTTACCCTAAGGTTTTCGCAGCTTCGTCACGTGTCTTTCTTTAGAGTGAAGCCAACACGGTTTAATAGCCATCCAAACTAATGCCCAGTTTCATCCAAACTATAAAGACCCTACCATACTTTTCTATTGAAACGTATAACAAAGTAAGATACCTGTCTAGGTTTAATAAATAATAAATAATGCTGGACAATCCACACAGCATCATCTAGCCCCAAGCTAAGCAGAGCTTGTGTTATGGGTACTAGTTGACTGATATACTTAATACAATACATTACATACATAGATATTTTTATTATACATAGAAAATACCCAGAACACCCGGAATAAATATTTGCAGATCGTACAAACATTTATCCCAAGGCGGGAATCGAACCCGCAACCTCCTGCGTCGCAGGCGGACTTTCGCCCGCCGCGCCACATTGGTCGTCCAGGTTTACTCCTATTGACGGCACGCTGTTACGTATGCAATAAAAGTGACGCTTTAAAATCAACTAGAAATTCAAGAATACTCTAGTTTAAAAGTTATGTTCAGAATATTTCCAGCGGGGTGGTCTGTGGTAACCCGCTTTCTACATGAATGCACCCTTACCCTGAAAACTTGGGCCACTCGGTCTCGATAACGAGGGAGTCGATACAAAGACTCGTTTCTGGGCGCACTTGATTTTCCGCTTTCACAATAAAAATATAATTTGAACCGTATTTTGAGGCAATATTTCTGGATATTTTTCAGTAGAATTTCTGTGACATTTCAAATAGATTGGCCAATATCATCGTGGTTATTAAACATTTATTGAACGCACTACACAAAGGATATTCCATTACGTCATGGGAGGTGTCGATAAGTTTTAGGCCAGAAAAACCAGTAGCTTCTTTCTCGTAGTAAATTACTAAAGTAGCAATGCCACGGTTTCTTCAGTAACATGAAATTCAAAGGTAAGCACAATCTGAAAAGAACTCGGCGCAGAGCGAGCGAACTTCCGTACAACTAGTTGAACCAATTTCCGCTCGTGAGCGGATAGTGAACTCATACGGCATAAACCAATAAGCCGTAGGTAGTAGAATATGCAATACGAAACCATAAAGAGCAAAGCTAACCGCAGGGCAATAGAGCATCTCGAATAACCACCACTAACCAGAAGACTAAGTTGGAGAACCCCCTATTGACTGATGATATTGTAAAGATCGTGGAAAGCAGTTAGTCGGGAGAGGCTGAAAATGATTCTTGCTGGAAATACATGGGACGTGTACACCAGAAACGGTGTGGGCCTATAATAACTGTCCATCACCAGTGAGGCTTAAACACTATCAAATTCCTTGCCACACATCTTAAATGCTCTACGTCATCAGCTGGATAACTTTCTGGTACATATTAAGCATAAATAGCATGGTAAATAGAAAAACAAAAGTAGTACCAACTTTAGTAGGTAGAGTAGCTCCGGGGAAGTACTACCACCATACCTATCCCTTCCGCCAAGCAGCGTGTTGTGTTTCAATTCAAAGGGTGAGGGTGATAATTAAATAACAGATACAAGAGATTTAACACCTGTGTGCTATATTGAACGCAGAACAGTGCATAGTAGGGCACGTTGCTAATAAATGTGACCTGCGAAGCAATGCTTAGTTCGTGATGTTGTTTGTGGTGATGGTCACCGCGTAAAATAAGGCTTAAATCGGTTATTCCATCAGCAAATTGGCTAAAAAAGAACCTAAATAAGATAGAATAGAAAGAATAGAATAGGATATACGTTTATTTGACACACATACACATAAGGAAAATTACATCTAAAAGAGGTAGATAGGTTGGCATACAAACAAAGGTAAAATAAAGTAGGAAAAAAGAAACAGATATATACCTACACTAAAAAAATTAAACCCAGTCGAGTTTAAGAAAAAACTTGTAAATCAACTGGTATTCTAGTCATTCCCAACCCAATACTGTAAAAAACAAATGTCAATACTAAAAAGGCGGTATCCATCTGCCACCCCTACGTATGAGGGATGGAGTTACGGTCAGTTTATTCATTTCATTCCGAACTGGATATGCCCCAGTGCATCCTGAAACTCTAGAAACTTTTATTAATACTAACAAACCTTTATTTCACCTGTGCCTGTAATGAAAATAGTTTTACTTAAAATGCTTTCAGACAGATGAAAGTATACATACTTTATAAACTATTTTCATACATATTTCTATCTATTATCGGATTATTATCTGTAGATGTCTGGAGTCTGCCAGAATAAAATGGACGGGTCACGCCAGTCGTATGCCTAACGATAGATGGGCAGCGGTCGTCACACAATGGGCACCTGCAGATGGACAACGAAGTCAAGGCAGGCCAAGGAAACGTTAGCATAACGACACGATACTTTTCACAAAGCCTGGTGGAAAACGGTGGAAAATACTCGGCAGTTTTGACGACCGATGTGGCGTGCCGGGTGAATGTCCGTCTGCGATGCAGGAGGTTGCGGGTTCGATTCCCGCCTTGGGATAAATGTTTCTAAGATCTGCAAATATTTATTCCGGGTGTTTTCGGTATTTTCTATGTATAATAAAAATATCTATGTATGTAATGTATTGTATTAAGTATATCAGTTATCTAGTACCCATAACACAAGCTCTGCTTAGCTTGGGGCTAGATGATGCTGTGTGGATTGTCCAGCATTATTTATTTAGTTGAAGAATATGGAGGAGACGAGGGAGACCTTTGCTCAGCAGTAAGGCTTTTATACCTTTATTTACGTGATCATATAGTGCCTGGGTTAGAATTTGGACAAAACAGGCTTGGCCAGCGTATGTTAATAGCTTAAGCAGCCTTATCCACAGTTTAAACCATCAGCACTCTGTTTATTTTCTCCTTATCCTCATTGACATTGTTAAAGATTGATCGACTTCTCCAATACCTACAGTAATTTATCAATGTTTGTTTAAAAATGTAGGGTTTTAGAGTAAATAGAGTGATGATGTAAATAATGTGACGAATAGTATGACTCATAGAAAGTATGGTAATCTCTCATCTTATTGGCTAGTGTAATAGTGATATTTTATATGCCAATAATATGAGAAATTTTCTGACAGACGACGAATCGTAGTGTTACTAACGAACGCTTGTAACGCCTTTACCAAATCATTTTGTTCAAAATGACACAAATAATTGGTTATTTACTGTATTAGTAGTGTATTGTAGTGTATTGTAGTGTATTGTAGTGTATTGTAGTGTATTGTAGTGTATTGTAGTGTATTAGTGCTAGATGTAAGTAGTAGTAGTATTGGGCTCATTGAGATGAGCTTGTCCGAGGAAGTACTACCACCAATGCCTATTTCAACCGACAAGCAGCTTGGATTATTTAGATTCAGAGACATACTGGTGTTCACCGGCACGCACACCCTACAAACTGGAACACAGCAAGCTGCTTGGCGGTAGAAATAACTAAAGAACTTCCACGTACGGTCGTAGACGTGTCGCAAGTTACATAAGTAGATCTTTCTTCAATTTGTTTTGATTTTTTTTTTCTTTGTTGCATCTTTGCAAAATTCTGTGACAAGACTTTATCCCGTAGGTTCTCGTGTTTATATTAGTATACCCAAATCGGACGGAAAGTATTTTCATTCCGAAGGCTTATCGTAGATATTGAATATTCGAAAGTAAAATATCCTTTTCAGAAAAATATGATAGAAAAACTCGGTTATTTTTTTATGAGAAATATTATGTTACAAGCAGAGTGATCTATCTGATGTAAAACAGTTACATCTACTAAAACAAATGCATTACCCCATAGACCACGTCCACTGATGCCGTGCCCTATGTGGAATTGCGCTGTCTCTACCGTGAAAACGTAAAAGTGTTGTCTCGAAACACAGCAATGTAAGCATCATTACTTGGCGGTAGAAGAAGATACAGTGATATTTTCAAACGAGCCTTATCGCAAAGAGCTCCTAATCGTCATCAGGTTAAATAGTCAACTGCTGTACTGTCCCATATTTGGGAGAATTTACCATAAGGCTATTACGCTTGGTAGAGGGTTTGATGACCACAGTGTCCGTGTCAAGTTGCTCTGTTGCCTGTCTCCTAGTGGGTTTTCTTAGTGGCTCTGCTCTATCCATACAAAAAAACGGTGGAACCAAGCCGTAAGTTTCTTGCCAGTTCTTCTAGGCTTGATCGCGAGGAACTGGCACTTAGATTCACCTAGATTTAAGACGTTTCAAGATGATCCCTGCGGATTTTACTGAATAAATGCTTTTTGACTTTGACTTTGACATGGGAGAGGGAAGGATCCTATTCTAAGCCGACACTACCACGGCAATTCAGTACTCAGGAGATTTATTTACACATGGATCTAACATTACCAATCGTTTATGACATTGCTTGCTAAAGAAAATAAAATTATACATCAAGATACAAACACGCTATACGCCATTCAATGGACCGATGACATTGTGAGGATCATTGGACGGAGAAGATTAGCGGAAAGCTACCTTGGAGGATAGAGAAGGTAGGTATACTCGTATGTCCAGGAGTGGATTTCTTCAGGCGGGTGATGATGATGATTTTATATATTATATTATATATTAATACTCTGACATTCTCCATAGACATTTTTATTGAGCTTGAGTACTAATGACCTGATCGTGCTGGAAATTTTAATGTTGTTTTTTTATTTTATTCTTAAAATAAATTTACGCTACATTAGGCGCACCCAATTAAATAAAACATGTTACATTTGTCTAATTAATTCAGATATAATAACTGATTTACAGTTTTACTGACGGTAGGAAATCAAACGCCGGCGAAACTGATAGTTAATTGCCTACGAAAAACTAAATCGTTTTCACGAACGCGTTACATAAATAACATTAATAAATTTTCTTACCTGAATTTTGAAGTCAACAAACTTTGCCGCTTTCTATCCCATTCACAATAAAATCACACACAGTTCACAACACTTAGGTTTTATTTTGAATTTGAAATTCGAATGCACTGTTTACGTTCAAATCGGTATCGGAATAAACGCTACGCGCGACGCAGGAACGTCCTCTCCCTCTCCTCACACGTTATGAACTGAGGTCTTGTAGAACACAGATTCTGTAGCAGTTCCAAAGAAAATGATGTGTACTTTACCGTGGAAAACGCTTTCGTCACACGCCAGCGATATATACATAGTAACTGCTACTACATCTATGGTATTTGCGTAGCGTATGCATAGTAATCTGTGGTTAAATGTAACTTTTTACAAACAAGATGTATGTTTAGCAACCCGCGTTATAAGAGGCAGTCTTTAAATGATGGCGTAATCAGAAGCGTGAATTTTTGTAGAATTAGCGTTTAGTTATATTACGTGCATAACGTTTGCAAGACGTTCTTTGTACGGTTAGATTTCTGATTGCTTATGACCACGCCTTTTGGTATAAAATATTCTAAAATTTTTCATTTTATTTCCGGGGAAGTACTACCATCTTACCAATTTTTGTCGCTAAGCGCTTGCTGTGTTCCGGTTTGAAGGGTGTGGGTTCCGGTTAAATTACAGGCACATGGTGATGGACGGTGAGCAGTGATCTATGAGGTAATGCGATTATAACGACTTAAAATCAGGTGGGCCATCTGCTTGTTCCATCAGCAAGTTGTATAAAAAAATACTGTGTACCGGTAAACTCATAAGGATCTATAAAAGTATATTATATCTATGTTTGTCATTAATCCTAGTGGGTTCCTATTTGCTGAAATAAAACATAATTATATTTTAAATATAATATGTCTTATGTAAAATAAAATAGACAACGTCATCATTATTAGCTTGAACAAGTCAACTGTTGATATAGGTCTCCCCTATACGTTTCCAGTAAAAAATGATTACGGCATATAATATGCCTGGTAACGTCTAGTATACTAGAAGCTAATCCAAATATTCGACTGTCTTATCGCCAACGTCCATACCACGTTGAAAACACCGGTTCTCGTCCGATCACCGAAGTTAAGCAACGTTGGGCGCGGTCAGTACTTGGATGGGTGACCGCCTGGGAACACCGCGTGACGTTGGCTTTTTGCATGTTTGTTTTTCTATCATACAAATTTAATGTTTTTAAATTAAAAACACTAGAAGTACAAAAAATCTTTATTATTAGTTCATAGCTGACTTTTTGTAAATTATGAAATCAGTTATGAATACTGCGATCTTAGCAATCCTATACGTACACTTCAAAATTCGGTTTGTGGTCAACAATCGAGAAAAAAAAATACCTAACGGTTACCGGTTCCACGAGCTTAAAGCTCATTGCCATTCTAACTTGCTGATTCGAGCTATGTACCGACTTCATAGTCAAAGTCAGTTACCAAGATCACTTCTAAAGCTAAGTGAAATTCTAGAGCTTCTTCTTCGTGTCGATGATATAAACTATCCTATTTTAAATGTTGCGCTCCTATACACACCTATGGCGTTAATTGACTGAGGCCCTATTTTCTGACTTTTCAAAACTGACTGACAACCAAACTCATCTCAGCTCAAAAATCTACAAAAATTGGGTCTTTCAGCAGTGAGATCAGTCTCAGTCATTTCAGTCAGTCACTCACATCGTTTGAAAGTGGCTTAAACTAGTGACAGATCTCATTTCGCGATGGAAATAAACCCAATCCAATCCAAGGGATGACCCCATAAGGCTTCAATGGTATCTTGAACACGATAACAGGGCGTGACAGACTTGTATACACTATCAACTTTGACATATATATGTCTATTTGTATTTGTATTTAATTCTTTATTGCACTAAAATGAATTGTACAAAAGGTGAGCTTAATGCTCGATGGCATTTTCTACCAGCCAACCTTGACAGGTAAGACACAGTGGTTGGCGTGCTAAAACGTAAGCTAAGCGTATGTCCTCTGTTTTAATTATTTAATTTTTTCTGACATGTTTTTTTTGTAATTTCTATTGTTAGGATTATTATCATCTCTGTGTAAATTAATTAGTGAGTTAGGTTGTAGCCGTTCTCATTAAATAAATAAATCAGTCAATATTCCTAACAATGCAAAAGTTTTTTTATGTGTCTGCTGTTGGTTTATGCCATGGTGGTGGGCCGTATAATAATACCAGCAAAACGCACGCTCTTCGTCCGCTTTAAATTGTTTTCATGCAAACTTCAATCCGCGTAAACTTCAATTCGCGTTATACGAATACGTTGACAAATGAATGCGTTCCAATTGAGTGATTCATTTATATCATGTGATGCGTGTTCTAGTACTACTTTACAAAGGAGGAACCGATACTTTGCATATTAGGAAATTCGTTTTTGTTTATGCATACAGTTTTGTAGGAAGGCATTTTTGTACGTTTGTGATAAAGTTTTCAGATTTGATTATTATATCAAATAACCAAATAAATACTGCTATTTTATTTCTAAATTAAAATTTAATATATTTACAAAGAAAAATAAAACAAATTTTTAAAAAATTTAAAATTAAATTATACATTTTTTAAGAAATTTATTCGTGGTAGGTTCAATTCCTGTGAATTAACTGTGGTTGCAGTAGTTCAGTAGTTCACATTCCATACGTGACAGGTTGCAAGCTAACCGCCGCTGTTAGAATACCAACCGGTTATTCCACGATATTTTTCGTCACCGTATCAGAGCACTGGCGTTGCGCACATAATTTTTTCGTAAGTATAGAATAGTGGTGCACTACTGGATTTAAACCCACGACCTTAGGGTTAGAAGATGGTGGTATTGCCTATAAGTTGGTGTGGCTATTTCTTGTGTAAGGATTGGGTCTTGATGGTAAAACACATGTGTTAAATGCTAGACAAAACTTTTATTCTAACTAAGTACGTGCAAGATTGTTGACTGACGTGAAGGTATTCGCTTGCTCTCAATACAAGAGTCGATTCACAACCATAGATTACCAGACATAATAGTCAATTTACCTTTTTTTATTTATTTGTGTTGGGATGCCATCAGATGGGGTCGCTTCCACAAGACAATGCTCTAGAGATATAAAAAATGTGACATAAAGTGTCACTGTGATATTCCAAATGAAACTTAAAAGTTTTTTGCAAATAATTTCAATTGAAAGTTTGTTCCCTACTTCGCTTTACTCGGTGAAACATCCTCGACAAAATGATGAAAAATGCACGACTGAATTCCTTGCTCTTCCAAGCTTTTTGCGACCTTGAAAGTATTATTTTATTCAGTAGGAGTTCATGAAAGCAACATTGAACATTTACTATAGTAAGTAATGTTGTAATATCAGAAAAATCTTACCATTTTAAATTTGGTTTCTTTTAACATTTTATTATGATTATTAATTTATTATTATTATTATTTATTTTAGTAGTAGTAGAGGTCTTAGTGAAGGTCCCGTCCGGGGAAGTACTACCACCATGCTTATTTCTGCCGCCAAGCGGCTTGCTGTGTTCGGGTTGGGTGCTGGTGAAATGACAGGCACATGAGGTTTAACAGCTGTGTATACCTCTGGACGCAGAGCAGTGCAGTGCGCAGTGCATTGTAGGGCACGTTCTTAACGATGATGACTTGCAAGGCATTGTTTTGTTATAGGTGATGGTAACCACTTAACATCAGGTGGGCTATCTGCTTGTTCCAGCAGCAAATAAAACAAAACCCGCCAAGTGCGAGTCGGACTCGCGCACGAAGGGTTCCGTACCATTATATAGATAAATGAGATAAAAAAAATTACGTTTGTTGTATGAGAATCCCCTTTATTCTGTTTTTTAGTATTTGTTGTTATAGCGGCAATAGGAATACATTATCTGTGAAAATTTCAGACGGTCAGACAGACACAGCGGAGTCTTAGTAATAGGGTCCCATCTTACCCTTTTGGTACGGAACCCTTAAAAGTCTGTACCTTGTGCCCCACTGCTGGGCATAGGTTTCCCATTCCTCTCCTCATCTCAAATTTGGGAAAATTTGCCTCAGTTCCTTGGTACGTTCCCTTTGCTTCGTACGGATTTTGTCATTTCACAACTAAGGAAGACATGGCCTGGAATTGGTGTTAGTTGTCAAATTCCGCAGGCTTTTTCAATGCAAGCCGTGTCAAAACATATAAAATACACAGTAAATAGTATAAATATTTCCATGTTTATTAGGTTTTCTGAATACTGTAGGTATCAAAAACACGATCCTACATAATATTTGTAATGAAATAGTAATTAGAAAACTCATTAAGCTCCTGGCGTTAACTCTCCCTGTGTGAATTATTAATGGTTAATTATTATCCCATCAACGCTCAATTTTATTACACTCCGGCGCGTTACATGCTTCGTTCCATTTAGATGGTTGACCGCTAGTGACTCATCAACACGTTGTTGTTATGCCGGGGGACGGTCTTACAGCTTTTTCACTCACACACATTAGCCGTTGGCCAACGTTTCCCGCTGGACCCACTTACTGATAGCCCTACTATTCCCACGAGATCTACGGTACTCAATAGTTCCATATTCCCAATAATCCTACCATTCCCACTAGGTTATGGAATTGGGAAGCTCCGGCACCGAAATTACCGGGAAATCTCGTAATTTCCTCTTTTTTTGCATAATTCTTGGGAGTAATATTATAAATGCGAAAGTTTGTAAGTATGGATGGATGTTTGTTACTCTTTCACGCTCTAACCAGTGGACCGATTTGGATGAAATTTGGCATATAGGCTACTTTTTATCTCGCAAAAATAACGGGAACGGGAAAACCTGTCACGCGGGCGAAGCTGCAAGCGGCCGCTAGTAATAATATAAATCTTTATTTCAAATGTTTAGTACCTAGTTCTCTTACTTTCCACTAAAACGAGATTTAAACCCCCAGTTTAGATGGAGTAGGCTTGTTTAGCACAGCGTCACAGTGTAGTTTGCCGAATCCAAAGAAAAAAAAGAGGAATATTAAGTAGAAAATAAGCTTAAAAGTTTATGTTATGGGCCACAGCCTCTGCACCTCGATCCGGAATTCCGCTTTGGCCCGCTATCGCCAAGTTGTCCTTCCATCTTACCTGCAACTAAAGTTACTGTACGGCACAGTTGCATTTCAAGCCGGATGCTTACCTTAGGATACTTGCCTCCGGTTTTTTGGATCTGACTAACTGGTACTGCCAGCTATTTGATTGATACATAAAAAATAATAATAATGCTGGACAATCCACACAGCATCATCTAGCCCAAAGCTAAGCAGAGCTTGTGTTATGACTGATATACTTAATACAATACATTACATACATAGATATTTTTTATTATACATAGAAAATACCCAGAACACCCGGAATAAATATTTGCAGATCGTACAAACATTCATCCCGAGGCGGGAATCGAACCCGCAACCTTCTGCGTCACAGGCGGACATACACCCCCCGCGCCACATCGGTCGTCCTTTTTGCGATGCTCGCGACAGGTTTAGGAAGAGCGTACACCACTGTATTGCTGCCTGCAGCACTGTGTTAGCAAAACTGTGTAGCAATGTCTAACGGATTACGGATAACGGTTGCTAGTTGCGAAACAGTCACGGGTTATACGAGCAAGTTCGTGTACCAACCGACAGGTACTGAGGCCTAATTCAGCCTAAAAGTATCGTTTCGACAAGATGTTGAACGCTGTGTGTTGAGCATTATGTCTACGATAGTCATAAACTGTAGCGTTCGACGATGGATTGAAGTCTTCTTTTGTCTAATCAAACAACAACAAAAATGATAAAAACGTAGATAGTCCAGGTAGATAGTCTAGTACCGGTCTGTACCGGGAAACTCTAACACTATGCCTGAATGCTACAGTGGAAAAGTGGCCCTGTTAGGTAATGCCTTATTTAAATTACCGGGTTTCTTGGAGAAATCTTGGCTGTTTGGCTACTTATCGGCAGTTTAGAGTTGTGTTTGATCACTAAATAAAAAGATTTATTAACTTTAAGTTGTTCTTTAATCGATATTAAACATGAAAATAATTACAGTTAGTTACCTATTTATAATAATATAGCGTGACCGAGTAGCGCTACAGCAGAAATAGGCATGGTGGTAGCTTTCTCGGACGAACCCTAGGTCTACTACTACTAAAAATGTATTTAAAAAATGTAACCATCTTATGTTACCGTTGGTTTCTGTTGAAAAGATTAATAACTACATAAATACTTGACATAGACATACATATACATATCTTAACAGTGGATTTACTTAGGGCATGTATAGCGATTAACCACTTATAAAACCCATCAATAGCGGCAAGCGTGAGTCGAGGAAGTGAACCGTTTTCGCGCGATCGCAGTTCCTGTGGTTAATGAATTAACTCAGTTCCGTGGGGTCCGACCCCTCGATTGCTTGAATAAAACTGATAAATTTTATAGAAAATGACATTATCAAGCCATGTGAATAACCTAGCTAAATAAACATCTGTGGATATTTTAAAACGTAGGTATTTATGTATTATATCAGGTTTTGTCTGGGTGTCATATTGTATTCTAAAAATCTGCAGAAACAAACATATGTGTTCATCACACAAGTGTTTGTTCTCTCGGTGAAATCAAACCCACAACCATGGAATGCAGAGCTAAACTGAGCTCTGCATATTCCAGTAAATGAATATTTAATACGAAAAATTATCAATGGTTTCTCCTTCGGCTCTATTATGTCTAATGGTGTTTCACGAGCTCACTGTTTGAGATTTTACGTGTAGGTACACGGTTTGTGTCGTGTACATTTTGTGTGTACAATTTAGAATTTTTTGTTTGTAGTTTTGGATAAGCGATAAGCGCCCCTGGCGGGCGTTAGGACAACTGATTTGACTAGTCAAAATAATCAATAAAAAAATCATTGGTTGCTGGATCTCAAACTCACGACCAGAAGACGGGGTCGCTTTCACTATACCATCAGTGCTTTGGTGTAAGTTAAAAGTAATTTATTCATAAAGAATAAAGATGACTTAGAATTTTCTTATTGCTTGGTGAATCTAGGCGCCAGTTCCTCGCGACCAAGCAACAGCAAGAACGGGTAAGAAACTTACGGCATGGTTCTCAACATGTTTTTGTTGGGAAACATGATGATTCTACATAACGTAAAAATAGCATCGGTGGTCCAGTGGAAGTGATCCTAGGCCGTAGGTTCGAATCCGGTCGTGTAGGAACTATAGGTTTTTCTAATTTCCAATAGGTTTTCAGAAGATTTTTTTTATGTGCGTAATGATAATGCTCTCCAGCGGTTAAGGAAAACATCGTGAGAAAACCTGAAGCCTAATATTCAGCTCCGCACAGTGGGGTTTATATATTAATTACGGGAGCTCACAAGTAAAAGACCGAGTCAACGAACCAACTGTTTATTAGCGGGTCTACCCGCACACATTATTAAACCTGGGATGCCACACGTCCCCCTTTAAATAAACAGGACATAAATAGGTAGGTAACCTAAATTAACTCTAATTTAAACTCACTGCAACAGTTATCTAACATAACAACTGTTAAGTAGGTGCATATCCTACCGATAACTAAATTATATAAACAATAAAAAAAACTAGCAGATAGGTTAGCATCTATATACCGTTTTGCTGAAGCTATGTCTCACCTCACTACCTGCAGTCGATAGTAGGTAAGCACGCACATACGCATTACACATGTCTATTCAACACCATAAACTGTGAAGCGAGGCGACTTAATTTCAGCAAACAATAGGTATTTATCTTAAATATAAACACAGTGTATTAAAGTAAGTAAGAAGATAAAGTTGGTCCTAGGTTCTATTTGTTATTTACTAATGTTACTCTTTATACATTTTTTTTGGTAACGTACATGCCCGTCTAGGGCGTAATAATACATCGGATTGTCCCGGATTGGGGCTTTGAATCGGGTTCGGTTCGGTTTTGCTGTTAGGCACTGCACTAGAGGTGTCTTTGGGCGATCGAACTTCGGGGAACGCCTCGACTGCGTCATCGAATACCTCGTCACGATCCGAATCTACGTTTTCGGGTGCGACCGCGGAGTGCCGTAGGGTCGAACGAGGTTTACCTAAAGGTAGCAACTGGTCAATGTGCCTCTTCCACTCGCGTCCATCGGAACATCTAACCCGATAAGTGAGAGGGGCCTCCCGCGATGTGACCACGGCCGGCGACCACTTGTCGGCGCGCGCGCTGTAGTCTCGCGCCAGCACCGCGTCGCCGGGCGCGGCGCTGCGCTCGGTGCCGGGTGCTGCGCGCGCGGCCCGCGCTGCCGCCGCCTCGCTGGCTCGCTCAGCGCTCGGCCGCAGCACGTCCAACCTACCGCGCAGCCTTCTGCCTAACATCGCTTCGGCCGGCGCCACGCCGGTGGTGGCGTGCGGACAGTTTCTATATTGAAATAAAAATTTGGAGACCGCCGTATCGACATCGACCCTTTCGTGTGCGGCCTTCTTCATGGCGCGCTTCACCGACTTCACTGCGTTCTCCGCCGCTCCGTTACCCGCCGGTCGGTACGGGCTCGTTATCGTATGGGTGATGAGATTTTTTTTCATGAAATTACTAAACTCACCGGAACCGAACGGCGGGCCACCGTCGCTGACCACCTGCGAGGGGAGACCGAAGCGTGCGAACAACTCTCGGAGCCTACCTATGGTCGCCGCAGCGTTCGTGCTCGACATTTTCTGTACCTCGATCCATTTACTATGTGCGTCTACGGAGACCAAGTAGTGTTTACCTTGAAACTCTCCGAAATCTATATGAATTCTTTGCCAAGGCCGTGCGGGAAACTCCCACGGGTGCAACAGAGAACGTGGGGGTGCGTCGCGCTGCTGCCGGCAAGCACTGCACTCTCTAGCGATCGATTCGATTTGAGCATCCAAAGAAGGCCAGTAGACGTAGCTTCTAGCAATATTTTTCATTTTAACCACGCCTAAATGCCCCTCGTGTAATTCTGCTAGCACTTGTTTTCTTAGATACTCAGGTACAATGACCCTATGGTTATATAAAATGCAACCCTGATCTATACTTATGCTATCTTTTCGGTGTAGATAAGGTTTTTCTAGCTCTGACGTAACTTTCGAAGGCCAACCGTTAACAATGTATGTTAAAATGTTATTTAAAACGATATCTTTCTGCGTCCACAAAGCCACCTCTTTAGCACTAATTGGAAAAGAGTCTTCGACATAATTAACGTACGACACCGAATCCGATTCATTACACATTTTACGTTGGTTTGGCAATGGCAGTCGCGATAGGGCATCGACATTACTGTTATCGTTCGATTTAACAAACTCGATATCAAAATCGTACGACGCGAGCCTAGTACCGTATCTTTGTAACCTACTGGCTGCCGTTACCGGTAACCCAAACTTTGGTCCGAATATAAACGTCAAAGGTTTATGATCGGTTTTAATAATAAAATGACGGCCATATATATACTGATGGTGTTTGATAACCCCCGCAATAATAGCGAGCGCTTCCTTATCCAGCTGACTGTAGGATCTTTCGGCCGCGTTAAGGGTGCGGGACGCGAAACATATGGGGCGCTCGTCGCCGTTCGGGAATCGATGCGACAACACACTGCCGATGCCGTATGAACTGCTATCAACCGCTAGTACTAAAGGTAGCTCAGGGTTATAGTGCACTAACACTTTGCTACTTAATATAACAGATTTTATCTCCTTAAAAGCTGCTTGACATTCTGATGACCAGACCCACACCATATCTTTGCGCAATAAACTATGTAATGGATGTAAAATAGTACTCAGCCGAGGTATAAATTTCGAGTAATAATTAATTAAACCTAGAAAAGATCTCAACTGAGTAATGTCTTCGGGTGCTGGCGCATCTACGATAGCTCTTATCTTATTTTGATCTGGATGCAAACCGTGCTTGTCAATGATGAAACCTAAATAGGTGATGCTGTCTTGCATAAAACTACATTTCTCTAGTTTTATTCTTAAACCGACCTCACGCAACCGAGACAACACGGCCCTTAAGTTGACCAAGTGTTCCAATTTATTTGAACCGGTGACCGCTATATCGTCTAAAAACACCGCGGTGCCCTTTAACCCTCTGAGTGTCTCTTCCATAAATTTTTGAAATTTTTCTGGAATACAAGTCAGTCCAAAAGGTGTCCGATCATAAACATAGGTACCTACATGAGTAGTAATAGCACTGTACAACCGCGAACTTTCATCTAAAAATAATTGTTGGTACGCATTGGTAAGGTCAATTTTAGAATAGTGTTCGCCACCGCTTAAGGCGGCAAACAATTCCTCGATTCGTGGCATAGGATACGGGTCACGAATCAACTTTGGGTTTATAGTGACTTTATAGTCCCCGCATATACGTATGTCACCCGATTTCTTAATGACCGGTACAATCGGTGTTCCGTAGTCAGAGTATTCCACCTTATGAATGGTACCCTCTGCCTCGAGTCGCTGCAATTCCAATTCAACTGGCTTACGTAAAGCTAACGGCAATTGTCTCGCCTTAATAAAAATAGGAACCCTATCTCGTAATCTTAACGAAAGTTGTTTGGTACAAGTTCCGAGACCAGGGGCGAACACGGTGGGGAATTCATTTTGTAAACTTTCAACTAAACTTAAATCAGATAAATTGAGAATCATTTCATTAATTTTGATTTTATCAATCTTAAGCTGACTTAACCAAGACCTGCCCAGTAACGGCGGTCCGCCGTTCTTGATTACAAATAGCTTTAAATTCTTAGCCGTGCGCGTCCCTATCTCCACATCCACCATAATATAACCGGCTACTTCGATTCGAGTACCATTATACGAGTGTAAACAAAGGTTATTTGCGATAAGCGGCTTGTGCTTGAAATGTTCATCATAAAAATAAGCGTTAATCGTAGATAACTTACTGCCAGTGTCCAGCTCGAACATCATCACTTTACCGTTAACCTTTGCCTGCACGTTGTAGGGCCGGTCACTATTATTACACACATTTAGATTGTACAACTCGCACTCCGAATCGTTATCACTATCGATATAGTTCTGCCCTCGCCCTGACGACGGTGATGCCTCCCCTTTGTGAGAAGATCGCCTGCACATCGCTTTCAAATGGCCCTTTTGGCCACACGCATCGCACGAATAATTTCGAAAACGGCACCCGATAGGTCGGTGTCCCTTCCCGCACCGCCAGCAAGGTTGCTGCGCGTCGCCGGTGGCTGCGGCAGAGGCGCGCGCTCCTGCTGCGCCGCCACCGCCACCACCGCTGCCGCCGCCGCCGCCGCCGCCGCCGCGTCGTGCCGCTAACCGGTGCACGGGCTCGTTGGCGCTGGAGGGTGGTGTCGCCGCCGCCGTGCTGCCCGTCCCGCTCGCCTGCGCGTGCCGGTCGGCCGCCTCGAGTGCAAAAGCCAGCTCCACCGCCCTCTTGTACGTCAACGTAGGCTCGGCAAAAAGTCGCGATCTCATGTCGTCACTCGCGAGTCCCGATACGAATTGGTCCCTCAGGTTCTCTTCGAGGGCGGTATTGAAGCTGCACGTACTCGCTAAATGTTTGAGGACTTGTAAATAATCGCCGAGACTTTCGCCGCCATGTTGACGTCGCTGTCTAAAAATGTGCCGCTCGGCTATCTCCGAGCGCTTCGGTTCGAGATGGTCGCCGACTATCTTTACCAACTCCACGAATGTTTTGCTTTCCGGATGATCAGGCGCACATAAATCACACATTAAATCATACGTGGCTTCACCGACTAACGTCACTAAAGTAGCCACTTGTAACTCTGGTTTGATTTCATTGAGCGCCATGAACTGTTCCACGCGTCGAATATAGGCTAACCACTTTTTGCTTGTTAAGTCAAATTGTTCGATTTTACCGATCGGCATTTTATCGCCACTTGATAATTACACACTAAAAAAGCAATTGGTGGGGTTTTAACGCGATTTATCTCGTCGCCAGTGGGGTTTATATATTAATTACGGGAGCTCACAAGTAAAAGACCGAGTCAACGAACCAACTGTTTATTAGCGGGTCTACCCGCACACATTATTAAACCTGGGATGCCACACGCACTATGTCCCGAACTATGTCTTTCCTGCGGATTAGGTCGACTAAGCTGTAAGGATGGTATAGGTACTGGGTAAGTCCATCTAAAAACCCTGTCTCAGGGCCTACAGCATCCCGTAAGTAGGGCCAATAGGTAAAAAATCTTCCCTGACAATGCAAAGCCTGGTTTACTTTGCTTTCTACAAAAATAATATTGGCCATTGGAGTCGATCTCTATCTTAAAGAAATAGGTAAAATAAAAAATGAGTTACATTTAAGTTTAATAAAATATATTTTCATTTTTAAAATCATTAATCTTAAAGATTACAAAAATAAATGTTCTTAGATTAAAGTTAAAATTATTTTTCTAAATTCATACACTGTACTCATTGCCCGATCTACACTTTTTACATTCAATTAAATTAAAGTAATTTTATAAACCTAAATTACCTAGGGTATTTACAAATAATATTGTTATAATGAAAAAAGTCAAATGGAAGACCTAAAACATAATTGACTACGAGTAGGGATTACAAAAACTAATCGATAAATCTTAAGTTTCACAAAAGCAAAATAATATTTTGTTAAATCAAGAGTTATATTTTTATTTTAAAATTTTATCTGTATATATTTGAATTGATTTGAAGACAAAATATTTGTTAAAATAAATAAAATACCGCTACTAAGTAGAGATTGTCTATAAGAAAAGTTGTATGTTACAAACTCTTTTGATTCAACATTTTAAAATAGGTAAATAAAAATATTGGTAGATACCATTGCACATGTTTAGTATATACTAAAAGAGACACGTTTTGTTGAGACGTTTTAAAAATATGCTAAGAGCTATTTACAAAACCTACTTAAAAAGAGTCAATTTACAATCAACTAGTCGAATATATTATTAATTTAAAAAAAAAACTTCAAAATTATCTGACAGCATACAGTTGAAAAACAACTGGCAAGAATAATTAAAATAAGAAATAATGGCATAGGTTTAGATAATGCTCTAATTTTGTTTAGTAGGTACATACATACATGTTCTAAAATGAATAAGGAATACTTCAATCTTCCGGCACGGTAATTCCTCAGATCTACTCATGATACATAAAGATTTGAGTGGTAATCAGTGGATAATTTGGCATTTCATACACAATATACAAGGCTTATCGCTAAATACTCAAACGTATATCAGATTTAAGCACGTCTCAAGTAACGAACTTTTGACAGATTTTCATTGCTAACTGTCAAAACAGAAACTGTCAAAAACTACTTGAGACGTGCTTAAATCTGAAAGGCGTTTGAGTATTCAGGAGTTACAAGTTTGTGCATCGCTGTATACTCAAATGTAGTTGACATACTGTAATTTGAAGGATGATTAGGTACATAATGTGTATGGCCTTATTCATCTCTTTTTTAGCTATAATGGCTGATAAATCAATTGCCATCTCTTTTTATGACAGTAAAAAAGAAAGTGACAGTGATTCAGACATATTTTTTTATAAAGTGTCAGGGATTAATCAAATAGTGTTTCAACTTCCGTGTCAAAAAACAATATGCATTATATCAGTATCATATACAGAATTAGGTAGCAAGAATTAAAGCACCAAATTCAAATAGTCCTATCTATCATGAGAACTTCACTTAAATAAGATAGAAGTAACCGAAGTCACTTTGATATCGTCTTCACAAAAGTTCTTAGGGCCTGGAAAGAGACCCAAAATATTAACCAATGCCTATTTTCACCAACTAACACCCCAAAACGTCGAGGAAAACGGATGCATGTCACAGCTGTTCTATTTAAACTAGTCAGATAATTGGGTTACAAGCTTCAATCAATGATACTCCTAGATATGGGGTCGGCGCAAAAAATTAGTCTCGGTAAATAAAAGCTCACTTGAGAGCTTTTATTTTGTTTTGACAATTAGTGACATTATTCACTAGGTGACATAGTTGTAATTAGGTTGAACTTAAAACTGTTTATCATTTTTGTCTCGCTTCCTTAGTAAACAAAATATAGCTGTTCAAGCATATATTTAAGTATATTCATGCGGACAGGTTTTAGGTATGATTTTATATGTGACCCGTCATCTAAGGATATCATTGATCGAAGGTTACAAGAGACTTTTATTAGTGAGGAAATGCCTATTGTTACTAACTTTAGGGAAAAATTACATGTTAGTAAGGAAAATAACTTGACTAATCTAACAATTTACAAAATGAATGCATAAAGCATACTTAGAGCCTTAAAATCAGTTGGTGAAAGTAGGTACCAGGTTTTTAAAATCATAGCAATCACCGCTTCGCTTCGTTGACGTAAATCAAACACGCTGACAGATGTATAGCTGTCTCATTTCCTCTTCTAGAATGTTGAATCCCAGCCTGAAAGGTCATCTGGTGGTGGTTCTTCCGCATCAGCTGGGTACTGGTCGAAGTTGTGTGTATCGATGGGCGATTTGACAGTAGGTGTTATTGGCGGTTCTAGGGAACGGGTCGCCAGGCCCTCCCAGTTGAAGCCATCGAACCATCTGGAAAGAAAATCAATTATGGATGAGTGTGTGAGTTTTTGGACTAAAGAAACTAGTAGTAGTAGAGCTCTTTCCGGAGGGCTCATCCGAGGAAGTACTGTCAGTATGCCTATTTCTGCCGCCAATCAGCGGTTCTGTGTTTCTGTTTGAAAGGTGTAGGTACCGGTGAAATTACAGACACATGAACAACTGGATGCCTTAGGTAGATGGACGCTTTGTGCTTTGAGGCAAGGTGATGGTTACCACGTAACATCAGGTAGATCAAAAATGGTTGAACTTAGTTCGTAATAATGAATGATTACATTAATAGCACAGCATATGATTTATGACTATCGGAGCCTTGTTGAGCTGAGCTAAACATTCTGTCTTACAAATCATTCATCCAACTCAGACGGGTAGAGTTCGGGAAATGACACCACATCTTTGGGTTATTCCCGCTCGTCCCCACATTTTGTCCCCAGATGCGTTCGGCCCCATTCTTTATTCTCATCCGTCCCCACACACATAAAACTACACATAAAAAATGTTGCTCTGCCTATAACTATTACTATATATTGCTGTTAGCCAGCGTAGATTATATTAATAAATACAATTTTGAAAAGTAATATTAAAAATTGAAAAGTCGTTTCCCCACGTGGTATTCCCGCTGATACTTATCGGGGACGAGCAGGAATAAAAAATGGGGGCGAACACACCTGGGGACAAAATGTGAGGATGAGCGGCAATAACCCACATCTTTCTGTCTTAGATAGGTAACGCTAAGCTTCAAGACAAAAGTCAGTATGTGTCGCTAGTGACGCCTATTGGAACTGAGATGTAGTCACTATCTATTGGTCTCTTGTATAATGAGCTATGTTGGGACGTAAAATAATGAGAAACAAGGACCAAAGTCACCAGCATATTTCTTAGAACCAGCATGTTGCTATGGCAACGGACAGGCCATATAGCTCGTAGAACCGATAACCGCAAGGGAATACAAGTTTTGGATTCGTTCTTCATAGTAATATATAGGGGTGGACTTTGATAATGGTGGGTGATGATGAATTGGTCTGAAATTTATGTATAAGCTTACTTGTGCTTTTGGATCTCAGTAATCCCTCCCCTCTGGTATCCCAACCTCTCAGTCGGATTATCCCTACACAGTTTCTTGATCAGGTTAGCTGCGTTTCTGGTGATGCATCGTGGGAACTCCACCGCGTCGATGCCTTTAAGTATCTTGTTATAGGTCTTCATTGGGTCAGTGCCCGTGAAAGGAGGAGAGCCGGTGAGCAGCTCGAACATGAGAACACCTGGAATTCACGGAAAATGAAAATTATTACCAATTTGGGTTTAGGCATGGTAAAAATTTTGGAGCTCTACGGACGACAGTTCAAAACAACGAAATAATGAACTCTTAATTCACCTTCAGAAAACGATTTTACAATTTAACGACCAATATAAGGGCAACATAATCCAAAACATCTTAATAACTTGAAGGTATTGATTATAAAACCCGTCAAACTAACTTTAATTTTGCTAATGTCATCAACAACCATGTCATGAATTACTTGTGTTCATGTTCTAAGAATGTGTTTACAAAAAAAGGATACATTATGGTAAAAGGATAAAAGGGTACATATCAGTGGCAGTTACCAATGTACAAGCTTTGCTTAGTTTAGTAGATGGCGTTGTGTCCACAAATGTTTATGAACACTGTTGGTAAAGTAATTAAAAAGAGAGATAAAATTCAAATAATTTTGAAGCTCCTTCCAAATATTATTAAACCGAGCAAACTCATCTTTAGTACTGATATAGATGATAATAGTTATAACATAACAAAAAATAATCTTACCTAAGGACCAATAGTCAGCACTGATGTCATGACCTCGATTCATTATAACCTCAGGCGCAACGTACTCAGGTGTACCGCAGAAGGTCCAAGTCTTGCGGCTCGCTTGCAGCTTCTTGGAGAAGCCAAAGTCAACAAGTTTCACGTAGCCTTTACCGTCTAGCAGTAAATTTTCTGGTTTTAGATCCCTGTAAGAAACAAATAGTATTTGTTTTTAGTTTCAATAGAGCGTTCTGAAAATACCGGTTGTGTTTGGATACTCGAAGACAACATGGAATTGGAAATTCAAAAAGAACCTTTTTTTTATGAAAAGAAGTTAAGCTGGCGGTTATTTTTTTATGCGATTACTGATGAAATAAAAATATGTTTATTAACTGTAGTGAAATATTTTCAACAGTAGAGGTTCTTTTGTCTCTTGGTGGAACAAGCTGATGGCTCACTTGATGTTAAGTAGTAACCATATATAACAAAGCATTGCTTTGCGGGTCATGTTCGTTAGGAACGTGCCTTACAATGAACTGCTTTGCGGCCACAAAAGCAGATACGGTTATTACCCTGTTATAAAATTTGTCTGAAGAAAAACCTGCTAAGGTACTCAGTAGGTGCTGAATCCCTCAGACGAATTATTTTACAAAGAACTCTTCTAGATTTCACAAGATCAGATAGATGATACAGGCATCGGGCTTATTTAAAATATATTTCCTAAAGGTGCTTCTTCTATCCTAAAGGTTATTCATTTTACCTGTATATAATATTCCTAGAATGAAGGTAATGGAAGGCTTCAACAACACAAGCAGTGTAGAACCTTGTTGTGGCATCATCGAATTGTCCTAAAACAAAAGAAAGAAGGATTTAAAACCAATCCAGGTTCAAAGCTAAGTATACTCGTAATAGAAGTTATATGACTGCAACTTACCTTTATCTCTTAGTATAGTCCACAATTCTCCACCCAGACAAGTTTCCATCAGCATGTATAAATACTTTCTATCCTTGAACGTCTTGTACAACTTCACTATGAACTCGCAGTTCATCTCTGACATAATCTCCTTCTCGGACATGATATGCTGTTGCTGCCTCGTCTCAACGATCTGAGCTTTCTTCATTTGTTTCAGTGCAAATGATCTGGTCGGGTCACCTTGGATTTGGACGAGTTCTACTCGACCAAAGCCACCGATACCAAGGGTGGCAATGATTCGGAGGTCTGAGAGGCGGAGTTGCGCAAATTCTTCATTAAGTCTGGAATTTCCAAAATTTATTGTTTTATTTTACTATATCAAATTACTATATCAAGTAACACAACATTATTTTCTCTATTAATTTACCTATCTGTAAGTGAAGAATTAAATTTGCATCTACATAGTAAATATAACATCTTCACTATCTTCGCAATTCTTTCTCTCGTTAAAGTTATAACAAACATTGTTTTTACAGTGGATCTATTAACCACCCTGACATGTGTCTATTGTTGCAATTTCAAAAGCATTGTCACAAAAACGCGGGAAAATATAATTGTATTGCTATCAATCTTATCTTCGAAGACATTTCTATGCTGCAAATGAAAGTTAGTTTACTTCCACTGATTGATATTTAACACCAACATTGAGAGTTTTGATATTGGAAATTGTTGCGATTAGTGAAAATCTTCTCATGTTTGTTGTTCAAAGCTTGTTCTTTGGAGACGGACACAGACTACACTTTTCAACGCTTTTTGGGTAACAAAGTTACCGAAGAAAAGTTTCAGACAACAGCTTACAAATAATTTCTGTCTAAATTATACTCACCAAGTTCAAAATCCCATACGCAAGCAAAAATGTAAAAATGGGAATTGTTAGAAACACCAAGGTAAAAATATCGTTCATCATTTCTTGTCCTAAAGCGACTGTCGTTTTGGCCAAAGAGATAATTTAACAATAAATAGGTGTGGTTGAATTCAAAATTGCATCAATCTATTGTGAACTTGACACACGACATTTAAATGAGGAAATATTCTTTAAATTATGAGACTATTCATTTTGGTTTTTAGTTTTTATGAATAAAACATAGGATTTAGTATTTCTACACTGTTTAGGTAGACAAGAGAGAAATAATAGAATATTAGACTCTTGAAAGAGAGTTGCGAGTCATGACTTCTAGGGAGAGACTCTTGTCTGTATCAAAATATAGTGTTAGCAGTAGGTATAAAAGTAGTAGTATGTTGGCTACTGCTTCGATAGTATAAAAAATGGTGAAAACTCAGCTTCTTTTTGTATTAAAACTGACAGTAAGTTTCTAAGCTAAATCACTCGAATATCAAGAAGTTCAAGTTGCTAAATACACAAGCGTTAAGAATATACAAATCAAGAGTGGTGACTAACAACTTGACCAAGAGAATACCACTGAGTCATCATATGAAATTCGCGACCAATACATTGCTTGTTCCTGTTAAAAGTTCAATAGCAACACGCCTTACAGTGAATAATATTGCAGATTCGGAGAAAATTAGGTTTCCAACTATTTAAAAATCATGTATTGACAATGAGATTCAAAGCAAAATAAACTTAAACTTAAAATAAATAAGGTTAAACTAACCGTGCTCTGCTCTCTCCTTCGTCTTTATATTTAGTGCGGATTTCGTCAAGAGTAGATATCAGCTGGTTGAAAGTTTCTCTGTCAATGACGAGACAAGTTGTGCCTTCTGGAGAGTCACAAATGATGCTAGCCGTTCGAAGGTCATCTCTGGAATTTCAACATTATAAATATTAGAAATCTATTTATGGTATCTTGGTATAATATTAATTAGAATAATGATTAGTCAACAAGGTCATCAAAATCAGAGAAGATATAATTTAATACATAAAAACCATGTGTGATGACCGTGGCTTAAAATAGGATAATTAAGGGGATATTACCTACCATGGATATAGTAAGATGTGACTTAGAAAATGCATCAGGAGATGTGTAGTAGTAGGTATCTCCCGAGCACAACACCGATACTTTGATCAAACTGCCTCCCAAGCGGGCAAACCCCTCAAAGTATGGGAGAGGCTTATGTCCAGTGGATTTATCTAGACCAATGACTTGTATATGTAATGTATGTATGGTTAAAAAAGAGACTTACCCTTGCAGAGCTTTTTCTCCGAAGAAATCACCTTTGGTGAGCGTTCTGATGAATTTCTCTTCATTGTTTGCAGGTAGTTTTTGAGTGACTTTGACCTGAAATTAAATTGAAATAAATGAAATAAAATTGAAATATATGGATAATACTTTAAATAAAAAAATAAATCAATTATTTGATTGCACCTTAATACAGACTTAGGTACTTTTAAATATCACGTTCATGTTAAGAAATCATCATCGTGTTTCGTACATTTTACAGATAAGCAGTGTTCGGTTATTTAATTTGGCCATAAACATACTGTATGTATCGCCAACGGCTGTATTGAAAGAAATAACATCACGGCTTTATTCCCTAAGCGCGATAGATATCCCCTCCGATCTCTTAGTACAATTTATTCGAGATTCTTCGAAGATATCTTAGGTAATCATGTACGTAACAGGTTGCAAGCCTATCGCCGCTGCTAGCATACTAATTGGTAACGACTGTATTGCCTTAGATTAAATACCAAATATTAAAAAAATCTCTTCTCCAAGGATGAGATATTGGATGGATGAAACTAATGTCCAGTCAACAACTTGAGATGACAGCAAAATAGCTACTGCATAATTATCTCAGCTAGTGTGCAGATGAAGCCAGTTAAAACTGGTATGCTGGGTCATTACTGTTGCCATAAAAATGTGAAACGTTTAGTTAGACAACATCGAAAGTTGTTGATGCGAAGATAACTTATGGCATTCCGAACGCAGATATGCTATTGTATTTTAGCAATTAAATATTAATACAGGCAACAGACAAAATAGAGATGTGAACCACTCAGAATAATCAGAAAAAGTATCTACATAAAGAAATAAATCACAAGCTTTAGAAACTATCTTATGTAAAGACTGTAATCTACCAATACTGCTATGATTACACTATCACAGTTAACTCTACATAAACCATACATTCTGTTATACACGCGAAACCCAGTGGCTTCAATAAGCACATCCAGTAATAATTATAATGGGCAATTGGATGCAATAACAGGTTCCGTTAATGCAAATTAGCAATTAGGTGGAGTACGAACAGGCAATAGTTTATTTGTGTTTCTAGGCTATACCAGAAAAAACTATAGGACAGACTTCAGAAGATCATACTTGTTTACGAGCCACCATAACCATTCTTAGGATTTTTAGTAAAGTTTATTTTGAAAACTATGACTATAATCATAATTCGTACAAGATTAATTTGACAATGTTGAAGTATAAAATAAATGGTGCAAAACAACTAGCAGTAAAAATTATCTAAAATTTATACAGTTAAAAAACAAAATTGACGTTACAAAACTAATGTGTTTGACCGACAACGATTTTCAATCGTGCATTAAATGAAACCAAATCGACAAAAATACAGTTTCTCTTAACGTATCGTAACTAATTGAAATTACAAACATTATCCTTTGTTTTACGTTTTAAAACCATAAAAGCTGTTTCCAACTTTATAGTGTTGTAAAAGAATATTTACGTTTATAATAAAGCCAGAGTTTTAAAGTACTTTAATAATAAATAAATAAATAATAAAATACTTTTATTTCGAGCACAAAACTCATATACAAAAGAAATACACTAACTTAAAAACTAATTGGATTGCTGGACAGGTGTCGCTCACAGCAATGCCTTGTATAAGGACAGTCAACCCTAGTGGCTATCATTGCCAGGACGATGTTGGAGCTAGCCCGCAACCTGCGCACCAGGGACGCAGCTCGCTTGCGCATAGTTGTATGAAAACAATCCACCCTTGCCGCCGCAAACATCCCTGATGCGCTACAGTAGCGGGGCAGCCCCAACACCGCCCTAAATGCATTGTTATACTGGACACGAAGGGCGCTGTACGTTGCGAGCGTATACTTCGCCCATAGGCTGCACGTATACAGAGAGGTACAGTATGCTCGAAACAATGATCGTTTCACCCCATCTGAACTACGTGCAAACCTCCGGCCAACCATATTCGCCCGCACCGACAACGCCCTCCGCTCCCGTCCGATATCATCATTGTCTTTGAGGTCGGCAGTGACAACGTGACCCAAGTACTTGAAAGTAAATACCCTCTCCAAGTCCACACCGTTCAGACGAACAGGCGCAATACTTTCCAGTTGCTTTTTACCGGCCTCAAAGACCATGACCTGACTCTTTTTTGAGTTATATACCAGCCCGTGACTGCCGGCATATTCCTCACAAGTTTTGACGAGGTCCCTCAAACCACAGATCGACGCGCTCAGCAGCACCATATCATCAGCATAACTGAGATTATTCACGCAAACATCATCAATATGACATCCGATATGGCGACTGCTGAGCGCCTCGATCAAAGCGTTCAAATATAGGTTAAAAAGTGTAGGTGAAGTTAACCCCCCCTGTCTCACCCCACATTCCAACCTATAAGGTTCCGACATTGCGCCCCCCCACCTGACGCTGTTGATCTGGTGCTCGTACCAGTATTTAAATATGTTGGCAAGCTCTGATGGTAAGTTTATGCTTTCCAGCTTCTTCCACAAAATGTCATAGGCTACCAGATCAAATGCTTTAGACAGATCAAGGAAGCAGGCATACACAGGAGTCCCACGCTCAGTGTAGTATCGAACGGTATGCTTAAGACACAGTATTGCACTTTCAGTGGACAACTTAGGCCGAAACCCAAACTGATTGTCGTGCAAAGTAACGTACTGATCTAACTGTGTATTAAGCACACCGTCAAACACCTTCGCTATAATAGTAGCTAACGATATAGGTCGGTAGTTTGTTTTGTCACCGAGGTCTCCAGTCTTGTCTTTCACCACAGGCACTACAATAGTCCTCATAAAGTCTGCGGGCAAGTATGAGTGACTCACACACAAAGAATAGAACATTGCCAATACTCCAGAGATATGAGGGCCTGCATGTTGAAGGTGCTCAATGCTCAGACCATCGTGACCTGGCGATTTACCTTTGGAGAGTGTTTTTATAATTTTACTAACTTTTTTGGCAGTAAATCTGTTCCTAAGTATCTCCTCACTTGACATCTGAGCAGTAAGAACCTCCCTTTGCCTACCTATTGTAGCTTTCACTTTAAAATGTGCCTTGAAAGTATTCGCAATTTCCTCAGGATCACTCACCCCATCCACACTTATCGGACGACCTGGACGCACATTCACCTTACTGGTGCTCCGCCAAAAATCGCGAAAGTTCCCACTTGCGTGCTTCCTAGCCAAGTCATCCATTATTATTTGATCCTGGTTGTTTTGGGACCATTTTAAACGCGACTTAAACACTTTTCTTTTGTCTTTCATTTCCTCGTAAACTGCGCCAGACCTCGGCCTACCACACAAAACCCACTCCCTATAACTCAGCCTAGCCTTCACATGCGCCGCTTTCACATACTTATTCCAACCTATTCGGTGTAACCTTGCTCTGCCTTTTTTACAAGCACTTCCTCGACTTTCTTTGGCTGCATCACGAAGGGTGGTCACAATGTCAGAATACATTCCATCAAGAATTTGTCTATGGCCAGAATCATTACATAAACGATCACCACATTCGACAAACGCTGAAGGAAACTGAATATCCCTTAATCGCAAATAACATTTCTTTTCATACAATGCAATTTCCTCATTAGTTCTGGTTCCCCATAAAACATTCTTATCTGTTAATATGAATTCTGGTAAACAAGGTGTCAACAAACTATAATTGCATTCTATGACAAGGGGAAAGTGGTCAGACCATCCAACATTATATTCTACATACACCGATTTGACTGAACGCTTAGCCGACTGTGTCACTACACAATGATCCAGCCAGCTACACGTCCCATAGACATCGCTTACAAAAGTGTAGGTATAAGATTGTAGTCCTAACATGTCAACATCAATACAAGACCATCGCTGATCACTACAAAAACGAATTAGTTCATTAAAAAATAATTCACACGGATTAGCATTAAAATCACCTAATAAGAAAACGGATTCTATACCGTAATGGTGTATTATAGCGCTTACTGCTCCGAGACAGTCCGTAAACTCAGGTAAATTCGCAGTCGTATTTGTAGGCATGTATATACTCATTACTATAATAGGTCGATCACTAGTAATTATTTTTATCGCACAAACCCTATTATTGTCGCACTTTATCACTGACACGTTATGAAAGACGCTGCTTTTCCACAGTAACGCTACACCACCATACGGCCTCCCCAATAAAATTCCCGCCGAAGTATCTATCGCCGATGTCCCCGTGTATCCAAAATCAGCGTCTATTGTGCCTAAAAATGGTACTTCCTCCGGTGACAACCATGTCTCTTGCAAAGCAATCAAATCGCAAGTTTGACATAACTCGCGTATACTATCTATCGATCGCTTGACATTCTTACAATTAAATGTAGCAAATTTTAAACAGCTTATACATTGTTTAATATCCATACTTCATGTTTACTTGACCGTTCACAGATGTAAATCTATTCGACGATGGCTGGTCTTTGAAGTTCACAAATCGCCTAAATATTATTCCTTGTGGCCAAAATTGTTCATTCAAGTACATAGCCATTTTGGTTTCAGATACAAAGAACTTATAAGCAACATAGCCTCTTTGTCTCGTTGAGTTGATTCTCTGAAGGTACACTGAGTCATCAGTTTTTGACTTTATATATTTGACTATGTCTTCCTGTATCGTGTCAATATGGACATTTGTTATAAATATAGGAACCTTTTTATCTGCGGCTTTGAAAGTACACTCCATGTCCCGTGCCATACCAGATTTACCAAGATATCTATATTTCATGCGTTTTTTACGTTTACCCACATATTTAAAGCCTTCGTCGTCTACATCATCAGTGGACTTCATTTGAGGTATTTTTTGTGACAATTTGGATACCTCAAAACCACACTGTGTACTAACCCCAACATCTTCAATGTCAACGTGACCTAGCTGCCGTACAGATGAGCTATGTTGTTTACTCGCAGCTGGCAAAGTTGATTCAGTAACGGGATAAAACAAACTTTCTGCAACACTTTTACTACTTGCCGACTGACGAACCTGGCTACTCTGCAGATCAGTCTCCCCCACAAGTTGCTGCTGTTGACCAGTTATACAACTCGTTGGTAGTTGCTCACTATTTATCATTTCTCTGTACTTTTGCAGAGTTTTCTGAGTTCCTGTATTGGCAACTTCTTCGATACTTATAGGGGATTTGTACACAGTAGGACTAGGCACTTGGGAAATGTCTAGCGAACCGTCACTCAACAAGTAGGCTCCACGCTTCGTATTCACACTTGGAATAGGAGACGGTGGTAACGAATCATTCTTGTATCGTAGGAACTCTGATTTTAAATCCACTAGATGATCTTGTGTGACATAAGTTGATTTAATATTGTCAATATCAGCTCTTAATAGCAAAAGGTCTTTCAAGAGTTTCGTACAATCCAGATGGTCAAATAATATTGGGGGTAGTTTTTCAAGCTGCCGCGCCACGAATATTGGCATTAAATCTGGTTCAGCAGATTTAAACAAATTCACTATATCCACTAGGTCTCTTTCCTCCTTTCCTTTCTTTTTTCTTGATATTCTACGTAAACTCGTGGGAATGGAATGGAAAAGTAGCTCCTTTGATTTTTTGATTTCGTCTGTAGTAAAAGACCCAACACATAATCGTACCAAGGTCTCCTCGTCGATCACAGACACTTTATTCTGTATGTAGGACAGTAATTCATCTATCACTACATTACACGTATTACATTTAACAACATTCGTCATTTTTATAACACCACAATTATTATAAGCACGCGTCCGTCACGGAAGGGCTCGCGCTCGCAACTATAGACATAATACTTATAGTCCTACTCTGTCTGTATCCGGTATAATATGTACAATTTAATCTGAAATCGTTTTTTTTCTGTGAGCCGACCATTTTTGAAAGAAAAAGACATAGTTTCCAAAATAACTTGTACTTATTTTTAATATTTATAGTCTACCTAAATTAGATCTCTTATTTAAAGTGCCTGTCGGCAAAGGCTTTGTCTAGCTCTTTCCAATGTCTAGTGGGGCCTTTTTCCAGAGGTATCGAGGTGTTAGTTTGATCTCATCTTTCCTTGATCTTCTCCTGCTTCTTTTTCTATTTCTAGGGTACCAAATAGTTTTAATGCCTAATAAAAATAGCTCCGCTTTTTTTTTAATTAGTATATAGTAATTACCTAGATAAATTCGAGGTTAAGTTGAAGTTTGTTGACGTTGACGCATACCTCCAGCACAAATCTTAGTGAGTCTTGTATGCTATAAATCAAAGTTATTTAGTAAGTTGATACATGTTAATGTACAAAAAAATGTGTCGTATTTCGTTGTTCGTAACTTTTGGGTTCTTGAATATGTTAAAGAAAATGATAGATAGCGATAGCAAACACCATAATATCTAAACGTCGGAAGTATAACTCGGTAAAAACCTCTATGGATTATCAAACATTTGTGAGATAACATCGGAAATAGATTAGATAATGCACCGTGAATGAACAACTACAAAAAAACAGAAACGACTGCGGTGTGACACAGAAAATTATACTTTTTTTAGAACTGAATGAAATCCGGCTTTGGCGAAAAATCTTTGTCTTGACTGACTGACACATTAACAACTCACACCCTCAACTGCTGGTTATAAAGACTTGACATTTTCAGATATTCTTTGAAAATTGTAGTAATTGGTGCGTAGAAAAGTTTATTAAGAAACGTTGATAGTTGTAAGGGTTGAATTTTTGAAATTTAACGTCGCGCGTTTTTCACTTGTCTAATATAGTATTTCAACAGTTACTTTGAAAATAGCGTCCCTATTATTTGAAAAAAATAAATAAATTATATGTATACTAAAAATAACTTTTTCTTAAGTTTATCGTCCTGCGGACGAACCACAAAAGTCATAAAACATGTCCTCAAACTCTATGCGCTTGCACACTGCGTTCGTCAGTCCACTGACCTTGTAAAATGGCTGTCTCATTTGCCTTTACCCACCTCTGTCTCATGTATTCAAATAGAATGAATCACAATGGAAAATACAGGTCTTTTCTTAAATACTTACCTATACACTATTATATATTATACCACCTACAAATCTACACAACCTTTGACACAAAATCCTGGCTTACGCTCGTTTTTTTGTTCGTAGTACCTAGATATAAAGCCAGAAATTGCTTCCTAATATCCAAACATACATGTTTTCTCATTTTTAATATTAAATATGATAATTATAGTGATAGTGATATACCAGAGCTAACGCGTTGTCAAGAGAAAGCCTAAAATAATTTTATTGTTGCGTATTTAAGCCAGGTAGCTCAAGAACTTGCGTTTAGAACAACAGATTTTTCCAACGCTCTTACAGTGGTAGAATAGGTTCTATAGAAAAGGTCGTATATAACTAAGAGTAAAACGAGTGTTTAATCTACTATAAATGCGACCAGTAGTTTATCCAAATTAAAATGTTTTGCACTGGATAGAATAACAATCGCCAATCAGAAAGTCAACGCTAAATGCCAAGGTGAACCCGCATAATTCCTGCAAACCAGTGACCACACAATTGAAATGTCACGTAATGTTTCTACATTTATATTATTTAATCGCTCAAGAACATTCCAAATAAAACGAGAATCCGTGAGATAAAACGTTAAATTACAACTATTTTGAAATCTAAATTGTAATTACACAGTTTGATAAGCAACAGACGCGTTGTGTTTACAAAACAGATGTGGTCAGAAGTAATGCGGCATCGCTCGGAGCGATTCTCGAAAGTTGAGACGAAAGAAAGTGAAAACCCTGACCATCTTCACAAACATAATACCTCAACTAACAAACACCAAGAGATATTGAACTTTATTCTGATGTATTATAAGCGCAATTCATAAAATGCAGATGGTATGAAAAGAAAAGTCATCAAAATAAACAAGTCCTCAACTTTTTTCGATGGAGATTCTTTTGATGATATTTGTTAATATTTATGTTTCAGATATTCTTAGCAAACAAGGTAATCAAATACATTTTAATTATGTTAGACAAGCGAAACGCGCGCCACTCAGTCCGCATGAAGTTATTTAAATACAAACTTAAACCCTGACTATATCCATTTGGGGTTTGAATTTGGGAATTACTTTCTCAGTACACCTCTACGTACAAAGACGAGTATGCTCTTTAAATTTCAAGTCAAGATTCCTATAATAATTGGTATATATATAAGCAATTTGCTTATCCAGGCGAATTGTTGTGATTCCAAGTTTTTATTATTGCCGTTATTATTCTTTGGTCCAAATTATTCAGGATCCGGAGCTTTTAAGGTTATTGCTTTATGCAAAACAAGGTCATTGCCAAACAAATAAAATATGCGATAAAAAAGAAATCCTTTTTTAGATATTAAACTTTTTGCTACTTAATACTTGGGGATTTGTACTGTTTCTTACATATGTGACTTTTTGCTACATATTACAAAGAAGTATTCATTATGTTCTAAAGTTCTTTCTTACCTGTCCTTTAGAAATGATGAAAAATGTGTCACCCCGCGCTCCTTGCCTGATGATGTAGTCTCCATTCTGGTAGTGAGTTTCTTCTAGAACATCAGAGATCTTGATCAGCGTGTCTTCTGGAAGGTCTTTGAAGATAGGAACACTATAAACAAAGAAGACAAATTTTTAAAAGTTACTGTATTTTAAAACAGCACCGTACAATATCTATTTCTTTTTAGTAAGTATATCCAGATTAAAAATTCTCATTTAAGTTTTAATGAGTGTTCTTTATAAACCTGGTCTGGGCACTGGTGGTCTAGTGGTAGCAGCTATGTTTTTCTATCCTAAGGTCGGGGGTTCGAATCTACTCGGGTAACTCTGGATTTAAGATTGAAATACGTGGTTGCTGCCACTAGACCACCAGTGCTAAGACAAAGTTTATAGAAAGATTTTTTAGGTTTTAGTGGCGTGTACAGACTTTTTTAATCCAGAAGTTCATGTACGCAATGCCTAAGTTCTCAAACGGTAAAAGAAAAGACTACAGAGAAATCCGCGGCTTAGTTAGCTCATGTATTGCCCATGTATTGCCCATGTATTTCCTCTGGATTAGGCTGACTAAGCTGTAAGGATGGTATAGGTGCTGGGTAAGGTTACTCCATTCGAAACCCTGTCCTAGGCACTACAGCGCCCGCTAAATAGGGGCATGAGTGATATAATTGCCCTGACGCTGTATAAATCATCTATTATTGATGCAAAGGCCTTTTTACTCTGTAATCCTTGTGTACCAAAACTGTGAGTGGAAAATTATAAATAAAATTACACACAAATAATAAGCATAATTAGCAAATTAAGAGCAGTGGGTCAACTATGGTTGATAATGAATGTAATGATAAGTAACTATTACGTTATAAACTTACATAAAACAACATAAGACAAAACTAGCGGTCAATTTGGAAAGGTTTCACTTGATGCAACCAAACCTGAACTTAACCAGGAAACGACCAAGGTTTTGTAAACCGTCGCTTAGACTTGCCGCACACGGGCTACGGGCAACAGCCACAAAACGCCACCACATGTGCCCCAAGTTATTTGTGTTAGTAAAAAAAACAGCATCTATTATAAAAGTCTGCACTGTCTGTATGGATGTGTGCTGTACAGCATCAGAAGTAATTTTTTAAAAACATGCCTCTATTTACAGGACGCTGTAATACCTTGGACATGATTTTAAATGGACTTGCCCGGAACTTATTTTTTTTTCATATTTACTGTTTGGTAACACGACGCAATAATCTCCCTTACAAAAGTATGCCCAAAACGGGACTAAAAGAGAAAATACAAAAGCTCCGACTTAGGACTTTTAAACAGTGCCTCGTGACATTTAACAACTACTGGCCTCAATGTGTAAATGCTCTCCGCAGTGGTGGCGGCAGCGTTTTGTGACTAAGGTTGTATTTTATGGCCCGTGTGCTGCGACCCTTAACAGACCTCTATTGCATTTTAAAGTCGAATATTGACCTTCATATCGTGTGAATATTAAAATATCTAAAGCAAGCTTAAACTCTGTAGTGTACCTGTAAGTAGGTATGCCTAATGACAACCTCAAGAGCACCGGTATCTGCTGGTTATTTTAACATAATCGTGAGGTCATAGTTCCTAATTTAGATAAGTTGTAAAAACAGTGAGTATAACATCGGCTTGACCCACTTTGTTGGTCTGAAAACTATTTAAAGAGCAAATTTTCTGTGACTCTTCACAAAAAAATTGCTTTTTCACAGAAAATTTGAATACCTATTACTTTTCCTTCAATTTTTTTAATCTTTTGCTACCTAACTTTGAGCATCTTGTTCTAATTTAATATACAAATAACATTAAAATTAGTTTCACCTCATAGACATGGTATAATCTTATCAAAAGAATAATGAAACCAGAAACTTATCAGTCAATTAAACTAACATAAAAGAAATGACAGCCATCAAAACAGTACAATATTGTTATAACTGTTCGTTACACTATATGCAACAGAAAATTGCCGCAATCATACAAATTTCATGGTATTTTTATGCACAGAACCAAAATATAAAATAAAATCACTCATTTTGTAGTCGTAGAGCTCTTAGGGCTCGTCGTTTTGAAGTACTACCACTATGTTTATTTCTGCCGCTAAGCAGCTTGCTGTATTCTAGTTTGAAGGTTGTGGGTGCCGGTGAAATTACAGGCACATGAGGCTAAACACCTGTATGCATCGGGTTGATGGACGCAGAGCAGCGTATCGTTGTGCACGTTCATAACGATCTACGAGGAAATGCTTTGCAATGATAACCACTTAACACTAGTGTTTCTGTGAGAACAGTAGACCTCGCTCACCTATATAGGCTTTTGAGCAAAATCCCCTATTTTACCTACTGATTTCTCGGGTTCCCTTGGTCCTAAAACGCCGAATCTGGTGTCTACGGTTTTGTTGCGTTAAGGCAAAGAGGACTGCGTAGATTAGCATAGATAGGTTTACATTATCCGAAAAAACCTGTGATACAGGATTTTTCAACAATAAGGATTATGAAATCAATAATCTGAATAAGGAGTAAGCAAATTAACTAATTAAGCAACAAAACATGCAACGACTGATTGCATGTTATACGATGCTAATGGAACGCTAAGTAATTATTTAAGTGTGTCGAGGAGGTAACCAGTTAACTTTGATCTCGAGTTGATATGGGATAAAACATAATTTTGGTAGTGATAAACAGCTGTTAGTTTGGCTCCGATCTTGGTTGTTAATATTTCAGAGTTTTTTGGAACTGAGACGAGATTGAAACAAGAACTTGATTAATTCATATGATGTGTAAGTACCAGTCTTGATTTTTTTATGAGTTACTCATGGAACAAGCTAATAGCACACCAAATTTTGTCTACTCGTTATCTTGTGCAAAATAGAGATATCTCTTTATATATTCCTATGCTAACATGGCAGTGGCAAAAATCTTCGCATTAATGTTAATATATAGCTCATCTGTGGGTATTTTATATATAATTTCTAAAATGACCATCGATAGAAAAAGTATCTCGCGTCAAGCGCGATATCTCGCGTTGCACAACTTAGCCCGGCTGGTGTCTTGCGTTTTGAGTCTTGCGTCGTAAGTTGATGGATATATGTAGGTTAATCCTCATGTGCCTGTAATTTCACCAGCACCTTAATAGTGATCATCTTAAAGATCTTTGTCTTCAAATGTATAAGCAAACAGGACTGTAGCAGATAACTATAAATAGTAAAGATCCTGTAGCACACATTGCCAGTTAAAGATTACAATCTTAAAGTGTCTTTAGCCTCGCAAACGTGACGGCTAACTTAATAATGTTTCGCAAAGTGCGCACGACTCTTTAAGCAATGGTGACACTAGTTTCGACAATAGCATTGTACAGTTTATTGTTTAAGAAATAGACGCGAAGGTAATTGGAGCGGACGAAAGAGGAGCACTATAGAATATAAATATTTGGGTTGATAAAGAATCAAATGCTATTGTTTTCATTTTTATTTTGACTGTACATATAACCGGAACTAATTAAGGAAAATTTCAGAGTTTGATATTTTTTAAATATAACGCGTTCTCAAAAAATACTTTCTTGTTCTAAAAATAATCAATCGACCTTAATAACTTATCTTAAATAAATTCAACCAAATGTAAAGTAACCTCATTATTTCATTGAGACCAAAGTCTTACTAAAATGTATTATAAATTTATAATCATCAACACAGTTGCGGAAGAAGTCAAACGTTTCTCGACTGCCTATAAAAGCAGGCTGGAACGGCATCCCAACCGCCTGGCAGCCGAATTGACCACCATCACCTATCCTAAGAGGCTAAAAAGACACCACATAGTCGAACTCGACTTGTAAGAAAAAGGAGGAAGAGGTCACTGGACCTCTCGTCCTGCAAACCACGCCACTCACAACACACCTGCTCATAGTTCGGAGAACTGATCGCAGATGAACATGGAAAAAAAAAAAAAAAAAAAATTATAATATAAAAGACCTATACTCTTTCATTTTATAAAGAGAAGACTACCGGCAGTCTAGTGTGAGGACCTCCCATTTTAATCCTACTGTCGTGGGTTCGTGCAATTCCAAAAATGTATGTGCGTCGTGCCAGTACTCATAACAGTGAAGGAATCATCGAAGAAACCCGTCAATTAGTTAGCTCTACAATTGACCATGTCTTTCTTGTGAAAAGGCTGACATAGCTGTGAAGTTGGAATAGGTGCTGGGTAAGCCTACTCCATCAAAAATTCTGTATCAGCTACTAGATCGTACCGTACATAGAGACATGATTGAAAAGCCACCTCTGATGCTGTGTAAATCATCTACATTAGATGCAAAGCCCTATTTAATCTATTTTGTAAAGAAAGCTAGAGAGAGAGACAGAGATTTATAATTTAGGCGAAGAGATATCGATCTTCAGATACTTTCAATAGAAAAGGTCGGGATTTTTTATTAGAAAGACTGACTTTAAAAAAAATACTGATCCATAGTTATAATACTTGAGATAATGATAGTGATATTTAGGTAAAGGGGAATGAGAAAATAAATTAAGCCTATTTAAAGATATAACTGACATGAAACTATTATTAATAATATTATTATATTTACTAATTATATAATATTATTGTTTTGTTTTCAGTGTTCTCTTTATCTCAATTTATAGCATCCGCAACATTACGTTATGATTAAAATAAATAATGTAGATACAGTGACTCTTACATTTGAATTGATAAATGTATGCCTTCGGTAAAAAACAATGATGCTAAGAATCACTAGCACAGACTATTTACACTGAACATTGCAAATATTTCATCTTCATTCAATGTAGATAAGTGACTAGTACACGGGAGTAGTACAATAGGAACATTTTATGAGTACAAATATTCTAAGTAAATATTTATTGAAATTGTTTTGCGATAAAATATTGTACTGTAAAGTTAAATCTTTATCAGTAATATGTTGGAATTCGGGAACATGCTAGTAGAAGACAATACTTTCATATTGTACTTTAGGTATTTCAATTTCATTATATCTCTTAAACTGACTGTAGTGAGGTTTTTTTAAAAAGAAGCAACAGTAAGCTTAACAACATTTATAAAGTAATGCAATAAAACTACTTTTTCTGCGAGTAGATACTTTAGATAAAAATAAATTATATACATTAAAAAACGATAAAGTCCATGTACTGCTCCTTTGTATTGTCAAATGAACGTTTAGTCGTAAATGAGCATTGAGGTTACTGCCCTGAATATCGTAAACATCGTCTCGTATTAGGAGAGAAATGTAAAAATAGCTTGTTCCAAAAAGAAGTCATAAGACATTCAAACTACTTTGATATAGTGCCAAACATTCGAAGAAATCGTGAATTGCGTTTCCAAAGAGACAGTCCCTCTTAGAATCGAATAATGGTTTCATGATTACTGTTTCATCGCAAATCATTTGAAATGACTATTGGTGTCGCTATAAAACGAGAATCATTGCAATTTTATTGCAATTTGTGGAAACATTGCCGTATGTAGGTTCTTTCCGAATTAGTCTTGGAAAGTCTAACAGCTCAGTCTACATACCGGACGATACACGCGATGCCGCTGAGTAACATAAGAACCACCTTAAATTAAAGACATTCAAATTTGATTGTGCTTCTCCATATAATTCCAACAAATATATAAATCTATAACAATTATAAAAATAGCCCTTTATAGACAACGCAAAACCAACCACTGGTCGTAGAGTCTTTAAAGTTATCTTGGTGCGTAGAGGTATAATTCTTATTAAAAGAGATTATTTTCATTATAAATCTATTAAACCCAGCTGTGTATTTTTTAAACAAAATATTTTTTAAGCCTCAGAGACTATAACATTACTTTATGAAGGATTAGCATCTTATCAGTCTTGTTAAGGTCATGTTCATCCAGGTTACTAGTTTTAAGGTCAGTCGAGTTAGTAAAATGAAAGTGTTCATTCATGATCTTGAATATATCCGGGCTTAAAGATAATTTGAATGAAATAGTACCTAACTGTCTGTCCCTGTATAATGCTAAGCACACAAAGAGGTACTATAAGCCAAACCTCAAAATCACGCCAAAGCCAATATCGAGCTAAACAAAATTGATATTTTTTATTTAAAAAGAACAAGCAAATACCTCACAGAGCACGTCCCACAAAAGACGTGCCGTATCAGACACTGTACTACATAGAACTGTCAGATTTAAAGGTAAAATAAGTTTCAAGCATCCTCTAAATTAAAATACAACAATTAGTACGTGGAGTTGGTGGTAAAGTTCGTCCGGGAACCACCTGGACGAACTTTGTCATATGGAACTTATCATCGACTCAAGCGTTGCTTTTTGTGATATTTTCAATTTAAGTCTAGATACTATCTTGTGTTACAATACATACCTACTTAATGTAATAAAAATAATAGTGAGGTTCTCACGGGAACAGAACCAAAGTAGAAAAGATTGACAAACAACGATTGACGAAATAGTTAGGTCTAAAATGAACTTAATTTATTTATCTATTATATTATTTTTTTAATCTTAGACAAGTCTCACGTTTGATGCACATGGCTATTTTAGTGCTGATATGATATGGCAAAACGAGGTATTTTATAGTTTTATCATATTTTACTATCTGTGTGTGTGTGTGGACGACCGATGTGGCACGGCGGGCGAATGTCCGCCTGCGATACAGGAGGTTGCGGGTTCGATTCCCGCCTTAGGATAAATATTTGTACGATCTGCAAATATTTATTTCGGGTGATCTGGGTGTTTTCTATGTATAATAAAAAATATCTATATATGTAATGTATTGTATTAAGTATATCAGTCATCTGGTACCCATAACACAAGCTCTGCTTAGCTTGGGGCTAGATGATGCTGTGTGGATTGTCCAGCATTATTTATTTATTTATTATTTATTTATCTGTCTATTTTTATTTACAAGTTTTGTGCGACAAATATTACACACGTTACCTCGATTAATGGATTGTTTTTCAGTATCTATATTTCCTCTTACCTTTTCAAGAAATCTGTGTATTCTGCCTGCCGTATCAGCCCAGTCCTCATCATGATAGTCTGGAAGCACTGCCGCTCGATCGCCCAAAGTCTGCAATCGGTAGCTGCCTTGATGGTGGCCGTTCTCTTGCAGTTGTAGAGGATGGCCAGTTCGCCAAACACCTTTCCTGGTGCCATTGTGCTGAGGTATTTGTTCTCCCGTGAGACTTCCACGCGACCCTCTGTAAAAAAAACGTTGAGATTATAGTTGGTATCAACTGAAACTGGCTTATACTTGTATGTACGAGTATCGCAAACAACAAAAACCAATATTGTTGCTACGAGTTTATGGAAAAAAATATCCGAATGTGTCAGTTATTCAGAAAGGATTTTAAATGAAGCCTAAATAAGCTCCTATTCAAAAGATTGACAATTTAAACGCGACCAAAATGTTACCTACCGTAATTTTTACATAAATAACAGACAGATTTAGGCATACAAAAGTTTTAGAAATCTAAAAGTTTTCAAAAACTTTTAACTAAAGTTCCCATCACTAATTAACATATTACCAATCAAACTATGAATAGATTGCCAAACTCAAGGCCACAAAGCCTTAAAATGATGACTCATATTGGTGAATGGTGAGATATACACGAATTCATAGATCAATAAAAAAAACCGGTCTAATTATAGTCTTTAAGTTGTAGATGTTAAAGATCACTTTGAAGACAGTGATACCGGCCCTGAGAATAAGCGAATAAATGGAGGACCGTGTGAACAATCCTATTCTTTGCTTGTTTATCTACGATCAGACTTGATTTAATGCTATCTTACCAAGAGCCTATTATATTAAAATATAAATTGAATACCTAATGATATACAATGTGTTCAATACTAACCGCGGTACTAATTCTCAGTGTAATTTTGAAAAAGATACACCGTGTTTTGTCTTTTGCATTGACAAGAAGTTTCGAATAAGATCAAAAGAGACAAAATACGGTGTAATTTTTTCAACGTTACACCAAGTTTATTAGTACTAGGGTGAAAGTTTATATCAAGTTATCTGAGTTCTCATTCTTGTAACAAAATTTCATCAAATTCCGTTCATTCAACAGTTTCGATCGTGTCAATCTCCAAATGTATTTTTTGAAACTGTTATTTCTGACAGGACTAATTTCGACGATCAAATTCTAGTTTCAATCTCGTCTCAGCTCCAATATACTGTTTAATCCGTGATAGATTTATAACAGCTCTATGTTTAGTGGGGCAATCAACTGAAAGAGAACTGTATCAGTTATTAAGACTAACTAACTAGCTTCCGCCGCTCTGCTGTAGTGTCTGGTAACCGAATAAAATTATATGTTGTTCGGGCTACGAAATTTATTATATTCCAACTTTTCATCCATGTTGGTCCAGTACAAAAAGCTGTTATTTTTGAATAAATAGCTGACACGGCACTTCACACGCTTTAACCCTTAGCAAAAGTACATTAGTTTTGTGATTGAATGGTCTTATAAACCTGAATACCTATAGGTTCGAATTTTGTGTCATTGTCCTGTCACACCTATTGTATATTTTAATGTTCCGTTATTAACATACTGTATTTCATTCAACATTTTATCACGCTCCAACATTTTTATAATGTCTACTTGTTACGTAACCTACTCCATTTTAAGCCTAAAGTTTCATATACTGAAAAATTGACCAGGAAAAAGGCATTCGGTCGAGTAACATCTTCATCTTCTAAACACATTGCTCTGGTTATTTCATTTAACCCACTTCTCACTTAAGACTTTACCACCTATTAATGGGCATTATCCTGGCCAGTCCTAAGCATTATTACTCCTACAAATATTTTCAGCCACTCTCTCGATACCATCTTTAATAACGTTTAACGCTAATAGAGACCTATTGACTAATGATGAAATTTAGCGTTTGTTTAAGATTATCTTAAATTAATAAATCTTAAATTTTAATTTATATTCATTTTCTCTTTTTTGTATTCTTGTATGTCTCATTTTCGTTACTATATTGAGCTGAGCTATTGAAACGTCATAATATTTCAAAGTACGCAGAAGCGAACATGCAACGCGCTTTGTGTGAGAAACATACACATTCCGAACAAATAGCTATAATTAGCGCTAAGTTTAGCGGAGATGCTTAGACTTTCTATGTGTTTTATTGTTTTATGAATTCTAAAGTATTTTTATTATATTTGACCATAAAAATCAAACCTTAGAAAGACTTTAAGATTTAACAAACTTTCACATAAATTTGAATAAATTAATATATGTAGCCTTGTAAAACGACCAGATGAATAATATCAAAATATTAGTAGGTATAAAGCAGGTTATCCAAGACTCGGTTCTCGGATATAAAACTACATCTGATAGAATATTGCAAGTTTTGCAACTAACATTTCTTAATGTGAAAACCTCGAAACTAAATCCTAAAACCAGTCTCTAGGATATGGAGAATAAATTCACTTGGACATAGCTAAGTTATTGCGTTGTATGTTGTATGTAGTTGAATCGGACGCAAATTACTTGAGTAACGAAAGTGTTTCAAGGCAACACCGAGACGTAGAGTTATGTAGTATCTGTGGCGGGGTTAACAGTTCATGCGCGTGCTCGTTTTTATAGGCAATGTGATAGACGTTGAATAAGTGCCGATTGAGTTTATACAATATTGGAACTGAAATGCTTTAGTAACAGAATGAAACACTTAGGATCAAGGAGACACCTTTTGTTATTTCGTGGAATCAAAGAGATCGTAAAATGTTCTTATAACTAGGTGCATCTAGGTACCAGTTTCTCCCGACCAAGTCTAGAAGAATAAGCAAGTAACTTACGGTTTGGTTCCTACCGTGCTTTTTTGTGATCTTTTTTACTAAATAATATAATAAATGAAGCTCCAGTATGATGCTAACTAGTTTTAATGAATAGGCACCTATTTTAAGATATTCACATTATTTATGATATTACAATAATTACTATTAATATTCATGCATGTAAATCAAAGTGGGGCAAAACGAAGCTTTTTATGTTTAATTGATATGCCGAACTCGCGTTTAGCAACCTCGTAAGTGGCTCGATACGTATGCCAAGGCATTTGGCGCTTCGCTAAATGGATTGTGCGTGTCGCAACTGTTACACGCCAATAAACTGAATCTAAAACATCATTGATAGTTGTTTCTGCTTTAGCTGAAGTATTTAGTACAACTACCTAGTGTATATTGCTTAAAAGAAACCATGGTAAATGTATAATTTCAAAAGCAAATATTAAAAGTTTGATTGCAAATAACTAAATCAATATTCTTTACCGTCTTTTACACAAATCAATTACTTATTTTAATGTATTTAAGTTGGTATTAATAAGTAAATCGATATAAACATTGTCTTTATACTCTTCGTTGTATATTTTACAAATCAATTTTCTCTAAGTTTAGCTATTTTGAAGTTTTTATAAGAAAAGACTACCATTCACTTCTTTTAATCAACACTACGCCAACATGAAACGTTAATATTTTTCTAGCCTTAAAATAAAGTAGATGCAAGTAAAAAGGTGACATTCTCAAACAAAGGTTGTCAAACTCTTCGAAATAAATAGATTAAAGTTTGATACTTATCCGCTCATAACATGATTATAACTCCGTAGTCGCGACAATCCTTCACTAACTTACGTACATATATAAATATATACTATTATGGTAAAATCTGAAGGTAAATACTGTGAAATATAACATATAGTTAACACATTGTATAACAATCATGATAAATAATGGTCAGTCTTGTTTGTTGATTGAGTCATCCCAGTAATATTTTAACAGTATCCATTACGTCATCTAGATTACCATCCTCTGAGGCCTCGAAATTGCCGTGTTAACTAACAACCTACATCGATCAACATCAAGTACGCGAGTACACACATGAGATCAAAATAGCATCAAGATAACAATAAATGTTCTAGATAAATTGCTGTATAGAAATAATTTAGCATTTTACCTGAATTGCCATTCCGGAGTTTGTCTGAAGTCTTTGATGAGTCTTCCAGACGTGTCACATCGAGCACTATGCCAGCGTCAAGAGATGCTTCTGTTGCCGTACTGTCCCTCTGACAAAGATTTCCTGTTCTTCTCTTTCTCATGCCATACGTATGAACAGGAACTATCAACTTAGGCCGAGGTATTGAGAAATCTGAATCCGAACCACTAGACGAACTTTTAGAACTACGAGCGTAGATACCATTGCCATTCGTAGCAGGTACACGCTCTTCACTGATGCAATTGTTCCCAAAAGACATGATGTCATTGTATCTTTCATATCTATCGTCACTTTTCACTCTCACTGTATTGTACATCTTTCCATGTTTATCACGTTTAATTTGTTTCATAACACTGTTTGTAGTCCGATGGTCACTTTCTTTACCCAGATCATTGGAGTGTAACCCATTGCTAATCGGTACCGCAGGTTTGCTTTGGCTTCCGTTAAACATTTCGTACTGCATTAACGTCAGCTGTTCACTCGGTGATAGGTTTCTTTTTGGCTGTGTGACGGTAACTTCGTTGTAAGGAGCATTTTGCATTGAGTCGAAATATGCTCGAAGGGGCTCTCTTCCCACGCTTTTTACTCTTAAAGATTTGGACCGAAAACTGGGTCTGACATCCTCGATACGTCCGTTTCGTGCGTCCGCCAGGTGCGTTGTGTTCCTCGGAAGTTGATCGCATGCAGATAATGACTGAACAATAGGTTTCATGTGTATACCCGAATCTTCCGCATCACAGTCAATATTAGGATTTTTTTTCTCGTTTCTAGATCTCATAGGTGCCAGATCTAAAGTTGCCATAGAGTTTATTAATTGATACATGGTGCTACCACTAGATTTAGATACAGTATGACTGTTATTGTAGCACCTGTCTTTTCTTGTATCTTTTTGAATCTGTTTAATTTTATCGCTGTCAGTGTCATTATTTTGCTGGCTTACTCTTGAATAATATTCATAATACGACTCCGATGACGGGTCCGGAAGAACTGGACCGGGGTCAGGTAATGGGTAATAATTTTTCTTAGAATCAGCTTTTCTTTGCCGGTGAGCATATTTCAAAGAATCTTTGCGCTGTGGTGGAACGGGTGGTTGCTTGCTATTCGATCCAAAAGCTTCAATATCCCACTCGGTAAAATTCCTTCGCTTTACCCTTCTCAATGTCGAAGGCCTGTACCCATTTGGCACATCTTTAAAACTATAGCTGTGTTTCACTTTGTTATGAGTAATGAGATCGTTATTTGCTCTCGCCTTTTCTTCTATATCTTGTTGGTATTTAGCAAGTTGCGATATGTTTTCATTAGGAATATCGTTAGGATACGCATACCCATTGTCTTCGTACGAATATGTTTTATTTTCGTATTGTTTATCGTTGCTACGGCCGACATCTCTGCATGATTTGCTTCTTGATATGGAATTAAATTTAACCTTGTCCGATGGATTATCTTGTTCGTTGTAAAGGGCGAGATTGCTTGCTCCAACCCAGTTGGCTGCATAGACAAGGTCCATGGTCCGATCGTTGATCGAGAGCCACGGGTCCTCCATGACCGCTTTTCCTGGATAGTGTTTTATTTTCATATTGTCTTCATTGTTTTATTATTGGAGATATCTGAAAGTTTTCTTGCGATTTTATGAGACATATTTATCTCCGATGGTCCCATCATGTCTTTAGATAGGTCAAATAACTGATGTTAAAGTTTGTGTTTCATGTCATCTAATACGATTCACTTAGAATACCTATTTCAACAGTAACGATTTGAACTTCTTTTCCTGGTTTTTAGAATATGACAATTAATGATTGCGTCAAGAGTTCGATTGATTAACGAACAACAATAGAATGATTTTGCAAGAATCATGTAGCCTCACGTCTGGAAACTCGATTAATTATATACGAGACACAAGCTTGCATTGTACTTGCCCTCATTGCGAATATTGTCCTAACCGGTTCGTAAGTTAAATGTAAAAATAAGAAGATAGATTATGTATTGAAGCTGTGAATATTTTGTTATTACTTTGAGTTATATGAGCACCGTAAACTTCAATGATCTGCTTACTATATTAAAATGTATAATTAAATAGTAAATATGTCTACAAAATTAATATATTACAGTGTAGAAAGTATGCAGTAAATAAATAGCTAGCAAAAATAATATGTATAATATTACTATTATGTGTTTCGTAAGGTATGTAATTTTACAGTGTAACACGAGATTTTATCAGTAATATACTTAATAACGTAAGTACAAAAGCCTGTGAAAGCAATTTGCAAATAAAATAAGAGTCTAAAAAAAGGTATAATGCATATTTATTAATCAAATAATAAAACACTAGAAAGTGCCTCAAAATCACAGTACAAAATGCTTCAGTCCCTTTTATAGCTACCAACTGATAAAGTAAAAATCACAATTTACTTACACAAAAAAATCAACACACGTTTATTGTTCGTACGTAGATAAGAATTTACAATGTGCTGATATTATTTCAAGGTGTATTTTTTTTACTATTTTCCACTTCAGTTGAGCGTGTTGAAACGATATACAAAAAAAACTTTATTGAACACATTCGTAGACTAACCGCCATACTTATAAATGGTATTTTAATTTAAAGCTTAAAACGGACTTTTCTCTCTGTTTGTCATAAATATTGTTTATCTACCGAAAGATTTTTATAAGTAAAGAGGTATTATAAAACGACTAAAGAGTTCCGTACTCAAAATTTTGACAGAAATAATAAAAACAAAAAGCTAACAGAAGAAATACAATTCTTATTTTAAATATACTTCTATAATAACGACTTTGATAGGAAGTAGGGGTACTGCCTTCGCAAGCGGATGCGTCACGGGAGGCTAGCACGTTGCACAATCCAAGCCATTGACGAGGAAGTGGCCACAAACCACCAGTTAGTGCCACTGAGCCACCCAGAGGGAATGCAAAATGATTGTGTAATAAATTACTTATTAGATAACACTGGCCTGGCGCCAAACACAACTACACTAATGTTATCAATACTTTCACTGACATTAAGCTTGGGAGCAGACTGACTGAGCAATTGAATTGAAAGTTTGAGATAAAAATGCACTGTCAATGCGACTTGCTCGATGATGCATGCGATTAAAAAGCTTAGCTTAATCATAATGTAGACATTATTACATATAAATAAAATAACAGCAGCAAGTTGGGATACCTACAATATAATTATGTAGGGAATGTATTCATATACCCGTCATGCAAGAAAAACAGAGTAGGTTATTATTTATTCTTTTTATCACTTTCTAATATAACTTTGCATGATGCGTAAATATTTACATGCTACGATAAAATCTACTTCAATGTTGAGAAATTACACAAAAAGACAAGAACTTGCAAAGTGATGCGATGACCAATTAGCAACTATCATTAAATGCATGATTGAGTTAATAGGAAAGATTTCTAAGGCACGATGCGCGGTTGAAACCAGTTCAACGGTCCACATATCCAGCCGGCTGGACAGTAGTGACATGAGAAACTTATCCGGGAATTCTAATTCAAACACTGTTTTCTAAAACACAGTTCTATCAATCTTTAGAACAACAACATCGGGCATTAAAAAAAGTCAAGGTCAACTGATAGTCAACGTGTAGAGGTTCTAGAATCTAGAGTTATGAGAAACAACATTTTAAGTTCAACTCCTAATGGTTCAGTGGGAGGTTTGAGGTTATTAGAAAATAACGTCATATAACTGGAACGTCACTAAAGTCATTTCATTAGTACTAAACGTGCAAAACTAAATTCAAGGATGTTCAATCTGTTGAAAACGTTGGGACCTTCTGTAATTTAGGATAAACGTTGGTACCCCATCCATTACGATATGAGATTTAAATACCACTGTTTACATCAATTTGACATTTTATTTCAACGAAACAACAATATGATACACATAAAAATGTATTAGTATTCTTTAAATTCCATAGCTAAGATACGTAAAAACAAATCTTACATAGCAGCAAGCGAAGGGCTATATTTTAGTCTCTGAGGCCTAATTTTCATAAAGAAATATCGTCAAATTTAAGTTTCGATCATGTCAATCTCTAAATTGTTTTCTTTGAAACTAACATTTCAGACAGGCTCAACTTTGACAATCAAATTGTAGCTCCAATCTCGACTCAGCTCCAAAAAAACACCTCTAGTTTCTCTGGCCTCTGGCTGTGAGCAACAACAAATAAATACCTGATAATATTGATCGTTTAAAAAGAAGTAATGGCTTCAAACCAGTACTTAATGAATTAAACATAGTTGGTTCTCAGACTCTATGGATATCGCCGAGAAAACTTTCTCAACCAGCATTCTGTTAAGGAGATCAAGTTATTAGAATATACTTTGCAGTAGCCATCTCATCTAGTTAGTGATTTGTTACTTACAAATCACTAAGTCAAGTTTTATTTATTTGCTCATTTTGTACAAGTTTTGTACAGTCAATGACAAATTGAAGATTGCATTTGATTATTTTTTACAACATAGGTGATGGATTTGCAAACTGTCACGTTTAAACGTCAAAACGTCATGACATAGCCAATCTAATCGCTCTAACTGAGTACTGCATCATAATGTATCTATACCAATTTTGAGAATCTTTGTCCTGACTGACTGGCTGTAATTTTAAGGGTTGTATTTTAGGTAAGTACTTTTTTTTAGTGTCCCACTGCTGGGCAATGGTCTCTCCCAAAATTTTCCACTCGTCCCGGTCTTTGACTAATCTATTCCGTAAGTGTCAAGATCGTCCCGCCAACGACTTCTCGGCCAGCCTGATCGTCGCTTCCCATCCTCAGGCATCCAACTACTAAGAAATAAATTTTCGAAATTTAATCCCTAAACGTGTACAGCGGGTTAATTTTTCCTGGAATCCCATTGTATATTTCCACGCCCTAGCTGTGTATGTTTAATTTGATAAAGGTAGCACTAGGTTGTGGTCTGTTTTGAAATGCCTTAAAACGGAGGTTTCAGGTAGTGACAAAAAACAAAGTATAGGTTATCCAACAAAGTGACCTTACTGTATGTAACCTCAAATTATGTCTGCGGTTTCATGAATAACAATGTACTTGCAAAATTTGTTTTACGAATCATCCTAGTGCTTGTGATACTCATGATTTAGAAAACGTTATCAAGGTTCTACTCAGGTACTCAGGTAATTAGTTTAGGTGAGAATTAAAGTAAGGTTTATAAGTACATGTATTAACCTAAATACGTATTAAAGTTGTAAATAATTAATGTTGAATTTTGAAATAAATTATTTTACTACATACCCAGAAACAGAACGAACACCTATGTTCATCACACAAATGTTTATTTTTAGTAGGGATGGAACCCACAACCTACGGTGCAGAAAGCAGAGCTAGGTAACATAGGCTAACATAGTTGTGACGGCTGTCAAGAAGTATTTATTTGTAATCTTCATAACCTGTTTGGTAGTTATATCTGTGAAAGAGTAAATACTATGAATACTATGAATAGCATACTTTAGTTTATCAATAATAAGTTTCATAATTATTTTTCTCTATCATCATTTATTCATTGTGGTTCTCGGAAGGCAACTTAATAATCACACAGTAAGACAATACTCTGAATAATCTTAGTAGTTCTCTTAAAATGCAGACAACAAAGTCCAGTCATAGTTTCTGTAGAACTCATTGGATAAATACCTTCATCTTGTTTACAAGTAAAGTCACTATGGTAGCTTATAATATTGTAAACATTGGACACTAGCTGACCTGCTCGTGACTTCACTCGCGTTTTTGACGTATTCCTGTTTCGCACCACAGTTTCGCACCACAAGCAAAATTTGTTCCGTTTCGCACCGCTATGTTTTTCGATTCCTGTTTCATACCACACGTAAGTAAGAAGAAGACAAACTTGAATATTAAAATATCTTTTTATTCAAAACTTTTCGATATAATATCTAAGAATGATTGATTTGCAATGTTTTTTTAGGGTTCCGTACCCAAAGGGTAAAACGGAACCCTATTACTAAGACTCCGCTGTCTGTCTCTCTGTCTATCCGTCAGTCACCAGGCTGTATCTCATGAACCGTGATAGTTTGAGAGTTGAAATTTTCACAGATGATATACTTCTGTTAATGCTATAACAACAAATATTAAAAAATATAGCAAAATATATATCTAAGGGCTCTCATACAACAAATGTGATTTTTTGTCGTATTTATTATAGATAACGATACGGAAACCTTCGTGTGTGAGTCAGACTCGCACTTAGACGTTACATGCAAGCTTCATCCCCCTTTTACATCCGTTTTAGGGATGCCAGCTCAATGAAACCCGTATCAAGTTTTAAGTTGGACTAAAACCTAACTAACTCTGCAAATTGCATCAACATTCATTCAGTCATTTTTGCGTGAAAAGTAAAACAAACAAACATTTTTACAAAAGTTGGTATCATCTTTTTGCCTTTTTTTAAGAACTATTAGCAAGTTTTCAGAAAAATACCTCTGATGTAGTAGTATGTTTGTTTTGTAAGTAGTTTTACTATAGTAACGATAAGATGATATTTGTATATATTTTTTTATTGTCAATTGATTATCCTTTGGATTCAATCTCAACTTATGGTAAGTGACGATGAAGCAGGACGGTCTAGAAGACACTTTTTCACTCTTTTATGCTGTGTCTAGTAAGTTTGCTAGTTGAAGGTGCAATGATTCACCCCGATCATTCAATATTGAGAACGCATGCCCAGTAGTTACTAGTACGCACACTGTTGAAATTTATTTGAACATAACGGACTGCGAGATACTAAACAATGGTATGTTCTATTGAATGGTTTTGGCAGTTATTATTTAATCTATGGTTGAGGTGTTTGAGGTAATAATAATATGAATTCTCATTGTTGTAGCAGTTAGTCATAATCCATTTAAAAGTAAATCCGATGTGAAAGAAACAGTGTAACAAAAGTAAGCCTTCGAAACATAATTTGTATTATCATGCCATTTTCATAATACAAATTGCATAGGTATGAGTATGACATTTAAAATTTTGAAATACCTAATGAAGCAAAAAATAAATAATTCTATTGTATAGCATCAAGGTTGTATCGAAATACGGAATCAATTTATTCTTTTGATCAAATAAATATACAGCGATATTCATCTTAAACGTATAGCCAGTAAAAAAAATGAGTACCTAGATAAGCGTAACTCAGTTACTAGGATATAAGTTGTATAACCACATTTGAGTTATGACAATAACCACATTGAAACGCCAACTTTCCATGGTCGGATGGCCCTTATAATAGTTTGAATAGTTACTGATAACATCATAATAACATAACAGATGCTGTGCGGCTTACTACACGTGACGAGTATGACTATCAAACTACAGCACACAGTAGCTGTGATAAAATCATAGTACCTACTTTCTAATCTTCGAGAAACGTGACAATAACCCACAAAGGCGTAACAAATTTGATATAGGTAGTTGATAAATATTTAACTAATTATATATGTAATGGTTACAATGATTTCGATAATGCAATGGACCGTTAAGTGTGGATTGCAACAAATAAATTATGAAACTAGCACTAATTTCGTTCAGTACACGTTCATTTGCTAATTAGGAAACCAGTTTTATTATTGTAAGTATGTTTGTATTAGTACTTATACATTTATGTATTAGATAACTATATACTACAAATATATACGCTTTATGCGGATTCGTTAATTCGAAGTCAATGTTTCCTATTAGGTCAGTATCGCCTTTGTTGTCTTTCATAGAATTATCGTTTCTTTGATTGTTTTTTGTACATAAATTATAATGTAGATCAAAATACGATAAAAATTTATAACTACAAAAATACCAGTGGAATCACACGTGCCTTTGTTTGTGTAAAATAATTTTCATACAAATATCAAACCGAAATAAGGGTTGAACATAAAGAATTCCTGTTTTAGTACATTTAAAACATACTGTACTCGTATTTGAAAAATGATCACAAGACTGCGCATTGACTATTGTCAGCTAGGAAAAACAACCTTATAGATGTTATAGTTGATTATAAAAACTAGGATTTCTTTCTAAGGTTTGTATCATAACTTGTTGATGTATTAATTCTGCACTTACCTAAATAAAAACCACTAAAAGAAATAACCCAGGTACCAAGTCAGAGTACATAAAATAATGATATGATAAATGAAACCCTATCGTTTACAACTCTAGTTCTGACAACTTGAAACCTGATACATAAATCTGCCCTACGTTAAAAACCTACCTACGCTTAAGGCTTACCAAGAAACCTAGCAGATATGAAGTTAAAAAGGTAGTGACATAAAGCTATGACTCGAACATCGAAACAAGAGTGATGTCACTCAACCAAATGCAGACATAGAAAGCTCGGGTCTTGTACATTATTATGCTAAAATAATCTTCGTAAAGGCAACGCTCCGAAATACTTTCACGAGACTGGTAGTGCACGCGAACAGACTTGCAAGTCTTGCAACCTTGTGCCTATGCTTTTGGCACTTTCAATTTGATATAGGCGATGAAGGACATTATTTAAACAAGTTTATTAGTCATCGCGTCTAAATATCACATCGCCAAATGTCAATAAACTAAACTGCAAACCAGAAAGACTAGATTGTAAAATAATCCGAAAAGAAGTTCAAACGTTGCTAGAGCAAGAGGTAGGTACATCCAAAATCCAGGTGCAAGGTAATCAATTAAGCCAAAAACGCTTCCTCTAAAACACAACACAAACACTATATTCTATTATACCATAATTTAGAAGAAAAAGTAAAAACTGTATGCACAAAACAAAGAAGAAACATAAAGCACGCCGCTACAGACGATCGCGACTAGTTTAAATTCAGAACGCGACGATCAAGACACGGCGGCCACGGCCAATCACGACAGCACCGCTCCGCTTACTGTCTGTCTGTTCTCGATCGACTCCTGCGCAGCGCACGCAGCTGTTGACGTTAGAGCGGAATAAATGTATACAAAAGAGGGAGAAAGAGAATACCTACCTGAATAATAAAAGCTCGCAACGTCATATTATCACAAAAGGTGGACCAGACGATGAACCTTTGAATTTGATCCTAGGGGAATCGCAAAACGGTAAAGTTTGAGACAAAAAAGTGAAAGGAGAAATAAATTTGCAAGTTACGTCGGCACTCTGGTAATAAAATGTGCAAGCAATAGTCGACGTAATGTTTGAACAACTGGAATTATGGAACTGAACTCATGGCTTTTGAACAATGAAAATTATTTATGATTTACTAAACATAAGGCTCATTTTAATACCAATAATAAAACCAGTAACCAAATAGCGAGTAGCCTAAGGCAAACTTTGATTTGTACTTGCAGTAACCTTAAATAGATCGATATTCATTTACATAAGGTATTTAAAATTGTATTTAGTGAAGGTAAGCAAAATAAATAAAGCAAAACAAAGCAAGGTAGTGCCCATGACAGTTACGAGTAAGTGCTGAAGCTAACAAAATAAATGCTAAACGTACAAGGTCAATGTCAAAATCACTTATTATGTGAGTTCGGTAGTTAAATTGTTAATAGATATTAGTTATATACCTAACTTTAGTAACATGCTTTACGAACTTAGATTGAAACAGTAAAGGAATGTAAAAACTAAATAATGTATAAAGTTTATATTATTATTTACAACATTAATGCACATTATTTTACAGAAATATTTAACACCTAATTATAAAATAAATCTATTTTTTTACTGCAGGTACGACAGGTAGAAATCAGAATTTAAATCACCGAGAACAGGAAGTGTGCCGAAAAGGCTGGCAACCTTTTGGACAGCTAAACTTATTCTCTGTCCAAGGTAAGTGCCAGCTGTATGATCGTTAGTCACATCCACCAGCCTTTTGGATGAATCTATAAATAAAAGACACTTCTGGACCCCACGATATATATATAATAATTATTATCTTCATAACTTCATGGTTAAGAGTAGGTAACTTCACAAATAACAATCACACATGCGTCACCCATTGAAAGTACAAGCAGTATTTATAAGGGGGAGAATGCCCGCATACCATCCAATTTCATTGTTCATTTGGAATGAAAGAAGAGACGATGCTAAGCCAGTTGGTTTTTGTTCCTTCTGAACGGAAATTGACTTACTATTAATTCAAATAGGTAGCAAGTCAATTTCCTCTGTTTCTTATCAAATATGTTTAGAGTAGTTAGCTTTACGACCACATGATGCTGTATACTGCGTAGGTACGCATGTACAGAGACAATCAGTATTGTTTGAGGAAACAAGATTTCGAACGTTGTAAATCAGCACACCTGTTACTTAAAAGGGTTAGTCAAATCATTACAGTGCTAAAGTATCAACACTATGTGGGTAAATATAGTTGAGGTAATTGGATACCATAAGAAATATATTACTTACCGATTTTATGTGGTGTTTATGTTTTTGAGTTCTAATTAATCGTGTGTTGTATCGATAAACGTATCTTATTTGTGTTCCGTGTTTTGTCCGTCCATTAAAAATAAATGTTTTTACTTTCATATCTTTCTAAAAAATTTAAGTACCCATCTCCCAAGTGTAATTTGAATAAGAAGAATGCTAAATCTCTGAGCACAAAACGTTACGTGATTCGTTCAATATTTCCATAATATTTGAATTGAAAATTACATCTCATAAACCACTAAACCTGAGTTGCGTCACCAAATATCACATCCGCTCAATTTTCATCATTCTCACTTTTACTTTCGTACCAACTATCATCTCATCTACGTTTAAAAAAAACTTTCTTTTCGTTGTTTGACTGATTATAATTACAAGGTGCTTTACTAACCTTTCAAATTGCCTGTTTGAAATTGCTTGGCTATGGGAAATGACCATAATTTGCCTTCTTTGTGATATAACCGTAATGACTTTATTAGAAATCGAGATGCAATTTAATTCTTCAATGGACAGACGAAATTATTTTAAAGTTTTCGGATGATAATAAATTATTCGTCAAAGATCCTTTTTCTCTTTAAAACTCTCCAGAAATTCATAAAACACGACTTGTTTATGCAGTGATAATGATAAATATAAAAAAAGAAAATTCCCAAGCACAGTAGATATCCCCTCCGATCTCTTAGTACTTAGTTCCTACTCGAGATTCTTCGAGGATGTCTAAGGAGGGTAGTCAAAGGTACGTCCAGATAGTACATTTGGTACAAATCCACATTTTGCAGTAGTTAGTATTCCATATGTGACCGGTTGCAAGCCCATGGCCGTTGCTAGAATACTGATTGGTTTCCTCTCGATGATTTCCTGCACCGTTAATGGTGAATATATTCTAAATAAAGGCGATGTAGCATAACACAACAGGTTTATCTTGTTAGGCATTAATTGTAGGTAGATATATGATGAAATATTTGGTTAACAGAAATCCTAGATATCTTATCTATGCCGCTACTACTTATTTATGCATTAACTAACGACACGCGCGCGACTTCGTGTGCGTGAAGTTGTTTTCATACAAACTTCAAGTTGAAGTTTGCATGAAACTAAGGAATGTTATGTACAGTCAGCTGCACTAGAATGTATACAATTCGTAACTTACAGAATGGTTTTACAGCGTTACAATTCACATTTACAAGGCAAAAACTCAAAAAATAAGTGAACTTCTCAGCCAATTTTGACGATTTTTGAGTTTTTACTGTTTAAGAGTTTATTATAAGGTTTTTATACCGTTTCGAAAGTTACGAATTGTATACATTCTATGTATGAAGAAGGAATTTTGAGAATTTCTTTCTTAGTAATAATAAAAACTGTATTGAGAACAAAAACACGCAATTTAATTATATTTCCTTTCTACGCACTAATATAAATCAACCCTGAAAATTTCAAGCCTCCGCGACCAGTAGTTTAGGCTGTGCGTTGTCTATAAAATGTTTTAGTTTTTCCTTGATTTATACACTAAACACTAGTTGTATTCTAAATTTGATGTCTTAATTTTGATGATCGGTCAGTCAGTCAGTTAGTGAGTGAAGACTAATTATAATTCTTAAACTACTGGTTCAAATTGAATGAAACTTGAAATATACCATGTTTATACAATGCCTGTTTGGTTGCTGAAAATTCAGGCTTCTAGAAACATTGTGTTTTGATTCGACGGCCAAGTCAATCTATTTATTGAATTTGGTATTACATGGATCTCACAACTTTTTACGGTAAAAGAATTGAGCTAAGAGACTTGGTTTTTTTACAAGTTATGTTTTTGATGGCAACTCATGTTCTTGCACCTTATGTTCTGATATCTTATTCTTTATTCATCGGAGTGAATACAAAGTTATTTAGAAAGAAATCGTTATGGTTGGTCTCACAGTCAGAATGCGTCGAGATAAACAACTGATTATGCACGCATGCTCTTTTGAATCGTTTGTTTTTCTATTTTGGTGATGACTGTATTTTTATTTTAGAACTCTTGGACCTACCCAATAGCTTGTAGTTTATGGAACGAATTGTACATTACGTATCTAATTTCAAAATGGTAATTAACGTTCTTTTTCAACTATACTGCCTTGTTTTCCTTTATGAACTGAAGTTTTCGTGGATTAACCGTTTTCGTATACCCAGCGTTTTGCGTTTTGCTATTCTCTCCGGTCCCGTATCAGTCTTTTTCATTGCTGACCAACTAATGGACAGTATCATCCGGTGGGTGGTCTGCCTCGTGGTTGCTGAGGGTCTCTCGGCCACTATTCGGTAATCGCTGTTGCTGATTCCTTCTTGCCACATGTCTTGCCCATTTCCGCTTCAGCAGGTCTACTCTTAAAAACGATAAACGAAGTTTCGTTATGTCGTTTTGAGTTACACTTCGCAGCATGCCAGGTAGTATATTACAAAATGACAATACGAAACTTCGTTTATCGTTTCTAACAGGCTTGTGATTCGCATACCTACGTCTACTTTCGTACGGCGTCGGATGTCAACGTTGGGTATGTGATCAAGCAGTGAGGTACCGAACATGACACGCTTCATTGACCTTATAATATTTTTCATTTGATACGTGAGAGTCGTGGTGGTTCCAGCTTATAATAGGATCCCTCCATCACCTTTTCCGGGAAAACACCGTAGGAAAGTCAGTCAGGATAGAAATTCTATAGATGGGCCGTGTACTGTACTTACTTTACGATGTTGCACATTTTCACCATTCTCAGATTAACTAAGAAGGTAAAACACGTGTTTATTTGCAGGTAATAAAGTATATAGGTTTATTTAATTACTTGCAGTTACAAGCAGTTATATAAAAGGAGATTTCCTTGACTGAGAACACAAGCTGTTGGTATTACTTGAATGGGAACTAAGTGTTTATCTATCGACATTAGCCTAAATAAGTCTTCTGTTGGACAAAGGCCTCCAACATGTGTGGAGGGGTTAGCCGTTATCACCATGGTTGCCAGGCCGGTTGGTGAACGCAGCGTCGTTGTTTAGTACTAAGATATGCTGCTGCCCGTATTCATAGGCCCAACTCTCGTACATTTTCGAAGTTGGGATAAGGTTGAATGAACTTGATTGTCAAATTTGGGCCTGTCTGAAATGTCAGTTTCAAAGAATACCATTTGGAGATTGACACGATCGAAACTTGAATTTAACGATATTTCGTTACGAGAATAGGGCCTCTGGTATATTCCTCTAGCCTCCATGGGAGGTAATGGAGAGGTCCTTTTAAGTCCAGGCTTAGAACTGGTCACCATGGCCAACTGGAACGCCATGTTGCAAATGACACACATTCTGCATCGATTGTAGGCCAGTCGCGAACCCATTTTATACGTACATTTGGATTTATTAGGCTATTAAACTAAAGTAACTTCTTGACTTCTCGGAACAAATTTCTACACAATAGAAGCAAATCTAACAGTAATAAGGCAGAATCATACTAGACACGAATCGCCTGGACCCACGTCGACTGATTCAGATAAATAAAGAGCCGTCTACTGTAATTTTTATGCGACATGCTGATGTAACTAGCAGATGGTCCGCCTGATTTTAAATTGCTACTATCACCATTCAGCAGTAGTAGAGCTTTTAGGGAAGAGTAGTAGTAAAACTCTGAGCGAAGGGCTCGTCTAGAAATACTACCAACATGTATTTCTGCCGCCATGCAGCTTGCTGAGTTCCAGTTTGAAGGGTGTGGGAGTAGTATAGATTCCCCGGTTCTGGCTCACCGGCTGGCTCACTCAAAACGTGTGGGGAAAAAGAAAATCTGGGAGATCACCGGCTAAAAAAAAAAAAAAAAAAAAAAAAAAAGGTTTTTGGGGTCGCTGAGTCGATCTGTGTGGTCCATTTTGCTGTAGCTGTAACGCATCGGGAGATAGGATTCAGCTTGTACAGGTCCTACTTCGTTAGCTAATCACCCATTAGCTGCTAATGACTCCACACGCTCGGATTTCTATTGTTACTAATTACTTTACGCGCTCGAACATTGCATTGTTTACTAATTACCTAGGTGATTAGGGTGTCAATCGTGAAATTAAACATGCTTCATTCTATTCCACATTTTTATTTTCCTTAAAACAGATTTTAAATAATTTATACACAAATATATCGTTGTTTAGCTTACTGCTGCGAAATAATTTTACAAAATCCATCATACTATTTCCGTAAAACTTGTAATATAAATATGTTAAGCAATACTCTCCACAAACTGAAGTGAAGTCATGCTGAAGTCTGTACCTATTAAAATCCCACTGTCTTGTAGTCCTGTTCAAGAAACTTCTATGATATGCCGGAGGTGGTCGTCCATAGGAATCAAAATACTGACCAACTCCATTACTCTCTATGTGAATGGCTATCCAATGAGAGCCTGGTTCACTGTCGGGGTCCAAATTACTTATTAAGTATATTGGAGTGTTAATATGTAAAGGTAGCCTGTTTGCTGGATAAACATGTTTTTGTAACATAGGATGTATGAAATGCAAATATTTTTGAATTTCAATTGTGTTCATCGTAAAGTTGTGATACGTTCTATCTTCAAATTAATAATGTTAAACTAAATAGGCTGAACTTCTTTATAAAGTGTGGGATGAAATAAAAAGTATTAGAGTAATGTGCTTATGTTTTTTTATTTAATAGCTTTTTAAAACTAGGTTTATACAATGTCAACTTAACTACTATAATCTACGGTTACATTACGATTCTTATCTATTTCAATAACATTATCAAATTCTGCATAAACAATACAGTTAATTGTCTGAGTAAGTGTAGATTCAAATCGAACCTCTAATCTAACACTACCATGTTTTATAAGGTTCCAATGGGTATTTGAATTAGAGCTGAGATCAGCTGTTAGATCAAATGCTAGCAAACAGTACCCTTTTGCATATTGTTCTCTAGATATCCCATTACCTTCATTGAGAAAATGTATACCTGTCCCCGAAAAAAGTGTGTGATAAGCTGCAGTAAAAATATTACTCTCAAACGATGGTTGCAAAGCTTTTGAAGGTATTTGCTGACCATCAATGTATAAACAAAATGTACTCAAATCATAGTTTTCAAAATTAAATGGGTTTTTAGTCAAACTTCCATTAAATGCTGCATTGTTTACAAATCCAATAATACATCTTTTAGGGACTTGCCCCAGAAAAATATTATCGAGAGTTTTACCCTGAATACCAGAAGGTATGGTTAATACTTTAACTTCTGCTCGAGTAATAGGATATTTAGCAGTTGTAGAGGCTAAAACTTTTTGATGGGCTAGTAATACAGTTGGATTGATTCGTGCTCTACGAACAATGAGAGTCGCATCTGTAATGCATACTTTAAATTTGAAATCAGATGAAGAAGCCATAAGATTAAATGTTTCCCTAGACCGAACTAATTTTACACTCATTTCAACCCCATTAATTAAAAACTTTTCCTGGTTAAATATATCCCCATGAAGATGACCAATCATTTCTATCTCTTTACTTTCACATGCTAGCTGTTGTCTTTTAGTAAATCCTTCATTTTTTTCATCGCTTGAATTCATTTTATCAGCTGTATCTTGATACCAAAGAGCACAAGTCAAGTGAGAATCTTTGGCTGCAGGAGCATAGTTTAGCAAAGTTTCTATGTAAGCACGATATGCATACGTATTGTTTGGAGGTGATACAAGCTTCTGATTCAAATAAACATCTAGTTGACTGAAGAGTGAATGAAGCCAATTATTAACTGGAGCTACAATGCTTGATGCTGCTATTTTAGTTGAGTCCTGATTGACTATTTTGGCTTTTATGTGTATCATATAAAATGCAGGAATGTGAAAGTGATAACTAACGAAATCGCATTTGGACTTTGTTAATGGAGATAATGACTAATGGTCTTGATAGCTACTTTCAATTGTAATTTTATTGACTTACTTTGTTGATGAGAGTAATTACTAATGGTCTTGATAGTGTCGAAAGACTTAGTATATAACACGCTGGGCTCACATTTCTTCAACTATTCACATTCCCTTGCTTGTGCATTGCAAGTCTTCAAATCGAATTTAGTGAGTTGTGTGTTAAAGTGATCTACAGAGAACAATGGAGGTAAGTTATTTTCAAAATTATGTGATTGATGTGTTATAAACATAAATCATTTCAATAACTTTAATGTTTATAATTATGGTTTTTGCAGAACTCCTTCAATATTGGAGAAGAAAACACATTTAAAAATTATTACTATGCTTGTTCAGATGATGATACACAGGAGTTAAAAATAGACAAAATTCGGCTGCCTCAAAATAAGTCCAAAAGAAAATCATCATCAAGTGAAAGCCTGGACAATTTATTCGAAATCTCAAAAGTAAAAAAAAGAAAATTATCATCCACAGTTTCACATGCCCACCGTGAAGGTGGCAATGTGTTTCTATCAACTAACGAAGATGATGGACCACAATCAAAGTACATGATAAAAATAGAGATTTTCAATCTGCAAAAAATTAAAAATGTGGCTTCCAACGAGCAATGGAAGCATGCCAGTTATCGACTTAAGTATTTTGCCAATGAAGACAACCAAAACTATGAAAGTGCTAAAAAAATAATTTTTAATGTAACTAAAGAAATTGTCGCTGTTCCAACTTGTAAAAAATATCATTTTAACAACTAGTAGATAATATACATAACATATATATATTTTTTAAAGTAGTAGGTACTTATTAAATTCTTATAAATAGTTCATACAAACATTTGAGTAGCATCAGTTCAGTTTAAAATCTTTGACTTGTATCACCGATATATCCTGAACAAAATGGCAAATAATGACTGTGGTATGTTATTTGAAGACCAATACGATGAGATGTTATACAATGAATGCGCCGTTGTTGAAGAAAATTTAATGTAAGTAACATCCATAACTATGCCAACGCTTTTTTATTTTGTTTAATTTAAAACCAGAATTGTGTTTATAACGCTTTTTTATTGTTGTAGACAACAAGTTGGAGGAGCTCTAAAGAGAGTGCATAACACTGAAAATGCTAACATCATTGTAAAACGAACACGATATGAAGATGGATCATCTACTAATGCAGCAGGATCCAGCAATGTAAACGGTGAATCAACAACAGAATCTACCAACGACAATGAAAGTGATAAGGTGATATGTAGCACATGCCATGTTTTAGTTAAAAGAAGGTATTTTGCGAATCATTTGAGAAGTAATCTCCATAAAATTAAACTTGAAAAAGTTCACAACTCTTTAAAAAATGTGACAGTTATCGACTCAGCTTTTGGCCAAAGAATAATTTCATATAAGATTCATAGTAAAAATGAACAACCTATAAAAAACGTTGAAACACCAGAATTATTTTTGAATTCCATTAAAAATGAGATTTTGTTATTAATTGAAGAATCAATTCAACAGCATACAATTTTTAAAGTTAACTTTGTTCTGCATGCGGATTTTATTCAACAAACTAAAGACGATTCACTTCAAACATTTGATTTCCAAACCTATAATTACATAATTTTTCGAGGGGATGATCTAAATATTTTGTTTTCATCTTTGTGTGACACCATAGCAAGTAAAATAAGTTCTTTTGAGAAAAAAGACAGTGGTTGGAGTCTTAAAGAAATAAAAGCAATTGATATGAACGTAAATAAATTTAATCCACTTCGTGGTACTTCGTTCATTGAGTTACCAATGGATATTAGAACAAAAAAAGCTGTAGTCAACGTTAAAAATGTTGATAATTTGTGTTTTAAGTGGGCACTGTTATCTGCTTTGTACCCAGTAAATAAAAATGCGGATCGAGTATCATCTTATACTATGAATTCTAATAAATTAAAATTTGATGGGATACGTTTTCCTGTAAAGTTAACTGATATACCAAAAGTTGAAAAAATGAACAATATTAGCATCAACGTGTTTGGTTTAGAGTTCAACAAAGACAAAAAGTGTCATAGTGTGATCGGTCCATTATTTTTAACAAAATCTCGCAAAGACGTACACGTTAATTTATTACTGATTTCAAACGGAACAAATAATCATTATTGTTACATAAAAAACATGTCGCGCCTCGTAAGCAAACAAATTTCCAATCAAGACCACGCAGTCCATATTTGTGATGGATGTTTACTTCACTTTCCTACAAAACAAAGGTTAATTGACCATCAGCAGCATGACTGTGCTCACATTGTCACAGAATTACCAAATGGTTACAAAACATCAAAGGATTGGTATGGTCAACCAATATCCAATGATAAATTGAAGTTTGATAAATATAATAAGAAGTTAAAAATACCGTTTGTTGTATATGCTGATTTTGAAGCTTTTCTTAACCCGATTAATTCATGTTTTAATAATCCGACAAAAGCGTATACTAGTAATATTCATGAACACGAACCATATAGTTTTGGTTACTATATCAAATGTTCATACGATGATACATTATCAAAATATGAGACTTATAGTGGAAAAAATTGTGCACAAGAATTCATGAAACGTTTGCATGAAGATTTAAAAATAATATGTAGAAAAAATAGTTTTCCAGTTTGTCCTAAACCATTGAAAACTAAAGAGGAAAATGAAATTTTAAATGCAACAATATGTCATATTTGTGAGAGTAATTTAGGCAGTGAAAATTTTATCGATTATGATTGGCAAACTGGTTGTTTTCGAGGTGTTGCACATAAAGTTTGCGCAACGAAGTTTCGATCACCTAGTCATATTCCAGTTTTCTTTCATAACCTAAGCAATTATGATGCCCATTTCATTGTTCACGCATTAAATTGTGTTGAAGGTGAAATTGATGTTATCCCCCAAACCAAAGAAAAATATATTTCATTTTCAAAAACTATAAATGTTAATAATCAAAAAATCAGCTTGAGATTTGTGGATTCCTTAAAATTTTTGCCATGCAGTCTTGATCAGCTAGCAAAAAACTTATCCAATGAGCAATTTAAGTCTTTTAAACATAACTTTCCGAAAAATGAAGATTTTAATCGTCTTCGAAAGAAAGGTATATATCCATATGAATTTATGTCATCTGAAGACAGTTTGAAAAAAACAACACTTCCAAGCAAAGATGAATTTTATAGCACACTATCTGGTTCCCATGTGTCAGATGATGATTACAATCATGCCAAAGATATTTGGCAACATTTTAATTGCCGCAATATGTCTGATTATTCTGATCTTTATCTCAAAACTGATGTTTTATTGTTAACAGATGTTTTTGAAAGCTTTAGAACTTTATGTTTAAAAACATATGGTTTGGATCCAGCTCATTACTATACAGCACCCGGACTAAGTTGGGATGCTATGTTAAAATACACTAAAATAGAGTTAGAACTATTAACGGATTTTGAGATGGTTGCTTTTATTAGGGCTGGTATACGGGGAGGCGTATCACAGTGTAGTAATCGGTATGCAAAAGCTAATAACAAGTTTATGGAAGATTATAATAAAGATAAACCAATATCATACTTAACTTATTTTGATGCGAATAATCTTTACGGTTGGGCTATGTCTCAATGCCTTCCAACTGGTGATTTTGAATGGGTAAATGTTAATACTAACTTTGATGTTTCTGAAAATGCAGAATACGGTTTTATTTTAGAAGTAGATTTGGAGTACCCTATCGAACTTCACGATTTGCATTCTGATTTACCTTTGTGCCCCGAAAATGTTCAAATTGGAAATTCTAAAGATATCAAATTAGTGACAAACCTAAATAATAAAACTAAATATAAAATCCACTATAGAAATTTGAAACAATGCATTGAGATGGGTATGAAATTAACAAAAGTTCATCGGATTTTAAAATTCAAACAAAGTCCTTGGTTAAAACATTACATAGATTTAAATACTACTCTACGAACATCTGCTAAATCCGATTTTGAAAAAGATTTTTACAAATTAATGAATAATTCTGTATTTGGAAAGACAATGGAAAATATTGCAAAGAGGGTAAACGTTAAATTATTAACACACTGGGAAAACAAAGGTAAAGTTCTTGGTGTACAAGATTTAGTGGCAAAACCGGAATTTCATAGTTTAGCTATATTTGGAGAGACTTTAGTTGCAGTTCAGTTGAGAAAAACGAAACTGTTTCATAACAAACCCATTTACTTAGGTTTTTGCATCTTGGATATTTCCAAAACTTTAATGTATGACTTTCACTATAACTTTATGCTTAAGAAGTTCACCAATAGCATTAAATTACTTTACACTGACACTGATAGTTTGATATATCATGTTTTCACAAATAACTTTTATGAAGACATTAAACCAGATCTGTCTTCAAAGTTTGATACATCTGATTATCCAGATGACAACATATTTGGCTATCCAAAAATAAATAAAAAAAAGTTAGGTTTCTTCAAAGACGAAAATAATGGAAAAATATTTCGGGAATTTGTTGGATTAAGATCTAAAATGTATGCATTAGATGTTGAACGTAAATTTATTTCAAAGGCTAAAGGCGTTAAGAAATGTGTTACAAAAAATATGAAAATGGAAAATTATAGATCATGCTTATTTGATAAAAATATTCAATATAGTACCATGGTTTTATTCAAATCACTTAAACATAGGATATTTACTCAGCAAGTAAACAAAATGTGTTTATCTTTTAATGATAGCAAAAGATTTATCTTACCAAATAATGTCGACACATTGGCTTGGGGGCATTATAAACTACGATAAGGTGCCTATTGTATTTTAGATAAGTTTGTTTAAGCCAACATGTTAAGGAATGAATGTAAATATAGTTCAATTTGTAATATAGTTTAATAAGTATTTGTAAATAAAAGATAACTTGTGAATATTATAATGTTATCATGTAAACTTAAGAACTAGATTAAGAACTTTTACATTTTGTATTGTAAAAGAAACTTGTTAATGAAATATAAACAATTGATATTCGAAAATTGTCTCATTATTTTCACAAACCTCTAACAATCAACACTCGCATTAAAAATGTTTCATTTCATTCATCCATTTACTGCAATAGTGGCCGGTCCAAGTGGATGTGGAAAATCTAATTTCGTAACAAATTTTGTAAAGTATGTAAAAGAAATTTGTAGTGTTGAGTTTATTCAAATTACTTGGTGTTTTGATGAAATGCAACCATTGTATAACCTCAAAAATATAAACTATTGTCAAGGGATACCAGATCTCAGCATGTTTGATGGAAAAGAGGCTCAGCTAGTAATCATTGATGATCTCATGAGAGAATCCGATGGACGCATTGTTGATATATTTACAAAAGGTAGTCATCATAGAAACTTAAGTGTTTTCTATATAACACAAAACTTATTTCATCAAGGTAAAGGTCAGAGAGATATATCTTTGAACTCTGGTTACATCATCTATTTTAAAAATCCTCGTGATAAAACTCAAATTCGATATTTAGCACGACAAGTATCACCAGAAAATACAAAATTTATGGAAGATTCATACAAAGATGCAACTAAAGAGGCTCATGGTTATTTGATGATAGATTTAAAACAAGACACTAGCGACATATGCCGTTTTAAAACCAAAATATTTCCTTCAGACAGATATTGCACTGTTTATGTTCCAACAAAACTATTTAAATATGCAAAGAACCATCAAATTTCTGTCATTCATAAATAATGTATCAGAGCTTAAAGACGCATAAAGATTTACTTAGTGCTTTGCATACACTTAAACCAAAATATCAGAAAGCACTTTTAAAATCTTGTGATGAAGAAGAAATTAATTGCATTTGTGAATGCATTCATAACGTTTTAAGGGGTAAAGTATATCTAGAAGAAAAAGCTAAGAAAAAGTTAAAAAAATATAAAAACCTGCTTCGCAAACTAGTGCGAAAAAGTACTAAACAAGTTCGTAAACGTTTGATTGTTCAAAAAGGAGGATCTTTTTTGCCTATAATATTGGGATCAATTCTGAGTGGATTAGTTGGTTCTATTGTTTGAAAAAATGGAACACGCTAAGAAAATGTTATTAATTGATCCAAGTGTAATCGAAAAAATTAACCAACATGATTCCGTTGATAACCCAATGTCACGATTAGACGCTGAAATGCAAAATATTTTGAAAAGTGACATGGAAGATAGAAAAAAATGTATGTTATATTTACAAATTTTACAAAGATACTTACATTTTTCCGAAGAAGGACGTCAACCTCTTGAAATACCTTTAGTTTCAAATATTCCGAGAGCAGAGAGCGGGGGTGAGGTAGCAGATGATGTTATAATTGATAGTAAAAACAAAAACATCGATGTAAAAGAAGTAGTTGCTAATCAGACATCAAACAAAGACGAGGAACCAGAAGAAATTTCTGGTTTGAATAGAAATTCGATTTACTCTCCTAAGCACATACTCAGCTTGGTACCTAAAACATATGCAAAGAAAGGTGAGAGATTATTATATTTGATATCTTCGAATAAAAACAAAATTTGCTGGGATGATGACGGTACAATCACTGTAGGCAACGAACAAATTCCTGGAAGTAATATCATCGACTTAGTAAATGATTCTTTGAGACCACTCAAAAATAATGATCCAATAGGATGGGAAAAATTCACACAAGCATTGAAAGATATTAAAACACCATTAATTTACATTGGAAATCCAAAAAGACTCCATTATTTAAAGCAACTTCAGGTAAATGAAATAGAGGAAGACTCACCATATGAGGAGGTGTTTTCAACACCAGTTACTAGAAGAGTCAAACAAAAGATTGATTGGGAAAAATGGAGTCCTTATTAGAAATAAACAACATCTACTATAACCCAGCGCACCCCGCTGGGTATGCTAGTATTGATAAACTAGCTAGAGCTATGAAAGGTAAAATGAATAGAAAAGATGTTAAAAGTTGGTTACAATCACAAGAAACCTACACACTACATAAACCGGTTCACAGAAAATTTCCACGAAACAGATATGTCTTATCTAATCTTAATGAACTTTGGCAAGCTGACTTAAGTGATATGAGAAGTTATTCTAAATATAACAATGGTTTTAATTACATTCTTTGTGTTATTGATGTCTTTACCAAATATGCATATGCCCGACCCTTGAAAAGTAAAAACTCTGAAACCATTAAAACATGTTTTAAAAGCATTTTTGATGAGGCTAATACAACACCAACTCATATACAATCAGACAAAGGAACTGAGTTTGTTTCAAAAGATGTTCAAATATTCTTTAAGTCGAAAAATGTTAATTATTATACAACAAATAACCCTGATATTAAAGCTAGCGTTGTTGAAAGATTTCAAAGAACACTCAAGATGAGAATGTGGCGTTATTTTACCTATAAAAATACATATAAATACATTGATGTTTTACAAGATCTAATATATGCTTATAACCATAGCTATCATTCAAGCATCAAGATGTGTCCTTGTGATGTAAATACGAATAATATAATAACAGTATGGAATAACTTGTATGATAGAAAAAATGTTCAAAGTATCACAAGTACAGCTTTACCAAAACTTCGCATTGGAGATTATGTAAGAATAACGAAGTATAAGCATATATTTCAAAAAGGTTATGAATCCAACTGGAGTGATGAAATATTTATGGTAACTTCAATAATAGAACGATCTCCATTAGTTGTGTATACACTAGAAGATTTAAAACAGGAAGCTATCGTTGGAACGTTTTATGAAAAGGAATTACAAAAGGTGTTTTATGACTCCACCTCAAAGTATAAAATAGATAAAATAATAAGTTCACGCTATTCTGGTATCAGAAAGCAAGTGTTAGTGAAGTGGAAAGGTTATCCAGATAAATTTAATAGTTGGATTTCAGTTTCTGAATTAAAAGCAATATGATAAAAGAAAGTTTTTATTTAACATTACTTAGTAATAGTTCCATGGAATATTTTCCAGAGAATATGACTACACGATTTTCAACAAAATTACCGAAATCTATAAAACTTGAAGGAGAATGGTCCGTTGGAGTTGTTGAATTTCAATACCCTTGCACAATGTATACTGTGCAAGATCATGAAAATGTAATTTACATAACAAAACTAAAATTAATGCCGCATGAAGTAAAACCTTCATTGGTGTTTTATAAAACTCACTCACATTCCAGCAACAAATTATGATAATATTAATCATATTTTAACGGCAATAAATAGTATAAAGGAGAAAATTAAATTTCGATATGATGAAATATCAAAGTTTGTGTCTGCCGCTATTATGGATGAATCTATTAAATCGTTAACATTATCACCTAAGTTAGGCTTACAACTCGGTTTTGAACCTAACAGAAATCTTGTAGGTAATGGCTTAGGTAAATGTCCTGCAAATTTACATTTAGGGTTACCGTATCAATTATTTGTTTATTGTGATATTATTGAACCTCAGATAGTGGGGGATGTTATGACACCTTTATTGAGAATTATACCATTGGATCCTGCGAAGTATATTTATGGAGCCAATAAAATGCATGTTTTTTCACCTCCTCACTACTTACCTGTTATGCGTAGAGAGTTTGATACCATTGAAGTAGATATAAGATCCAGCACGGGTCAAAAAATACCATTCCAGTTTGGAACCGTGTGTGTTAAGCTTCATTTCAGAAAAATATAATGTATTCTCGTGATAACATAACTTGCCCGTATGAACATTATTACTCACATCAAGCTGGTTCTGGGATTGGGGTGATTTATAAAGGAGCACCTTATCAACGTGGTCATGGCATCGGTAGTTTTTTAGGTGGATTATTTAGATCTGTTCTACCATTACTTTCTAGTGGTGCTAGAGTTATAGGTAAAGAGGCTTTAAACGCTGGTGTTGGTCTTCTATCGGATATGGTTAGCGCTCGCCCTATGGAGGATTCCATCAAAACTCGGCTTAAAGAAGCAAGTTCAAATCTTAAAAGGAAAGCAGATAATAAAATAGATAAATTAAATATGTCTGGCTCAGGATATATAACAAAAAGGAAACGGCTTTCTTCATACAGTCTACCGTCAACTACCAAAGTGAAAGCTACTAAAAAATCAAGAACTGACAATTTAAAAGATATATTTTCATAAAATTAAATAAAAATGTCGTTTTTACATAGTCATTCTTGTAAGTGTATAAAATCAGAGTTGGATTTATTCGCCTTACCATCTACACAAACCAGCATAGAAAGCGGATTATGGATACACTACAAACCCATTTCATCTCTTGCTGATGATGGACCCATAGAATTTCAAGTACCAGGGACAGGGGATGACTATATAGATTTATCCCATACTTTATTACACATAAAAGCCAAAATAGTCAATCAGGACTCAACTAAAATAGCAGCATCAAGCATTGTAGCTCCAGTTAATAATTGGCTTCATTCACTCTTCAGTCAACTAGATGTTTATTTGAATCAGAAGCTTGTATCACCTCCAAACAATACGTATGCATATCGTGCTTACATAGAAACTTTGCTAAACTATGCTCCTGCAGCCAAAGATTCTCACTTGACTTGTGCTCTTTGGTATCAAGATACAGCTGATAAAATGAATTCAAGCGATGAAAAAAATGAAGGATTTACTAAAAGACAACAGCTAGCATGTGAAAGTAAAGAGATAGAAATGATTGGTCATCTTCATGGGGATATATTTAACCAGGAAAAGTTTTTAATTAATGGGGTTGAAATGAGTGTAAAATTAGTTCGGTCTAGGGAAACATTTAATCTTATGGCTTCTTCATCTGATTTCAAATTTAAAGTATGCATTACAGATGCGACTCTCATTGTTCGTAGAGCACGAATCAATCCAACTGTATTACTAGCCCATCAAAAAGTTTTAGCCTCTACAACTGCTAAATATCCTATTACTCGAGCAGAAGTTAAAGTGTTAACCATACCTTCTGGTATTCAGGGTAAAACTCTCGATAATATTTTTCTGGGGCAAGTCCCTAAAAGATGTATTATTGGATTTGTAAACAATGCAGCATTTAATGGAAGTTTGACTAAAAACCCATTTAATTTTGAAAACTATGATTTGAGTACATTTTGTTTATACATTGATGGTCAGCAAATACCTTCAAAAGCTTTGCAACCATCGTTTGAGAGTAATATTTTTACTGCAGCTTATCACACACTTTTTTCGGGGACAGGTATACATTTTCTCAATGAAGGTAATGGGATATCTAGAGAACAATATGCAAAAGGGTACTGTTTGCTAGCATTTGATCTAACAGCTGATCTCAGCTCTAATTCAAATACCCATTGGAACCTTATAAAACATGGTAGTGTTAGATTAGAGGTTCGATTTGAATCTACACTTACTCAGACAATTAACTGTATTGTTTATGCAGAATTTGATAATGTTATTGAAATAGATAAGAATCGTAATGTAACCGTAGATTATAGTAGTTAAGTTGACATTGTATAAACCTAGTTTTAAAAAGCTATTAAATAAAAAAACATAAGCACATTACTCTAATACTTTTTATTTCATCCCACACTTTATAAAGAAGTTCAGCCTATTTAGTTTAACATTATTAATTTGAAGATAGAACGTATCACAACTTTACGATGAACACAATTGAAATTCAAAAATATTTGCATTTCATACATCCTATGTTACAAAAACATGTTTATCCAGCAAACAGGCTACCTTTACATATTAACACTCCAATATACTTAATAAGTAATTTGGACCCCGACAGTGAACCAGGCTCTCATTGGATAGCCATTCACATAGAGAGTAATGGAGTTGGTCAGTATTTTGATTCCTATGGACGACCACCTCCGGCATATCATAGAAGTTTCTTGAACAGGACTACAAGACAGTGGGATTTTAATAGGTACAGACTTCAGCATGACTTCACTTCAGTTTGTGGAGAGTATTGCTTAACATATTTATATTACAAGTTTTACGGAAATAGTATGATGGATTTTGTAAAATTATTTCGCAGCAGTAAGCTAAACAACGATATATTTGTGTATAAATTATTTAAAATCTGTTTTAAGGAAAATAAAAATGTGGAATAGAATGAAGCATGTTTAATTTCACGATTGACACCCTTATCACCTAGGTAATTAGTAAACAATGCAATGTTCGAGCGCGTAAAGTAATTAGTAACAATAGAAATCCGAGCGTGTGGAGTCATTAGCAGCTAATGGGTGATTAGCTAACGAAGTAGGACCTGTACAAGCTGAATCCTATCTCCCGATGCGTTACAGCTACAGCAAAATGGACCACACAGATCGACTCAGCGACCCCAAAAACCTTTTTTTTTTTTTTTTTTTTTTTTTTTTTTAGCCGGTGATCTCCCAGATTTTCTTTTTCCCCACACGTTTTGAGTGAGCCAGCCGGTGAGCCAGAACCGGGGAATCTATACTACTTGTGGGTGCTTGTCAAACTACAGGCATGTAAGGCTTCACATCGGTATGCGGCATATTAGGTGTTAGGCCTCTTGTGCCTGCAAATAGACTAGTGCCTTTCAAACCGGAACACAGTAAGTTCATTGGTAGTAGAAATAGGAATGGTGGCAGCACTTTCCTGGACAAGCCATTCGCTAAGAGCTCTACTATACAACTTTACTAGTGAAATCACTTTTAGTGAAATCACTTTTACTCAAAATGTCTGGGACGGATAAGTTGCTGATGCGTCACGTCACGCGGGGCGAGTTTAATGCGATTCGGTCTTTATGGTTAACATTATCGCAGTACTTCTTGATCACGTTGACCAACAATGCCGCAAACGAGCTAAATCTACTTTAGAATTTTGTATTGCAACAGCTATTTGACAAGATGTGTGTGTTGAAATTTTAGTATATTTACCCTTATTACCTTGTTTATTGCTTCACTTACGTCACTATTATTGTAATACGACAAAACAATAGCGTACAAGCGTTTATTTTAAATAATAATAAGGTCTTAGAGCCTGTTTTGACGAAAAAAATTGTACCTATACATAAACGCCTTATAAATACTATTTTAGTAGTAATGACAGGAAAGCCAACTATATGTAAGGGCTTGGCCAGGGAAGTACTACTATCATAGCCATGTTGAATTCTTTCTTGTACACCCCTACGTACCAACATAAACCTATACTGAAAATTTCAAGTCTCTACGATGAACCATTTAGGCTGTGTTTTGTCAAAACGTCAGTCATGTCAGTCTATATCAGTCAGTCAGTCAGGATAAAGATTCTTATCAATCTGTATACGTATATAAAATTTCCGTGTCACTGTGCAAGTAACCAATCTCTTCCGAAACGGCTTGACCGTTTTTTATAATTTTTTCTGGTTTATTCGGTAGGTCTGAGAATAGGTCGTAAACTATTTTTTACACCCCTAAGACTTAGGGACCTAAAAAAATTGAGGTTTCACTTGACACTTACGGCCTAGTGACAAGTGACACCTCAAATTTTTTTCACTGGCAAAACAACGTTTTCCAGGTCAGCTAGTGATTGGTATAAATATCGTTATTCAAAAGGCATATTATTAACATTCTAAACGCATTGGTTATCGCACTGTTACGCGATTTATTGTCAACGAATATGTAATTTTTAAACTTTTTATTAGTTTGTTATCGCATCGAAGCGAATCGATTTTTGTCCTTAAGTTCTATGCAAAAAACGAGCAAATTATTCGCATTTTTCTTGAAATAATATATTAGATCAGAAGATACATAATTCTTGATAAATTATTCTTCTATTTAAACTTTACAAACGTGTTTCGTAAATCAGGAAACACATATAAAGATTTGATAACCTTTGCTATATAATAATCGAATTCAAAAGGTACCTACTTGGTGCTAATTTATCTAAATTACCGAAGTATGTCAAATGTGAAACTAATTTTAGATAGTGATGCTAAAGGTTATTGTGGGGTAGGTAATAATGTCGCTTCATCTAAAACAGTCACATCATTATTATTCATTTATCTATAGCAAATTATGATTATGTTTGTTTGTGTCTGGGTGTTATATTGTGTTCTATATATGTATTTAAACCGCCGTGAATGGCCGCCTGCGATATAGGTTACGGGTTCGATTTCCGCCTTGAGATAAATGTTTGTACGATCTGCAAATATTTATTCCGGGTGTTCTGAGTATTTTCTACGTATTATAAAAATCTATCTATGTATGTCATGTATTGTATTAAGTATATCAGTCAGGGCCAGATGATGCTGTGTGGATTGTCCAGCATTATTATTATTATTATCATATACATAAAGCACAATACACCCAGACACGGAACAAACGTCTGAGCTCATCACAAAAATGTTCTCGGTGGGGATCAAACCCACAGTCTACAGCGCAGAAGGCATAGCTGTCAACTGAACTGTGACGGTACAAAAGCACAGAAAAGAATAAGTAATAAACAAAATAACACTCCATGTCCGTTTCTCAAGGCCGTTGGTTAACCATGCATTGTTAGAAAAAAGACATTGTCGCTAGCGAACAAAATGATTGGTTAAATTTGGTTCCGCTTTTTGTGTGAGTTATATTTTTAGATTCAGTTTGAAACAGATAAAGGTGTTTTTTTACTAGTTGTTTTCTAATCTGTTGTCATTTATGTAGGTTTTTGCTGTAGGTAAATTATTTAGTTAAATAGAACAGTACAGATAGTCTAGTGAGAGTGACCCGCCTTATCCTAAGGTTGTGGATTCTAATCCAGTCGTGCACCAATGGTTTTTGTATTCGAAAAAAATATGTGAGAAATACCAGTGCTTTCAAACGGTGTAGGAAAATATCATGAGAAAACCAGCTAGTATTCTAGCAGCGTCGATAGGCTTGCAACCTGTCACGTATGGAATAATAACTACTGCAAAATGTGGGTATGTACCAAAAGTACTATCTGGATGTACCGCAGAATGTCGAGAACTAACTTGGTACTAAATAAATAAATAAATCGGATCGGAAGGGATATCTACCGAGCCGGGGGATTAAAATCGTAAAGCTGTTTCATAAAACAAAGTTATTATACACTTGAAATTGCTTGGTAAAAAATAGTGCTAGATAAAGCTATATTTATATGTTTTAAAAGAATAACACACTAAAAGATAATTAGAAAAAAAAACGTATCGGTCAAAGTGAGTTTATGTAATGTAAAAAGTCACGACATTTAGCATAATCTTTAAAATATGTAGTCGTTGGAGCACACTAAACACACTAAAGCTTCTTTATTATATCATTTTGTAAATAGTACTGTTTATTCGATTATATACCTACACAACATCAATATAAAATATATTCAACTGTTGAGCAATATTACTAAATATAAAATTAGAGTAAAACTATTAAAACTTGTATTTAAGACAAATTAATTTAAGACACCTACCACACTACTCCAAATTTTATATCATTAGATCAGTAATATTTTGTACAGTCAGCTGCAATAAGATGTATACATTTTAAAGCTTTCGAAATGGTATCAAAGCGCTTCAACTAACTACAACACACCTTGCATAAAAACCATGAAATTAGTTGACGCGCTCACCTAGTTTTTGAGCATTTTCCCTATATATTGCAATGTGACATCTATTTGAATGTAACGAGTTACACGCACCTTATTATTATGCTATGGTAAGAATGGAAGTAGGACTACAATATTGAAAAAAATGGTCTTGAAACTTAAACAGTACATAGAAGATATCAGAACACCCGGAATAAATATTTGCAGATCGTACAAACATTTATCCTAAGGCGGGAATCGAACCCGCAACCTCCTGATTCGTCCAACATTCACACAAAGCCTTCTAGCCCAAACAAGCAAAGCTTTTACTATGAGAATCAGCTGATAGAATACATTATGTACTTTTTTGTAGTACATATTTAGAGAAAATATATCACCCATACACAGAACAAACATCTATGTTCATCACACAAATGTTTGTTCTTGGTGGGGATCGAACCCACCACCTTATGTGGTGGTTTGTATGATAATTTGGTAAATGTTCGTGGTATGCCCGTTGGAATAACCTAAGAATTTCATAGAGACAGAAAAGTTGTGAAAACTGCCATAAGGTAGTGTTATTGTAGAAATCTCATAAGTGCATACAATAGTAGGTAAGTAACTCAACAATTTGTCACGACATGTTATTAGTTTACTTACTGTAATGAGTGTAACTACTGTGGCTTTAAAAAGTGGAAATGAGGTGAAAACTTGCAGTTTTAAATGGGTTTTACCGACCAACTACATCTATACCTACCAATCATAAGAATCTTTGTCCTGACTGACTGCTTGACTTTACACTAAGCTACGGGCTTCCTGACGATGTTTTCCTTCACCGTTTCAGAGCACTAGTACTGAAAATATAAATTTTTCGAACAGAAAAATCTATTAGTACACGACCGGGTTCGAACCTTAGGATCAGAAGCTGGGGTCGCTTCCACTAAACCACTGGTGCTCGCTTAGTTTTAGGTACTCGATATTTCCAGTTTTCATCTGGAACGCTTTCGCTTTTGGTGTGGACTCCTAAGGCTATGCCCTGTAGTTGACTGCTACTGATGATGGATAATTATAATGACGGACTAACCCCCATACCTATAAACCTTATTTTAATTTAAATATTGCGTAAAATTGGTCCTGTCACTGTTCGTCATTACCCATTGGTGAGAGATGGCAATAGATTAAGCATTATTTTACCTTTTGACATATTTTTCAGTCATAAAGTCAGGCCATTAGTGTTAGGCGTTTTTCTAACCTGTCTACATAAGTAGACATGAACAAAGTTTTGTATTGTAAATTTTTACGATCGAGTGTATTAACCCAAGTACAATAACTCCTTCAAGTTCCGGGGCGGGGTAGCCCGTTCTTCAGTTGACATTTTCAAAATTTTTTGTCAAAGGTGCCATATAAAAGAAAAAGTGAACTACCACTAGGCCTAAATGAAGGCTTAAATTAGTTATAGACAGACCTTCATCGTTTTACTGCGGCAAATCTTGACATTGACATTGGCGAAATAGTGGGGTTGGAAAGAAGAAATCTTATATTATTTAGATAAGATTTTGTACCAGTATTCAAATTACAAAATTATCATCAACGTTTAGAGAAACATTTACTTTCCCTAGACCATACGATTAGAAATTATCACTTGCGTCTGCATCACAGCAGATGTTAAACCAGCTAGGTTCTTCAGCGCGTAAACAGTTTCTTATAATAATTATGTATAAATACTCGACCTACCTTTAAAACACGACCCTCATTCTACTAAGCCCAGGTTCTTTTAAGACAGTTATAAAGTAAAAAGTTTCTTTGTGTCACATTTCACTGGACAGTGGAAAGTTTGTGGGAAAATTTATTAGTAACGTAAAACCCTTGAAATTACATCTGCAGATTGTTTGTATTGCTCCTAATCATTTTTGTGCAGCCGTCGTTACCAACAGACGCTTGAAAGTTTTTATTTTCCTTTAAAATCCTTTCCTTTTTAAATCATGTGATTCTTCGCAGCATGACTTTACTATAATATTATGCATAATCTGTTTGTATGCTACTAAAATTCTACTAATTAAGGCGACAGTTGACTTTTATGTTTCTGACGCAATCACACCATAACAGAGATTGTGATGCAACTTCGATTAGAGTACGTAAACTGGAATATTTTTATTTATATCTACCCCGAAATCAACAGGGACTAGAAAATCGAATGGAACGAAGGGAACCCTGGAGCATGAAATACTTTACACAAATTAATGTTTGTGAACATTTTACACAATACCACCTACCTGTAGTACCAACCAAACTTAGCAAATTAAGTTGTACTATGAATACATAACTGATAGGTTTTCTTTGTAAATACATTCTTAAAATAACAAACACCAAAAAAAACAATTATAAACCGCCAACACGCGAGTGTAGTCATAAATAGCAGCTAGTTTTATAAAAAGACAAATTGGAGCAATTTTGTGTTGAAAATTGGCGTTATCAAAAGTCACTGTCCATGACAATAAACTTTCAGTCACTGTGAGGTAACCGATTAATAGATCACTATAGAAATAAGCGCGACTTCGTCCGCGTTAAGTTATTTTCGTACAAACTTTAACCCTCACTGTACCCTCTTAGGGATTCAATTTCAGCGCGACGAATATGTAAATGTCAAGTTTCTACGACCGACAGATCTATACGTCAGTCAGTCAGGACAATAAATATTCTTATAATTGGCAGATTGACCGTCTGTTTTATAAAGGTCTTTAGACCTTTACCTAAAATAGGTCCTTTAACTAAAATAGTTTCTAAGTCTGCTGTCATCTCTATTTGTTGACGTGAAAGTGACAGTGACAATGATTAGACCCGTTAATGTCAAAGTTTTTATGAAACAGACCGTGTAGGGATAGAATGAGCAAGCCGTTTGTTGCTTTACTAGCCTGGTGTTGAGAAAGCGGAAAAGCGTTGGTTAGGCGTGACATTACAGACTTTCCTGCAATGTTACTTGGCAAGGGTGCTTAGTTGGCACCTTAGAATGTATTTTTTTCTATATTAGCAAAATTAGTTAAACCCGACAATAGTAAAAAAATATTCAAAGTAATTATTTATTTGTTATCAGATTCTATCAACAGGAAAAAACTTCGAGAAAGTTGGATAATACATGCAGTAAGACATTGCCAGTGATTCACTAGCGCCTTTATACAACAGCGTAAGTAAATGTAACTGGAAGTGTCGCTACTCGCCACTAGATGGCTTTGCTTTTGTTTAACACTGCCATCTAGTTCATGTTTGCTAAACTAAATAAAAGCGCGAAACTACCACTACTTGCCACTATTTTTTTATATTTGTGGATATTTATACATAACATCATTTAGCCCCAAACTAAGCATAGCTTGTATTTTGGAAACCAGATGACTGATATAATATTAATATACGTAATAATAATAATAATTATAAAATTTTATTCTCGAACCCACCATATACAGCGCAATAAAAAAGGGCTACTACAAACTGAGCTGTAACGGCGGTCAAAATGTCACTATTGTAGTCTCGCTACTCACCCACAGATGTCGCTACTCGTAACTTAGTCTTGTAGAAAAACAAATATTTTGTAAGTTCACTGACCTTCCATGACGTACACAATGCTGCCAACATCTCCTTCCTTGATGATGAGGCTGCCGGCTGCGTACTCCACAGGGTACATGCAGTCCACGATCTCGCGGATCTGCGTCATCTCCAGATTCTTCATGAAGTCGTTGTCTAAGATTGCGCCTTTGATCAGTTCCCGTGATCTGAAAAAAAAAAAGATTTTTGGGTTATTTTTGTCCAAAAAAAAGGATAAAAAGGAAGGAGATTCTTCACTGAGTCGTAAAACCTTTTTAGTAATTTGATTTAATAACCAGAAGGAATTTAATAACTATAGTAGGTAAAGACCCGCAATTTACTAATAGGTAGATTTTTTTTTGAGTTATTATAAAATATGTAGATATAAGGTAGGTAGGTAGATAGGTTAAATATTAGATGTAAAATATTTGTATATACTAAATTACTACCAGAAGGATATATTTGAAGCATTTTATAATTTTTACAGTGGTTTTTATGACCTCCTTTCTGCGCTGCTGAACGAAAAAGCTCATAAAATAAAGATTAAGATATATTAACATTCAGAACCTAATTTGGAGCTTTTTTTTATACAACTTATTGATAGAACAAGCAGATGTCCCACCTGATGTTAAGTGGTTACCATCACTTTTAACAAAGCATTGCCTCGTAGGTCACGCTCGTTAGGAACGTCATCGACGATGCACTACTCAGCGTACATCAACCTGAGGCATACAGGTGTTAAGCCTCATGTGCCTGTAATTACACCGGCACCCACACCCTTCAAACCAGAACACAGTAAGCTGCTTGGCGGCAGAAATAGGCATGGTGGTAGTACTGCCCCGGACGAGCCCTTCACAAAAAGCTCTACTACTACTAAAAAAACATTATATTAACTTTGAGAACCTACTTTGGAGCTGAAGTGGTTTGGGCTGTTCAGATATCCAGCCTGTGCCAATAATCTGGAGTATTGTAAAATATAAATACCTATCAACCTAGTAGGTACCTACCTATCATAAGTCCCCACAGTAATTTATGATGCTAAATATTATTCAGCAAATTATAAAGCTCATAAGGAAACTCTAACTGAAGGTTCTTTCAGCTACCTAGATTTATACTATTATCATAATGACAATAACCTCAAAATTATTGCCGTTAATAAACGTCGTAAATAAAATCTAAGTGCAGCATAAGTCAAGCAAGCATGTTGAACTAAATTGATACTAAATCTAAACATAATTAGTTGGTTGACGACCGATGTGGCGCGGCGGGCGAATGTCCGCCTGCGACGCGAAGGTTGCGGGTTCGATTCCCGCCTTAGGATAAATTTTTGTACGATCTGCAAATATTTATTCCGGGTGTTTTGGGTGTTTTTTATGTATAATAAAAAATATCTATACATGTAATGTATTGTATTAAGTATATCAGTCATCTAGTACCCATAACACAAGCTCTGCTTAGCTTGGGGCTAGATGGTGCTGTGTGGACTGTTCAGCTTTATTATTATTATTATTGTTGCTTATACAGGGTGTCGACACGTTATAATATAAAAAGACGAAGTTATGTATTTTTAAGTTATAAGAATTGACAAAAACGAGAATGTATAACAAATGTTTGTTGTACACAGACATAGTAGTGCTATACAACCACGCACGAAGGATTCCGTACCATTATCTATAGTATAAATAATAATGCTAGACAATCCACACAGCATCATCTAGTCCCAAGCTACGCAGAGCTTGTGTTCTGGGTACTAGATGACTGGTATACTTAATAAAATACATTACATGCATAGATATTTTTTATTATACATAGAAAATACCCAGAACACCTGGAATAAATATTTGCTGATCGTACGAACATTTATCCTAAGGCAAGAATCGAACCCGCAACCTCCTGCGTCGCAGGCGGACATTCGCCTGCTGCGCCACGTCAGTCGTCGTTTTCATTAGCATTTCTAGCAACCATAGAGAAGAACCATAGCATAGAGCTATGATGGAGGCCTTAGATCGGCCTATAAATCTATCAGCAGAAGGTAATCTAGCTCTTACGAACTTACCAAGTAAGAATGTACAAACTTCAAGTCAAATGATAAAACAGACGGTGGTAGACGGTTATAGACACAGGTGGTAATTCTATTTATATCTTAAAAACAAGCGAAAAACGTGTGACTTCGTCCGCGTGTAGATGTTCATACAAACTTTAACCCCCGTTTTACCAAGGGTTAAGTTTATATTAGGTACTTTTTTAGGGTTCCGTTGCAACCTTTGTCTCCGACGACACCGTTGTCTGTCTATCTGTCAGACTGTTACCAGGCTGTATCTCATGAACCGAGTTGGTTAGAGAGTTCAAATTTTCACAGATGATTAATTTCTGTTGCCGCTATAACAAATATTAAAGTTCAGAATAAAATAAATATAGCGTCAGTCAGTCAGGACAAAGTTTTTTATAACTAGTATAGGTAAAGTCGGATTAGGCGCTGACCTCATTCCACTCATCACCGTAAGTTTTTGTCGGGTGCTACTTGCCCACGCAAAAAATGTTCACTTACATCACAGAAAGAAGTAATATTTCTTATGTTTTTTACCTACCGTCTACTGTCATTTACCGTCTACATTATTATTCCTTTTTCGAATCAATATAACTAAAACCTTATTTCAAATGCTGGATCTTTTACTTACTTATTTAAAAATCTATAAACAACTATCTCTTACCAACGGGTAAGGACAAACAGTGACATAGCTAATTTTAAAAAGTGTTCTAAATTTAAAACAATTGCAAGTTTCTACATTTGAATGCTTATAAAAATACCATCAAATCGTCATGGTAGGTATCTATCTATGTTAAGGCGGTGGTACTCGCCAACGACCTTGAGGAGTCTGTCCAGTCTGAGTTGCACTACCGCCCGTCGCCCGCACAGGGACCCGCGCATTCCATTTCATATCGCATTCAAGAAATAATTTTTTGTAGCCTAATGAATTATTAGTTCGAACTGCCAATTGTTCACTTTGTGATAAATACTTTGACAGATATTTGTTTGAAAAAAAAATGTTTGAAATTCATATAGTAATAATATAGTTAGAATTATTTCAATTGTTCAAATTAAAATTTAGTCTTTAATAAGCAATATATATATATTTTGGACATTTATAATCACTCATCAAAGAGAAATAACACGGAGAAAACCTCTCGTTGGCGGATACCACCTCCTTAAAACACGGGACTCCCAAATGACTTTTCTTTTTTTTTACTTTTGGACTAAATATCATACATCGTTTTGTTGTTTTCGAGTTTCGTCTAGTTGGTATTTACGTAGCGAAATAAAACTGACGGAATATAGGTACTGTTTTTATGTGACTGCTGATGGAACAAGCAGATAACCCACCTGATGTAAAGTAGTTACCATAATATTTAACAAAGCATTACCTAGCAGGTCACGATAATTAAGAACGTGTCCTACAATGCACTGCTCTGCGTCCATCAGCCTAAGGTATTAAGATGTAAAGCCTTATTTTCAAACCGGAACACAGCAAGCTACTTGGCGGCAGAAATATGCATGGTAGTACTTCTCCAGACTACTACTATTAAAAAAAATATTATGGTAGAATATTAGAGTTAAGAGTATTTTGTGTGACAATGTTACGTCAGTAGTAATTAATCTTATCAAAGACCATGAAGATAACTTTAAAAAATTGGGCCTTCGATTCAGGAAGCATTTAAAACGACATGAATAATATGTGGCTGCATTATTTGCCACCCTACATTACAAGTGCCGATGGCGAGGACACACACAACATAAAGTTTGATCGTAATTATACCAAATGTGTGCACTTGAAGGCATACAAGCCAACACTGGGCGACCTCGTCATGCGCTTAGAAGAAATTCAATCACTTTACTGATTGATGACGCTTGTGAGAAACTTGTATTGAATGAAGAATAAAAAAAAACGAGTGTGCTTTAGACCACATGACTGAAGTAAAATAAATAAATATGAGTGTGTACATTTACATCACCTGGCCCCAAACTAAGCATAGCTTATACTATGGTAATCAGATGACTGATTGAATACTTATAGACGTTTTTTTTGTAAATACTTACTTAAAATACAATATAACACTCAAAGAGAGAATAAACATCTATCTTCTTCACACAGTTTTTTGTCCTCAGTGGAGATCGAACCCCCGATCTACAGCACAGAAGGCAAAGCTACATCTAACTGCGCTATGAGGCCAGTAAAAAGTAAATAGGCATAGTAAAAAGAGAATTCATACTATAAAAATACTTCTAACATTTCTTCTTAAAGTAGTAGTAGCAGAGCGCTTAGTGAAGGGCTCGTCCGGGGAAGTATTACCACCATGCCTATTTCTGCCGCCAAGCAGATTGCTATGTTCCGGTTTGAAAGGTGTAGGTGTCGGTGTAATTACAGGCACATGAAGCTTAACACCTGTATGCCTCAGGTTAATGGACGCACAGCAGTGTATTATGGGTTACGTTCCTAAAGAACGTGACCTTCAAGGCAATGCTTTGTTATAGGCGATGGTAACCACTTAACATCAGGTGGGCCATATGCTTGTTTCATCAGCACAGTATAAAAAAAAGTAACGGTCTCAGTTTTATATAATCTATACGTTTACAAATGGTAAACAAAGGACTAATGAAGTCTTAGAACTTGGCAGTGTTCCCATATCACGTTTGGCTCAGCCAAGTAATAGAGCTACTGATATTGATGGACGTACCTTCAATTCATAGCACGTACAATTTCAAGTTGACGCTTTGATGGATTAGATGTAGAAAAGAATTCATCATTTGAAAGATTGGAAGATAGTTCTTCTGTTTATGCATTAGAAATTATAGATCAGTTATTGGTCAAACAATAAAAAATTGTTGGCAGCCGTTTCTTGCTTTACGTAACATCATAGATGTTTACATGCAAGAAATATTGATTAAAGAAGATGTTAAACGTGGGATTACATATGTAGATCAATATTGCCTTGTTGCATGTGCTGTAGGAGTTTCATTTATAAGCTTACAATATTTTTTAACTTATAGGGGTTGAAGTAGTACTATTGGAAGTCGGAGAGAATAGTCTATTTTACAATATGGCATTACATTGTAACGTTTTGATTGAATGATCAATTGATCACAATTTATTGATGAAATAGAAATGACTTCACAATTTATGCACAGTAGCTTGATTGATATTAATGAACAGTTGAATGTTGGAGCCAATCAGACAAGTGAAAAAAAAAAGTACCCAAAGTAGATACGGTATCCGAAAAAATTACAAGTTATACAATAATAATAAGACGCCATAAACTTATGTAATTATTATAAATTTTATGACTTGTAATTAAAATACTGATAAATAATTATATTAAATACCCTACAAGACTAGTGCTGAGAGTAAGGTTACGTAAAATTTAAATTAAATTTAAATGATTAAGTATCAATATACTTTTAAAACAAATAATGTATTTACTAGTAGTATCTATATAAGTATACGTATATTATTTGGCTGTGGTACACTTTAAATGAAGTGTCTACATAACAACTAGATTGAAATAAAACTAATGATCATTTCAAATGTACGGTGAAACCTTACCCAAAATAAACGGCCTAAAATCTAAATAAAAAACAAAACTATTTTTGAAAACGAATTGTATTGTACTGTTCTATTTATATCGTATTTTATTACATACCATCAAATAAGCAGAGGAGGCAAGAATCGTGAATTATTTTAACAAAATGGCACAGCATGTTCCGAAATACAAAATAGCCCTGGAACGTGTGTTGTTTCTTTAAGTAGCTCTAAAACAATTTGAATCACAGCCATTTGGAAAACACTAATGTTTTGAATCACAAGCAGGTTGTAAAACACACTACACTGTAAAACACGTGTGGTGATATACAGGACAATTTAATTTCTATGTATTATGGTGCATGACGCTTAAAATAGGTAGGGCCTGGCAGTTTTATAAACAGAAACAGCCACATGACTTTAAATCTCTAGGCACGGTAGATCTCCCTTCAGATCTCTTAGTACCAAGTACCTAGGTACCTACTCGGATACCTACCTTTGCGGATGTCTAATGGGGGTAGTCAAATGTAACAATTTGCAGTAGTTGGTATTCCATATATATTCCATACGTGACAGGTTGCAAGCCGCTCTAAGTTTTATTAAAAAAAAAAATTACCATTTTGCAAAACCAGTTGCTGTGTTCATTGATTTTTAAAATGTAAATGTCAACCTTGTGAGAAACAAGAATTTTTAAAAATCAACCTACACTATTATTATGTTTAGACATCTCAATAAAAAATGTAATAAGCACAAAAATATTTTAAGCGGAATTCGTATCTTTAGTCCAAACTTTTCATTGCTACAGTCACAAAATAATATGTACTTAGGCCGAGAAGTTTTATTTGATGCCTTTGATATCTTTGAAGTGTTTTGTAAATAAACAGTTAAAGTTTGAGTTGTAAAATCAAATTACTTACTTTTTACTTTTGGGTATCCTCACTAATTTCATTTCTTGGCCTGAGTTGAGGGACGCCAAGGGTTCAGCAGATATTGCCGTCCTTTTCAGTCTTGGCTCACCAAGGGGAAAAACTCTAGTATTCTCAACTCCTGGTGTCATCATTACGAAACCGTCATCATCATCCAAACCATTCCTGTGACTGTCTATGATTTGCCTTGTTAATGGTTTTACTACTTGTCTGTACTTATCAATTTCGTTCTTTAAATATCGAATCGTTGCATCTTTATCATCCATTTCATTTTCCAATATTGCTATGATTTTATCTCTTCTTTTCAATTCCTCTGTCTTCTCAAGAACCAATCGTTTCATTTCTAGATATTTCTTCTCCAGCTTGTACGTGTGGTCCATTTGGCACTGTTTTGTGTGTGTTTGCGACATCTTGGACAATTTTACACTCTTTACTTCACAAACTCATTATCACTTAGGCAATTCAACATAGCATTTAAAACACGTTTACCGAAACTATAGTCTAAATATATACTGAAATAAACTGCTTGTTATCGATAGTCCTATCAATAAGGTATTTGATAACATTAAGTTTATGCTCTCAAACTTCGTTTATCGAAGATATTTAAATGATTTGTATGTTATTTAGTAATAGAGAAATGATCTCATTCGGGCCAGTGACCACAATAGCGACATTAATATAATATAATAGAGCTAACAGCTTATTGTATTCTAAAAAAATATATGTGACGCCTATATGTACAACTCGCCCGCCCAAGCCAGCTGTCAGTGAGTGACTCAAGAGCTCAAGACTCAATAGATTGCTGCACATACCACATATTGTACCAGTATTATGTATTAGAATGTACGAGTATATGCGGCCCCTGTCCGGTTTAGCTTTAATTGGTTTTCATTAAACTTGATGAATGGGGCAGATTAATAAACAAACTGTCGGTATAAATTAATATGGAATTTGAGACTGCAAGTGCATTTCGTAAGACAATAAATTATATTTTTTAGATCGGATTAACATTTGACCGTGTGGATATAAACATATTATACTATCAACTTTCAATACGAAACCAGTCGGAACTTAGCTAATAATATAATTCGATAATTATCACATCATCAATAGCTTTAACATTCTGCTATCTCTTACGTTGATCTTGATCTTGGTTTGATTATCTTGTTTATATTTATATTACTCAAATATGTAAATATTTTTAACAACCAAAACGCCATTTAATCCTAATGTTTATATCAACAAATTTATTTTCTAAAACGAATGATGGTTTACGAATTTTCATTCATTTCATCATACAGTATCTCTATGACGGCGGTATGTTAGAAGTTTGGAACATGTTTTTACATTGTCTACAACTCGTTAAATTATTATAGACTGTTTATTATGCATTTGTTGTATCTTCGAGCTTATTAGCACTTGAATATGAACACATGTACCTTTTATAATATAGTTCAATGGATAATGATTGTGGTAGATCTAGTAGAACCTGTTGTGTAGGTGAAATTATTTCGGTAAAGGTTAGTAATACCTTTCTAAGTATTGTAAGGTCAATTGGAAGATTAATAGTTGTAGCAGGAAATGTAAGTCATGGTCACGAGGGCCATGCATCATCAGGGTGTAACCAAATTTGATCACGATAAACAAATTAAATTGATAAATTGCTATTACATTTTGTATAAAAAATTATTTTGTACAAAATGGGTATGTATTTTAGATAGTTTCACATTTAAATTGAAATTTTGGTTTAAAATAAATACCTTTTTTATCAGCACAGCTGATATAAGCACAGCTTATACCTGCTATAAGTTTTAAACTTGACATTACCGAGTCAAGGTTATAATATATATAAAGTTTGTTTTACGAAAACGAGAGTACCTATTAGGTAAGTAGCCTATAATTATGGAGCTGTAATTCATTTAAAGTAATTATAATAATTATAATATAACTGACGTTGACAGATAAATTAAAAGGCTCCATACTTTGAGTGATACACCTAACTATTCATGATTACCTATACTGCGCAACTTTATTGCCGACTCAACCCTATGTTAGTTTTAACTGTGTGTTCCGCACTTTACCCACTTCACTACTCATATTTAGATCAAATAGTATTACGTCGACTGCCGAGTTTTTGATCCGAGCTATTACATTTTTGATCCAAGTTCATTTTACCATCTTTTTGATTTAAATAGGCAGTAATTCTAACTCGTTTCGCGTTTAACTTAACGCAGACGCACTCATCTTTATTAAAAGATTAGATAGCTTATCATCGATTAACTTTGCCGCCCATCAATGATATCTCGAGATAGCACGCGCGGCAACTGTCACACAATAGGTATTCATCAGAGAAGAGCCATCTAAACGCTGACCTAGACCTGTTTTCATCGATTTTTGGATCAAAGCCCAAAGTGTTTCGTCCCATTAGACTTAATATCATGTAATGTCTATTACAATGATGATATACAATACAATTAAGGATCATAATAAGTTAATCAAATTATGCAACAGTTTATTTATTTGGATAACCCTGACATTGTATTCCTAAAACAGATTACAATAATGAAGGAAGTATGCATGGTATTAGTCTTGTGTACGGTATCTCTATAAATTTTACAAGAAACCTTACTACTCAATATTTCAGTAAATCTTTAAAAGTCAGTCCGCATCAACCAACAATCAACAAGTCTATTAAAATAAATATGTAATTCATCATAAGATTCCTAAGTTACTTATAACCATCGCGTACCCTAAACCGCTGATCGAGACTTTACATTTTCAGCGCATATTTATCTAGATACGTCAATACGTATTAAGATCCCAGAAGTCTCTAAAGAAGGAGAGATCCCAAGCAAATACCTTAAAGAGATTTTCAAAATTCAACCTCTAAAGTGGTGCAGGGGGTTCACTGAGTGAAGTACTACGGTTACGCTAGTATTTAATAAAACTACTAGCAACCAAACCAAAGCATTGGTTGGTGGCACAAAATATAATAATATCTATCACTATTATGTACCTACCTCAAAGTATAAAAAACTGGACTAAGAAAAGCAACGAAAGTAAATCATAAGATTATACAAAAGTGATTCTATCTATTAATCTATAAAGTTAGTTTGAAAATGTATTCTTATCGATTGATCATGATTATTCTTTGTGTTTTGCAAAAAAAAGATGAATGGTTTTAGTTTTATCCTTCTATGTAAAGAAACTAGTATCTTATTATCATACTAAATAAACATACTTTATCGCCTGTTTGTTATAATTGCTGTGCGTGTAGTAATAGATACTAATACTAGTTTGATTGATTGAAATGGTTTGCATGATATAGTTTTAATAACAAGAAGCTTTAAATGAATTACACCAGTTTGAGAGTGCTTCAAATTATATAAGACGGTCTGATAACAGAAAGTAATACATTTGATTTGATAATTTATTATTTACAATATTATCGATATTAAACATACCTACCTACACTATAAAATAACTTTGTTTTCTTTTTGCAGGTTTAAGATAGAATTTTAATCACTGACCGAAGGAAGTGTGCTCAAAAGACTTACCTCTTTAAGTAGCTAAACTAATTCTCTATCCAAAGTAAGGTCCAAGTTCTCAACCTTGGTCGTTAGTCAGCACCGCCAGTCTCTTGTATGTAATTACATACATAATTATAGAAAAGTTTAGTTTATGTCTGAATCAAAGGAATACTTTTTATAAAAGGGACTTGTCAAAAAATAACTTTCTCAAACTTTAGAATTTCGACTCGCTTACATTACTGGGTACTGTCATGTCTTTCATAATAGTTAGATCTTAGATAAATATAACCAAGGTACATGTCAAAAATATCTATCTCAAAGATTAGAATCTGTCTTTATTGCATTACTGGCATGGCAGAATGATGCGATCATGTCTCTCAAGTAAAATTCGAATTCAAACATTGACTGTATTTATCTGAAAGCTGGATAATCTCCGCATACTGTGACGTCAAAGCCTTTCAGGTAAAGTGGATAGACTACATAGGTACTGCTATTTATGAGCTTGACGTTATCGTAGAAACTACCGAAACCATTAGCGTGACTGTCCATGATGGCGTAATGACAGGGTTATTATTAGCATCTGATGCAGTGCTAATTTTGAAGATAAAATATTAGGTTGATTTTTTTTTATGAGAGTACGTGACGTAACAAGCTGATGAACAAGAACCACTTGATTTTGAGCGGCTACCTCTTATAATAATTGCAGTACCTCACCACGCACCTCCGCTGAGGATGACTATTACTACGTCCATTACTTAAACTACATTCAAGTTTTAAAGGTGCGTGTTATTGCAACGGCACCTATACTCTTCTAAACACAACATATCAATGCCGAGCATAACTGCTAGGTGGCAGAAATAGACATGATGGAACTCCCGGACGAACTCTTTTGATATTTTACCTTTTTTATTTTCCGCGATAGCCAAACTCTTTTGTTCAACCTGCATGTTTCCGAAATGTCACCAATAGAACAGAATTAGTCAAAATGAGGCGTAAATATACCTGTTATAACGCAAATGCCGTCTATTTAGAGTTTCTAACAAAGAATTTAAAAAAACTTGCCAATCTCGTTTCTTTAGAAGGTGGTATTTTTCTGCTCCATGTTTAGAGTAATGACGTGAACAGTTTATTTTGGTAATGAGTGTGTTATTTTTTCCAAGAGGAAATTTTGAGGACTTATTTATTGAAATTTGAGGTTTGTGACTCAGTCACGCCATAACTGTTGACATTTGTAGGTACAGTCGTAACTGCAGCTGTGTATTCAGAATATAATTTAATATAGAAGAACTTGGAATATATATTTTAACTGAGAAGTAGTCGAACTCTTAGTGAAGGGCTACCACCATCTCAGTTCAAAAAAAATACAAGAATTGTGTATCTGATGGCAGAAAGCGATCTCCAGTCGTCTTTCATCTCTATGATTTATTAAACCATATACTTCCAAAGTAAATAACCATCGATGATGCTTCCTATATTCGTCTAAGTAAACATTCGCAGAGTGCGAATCAAGACTTCGAAACACTCAATAAAAAGTATCGTAAAACTTTTACAGTGGGTACAGATTTCGAGGATTTGAGTGGAAACGTTTAGCTCTAATTAGCCTCGTAAATAGCAATAATAGAACCTTGACACAGATTCCGGATTGAAAGAAATGCAAAGCTGTTTAGAAAACCTCTCACGAAATTGTGTTGTCATACTACAGGGAAAAATAAAATCGTTGTATGATTGGTTAGTTATTTTTGTTCCCTTCGTGACATTGAAGATGACAGGCGTCAAAAAGTCTGCTAAATTTATAGTGACGACTTTAAAATGAAGAAACTAGTTCTAATTTTTTTATTTATCTTGATTAGAATGCATATCTTAATAATATTATCATCAACCTTTGTCTCAGATTGGTGGACGCAAGTTAGTGCATCATAGAACATGTATATAACGTGCGTGACCAACAAAGCATTGATTTGTTATAGGTTACGGTTACTACTTAACATCAGTTGGGCCATATGCTTGTTCCACCACCAGTATAAAGAATAGCCTAAATAAGTCCACGCTGGTCAAAGACTTCTTGGACATTGACCATTCGGGAAGATTTGCCGTAGTCATCACCCTTGACAGGGGGAAAGGTGGCAGTATCGGTGTTAATGTACTCAGGAGATGCTGCACCACATCTCTTGGTTTATTTCTGGCGTTCATTTAGACGTCTTTTTTGACATCGATGAAAGGTAATGAATGAGGGGGTCAGGATTCGATTGAAGGGCGTTGTGTTTTATCACTCACTTAGAGAGAACTGTTCAAGGTCAGATAAATGTTTATTTTTTTATTTATTACTAGAGGCCACTCGCAGCTTCGCCCGCGTGGCAGTTTTTTCTCGTTCCCGTTATTTTTTAGGGATAAAAAGTAGCCTATGTCCTATTTCAGATTACAATCTATATTTATTCCAAATTTCATCCAAATCGGTTCACTGGTTAGAGCGTGAAAGAGGAACAAACATCCATCCATCCGTCCATCCAAACATTCGCATTTATAATATTAGCAGGATATCACCTTTAAAGGAGCACCTAAAACGTGGCATAGTAAATTAATACAGTAATTGAACTTCAGACTCAGAACAATGTCGAATTTATATTCGGTGTTATCGAATGCGTAATTTAAATCGAAAAAAATATTTAATTATTTTATTATTGATATACATGTTCGACGAACGATCTGGCGCGGCGGGTGAATGTCCGCCTGCGACGCGGGAGGTTGGGTGTTCGATTTCCGCCTTGAGATAAATGTTTGTTCTTTCTTATTTCTTGCACTTTGTCTAACAATAACTTGTTAAATAAATATATTCGTTTCTATGTCTATCATGAATTCTACCATTATAAATAGTAACATAGCTAATAAGTTATTTCGAAAATCTACTATTCGAGCAAAAATGTTGTTGTCTGAATAAATAAATACATTATCATTATATTTATTGTTCCAATATTCCAAGACACAATGAGAATAAAAAACAAATACTATTGACAATTATCTGACGTCATACTTACACTGAACATTTGTTACTATTCTGTGTTCATAATGATGTCACTGTACCTATTCAATGTAAATCAACCGGCAACATTGTCTATCCAAAGTTATAAATATAAGTACCTATTGTAAAAGTTCAAAGTGATTTTTGGGATTTTATTGAATAAAGATTTGTTTACATTGACTTTGTGTAGTGTAAGCATTTTTAGCTATATTTAGACTTGCATATATCTGAAAACTCCAAATACCATTAGACAAACACAAGAGTGAATTTAAAATTGATAGTCGTCACAGCTCAGTTGGAAGTAGCTCTGCCTTCTGTGCTGTAGATTAATCTAAATAAATCATTTTCTATTCTATTCTATAGATTGTGGGTTCGATCCTTACTTAGAATTAACATTTGTATGAAACGGGTGTTATATTGTATGCTCACTTTATATTAACAATAAATGGTTCCCATAGTACAAGCTTTATTTAGTTTGGGGCTAAATTGTGTTGTGTGAAATGTATGTCAGTATTTATTAATTTATTTAATTCACGTGCGCGTATTTGACATTTGAAATACTTCCTACACCTCTCAAGTGCGTAGATTTTTCTCATAAATCTGTAGTTTAGTTAGAACCCAGTAATAAATAGCTCTTACACATAATGACAACAATAAGGATAAAAACCATCCGGAAGTCATTGAAGGCTGCTCTTATAACGTGGAAGTCATTGATGTGAAACCGCCAAAAGTACCATGTCTGGACTATTTTGTCGTCATCCATTGATTTGTTTGGTACCGCGGCACTTTGTATATGAAAATATTGGAGATTGAATATTTGTTCCGGGTACCCACGATAAGTTAAAGTCAATAGCCAATTTAAACCAAAAGATCACTTAGCCACACGGAAAGAAAAAAAAATCTTAAATTAAGAAAATAGGGAAAACAATATACTTTCGAATTTAGCATTTTGTTGTTGTAGTTTTATATATTGTTTTTCATGGAGAATATGTTTATTGAAATAAGGCGTTATTGTTGGTTCAAGCAAATATTTATTTAATTTAAAACAATATTCCTGAGAATAAAAATATTCTTGGCGGAAAACAAATCCCGCGAGCATTTCTTTCCGTGCACGTCTTAAAGTGAGGTAAATTCATTTTCGAATTTTAATAAATTAACGCACATTATTTTAGTCAAATATTTAACACCTAATATTCAACCTGTGTCTAGCAGTGGATTTCTACAGGCTGTTGATGACGATGATGATGATTTAACCTAACTACACATTACAAAATAACTCTGTTTTCAAACTGCAAGTTCGTACTATAGGTAGTAAACAGAATTTAAATCATTGACGTGTGTCCAAAAGGCTGGCAACGTTACCTCTTTGGATAGCTAAACTAATTCTCTGTCCAAGGTAAGCGCCAACCCATTAGTCGCTAGTCATATCCACCAGCATAATAGGTAACTCTTTAAATAATAGCCACGCTTCTGGACACGATGGTCCTAACGTTTCTATCTCTTAAGGCAGAAGTGTATACCTATCCATTACATCAAAATAGGTTAATATAAGCATCTCCTTACTTCTAACTAACGAACCTAACCCCACGCCACCAAGCTTAGCAGAACAGCTAAAAAACTTGCGCCTTTGTTCCTACCTATTTTGTGTGAACCCACTAGTAAAGCTAGCTTGTTCATGTTCTGTATCACAAGGTACAATATCGGGCATTACGCTCATACGTGTATAGGGTCCTTCTTAAGATTGACTATTGCTAACAAAATCTTACCATGATATTATTAAAAAAAAACTGAGAGCATGTGATGCTGACATAACAACATCTGTTTGAGTCAGTCAAATGAACCACCATGAGTTGAGCACTTAATTAAATGTAGCGAATGTCATGGCGAATAAAGGCACATTAGGCACTTAATCGTATGCTTGCCAATTTAAATATAATAGTCATAAAAGGAGCTATAAATAACCAATTGGAATATCTTAATAGCCAACTGAGTATAAAATTGTTGTATGAAATATCTGGGTCACTTTGACTTCAGATACAAAATTATTAGGACTACCTATTCATACCCACACCGTATCTGCCTACTTAAATGTCTATTGAAAAAAACAATAGCACCAACCTAAATCAATTTTTCGGTTTAAAAATAGAACGGCACATTCGTTCTATTTACAAACCACAAAGGAATGGAAAATGAAACACACGGTTCGTTATAACTTTAGCTTAGATATTTTATCTGTAGCATAAACATAATATTTCGAAAAGAAGCTACTGTAAATCAATATTTTGACAACTCTCAAACAACATTGTTTGCTTATTTCATTTTTCAATAGCCAAGGTTGTCATTTGGTATATAATATAATATACATTTTACTTGCACGTATTCGTTTTGCTTTTTATCAGATTTTGTCATTGTCAAGTGGTGACTTTAAAAACTTTACGTGACCTAAAAACGGAAAGCTAAGTGACCTTCGTACATTCAACGCAGATTTAAATGAGCTTTTGGATTTCTTTATAAAGCGTTTTATAATCTTGCACTTATAGCATAAGTACGTAATAATATTTTAAAATGTGAACTTTACTTTTACAATACAGAAATTGAGGGGTTACGTACAAATTTCAATAATATCTGTTTAATATTTTATGTAAACAGTTTAATATCACAGTTTGAAATTCAACCACTGTAATAAAAAGGTATTGTTATGCATTAAAGATCGTTTTATCCAATTTAGGTATATTATTTTATATTTAAGTGTATTGATATCTCTCAGTGTTGAAAAACAAGTGTTGGGATTTTGTCCTCAAAATCAGAAGTAAACGTTTTTTAAGATGTTATCCTTAATGTGTCACTGTCAATAATAACAATCGTACGTAACAATCGGTTTGACAACTTGTCATAAGTTGTCAAACCAGTATATTTTTAACCCGATTCGTGCACCTCCCATAATCAATCAAAATAAACTTCAAAGTAAACGTTAAAACCTGGCTCATAAAACCATTCCAGATATTATAACTATCACAAAATTGTAAAAACAATTTTAAATTTTGCATCGTCACTGGTCGAATAAAATCACTCTTTTCTAACATTTTGAATATGGAATAGTTTCGGTAAACCTTCAGTATAAATTCGAAATTCAAATTCGCGAACGGAATGTCCAGCAACGTTTTGCCGGCACGAACGCGGCAATCGCACTAGAGTAGAGGTTCCTTCGGTAAGCTCTACAGACTATCAATCCTATGGTACTTACAGTACGCAGCAAAATCTTCACTCGCAGAAATTGTAAGTACACGTACACACATTATGGACATTGTATATAACTTGATTGCCGTTGATAGATTCAATGACATAGAAATTGACCAGCTGCTTCGAACAATTGACGTACCTATTCGTTAATAAGCGTAATATTTTTTATGTACTGTTTATGTGTTCTATTTTAGTTTACGATGAGAGAAAAATTCGTGAAACTGAAAATTACTGCTATATTTTCAATGATGTAGATCTTTTATTTAGTTCGTAGTTCGACAGTATTTCATATATAGATTTGTCTATTCTTATGTGTATGGAATAATATTATAACTTGCTCATAAAAAAAAAATTCTGACTACCTCTTAAAACCCGCGAAGGATAATGATTATAAAGAGGAGGTATTAAGTAAATGGGTAGGGTAAACTTTAAAAATCGGGAAACAACGTTAACTAGGACTAGGCATTTACGTTACTTTAATAACTATTGTTTTTTAGGGTTCCGTACCCAAAGGATAAAACGGGACCCTATTACTAAGACTGCTGTCTGTCTGTCCGTCTGTCACCAGGCTGTATCTCATGAGTCGACAGCTAGAGAGTTGAAATTTTCACAGATGATGTATTTCTGTTGACGCTCTAATAACAAATACTAAAAAACAGGATAACATAAATACTTAAGGGGGCACTCATATGACAAACGTGGTTTTTTTGCTGTTTTTATTATAGATAATGGTACGGGACCCTTCGTGCGCGATTCCGGCTTGCACTAAGCCGGTTTTTTTATTGAACTTGCTGATAGAACAAGCAGATGGCCCACCTGATGTTGAGTGGTTACCATCGCCTATAACAAAGTATTGCAACCCATCAACCTGAGGCAGACCGGCATTCAGCCGCACTGGTCTGACTAAAGATGTGCAAAATGAAATGCTGTTAGAATACTAACTGGTTTCCTCACAATGTTTTCCTTCACCGTTTGAGAGCACTGGAATCGCACATACAATATTTAAACTGATGATCTGCATAATGTAACCTTTTTATATAGGTAAATGTTATTTAGATTCCATAATTACCTACAACCTGATTTAAATTTGAATCTAGTTTGTTATTTTAAGCATGTTGGCGAATGGCGCTTCAAATATTCATTTTTATGTAGTTTTTCTCGCGCTAATCCTAAAACCAAGTTTTAAGAGGACATAAAATAAAATGGGTGACTGTGGTTTTATAATTTTATTATTTATATCGGTTATGTGTGAAGATAAGTAGCAAAATATTATGTTGATTCATTTGCATTTTAAACAGTAGTAATGGTGTTTTAAAATTTGTGGAATCATAGGTTTATTATTATACTAGCGAAACGCGTGCGGCTTTGTCCGCGTGAAGCTATTTTCATACACCTGCTGTACACGTTTAGAGAAGTTCGGGCATTCCTTTCTTAGTACACCTCTACGCACCGTCAAATATACTCTGAAAATTTCTAGTCTCTACGACCAGTGGTTTAGGCTGTGCGTTGTCTATATTCCAGTCAGTCAGTCAGGACAAAGATTCTTATAAATGCATGAATGATAATGATGATGATGACTAGCAAAACGGACGCGACTTCGTCCGCGTTAAGTTATTTTCACACAAACTTCAACCCCTGCTGTACCGTTTAGATATTAAATTTCGGGAATTCCTTTCTTAGTACACCTCTACGCACCAAGATAAATATACTCTAAAAATTTAAACTCTCTATCACAGTTCATAAGAATACAACCTGGTGACAGACGGACAGACAGACAACGGAGTCTTAGTAATAGGGTCCCGTTTTACCCTTTGAATACAGAACTCAAAAGTTTGGATTATAAAAACGTTTTCAAGATAAAAACCGTAGCGCCTTGTTTGTTTTTTAAAAACATTTTTAGAGAAAGGTCGTAAGGTTTTTGTCTTGCTTACTAAAGGATATAAATGAATAAATTGAAATATTGTTGATATCTACTGAAAGTTCAATTCAGTGCTAAATGTCGTCTATTTATGTCTGACTCCTCGACCTTCTCCACCTTCGAGAAGTTTACATTAACACCTTGTCAAGAGAGCTCCGGAATGTTAGTGCTATAAAATGGCCAGTAATAAAAAATAAAATATACATACGGATGAATAATCATCATTAACCTGAAGATGGACTTGCTGGAAAACGCAGGACATTAGTTACATTTTTATAAAGATACTAGCGGCCGCTCGCAGCTTCGTCCGCGTAGCAGTTTTTTCCGTTCCCGTTATTTTTTCGAGATAAAAAGTAGCCCATATGTTAATCCAGGATATAATCTATATCTATTCTAAATTTCATCGTTCAAAATCTATTCGTGAAAGAGTAACAAACATCCATCCATCCATACAGTCAGCATCAAAACATGATCTACAGTTTTTCAAAGCACTTTTTTTCCAGTTAAGTACCTATGTATATTTTTTTACGTCAGTAGCGGAAAGCATGCATTTTTATCGAATTTAAATGAACTCAAATGTCTTTAAAACTGTTGACAGATCTTCAAATATTAGCCAAAAGTTACGAGTTCTGAAGTGTAAGTTTTTAAACTGAAGGAACTGAGCAGTGTTCATGTACCTACATTACTGACATTACATACATTACCGTACCAATCAGATCAAGTATATTTTATTTCAATTATCAATTTTAAATACCTTGTATTAATAAATATAATCATGATAAATATGTAATATTATAAAATTTTTTTGATTGTACAAAATAAATCACGATTAATCACGGTTTATATATACATTTTACATTTAATACATTAATGTATTAAATGTAAAATGTATATAAACCGTGATTTATTTTGTCTTACTTCCTACTACAATGTCATGCTAATAGAATAAATTTTATTCTATTAACATGACATTGTAGTAGTAAGATTTGGAATATTAAATTCGATTGTCGGCCGCGACATCTATCATGTTACCGCGCCAAAATTATACCCCGCTACTCATTCATAGATGGCGCCACCACCAAACTTTATATTTAATTATTACCGACAGATGTCGCTGTCTATAGATTTTGAAATTTCGAAAGAAATTGAGAGGAGTTAACAAGAGTTGAACTAACTTACTAATGCTAAGGTAGAATAACCGTAGATTAAAATATTTTACTAAAATACATAGTAAATGAAGTTTCACGACTTCTTGAAAACACAGGCCATTAATCTTCGTTTGGTCACGACTTTCTTAAGATTTAAGATATTTATTTGTTTACTTACTTAAGTTTATTGTTATAAGTCGGGAGTGGTAAATGTATAAATATTTAAATATGAGTTAAGGTTTGTCTATATGCGAAAATACCAAATCGTCAAATCATGACACATGCACTGAAATGTCACTTAAAAAAACTGTTATATTTTTTAATCTTTTTTAATTTTTTGATACGACTTACTGATGGAAAATGGAACAAGTATATAACCTACCACCTACTGTTAAGTGGTTACCATCATATAAAACAAAGCATTGCCTCACAGGTCACGTTCGCTAGGAACGTGCCCTACGAGGCACCGCTCCACCTCAACCTAAAACAGACAGCCTCATATGCCTGTAATTTTTACATACAAATTACAATTTCATAAAATTTCTCTGACACAAGACACAAAAGTACACTTTTTCGTTCGCCCTCTCGGAGCCGGCTGAAATGATAAGCCGATACTGTCTCGTCCTCGTCTTTCGCTGTATTTTTTCGAGGACTAGTTTAGACGAGACGAGACGAGACACGCCCACAATAAGCAGAATGTACTAAATTGATTGCGTGGTCGATGTGGCTTGTTGACTAAAAATAGAACGACCACTCAGATGACAATTTATTGTAGTTTGTCTCATGATTGTTCGAGGTTTTCATTGTACCTAACCAGTCGAAGCATTTATGAAGTTTATGTAGATAAAAAAATAGATCTCGACAGCTCAGCCACTCAAATAAAATAGTTCTACCGTATTTTATCTTATTTAATAAGATCGAAAGAGACCAAATACCGTGTAACTATTTCAAACCTCGAGAGTGTTTGCAATAGGGTAACACTACACTCATACTTATAAACATACATACATACAACATTTTATGGAAGAAGCCACTGGCTCCTGAAACACAGTCTGAACTAGTTCGGGAGCCTATGGATTCAACATTATGTATTATCAATAAATGCTTGTGTATAAAATAAAAAACATTAACTAGCCCTAAACTAAACATAGATTGTACTATGGTAACCAGATGACTGTTAGAATACGTATATACATTTTCCATTTTGTAAATACATACTTAGAATATAATATAACACGCAGGCACAGAACACACGTTTGCTCATCACACAGATGTTTGCTCTCGGTGGGGATTGAACCCACCACCTACAGCGCAAAGCGCTACTACGAACTGAACTGTGACGGCTGTCAAATCAGTCAGGTATCCAGTATCGGTTACATGTTCTCACTGGGATCAGTGGGATCAATATCATGCTGTCCTTCATGTGGAATTTACCTTGTCGTGACTGCAAGTTACCATTTCCAATTTACATACTAAGCAGCACTAGTGAAGTCTTACTAATGTCAAACCACTCAGTTCATAATAATGATACCCATTATAATACCTACTACTTATATTAAGTATTTGAAGCGTAGCGTGTGATGTCTTTTGAACCTCTGCTTAAGGATTCTTGGCACGATTGCCTTTACACATTTCTATTTATATGCTGGGAGTTTCACTGCGAGATAGAATCAGAAATGGAGGAATCCGTAGAAGAACCAAGGTCACCGACATAGCTCTCAGAATCAGCAAGTTGAAGTGGCAATAAGGCTCGAACCGTTAGCCGCTGGGGAGTAAAGGTTCTCGAACGGCGACCACGAACCGGAAGACAAAACGTAGGACGTCCTCATACCCGATGGACTGGCGACATTGTTAGGACCGCGGGGGGTCGATGGAAGGAAAGGGCTCAAAGTTGTTCTTCCTGGAAACGTATGGGGGAGGCCTGTGTCCACCAGTGGACTTCTACAGGCTGTTGATGATGATGATGACATATTTCTATATTGCATTCACCTCACTAAGTTGGATTTTAAAAAGGATCACACATAAAAACGTCAGGAGCCAAGCCGTAAGTTTGTTGCCTGTTCTTTTAGGCTTGGTTGCGAGCACGAACAACAGCTATACGACTATAATCTCTAGGCACGGTAGATATCCCCTCAGAGGTCTTAGTACCAAATGCCTACTCGAGATTCTTTAAGGATATCTAATGGGGGTTGTCAGAGGTATGACCAAATATTATATTTGGCACGTACCCACATTTGGCACGTACCCACATTTTGTCGTAGTTGGTTTAAGATCATTAAGTCCATGATAAACTGCGTACGATCGTAATGAGTATAGCCATTTGAACATGTTACTTCATAAACTTGTTCCCTTGTTCTGCCTTTTTCGGTTCTGACTTTAAAAAACTATTAATTAACAATTAGATAAATCACTTTGTAACGAACCTCGTAATAATTTGCTCCGTACAGGGCTGAACTTAAGTGTGAAGTTAATGATGTTAAGTGGTAACTATCACTTATAACAAAACCTCACAGGCTACATTCGTTAGGAACGTGCCTTGCGATGTACTGCCCTGTGTTCATCAACCTGAGGCATATAACTAAACCCCATATACCTGTTATTTCACCAGCAACCATACACTCTTCAGACCGACGCACAACAATAATGCTTGGCGGCAAAAAAACTAAGAGTTCTTCTACTACTGCATTGTACTGCCATCCATAACTCTGAGATATTAAGGTGTAACGAACTTATTCACAAAGACTACTTTAAAGTAAGTATTTTATGTTATTTTAGCCCCTATCGGTATAGCCTTAATCCGTACCAGTATGCTCGACTTTAGCGATGCAATTAAAACTGTTATCATAAACACACGAGTTCATTATTGTTAATGCTTCTGTATTTCTATAAATAAATTGGCTTTGCTTCGATAAAATTTAAGTGGTAGCTACTTAAAAGGTAGAGTTTATGCGTTCCACAATATATACTAATAATGGAAGGTAGGTACTGCCCGCAAATTCGCTTGGGTTAAAAGTTTATTTTTATAGATATTAACTGGTATTTCAGTTTAGGATAGTACTAGCTCTGCCCTGTGCTGTTGGTGGGTTCGATCCCAACCAGGGATAAGCATTTGAGTGATGGACATAAAAGTTTGCTCTCTGTCTGAGTGTTATATGGTAATCTAAGTTTGTAGGTACAAATAAGTATTCTATCAGCTATCAGGGGACCGATTCCCGTAACGAAATATCATCAAATTCAAGTTCAGATCGTGTCAAACTCCAAATGGCATTTTTTTAAACTGAAATTTCAGAAGGGCCCAATTTCGACAATCAAATTCTCGTTTTAATCTCGTCTCAGCTCAAAGAAATTACGAGATTTTGGCCTCTGGTTCCCATAGTACAAGCTTTGCTTAGTTTGGGGCTAGATAGTGTTGTGTGCAATGTCCACAAATATTACGGATTTTTATTAATAACGGTTTAAGTTGTGAGTTGTTTATGTATCAGGCAAGTTATTGTGCTTACAGATGCATTTTTCAATAAATCTTATACTCATAGTAGGAAGCTTACATTATTATAATGTTTTTGGTTCATTATTATAATGTTTATTGATGTTTTTCGTACATTTTATATATAGTATAAGTATTACAATTCCAATACGTAGCTTGGCAAAAGTAAAAAAAAGAAATAACTTCATATCTTTAATTCCCAACTACAGTAGATATTCCCCTCAGATCTCTTAGTAACAAGAAGTACTCGAGATTCCTCAAAGAATCTTACCGTCCAAATATTGCATTCGACACATACACCAGAAAGCCATATTGACAATAACATAATGACAATGACATTTCGACAGCTGGCTGCAACCTGTTGCACTCATTTTTGATTTATCAAGAAGTCATTAAAAGCGCAGAAAAATATTTAAAATGTAGATGACAAATTAAACTCTTGTTCAATAAGTCAGATATCATTTCAAACCTGTCAAGAACTAAATTGAGCTTTATCTGCTTAATATAAAGATTATTTTCGATTGAATCCTACTGATTAACCGACTACCGAAAACCGGGGGTATACAAATAAATCAGTTTCTGACAAACTCGTACAACTTTATAAAAGTGATAATATCTTCGATAATACAATTCCAATACTGTATGTCTTTTTCAATATATCACGCGAATTCCATCTTTCACTGCAGCGAAATAACGTCTATTTTAATATTTACAGGTATGGAAACGTTTTCGGTGGTAAAAAGTGAAATTACAGACCACCAAACAAGTTAAGCGTGAGACTGTTCTGCAAGCATAAATAAAATTATACGCAATTATCGAAAATACGCCTGGGGTAGAATTCACTTTGAATTCACGGCTTATATCTTGGAGGTAACATTCACTAGACTAGATAATATATCAAGCAAACTCAAGTTAACACGGTAAAGGTTTGTATATCAACAATAAACAATTAGTTAAATATCACCATATTTTACCACCTTTCAAGTTCAAATCTATTGAACACGGTTTTAATCGCGTATTATTACTTATTTTCTCATCGTTTCAGGTATGTTATAATAGCTGCGGCGCGGGCTAATCCGCCCGCCTGTTGAGAGTCAGCTCGCGACCACGGTTACTACAACATAACCGCAATTTTTTTAAATTCATAAATTTATGTGCTTAAGCAAGTTGTTTTATTTTGTGTCCAGTATTATTCACTCAAAGACAACAACGTACAATTTTGAGAGCTTATTGAATTCCTTAATTATGTGATACAACCAAAATTGGCTTAAGCCAGCTGATATTTATAAAATACGGAAAAAGGTTATCGCACAGTATATGGTTTTATAACTTCTAAAAAGCTGTCTTTTTTGAAAAAATATTAGGTATAATAAGTTAGATAGATAGGTACACAACTCAATTATACTATTACGTTTTAATGAATTAATAGAAAAAAAATATAAAATAGAAATAGCTTCACGACTTTAATCCCCACGCACGGTAGATATCCTCTCAGATCTCTTAGAACCTACTCAAGATTCTTTGAGGATGTCTAAGGGGGGTAGTCAGAAGTACGTCTAAATATTACATTTGGTACATACCCACATTTTGCAGTAATTGGTATTCCATACTAATTAATGAGTTAATGCATGCTAACGAATAATATTAAATTCATTGTAGATTCATGATGTCGATTAATTAATCAAACATTGAATTGGTACGAATAAACATTATTTATAAAATGTAAACCATTCTATTCATAAAAGGAGTTTTACTTATAAAGTTTATTAAATTTATATTGCAATTATATTATGTTTTGTTCAATAAACCAGAATATATTTTAACGGCATTTTATAAAGCTTTTAACGGGGAGGTTAATCATTCGGTTTTCGTAATCACTATCGTAAATCGTGTTTATTTCTGACCATTTCGTTTATCATGCCGCTTTTTATAATGAAATGTACTTAACCCGTCAGCTTTAACTTCTATTAAGTCAAGCCGCCTTCAAAGGTTGCTTTTAGATACATTACCTACTTCGTGTTCTAAAAATAAAAGAAAAAGGCTTCACAACTTCAATTCCCAGGCATGGTAGATATCCCGTCAGATCTCTTTAGTATCAAGTTCCGACTAGAGATTCCGCATATCTGAGAAGGGTAGTCAGATGTACGTCCAAATATTACATTTGGTACATACCCTCATTTTGCAGAGTTGGTATACGTGACAGGTGGCAACCCTATCGCGTTGCTATAGTTCTAACTAGTCATGATGTTTGCCTTCACCGTTTTAAGAGCACCAGCATTGATCCCACTAGACCTAGTATTTCACTACTAACCTGACAACCAACGCTCAGCCAAAACTAGAAGTCTAGTTGTAGTTATCTTTTTCTCTTTTTAAGGGTTCCGTACCCAAAAACTGGACCCTATTACTAAATCTCCGTTGCCTGTCTGTCTGTCTGTCTATGTCTGTTTGTCACCGGACTGTATTTCATGAACCGTAATAATTAGAGACCATAGAAATTCTGTAAATTTGGGAATTCCTAATACACCCTTGTGTATTAAGTGAGGAATTCCCGAAATTCAACTCCTATAGGAGTACAGCAGGGGATGAAGTTTGTATCAATATAGGTTCACGCGGATGAAGTCGCAGGCGTTTCCACTAGTAGATGTTTGGTTTGAAATGAGTTTTTTTTTATACAATCTGCTGATGGAACAAGCATATGGCCCACCTGATGTTAAGTGGTTACCATCGCCTATAACATAGCATTGCCTTGAAGGTCACGTTCTTTAGGAATGTAACCCACAATACACTGCTACTACAAAATACTGCTGCTGTACATAATAATGTACTCATTATTATATTACTTCACAATATTATTGTAAAGTAGACATCCTCTAAGATGTTTTTGCGCTCACGATAATTGAGAATGTCCAAATAAGTACGTCCAAAACCACTATAATTTGGCAAATTTCCATTTTTTGTACAACACCTGGATGTATTTGAAAATGTAAAGTTTAATGTTTTACAATCCTTTAAGGAATACAATGCAAGGCAGCGAGAATGATTACATCTGTAAAGGAAAGGAGGGAAATTCGGATAACTCAATAGTTATCATGTAGTTAGTATTTTTAATAGTAAAAAAAAATCTGTAAGGTGTAATGAAACAAATATTTGTCATGCTGTTTATGACAAGAGTGGTATTTATACGATGTTGGGAACTCAAATAAATAAATTCTTCTAGGATTGGTCGCGAGGAACTGGCGCTTAGATTCACCTAGATTTAAGACGTTTCAAGATGATCCCTGCGGATTTTACTGAATAAGTGCTTTTTGATTTTGACTTTGACTTTGAAATAAGTGACCTATAGCTAAAGCTAATCAAAATAACACGTTCTTTTTCATATTCCTTAACATATAGCTGCCGTATAAAATATTGTTATCACTGCCCCTTTCATGTCGATAAAAAAAGATCGCAACAGACTTATATAAAATGCTAAAATGTCACTTTTACATTAATTGCGTTCTACCACTGTTTGTCATAACAAAATAATATGAAATGGCAATAGTTTAAATATTGTGATAGATGATCTGAAGTAAGAAGTAATGCCATAAAACCATAAATCATCATATAGCGATGACAACGGATTAAGCAATTAGATAAGTTTAAATGGATTTCACACAAATCTTTCCCATTACCGATACTTATTTATCTGAAAGCCTGCTATCCCTTATCAACAGTTCAAAAATGCTTCCTTTCCTCTTCTACATATTAGTGAAACAGTAACCAGTTGTCTGAACCCAGTAGTAATTAGTACCGCCCTATATTTTCTAAGCCAGACCATAAAACCTAAATAGTAATTCAATCATGTTTAGTATTCATAACGAAGTTGTATCATAAAAGGGAGCTTGTATCGTAAAAGGATCGGAGGTATAGCCAGAATAATTTGCTAACAGTTGCATAAATGGACAAACAAGTGAAAAACTACTACATTTTCTTTAATAGAACCTTTAGTAGCTACAAATATGCTTGTTAGACATCAAAAGTAGGTAGAAAAATTAGTATTAGCTTCACTACAGACAGGGAATCTTAGTAGCTTAGATTTAACAGTAGTATTGGTAGAGATTTGGGAACTTCTTAGACAGTTTGGGTGTGAGGTTTTGGTAGAGGTAGGCCGAGTAGTGTCTTGTTTTGATTGTAAATAATCTGTATGAATTATATTGTATTCTAAGTATGTATTTACAAAAAAAAGTATATAAATATTCCATCAGTCACCTGGTTCCCACAGTATAAGCTGTTGTTACAGCAGTATAATGCTTAGTTTGGGGCTAGATGACTATCCCCGGCCCGGGGATAGTGTGGCTTCCATGGCTTCCCGGGGACCCGGCTGACATGGCTATATTATATTTTCAAAAAAAAATGGGATCCTTACTAAAACTCGTGCGAAGCCGGGACGCGCCGCTACTATTAAATAAATAGCTTCACGACTTTAATCCTCAGGTATGGTAGATATCTTAGTACTAAGTACATACCTACTCGAGATTCTTTGAAACAATCTTCATATTTTTTAAAAAGGTTTACTTCTAGTGGTCTACTAGAGTAATCATTGATCTAATTACATCTCAGTAGTTTAAAGCGATTAAAACAGCAGTATAATCTAAATTATGTAATATATGCACATATGCATATCGAAATATTCATAATAATATACTTTATATTCATCTGATCGAATTGGCCTTTAAATGGATCGATAAGATCGAATATTTCGAATATATTAGCCATTTCTATTAAATGCTTAATTTTTTATCACTTTTACAATGTAGACTTTTCAATGCCTACAATTTAGGAAAATTTGTTATAAAAAACCTACAGGATATTATAAGACTACTCCTGAAAACTTCGGGGCTAGAGTAAGAATTAAGAATAAGTAATAAAAAGAAAGAAAATTTTAATTAAAATCGTACTAAAATATATATATTCTAGTAAAAAAAGTGTGTCTGTGTGATTTTATACAATTTTCAACCCCTGTTGTAGGTACTCGTTAAGGGGTTGAATTTCGGAAAATCCTTTCAAAGTCAAAGTCAAAAACTTATTCAGTAATATCCGCAGGGATCATTTTGAAACGTCTTACGTCGATCTTATCTAGGTGAATCCTCCTGAAAGTTCCTTGCGACCAAACCTAGAAGAAGCCTTTCTTAGTATATTTCTACGTTCCGAGACAAATATACCCTAAAATTTTCAAGTCTCTACAACCAGTACTTTAGGTTATGCGCTATAACAATATTATGTCAGTCAGTCAGTCAGGGCAAATTGGTATAGATATAAATAGATCGGAACAGTTCAAAAGAATTACAAGAACAACCAAAAAACCTATAAATGTTGCGTGGGGCCAAATTAGTCTCTGTTTCAACTTAATGCTGCATCAATTTAGACAATTTTTTTTATTGAAACAAACACAACTCAAAAAGGAAATAATACATTAGCGTGACAAAAAATCAACTCTTCCATAAAAACATGCAATCCTAATAGGCTATAATTTTGTGGCACAGAAGATTTTTTTGGCGCTTATTCTGTGGTTCTCAAACTTATTACTGTTAGGTGATCGTAATAATGTACAAGCACAAACAATATTAGGCATCCATCATATAGATTCTTCTTCTTGGTGGAGATCAAACCCACAACCTACAACGCCGAAGACTGAGCTACCAATTGAACTCCGAGGTCATTCAGATAGTAGGTAAATTACAATTTCTATTTTGTAAGTGCCTATATGCTTCAATCAGCTGATCGTTATGTATGATTACATTCGCACCCAGTCAATCTGGTGCGGTAACTAGTTTCGCTTCTTGTTTTAGTACAGTCAGCCTAAGAAATGCTTTAAATTTAAAAATAGAACAAGCGGAAACGTACAAAAAAAATTAAAAACTGTGTAAGTATTGTGTGTATTTATATAAAGCGGTAACCTATTTTGTGTAGTGCTTAGTAATAAAATTGAATTTATTTGTTATAGGCGATGGTAACCACTCAACATCAGGTGGGCCATCTGTTTGTTCCACCAGCAAGTCATATAAAAAAGCAAAGCGAACGAAAATACTTATGAAGCATGAATTACTAAGTAAAAAAACCAGTGATATTATAAACGCTTAAGTGGATAATATTGAAACATGCATAGTTTGTGGCCAGTAAAACCAGAAGGCGTCTTTGTATCCAGAGACGGGTTTATGCTAGTAATTTAATATTTCTTACTTATTTGCTTTGAGAATTTCATATTATCAATAAACTATGTCGATAAGTTGAATGAACACCTGTGTGTGCTTGGTATTGAAATCATTATAAATCTTTAGAACTCATATCTTGAACGACAATCAGTCAAGAACTGGATAATAAATATATTTTTATATCCCCTTGCGCCTATGAAGTGTAATTATTGCAAAACCAGGTTATTTTATTAAATATATATCTAATTATGTCAATTATACAAACAGATAGATAGATAGATAAAACGTTTTAACAGCGGGGTATGAAGTTTGCATGAAAATTACTTTTCGCGGACGCGTTTTTGAAGTTTATTTTCTTTAAACTGCAATCCTCGCTTTACCCGTTTAGGGGGTTGAACTTGAGAATTCCTTTCTGAGAACACTTTTATGCTTTATAATGAATAAACCCTGAAAATTTCTAGTTTTGACGACCAGTGGTTTAGACTATGCGTCAAAAATTAGTACTTACAAGATTAGTACAAAGATTAGTTAAGGCTCAGTAAGTTTTTTTACTTTACCAAAATAGGAGGTAGAAACCGTCTAATACATAGTACAACTCAAAATAAATAGTTTAAGATAAGTAATTGAAATAAATTCATTGCATTTGTCAAAAAATGTTTAAAATACTATGCCTGAGAATGCCAATGGAGTTGGAATGGAACACATACATGGTAAGAACCGTGCCAGTACAACCAATGCTCTTACTATAGCCGCATCTGTTTTGTGAATATTGGTATAAATTATAGTCTTCAATCTAAAAATAAGAACTTACTGAGGCCCAAGTCTAGGATTTTTAAGTGTATACAGTTAGTATCGTGTATCCATCCATACAAAAAATATACATAAACCGTGTAGGTACACGATACTAACCTTGTAAACCTAAAAACTTAGACTTAAATAAATAAATAAAATAAATAAATAAATATTTGTGGAATCAACATCATCTAGCCCCAAACTAAGCATAGCTTGTACTTGAGGCTCTGTAATAAAGAAAATGCCGTGTTTTGTTACTTGCTGGAATATGAGTAATCATAATCATCAGCCTGAGTAAATCACCTAGCTGGCGGATTGGTGATTGCAGCGTTGGTGCTATGTACTCAAGAGGTGTCAGTCTCTGATAAGTTCCCTCGGCCTCTTACAACATCCACAGGAGGTAGAAGATAAGTTCTATAGGTTGTGACGCAGAAGACTACTACTACCAACTGTGAGTCATAAATGAGGCGGAGTTTACAAAACTTTATTCAGATTTAATATCAATTCGAAGTAAAAAGACCTGTTACTCTTGACACGTCAAAGTTACGAGAAAATTATGTAGGGTTAATAATACGAGTGGGGCACTGTGATTATTGTTTTATGTACTGCAGACTGACATTGTGATTCAGTTACGTCATGAAGATCGTGGTTACAACCTATTAAATAAATAAATATGTCAGGACATTTTTACACAACATTATCTAGCCCCAAACTAAGCATAACTTGTACTATGGGAACCAGATGACTGATAGAATACTTATATACTTTTTTTTTGTAAATACATACTTAGAATACAATATAACACCCAGACAGAGAACAAACATCTATGCTCATCACACAAATGTTTGTTCTCGGTGGGAATCGAACCCACCACCTACAGCACAGAAGGCAGGGCTACTACAAACTGAGCTGTAATGGCTGTCAAGGCTATTGAGAGGACAGTGTACAGTTTAGTTTGCTTTACAGTCGAAGGAATAACAGATGATTAAAAGATATGTTAGCGTGGTGGTTACATTAGGTGCATTCATAAACTTTCAATGAGGCACTCCTTACTCCCCTGTTCCGTGCTATGCTATTGTCAAACATCACAACCGAACAATGTACAACCATGAACAAAATACCCCATTCTGTGGACAACGTCAATTTGCAGTGAATAATTGGTTCACGAGAGCATAAAAAGGAGTAGACTTGTCACGGTTGCAGTTTAAAATATTAACAGCTCAGTCACTGATTGTATAATTGTATTGAACAATATTTTTCCTGTTCGAAATTATTATTATTTTCACACATGCGCACATAAGTGTTTATTTTTTATTTTAAGTGATAATGTAGTGTACATTTCTTTACTACTTAGCCTTCAAAGCTTACTGATAACGCCACTCAGTGGTTAAAAATTCTACATTCATGCATTCATATATCACTTATCTCAGTTTCAAGTAGTTCAAAGGTACGCTGAGCGTTTTTATTGGAATACCTTTTTGCCAGTAAGTTTAAAGGTATTTCAAAATAACGCTTAGCATCTGATGATTGCTGATAGCAGTGTGCGTAGAAGCAATTATAAGAAAAAATTTGGTTTATGCGTAAACTATGCCGAAAGTCTTGGTTTGGAATATAACAATGAAGGAAGACGTTTGGAACCAAAGGACTAATTGGAGTATATCTTCAGCATCAACTATACCTGGAATAAAATTAAAAATCGCCTCTATTACAGATTGTAACTTCTTTCGAGGCTGAAGTTGCGCGCGTTCAACTTGTGTAACTTTACTTTTTGTGGCGGACAATCTTTTATTTGTAGGTTCATTATTTTATTACATATAATGTCTCGGTGTCAAAATAAAAACCTACGATTTTTTTTTTTTTTACATGCTATAGGTAAACGTTTGACCGCAATCTCACCTGATGATAAGTGATGACGCAGTCTACGGTGTAGCACGTTTACCTAGAAGATACCTATTCACTCTTCTCTTGAAGACATCCAAATTATACGTGATCGGAAAAACAGACGGCGAGAAAAAAATTATTGTACTAATCACTTGGGACGAGTGTTGAATGCGTTGGTCTTCGTTGCATGATGCTGACCTCAAATATTGTTTATCTATTTTGTTTGTATGCATTGACCCAGCCATATTTTATGAGCTGCGCGCTACTGTCGGCATTTCGACGAACCGTATCGCAAACACTTATCGACTCGCGTGCATATAAATTTCATTTACTTTAGGGTAATTTTTCACTGACAATTTGATGAAGCAATTAAAACTCTTAAACACGTTTCGTTTTTTATTATTACAGGAACAGGTGGCTATTAATTTAAAGGAACGTTTACGAAATAAGTAAGTTCGTATGAGGACAACTTGGAATGGAGTTTTTAGACCATTGGCTTCTAGATCACTGAAATAATGACAGAAGGCGAGATTGCTACCACAACACAAACGGTGTTTTTCTACTTTATGTATAAGGTCTATGGTATTTGGTTTATAAACTTCACTCTCTGTCCATAAGGTAGTGCTTGTGTTTTAAGTATGCGGTCAGAAAGCAGGGTTTTTATGCCATAAATAGAAAACCACATTATCCAGCTGTTGAAAGCGGTAATGTAATTTATTTCATGTCCTTGTTTTAAATCATATGGGGGTTTCCAGATAAAAACCTTTTTTAAATGCTATGTTCAAATTTACAACCTGTACATATAGAACACCACTGCAAAATGTGTATATGTGCCAAATGTAATATTTGGATGTATAGAAATCTCGTGCAAACTAGAAATATCTCTATATTATCTTCCTGTACTAACATGGCAGTGCCAAAATCTATCTCATTCTGTTAAATGCAGGCTTAATGCTAATGTTTAGCTTATCTGTGGGTCTTTTATCTCTAATTTCTAAAATTTCAATCAATAGAAAATATATCTCGTGTCAAGCGCGACATATCTCACGTTGCACATCATAGCCCGGCAGGACTACGTAGGCAGCTGATTCTTCTTCGGTAGCCTCTGTAGAGTGGATTGTCTGTGACTCCGATGTTGTAAAGGTTTGTTTAGGAGGCCTGTCAGGCTGCTAGTACAGGCCTGCCTCCTAGTACAGGTAGGCCTGTACTAGCAGCCGCTCGCAGCTTCGCCCGCGTAGATTTTTTTTCCCGTTGTCGTTATTTTTTCGGGATAGAAAGTAGCCTATATGTTAATCCAGGTTACAATCTATATCTAATTCAAATTTAATCCAAATCGGTCCACTGGTTAGAGCGTGAAAGAGTAACAAACATCCATCCATCCATCCATACTTACAAACTTTCGCGTTTATAATATTAAGTAGGGTAGTAGGATACTTTTCTTCAAGGTGCTGCTGTCGTCATAATGATAAGTTACTATAATACTAGCAAATGCTCAAGGTGCTTCTAATCGAAACCCTCAAACCGAGTGCCTTGTAAAACAACAAATTCAAATCGGAGTGAGTAGTGGTTTATCTTTATCAAGTGAGTCAGAAACTCTTCTTCGTCAGACAAGTACCTAAGTAATCTAAACGTCTGCATACTTGAGTAATATTTAAGCGTTCTTTGTCTTGCATCCTATGATAATTCTGCAAACTGTAGGTGAAATCATTTCACTGTTATAGCACACAATGGTTATTTGTTTTAAAAAGTATTTCAGTATTTTATATTGGTTTTATAGCTTAGTTAGATGGTACTAAATGAAATTACAGACACATGAGGCTTAACACCTATATATGTCTTTTTTTTTATTTATTAACCATTTAACAACAATAGAATTAGAACTAAATAAATAGCATCATTAAACCATTAAGGTTTGTGCTGGTGCTAAAAAACTAATTTCGTCAACCTATTATATTAATTAGTACTTAGGTTGATAGAACGTGACCTGCGTGGCAACGTTTTGTTATAGGTGATGGTAACCACTTAAGATCAGGTGGGCCATCTGCTTATTCCATCAGCAAGTCAATAAATTACAATATTCTTTAGCAAGTATGGTTATACTTGCTATCGTCAGAAAGAATATTGTTGTGAAGAAGAAGGTTTTCTTGGATCCTATGCTTTTATTTTTTTAATTTCCGAAACTTTATTGTCAAAACTGGTTATTTTCATAGTGCTTTTGTAAAAGGCGTTTTGTTTATATTTGATGAAGTTTCTCTTCTGAAATATGTATGTCAAGTGGTTCGAGATATCTCGCTTTGTTTATTGTTGAGCTGCCGAGTAAGGACGTCGTGACTGTAACTTTAAATTAAACTGTAAGGATATCAACATGCTTACGACTTTATTGCAGATGTTTTATTATTGCTAATTGTAGCTAAATTAGGCTGGTGGTAAACGAAACTGAGTTTTAAATCATGGTAATTAGAGCTTGGTTCTTGGTATCAGATGACTGAGTCGCTTTTAGGGTTTTTATTGGCTGGTAAGATTTTATTGTGTCTGGGTTTGTTTGATCATGTTCGCTGATTGTGTCTTTGTCAACTGAAGAGGATGCGACAGGATATAATTGTTCATTTTTTGTGTTTATCTCGTCAAGCGTTCATTGTTCAGTATAGTGTGGTTTCATTATTGAGTTTGAGAAATTCAAATGAAAAAGTTTTACTGATAAAACGTACAATCAATATAAAACTAACCAAGGAAAAAATAAACAAAAACTACTAGATATAATAGGATATACCTACCGTACCATATCAATCAGAGAAAACCTAGAAGCCCAGGCTCCTGAACCAGCGTTAGCTGAATGCTGTATTTCATATGTGACCTAAATAGCTAAATATTACCATAAACATGAAACAAACAAACAATTTTGTGATATTTTCAGATGTAATCGACACTGTCCCAGCTTGTATAACCAGTACTGTGCTCGTTAATAATGTTATCGGCAAAGCACTAATTGATACAATAAATTTCGAAACGAGTCAAAGTGAAAGAGTGGACCAATACAACTCTGATTGGGTAAGGCACTAGTCGTACCTAATACTTTGCTGGCAGCTAAATATAAAACAGACACTATAATGTAACATCGCAAATAACTAACTTATTGATTCTTGTTCTGCCCCACAAAGCTCCACAACATTTTTTTCCTTTTTTTTCCACTGATCTTGATTAGTGTAAAGTAAAAAAAAATATGTAGTTGCCAATTTAGCCACAACACCATCTAAGCAAAGCTTGCGCTATACTAATATAATACTTTTTTGTAAATACATATGTACAACAAACATCTATTTTCTTAAAGTGGGGATCAAAATGTATACTTACATTGCAGACATCGGGAGCTACTAACACCGGCAGGTGCTAGTAGCTCCTTACCGTGAGCTCTTAAAACGACGCCAACATTACCGTTACTATCATCGTGCTTAACAGATTTCATTTGATTTCCGGGATTGTACCCTCGTGTCCATTGTTCGGATCTGTTTGGGCCTGTTCAGACTGAGCTCACAGCTAATAAATTATTAAGCTCACGGTTACCCCCCTGAGCTATGAGGCCAGTCGTATATTAATACACACTTTACCAGTATAGTGTTTGTTATAAAGTTTCTTGAAACTACGTTTTAGCTAGCAAACAATAGGATCAAAGATAATAACCGCAATTTATTAGACACCTGTGACTTATTTATGTACCGTGTCTCGTTAATCGCTATGATTTAATATACCCATACCTACCTCTACCTATGTAAAATAAAAACTTTACTGGGTGTACAATATTCAGTATATATAATTATTATGCATTCTAAAATATTGCTTAAAGCGTAACCCTACCTATCGGCGTAAATATGTAGTTACACCGTGTTTTGTCTTTTTCGATCCATAACTTGAAAATTCCTGACAATGCAATCGTCCTATCCCAAACTCGAAAACCGGTTTTGTAAACTTTTATACAAAGGTTATAGCTAAATCTGATATTTAAATAATTAATGAGATGTTCCTATTGGTCGACTATATAATTTACCACAAACACCAGACTGTTTTCAGTAAATTATATAGCTATAACCTTTATACATATATAAAAAGACGTAACTTTAAAACTGAATCTGAAAACGTAAAAGTTTAAATACCGTTTTACTCCAACCTCACCTTAGGGCAATAGCACTTACTACTAAACGTTAGTATCATGTAAAAATGATCTTTGTGTTGCAGAAATCAGGAGCTGAATGCCCAATTTTTTTCACCCACCATTGAAATTCTTTCTTTTTTAGAAAGTTTTATTTTTATACTACCTTTTGATGGATGGTCAATGGTCATGGCAAGCATAGTTTTGATGAATTTAAGTGGTAACCATCACCTACACCAAAGCTATGTAAACATATAATGTGAACACAAGTAAGCAAATGTGCTTTTGGGGACAATTTCCAAACTTCTTCTGTCCAAATTGTTTCGAAACTTAAGTCTTTTACACCCTGCAGTTGTAATATAAGCAATTTACGCGATATGTAAATCTATATTGTTACTGCCACCATATTTTGAAAGATCTACGAGTAACACTATAACAAACACTGACACCGATAATAAATCGATAAGTCAGAAACAAGATCTTATTTGCATGTAGTATTGTTTTGCTAAATCGTTTGTTGGTAATTGGACTTCTTAGTCCCAGCATAGTATCGATTCAATACTTGGCTTCTCACTGTGCGTCGAGCGTTCAATTTGGTGTCAACGATAATTATTTTTGTGACATCTTTTTTTGATGGTGATTGGTTGGAGTCGACTTTTGTGTAAAGAAAATACTTTTCGTATGTTTTATTTGAGGTACAACACAGTGGATTACTTGATCTTATGCCTGATATACATCAATACCCACTTCATAACCAGTAAAAGAAGTCCTGAATAACTGGGATGGTAAAACGTTGCATCTTCCCTAAATCCTCAAAGTATTCTCTGCACAAAAACTGCAGGATCATATATGGCATATGATATAATAAATATAATTTTTTCACAAGGTTTGTAACTTGCCTGTGTATTGTATGACAAAATGACTCGACGCAAAAAACAAATTCTGTCATATGATTTCACACTTGTGCAAGTGCGTGATCGTAACGAAAAGGGTCAATTTTAAAAACGAGATTTCATTCATTGCCATTTTAGGTTTCGACAAGTGCACGATTCGAACTCACTGGTTTTAAGTAAAAGTTTCTTTGTCATATATCTGCTTCTTTAATTTGCCCGAACGAATTTTTAATCCTAAAAATTACTGTTTTTAAATCTGTGATAAACGACTCGGCTTCGGCAAAAGGCTTTTAATTGGACTGTTCAAATTAATCATTTATTTTCAAGTTCTTTAAAAGAACTTAAGAAATTATTGTTCATTTGTTTTCTCCAAATTATAGAGTTGAGTTTAACGTTCTCCACATTTAAGTTGTCATACTTTACCTTTTTAATTTATCAGTTATCATAATTTTATCTGCTAGCATAACGCGCATGACTGCAGTATCCGTTTAGGGGTTGAATTTTGAAAATTATTTTCTCAGTACAACTCTAACAAAACAAAAATTTTAAAATATATGTCACTCAGCCAGGACAAAGATAATTGGTATAGATTTTATTTAATCGAGTACCATAGTGGATAATTTATCATAGTATGTTATTCATGTCAACTCTCAATAATTTACTATCATGCAGGTACTTAGAATTCTAACAATCTGCATAAGACTTTTGAAAAGCACTGACACAACTAAGGCTTACATAATTTAACGTCCAGTTACCCGATAAGAATGTAAATGACAAGATAACATACATTGGTACCATTATGGCAAATAAACACTCTTTGAGGAGATTAATCGATATGTCAGTTGGGAATTCCGTGAATTAAGTTATCTGTTTGCTCGGGAACCATAATGCGTTTCTTACGTCAACTGGTTCAAACACCATTTGGTATTTGTAATGATGCCTCAAGTGACTACATAGGTACAAAATGAAACGAAATAGGTCCATAACTGTTATTCCCAAGTACGCAAAATTACCTAACTTGATTACTCAAAATTCTTGTATGGATTTATATATGAGAATAGCATAACAATTTTCAGGATTGAAATGTGTTTGATTTTTGATCGAGTCGGTGTTTTTTGGGCATCAGAAAAAAACGTTTTTGTGAGATGGTTTATCAATTCAAGAATTACCAGGGACTTACTTATTATGTGTTAAGGGCGAGTTCTTATATTGTGGGTACCAAACTGCCAAGCCAGCTAAACTTGGTGACACCGGCACGATAATTTAATACGATTATATAGGGGAGACCTATGTCTAGCAGTCACATTCAGGCTGATAAGTTGGTATAAAAAGGCTTTAAAAACTAACTTCACAACACAATAAACATTTCCCAAACTAAACTGTTGAAAACGTATGACATTCCTAAATAAAAAATTCCAAAGATAAAGTTAAACTGGTTTTTTTCATTGACAAAAACACTTCAAACTATCGTCCCAATCGAGTTTTAGTTTGATGCTACACAAAACTGTTGATGACAATCCGGTTTTATTTTGTCATTGTTGGACCATACGATCACACCTCTGCATACTCAAAGTTACGATGCTGATGCAAATATATTTGTAAATATAGAGCTTATTGTGTACGAGCATGTCTTAATATAGCATTACCATAAATACCAAACATAAATCAATGATGAATGAAACGGAACAAGTAAAAAAGTAAGATAATGAAGTGGTGACAGTAAGTTAAATGTATCAATGCCTCTCATTATGTGTAAACCACGTTTACTACATTAAGTTGACAGTGATATATTCATTGAGGATAATAGAGTAGCAAAAGCATCTAGTATTTTTTTTATGTCACTAAAATAGAGTTAACCATAATTTTAATTGAGGATAAAGTAATATATCTATTTTTAAAGGATAATGTGATACCTAATAATATACTTCACATCATCAGCCAACACGATACAAATAAATATGTATATTCAAATTGATTTAACTCATTTCCGTTTAGTCAAACTACGTCACCTTCGTGTAATGTAGCAAGCATTTGGAAACGCTTCCGATTGGTTAATTAATTTGGATTAGTTGAGCTATCTAGATTATTTTACAGAACGCTCACCTACTGTATGTATATTTTTTAAATTGTATGTTAATGTATTTTTTGTAAATAAACAACAATGTTTATTATAAAAAAATTCTGCATTCAATAGCTTATTATATTGATCAATATACAAAAACTCTAAACAGAGTAATGATTGTCAAAGAATACACGGCAAGCGAGTCTGACGAAGCAAAAACGGTATTATGAGTTAGACTCAAAGCCAAATTTTAGTGTGGATGTTTTGATTGGATTGCAAACAATATTGTTATTATTACACCTGCGCCTGACAATGGTAACTTATATTTTCCCTCTAGGCAATAAGTTTTCCGAGGTCATACAACAATAATTGAGGATGGCGGAACAGCTATACACCATAAAGCAAATCCTACGAATCCTAATTTCAATGATGGCATTGCTGAAGAACGTTTGGAGCATAAAAGCGTGATGTTATACAACGATAAGGACAATCATTGAGGTTATCTAATCGCCTTGAACCGCCACTTTTTGACTTTATTTTTGAACTGAAAATGAATGGTAATGAGGAACCCGTAGGGATTTATCTAGATATTATCTAAATTACTTCAGTCTTCAGAGATAATGACGCTTTGTTTCTGAAAATAGGGTTATATTATTTTAGTAAACCATACCAAATGTATTTTAGAATTAGGTTTACGATTGATATTTCGAAATACTTTTTAACCAAAATTGTGTAAGGTAAATCTACAAAATACGTTTTAAATAAAATAATCTCATGGATTCAAAATCTGAAAATAATTGTAACGTTATGCAAGAAATGCGATATCAAGACTCAAAGGTAAAAGTCAAGAAATGTTTTGAGTGTTAAACTTATTAAATTAATTATCGTCGAGGAATTCTAGAGTTTTTTTGAAAGGTTAAACTTAATAACCGTATAATTTCAGACGACTATTTTGTCAAAACCTACATTAAAATCTAATGATAATCTTAAATTAACAAAATATTCCAAATGAATACCAATCTGCTGTAGACAAACGAGTTTTATATGCGATTATTTATTCCAAAACAACTTTTCCGGGGGTTTAGGTAGTAATAAATCTTGTCATAACTATTCAACGTATTTTTGTTTGGAGACCTCGCTCATGTCTTATCAACGATGAAACCGCCATGACTAGATTAAAATCTTAAAACAGGTATTTTGATGTGTAAATAGATTCTATTTATAAACTAATCCATATCAAATACGTAAATGTGTAACTTTTATTATGCACAGTTTATGTAATTCAACAAGCTCAACAAACTGCAGTTGATGTAATTAATTTTATACCGGTTGTAATATTTTTATAAAAGTTGTTTGAATAATAGCTGCTTGACATTATGATCACATATGTTTATAGATAAAGTTCCTTTTCTTTCCTCATAGTTTTTTTATGAGGTAGATTAAGAATATTACGATTATTCTAGATTTTGAGAAGACTCAAATGGTTTTATAAAAATATATTATATTAGCTTCAATATCTGCCAAAGTTTTTATGTGTTTAACTCAACACTTACTGAATGCGTTGATCACGAGTCATATTGGAGTGATGTTCGTTGTCAGTGATTTTTCTCATTATTTATTTCAACTTTACTTCTAACAGTACATAGGTATTTTGCGTACAGCCGTTAAATGCCCATTTATCGGCCATACGCAAAATGTTTACACCACCAATTTTTATTTGAGTTATATAGTGTGTGCAGGACATTTAGCTAGATGGACAAAAGATGGATCAAGGTGGTCAAATTGGTCGCCAAGGGATGGATGCCGACCTAGCTCGGTGACCCAGGGGTAGCAGCATGGTAGAAGAATATCAATGGGTGAAACATGTTCATGATTGAGAAATTTTATAAGCATATAAGAGGAGATTTTTCTATCCAACAGTCGGTTCTAGAGGCTGGTTAGATAACTTATCATGAACACAGCATGACGCAAAGTCCCTATTAAATTATTATTTTCTGGCTTCCGCTACCAACTTAGGTTGCTTGATTTTCAGATTTATTGTAATTATAACTTTGAGTTAGGTTAGTTTGTTGATTCATCATCAGCATTATCACTATCATCTGTCTAAATGCGTCTACTGCTAGATTATGCCTTCTACATATTTGGATTTGCCGTATTCAACGCGCTTGGCAGACGGATTGGTAACCGTCTTGGTGTGTTCCCTTGTTCACCTCTTACGTCTTCTTTCTATTCTAAGCCAGGATTAGCACAGCTGGTTGATTAAACTTAAGGTTTTTTTCCTAAAGTTTAATGAAGAAGAGTAGTTGAAATGAATATCTAAAAAAATATATGTAAGTATTTGTGCTTAATACTATATCTAACACTCACAGCACGCATCTAATATGCCTCGTATCTAAAAGTATTTGAAAATATATCAACATAGCGTGAAGGTTTTATTATTTAACTAACAGTATATTATTCAAAAGATGTACACTCTGCTCCAATAAATACCATTTCAAAATTTGGATATCGTTTGTCATTGGATGTAAATTTTGTTTTCATAATACTGATATTATTAATGTTGACTGTACCTAAAGCATACATTAGAAATGTATGCGTGAAGTACAGTCTACAGTCAACTTGACTGAGTCAAGTCAAGTCAGTGCTCGGTCGTTGCTTGTACATCAACCTACCTATACATATAGTAAAGATTATAGCGAGATTTTCCTTCATAATTGATATAATTTATTGTTATGATCATTGGAAACTGTTCTGTCTATGCTATTCTTTTATGAATTATGATAAATTAGGTATTTCTTTCGTGCTATTTATAAGTATTCATAGCTTTGCTCTATAACCACATGATAGCGGTCTGACATACGTATCGTACGTAGTTATTATTATAAATACCAGCCCGCAGCAGGTGTACTTATCGCCCATTAATTTGACGGCTGATACCGTCATTAGTTTGGCATCTTGTTTCCTAACAGCAGCAGCCAAACAACCGAAGAAATTGTTTACACCGGCATCAAAGCCAATATACTCTTGTACTAATAAATTCCAAGAGTCTCTTCGCACCTCTGAACACATAACAGCTCAATAAAGTGGGTTAATGTTTACAAATAAATGGATACTCACGTTTCATTCTTGTCGTAAGTAGGGAAGGTTTGGTGCGCCAAGTCTTGTAGGGACGAGCTAGTTTGTGGTTCCGCGGAGATTCCCTGTGCTCTCTGCTTACGCGGGGCGCGGGACGCCCTTGCGTACTGTTGGTATGGGAACACGCTCTGCAGCTTATCCAGCTGCGAGCGTAGTTCCAGCATTTCCTGGTCGCGTTGTTTCAACAACGCTTCCAGCTCCCTGATCCTCTCAATCAGCGGCTGCATGTCGTTCGCCATCGTCGCGTTCGCTACACAATTTTCCGAATCCGCGTTCATAGCGCTTGGAGTCCCCATTATACCGTTCAACTCTGTCTCTCTATAGGTTTCGTCTAATGCGCGTCTGTCACCGTTGACAGTGGGCGCCACGGTAAGTGCACCTCCACCTGTAGTCACTAAGGCCCTCGGCTCATCGTCACCAGCTGTACGCTGTGACGATCCAAAGCAAAGGGTGTCGAAACACACGCGCATTCACCTAGTTAGGTTGCACTAAATGGAATCACTAAGGATTTCACTAAATGTTTGACGTTTCACTTGTTTTGTTGTCCACTAGCACGGGATTGTCGCGGGAGCGTGGGGAATGGCAGGAAGTGCGTGGGTTGCGTGGAGTCGTGCGGCGCGGGCGCGGACGAACGGTGTAGTGTAGTCGTGCGCGCCGCCTTGCTGCCGGTGACTTAGCCCCGCGTGCGCCGACGCCTCCCTGTAATTTTTAATTTCCTCTTTATTTTCTACATTCATTACTCAATAGATAAGATTCAAACAGATAAAGATCAACTCAGAAAAAATATACCCACATAAAATGCGAGGGATTTGTGATAAATGACCAAACTTTTAGATAGAAATTAATTTATTTTAACAATAATTATTTATTCAATGTCAGTGCCGCTTAAAATATTCTTGACACTTGAAATAGCAAATAAATTATATTTTGATCATAATTTTTAGAAAACAGGAACACATATTAATATAACGTAGAAACTTGCAATAATACTAAAATTCATAAGTGAATTGTTTTATTTACTAGAAACTTGAAAACTTGAAGTGAGGTACAAGTACCTTGGCAACCGATATAGTGCGGCGGGCGAATGTCCGCCTGCGACGCAGGAGGTTGCGGGTTTGATTCCCGCCTTAGAATAAATGTTTGTAAGATCTGCAAAATACTTATTCCGGGTGTCCTGGGTATTTTCTATGTATAATAAAATATATATCTATGTAATGTATTGTATTAAGTATATCAGTAATCTGGTAGGTACCCATAACACATTGCATTTTGGTTTTTACTGTTAGCTTACTATCGTTACTGTAATAAATAAATAAAATAAATAAATAAATAAATAAAACACAAGCTCTGTATAGCTTGGGGCTAGATGATACTGCGTCCAACATTATTATTATTACCTTACAGACTTGGGAACAGTAACTGCTAAATTATTACTATTATTACTTGTGGTTTATCCATGTATTGTGTCATTTTTTTACGATATACTGATGGAATAAATAGCTAGCCCACCTGATGTTAAGTGGTTACTATCACTTATATTGCCTCACAAGTCACGTGTGTCAGGAACGTCCTCGACGATGCATTTCTTTGCGTCAATCAACTTGATGCATACAGATGTTAAGCCTCATGTACCTATAATTTTACCCTTCGAACCGAAATACAGCAAGCTGCGTGGTGGCAGAAATAGGCATAGTGGTAGTATAAGTACTATAGTGTATTCAGTGTATTTCATTGATACAATCTGAAGATCACTGATCACCTGATTCGCAAGTGATAAGGACCACATGACCATTATATCTAATCTAACATTGACGTGAGACAAAGATCAGGACAGTATTGATATAATAAAAATCATGTTGTGTCTATTTAAAGTGGTATCGAATTAAGAAGTACCGTCAGTTAATTATTGATAATGATGCAGAATATATACGGTATTGGCCTCAAAACAACGTTATTCACGTGACGTTGTAAAATTTTCCGCTCAATGGATTTGATGCTCGTGACATTTGGCAAAGAAGAACCAAGGTCACTGATATAGCTCTAAGAAACAGCAAGTTGAAGTGGTAAGAACCAAAAATCACTAGAAAATGAAGATTCTCGAATAGCGACCACGAACTGGAAGAATAAGCATGGCCCACATAGTGGACTGGTGATATTTTTAAGATTGCAGAAAGTCGATGGATGAAAGGGGATTAAAATTTGCGACTTATGTCCCGCAGTGAACTTCTTCAAGATTATTTTAACTTCACTATTATTTTAATTTTGCGTAGGTTAACAAAATTCTTTCCAATTTATTGATATAGAAGATTATTAATGTTTTCGAATCAATAACATGACATCATGAAACACAAACAAACGTAGATACTAATGATAGGTACAAGATGGAGAAAGCATTATGTACTTACTAAAATAAAGACTAAACTATTTTATTTCAAAGCGTAAAATATAAATTTTAAGACAAATCGAAGAACCACAAACAATAACTCAAGACAAAATAGCACTCGGCAGATGAAGATAAAATAAAGAAAACAATGAATTTCAAACAGAACACTTTTAACTGGATCAATAATAATCTAAAAGAAAATAAAGCTAAATATATATCGACGGCCGTCGGCCAAAACCAACTACAATTTTCGCGAAATGAAAATGGCATTACTATAAGTAAATTTTCTATCATAATAATACTTGTATGTCTTTATAATAGGTTAACCTTCAACAGTAGCAAAAATACTTTTTCAGAATAGCATCCTTTAAGTTCCTGGTGGAACACCACGTGATTTCATTTTCGCGAAATTCTAGGGATAGCGTATCGGATATCGTGTCTGAAAGTAAAAGTTAAAGTTTCTTTCTTTATTTTTATCTATACAAACTGGCTTACTGCACGCTTTTAGGAGTTTTTGAATACATCTCTATGCACCACGGTAAAAAATTATCATCAAAGTTTCAAGTCACTAGTGGCTTAAGCTATGCAGTCTGTCGTCAACTGCGTCAACATCTAATGACCGCAGTGTTGGTGTAAAGTACTCAAGAGATGTTCTGCATCCCTTAGTCATCTCTTAACGACATTCATGAGAGATGATGAAGAGTCCTATTCTGTGAACCAAGACAAAGGTTCTTATAATATAGATATGTAAAATACGTCTGAGATGACTGACTGGGCGTCAAAACAAAGATTAGATAAGCAACTTACTCATGACACTACCCAAAATACTCTTTTTGAAAGCTAACGGAATAAAAATTGGTACAGTCTAAAGAAACTTTCTCTAGGACAATGTCACAGTATAATGGAATGTTAATGTCAAACAACCTTACTCCAGTTTAGTTAGTGGGTGTTCTTGTTCAATAATGGTTTAGTTCCGGTGGGTGTTCTAACTGCAAGGTATAAAAAGCAACTCACATAATGCTTGCGCACAATAACATACCATCATCAGAATTACAAATCAGATTGATAATATTACGTCGAGATAATTTTAAGACATCGAGCGATGTTTTCTGACATCTTTCATTTTCTTGTTTTTTTACATGCATTACTTTTAAACATGAGCAGTTGAAATAAAGGTTAAAAAAACTAAATTTATGTATCATATTATAGCGAATATAATAAATATTTTTTTATAAATATTTGCGGTCATTTTTATTTTTATGAATTCCAGATTTCTAAATATTTTTATGAAAATTACTCCTACAATTTTTTTTAAAACAAATTTCGGAGAATCAAATCTTCGATAACACAGACACAATCAGAAGACTCAAGAGAACTAAACCTTTTGAGTTAGTATTGTGTTTAACTTATATTTTAGTGTAATAATAGTTCTACTTTTACAGAAAAAAAAAACCAAAGTAAATATTACAGAAGACCTTATACGAACAAATTTAACATTTGAAGCGTTAGTCTATCATGTTGCCATCTAAATTACACTGTGCGATATCGATAACTCAAATGCGGAGTATTGCTTAATAACTCCGATGTTGGTAGGTACTACACGATAAAATTCATTCGTACAACGAACTCTGATGATTTGATGTATTTGACGGACTTTACTAGATACGATTTTCGTAATCTACTGACAAGATTGTTCAAAACGACAGACAGCAACTAATATGAGACTAGCTAAAAGCGCGTGACTTCATCCGCGTGATGTTCTTTATGTACAAACTTTAACCCCCGCTGTATCCGTTCAGGGTTGATTTCAAGAATTCCTTCTTAGTACAGCTCTACGGACTGAGACAAATATACTCTGAAAATTTAAAGTAGGTATCCACGACCTATAAAGGCTGTGCGTTATCTATATGTCAGTCGGTCAGTCAGTCAATCAGTCTGTCAGGACAAAAAGTTTTATAATTGGTATAGATAAAAAGAAGAAGGACATTGAACATCCTTCAATGCTGTCTTGTCAAACTTGATCACCAACGATCACTCCATTCTTGATCCGAAATATTACCAAATAAAGCGTTTATTTACTCACTTGACGTTGAAATTGCTTTTTAAAAGGGCCGTTGACCATAACAGAAAGCATTTTATTGTTTTTATTATTAAATGCTAAATTATGCATGCAAAATATCGGTCGCACTGGTTGACAGCTGAAAAGTAGCCATTTGAAATTCATGCGTAATTTGCAATCGTAAGCAAATTAGATTTTACTTTTGAACGATTTCAAGATTTATTTCAGATAAGATTAGAGTTCACTTACTTCTAAGATGAAAATCTTCCATTTGTATGTCATCATCAATCTACTAGACAGACATATTTTCGATGACAATATTAGATAAAACAGCAGATCTACCCTTGAAAACGATAAACGAAGTTTCGTATTTTCATTTTGAGTTACACTGAGGGGCCTCGGTAACCCATTCCACGGTCAAGTTGTCGCTGCCTGATATGCTGCGCAGTGTAACGCAAAACGACCATACGATACTTCGTTTATCGTTTTCAAGAGTAGATTCCCAGTATTGCCTTCCTAGCACTCAAGTAGTTCTAAAAAAAGACTTATGCGAGCATGCTTCGGAAGTATGTGAATGAATTTTAACATAGTGACAGCTGTCAAATTCATACTAAGGAGGTCTTTAAACTATTTACTCTTTCGAGTCACACTTGCAATATGAATTTGCATTTAAATTGTACTTCTCTTTAACAGATACATTTTAATAGTGTGTTTAATATGAGAGATTGTTTTATTACTTTGACGTTGCATATTTTATGTATTTTATCTTAGAATGTCCTCGCTGCTCAGTTGGCAGTAGCTCCGCCTTTTGCGCTGGGTTGTGGGTTCGATCTTTACAAGGGCAAACATTAATGAACATAGATGTTTGTTTTGTGTTTGGGTTGCACTATAAGTATCTTTAAAATAAAATTATGTTTCAGCCGGTGGTTTTATAGGGTAGACAATTTTTTTGGGTATATTCGCCTTAGTGCGTAGAGGTCTAATAAGAAAGTAATACCTGAAATTCAACCCCTAAACAAATACAGCGGAGTTTGATGTTTGTAATAAAATAACTTTACGCGCACTTTTTGCTAGTATTTGAATATTTTATTAAAACATATCTTTAACAATACGAATCTATTCAACGAGATAAAGTCGATTGTAAATATCTGTTGGGAACTTTTACCACGTATGCACATAAATCATTTTCTTGGGGCAATTAATTATGTCAGTTTGCACCACCTATTTTCGAAGTAACTTTTCATGTGGCACCTAGATAAAGGTAAGTAACTATGGCATAATATACAGTAGTTTTAGAAACTAAACACACGACTGGCCACATGCGTCATACCGTAGGTTTGAGCATCGTGCCTAAGTTTTTGCGTTTGAACGTAAAAACAAACGTTTTTGGTTATATTCGTTTATATAAGGTTTGATTCGTTTTTTGTAATCTTTAAAAACTACATGAAAAGCAATGAAAAAGCTCGTTTTAATTATTTTTCTAGTGTTTCCAGTATTTTGCGTTCTGCTGTGTAATTTTGGTGGAGTTTTTAGCATAATGTGTGAGAATGAAAGTGAATATGTGGCATACTCATTTGAATGGAAATGTTTCTTAAAAATAACGCCATAGTTTTTTTCAAAAACTTGACTTCACTAGAATGACAGCTTGTACGACACTGGCAAAAGTTTCAAATTTTGTATCGAATTACGAACAGGTGCCCTAGAAAAGTAAAAGACACAATGCTTTAAGAGTACGTAGAGCCGTGCATTGTAGGGCACGTTCCTAACGTGCGTGACCTGCGAGTGGGGCATGAATTTCCATCCGTGTATAAAATATTTAATTTATTAAATGAAGTTTGATATCATTAGTGATGTTTAATTGGCTTAGAGCCAAGCAGCGCATGAGAATAGTTTAAATGAGATTAATTTATTTCATCTGTAAATGACTTCCATTATATACGCTAGATAAGTATCCATGCACATTTACAGTAGACTATAGCAGAAGTCTTAATTAAACCTACTGAAAGGACATGTCCGGATCACCAAATTGGAAAAAAAATAAATGCAGACGTAGTTGCGCGCGTTAGTTAAAAACACACCTTTTTAGGGTTCTGTACCCAAAGGGTAAAACGGGGCTCTATTACTAAAACTCCGCTGTCTGTCTGTCTCTCCGTCTGTCACCAAGCCGTATCTGTCAACCGTGATAGTTAGAAAGTTGAAATTTTCATGGATAATGTATTACTGTTACCGCTATAACAACAAATACTAAAAAACAGAATAAAATAAATATTTAATGGGGCTCTCATACAATAAACGTCGTTTTTATTATAGATAATGGTACGGAACCCTTTGTGCGCGAGTCCGACTTGCACTTGGACGTTTTTTTTTTCGATTTAAAATTAGAAGCGAAACATTATTTAAGTCTTTCCGTTTCCGCATCGCCATATTATAATAAGCGATCACGTTATGAATGTTTTGATCTTGAATTTTATTATTTAATAACTAACAGGCACCTTTATTTCTTTTTAATTAAAACAAGCTGTTTGATAGTTATATTTCAATCAATTTTATTTATAGTGTCGTTAGTAAATAAAAATATAATAATATTTTTGTTGATTCCTACAGCGTTTTTTTATCATTAACTTGCAAAACAAGAGACTTTGTCCGCATAAAATGTTCATTAGAGGTTTAGGGGTTGAATTTCGGGAATTCTTTCGGGAAAATTTCAAGTCTCTATGACCAGTGACTTGCTGTGCATTGTCTATATGTCAGTCAGGATAAAACTTCTTTTAATTAGCAAAGACAGCTTCGTTGGTCTACAATCTTCCAATAGGTATAAAATTTTCTAGGTTAATTATTGTTATTGATGCAAAATGTGGATATGTGCCAAATCATATACACTCAGCGGCACGGAATCTTGGCCAGGCTCATATCTTGCGATAACCGACAATTGAAGTGTTTCTAATGAATTCTGCGGATGCTAGTAGGTCAAAAAATTGTTTCTTTTAAGTTCAAGTGGGTAATTCACTATTTTGGAGTGCACTTTGACACATTTTTTTAAGATTTAGTCATATCGGGTTATTTCAATGAGTGAGACGAAAGTTAAAATTCTAAATTTTTGTAAAGTATTGTTAAAGTTATAAAACTTTTGGCGTTTGGTTCGTGATTATGTGTGATAAACTGAGCTTAGGGGTAAAAAAAATGACATTATCAGCAGACCTGGTTGCACAAGCCATTGCATTGTTCGACCAAGGGCTGACACAGCAAGAAGTGGCTATCGTGCTAAATGTGCCACGTTTAGCGATGCAATATGCCTTCAAACGGTATCAGGAGACTAGGATCTACACGCGAAGACCAAGTAGTGGAGGTGTGAGACGCACATCAGCTCCAGAAGACCGGTTCATTGTCCTAGACATATTGAGAAATCGCTTCCTCACAGCCGTTGAGATAATACAGCGACTTCAAAACGTAAGGGAATTAATTGTTAGCCAGTGCACCGTTAGAAGACGAATGGAGAAAATGAATTTAAAAGCTTATAAGGCAGCGCGCGGCCCAGAACTTCTCAGAAAGCACCGAGTAGCTCGTCTTCGATTCGCCCAAAAACATGCCAACTGGACACACGAGCTATAGGCTAGAGTGCTCTTCACAGATGAGTGCCGAATTGCTTTACGAGTTCCAGACGGTCGAGAAAGGGTCGAGAAGACACAAAGAACGGTACCTACCCATCATCACCAGACAGACAGTGAATTTTCACGGTGGTTCCATAATGGTCTGGGGAGGAATAAGTTTGGACGCTTGCACGGAGTTGGTGATCGTCAACAATCGACTGAATGCCACTCGATCCACTGAAGAGATTCTCCAGGACCATGTCATGCCTTATTTCGGGTTCATTGGACATCAAATTTTTTTTTTAATGCACGATAACGTACGCCCCCACGTTGCACAGTGCGTGGAAGAGTACCTTTAAGTGGTGGGTATTAAAAAATTACGGTGGCCAGCCCGTAGCCCGGACTTACATCCGATAGAACACATCTAGGACATGCTTAAAAAAAAGATCCAGCCCGCTACAAACCCTCAACTAACTCCGCAATGTAGCGCTGGTCGCTAGGAAAGATATAAGGCAAGTAGACATCAAAAACGGGATGCAGAGCGTGCCTGACCGCATGCAGGCAGTTATCAGGGCTAGGGGAAGAGGAACTCGCTATTAAAATGTGTTTTTTTTTTATTAAGGGCTGCGCAGAGACTTTTTGGTGCAGCTAAAATGAGTGTCAAAATTGTTGATTATTGTTCAATATGCAAAAAAAATTATTGTGAGTGCTATAATGGGTCAAAATCATTAAAAAACTTCTAAAATTAATTAAAAAGACGGATTTTTAGTCCACCTACCCATAAATAGTTATTTAAATCATAAAAACACAAGATATAGCCAAATTAGCAAGTGGCCAAGTTTCCGTGCCGGTGAGTGTATTTGGATGATTACCCCTTAAATAACCTCAAATAACCTTGAGTGCCTGAGAATACCAGTAAACATGTGTATTTCCTTTTTTTTATTTAATTTATAGAAAAGAAGGTAGTTATGTCAGGATCGTAACATTTTATAATAATAATAATGCTGGACAATCCACACAGCATCATCTAGCCCCAAGCTAAGAAAAGCTTGTGTTATGGGTAGGTACTAGATGATTGATATACTTAATACAATATATTACATACTTACATATTTTTTATAATATATAGAACACCCCACCCAGAACACCCGGAATAAATAATTGCAGATCGTACAAACATTTATCCCAAGGCGGAAATCGAACCCGCAACCTCCTGCGTGGCAGGCGGACATTCGCCCGCCGCGCTACATGGGTCGTCGACATAATCATGGATACCTTGATACCTCTTCTAGGCTTGGTCGCGAGGAACTGGCGCTTAGATTCACCTAGATTTATGACGTTTCAAGATGATTCCTGCGGATTTTACTGAATAAATGCTTTTTGACTTTTGATTTGTTGTCTCTGCCTACCCTATTCAAACATTTTTAACTGGTCTCTGTCACAACCGCGTCATCACAACTCCTGCCTATAAATAGATTTGCCTCAATTAAATCCAATTCCACTGGTTAAAGCTGTCACATTCCCAATTACGTGATTTACAAGTACATGAGCACTAGACTGATACCCACCAAAGCGTCAGCAGCGGTTCCTTGCATCAGCTTGCATCATACGTTGGGTGACCGTGGCTCATCTCATCTTTAGTTCTAACTAGCGGTCCGACCCGGCTTCGTACTGGTTTTATAAGGCTCCATATTTTTTTTTTCAATATAATATAGCCTATGTCACCCGGGGATAGTGTAACTTCCCAACGGTGAAAGAATTTTTCAAATCGGTCCAGTAGTTTCGGAGCCTATTCAATGCAAACAAACGAACAATGAAAACCTTCCTCTTTTTAGTATAGATAAGTCCACTGCCGAACGCTAAAACTTTTGCCGAACTTTTAAAAGTTTATAAAGAGGGAAGTTAAAAGCTTGCTTTTACAGAAGGCTTTTACTATAAGTATCCAAGATTATATTTGTGACAAATTCAATTCTTGATATTTGTTATTTCTTTTAATCATTGAATTCTTTGTCTTTAACCTATCTACCTTATATCTCTACATATTTTATAATAACTAAAAAAAATTCTACCTATAGTAAACTGTGGGTCTACACTAGGGTACTTACTAGTACTATAGGTAGAAAACAGAATTTAAATCACTGACCGCAGGAAGTGTGCCCAAAAGGCTGGCAACGTTACCTCTTTGGATAGCTAAAGAAAGCTAATTAAAAGCTAATTTGTCTTTTATTATTTCATTTCTTTGACATTTGTTTGATAGATATACTTTAAAATGTTTTAAATATTGATGCTGTAAAGCTGACTATACATCTATATTATTTTAATTTGATTTCTGTACCTATTATGTACCCATTTTCGCAATGACAAATGAAATGAGTGTAATGAACATAGGCCTCCCCACATCAGTCAGATCAGTCAGATTAAAGATTTTTATAACTAGTAAAGATACCAATATAATTATATATTATAGTACTAATAATAATTGGATAGCGAAATGCAGGACGCCTTCCTACCCGATGGACTGACGACATTGTTAGGATCACAGGAAGCCGTCGGATGGAAATGACTCAAAATCGTTCTTCCTGAAAACGGGGAGACCAGCAGTGTACTTCTACAGACACGACTCTTCATTCATAACATAACATTTTGAGTTGATAGATGATTTAGGTATGTTCTTATTCAACTGTATTGTTTAATACCTTTATCTATATTGAATTGCATGCTCATTGAAGCAATTCATCTAACAGATGCAAGACCGCTTCAGTGGGCAGTGAGCTTAAGATGCGACGCTTAGTAAAATCGCGTTTATTGATAATTAACGATAATTGTTCTTTATTGTTAAGCTTATAAACCAAATTGTTTAATAGTAGTGACGCGGTTTAGCCGCGGTTATAAAGAAGCACTTCATCATAAACACAGCAAGACAAAGACTTTCCGAACAGAAGGCACAGAATTCCATTAATTTCTGATGGAACAAGCATATGATGTTATGTGATAACTAACTAACTACCTCTGTCAAATCATAGCCTTGCAGGTTCCGCATGTTATGAACGTGCCCTAGATGAACAGCCATAAGTCAGAAGTATACAGGTAACAAGCCTCATGTAATGTAATTTAAATCGTTAGGTTATGTTTATTCGTTATATTATCAATAATTATAAATTCTTATCAAAATAAGTAAATGTATCGTCTCAAGTGCTTAGAACAAAAAACTTTTCTCTTAATTTAATTTCCTATTCCCCATACTTGACCGATCTGTGTGAAACAACCTGTATACTCTACAACGCGATATTCGATCTTAAATTCTAAAATTTTCTTTCGCCATCTCATTCATGTTTGCTCAATCCATTCACGCAATCACTTGTCAAGCATCTAGCACTATAAATTAACTCAGATTCACACATACTACTTCTATTTACAAAAAACTAGATTTTTTTAGAAAACCCGTTCTAAAAAAATCCAGTACAATATCTTCCAAAACTGTCCCGTACTAAAAGTGGACCGTCGTCAGAATAACCAGCTTCCGCAGAGGCATCATTAAATAATTGAAGACAGGTTTTAGGTATGCAACTAGACTGAAATTCAAATCGTACGTTACTGTTCTCGACACCATTTTGTGAGACTTTTTTAAACCGGCAGAGTGGCAATGACATTGAAACTTGATGTTAATTTTTTACAGTTTTAAAACGTAACTAAGGGCTATAAATAACAAATACATCGCTCGGTCCTATAAGTTCGTATTATGAAATTATTGTCTTCTAGTATACTAAGAAACTAAAGCAATGCTATCTGTCAAGCACGATAGCAGTGACAAATGAACGATTTGTTTTTATGTTTGATGGTAAAAAATCTGGAGCACTTGAAGCATTTACATTTTTTATATCTAACGAAATTATGCAATGCATAAAATTTGAAGACAAATTTTGATGAGATTGAACATGTAATGTGATTTGTCAAGCACGATAGCAGTGACAAATAAACGATCTTTTTTTTGTGTGATGGTAGAAAATCTGGAGCATGTGAATTTACATTTTTTATATCAACAAAATTATGCAATGCTTAAAATTTTAAGATACATTTTTTATTGCGAGAAAGAACCTCAATTTCGACATCATTTTCTTGTACCTATTTCGTTACAGTCATTTTATTCTAATGTCGCATTTATTCCGATTTATCTATTTCACTATGTTTTATTGAACAACATTCAAGCCCCAACGCATAATAATAACTTATCGTTGTATATGACAAACGTCGAATGTAAGACAAAAGGCAACAATAGCAGTCTAGAATAATATAATACTACGCTTCACTACTCCACCTTGTTAGACAACATTGACAATTACTATTATTGCATTATATTTTATTGGAATAACCGTAACATGTGACAGGTTGAAGTTGTGGCCTAGTCTTACATTAACGCAGCGTCTGCTGAGTAGGGGCTAAACTTCTTTATGCCTCAGGCTGATGAACGCATGGCTACACGTTCCTGCCAAAGAATATTGATCTGAAAGGTTTTCTAAGGATACGTTATTTATCAATTTGACTGTCATCACAACTTAGTAGGATCTCTGCATTCTGTGCTACGTGTTATGGGTATACTAAACTACACTAAGGTAACCAGTCTGCATACCTAGCCACCGTGACTTCGTCCGGGTGATATATTTTCACACAAACTTTAATATTCGCTTTACTTGTTCAGGGGTTGATTGATTTCGGTAATTCATTCCTTAGTACACCTCTACATCTATTGTACGCACCAATACATGTATTGCATACCCTGAATTACGTCAAACAACATCATTTTGCAATGGATAAAGGGTCACAGCGGATCCAGAGATAATGACGAAACAGCCTGGCTAGAAGAGGCTCTGAAATGCAAACAGCCGGACCAGAGCCAAAAGTACCACTACCATTCAGCCAGGTTCGCTTCTGGTTCCGTTACCGAACAGCAAGACACTAGGCAGTCGAAAGAGACTCTCCCGTCTATAAACCGAGATAAGTAATAGGGTGATGGTAACCACTTGACATCAGGTAGGTTATTGGCTTGTTTCATCAGCAACCCGCTTACAAAAAAAACGTTTTTTTATTTCGTTAAAAAGTCATGAAAATAGTAGTAAGTAAAAATTGTAAATGATAACTGATGCTGAATTTTTTTAATTAGTTTTGTACTTAATCTGTCATTACCATGTCAATATTGTATGACCACAAGTCATTTATTATGGTAAGAGCAAGGTGTCAAAATCTGGTTTATGAGGAAAGGTCACTGCGAAGTGTTGATTGACATAAAACTCATTTAGGTATCAGTGTCAGATTATGAACCAAACGGACATAATGATAGAGAAAGTCTATTCTACTAATATTATAAACGCGAAAGTTTGTAAGTATGGATTATGGATGGATGGATGGATTGATGTTTGTTACTCTTTCACGCTCTAACCAGTAGAACGATTTGGATGAAATTTAGAATAATTATAGATTGCAACCTGGATTAACATATAGGCTACTTTTTGTCCCAAAAAAATAACGGGAACGGGAAAAAAACTGCCACGCTGGCAAAGCTGCGAGCGGCCGCTAGTTTATGCATATTTTCGCCGCCAAGCAGTGATGCTCGCATTTCTGTGTTCCGTTTTAAAGGGTGTGGGTGCCGGTGAAATTACAGCCACATGAGACTTAACACCAGTTTCTCAGGTTGGTGGACGCAGGGTAATGCATCATGCAAATTACATATCAAACAGTTGAGCTATCTAAAGACCGTTTCTAACGATCTAAAGATATATAAAAATTTTAAATCTTTTGGCTTGTCTGAAATTACAGTGATCAAGAATTGGAGACGATTGAAACATGAATTTTATGACATTTCATTACGAGTATTGCATGGGCGTGAGATAGCTCAACTGATCCGAACCAAACCATTGTCTTTAGATTATCTAGAATAATTAAGATAATTTGAAGCTAGTTTATCTCTTTTACTACTAGGTTACTTCATTTGAATAGCTACATCTCCATTACTTTTGTGCAAAAGTGATAGAATTATCGTTCCTTAAAATAATAATTGTGGACATTTTTAGACGTCATCTAGCCCCAAGCTAAGCAGACCTTGTGTTATGGGCACTAGATGACTGATATACTTAATACGTACAGGTGTTAAGCCTCATGTGCCTGTAATTTCAACAAAACCCACACCTTTTATACTAGAACACTAGCTGCTTAGCGGCAGAAATAGGCATGATTTTACTTCCCCGAACGAATACTTCACTAAAAATCAAATCAGTATCAGTAGGTAGTACCTACTGATACTGATTTGATTTTGTAGTACTACTAACGGATGCTCGTAAAATAGTACCGGGCATTAGTCATTAAAAAGCATAGATATTTCAGTCGGGCGGGTGACGTGTCTTGTTTAGCGACCACTCTGTAATTGAAACCTCGTGATATTGATACACTTCGCTTTGTATAAGTCACGTGATATACAATGTATAACAATAGCTATGTATACATTTCAATTTGCTCTGGAAATTATGTACCAAGCCACTGAACTTTTTAATTGAATTGGGTTTGTGTATACCACGATTTGATTGTACCAGATTGCAGACTGCATTGCATTTTGTAAAAAGGAACCAAGCCGTAAGTATTTGGCCTGTACTTTCAGGCTTGGTCGAGAGGTACTGGAACCTATATTTAACTAAGAACTGGGACTACTTGATTCCATGGAGTAAATAATTTTTGTCTTTGACTTTGACTTTGACTTGGACGAACGCCTACGCTCGCGTGAAGTTATTTTCTATACTTTCTTTCCTCTGTCAGTTTGTTGGTACACCTCTACAGATCGTATTTTACTACCGATATGGATGAAACTTAGACGGGTTTTACGTCTTTATGGTTTTTATATCAAAGACGATTTCGGTTACTTCCTTCAAAAAGAGGCAAAAAGCGGCTATAGAACATATACGTCTAATGAGAAGCGATTTCAATGGTTTTTCTTTTATTTTGAAGGTAATAATAACTTTAGAATAGTTTCATAAATTTTTTGCAAAGGTCCAATGAGGATCTTCAGCGCGTGAGATCTACCGCAGAACTGCTACTTTTAAAAGCATTTTATGCTCATCTGTCCCCTAGTTCATCCACTTAAGGACACATAAATAAAAAATTAATCTGTCCACCTTTTAGCCACGTACCCCATCTGCCCGTAGGTAGAAATCAAGCCTTAAGTTTCTTGCTGGTTCTTCTAGGCTTGGTCGCGAGGAACTGGTGCTTAGATTCACCTAGATTTAAGACATTTCAAGATGATCCCTGTGGATAAATGCTTAATAAATGCTTTTTGACTTGACTTTGACTTGACTTTTACTTTGACTTTGCTCCTTGACCTGTCTACTTAGGTGGGAAACCGGTCTTTGCATATAATAGATGCCTTATACAGCGTCAATGGCAACTTTTTCAAATGTGCCTCTATTCACAGGACGCTGTTGTGCCTGGGACAGGATTCAAGATGGAATAGGCTTGCCCAGTATGTATTCCATTCTCACAGCTCAAGCATAGTCAGCATATTCCATAGGAAAGTTATTAGGGGCACATGTATTAATAAAAAGTTCGATCTGTCCCCCTTTTAGCAACGAAGGGACAGATACAACTTTTATTGATCGCAGAAACATTGACAACTAAATACAAGAACAAATATTTAAACCCGTACGTATATGACGGTATACGTTCTATTTCACACATAGTTTCCGCTCTAATTCCAATATCATTGATAAAACAACTAATCATAATCGGTCTAGTCTAGGACACTCAACTAATATACAGAAGATCGGCTGCTGTACTATGCTCGCACAGTGAGTAGTACATTCTATTACGTTTAAAAATATAGAAAAACACCAAACAAGTAACCGCTTAGCTAAACAAAACTGTGAAGTGCAGGGATGAGAGGAATAAGTACGTAAGAGAAATAATATAACATTATTGTAATTCTCTGTGTGATATAAAACGCTCATTTACTTACATACTTAATAGTTTTATTGAAAATTCTACATCTTGTACCTACCTAATATATGACGATCTTAAAATCTTTCTTCGTGTTTTGTTTAATATCATGCGTTTTTTATGTGTTTGCATCTTTTCCTTGCAAGCGTTAAATAAACTTCAAAATAAAATTATTACTTACTCAAAAACACATCCAACTTTCAACGACTCCGAATAAGTACTCAGTCTCACTGAATTCCACGCAAAGTGTTGCAGATTTAACACTTTATCGTTATCAACCGCTAATTTAGGTACGTTAATGAAACACAGGAAACAGCACTTTAAAATATCATACAAAAATACCAAAATTAATTTAAAATACCAAAATCACTTATCAGAGAAACGGTACACTGAAAAGAATCTGTTTTTAAAACCACTTGGAATCACTTATCGCAAAGATGGAAGCTCTAAACGGAATCGTCGGTAACCGAAAAAGGGCGTAAGATGTTTTTGAGGTTTTTTCGAGATTATCTAAGTAACGCGGGCGTGCTTGATAGTGCCGGTTGGACAATAAATTGATATTGAGGCAGCGAACAAGTGCAGTCAGATTTACTGGTTATAACCACTCAAGGTGTGGGACAAGTTACGAGAGATAGGCGGAGATTGAGCATGGTATCTAAGTTTTGTCAACAACTGAAGTAGATAAGCACGTGGTGGTCCTGGTTCACCGTAGTGGTTCCTTAGTATATGCTTACCTTCCTTCCCATGGTTGTCGTAAGAAGAGTATAAGGGACCACGAGGAAATAAATTTTAGCAGATGACGTGACGACAACGTGACGACGGCGTGTCGCCGAAGTACATACACTAAACATTTCTGATAAATATTCTTAGTACTTTCCAAATTATTAATTTAATATTTTTTGAATTTTCGAGTTTTTACATAAACTAAGATTGTTTGTAATAATGTATTCTAATCTGTTTTTTTTTTGGGAATTTTTTAGTTCAGATAAATTTTAATGAAAAGTCACGTTTGTTGTATGAAAGCTCCCTTAAATATTTATTTTATTCTGTTTTTTAGTATTTGTTGTTATAGCGGCAACAGAAATACATAATCTGTGAAAATTTCAACTCTCTAATCATCATCTCATCACGGTTCATGAGATACAGCCTGGTGATAGACGGACAGACAAACAGACAGCAGCGGAGTCTTAGTAATAGGGTCCCGTTTTACCCTTTGGGTACGAAACCCAAACAAACAAACAAAAACAAAGACAGAAATTTTCTAGTTTTCTATATCTCTTCCGCCTTTGACAAAGACTACGTTGTCATCTTTCAGGCGATCTTGTACACTTGTGCTGGTATCATTCAATGCGTTTGCGCAACGAGGTCGTTATACCTACGCTCAGACAAATGAGTCCTATTGTAGGGACGAATTCTAGGGCCATTATACCTACACGTTATGTAAAAACTATGTGACGTAACCTACTTTCGAAAGAAGAAAAAATCCCCGTATGTTTCTAAGCAAATGCACCTCTAAATGCAGAATACCACTATACCCGCACCGCGTGTCGTGACGCGTAAGATGCCTCTGGGTCCCATACATTTTGTATAGAACTGATTGAGCAGACTGTCTGCTCTCTCTGTATGTCTCTGCATGTCCCATACAAAATACAGTCCCATATAGTCGACGCGAGTATTCTGCTCTATATTAATAGTAGTAGTAGTAGTATAGTAGTATAATTTCAATTTGACTGAATTTTTTGTTTATTAGTCGTAAGTCGTTACTCATAGGGCACAGCCGCTTTACCATTACATTTCACTACAATTTCTAAACGTGGGTTCAAATCCCACTAGAGGGAACAATTATTGGGATAATATTAAATCTTGTAATCTTGTAATTTCCTTATGTGCATTATAAACTTAAAATTATAAAATGAAAAAATATTTGGAAAACAAACAAATCGAATCTAATCGTGCACCAATGGATTTTCCTATCGAAAAGTTTATGTGTGCATTGCAAGTACCTACTCTAAGACGGTGAAGGAAAACATCGTCAGGAAACCAGTTTGTACCAGCAGTGGCGATGGGCTTGCAACCTGTTATTTATAAAATATCAACTACTGTTAAAAGTGGATACGTGCAAAGTCATACTTTTAGACGTACCTCTGGCCACTCCTTAGGCACGTCTTGAACTAGTAGGTATTATTTGTATATCCACCATGCCTGGGGATTAAAGCCATGAGGCTATTTTATTTTTGATCTGTATATTTTTTCGTTCAACGAAATTGCCACTTTAAAGATATAATTAATTAAATAAGTCTACAAAACATATTTTATACCGAACCAACCTGTCTACTCTCCAGATTTTCTTCTTTAGTTTGATTACTATTTAAATTATAATGTTTGGTGATCGATAATAATATTAATAATTCTGTACAATCCACACAGCAAGCTTAGCCCCAAGCTAAGCAGAGTTTCCGTTATGGGTACTAACTAGATGACTGATACATTACATGCAAAGATATTTTTTTATTATTACACAATTGTTTTTATACTATTTATTACACCTGGAATAAATATTTGCAAATCGTACAAACTTTTATCCCAAGCCGGGAATCGAACCCGCAACCTCCTGCGTCGCATGCGAGCATTCGCCCGCCACACCACATCGGTCGTCAATCCTAGTAGTGTCATCAAGCGGCGAGTAGTGTAACTAAAATAGTTTCCATCGTATGAAATAGAGGGCGCGCTTACAGCGTTTAGAATACATGTGTGATAGGTTTGATGACATGATTTTAGGATAAACTCTGAAATTTTCCGGAACTTATTTTTAGCCCAAAAACTAGATAACACGGATACTTGTCGATAATTTTATCTACACGTCGTTGCGCGTTGAAATCATGTATGATATCATTTTTGATTGAATAATAGATAGTAAACTACGAATAACAAAACTTACCTAATAGCATATTAAATAATACTTTAACCTCATTTTATTTTTGTCATATTCATTTTTTTAAACCCATCACGGCTTCTGTTGCGTGGTGTTATTACTACTGAAGAGCGGGTTCGTTTTCCAGGGGGCATAAAATTATTATCGAAATTGTTACCTTAGGTTTATGATACCTAATCATGGTTCTTAGATGTTGGTACAGCATATAATTTGCATCATGACTACATACTGACTTACATAATATTTTGATTTATATTATGTAAGTCAGTATGTAGGTAAATATTCTGATGTTTTTACGGTATTTTATTAAAATAGGTTAGTAGGTATGTGTTGTAGATAATCGTAAACATCTACCCTACTAATAACTCTTGGTAACCTAGAAATAGTTTACCGTGTTTTATCTCCTTCGATCTAATCTAAAACATCCTATCAATGCAAAAGACAAAACACGGTTACGCCGAGATTATTAGTAACAGGTAGTTATTATTAGTGATTTACTTTATGTTGTAAGAATATTCCTTGGGGTAATATCTTAGTGATCTTTACAATTAATAAGTAAGAAATGCCTTTTGTCTTTAACTTATAATACTACATTTAACAAAGCCATAGTGCGTATAGGGATGAGTAGTGCTAAGTACAGTTTATGCTAGTAAATGAAAGAAATATAATATTCAAATTAATTAATGATAAACATGTGTTTTTATTTTATATTTAATTGTTTATGTCTCTGTTAACGTTCATTTGGTCTTCCATAAATTCTGAATTAGTATAAAATCATGTTTTTATGAGAACATATTTTTTTACTACCTTTTATAAAACGATTTGAACCTTATGTTAGTTCGAGTTTATCTAATAATTAGTCAGTCGTGAGTATTTATGTTTATTTAATTACTTTATCTTAGATATTTGGATTATCTATTGATAAGAAAACTGGTATCTTTAGTTTTCAGTTTCTCATAGTAGGTAAAAGTTCGAAAACCTGAAACCACGTGACCGAAATTTTCTGCACCGGCAGACGGCAGTAAACTTCTTCAGCTTGATAGAATCATACTGATTGTGATAATAGTGAATCACACCTGTATTGCAAAAGTTTACTTGTGTATGTTTTTTTCTTATACCCACTTATCTATATATAATAATTATTATTATTATTGGGTGTTATATTGTAACCTAACTATGTATTCACAAAAAAACACATAAGTATTCTACCAGTCATCTGGTTCCCATCTAGCCTCAAACTAAGCAAAGCTTGTACTTTGAGAACTGGATAACTGATAGAATCTTATATGTATATATTTTATATTAGTATATATTTAATAAGTATGTACTTAAAATACAATATAACACCACAAATAGAGAACAATATATCCATGTTCGTCCGGAGTGGGGATAGAACCCAACGAATATACAAAATATCTCGTGTTAAGTGCGACATATATCTCATATTACACATCTTAGCCCGGCTGGAATAAATAGGTTTTTATTATAATAAAAAAGCTAACAGAGCCGCGAGTTGATGCTAGTATTTTTATGTGATATTTTTCTTTCATGTCATGTGATAGTAACAATAGATAGTTATATTTTATCTATATGTACGAAAGGTAACCTCACATATAGATTTCGTACGAGTACTGGTTAAACCGGTCTTTAACGTGTTTTGATAATGATAGGTAACGTTTTGAACTATCAAAAAACTAAAAAAATACTACATCAATTCAGCAAGCAGTCTTAACAAAAGTACTTATATTTCTTTGAATCAATTTTTTTTGGTAGCATTTACGACCGATGTGGCGCGGCGGGCGAATGTCGGCCTGTGACGCAGGAGGTTGCGGGTTCGATTCCCGCCTTAGGACAAATGTTTGTACGATCTGCAAATATTTATTCCGGGTGTTCTGGGTATTTTCTATGTATAATAAAAAATATCTATGCAGAAAATGTATTGTATTAAGTATATCAGTCATCTAGTACCCATAACACACGTAACCCATACTAGTATAGTATTATCTTATCTGTGCCATAACACAAGCTTAGATGATGCTATGTGGATTGTCCAGCATTATTAAAGTAAATTTTTAATTTGATTATTCAATTGTATTACGCTATGCTAATAGCTTTATGAAATCTGACCTCTTTTAATTTTAAAGGTTAACATCTGAAGTCTAACCACGTATTTCGATTTAAGACAAGATTGAAACTTAACTAGAAGTTAATTGTCAAAATTGGGCCTGCCTGAAATGTCAGTTTTGAGGAAACTGAAAATTGGAAGTTGACGCGATCGATACTTGAATTTGAAGGCATTTTATTACGAGCCAATGGGGCCGATTTTTCATGCATAAAAATATGCAATAGTTTTGAGGAAAAATAAGAGATGAGCAAATTATATAGAAGCTAGGTTAACTTCGTCGTAGGGTTAACATTTTTGAACATCAAAATTTAGAAATTGGAATACCTATCAATATACTATAGCAATAAATTAATAAATATTATGGGCATTTCACACAACCTAGCCCCAAATTTTGCTTGCTGGGAACCAAATGACTGGTAGGTACACAGATACTTTTTTTGTAAATATACTTAGACAGAGAAAGATCTACATAATGTTCATCACACAAACGTTTGTTATTGGTGAGGATCGATCCCACCACCAATAGCGTAAAAGAACAACTACCAACTGAGCTGTGAGGGCAGTAATGTCGGCGGTATTGATTTGGTTATGAAAATTCTACAGACAGTCATACTTGTGTATTTTTTATATGACTGTGGAGTACGAATGATAAAATATATCGAGGACATAGATAATGTCAAGCTGTCAAGTTCAGACGCTCTAACCTCAAGAAGGAATAAATATATAAATTTGACAAACATTAAATCTTATGCATAAAATTAAGTGTCATAAAAACATATAAGTGAATAAAATCTTATTTTCTGTCTAAAAATGCATTTCAACTTTTAAATGATATTTATCTCTTTTTAGGGTTCCGTACCCAAAATGTAAAACGGGACCCTATTACTAAGACTCTGCTGTCTGTCTGTCTGTCCGTCTATCACCAGACTATATCTCATGAACCGTGATAGTTAGAGAGTTGAAATTTTCACAGATAATGTATTTCTGTTGCCGCTAACAAATACTTTAAAATAGAATAAATATTTAAGGGGGCTCTCATGCAACAAACGTGATTTTTTTGCCGTTTATATTATACTCGTAGATTATGGTACGAAACCCTTCGTGCGCGAGTCCAACTCCCACTTGACCGGTTGTTCTACTAACCTGCGTGTTGCCTTTAAAATAATTTTGTAGTTAGTTTTTTCTTTACCGTGTTTATTTGCATACAATCATAAAAAACACGGACCCAATTCACGTAACGGAACTTCATTAAATTCAAGTTTTGATCGTGTCAATCTCCAAGTGGTTTTTAAACTGTCATTTCAGACAGACCCAAATTTGACAATCAAATTCTAGTTCGCCTGCGTGGCAGTTTTTTCCTGTTCCCGTATTTTTCGGGATAAAATCATAGTAGCTTTATGCATGCAAAGTCTCAGCCCGATCGGTTTAAAATTGACAAAGTTTCATACAAACTTTCATCCCATATTTTATCCCCTTGGGGGTAGAATTAATCAAAACCCTTTCTTAGCGGATGCCTACGTCATAACATCTACCTGCATGCCAAATTTCAGCCCGATCCGTCCAGTGGTTTGGGCTGTGCGTTGATAGATCACTATGTCAGTCAGTCACCTTTGAGTTATATATCGTCTCACTTCCAAAATAATACGAGGGCCTTTGATGTTTTCTCACCATGCAATTATTACACTTGTTTCATATTATCCTACTTACAACGACGTTAATCCCCAAGCATGGTAGACATACCTTCCGATTTCTTAGAACTATGTACCTATACTCGATTTCTTCGATGTTCTTCGAGGATTTCTAAGGGGAGTAGTCTCAACACAGAACTGTTAAATGACACATATGAAATATAAATAAAATTACAGGCACATGAGGATTAACAACCATATGTCACAGGAACGTCGGCGTAAAAGTTTTATGTTGATGACATTAAAGATAACTGTTTCGTTTGTCTTTGTTAAGTAGGTAGGTACTAACTTAATAAGACGAGTATCGTAATTCGTAATAGTGGTCAGTACGACATTTTTCCTGGTAAACCGGTTACGGTAAATTGCATTTCAGAGAATATTGGTCTCAGTTCTATACTATAACATTTTAAGATGGAAAATGTGTAAGAGACGAGAGTCTGCGACTATCACCTCTATAGCTGGCTTTTTTTTATACAACTTCCTGATGGAAAAAGCAGTTGGCCCACCTGATGTTAAATGATTACCATTACCATCGCCTAAAACAAAGTATTGCCTCGTAGGTCACGCTCGCTAGAAACGTGCCCAACGATGCACTGCTCAGCGTCCATCAACCTGAAGCATACAGGTGTTAAGCCTTATGTGTCTATAGTTTCACCGGCAACACCCACACTCACCTGCCAAATCAGAACACAGTAAGTTGCTTGGCGGCAGAAATAAGCATGGTGGTAGTAGAAGTACTTCCCAGCTTGTCCAAATGGCTGTACGCAAAGAATCGCAAGCCCATTTCCACGGATAGAATATTAACGAAGTTAAACTAATTATAATTTTGTATTGTGTTGTTTATACAAAACCGGCCAAGTGCGAGTCGGACTCGCGCACGAAGGGTTCCGTACCATTATTTATAATAGAAACAGCAAAAACCCACGTTTGGTGTATGAGAGCCCGCTTAAATAATTATTTTATTCTGATTTTTAGTGTGTGTTGTTATAGCGGCAACAGACATCATCTGTGTAAATTTCAACTCTCTAACTATCACGGTTTATGACATACAGCCTGGTGACAGACGGACAGACAGACAGACAGACAGCGGAGTCTTAGTAATAGGGTCCCGTTTACCATTTGGGTACCTAACCCTAAAAATGGTACATATGTGCTGACACATGAGCCGATGGGATACATATCTTTTTTTTCTATTTTACTAATGTTATGTAATAGAATCTGCCTACCTACCTGTTTATCAAGTCGGGCTTGTGTGTGTTTGCCTTTGCTAAATATTGTGAATTTGCCTATGCTAAATAAACGTATATTCTATTCTATTCTACAATAGTCAGCGCATGATTCATAATGCCAGTCTATTTCTAAACACAGGAAGGAAACAAACGAAACTAAATTTCATCGATTGCAAAACATTATTAAAAGGAAGATTATCATATGACCTTGGTCAATAAACTAAGGCAAGTATTTTACTTATTAATGATAATGTAATTGCTGTAACTTTGCATTGGACAAAGTCCAACTTTCAAGGGTTTTGTAGATAGATTTTCGCCCTTCTTACCACGCCATTAGGTTAAAAATCATCTGGTAATAAATATACGTTACTGTCTCATCTTGACCTGCCGACAGCTGGTTTAAATTATCAAGATAAGTAGATTCTAACTAAGACCGATTTGTGCCATTTTCGTTCTCAATTAAAACATGATTTCAACAGGACAACTGCTGATAACTAAATGTAGGTATTATGCCTATATAATAATATACAGGCAAAATGGATCTAACTAGTAGGTACAGGTAAAGGTATGCTAAAATTATGATAAAATAAATGAAATAGGCAAGTAACTAAATAAATTTATAAAATTGACAGACATTCATTAGAACCCTATTTAGCCCCAAACTAAGCAAAGCTTGTACTATGGGAACCAGATAGCTAATAAAACACTTACATACTTTTTTGTGAATATTTACATACTTCGAATACAATATCATACTCACATACAGCAAAGACAGTAATCGTCATGCACGGTAGACATTCTCTCAGATCTTTAGCAGCAGAGGTGTATAAAAAAAAACATTCTTGCGACTAAAAGATACATCCAGAGGCACCATCAAATAAAACTTGGTACATATTTTTTGCATCAATAAATTTTGTATTCCAAATCTTAGCTTAGAATATACTTTATGCTGATAACAGGGAGTTATTAATTATATTAAAATAATATAGATTTATGTAGGTACATGTTAATATATAAGTACTCGCCTAGTTCTCTACCCATTGTAATACAGGGGAGCTCACGTCGGCCGTTATTATAAGCATATTATATTTTAGTAAAGACTAGCAAAACTTGGAATTAATTTCATACAAACTTCAACCCCCGCTGTACCCGTTTAGAGGTTGAATTTCAGAAATTTCTTTTTTAGTAAACCTTTATGCACCAAGAGGAACATACCCTGAAAACTTCAAGTCTCTACGACCAGAAGTTTAGGCTGTGTGTTGTCTATATGTCAGTCAGTCAGTCATGACAAAGATTCTTAGAAGTGGTATAGATGGGAAACTTTAGCTTCTCGTGTTTTTGTTGATGAAAAAACAAACTACCTTGACTGATGCTGACTTGACCCAAGTGAGAATACACGAATTTGCATTGAAATAACCCTACATGACCTACCTATATCCTTACATACCTACTAAAATAGTATAGCTCTAAAAATGAAATAAGTAGAACGTATAATGTTACCTTACGACCAAAAAAGTAAGACCTTTGTGTCAACGAACAACGGTTTCTACTGACATGAAAAATAACACTGCATTCATAGTCAAACGTGTCTTTCTATATGGTTAGAATGACTAAACAGATCTAAAAATAGATTCCGACTAGGGATGGGTACTGGGCATAGCGATAACTGGTCAAACTCGTACCAACTGGGCACTTTGTGATCCAAATATAGCTGAATGATGAATTAAGAATAGAAATCAGCGAAGGCTTTTATCAAATAACGTAAGCATGTTATACAACAGATAATATAAGCAAGTTATACAATTTAATACATGCAAGGTAAAACACTTGAATTTGTAAGTAGAAAGTGTATTGAAAAATAATTTACAACCGCAGTTTACGACTGAGATATAAGGTGCTGGATTAAAAACTTTATTCCGGGACAAATCTATTAGTTTCGGTCGAGTAAAAAGACTGATTATTTGTGCTTCTGTTTAATTGAATTTGCTTCTTATAAGCCTATACAATCTTATGGTATAGAATGAACAAAATATATTTGCAAAGTACCGTGGCAATAAATAATAATTTCCCAATGTTATTGCACTAATCAGTCGAAAGGTTTAAATTCTGGTTTATTGGCAGCGATAAACCTGATTTCAATGTGGGTGCTAAAACACTCAAACTGTTTACAATCTTCATATTGGTACATTTCAGTTTCTGAATATTTTAATTGATTCGGCTATCACTTTTTGATGTGTTTATGGGCTGGTAGTATCATAAATGTGGATGTTTTGGTGGTCGAGTCTGCCTGGCAAATATTTACCATCATGAGTGAATCTCAATACACAGTGGAACAGGTTACTTTTGCAGTATCTTTATATAAAAATAATAATAATGCTGGATAATCCACACAGCCTCAAACTAAGCCGAGCTTGTATTATGGGTACTAGATGACTGATATACCTACTAAATACAATACATTACATACAAAGATATTTGTTATTATAAATAGAAAATACCCAGAACACTCGGAATAAATATTTGCAGATCGTACAAACATTTATCCCAAGGCGGGAATCGAACCCGCTAACACCTGCGTCGCAGACGGAAATTCGCTCACCGCGCCACATCGATCGTCAAAATTAAAAAATCACGAGGACGTAAGCAGAAATGGAGCAGCATTTCCTGATTATTGAATAAAGGGTTACTAACACGGGGTTCACCAATCTGGGAAACCCCGGTGACTGCGGCGAACACCTCCAAATATGGTGGAGGCCTACATCCAACAATGGCATCATTAAGATGACGACGAAATCAGCAATATTCGCAAGCTTGTCAAGTCGATAAGCTAGCCTCAAACGCAATATCTGATAGCTATTTTAAGACTGTAGGGTTAAGTGGGACAAAATTTGAATAACTATCATAACCAAACGTAAAAACATCTGCTCAGCCTATGCTTTTAGCAATATTTCTACAAATGCCATTACAAGATCGTTGAATATAGGTATCCGCATGTTTTTTTTTGTTTTTGTGATACTAAAAGAATAAGTTATAATTAGTAAAACATCGTCTTTGTACTTACTAGTTTATAGAAGACCAGTAACTATCTCACCACGAGATTGAAGCATTCAACTTGTCCATGTATTCTTTGTACATTTCCTGGACTTTCAACCTTGAGCCTTCTCTATCCACCGACTTCCTGTGACCTTCACAATGCCGTTAGTCCGACGGGCCCGTCCTATGTTTCATTTAGTTTGTGATTAGCATTGAAGAACCTTTATATATATATTATATTTATATATTCTTAAGGTTTTTTAAATTATCCAAATGTAGGTAAGGATCATAACCAGGTTTATTTGCGTATTCGAGTAAAATGTCAAGATATTTGCTCGCCGACGTCATATGCAATAACGCATAGGTTAAAATCTATTTGCATCGGTATAACCGAGATAAGCCGAGGTTCTTAGGTATGCAGCTATAATACGCATGCTAAGTTAAAAGGTAAACGTCTTAGTAGGTATGTTCTGCCTTCTGAAACAAAAAGTATCTACCTACTTATGCCCAGTATCTGGTGCCAGAACAGGAGTCAAGAATTTTTTGTAAAAACCATCTTTTTAGAATTATTCTGATGTTGTATTTTAAAAGCAATTAAAAAACGTTTCGTTGGGTAGTTCAGTCAAAATACTTGACTGACTGACTGACTCTATGCTTAATCTATTTTAGTTTCCACGTTATAAAAATTCTAAATATTAGAAAGAGAACACAATTACACACACAATTTACGTCTATTAAAATGGTCCTATCCCATCCCGTCTATGGTGTCCCACAAGGTAGTATCATAGAACCACATTCTTTTAATAGACATTTCGTTACGAGCCGATATTTATTTGAATCGCAATATTCGCAATTATAGAGATAACGTTAAGTTTACGACACATGATTATTATTTCAAGTCATCGCACAGTTGAGCCATAATGAAAACTTCCACTTACTTTTTATAGTAGGTACCTATTAAAAACAAAAGATTAGAAATTAGAAGATCAAAGAAATAGGTTAGATGACAAACACAGACTTTGATGTAAGTGTTAGTCATTTAACCAATTTTATTTTAAAAATGAACGTAGATATATAAAAGCACTAATCTTTCTTGCTATTTCTATAAATAAAGGTAATTCGAATAAGGAAAAAAATGTACATAACTTTTTCTCTAAAAAAATCTATCTCGTCTGAAAGAGAGGGCTCATAATAAAGAGTACATCCGGGGTTTAACAATAATTACTACCACCTACCTCTTTTTGCCGCGAAGCAACGTTGCTGTAATTCGATTGTGAAAAGTGTGGGTGCCGATGAAACTACAGGCAGATACACTTGTATTGTCGGGCACATTCCTAACTTGCGTGACATACGAGGTAATGTTTTGCTATGGTTATAGTTACCCCTTAACTTGAGTATGTTTCACTTCTTTGTTGCAAATATAACTTGAGTATGTTCCACTTCTTTGTTGCAAATATAAAAAGAAATCCAGGATTTCATCCTCTAGGGTGTACCTGTTTAACTCTTCACATTTATAAGAATAATCAACAGAAAATTAACCCGTTACTGATTAAAAATCCCAAAATCCAAGTCACGTTTAGTGCCTCAATATGACAAGATCATGAATGACTAATAACATCTTTTGTAGTCCATTTTCGTCTAGTTACACAATGAACCAAATTTCGTACACGTCTAGTATTTCATGTAGTGCCTTACCTAAGTGTTTCTGCTTGAAATTTGTCACAGGTAAGTAATTCATTTGCATTCATGGTATGGTAGACAGTACAAGCTCTCACTGAAGTATCGTGACTGAAACTAGCAACTTGCTAGTTTTCTATTAGGTACAGTAACCATTCATCTTTAACACTTTCTAACTAAATTTCAGCAAATTCCTTTTAAAATAATTCAAAAATATATAAAAGCAGATGCATTAATTTATTTTATAAACTCAAAATATTCTCTGTGAAAGTTTACGAAAAAAATTATAAAAGCTTTTATGTAGACTTTCACTACTTGAGTTTCACTTTTTTGAGTTTACAGAATATTAAAAGTTTTTGAGCGTGTAACTTATACCCAGTAGGTACCTATGTATATTAGAAATACCAAATTTTCAAAATTTTATTAAAATACCAATATAATTTAAAACTAGTTTCCACCCGGGGCTTTGCGTGGTAAATATTATGATGAGAGTCTGTCAATTCCGTTTCATACAAATTGGTCCAGTCGTGTGATAGACAAAATACAAATGTCCAAATATTTAACCTTTCAAATTTGTAATACATTGAAAGACTAGTAAAAACGTGCGCAACTTCGTCCATGGGAATGTGTTTTCATACAAACTTCAAACCCCGCTAAGCTCCTTTAGTGGTTTTTCGGGAATTTCTTCTTAGCACACCTCTACACACCAGGACATCTATACTTACCCTGAACTTTTCAAGTATCTACGACCAATGGCTTAGGCTATGGGCAGGAAAATATTTTTATACCTACTTGTTGTAAATAGATAGTAGAAAGAACTACCTGGATCTTATCAGCACACCTCCAGCAACGTGAGCAAAGTGGCGTATTGCCAATGATACATTATGATAGTAGAAGGTGAGTAAGTTTATTACTTTTGGCTTCCTGACAAGTTTTCTACCCAGATAGGTATATATTTTTGATAAGTTCCTACAATTTGACGCCAGTTTAGAAATAAATGGTCGTACTTGATTTATCACTCTCGTTATTGCTCTTTTTGCACTGTTTCCGACGACTATGCAGTACTTCACACAAGGACAGCTTTTTAGTCTTTATAGCGCAAGTCCGGTCTGGAATAGAGTACTGATGGCAACTCTGGGATGCCGCCAAGCCAACCAACTTGTAAGTTTGATTTTTTGTCTGAAAATACCAAATTTAAATGCTTTTTGGATTCATCTACAAAATTATCATTATTAAAACTCTAAAAGTATATCTTTTTGTATAATAAATTCATTTTATTTGGTTAAAATATCCCTGTAGGTACCTAATAATTAACTTTAGTACCTAAAACGTTTTTTGCAAATTTTCAAAACCTTATTTCCCAGGCTGAAAAGGATGTTTGAGAATGCTTAAAAACGAATAACTATAGTAATAATTTTTTTTAAATTGTAATAAATATGTTACAAGCCATGGATCAGTTTTACCAACTTATGTTGAACTAGCGTTTTGGTAAACTGCGATGTTAAGGGACAGGGGTTTTGTCTTTTGTGTTTTTCTTGTTGTTTCTTTCATTTGTTTTCTTTAAGTTTTTTTAGTTCGAAAGAGACAAAACACTATCTCGATGTTGCACCGAGTTTATTATTTATCAGTAGTAAGATGTGAGTAGAGTTATAATGAATTTCCTAAACCGTTATTGTCCGTCTCTAGATTGCAAGCTATGTCTGTGCAAAATTTTCATCTCAATCAATTCAGTGGTTTGAGCGTCATAACGTAACAGACAGACACTTTTGTAAGTGTAGATTGGTGTGAATTTACATCATCTGCTATTAGCAGTCTACCAATATTTGTAAACATTATCGTTCCGAGTTCATTTATTAGCTTTTGAAGAGGTAATATAACGAGTGCTTAAGTTTATTTTTATAACGTGTTAGTACTAACAAAATATTGGTTAAGCGTTTATTTCAATGAAAAATTTATAATCTACAAATCATTTAATTTTTATCTCGAATCTCCAACTGACAAAAAGCGCACAAGACCGCTGATCTTAGAGATACATTACATAGTTCATTTACAAGGAACTACGTAAGGCTGATGACAGCGAATGGTTAAACACGGTAGGTAATGACGATCTTTATTGTCAAAGGGACAAGAACAGTCAGTGGCACTAAAATAGACAAAATAATATATGTGCTTTGTTTACAGTTAGAAAGCTGTGGTTCTTAACCTCCCACGAATAATGTTAAAGTGACTACTACAACGTACCAGAGGTCGAGTTGTAGCATCTCCAGAGTAAGTACAGGATATCGACACTGCATCACGAATTCGCTTGTCAAGGAAGCTTATGTCAAGTGGACTTATTTAGGCTCATGACGTGACGTAGATTCTAAAGTATTCTCGTCAGTGGCTTTTAAAAAATACTTGACTATTTAAAGCACGGTTGTACTTGGAATTCGTATGTACCCAAGTCACGTGTTGATGGAGTAGTACATTTATGTATTTTGCATAGCTGCATTATTCAAAGCAACAATATACGACTTATAGTACCATTCAAGAGAAATATTAGGTTGTTTTATAGTCGATGAAGACTGAATAAGAAAGTTAAATGGTTGCGAAACACTCAAGGATATTCAAAATTAGACTTTTAAAAGTCTGGTTTTTATGTTTGCATAAAATGATTTTCCAAAATTTTGAAACGAATTAATTTTGAATAATTGCGAGTTGATTATCAAAATTCCAAAACAGACCGTGAGAATTGAAAAATTTGCAATTATTTATTTATTTATTGGGAAACCAACAGCGATATAAAAAGTATTCTCACAAAGGTTATTTAAAAAAGATACAATCCAAATATATAGCAAGCGGTACATAGCGTAGGTACAATAAATGACGATGTACATATAAATTTTTTTTTTTTTTTTTTTTTTTTTTATTTATTTATTTATTTATATATAGTGAACATAGTACATATAAGTGATAACAAAGAGTGAACACTGGAAACTACATAAAGTTAACACTGTGTCGCAGCTTCCAGTACCCAACCTTCAGCAAATCATTCAGAGACATAGTAAATGCTAAGACTTGTAGCGTGAAAGCATACTTATCCTCAAGCAAGTAAGCATAAGTTGTAGACCTAACAGCAAGCGGGATTGGAAGGAGTGAAGGAAGGCCGGGGGGGGGGGGGGGACAAGGTTTAAGGTGTAAGTTACCTATTTAAATACGTAGTCTTATGTGTGTAAATTATAAACCATTATCAATGAAAACTACGAAGAATCCATCAAACGGAAGTTATTACAGATAAGAACTAAATAATACCTGAATAAAACGCTTCACTAACCTTAACCAAAGGCCTTCATATCACTTGCAGAAGCTATTTTAATAAACACCGTCATATTTAGAGGTTAAAGCAATACAATTGAGTCACAAAAATTTTTGCAACCAAGCCCCAAATTTATAATCGTTACTTTTACAAATCATACTAATATCATAAATGCGAAAATTTGGAAATGATTTGGCCCGTAAATTTATATGTTAGACTTGTTATACTTGGTACTTGGTGGGCGGACTGTTTCCGCAACTAGGCCGCTGGTGGGCCCTTTTTGCGTGATAGACTTGTTATATATTATTTGTATTTTCTATACAATATTTCTTCAGCAAATACGAAGTGGGGCTTAGTGGTTTTAGGATTCAGCGGTTTTTTATAATGCTGGACAATCCACAAAGCATCTAGCACAGCAATTAAGGAATGTAGTGAGGTTCAGTATTAAGTAAGGGCTCCACGCCAGCGAAGTCACCGGCATCCTCTAATAAACAAATCAACATCATCATCTTCCTGCCCTTAATCCCACTTAATGTGGGGTCGGCACAACATGTCCTATTCTTCTATTCCGCCTATGCACCAGTTGCTTAGGCTGGCATCTATTTCATAAAAATAATATAAAGTGCACTGGGCTCTCAAACGGTGACGAAAAACATCGTGAGGAAACCAGTTAGTATTTTAGCAGCGGCAATGGGCTTGCAACCTGTCACGTATGGAATATTAACTACTGCAAAATGTGGGTATGTATACCAAATTTACTATCTGGACGTACCTCTGACTACCCCCCATAGACAGACACAGTCAAATCAAGTCTTATAAACAGCTCCACACACCATATCTTATGCCCGATATGTTAAAACTATCAGTAGGTATTGCATACTATCAGTTTGATTACTATGCATCACAGTGGATGGAATTCTTCAACGACTGGTCTGCGTGTTTACACAGCTCATAAAGGATATCATTTAGTCACGTGCGGACCAACAGGACCTTTTTAGTCGTTGGCACGTTGAGTGTATCCATAGGATGGTAAATAGGAGGTCTGTATAAAATAGCAGGCACATGAGGCTTAGCACATGTATACCTCAGGTTCTTAGACACTGAGCAGTGCATCGTAGGGCACGTTCGGCGGTGATCTACAAGCCAATACTTTGTTATAGGCGATGGTAAACACTTAGGTGGACCTTCTGCTTGTTCCATCAGCTGGTTGTATAAAAAAAATAGGCAAAGGACACAAAGCCGTAAACATACTGAAAACTTCCTCGATTCTCAGAATACACAATATACTACAACTTCTATGCGTTGTCCTTTTATCCCTGAAGATACATAAAAGAAGATACTAAATTTTATCCTTGTGCTCGCATAAACGGCGCGATTCTATACAATTTAATTTATAAATAATTCAAGTCTTTATTTTTTTTATATATTGAACGGGCATTAATTCTACTTCTTAATTATCTCACCATTGGTGTAAACCAAAAAAAAATATATCACCAACTTTAGAAGGAGATGACGATTTATATCTAAGTTTTTAATTTATTTCGTGAATTTATGATTGAGTAAATACGACGTTAATCATACATTTGAAACGGGCACTTTGAAGTTGACATTTTGAAGATGCATGCGGACTTTTCAGTTTTCTTCTACTTCCTTTATTTACCGAGGGTATAGCATTTTAAGATAGAGAAAAAACTGCTCCGGGAGCGATTAGGTCAGTACTGGCCGTTAAGATGTTCAGCATCCTCAAATGTCTACTAAAGACCGTCAACGACTAAAGAAATTTGGCACATGCCCAGATCTGCAGTTGTATTCCATACGATAAAGAAAAAAATTCCACATCAAGTTATATATTTAACACTGTTGATGACAAACAAATCAGAATCAGGTCAAGGAAATCTAACAAATTTTTAAACAATCATTTCTAAATACGTATTGGAAGTTTTCCGAAAACCATTTTACGTTGTTAAATAAGAATTTGCTACTTTTTTATATATTTGGTGTGTGAAAGTCAAAAATGATCTGATCTGATACCTTAGACAAATAGCGTAAACCAGTACCTAAGATATTCGCTTCTCAGTTACAATTATTGCAACACGACCGATTGGATTTGGTCAAGCGGCCTTGCTTTCAGAAATGAAATCAACTCCTCACGGATATTTACAAAAAAATGTGACACTAAGAAGGAAGAACTTGAACCTATTGTTTGAACTGGTCAGTTCATCTTGCTGGAGATCTACTGCGTTATTACCAGGTTTTAAAGGTTTCCGTCGCGTCGCCACGTTATATGCACGAGTATGACCGAAAAAGGTGTCTGGTGTGTTTTTTTTTAATTTTCAGCATTACAACGTATAGGGAATATCTACTAAATGAACTCGCTGGAGCTATGCCACCTTTATTTGTAATAAGAACATTCAGTGATGACCTTTAGTATCTAAGAGCCAAGAACACAAAGAGAACGTACGAATAAGGAAGGCAGAAGGAGTAAAAGAGGACCAGTAGCACAAAAAAACGAATCCCACTAACGCGTTAAATAACTGTTAGGTACGATAAAACACCTCGATTCATTTCAACGCACGCTTAAGTTTTCTGCGAAAAGCAATAAATAACATACTTTTACCAAACCAGTGATTTAGATTTTTTGTGTCTGAATAATAACTACTCCTCATATTTTTTCGTAGGCATCATTAGGAGACCGCTAGCTTATACTATTTCAAATAAAATTATCATTGCATAAATAATAAATAAATAGTGCATTTTAAGAAAACGACGGCGCCGCTATCTAGTTGGCGCCAGGTCGCAGCTTGGTTCAAAAATCGTACATAGGTAGAGGTACATACACAGGGATATTTTTGAAAACACCAATTTACATTGGATAAAAACAAAAGATGCAAAAAAACATAATATTGTAAAATAAAAGGCAATAACAATAGAATAGGTATCTATAATAATGGTAGACAAAAAACGAGGACACATTTATGCATTGTTAGCCGCCGAAGCTATAATCGGCGAAGAAAATACTACGAGTAAAAAAGAATTAAGTTTTTTTGTATGCATGGACACTTTATTTTCGACTATTTCTGGAATCTTATAAACTTCCGTATTTGATTGAATTATAATTGTACTGAATAATATGTTTAAACAATAATATATCCAAACTTTTCCAAATTTTAGTTTCAGTTTACTGGTAAAGTTTTCGAATAACAAATAAGCGAAAGTTTCTAAATAAAATAAAATAATCAAAACTAAGGTATTAGGCGTATAATCATATTCTCTGGCATGACACTTCGTCATAAATATAAAATATTTTTCAAAATCGAGTTATAAATAATATTTATCTAAAAACGATTTTTGAAAGCAGTGTGCGCCGGCGCCATGAACCCTGCTATATTATCGTTTCCAGTCCAATCAAGAATAAAAATTGATAGCAGTCGTGAATGAATTAAAATTGAAAAGAATACATTTTAAAATCCTAGATTAATGTGACTGGTTGGACAAATAATGGTACCTAATGTATTCCATCAATATGAATAACGGTATAACTAGTGCTAGTAAAGAATCTTTATTGAGTGTCACCATTGAGCTGGTTGGTTGAATGGGTCACCATTGAGGATAACTAGTCAATGGAATTGGTATAGGTATAATGTGGTATAGGTTAACGATTTCCAGCTTTCCAAGCAAACCGGGTTCAAAAAAGATTTTAATAGCATTAACACCATATCCACACGCTCCAGCAGGCTACAGAAGAGAATAATCGACCACTTTGGTGAACTTTTTGTGGACTTTAAAAAGACATCTTTGATTCAGTTGAAATCTGCACAGTGTTGCGGTCACTTCAGCGGTGCAAAATCGACTATGGTTATACCGAAGATTTTAAAGATCTGTATAGTAATACAACCAAGTCTTTATATATATTCGACTTCAGGACCAGAGTACGAATCTAATCCAATTGTAAAAGAGTGTGAAAAAGGGAGTTATCGTTTCTCCAAATTTGTTCACCTGGCAATAGAGAATATTATCAAGCTCGTTTCCTGGACTAGGTATAACATCAACATTAATGTAGAATATATCACATATTAATAATTTGCCGATGATAAAGCCATCAAGGCAGAACCGCTGGAAGAGCTAGACACAATACTTAATATTCTTTCTCAACACATTCCTTTAAACTAGCACAATTCGAAAGAAAATCATGTTAAATGCACCCGCGCCGGTATATGTTAGAGTGTTATTATCGCAGTTTTAGACGAATTATGTGTATTTGGATCAGCCAAGGAATCCAACTTGGATGAGGAGCGTTTAGGAAATTACGCCACATCTTTTCGTTACAGGTACCGAAAGTTTGTAGTCAGTCCGTGTTGCCACTGTTATCAGTGATGACTTATGGAACTGAGGCGTGGAGAAGGTAACGCTGAGAGTTTTACTACGTGGAATTAGGAAATCTGTAGAACCAAGGTCAACGATATAGCTTTTAGACTCAGCAAGTTAAAGTGACAATGGGCAAATCAAACTGCTCATAGAACTGACCCCTTGAAAAAACAGGTTCTCAAATGACGAATAAGGAGGAATAAGGAGGAAGAGGTCACTAGAAAGACACCACATAGTCGAACTTGGCTTGTAAGAAAAAGGAGGAAGAGGTCACTGGACCTCTCGTCCTGCAAACCACACCACTCACAACACACCTGCTCATAGTTCGGAGAACTGATCGCAGATGAACATCGGAAAAAAAATATATACGAACAAGTACCAGAAGAAAAAGTTTAGAATACTCTTCTACTCGTACCTGATGAACCGACCACTTAGAATCGAGGAAAGTGGTGGATGGAGAAGGCTCAAAACCATCCAAGTAGGATAGAGTAGGTAAATCCGTTGTTGACCGTAAGTTTAACAGATTGAACTGTGGAATAAGGACTGTAGATTTTGTGAAAGAAATATAAAAATATGGTTACCAGTTTAGTGGTTGACAGTTTTGTAAATTTAATCGTGGATTTAGGTGGCAATAATATTATAGACAACGGCTACTTAAGTAAATCAGTTATCATAAAAAAACACTATTGCATAACTGTATTGTTTTGGTAAATATAGTTGAGCAAAAGTTTTAGGCATTTTCCTACCTGCTAGGCACTTGTATTTTGTCGTCACTGAATTATGTCGCAGGTATTTGCTCGTAACAAGAAGCCGGGTGGTAGGTTATAGTTAATTTGGTAAACAAGCGGTTGCATAGGCTCATAATCTTGAATTATCAACGTTTGTTTACGCGTTTGTGTGAGCATATCGCCTAGCACGAAATCCACACATGATTGTAGGCTTGTAATGTAGGAAACGGTAAACACGACCCGGCCCAGAGTAGCAATAGGGCTTGGACCGAGTACATAACTATAAACTGTTGATTAGGTACTGTACCCGCCATTACAGAGCGTTCTATTTATAGAATCCGCACAGAGATCACGTCTTTGTCTGTTGTAATGTAAACGCTATCATTCCGTGTCTCTGCAACGATTCGCCGACCAAAACATTACATAACCTCAAAGAATAGTTTAACCTACTCACCGTAACGAACTAGAAGTGCCCCCGTCATTTCGCCTCTCATGTTTGCACTAAAGTTATTTTTTTTCACTTTGATAGGTTAGAACGTCACTTCATTTTGACAGGTGATGCGCTATCGTCACCTTACTTGGTGGGAGCCGGGATTATTCCCGGTTGTGTATTACCGGAATGGCATAGTTTGGAAGAGGTTTGCGTCGAGTTCTGGCGGGCAATGAACGGCACAGGCCACGGCTTCCAAGGTCAGGCAGCCGGCGCGCGCCGATAGAGGGCAGCACGGTAGCGACGCGAGTGGCAAGACCGCTGCCCGTATGGCAACTAACAGAAACACTGCTGCTTGCCTGGCGTGATGCGCCGATAAGCGGTATTATGGGAATAAATAAAACCGATGAGATGTGAATATCAATGAATGCAGGCTTCTTACTTACCTACCTACGTACCTACCTGCATACGTTATGCGCTGCGCTACTTTGTTCTGTTTTTAGGTGATTTAATAAATCTTGACCTCATTTAGTTCACTGAAGTACTAGGCTTTATCTCTTTTAAAATAAAATGGCCTTGGAATTTGCTATTTTTTTCTAAGACAACCCAGGAAGGAGTCTGCCGCCGGTACCTATACCTAATAATATCTAGTAGGTAGGTACCTAGTGGCCGATATCAGGCTGATAATGATGATGATAAATCATGCAACGCATTATGAAGTGATCGTGCGTATTAGCACATAGCGATGCTAAGTAAGGTAGGTAAACGAATAAGTATGTAAGTAGTACCGTAGTACTAATATTATTGGAGTTTTGTACGAAATCTTGATTGTATTTGCTTACTTCTCAAAATGACAAGTTTTCTCTAAAAAAGTTCCATAAAATTCCAAGTAAGTTCTGCTACTAGCTACTAGATGTCGCTACAAGTTTAATTGCCTACGAGTAAGTTTTTCCTCATGCGTAGGTACCTACTTATAATATCCTAAAACGACTGTAACCGTTCTATTTCAGTAAAGGTATGTACCTAATTTTTGTAAGTAAGTAGGTAAATAACTTTATACCTAAGGTAGGTTTCAAGTTCATAATTAATTGTGGCCTTATAAAATCAACTATATGGTTTTATGGATTATCAGCTCATAAAATGCAATATAAGAATCTAGATTGAAGTTTTAAGGTCAAGTTAATAAAAAATCTTTAAAAGGCTCAAAATGGTTGTAAAATTGGGAGTTTATAAGTAAATTTAATTTAAATGTACTTAATTAAATTCCCAAATATTTCAGCTTGTGTGGTAGGTACAGTAGGTAGGTGCAGGCTAAGTTATTCCCGCTCGTCCCCACATTTTATCCCCAGTAGCGTTTTATTCCTGCAGATCCGTTTTTGAATATCACTTCTTATATATTTTATAGAAGAGGCTAACCAATAGTTTCCTAAATACTATGATACAATAGCTCTAGGCAGAGAAAACCGCTCAACATCTATGCATTCTATAAGTAAGTATCTATGTTTACAAGTATGTAATATCGATAGAAAAAACTTTTTATATGAAACCAACCTTGTAATCACGAAAAAAATACACAAGCTCAATATCTAACTTGACAAAAATGAATGTAAGCTGATTTTTTCTGAAGAAACTGCTTCTTCGATTTGCAGATAGTTTTGGCTCAAGATAGATCTTCTAATATATTTCAAAAGTGTAGACAAATGTGAAAGTACGAAATTATTAATATATTTGGAAGTTGTTCTCCAAACCAAAAAAACAATATGTTCATCTACATTGGCCGCTGACTGTACAAATACAAGTGGAGTAGTTTCTGTCCAAGAAATCTTTCAAAAGACAAAGTTTTTTAAATAAAGAATTAAAAAACTTCTCCATATTTTTTTAACTTAACATCATAATTTAGCGAGGTTAAGAAAATTGTAAGCAAAACTTTTCAAGGCTATGTTGCGTACTTCAGATCCGAAAAGGTGTGAAGGGTCCTGACCCTGGTGTGAATCACACAACTGACTCAGCTTTTTATGGGCGAGCTCAAGACTTTCATTCTTGGAAAAGGGCTTGACAGACAGTAGGTGTGCTGTGTAAGTAAGGTATATAAATAAATAAATCAATAATGCTGGACAATCCACACAGCATCATCTAGCCCCAAGCTAAGCAGAGCTTGTTTTATGGGTACTAGAGGACTGATATACTTAATACAATACATAACATATATAGATCTTTTTTATTATACATAGAAAATACCCAGAACACCCGGAATAAATATTTGCAGATCGCACAAACATTTATCCCAAGGCGAGAATCGAACCCGCAACTTCCAGCGTCGCAGGCGGACACTCGCCCGCCGCGCCACATCGGTCGTATAGGTTCTTCAGTTTCGATAAGTTGACGCGACCTTAGTTGACCAACCATAGGTATCTTCTAGACCGTCCTGCTTCATCGTCACTTTACTACCAGGTGGGTGAGATTGAAGCCAAAGGACTGTCCATAAATGCTTAAAAAAAACCGTTTATCATGATTTTTGGGTGTGATTGTTTCCCGATATTTCGCCATGATGACTGGTCGAACTGAAATCTGTGGCTCTAATGTGATTGGCAGACAAAAAGTACCTCTTCTTTCGCACTCTTTTATTGGAAATGATACTACTACTAATATTGATTAAAAATTAAAAAAAATTCTCACCACTAAAATTTACGTACCTACTTAATTAAGTATAACACGCGTTTCCAAAAAAGTACTTATGACAAAGTAGGTACCTATAACGATAAGATATACCTAATATTATAATGAAAGCAATCATACAAAACTACTATAATAAGATAATACCTAATAAGGCCATGAAGTCAAATTGCTAACGTAAATTTTTAAGATCGTATTTCATCCCCACACCATGTAAACTTCTGTTAAATCACAAAAACACAAAAATTTTGAAACTGCTACTGAGTAGGAACTATATTGAAAATGTTAAAACAGTCAGCTAAGATCGATAATAGGTATCGTATGACAAAATTATGTATTTGCAATAGTAAATAGGTATATAGGTAAACGTATGTAGGTAGTTATTAGCAGTTCATGGCTATTATTGTCGGTGCGTGTGTCACGACATCGAAAATTTAGCTTTAAAATACCTGTAATTGGTCAGCAACGGCTATGATTTCAAACCTACCAATACACATATAATTATAGACATACGATGAAATAAAACATCGTGTAAAAACCAGTTTATAATCTAGGCACCTAAAAAAATTTGGATTAATTTGACGAGGCCGAGAAAGAATTTCTTCAAGAATCAGAATCTGAGGTATATATTATCTAAATAATTAAAATATTACTGGATATTTCCCCACAACGTTATCAAGACCAAACTAAGCAAAACATGTACTATTTGGAACCAGATAACTAAAAATGCTTATACATATATATTTTTGGTAATACATACATAGGAAGGCACATTCTTACATGGAATACAATACGCTGAACAAACAGCTGTGTTCACACGAATGTTTGTTTTTGGTGGTGATTGAACCCTCACTACAGCTTATACTACCGACTAAGTTGTGAGGCCAGTCAATTTTATAAATTCGTAATTTTATAATTTTAATCCGCTTAAATTAATGTAAACTATCTATAGCAACCGTCATCCGAATACCTATGTAGCTACTCTTATTATTTTGATACTGTCTTGGTAAATATAGTAAATAAGACACACTAACAAATTTCGGTACCATCGTTAAATTATACAAAATACATAGGCACATAAAATATAAATGTAAAAATGTTAGAATGTATTTTTTCACTATTTCTATTGACTGCAAACTGAAATGAATCTAAGATACATAGTCACTGGGGAATAAAGGTTCTTTAACGGCGAAACGAATAGGTTGAAGAAGCGTAGAACGCGTGCAAACGCACTCTATACTTGTACTAAAATATGAATTTCATAAGAATAAATAAAAATGCAATTATATTTTATACATTTTATTTAAAAATAAATTATCGTAGTACAACTTGCACCAATAACAACAAAATTTTGGTTTAAACAACATGAAACCTTAACTTTCGCTCAAAGCAACTTATTCTGCATTACGTTTAAGATTATAAAATTAAAACTACGGTGCGATAGGACCTAGGTTAACGTCACTTTATGTATTACTTTATCCTATTTCATAAACTGCAAAACTCACGAAATCCACAAAGGAGATTCAACCTCTTCATAAAGGGATAGATCATACTGACACACGCTAGAAATAGCGACTTTAACATTGAGTAGGCAACAAATAAATTGCCCCCTAACTACTGCACCCCGTGAGCTGTACAAAACGAAAATTAGTATAGTAATTTACGTACTACTCGGCTTATAATGAACACTAAACTTATAGCACGGGTATTTATTGTGTTTTACTTTTTTTACCGACGTCGTTTTGGTTTTGCAGTAGCCGTGATCGCGGGCAGATTCCGACTCTGGTCCGTCAGATCAGAGGAATTTTGTCGCCGACTATAATACCGTTGCCAGTCTAAAAATGACCAAAATAAATGATATTTATAAAAAGATTCAGGTATTTATTTTCAAGGAATAACAAAAACAAGACAATAGACAACAGTAAACATACCTTTGCATCTATTGCAGATGTTTTATACAGCGTCAGGAGCAATCTTTCGCGCGTACCCCTTTTTAAGGGACGCTTTAGTGTGGTACAAGATATAAGATGGAGTAGGCTTGGGTCAGCACTTTACCATCCTCACAGCATAATTGGCCTAATCCATAGGAGACATGGTCAATACATGCAGAGCTAAGCCACGGGTTTCCTTTACTATATTCCCTATCTTAACTATAAAACCATCTTAAAAGTCCAGGGTAAAACACTAGACAAGATGACGGTTAAGGCTTTAGATACCCAAAAATAACTGGAGATTAACTTTTTAAACTGTCATATTTTGATCAATAATTTGAATAGAAACGGGATATTTACCATGATAAATATCCTGTTTCTATCCAAAATATTAAAACTGGAGATAAGTTTGATTTGATAAGTTACATTTTCGAGTACCTACACGTATATCGAAGATATTTACCTAATTGTCCGATTCGAAGGCACAGTATGATTTACTTAGTTAACGATTTTTGTGTATCTCTGCCGGGCTAAGATGGACAACCTGAGATATGACGCGCTTGACAGATATTTTGCTAAAAATTACATACACACAGATACGCTAAGCATTAGCGATTGGTCTTCATTTGACAGAACAAGATAGGTTTTTGGCACTACCAAGTTAGCACAGGTAGAAATCTTTACATACCTTCTGAGATATATTAATTTTGCACACGATAGCGAGTAGACATTTTGTCATTTTGTCGCGTTGCACATCTCAGCCCTACTGGTGTTGTGCGTGAGAAACATGTTGTCCACTGACTAACGAACCACGTGATCTGCACAGAACGGAAACTGATTTATCAAATGCGTTCGTTGCAGGTTTGTCACATGGTTCATTGGAAAACAGCATGTTTGTCTCCTAATAAACAAAGTTCTTGGTGTTCATTTCTCTATCACTTTTTATTTTCAAATTGACATCAAAAATCCACAAAGCTTAATTTAGGATAATAGAGGGTCAATCAAGGTCATAAAGTACACATACTTGATTAAGTACAAATCGGTAATATTTGAAAATAATGTTTACTTATAAGTTAAACCAGTTAGCATATTTTATAAAATAATCGGATTTAAGATTTTTTTTAATATTCAACGAATTGTCCGTGCTTATTCTACAAAAGTGGGAGGTTTTTCCCTCGTAGAGCTTTTATCAGAGAATTAAGAACATTTTTCTCTTGTTTGGTGTCAAATGTTATTCAAAGTGAGCTAGTCTAATTCTACATTTTTAAGTTCTAATTTTTACTATATTAGTAGGTATAATTTACTACAAATAAAAATTGTTACATCCAATTCGATTGCTATGAAATTTACCTACCTTTACGAATTTACGTCATTGGTATGTCAAGAATAACCAACTTACTCCAATCATATGAAATAACACAACTAAATAAATACGAACTGAAGCCTAATAAATCTCAAGTACCTGTAACAGTCCTTGTTTTTTAAAGAGTTTTTTCGGGGCAGATAAGTTGTCTTCTAGCGAACCACGTGACTAAGCTGCGCAGATCACGTGGTACGTTAGTCAGGGGAACTTGCTACTCGCCAACTATACCAGGCTTGAAACCGGGTTTCATCCAATAGGTTGGTAGAAGCCGGTTTAAAACCGGTTATTATTTTTAAATTTTACCTTTTTAGGTTAGGTACTAAGGGGGTTTATGTTTAAGCTGGATCTACCCTAACCCGATATAGATAAAAAAAGTGTATAGGAAATTGCTTATCTAGGATTAATATTTATAAATAAGAATGCAAAATGCAACATCGGGAACATTCTAATTATAATTGACTGCACGAAACATCGTTTTTTCGTTTTATTGCCATCGTTTCTGATTGAATTATATCTACTTAGAAGTTACAATTAGTAGCCCCACGTCCTTTCTCGTCAAGCGCTGACAAGCTACTGATACTATCCAAAGCTGTCTTTATGTTCAGTAAGTAGATGGATAGGATATCCGTCACTCACCAGAAGTTAGGCCTAAGTTCACTAACCCTCGAATACTCAAACGCATCTTAGATTTAAGCACGTCTCAAGTCGCGATTTATTGACAGTTTGCAATGAAAATCTGTCACTTGCGACGTGCTTAAATCTAAAGTGACAATTTAGGGGTGACACAATCATTATTCAAGTAGGCAGATGATGGTATCAATATTCTGGACAACATCATTCCACAAAACGTTAAACTCAGTGCTGCGAATAAGTATTTGAAATCGATATAAGTACGTATTTAAACTGGCTATTAGCCAGTATTTTGGTGAACTTAAGCATTACTTTTCCTTTACCTTTACTTTAAGACTTTAATACTACAGGATGCGCTACAAATTAGTTTGAAAGAGTTTATATTTTCTTTTTCCGCGATCTTTAAACCTAACATTATTTTAAGGATATTTTTCAGCATAGATGAAAAGTGACTTACTTTGACAGAATTATCTTATAGTAATGCTATATGGTTAAAACATAAATAACATAAACATAGCACTCTTCATAGTTTTCTAGTTCAGGTGCAAAAACTACTCGCTCAATCCATACCTAGACTTGAGCCAACATGTACTAAACGCCTGCACTAATCCGCTTAGCAAGTTGCGTGAACGAGGCTTAGTACTAACTGGGTGAACGCAAAATGCATAGAACTTTGCAGTTTACATCGTAAAACTAGATCAAATAGGTAATGTATAGTAGTGTGAAAAGGACGTCACTCAAAACTTACTTGTATCTATCTACATTCACATAAACTTTCATACAATAGCAAAAACTGCCATCTCAAATGGGCCATTTTAATAGGGGAAATGCGTGCAAAATGACATACGGACAAAACAATACCGAAAATCTGTTCAATCTGCGTCTGACCAAATTAATTAATTCATTGTATTTAGAAGTGGCATGTTCTTATGTTTTAACCGATCGTTAGTTGTCATTATGACGACCTAGCACAAACACAGAAAGATGGCTAGAACCCACCAATTTTCAAAAAAGTGCTATGTCTCGCTTTGTCCGTACATGTCATTTTGAGCGTATTTCCCCTATAAGGTTTTATTTCCCGATCCTGGCTTAGCCAATAGTTAGTATACCATTGGTCCATAGACCAGATCCATAAATGGTTGGCCAATTATATTAAATATGAATGACATAGACAAATACACTAACGATTTGTTTTGCTGGGCTAGCATTATTTTGTTAGCTGTATAATACAGTTAAGCGCGTAATGGAGTTAGATGATTAACAAAAAAAATCCGCATTTTGTATTTCAGTAAACTTTTTCACAGTTTTGGGACCCTTATATGTATAGGTAGCTTATAGGTATACACAGCAATAAGTTGCTATACTAAACTGATAAGGGGTTTGTTCTTATACTACCATTATAAGCTTGTAAGGCGATCTTAAGTTAAATCCTTTTTCAAAGCACAGAACTGATTCTCTACGCCTAACATTTTATAGCATGCAAATAATCTTCAAATTAGAGTAAGAAAATTTCCATTTGATGTAGGTATATGCAGTACCTACAAGGGTCAATCAGTCAAAATACATAGTTTTTCAGCATGGAGATCTTTATGCATTTTTTTTATGACTTGTTGATGGAATAATCATATGACCACCTGATGTTAAGTGGTAAACATCACAAAGCTTTGCTTTTGCACTGCATGCGTCCATCAACCTGAGCCATTCAGGTCTTAAGCGTATAGAGTAAAAACTTAGCCAAGAAGAAAGCTCATTTCCTGGTGCGTTCCCTAAGTCGTCTCTTACTACATCCATAAGAGGTTATAAAAGGGTCTTATTCTAAGCTAAGACCAACACGATCAGTTTAAGAATATACGGACCGGGTATTAGACAGCCAAAAAAAAATGGTAGCCCATGTCAACTAAGACTTAAATGAACTTTGATGAAACAGAAATAGCTATATTTGTTGAGACAGAGAGAGCTATCTTCATTTAAACTCAAACACTACATTCTTATGTTATTCAAGCTGTTTGTACATGTCTTCTATTTGTGGTTTGAAGTAGCTTCGGATCTCGGGCCGTTTTGCTTTCAGCGTGGGGGTCAGCAGACCGTTCTGAACTGAGAATGGATCCGGGTGTAGGTAGATGTCTTTCACCTGAGGAGTTGGATACATAAATTAAAAATTGTGGAAATTTCAAACAATGCCTGAGTTTGTTTACAGAGCAATTTTTTTATGCTGGTGGAACAAGCATATGACCTGCCTGATGATAAGTGGTCACCACTCACCATCACCTATAACAAAGCGTTGCCTTTTGTAGGTCACGCACGGTACATGCCCTAAGATGCACTGCCCTGCAACCACCAACCTGAAGCATACAGGTGTGCCCATGTCCTTCAAACTGGAACACAGCAATGCCAGTATCACTGCTTGCCAGCAGATATAGGTATCGTGGTAGTACTTCTCTGGACAAGCCCTTCATAAAGGGCTCTACTACTACTGCACTTTGTAGTATTGCATACTTTCTTGAAGCGCCACCATAGTTTATAAACGATTTTTGACTTCTCTCTCCTGTTCTTTTTTGATGATAAGCGACTATTCAGCGGACACATATTCACCCTCTTATGAAAAACCCACATTCTAAGAATTTGAAGGTGATTTATGTACAGTCAGCTGCACTAGAATGTATACAATTCGTAACTTTCAAAACGGTATCAAACTCTTAAACAGTAAAAACTCAAAAATCGTGAATTTAGATCATAAGTTCACTTATTTTTTGAGTTTTTGTCCTGTAAATATTAATTGTAACGCTGTAAAACCATTCTGTAAGTTACGAATTGTATACATTCTAGTGCAGCTGACTGTACTTACCTGTTCAAAGGTCTTCAAGCCAGCTGTCTTGCCGAACTGCAGCATGTCATCTAAGATCATCTTCTTGACTTGTTCGTTCTCGCAGAGCGCAGTGAAGGTGCCGTTGATGCCCTTCTCGAGAGCCCAGCACTTGATCACGTCTACATCAGGGACGACCACTGCCACTATGCAAGACTGAAATACAAATATTTTTGTTTTAACTTATATTACCACTTGCTGATGGAGCAAGAAGATTGCCAATCTAATGTAAAAAAGTAACCATCACCTACAAAGTATTGCAGGAAGATCAATGATCCCATTTCATCTGTCTTACCTTCAGAGATTCTCCATGAACGAACACTTGTTCAACGTACTGGCTCCTAATGTAGATGTTCTCAATCTTCTCAGGAACTATGTATTCGCCTTGCGACAACTTGAAGATGTGTTTTCTTCTGTCGATGATTTTTAAAGTACCATTCTGAAACGACAAATATTTATTTTTAGAGCGTTAGGCTCAGGCAAATGCATTTTAAATCAGCGACCACTCTGTAGTTGAAAATTCACTCCTTATTTTAGGTTACACAAAGGTTTTGATTCATATTTTCTGACACTTTTTGCGCGGTCAAAATATTCATGGTACTCTCATTTTCATGACAGTGAAATGAGATGGCAACAAACTTATCAGCCAATTATACTAGAGGAACACCAATATTCTTAAGAAAACAGATACAACCTCATGACTTATATCCCTAGGCGAGGTAGATATACCCACAGATCTCTCTTAACCAACCAACAAATAACTCAAGATTATTTTGAGGATGTCTCAGGGGTATAGTCAAGACGTATTTTCAAATATTATATTTGGCACATACCCACATTTCGTAATACTTAATATTTCATGCGCAAAAGGACGCATGCCTATCGCCCCTATTAGAAAATTAATAGGTATTCTAACTTTTGAGAATTCTTCCAGATATGGGAGAATCTTATGTCCAACAGTTGCCTGCTTTAGGCTGATGATATTCACTCACCGGTAGCCATTTTCCGACGTCACCAGTGTGATGCCAGCCGTCGCAGTCAATGACTTCGCGCGTCTTCTCCGGTTCCTTGAAGTATCCCTTGAAAACGTTAGCTCCTTGGACGCACACTTCACCTTGACCCTGCACTGCGTAGTACTCCATTTCGGGCACATCCACTAGCTGAAAGAATAACTCTTGTTTATTTGGGAGATATGTTCACTTTAGATAAGGGGCTTCGAAAAAAAAGCACGTTTATTTAACCAATAAAAAATAATATGCGATAAATATTAGAACAGAATAAAAAAAAGAAAAATGATTATTTCTAGTGTTGCCTTGGACCGAATTGGTCCCTATAGTATGGAGCTGGGCTGGTTTTCAGACGGTCACTTTAAGAACACGTGTAACATCCACTCGGCTATAGCTTCGTTCCAAGATCATTCCAATTCCATGACCGAGGCCTTCGTCATAAAAGTTGACCTCATACAAACCTACTGATGAAAACGACACATCGCTCCACTCAAGGAGAATCCAACAGCTGCCAAAACATTGCGTCAGTCAACAGTTAATAAACAGTCATCGGTATCTGAAGTAGGCTCACAGCTGAACAGGAAACGCTTTATTTATTTACGCCCTTTAATTTTAGACTGTCAAAGTTTCCAGTAACAACATGGGCACGTGGGCGCATATTTCCTGTATGTAATTCATATTATGTGTGGTCTTGTAATCATGTGTTCGATACAGTTTAGTATGAAGATTAAGAAAAATACGGAAGACAGCATCAGAGTTAAGCGCTATCCACACATTTCCGGGAACTCGTCCCGGCCGTGTTCCGTCAGGAACGGGGAAAAAATCGGTTACGTACAAATTGTATGAACTTGTTCACACAGCTCCGTATCAGGCGTCAGTGTCCCGGCGTCTGACGGGAACACTGAAACGGACAACTCGGAACACGGATAGCCCTGACCCGGAAATGTGTGAATGCTTTAGCAGAGAAAGTTAAGTAATTAGGTTTGAGAGAAAGGATGATATAAATAAAATTGGGACGGAGAAAGATGAGAGTTACTCACTAAAAGTAACCAATAAATTTTTTACATACAAATAAATATGCAACGGTTTAAAAAATGTATAGTGTCATTTTGGACATCATCTTTGATAAATTAGTGATCCTTATGGCCTGCAAGAGCGTGATCAACTGATCCAGAAAACCATAATGAGCAACTTGTTGAACAAGAGAGAAGTAGTTGAAAGAGCGACACGACTTCGCAATTCAGGCAACTGGATCTTGCAACAACTGAAACTGAGATCAAAAAGGAAGAAAATCTTTTTTGTTTGCCCCTAATAAGAGGAATTTTAAAGTATGTATAGCTATCAACCCTCAGTAGTCGAGGGTCAGCCTATGAAGATGTCTTATACTGTACGATTAGTAGATGATAAACTTACCTTCACTTTGCAACAAGCAACGGGAGGCCCAACGTGTTCCGGGACATGGTCCCCTTGAACTGTCAGAGTAACCGGCGCAGTGCACTCCGTCTGACCATAGCCTTCTACAATCTGAAACGGGGGGATTATTTTGTTAAGAATAATGATAACATAATTATCAGTAGTAGTAAGAGATCTTAGTAAAGGACTCGTTTCGGGAAATACTACTACTACGCCAATTTCTGAAGCTCCTATGACAAGAGCACTCTGTCTTATTAATAAATTATGCGAAGAGGATGACTTTGACCTTTTTGTGGTTTCATTGACGAAATTTACAGAAAGAGCTTTAATGTTGTTTTAGGATAATAGCTATAAGTTGTTTTACAATGTCAATTTAGTTTTTACTGTTAGGGCATTGTAAAAAGAAATAAATAAATAAATAAATAATAAAATAAGTTCCTAACGAATGTGACCTGTAACTGTAAGACAATGCTTTGTTATAGATAATGGCAACCACTTAACATTAGGTGGGTCATCCGCTCGTTCCATAAACAAGCCGTATAAAAAGTAATAATAAAGAGGTGCTGTTTTAATCCCAGACTTTGAAGTCACATCGTGTAGGTTTGTTTGTTTGTTTCTATGTGGCCTCAAAGCTTTGAAATTCCGAAGCTTACGTTCTTTTGTAAACAAGCTGATAATTCATATCTACATGCTAACCTAATTACCGTGGATTATTCGTTAAGAATATATCACGTGTCGCTGTTAGCTTAGGTCAATTCCGTACATTTTAGACTCGATTATAGAATATCAATTATAGAATGGAAGTTTATCAGCTTTAGAGCCTAGAGTAGGTATACAGATGCTGTTTTGGTTGCGATTGTTAGGTTATTTATAAACTTCTCCGAAACAATTAATTTTCACAGAGCTGTCCAGTTTTGGATGAACTTTTACAGTGTCATTGACTGCAGGTGGGCGCTGGTAGGCAGTAAACTAAGAGATGCTACCGTTATGACAGTGGGTAGGATCACAACAATGGCCTACACATTGCTTCCGTTTCTGATATCGGTGATGAAATGATTTGTATTTAAGCTAAATATGATAGGGAATAAAGAAGTGAGTGTTGAGATGAAGGAAAATGAATGACCATTATCGTGATAGAAGTAGTATCAATGGTTTAGTAGTAGTAGAGCTCTTTATGTAGGGCTCGTCCGGGAAAGTTAATGACGTAATGTGAGATAAAGACAGAAGGATGAACATCCAGCTAAGATTAGATTGCTAATTCGGACTTTGAATCGTGACCCTCCTAGGAAAATCATCTCAACCAGGTTTTAGAGATAGTATCCGTTGTAAACGCAACAGCCAAATGTAAATATTTACGTGCTGAAATTGACTTCCAATCACATTTTCACCTGACCTCGAGCGGATTATTTGATTCGTTGATACAAAATAACTTTCAATTTCGGTAGCAACAATCCTAAAATATCGTTGAGAGCTTTTGGCGGTTCTCCACCAACTCGATTTTAGAGTAATAACTCGTGAGCTCTAGAGCGGACAACAAAAGAAACAAACGCGTTTCATGTGCAATGAAGATGTAGCGAATAAATAGTAATGGTTCACTCATTTTATATTTGTGAACGTTGTGGTGGTCCTGGCTTAACGATCCGTAATACAACTGACAGGTAACGGGCTAACAGATAAATTTTCACCTCATTGCCCAGTGTAAACTGTCACTTCAACATTAAGCAATTAGATGAAAGCTTAACTGACAAGCAAAGATTCTTAGTAATACTAACGGATGTTTGTAAGATGATGAAAATGGACATTAGAAAGGAACCCCTCCATCGTCTCCCATGAGAGTACATAACACTGACACTGAACCAGTCACCAATAGCCTGCGCATGCTAACCGTGGTGGTGACAAGTACCCGGACGGACACAAAGCTGGTAATGTGAACTACCGTGAAAGTGCTATGAAAATAGGTAATGCATATATGATTATTTGTTTATTACTTTAACCGGATACTATTGAAGATGTATATGAAAATACTATGTTATTTTATTGTGTATAAAATATTAACTACTCCGTAATAAAACTCTCAACGATCAACGTAATTTTATAGAGCGGTTTTCATTATAAACACGCATAAATTATCTAATTTAGAGATGATGATTTAATTTATTATTAAAATGGTCGTTTCAGATCGGTAAGTGTACTATATTAATGCTTTTCAAAATGCTTTTTATTTGGAACAGTTCGGAACTTATTCTTTTTGGGAATATTATGCAAGACGGAAACATTACCAACAAAAATCTCGAACAAATTCAGCTAAGGGGTTGTACTAATCTTGACTGGATCAAAGGGAAATTCAGAGTGCTCTGAGTGATTTTAACAGTTAAGCCGAAGACTATGTAGGAACAACGCGCGAAGGTAACACGCCTGGAGTCAGTGACGGGTAGCCATGCTGTCGTCCAAGAATTCCCGGCCCTTACAAAACTCCAGACAGAGTATGGCAACTACGCAAGAGACTTACCAGACAGCCTAAGGCGCATCGTGCGAAGGTCAGCACATTTCCAGCCAGTGGTGCGGATCCAACCACCATAATGCGCAGGCGGCCGCCCATACCTTCCCGCACTTTGCGAAACACCAGTTTATCCCAGATCGAATCTCCGCGGATAATACCTCTGAAACAACACATCATTTTGTATTGCACGTCGTTAACTGATCTTCCCCAATCTGTTTGTTGTTCTTAAAACGGCCTTGAAGTCTGAGCTATCAATGCAGCCAATAATTTTGAGCCTGATATGATCCTGATAAGATTCGCTTTGACTATTTTTATTCACTAATTATAAAATAATATGAATGTTGAAAAGATAACAAAGGTGTTTAGGTAGGTATTGTTTTGTAAGTACTACAGACTAGAAACACTAAACAGAAGTGAGTAACAGTTTTTTACCTTCAACGTAATAATACTTATTTCTACAACTAGGATTATTTTCTATGAAGCAGACTCACCTCTTTAGCTCAGACTCCTTCGCTGATAGCGCCATATTAAAAAGTAGCTTCTTGATTTTTGAGCTGGATATCTCTGCCTGTGCCCTGTCGTAGAGTCTGTTAAGCAGTCGTGGTACTGCTGGCATCATGGTAGGCTTCAAGGCACTGAGGTCATCGGCCAGTCGTCTGATATCACCGCTGTAGAAGCCCACGGCGCCTCCTACCATGTAGAGAGCATTCTGGAAAGTGTTTCAATACATTGAAGATCTCACTGTACGTTATCGTGACATCAATAGCTTGTAGAAGTCCACTGCTGAGTATATGCCTTCCAGAAAGAATGATTTTGGGTCTATTCTAGCCACTAACTTCTCGCGATCCTAGCAATAACGTCGGTCGGTCCATCGGGTAGGAGGGCGTCCTATACATCCGGATCGTGGTCGCCATTTATGATCCTTTATTCTCTAGCCCAGTCCTATCATAATCATAGCTTTCTCTGTTTGTATCACCAGTCATGCACTAGACTCACTAAATAAAACAATCCATGCTTTTGGATGAGATTATACCGTTAGCATAATGTTCGTTATGAAAATATTATCACATGGAAAACTTCAGACAAAATGTTAATCACAGTCAATCGACAACATTAACTTTTCAACAAAACTAAAGATTCTTTAAAAAATCTGAAAAGATGATTTGTATGCATACCAGTAAAGTAATGGTAAGATCGTATACGTCCGGTAACATGGACATACGAGGTACCTAAGTCAATAAGCATATCGTATTACCTAGCAATGCCTAGTCTATAAAGAGCTGATGAATGTACCGGATGGACGGCAAGAATGCAGTGTCGAGTTCTAATCCACCATTCATGCGAAAACCACACGTCTGTGATGCAAATAAGATGACCTAATAACTCGTACTAAAAGTGTCAACAACATAGTAGATAATAGTTAGAAACATAAAAGCATGGTTCACTGCTCAAATTCACAGTCACACATACGGGGATGCACTAACTAACTGCGCCATCGGGAACCTAATTTCAGTCGGCCAAATACTTATCGATATTTTTACGATACTTGCTGACCGTCCAGTTCCATCTACAGTTTATACATGATCTTTGTCATTTTTTTTAGTGCAGTAAATCACTTTAAAACTAATAAATTTGTTAACATTTACTTTAACCAAATAACCAAACCCTTTGTGACACATATAGTTAATAGTACTTATCTAACCTGTGTTAATAGCAACCAACACGAAGTGGTCCACTGACCACTTCGACTGACTGACTGACTGACTGAGTGATGATCGGGGCAAATTATGTTATAGAGTGCAAAATGCGCTAAGTTATAGGTATAGGAAAATTATCTTATTTTATCTATAGTTAGGGAAAGAAGTATAATGAAAATATAACGAAATTCTTCATGGTGCAATGTTTCCCCAAGTTGAGTGACGTTTTGAGTGGCACAGCGCTAATACGAAACAAACAATAAAGATGTTAATACGAAACTTCGCCCATCGTTTTTTTTTATGGAAAACGTGATTCAGTTTCACCTAGTTCAAGTGAACCCAGTGGCTTTACTAAAGACCATTTTCATTTTGACATAGTGACACTGCACGCACATTGATGGTAGGTACCTAATAAAGGCAATATTAGTGATGAGAAAGGATTTAAAATTTCGAAACGTTGTATAACACACAAACCTCACAACACCGTTCAAGCATATGCGCGAGTGGTAGGAAGGAGATCATGACGTCATTCTTCATAGGCCGATGCTCTCCCAACTGCATAGTGACACTGCACATTGAAGCGACGACGTTCTCGTGTGTCAACATCACCCCTTTCGGCATTCCCGTGGTACCAGACGTGTAGCAGATTGTGCATAGACTTTCTGGTCGCGGTGGCTGTAAAGAGTTGTATCATTACAAAAAGTAACCTTCAATCAAGACTAAGATTGCATTTTTTAGTCTCATACTAAAAATTAAGGCTAGTAAGAGACAAGCTGCGTCCATTGCTTCCCATGGTCATCGTACAAGAAAACTACGCACCAAAAGATGGGCAGTAGCATCTCCTGAGTAATAAAAAGCGATACTATAGTCACCAATCCGCCTGCCAAGCGTGATCATTTTGGTAAGGCAAACTAGAGAGGGGCATATTATATGGAGGAGGTCTATGTCCTGTAGTGGACTTATTTAGGCTGATCAAGGAACTCTAGATTCTAGTCTCTCTCTCTCTCTTAGTAGTATTATACCCAGTATCTACTACGAATTTGCTAAAAGTAAGAGGTAAATTGCTATACTCGTACTTTCCTTATAGTTTTTACATCTTGAAGAAGGAAAAACCTACCTACAGTTGAATGATACAAAAATAAATTCCGACAAGTAATTTGTAAATTATGCAGTTAAAATTGCAGTTATTGGAGCTATATTTATTTTTATATTGTATGAACAACGTATAAATGGAGAACCTTGAAGTAGCAATAACTGGTGACTTCATTTTAACGCCCAATTACAATTCCACATAAGTGCTTGTTTTAAAAAAGATAAAAATTAAATAATTATGGTCATAATCATATTGGACGTTATGCACTCATTATTCTTCTCTTCTCTATGGCACCTGTCAGTCATTCGACAGGCAATTTTGCCAATGTTGACATTGGCAAAATCGTAATTGGCGTTTTTATTAAAATCCTAGGGTAATATTTTCATTCAAACAAAGCCACAATACACTCTCACTATAATTACTCACACATTGCGCTAAGACCACAAGTAATGTTGGTTAAAATGCCACGAAATTCCATAACAGAACTTTACACTAGAAAAACAATAAAAATGAACAAGCTATTGCTTCCAAAGTTGAAAGAAAACGAACTTCCAATCGCTCATTTAGCTAACTATGGTCGTTAAGACGGCTGTCAACTCTTTTTGTTGACATGACATTGACAAGATGATTTTATACATCCGTTGTAAGGTGTCAGAGATTACGAATGAGAATATAAGGCTCTTATGTTCATTATGACGGATATTTTATAACGGCCCTATAAAATTTCAGATTTTTTTCGGGTATCCTATATGTTAATCCAGATTACGGACCATATTTATTCCGAATTTAAACAAAATCGGGCTGCAAAATCCAACTTTCGTATCTTTTAATACAAGTAGGAACTTATTTTTAATAGTATCCAAATTAGTTGTTTCAATTTCTGGAATTATTGAAACACAAAATACATACACACATGCGTACAGAAATACTTATTCCCTGCATTCAGTTCCGGCAACTTATAAATCGATCACCTTAACAAAGGCAAAATAAGGTTCAACTTACAACACACGGGTGATCTTTGTGAGCCCCTTGAACTTCTACATCGGTAAACTTAAGAATCTCAACTCCTCGACTCTTCGCCCGCTGGTGTGTTGAGGGTGAGACTTCCTTGATAGTGATGAGCTTCCTCAAACATCTTGGCGATTGGTCCAGTAAAAGATTAGCTTTTTTGTCATCTTCGCAAATAACCACTGTCATTTCAGCTGTAAAACGGAAGTACATAAGTATAAAACTAAAATGACAGATAGAATTTTTACATAGTCTAGAAATATTATATTACTGAAGAATAACATCAGAACAATTTGAATATGAATTTTGTTGTATTTTATTTTCCTTGGCAACTTGGTACAGTGACGAGCTTTATGATTCATCCTAGTGAATATCCCAAGGTTTTGAATGCAATACAATGTGTTAGGTGTCCAATCTATATAATAGATTCTGCAACTCTCTCTGTACGACTGGCACGAATAGGACCTTTTATAACCTCCTATGCGTGTCGTAAAAGGCAACAAAAGGAATGCCCCAGAAGATGGTCTGCATCATCTCTTGAGCACCAAACGTGGTAACTACCGGTTGATCCTGCAAAGCCTATGTTAAGTAGCGAACTAATTTAGACTGATAACGATATCGTGATGATTTTGAAAACATAAAGAACATAATTTTAAACAGGTTATTCCGAATATACCTTAAAAAAATTGTGTTCAGCTTTAAAAACATATAAGCCGTTCACAAGCGGGTTAGATTTGTAGCAAGTTATTAAGTTGCAAATGCCTATCTGTCCCGTTTAGAATCGGTTTGCGTCAGCGAGATAGAGAAAAGATAAAGATACTCCGCAACTTCTAGCTCGCTTACAAACGCCATAATGAAACAGACCATAAACTGAAAAACAGAAAGCATATGAATATACATACTTTGAGTTACAATGAAGGCACATGCGTTGGCTCCTAGCGTGTCGTACAATGGCACAATGACCATTGAATAGCAGTAGGCAGCCTGTTCAGTCATTATCCATTCCGGACAATTCTGTGAATAGATTCCTGCAAACAAAGAATAAATAAAAGGCTGCTCAGACTAAACGATGAATAAATTAGAACCTGCTGATATTAAAATACAGCACATAACATAATACAAGTTGAAGCGGCTATGGGCAGGTCATACAACTCATAGAACGACAACCGCAAGGGTAAGAAAGGTTCTCGACCACGAAACGGCAGACAAATCGTCTATCCTAGTAATGTTGATGGTCTGTCGAGTGTCCCGCCCGATAGACCATCAAAATGACTACGATCGCATGAAGTCGGTGGATAAAAATGTTCAACTGCTGAAGTTCATATCTGTCTTTCTGACGTTAATGATGATGAGAACATAAGGGTATTAAAACGAAATAGTGTTTATATATTACCAAAAATGGCCCAAAGGGTGAATTAATAACTTTTTTTACAAAATACGATGAATCATTAAATATATTCTTGTTTATATAGATTTGCCCCACCTACACAGCTTTAAAATCTACAGATATTAAATCTTCGGATGTTTACTGTTCAAACCACGAGAGATCATAAAGCAATCAGATGGATAGTAAGAGATTAATATAACTTACCCACAAATGTATTCTGACCAGGTGTCAAGCCTTGACATATAAGGCCGGATCCAAAGTTCTTAGCTCTCAAGAGTGTTTCATTATAAGTCTGCCATACGTAGGGCTTATTTGGTCCTTCACGCCATCCGAGACAGTTTCCATTATCTGTAAATCAAGTTGCTGTCATTCCCACATTGAAGTGCTTATCTTTTTCATTAATCAATTCTACCCAAGCTTTCTCGATATGACTGCTGGCAGTTAAATTATGAAACGCTCATCAATAAACAGGTTCCCGTTTCAATGTTTTGTTTTGCATCACTGAACTAATAACTAGTCCCAGTGAACTGAGAGCAAAAAATTTGCCGTCGAGTACTCTAGTGGCACAAATTATATTTAACTGTATCCTGAGAACCGGTTTGTGAATGATGGTAACATTTTGTAATACCTTGGTATTATCTTGTTTATCGGTAATGAGCGGAACTGTAGGGAAATGAGGTGCGCCTAGAATTGTGCCTTGAGGCACTCCTCGGCTCGCAATTGTGTGTGAATAATCCGTAACTACGGTCTGTTGGCAATAACTGAATGCAAATAATAAATCTCGCAAGATGGTGCAAAGTCATAACGATCTTGTATACCATAAATCTTTTGAAAAGAGCTGCAATCACTGAATGGACTGGCAAGTCAGTAAAGTGCACTGTGTAGGCTTTTGAGTATTTGAAGAATTGAGGTCTATCCAATAAAGTTTTAAGAATTGAAGTTTATTAGTAGTAATAGAACTCTTTGTGAAGAGCTTGTCTGGGGAAGTACTACCACCATGCCTATTTCTGCCGCCAAGCAGCTTGCTGTGTTCCGGTTTGAAGGGTGAGGGTGCTGGCGAATTTACAGGCACATGAGGCACTACAATGCCTATTTACGTCTCCGAGTAGTGTTACTGTTTTTATTGATAAAGAATTATTTAAAGCGGATGCTAAATACTGAAGTATAAAATATAAAAAAAAAAACATAAAAACTAACGCCAGAAGCATTTGTTAAATCCTAAAACCTCAGTAAATAATAAAACTTACTTGATTCTTTGACACCTCGTCTGAAGGTTTCAAAGAGTGTGCGCGTATCTTCATGAAGGTAGCGTAGGTATCTACCGTTTTTAGCTTCTTTGTAGAACTTCGACACGCGTACCATTTCAGGTCCCTGCAACCAAACGTCACTGATCAGCCATAGCTTCAGGACTGTAAATGTGATATTTCGTGTCGATTCTTCTAGGCTTGGTCGCGACGAACTGGCGCTTCGATTCAATTAGATTTAAGACGTTTCAAGATGATCCCTGCGGATATTACTGAATAAATTATTTTTGACTTTGACTTTGACCTTTGTCCTAGTCTTAGTTACTAAGACTAAGACAATGGCAGATCACATTTTTCTGCTCAATGCCAGTTCTCTCAAACAGCAAGGAAACCAGTAAGCATTTTTGTAGTAGCAATGCTTGCTTGTCACAAATGCCATACGTGCAAAATGTAATATTTGGATGAACCTCTGAGTACCCGTTATTGTGTGTGTATCTTGCAGATCTGAGGGGAAATCTACCGTGACGTACCGTGGGGATTGTCGAAACTATTTTTTGTTTTTTATACACAGCTTAAAATAGAAAAGAATCATTGTCTGGTACTTGAAAAAATATTTCAAGAATATAAAAACAACAAAACCTAGGGAATTTGACAAAGAAAAACCAAATCAGTATTTTATGTCGAAAAAAAACATTATCAATGTACCATCATAATCAAAAGTCAAACTCAGGGATCGTAATGTCACGTAAGTGGTTTGCTTTGTTTTAATAATGATTACGGCAACAAATTAAAAGCAACTATCATCTTCGTACAGAGTTCATTGAACTGAATCCTTGCGTTACTCAGGAAACTAATCAGTTTTAATCTAATTAACCAAGTACTGTCGACACATTATTAACTTACATACCTATACGGCGAGTACCTGTAATTACTTTCCTATGATGATTGATGGAAATTACAATAACTCTGTTTGCGTTTTAGTAAGAAGACTTATAGGATTCTAGCTGATCTGTCTACTTTATTAGATTTGACTTTAGCAGGTACTGTGTTGCATAGAACGCTTGTTGTTTTGTTCATCTATTGTATGATATTGAGCATGCTTATACGACTACTGCTCTGCCTGCTCACTGCCTTAGTAACAAGTGTTCTTCCTTTGAGGATATTATTAGGTAAGAGGTAACTTATCAGAATCTAAGAAGCCATGCATAATATGCAATACAGTCTCCGTTAACCTAATGACATAGTTGGCCCACTTAGAATCTTGGCTTCGAGCATAGCACTCTTACATTACGGTATATTATTACAGTTTGCACAACGGATGAAACCGGAACGATGTCCGGGTCAAAGTCATCGCTGGCGTTGAAAACATACAAGATTCACCAGCATTAAATGCATTATACCGTGTGAGAATATTATAAACTTTGTTTTGGAACAAGAAACACTGTAGTAAGGATTAATGATACACGTTTAAATAATAATCTCTATCCTATCCTTAATAAATCAGTACCTAATAAAGTGCATTTAAGAATAAATGGTTGCATCTCTGTTACAATTAATAAAGCAAGTACCTGTATAAATGTATATGTATAAAACTATCACAAAAATCAATTCTAGCCTAGAGAACCAATAGCTAGCCCTTGCGCGAGAAAATAATTATATAAATTTAGGTGAATTCACATTAAGCGGATAAGATAAGAGAGTCCGAAACAATAATATCAGGTGAGCCTACAGGGAGCTATAAAAACTAAATAAATGTGCTAGTCATTTAAGTTTTCAATACTGTACATTACGTAAGATTGCAGAAAAGAATCGGTCACATGCTGCGACGCGTCAAATAAAAAATGCGTCGGTTGTTTGACCGAGTATTTATAATAAAACTTCGTGAATCGCGACACTACTGACCAAGCTTATTTCAGTCACAAACACAGTTTTAGAACGCGATATCGTGTAAACTTGACTTTGATAGTTCGGTTTAAAATTAAAACTACACGTTCATTCAACGGCTTTTATGATCCCTTCATTGTTGTTTACTGATGAATCATTGCGAGTATAAAATGTGTTAAAATAATGAGGTATTGCATGATCTTCGTCATAAAATTATGTTATTTCTGCTCAAGCATATTTCATGGAATGCGCACCAACAACCATAGCCGTACCTTATCTAACAAATAGTTATTAATAAACCGTCAGTAGAAGGTAGATATGTGTTGGTCAATAGCACATGCTCAAGCAATTTAAAATCATACTTTGAGAACATGTATAAAAGCTATAAAATCTACATTTTATCTGCATTTCAGGGTTAAGATCTTAAAACGTGACAAAGCGACGAGTAGCAATTTACCTATAAATATATTAGGAAAGCCCTGAGAGAGGGCGGTTCTGGAAACGAGACACATGTTCTTGGCAGCAAACACACCGGTGTCACCGAAATAGCCGACATTGTTGTCTCGTTTGGCTAGTAACTATTTCCGCGTAAAATGGTGTTGAAAAAAGGGTGTGTGTAATGTCAAAGATACCAATTGATTTTTATTATCGATACAATTTTACATCACCTTAGTGTGGTACTTTATTGAATAAACAAAGCACGGTAGTGAAAAGCAGAAGAGTAATTTGAACAAAAGATACAAGTCGGTTTGATAAAATGATTATCATTTGATAAAGAGAAAATACGTTAAATGATAAAACCAGGTAACTCGCAGAAAAAAACTGACTTAAGTGAAGTGACAGAATCAACAGTATGATGAGGAAACGGATGGGGATGGAATAGGGATGGTATATAACCACTAATATTATTAGCAAAAGTAGTAAAAATTAGCATTATAATAAACTGTTATAGGTATGCATTAGTCCAGAAATAAGGTACAAATTGTAGATAATTTAATGGTTCTTAAAATTTACTGCTTAAAATTTTAGGTACTAACAATATTTACTACGAGTCTAATAGCGATTCATGAAAATACAATATAGGTTGTATTGGTTGTGCGGAACGTAGCGTAAATCATAAATCTCGGTGGGCATAAGCAATGAAGAATTTGGCCTGCAGTCAAATATGTCACGAGACAATGCCTTTAACAGGTGACTACTCTGTTAACAACATAGTTTCAGGCGTTAAATATTTGTTGCATGAATATATAGCCGTGGTGGTCTCAGTTTAGAATAGGACGCCTCCTCTACTTCCCATGGAAGTCGTAAAGTACCGGAAACAGGTAGCAGCATCACTTGAGAACTAAAGACCGACACTGTCACCAACCCGCTTGCAAAGCTTATGTCCAGCAATCGACTTATCTATGTTAAATAACGGTTATTATAATAAAAAACATTTTAAACAATATACCTAAAAGTTTGAGCATATTGTGAATATTAAAGATTTATAACCGAAGTATACAGTCATTATTATCAACAGCCTGTAGAAGTTCACTGCTGAACATAGGCCTCCCCCAGGAAGAACGATTTAGAGCCCTTTTTATCGTCTTCCCGTGATCCTAACAATGTCGTCAGTGTATCGGGAAGGGGGACGTCCTACGCTTCGTTTTCCAGTTCATTCGTGGTCGTCATTCAATAACCTTTATTTCCCAACAGTTTTCGGTTTTACGAGCTATATAGCCTGCCCATTGTCACTTCAACTTGCTGATTCTCAGAGCTATATGCAGTGTAGGCTGTAAGTACCAATAATTTTGTTTACTGTCATGAGCATATTATTTCTATGAGGTTAGATGTAAATATACTAGTAGCCTTATCCAAGTTTTTACATGAAATTACTGAAATTTACTGACTACAATATTTTTAAAACTTGATTATATATATATATATATATATTTATATATATAGGAATTTCAAACTTACAATGTTATTCACAACAGCTGAGTAGTAGTAGTCTGTGTTTTATTCAATAGAACGTTTGCCAAAAATTTTAAGAGAAAAAGTCACAAGTGATTTATCTACCTACGGATCTCGACAGTTTTGTATTTTTTAATCATCAGTATCATTAATTTTAGTCTGTAATTAATACACATGGGCTTCGTAGAAGCCCAAATCACCAGTAAATTACAGATAAAATATTATTAAATAACTAAGTTTAAAAAACATTAGAAACCGAAAAATCGTAAAATTCAAGGATTTTCAAATCGGTTTATAGATGAAGAACGTAGCAAACGTAACATTTATCTATAGAAAATATAAAGAAACAAATAAAAACTCCTCTTTTAAGTCGGTTGAAAAATAGCTATGGTGTTGGCCTAGAAAAGGACCTTCACTTCGCGTCAATATCGTAAGATGCGACTAGAGAACGCTCGTGCGGGTTCGGTGGTGGTGAGTTCGGGGTATAGCATCAGCATCAGCTGTGTACACCAATACTACGTTCGCCAATCCGCCTGCCAAGCATAGTAACCATGGTAAACCCTCTCCGAATATGGGGAAGGCATGTGTGGACTCATTTAAGTTGATGACGGAAAAAATATTATTGTAAGTAAAAATATACATTTTGCGCAGTGCTGTACTGTAAATAAATATGTGCTTAGTTATATTTAACTTTAAAAAAATTGTGTTTTTCTATTCGTATTTGAAAATAGAACCTTCGAGAGAAATAGAATTGTAACAAACACAACTCTATTTGTAGTCATTCGTATATATCAGTAGTTGAATTGATGATCCGTCTGCTAAAGACACTACGGATCTTTGCCAAGGGTGTATGAGTGCGTCATAAGTTCTAATCTCTCTAAAAGCAATTACAATTTACGCAATCAATCATGAACCTACGTAGCCACACACCTAGGAAGGAATTCCCCGTTTTAAAAGCTTCCTACTGTTTAACTCTGTACTGTACTGTAATAATAAACTATCGTATACAACTGAAGTGTTTATCTATAATTTTGCGGTAGATTGATCGCTGTAATTCGTTAGATGCTCATCAATTGATAAGAAATGAATGCATTGTAAATACAATGTCAAATTTATTCGATTATAGTTTTGATATTTAGTCTTATTTATTGTTTTTGCCAATTCTATTCAGTTTGCTTTGCCAGATACAAAATATTGTAGTATGTAAGATATTTACACACTCACTTTGAAGGACTCGGATTGTTCATTCGGGTTGATCGGAGGTCTCACTGGAGACACTCCAATACAACAAGTACAGCACGCCATTTTCACTTCCTTCACAGCACAAGTCACAGAAAATCACCGTTACTTTCAAATGTTATCGAAACGTTGCGCAATCATCGTCACTGAGGAATGTTACACACAAGTTCACAAAGTCCTTATTGATTGTTTGCCTTTGGTCTTGAACGAGGCAGTTTTGGCCAAGTTTTCAAGAGTCTCGTCACTTTCACTAGATTTTCGGAAACTGACAGAAGAGCAACAGGCAAGGCGGCCCGTGGTATAATGAGTTAAAAATATCGCTCGAAGATGCGCTCTGCCAACTCTAGATCGTTGGCAGTTCGGGATTAGGACATCTCGAACTTTGATACCAGTAATAAAAAGGAGTTTCCTTTGATCAAATTATAAAATATCATCCTATACATATTATAATAATAAATTATAATCCTTAAAAAATATATATCATCGAAACAAAGTTATCTAAATGCAATTTGACTTCTGATTATTTTAGCGCACGCGCCTAATTAATCAACAGGTGTATAGATGTATTAAAAAAGTTCTTTTGTTAGCAAAATAATAAATAACTACGCGGCATATTTCATTTGAAACAGCATTATCGATCGTTGACCCCGCAAAACAAAGACTTAGACAATCGGGTATGTGTAATACCTAATTTTTACGTCATCATATCGAATTATGATAAAAACATGTTTGTGGTTACTTATTTCATGTTTAGGTTGCTATGTTCGTGTATGCTGGAGGTAATTGTAGAATAAAGTACGAGATGTTGATAAAATAAAGTTAATTATGACAAAAAAAATGGAGTTTGAAGTTTGGGTTGCCTTAGATCTATTAGGTTTGGTCAGGTTTGTTTATGTTCTTCGCATCTTGAAAGATAAACAAAAAATCTGGCGTTTACGATTTTTATTCCAACTGACTAAAGTAACTGCATGGTATCTAAAGTAATATTTATGACAGGGAGTGTATCTGAAACTGAACTCTGTAACATTAAGATGTAGTCAGTTTGAAAGAATTCCATCCAAAAAAGGTTGTCTGGAAGAGATTGCTTTTAGCAATAAGACCGCCCATTGTACCTATAGGTTTTTGAGTTGTAATTTTATATACTTTCCACTACTTTAATGGTGTACAATATAAGAAATAATCTATCTATCTATCTATCCATCCGATCTTAACCATGGACACGAATTGAAATAGGTACTTAAGTTGTATCTTACCGATTCCAGAAGGCTTTGTTCGTGGAGTGTGACGAGGGGTTTCTCTGGCTTGGGCCTTGTGCTGAGATAGAAAGCAGAAGCGGCCGCCACACCAGTCAAAGCGAGCGCGCCCGCTGATCCTCCCACCATCCATAAGTACTGGTCGATCTCACTCACTGTGGGCAAACGCATTCTTTTAGTCACTAAACTATCAGTCATTGAACAACAAAGGTAATATGGTCCAGGTTGTGGTCTCATCGACATTGACAGTTAATTGACACCTGTTTTCTATTCGCTACTGCGTGAACTGAGTAGCTCTGACAATTTTTCAGAGGAACATACTGGCAGTCAGCCAGATACTAATATGCAGTAACCTCTGCTCGTTACGCGTTTTATGCTACCTAGGATAAAATAAATTTAATAAGCGTAAGTGTTCTAAATGCAGCAATATTATCAGAGACGTGTTGTTCTTTTTCTTTTGACTGAATAGAATTAACTCTTGCCAGAGATTTTACTTATCTATAACTAAGCTGAATTTCTAGAGCTGCATTTAATTTTTTATGGGATATCCATGATCTTCACGCTGCACAGGGTGAGTACGTACAGAAGACGCACGGTTCCATAGATTGGTCTTTATTCTAAGCCGAGTCAGGTTGGCAAACGTTAGGAAGAGTATTGTTAAAATTAGAAGTCACATTTAAACCTTCCGTTTCACATTCCACGCGTAACGTTTAGATTAAATGTACATTTCTTAGTTTCTTTAGAAATTGTACAATCTGATAAATTTATAATTACATTCAAAACGGTTATGGATTACTGATTAAGAAATAAAACATCGGCAAAAGATTGATCATCGAGTCCGGATACTTTCGATAACGACCAGTTGGAACGACCTTCTCTGACAATCCGTTCGGCTAATGATGATTGAAGATTTTTCGCGAGAACAGCGAACGCCGCTGTTCCTTATTTCTCTTAAATAACCTTGAAGGTCATTTAACTTTAACTTTTGTAAGGTAAAGTTTTATTGATTTCTGTAATAAATTACTTCAATATCTTGGAAAAACATAGACGTTTAATTAAAAATGAACCTATACATTTCTATCTCCATAACTTAGTACCTACGAAAACTCACTATCTACTTATTGAGTTTACTTAGTGAGTTTTATGCATTTTTTACAATTTAGCTAGCACATTATGATGACGTTAATAATTAATCATTTAAAAGTTTCCTTATTAAATAATAATTTCAACGCATCAAGCAGAGGACCCACCTGATGTTAAGTGGTAACCATCACCGATAGCAAAGCACCTATAGCATTGTATTACCTCCGCCTGCATGACCCACATATCATGCAGGTGGAGGTAAAAACGTGCCCTACGATGCACTGTCAACCTGAGGCATACCGAAAGCCCGAACCTTTAAACCGAAACACAGCAAGCTGCTTAGCGGTAGAAATAGGCATGGTGGTAGTACTTCCCCGTACGAGCCCTTCACAAAGAGCCCTATAACTACCAAATATACGATGATCAAGTAGTAGTTAGTAAATCAATCAAAAGTATGCTTATTGCCGCAATTTTATACTGCTGAACAGTAAAGTTGTCGCTGCAATTTTTCGTTTTCAATTTACAAAATACTTGCCAATGCAGTCAAATATAATTAAAATGTCAATGATTCTAAACATTAAATTGAAATAAACTTTTACTGTGCTTGTTTACGATAACACGTTAATAGACTGGCTGGTATTTTAATATATTTTTAGACGTCTTGTTAATAAAATTAATAAACCATTTTATAGTACACTTACCGGCGTATATGTTTTAGTAAGTTCTTTATTGGTGTCAATTTTGTTATTATATTTTAAACTAACCAAATTTAAGTTACAAAAATGTTGCCATTCCTTTTTAAAAAAACTGGAACAACAAAGACAAAAACCACTCTATTACTGCTGTCAAATTAAGTAAGTTTAATAATGCCACAGCAAAATAGGTTACTTAAGATGTCAATAAATAATATTTTAAGTAGTAGTAAGTAGGTAACGTAGTACCTGGCGACTAGAGAGGTCGTCTTCATACACAGTGCTCTTAATTTTCCTTAAATAAGGAAATGTCAATATGACAACTTTCATGCAGCCAAGAGACTAGTTAGAGTTCTAGTTCCTGAACTATAAACAGCGGTCTGGCCAGTTTAGAAAGTGGAAACTCGGGTGTACTCGCAGACAGACATTAGCGCTTAGATTTCTCGGGATTCTCTCGCGCTTTCCACTGACATACTTTTACAACGTTGCATCCATCGAATGTTACGCTGCTTTGAATAAAATTGTGCAAATTCTGCTATAATAATAACTGATATGTATTATGGTAAAGGACTGTTCTAGGTCGGTTTAGGCTCTTTGAAATATTTAACGTGGTTTAAAGGCAAGATGGTGATTGAAGAGTGCCAAGGGCAAACCTCTCAAACGAAATTAGGGACAGGGTTAAACTAATCGCAAAAGTCAATGTCGTAATCGACATTTGATCATTAGAAGGGCTTCATACAATTTGAAGGCGACGTTTAAGGTCGCATTGACGGCCCAGATACCTTGTAGGTAGTACAAAGGTAAGTAAGTGCTCGTTGATTTCAAAAGTTGGAACCTTGGCGATCTAATTTCCCTTCATTGTGCATTCAAAAGGTGTAACAAGCATGACGGCCCTTAAAGGGCCTCCGAGTTGTATTATCTAATTGAAACTTTTTCATGCTTTTTTAATTTATTGTTGTGTATTTAAGCTATGGTTACTAATACTAATCATTAATTTAATATTTTAGTAGTTTACCTTGTTTGATCGCATACAAACAAAACCGTCGACCATTCGTTAATTTATAGATTGTTGATAGACAAAAAACTTACGGCTATTGCATTGGTTCCACCAGATTGTCTTCTCTTGTGTGTCTTCAGTCTTTTTTTTTTCAGTCTTCTTCAATTTCTTCTGTATTTTTTTATATTGTTCCTTAACACTAAATTCAGCCTTGGCATTGTCGGTCACTTTGTCCTTTTTCGTATTGAAACCAAATTTTCCACTTCCCATTTTGATATTTTTGTTTAAATTATTCACAATATTCGCATTTTCTTTAGCCCTAGGGCATGGTTCTGGAGCCTCGTATTATGTATTACTGTTTATCGATTCAGGTATAAGTGCACGTTCGTCGCTTGTCGTAAAAGTATTTGATATCGAAGTAAGTATTTTGTCGTGAAATGAATCGAAATCTATAAAACTAAAAGGTTTTATTGAGTTATCTTGTACAGGCTTTGGCCTTGTAGGGTTCGTTAACACGGTCCACACTGCACCTATGATAGGTGGAATATAATCTAGCGACAGTTTTATCCGTAGTATCTTTAGATTTGTTTTATAATTTAACATGATGTTTGGGGCAGCAACAAACGAGACACGCGTCAGTGGTCGACACACGCGGTGTAAAATCGTCTTCAACGTGCCAGCCCTATACTAAAAGAAACAAATTTCTGCTAGAGTTATGTTGTCGATTAAAGAATTTGAAACAAAAACATTCATATAAATCAGCAAAGAGGTACAATCAAAACACAGAGACCAAACTTTCGTGCGCTCGCTCTCCAGTTGCGCTAGATTTTTTATCGACTGTTTGAGCCGGTGTTGAAATTAACAAGGAACTTTAGAACAAGGAACAAAACGACAAACGGTGTTGTAATAGTCATTCTATACCAATTTTAAGAATAATTGTCCTGACTGACTGACATATAGACAACGCACTGCCGAACCATTTCTTGGAGTGTAGGGGTGCACTAAGATAGGAAATTCAGACCCTAAAGAGATGCAGGGGCTGAAATTTGTATGAAAATAGCTTCACGCGGATTAAGTCATGCGCGTTTCGCTAGTACTTTACATAGAGCAGAAACCGAATCACTGCCAATAATAGAAACTATTGTTTGTAAGACATGGCTCTGAGCGTGCAAATGTGTCCCACAATCCTAAATTGGAAGTTAGATTTACCGTCTATTTTTTTCAGAAGCAGGTCATTTATATGAATCCTATTCGTAACAAGGAAAGTTCGTTAGGGTTCAAGCCAGCTCAAGATCATACGTCATGGTGTTACTATGAGGAAAGTTTTTGTTATGCAGTGACCGTCTTATCTGAAGTGGGCAATGATGTGATATCAGTCAAGCCGCATTAAGAGTGCCGCTTATATTTACTCATTTCCTGCTGGACGTACATAATTATCTGTATATAGATATAAATATATACAAACATGTAGTTCACCTACTATATATTAGGTTTATTGGTTTAGTAAATGAAATAAACAACAAAAACCTCCAACGCATACATTTTTATAACTCTACTTAGGAAACTTTTGTAAATCTTAGCGGATTTGCATCTGTAGGAAATTGATTTAATTTTTTTATTTTAACAGAAGACAAATTTTAAAAAGTGAACTTTAGCAACAAACTTATGTTGATAAAACACATAATGCGTCGACGCCTTATTACCCAGAACAAGCGTACGCTTTCATTTTGTTATGATTCTGGTGCAAAAACACAGTTGCCATAGCAACAACGGGAATAAAAATAAACGATCAGAGTTTGATGAACTGCAGCGGTTTTGAGAAATTTAAAACGCTCGTAAAAACCGGAGAGGCTGTACAATAAAGAATCACGTCCGGTTTGTCATATCACTTTCCGATAACTGTATTTTTACTACAACTACGCGGTAAAGTAATTAAAACGGTTTGCTATTGACCGTGTAGCATTTTTAACTGTAATCGCGAATATGCTAAATTTAAAACATAGAAAAAATTGTGGACTTAAATGGCTTTAAGCAATACACGCTATTCCAGTTCATCGACTTGCGATTTGTTATTGGTCCTAATACCCTACTATACTATAGTGCGAGAGTCAGTGGTGGGTTACAGAGTTAACATGAATTGAATGTACGAAGCCTTTTTTTACGTTTTACCTTTTTTTTACGGTTACAACCACCTATAACAATGGATTGACTTCGGATTTTAAACCTCATGCGCCTGTGATTTCACTGCACACTCTGGAATCCGGACCACGGCAAGCTGCTTTGTGGCAGAAATATATATGGTGGTAGTTCTTCCCCCAGACGAGCCCTTCACTAAGAGTCTTACTACTACCATCGCTATCGGTTCTACAAGCCATATGGCCTGTCCATTGCGGTTTTACAAAACCCTACTATAACATGATAGTTTACACAATTTTTGGTTCGATGACGTTACAAAATTACAACTGTCTTCAGGACTACTGCAAACAGAAATGCGGACACTAACCACTGACTCGCCCGTTGCAAATTGTAAGTGCACTAACAATTTACAATGTAATGCGATTCAATAAAATCGCGATTACATTTTATTGGCTAATGTGTGCAGCCTGGTGATATTCTCGTATTGTTCTTTAAGATCACCGCAATATACCTCGGAATACGTTTGATGTTTATTATTATACTAGCAAACACGCGCGCAACTTTTTCCGCGTGTTTCCCTGCTGTACCCGTTTAGGGGTTTTAATTTTGGGAACCCCTTTCTAAGTACATACCACGCATAATGACGCAATAATCCTTAAAAATTTCAAGTCTCTACAAGCAGCGGTTTAAGCTGTGCATTGTATATATGCCAGTCAGTCAGAACAAAGACTCTTATAATTGGGCATGTTTGTTGATGGTCTGTATATATTTCATATATTTCCTGAAATAAACATCTCGCTGATCTTTAAGAACTCAAAATCCTTCTGGATGTTTATAGAATAGTCAGATACTCGTAAAACATAAGTGGCCCTTTTGTAGTAATTTCTTAACGTGACAGGTTCTAGCCCTAGTTACTAGAATCGTACAGTTTTCTTTTACGATGTTTTAGATTCACTGTTTGATAAATACGTTATGGAATCAGCGCTGCTGTGTATTGAAACCTGGTGGTCATTGACGGTAGCGTATCAACAGAACTGTAGGTAGGCAGGGCTACCAATAAAGCTGACTTGTATTTCCGCTATCGGAACATTCCCGCCTAACGGTGTTTCGATCTAGTTCACGGAAACAATGAATTTGCCTAAGCCCTCTGCTCTCTATAGTGTAAAGCACCGTGACTACGAATGCATGGAATTACTTCCTTTTTACTTATTGCCGGATGAAAGAATAAACGCGCACGTATTTGAGTACAAGTATAATATTTACATAAGGTGAAAGAGTCAAATCAATTCCAGAAAATTAGTGGCTTGGTATTGATATCTTTTTGCTGGTTGTTCACCAAACTTTACTCAAAACTACATATCTACGTAAGCTAGGATCAATATTCTGCAAAATACATATTTTTCATTGGTCCTGTGGAAGTGAAAACACGATTTGAAAGAGAATTTCCGATGAAAAATGTCTAAGTTGCTTTATACCTAGCGAACTTATTTTTAGCGATCTATGCTTTAACTTGTCATATTTAACTTATATAATTAAAAAAATATATTAACGAGGTACGAATAAAACAGACAAACAGCAAAAAGTTGGACTGTACTACATGCGTGTACGAATGAAAATGCATTCACTTCCTATGCGATAAAATGTAGGTACGTACCTAGTAAGCAATGAGTCACACTCAACTACCTTCTACGATTGAACCACGCCATGTTTTACATACGGTAGATAATAAACCCTTCAGGTTCTGGTTTGTTCTAGAAAGAAGCGAAGGTTTGGCTCGGGCCTGGTGCCTAGAACCACCAGTTTCTAAGACGTTACAAGTGGTTTTAAAAAAGTATTTCTTACGATTTTATATAGAAAATAACATCACGGTTCTAATTGTCAGGCACGGTACGCATTCCTCTGTGATTTTATTAAATAAAATCACTGGCTTTGGCTGTTTATAATATTTGAAGAACCAATAAATAACATTAGACTTATTTTTATCTGATGACCAACGTGGCGCGGTAGGCGAATGTCCGCCTGGGACGCAGGAGGTTGCGGGGTTGATTCCCCTTAAGATAAATGTTTGTCGATCTGCAAATATTTATTTCGGGTGTTCTGGGTATTTTCTATGTATAATACAAAATATATAGGTATGTAATGTATTGTAGTAAGTATATCAGTCATCTAGTACCCATAACACAAATATTCATTTACTTTTGTCGCTGTCCAAACGTGTGTTTAAAGCTTCGTATAAAGCTTCGTCCTCCGTGTTATTGATCAATTTCAATGCCGAGCACTAGGTTGCTTTTAAAATATACTCTAACATAAAAACCTCTACGGTATTACGTGAACAAACCTCTCATAGAAATAGCACAAAGGTTTCAAATATCGTATATCGAATGGCCCACTAACTAACAATCATGGCTCTATATCAAATTTCAATCATAGTCTCGGAACAGAAGAACGATTGCTCGCAGATGTACACTCCTAAGCTGTAATTTAGTGTGGCTGCGGAGCCCCTCCATAGGACATAAGGTACCTCACTTGTTTTCATGTTTTCTATAGTGCCCGACCACCTGCACCATGAAAGACTTTGTTTTGGCTACAGACATTGGTGTAGAGTTTGCGACTTACGGATCCACAATAATATAATTTAGGGTTGAATTTTCGATTTGAAAAGAAGAAGCTGTAATTAAGTGTTATTAACTCTTATTTGAACTGTGGTTTAGGAATAACTCTGGAATAAATTGTGGTTCACAATAACATGCCGGTTCTAGTGTGGTGTGCTATTCAAATAATGGAGCCTTTTAGGGCCGCTATTGAAACTGTAAATGTACGCTAAATAATGCAAAATTAGTTTAAACATACGTTGTAAATCAACGATTCACTTTCAGGGCACAGAAGATATAATAGTAATACTTAAAGAGTAGTCATGTAATTTTCACGAATATGTATAGAGCATTTTTTGATTAGAAGAATAAGAATTGGGTTTTAAAGTTTTTTTTTAAGTGTCTCTCCACCGAAATAGATTTCAACTACATAACAAATCCAACAAGTAAACGCAATATACCCACTAAAAACGTACAATAACACAAAAAGCACAATCAAAACAAAGCGACGAACAGTGCACCGTGCGCGGGTTAACTAACACGCGATAGTAACATACGGCTATCGATCGACACGTGCTGTATTCATTATGCTACAGTATGCAGTAACTAAGTGTCACCTTTCGCGTATTATCGATTCGATTACTGTCACAGGCAATGGGACGGATGCGCTCGCGCTCGATTCCGCGCGGCCGATCAGGCGGCCGTTCGTACAATGCGCCTGCCTCCAACCTCCCCCTATTTTCGAGTCTCGAGTCTCGAGCCTAGCCACCTCTCTCTTTTGACGAGCCACGGGCCACAACGGTGAGCAATCCAGCATTTCAAGCGTAGGAACAAGGTTGCTAGATGTGCGAGATTATGGAAACTTGCTACGAGTTTTGACATTTGCCAATATTTTGTTTCAAGTTATGGCTGTTCCTGAAATGCTATGGCGACATTCGCCTACCTTTAGCACTGGTCAAAATCTCGAAATAATCTGTTCAGACATTACGGTTTCTGAAGCTTTTTCAACTTTTTATATGCTTTTTTACGAGCGCCCACGTTTGGTCCGCGTGAAATTATTTATCACACAAAATTCCAACCCCAAGTCCAACCCCAACTATACTCGTTTAAGGATCGTTAAGTTTTCAGCTCAGTTCGTAGCAACGCTGCCTATGTGTTGTAGGTGGTAGGTTCGATCCCTATCGAGAACAAACATTTGTGTGATGAACATAGTGTCTAGGTGTTATACGTATTCTAAGTACGTATTTTTTTCTATCAGTCATTTGGTTCCCATGGTACAAGCTATGCTTAGTTTGGGGCTAGATGATGTAAAAATGTCCACAAATATTTATTTATTTATTTCAGAAATCATAGCACTAAGACAAATAAACCCTGAAAATATCAAGTCTATGGACCAGTGGCTTAGACTATGCGTTGCTAATGTCAGTGAGGAAAAATAATGTAATTGTACTTTTTTCATTACGATGTGCCTCATGTAAAGAAACACCGAAACAAACAAACATAAATTGACGTTATTTTAAAAATGTATTCGGCGATGAAACTTGGTTCGCTAAACGATGTATTTTCCGACAACCTTACAGAAAATATATGAAAGAGGTTCTCGAGAGTACTTCGCAAAAAATCTTTTGTCAGAGCGTTTAGCGTCCTGTGTAAATGTCAAAAGCATCAGGCCGGGCAAAAAACACAAAGATGTTATGTATGGCTTTAGAATATCAAGAATCACGAGTATTGAAATAAAGGAACTTGAGCCATACGTGTATGTCATAGCAAAACAAGTTTGCTATCATTTATCTATAATAATTTCTAATAATTCATTAAAATTATTTACTTCTGGCACACGTATCAGCCAAGAATAACCCGATCATTATATGACCCGACCCAACTATAGGTGATAATCAAATTATTTTAACCTGTTTTTTTAGCGTGCTTTTATAAGTTTCTATTAAACGATAGGAGAGATGAAGCTCCTAAGAACTTTACCAAGAATTGTATTGACTGATTTGCGCCAAGAGCGCAATTACTCAAGTTAAATAAACTCGAGTAAATTCTAATTAGCCGTAGCCGTAGCCGTCGCGGTCTTGGCAGAGAGGTCGTGATGATGGTCACGGTAGATTTGTCTCTTCTTAAATGTAATATATAAACCTTTCACCATTCCTTTAAATCATCTATCTTCTATTTATATAATATTAAAAATGTAGAGGTGGAAAAGTCTGCACATTAAAGATATTCTTTTTAAATCTTGAAAAAAAAATAGTATATTAGTTTTTCATGCATAACGCAAAAACTACTGAATGCATGTTGATGCGATTTGCAGAATTAGTTAGCTTATAACCCAACTTAAAACTTCGTTTGGGTTTCATTAAACTGTCATCCCTACAACGGGTGTCAAAAGAGTGTAAAGTTTGTATGAAAAGCGTGAACGAAGTCGTGAGTAGATCAATTAGTAAGTCAAAGTCAAAAATCATTTATTCAGTAATATTCGCAGGCATCATCTTGAAATGTCTTAAATCTAGTACTAATCCGAAGCTAGATGGTTACTGAAATGACTGCACAATAAAACCTAGGCAAGTCACTGCGCGTCTTATAGCAGTTCGAAGAAACGTTCAATAAAAGTTACAATGTAACGTTTTACCCTCAGAGGAGATTTAAAGTACATAACATTTGCATGTAAACTTATTACAACCAGAAATAAAGTTGTTCGTCGAAATAGATTACATCTGTGATAAAACGTAACATTTTCCTCAAATGATCAGTGTAGTAAAATAGAAATAGCATCATAACTTAATTCCCAAGCACGGTGCATGCCCTCCGATATCGTAGTACAAAATACCAACTCGAGATTTTTCGAGGATGGAATATTAACTACTGCTAAATGTGGGTATGTACCAAATGTTATATCTGGACATAACTCTGACTACCCCCCTAAAATATCAGTGTAGTCCCGGGATAGAATAGGACCTTATCGCTTGCCGTGGATATTGTAGAGGTGACTAAGGGTGCTTATGTTTAGTAGTATCCAAGCTGATGATGACGATAATTTATTTATATAAACATGGACTTAACATTACAGAGTACATCAAATCGTTATGTCTAGGACATTGCTAAAGAAAAGAAAACATAATTACAAAACCGGCCTAGTGCGAGTCGGACTCGCGCTCGAAGGGTTCCGTACCATTATCTATAATATAATAAAAACGGCAAAAAAATTACTTTTGTTCAATGAGTGCCCTCTTAAATATTTAGTTCATTCTGTTTTTTAGTATTTGTTGTTATATAGGCAAAAGAAATACATCACCTGTGAAAATCTCAACTCTCTATCACGGTTCGTGAGATACAGCCTGGTGACAGACGGACAGATAGTTAGACAGAAAGCGAAGTCTTAGTAATAATTAAAATACACATTTATTATACATCCAGATACAAACACGTTATTCTACGCAAGTAAAATAGCAATTTTTCTTTCTACCAAAGACTGCTACGGCAACTACTTAACTTTACAGCCAACATACTCAAAGGTATGGTGATCAACTCAGATCAGATCAGATTGTAGTAGAAACTTCAGGTTCCTGTGGTAAAAAGTTAATGTTTCCTTGTATGGGCTACAGGGGCAATTATTTTTAGTAACTACAGCTCTGCGCGTGTAATTACAGTTTTGATTTAATCTCAAATCTGATAAACAAGTTTGCGTCTATTTATACCTCAGCTTGCGGCATTTCGTTGCATTTAAAAAGCTTTTAAAAAGCATCTTAGCATTAATATAAAATATTAGACTCATACAAGTCGTTACAAAAAGGTTAAAAAAACTAAAAAACACGGTATTATAGAAAATCAAAGTAAAAAAGTATAAAATATTGCATTGTCATCAGTCATATAAGTGTGCAAAGTTTCAAATCAATCAGTCACTTTGAAAGGAATGAAAGTCACTTTCAAAGACTCCTTTACATAAATACATACCAAACTAAGAAAAGCGTGTTAAAAAAGTGCATCCATCGTGGCCTAATAAATTATGGGGCCTCTAGCAGACCCATACCTACCCACTAAAGCAACTACCCATGGTTGGTAGAGAATCTCCAGAGTAGACAAATTGAGCATTTATTTTAGTAAGATATAAATGGAATGCACTATGGTCACTGCCTTGAAAGCCAATAAACCCACACGCAATCCTTACGAAATGCCTTTACATATTGACATAAGGATCTGCAAGTAATGACGCATACAGAATGCTGGAGCATCGAACTACTTGAACCATTCAGTTTAATTACATTATTGCATTAAAGTTATATGTCGCTTAGTGCTTAAAGTAGAAATAAAATCACAGCTAGCATCATCTAGTCTAGTATTAGATAAAATTTACTCCTTTCAATAGAGTTTCTTTTTTTGACATTTCAACTATAACAGCTAGGTACTTTAAATATGCAGTTTGAGTAAATGTTTTATAAACTACTCGTTTATAAAATTAAATTAAATGTAATTGTTTACTCAAACTGCATATTTAAAGTACCTAGCTGTTATAGTTGAAATGTCAAAAAAAGAAACTATTGAAAGGAGTAAATTTTATCTAATACTAAACTAGATCTGAACACTGCGTCAATTTAGAACTAGAAGTTGTTATCGCAAATTTGCTACTTTATCATTTAAAACTAACTTGGGCTTGGATTGAAGACACATAACCAAAAAAAACAAGAACTATAAAAAAAATACTGGAAGTAAATTATTTATAGCAGTATAATTAGAATAAAGAGATCGGGTTTAAGTAAGCGTAGTGTAGGATACTCTCTGGCAAAATGGCGTGATTATCCTGTAAAAATTATCCGGTAAACACTGGATAAACCAAGTGAGGTTGAAGCCAAAGGACAGTCTATCAATGATAAAAAAATAAGAAGAGCTAAAGACCGGGCTCAACGGCGTGTCATGGAAGAGCCCAACGTCTTGCAGTGGATTTTAATAGGAAAAAAAAATTCGCGAATTATTGAGCGTCCTAAACAATCACTCCATAGATGTTATAAAATGCATGAAAGAGCAGGATATTACTGTCCGCGAGTAAGAAAGGATAATACGTTTTGCCCGCGGTTACACAATGTAATAAAAGGCACAAAGGTACTATTGACCGAAACATGTTAGAATCTGTGTAAGGTTGTCAAATAAACGATGCTGAAATTGTCGAACTCCTACCAAAAAAAAGATGCAGTAAGTTAACAACCTGCTCAAAGTCAATCACGATTTTAGCAATGAGGAAGTTACCATCGAAGATGTAGTATGGCACGAAATGTCCAGCATATATTTTCAAGTTAGCCAATTTTTAAGAGAAGATCAAACTCACGGCTTCACGAGTTATTCAGAGTCAAAACGTTTCTGGGCTCAAGCAATTTACAAATATCGTTTAAAATTATGTTTACAATTCTCTCTTCAGATCATAGATCATGGAGATCAGGAAAATTGTCATAAGATCCACACTCTACATAGCAAAGTATGCGAAAGCGAGTGAAAGAGAGTGTAGATTATACCAGCGAAAACGCTGGACCAAGAGATTAAATTTGGCACAGAGGTACTTTTCGTAGACGAATAAGCATATTTTCACGTATAGTGACTTATAAGAATTCTCACAGACCTTTAAAAATTACATTGTAGTTTTATTTCGACAGTGAGAATGTTCGTAGCCGATGTATGTCCAGTAAGACTACAAATTTGCCAGCCCTTACAGCACTGGGGTCGACACGAGCAAATACTTTGCAAATACACAGTGCAAACTGTTTGGCAAGCCAGCGACTAGATCGCAAGGTCGGAACGGCGATTTTCAAAAGGATTCCAACCAGATGTATTTGCTCAGTTTCCAAGAATTATAGGTATTGGAATTGCTTATTACTGCTTTGCAATGCCTTAGTTAAAATAAATTTAATGTGTTTCAGCTCAAAATGGTTATTTCTGAGCGGAGAAGCTTTTATGTCTAACAATCGACTTCAACTTCAATAGTCTAAGCCTGAATTAACTCCGCAAAGCCCAGTGGCTAAGTTAAAGACGGCGTTGTCTAAAATAACACACTTTGACCGTTTTATAAACGTCTCCACAGTTCTCGAGACGGCAATAAATGCCGCAGGTGGTTGCATAAAAATGAAAGACGAAAACGCACGCACCCACAATAGTGTCATTAATCCTTTATGAGTTCCCCGACCTCGGCACTAGGAGAGATGCAATAGGTACTCAGCATAGGCAATGGTTGTGTGCCCACTTGTGTATTAGAGGAGCCTCTGTGAGGCATGATAAAGTGTCAAACCACACTGTTTGATTGTATACTTTTATTAAATAAAAATGAGTAATTTAGCAACTAAATCTTATTCAGTGGTACAGGATCCAGAATGATACAGGAGTTCGAAACCTTGGTACTTTTTCAGCAGACAGTAGATTTTGCTAGATTGCCTGTACCAGTCCATGTGCACATAGACCCATCCACCACCTACTTCCCACGAAACTTCACGATGTCGTCTTACGCTTCGTATTTCATTTAATGGTCGCCACTCACCATTATTCACCAAAAGTTTTCAACAATAAATTAAATTTATCGTTAGGATCCCATAGCTACGTCTTCTTTCTAAAAATCGTTTCTGAAACCACAAAGGTCGCTACTCTTTGCGTCAACGCTAGAGTGATAGACAATGGTGGTAGTTTGTGAGCTGAATTAATGTGAATGCACATGCAATGGGAAGCGGGAATTGACCAGCCTTGAACTTGCGCCTGCGACTTGCGCGTGTGAATGCAAGTCAATGCAAGTGTGATCGTTTCTAGTTGAGGCGCGTCATACTTCTGAACTTAACAGATGCGTTCCTACTTGGGGACTGTAATGTAAACACATCATAATCAAAAAACGAGCTGGACTACAACTAAAAGTATTGGTTATTAGCAAGACCAAGATCAATAGAAAGACAAAGGGAGGTATTTGCCTTACACTGTAAAACGTCAGGTTTATAAATAATATAAAAAACAATTTCGATCAAGGCTTAGATTAACTCGTCTAAGGATCAAGCCCTTGACTACTTGGTAGTTTTTTCGAATGGCTTGGGACTCAACTCATAGTCGAGCAGTTAGCGAAGCAGGGTGTGCGGCATTTTTTTCCTTTTCCAATAGCTTACATACATACAGCCAACAAATACAGCTCTTCAGAACCCAATACTTTTATAGGGTTATTCCCGTTGAGTCACACCTTTCAGTCACACTGTGACACAATTACACCTGATGCCTTAAAACCAGTGCCATACGAACCATTTATCATACTCCTATGGCAAATGTTGAGTGTTAACCTTTTTACGCCACTTTGCTGTTTTCATCTCGCGATGAATGAATTTCAAAGTATAAAATTTTAATTATTTATTAAAATTTTATTCAGGCACTAATATAAAATAAGTACCAACTTTAATGATATACTTAGATAAATGAAGCTATAAAAATAAAACTAAAACTAAGCTCAGCTAAAGCTGGACTAGCAATATAAACGAAGATTATTATAGAATATAGTACTTCTAGCTGGTTCGCGCGGTTCGATAAAAGAGAAATATGTTAATTGGCGTAGACCATGAATTTAAGTACTTTCAGGCAAATATTAGAGTGTCTCATAGCTGGCTATAGTTACTATGCTAAAACATTTGAAACCACACCCACAACATTCAAAACCAACTTATGAAAGTAATCTTGTTTACTCACCTGAAAAGTTTGATCAGAGGAACTCTTTTTTGTTATGAGAACAACTGATGAAATAAGTTGACGGCTCACTTGATGTTGATACAAATTTGACAACTTTAGAAATTGCCCTTTATGATATTGCAGTGCCTTATGTAACAAGCATCACTGCTTGACGACAGAAATACGTATGGTGGTACTTTCTCGAACAAACTCTTTCTCAATGAGCTCAACACCTGCCACATTCTGAATCATAGTGTGGAGATACCTAAAGACAACATTGTTGTTTCACGTTCTCTATAAAATTTTAGCATTAAATTAATATAAGCTATAACGTCGTAAGCATTTAAATACATGATGCGAGTAGAGCAAGAATAATAAGTGCTGACTGAATTTGAATAAATATGGTCATCGATTTGCACAAGCGATTTTAATTTGAATACTGTTTTTCAAATTGCAAATAGTTGAGAGCTAAAGAATCTCGTAAAAGCTTACGAGCTTTAGCCATAAGCTCATGACGTGAGCCACATTAAAGTAAACGTCAGGTGAGTTTATAGCTGGCATGTTCAAGATTATAATAATACCTCTACGCGATGCAGAAAATGAACGCAATATTTTTATATATTTTCATTAGCGATTTAACGTTAAATCACGAACATTGTGATTTAACGAGTTCGAGTGGGTCACTGCAATAACCCAAAACATCATATAATATAATTTATCCAGAATTTTATATAGACGAATAAATAAGAAAACTAGAAAATTAAATACTCTTCTAATTGTATAACATTCTAATCTTTTAGTTAAATAATTCTATTAATAATATTTTTTATATATTATTAATATTCTAACAGACAAAAACATGACATTAGTATATTTCTTTATACATAATTTTGTGATATTATAAGAAGTTTATCGCCGAAGCCTTATTATTTTGCTAAAACAAATGCGTCACTAAATAATTCGCAAGCTACGAAGATATCGACTTAGACCTTACCTACTCTTTAAAGATGTCTAAGGACGGTTAGTCAGAGGTACTTCCAAATATTGCATTTGGTACATACCCATTTACAGTAATTAGCATTACACACGTGACAAGTTTAACCCCAACACTGCAAGTTTTAACTACTTTCTTCACGATATTTTCGTTCGCCGTTTGAGTACTAGTATTGCGCACATAACTTTTTCGAATAGAAAAATCCACTAGTGCACGACCCGCTTTGAGACCACGACCTAAAGAGCAGAAGGCGAGGTGACTCCCACTAGTCCGCCAATGCTATCTTATTATTTTATTATTAATAACTAGCGGCCGCTCGCAGCTTCGACTGCGTGGCAGTTTTTTCCCGTACCCGTTAAACTTTCATCCCCTATTTTATCCCCTTGGGGGTAGAATTAATCAAAATCCTTAGCGGATGCCTACGTCATAACATCTACCTGCATGCCAAATTTCAGCCCGATCCGTCCAGTGGTTTGGGCTGTGCGTTGATAGATCACTATGTCAGTCAGCCAGTCAGTAAGTCACCTTTGAGTTATATATATTTAGATATGTGTTTTATTTTTTATTTGATGTATTGAAATAAAATCTATTAAATTTTTTATAAATCAGTTGGTATAGTAAAATAAAGTTACTTGCGTGGTTACGTGACTTCGAGCAAGTAGCACAGAAGTTTTTGAAGCGTCAGTCATTCTCCGCGCAAAATGAATTTCTAAATCGATCCAACAACCGTTACCTAACTGAGATTTTACAGGCCTAATGATTCTTAAATAAAATAATACCTGTTTCTAACAAAATCGATATAAATCTTAAACGAAAAGCTATAGAAAAATGGTTCGTTCAAATTCTTTAGATCTAGCAATTAATAATAAGCTATCTTGGTGAAGTACTCATCCAGGAAAGTACTACCACCATACATAAAGGAAAGCATGAATGCATAACTAGTAACCAAAATGGGACCTTGAGGATCATTGCAAGCAGTAACGTACCTACGTGAAGCTTCAGGTTTTGTACACAGTGGCTTACTACGTTTTGTGCAAATGATCGTGGCAGTTATGATTCAGTGTCAAGTATTGTCCAAAAAAGCTACGATCGGATGGAGACCATTATTTTGAAGAATAAAAAGGCGGCGATCGTAGCTTTTCAGCTGAGACAATAAGCATAGTAAGATGCTGCGTGCATAGCCCTTTAGCAGATATTGTAAAATATCTCGCGAACTCAGGGTAGCAGAGTAGGTTGCGGGTTCAATGACCGGTCGACCGGTCGCGCTTAAAAGCTCCGCCGAGCGAACATAGTGGGACAAACTTGGCCCACTTTTAACGCTATTCAGCTATAAAATAATAACATGGAATAAACATAAGTAGAAATTATGCAAAATCGTTTTTATCCAATAATAATGCAAATAGGTACCTAACTACCTACTTTAGGTACGTAACTACTGAAATAACAAGCGAGAAATCTTATGAGATAAAATAAACATTATAATTTTTTGCAAACAATGTTCAACACATCAGATCGTTATAATTTAATAAAGACATCATTTCATCAACTTAAAATAGTTTTACTGTTTGATAAAATGTTCTATCCTCAGCGAAAAACGGTAGATCGTGCGACACTACTTTGAATCATGTTTTATTTTGTCATTGTTGCAGCCTTGAGCACTCTAGTCTTCCGTTACTGACCATCTCTAAATCATCAGACAACCCGTAAATAATAAAACTCGACACATCACATCCTAGTTCCACGTTTCCATATGATTTTGCTGTAAATGATAGCGTTGAAACTTTTAATGCAGTTTTTCGTTCGTTTTTTAATACATCCCACTGATGGAAGAACAAGTAGATGGCCCACCAGAGTATTGGTCATTATAGACGATGCTAGCCCAAGTGTTAGTTACCATCGCATATAACAAAGTATTGTCTTATAGGTCACGCTCGTCAGGAACGTGCCCTACTTATGTACTGCACAGGTGTTCCTATATGCCTCAGGTTGATAAAAGCATCACATAAAAGCATCGTGCAGACCACGGCAAGCTACTTGGCGGCAGAAGTAGGCATCGTGGTTATAGACATAGGCATTCTTCCGGACGAACCCTTCACAAATAGCTCTACTACTACTTAGAAGCTTTGATTATTTACAGGTAGGTAAATAATCGAAGCTTAGAAGAAGGAACAGAGCAATATTTTTAAGTGCTTAAACTTTTAAACTTGGACTAAAATCTTTAAGAGTGAAGCGTTCATAGAGATGAAGGTCATAAGCATAAGGTGAACTGCGTAATGAAACTTGATTGTGAAATAAGACTTTCAGGTGAGAATTATAGCTGCAATTGACTTTTGCATGCTATGTAGCCATAAAAAGCTTTAGTTATGGATAAGGTCGATTTTGCTTTAGGTTTGTGCAACTTCTCCGTCATACTTTACGTTAGCACAGCTTAGCCATTTTACAAACCTCTGTCGGTTAAAAAAGTTCACAAATATTTATAATTATAAAAGTCATAAGAAAAACTATTATTGCAAAATTGTGACTATGGGTAGGGTTTTTTTTTAATACAACTTGCTGATGGAACTATCAGATGGCCCACCTGTTGTTAAGTGGTTACTATTGCCTCTAGCAAAGGTTTTAGATACTTGCCTGGCGAGGTTTAATCCAAAAACGGTGCATTTGTGAGTCTGATGCCAAAAAACCGTAATAAATCATATTCTATAGCCTAGCCTGCCTTATACGTCAGTAGTTTCAGTTTAAGTGTGCATCTATATTGTAAAGCGTAACGTTAGAAGTATTGATCCCTCGAGCCATGCGCTGGACCCATCATTAATCTGCTTGCGGTTACTGTGTCGAGTAACGGGACAGGCAGATGTAGTCAGCCTACACGCCTGTCAAAGAGCGTTGCACAGAACTGTCCCAGAATGTCACTAGCGCCTGGAGAAATAGGAATAATACCGCTAATTCTACCAACCATGAATTCACAATCTATACCAATCATAAGAATTTTTGTCCTGAATAACTGATTGACATATAGATAAAGCTCCAGTCACTGGTTGCAGAGACTTGAAATTTTAGGGTATATTCGTCTTGGTGCGTAGAGGGTTTTTACTTTTTACGGCTTTGATATCATTGCGGCTATATGACCTATTGTTAGAGGCGTAGAGGCGTAGAGGGTTAGTAAGAAAGGAATTCCCGAAATTCAACCCCTAAACGGGTATAGCGGTGGCTGAAGTTTGTATGAAAGCAATCACACGCGGACGAAATCGCGCGCGTTTTGCTAGTGTTTAAAAAGACAATTCTAGAACGAGACAAGAGTAGAAAAGGAAAACCTACTTATGGTGGTATAAGGGCGGTGAGTAAGGTAATGAAACTAAACACTGCGGAAATACTTACGGGATTTTCAACATTCGCTTCAGCAGTTTCATTAGTTGGGATTAGCAGCAAGCCAACAAAAAAACAGTGTAGGTCGGTTTCAATTGTTGACGAAAGATTTTAATAATACAATTTTGTTGCAAAGTAATTTATTTTCTGATAGTCGCTCGTATAGGGCCCTGAGCTATATTGCACCCATCATAATTAAAATAAATAGCATCACGACCTTATTCCCCAAGCACGGTAGATATCCCTTCCGATCTCTAAGTACTATGTACCTGGTCGAGATTCATCGAGGATGTCTAAGGGGGATAGTCAGAGGTATGCCCAGATAGTATATTTAGTACATACCACATTTTGCAGTCCTTAGTATCGAACGGAAATACCATTGGTGCAATAATCAACTAAAACATATAAATATTTTTGATCGTTAAATTGTTTTTGGCATCGCATTCTACACATATGACGTTGTTACTATATTTATAGCTTATCTTTGATGAATGCAAATTATATTCAAATTGCATATCCACGCTGACTCACGCGAGATGTAAGCTCAAAGCGACAAATACAAATGAGCTTTCTGAATGATCCGATTAATTAAACTTAGTGTTACGTTACTCTGAATACTACTAGTTCTGCGAACAGCAGACCTCGCGAACACAATTTTTTTTCAGTAGAAATCAAAAATTGAGGAATTATTGCAGTTTGAGAAGCTTTTCTTCTCATAGTGATGAGCAGAATATCTTTATGGGTAACAGCATCTCCTGAGTACTAACCACAAGTACTGTTGTCTCCAATCCGCCTGCCAAGCGTGGTGACTATGGCCACTCAATAGGGGAAGCCTATGTCTACCAAACTTGACTACGTTACCCTCCACCCCTTATATAAAGGAGGTAACCGCTCAGTTATGACCAAGTTAAGGTTAAACAAGTCGGTGCGTTGTCCATACAAACGCTGTAAGTGTTTAATGTCTACTATTTATTAACGTGCGTCCGAAGTTAAGTTTGATACTGAATTATCTTGCCGTTATCTAGGTACGTTACCCTATATTCTACGATAAAATCAGATTACCTTGAAAGTTACAAGCGTTACAAGATTTAGTATAAATCTTTCGATCGGGGTAACGTACCTAGATAACGGCAAGATAATTCAGTATCAAACTTAACTTCGGACGCACGTTAATAAATAGTAGACATTAAACACTTACAGCGTTTGTATGGACAACGTACCGACTTGTTTAGCCTTAAGTAATGAAAGTCCAACCGCTTATTTAAGTTATGACGTGAAATATGTCTTAGCAAGAGAGTACCTGGACCTACCTTATTAAAATATATGTTAATTGTTTTTAGTCACAGTTTTATTGTCTACCTCATCTTTGACACAATATTCAAAGTAACAAACTTGTTGTGTCATGAGCAGTTATGTGATACCTGTGACCAACATTTCGGTAATTGAGCAAAAAATGTAATGGTCTATAGACCATTGTTAGCACTTGAATTACAGTGTTATTCCACTTAAAAGCACCTACATTTTTTTGGTTTTACTTTGTATTTAGTGGTTTTCGAACTTTATAGACTGTCGTTGTACTTCGTCAATAGCCATTGTCGTTTATCAAGAGAGATAAAAAAAGTTTAAAGGCAACATTGACAATTTCACTGTTTTTATTTGGAGAAGAACTTCTCTCGTTGTTTGTTTTTTAGGTGTGCCAAAAAATTTTGTAAGAAATTAATAGTCTTAAATTGTATACTTGTGTGTACTTGAAGATGTAGTACTACAATTGAACACATTAGTTATGTAATAAACAACAATATAAGAATAATAAGATTATCAGCTAGCTTGGATTAACTGTACAGTAACTAACTAACGTTACAGTTACCTTTTCGTGAGAAAACCCTAAGCTGTTATTTTCATAACTAATGAAAAAAAACTTTTATTTAACAAAACAAATGAAATCTGCAAATGTTTTTTTTGTTTCTGAATTCTCTTTACCTAACATAAGTTTACAAACAATACAATGATAACTGTTAGGAATTCAAATGGAATGGAATATTCCAAACAAACAGTCCAATACTACTAGGCAAATCGAAAACCGACCGATGAGAAAATACTACCTAGCAACACAAGTAAACAAAAAATAAAAGTTTATAGCAAGATCTTTGCATACTTTGTGTGTCGTTTGTACAAAAGAAGGAACATGCCAATCTATCTATACAGTTATCTATCGAATCATATCTAGTGTGAGGCAGGACCGGCAGATGGGGTCAACGTTCGCTGCATCTTGTTAAGGTTCCGTACCCAAAGGGTAAAAAGAGACCCTGTTACTAAAACTCCGTTGTCGGTCTGTCTGTTTGTCCGTCTGTCACCAGGCTGTATCTCATGAACCGTGATTATTAGAGAGTTATATATATTTGTATGTAGATGATGTATTTCTGTTCACGCTATATCAACAAATACTAAAAACAGAATAAATAAATTTAAGGGGGCTCTCATACAAAAAACGTGATTTTTTTGCCGTTGTTATTACAGATAATGGTACGGAACCCTTCGTGCGCGAGTCCGACTCGTACTTGGCCGGTTTTATTTTATCTGACGCTTTTATAGATCTAGACAAACTTGATGTGGCTAGTAAATTAAGGCTGAATTATTTACAATTTTGATTGAATTTTAAACAGACGATTCACTGCAATTTGTCGCGTCAGACAACTTTTGATTAGTAACAGCGTAATGGAATCTAAGGGATTTTCTGTATATTTTGGTTATGTAAACTATTATGATTTTGTTCTATATTTTTGTTAGAAATCTGATGTTTTTAATGATTTTTTCAATTTATTCTTTCCCAATATTGCGGGCACAGTTGCATTGTTTGATCACCGATTGGCAATATCACGTACCGTTGCGCAATTTTGCGTCAATGCACCACATTTTTGACTGTAGACAATACACTAGGCTCCAAGTAAATTGTCAGGGTGATATTTCCAATGGTTTTTTTAATTTATTGTTTCCCAATATTACGCGCATAGTTGCATTGTTTGATCACTGATTGGCAACATCACGTACCGTTGCGCAATTTTGCGTCAATGCACCACATTTTTGACTATAGACACTATACTAGGCTCCAAGTAAATTGTCAGGGTGATATTCGATTGTGCTTAACTAACCAATCTCTTAAATAGCTATAGCATACCTGGACTAAAACTATCGCCTCTTAGTTTATTTCGATTTTGTTTTTCATCGCTTAAAGTTGCGCTACGATACAAACATAAGCAATAAGTTCGTCAAAAGTTACCGAAGAGAAAACTGGGAGCCAATTAAAACGTGCCAATGATAAGGTTCCATCCTCCTGTGCTTCTACTGAATAAAGATAGTTTTGACTTTGATTTTAAAACTTATCTAGGGTAATGTTCTGATCTGCGATTCACTATACATGGAAGTTTAGTGTTGTGCAAATCCGGTTAAGCTGACACACAAACCCCGCTCTCACTCCAATTGCAATGATACCTACTCAGTATAAGATCTAGCTACTAAGCACACAGACACAGAATAAACAGCTTTAGTTACTATGTAAGCCACCGCAACAGAAAACTACTGACCAAGGGTGCAATGACCTGAAATCTGCCTGGTTCATCGCGAAACAAACAATGACATTCCTAATACTACTGGATAAAGGAAGAAATATGTAAAACCCTTAGTTTTTTTGCGAGTTCACAAAGTGATAGATGGGGAATTTAAGTTTTCTTTGTTCTTAGTCAGACGATAAAAAGATAAAATTAAAAACTTATTTGTGGGAAATAATATTATCATATTTAACTCAAGCTGATCATGATCAAGAAGGCCAAGAAAGACGTAGAGCCAGCGGTCGTCACACGTATTTTAAATTTTTATACGTTTCAATGACTTACCCAGGCATTAAGAAAGTCAGCGTAACGTTGAAATAGTTACACCTTACTGTTGTCTTTTGTATGACAGGAAGTTTAAAATTAAATCGAGAGACAAAACACGGTATAACTATTTTGAGGTTACACCGGGTTTATTAGTTAGGCTAGTAACAGGTTGATACTCCCAACCGAAGCTCTACTAACTTCTATACTAACCATGTTACTCTGTTCCTAATCGTCTGTTCTAATTCTAGTCATGTGTTCTCGACAGGGTTGCAAAATGTATTAAGCTATTAAAATCAACTTAACCAACTTAACTTTCGTCTTGAGTATCTAATTTGTTTCAGATCCTTGAGATTGTAACTCAAGAGTTTGAAGAAAGGAATTGATAAAGGTTTAGACAATAAACTGGATACATCGCAGTATGAGTACGATGTACGGATGAGCATGTAACTTGTCATGAATTTCAATAAATTATAGGTACCATCAGGCCTATCGGCACTAGATTACCACGCAATGTCTCCGTTCGGCTTTGGAGCGAGATAGCACACCGCAATGGCATAGCTATAGCAAAGTACTAAATTTCGAGCAGATACTAAAACCTAGCAGTAGCTAAACGTATAAGAACGTAAATCTATCAACCATAAAAAATACAGTAAATCTCTACTCTACTCTGCTAACAAAGCTTTTTATCGTTTAGTTACAAGGCCAGCACAAATCGAAGACTACACTCGAAAACCACTAACTAATGCATGACAGGTGCGCTATGCGGTTCTAATAAAGCAATACGTGGTTGATAAATCGATACGGCCAGGCCTACTGACGGGGCAATTATGGTAATTATGAGGTCCCGAACTCCTCCACTCCACTCCTCACTCAAAAGGTATTTACCATGGAATCATAAATATCACTTAGAATACTCTCTTCCTGTTAGGTTTTTCTGTTAGGTGAATCTAGGCGCAGTCTAAAAAAGTTGCGTCATTTTTTTTAAATGTTCCACCAACATTAGCGCTGGTGGAACATGCATATGATTACCTGGCCATCACCTATAGCAAAGTATTGCCTTGCAGGTAACGCTAGATACGTTCCTTACTATGCACTGGCCTGCATCCACCAGCCTGAGACATACTGGTGTTAGGCCTCATGTGCCTGTAATTTCACCGGCACCCACACCCTTCAAACCGGAACACAGCAAAGCCAGCATCACTGCTTGGCGGCAGAAATAGGAACGGTGGTATTACTTCTCCGGATTAGCCTTTTACAAGGTGCTCTACTACTACTATAGTTCTTATAGCGTTTTTGTGCGCTCCCTATTATAATATAATATGAAGCTCTTGAGATTTAATATGGAGACACTGCTTTGCTAGCAGTGTCTCTATATTCAAAACATCAAAAATGTAACATCTAGAACCCCGATAAAATCAATTCTAGCCACAAGACTCCCCTTCCGCACCTTAGAATTAGGTAAATTGGTGTCGATAAACTTCACGAATGGGCAATACCGTGACTCAAGGCCATAGCGGAACCGATAAAAGCTGACCTATGCTGTTAAGCATAGAGTATATATGAAATATATATGAAATATTAGGTACGTTACGGCACAAGATAAATAATAGTACGTAGTTACTGGGCACGTCATTAATCACTTGGAATAACAGGTTTTCAAACTATCGATATGTCAGTGACTTCAACACGTCGGAGATTTCAGATTGGTGAAAGTGTTCAGGTTAATTATTACCTAGTAACATGCTACTGCAAAACGCTCCTTTGTTTGTAATAAGTGATCAAAGAAGCAGATGGTGACATTGAGTGGTTTCCTCTGTCCATAACAATTGCAATATCTCATCGAGCACGACCATATGCCTTATGTAGCAATACCTACCGGCGTCCATGGCTCTAGGACATAAAAGGAGTTTCAACATCACCAATTGCCTTTACAAGTCCTGGACATTAGGCCTACTCTATACGTTTCTGGGAAGATAAATTTAGAGCCATGCACCGACTTCCGCAATCCTGACAATGTATGTCGACCCATCGGGTGGGAGAGTGTCCTGCGCTTCGTCTTTCTCCATTCGGGAACCCTTTATTCACCAGCAGTTGTCCGTTCTTCGAGCTACATGGCCTGCACATTACCACTTCGACTTACTGTTTCTGAGAACTATGTCGGTGATCGTTCTTAGACAGATCTCTTCATTTCCGATTATATCTATGTACCTAGTCAAGTGACGAATTTTTGCCAGATTTTCATTGCAAACTGTCAAAAAATTGCGACTTGAGACGAGCTTAAATCTGAGATGCGTTTGAGGGTTTAGGGATAAGCCTGTTTTTATCTTACACAACTTGTGTTCTCGACACAACAGTCTTCAGTCGAATTAATTTAACAGCCCCTAGCAGAAAACGTTTTGCAATTCTTTGCTAGTATTAATCATGCATTGGCACCAGGCGGCAAGACTAAATATATTACCTACTTAGTAATCCTTCAACCCATTTTTCTATACGATGTACCTACTGATGGAACAGGCAACTAGCCTACCTGATGTGAAGTGGTACCCATCACCTATAATAATAATCAGTACACCCGCAGTCCACAATCCGCATGTTAAGCGTGGTGACTATGACAAAACTAAATATGAAGGAAGCCTATCTCCTATATACTTATACTTATACACGTATGTGCACTTATTTATAAAATACCAACCTAGAGAAAAAATGAATAGAGAGCCATTGTGGTTATACTTTACATAACATTTTGAATAAATACGTTGAAATTATCAAAAAATTTTTACCGGATGATGGTTATCGAAAAATGTATTTGATTATAAACTTGTCTACTAAACGAGTAATAATAACCTCCACACAATAATTTTCTAAAATAATTATGGCCGAGTGATAGCCGTCCTTGATAAAATAACAATGATATCGATTCTGACTATGGACAGAACAGTGGAAACAATTATTAGAGCCCACCGTGCTAGTTTAAAGTAGGGAAGATAATTGCGGTGAAGATCTTGTTAGCAGCAAAACAGGCGAAACTCATAATAACATTTAGTAGTAGTATAGTTCTTAGTGAACGGCTCGTCCGGGGAAGTATTAACTATTTCTACCAAGCAGCTTGCTGTGTTTTGAAGGGTGATGGCGGTGAAATTACAGGTAGATGAGGTTTAACAATTTCGAGATTCGGGCTCAGAACTGCAACTGTCGCGTCGGTGGTGGCTTGGACAAATATTTGTTCTGTACATAGAAATTTGGATTTGGAGATATTTGGTGTTATAATATATTCTAAGTACCTTTGTATTTACAAATCTATACCAATTGTATGAATATTCTTCCCAACTGAGTGACATGGGTGGCAAAAAGACAACACATAGCCTAAACCACCGGTCATACAGACTTGAAATTTTTAAGGTATATTCATTGATAAGTATGTAAAGGTATACTAAAAAAGGAATTCCCGAAAATCAACCCGTAACGTGTAATAGCGGGGTTTGAAGTTAGTAGGTAAGTTGCGCGCGTTTCGCTAGTGAAAGTATATAACTATTCTACAAGTTATCAGGTGTTCATAGTAAAAGATTTGCTTTGTTTAGGGCGCTGCTGTGTAAAATGCTCGACAATATTTATTTTAAAGAGTAGGTAGCTATAAAGAACTCGTACTGAAAACGCTCTGCCATACTACTTTTATCTCGTCAAAATTATTGTATCTACCTGCTATCGCAACAGCGGAATAAGGTAAAATGGTAAAAAAATAATACTTATGTAATTTAATAACTGTACAGTACAATAGCTAACTTATAAATGAATATATTTGTACATTTTAAATTATGGATTGGTATATTTCGGTGGAATGAGCACCGATTTCCACAGAATTGTAAAGATAAATCTTATCAAAATGTTCTAGTTTCAAAGTTTACATTTTGTGCGAACAGTGTGTCAATCAATGAATCAAGTGGCTGATATATTTTAAATGCTTCAAATATATTCTACTAGTATATGGCTCTTTGTAAAGAAATTGTATTCATATTTCTTAGCTTTGTTTTGGTTTGAAGGGTGCCGGTAAAATAACAGGCGTGTTACCAGACTCAATACCTGCATCCTGCATGTCTTAGGTAGATGGACGCAGAACAGTGCATTGTAATGCACGATTATAACGCACGTGACCTGTGAGGCAATGCTCACAGATGATTGTTACCACTTAAACTGTGACTGTTGAATATAAAAAATAAAAAAAACGAGCGTGCTTTAGACTGAAGTAAAACTTCTTTGATATACGAAGCGTATCTGGCTATGAGAGAAAGAGAGAAAGAACAGTGCTTTCATACCCCCTCCATGGTAGTCGCAACCTTGTTGGAAGTCGCATTAGAAGTATTACTTCAAAAAATACTGATGTTAGAAGAAGTTGAACTGATCCACAGGAAAGACATGGTCAATACCTACGTACGGAGCTGACTAATCCGCGGGTTTCATAATGCCATAAGATGATAAGAAATAAGTAATACTTACATTTTGATGACGTCATCCTTGGCTGGACTCAATGCAGTGTTCTGGACCTTGTGTTGAAGCAGAAAATATTTATTTACTACACAAAATTCACAATTTTCAATAAAATTAGATTATTTCAACACGCGACCGCATCAGTCGATATATTTGGCGTGTGTGATGATAACGTAATTTGAATCGTAACAATTACGCTATTAGGGTCAAAATACAGATACCTAGGTATCTACACTACCTACATGACCCTACTTACATCAGGTGGTATAAATAGGTGGTACAAGAATTATTTGTCTAACTATTTGGCGTAATCATATGACACAACACATTACTCACATTTTCCACCAAGTTCCTATGTAAAAATAATGCCATAGATTTGCAAAAAAAATAACCTTATGTTGATAAAAATATGCTATGCATAAATAACCTCCCAACCAATGATAAACCTTCAAGCATTTAAGCTGTTCAATATTTTTTCCAACTTTGAGAACAATAGTGGGTTTATGTAGCATTGATCAATTCGTTTGTAATTTTTTCGTAACTTCACTTCATTTTATCTTATCGTAAAAATAAACATGAAAATACCGCGACGAAAATAAATCACAAATGAAAACTTTCAGTACCTATATAAAAAGTACTTTGTGATGAAAACTGACATTGACTTTTATATTACCTGCCAGGGTTGGATGTTCTCAAAGGAGGTTACGCAAAAGAGGCGGGATATTAGTTTTGAAATAAGAACGACTACAACCTTCTTTACGAATCTAAAGAGTTTATTACATTTTCGACCTGTAAGCCGGACCGTGTGCAAGCCGTAGTAATAATAAAGGTAACCCCGTAAAGGCGGCCGTACACTGACAACTTAAAAGCTCAACGCAAACTATAGGCTCGACTCACGACTGCATGAGCCGCATTGGTGAAATACAATCTATGTTTCTGTAACGTACACGTGACGCATAGAAGACGCACTTAGTTGACTTGTTCTCTTCTTGTCTAACTGTCGTCTTCTGTCTCTCGGCTACTCTTTTTTAATGTTTTTTACCGGTATGCAGTTCTCTTCTTCGGCGCGGTTGAATTACAACTCGACGAGCTATTCTAAATCACTGTTTGATCCGTTTACGCTGTTCAACAATCTACTGTTTAAGCTGCACGTATACGGCCGCCCTAAGTGTAGGTACCTAACCTTGATTGATCGAAATTCGAAGCAAAACACGTGGCTTAGTACAAATATTTACACAAAATGGATGTTTGGTGAATAAAACTCAGATCTTGCAGTAGGTGACCTACCTAGCTACCTACAGCATTGATAAAAGCAGAACTGGGTCAATAACAGATTATAATAGAACCTAACTTTGTGCCCACCCATTATAGTACCTACCATGATCCTTAAAAATACACACCGTTTTTAGGATTCCGTGACTCTAAAAAAACACCCCGCATACTTTACTGTCCGTTTATCAGTGCATCTGTCAAGACTAGACCACTTTTCTAAAAACGTAGGTTCATCCATCATCTTATCATTGATATGACACGTTAGTCCTAACTCATCACAGCTGGTGATAAGCCCCTTTTCATTCTTTTTATTCTGGTTCTGTTTCTGAAAGGCCTTTGTTGCTTTGATCCGTATTTTAAGGCTGGATGTCTCATATCCTTCGTCTTCTTTCTAAGATCAGTTTGTTATAAAATAAGGTGAAAAAATTTACTTACCCGCTTATTTGGTGCTGTCTAAGTACGTTTAAATCAGTTTAACACTTCGACAGAATTATTATGGACTGCGCAAATATATAAAACAATCACGTATTTTCAATAGTAGCTCAAAAAAATTGACTACTTTTCTAATTGTTTCTTTTAACACAGAATTATCACAACGCACAAATCTTTAGTCACTGTTACTTTGACTAGTAATATTCTACGTATTTTATACTCATTTATCCTAACTACGTATTACTAGTGATGCCTAATATGTACATTTTTAATTAAATTAAAATTAAACGAAGTAAATGAATATTACTTTTGATTACAGTAAAATAAATGCACAATAAAATTTTGGTCACCGCATTTCGCTGGTACGGCAAACGTAGCGGCTTTTCCGCATGATACGCAGGTGGCACGCATGCGTATAACTTACGCCGCGATTTCACGCATGCGTATAACATTCGACGAGTTAACGACTATCTCTTTTTGTTTGCTCTGGGTGGAATGTGACGGGGAGAGCGATAGGTCCTCAATTTTCACATGCGCAATGTTATTGATGAAATTGTTGGCGGGAGTTTTTTGGTTGGATGGGTATGGTTGCTTAGGTTAGATTTTTTATAGGCGAATCGTATCGCAAGCGCTTTGCGTCAATCAACGTCACGTCTGGTTACGTCTAGCGACGACGCGACCCGTACACGTAATAGCCTATTACGTAGTTAGTAGGTACAGACGGGTCCGGGTTGCATAAACAGCCGATGTGCTTTATCCGTAGGCTAAGCTTTCGCTACCTATAATACAAGTATATTAATAGGTAGAAAACTAGGTACCTATAAGGGCTAGACATACTTTATCTTTGTTCCTAGTTGTCTTACGTGAAACTTCGTAACTTTTTAATAGGTACAGTCAGCTGCACTAGAATGTATAGGTACTATACAATTCGTAATTTGCAAAATGGTTTTACAGCGGTGCTAAAAAATATTTACACGACAATTATTTGAAGTATTGTCTTGTCTAAAGATGAGTTTCACCCAAACTCATCTAAAATATTTAGTTGTACCCTATAGTTGTTGTAGTTGTTGAATCCACAAAAAATTACCATCTGACCTGACTGTAGTTCCAGTTGGTGGAAGCACTGAAGCCTTCTTGGAGTGATGTAACGCATAGGTACCTAATGAGAGTAGGTATATAGACTGGACTACTTTAACTTAAGTACCAGTTGAGTAGGTATATAGACTGGACTACTTTAACTTAAGTACCAGTGGGCTCGTCCGGGGAAGTACTACAACCATGCCTATTTCTGCCGCCAAGCATCTTGCTGTGTTCTAGTTTGAAGGGTTTGGATGCCGGTTTAATTACAAACACAAGGCATAACTTATGTACATTCCTGACGAACTTAATAGTAACCTCTTAACATCAGGTGGGGCCATTTTCTTGTTCCATCATCATTTTAGTAACATGGAACATAATTTCCATGTTCTGTTTGTTATTTCCCATCCGTCATATTAGTACTGTACTATAATGGAACAAATGTATCAAACACAATCAGAGTTACATTACAAAATAAAAGTTATAAAATTGATTGGAGAAGATCCCAATCTATCCTGTAAAATGTTCTAACAATGTTCAATAAAATGTTCTTATAGGAACAGTGAGCAACAAAAGTTGATAGTTTGTATTTAAAAATACACTTTTTTACCTATTTCTGATCTGTGCTTCAAAAGTTTTTATGACCAATGCAAATTTTATGCTTACATGTTCCGGAGGTTGACTGTACTTATGAATGTGTAGCCTTACTATAAAAGAAAATTCGTGATGTTTATGTAGGTAATATTTTATAAGTATTACAAACTAAAACATAACATAACGACCAACTAACAAATAAACTAATCTAAAATCTAACAAATAGTTAGGCATTAGGCACGATATAAAACTTATGTATACCAATCGAAATACCTACCTATAAATATTCTTAGTTCATTTTCCATTTCATTTGAACTTCTAAGTTTGTTAATAGCGCCATCTGTTTAATCAATGACGCACTTCGTTGCTCCGGGTTCTTCAGATGACTTGTAGTGCGGAGGGTCAGGTGTTGGTCCTACTCGACTTTGCAAGGTTCTCGTCAGACGCCAGTATCGGCCGAATTCAGGCTTCTGTTTCAATTTACTGTCGCCCATTCGCCATCCATATTCCCAGTTACTACACTCAGTTAAGTAAAACTTTTTCTCTGGCCAGGTTTTTCCTCTTTTAATCAAGTATTGAACCCTACCGAAGTCTGGTTTCGCTTTGTAGATGATTTCGGTTAGTTTCGGGTCGACAGGACGCATGATAGGATCAATAGCGACGTCTGTATCTGGTCTTGCTAACCTCGGGTCTTCTTTTGGGTCACCGAGACCGATATCAACTATGGAATTACCGTGCCGTAAATGAGCTACTCCCGGTATGAAGGTTGCGTCGCGTATAGGGACCTGCTTTCTGTTTAATCCAGCTACGACGTGATCTCTTGTGATGGTAGCCATACCTTCCTTCATGTTGTGGGCAATGACATCACTTTCGAAGTAGTTAGTTGGGGTTCGGTGGAGAGTTGCTGCTTCTTGGATCTTAGAGCGGTTGTTGTTGATCCAGTTAAGGCGCAGTCGATTTTCTTTTTCATAAGTTTCGTTGAGGAAGATTATCACAGCAGGGTTATTTATGTCCATTAACGGCATTTTTACACTATTTTCTTAAAATGGGCTTAAAATGAAATGGATATTCACAGGGCTCTTTCACAGCGGAAAAATGCCAGCGTGATAAAAAAGACAATGAGTAGGTACATATTTTTACGTTTTTTTGACACTAGTCCATGAAGAGGTTGACAAAGAAGATCATATAAGTAGGTAGGTACCTACCTAAACTGAGAGCTTCACAGAATATTACTCTTCATACAACAAGACCACTTCTGAATACTCCAGGAACGTGTAAAGTTACCTACAAGGTCTTATAGAATACCTCTTGGCCGACAATCAAATACATCCTACCTGGGATCATTATACCTGGGTGGTCGCGCACCGTGCGGTTTCAGAGGAACTTCCTCCCGCGAACACTCAGGCTGTGGAATGATCTTCCTGCTGAGGTTTTCACTAAGGACTATAGTATGGGGTTCTTCAAAAAGGGCGTTTTAAAATTTTTAAAGGGTCGGCAACGCGCTTGTGATTCCTTTACGGTAACCACTTTCCATCAGGTGGGCCGTAAGCTTGTTTGCCAACTTTGTTGTATTAAAAACATTTAGAGTAATACGATTCTTTTTTAACTGAAATTCCCAATTAACCAGCGATGTATTTCGTACAGCGATCTAAACCGCGCGGTGGCGGCGACTGCGAGGGCAACGCAGTTTACGCACGCAATTATAATGTATCTATTTAATTTAGTACCTAGACAGATTTGAGCCCATGTTATTGTTTTAAGTTTACGAACATAAGTAGATATGTTTGGGTCTACAAAGTGCTTTTCTTTCTTCTACATCTATTACTAAACAAAACCCACAAACTCACAGGGTTGTAAGACAGGACAAACAAAACCACACAAGTATTTCAAAATTGGTTTAATCATAAATAAATAACATTTTTGTTTGAAACAAAACAACCTCCATATTATTCACACACCATCCAGCTCGTCATTTAATGAATTACAATTAATAATTTTCTAATTAATTTCTAATAATACTTACAGCAATCTTAATTAATGTTGTACATACTTTATTACCACAAATAATTTGAGATTTTTTATTTATGTAAACTAACGCTTATAGAGAGAATTATTTCAATCATTTTTTTGTTTAATTTTTATTCATTGGTCATTTTTGTATGAAAAAGCAAATCATTAATTTACTGACTGTAAATTCTGGCTATTTCTCATGCTATAAATTCACTTACATGAGAAAAAAAAGAACTATATTATAAGAATTGATAAAAAATATTTATCGAGCCAAACTTGAAAAACAATTTAGGTTTTTTTTTTTTAAAATTTGTAATTGGTATTAAAAAAAATCTTATATTAACTAAGGCATTCTGAAGGATAACGCTCAGGCTGGTTTTACAATAAACATCTTCATACAATTTTCAATTTGTATCATTTTCAAAGATCCAAACAGATTTTTACTATATTGGAAAAATATTCTTCTCGTGCCTTAGTACTTTATTCTATAAGGTGAGAAATTTACAATATTTAGGCGTTTTTACAATATAATTATACAAAGCAGTTACATACGGTTTGTAATTGACATTTAAATGGACAGCACAACAGTTCAAATAGAAAAAAAAAGTTCTGAATATATTATGTATACAGAACTTAATCAAAAAGTGAATAAGGTATAGACCTGAAACTTAACTGGGTTCTCTACCCAATAGTAATATCGAGCTATCAATGATGATGATGATAAAGCCAACATAAACTGGTTATAATTGTCTGCTTTGCGTGACCAGTTAGCCATATACAGGGCGTCCCACGGACACGCCACATGGAGGGGAAGTACCTTAAATATTGTAGATGGAACATTTTACTGAAAGAAGACATTATTTGAATTTTAAAAACAATTTAAACTGCATTCATAGATATTTAAATAATTGCATGGTTGAACCGAGAATCGAACCCTTTACACGAGAAAAATAATTATCCTCTAGCTTTATGATACCGATCGAAAGGCTTCATCATAAGGATTATTTTTTGCCAAATAACATACTGTCAGAAATAAAAGGAAGACCATGAATTTTAACATTTGATGTGAAATTTAGTTCAGAAAAGCTGGCATTGGCGTAAAGACATACAACTGACCTTATCATATGACTCATTTTGAGCATTTGATAAATTGATTGATTTTGTATTAAAAATGTTAAAATTCATGGTCTTCCTTTTATTTCTGACACTATGTTGTTTAGCAAAAAATAATCCTTATGATGAAGCCTTTCGATCGGTATGATAAAGCTACAAGATAATTATTTTTCTCGTGTAACGGGTTCGATTCTTGGTTCAACCATGCAATTATTTAAATATGTATGAATGCAGTTTAAATTGTTTTTAAAATTCAAATAATGTCTTCTAAAATGTTGCATCTACAATATTTAAGGTACTTTCCCTCCATGTGGCATGGCCGTGGGACGCCCTGTATAACTTAACGTGATAGAAAGGGACACAGCGAAATTTAATAAATCCCAATAATGTTCTCTCCATTAGACAAGTGCGAAAACGAAATTTTGCACGTATATAATAACTTTGACGGCCGACAATGCAATACATGTATCATCCATTGTTTTTCGATAAATAAAACGACCAATGTCTGACTAAAAAGTTTCAGCTCTCTTCCTTTACACTCTCTCCCTAATGAACAAAGGTAGACTCACTCAAAAAACTAAAACATCGTAACGTCACATGTTGTTGGAATAATTAATTTATTTAGATTTTAAATAAAGAAACGCATCTAAAATGCGCCGATAAATCGTCAACTCTCACTCGCACACTAAATGAGCGAGTGAGAGAGAATGATACGTGGCATCATTTTAAAGTTTCCTAATTAACCCGGGTTATATACATAATAATAACGAATTTGTTGCTTTTTATTTCAGACAGAAGTTGTTACCTTTTATTGGCTGCACTACTATCGTAGCCGCCTGTGGCTAAACCTCACGATTTACATTACGAATTTTAGTTTGACTTATTCGTGTAAAAACAGGAAGGAGTCTACCTTTACAAAAAATATGGAATGGATAACGGGTGCCTTGACTGTCTTCGTTAGGCACTACAGTGCCCCGTAAATAGGGTTAAATTTCACCCCTGACGCTGTAGAATCATCTTAAATACCTGTCTAAATAAACTATTGCGAGGCAGAAATTCCTTTTAAATAATTGCTAGCGTAAAAGCATCATAAGTTAATACAAAAATTACACAATTCAAACGTTAGTATTGTATTGTGTCCGGCATGAAGCATGAATTGACACCAATAAATATATAATTATATATATTTATTTATTTATTTGATTGAACAATTTTCAACTCGTATTATTGATGACTTATTCCGCTAACCGTATTTTCTTTTTTCTTAATTTACGTGTTTTTGCGAAGAAGTCAAAGTTTTACATCAAATAAAAAAAGCATTTTTTTCATTTTAAAAGAATGACTCAAATTCATTTAACATTCTAGGCTGCCGAAAAGGAAAATATAATTTACAGTTATATTAAAAACTATAGTATTTGGTATTTTGGTCGTCACGAGTCCAGCCACGACTCCACAGTTAGGCCCTATGTGCTCATATAAGTACCTAATTAATTAAAACGGGTATTATTAAATCTTACAATTTTCAAGATTGAAAAAATATCGTATCGTAAATGATACTAAAACTAGCGACACACGAAAATAATTCATGTTATAAGTAGGAATAGACGAGTGAGGTAAAATTAAAATAGGTAAATACCCACTAGAAGAATTCCTAAGATACGTAAAGCTACTTTGATGAATTGTACAAAAATAGTGCAGCGTACATGGCCATAAATGAGAATATATCGATATTTTTACGCTATGCGTTTCATTCACATTTCCAAATTCGATTGCAATCATCCTTATTACTAATCGAATATCACACTCTCATTAATAGCGCACGCAATACATTTAAACCATTATACCATAAAAAAGAACAACTCTCAAACACAACTTCTCACACTATTATCATCTTCAGATAATCGTGAGGAAGATAAAATACTGCATTGAGCAGCATTTTTATATAATGTCATACATATCGTGCAGACCATAGGAACAATGATATGAATAACAGTGCAAGTGAACATGTTAATATTGATACAGATGACGAAATAAGGTACTAAAATGCAACAACTACATATGACAGAAAATAATGTATATTACACCTCCAAATTTCAAACAGCATTAACATGCTTGATTCATTTTAAGGTAGTTTCACTTAAAAATGTCTTGCGAAGGAATAACTATTAAAAATTAAAGAAGTCGTCGATAAAATTGAATCGAATAAAGTACAACACTTTTTTCTGTCATTGATTAGATTTTCAACGTGCACACATTAAACACTAACTTGACATCCTAAATGGACGACTTGGCTTATCTAATTGGCCTCATAAACTAATGTCCATTTTCACAATCGACCCCAATTTAAGGGTATCCATTTTTAAACAGTTTTTCATACAGTTTCTAATGAAAGTTATAATATTTAGTTTGAACGTATTTTCATACTGCGTCTATCCGTGACCAGAGGGGTAATTCCCAATTAATAGATATTGAATGACTACGGATACAGGTTGAGTGATCCGCAATTTTGTCTCTCATATAAGAAAATAAGGTAGTTTCGATGGATATAAGTTGTCTATAATCAGTCACCGTCAAAGAAATGTCTACGAACGTAAATAGACAAAAATGCTTGACAAATAGTGAGACAAAATGCCGAATCGACACTAGTCGGGTGAAAATGAGAATTAGGCCCTAAGATTATCCTAACGCAGTAAAGAACTTGATAAACACCAATTTAAAACCAATTCATCTACAAAACTGCCAAAGACATGCGACGTGTCAAAGTCTTAGTGACATTTCCGGTGATCTAATCATTGACATCAAACTTATTAGGTGGCAGCATAGCCAGAGCGTTATTCGTCAGAAGTCCTACCACAGGATTCTCCAAATTCTCATACTTTGAGTTCGTTTCCGAAGAAAGACTGACAGCACCGCTACTATCACCTTCGTATGTATTTTCTGTGTCGTCTACATGAGAGCTTGTGCTGGACTTGTCGTTTCTGTCCATGAGATTTTCTTTGTCGTAGTTGTCACTGTTGGAGAGTTCAATCCAGTGAGCTCGGTTGCTTTTCACGCGGTCAAGCATGGGTTGAAGCGCGGCTGATAGAACCGCAAATGCCTGGAAAGATAAACACAATTCGTATAGATGTATATAAAATATTGGCGTAAGGTAATTTGGTAAATCCAACTTCGACAAAGAGACAAAGAAGTCAGCCAACGAATCCAACTCGGAAAGACAGCGTTCCAGAAATTAAATCTTTTCGTCACAGGTCCTTCAAAGCTTCAAGACGAAAGCTTATACTATAGTCAGTGCGGCTTAGGTCTATTAGACTTATTTACAAGTGGAAAGCTGTACAACGGGCTACAGAGAGAGCTATGCTGCGAGTTTCACTACGTGATAGAATCAGCAAATGCGAGAAATGTAAGTTTGTTTCCAGCTGCGTGAATGTTTGCATGATGGCATGGTATTTTGATATCATGGTAGTTTATAATACCCACGACAAAGACAACCCTGGGGTCTTTCCTATGCTCTGATGAACGGATGTTAGTTGTTCTTAGAAGAGAGCCGTGACGCCTTAGAGGATTTTAGTAGGGACCCATCAGGAAATGGACAGCAGCGTCTGTACTGAATGAGTACTAAACACTACACTACTTCAGATCTACACTACTTCACCAATCCGCCTGTCAGTGTGGCAAACCATCTCAGATATGGATGAGGCTTATGTCCAGCTGTGGTCTTATTTAGGCAATTTTTTTTTATTCGAGTTGTTGATGGCACAACCAGATGGGCCACCTGATGTTAAGTTGTTAGCATCACCTAAAACAAAGCATGGCTATGCAGGTCACGTTCATTAGAAACGTGCCCTACGATGTACTGCTCTGCGTTCATCTACCTGAGGCATACAGGTGTTAAGCCTCACGTGCCTGTAATATCACCGGCACCCACACCTTTCAAACCGAAGCACTGCAAGCTGCTTTGCGGTAGAAATAGGTATGATGGTAGTACGTTCCCGGACGAGCCCTTCACTAAGAACTATTACTACTAAAGTGACATGATACAGAAGACATACCTCATAAATAGGCATGCAAATGGTGTCAATAAACTTCACTTGCATAGCTGGAAGTTCGTCCTCCTTATCCCTGTTCATTATGTCCTGAAAATTTAATAAACACCCCTTTAAACGCCTCTTTATAGGTCTTTTTAAAATCAACCAAAACATTGCCATACCTTACCAATAAAAGATAGTTACAAACAAATAGGTAGTGACAGGGCCATTTTTAGGATCCCGTTCCCAAAGGGTAAAATGGAACCCTATAACTAAGACTCCGCTGTCTGTCTGTCTGTCACTAGGCTGTATCTCATGAACCGTGATAGTTAGAGAGTTGAATTTTCACAGATGATGTTTTTCTATTGCCACTATAACCATAAATACTAAAAAACAGAATAAAATTAATATTTAAGTGGGCTCTCATACAGCAAACGTGATTTTTTTGCCGTTTTTATCATAGATAATTGCACGAAACCCTTCGTGCGCGAGTCGGACTCGCACTTCGCCAGTTTTTAAAAAAGTTTAACGTTAAGGACAACTTTTAAGCTAATAATGAGACCCCTACTTCTCTGCCCATTAGAGTGAAGGTAATTATTTCATTCACTTAATATTTTTTTTATAGCCAAACCTAATATTAAAAAGACCAGCTTAAGGGTATTTCTATAATAGCAGACAATAATTATTTGAATCAGATAACCTTGTACAAATTAGTTTTTGTCTCCAATATAACAAAAACATGAGACAAAAACTGTTTCCGAAAGCAAGAAAATACTGGTCATACAAAAAAAAAATCAAACCGGATCCCAAAGCAACAAGATAAACTATGCCTTTCACACTTACAATAGGAGTCAAATTCAGGTTTTGCCGTTCCAGATCACCCTGTCGGAAGAATTCACCAGCCACCAGGGCTGCCACACGTCGCTCCACCGGCCATGGTTTAGTGATAGCTGCTAGGTCACAAGCCGTCATCAACATAGCTCGGAGTAAGCCCCGACGTTCTACGCATTCACCCCACAGAGGAGTCACCACTCTGTCAGTGCTGACTAGGTCAATAAATGAGTTTCTTTTGCTGAAAATAATAAAAAGAAACCAACATTATAGTCTGGATATATTTTGGTCTGTGTTAGTTTAAATTTTGTATTTAAAAGATCCAACGTTTTGTATATTTAATTTACAACTAGATGACACCACTAATACAGTAAAGTTCTTAGAGAATTCTTTAAAACTAATATTCATTCAGGAAATTAAATTCAGGGTTTATTCTGTCTGATATGATAGCCTGAATAAAAAAACCACAGCTACAGTACTGCGACATGCTGTATATAACAAAAACGAATGTGCTTTAGATCACACGACTGAAGTAAAACTTCTTTAATATACGAAACGTAACTGGCTATGAGAGAAAGAACAGTGCTTTCATACCCCCTCCATGGTAGTGTTAAATGTTTAACGCAACCTTGTTGGAAATCGCATTAGAAGTATTACTTCAAAAACTAGAATCCTACTTTTCTACGATGCTACTAACAGATGCTTTTTAGGGTTAGGGAGAAAGCTCTTTTTAGGGTTAAGCTCGCCTATGTACATCTGTCTATTGTAATCACCATTTTGTAAATATTTTTAGGGTTAAGCTCGCCTATGTACATCTGTCTATTGTAATCACCATTTTGTAAATATTTTTAGGGTTAAGCTCGCCTATGTACATCTGTCTATTGTAATCACCATTTTGTAAATATTTTTAGGGTTAAGCTCGCCTATGTACATCTGTCTATTGTAATCACCATTTTGTAAATATTTTTAGGGTTAAGCTCGCCTATGTACATCTGTCTATTGTAATCACCATTTTGTAAATATTTTTAGGGTTAAGCTCGCCTATGTACATCTGTCTATTGTAATCACCATTTTGTAAATATTTTTAGGGTTAAGCTCGCCTATGTACATCTGTCTATTGTAATCACCATTTTGTAAATATTTTTAGGGTTAAGCTCGCCTATGTACATCTGTCTATTGTAATCACCATTTTGTAAATATTTTTAGGGTTAAGCTCGCCTATGTACATCTGTCTATTGTAATCACCATTTTGTAAATATTTTTGTGTACAATAAAGAATTTAAGAATGAAGAAAAAGAAGGACAAGACAATTCAGATTACCAGTTACGGTTGCGAGTAAATTTTACCTGAAATAAACAGCCAGATCGGTGGACAGAATAGCATCTTCGAGCACTTTGACGACCTTCTCGTAATCATCAGAAGACAGGTTCAACAGGATCTGGTTCCCGGGCGAGTTGAGGATCATGAGGCACTGGTCAAAATGATGGTGCTCCATGGTAGATGTGGAATAAAGCTGTGCAAGTGGCGATGATGCCCTGAAAGGTAGATTTAGTTTATCAGTCTTTTTACTTTTGTATATTTTCTCAGATAAGTGCATTCAGCTTGAAGCGCTTTTATTTCTGCTGCCGCTGTTCGTGCAGCAATGATTTGTTATAGGTGTTGGTAACCACTTAAGATCAAGTGGGATATCCGCTTGTTCTATCATCATCATCATTTTTCCACCTTTATCTTACTGTATTGGTTGGCACAACAGGTTTTTTCCCTCCATTTTCCTCTATCATCCGTCACTTCTTACCCATATAACCTTTCACACAATTTATCCATTTTTTCTTCGACCTACTCTCATATATCCGTCCACATGCATATCTAACACTATTCTGCTAGTTCCATCAGCAAGTCATATAAACTTGTACGTAACATTGTAACTTACTTGATCTGAAATGAGTTGTTGGTCCCCCGATGGTCGAGATCGTGGCACAGGCAGCCGATGATCAGAGCCAGGCACTCCAGTTCACCGAATATCTTCCACCATTGCGTCTCCTGTAAACCACCATCATTTTTAATGATAATCATGACGTATCATATAAATACACTTTAACTTTGACTTTGACTTATCCATAACATGCCAAACAGGTATAAAGGAAAACGAGAACTGGTTACTACGTCCTTTTCTTATGTGAAGAAATGAAGGAAGAGCATATGGTGTAGATATGGATATGAAAAAGAAATAGCTTAGGACTTTAATCCCAAGACTCGGCCGATTCTCTTTTGACCTCTTAGTACCGAGCCGGAACTCGTACAAGATTCTGAGAAGTCTGACTGGGATAATCAGAGGTGTGTACATATACACTATTTATTGTTGTTAATTATTACTGTGTGTGCTAAAATAAAATAGCAAATTAATCTATCTGTCTATGTTGCAAACCCATCGTATTTACTATAAAAGGCTATTTCTTCATGATGTTTTCCTTCGCCGTTTGAGGGCCACTGGCTTTACGAACATACCTACATTTCATAAAGAGCTTTGCTACTACTAATAATAGCTACTACAACAAATGTCCTAACGGTATGATTATACTTACAGTCAAAATAGCGAACATCATCTGTGCGACGTTGAAAGCATGTCTCCAGTTGTGGTAGGTCACATTTCGGTAGTTCTTCTTCACGCTAAGCAACCAACGACAGAGAACAGCGTAGTCGATATGAAACCTGTTGAAAAAAACACATTAATTAGCAACTAAACAGTACAACAATCTCATCTATATCAATTTTAAGAATCATTGTACTGGCTGACCGACATATATACAGCGCACAGCCTTCAACCACAGCAACAGCGCGTTGAAATTTCAAGCCATATTTGTCTTGGTGCGTAAGGTGTACAAAAAACCACTTCATGTGGACGAAGTCACGCGCGTTTCGCTAGCATTTCATAAAGCAACAATCATCGTATCGCTTATCATAATCAGACCCATTTTTGGACATAGGTTTCAACTATACGTTTCCAGTAAGAACAGTTTAAAGCCTTCTCCATCCACCGTCTTCCCACGATCGACGACATAGACAGACGACATGAGCAATATCGTCGGTCTATCAACTGTAATTTCACCGGAACCCACACCAATCATACAGCAACACAGCAATGCAAACATCACTGCTTGGCGGCAGAAATAGGCATGGTATGGTACTCAGACGAGGCCTTTCATAAAAAGCTCTACTACTACTATTATATAAGATTGCCACGGCCCCTCCTCTAGTGCTTTCTCTTAGCCACCTCGTACCACATTCATGAAATGCGATGCCCCCTTCATAATTCTATCCACCAAGGTTAAAAAAACTCACCGCTCTACAAAATCAAGGTCCAAGAACATCCTGAGACAAGCCCTAAGCGTGTCATCGTCTGTCATCTCGATATCGTCAAACTCCAGCTCGTGGAGGCAGTAGTGGACGGACGAGGGTATCCGCAGCGTCTGCGAAATGGAAGCCTTCATCAAAGTCTAGCGGCACTGTCAGAGTTCAATACTGGTGATAGATCATCATCGATTTGACGACCGATGTGGCGTGGCGGGCGAATGTCCGCCTGCGACGCAGGAGGTTGCGGGTTCGATTCCCGCCTTGGGATAAATGTTTGTACGATCTGCAAATATTTATTCCAGGCGTTTGGCGTATTTTCTATGTATAATTAAAAAAAACTATATATTTAATGTATTGTATTATGTATATCAGTAATCTATTACCCATAACACAAGCTCTGCTTAGCTTGGCTAGATGATGTGTGGATTGTCTCGCATTATTATTATTAATCATCAAGCTGAATTAATTTATTGCTGAACTAAGCCCTCTCTCATATTTGACCATATAGGTATTCTATCAGTTATGTGGTTACTCATAGTAACCACATAACTGATAGAATACCTATAAACTTATTTTTGTTTACAGATACAAACATACTAAGAATACAAATATTAACACCCAGAAAGAGAACAAGCGTTTACGTTCATCACACAAAATGTTTCTCCTTGGTGGGGATCGAACTCACAACTTACAGCGCAGAAGGCAGAGCTACAACATAAGCTGTAAGGCTAGTCAAAAGCTATTGTGTACTTACTCGCAACCTTTGCGCATCGTCCAGCGACGCTGATGCATGGTAACTTAAAACCTGCGAAAATAAGACATTTACGATATAAGATTCAACGACACTTAAAATAACGTTAGCGTCGGACAGTTCCACTAGGAAGCAATGAATCACTGGCAGAAACCTTGATGTCTCTGATGCTTGGAGTGCGGGCTTATTGAAACAGAGGTTTTATGGACGAACTATAAGAAACGTTCGTGACTTCGTCAGTATGAAGAAGCTATTTTTATACAAACTTCAACTCCGTTTTATTCGTTTAGGGGTCGTATTTTGGAAATTTCTTTCTAATTAAACCTATACCAGACTGACCGACTTTTATATAGATTACATCTGCTTGGCGGCAGAAATAGGTATGGTAGTAGTACTTTCTCGGACGAGCCCTTCAATAAGTACTATTTTTATTTACAATTTGCTGATGAAAAAAGCATATGGCTCACCTGATGTTAAGTGGTTACCATAGCCTATAACAAACTACTACTACTAAAATACTATTACTAAATATATATATATATATCTATACTTACATCTAAAGTGACACTCTGCTTTGCCATAGCCGTGATAGCCTTTTCATACATGTGCGTGTTGTGTATCCCCATCCCGCAGAATATCGCGAAAGCTTCCACGAAGTTTTCGTCGTTCTTCGTGAAGAGAAGCCCGTCGAATTTGTTTATAAGCTGTAACCAAAAAAACGGACATAAAGTACTAGTGAAAACGTCTGCTACTTCAACCGCTTGTAGTTATTTTTGTACAAACTTCAACCCCCACTACGGGTTGAATTTCTGGAATTCCTTTCTTAGACACAAATATACGCGACAACACAAACTTACCCGATCGACTGCGATAAAACTCGGAATAAATATAGTTAGAAACCTTATAGTTAATTAAACGAATGCTACAACTAAACAATTTAAAAGAGAATACAAATAATTTATTTCCAAAGCGTGAAAGAAAAGAAGAAGAGGAGGGTATTGTTTTCAAGAAACCATTCTACAGGCAGATACCACAAGACTTCGTGAAGTCGGGGAGCTTTGTGTCGGTTCTGTGATGAACCTAACCAGTAATAATCCAATTCCAATCGAGGAAGACGCGCATGGCTGGATGGTATACAGGCAAAGTATGTAAAACCGTCTCTCGCCAGGGAAAAATAGCACACACGTTTATCCGAATTTCAAACAAAACGGCTGTCAAAACTATAACATAAAATATTTTTGCCACTGACAGATGCTTCATATTTGCATTTTATAAAGAAAATAAATCAAAGATATTACAGATATGTTTTCTTGAAAACTATTTGTCTCCTCGTAACTTCACACAATAATATGATTCTAAATGTAACTGTGCAAAACAACCGTCGTAGTTGCCCTCACATATCGGAAAGTTGAGCCAAAACTCCCGGTATAGCTCTCTCCATAGCCCAAATAATATTACTAATTGCAAAATAATACAGCATAGTATGCAATAATGGTTAGAATCCGTAACACCGAACTGCGCTCTCTGACCCAAATCATAGACGTGGCTTCAAAAGCCGTTAAGCTGAAGTGGGATTGGGCTGGCTATGTCTGCCGCATGCCAGGTGAGCTGTGGGCATAGCCACCGATCTGACACAGTGAGAAGGCGACGCGGCAGACCCAAACGTAGATAGCGGGACGAGCTTAACTGTTTTCAGTGGGACTGGCAAAACTTAACACAGGATCGGAATATGTGGAGGGAATGGGGACAGGCCTTTGCCCAGCAGTGAGACACAGAGGGCTAATGATAAAGTATGCAATAAACGATAACGCCATAAAAATCTTCTTAGCTCCGAAATCAGGAAATCAGTCAAACGAACTTAATGTATGTCAATGAGTTGTAAAACGAACAATTTTGAGTTTATTGTGCTCATAAGTTTACAATAATGCATATATTTTAATATTCTATAGGATAATTAATCCCGTAATTTATTGTACTGGGTTATTTATACGATAGGCAAAACTGTATTCTATTAAATTATGTTTTTGCATAACGACTATAAACTAACCTAAGCTATTAAATATTATATTAAAAAAATTCTATCTTTAATAAAACCTACATATATATGAATTTATGATGCACGACATCTAATTTTACTAACATCAATATTAAGACGCTTTGTTATGGTCAAATTTAAGGTAATTTTTCTCCTGAGCTTTATCGGTCTTTATTACTTCTTAGGGATAAAAAGAAATAATATCCAAAGAGTTTCATTCAAATCGGTCCTGTAGTTGAAAAAGTCAATAAAACTTAAGTAAAACTTAAAGCGTGGTTGAGTCACAAACATCTATTCGCATTTATAATATTTGTAGAGATCTGAGGAGATATCTACCGAGCCTGCGAATTTAAGTCACAAGCCTTTTTCTTTTTACAATGTTACGAGTAGTTAAGAACTTTTATTTGCCATGTGCATCATAAATAAAAACTTTTTGTATATTAAATAAAAAGCCACTTCCACCTTAGGTACGCATACATACAGGTAAGTATTACAGGAGAAAAAGTCCCTTGTCGCAGTGCGCAATTTCTATTAATGAGATCGTTAATATTTACCTTTGCTCTCGACTTGCCAAGTAATTTAATTTATAAAAATGTTATGTGAAAAGTTTTAAGACGCGCGGAACGCGAGCTGTTGAGCTTTTTGGAACTGAATTATAAGTATACATAAAAAGTTTGCATACGTAATCTTGACCCCTCACAGATTCACTTGTGTTGTAGGTATCAGCACAATTCATCATTTTCCTGCCCTTATCCCCCACTAAGTGTGGCCGGCACAACAGGTTTCTTCCACTCTCTTCTATCAGTCGTCATCTCGGTGTTCACTCCTTTCTTGCTCACATCATATTTCACACAATCCATTCATTTTTTGTTTATCTAGTTCAAGTTTCATAACCATCCACATTCATCCTAATACTTTTTCCGTTATATGACTTGTTTCTTGCTTGCTTCCCTCCACACATAATACATTATTTTGTCCATCCTTATCACATCTATCTTAATATTCACATTTCTGCTGCGTATATATGCCCCGTACTCTTCTCTCATCCTGTTATTGCCATACTTATAAACGTTAATTTAATTTAAACGTTGCTTAAAATTAGCCCTATCTCTTTTTGTTATCACCTATTGATAAGGGGTGATAATAGTATAAGGACTGTATATTTTTTTGACAGATTTTTATAAGTAAGGCCATTAGTTAACAGTAACAAGTGTTTTAATCTGTAACTCGAACTTGCACATCCAATGAGAAAACAGTGAATATAATTAAGCCCGCTATAATAAAAACCGAAAAGAACTTGAAGTTGTTAATTAGTGAAACATCCACACCGGAATGCGTAATTTCCGTTTTGAATTCCCGCAAACTGCCTAATGTAGTGCCTTTACGTTCTGTGGTACAAGTACTCGCAGTGGCAAAAGTTCATAAAAAGCTTTTACCACTATAATACTAAATATAATCATTATTGGAAATGAGCGCGAGATCGTCTGCGTGATTTACACAAAAAGTAATCTATTTACGCATGTAAACCTGTTGAAAGCAAGATAAGGCAAGTACCTACGAGTTTTTGAAAATACTTTTTGCATATTGTAAAATAACATATAATAATGACATAATTTATTTACAAAGAAAATTACAGCTAATACAGGTAGTTATAATTGGTATGTACAAAATACATATGAAACAGTTGAGCTATCTACAGACCGTTGCAAACGATCTAAAGGTAGCTCAACTGATACAACTGTAAAATGAATATGAATAAATAATAAATAAATAATAATAAAAATAGCTTTGTTCTTTATTAATCGAAGATAACCTTATATCGAGGTGATGTGCAATAAAAATTGTGGGAGCATTTTGCCGGCGACTGTACGTCGCATGGTACCCGCACTGCGCTGTTTCAACCAAGCTGATACAATTTGAATTTTTCATTAATTCGCATCTGAACCCCAGTTCGTACGTTCGCGGCATAATGTCATAATTTTATAAAGCCATTCCATATTCATGGTTTAAGAAAATGTAAGATTTACTGTTATCCACCGATACTAACCCAGAATAAATTATGGCGTTCTGAATGACAATAAGCTTTTGACTCGTTGTATAACCGAAAACATTTTAAAAACCGTTTATATTCATACCATTTCTAACCCTTAAAATCCTTGTTGGTTTATTTTTGGGTTTTATACACGGTAAAGGGTTAAGAACACATTTCCACATAAATCAGAAGCATTACAGAATTTGCGAACATTACTCTCATGTTGGCAAATAAAGATATGTCATCTTTATTATATTTGTGGACATTTTACACATCATTCAACCCCAAACTACGCATAGTTTGTACTATGGGAACCAGATGACTGGTAGAATACTTATACTCGATTTATTTTTGTAAATACATACATACTTAGAATACAATAAAATAGAAATGTATATGTATTGTGTAACATCCCGCAATCCTAACAATATCGTTAGTCCTACGCATACGTTCCGTCTTCCGGTTCGTGGTCGCTACTCGAGATCCTCCATTCCCCAGCGGTTTTCAGTTCTACGAGCTGCCCATTGCCACTTTAACCTGCAGATTCTGATAGCCATGTCGGTGACCTTGGTTCTTTCACTTGGTTCTTGGTTTTTATTTAACAGGCGAAATAATTTGGCGAAAGATTTAAAGGGTATTTGTGCAAAGCGTTTGAAAATATTACCTGAATGACTCCGATGATCCTGCCTTCGGAGTTCTTGATCGCCATGCAGAGTATCGTGTTGTGCTTATAGCCGGTACCCTCGTCGACCGATGGATCGAACCGCGGATCGAGATACGCATCCGCTATCGTCACAGTCTGGAACCAAACATAGAAATAAGTATTGTTACGTCATCTGCCTAAATATGCCCACAATTGGATGCAGCCCGTAGATTTGGGGGGATTTGTCGTAATCTTCACGCTTGGCAGGCGGATTGGTGACTGTAGGGTGGTTGTTTAATAGTCCTAGATGCTACTTCCCATCTTCTGGAGAGTTCCTTAATCGCCTCTTACGACATGTATGGGAAGCAATAGCCTTCCTATTTATATTCTAAGCCGGGACAAAAAGCATTTATTCAGTAAACTTTAAGTATCAAGTAATAATTTTCTTAAATTCAACCCCTAAAAGTAAGGTGTTTATATGCAAACTTCAACAGTTTGTATTAAAACTGCTTCACACGAACAAAGACGTACGGGATTCCACTAGTTTTTTAATAATTAACAAGATACTGTATCTCATAAAGCCCTATTCGACCTTTAGTTTACTTTACGAGTAGGTAACAGGGACACAAGGGATTTGCAAAGAACCAGAGATAGGATTTACGTATTGTGTGTTTTATCCCAAGGGACGCTGAAAGGGCTCGAGTTGTTTATTAAGAAATGATGTATGATCGTAAGATGAAAGACGGTAAAAATTTCGTTTGGGTTACTTTGATCTTTGAAACAACACAACCCAGTTAGTTTAGGTCAGTTTGGATATAGTAAAATGTTAGAAACATTGTTCATTTTTACACATCGCTTGTTGCTAGCTGTTGGGTTTTAATTCTACTCTGATTATCATCATTTTTCTCAGCATACCTCTCCAGTAGTCGCCACGTAGCCAGTGATGCCGATGTTGATAGGAAACCGGCTTTCGTATGGCGAAGTCCGTGGCGTACACGGATCTGTATCGTCTCCTGCCTCCAGATCGAAAACTCGCGAAAAACTGCCCTTCGACGCTTCGTGGACTAACAGCACCTGTGAAGAAAAAAACCGTTAATTTAAAAGAAAGTAAATAGCATCACGACTTTTATCCTTAAGCCCAGTATCCTATCTTAGCATCTATAACCGATTCAAAGTGATCTTCGTGAGTTTTGTAAGCGTTGAGGTAGAAAAAAGGTGATAAAAAATTGTCAACAAAGAACAATCACGATTTTCATTTTCTCTTAAAATTCCCTAAACAAAATAGCCTAGAGATCACATCACAAAGCGCCAGAATTCCAAAAACACAAGACAGTCTTCACGGCAACAGCAAAAAATTTTAATTAACATCTGTCAACACAGCTTCGCGTAACAAAGCAAAATTAAACTTCAATATTGTCTTACAAACAGCGGTAATTGGCCGACCCGAAACAAAATACACTACGAAAACACGTAGCTTTTGTTACAGTAACCTAACTTTTTCGAGTTATTCACAAACAAGAGAAAACATAGGTCGGAATAAATATTTTCGTACGATTTCTCGTCTGCTTTGTGTAAATGTAATATTAAATGTTACTGCAATTCTTTTTAAGCATGGAGTGCGCTACGTCTTTCTTGTGTCATTGTGCCTTTTTTTATCAACAATTCAACTATAGGACCCCGTTAAGCACCACAGTCGAGTTGAGTAACTGAACTCTGGGCAAGTGTAACTCCACTTGTACTGGTGTGGATTCAACCATTTTTGACTATAGTGTATATACCCAAAGCACGAACCTTCGTCTATAGTTAGACCCTGATTTCGGAACATTCAAGTACTACATTTTTTGTCACTATCACATTAGTGATAGTGATTAGTGATTAGTGGGTGTAAATAAACTCTGTGTAACGGTAAAACAGTTACACCGTATTATATCTCTTTTGGTCTTATTGAAACTTACTGTCAAAGCAAGAGACGAAAAACGGTAATTTATACGTCAAGTTTATAAGTAATAGGGAAAAAGTGTATTTTTATCTCCAAGAGTGACTGGTGAAAAACAAAACTAATTTCAAGCTATTTTCTTGGTCTCTCGTCAAGTTTGTAATTGCAGGTTAACCTATTTATTATACAGGCTGTAAAACAGCTTCCATAATCACTACTAGAAAAAAAACTGTAGTAAATAAAGACCATCTATCTGTTCATCAGTATGGTCGATATACTATATAGTTACACTAGAATAGACACACTTCGTAAATTTTTAAACAGTACCACATCATTACAATAACCTCTTACACAGCAAAAATTAAAAAAAATATTGATTTGATAAATTCACTTATGTTTTAAATATGTAAATATTTATTTTAACTCTGTTAACTATTTTGAAAGTTAAGAATTGTATTAATCTGGTGCAGTTGACTGTACGTTCCGACGCCTCTGTCTTGAATTGAAAGACATCAAGGTTTTGAAAATTAAATTGATAATCCGACTGGCCTTACAGCTCTGTTAGTAGTAGCTCTGTCTTTTATGTTGTAGGTTGTGGGTTCGATCCCCACCGAGGAACATACATTTGCGTGATACATGTTTGCTCTCTGGGTGTTATATCGTATTCTAAGTATGTATTTACAAAAAACTTATATAAGTTTTCTTTCAGTCATCTGGTTCCCATAGTACAAGCTATGCTTAGTTTGGGGCTATAATAATAAATAATAATAATAATAATATAATAATAATAATATTGTTGTGTACAAATGTCCGCTAAATATTTAGTATTTTTATTTTATTTAATAGCTTTTTTATTGAATAAGGTCTGAAAAATGTCGTATATATTTATAGGAGCAGTCATTTTACAATTTGTAGCTTAGAGAGTTTAAGCTCAACATACATACACACACCCCTACATTAAACACACACATATATACATGTTATGACATATATATGTTATGACATAGATTAAAATTGTACAGTTCAGACTTTAGACATTTCAAATTGGTTTCGTTTACTACCAACTTACCTTAAGTAACTAACCAACCTAAGTTACCTTAGTGGTAACTTTTAAGGCCATATTAACTTACATTAAATTAAAAAAAACGAACGCTCAATCTATCTAAACCAATTATAAGAATCTTTGTCCTGTCCCTAATTAACAAGATTTTTATAAGGGTTATTTGTTTTATGTATTTAGATAAACGTTCCAACTTATGCCAATCTGTTTCTAGTTTCAAGCAATAACTACCCGAACGCTAAGCTAGAAACAAACTACTTTAAAAAGTTCACTAGTAAGTTACAAGAAAAACAAACTCAAACTAGTATTTGTAATGTTGGTTTGGCAATGTCGCACTTGAATTGTCGCTTACCTACTAAGTGGAAAGATAACATTTAATAGCGAATAGAAGTGAAATTCTTTTCGGAACCATTTTCGACTAGTGGAAACTACTTTATGTTATGCGAACTTCCACCCCTGCTGTACTCCTAAAGTGGTTGAATTTCAGGAATTCTTACTAGTAGGTACACCTCTATGCACCAAGACGGATCTAACCTAAAAATTTCATGTCTCTACGACCAGCCGTTTAGGCTTTGCTTTGTCAGCCAGTCAAGCTAAATATTCTTAAATAAAATAAATGTAAAAAGTGAAATAAAAATAAATGTTGATCCATTAAAATAATTATTTTTTAATAAGATTTTATAAGGTACCTGGTACTAAGAGACCTGAGGGGATATCTACCGTGCCTGCGGATTAAAATCGTGATGCTATGTTATGTTACGAAGAACACAGCAAAACGAGTCTTCTTGGCAACAAAATAAGGTTTACCGTAGTTTCGCATCTATCTGCCATTTGAATTAGTTTCAAGGTTGGGCTTTTTCCAAGTATTTCCCGAGGGTGGTTTTTTGGACCTGAGTTTTTCTTTTCCTCCTATTAGGGCTCAAGCTTTTATCTAGTCTAGACGGTTAGTTTTTAGACGTTAAGTGTAGAACAAACAAAGCTTATGTATCTATGTATAAGTTTCCTCTTATGTAATGAATAGTGGGTACTTAAGGTCATTTCAATGATTGGTGAGCACCGTTTTTCATAAATAAATTACGTTTTAGATTGGCTCTAAAAGGAGGTGAATCTAAGCCCACGCCAGCATAGAAGAATAGGCAACAAACTTACGGTTTTCTATGTTGCACTTGTAAAGTCTATATTAAATTTCAGACTAGGAATCGCATCATTTGCGAAGCAATTTTTAATATAAACTTTAAATCCCGCCGCATCACTCCAGACTCCAGGGGGTTGAACTTCAGAGATTCCTTTTTTAAATACACCCTTAAGCGTCAACACAAATGTACCCTGAAAACCTCTACTGCCAGCAGTATAGGCTGTACGTTGTCTATAAGTTTGTAACGTATAACGTTAGCGTATACCGTTTAATTGGTGCAGATCGGAAATTCTATTCACTTTTTTCCTATGGCTAAAGCTACAAGGTTTTTATTTCCTTGAATAACTCTTCACAAAAAGCCTAATGTGCACCTAAACTTACTACCCTTTTTCGGGTCTCGCAAAAACTTTCAATAGTAGCAAAACGAATGAATTTCTCATAACAATAAGGCTTGGGTTACCTAAAGTTGGAATAAAAGACGGCGCTAAGAGAAGATTTATCAAACAACACCCCTTATCCCAAGACCGGTTTGACTGATGAGATCAATCCATCAGTACCCGAGCACAGTTTTAGTAACCTCTCAAGGGTCCAACCGTTTTAGTGTTTTAGTCAAGTTGGCTTGTTGCCAACTCCGACCGCGTTTTTAGGCAGATTTAAGTCCTCCGTCAAGGCTTAACTGCTGCTAGAGCCGAGACTAACAGTTTTGCACTGACTGACGACCTACCGTGTTCTTCAAAACGCTCAAAATGTCTACTCTGAAAAACGAAAACACAAAAAGTTTCTTAATTGTCGCCTTGAATTACACTGAAGAGCCTTTGTAACCTGGTAGCAGTCGCAACCTGGAATGCGGGCATTGAAACTCAAAACTTGCAACGCATCGCGGAATCAACTAGGGCACGATAACGCCGTAAAATTTACCGGAACTGATAAATTTGTCTACCAAAATGGCTCACAAATCCCAACGCCCTCAAGGCCAACGCCACAATCTTTTGAAACAGGCACTGACAGCAGCTTCGACCCAAGACGACAATATAAAACTTTGTTTATCGTATTTCGGAAAGGGCATCCTGATGAAATTTCTTCTGGCGTTACTCAATCCAATGTTGATAACGGAATAAACAACGCATGACTACACCACAAACGCTTCAGTTAGTGCTTTGCCACACTAGACGGAAATTCCGTCGCCGAACTTCCGCGGCGGAACGCCAATACATGTTATTGCATATAAAATACAAATAACGGGCACACTACGCGGAAGATCGGTCGTTCCGTCGCGGACGATCCGTCGCTCGGAGCGGACCGCTCACTCGCTCGCGTCTGCTCGGTCGTCCGCGCACCGATCTTCCGTCAGCGTAAGATCGGTAACGTCGCATTACAGGTATTTGTATGCATCGCGCCACATTCAGCGGATAACTCGCAGTGACGACGCACGCACAGGATGTTTGACACTGAACGATTTATTATCGAAGTGCAAAATAGAGTTTGCCTTTGGGACTCTAGAGAAAAGCCGGATAGAACTGCAAAGAAACGAGCATGGGAAGAGACTGCGAAAATATTGTACAATTATTAAAATTGCCCAATTTCTAGTCGAAGAGTATTTAAGGGATGAACCCAATATTTACGCTGTCTTCTTCTTTCTTCTTCTAATGCCTCATAAATAGCTATCACTTCTATCGGATCCATCACAAATTCACGAACACACCGTATAAGCACAGGCAGCCGACTAATGATCTGCCACTGAATATTCAGTGTGGCTGGTACCGTATAGAACGGATTGACCGCCGCGGAAGTTCGGCGACGGAATTTCCGTCTAGTGTGGCAAAGCACTTACGGTTACAGGTACCTTGGGCCGTACCATCACGTATTATTGCGATAACTGGATCGTTCCGTTTGAACAGATTTGATGACATTTATACCGTGGTGATACGGTTCATAAAATACATAAAATACGTCTCACAGCGGTTGAGCAGATGCACTGTGAGGATTTGTAAAATTATCAACGACAGAAGTAGTTACTCCTCAGATTAGAACTATAAAAAATACTGAACTGTACTTACTACACCACTGACTAAAACACTGGCGTAGTCCAAACAAATCTTGACCCGCGGTCGAGATTCATTATATTATATTTCGATATTTGACGAATAGCCCCACCATGTTCGCAAGAATTATTAGGATATTTCAGATCGTATTCTCGATATAGCGAAAATGATTTGGTCTTCGACGGATTCATTTTTCATGGTTTACTCGACGTGAAACCACGAGCATCATCATCTGAAGGCCTTGAAAGGGAACTTATTAGTAGAAAAATCCGAGTGAGATACTTTAGTCCTAATTCTATGTATGAGATTGACGCGTGTTATGATGACGATTGACCAAATGTGACGTGACCTGTCAAAAAAACACCAAACAATAAGTACTTCGACTGAATTCAAGTATCAATTTTTACAAGTGCTGTAGCAAAATTCAAATAATATAGCTAAGACCAATGAATCAATCAAATGTAACACTCGATTCTTTTTGAAGTGATACTTCTAATGCGACTTCCAACAAGGTTGCGTTAAACGTTTAACACTTCCATGGAGGGGGTATGAAAGCACTGTTCTTTCTCTCTTTCTCTTATAGCCAGTTACGTTTCGTAAATTAAAGAAGTTTTACTTCAGTCGTGTGGTCTAAAGCAGACTCGTTTTTTTATTAGAGTTATTTTTAAGCCTTAACTTTTCTCGAACAGTGTTAGGTCACGTATGCAAGATGTGGGTATGTGCTGAAATGTAATATTTGGACTTGGACGTATCAAGCAATTGGGTCGGTACTACTTGGTACTAAGAAATCTGAGGGGATACCTACCGTGCCTGTGGAGTGAAGTTCTTCCTTCGGTAAGAATTTTATGCTTTTATGCATAATTGTTTGTAATCAATCATTTCAATTTTAAACATAGTTCGTAGGCAACGCCGATGGTATATACTACTTTTTAATTTCGTCCTCAGAGGCGTTCGTCTTAAATCCTATACATCCCCGATCAGGAGCATAAAATACGGGAATATTTTTTTTATATGTCACTGTTCTTGTGATATCAAATCTGCTTGCTGGTCCGCGTCTCATCTCACCAGAGCAATAGCACATATTTGGTCATGTTGGCACAAATCCAACAAACAGATGCGATACACGAGACTGCGGAACACCGAAACAAATGCCATTTGACAACTGTTCGTAAGTGCCAGAAGCACTCTGCTGATAAACGTTACACGTTCTTTTATTTATTGCTGAATCTGTTCTACTTTTATCGGGTTTGGAAGATTTTTCCTATAGATATTCAAACTGAGAACAGAACGACAAGCACGAATAAGTTTGACATTCGTAACTTTAACGTATCCGAATTACATTGCGCGGCAACCAGGTAACACTCCGTAGTTACGTTGTCGATGCCGCGCAATGAAATTCAAATGCCAACACGATTCGCTTACGCCACAAATGTCAAATTTATATGTAGCAAGGCCTCAGCACTGAGCAGAAACTTTACATTACACTAATTAAAAAGCAATAGTAATACTAGAACTTTTTATAAAAGAGTTCGTCCGGGGAAGTACCGTTCTGTGACGTCAAACGTCATGCTTGTTTTGCTCCGATGATGCAGGTTGAAGGATATGGAGTGCCACTGCAAGTACAGGCACATAACACTAGTCTCATTATTTGCAGATCGTACAAACATTTACCACAAGGCGGGAATCGAACCCGCAACCTCTTGCGTCGCAGGCGGACATTCGCCCGCCGCGCCACATTGGTCGTCAACCCCAAACACTAATTTTCAACCTGCTGTTTGTTAAAGCCGCGTTTTGTTCAGGGAGGTGTTTTAAGCCAATATACTTCCTTCGTGTCGATTATTTAACCCATCGTTACTGCGTTGTAATAAAGAACCGCAATGAAATAAGTTAGCGCTTAGGAAACATTCCACTGGTACAGTGAAAAAACCAGTAAAACCCAGTAACAAATCTCGATTAGCATTCCGATGTTCGCGCGATGGATGGCCGAGATAAGTACGCCCGGCGCCTACGATCCACGACACAGTACATGGACCAGTATCTCAACTTGTTTTGAACTGACATGACCTGCTCTACACCTTGAGTCAGACTAACACGAAGATTCATTTGTTACCATTTACCACCATTTGGCACCACACTGGAGTTTCATTATTTACATTATTATTACTTTGTAAAAGGATCATACAAAAAAACGGTAGGAACCAAGCCGTAAGTTTCTTGCCGGTTCTTCTAGGCTTGGTCGCGAGGAACTGGCGCTTAGATTCACCTAGATTTAAGACGTTTCAAGATGATCCCTGCTGATTAGTGAATAAATGATTTTTGATTTTGTCTTTTACTTTATTTCAGACGTAAATAAGTTGTATAAGCAACTATATTGACGAATAAGTATAATTAAATCTTTATCAGTAGTATCCTGGTCACATACGTCTTTCTTGATTTGTATTATCTTGTATGTATTTGCAACCGTAAAGTTGATATATCAAGACCAATTTTATGAATCTTTATACTGACTGACTGACATATAGACAACGCACAGCCTAAACAAATGTCGTAGAGATTTGAAATTTTCAGAGTATATTCGTCTTGGTGCGTAGATGTGTACTTAAAAAAGGAATTCCCGAAATTAGACCCCGACGCGGGTACAGCGGGGGTTGAATCTTGTATTCAAATAAATAAACGCGGACGATGTCGCTCGAAGCCCTTGATAGAAGATAATGGAAAAAGAAAACCTCCAAGTATGAGGGAAGTCAGATGATTATGATGACAAAAAGAATACTTTCCTAGCAATAAGCTCGCGAAAGTAATATAAAAAAAAATTGTACAGAATTTCATATACATTGATATTTTATTTTTGATCTGATTTGGCCACCATATCAGAGGACCTGGCGTGTGTAGGCATGGCATGCCAGTGTGAGTAAAACAAGGTAAAATAAAGCTAGGTAACTGTTCACAGATTACGTGGACAAGACTTCAATCATCATTAGATAGCGTCGATTACACACAGCTCAACTGGCGACACAGAGACGCAACACTGGTGTTTACATTGTGGCATAAACAGCTAATATCTAGCTAATACTCGTTGCTACAAGGTACAACTTAAGACCTATTAGCGCTTCAATCAGACTGTACTGCTCGAACCCGCAGTTCAAACAGGTCACACACTATTTTGAAGATAATCGATAGGAGGTAAAGGATAGTTATTGTTTTCTTCTAAATCGAGGGCATGAATCCTTTCACGCCTTTCTTTAACTCGCGTGGTTTCGGACTTATCCATCATCGCCCTTCTCAAAAAACCAGCCCTACGTGCGAAGACGCGGATAGTTGACGTCAGCGACAAGTCTGCCAGATTAAAATGGGATTGGGCAGGCCACACCGTCGTATGCCTAACGAGAGATGGGCAGCGGTCGTCATACAATGGGTGCCTGCAAATGGACAACGAAGCCGGAGGAGGCCGAGGAAATGTTGGCGTGACGACGTCGATACTTTACGATATTATTATTATTAAAAAAAATGGGGGATGAGCTTGATCAAGCATCATCAAGTTACAGAAAAATCATCATACGTTTTGATTAGGAATATTGGACTCATGTATGTTAATAATATAATCACAATGACATCATAAGGATTTTCCGACAAGATAATTACCAGAACAACATGTAATGGGTATTTACATGGAGTATTTGCATATACAATGCATTACACTAAACAGGGTACTTTTAAGATAAACTGTGCGACCTTAAAGCGAATCTCGTATTAAATTAGAAACAACAGGCACATGAGCAAGAACAATGGGAAGAAGAAAATGAGGAAACCAGTTAGTATTCTAGCAGAGGCGATGGGCTTGCGACTTGTCACGTATGGCACACCAACTATAACATATTGCAAAATGTGGGTATGTACCAAATGTAATATCTGGACGTACATCTGACTACCCCCCTTAGACATCCTCGAAGAATGTCGAGTAGGTACTTGGTACTGAGAGGTATGAAGGGAAAGCTACCGTTCCTAGGAGTTAAAAGGAAAACAATCTTGATTCCAAAGATGATAGAAAATTAATCTCCCATATCTTCCCCATGACGAGATACCATTTTGACACAATGCAGTCAGACGACCTCGTACGAATAAATTTGACATTTGTAGGCGTAAGCGTATCGGCATGCGCGGCATTGATAACTCAACTGCAGAGATACCTGGTTGCCACGCAGTATAACTCAGGTCAGTAAATGTTTGATTATTTGTTTGTAATATTGTATCGACCAAATTGAAATATTCAATAAAAATATTTCCACTTCAAACAGAATCGTTTTTATGATCAAAATTCATTAAACCCTACGATTTATGTAAATTTGAATACAGAGCAAACATAGATTAATCCACGTTTTGCCGTACAATGTTTGAATAGGTCGTCCAATCAATAACGTGTGTGTACATAAAATATTCAATTCGGTTGATTTACGATGTAATCAAGTAAATAGTCGACATAGGACCGGGATAAATAGTTTTAGAACTACGAGTACTGCCGCTCTCTCTCTATTTAAACTTTTTCAACCCCCGTGGCGGAGACTTGCTCGCTAAGATGCGAAAGTGTGTTAGATTTCTGCGTGGTTGACCCTACAAAATGCTTGCAGGATTTGCAAAATTGTCCTGACTCACGTTTAGCTGCGCTGTAAGTTGTGGGCCGATGAAAATATATGTTTGTTCGAGTAGCGCACCATTATAGCAGAAAACACCTATTTAAGGTGCCAATACTTTCACACAAAAAACGGTTGTGGTAGAAGTAGATGGTCAGAAAAGATATACAAACACTAAACTTTACCTTCAATAAGTACAATATATCCTAAGACGGGAAGCACTCCCAAAGTAAAGCTGATTAAAGGAACCGAGTTACTCCACTTTGCTCGTAGCAAACGGACAAATCCAAGATCCGGATCACGCTTTAAAATACTGTAGATTTATCGGTTCTTTGAGGATTTAAATGAAAAGACAAACTGTTTTGAAGTCATGTTAATTTGGGGCTTGAGTTGTCGTCAAAAGAAGATAGTACTTACTTAGTTAAAATGTTCGAAGCATATATTTTTTTTTTCATATAAAACATGCTGAGTTTTGGAGGAAATATTGTTATACAAACATTTGAAAGAAAGAAAATAAGACTTTGACCTTAACCTAAAAAAAATTGCTTCATTGCGATTTCGCTAGTAACATTAACTAGAATCTCTGTGTTGACTGGCTGACTGTTATATAGATAACGCACAACTTCTAGCAACCACATAAGAAGCGTAAGTGAAATTGGTCGTTCACTTCGGGACGGATTTTACGATTGCACGAAAGGTTTATACACGCATTAAAAATTAAATTAATTACAAAACGTTTCACGTACAGATTTCCCAAAGAGATTACTTTGACGGGAAGTTTCAAAGGCAACGTATCAATTACCTCTTGTGTGATAATGGATTTAATTTGGGTTAGAGCAGCCTTTGCGTTTCGATACGAACTTGTGTTTGTACTTCGATTAATTGTTTACATAGATACAAGCGCACAAATGTTCCGTGTTGAAATTCGATTAGTAGTAATCACAGAAACGTTAACTTTGAGAATATTGCGCGCTGTACCAAATGCCACAAAAACTCCAAAAACAGTAGCACATATTACCAATGCCTGGTTCCAATATCCATTCCATGTCGTTGACTGTCAGGCAAGCTCTCACGCCATTGGCCAGTGTAAACTGACACTGAAACATTAACCAATGACATGAAGGTTTATCTGACAAGTAACTAAGGGACGCTTGTAAGATATTAGAAAAGGGCATGAGAAGTTAAATTGATCGTCACGATCCGAAGGATGCCAGAGGGCTGCAAATATTATTGACACTATTCTACTGCGGGATTTTTATCCAGCTCTACGCCCGAGTAGTAATGTATGATATACAAAATTGACATGATATGTATGATATACAAAACCGGTGGATGATTGAAAATTGTGGCGGCACGTTTTGAGGAAGTTTTAGGTAGGCTACAGCCAAGGATGGCGTGATATTCTAAGTATAATTAATCAAAGGCTTAGACATAAAACAATTCAGTTCTGAAAAAACTGGTACCATTCATTTGATTGCCATAACTTTAAAACTTAGGCTTCATGATGTTTTACTCAAAGCTATAGAAAAATGAATAGAGCTAAAACACCATCCACCTGGGTAGTCCAACAAAAACCAAAAGCAGTCTTACCTGCACCCGTTGACACCGGATAAGGCTCTGCGTATGCGTCAGTATCCTCAACACCATGTGCTCTATCGTACTCTGCTCCTCGAAAACCATTCTCGCCAGGTCTAATAGAACCTGAAGACAGAAAAAATGTATTAAGGTAAGCAAAGAAAAATGCTGAACTTGTCGTGTTGCTGGAAATTAATTATGGGAGACTGAGCTGCAGTCGCCACGGTCTTTACTAAAGAAGTATCAATGAGTTAGTTAATTCTAGAAAAATATGATATTCCAATGAACTGTATACTGATTGACCGAACGTAGCTGAATGCTACTGTCAGGTGCTAGGTACTATATCAGGTGTTTTCGACCTGTTATTTGAACACCGTTTCAATTCAATCAATTATAAAAATTTTACAACCTTACCTAACCTTTTAGTCGACAGAATTTGTCTAAGCCGTCAGTTACGTAATGTCTCTCAATCTATGGTTAAACTTACACTAAATGTAGACCATATACCACTTGCTGATGAAACAAGTTACTCGCCTGATGTTAAATGGTAATCATCACATATAACAAAGCATCGCTTCGCAGGTCATGTTTATCAGGAACATGCCCTATACGATACAGTGCTCTGCGTCCATCGACTTGAGGCGTACATGCGTTAAGCCTCATGAGCTTGTAATTTTACCTGGCGCACTCACATCCTTCAAACCATTCAGTAATGCTGCTTGATGGTAGATTTGTGGATGGTGGTAGTACTTCTCTGGGGTCCAGCTTTGTGAAGAGCCTTTCACAAAGAGCCCTACTAATCTAAAATAGGTAAAGTATTAAATAGATTTTCTTTACAAGCTGCCAAACGATTATATATTGACAGTGCATAAAAATGATTCAGAATTTATTTGAAAATACGGTACCTAATGCTCATAGCAACTAAGGGGATTTTCACGCAGCAATATTTCAAACGTTTTGGCTGAAACTTTACCTGGTTTCTCTTAACTTCCAACTGGGATCTCTCGTAAAGCTGTGCGTTCCGTAGACCGATGCCACAGAACTGGAGGTAGGCGGAGAAAACTTTCTCGTCGTAAAACGTGAAGGGGCTGTCATTCTGTTTGTTTATCACCTGGGAAATCAACACGAAATTTAATAATAAGTTGTCTTAAGAACTTATCTTAGCAGAATTAGCATTGTAGAGATCTGGTGATTTGTGGGCAACAGACTTTTTACGAGAGCTGAACAGGACCAGTGACCAAGACTACCAGTGGAGTCTTATTCGTAAAGATAGATGGAATGGATCTCGAGCATTATCTTAAACTTGATCAACTTATCAACGACGTTGAGCGGTCACCTCTAGCTCTGCTTACTAATTTAAAATGTGGCGCTGCCCATAATAACTGAGGTACCCAATGCACATATCTGGGAATATCCCCAGATTGCATTTTGCTCAAGCCTCGAAGTCCGTGCCGTGATGTGGAAGTCTGCTAAGACACAGATTAATTTAGTACTCCAAGCCGAATAGGAACATAAAAACATATACAAAATTAAGATGATCTTGACTTATGCTTAGGATTTTATGTACGTGCCTATCAAAATCAACGAGAACAACATATCTCACAGCTCAATTCCCACATTTGATCAAATATTGGCAGATCCGACAGTAAAACTTTTCCGTACAACAATTTCATTTATCCAGAAAATAACGCTGAACAAATATGTAAGGCTCACATAGTCTTTCCATGAAAATGGACGGATATTTTACCTAAAACAAATCATTGTCATTATTTGATTACAAAACAATTTGATATAGACCGGTGATTGGACATTGGTAATTTGAGTTTCGTTATTCATCCCAGAAATTTTAAATTAACTTTCCGTTTGGGGCCATTGCCAACACGCAGATGCTCTGAGATAAGTTCAAATTCTACCAATATTTCATGAAGCAATTTATTTTCTCCGCGTATTTTTTTACGTTGCGGCTGTTGTAAAACTTCCTATGCCTCGTTCATTTATTATGTTGCCAGTTTTTATTTAGTTAGTGATAAAATGAGTAAAAAAGTGAAATTAGTAAGTTTGTTAGACCTAAGGGCCAACTCTGGTACAAAATGAAGGGTTTATAGACCGTATTTTTTAGTTGGCTCTGAATATTTTATATATTTTTAAACTCAAGTGGGCCATCTTTTGTTTTCCATCCATCTTTTTCTTCATTTAATCTTAACTATATACATGATGCACTTAAGGGGTTAGGTTATGCTAGGTTAGCACTTCGGCGCGTCGATGACGACGCGTGCAACAAATTAGACACGTATTCAGTCGAAATAAGAATCAAAACGTGTGAAAGTTGCAGGTTTTGGACGATTTTACACGAAAGCTTAATTTAAAAACTAAAACCTTGTCCGATTACACCTGCCAGTCACAATGTACAAAGTAGAGACTTTTATTATTTTTTCGCAAAGCTCCACTTTCCTTTTTCAACAGCTGTTGGTTCTCGACGTAAACAATGTTTAATTTACTTTTTGGACCGTGAAAGCTTTCAGTCGGCATTAACTGTTGGAATAACACGTTTATTTGGACAATAGCTTAAAGAGAGCTATTGATAGCACATTTTTCATACCTGAGCCACGCCGATGACTTCTCCGTTGATGTCTTTAATCGGCATGCAGAGAAGCGATCTCGTTTTGTACCCGGTTTGCTGGTCAATGTCGTGGTTGAACCGCTCATCCTGAAACAAAACAAACGGGTTAACAGAAGGGTTAAATTGGTGTAATTTTCATTTACTTCTATTCGCGCAATTACAGTTGAAGAGTTTTGTTTGAACGGACATAATTATAATAGCGAGAGGGTTGGGAGTAAACAAAGGCGAACTTGTGACTGCAAACCGCTGTACTCCATATCCTGACTGAGCCTCTTCATATTATTAAACAGCATAGTAGATATGCCAGTCAGAATTAAGATTCCGAAGCTTATGAATTTCATTTTAACTTATATCTTCCTTCGTGAAATATGATCAAACAAAATATTGTTTCTATGCAACAAACAAACAAACTGTTGAGTTTATTCGGAAAAGTTGTACTGCAGCCACAGAAGTTATACTAGCAAACATCACAAATCTCTTGCGCTCTAAGATTGCAATTCCAGGAAATACTACATTGTGAAATTTACGATTCAATATAGTCTCGCTGCAGGACTCCCAAACAAAGTAGATAAGTCTATGTATTGTGTGAACACGAAAATTTCTGCGGGGAACCAAATTTAAGTGTATGGCCGATAGCCAGAAGTCTAGAGCTGCCGTTTATTACTTGCGTCTGTCAGCTGACCAGATTGGACTTTCAAAGTTTCAACCATTCTTCATTGTGTTCACGTTCAACCAGCACAAGCCTCAATTCAGGCAATTTCGATATTCCATCAAATTAAGCACAAACCACTGACGCGCAGACATGAATTTGCAAAACTTACACTAGATTTCACAGCAAAATTCATTTTACAAAATTCGTTGAAACGAAAAGTCACGACTTATGACGTTTCATTAGTGTTTACATTTTTGTTCAGTCATTCACAAATTGGATTAGATCCATTAGAACGCCATTATGTGCGAACATTATTCTTTTGTGAAAACAAAATATTTTTTTATATTACCCATAATAAGAATTTATATAAGCTCGTATAAACGCAGCTGAAATCTTCAAGAAAAAGTAATCTTCAACCAGATCTGGCAGCCAGTAAGTTTAAGCGTTTATTATGTACATTGTGTCTCCAATTTACAAAAGATAGTATCCCGAACGTGTCCAGTTACAACCCAACTTTAAATCAGGGCAAACCCATTTTACTGTGAGCGGTGTTCTCAACAACACTTTCGGTGTAGGCTTCTCCTATTCCAGATCAATGCTTATGTGGCCCAGCTCACACAATACTAATAAAAATCCTACAATGATTCATGCAAACCAGTTCCAGATCTCATCTTCTTATGGAATATTTGGCACAAAAACAAAAGTTCAATCGCGTAACATAATCTATAAAACAAAAAACACTTGATCGCTGAGGGAATCGATGAAACAAAATAGTTGCGAAGTCAGTAGTTGTAAACCGCTGCATAAAATTCAATTCGTGGTACAAGTTTCCCGGTGAAGTAATTTTATTTCTTGCGAGGAAATATTTCCAGAGAGTATCCAACTTCCAGTTTTCTGGATCAAAGATTGCAGAAATCAAAGCTGAGTACTAGAGTGACCTAGATCTAGGATCGGTTATAGCACTTGTGAAAGAACCGATAAAATGCAACGAGAATTTCAGAAGTACACTCGATAATTACGTTCAACAACGTCATTTCGGAAAACATTACTTTTAATACCGTTCGCTCGTGTTTCCACGACTTTTGCACAAACATTTATAATTCAAGTTAAAATTAACCTAAATACGAATGTATGCCAGTATGAATTGTTCGGATAAAGCAAATATTTCATAACATAGAGTTGGACAGACACGTAGAGGCTTTTCAACAAGCGTACGTGCAGACTCCTCGCCACACATAACTTATCCCAAGTAAATAGAGTTCAAATTACCCATCCAAAATCAAAAACTGCTATAATATTTGTGAAAATTTCGGTTTGTGATTTTCCTTTATGATCATCATCATGAGTGAAGAAGTCCACTGCTGACATAGGCTTTCCATATACCTACGTTTAGGGGAATAACGATTTGCCTTCTATGGAGAAGGCCACTGATTTTCGCGATCTTATTAATGTCGTCGGTATATCGTGTAGAGGTTGTCCTTCGCTCTATCAGCCGTTTCATGGTCGCCATTCAAGAATATTTATTCCCTAGCGGTTATCTTCGAGCTTTTCTTCGGGCAACTAGAAACGAAACACGAAGAATAAGACCACGACATACTTCATAGCGTAGAACATAGCTGTATCTTGAAGTCTTGCAAGTGAACTAGCTACTAACTCTGTGAGATTTGTCGGTGACCTTGGTACTTGCACGTACACATTTCTTAATCTATCACGTACTTAAAATCTCAGTATATCTCCATAGCTTTTTGTAAGTCTTAGATTTTCCTTCATCATAATTATTAACAGGCTGCTGGACGTACGTCCTGTAGTGAACTTCTACTTTTACAGGCATGTCTTTATACATTTCCAGGAAGAACATGGGCGGCGGGTTGTTGTAGTCACTATGCTTGGTAAGCGGATTAGTGACCGCAGTATTGATGTTATACAGTCGGAAAACATATATACGCTCGTACGGAACGTGCCCTACGGTGCACTACTGAGCGCCCATCAACCTGAGGCACACAAGTAACCAAATCAAATGTTTATTTATTTTCTCTCAACAAGAGGTAAACTTATTATATAGGTATATTATAAAAAAGGACGAGTATAGGTAGGTAGATCGAACATAGATAAAATACATACAACGTATCTATACAAAATTGTGTTATGTTATGATGTGCCTGTAATTTCAACGCCACCCTTCAAACCGGAACACAGCAATGCGATCATCACTGCTTCGCGGCTGAAATAGGTACGGTTGTAGTACTTCCCCGGACGAGCCCTTTCACAAAGAGCTCTACCACTACTGTGTTTCTTAGTCGCCTTTTATGATATCCACGAGAGGTGATTAGGTGACGAAGGGGTTCTCTTCTTTGCCGTATGGTACAGAATTTCCTAAGTTATTTTATAACACAAAAAAATTTAACATTGAAGAATACAATGCATTATGCCATGACGCATAAAAGGCCATTTCCTGTAACCTTCTAGTTTCAATATTGTTATTATAATTTACTCTTTGCCTACCTCAATAGTATATTAGCATAAGAGATAAGTATCGTTGAACGAGTAAAAGCGTTTGAATGTTTTATGAGATCAATATTGAATGGCAATGAATTATTCAGTAAACGGTTCAGTACGTATAACTGGATTTTCTGGTTCCAGGTGATAATTCTGATGATAAAGTTCAATGCCATTTTTTTTAACCGCGCGTATTCATTAAAAACTTGATTTTTGAATTAAAAAAATATTTATTTAATGATTTATAGTAATAGCTTTTAGTTGTTTTCGTCATATTGTTTACAGTATTATAACAATCTTTGTCCTGACTGATTGACATGTAGACAATGCACAGCCTAAGCCACTGGTCGTAGAGACATGAAATTTTCAAAGAATATCCATCTTGCTGACTAGAGATGTACTAAGAAAGGAATTCTCGAAATTGAACCCCTAAACGGGTTTAGCGGAGTTGAAGTTTGTATGAAAATAACTTCACGCGGACGAAATCGCGAGCCTTTCGCTATTATCTTGTATTTACCGAAACAGCAAGTCACTCGAACTGTTTTGCTTTGCAGGAATGTACTTAAGGATGGGCCGCAGCATCAGCTCAGTACAAAATAAGTACCGCCTCGTTATTTATTACTTCATTACGAGAATTTCTTATGTCGAAACCAATATCGTGCTAAGGAAAAAAACCTATTGTTTAGTAACTAGTATCGTAAAAAGATTTTTTTCTTCTACCGCAACTGGTACAAACCTCTGGTTTCGTACTCGACCGAAGGCCACCGATACTGCGATCACCAAACCGCCTGACAAGCGTGGTAACTACAGCAAACCCTCTTAAAAATGGAGAAGGCCTATGTGGACCGTGGGCTTACTTAGACTGATGAAATAACGTCGCTCAAAATCGATAACGAAATGTTTTTGGTTGGTACCTTTCAAACGATACCAATACGAAATGTGTTTCATTATAATATAACCTAGTAGTAGTAGAGCTTTTAGTGAAGGGCTCGTCCGGGAAAGTTCTACCACCATACCTATTTATGTCACCAAGCAGCTTGTTGTATTCCGGTTTAGAGGGTGTAGGTGCCAGTAAATTTACAAGCACATGAAGCTGAACACTTGTATGCCTCAAGTTGATAGACATAGATCAGTGCATCGTAGAGAACGGTCCGAGCGAACGTGACCTGCGAGGCAATGGTTTGGTTTATAGATAATGGTTCCCACTTAATATCAGGTGAGCCATCTGCTTGTTCCATCAACAAGTGTTATCAACCTACTTCTCTAAAAATCACACTAAGTTGTTCTTAGACCCATGGTATTGTTTTAGCACTATCGCTATCGTTCAAAAATAGCGATTGTCCCCTGTTCGTGATATATAAACAAAAGTCTACAGTGATATAACCATAATTTAGAAAACAATCACTAAACACATATGGCGTGAAACAGAAAAGGACTGTGTTTAGCAAGCAAATGTTAATTTTCCAGTCAAGTTGGTACACAACGTCAACGTTGTCAATAAAGCGATACAGTATAAGTAAATATGAGCATGTTTTGTTAAACCACTTAGCCACGCCACTTCTGCCTACTTTATTTATACTACACTATAAGGTTTTTACAGGTGTGATGCTGGACAGCTGGCACGTTGTCAGAAAACATCTGATGGAAAAATTTTGACATTTGTTTTGAACAGCCGTCACACTATCAGAGTACATTTTTAGGATTCCGTACCCAAAGGGTAAAACGGGACCTTATTACTAAGACTCCGCTGTCTGTCTGTCTGTCTGTCCGTCTGTCACCAGGCTGTATCTCATGAACCGTGATAGTTATTCTGAGAGAAGAGATAGAGATTTCTGTTGCCGCTATAACAACAAATAAAAAACAGAATAAAACATATTTAAGAGGGCTCTCATACAACAAACGTGATTTAGAATACTAACTGAATGTCCCCCCGATGTCTGAATGTACTAACTGAGTGGGGTAGGAACCCACGACTCCGTAGCGTAGTTGGTTAGCGCATCCTCGTATCAAGAGAAGATTTATGGGTTCAAATCACACTCATATAAATCATTTCTAACGACTAAAACCAAATTTAATAAAATTTTTGACCTTTCACCTCCTCATTTCTCTCCCTTTTCTCACCCCAAAATGACTATGACTAGACACGTAATTAAAATTAAATACTCGAACATCCAAGGGAAAATTTCATTTTTCTTTGAACTTACTAAGATTACACAAATATGTTAAGTGTGATTTCCTCCTGATTTATGAAACAACATGATACTTAAACAAGCTGGCACATATTCATAAAACAACAAAATATAATTGCTGTAACGTTGGTCTCTTGCCAGAGACCTACTTTAAACAGCCAGGTTTGTTAAGACAAATTGAATTGAATTGACTTTGTATCTAAAACAGCGAATCTAGCGTGACTTCGTTCGCGTTGAAGCTATTTTCTTACAAACTTTACCCCGCTGTACTCTTTTAACGGGCTGAATTTAAGGGGTCCCTTTCTTAGTACACCTCTACGCGCTAAGACGAATATACCCTGAAAATGTCAAGTCTCAACGACCAGCGGTTTAGGTTGTGCGTTGCCTATATGTCAGTCAGATTCATATAATTCAGTCATTCCCAAAGTGGTCCAGGTGGACCCCCAGGGGTTCACGGGAGACTCAACGGGGGTCTACGTTGGACGTGACAAAAAATGGGGGTCTACAATCGTAGGCAGGGGTGCATGAAAATTAATTTGGTTTCGATAGTGAAGAACTAAAATGTTGGTTTGTTATTTTAAATAATATGATGCCTAAATTAAACCTTCTCAATAAGACAATTTATATATAAATTGAGAAAAAAATGGATAGTTCCGGACTGGGAGTCGAACCCAGACCATGTCGGTATCACGCCGAGATTTAGAAATTGGTAGTAATGTAGATACAGGGGGTCCACCGGATCCAGCAAAATTTTGAAAGTGGTCTATGAAACAAAAGAGTCTGGGAACCACTGATATAATTAATAAAGATTGGGACAATCTCAAAGATAATTTTAGGTCATCTAATAAACTTAATTTTAGTTCATCAGACCTTCATCAAATTAGCTAAAATTGACAATGTCACAGTATTTGGTGCTCAAATTAGGGTCGTGATTCAAAGTCCGTGTTAGCGCTCAACTTTTAATAATATATGTTACGGGCAACTTGAGAAGTCTGGTCACTATGAATTATGACCTGTCTTTAAACAAGGCGCTCATAACTAGTGAGCAATGTAAATAATAATCACTTTTCCTGGTCAGTATTTATCATGGGCAATATAATAAAACTTTATTACTTAAATGAAATTAAACTTACATCATTCTTATTGAAAGGTATGAAAAAAACATAATTAGGTTAATAATTTATCACATTGGTCAGCTAAAAGTAGGAAAGTATTGATACTGCCCGGTCCATAATGCTAAATTCAAGCCATCTCAAACCTTGATTTATTAAATGGACCACGGACCGTCGTCGGGTGTTATAGATATGGGCCGGCCCAAGTAAAAAAAAATTTAGTTTGACCGACGCTCTTGGTCATTATTTATAATGACCGGTCCATATTGATACTGCCCGGTTAATCAAGTTACCCGTAACATATATACATGTGACATCGATTTTTTTGTGCCGAACATGGTCGCTTGAATCGTGAGTAATATCTGCACTTGTCAAACCTTGAAACACTCGGTGCACCACCCATAGCATGGTCATTATCTACCATCATCAAATACACAGTACGCGAAACTGTAAAGTACTCTTTGAATTAAATGCACATTTAAAAGCAATTTCATCCGTTCGCCAATTTTGACACCACGACCCAATCGAATCTACGCAGGTGTGTTTCGGCACGTTTAATGTTAGAACAATTACAATCACTCGATAAAATTTACTATAAAATTACCATTCAGAGTGAGTTTCGAAATCGATTAAATTAAGTTTAGTCATTCGAAAGGGTGAATAATCGTTTAAATCGATGATCAAATGAAGAATCGATAGTCGTTTAAAAATTATAGCGTAGTAGAATGCTGCATGATTCGTTGGCCATCGTGATCAGCAGTGGTTTATGGATACTAATTTTCTAGTCCGAGATGATAAACAAAGTTACAAAAACCTACATTGTTGTTCGTAGCCAGACCAATAGTAGTAAGTAAAATATTGACCTACTTACCTACGTAAAAAAATGTCACTGTAATAATCTACTACCAACCTTATATTATTTTTCTATCTAATTTTAAGCTCAATGTAAGTGGACTATGAAGTCCTTTTTTGAGTATTATAATAAAAGTTATTTAAACCGAAGTTTCTCTGTATTGATCTTGCTATCTTAAAAAGGCTGTGCACATTTTCTGCACTATCTACTCAGTGCGATCTCTCATACGCATTTGTATGCAAATCGTTTTCATAAATAGTACGTGAGCACGCATCTGACAAGGTCGTGATTTTGGAGACCAGCCAGGATGAGGCATCATATCGGAGTTACCATCAAACATTAGTGAATGGGTGACCTTGAACCTAACAGAATGGAAATGTTTTATGGAAAAGAAATATAATTCTCTTCCAAGTCTTTTTTAACGCTTTTGTAGCAAACTTTCTATAATGCTCTGATGAAGTATTGTGTGAAGTTGTTTAGATAGGGATTTTCCTATGAGTATCGATAGTTGATTTAAGGTTGAATGACCTCATCTTTATATTATGTATTTAATAGTTAACTAGCTGACCCTGCCAACTTCGTTCCGCATTATTTTTATTACTTATTATCCTATTCCAGACGAAGATAAATACAAAAACACAAAAATCATAAAAATTGGTGCAGCTGTTCTTGATTTATAAGTGGTGTAACTAACACGACTTTTTTTTATAACTTTGCGGAAGATCATTGTTAAAGTATAAAATAGATAAATAAATATTTACATATATTATATGATACAGGTATATAGCACTATTCCACCACTTCAAATAAATAAAAAAAACTGTAAGCTTATATGTGCAGTGTGTAGTAGGTAGGTACTCCTATTTCAATAAAGTTCGTAGTAAGTAAAAAAGCGTGGATCTTATTTTAGTGCACATTTTATTTCTTTCTGAGGATGCTTCAATGAGAAACAAAACACGTGTCCACAAGTGGACGTGTTGTGAAAAATATCGATAACCCGCTTTTTTAAATTTTGAATCTCCGTGCGAGTGGGAGAATGACATTATAAGTTTTTTTTTAATGCTGGACATAGTTGGTACATTCCTACTAAAACTTTCATCTTTGGTCTAAGATAGAATTACCTAAGAATTTCCTTTAGGTGTACAGATCGGAACGAGACTCGAGGCGTGTTCCCTGAAATGTAAAACGTCGACACGAACATTTACAACTGTGTAGCGATAATGAAATTCCAGTGATTTCCTTCACGCTGCTGGGGATTGGAGGTTTATTCGATAACCAATATGAATGCGAATGAAATCATTTCCAAAAATACAATTTCGTACAGAATTGCTCTGATGAATTCAGGTATTGACATGTAAGCGAGTACTTTATTGACCAAGCGTGCGGAGGATATCTATTTTACACTGAGAAATATGAAAAGCAGAAAGTGCCGTTATTGGTGAAACTTATACTAAGTTTTATCGGTTTATACTGGTTTTACGACTTTATAGATTTTTTGGGTTCCGTAACAACAAATACCTACCAAAAAACAGAATTAAATAAATATTTAAGGGGGCTCTCATGCAACAAACGTGATTTTTTTGCCGTTTTTACTAGATTCATGGAGCTTTCGTGCGCGAGTCCGACGCGCACTTGGCCGGTTTTTTGGTCATCCAGGACGAGTTTTTACTTCAAAATGAGGGCTCCTGAATATTTCCGCCTTATGAACTCCGATTCCGACTGTTTCTTTTATTTGAAGGCTGTAACTTTGATGAAAATCTGATGACGATAAGCAGGCTAATTCCTTAAGCGGTAGTAAATTTTACTTTTAGGTTTTACGTTGTTCTCGTGAGGTCTACTAGAGGCAAATTACTAGAGTAGCCGCTATGAAATACCGAAGAATAATCATGCGCATAAGAACATAGCCTATAAATATTGAACACTTATATTACACGGTTATTTATAGCGCATTAACTTATTTATTTATTTGCCCGACGGCTATGTTAACTCTGCCCGCGACCACATTACAACAATATGTGTTCAATATTGTTCAAAATGTGTTCCGATCCCGAAAGTTTAAAAAAAAATACCATGGCCTATAAAACCAACGATAAGTGAGTTTCTAACCAAGCTTATTCGCGAAAAGTCATCAAAAACCCACTTTTCCTTCACATTATGCACCTCGCTACGGTTGTAAGCGCCACCTTTTCTTGGTACCTACCTACTACCATATAAGAGCGCGTGTTATACAAACTGTGTAGCCAGTCAGCTTGCATTTGTCCTGCATCGGGAATAGAGCCAGTACTCAGATTCAGCTCAACCACTTCATATAACATAAATCAAATAAATATAAGTTATATTTAGACGACTACGCAAGTTAAATACGACATAATACATATCTTTGGACACATCTATAAAATATGATCCCCACTTATGTCAGCGTATCCACCTAACCCAAGTACTTTCATTGTAACACCAGCAGTATATCAAACTCGGTACATCGCTCGTTTTAATACAAAACCGAAGTAGAGAAATAAAAGTAAAGTGACATTTAAACGAGAGTTTTAGCTATAATAAAAAAACAGATTGGACATGTGCCAAATGTTATGTTTGGACGTACCCATGGTTAACCTCTATTAGACCCTCTTGATATTAAAGGGGAGTAAAGTCGTCTAGTTATTTTTTTTTTAGACATAATAATAATTACTTGAGTGATGTATCCTTTTGGATATACATAGACCTTTGGATATAACATAACGTTTTTTTTTATTTTAAGTATCTAAGTTTTAACACAAAAACATTTTTTTTTAAACTTCTAACCAATTTAATTTTATGACGTGCCTTATCTACCCTCTTAGCCAATTTCAGAAAGAAGTCATGATATTTGAAATTTGTTTACCTACACTGGGATAACAGGCGTGAATATATTTTACTTCAGTATATACTATATACCTACTATAACAAACCGAAAGTTCTACCGAAAATACACTAGCAGTTATTTATTTATTAGCAAACATAAATAGATACTTAGCTTAGAGTTTGCACCAAAACACCTGCTTTTATAACCTAACACTATTAATTTACAATCACTTGATTATAATTTATAGCAGTAACAGTTATTAAAAAAAAATGTCCAACTTTCTTATTATGAATACCTAGCTGTTTCGAAAACCTAATAAAAAACTTCTGCTTGAATGCGAGTAAATAGGCTATTAGTAAAAGTTATAATCTTTGATTTATGATTGGCCAGTGACTACGGGTTAAACACTCTCTTAGTCAAAATAAAACGAATCCTATCCTTGTTGCTAAGCGATTACACTCGTAATACCATCAAAATAAAGTTCAAAAGGACATGCTCTATCGTGGCGCTTACGTCCACCGAGGCTTATGTCCAGCAGCGGACTTGGCGAGGCTGATGATGAGTTTTTCATTTTATAGTGACAGTATAACCCATACGTAACCTAACATATAACCACTTATCAAATGGGTCATCTGCTTGTTCCATCAGCATCTTATAATTTGGGACAAAAACAAAAGACAAAAAAAAACAAAACATTAACCTTCGCAAAGTTTTGTGACCGCAGCCGATTTTTCATTCATTACTTTCTCGGTTACCTTTACAGGGTTTGAGTTTGAATTTGTATTAGGGCCAGATAGCAGAAGATTTATTGCAAAGAACATTCTTATAGCAGTGGTTGAATTGGTAAGTTGGTCTAGGTACGGCAGTAGCACTCAGAACCTTATAAAAATAAAATAAATAAATAAAATAAATAATGCTGGACAATCCACACAGCATCATCTAGCCCCAAGCTAAGCAGAGCTTGTGTTATGGGTACTAGGTGACTGATATACTTAATACAATACTATATTACATATATAGATATTTTTTATTATACATAGAAAATACCCAGAACACCCGGAATAAATATTTGCAGATCGCACAAACATTTATCCCAAGGCGGGAATCGAACCCGCAACCCTTGCGTCGCAGGCGGACATTCGCCCACCGCGCCACATCGGTCGTCAAAAAGGGGTTCTTTAATACTTCAACCTTTTAAAGTTGACCGTAATAGAGTTTGTTCTGTTACGATAGATTAGTAGGGATATGTGGAACAGATGGAAATAGAAAGTGATAGGGGAATCGAGTAGTCAAGATTTTTAAGGATGGCTAAGGTAAAATCGGCAACAAACAGTCGGTCAGTTCAGCAGTTAAAGTAGTATAGGTAACTGACAAAATACGGGGGGTATTGATTACCCAAAGAAACGTTTGTGAATGTTGTAAAATTCTCAGGACACATTTTATCAACTTGTACCAAGTACCAAGAATGACGTACGCATAGAACAAGGTTATAATGATATCACAGACCCTGATTTAATTTATGACGTACTAAATTATACTATACCTTTTCCCGGAAAACTGTTTAAAGTGGAAAAGTTAGATTTCATCCTTAGTCCGTCCATTAGATTCTGTCTGTTCTAAGAAACGTTACTCAGCATTCGACCGAGACTTTTATACATCGATGTGAATTTTTCATTCGGTCTCGAAGAGAGACACCTCCCATTCATCAACTGATACGGTATCTTGGTTTGGAAATTCTAATTCTGACTGAATACAAAAGTGGAAACATTAATACGTTTATCTCAAGCTTTTAGTAGCTTTTAGTAGTAGAAGAGCTATTTGTTAAAGGCTCGTTTCGAGATTTACTACCATTATGCGTATTTCTGTCGACAAATCAGGATGTCACATAACTTTCATTTTAACTGCTCACATTTTGTGCTAAGCCTCAAGCTAAAGTAAGCAAGCTATGTTGCTTCTAAAGATGACAGAGAAAGGATCCTTGATATAATAAGTCTGTTGCCAACTCTTCTTCACAGCCAATCTCGCCCATATCAAATGGATTAATAAATAGTTTTTAATCAAGTTTAGCCAGTAAAAAAAGAAATGGGTTTTAAGAAAAAATAACACATGTAAACCTAAAACAATTAAAATGAAAAAACTTTGTTGCTTCCAAGATAACAGACAACGAATCCCGGATAAGCCTGTCGCTGACTCTTTTTATTGATAAGAAAGTGATAATGACAATAATATTATATACAACAGCAAAATGTGTCAGCCTATCATACATTGAGCCTCTTAAATTTTATAAAAAGAGAACAATTTTATGAAAAGTAGAAGTAAGAGGGATTCGACAAAACCAGAGTACAGCAATAAATTTTGCCGCAGAATCCACATCTAAGACAGTGCTTTTTAAGTAATCTGAGGCACGGCCGCAGAATAAAGAATGGTAGTTAATGTTGAATAAATGGTTCACTTTGAATGCTACCCTTAGTCTTACTCACTTCATGAATTTTCTATTCTCCCAGATTTGTCTAGTACTCCGCTGGAACTGCTTTACGAGAAATGTGTGGTCATGACTAAACTTTAAAAAGTATGAAACTACTATTTATCTTGAGTCGAGTTCATCGTCATCAAGCCTGAAGAGAGAGAGATTTCAGGAAGAGCTATTTTCAGCCTTCTCGCACAGATTTCTTGCAATCCTGACAATATCGTCAGTTAATGGAGTGCAGGCATCATATGCCCAAGCATATGAAGCATTATGATGTCCTGAATAACAACCAATCGTGAACGTGGTCGTTGTTCAAGAACCTTTATTCCCCAAAGGCTATATTACCTACCTGCCCATTGCTAGTTCAACTTGTTGGTTCTGAGAGCTATATGTCTATGTCAGAATTACAATTTTTATGGATTTTTGGCCTTACAAAAATCTGCCAAAAGATAAACAGTTGTTATTCTATTGCCATTTCTTATGTTATTGTAATCAGTTAATAAATTATGTAGTACTGAGGTAGCAAACGAAAAAATACAACCGAACTGAGAATTTCGAATTTTTTTTTAATCAGTTGTAAGATTCACACGGACGGAAACCCGAATAACAGCTAGATTGACGTCAATAACGTAAACTAGATTATAAAAATGTAAATAAGTGTTAAAAAGTACATTGGCGAATTCGAAATCATCACATTGCTTGGCCTATAGCTAAAATGATAAAATTACTATAAAAGCCTACACCATTAATAGCTCTCCAAACTCAAACTCGTTAACTTTTACATCTTTTACAAACATAATGGTAATTTTGGCATAGTTCTTGAAGACGATACTAATATTATGGACAAATTACAAAGCTTATCGTAGAGATTTGCCGATATAAGATCACTAACCTGTCCAGAGGTCTTATTAAAGCCGATAATGGGATTCTAATTTGCATTTTGTTTGATTCTACGAAATTCGGAGGCGTTGTTTCGAAAAGCATTTCCGAAATACTAAATCCAACGTTTAACCTGTAGAGTATTTTATTGAAATTAAATCAATCGTGAAAAGTAGGACCGTCAAAAGTGACCTTAATATCGGCGATACTTCGAACACGATTTCAAGACCCTTATCAAAAATCATGGTACAAGACAGCCATTCAAGAATACCCTCAATTTATTGTATAATATATCTTTTACGTCCCGAATTTTGGGACCAATCATAACAGCTCTAACAATGACCAATTGCCAGTTTGGTACATTAGAAATTTAGTAGATTAGCAATAGGTAAACTGGGTGTAACCGCTTGTTCTTCTTGAGTTGGTCTCGAAGTACTGGAACCTAGATTCATCGAGTTTATGAGACGATTCAATGTGATCATACTCAATAAATACCGCGTTGATTCGATTTTGATGTAAATAGTGTCATGTAGTTCCAGACTATCTATCTATACCACTTTTAAGAATGTTTTTCCAGACTGACGGTCAGTCTGGAGACTGAGACAGACTGAGGTCAGTTGCTTATATGTCAGTCAGTCGGTCAGTCACTGACCGCACAGCCTAATCCGCTGGTCGTAGAACTTTAAATTTGCTAGATATATTCGTATTGGTGTGTAGAGGTGTACTATGGAAGGAATTCCCGAAATTCACCCCTAAACGGGTACAGCGGGGGTTGAAGTTTGTATGAAAATAACATCACGCGGATGAATTCGCACGCATTTTGCTTGTATATTTATACACAAGTATGTTTGTATAATGGTATATCTATAACTTATCTTTAAATTCATAAATCAGTTATAAATTAGTTTCTTTAAATACTAGTTTATTGATAAGTGGACGTGTTCTGTGAGGTAATGCGATTGTTGTAATGATATGAGCAGGGATAGCCGCTCAACAGGTAACAGGTGGGTTGTGCGTTCGATCCCCACCGAATACAAACGTTTGTATGATGAGTGTTGATGTTTGTTCTCTGTCTGGGTGTTATATTGCATTTTCATGTATTATAAGTGGAAGAAGAAAACCTGTTGTGCCAACCCCACTAAACTTGTGATAAGGGCAGAAATGATGATATACTCAAGTATTTTATCAGTTATCTGCTTCCTATCACTTTGCTTAGTTTAGGGCCAAATGACGCGTGTTATGTCAGTATTTATTAAACCTAAATCCTTCGTAAATCTCACATCATAAAGGATCAAAAGCAAATTTGTGTGAATTTGAGATACAACACACTTTCTTATACAGTTCCACATTGCCAAAACCCAAACAACAGTATCAAACACATACGTATACAAGCACAAACTATAAGCGAATCTGTGCTAAATAAATCTCCCGGGTAGGAAAGTTGGATTCTTGCGGCTTAGCGGCGTGAATGAGATGTGGGTCGGACGGATTCAAAAAATCTTTCCAACCTCATGACTGACACATGACGAAGGTTCCTGTAGTGTTTCGAAGGACGTGGTAAAACCTAGTTGTATAGCTTCATAGTACTTTAGGGCTTATTTTCCAAATTAATTGAAAATCTATTGGGGACGCGTACCGTTCTTCCGCGTGAAATTATTTACATACAAACATCAACCCTACATCCTTAGGGGATGAATTTCAGGGATTTCTTCATTGCAACTCACGCACCAAGACAAATATATCCTGCAAATATCAAGTCTTTATGTATAGTCCGTGCGTTGTCTATACGTCCAGTCAGTCAGACAGGACAAAGATTCTTAAATGTGATATAGATATGGCCTCACACCTCAGATGGTTATAGCTCTGCCTACTCATATGGAATATACTAACTACCTACTGTAAAATGCAGGTATTTCCCAAATTTACCCAAATCCTCTTTTAGATATCATCAAAGAGTCGGTACTACTTAGGACTAATAGATCTGAGATCTTAAAATAACGGTGCCGATCTACCGTGCTGGGAATTCATTCATAAAACCATTTTTTTTTGTTTATCATAATTTTTAAAGGTGTGATTATTAATGATTTTCTAGTATTATTATTAAATAAAATAAATCAGTTGACATTATGCCCGTAATCGAGGTCCTAATACGATATGAATCGTTCAAATTCTACATAAAATTATGTTAATATTAAAAGATAACTATCATCAATAAAATAAATAATTGCAATGATGTATTTAAATTTATTTAATCATGCATATCTTTCAACCAATAATAAAAATAATTATTACAATTTATTAAAATTAAAATCAATGCATGCATACGTTCCATGTTTTGCAATTTAAAACGCATTAAATAAATTTAATCTTTTAGCAAGTTGAAGTTACAACAGGCAGGCCATATATAGCTCGCAGAACCGACAACCGTTGGGGAATAAAGGTTCTCAAAAGGCGACCACGAACCGGAAGATGAAGCGTAAACGTCCTCCTACCCGATGGACTGACGACACTAATAAGATCGCGGGAAGCCGATTTTATGGATGGATGGATGGATGGAGAGGGCTCAAAATCGTTCTTCCTAGAAACGTATGGGTCCATTAGTGGACTTCTACAGACTGTTGATTCTTCATTAATTTACATGGACTGATAACTATTTAATTAGTAGTAGAGCTCTTAGTGATAGGCTCGTCCCGGGAAGTAAGTAAGTGGGTCATGTGCTTGTTCCATCAGTAAGTTGTATAAAAAATGATACACTATATAATGAAACAGTCTTACAAGTACTACACAAGTAAAATTGACTGTCTATAAGTAAACCAGACAAGTACCTACGTTTTATTTTACGTATATACGTCTACAAAGCTGTACTAAAATCACAGAAGTAGATCAAACATTACGTCACAGCAATACCGAGACAAAATATTACGACTAAGAAAGCACGCCTGGAATCTTTACGATATGACGACCCCTAAGTATCCACGGATGAAGCACAAAATCGTTCCAGTTTACGTGCACTGAATAAACTATCCGTTCAATTGAGTTTTCAGGGAAAGGCAAACCAATATTTGGTAGATGAAATTTATGAATATGTTGCTACTTTAGTTTATTGTATATCAGCTTTCGCCCACGACATTTTGAGGAAGACAGTATACAGAGTGTAACATTTAGATCGGTCAGCATGGGAAAGCCTACACAATCGATATCTAAATAGTAATAGTGTTCGTTTTATTATTCAAAACGTCCTGGTGCGATTCCCGAGCTGAGCACAAGTTTTTTTTAATGTATGAATGTAGTTTTTCTTGTTACTAAAATCGATGACATGGTTCCTAAGAAAAGATCTTCGTATGTCTAATAGTTTCAGACTTTCCTATACTGACCGATCTAAATGTTACGCCCTGTATATTGTATCAGCTAAATCGGTTTACTTTGACAACGCAACTGGGTAATCTTATAAATATAATTTAAAGATATTTTGTCCATGAAGTGAGTATAACGCTTGTGATTTTATCTACGCGTTTCGGATATTCAAGTGTTATCTCATGGTAAAAAAGGTTATTAGACCAATTAATAGGTACCACTTTGTAAAAGTTTTGATACCGTTGATTACAAAACTTTCCAAATTGGCTGAATTGTCAAGGTGAAATTGTGTATTTAAGCAAAAATCTTAGGACAAATCCGTTCGTCTATAACCTGATTTCTACAAACACTAAAATAAACTAAGCGAGAGAATACCAAACCAGCTCAACATTCAGTATATTATGACACAGATGACTCCATCAACTCGACTCATAAAACATCAGGCAATCCGACTAATATAAAAAATGTTTACACAGCGTATTTTTCAACGACGCTTGTGTCCAACGCAAGCTGTTTGTATAAAAATGTTCGCTCCAATGTAAGCTCCTGGATCTGTCATTGTTTAATGACCAGCCATAAAGGGTACGTAGGGTTTTTGTTTTTATTCAGTTTTCTGAAGCTCCAACGTATTTTGTATTACCACATCGGTATAATATTTATATTATTTCGCAGGCAAATTACCAGTCTCCGGCAAATAATCAAAACAATTAAATCTTATAGAATTTTTTGGTTCTGTTTTTTAACATCCGTTCTTAAAAACAAATCTGTTTCTTAAAGTAGACATTATGTCTTGATAAAATCGGGAAGCTTTGTTTGTTTGTTTGATATCGTTTACCTTATAAGCATCAGGTATGTTGACAGGCTCGCCGCTTTCGGCGACGTAGCCCACGATACCGCTGCCCCAAGGTATCCGAATCTCATCAAGCTGTTCCATCTGCTCTGGTGTCGACTTCGAACAGACATCGAACAGCTTCGACACTAAACATCTGTGGACAATGAAATTTTGTTTGAATTTTACAAAAAAAAACATACATTCGTAGGTCGTAGGGGCTTGAAAATTTGAAAGTTTGGTGTACTAAGAAAGAAATTCCTGAAATTCACCCCTACAGAGTTACATCGAGGGTTGAAGGTTGGTATGAAAATAACTTCACGCAGCCGAAGTCGCGCGCGTTCCACTAGTAATTCTCATGAGTCTTGATGAAATGAGAAAAGTTAATAAAAAACTCATAAATATATTTGCCCGTATAAAAATATCTGCAAGTCAGAGTTTAATTTAGAAAATAAAGACATGAAATAACACGAGATCTTAAAACGTCCAAAATACAGCCTCTTAAAATGGATCGTTACAATTTATTATAATTCAAATCTTTGGAGGACACGTGCCCGAGACTGACATATTCAGGTCGTTGGTATATTCTCGACGACTGATGTGGCGCGGCGGGCGAATGACCGAGGTTGCGGGTTCGATTCCCGCTTTGGGATTAATATTTGTACAATCTGCAAATATTTATACCGGGTGTTCTGGGTGTTTTCTATGTATAAGAAAAAGTTGCTTCCGGCCTTGTTACTAGCAAATTAACCACAGATAATTCAATATTAGCAAGGCATTATGTAATCAAGAGTGATGTCAGAGACCCCTTTATCTTAAGAGCTACTCACGTTCAATAAGATCTCAGCGGCGTGAGGCCGGAGTGGCGGCACCGCTCACTCTCAATTTCCGTTCAATAAATTCGAACAACTAGACGCTAAAGGCGATACTACACAGACGAACACATAAAAATAATAACACAAAAACCAGCTCTGTGCACGTTTGGTTTTAGCACTGACACTGTCAAAATGATCTAAAAAAATCCTAAAAATACTTCGTTAAACTGTGATGAAAAAGACACGGTAGTTTTAATGGTTTAATAGTGATTCATGAGCGACGCGGTGGCAAAGCGACGCAGGGGAAACCATTCGTTTAAACACATTACAGAGATCATAGGTTGCTTATGTTAGTCGATCTGTTAGGGATGATGAAGCGAGCTTGATGGCATGATGCATTCGACAGTGTAAAAGCGCCTTAACTTACACTTGAGTGATCTAAACGAACAGCTAAATATTGTTACAGAACATCTCGTCATTCTAATAATAAACATCAAATTAAATTAGCACTTCTATTACGTTCGTTTTCATCTATTTCAAGATTTACTATATGTAATGTTTCAAATATGACGTTGTCTTGTCACGAAGTAAAACAAACCAAATGTATCTTTAGTTACACCTTTGTCTTCTTCATTTAATCAACTTTTTACTTACAAATAAATATTTATAGTCATTACTACTATACTACTACTTACTTTTACTACTTTTTTTATATTTAAATACATTACTCAAAATCGTTCTTCTTGGGGATGTCCAGCAGTAGACTTACTACTAAAAATAATGATGATGGTGATAATGAATAATTTTATTCTCTGATTTAAATTATAAGTTTTGTGGTGATTTGAATAAATGATTTTTATTTTTCATAAGTACTACACTCTGTGCGTATACACATATCTTTCACGCAGTTTCATATCGTACTTATTTCGTTTTATGCTATTGCTGCTGGAATATGCAGATGGCCCACCTGATATTAAGTGGTTACCATTACCTATAACAAATACCCCGGAAAAGCCTTCACTAAGAGCTCTACATACGTACGTATTACAATTATTTCTATGTACTTTTGTCAAGGAAGCTGTGATCCAAATTTCGTTGAAACTTTGAATTGCATTGAATGCGAATAAAAAAACCAACAATTTTCAGCTGTTTTATGTTAGAATTCTATTTATAGCATGTTTCTATAGGCTCTGACCTTGACCTTAACCCTAAGCGCTCAATAGAACTGCCCCACGTTACTCTCAATCAGCATTCAATGTAAAATAAACCTTACTCCATTAGCTTTAGATCCATAATAGGTAAGCTTACAAGGTGTTTCTTTGATTGAGGTTAAATAAGCAAGTTCGTGCTAAAAGTAATTCTAAAGAACCAATAGCCCACATCGCAGAAGGCAGAACTACCACCAACAGAGCTAGGACGAATAAACTAAGGAACACGTTACTCAGAAGTAGTATAGCTATAGTAGTAGCTTGCTGTGTTGTGTGCTTGAAGGATGTGGGTGCCGTTGAAATTACAGGCAGACAGACCTTAAGAGACCAAGACAGAGGCTTAACACCTGTATGTTTCCGTTTGATGGACGCAGTTCAGTGCACCGTAGGGCACATTCCTAACGAACGTGACCTACGGAGCAATGCTTTGTTATAGGTGATAATAATAAAAATAATAATTAATGTTAATGATGCACACGAGTTGTTCAATATTCTGATTGTCATAGTGACGTCGCTTCTGAGTGAACTTCATAGTATTTGTACTATTACTTCTTCTGTGATCGCGGATGGAGCCTATGAAAGCATTCAACTCGGCTTTCAGGTTGGAGAGGAAAGTTTCGAGTGTCGTTCCTCATTTACGATGCGGCCGATCTCGGGATTACCGACAAGCGTTTGAACGAGCACTTTCGGTCTGTTTTTATGGATTTTGAGAGACTGAATGATAAGATTTTTACGAGCCGTGAGATATTTTTACAAGATTTTTTTAGAGCTTTGAACAATTTCTCATGATTTGTTCTTGTACTGTTCATGTAGGTACACATACTTATAAACAGATCTAGTCATAATGGTCAGACTCAAGAGGTATTCTTTATGAAAGAATTCGTCCGCAGACGAACCAGCCAGAGACCTAAAGGTACCAGTCGCCGCCGTATGGGTGCCGGTAAAATGGCACGTGAGGTTAATAACGTCATTGGATCTTAGAGTACTTTCTTAACCTAACGTGCGTGACCTTCGAGGCAATGCTTTGTTATAGGTTACAGTTACCACTTAACATCACGTCATATGCTTGTTGAATCAGTAAAAAAGTAGTAGTACAAATAGTACAAAAATAACCGGCCAAGTGCGAGTCGGACTCGCGCACGAAGGGTTCTGTACCATTATCTAAAATAAAAACAGCAAAAAAACGTTTTCACGTCACGTTTGTTTTGCTGTTTTTAATATAGATTTAAGAGCCCGTTTAAATATTTATTTTATTCTGTTTTTTTTGTATTTGTTGCGGCAACAGAAATACAGGGTGACAGAGGCTATATTATATTTTAAAAAAAATTAGGGATCCTTTCTAAAACCCGTGTAAAGCCGGGACGGACCGCTAGTTATATATATCAACCTAAAGTACCAATGACATTGAATGAATGTTGTAAGTATTAATGACCCAGTGGGCTGAACCACTCTCAACACTTAAACAAATGGAAAATCCCTACAGCAAATCTCCCCGTATTGTTTAACCCAAACCCCTTGACCTTGCCTGCTGTAGTCATTTGTATTGTGTCAGAGCGTTTTGCGAACTGTAACAATTTAGCATTCTAGGGGTCAGAGAGACAATAAATAATGTACGTCATCCAAAGGCAATTTAATACGGATTTCACAATGTGGTTTCAAATAAATTGCTATGATTAAATAGCTTATGCTCATGAGCTTATTGTAGGCTAGTGGAAAAGCACGTGGCTTCATACGCGTGAAGTTATTTTCATAAAAACTTCAGAACCCGCTACACCTCTTCAGGGGCAAAATTTCAGGAATCTATTTAAGTTTCTTGATGTACCTCTGACTACCCCCCTTAGACCTCTTCGAATAATCTTGAGTATGTACTTGGTACTAAGAGATCGAAGGGGGATATCTACCGTGCTTGGGGATTAAAGTCGTGATGCTATGTATATATCTAAGACAAATATAGCCTGAAAATTCGAAGTCTCTACTTCTCGACTAGTGGTTGTAGCTGTACTATGTCTGTATCCGAGGTACTGGTCTCAGAGTTGCATTGCGCGGCAACCAGGGAACAATCCGCAGTTGCGTTATAGATGCCGCGCAATGTAGTTTAAATGTTCACGTCCGTACGTTTACGCCACGTGACATTGCACGAAATTTAACAAAATTTCGTGCAATTAGGGTATTTTGATTTGGTGCGTAGAGGTGCTAAGAAATTCAACCCCTAAACGGGTACAGAGAGGGTTGAAGTTTGTATAAAAACATCTTCACGTTTCGCTAGCAATTAAGAAAAAGGTTTTTATGTTTTACTAAGTTTTTTTTTGTAAATTATTCACGGATGTAGATTTTGCTGCATCAGACCGGAACGAACCTTTCAAACAATGGTGACTACAAATTGGCGTAAATCTGATTTATCGAGCCACGGTTGACTGCCGCGTTTTATCATAATAACAGTGAAACCAACTGTGAAATCTGAGACAGATTGCGACCGAGCTTATATCTTAACACCCTTTATCCCAAAGGCCAAATAGATATATTTTATATAACTTGGCGATCCGCCAAAACTTGAACCGAAATAATATGCATTAGAAATATAAAACCTTAATAATAAATCTTTCGCACACGAAGTTTTATATAAATAAGGGTTTCTTACAGTTTTGAATCTCTTAACTACATTATAACTTTGAGGTCTATCAATTCTGCTGTACCACGCTCCGCGAAATAAAATTGAAATTTCTTAACTTAAGTAAAAATGTTGTCCTGGAACTTTTTATTTTATTTATTTTTTATCTTAAAAATATGTATTAATAAATAATGGAATGGTCCTAGGCCCCTTTCATAGTTGTGAATACCCTAACTAATTTATTTACTTATACGAAAATTTGTTACGATTTAACGACTACTAAATCGACATATAGGTCGGGGCACAAAATTTGCTTCCACTTTGCAAACGCTACTTTTTAAATAACTGACTTGTAGAAACGCCCCCGACTTTGTCCGTGTAAGCCTTATTTCGTATAAACTTTAACCCCCGCTGTAAGTACCTCTATAGAGGTTGAATTTCGGGAATTCCTTTCTTAGTCACGCACATTTGTCTAGTAAATAATAATAACTACATCGAATAGTGTAGAATTGTAAGTGTAAATTAAGTTTGTTATATTTTTTTATAAATGTTTTAGCACTTGCCACCGTCATAAATAAATCGAACATAAACACTCGAGACGTATCAAAACGAGCGATACAAAGAGGCATAGAGGAACTTGCCAGCAAATATTGTGGAAACGTTCCACAACATAGTGCTATTTTGTACCCCCTTCATCCCCAAGGGAGGGAATCCACAATCCGCACGTATTGTGCGAAACGAAACTCCAAAGGAAAACAAGAAACAAGTAAGCGCATTATAAACCCTTGTTTGTTCTGAGTTTTGACTTTCTAGCCCGTGTTTGTATGGTATAAGACGTAGACACAGAATATTAAACTGAGAATACATCGTACACTTTGCATGTTCATAGAAATTCGGATATAATTGTATCGAACGAACGAAACATCGTGACAAATGTAACAAACCCGCTTTAAGTAAGCACTCACCCTAAGTTCCTCTGTGATCTCTATAACTGATAAGTTTAAAAAAAACGAGTGTGCTTTTGACCACACGACTGAAGTAAAACTTATTTAATATACGAAACGTAACTGGCTATGAGAGAAAGAGCAGTGCTTTTATACCCCCTCCATGGTAGTGTTAAACGTTTAACGCAACCTTGTTGGGAGTCGCATTAGAAGTATTACTTCAAAAAAAAATAATTAAAATTATATTAGTTATAACATTTAAATAGATATTTGCGGACATTTTCAACATCATCCACCTTCAGCACAGAAGGCAGTAAACAGTCAACTTGGTATAATTCACGATTATTGTACTATCAAATCAGATAAGCTGTTGCTCCCAGTTTTAGTATTATAACACCTTTATGTACTACAAAGATACACAGTAAAATAATAATTCAGTTAGTAGTGCGACTTCTACACAAATATATATTTATACAAACTTAAATCCCCGTTGCATCTTTTTAGGGGTACAATTTCAATAATTTTAGTACACCTCCGCGCATCAAGACAAGTATAACTTTAAAATTTCAAGTGTCTTCGACCAGTGGTCATGCGTATATTATGTCTTGCTAGTATAAGGTTTTTATAATTCGTAGATTTGTCCTGTCTGCATAGAAATCGAAGAAAAAAAATACACGAATAAAGCGTCCAACTCTTTGAAATTTTCAACGCCCGGATACACTATTTACCCGAATACCCAGAAAGAGGGTTTTTCCTTTCAAAGCTTGAATAACCAGCTAGAAAAAAACTTTTCAAAGGAACGTCGGTAAATCGCAACATGGTACTTATTATTTAGGCTCATGATAACGTCATGAGCCTAAATAAATCCACTGTTGAACATAGGCTCCCCATTGTTGGGAGGTTTGCCATAGTCACCACCCTTGATAGTGACTGCAGTGCTGGGGTGTTTAGTACTCAGGAGATGTACTAGTCATCTCCTGGTTCGTTCCTTTAGTCGCCTCTAACGACATCCATGGGAGGTAGTGTAGGGGGGGGGGGGGGGGGGGGGGGGTAAGTTTAACCGTGGGTTTAAAATATATACTCTGGATAGGTAAATAGTTTAGAATTATCAAATATTTTTATTACTAAACTACCAATTTTCATTGAACAAAATACTAATTTTTTTAGGGTTCCGTACCCAAAGGGAAAAACGGGACCCTATTACTAAGACAACAAACGTGATTTTTTTCGCCCTACCCTACGTGCGCGAGTCTGACTGGCACTTGGCCGGTTTTTTCATTCTATCAAAAACTGAAGTCTGCCTAGAACTTGAACTCTCAGTAAAATGAAAGCCTGTTATTAGCCTAAAGGTTAGCTACCTATATCACGAAATGACACTACCCCAGACTAATAACAGTGTCTTACCACACGTTCCGGTTAGGACGACATCAAAACACGCTTTTAGTATTGGCATGTTACCGAAGCGTCCTAACCACAGACCGTTGGTTGTAAAGCTGATGAAAACCGCAGTCTTTAATTAAAACTTCTTACAGTTTACACAATCAGGTTCCATGTACCATTTACTTAGTAGCCAGATAGTTTTGGATAGAACACCACTTACAAAGAGGATAACGCGATTGCTTTTAGTAAATTGAGATTTTACGAGCATGCCTAACCCATACCTACATATTCAGGCACGTGTAGATAAGAAAGAAAAAAATAACTTCACGACTTTAATCCGCACGCACGGTAGTTATCCTCAGATCTCTTAGTATCAAGTACCTCTTCGAGTTCCTTTAAGTATGTCATGACAAATTTTACATATTGGCACATCCACATTTTGCAATGGTTGGTATTTATTCCATACGTGACTGATTGAAACCAATTCTCGTTTGGATAGATTGGAAGCTCTTTATTGTATATTACATGGATATAACAAATTAAAAATTTTTAGCAGCTACCGTGAATCCAAATCTTACCCAAAAATTTGAATCACGAATTTTCAAATTACTGTAAAAAATTTCTAACATTGGCTGGAAGTGCTTATCTGGAAAATATAATTTTTAAACGACTTCTGCTTAAAAAAATACACCTTTTGATCTTTAAGATTTGCATTAATTTTAGGGTTGAGACAATTCGGTTTCCTAAAAAGTCTTACCAGGAAATGTTGAGTTTCAGCCTGGAGTTTTATGAAACAAACATTTATAGTGAAAGACGTAGACACGTGACTATATATTGTAGTTTGGCAATGTGGCGCAGTAATAAATTGCGTCTTATGTCATGGTGGCTCCGACTTAGAACAGTAGGCTCCTCTCCAAGCAACAACACTGCCGTGACCAATCCGTCTGTACAGGGAGGGGTTTATGGCTATCCCTTCCTCCCAATATGGGGGAGGATATTAAAAAACACACTTTAGTACATATACAGGCAGTTCCAGAGCTCTATAAAAATCGTGGTCCAGATTTTTTTGTTAAAACACGTGTAATTAAAATTTAACTACGCAAAGTAATCAGCATAAAATAAGTTTATTGCCGTATACGAACATCAGAATGTATTCCCATAGCATAATAGGCAATGCTGTCTGAACTGAACTGCAATGCACTTATCATAAAGTAAATGTAGACAGAATTGAAATTAGTTATGAATCTCAAGTAGTTTGCCAACAATAGCATTGAATAGCGCACATTTACAATTCTAAAAGCATAGGAAACTTATAGTGTAGGTATCTAGAATTCTGGATGGCATAGACATAGGAAAACGTGGAAGGTTTTGTAAGTCGGTTTGTTTCAAATGGAATGAGAGGTTTAAATTTACGGTAGAGGTAGTAGACTGAATTTTTCGAGTAAGATATAGTACCCACCTATCTATCTATCTTATCCACATTTGCCCACTGCAGAGTATAGGCGTCTTTTTTAGTTCCACTATAGTATAGTTTATATAATAATAATAATAATGCTGGACAGTCCACACAGCATCATCTAGCGCCAAGCTAAGCAGAGCTTGTGTTATGGGTACTAGATGACTGATATACTTAATACAATATATTACATATATAGATATTTTTTTATTATACATAGAAAACACCCAGAACACCTGGAATAAATATTTGCAGATCGTACAAACATTTATCCCAAGGCGGGAATCGAACCCGCAACCTCTTGCGTCGCAGGCGGACATACGCCCGCCGCGCCACATCGGTCGTCGTCGGTCATCGGTATATATTGGTATAGTAACTACAAAAAAAAACATTTTTTTTCTCCAAAATTTTACTCCATTTGTGCTCTTACAGCAAACTCATTCTTGAATAACAATAAATGGTCTAAATCAACCCCTACCATTCCAATTCGGTTAAGTGAATCGATTAGCAAGTCAAATTGTCGGTGGTCCAATTAAATTGATGCAAAAGCAATCGCAGTTCTCGACGCCACCACACAATTAGTATCCAATTCAGATAAGAATTATCCAAATCAAAGAAGATTCGTTTGTCTTATTGGAGGTTTTTATGTAAATGTCAAAGTTTACGATCTTGGAATTTTAATCAACACGATACAGATTGATTATTTAAAACGATAAATTATGCAGTTTTGATGTCTAGAATCGACTGCAACTCCGACGTCAAATTACTACATAACTCCAAAAAAAGGTTCTTATCTGTTAGTTTGTAAGTCAGCACGCCAACCTCTATCATTTCATTTCATTTTAACCTGTAAAGGTTGGCAGGTAGAAAATGCTTTTAGCATTAAACCCATCTTTTTGTACATTTGTTTCATTTTGTGCAATAAAGTAATAAATAAAATACCAAACCTGACATAAACGAAAATGTTTCCTATTTTCTCTAAAACACCACTGAAATTACGCAACAAAACTCAAAACAATAAAGGACTCAAATCCCTGAAATACTCAAACATAGACTAAATAACTCACTGACAGTGACACTGTAAAAACTATCCACAATGCCAGCTGCATTATACAAACGTTTCAAATAGAGTGCCTGCACACGTGTTCAGTAAATCGTTGCCAATCTATCAGATAAAGCGATGTAATTGCCCGAGTAAATCCTGCGGAAGTATAGAATTTTTTCTATAGAGTCTCAAATGGTATGAATCAGTGGTACTATTATAATACATCGTCAGACCCGTTAAGAGTAAGTATCGAATGAATAGACCTCTAGGCGGGAATTCAGAGTCATTCAACCGGAATACCTCTCTAGATTCATAATATTATTTCAGAAAACACGGAAATGCATTCAATTTATTTATTTTCCACACACATTCTGATTTTTTTAGATATTTCAGAGGAATTTGTCTACGACTATATCTGTGCCTCCTGTGATAGGTGATACAAGTGAAAAATCGAACTTTTACAGGAGAACAAAAACAAGGTTTAAAAAATTCTAGTTCGTTAATTATGTGGGCTAGGTTACACTTAAGTACCTTCTTTTGTAGATAAATATATGTTCTTTCACTGAGCATTTTAATTTTTGTGGTAAATATTATACTTTTGAAGTAATTCATGAAAAACCTGTAAGATGTACCTTTTGTCATTTCAATATGTGTTAAAATAACGTGATAAATGATACAAGTACAGTTAAATCATGTTGCACCGATAAGTTGCCTTTGTGTAAACTGATATACAAGAAGTACAAAAATTGAATAGCTCATAAGAATATGATCCAAACACAATGTTGCTCAAACAAAATTAAATGATAAAAATACTGCCCGAGTCGAGATGTATCACTTATCGCAAATTAGGCATAAATTTAGATTTGGATTAGTGTACTTTGGATTTGATTATGTTGAATTGTACCCTAATGAGTATTCAGAAAAATTGGTTCAAAGTGATATGACTCTACATATATCAAAACTCACGATAAATATACCCAAAAAAAATTAATGTGAAAATGAATATAATCGTTCTTATACCACGCAGCACAAAAATAATGTGTGGAGTAATTACTTAAAAGGGTTACAACTTGACATATATCTATATTCACAATTTATTTGCTAAAATCCTGTTAGTTATATCACTTTGCACCAAATTATCTCCGAACCTATAGCAGATGGAAGAACGTGAGTTAGACCAAAAAATGCGTAATTTTTTTCTGACAATTTCCATGTAAAAATCACAAAAAGGGTACAACTCGACTTAAATCACTGATCACAGGAGGCACAGATATATAATAAGTCCACTGGTGACCATAGTCCTTCTGCATTTGTGGTTTGCCGTAAGTTTAATTCGAAGTGCTTGGCAGGCAGGTGAATTTGTGACCACAGTGGTGATGTTTAATACTCAGTGGATGCTACTGCTCATCTCTTGAGGCATTCCCTTAACAGCTTTTAAGACTTCAAAGGAATGAATAGAGGGGTTCTGTTCTAAGCCGGTACCACTACACACAAATAGACGTAATTGAAAGACCTGTGAGCCATTTTCATAGCTGGCGTTCAAAAATTACACTCCAAAAGAATAAAAATAAAAACCGGCTTCGCGTGCGTCGGACTCGCGCACGTAGGGTTCTGTACCTATAATAAAAACGAGACAAAAATCACGTTTGTTGTATGAGAGCCCCCCTAAATATTTATTTTATTCTGTTTTTTAGTATTTGTTGTTATAGCGACAACAGTAATACATCAGGTGTGCAAATTTTAGCTCTCTAACTATCACGGTTCATGAAATACAGCCTGGTGACAGACGGACAGACAGCGGAAATCTTAGTAATAGGGTCTTTTGGGTACGGGTTTTACCTAACCTAAGGGCCAATTAGACAATGAGATGAATTAGTCATTACATTACCTGACAGGTTACGAGTCGTATCGCTACTAACGGATGCTCTTAGTTCATGAGAAACGAGCATTAATCCTACATTGATAGCACATTAATATGGCAAGTAACATCGATATATCACATAGAACCTGAAAAATAATAGGACGCGACTTAAGACTTACGCTTTTGGTCGCAGTAGGGAACTGTAACCAAGCAGATCGGTATTGGTTTGTGTTATTACCTGGTGTGTCTTGTGCTGTGTGACTGTGCTATTATTATCATCCCATACCACCAGGTAAAACTGTGGTGCTAGAGAAAAAAGTTAAGACCATCTACAACGTATAACGTAAGGTGTTTTTACACATCAGAAGAAGTGTGAACCATGTGTTATAAGAAGTTTTAGTAAAACGAATGATTTTTTTAAAGTTTTTTAATCATCTATCTAAATCTAAACCATTTATAAGACTCTTTATCCTGACTAACTGACTGACATATAGACAACGCACAGCCTAAACCATTGATTCGAAATTTTCAGGGTATATTCGTCTTAGTGCGTAGAGGTGTACTAAGAAAGCAATTCCTGAAATTCAACCCCTAAACGGGTACAGGGGGTTGAAGTTTGTATAAAAATAACTTTACGCGGACAAAGCCGCGCGCGTTTCTCTAGTACTTTTATATTTCCAGTTGAATTACTACTTTGGGAGAACTATCATGCTTGCTCATTACACAGTCGCCGTAGCCTATATCGGTTAGGACGTAGTAATAAGTAAATCAAAAGTTCATCATCATCGTCAACAGCCTGTAGTAGGCCACTGCTGGACATAAGCCTCCCCCATACGTTTCCAAGAAGAACGATTCAGAGCCTTTTCCATCGACTTCCCGCGGTTCTAACAATGTCGTCAGTCCATCGGGCTACGCTTCGTTTTCCGAAATGAATACCTTACAAGAATATTTTTATAGCTGTTTGACTATTTGGGAGAACAATATAAGATCATGCAAGTTTGCGACATTTAGTCGCATCCGATATTATCGTTACTGCATAAAAGCCTCCTAAGGGACTATGAATTTATCTTGCAGGCTCCAGGGCTTAGTAGCCTTTGTGCGATAGCTATCACAGTGCAGTGAGAGCATGCTAACAGCTTTTGGTGGTTAATCATCGCTGGTAAACTAGGTTAATTGCTGGTTGTGCCACTACATAATATGTACACTAGTGCAACAACCATCTCCTACCCTAGAACCCTCTTTAGTAATTACAGTACTGCCAAAAAGCATTTATACAATAATATCCAGGGATTAATAATATCAGCTAGGTGAATCTAGGCGGTATGTCCTCGCGACCAAGGTTAAATGTTCATCTAGGCAAGAAACTTACAGCTTGATTCCCACCGTTTTCTGCATAATCCTTTTACAATTTACTCATAATTTAAGCGGTAATGCCGAGTCAGTGTAACAATCTATAACAATTATAAGAAATTCACCCCTTAACTGGTACAGTAGGGTTTGAAATTTGTGAGAAAATAACGTCACTCGACCGTGCGCCTTTAACTAGAAACTTATAAAAACTTTGTAAAATAGTCAAATTTCCAAAATGTAGGACCTACAATAGTCCTGGCTGTTTCACACCAGCGCCCTAAATGTAGGTTTTCAGTTCCAAGTATCCTTTCTTCGATTATGTTTGTCGCCTCATGCATTAGAAGCGTGGGATGCTAAGTATGGGATAACGTTTGAGTACACCCACGTGCCTTCAAACGGAAGAGCGCTTTACAATGAAAACCAGTCTAAAGGGTTTGTCATCTCTCTGCCGTTATCCCAACACAAGTAGGGTCGACACAACACCCAGTTGTTCCATTTTACTTTACCAATGTTATTTCGGTACTTACTGCTTTCTTATGTATGTCAAATCAACATGTTATATTTCTACAGCTTATATATATTTACACAATTCTACAGCTGACTGGCATCACAGCTCAGTTATTAATAGCTCTGCTTTCTGTGCTGTTGGTTGTGGGTTCGATCCCTACCGAGGAAAAACGTTTATGTGGGTGTTACATTGTATTTACAAAAAACGTATTAGGATATTCTATCAGTCGTCTGGTTCCCATAGCACAAGCTATGTTTAGTTTAGGGCTAGTAATGTTTTCCACGAATCAAAATAAAGTTTTTTAATCTCTGCATATCTAGCACTTGTCTCGGTATATTTTTACTCATCATAAGATATATACGTAAGGTATGCCTGTAAGATATATTAAAACCCACTCACGCCACTTTCAAAATATTTCCTCTAATATATGGATACTTTCATAAACATTCTCGCATTGTTTTGCAACAAACGAAAAATGAAACCCAGCTAAACTGTCTGCAAAACACTGAATGAGAAATTCACGTCATCAAAGCAGCAGCGGTATTGTTCTAGAAATCTAGACAAAGGCGCAAATGAAAGTTCCTCGTGTATTGTGTGCGTTTCCGTTCAGTCACAGTCTGGCGGCGATGCCTTGGGTCGCTGGTTTGTACCGGGGTTAGACCAAATTAACAGAAACACACGATCTATGTTTCGCTCTCTCCTCTCTTTATTTTCTAAGTTCACTTGTTGTGTATTCGTCATACCAGCATTAAATGTGTCAATTTAGGTAAAACCAACAATATTCACCGGTTTGTTCCAGGGCTAGATCCAATTTACGGAAATTACCGATGTATCTTTCGCTTTTCTCTCTCTTCATCTATCTCCTGCATACGTTTGTTGTATATTCGACACTACAGACACGCGCGTGATTTGGTCCGCGTGAAGTTATTTTCGTGCAAACTTCAATCCGCTGCACCACTTCAGGGGTTGAATTTCAGAAATTTGTTTCTAGTACACCTCTACGAATTAAGACGAATATAGCCTAACAATTTTAAAGTCTCTACGACCAGTGGTTTAGGATGTGCGTTGTCTTCGTGTCTTCGTTGTACCATTCTTATAATTGGTATACATATCAGCATTAAATGGGTCAGTTTAACTAAAAAAATCAACAATATCAAGTGATCTTAAAACCAAATTTTCTTATTTGATGTAAAAGATAAAATTGAAATTTCTAAATTTAACCCCAATTTTATCCATCACTGTCAAGTACAACCTCAGCTTACTACTTAAAGGAAACTCGATATTACATTACTTCGAAAACAAAAATAGTACCACGTCATTTCCGTCTACTAAAAGATTTACGATTAATTTCCGTACACAAGATACCTTCCCCGGATATCTAGAAAGAAATTTTCTTTCACAAAGATATTTTATACAAAAGTAACTCGGTATTTCCTGGCCATTAATTTTTGTTTTTATTCGTTTAATGGACTCCGATTGTGGTTGTAAGTGGTTTTATATGAAGTTATCCGCTTGACTGGGTGCACGTTTATCTTCTGAACGGATTTGCGGGTCCTTCTCTTATGCGATATCACGTTTTGATGGCGCCCCTTATCAATTCACATACGAATAAACATTTTGTAGTAGAACATACCAAAAACCCTTTTATTCGACTATCACAATTTCAGACGGGTAAGATGTGCAGCGTCAGACATGTCTCGCTGGACAAGAGATATTTTGCTTATTGGTAAGTTAGAGTTTGTATACAAGATACTTACAGTTAGTATAAACGGGTGAAACATTAGCGATAAACACAGACAATCTGAGTATTTGGCGCTGTTTTGTAAGCAGAGGCAGATGGAGCGCTTTTTCATTTTAATTGTTTTTCTAGTCTTGTTTTAAGTTCGTATGTGTAATTTCGGTGGTAAGCAGTTAAAATAAAAGCGTAATATGACATCGAACCAATGTTTCCCTTAGGTTTTGAACGCCATATTATTCTTCAAACCAACGACGGCCGACTTTATTTTATTGATTGGACTTTAGTAAAAACTTTTATTTTTATTTACTTGACATTGGCAAAATTGTGTATCGAGTGACGGACATAAGGAAAGAAAAATAAAGATTTACTCTATTTTGCACGAGATAACGAGTAGACAACATTTTATCGATCTTAGCTCTAGGTAATAAACTACTCGTAGTTTAATCTAAGGGCCTCTTTTTAGCATTCGACAGTAAAGTTGCTTAGCTGAGTCGCCAAGTACGTATACACATATACACATTTCTAGTAAATACGCAAAACAACAATGAATTACAACATCCGTAACTTGATCTTCACGAAGCAGTAATCTACAAAGTCATAGCATGACGTCACTGCCACAGTCATTATGGTCGTAAAATAGCGGCGGACGCTAAAGTCTGTAATAGGTGCATGTATTTAATACACACGTGCTACATTGGATTGTTGTTCTCCACAGAAGAAACTAATATAATACGGACTTGGCCTAATTTAAATAATTAAAATAATTAATTTAATTAATTATTAATTAATTAAATAATTTAATTAAATTTATTAATTTAATTTTATTAATTTATTTTTTTTAATTTAAGTGTCATATAATGATGCAATAACACATTATGCTGATGCATTGGAATAGTTATTATTATTTTTTTTTTTTTTTTGTACAATTTGTTAGACTATATTGTAAAATATTCTCATTCATTCATTCATTCATTCAAATATTACAGATTTTGCGTACCTAGGTATTGTTTCAACTATGAATACTATGAATTTCAACAAAATATATGATTTTTTTTCTAGTACACGGACTAAAACGAATATACGCTGAAACTTTCTCAAGCATCTACAAGTGGTTTAGGCTATGCGATGTCTTTATCTCAGTCAGCCAGAACAAAGATCCTCATTATTGGTATAGATAAAGTATTACCTATGAACCCTCTCGTTTTAACACATTTTTTATGACTTATTTATTATTATTATTATTAGCCCTCTGTGTCCCACGGCTGGGCAAAGGCCTCCCCCCCATTCCCTCCACACATTCCGATCCTGCGCTAAGTCTTTCCAGTACCTATGAAAGTAGTCAAGCTCGTCCCGCCATCTCCGTTTGGGTCTGCCGCGTCGCCTTCTCGCTGTGTCAGGAAGCCAATCGGTGGCTATCTTTGCCCACAGCTCACCTGGCATGCGGCAGACATGACCAGCCCAATCCCACTTCAGCTTGGCGGCTTTTGTAGCTACGTCTATGATCTGGGTCAGAGAGCGCAGTTCGGTGTTACGGATTTTATCCAATAACTTGACACCCAGAATAATGAATTTTTTATGACTAAATATCATAAAATATATTATAATTCATAATACCCGAATTAGTTGCCAATATATTGCCAACTTCCTTACAAGTATCTCGGATTTTCAGCCAACGTATTAGTACGATTAGTAACTGACAGTGACGATAAAATAAATGACGTCATTACTTTCTCCCACCCAACTGCCCCCTTACCATCACGGCTTTATATACCGTCGTGATACGGTTCACAATGTTTCGGCAAATCTGTCCAACAGGAATGATTGAGTTTAGGAATCGCTATAAGGAGTCTGAACAAATAAATCGGTGACATTAGTAGTGTTATATGACGTTCACCGTCGTTTAAGAACATCGGGCTTAAAGAATACCTTTGTCACCCTCTTCCAGGTAAGTAACAATACGAAGCCAACGAAGTATAGACGATGATATATATATGTACATATCTTTACATGTTTTTTTAATGCATTTTCTTTTGTTGTGCATATATTTTTGTAACAATGTTCTTTAAAAGCGCTGCAAAATGTATTGTTATGGTAGCTAAGAGTGTGGGTGGAACATGTAGGGAAGGATAAATGCCTATTCACATTTCAAGCAAATAAATAAATTTCATTTCATTTCATTTATTGTTGGAAAACGGTTAACGCCTGGTTCCAATATCCTCAGGTACCTACTATGAGTCGTTGGTGGTCGGAAAGTCTTCATCTCATTGGCTAATGTTACAGTGACAGTTTACTGACCAATGACGTGAGAGATTGACTGAAAGGAAGACTCGTAGTACAACCAACGGCCGCTCGTAGAATATTGGAACGAAGCCTTAATCGATTTGGATATTCAAGTGGATTCAGATGAAAAATCGTGTAACGCAAGTGAACCAGAACGGCTCTTAGCTAATGTTCTATCATTCCAATATACTTTTAGAATAATACAGCTGTTTCCGATGGTAAATATTTGGCATTCAGTGTGATGACTCGTTTGGCTTTATTTTCAGTTATTGAGGATTCATAAATACCTACTTACTAATGAGTATGGCATTTAGGTATTCGTGCAGGTTTCCTATACAATAGATATCGTAATATTTACGATTTACCCACCGAGAACAAACATTTGTGTGATGTACGTAGATGTTTGTTCTGCGTCTAAGTATTATAATGTATTCTAAGATAGTATTTACAAAAATAAACTATATAAGAATTATACCTATCACGGCAAACGGAGAGAAAAAACCTGTTGTGCCGAACCCATGCAAAGTGGGATAAGGGCAGTAAAATGATGACTTAACATCAAATGTGCCATTTGTTAGTATCCCATCAAGTCGTGAACACAAAAAACATCATTTTAAAAACTGCACACAAATTCATAGAATTTATTTCTTTATTATAACCGTACAAACAGTGTTTCACAATCGAAAGCACGATTTCAATCCACATTCTAAAATGAATTCCGTTGTGAAACTCCATTTTGTGTAAACCTCAAAGGGTAAGTCGTGGAATTCTACAAAAATATACGTACGGAAAAGCTGATGGTAAAAAATATTTTATGAGTGCTTTTACACTTTTCTCGAGGGGTGTAACCGCGGAACGGAAGGTTGTTACCAGAGCAGAGTAGAGAAATCACAATTATTGTAGGTATTTTGTATGTTTTTTTACACTATTCTTGCCTTGCCTAAAATATTACTTTTACTGAAACAACTAGCCGACGCTCGCGTTTTTGCTCGCACTGTACCCGGGTAAGTAAACCTGCCTTTGCATCTATTGTGGATTTATACAGAGTCAGAAGATACATTTTCCATCGTTCTTCTATTTACGGGACGCTGTAGTGCCTAGGCCAGGATTTTAGGAGTAGGTTTGCCCAGCACCTATTTCAACCACTTGTTTTTCGAATGGACTAAAAAGCTGCTATAATCGCCTGGCGATTTCCGACAGCGTTATCGGGCTACTGGTGAGCGCAGAAAGCGCTACGCCATTACAAAAATGGTTTTGTTGGCAACGAGCACAAGGGTACCACTTAATTACAGACCTCGGCTTGGGCGGTTGCCAGGGAAGGGAGCTACGGAGAGACTTTTCGCCCTGAAATGGCGTTAACAGGGAGACGTCTTCGACCCCGCCGCCGGGGTCGGTGTGATTGTAGAGTGTTTCCTGTGTCCGGACCTGATGAAGCGACCACCGCCGAGTTTGCGGCGGTGATCGTGACATCTAGGTCACCTAAAACGTGTCTGGGTCTACGGAGGGTATGTCTAGGTCTGCGGAGGGTAACTATTCCATCATCACAACTTAGCCGACCTAAAACACAGGAACGACATGGTCAATACGAGCGAAGCTAACTAAGCCACAAGTTTCTCACAATGTTTTCTCTCACCGTTTGAGAGTACTGGCATTGGGCACATACATTTTTTTAAATAAAAAAACCCATTTGTGCCCGACCAGATTCGAACCCGGAGCGGAGTCCCTTTAGACCACCAGCGCCCTAGGATACTATAGGTAGGTATAAAAAACATCAGATGCAAAAGCCAGCTTTCACGACCCTCTCATCCCTAGTAAATGTATAAAAATAAAAACGCACTCAATGTTATGTTAGAACGTACACAAATGCGAGAGTAAACAGGGAAGGAAGGAATTTTAGAATGCAAGGGAATAAAGTATGATATTATTCTTGAATAAAAAACATATGTAGCTAATTCATTGAAAAAGAAGAATATATTATTCGGGTTTATATATTTTAGGATTCTACTATCAACTTTACAGTAGCACCAGTAGTCGAGTTAGAATTGAATATTTAAACAAGAATCAATCAATATTCCTATTGTACTGTGATATTACATAACGGAGTATGCAATGATTCATTCTTTTATTGTAATTTCACTTGCCATTTAATAAAACAATGACTTGGTGTTATTATTATTATTATTATATATTATTATATTATTTATTATTTATTTATATTTGTGGACATTTTTACACAGTATCATCTAGCCTCAAGCTAAGCATAGCTTGTACTACAAGCTTATACTATAGTCCAATAGTCGACGACCGATGTGGCGCGGCGGGCAAATGTCCGCCTTCGACGCAGGAGGTTGCGGGTTCGATTCCCGCCTTAGGATAAAATAATGTTTGTACGATCTGAAAATATTTATTCCCAGTGCTCTGGGTATTTACTATGTATAATAAAAAATATCTATGTACGTAATATATTGTATTAAGTATATCCCAAACATAAACATAACACAAGCTCTGCTAAGCTCGGGGCTAGATGATGCTGTATGGATTGTCCAGCATTATTATTATTATTATTATAGTACAAGTTATGCTTAGTTTGGGGCTAGAGGATGTTGTGTAAAATGTCCACAAATATTTATTTATGTGGGTATAAAAAAACGGTATTATGAACCTATTCAATCAAAATCAGACTAACGCAAATGGTTATATTCTCTGTTAATAAGTTTAAATAAAAAATACAAATTGTACAAGTACCTACTCTTTAGTCTAAGTACTATTAATGTTATATCTTATCAATGATGTACACGACCCTTTATAGGACTACCAGTCCACCGTGCCATAAGTTGGCTTTTGACCTAACGCGAACACAGGTCAATGACCAGACCACGCCACGATACAAAACTCATGTAGATATGAATGAACCCCCATTATAGTATCTTATATACTTTTTCTATGTTAACTATTCTTATTTATTCGTTTACCTCGTTCGTTCGGTTTCAGAGGAACTTCCACCCGCGAACACTCAGGCTGTGGAATGATCTTCCTACTGAGGTTTTCCCTACGCTATATACGGACTATAGTATGGGGTTCTTCAAAAAGAGCGTTTTAAATTTTTTAAAGGGTCGGCAACGCGCTTGTGATTCCTCTGGTGTTGCAGGCATCCATAGGCTATGGTAGCTGCTTTCCATCAGGTGGGCCGTGACTTGTTTGTCAACTTTGTTGCATAAACAAAAAATAAATTAAATAAATATTTGTGGACATTTTTACACAACATCATCTAACCCCAAACTAAGCATCGCTTGTACTATGGGAACCAGATGACTGATAGAATACTTATATACTTTTTTTTTTTGTAAATACATACTTAGAATACAATGTAACACCCAGACAGAGAACAAACATCTATGTTCATCACACAAATGTTTGCTCTCGGTGGGGATCGAACCCACGGCCTACAGCACAGAAGGCAGAGCTACTACTAACTGAGCTGAGAGGCCAGTCAGTCAAAAAAAACCTACTTTTCCTATCCAAATCTATCTAATCTATCCTACCTAATCTATCTTAAGGTTTGTACTGTAGACTCTCGGTCTAAAGTACCACTGACTGTTTAATATTATCAACTGATAAATATTTCCAACACAAGTATGACTCATTATACCTTAGTTTCCAAGTGTAGGTTCACACATTCTTCGATTATTAGTAATTTTTATTTTCATGGTTTACTTTAGAGTCTGTTAAGTAGTGGTTCCAGCCAGAAAGACGGTGACCTAGAAAAATATCTAGTCACCACTTCTCGTGAATTTAGTAAGAGGTTACTAAGGTACCGCACCAGGAGATGGGCCAATACTACGGTCATCAATCCTGCCAAGCGGTGACTATGGCAAACCTTTACGAATATGAAGCAGGCCTTTAGTCTAGCACTGGGACTTATTTAGGCTGACAACGATCTTACAGTAATATCTTTACGAATAAAGATTTGAAGCAATAATTCGCCTAAGGTTGAGCTACATCCGTTTCGAGTTCTTGTCGTTTTCAAATGGTACAAAATACTAAGTTTATTGTTGATATTTGTAATAATATTGTCTGATTTAAAAGGTCATTGACAATCCTAAACTAATATTCAAAATTGAATCCTAACTTTCAATAGTCTAGACATCACACACGACTGCTTGAAGCACGCTGCAAAGATAAATGGTAGGTACTTATGTGCAGAGTGACAAGAAAACTAAATCTTTATGAATACATTTACTATATTAAATTTACAAGGCTACGCGGAGATTTCATTTAATAAGTATTCTGAGGTATCCGTATTGTAAGCACCGGTGGTTTAGAGGGAGTGGATCCTAAGGTCGTGGGTTCGAATCCGGTCGTGTATCAATGGATTTTTGTGTTCGCAAAAATTGTGTGTGCTCTCAAACAGCGAAGGTAAATATCCTTAGTCAGATGTACGTCCAAATATTACATGTGGCACATACCCACATTTTGTTTTAGGTATTCCAAACGTGACAAGTTGCAAGTCCATCGCCGCTTCTAGAACACTAAAGTGTGAACTGCCTATAAAAAAGAGAGATAATATCCGCTCAGATGAGAGTAAGATAGCCACTAATAGATATTAGATAAAGATAAATATAGAAAGACAACTTAGCCACTAAACATTTTTAGGTCCACGACTGACTTACCATCACACGAGCCATCGCATGAAATCGTTTCGAAAACTTTAAATAGTGCCATCTATGATTCAGTGTCTTAAAGATGTATGCTAGAAATATTTTGCACGACCCGGACGGCTGAGTGTGAGGCCAAATAATGACTTACTTCCTTGTAATATACTGCAAAACCACTTTGAATGTAAATATAACGTAATATAGATAATTTTAAAGTGTCACACGTGGCTCCAACCCTCCACGCCTTTGAAGTGTACATCTCAAGGAACCTCTATATAAATGCAAATCCGAATTGCAGTTAAAAAGCTTGAAATATCAACGTTACAAAGAAACCAAGTGTAATAAAATTGTAAACTACAGAGTATGTTATATAAAATGAATAAAGTTCTTGAGATGAAAAGCAATAAACATTTTACACGGGTTTATAGCGTTTAGCATTGAGGGAAACAAATAAAGTGCACGAAAAAATGTAAACCACAATAAAACGTTTTAATTCCTCTACCGTCGCAAAAAATTAAGAACGGAAAAGCTTTGGGAAAGTATGGCCGGAAATTCTACTGTCTCTTTTTCTGAGCGATCACTCGTGATTATTTTTTCAGTGAGAAAAGAGCCACGTTAATGGTATATCTGAATTTAGAGAAAAAAGATAGCTATTCACTAGCGGGCACCTATCCAAATCGAAAGAAGTGAATCTACAGAATATTGCTTTACTATATCGATCGGTTAGGAATGGTCAAACTAGCATCCTACACGTTAACTCGCAAAGGTTGTTGCTAAGCCATGACGGAAGCGCTCTTAGAAGCATAACCATAAGGACTATCGTTTAATAGTAGTAGAGCTCTTCCTAAGGGCTCATCCAGAAAAGTACAGTACAGCTTGCAGTGTTCCGGTATAAAAGGTGATGATGCCGATGACGTTACTGGCACATTTATGCTTCAGGTTGATAGACGCAGAGTACTAAATTGTAGGGCGTTCCTTACGAACGTGCGAGGCAATACTTAGTCATAGGTGATGGTAACTGTCGTTCTACCAGCAAGTTGTATAAAAAAAATTAAAACTGTTTGAATCACAAAATACAGCCTTCCCACAATGGCATAAACTCATTGCAGAAGCTATAAATCCTGATTACAAAGGCCAACGGGATGGCTGCACTCAAGTGCAAATTCTCATTTCGATTTATTGGAAAAAGCTGTACTAGATTTTTTTATTGTTGTCGGTGAAGCATTTAATTTGTGCGGTATTTTAAAATGCAGTAAATCGTAATCTACCTTCATTATTACAAACGTTAAAATTAGCTCCGTCGAGTCATTAAACACCATTCGTAGTAAGAGATGGAAATAGATTATACGTTGTTTCTTTTAGGTATTTTGAACAGACTTTTTTTTACACGACTTACTCATGGAATAAGTAGAGGCCCTATAACAAAGCATTGCCTTACAGGTAATTTTCTTTAGGAATGTGCCCTACGACGCATTGCTCTGCGTCCATCCACCTGAGGCATACAGGTACACCTAATGATGCTTAAGCTTCATGTGCCTGTAATTTCCCTGCTTTTAAAACCGACTTTTCTTCTAACTTCTAGGAATGTAGGTACTGTGAACGAGCAAGTAAGCTACGCCGCGAACGCTTAGGGACTTTTGGCTGTCAGAGCAAGCAGATGGCCCACTTGATGGTTAGTGGTAACCAACACCTAAAACAAAGAACTCTTTATTCTTTATTGTACACATACAAAATTAATGAGTAAGCTTAAGATTAAAACATGTACAAAGGCGAGCTTAACCCTTAAAAGAGTTCTCTTCCAGCAAACCTTACGGTAGAGAGAGGTGAGAGCAAAGGTGTACAAAATGTAAAGTTAAGAGATTTACCTACACAGTTTAATAAAAAATATCAAATTACTTACATAAATATATACACTTATTCGGCTCATTCATTGTCCCACGGGTCATGCACGTTAAGAACGTGCCCTACGATGCACACCTATATAATTCACCTAAGGTAGATAACGGCCTCTATTCCCAGAAGGCCGCGCTTTTGTGATTTTTAAAAGCATCTGAGACATAGAAAATAGTGTTTAAAATTTTGAAAAAAATATATTTAATACTTAAGGATCTGGTCTAGTCAAATTCGTATTCGGTTACAAGATCTGATGAACTTCACTCGATAAAAAAAAATCCCAAAGTTACCCCATTTTCAAATGTTTTTTTAACATGAAAACTAAACTACTGATATTTTGAATTTTTTTTTTGTACTGATTTAAAGACACAAAATATATCTAAACAAATTCGTAGATTTTGACTTGTTAAAATTATTTTCATAATCACTATGTTTAAATAACCACAAAATGCACAAGCCCGGCGGCGATCAGTCGCGCGCTGGCGCTTACAGACGACGGACCTGTGTCAATTTTTTCCGCGGCGAATTTAGTGCACCAATCAATAAGTTTTTGACGAATTTATATAATTATCGCAAGTTTCATAATGGGCAATAAACAACGCCAGCGAAAAAAGTCGTTTACAGGCATAAAAATAATAAATTAAAAGAATGCACTATAAAAATATAAGAAAGTAAGTAAATATGATATGATCTGTTGCGGTCATAGTGCCATAGTATAAGAATACTAGTAGGTATAACTAATGAATATCGCTGTCCGATTTTTATATTTTGTCTATATCCTACCTCTGCGTACCATGTGCTGCATTGACTATTTGCACTATAAATAAAAAATATAATTGGTGTTTACATCATGCATGAGTTCAAAAACGTATATAAACAACAACTGACGACCGATGTGGCGCGGCGGGCGAGTGTCCGCCTGCGACGCAGGAGGTTGCGGGTTCGATTCCCGCCTTGGGATAAATGTTTGTACGATCTGCAAATATTTATTCCGGGTGTTCTGGGTATTTTCTATGTATAATAAAAAATATCTATGTATGTAATGTATTGTGTTAAGTATATCAGTCATCTAGTACCCATAACACAAGCTCTGCTTAGCTTGGGGCTAGATGATGCTGTGTGGACTGTCCAGCATTATTATTATTATTATTGACCGAGCGAGCGAAGCGAGCGAAGTGTCCAGTTTCCAGATAGGGCAAAAATGCTTTTGCCCGGTTGTCTGTTTTCGCCTAGAGGTCGCAGTTTTCCACCGATTTTGACAAAAATTGGCACACATATTCCTTGAGCTAAAGGAATTTTTTTGTCGATTGCGATTTTTGATTGGATGTAAAAAGAGGGGGAAAAGGAGGGAAGTTTACTGTAGCGTTATTTATCGACAGATTTTAATTAAATTTGAGAGATACAATAAGGACTTTATTTTTCATAAGATGTTACAAAAATAATTCCAGAAAACGGGAGTGGAGGGGGTAAAACAGTACAAAGTTTGCTAATGTTCATTTCTGTCAGTGTATAAGTGGACACAGATATTATCGTCACGTACGCCTACGATTCTATATGTGTGTGAGTTTCGCGACGTTGCCAGCTCGCGGCAATCGCGGGTCGAGGGGTTATTGCCGCTCTTCTCCGTGTTTTCATAATGAGTTCGGCCGTCATACCTCAGTTCGTGGTAGCTTTCTGCGCTGTAGGTGGTGGGTTGGACCCCCACCGTATACAAACATTTGTGTGATAAACGTACCTAGATGTTTGTTCTGTGTCTGGATGTCATGTTGTATTTACAAAAAAATACATAGGTATACAAGTATTCTATCAGTCATCTGGTTTCTATAGTACAACCTATGCTTAGTTTGGGGCTAAATACGAATATCTGGTCAGATTTGAAATTCAAAATGGCGGGTGCAAATGATGGTACAAAAAACTGACATAGGTGTCGTTTTCGACTAATTTGGGGGTGCTGATTACGAATATCTAGTCTTTGAAATTCAAAATGGCGGATACAAATCATGATACAAAAAACTGACATGGGTGTCGTTTTCTACTGATTTGGGGGTGCTGATTACGAATATCTGGTCAGAGTTGAAATTCAAAATGGCGGATACAAATCATGATACAAAAAACTGACATGGGTGTCGTTTTCTACTAATTTGGGGGTGCTGATTACGAATATCTGGTCAAATTTAAAATTCAAAATGGCGGATACAAATCATGATACAAAAAACTGACATGGGTGTCGTTTTCCACTAATTTGGGGGTGCTGATTACGAATATCTGGTCAGATTTGAAATTCAAAATGGCGGGTGCAAATGATGGTACAAAAAATTGACATGGGTATCTTTTTCGACTAATTTGGGGGTGCTGATTACGAATATCTGGTCAGATTTGAAATTCAAAATGGCGGATACAAATCATGATACAAAAAACTGACATGGGTGTCGTTTTCCACTAATTTGGGGGTGCTGATTACGAATATCTGGTCAGATTTGAAATTCAAAATGGCGGATACAAATCATGATACAAAAAACTGACATGGGTGTCGTTTTCCACTAATTTGGGGGTGCTGATTACGAATATTTGGTCAGATTTGAAATTCAAAATGGCGGGAGCAATGATGGTACAAAAAATTGACATGGGTATCTTTTTTGACTAATTTGGGGTTGCTGATTACGAATATCTGGTCAGATTTGAAATTCAAAATGGCGGGTGCAAATGATGGTACAAAAAAAAGATACCCATGTCAATTTTTTGTACTATCATTGCTCCCGCCATTTTGAATTTCAAATCTGACCAAATATTCGTAATCAGCACCCCCAAATTAGTGGAAAACGACACCCATGTCAGTTTTTTGTATCATGATTTGTATCCGCCATTTTGAATTTCAAATCTGACCAGATATTCGTAATCAGCACCCCCAAATTAGTGGAAAACGACACCCATGTCAGTTTTTTGTATCATGATTTGTATCCGCCATTTTGAATTTCAAATTTGACCAGATATTCGTAATCAGCACCCCCCAAATCAGTAGAAAACGACACCCATGTCAGTTTTTTGTATCATGATTTGTATCCGCCATTTTGAATTTCAAATCTGACCAGATATTCGTAATCAGCACCCCCAAATTAGTCGAAAAAGATACCCATGTCAATTTTTTGTACCATCATTTGCACCCGCCATTTTGAATTTCAAATCTGACCAGATATTCGTAATCAGCAACCCCAAATTAGTCAAAAAAGAGACCCATGTCAATTTTTTTTACCATCATTGCTCCCGCCATTTTGAATTTCAAATTTGACCAGATATTCGTAATCAGCACCCTCAAATCAGTAGAAAACGACACCCATGTCAGTTTTTTGTATCATGATTTGTATCTGCCATTTTGAATTTCAAATTTGACCAGATATTCGTAATCAGCACCCCCAAATTAGTCGAAAACGACACCCATGTCAGTTTTTTGTACCATCATTTGCACCCGCCATTTTGAATTTTAAATCTAACCAGATATTCGTAATCAGCACCCCCAAATTAGTCGAAAACGACACCCATATCAGTTTTAGTACTATGATCTGTACCCGCCATTTTGAATTGAAAACCTGACCACATATTCGTATTTAGCCCCAAACTAAGCATAGGTTGTACTATAGAAACCAGATGACTGCTAGAATACTTGTATACCTATGTATTTTTTTGTAAATACAACATAACATCCAGACACAGAACAAACATCTAGGTACGTTTATCACACAAATGTTTGTGCACGGTGGGGGTCCAACCCACCACTTACAGCGCAGAAAGCTACTACGAACTGAGGTATGACGGCTGTCCTAACGGATGTATGTCTACTGTGCCTGGGGATTACAGTCGACAGTCCTTTTGATATGTACCTCATAATAATAAAGTTATTACTATGGTTCGTAATGAAATGTTTTCCCATAATTATCCGAAACTTATTATGTTGGCAATACATGTTCAATCCTCCAAAGTTAGTTTTTTAAGCCGAACTTATTATGAAAACACGGAGAAGAGCGGCAATAACCCACGACCCGCGATTGCCGCGAGCTGGCAACGTCGCGAAACTCACACATATAGAATCGTAGTCGTAAGTGACGACACTATCTGTGTCCACATAAACACTGACAGACATGAACTAAAATTTCGATGCTAGTTTTGCTATTACTCTTCTGTTTTCTTTAATAAAATATAATTTCACGCAAATGAAAACCACTAAAAACACCAACAATATTGATAACAATGTGAAATTATACTACCTTAGCCTACAATTGGTAAAATACATTTGTATGGAAATCGAACCACCTTAATACTAAAAATATTTCAATTTATAAAATAATCAGAAAAAATCTTCTCCTGTAAAGTTGACTTTTTACAGTTATGCCCCTGTTTCTAAGATACGACGAAATAACCAAATAAAGAAGACCAAATAGAGAATATTACAAACGTAGCTAGACTTTACTTTATTATAGGTAATAGCTGCACTTAACATCAGGTGGGCAACTTGCTTGTTCCGTCTTCATATTGTTTACAAAATTAATAATTTAAAAATATAGTGCTGGACAACCCACACAGCATCACCTAGCCCCAAGCTAAGCAGAGCTTGTGTTATGGGTATACTATTACACATAATATAATACATTACATAGATATATGTATATATTTTATCATGCATAGAAAATACCCAGAACAGCCGGAGCAAATATTTACAGATCCTACAATCATTTGTCCCAAGGCGGGAATCGAATCCACAACCACAACCACATTCAGCGCTAAAAAACCGGCAAAATAATACCTTATTATGCTTAGAAAACGAAACTATTACTTTACTATAAACAAAGTTTGATCACAAAAGATGAATTTCTAAAGTCAAATAAAATGATCCTACTGCTAATTGCTATACTATGTCGCTGGCGGGGGCATACGAGTTCACTGCCGCTGCGTCCGCGCTACGTATTTCGCGTGCGGCCCGAGACAGCGCTAAATGCCTAAAGTTGCAGGAAGCCTGTTGTGCCTAAAATTCCACAGTAACGTAAGCTTGGCGACAGAACTGCTTGGACGATGAAAGACTGAGATATACATACACACATAACTGTGGCATAACTGTTTCACATTACTACTTTACTCTCAGAAATACACCAGAATTATAAGCGAAGAAAATATCAAACAGATACTTATTTCAGTCACACAAAGTTTTAAAGGATGATTTTTTACCAGCAACTAAGGGAAAAACCGTAGCCGACCCCATTTTTCTCTTTCATCTCCTGACAGGAAATTACTATCCTGTCAAGCAAACTGGCTACAGTACAGAGTACATCTATGGATGATCAACCCTCTTCCTCACCCTTCCCTAGTGTTTGCTAAAGAGCATAAACAATGTGTACGCACTTGTGAACGTTTAAGTTTGCATTAGGGAACGAAGAGGGATGTCCTTAAAGATTGTATCGGTGAGCTCTTTGTATTCGAATATGCTTTTATAAATAAACTATTGTTAGAAATTGGTTCCTATTATGTCAAACAGTTCATAATTATGTATATGAATAGATGTTAATTTATTATTATTATAAAGTCTTAAAGTGTAACAATGTTAAATAAAACTACCTACCTCCATAAAAAGGCAATAAACATACTAAATATTGCGCCTAAATCGAGGCGATTACAGCGAATCCAACGATCGTTCGAACAAGAACATACTTCCTCTAAAAGTAAGAATTATTCCACGGCGAAGAAGCGCGAGCAAATGCGAGTATAATACAATATTACGTAAATGAATGGAAACGTAGTAACGTGACTCTGTGTAGTGCAGCCATACAATAACCCTCCATAAACCAATTTAAAACGTCTGAGCTTTACAATTTTGACTTACAAAAGAATAACTCACACAATCACAAAACTTCTTGTAAACAGAGTATAATTTGATCCGCACCGCTGCCCAACAAAGCTTAGGAGTTCAGAAGTTTTCATGTCAAAGAACTGCGGCCTTACCCGAAGACGCTGTTTAGGTAATTGTCTCACCATCCGGCGAGGTATCGACTATTTTCTCGCTCAAGAAACGTACAGTAGCTTAAAGATCTGGTAACCGTGAAACAGCCACAGCAATAAGAACTGTCAAAAATAAAACTAGCTGAGCGATGCTTGCTTAACAGTTAGAACACTAGCGTAACCCATTCATTCATTCATTTATTTATTTATTCACTGTAGGGACTTCGCAGAACACTCTTAACTCGCCAACTTGTTTCTAGGTTCTAGCACTACTCACTTCACCTACATAGCTGGTAGCGGTGAGACAACTGCCTTAACGTCACTTCGGTCACCTCGCCTGCAGAAAGTCCGTTTGTGTTTGTAATTACAAGACGAAGATAAATATTATATGTACAACATTATATAAAATAACACTGGATACTGTCTTTTGGTACGAGAATGAATTACGAATAACTTTGTAATTTCGGCTACAGTGATACATAAAGTTAAAAGCTTCTAAAAGTTTAACAAAGATTGTCTAAAAGGAAGATTGAGTGTCACTTGACTTAATGTAGAAATGAGAGAATGCCGAGATATAGCCAAGACTATAAACTTTTAATAAAACTGTGCAGTAATGTCACCTTCAAAACCTTACCTAACTTTGACAAAGAATTCAATCATTATATTATTATTATTATTATATAATCAATGCGTGTTACAAGTGATGACTTATAGAGCTGAGATGTGGTCTGAGAGATGGAAACTATCGGTCACATAACATACACAAGCTGAAAGTTGCACAACGGGCTTTGGAGAAGGTTACGAGAAATTTCACTACGTTGTAGAATCAGAAACAAGGAAATTCGTAGAAGGACCAAGGTCAGCGACTCAGAAACCGTAAGTTGAAGTGGCAATAGGCAGACCATATATCTCGTAGAACCGACATCCGCTCGGAAACAAAAGTCCAAGAATGGCGACACGAGCACAAAGCGTAGGATGCCCTTCCACCTGATGGACCGATGATGTTGTGAGGATCCCGGGAAGTCAGTGGATAAAAAGGCTCAAAATCGTTCTTCCTGGAAACGTATGTAGGTGGTTTATGTCCTTAAGCTATGATGGCATAAATACTATGCATACGCGCACGTCACAGGGTCAGAAGTAGATATAAAGCAAACTACAATCCTTTGCCAGTTTACAGACCTAGTAAGTTTCATATGGACTTGCTGTACCATAAATTCGATTGTAGCCGAGACAGGACTCGGCTACAATCGAATTTGTGGTACAGCTGAACACAGCTTCAATATGCTCTATTTTTTTCGCGCCGTATGCAATAAGATCCATTTTCAACGTACATATGCATCAAGTTAGGTGTAACCATGTCGAAGTTGATAGTAGACGGACGATTCGAGTTAGCAGTACTTAACTAAATTTTTTGATCAAAGATCCTTTTATTATAGTGCAAGTAATAAATACAATCAAATTATGGAATTATCTACCATCAGAGAGGTTACCGCTCAGTTATAACATGAACTATTTTAAAAAGAAGACTATAAAGTCCTTCAGTCAACGCCACTATACAGACCAACGTTATTGTTAGTGTCTTTGGGCAATAGTGATTTCCCATCAGGTAGGCCGCAATCTGTATGTCCATTTTTTTTAATAAAAAATTGATTCTCTACCAACCTGCTGTTCTGTGGATGAGGAGATGCAGCTCGTTCACCTTGCACGAGGAACAGCGATCCTCGGTCCGCGTCGAGTAATATCGACACGTTCTGTAGGATCTTGTGGCATAACACCCGAACTTCCAGCTCGTTGCAAATGTCTTTCACCTGGAACAAATGCAAATATTCCAATTGAAAAGAGTGATAAGACTTTTTCACTTTACTTATACCTAACCGAATAGCTCCGGTGGTCTAGTGGGAGTGACCCCGTCTTCGCAGGTCGTTAGTTTGAATCCGGTCGTGTATCAGAGCGATGGGCTTGCAACCTATCACGAATGGAATACAAACACTTGAGTAAGCACCAAGTGTAATATCTAGACATACCCCTGACTTCCTTCCTTCCTATCTCGAGCAGGTACTTTATACTAAGAAATGTAAAGGGATATCTATAGTGCTCGGGGATTAGTCGTAATGCTATTTATTTATCATACCTTATTTTAGAAAAATCTAAGACAGAGAGATCATTCAACTGTTGATCAGCGATTTAATTCCGAAAACAGTTCAAAAACTCTACTCATCTCACATAAGAGAGTATTACAAAGAGCAGAATTCACCAGTCAAGCATCTTCAATGAAACATTCATTGACGTCCACTGTTCCAAAGGGATATCGCTATTCAAATTCGAGACAGTGAACTTTTGAAATAAGAAAATATCTTAGTCTTCAAGAATATATCTACCATATGCAATCAAATTTGCATATCTAAGCGTATTGCCAGATGCAGTCTCGCGACATGTCAACAAACTTCGGATAGCTCTGTCCACCCACGGCCATCGCAGACGAAGGGGTGTTGACACGACACGAGTAGAATTAGACCGAGTAGCTGGCACAATCGGTAAACTGTCATTTCCAATAGTAATCCTCAAATTGACAGTGCTATGGACCAAATAATTATCAGCACGTTTCACCGCGAGCTTGCTATTATCACTTTTTACTACACTTATATAAATGTATCACAAGATACACAATACTTAAACTATTGTCATCTCGTACCAATACGTAATGGTAAATAGTGAAAAAATAGCACTTTTTTAGTTTGTGCTTCATTGATAAAATGCTGTTTAACATTTTCTCAAAAGGATAATATTTTGGGAGATATGGTTGAAGACCCAGACAAAGTCAAACAACCCGAGTGCAAATTCAATATCGTGCTAGCAAGGCTTCAAACGAACACATACCGTAATTCAAAGATCTTGTATCTTGTAGCATCGTATATGATTTCCGAGTGAACTTCCTTTTTGTATTTTTCAGTATTCAGTGTATGCCATAAGGCAGAGCGCAAATTCGAACCCGCTTTTCAGGGGTCATCTAAACAGATTTATGTTATAAATTAAAACAGTTTGAATATAACTACAATTAGTACATGTACACTATGGCACATAATGTGTTTTTGAAATACCAAAATTAATAAGCAAAACTTTTTCTTTAAATAATAGAAATCTAATACTTTTAGGTAAAGAATTAACATACACTATAAAATGTAGACAACATATGTGAACAATGTCTTAATGCAAAATATAATGAGTCAACAGTCTACACCGCAGAAAAAAGGTACTACCATACCAACTAAAGCTTTTTGAGGCAGTCGAGTATAAGTTGAATAGATATTCGGTCATTAAAATTAATGACACTATAACTTTTCATGCGATGACACTAAAACATCCATTCATTACTGCGGTAATACCAACACAAAGTGATTAATTATTATCGACGAAATACGTCGGCCCGACCCGCTCCAGTAATCCGAGTAGACTTTGGCAAGTATTCAGGCAGGGAACCTTGTACGTAAGTCAATCAATATTGAAGCTTAAGCGAACATATTATGCGATAATTATTTTTCATTAGTAACTTTATTGGAAAAGGCTTGGCGTTTAACAATTGTAGGATTGTCATCAATGTCTAACACACTGATAATTATCAAACATTGTGCTGGATTCGTTTTTCTTTTTGGAAGCAAGATTTTTCGTTTTAATAAGTTTCGTTGTGTAACTACACTGACGTTTTAATCGGTTAGTTATTAAGGCCTTCGCAAGTGTGAACAATAGGAATGAAAATGTATTCTGATTTACTGTGCTTGAAAATTGCTATTTTGATCAACCAGCTTGGTACTGGTAAAATTGTCTGTCAAATGACGGACATATGGCAAAATAAAGAAAGAAGAAGAACTACTATGTTTAATATTTATTGCCTACGATTACCAACGTACATTAGATTTTGAATATTTTTAGCATCGAGTTCAGAGTGTCAGACGAGTGTGATACTAAATAACTTGACAAAGAGCCCTACTACTACTTCAAGTCGCGATATGAACAAACAAAGCTCGAATAAGAATTAAATACATGATGGCGCCCGTTTATCAAAATTTGTCGGCATGCGGTAGCTGTCAGCTGTAAATTATAATTACTAGATACGGCATGCAAATTATTGCAGATACTATCAAAATCAACCAGTAAACAACTCTGGTTTAACATATTCAGTACCAGTTTAAAACAAACAATGGTTTTCTGTTGACGCTTTTTGAATAATTACCCTCTGTTGCTGAGAAAGAACTTTGTTGTTGAGAAAGAATTAAATTTTTTTTTAGAGAGTTCAAAAGCAAACCTAAAACAGAATTTATAATTAGATTCAAATCCAGGGAGTGTGTAATTAACCCTTAATTAACTTCCTGAGTCCCTGGGACTCACATCAAAATTTCAAACTTCCATAATTGTAACATTTGAGCGGCTAGATTCCCCCCCGTCTCAGTACCTTCCTGCAGTGTCGCGGGCTACGCGGAGGCGAGAGGACGTGTGCCGGCACTGCGTATTTGGTGAGTTATTGCGTCGAGTGAGTCCCAAGGACTCATACAAGTGAATTGTGCTATATATTTTTTATTTGTTTCAATTTTCGAATGTTGCTTATGTGTCGTTATTATTGATATAAATTATATTTTTTATATGCTTATAACATATATCTTTTTAGGTTTGCAGAATGAATTGCATTTGGTGCATATCTATGCACCAAATGTCTGAAACCAATATGTTTGACCTGCTCGAAAAAGGTATGCCGACGTTGCCTGTAAGCAGTGCCAAAACCCATTGCACCTTTTATTTTTTTGTATTGGAGCATACATTTTTGTTTTATTATTATTAATTTGTATATCTTTGAGAGTCCAAAAACATAAAAATATATATAAGTTACGAATATTTCATAGTTTTGTAGAGGTTTTAAAATACCTTTGTTTTTTGAGACTGATAAAATTAGTTTCTTTAATTTTTAAGAGGATCTCTGAAGTCTGTCCAGTTTTGATACTTTTTCCTAGTGCCTTTTTCCTAGTGGTATAAATATTTAATATGAATAATTAAAAAAAAATTGTTTTATTTGAGAATATCACGCTTAGAAAATATATGAGTCCCACTGACTCATACAAGTTAATTACGTTAGTAAATTTCACGAAGTTAATCAAGGGTTAAGTAATGGTTAATTCCTTTCTTGTTTTAGGTTTGCTTTCGAACTCTGTAAAAAAAATCTTTCTTGTGACTTATACAAGAGCATTTGAGCATCAGATTACAAATGACAAGTAGAGACGGGCTCTATTATTATTAGATAAATCTAATTTATGAAAAATACTGAGATTTACTTAGACCAAAATGCTTATTGTAATTGTGTATTTATTATTATGTATGAAGGTGTCAATAATAATTTCTTTTTTTTTTTTCAATTACTGATTCAGACTATCCAATAAACATTCGGCAGACATCTTACTACTACGCGCGTTAGACTGCCATTGTAATACAGATCAGAGATATCATATTCTCCGTGATTTTGGAGAACTGCAAGGAATATAATGAGTGATCCCAAGGGGAACATCTGGCTTGGATTCAACTTTTAACTAAATCAATACAATACAATATTTAGTTTGATAGGTGATCTCAGAGAGAAGAATATCAATTTCATACGTGAATAGCGATTGTGTTGGGGCAAGTGTGTAGGTAATATAATATGCTCCACGTGACTTTCTGATGCACCTAGGGTTTTAATAGTAGAAGTCACATGCATTGATCGAGTTTAGTACTTTTTACTCATGCATGTAACAATACCTCATAAGTTTTGTTACTTGTATAACTTCTAGGCATTTAGGGCATTAAATCTAGACAGCAGGCGTCACACTTAAAAGACACGGGCACTCATACATCATCCCGTAATATGTATTATTTTAAAGTAAAGGTTGCAGAGTAAGGTTGTAACAGCTTGGGAATAAAAGCTCTCGAATGGCTACCATGAACCGGAACACGAAGCGTAGGACTCCTATCCGATGTACTGACGACATTGTTAGAGATCACGGTAAGCATATGGATGGAAAGGCCTCAAAATCGTTTGAGGCCAATGTCTAGTGGACTTCTACAGGCTGTTGATAATTACGATTAAATGTTGTAGAATAGTTCCTGGAATAATTAGTTGTGCAACTCGCGTCGAATTCCATGGATAGCTGCTATTCAATTTAGACCCATGTTGCATCAAGCTTATAACTACAAATTCATTTTGAGTTCCAAACTATTAACCTGACCCAAGTTCCGAACTATGTGGAACTATTCGAGGAAACTAATACAGTGCGCTGTTGCGGAAGTTTCGGAATTCAAATCAGGGCTTGTCAGACTGGAGGCGTGATCGAATTTGTTTTTCGACCACAAGGTAAACATTTCCCAAAGTTTCTGGCTCCTGGCATATTTCCGCAAACCATACCAAACAACCACACAGAGAGACTTTTAAAATATATGCCCCTGTAAAGTCAGAACGCTGTATCATTTATCTTAAAAGCATTCTTTTCTTTACCAAAACCCCCATAGAATAAATACAAGATCGTAACGTAACACAAAACTAGGGAGGATACAGGTAGAATAAATTAATTTTAGAAGCCATCGAAAAAACACCAATATTTTAAACAGTTACCTATACCAGGACGTGAAGAAACATCTTGTATATTTTGTTCTAAAATATAGGATGCTGGAAACGCGCGTCACTTCGTCCGCGTGATGCTATATTCATATAAAAAAACTTTTATTGTAGTAGATGCAACGGAAGTTAAGGTTTAGATTTATAACCAGGTGTTTAAAGGTATAATTGAAGGAATTCTTTTCTTACTATCTCCTATAGATCAAGACAAATACATCTTGAAAATTTCAAGTTTCTACGACCAGTGGTTTAGGCTCTGTTATACCTAATCCTGCCTGCCTAATACCTACCTGTATCTGGAAATTAAAGTCGAATATCGAAAAAAGAATCATTGTCGATAGAAAAAACTAGTTAAAGTGGTTGCGAGGTATCGAATGCCGTTTGAACTAGGCTATGCCCCACCTCTAGTCCCAACACCAGGGAGCAAGCCGCAAACTGCGAGGCGGGCCCATTTGTAACAATATAAAGGACACGCTTTATTTGTTTGCACTCCAGTAGGTAATATCACGGTTAAGTAATATAAGCGATTTGGGTTTGCGATTTATGCATTATATAGTAAAAGCGAGGGTAAGGAATGCTCGAATATGCCCGAGACTAGAATGTGTTTAATTAATTACATATTTACCTACGGAACTTGTTATGAGACTTCCAACCATTCTGTAGTGAGAAAATGTGTAACAATTAAAATATGTTAGCAGTTAGATAGATAGATAGATAGAAAATACTTTATTGCACACCATAACATAAAATAACAATTTACAGAAAAAAAAAACTTAAGACTAGTATAGGTACAATGGGCGGTCTCATCGCTAAACAGCGATCTCTACCAGACAACCTTTGGATGGAATGAACTATGGGTAATTTACATGGGGTGCCAAATGTTTAATTGGAAACAAAAAAATGATACTTAATAATAATATTAATAATAAAATTGATGTGTAACTATGTACACCTACATACATACATTTACTTATAGCTTATTTACTTTAGCAGTTGATAGATTTAGAACAACATGAGCAGTAGAAAACTGGACTTGAAAACAATAAGTCTTTGGATCTATCTGCAGTTTTTTTTTCCTGTTCATCGTTTAAGAGCACATAACACACACTTTGCGCACATAATTTTTTCGAGTAGAAAAATCCTGGAAATTGTGGAATGGATGGAAATTATACAAAATTGTTCTTGCTTGAAATGTATACATATATGAGCCCTATGTCTAGTAAGTTAAAGATGATGATGATGAAACGAGTGAATTCAAACTTTATTCAAGAATCGGAAGGTCAGGGTTACTACCACTAAGCAACCAATGGTTGAGCTTTAATTATTAAAATCGTTTTTTTTTCTGAAGCTCTTCCATTAGACCATATGTGAATCCATGCCAGACAGCATGTTTATATGTAATAATTATCAATCGTTATCTCCAACCTCAGCGGCAGACCGACACAGGCCCAATTTATATAATTGTGGAAACTGACACATAATTATTTCAATAATTGACTTTTTAATATTATGGACACAGTTCAAACAAAACCAGCTTGGTCAAGACACAATCAGCTTAAACACGTTCATTGCTGGACATAGTCCTCTCCTGTACAATATCCAGGAACAACAATTTCGAGCCTTCTCTATCCACCTTCTCTCGAACCTACCGATGTCGTCTTCCCATCGGGTGCTTGGGGAGAGGGGGAGGGGCGTCCTGCGCTTCGTCTTCCAATTCGTGAACTCATAGACAGCAATAGCCGTAACAACAGCAGCAGAGACAGCTTGGTCAAGTACACATCAGTATTTAGAAACGACGTGCTTGTAAAAAGGTGCCGTGACGGTAAAAAGTCAAAGAGAAAAAATACACTTCAAACCAGAACTGTTACAACCATGTTCCGGTAAGCACCAGTCAGTAAACTAACTACTTTTTTTTTTTTAAATTATAGACATTGAGAAGCATCGATATCGACGGACTCCTACTATAAACCAGAGTAATTCATTACCCTGTACCATCACTCAAAATGGAAGTTTAAACGTCTGTCTGTACAGAATAATAAATAGGTCGATTTACGTCTGGCGCCTACTCGTACTGACCTCATTACGTCTGATTAATTAATATTGATTATGCATTCCGAAGACGATATGAATTCCTTACAAAAGGATTGTTAGGACTTCATATCTTACTGCATAAGGCAGATGAGCATATATGGGTATGGAGCTGAGAATACATAACATAAGATATTTTTATAAAAGTAAACAAAAATGGTCCAAAACTTTTTACTCCAAAGAAATTCATTATATAAGTAAAAACTATTTAGTACTTTCTTCTATACACAAAGTAAGAAAGCCACGAAATATGCCATAGGCAATGGTAAAAAATCAAAAGGCAAACTTGTATTGTGCTCTAAGATCTCAAGTTTGTGCAAAAATATTACAATAAAAATGTGAACCTCGTTCAAGCATTTCACTTTAAGAGTTTTCCGCCTAATAAGGCGTTAAAGCCGAAAATATTTTGGCTTTCCACGATAAAATAAACGACTGAGGCGTTGGAAATTCCAAGACATAAATCAATTTTAAACAAAGTCCTCTTTTCAACAGACTTCTTTCAGTTGGCTAAACTTTAAAAGTCGGCAAGACAAAACTGATACTTTTTGGGTTCCGCACCCCAAGGATAAAACGGGACCCTATTACTAAGACTCCGCTGTCTGTCTGTCTGTCTATCTGTCTGTCCGTCTGTCACCAGGCTGTATCTCATGAACCGTGATAGTTAGAGAGTTGACCTTTTCACAGATGATGTATTTCTGTTTCCGCTATAACAACAAATACTAAAAAACTGATTAAAATAAATATTTAAGGGGGCTCTCATACAACAAACGCGTTATTTCCGTTTTTTATTATAGATAATGGTACGGAACCCTTCGTGCGCGAGTTCGACTCGCACTTGGCCGGTTTTTAAATAATTTTTACTTGTGACAAGTACTACTTATCGCTCTTTAGAATACGACAAACATAGCTAAGATAGCTACACGGCTATAACGTTTATGCCCGATTCCAATATCTCACAAGGGTCCATCTTATTACCAAGAAAAGTTGCTAATCAGATAAGCCTTTATCTCATTGGCTAATGCTACAGAGACAGTTTACAGTGGCCAATGAGTTAAAGTTTATCCGACAGACAACGACCCGTAGAACCACTGAAGAACGCTCGCAGGAAATTGGAACTAGGCGTAAGACGGCATACTCTACGGTAGTGCGAGCTGGGTGTGCATTAGCATGCATAGAATAGAATGCATTTTAGCCTCGCCAATCGTTAGTAGCCCGGTAACGCTGTCGGAAATCGCTAGGCGATTATACCAGCATTTTAGTCCGTTTGAAAAAAAAAACCTCGCCAATCGATGAGTTCGGGTAACTAGTACCTGCTTTCGGATGGCTTAGGAAGACTGTCACCACCACAGCAAAAATCAAAAGCATTTATTCAGTAATAACCGCAGGGATCATTTTGAAATCTAAGCGCCAGTTACCAGCATGCACTAGCTTATGAGAGGCATTTATGAAGAGTGAACTAGCTGATCTCATGCCGACCTGTTCTTAAAAGTTATTACAAATTAATTACTTCAATTAATTTGGCAGAACGGCCTAAAATATTTTCGAGTAATTTGGAATGCGAAATAATTTCGAGAATTATGAAATATGGTTACGACGCGACGAGAAATTCCATTAGCCTAATTATAAATCGAAACCAATCGAAGAATTTCCGAAACGAAAACATTTCTTGAAATTGATATTGAACTTGAACAAAGGAGGATTGCGATTATGTAAATTTTAATATAAAGCGTAGATGAGCAGATGGGCAAGGCAGTTGAATTGTTTTGATTATTGTAGAAGTAAAAACTCTGTCAAGTAGCAAAAAGATAGCAATATGAATTTCAATAAGAAAATAAATTACTCCACCTTATACACAAAAAGAAATAAAAAATTACAACTTCATGTCTTAAGTTCCCAGGCATAGTAGATATTCCTTCAGATCTCTTAATACCAAGTAGTACAAGATATTATATCGTAAAGTTTTGAATAAAAAGATATTTTAATATTTAAGTTTGTTTATCTGACCGTACTTTTTCCGTACTTATATTACTTTGCTTACGTGTGGTAAGAAACAGGAATCGTAAAACATAGCGGTGCGAAACGAAACAAATTTTGCTTGTGGTGCGAAACTGTGGTGCGAAACAGGAATACGCCGATTATTTGAGGATATCTAATGAGGGTAGTAAGAGTTATGTCCAAACACTTTAGCGCATACCCACATTTTGCAGTAGTTGATATTCCATTTGACTAGTTTACTGGTTTCCTCACGATGTTTCCTTCACCGTTTCCGAGCACTGGCATTGCGCACATTTTTTTTTTCGTATAGAAACATCCAATGGTTCACGGATTCAAGTAATCGTTAAAGCTCAGCTTAGCTCAGCAATCGTTTTTTTTCGTATAGAAACATCCAATGGTTCACGGATTCAAGTAATCGTTAAAGCTCAGCTTAGCCTTATCGTTTTTTTTTTGTGTTACTTGCTGATGTGCCCGTAATTTCACCGGCACCCACAACCTTGAAATCGGAACACAGCAAGCAGCTTGGCGGCAGTAATAGGCGTGGTGGTAGTACTTCTCCAGACGAGCCCTTCACAAAGAGCTCAACTACTACTAAAACTACGACTCGCCTATCAACAACCATATCAACATTGCAAACGCATTTGCTTGTATCAGTTTTACCATTTGAAGTAGGCAGAGCGTAATTAACGGGAACAGCAGTAAAGGGTAGTGAACATGCAGCAAGCAACGCTCCACCGCCTTAATTGAAACCTGGTGGCTCGGATTTAATTGTCGTCTTTACAGTTCAGCGACAATAACTGGGTATTGCTTTGGCACAAACGTGGAATTGTTATTCAAACTTGTTCATCGTGGTTTGTTGTTGGATGAACGGTAGAAGTTATCTTTTATTATGACAACACAAAGCTGAAATTTTAATTAAATTCTTTCTTACATCACCAAAACCGAATAATGTAATATTACACAAACATACGTCGGTTATGCCTCTGCGAACGCAGCGTCGATTTTCAACACAGTTTTTTGGTCTACTTGTAGGCTTATCAAGCAGATGGTCCACCTGATGTTAAGTGGTATCCCTTATAATAAATGTCTGCATCGCTGGTCATATCATAAGTCAAGAGAGTATCCTACGATGCACTGCTATACGTCCAGAGAGAGGCATATATGTCTATGTAAAACTCATGTGCCTGTAATTTCACCGGCACCTTACTAAACAAAACACAGCAACGCTGGATGCTGTCTGTTCTTCTGCTTTGCAAAGGTATCTCTAAATGTCGCTATCAACCCCAGCCTTTTAAGATCTACTCATGACTGGAGGATGTAAAATACTCACAAGCTCAAATATCAGCTCCTTCTCATCCAGCTGGCGCAGCTCATGCCGAGAGCGACGCTGCTGCGGCCGCGACGGCGTCGCGTTTGGCTGGTCGCCGAGGAACGTCGGTGTGCCGTCCACCGTGGTGACGAGAGGCTTGAGGAGACCGCCTCGCTCGAACTCGTGCGCCGAGATCTTCCTGGAGGATAAGATGTTTGTGTTAGGTTGTTGCTGTAGAAAGTTTACCTGATATATTTTGGACTTTCAACTGTTACTTTGACACAGTTCTGTGTTATTACTATTTGTAGTATCTTAGGGGGTAGAATGATGTCACTCACTCGTGGACTGACGACGGGGCGGCGGAGGCCCACGGGTGACGTGCGCTCTGATACCTAAAGTGTTGTACTATTTGTCTTGGAACCTCTCAGAGTTGTTCCACCAAATCACCACAGCTTGCAAGATTAAGCTTACGCAGTGGTACACAAGATGTAACTTAAAAATGCAATCCTGATGCATTTAGGAATATAATTTGACCAATGGAACAAACAGGCAAACTACGTCAAAAATCTATAAATGGATAAACTGATGCAGTAAGTTCATAAAACAAAAGCTGTTCCACTCAATTGAGTGATGACTACCAAACACCTGAGTTATCTAAACGATTTTCCTACAAAACGCATTATACTTTGAAACAGTTTCGAACGCTTTTTAAAGCTTAACAGTGTACCAGAAGCAATAAATTCGCATTACTTTTAACATGTAAGCCGTTTTAAAGCTATCATCAATCTCATGTCGTCTCGTTGTACGAGCATGTTTGTGTTGCACACTAGATGCTTCGGATAGTGAGTGGTATATTGTTACACGCTTTTGTTTTACTTCCTTTATGTGTTTATATCTTGTAGGTACCATCTATCTGTTGGTTTAAAATATAAGCACTTCACCCGCTTCACTTGAACCAAAGATTACAGTTATACAAGCTGAGATGATAGTTTATGACTTTAAAAAGATCAATCATAAACGTTCGAAAAGCTAAAACAGCAGTTCATGAAATTTTAATCTCTCTCTGAGGAAACTACTGTATAATCTAGACAGAGAAACATACGAATGTTTTAAGTGCTCATATGCCTAATTGAAAATATTTACTCCCAAGAGAAAGACTTAGAAAATAAAGGCACTAAAAATAGCTTCAAGGTTTTACCTCAACTTTGGGAAAGCAAAAAGAATTAATGCTTTAGAAAACTCAACTGCCTACCAACAGTTTGATCTCGAAAAGCTGGGGTCTACCTACATTAATTAAACATTTCCTTGAGAGACCATAAAACAGGCTGTAAACCACTTTAAGAAGTTAACTTTAGTAGGTCAGATACGGCGGTTGTGGTCGTTTTTTGAACTAAATAGATAATACGAATTAGGTCATAGAATATAAATTATATTATTATACCTCCATTATTTTAGTAGCTCTTAGTGTTATTTATCGAAGGATTTCAATCAAATTTGAAAGGCTCACTAGAGGCCACACACCACACATGTTGCAAAAAAACAAAGAGGAGCGAGGATGGAAGAAAATGGGGGAAGTTTGCTGTAGCGTTATATATGGACTGATTTAAATTTTAGACAAGGAGAAAAGTGTAAAGCTGTTGCCTCTGTCTATAAAGTTAATTATCTAATAGCATTGCACTGTGTTTATAATAATAAATAAATAAATAGCATCACGACTGGAATCCCCAAGCACTGTAGATATCCCCTCCGATCTCATAGTACCCAAGTACCTTTTCGTTAATAAGTTCTTCTAGGCTTAGTCGCGAGGAACTGGCGCTTAGATTCATCTAGATTTAAAACGTTTCCATCCAGATGATCCCTGCGTATTTTATTGAATAAATGCTTTTTGACTTTGACTTTGTTTATCACGACGCAAAAGGTGTTGCCTTTTCTTAAAAAAGTTTTTTGACAGAACCTAAAAGTGGCATAAATTGTACGGGTATCTCTTTACTGTCAGTCACCAGTTGGGTCACATAGGTGGCCAAAAAACGGTTTATAAAAATGCTTGACAATGTTTAAAAGGTGCCACCGTTTTCACATAGTCAAATATTTAGACAGTAGGGACACTTGCGAGGGTCGCCGCCTAAACACACAGATCCTTAGTCAGCTGCGCGTGTGCTGTTAATAGTCTATTTATTTGGGATACGGGCAAAAGTAGATGAGCAACGCAAAATTCATATGTACCTTAAAAGTATACCTATAAGTATTTTACCTAGAGCACGAAGGTCCTTCTGATTCTAAGGTTGTGTCATTTCTCGTGTCCACTAACAGGACATGCGAACTCGTAATTCTATTCAGAATGTTAATTTACTTAGGTGAACAAATATCTATAATTAGAAATTGGATGGGTATTTTCAAAGTGTCTAAAGTACAAACAGACCTTACAATGAATGAAATGAATAAAAGCGGCCGCGCAATGAAATCTTGAATGGCAAGCTACACATGAATGTCATATTTATTCGTGTTAGGCCCTCGGGGTATCGGAATATAAGTATTATATTAATTATCTGGTTCCCATAGTAAAAGCTTTTGGAATTTATTTCCTGTTCCCGTTATTTTTTCGGGATAAAAAGTAGCCTATATGTTAATCCAGGTTGCAATCTATAATTATTCCAAATTTCATCCAAATCCACTGGTTAGAGCGTGAAAGAGTAACAAACTTCCATCTATCCATCCATCCATACTTACAAACTTTCGCGTTTATAATATTAGTAGGATTTACCGACTTGACTCTTTAATTCTCTAGCTAGCATATCATTGCATTACCTCACAGGTGTGGTCGCTCCAGAGCCCGAACCGGCTCTTGAAGGAGAAGCGAGTTCTGCGCACGGCGGCGTCGCGTGTGAGACCAACCACGCATCAACCACCTGCCTCGTCGCCTTCCTGTGGACAAATAACATGGTTATACTTTCATAAATGCTCCACTGGGGAATAAAGATTCTCGAATGACGACCACGAACCCGAAGACGAACCTTTGACGTCATCCCACCCGAGGGACTGGCAAAATTGTTGTCAAAAAGTCGATGGATGAAAACGGCTCAAAGCCGTTCTTTCTGGAAACGTGGCAGGCCTATGTCCAGCAGTGGACTTCTACAGGCTGTTGATGATGTCCTCTATTTACTTGATACTGAGCTACACACGTCATCAGCCCATACAAGTCTACTGCTAGATATAGGCCTCCCCCATAGTCAGAGGGGTTTGCCATAGTCACCGCGCTTGGCAGGCGGATTGGTGACCGCAGTATCAGTTTCTTTACATTTGTAACCAGTATCAATTAGTCCCAAACTAAGCATAGCTAGGGGAACCAAACGACTGATAGAATACTAATATACACATTAACATTGTATTGTTGTATTTTCATTCGTTCATTCCTTCATCTACTCGTATCACCAAAAGTGGTACAAGAAATACGTGACTTAAAGGTAATGTATTTTATACATTCTATTTGTTTTATTAAAGGTTTATATACGCACATCAAGCGGACAAAATATACAAGAACCGCGCGACCAGTATCAATAGCCATTAAATTAATTTATCGACTACTGAGTCATGCTAATTTGCCCAATAATGTAATAAAGTCTAGCGGAAACAGATACTGGCGCGTCCGCTGATTGAAATACTATAATATACGAAGATAGTTATGATAATTCGCTAATAGGTGATGGCATGGCGCCGGCGCCTTTGCGGTTATAGTAGACAGTGGCGTCGGCTTCTTTTTTATATATAAAAAAAAGAACGTGACATGAGAGTCAATGCTTTGTTAAAGGCGATGGTAACCACTTAGGATCAGGTGGGCCGTCTAAGTACATGTTTCATCAGTAAGTCAGATAAAAAAAACTAAGGCAGACTTTGTGGACTGCCGATAGAATTGAAAACTAGGCCAAAGAGTATACATATAAACACAGTATACAATAGCTCATACAAAGCGTTCGGTGACGATGACGCGAGTTCCGCATCATAATTTTTGTTCACCCAAAAAGTCCCATACGCAACTAAAAAGTTTTAACTTCAAAAAAAAATATCTTAGAATGTTAGAGGTACAAAATGAATACCTTGCAAAACTAGTTCGGCATTAAAATTAACATGTTCGTATTCACGAGCCATTAGTGGTGTTAAGTGGTGCTTTGAAATATTAATATCTAATTAGTGAACTACCGCGCAACTTTATGTACTACATTTCAAATACTGTGAAGCTTTGAATACCCAAACGCATCTCAGATTTAAGTACGTCTCAACTCGCGATTTATTGACAGTTTGCAATGAGGATCTGTCAAAATTTCGTCACCTAAGACGTGCTTAAATCTGAGATGCGTTTGAGTATTCTAGGGTTAAAGCCGCGTTGACACGATCGAGACTGCTCGGACCGAGTGGACTCGTACGAGTAAGCTTCATACGAGTGTAATAGGATAACTGTTGATATTAACATACTTCACTCGGATTATTTTACTCATTCTTCCAATTATTGAAGTAATACTTCTAATGCGACTTCTAACAAGGTTGCGTTAAACGTTTAACTATACCACCCCCTTCGGGTATGAAAGCACTGTTCTTTCCCCTTTCACTCATAGCCAGTTACGTTTCGTATATTAAAGAAGTTTTACTTCAGTCGTGTGGTCTAAAGCACACTCGTTTTTTTTTGTCAGTCAACGTCGAGTAATGACGGATTTAGTGCGAAATAGTAATTGACGCCATTTCGTTTTCCTACTCGTATACGAGCTAGCTCGGAAAAGTAGATGACGATCCGACGGATCGGAAGCCGTCGTTCTAGTGCACTCGGATTATGGGTTGCCACAATCCGAGTTGCGTCCGAGTAGGTAACAGAGTCCACTCGGTCCAAGCAGACTCCGATCATATAAACGCGGCTTAAGCTTGACAGTTTTTAAAACTCTAAAAGGTAACATGAAGTTGCGCGGTAGTTCTTTAATTAGGTTTATAAGTTTAATAATTAAGCTTGGGGTTATTAGCAATTAGCAAAGACGATGGAGAAAGTTTTAACTAGGTTTTAGCAAAATGTTTGAACCAAGTCAAACATACGACTTTTATACGAGAGTTTCCTCAAGAGAATACCTTCTTACGAAACACTTGTTTGCTTCATTATGACTGAGTTTTAGCTCAAAGAATAAAAATAATCTTGAAGAAATCACTAAGATATTACTCACGACCCTCACCAGGAATGCACTGACCACCTAGAGCGCCATTAGAGTCTAATAACTCTCGACGCGAGTTTATAAGGTTAAGAGTATTGTAAGAGTCACAGATTAAAAGGAAGGCGAAATTTCAAAATCACAGTAGAAAATGCTGGATAAAACTAAGCAAATCCAGTTGGTGAAGTTGACTAACGAGGTCCAAGTAACTTGATAGCGAATACCGAGGCACAGCGGGACGCTTACTCGTCTAACTACACTTAACGAAATAATGGACGAGAGTGGCATAGTAATCAATATGGAGTAGACCAGGGTTGTGGACTGGATTTCTAAAAAGGCCAGTTACATAAACGTGTTTAAAGGCCACACTCGATATAGTAGGAAATAGTAAAAAAGGAAAGAACCTATCATTTTTATAGCGCCAACAGAAATACATCATCTGTGAAAATTTCAACTCTAACTATTACTCTAACTACTCTAACTATACTTACTCTCTAACTCTCTCTTAGGTTTATGAGATACAGCCTGGTAACAGACGGACAGACGGACAGACAGACAGACGGACAGACAGACAGACAGACACGCAGACAGTGGAGCCTTAGTAATAGGGTCCGGTTTTACCCTTTGGGTACGGAACGCTAAAAAGAAATAGCATCACGATTTCAATCCCCTAGCACAGTAGATGTCCCTTCAGATCTCTTAGTACCAAGTACCTACTCGAGATTCTTTGAGGATGTCTAAGGTCTAAGCAGTTAAGAGGTACGTCCAAATATTACATTTGATATATACCTAGATTTTGCAGTAGTTGGTATTCCCACTAAACCACCAATGCGCTTATCAAGTATTAATAATAAACATAAGCGTAACTAGTAATTCTGTGAGAACAGTAGACATTGCGAGCCCTTGTAACCGACATTTTCCTCTTTCCCAAAATTGAAATCCGTTCATATATAACTTCCCTCTCCCCCTCCTTTTCCCGATCCACTCCCCCTTATGGAACTTTTTCGCAACATCTTGTGAAGTATGAAGTCCTTAGTGTGCCTCTTAAATTTGATTGAAATCCGTCGATAAATAACGCTACACCGGATTTCGGTTTGCGAGCTCGAACTTTGGCCGCTAGGGGCGCTTATTAAATCTCCATACAAAAAGTTCGAGATCGCAAACCGAAATCCGTTATCCGGAAAACGTAAAAATATCAGGATCCGCCTGCTGACTGACAGACGGACACCAAAAAACTTTTTGGCCAATCTCGAAACTGAGACACATAGCTCGCTTCGCTCGCTCGGTCTATAAAGTATACGATTTCTTATTTCGCTTGTAAAAGTGCTCTCAGTATCGGTTTTACGTGATCGCGATCTCATGCAGATCAGATTTATTTTCTTCGACGTAAGTTGCTTATAGTGTATGCTTATTTATATTATATTTTTCAGTTTCTACGTTCTTAGAGCACTCATAGCACTACGAATCGTAATATGTTAGATCTCTCATTTTCACCACCATGCCTATTCCCTACGCCAAGCAGCTTGCTGTGTTTCGGGTTGAAGGGTATGCCAGTGGTGCAAGTGGAATTTTATACACATGAGGTTTAACACCTGTATGCCTCAGGTTGATGGGCGCAGAGTAGTGCATCATAGGCCTCATTCCTAAAGACGTTCGCCTCGCGGCAATGCTACACCTATTCATTGCATACATGTACATAATACTTAATTAGCTCACTTCTATGGATAGCTTAGGTCATGTACATGCACTCTGTTGGGCATTGCAATGCCATATCAGGTAAATTATAATTCAAAAATACAGTAGTTAGTCAAAATATAATAATAATACAGTGACAGTAAATAATAAGATAAAAAGATACTTTGTTATAAGTACATAAGCAGTAAATAGTGCTAGTAACAAATGACTTTAAGGCGCTGTCCAAAGTCAAAAATCCATAAAACATTCTGTTTATCGTCGCGCAGTTAGGCAAATCCGCTACTGATACAAACTTAAAAAAATATCGCAAAAATTACTTTAGAAAAAACTTTCGTCGCACACTTCTCGAAATTTCAAGCGACAACTACTATATTTTTATATTCAGAATAAAGGTAATTTGTTGAACTGAAGACATATCTATAATTTTTCACCAGCGTGGCTTCGTTTATTTTTAAACTGCGAAAAAAATAGCTTTTTCACAGACATGAACGTCAATGAACATAAAATGAATCTGATTTTGAAATTTATTTCAATAGAGCAAACCACCCCCTCAAATATCTGAAAGTTGCTGGCGCGCTTTAAAATATCGTAATCGAGCTTTAGTTACTAATAGGTACACTATGTACATTCGTAATGATAAGCTCTAAAAAAACTGACCTTTTTTACATTTTTCTTGCCGAGAACCCGCATAGCTTCATACCCTCGCTGAAATCGTTTACGTTCCTCATTTCTTCAGACGATAAAGCATACTCATTGACTAAGAAGTCAGCGACGCTTACTAATTAGTATTTTTCATGAAAACCGGTTCAAAGTTTTTAAACAAAAGGTTTGCAAGAACAGCAGAGGAAATCGCATTAATTAAAATTAAGACTTCACAAAGATATTTTAAACGATTTAAAATGTTTAGGTAGTAATTCTTACTTTGTAAGTTGTCTATACTAATATTATTAAGAGGAAATATTTGATTGTTTGTTTGTTTGCATTGAATAGGCTCCGAAACTACTGGACCAATTTGAAAAATTCTTTCACAGTTGGGAAGCTACACTTACCCCGGGTGACATAGGCTATATTATATTTTCAAGACAATTAGGGATCCTTACTAAAACCCGTGCGAAGACGGGACGAGCCGCCAGTCATTCATAATTAAGTTTATTCATCTTCAGGCTGTAGAAGTCCTCCCCTATACGTTTCCAAGAAGAATGATTTTAAGCTTTTTCCATCCACCGTGTCTTCCTACGCTTCGTCTTTTATCTTTAGATTAAGTTCTAATAAGTTGTAAGTGAGATTAAGTTTGTTATACTTACCTACTAATGAACGAAAAAGGTTGGGACAAAATAATTGCGCTTCTCAGACGTAACTGTCTGAGAAGCGCAATTATTTTGTCCCAAACAAATATTTTCAGACATAAAATAGACGATCCTGTAATAACCACACAAAAAAAACGTCTCAATAGCTTATTTAACCTTGTCCTTCGAACCTCAATTCGTCAATCTATACCAATAATAATAATCTTTGTTCTGACTGACTGACATTTAGACAGCGCACAGCCTAAACCCTGAAAAAATCAAGTTTTTCCGACTTAAAATTTTCAGAGTATGTTCGTCGTGATGCGTACAGGTGTACTTTGAAAGAAATTCTTGAAGTTCAACCCCTAAACGGGGACAGCGGAGATTAAAGTTAATTTGAAAGAGACGCGGACGAAGTCGCGCGCGATTCGCTAGTTATTATCATAAGAAGCTATCACATGTAATAAAGCCTTGACAACATTTTCGTTGTTGATTTATAACGAAAACAAGTCCCACGTAAGCATTCGATATGCTCAGCGAAATTTTATATAACGATGTAGGTACATACCTATATTATTTACCAAGTGACAGGCGAAATATGAGGGTATAAACCTTTTTATGACACCTACCTCGAACCCGCTTCGATCATCGAGGTGGTAAAGAAATACAGGAAATAAGCTGGTTGTCACATTGTATTGAAATTATTTATTATTTATAGACTTACTTACTTACTTACTTATTTTTCAAGGTTGTCTAAGGAGGATAGTCAGAGGTACGTCCAGATGTTACATTTGGGGCATGCCCACGTTTTAGCAGTAGCTGGTATTCCATACGTGACAGGTTGCAAGCCCATCGCCGCTGCTAGAATACTAACTGGTTTTCTCACAATCTTTTGCTTCCCTGTTTGTGAGCACTGGCATTGCACACATAATTTTTTCAAACAGATAAATCCATTGGTACACGACCAGATTCAAACCTACGACCTAAGGATCAGAAGACGGAGTCACTTCAACTATACCACTCTCAGTGTATTGAAATGATCAGACTTAAACTTAATTAAGTATAGGATTAATAACACATATAACTTATAAGCTCAAACGATTGAGTTTTAATAACGCAAGGTTTATTATAATCCCAAAATATATTGCTCGAGTCGGGAATTACCCCACTCGAGGGAATAATGTTTGGGATTAAAACCTTTGTTATTGATTTCCTTAACTGCAGGTAAGCACTATAAAAACAAAAAAAATATGAAATACCACACGCCATTCGTTCTTTAAATGACAGGCAGTATTTGTCTTCATTTCGAATAAATAAACCGGCCAAGTGCGAGTCGGACTCGCGCACACAGGGTTCTGTACCATTATTTATAATAAAAACGGCAAAAAAATCACGTTTGTTGTATGAGGGCCTGTTGAATATTTATTTTATTCTGTTTTTTAGTATTTGTTGTTTAAGCGGCAACAGAACTACATCATCTGTGAAAATTTCAACTTTCTAACTATCACGGTTCATAAGATACAGCCTGAGGACAGACGGACGGACAGAAAGACAGCGGTAATAGGGACCCGTCCGTTTTACCAGTGGGTACGGAACCCTAAAAAGCAGCCTAAAGCCATATAAATGTTAACAGAGTTACATAAATATTTAATGAAGGTGTAACACGTGCGTGGAACGCGTCGCAAAGATCTTACTGGCACTTTGTCTATGTAGACTAAACAAACAGTATCCTAGGTTCTAAGTTCAAACTTCAAACACGCCTAGATTTATGCTTACGAGCAGACGTTAGCATTCAAGTCATACGAGTACCACTAAATTTAGAGACTAATATATTTTCAGGAAGCCTAAAAATACATAAAATATATATACAAAGCATACTAATGGTCCTAATGGCTAAATACAAATTTGATGCGAAAACGCACAGTAAATAAAAACACAATACAAGGTCCCGCTTAGAAAAGCGCCTGAAATAATAATATCATATATAAACTAGCGAAACTCATTCATATAAACTTCAACCCACACTGTACTCGTTCAGTGGTTGAATTCTGGGAATTCTTTTTTACAGCTAGTTACACCTCTACGCACCAACACGAATATAGGTTGTGCGCTGTCTAATATACCTGCCAATCAGTCAGTCAGGATAAAGATTCTTATAATTAAGAATAACTAGAATAAATAGATAATAAATAATTAAAAGTAGACTGCGTCATCACTTAACATCAGGTGAGATTGCGGTCAAACGCTTACCTACCTTACCTACCGCACGTAAAAAAAAAAAAAAATTGGTATAGATAATGTTTTGAGCATAATAAAATCTATTTATCCTCAACTGTCAGTATAGCATATCAGATTGGCGCATGTAAGATTATATGTGCGCTAATTAGATGCGTATTTCTGAATACTTTGTCCACGTATGTATGACAAAGGTGTAAGGGGACTCCCTCCAGATACTGGGATAGCAAAACCAAACCAATATTTTAAATAATCGTATTACAAAAGGTACTTACATGAATCTCCAATTATAGCACATCACATTACTGTACTTTACAAAACTATCGACCGACTCCGACCCGATCCCAAGACAGACTGCCACGTTTCCTACCGCTCTTTCCTAACTGAACGTCAGACTGTCGGCCATCTTGTCTGTCAAGCAGACTACCGTCAATCTCAGTCAGTATTGCCAGTACAATCAGAGAAACTTCTACCAAAAGTCATTTGCAAAAATGTCTCAAGTAATCTAGTATCTTACAAAGGCAAGCCGGAATTATTAGAAATACGAAACTAATGAAGCCAGTAAGTCAGTTTCGTTTCTTTTTTTTGTTTTGTTTTTTATTATTTTATTTTCTTTAAATTACTATTTTAAAGTTCGACTGTCACTGTAGATCGAATGTCGTAGACTGAAAATTAGCTCTGCGTAAAAACGAATTTTTTTACGCAGAATTAGTGCTGAGGCTGTCAAACTTTTAATTTAGTGATGTTTTTGCACCCACATATTATGTGATTAGTTTGATAATAAACTTTTTTGTATTAGTTTTTAACTAAGCTACTGTTTCCAGAATATCCGTTGCGACCGTTGTAGTCTGCGATCTCCGCAATGTCGTCGACCTAGTTGGCAGTTACTAATGTCTTGTGTCTCGTCGGCACCCCACTGTCTTACGAGTGTCACATCTGTCATCTCCCTTACGTCAAGTAAAAAAACATCGTGGATATCTTAGAAATTCATCACATTTTTTGTGCAGATAGAGACTATTTCAATTTTGATGGATGGATTTGCTTTACGCTTTCACTCGTAAATAACTGACCGCTACGCTTTAACATGCATCGCCGTTCACTTAAAATAGCATTATAGAACGAATTCCAAGGCGCTGAAAGACCGTTGAAAGTGAGCGGACTTTTTGCTGTAGTTCGTCCTTTACATGTGCATAGTCATTTCATAATTATTATCATAATGTAATAGAGAACCAAGCGTGAACAAATGTGACATTCGTAACGTACCGACATTATGTAAAATTTACACAATGTCAAAATTATTGGTGCTTGCCATCAGGAGGCAAGCACAAGAATTTTCGTATATGCTTTTATCTTGTCCCCTAAAGCGTAATAACACGAAAACAACATTAAAACAAATATTAAATGTACACATCCATGTTAAGTATAAAATAATTTGTCGCCGTTAACTTCTCTAGAGGGAAACGAAATGTGCCTCATTATGGGTTAAAATGTTTTTGCTTTTATTTTGATGGGGATTATCACTATAATATTTTCTTCTCATTTGGGATTCACAAACTGGAAATAACTGGGGCTGAAATGGGGAAAAACGCGAGCGTAAAACAATATTTAAATAAATATTGATTAGGTATAAAGCTATTAATGCAAATAATTGGGCGTGTTAAAAGATCTGAGGGGATGTTTTTTATACAAAGTAATAAATAGTCATGTTCCCAAGCCGATGGTTTACTTGATATTAAATGGGAACACCACCAGTTCAACTATCACCACAGTTCAACTATCACTATTGACACAATATTACACATTATATTATTATTTATTATTACAGGTCATACAAGTTAGAAACGTGTCCTACGATGCACTGCTTGAGGCATAAAAGTGTTACGTTTCTGCGCCTGTAATTTCAGCCGCACCCACCCCCTTTAAATCGAGAACAGTTTTAGCAGTAGACTACTACTAAAACTGTAGTATACTACCACTAGTAGCAAAGCTCTTACTGAAGGGCTCGTCCAAAGTCGAAGAGTCTATTGGTACAATCACTAAACTGAACCAGTAATTTCTTTATAAAGTCGTCTTTGTCTTCCGCCTAAACAAGTTTTCTGATAGGCTTCCTTCATATTCGAGACGATTTTCGGTGACCCCCCATATTCGGTGACCGCAGTGTTGGTGTCAACTACTCAGGAGATGCTGCTGCCTATTCCTTGGTGCATTTTTTTTTTATCATTTATAGACAGTCCTTTGGCTTCAATCTCACCTGGTGGTAAGTGACGATGAAACCGACGATAAAGCAGGTCGGTCTAGAATATTACCATTTATAGAATAAGTTACCTCAAAAAGTAGTCACGCACGAACTCCTGGTTCTCGTCGAGCCAGGCCTCAGTGCGGGCGCACTCTGCGTCGTAGCAGGTGGACGCGGGTACGCCTCCCGCGCCCCCTGCTGGCTCCTCTATGCTCCGCAACTGAAGACCTACAACAAAGGAGACCAATATTAATAAGGAGATATGGTTAGAGTACTAGAAAGCGGAGTTCGTCGTCGTACTACTACCGTACTATTTCTGCCATCAAGCAGTGATGCTCGCATTGCAGTGTTGATGTTAAGAGTTAGTAACGGTGCAATTACAGGCACATTAAAACTGCATATTCAATTACGCTCAACTTCAAGTGGGCCATATGCTGGGTGTTCTTTGAGAATGTGGCGGCTAATGTGTAGAGCGTAAAAGATAAAACAGAAATATATCGCCGTGGGTAGAAACTGAATCAAGTTTTTACAACATATTCTATATAATAGTAAACCTATAGTAAACACTCACAATACAGAATTTCAGTATTCTGATAATTTACCATAGCCTTCCTGTTTTTAGAATCCAATATTTTTTATGAAATTACTTACTATATCAGCCACAATAATATAATTAACTCGGTACCCGAGGTTCGCACCAATCATAACATTCATTATATTAAAACAAAACAATAATCAAGAAAACGTTGCTCAAAGTCTATTAAAACTATTGATTCAGTCTTTGCTAGTTATTGTTTTTAAAAGAAATTACGCCGCAAACGCCTTCTTCTTCTCTATAGCACTTAGCTGTCATTTGGCAAACAATTTTTTCAGTGTCAAACCGTGTAATATTAAAAAAGTTTTTATTCAAGTTAGCCTTAAAAGGCTACATCTCTATCTCTCTCTCTCTAATTCCTCTACCATCCACAGGGTCGACACAATGGTCTTGCATTAGTTACGACGGTCGTACCTGTCGCTCACGTATAGGCCTTACAAGTCATGAACGTAAGTGCCTTATGGACCTCAGACGCTACCTAAATTATCTTCGTATAGATGTACTAGGCCATAAGTAGATAAGAAATTAAGTTAGTCAAATTACATCAAGTCACAAAACAATAAAATAGTTATAGAGCATGTTGGAATCATTATTGTGATCAATAAAGTGTAAGAAAGTCTTTTTAGATAGAATACATTTTAAAAATTGAGATAGTCAATAAAATACAAGTTATCAAAAGCATAGTCTAAAATTGTTATGCATAATATAAAAGGGTTTGAATTCAGAAATAAAACGAATTTGGTTCCCTAGATAATTTATACAACAGACTTTAAGAGGGACAAAATAGTATAGAGACTGCTAACAATAGGTTTAATCTTACATGTATGCACGCACACAGAAAAGCTGAAGCTTCACGAAAGACGATTAATAATACTGTCGAGTGTTTTTGAATCTTTTTTATATACTTCTAGATAAAGGCCCCCATGGCCCACCTGATGTAAAGTGGCAGATCACGTTTGCCAAGAACGTGCCCTACGATGCACTGCTACACGTCCACCAATCTGAGGAATATAGGTGTTAAGCCTCTCGTGCCTGTAATTTCACCAAGACCACATCTTTCAAACCGTAACACAGCAATAGGCATGGTAGTAATACTACCTCTGACGAGCCCTTCACTAAGAGTTCTACTACAAAAGTAAGTATATAAAAAGTATGGACCGAAATATAGGTACACGTAAGAAACTTGCAAAACATACAAGACATACCCATATAAACAAAGGCCTAACGCTACCAAAATCAAGCTGTCATGTAGTTTGAGACGTACGTACAAGTAACGCACAGAGTACTTTCTTATAGACTGAAACGTTAGTGCGCTACAATAAACTATAACTCTAGGGACCTTCAGAACAAACACATTGCGTTCCTCCGGGGTTAGATTATAAGTTAAGGACGGTCGGGTTTCAGTGATTTAAGTGGTTTTATTGTTCTTGTCCGAACCAGCAGCACGTTTTACTTTATCCTGGATTTTACTACTTTTTATTACTTTGTATTCAGATTTGAGTACAAACTAAGGTGAGTAAAAACATCAGAAGATGTATAGTCAAGACTGAAAGGAGATTTTATTGCAAAACATTTTGCTGAAGGAATTCGTAAATATTGTAAAGTAGATGTGCTATGCATCAATTTGACAACATGAGTCTCAAATCTTCTGCAGATCACACTTGCATGTTTTGGAGAACTTTAGCCTCGGAATGATCATAATTAATTCGGCTTTTAGGTGTGGTGATTCTGATATACTTACAATACGACACTTAGTATTTCCATGGATATCGTAAAAGGCGACAAAGGAATCGCACCTGATGGGCAGCAGCTCCTCTAAGCACAAAACACCAATATTGCTATTACCTATCCGCAGGCAGACCCTCCCAAATATGGGAAAAGCCTATGCCCAGTAGTGAACTCATTACTTTATAAATGTGACTTTCTTAAAATTAATCCCGTCTCTATCTTAAAAATACCCGTTATTCATGAATCTTCGTGATGCTATGAAATTTCTAGCTCTCTAGGGGAAACACGCTATCTTAGCGAATGTAATCAACCAATTGAACCATTGTCTAATTAAGTTCTTATTGCAAAGAAATACGGTTGTCAATCCTATACCAATCATGTCGTGAGTATTTTGTAGTGACCATAGAACAACTTTTTAATTGGAGTTTGTATCTTATCATCAGTTGTTTACTATCGTCTTGTCTGTGGTCTTATCGCGTGATGTTGATTAATACAGCTACGTTTGCGTTTTCCTAATTGAAATAGACACTGGGTATGAACTTGTTAATTGTTTGTAGTAACGTTGAATTAGTTTGTGCGGGTTTTGTAGACCATATGTTCAAAAGGCACTATGTCAGCATTGTAGCCACAATTAAAGCCAGGTCAAAAACGAACAACCAAACTTTGAATTTTTCATTCGTGGTAATCCATCTGTACACATTTTTAACACATCTCAAATTTGAATTTCCTTATCTTCATGCGCTTATCCTACCACCAGCATGGCACAACAGGTTTTCTTCTTCTAATTCCTTCTGATTCGTCATTCCTGTCTTACTCATGTCATCTTTTACACAGTCCATCCATTGTTTCTCTGGTCTAACTCTACTAATTCCATATTATCTAACACTCTTCTCGTAATATATACCTTGTGGCTTATATCCACAAATAGCTTCCCGCTACGCTTAAGAATTTTATAACTAATTTAGTTCTTGTGATAGCATGAGTAGTGCCTAACTGCCACTCTTGCTAGCCTTTTTCTTTTTGCATTGATATGCTCATACCACACTAACTTGTTATTTCTCATCTGGATCGTCAAAGGACTACTCTTATCCTTACTCCAATATCTCTAGTATAATATAACATTTGAACTTGTATAGGTATAAGTTCCGACCTTTATTTAAGTTTACACATTTTGGGTATGTACTACGATTGTTGATATGTAAAACATTGTATTTGGATAATATCCGTAGAGACATATTATGCAAAACAATCTGCATAGTTTCTCTGCTATCATTTAAATTACGCAATAAGGTTTGCTCTAAATCCAAACCATCGCAAATGCTAGATGAAAATTTGCTAATTCTCATCCTAAATCTTTACCCAACCAACAGACGATTAAACGAGATATGTGAGTTACTAGCTGGGTTGTGGTATGTACAGTTAGTTCCACTGAGATTATAAATTCGTAATATCAAAATGATGGTACAACATTATAAAAAACTCTTACCCTAGTACCCTTGATAAACTCGGCGTAGCAAAAGAGACAAAAATTCTGTAGCTGTTTCGAGGTTACGCGAACTTTATTAGTAGTTGGGCTACAAAGGAAATACAAAAAAATATGAAATCAGTGGATGAGTTAAATTGTTTTGCTGAGCATTTGGCTATAGTAATGTTGTGACCCCACTTGAATGTTACTAACGGTATATATCTCGATTCAGCCGACTGTAGCTACAAGAGCACTACTATTAAACCCAACATAAGGACATTCCTCTCTCAAACCTTTATTTCAACTTATTGTGCCTCCTTACGTGGTACGTGCCCTTTGATGAACGAAAACCTAATTACCTCTCAAGAATCTAGCACACAAAACCGTGTTTCTCGCTGCCAGTTGATCTCTGAAGCTTTAAAGAATCATAAAATAATGCTGAAACATTAAAAGGTCCGTTTTCTGTCATCTTTGAAAGCAGCATAGTTTTTTTATCGTTTTATCCGCAGGGAACATCTTAAAACATCTTAAATCTAGGTGAATCTAAGCGCCAGTTCCTCGCGACCAAGCCTAGAAGGAGTATGTAAGCCTCTATACTATTATCGCCGCGTCCAGTGCCCTTGTTTTCTACGTGGAATTTTTAGTTGACGCGTCATTGCAGGGTATTTCAATCTACGTTATTTGGGATCTTAGCACAGCAAGCAGTTAAACCGGAAGTGTAATATGTGGCATTCTAATTTTAAAATGTGTCTCCTGGTTTTGTAAAAAAACGCCATCTTCATTCTCAAAACCAAAGACAGCCCAACCTAACGGAATTTGACTTACAGACTTGAATAAAAGCTATTACAATTAATTCACTTGACACTGGCAAAATTCTCTGTTGAATGGACGAATACAATAGATTAGAGAAGAAGAAATAAACACGTACTCAGATCTCCGCCTTTTAGTTCTAAGATTAGTAAACACTCGACATTGGCAAATTCGTGGCAACCCTCATCCGCTAAAAAGCCATATAATAAAAGAAGAAGAAATAAACATTGAAATGTACAAAATACATTTTTAAATTGAAATTGCATATGGAGAAAAGCCACGGATTTGCTCATTTAAATCGAAAACAAATCCGCATTTTGATGATATGTTATGAGACTCAATCCCAAAGGCTTTGTTGTTTTCATATTAACGTAATTTACATATTCAACACTATTTTCCGACACTTTATCAGAAGCTCACTGTATTTGCATGAAAATGATTTATTTAAAACAGCGAATGTTGATTAAAGTTTATCGGGCTCCGGATTAATGAGTCCGTTTTCCAGAATAAATAAAATAATCCCGATCATAAATTTTTCATAAATAAACACCAAAATAATGTTCTACGGTAAAAAGTACGCAATCGGGAAATCTCTCTGACAGGAAGGCCAACACACCGATATTTTATTATATTGTGCTGACTCTTGTCTCGACACTAAAGAATAAATGTGCTCAAAATGGCAAACAAACCTCATACCTACTTATTTCTGTTTGTTCATTGAGCGCGTCACTTAGTCCTTATTTTAAGGTGTATTCTAATTAATACGTAAATAAATGTCGCGAGCAAATGTTTTTAACAAATGTTAAATCTCTAATACAATATTTTTGATTCAGAAACTGATATTTATTTTTTTCAGTGATTTAAAAAAAATTATTATTTTCCATTTTGACTTTGATAAGTCAAATTATGTTAATAACAGACAGCGTTGGCAGCAACATAGACTATGTTGCTGCCAACGCTTGTTAATTATTTTTCTCTTCGATCAATGATACCCCTAGATTACGGGTCACATACAAAATCATGGCTAGCCGACTCATTTTTTTTTACTGCTCAATTTGTCAAAAAACTACTAATTATAATCTTCCTGGCAATGACATAATTATCTGTCGAATGACGGACGGCCAGAACGAAAAAAAAAGTGTAAATTTTCACTATTTTAAGGCAATTTGCAATTATTGAAGAAGTGCACGTTCGCACGTTTCACCAACAATCTGCGTTGTCACCCTCGGGAGAATGCTCGGTGCCTCCAATGTCCATTTACTGGGTTCGGACGCAAGCTAATGCTACATTGTATAAATTGTTAACAAAGTTTTGATTTGTTTGCACAAAGTTTCGGAGACCGTGGTCAGCAGAGTTGATAAATAAATTTAGTATTCCAGCTCCTAGAGAGATGATGAAAATGTAAGTTCTTAGTTTTAGGCTTACACAACAATCTAATTTTATTTTATTTAGCTTATCACGTTTAGAGAAAACGTATTAGTGACTTAATTTTCCTTGTGCAAGATGTTGAACGTAATTAGCTATCTAAATGCATTTAGAGGCTCGCTACTTAACTCGAACTTACTATAGGTACTTACTTCTATTCCGAACAAAGGTAAAAAATTTAGATATTTATTGAAGTAATAGTTTCAATAACGTTATTTGTTAAATAATTCATACCTTTTCCAAAATGTTATTAAAAAACATCACGCGAGGAGATCATTGAACTAAAACATCGCATTTTATTTAATTTGCATGTTTCTGCACGCAACACGCGAAAATGGCAGACCAATTATTACACTCGTCAGCAGAGTTAGCTGCTAGTAGGTACATAAGAACCACAAGATCAAATAATCTTAAAGGGCTACCGGGCTTTTTTATGCTACTTACTGATCTGTTATGGTCCACCTGATGTTAAATGGTAACCATCACCTATAGCAAAGCCCTACGATGCACCTCTGAATCTTGGGCATACTGGTTAGGTTGCTGGTACGGCCCCTCAACTTTTACGATTACGATGATAATTATAAGAAAAAAATTTAGTATACATCAGTTATATTTTAGCATAGTCAAGAATCTGCTTCACATTACCCGCATGTTTCAAAAGGCCAAAGGTAGTAAGCTGTCTCAGCGCTTTAATTGCCGTCGCAAAAACCCGGCTGAAATTCGAGCAGCGTGTTCAGTATTCAGAACAACCCGCTGGATTTCTTTTTGGCCCACGTTTTTTATGTCTTTATAGTCTTGTTTTATTTATGTCTATACAAGGAGAAGCGCTACTACTAGACCACCGATGTTTGCTTGTTTTATTCGATTCATGTAGACACCTCAACTTATATAAAATCCTTTGATTTTGTTTTATACTTTCTGAACTAAAAATATCACGCACAGGTGTGTGAAGAACCTCCAAAGTGTACAACCACTCACCCGGTTGACCGACGATGATCGCGGGAAGTCGGTGAATTGAAAAGGCTCAAATATGTCCAGCTGACTGAATGTTGATGATGATAATGCGTTAATAAAACTTGCCTATCATCATTTTAGTAGTAGTAGAACTCTTTGTGAAAAGCTCGTCCGGGGAAGTACTACCACCATGCCTATTTTCGCCGCCAAGCAGCTTGTTGTGTTCCGGTTAGAAGGGTGCATGCCTCAGGTTGATGGACGCAGAGCAGTGCACTGTAAGGCACGATTTTATCGATCGTGACCTCATCAGGTCAGGCCATCCGTTTGTTCCATTAGCAATAAAAAACAACATCGGTTTCTCACATTCGCGTACGACGAAATGAGTTTACAAACATGTAAGATAGTAAATTGTAAAGCCATGATATTTTTATGTTTTATATCTTGTATGTACTACGATACTGATACTTTTGGGTCCCGATAAACCCGCCAAAATATATAGCATCGTAAAGTAAAGCTTGATTTTATTCATCATAAAAAAACCCGTCCGATATAGGAAATTAACTTGACCATAAAATGGCTATCGCATGGATGCACAGTTCTCTTAGACAAGCGGCCGATAACGTGGTTTAAAGGAAAATAACAGCTGACAAAAAGAAACTAAAGGTAGACATAACGGTACTGTTGTTATCTTACACCGCAAGCTTTGTAGCGTCACCTCATCTCTTCGCCTTCTCTTCGACTACCATTTATCTAAATTGTAGAGGGCATTACCAAGACTTCAACAGGAAACAGAATATAAAATTTTTGGGTAAAATCCAACATGAAAATTTCTTACAAATCCTTTAGGTATCTAAAAAAATATAAGGCACTTTGCTCAATAAGTCTTAGATCTTAGATAATATGCCCTAAGCCTACAAAAAGCTTTATTCATGCGACCAAATCTCAAGAATTTCACAACAATTTTACATTGTATAGGCTCGCGGGACAAGATATTACATAAGATCTTATATTTAGTACTTGTTATTGGTTCTTTTTGATGTCTATAATGCGTTTAAAGTTCTGTATGTTTTACTATCAATTTCGCTCATATAAAATACTACAGTGAGTACAGTTTTGTAATTTTTGTCTACCTACAATAAAGAATTTAAGAAAGTTATTTTCATACAAATTTCAACCCTCATTGTACCCGTTTAGGGGTTGAATTTCGGGGATTCCTTCCTTAGTACACCTCCACGCACCAAGACGAATATACCCTGAAAATTTCAAGTCTCTACTACCAGTAGTTTAATAATAATAATAATAATTCATTTATTTGCTTCAATGTAGTATGTACATCGATCTTAAGGGCTGCCTTCAATAGAAACGAATTACTGTAAATCATCGCATAGAACTCTGAGCGGGTTAAATTTTAAGTATGAGTATCAAATTGAGCATATCTATAACTATCAAAATTGAAAACACGATTAGATTAAATTTTCTCGATAGAATATAAATTTCAAATTAGGCGCTGGAAATACTTTATTCAGTCAGTGCCATGAAAGTGTAGCAATGTAACGAATGATTTTTACAAAAAAAAAATATTATGTTCATATTCATTCCTTTACTATACGGATTATACAGTAAGCTTATTTTTATTATATTTAAAAAAATATTTTGTGTTATTGCACTTACGACGTTTACAAATACGACACACGCGCTATTGCCATCTCTTTTTTACGAGTGGATTAGACGTTATAGCGTCACTGTCACCGCCTGCCCTCACTCACTCAGTGGCAACGGCCAGCGACGGACCTGTGCCTCTCCACCGTACACAAACCAAGCTCACGATCGACGTGATTTAAAAGCGCGGGACTTTTAAACAAAAAACTCTAATAACAAAGTGTATTCTAGTCAATATTTCAGCTAGTTCAGTTCTATATTTACTCGTATCTAAAAGTATGGGTAGTAAAAAAAAGTTAAAAAGAAACAACTTATGAAAATCATGAGTGCGAAAGCATGTGTAATGCGACGGGTAAAAGTACCTAAGTACCGTACGTCTATTTATCTCATCTACCTTGCCTACCATCCAACCAATTTTTATGTAAGGATGTACCTACTAGCTACCTACCTACCAACTTATGTATTTTTATTATGTGGGGTCAAATATTATTATTTCATTTTATTTTTTATTTCTTCACGTAGTCGTTTGTAGCTGTAGATTGTTTACGGTTGGACATAGGCGTTCCCCTACCCCCCTTCCCTACCTTACCTTTGTCGCGGCGCGGGCGGCGGCGCGGCGGCGGCGCGTCGCTACCCGACGACCCACCGACTGCCGCCGCACCACCGATCGAAAGCACGGCAAAACACGGTGGAGTTGCCATTTTATCATTTCATTTTTTTCATATTTGTGCAAATGACTAGCACTACTATGAATTAGGTAGGTAGGTACTATACTTATTTAGATCTACTGCGACATAGGTTAGAAGGGATGCAGACAAGATTCATAGAAATACCAACTAAATTAGAATAGAAGAATAGAATAGAATTTATTTTGTCATACCTACCTACAGTAAGTAAATAGGTAGGTAGAGAAAGAAACGCTGATTACGAATATCTGGTCAGATTTGAAATTCAAAATGGCGGGAGCAATGATGGTACAAAAAATTGACATGGGTATCTTTTTCGACTAATTTGGGGGTGCTGATTACGAATATCTGGTCAGATTTGAAATTCAAAATGGCGGGTGCAAATGATGGTACAAAAAATTGACATGGGTATCTTTTTCGACTAATTTGGGGGTGCTGATTACGAATATTTGGTCAGATTTGAAATTCAAAATGGCGGGAGCAATGATGGTACAAAAAATTGACATGGGTATCTTTTTCGACTAATTTGGGGGTGCTGATTACGAATATCTGGTCAGATTTGAAATTCAAAATGGCGGGTGCAAATGATGGTACAAAAAATTGACATGGGTATCTTTTTCGACTAATTTGGGGGTGCTGATTACGAATATCTGACCAGATTTGAAATTCAAAATGGCGGGTGCAAATGATAGTACAAAAAATTGACATGGGTATCTTTTTTGACTAATTTGGGGGTGCTAATTACGAATATTTGGTCAGATTTGAAATTCAAAATGGCGGGAGCAATGATAGTACAAAAAATTGACATGGGTATCTTTTTCGACTAATTTGGGGGTGCTGATTACGAATATTTGGTCAGATTTGAAATTCAAAATGGCGGGAGCAATGATAGTACAAAAAATTGACATGGGTATCTTTTTCGACTAATTTGGGGGTGCTGATTACGAATATCTGGTCAGATTTGAAATTCAAAATGGCGGGTGCAAATGATGGTACAAAAAATTGACATGGGTATCTTTTTCGACTAATTTGGGGGTGCTGATTACGAATATCTGGTCAGATTTGAAATTCAAAATGGCGGGTGCAAATGATGGTACCAAAAATTGACATGGGTATCTTTTTCGACTAATTTGGGGGTGCTGATTACGAATATTTGGTCAGATTTGAAATTCAAAATGGCGGGAGCAATGATGGTACAAAAAATTGACATGGGCATCTTTTTCGACTAATTTGGGGGTGCTGATTACGAATATCTGGTCAGATTTGAAATTCAAAATGGCGGGTGCAAATGATGGTACAAAAAATTGACATGGGTATCTTTTTCGACTAATTTGGGGGTGCTGATTACGAATATCTGGTCAGATTTGAAATTCAAAATGGCGGGTGCAAATGATGGTACCAAAAATTGACATGGGTATCTTTTTCGACTAATTTGGGGGTGCTGATTACGAATATTTGGTCAGATTTGAAATTCAAAATGGCGGGAGCAATGATGGTACAAAAAATTGACATGGGCATCTTTTTCGACTAATTTGGGGGTGCTGATTACGAATATCTGGTCAGATTTGAAATTCAAAATGGCGGGTGCAAATGATGGTACAAAAAATTGACATGGGTATCTTTTTCGACTAATTTGGGGGTGCTGATTACGAATATTTGGTCAGATTTGAAATTCAAAATGGCGGGAGCAATGATGGTACAAAAAATTGACATGGGTATCTTTTTCGACTAATTTGGGAGTGCTGATTACGAATATTTGGTCAGATTTGAAATTTAAAATGGCGGGTGCAAACGATGGTACAAAAAATTGACATGGGTATCTTTTTCGACTAATTTGGGGGTGCTGATTACGAATATCTAGTCAGATTTAAAATTCAAAATGGCGGGTGCAAATGATGGTACAAAAAATTGAATTTCAAATCTGACCAAATATTCGTAATGAGCTCCCGTACCAAGTCGGAAAATGCATATATTATCTATGTAATGGTGTTCCTTTTACTCGTTTAGGTACGATACTTTTTAAATCATTGAAATCGTTCCATTGGTTGCGAAGATATTACACATTTTGTACCAGTCAACCGCGGGGCGGCCGAATAGCTCATGTGACGTCACGAAATCTTTTCCGCCCGCGGGCGCGCTCTCCGCAATTCATTTATTAGAGTTCACTCGATCTGCGCGGGTCGTGTTGTGGTTTTTACGTGAATATGCCGAACTATAAGTACTGTATAGTACCGAAGTGTACTAATACTTCAGTTAGTACACCTAAAAAACTATTTTTCAATGTGCCAAAGGTCCCGAAAGTGCGCAAAAAATGGTGCACTATCATGAAGAGGGATGACAAAATTCCGCTTTCGTGCCAAACTTCAAGATTTTGTTGCGAGGATCATTTTGATGTAAGTAGGTACCTCCATAATATACCAACTATGATAATAGTTGGTATATTATGGAGGTACCTACTTACATCAAAATGATCCTCAATCATTACTCGTGTGGTAAACTGGTGCGTAGGTAGCTTAGTAAAGCTTGTTTACGAATGTTAAAGAAAAATACAGGGTCGTACCTACTAGGTATATTTCAATGAGTAAGTAAATGATAAAAAATGTAAGTAGTGAAGTTTCTAATAACCCTTCCTCGGTAGTCGGGTTAAAACCAGGGTCGTACTCAGGTCTAACTACAATAAAATGTGCCGTTCCCGGTAATATTCCCCAATGCGGGAATATCCCACAAGTTTCCCGGGATATCGGGGATCATTTTGGGATTATAGTTATAGATTCTATCTCATCATCATCATCATCAGCCTGTAGAAGTCCACTGCTGGACATAGGCCTCCCCCACACGTTTCCAGGAAGAACGATTCTGAGCCCTTTCCATCCATCGACTTCTCGCGGTTCTAACAATGTCGTCAGTCCATCGGGTAGGAGGACGTCCTACGCTTCATCTTCCGGTTCGTGGTCGCCATTCGAGAACCTTTATTCCCCAACGGTTGTCGGTTCTACGAGCTTTATGGCCTGCCCACTGCCACTTTAACTTGCTGATTCTGAGAGCTGTCGGTGACCTTGGTTCTTCTACGGATTTCCTCATTTCTGATTCTACCTCGCAGTGAAACTCCCAGCATCGCTCTCTCCATAGCTCGTTGTGCGACTTTAAGCTTGTGTATGAGACCAATAGTTAGCGACCACGTCTCAGTGCCATAAGTCATACTGGTAACACACACTGATTATAGACTTTCGTCTTGAGGCTTTGCGGTAACTGTGACGAGAAGATGTGCCGTAATTTCCCGAACGCTGCCCATCCGAGTTGGATTCGTCGGCTGACCTCCAACATATACCGGTACGGGTGCGACATGAGCATTTGACATAAGTTTCGTCTTACTCATGTTCATTTTAAGACCCACCTGTTGGGAGACAATATTGAGGTCTCTAAGCCTTGTTTCTAGGTCTTCCAGCGATTCCGCCATTATGACTATATCGTCGGCAAATCGAAGGTGACTTAAGTGTTCGCCATTGATATTGATGCCATACCTATTCCAGGACACGAGCTTGAAAATATCCTCCAGTGCAGACGTGAACAGTTTCGGAGAAATTACATCTCCCTGTCTCACTCCTTTTTGCAACTGGATAGGATTTGTACTCTGGTCCTGGAGTCGGATAGTCATGGTGGCATTACTATATAGGCCTTTCAACACTTCGATGTACCGATAGTCAATTTGACACCGCTGGAGTGACCGTAACACTGCCCAGGTTTCGACTGAATCGAAGGCTTTTTCATAGTCCACAAACGCTAAACAAAGTGGCTGGTTATACTCTTCGGTCTTCTGTATAACCTGCCGGTGCGTATGAATGTGGTCTATGGTACTGAAGCCTTTTCGGGACCCGGCTTGTTCGGGAGGCTGGAAGTCGTCTAGCCTACGAGCGAGACGATTAGTAACTACTCTCCTTCAAAAGGGTGTTATCACCTTTCTTAAAGAACAGTACCACCACACTCCTGCTCCATGCCTCTGGCGTCGTACCCTCGAGGATGAGGATATCTATCTATACATGTAATAAAACTGTAGCCAAAGTGAATGAAAAAGAAGTACGTAAATCTAAGCGCGAACGAAGTTGCGAGCAAAAGTGATATATAATAAAAAAGAAAAAATATATACCTAAATTTATTATATTTTTAGGTGGAAGCTGATAATAATAATAATAATGCTGAACAATCCACACAGCATCATCTAGCCCCAAGCTAAGCAGAGCTTGTGTTATGGGTACTAGATGACTGATATACTTAATACAATACATTACATGCATACATATTTTTTATTTTACATAGAAAACACCCAGAACACCCGGAATAAATATTAGCAGATCGTACAAACATTTATCCCAAGGCGGGAATCGAACCCGCAACCTCCGCGTCGCAGGCGGACATTCGCCAGCCGCGCCACATCGGTCGTCATATGGAGAACTACGTCAAGTATAGGCTTGTGGGAGGAATGCTTAGATTGAAGAAGGAAGTATTGCATTCCTGTATTGTATTCCTGACCTTGATTATTTATTGTATAATTTTTAAATAAATCTGGGTATAACCTACGACAAAATATAATTTAAATTCTTAGGGCTTATTTTAAACTTAACATACCTAACGCTTTCGTTTATTCATAGCTCTAAATTACGTGTCCAAAGAACTTAGGTAGGTACATTCCTGTCAAATTAAGTATTTAAGTCTAATTTTATTTATTTTATACCTACATAATATTTTTCTTTAAACCTTTAAGTTTCTACATACTTATCTACATACCAATGTTGAAAATAACAGCGTAGGTAGTTACAACAACAAACACAACTTCCCTGGCTGACTAACCTAAAACTTTTAGGTATTTTATAGGCTAGTCCAAGTATGTGTACCTACCTACATATTATCCTGTTATTCTGATTAGGTTGATAATGAGATTTGTTTACCTCTGAAGTTTCCAACCATGAATTTCAGCGCTTGTGTAATTTAAATGATTACTAAGATAATCAAATACCATGAAGGTATCAACTTTAGGTAGATTATCGGATTGCGCTTGCTCAAAACCGATATCTACCTTATTTCTAATACTCATTTGTTATATTAAAATAACAACCTTCTAATAAAAACCTAATCAAATCACTTGGTGACGTTACGCTCCGTGTCGGACGAGTATCGCGAACAGAAACGCGGGGCGCGCAGTGGTTTGGCGGCTAGCGCTGGGCCATTGTGACGTCATCGCTTCCGTTCGCGCGGTCAGTGAATCTCGTTCGGTATTTTGCCCATAACTTAGTCAGTTTTGGCCGTAGAAAAAAAAATTTTGCATTTTATGTTTTAGTTTCTCAAGGCCTATAAAACTGCATTCATAGAAAAAACTGTGACGGGTCCCCATTAGCACCCCCAAATTAGTCGAAAAAGATACCCATGTAAATTTTTTGTACCATCATTTGCACCCGCCATTTTGAATTTCAAATCTGACCAGATATTCGTAATCAGCACCCCCAAATTAGTCGAAAAAGATACCCATGTCAATTTTTTGTACCATCATTTGCACCCGCCATTTTGAATTTCAAATCTGACCAGATATTCGTAATCAGCAACCCCAAATTAGTCGAAAAAGATACCCATGTCAATTTTTTGTACCATCATTGCACCCGCCATTTTGAATTTCAAATCTGACCAAATATTCGTAATCAGCACCCCCAAATTAGTCGAAAAAGATAGCCATGTCAATTTTTTGTACCATCATTTGCACCCGCCATTTTGAATTTCAAAGCTGACCAGATATTCGTAATCAGCACCCCCAAATTAGTCGAAAAAGATACCCATGTCAATTTTTTGTACCATCATTTGCACCCGCCATATTGAATTTCAAATCTGACTAGATATTCGTAATCAGCACCCCCAAATTAGTCGAAAAAGATACCCATGTCAATTTTTTGTACCATCATTGCTCCCGCCATTTTGAATTTTAAATCTAACCAAATATTCGTAATCAGCACCCCCAAATTAGTCGAAAAAGATACCCATGTCAATTTTTTGTACCATCATTGCTCCCGCCATTTTGAATTTCAAATCTGACCAAATATTCGTAATCAGCACCCCCAAATTAGTCGAAAAAGATACCCATGTCAATTTTTTGTACCATCATTTGCACCCGCCATTTTGAATTTCAAATCTGACCAGATATTCGTAATCAGCAACCCCAAATTAGTCGAAAAAGATACCCATGTCAATTTTTTGTACCATCATTGCTCCCGCCATTTTGAATTTCAAATCTGACCAAATATTCGTAATCAGCACCCCCAAATTAGTCGAAAAAGATACCCATATCAATTTTTTGTACCATCATTTGCACCCGCCATTTTGAATTTCAAAGCTGACCAGATATTCGTAATCAGCACCCCTAAATTAGTCGAAAAAGATACCCATGTCAATTTTTTGTACCATCATTTGCACCCGCCATATTGAATTTCAAATCTGACTAGATATTCGTAATCAGCACCCCCAAATTAGTCGAAAAAGATACCCATGTCAATTTTTTGTACCATCATTGCTCCCGCCATTTTGAATTTCAAATCTGACCAAATATTCGTAATCAGCACCCCCAAATTAGTCGAAAAAGATACCCATGTCAATTTTTTGTACCATCATTTGCACCCGCCATTTTGAATTTCAAATCTGACCAGATATTCGTAATCAGCAACCCCAAATTAGTCGAAAAAGATACCCATGTCAATTTTTTGTACCATCATTGCTCCCGCCATTTTGAATTTCAAATCTGACCAAATATTCGTAATCAGCACCCCCAAATTAGTCGAAAAAGATACCCATATCAATTTTTTGTACCATCATTTGCACCCGCCATTTTGAATTTTAAATCTGACCAAATATTCGTAATCAGCACCCCCAAATTAGTCGAAAAAGATACCCATGTCAATTTTTTGTACCATCATTGCTCCCGCCATTTTGAATTTCAAATCTGACCAAATATTCGTAATCAGCACCCCCAAATTAGTCGAAAAAGATACCCATGTCAATTTTTTGTACCATCATTTGCACCCGCCATTTTGAATTTCAAATCTGACCAGATATTCGTAATCAGCAACCCCAAATTAGTCGAAAAAGATACCCATGTCAATTTTTTGTACCATCATTGCTCCCGCCATTTTGAATTTCAAATCTGACCAAATATTCGTAATCAGCACCCCCAAATTAGTCGAAAAAGATACCCATATCAATTTTTTGTACCATCATTTGCACCCGCCATTTTGAATTTTAAATCTGACCAAATATTCGTAATCAGCACCCCCAAATTAGTCGAAAAAGATACCCATGTCAATTTTTTGTACCATCATTTGCACCCGCCATTTTGAATTTCAAATCTGACCAGATATTCGTAATCAGCACCCCCAAATTAGTCGAAAAAGATACCCATGTCAATTTTTTGTGCCATCATTTGCACCCGCCATTTTGAATTTCAAATCTGACCAGATATTCGTAATCAGCACCCCCAAATTAGTCTAAAATGATACCCATGTCAATTTTTTGTACCATCATTTGCACCCGCTATTTTGAATTTCAAATCTGGCCAGATATTCGTAATCAGCTTTTTTTTCTTTACCTACCTACTTACTTACTTAGGTAGGTATGACATGCACCATCAGTTGCACTATCATTTTGAATTTCAAATATTAATGTTTGGGTCATTTTTTTATTTTGAATATATCTTGATCATGTGTGGAACCATGTAAAACACTTTCAGTAGATATCTAGTAAATATTGCATGCTAATAAATTGGCTTAGTTGGACACTCCGCTAATAGGCCGACAACTAGCGCAATGACCCTAGACGACCAAATGCAGTGAGAGTGAGACAGTGAGTTGAACATGTAGTTCGAGTGATACTCGCTAGATGGCAAATTTTAAGCGCTTATTGAACTCTAACTACGCAGTGCAATGCATATGTATGTATAGTATGACTGAAGCGGGGGGCTTTGAAATAGGTATTTCGCCTTCAACCGGGCCGTTAAATAACTAATTTAGTGCACACATTCCCCATTACATCTGGGATGCAAACATTTAAAAAAAAATTAATTAAATGAAATGTCGTTACTGATTAATATAATATAAATAATGTCAAAATAGGTAAAAAGTAATAATTAATTTACAAGTTCCTTTATGCTATAATAGTTTTTGTCAAGCAGCCAAAGTCGTAAGTCTTTTCTAAATTTGCTTAGAGGAAGGATTTTAATACTTTTAGGTAGAGCGTTATATATTGTACCACACATGGCATAACAATTATTTTTATAGAGCTCTGTTCGTGGTATCTTGGAAAGTACAATTCTATCGGGATCCCTAGTGTTCCGTGCATACAATTGATTTGCTTTTAGGCTGTGCGTTGTCTATATGTCAGTCAGTCAAGTAAAGAGAATTACGAGATTACTTCCGCTAGTAAAGTAATCAAATTTGTGTAAAATTTGGAACATGAAAGCAGCTGTAGTATCTAAAAGACAATATGTGTAGCTAATTTAGATTGCTTTTGATGCCTTAGAGGCAGGTAGCAGAATTGATACTGAAACAATATGTTTGTTAACATCCGGTGCAAATACCTATAATAACGATTAAGTTAGACTGTTGGTTGATGAGCACAGTAGTACAGATAGACACAAAGTAGGAAGTGTTTTCACTAACACTTGCGTTTCTTCTAGGCTTGGTCGCGAGGAACTGGCGCTTAGATTCACCTAGATTTAAGACGTTTCAAAATAATCCCTGCGGATTTTACTAATGCTCTTTGACTTTAACAGAGGAAACTCTTAGGTAAGAAGATTAACATACGAAACGGGTACAACGTTGACGTGAAAATAATATAATAATAATGCTGGACAGTCCACACAGCATCATCTAGCCCCAAGCTAAGCAGAGCTTGTGTTATGGGTACTAGATGACTGATATACTTAATACAATAAATTACATATATAGATATTTTTTATTATACATAGAAAACACCCAGAACACCCGGAATAAATATTTGCAGATCGTACAAACATTTATCCCAAGGCGGGAATCGAACCCGCGACCTCTTGCGTCGCAAGCGGACATTCGCACGCCGCGCCACATCGGTCGTCTAATAAATAGTATGTATGTAGTAGTATGCAGTAGTTGGTATTCCATACGGCTGCAAGCCTATCAGCGCTACTAGAATACTAAATGAATTAGCTCACGATGTTTTCATATACATTTTTCGATATAAAAATCCATTAGTGCATAGCCGGTTCGAACCCACGACCTTAGAATCAGAAAGCGGGGCCACTCCCACTAGACCATCGGTGCTCTCGAATACACAAGGTTAGATAAAATTAACTTCTTTGCGAACGGTACTAGAATCGGTATGGCTGTAGCGTAGTTGGTGTCATTAACAAAGTTTCAACTATTAAGTAGGTATTGGGAGTTTATAGTTTGTAATTATCAGTTGCGGCAAACTGCGATAAGGATAGATTCCAATTTTCAGATATTCATCTGTGAAAATACATGTTACAAAATAGCTACATCAAATATTACTAGGAAAACCAAACAACCAATAGATAAATAAGTAATAATAAGTTATTTTGATAATTTTGACGTATAGTGTAGTTACCTTAGTATCCTTTTTTAGTACCTACAAATTTATTATTAACTATAAGCAATAACTATAACTATTTATTATTCACTATTTATTATTTATTTAACATTGCTTACACAATATCTCCTGTCACTGTTTGTCATTACCTATTTATAAGAGATGGCAATAGTTTATGCATTGTTTATCTTTTGACAGATTTTTATAAGGCCATTAATAGGTTCGAAATTTGACATCACTGTCAAGTTTCGATTCGAGTAGAATGGAATCCTAGTCGAGTCCTAAAATGGAGCAGAAAGGAAAAAAACAAATTTATCGGATAATATTTAAGTCGGATAATATAAACAAGCATATTCGGTTAGAATGTGTACAATTACAATGTGACGCAGGAGGTTGCGGGCTCGATTCCCGCCGTGGGATAAATGTTTGTACGATGTCTGCAAATATTTATTCCGGGTGTTCTGGGTATTTTCTATGTAGGTATAATAAAAAATATGTATGTAGGTATGTAGTGTATTGTATTAAGTATATCAGTCATCTGGTACCCATAACACAAGCTCTGCTTAGCTTGGGGCTAGATGATGCTGTGTGGGTTGTCCAGCATTATTATTATTAATTTGTAAATTTCAAAATTCTGTCACAGCGTTTCATAACTGTCTACCTGGGTACCGCCTACAGCCTGTTACAGCCTATCTCTCATTTTATTTCAGGAGTTTAAAATGTTACATGTTTTTCAATGTGCCATTTTCTCCTTACTTAAAATTTTATTGTGGTACCTACATTAAAAGAAATACTTTGCGTCGGAGACCTATAATTAAGTTTTATGATGTGTCTACGTGTTTCACATTCTTAGTACTTGCCCGTTGTATCGTTTGGCACTATCACGGAAGAAATAACAGTGCTGTCGAACTGGGCTTGCTACTTGTCACGTATAGAATACTAACTAACTGCCAAATGTTATATTTGCACGTAACTCTGACTACCCCCCCTTCTGACCCACTTAGACATCCCAAAACGAAGTCGCGCGCATTTTGCTAGTATAATAATATTAGATAGATAACTCTTTATTGATTACCACAAGTAAAGTACACACATTTTATAAAGAATATAAAGTAAACAATGCATTAATACAATGGGCGGCCTTATCGCTAAAAGCGATCTCTACCAGGCACTATTAAGGCAATATTACCAGGCAATATTAAGACGACACATTAACTTGTTATAATGATGAAGTAAGAGGCGACTGGGGTAACAAACACATAACACATCATCTGTGAAAATAATAATAATAATATGAAAGACCTGGTGACAGACGGACAGACAAATAGACAGACAGACAGGCAGCGTTGTCTCAGTAATAAGGGTTTATTAGTAGGTTTGGGTACGGAACCCTAAAAATAAGGGACAACTTTATTCAGTAGTGGATTTACTTAGGCTGATGGCGAATAAATAACTATTTAAATTGTAGCATAATAATATACTATAATCCTATAATAATATTAGCACACTGTGCGCTGGCCCTTAGTCCGTCTAACCCATTCTGGATAGCCTTTATTATTTTTAGACTAGGAATTCGTTAAAAGAAAACAAATAAGCTATGTCGAAAGTAATATAAATATTCATACAAGTTCAAGGAATCTACTCGTAACACATAATCGGCGGTTATGATGTTTCTGCAAATATGTACTCAAGAGAAATTAATCGGGACCACTCGTATAACGCCAAATAATTATTTTGTGTTTTTTTTTGTTTTAGCGTATGAAAATAAAGAGTAAAGAGAACTGGCATAATTGTTTTTTTTTATACTTTTATTTATACTTTAGATGCCATCTGATGTCAACCATGATGGAAACCATCACCTAGGTGCCTGATTATATTTTGCGCGACCTGCGAAACAATGCTTTGTTTAACAGCACACTCTAGGACTGAGTTCTGCGATGCACTGCCCGACGTACATCAACTTGAGGCATACTGGTGGTTGAGCCTCACGTAACTGTAATTTCACCAACACCCACATCCTTTAAGCCGAAATCCAGCAACGCTCCTTGGCAGCAGAATTGTGCTAAAAAAACCCTTCATAAACAGCCGTATTATTACTTTTTACAGGGTGTGTAAAGAGTATTAAGTAGTTCTAAATGGGTTTTTATGGAGATAAGTGCCGTAAAGTAGCAGGCGTGTTGAGAATTCCCTTGACAAAAGCCCGCTCTGAAAAACTAAAATTTTTACACAAAACACAATGAGTACTTAGAATCAACACACATGAAATATTGTGGTTCGTCTTGTTAACTCGAATTATTTGCTCTTGAATGTAGTTTAACTACCCACGTTTTCATAGACCCATCTAATATTCAGAGAAATACGTTTTCGTATACGAATATACCACGTTAAATAAATCATTCACAGGAAACAAAAAGAGAGTTCGCGATGAAAGCTAACTTCGGTTGGCTGAAATAATAATTCAAGGCCAATCTTTTGCTCTATTATTATTTTATGGAACGGAGTATTTATCTATGAAAGAAAGAAAGAAAAGCCTTTTATTGACCCAAACAGACATTATTACTTAGCGACCGTGGCTCCATCTTCTTGATGATATACAATCAATGCCTGCTCGATAACCGAAATTGCATTGGGTTGAATCGACGAGAGACGTCCCCATGCTTAATGCCCTTCGAAGCACGGAACCTCAGTTCAATTCACCTCAGTTGTAATAGCCACTAATGGTCGCCCATCGACATAGTGACCGTGTAGAACGTAGAACGTCAATCGGTTAGAGATAAAAATGTTAAGCTACGCCGCGACCGCTCAAAAGACTTGTGGAATACCGCAAGACTGTTCGCGTAAAGCTATTCTTTACAAACTTTTACACCTCTTTTCAACGCCTTGGGGTGCGAGTAGTTACATAACGAGCGCCTTTCTTAAAAGAGGTTCAAATATCGTGGTAAGTCAGTGAATGGTTTTCCCGTTTCATTATCAGGCTAGTTAAATTCATTGCTGGGCATGGACTTCCCCCAAATTTAGGAGGGTTTGCCATAGCAAGCGGATTGGTGACGAGTGTCGCTATTTAGTACACAGTCTTACGACATCTATGGGTAATGAATTCCAATATTTTTTTTAATTAAAATACACTACGGAAAATAGTAGACTATTAATTCAAAAACAACCTAACCCACATAATATAAGTGAAGAATACCCTGAAGAAAACATTAATTATGTCTAAAATGTATATTAATTAGGTCTAGCGCACGGCGCTCTAGAACCAGAGTAATTGAAGTAAATCAGTGAAATGGCATATGAAAGTGCTTGCGAAGTTTCGCCGAGAATTTTGTACGTGCCATTATAATTTTTACTTTTAATAAATAAAAAGTACTATGCCGCGGCATACTTCTGTGCGCTGGCTCATTATAATGTATTCTGCGTAAACTAGGGTAAGTACAAAATTTTACGTGTAAAAATACTAGATAGCTATATTCAAATACCAGGGGTTGTGAAAATACTAGGCGTGTACAAATACTACGTCATCATCAGTCTCAGATACTACACTGCTAGTCTGCTAGGCTAGTCCGTCGCCATAATTACGACTAACGGTTTTAAGACTGCTACATCCACCGACAACATCGGATCTAATGTGATTCTGTCGTAAAGCAGCGACCGGTTTTAGGTAATTGTAGTATAGGACGCTCTTTAGAAAGGTGGCCGAAGATCTCCAAAAGCATTTGGTGAACACTGGATGACGAACTAAGGACCAGGGCCAGCGCCTGGTTTTGGACCTACGTCTAGCAATGAGCTAATACTAATGATCGGATATACAAATATTTGTGGATACATACTTTTCTGGTGTTGAAGACATGATCCGTGAAGGCGACACATGCTCGCCGTTTGCCCCATGCGGGCGCTACCCCGCTCTAGTCTCCATTAGGGCTGGCAGTCGGCTGTCATTTAACACTTTATCGATACATTTTGACACTTCACTAAGTACAACACTATTAGCACAAAATGTACTGGTTATTAGCACAGGTGTGGTGCAGAGTTCGCTGATTTTTAACATATGGTTGATTTACAGTACTGGCATCTGAAGAAGGTCCATCATTGTAGTAGGAAAATATACAAGCCAATATCGAAATTTAGGTTTAATCCGAACTATACATATTTAGCAGCATTTCCTACAGTATTTTGAGAGACTGTTATCTAAGTAAACAAATCAAACCTTCCAACATAATGATCATACTGATATACCAACAGATGTTTAGTGGTAGCCGTCGTTTAAAACAAAGCATTGCCTCGCAGGTCACGCACGTTAGGAACGTGTCCTACGATACACAGCCCTGCGTCCATCAACCCGAAGCATACAGGTTTTAAGTCATGTGCCTGTAATTTCACCGACACCCGAACACAGCAACGCTACTTGACGCTAGAATTAGGCATGTTGGTATTACTTTCTAGGGACAGTGCCCTACAGTATACATAATTCTAATCAGATTCAAGAAACCTACAAGAATGTGGATTAAATTGAATGTGTTTAATTTAATGTGGAGCATATTAACTGAACAATGAAACATCACGAGCATCAGCTATGCAGATTTTAATCTTCCTAAAAGCGGGAGCGAGCGTTGTAAACGGCATGTCTTGGGTTTTAAATAAGCCGACTCGTCAAAACGATCGTAATATAGCGGTGAATGCTACTTTTACCAACTAGCCTCTTGCTGCGTGTATATTTTTGTTTTCTATGTTTTTCTACCTCTATGCAAACTTGTCCTTCTGCTAATCTGGGATTTTGCTTATCTGTCCTTCTGCTGCAGAGACATAACAAACTATACCAATTATAAGAATCTTTGTCCTGACTGACATATAGACAATGAACAGCTTCAACTGGTCGTAGAGATTTAAAATTTTCCAAAAAATATTCATCTTGTTGCTAGAGGTGTACTAAACCTTTTTGTACATAACTTTTCTACTCTATAAACTTTTTTCTAGAATCATCATAAAGAAAAGATCGTTTTTTACGTTGATCTTATACCAGCGAGCACCGAACAAACGAATAAGTGTAAGATCGGTCTCTATCGCTCCTACGTTTACGTGACGGTCGTTGTTTGTTAGAAACCCGTGTTGTTCAAATAGCTTTTAAAACAAACATGCTCGGCCCTGGACTTTGCGTAGGCTTGAAAATCACATAAATATGTCTTAAATAAGTTTTTTCTCGCACATTCTCTGTTACTTTGCTTTAGAGCCCCAATTTTCGTAACGAAATAAAGTCAAATTCAAGTTTCGATCGAGTCAATCTCCAAATGCTATGCTTTGAAACTGACATTGCAGACAGGCCCACCCAATTTTAACAATCTTATTATAGTTTCAATCTCGTCTCACCTCTAAAAAAATACGAGAATTGGCCTCAGGTCAGTGACAAGGATGAAATTTCGTGGTCCGAACACATATTTTTTCATCCTATAACCTTCATAATATATCGTATCAATGCTGGTCAAAGTTCTCCCCCAGATATATCTCTTTATTTATTTTATTTCCCATCAAACAGCCGAAACATTGTGGTTCTCGAAATGAAATGCCCAAAGTAATTATACCAAGACGCACACAAAAAATAGCTGTCGGAAATAGAAAAAAGAATGACGACGAAAACCAATTGTCATTGATAAATCGTACTAGCGAACAGGACCGTTCATGAATGGGAGTGTGTAGAAATAAATCACTTTGCACCGCCCTCTTCACCTACCCGCTTTATGTTGTAGTATCGCAAATGTGAAATTGGTGTTAGAATCGTTTTAGATCTTTACAACATTTTGGAGGACGTTTTACGTATCAACTTCTTATCTCATTTATCCTGTCTGACATATCAGTAATATCCGAACATGTCAGGGGTCAAATCGCGCTATTTTCTATTTTTTTTATACATTTTATGTAACACTCAGTGAACCAATATAATGTTTTAGTAATATTGCACTAAATTTAGAACGATTAATCGACCGAGCGAGCGATAGGGATATGGTAAGATTTACACGTTAAAATCAACAATATACATTATTTATATTTAGCTAATAGTAGTCTTATAACTGTTTAAACTATCATGGGTTCGATCAATATTTTGGATAAAAACGGGATATTTACCATGATTTTTGAATTTGATTGTTCAGTTTGATCCGTGATCATGGCGCATGCAACTGTGGTGAAATATCGGGAAACAATAAAACTCAAAAATCATGGTAAATATCCCGTTTCTATCCAAGATATGAATAGTAGTCCTAATAGCAAATAAATCATTTTCCGTCAGTAAGAAAGATGGACCTAAAAGATTAGGCCCTGAACTTTTTTTATCGAGCACACATCAAAAAGTTTAGGCCTTCAAGGAACCCATTTTAAAAGAAGTTTTATTATCTACTAATGATCACAGTGATTCCTAAAATGGAGTTTGGATGTCGGGAAAAGTTTGGTAAAAAATATCCAAGGTAAATTGAGTTCCTTTCTAGCAAGGCAATTACGACTGTCTTCCCTTGCATTTTTTTAGACTAAAGAGAGCAAGATTTCTCGTAATTTCGCGTTGACTTTTATTTTCATAGTAATCTTATTAAACAAGAAGATAGTGTAGGTTTAGTAGTATTTTTACATCAATAAATATAGGCTTAGCAAAGTTAATTTGTTAAAAAAATTATGATCAAATTATGACAACTTCTTAGACCAAGATTTCTGGCACAATAGATTTTCTATTAACTTCTACAAGTTTCGGACTTTTAAAAAGGGACCTAATTCCAACAGATTTTGGAACAAACTTAAAAACATTTCACCTAAGTATATCGCGAGCCCTGCGGGTCTTACCGACGTGTGGTAACAAATTGAATGAAATAGAGGCCTTTGAAACCGCCCACGTCCCGCAAAGTAATTTTTCAAACAGTCCCAACTTTCCATCGTAGGTGGATAATAGAATTTGCAAAGACATTTGTCAGAGATAACTTTAACAGAACTATCTATTAGACCGCTAAGGAAAAATGAAATTGTAATTGTAGTATGTTCTAAATTAAACTTGCCTCAAGAAAAAATGGCTGTGTTTCTCAGTAAGAAATTACGATAGATAGATGGAAAATTCTTCCAATTCTACATCCAATTCTAAACAAAATCCCGCTTATTTTACTATAATATCAAGACATGACTCAGTCTAGATTATAATTAAATACATACATCTGAACTTTGATTTACAAAGATAATGTGAAATCGACCTTTTAAATATTACTTAAAAATTTAATTAGTGAAGTGTCAATAGGCAGACCATCTATTTCATAGAACTGACAATCGCTGGGATATTAAGGTTCTCGAATGGCGAACCTGACGATGAGGCTGGAACTGACATTGTTAGGATTGCGGGATGTCTGTGGATGGAAATGGCTCAAAATGTACACAGTATACCAAATATGATGTACCTATAATATGAAAGAGCGGCGGTATCAGTAATGCAGTCCAACGATGTTGTTAGAGCTGATCCTAATCATTACCAATCGGAAGGATCCCCAAGACGATGGATTTATAATCACTCTGGAACTTAGCTAAGAATAGCCAAGTTACTAATCAGAAAAAAGCCTCATCGGACAATGATACAACATAACTTTTGTCAATTGACAATCACAAGAATCTTGCAATCTTAACTTGACTACCAACGGAACGGAACGGACCGGAAATCTAGCCAACTCTGCAGGACTTTTAAAAACCACGGTCGTAAACGAAGTCAACATTTGCTCGAAAGTTTTACGTCCACGCTCTCGAACGCTGTCGTCGTATCTACTAAATGAGTTAGCTAAATCAGTATGCACTGGGGTTTTAGATAAGTTTTAAAACTATTTCTGGCTTGGTAGTGAAGACGATTGGCCTGTGGGTGTTGCTTTTAATTTGTTAAAACATCACGCTGGAACGAACTACTCAAGAATTTTTTTAATGAGTGTGCAAGTCGCAATATATATTGATTAAAAGAGTTACATTAAAATAACTTACATTATTATTTAAAAATCTATAACAATAATGCTGATAGAAGTTGGTAAAGGTAGCGTAATTTTCACCAGACTGTCAAAGCCGCAATTAAAAAAGCAATTATCTGGTCTCATTTTATCAGCTTGTGCCTACAAAAAAATATGTCCCTAGAAAACCTCTTTAATTATATAAAAAGCAATATCGTGACACTAATTGCTGTCTTGAAGCAAAATTGTTATCTCTTTTGATTTATTGCGAGTAACCCGAGTGGCGCCGTTGTCTATGGCTTTTAGATGACAAAGCCAGCGTCTCCTCAGATTCATAATCCGTCATTTTTAACGACTATCTTCAAGAACTGCCCAAATTATTTGGTAGGCGTCGGGTTATAAATCCTGTTTATGGCTATATTATTATAACGTCCGAAACGACACGTGACGTGTTGACCAAACATGTTTTTAACTCGTTAATTTTTGTCACATCGTGTCTGTGATATAATGATGACGGCAAATCGATCAAACCAATTTATTGTTTCACTTAAACCAGTGTATGCAAAATATTTTTTAACGTTAACATTATTCCTGTAAAAGTATATTTATTTTGGGGAAACATGGGCAATTCAATGAAGTTTTGAAAAAATTGTAGGGTAATGAATTATTGAAAAATTTGGTATAAACCATTTAAAAAAAATACATAGTGCCATCAAGATTGGGGTCGTATGTGCTCAAGACAACTGGGTTAAACAAGTAAATGTACCTTATAAAGACTTTTTCGTTTCGTTACCCTGACCCCCGGTCCGAGGCTACATTTCAACAAAAACCAGCATTGTTAGGGTCGAAAACATTTGTTCCTCTGTCGTTTGCTCAAAGAACTCTTTTGCTTTCATTAATTTCCCTTTTGGTTTTAAAAATAATTGTGAAACGAAATTTTTCATTGTGGTTTTTCGTTTCGTAACTTTGTTTTTACGAGGTACCCAGTATTCCTTTGTGCAATTCAAACCCTGCTTATGTAGAGCTCAGTTTTAAACTTGCCCTGTCACTTTGTACTGCAATTTCACAGAAAGCGACATAATTTAAGCTCGGGTTTATCTTGTCTTGCTAAAACCATTTCATGTAATTTAGGTAAATGGATACGTTTAAATGCTAGACATAATCGAATCCCATTTATTTCGGTGGTAACACCGATCACTTTAATCTTTAGTAGTCCATCTCGGACGCGGTTTCCTTCATCACCATCCATCACGCACAAACCCCTGCCTTGATTCGTCTCGAATTCAATGTATTATATGTTATGAGCATATTGATTAACCGGGCATTATTAATATAGACCGGTTATTATAAATAATGTCCAAGAGCGTCGGTCAAATTGATATTTTTTTTACTCTGCCTGGTCCATATCATAATGCCCGACGGTCCGTGGTCCATTTAATAAATCAAGGTTTGAGATGGCCTGAACTTATCACATGGACCGGGCAGTATGAAAACTTTTCACATTTTAGCTTCAAAAATTCATTTAGGGGCACGCTAAATACATTCAGTGATCGTTGTACAAGCGGGCCTAAGTGTTATTGCTAACCAACTCTCGTTGCATGCAAGTGTCAAATCTGACAGATATGCTATAGAAGTTATACAATCAGGGGGCTGGTCAAATGAGCATTCAAATATAAGAGATTATAACAACGACACGAAAGAAGACGTAGTTACGTAGTTGAAAATACGTAGGTTGGTTTTAATTAAAATATTCATAAATATATAAATCCTAAAGTAACCTATTTGAAACTAAAGCCATGTTCTCATGTGAGCGATATACCTGTTAATCTAGTGTTATCAAACAATTTAAACCTACTGTTTACTTTCACTTAAACTGTATATTTAGGTCAGTTGCATTCCAGAACAAGCGTGGGTTTAAGTGCCATTATGTCTGTCTGCGTGTCTGCAAGGTAAATTGTAATTAATTACTTTATACGTGTGCTACCCACGCAACTGTATGTCTTACTTCGGCAATTTAATTAAACAGGGTTTATATATTAACCTCACAAAGGATTGTTAAAGTATTCGTATTTTTGGAAAACATTATAGCCCATTTTACTTAAATAAGATAATCTACGTTACCTAACTGTAAACCCACTTAACCCAAAGGGCGCTTTCACACTGCGACGATAACGACACCGACACTTGTCAGCTCAGACGACAACGATATCGTCCGACGATATCAGAACGATATCTGTATGTAACTTTGACATTTTAAATCATCGAAAACCTGCCCATGCCACTCCCCCCGCGATCTTACTTCACCCCGCACTGTGTCGTCGTCACCCGATATCGGCGATGATAACGTTGACTACAACGACACACTGTGAAAGCATTTAGTAGAAATTGTATCAAACTACCAGTCCGACGATATCGTGCAGTTATCGTGTAGTTACAGTTATCGTCCAATGTGAAAATGCCCAATCGCCCAAACTCATAATATTGCGGTGGCTACAGGCTAATTACTATGGAGCGGAAGCTAATGAAAATTCATCGTAGACAATAACGAAGATATAACATAAAAAAATACCTTTTCTTCGATGAATACTTTATTTCTACTCTTTACCTTTGGAAAGGTGTTTAATAATTTATCTATGTAGAAATATTAAAATTATCAATTATACTATAATTGGGAGGTTATTCCCGCTCGTCCCCATCACATAAAAAATAAATATATCAATAAAATGTAATGCATAAAAAAATCATCCACCTGATGTTGAGCAGTTCTATCTGTCATTGCTATAAAGTATTTAGTAAGCTGTTGGTCAGCCTAGATTATAGAAATAAATAAAATAATAAAACCAGCCAAGTGCGAGTCGGACTCGCGCACGAAGGGTTCCGTACCATTATCTATAATAAAACGGCAAAAAAAATCACGTTTGTTGTATGAAAACCCCTTAAAATAATTATTTTATTCGGTTTTTTAGGATTTGTTGTTAATAGCGGCAACAAAAATACATCATCTGTGAAAATTTCAACTCTCTAACACGGTTAATAAGATACAGCCTGGTGATAGACGGACAGATAGACAGACAGACAGATAGATAGAAAAACAGACAGCGGAGCCTTAGTAATAGGGTCCCGTTTTACCCTTTGGGTACGGAACTCTAAAAAGTAATATTCAAAATTGAAAGGTCGTTTGCCCCCATGTTTTATTCCCGTTGGTCCCATCGGGGACAAGCGGGAATAAAACATGGGGAAGAACGCACCAGGGAACAAAATGTGGGGGCGAGCGAGAATAACCCATCTGGTCTCGTTGATTCTCATTTTGAATCTTATGTTGAATCATCAAATTGATCACTAGAAACAATGTTGCTTTCAGACAAACAATTTACATAATTGCATACCTTTGGCGCCTGCACTACCCATCAATCATCGGCTATTGGAATTGGTTCTCTCGTCTCGACAGACTCGTTAGGGTTTTCTAGCGTGAGTCAGGGCGAACCTTGCGTAACTAGGTACAATGTACTATCACCAAAATGGCCTACCTCGAGCGATTTTTACTTACCTACGTACGACTTAGAAACAATAATGCTTGTGATACCATAATAGCACAACAAAGAGATGAAAATGCTAAGAAAATATGATGATAATAAATACAGAAACATTAAAATATTATTACAAACTTATTTCCACCCGATGCAGCGTATGGATGCATGGATGGAGCGCAGCATTTTGGGTGTGAAGAGGATTGACAAGGTCTGAAAAACCTGGCTGCGCTCAAAGACCCGTATCGCTGATGTAGGCATCAAGACTGCCAAGTTAAAATGGGACTGGCCTAGTCACTCCGTCCGCATGCAACCTGAAAGGTGGGCCAAGATCAGCACTGAGTGGATCCCCATAGATGGAGGTCGCCGCCGCCGGAGCAGACTCAAGAAGCATTGGCGAGACGACCTGGCCATTTTCTGGAAAGACTGGTCCAATTTGGCTTAGGATTGAGACAAGTGGAAGGAAAAGGGAGAGCCTTTGCCCAGTAGTGAGACACAATGGGCTGATTAAAAAAGAACCACCCACGGTTTTACTCGCTCGGTATGTTATGTACCCAGGGACACAAACAAGCTAAAAATGAGTTAAAAAAATCTGAATGTATTAAATCCTTGCTCAGCGAATCGGTGGCCTTTATATTGAGAATTCCCAGCAGTGAGACGAAATAGATAAAAGAAAAAAAAAACATCCTTGCGTGCAATATTTTACCGACACCCAATCAGAAATTCCAGCATGATCTAGTCGCAACGGGATAAAAATAGCCAAACTCCCTACAAACTTTAGCTATAATATGATACCTGCGCGTGTTGCAATATGCAGTATACTCCTCAAGGCGACAAGGCAAAGCAATCTGCTATACCTACTGTTTTAGAATACTAAACGTCATTAATGTATTCGAACAGGAAAAATCTTCTAATCGTCTCAAGATATTGAAAATGGGCACGTAGGCATCGTTCATCATTACATTTTAGGACCTTCTAGGACGAGTCCCAAAATGGCAGCTATTACTAGAGGAAGGATAGACTTTATTCCCCTAACGTGCAGTGTTGTTTTGATATAAAAAAAATTACAAAACTTATCAAAGTCAAAACCAAAAAAACATTTTTATTCAGTAAGGGACTATTTAAAACGTCTGAAAGCTATTTGAATCGGCCAGTTCCTCGCGACTAAGCCTAAAAGAACTTACAGCTCGGTTTCTACTGTTTTTAATGTTTTTACGATTGATATGAGATGTGTTAAGTTATGATTGAATAATAAAAATCTGTAATCATACTGATTCAAAATCATCCGTGAGATAACAAAGCAAATTAAACTGTAGTCTGAGTTTATAACAAGTTTTAAAAAAAAACATTAGGCTAAACAAAACCAAAAAGATTTCACCAAAATACCATGTACCATACCATAATACACATAATCTCCTAGCAAAATCCAATCAGAACCGAATAATAATATACTCGTAATGTCAATAATAAGTACATGTAATCTGATAGGAGTAGGAGAAGGAACCAATTTCCGACCCTGTTTGTTATGTCGACCGAAGAAAATCTCATTTAGTGTACAAATAGTCAGGACTTTTGCCAGGACGTAAACGACAAAAATATTGTATTTGTGATAGCTCTTGCGAACGAAAATAATACTTCCATTGACCGGGCAAACGTATTAGTTCAGTAACTTAGAGCCACTAGAGAACCAGTCGCAAACACCAAGCACCAAAACATTATCCTCATAGTAAGAAGTTAAAAAAATGTTTTAGTAAAAGGAATGTTTTATATCACGCTTCCTCTATTCGAGCAAGCCTAAAAGAACCTCGCAACTAAATTCATGATGTATCTGTCATTTTTTTTGGAAAATCTATTAAAATGATAAATAATTAAGCTCCTAAGTAGTCATATAAAAACTAAATAATTTAAATAAATGTATTTTATAATAACTATATTAGCATTTGCCTGCGAGGCAATGCTTTATTTATTATACGTTATGGTTACCACTTAAGGCGCTCCAGCAACTAACTTTTAGATATTTGAGAGGTATTGAAATAAAGTTCAAAATCAGATACGTTTCATGTTCATTGACATTCATGTTTGTGAATCTTTTGTGAATGCGCTATTTTTTTCGCAGTTTTAAAATGTGTTTTTTTAACAGTAAAGAAGATTCATAATAAGTAAAGTCAAAATTTCTTTAATTCTTTACTACTTTCCCTATTTTCGTAACTTTCAAGTGAAACAGCCAGTCGCCTGCAATTTTCCTGTTAGAAACACACAGACGTGCAAATTACTCGGTAAAATCCTTGCAGATAGGTCTGGGCGCCAGTGGTCATAAATTTTGCAAACTCAAACATTAAAATCTCGTTAAAACACTTTCCTAGTATTGCTGTTCTAGACCTGGAGCTAGCCAGGAAGTCGCGGCAATTCACTTGAAGGATAAAGTGAGGAAATTAGATGATGCCTCATGATTTCATAGCTCTTTTATTGAGTAAATGCAACCGGTTTACTGCTTTGAGAAATGCTAAAAGTAAAGTCAAAAAGCATTTATTCAGTAATATTCGCAGGGATCATCTTGAAACGTCGGTGAATCTAAGTGTCAGTTCCTCGCGACCAAGCCTAGAGGAACCGGTAAGTTTGCGGCTTGGTTCCTACCGTTTTTTTATTGTTATCTTTTTACAAATAAAAATAATAATAATGTAAAGAATGAAGCTTCAGTGTGGTACCAATGGAACTTAATAAGATAAATGCCGAGATGTAGTCATTCTCTGTAAACTAACACGTACATCCAGACTAAAAGTTTTCCGTGAATTCATTTAAAGACCTATAAATAAACAAAATCCTAGTTGCAGTACATAATTCTAAAAGCAAGTCAACGATAATAATGAATAAAACGTAACTTCCACTTGTTGTAAACAGTCGGGAGCTAAGCGAAACCGTCCTAGACAGAGTGGCAATATGGCAGTTTAATAAAACTTTGGGAAACTGCTGAAACTACGAGGTAGAAAGCAAAGTTGCCAGAAGCAACAAGTGTATCCACTCAATTGGATAAAAACGGCCTCAATCTTCTAATTAACCTTGTACTATAGCAGTACAATGATAAAATCTACTCATAGGCACATATATACATACATCTGAAAGAACCAGCTACCTACACAAAGAGAATAACACTAAAGAATAAGACCGCGTTTGACAATTGACAAGCAAAGGTAGGAAAAACAATATAAATTTAAAACTGGGAGTACTAGAAATTTCCTTTTATGTAAACATCTAGAAAACAACCTGTTCAATTATGAAGATAAATGTGCTTATCCTGTAAATTATACAGAGTAGTGTTTTACTCGGAAATGCTGAAGAGAAATATCCAGTACTTGTAAGTATAATGTGGAAAATAACAACTGGAAATATAATAAAAAATACCTAGGACGATTGGAGTACATGAATACATTCGTACACTAAAGTGGACCTGAACAATGGCAGTATCAATTTCGGGTGCGATATCATAAAGGAAATGATAGGTCCATTTATATAGAACAATAACAATGTACAAGGAAAACAAATAACCATGACTTATTACAAATAATTTATTGTTCACGAGTTGTGTCACTTCACTGACAAAAATCGCTTGTTGTTTTACACTACGAGTAAGTTGACGAAGAACAGTTGTTTTTAACAAGGCATTGCACAGCTGAGCATGCACGCTTTCGCAAAATATCAAAGACAGTTAATAAAACCTGCAGGTCTACCCTTGAAAATGATAAACAAAGTTTCGTAATATCTTTTTGGGTTAAACTGCGGGGCCACGGTAACCCAATTCACAATCAGATAGTTGCTGCCTGGCATGCCTCGCAGTGTAACCCATCAGTGTAAAACGACAGTACGAAACTTCGTTTATCGTTTTCAAGTCTGCAGTATAGTGAAACTCGATCATAATGAGATGCAACCTTCGTTCCAGTTTCTAAAAATTGTAAATGGAAAACGCTGCCAAAAAATTGTATGCCAGCAACCAAATCGCAAATCGAGTTCAGAGAGCTCAAATCTTTGAATTTTCGTCTCAATATCTTTTACTTAGGTAAATGAATGAAAAGCGCACAGAGTATTTTTAACGATGTCGTCAGAGTGAAACGTTAATACTATATGACTATAATGTAAACTGGTATTACTGCGATCGGTCAGCTAAGGAATGCAGGCAAGGTCGTGTTCGTTCAACGCCCGAGATACTAAGCGCCAGAGATTCATACCTGTGCATTACTTGTGTGTCTGTATGAGGTTATGCGAAAAATGTTAGAGACAAATAACGGAATCACTGGCTTTCATATTTGAGAGGAAAACACTTCAAGCGCGATTACATCTTTTGTTTGGCGAATGTAGGTAAAGAAAAAATGTGCGGAAGGTTAAATGGTTAATGGCGGCTGTGTAGCGTCTATATGTCAGTCAGTCAGGACAAAGATTCATAAAATTGGTATAGATTTTTGTACTTTGAGTCATATTCATATTCTGTTTATTATAATAAACAGAATAATTTCTCTCTCTGAAATGTATGTGTATCTTATCTCTGTGTCTCAATTAGAGAGATATTAGGCACTAGTTTGAACAGTAGTATCTGTTTGTTAATTAGAACAAATGATGCAATTAAAAGTAGGATTCCATCATTGTCACCAATGGCCTTGGAGCCTATCCATTACTAAGACATCAGAGTACTACATTTCTGACTGAGTCTTACCAGTTTTTTAATAAGCATTAGTGTGTTTCGCCTTATTTAAATAAGAAAAAAAATCATTACGAAGTTTCAATTTATATATGTATTACAAGTGCAGAAGAAAATCAATATCAATTGGAATCATGAGAAGAGGGAAACAATACCAAAAACCTACGATACTATGAAGCTAGAATTTTTCATTTAACCTTGAGAATTGCATTGAGTTGGTCAAGAATAGCTTGACCGATAATGAACCCATTAGATAGCTGTGTTTGCACAAACAACTCTCACTATTTAGAGTTCATTTAGGCATATGTATCCCCATCAGACAATCGTCTACAATGCTTTTTTTCATTCTACGTATCACTAGCTCTCTCTTAGGTACTAGGTTTGGGTCTGATTGTAACTCTTAATACCTTGCGACCCTACGATTATCCTGTTCGTACTCTCAGTAGATCTAAACAAGTTTTAGGTGACTGAGATGACAAGATCGCATCCGCTAACGCGGTGACAGTCTTATCAGACCAACATCCAAGTTACACTGCGCTGCAACCATACAACACTCCGTAGTTGAGTTATTAATACCGCGCAATGTAATTCGAATTTTAATACGATACGCTTATGCCACAGATGTCAAATTCATTCGTGCTAAGCCAGAGGGAGGTCCAGACACAGGAAACACTCGAATCACAGCGACCCCGGCAGTGGGATCGAAGACATCTCCTAAATACGCCTTTCGGGTGAAGATTCTGCCTATAGTTCCCTTTCCTGCCAACTAGGTTCTAGGTTCGCACCTAGATGGTTCTCTAGTGCTCGCTGCCTATTAACCTTTTTTGTGTATAGCAAAGTGCCTTCTGCGCTCGCCAGTAGTCCGCAATATTGTCGGAAATCGTTGGCTTATACCAGCATAATTCAGTCGGGAAAAATGTATGTCTGCAATGTGTCTGCATTAGATAGTTCAAGAACACGGTGGAATTTTAAGGTGACAATACACGCCATATTGCCTATACAAACACTGCAGGGTGTTTTGTTTACTCGAGGTTTACTATTAGCTTGACATCTACGTTCAAATTTATGCATGATATAGAATTGTCTCGTCGTTACTTTATGCTTGGATATATAAATTCCATCCCCCACATTACCCATACTAAACGTAGTTTAAATTTAAATACTGCATAAAATATCTCCTGTTACGGTTGTTCATTACCCAGTGATAAGTCCAGAGTAAGTTTTGTCAAATAAACTTTTTAATTTTTTTTTTATTTAAGTAATGGCAATACTTTAAACATAATATCTTTTGACAGATTGTTATAAGTAAGGTCATATCATAAGAAAAATAATCAAACACTTTTTTTACACCGAGCGGAGACGTTACGATTTTGATTTTGACATTGTTTAAAACAAAACCTTGTACAAAGTAGCTTTGTTACACGAGACTACCCATATTTTCATAAATATTTATTAAAATACGTGTAAGACCTTGACAATAAGATTTTACAGTCCGATTTTCGAAAATATTTTGTCCTAGAACCAATGACATTTTGATTCAAATGTCATGGCCTAAAACGCATTTGTAGAAAATTTGCAAAAAAATGTTAATTAATAAGCTTACGTTACGTGTAATAATAAATATATAGGTATAAGTTATAATATAAATTGCTAGTTTTAAATATAAACCTATAGCGGATGTAAGATGTCGTTATCAACTATAATAAATTATTAGTCATAACTTTCATAATAACTACCTACTACTATAATGAATGTAATTTACATTATGCAAAGAACTTTGGTTACTATAATGACGGCGTTGGGTCATAAGTATGTTAGTAAAAAAAACCAACTGTTTTTGCTGCTTCAATCCGGTTACTAATTAATTATATTTACATAAAAACAACATTATCGATCACGTTTTACGTCTAAGCCCATAACCAAAAAATATAAATAATAAAAATACTATACCAAAACATTTTCTAACGAGTGGGCAATTCATCAAGTACTTCCACGGTGTGTGGGGTGCTTGTTTTTTCTTCTTACACCGTCTATGGGAGGGATGGTGGCACCGCTCAGCGGGCTTGCCGTGCTTCGTGAACATGCCGAGCACACCCAGGCGCATCCATAGACTGTCACATCACTGGCACAAGCAACACTAACTACACTGACATTGGCAGATACTGCCCACAAGCACGATTCACGAATAGCCCACTAAATCAATCTCATCCGTAGCCATCACCGCGAAACACTACATGGGCGTCGAATTCAACTGAAAAGAAAAAATAAAAAAATTGTAGTTTATGGCCCGTACTACAAAAGCGGAAAAGAAACTCTTGCAAAACAGAAATGTAACAAATAGACAGCAGTGTTGAGTTTCAACAATAAATTCTCCGTTGAATGGAATCAAGCCTTTTCGGGTTGACGTATTACTTATCCATTCACATAAATTTGGCAATTATGACTAATTAAATTAGTACCGGTTTTGGCATTTATTGGCTATCTTCAAGATCAACCAGTTATAACTATAACTGGTAAGAAATTGAGGACAGGTTTTGAGAACCGGTATAACGTGACATTATTTTGTGATTTTCATTTCTGGGTACTAACTCGTATCGACTAGTCAAGAAGGGCAGATGCTTCTTTAAAAGAAACCATTTTTAGTTTCTATACCGTTCTAGTTTTGCAATTCAGTAAACACATTTTTCTAGAATCCTTTAGGCATTTATTATTTTGAGTTGTGGCTCTTTAAGTTGGCTTTATTAATTTATATTTGTTTAGTTATAGCGCACGCGGTTATGGGTCAAATGTAACGTATGGTCGTGCGTTCGACAATGCCCCTAGGCATCTTGAAGATCTTAAATATGTGAAGACTAAATTTAATTTAGTCTTTTATCAGTCAAAGTTTTGCTGAGTTTAAGGCGAGATAGTTAGTGCTGTGCTAAATGTCCAGCAATCTTGATTTATAAAAAAAATTATACTTTGCCTACCAGTGGGTACCTACTCGAAGTATTACAGTCGCGATGTTTTGTACATGATATGCACAAACCAAACATCGAGTCGAGGTATTTTTTCCTGGGGCAACTCTGAATGCTAAACTAGATTTCAAGGTCTTTCAAACGGTCCTCACGGGATAATTCGGCTCATTTGATTTTTTGGGCCTAAAGCGGTCACAGACCGCAGACGGGTGCAGAAGGTCAAGGCGCTCACACATATACAATGTACACATACATAAATCTATACACACACAAAGGCACGTATATAAACAAGGACAACCTTATCGCTCTTCCGTTTACTTTATGAAAGCGTGTGTTGCTAATATGGGACCATTGAAAGGTACTAGCTTCAAAGTGTGTGTGTATGTTATTGGTATTAGTAGCGTAAGTACCTAGGTATTGAATTTACTATCTGTAGTGGAAGTGTACATACTTGTCTATTTTCGAGTACTAGTTTACGTACTTCAATTAGCTTCTTTGTCTACCCTATAAATATCAAACGTATCGTCTGACTGATGTCCTGTCTACCTATGACGGTCTGTGTGCTCTATTTATTCCACTGGATCGGTTTACGACAGGACGATTTTAAACGGGTTATGGTCCCAGAATAATATAAAAGAACAATTTTAATTGAAATAGCCTCATAGAATGTCTTGAAACTCTTGGAGATCCGCCTTCTGGGTAGTATAACAGGTCCGTACATTACGCTAAGAGCAAAAAACCGAAACCTGCTGTTTCTGCGAAGCCCTTGCCGTTTTAGGGAGCCTTCGCGTCATAATACCCTATAGGGCTAGTGAGCAACGTTTTTGTTGCTTGTTTAGTTAAGGCGAAGTTCCTTCTAAGGTTTGGTATGTGTAGAATTGTGGTAGTTAACAAGTTAAAACACAATATTACTTTTCATTTCGTGTATAGGTACTGGCACAAAATATTTTAACAGATGTTAAACAGGCTTTACGATAGTTTTCATCACGTTTATACATAAAAGTAGCAAAGTGATATAAAAAACTATTCATAAAGAGCCACAACACTAGGTTGAGGATGAAGATGCATGCTTCAAAGGTGGCATTATGAAAAACATTGAAAGTTTGTTTTTGATCGATACTGAATTCCAGAGAGACGTCATGCTGCGGTCGACCAGCTTGGCATATCTGCTCTGTTTTTAGTTTGTTCATCTCGTAGATAGATTCAAAGCTGGAAGTTCATTTCCTGCATTATCGATTAGGGTTCTCCTTAAGTCGACCTCGATATGGCAATGGTTAGCTTCAAGCCTTATGTGCACACAGCTTCGATGACTCACTGCTAACCAAGTAGGGAACTTGATCAAGACCTTTGCTGCATTGCACTTTACCTGTTTTATATTCTACAGTCCGTGTCATACCTATGTTAAGGGCGTTTGTCCACCGCCGCTATCACCGGATCGTTACAGTGAATGAGATGACGGTGCCAATGTAGCGATATATACAGTTCACGTCCGTCATCAGAGAGCCGTTATCCCAGACGAAATAACGAGTAGGTACTTCGGCGCGGCCCCTTGTGATTGTAACGGGCCGATGTTCTGGCAATTCAAAATACGTTCAATCTTGTCCACACAGTGTCGTTCGCCTAGTTCTGCTTTTATTTCATAACATAAAGTTCGGACGCAGTAGACGCACGATCGCCGTCATCGGGACGTCATGTTCGGATCGAGAAATCTCGCTTCTCGGAGATTCCTGTTGACGGTGGTGGTGAACAAATGCCCTTAGTTTTTCAGCGTCGCGTCGTTTCTACTTCCGAGTATCTATCTAGTTACTCTGGGGTATAGCACATTAGCATCCTCGTTAAAACTCCATTCTCTCTTGTCCTAGTCTTCTCGTTGCTGCTCAACTACTAATATTATTATTTTCTAATATGTATTTATTTATATAACTCTGAGTAACCACAATCATTATTTTAAAACTTGCTAACCTTGAACTTGAGCACAAATACATATTTTCTGCTTCCAAACCACAGCCAGCCAGACTGTGGTTAGAAGGCAGAAAAAACAAACATAGTAATAATTATCTTACATGTATCCCACATGACTATAATTCCTATACGCCTACATATAAGGATTGACGTCATATTCAATAGATTGCCGCAATGCAATTATGTGATAGCTCCCTAAAGGCCCTAACGGACCCTTGAACTGGGTCGGTTATTACAGGCACGCAAATTGAGTTGGCTTTCGAATAGAGTGGATTATTTCGCAATTAATGACGTTGGACTAAGACGACCATACTGTTAAGCTCCATTTAGCTTTGTAGCGGTATTTTACTGCCAAACGTTTTTGGAATTACTAGACTCTGTCTAGCAACTACTGAAATAAAGGTCAATACAGTAGGTACTCATCGCCTTTTATCGCCCTGGATTACGTATTTTGTGACTGGTCTACGGTAGGCGTGAAGCAGGAAATCGATCGCTGAAAAAAAGAAATTGTTTGTCGTAATCTTGTCGGGTCTTCGCAACATACGAAACATTAAGGCGGGTCGTACCGTACACCTCTACAATATCTAATAGAGACGACTCTATTATCATATTAATGTTAACGACACTTATAAAATGTCCTTGAGTACATTTACAAAGCCAGGTTGGTGGTACCTAATTGCCTTTTAACCATTAATAAAATTTGTTAGTTTTTATAACGCTTACCTGCACTTAGGGAAATCACAAAGATTTTATATTATCCTAAAAATTATTTCCTCGAGTGGGATTTTAACCCACGACCTTTCCCTTAATGCGATAGCCAACTTAATAAAATTGCCTTACTCAGTTATATTTTAAAGGATCTGGATCTAAAACGATATTTTGGTGATACCACATTATTCCCAAATGAGATATTACGAAAAATCCATAAAAACAGCTGTCTTGACTGTTATAAACTAACCAGGGTGTCAGGGCAGGGGTCGTCGAGGGAGATGTTCATTCATCTGAAGCGTGACGTCACGCGCAAGGTCGTGCCCTCGTGTTGCCGAGAGAGTAAGCGATGATACAAACCGCGAATACCAACATGACCTTTCAAACAAGGCTCTCCAAAAAAAGGTGAAGTTTCAGTTGATCACTTTCCTGCCACTTTCTGACTTTTGTAGGTACTTTCGCAACTACTTTAGAAAAAAAGGATATTAGTATTTTAACAGCTATCTGGTTCTCATAGTACAAGCTTTGCTTAGCTTAGGGCTAGAAGGTGTTGTGTGAATGTATATCAATATTAAAAGAGAAATAAAAAATTAGGTGTATTTAAATCCCCAATTTCTTCCTTTGTCGTGTCTTCACTGCTGAAGATCGTAAATCCTCAGTTTATTACTATCTCCACTACATCGTTATCTGCCTGCGTGATAGAGAACTGCTCTAATCGGTGTCTTCATACGCTCAGTCAGATACCTTGGTCGATCCATCTTCTTTTTCAGGTACGTTCGCGATCAAACATTATTACAACTGTCACCACTTCTTGTAAAACCAAAGACTTTTTAGTAACCTATCTCTAGATGACTTTCGTACTTTATACCGTTTAAAGAATTTAAAATACAGAACTCTAAAATAAATCGAAATCGGTGAAAGAAAAGACTCAATATCGCTCTTCTTCAACTGTGGAATTCTTCAGGTGAACCCTAAAATATCGTGAATCAAAAAATGCGACGCGGAATAAATCTGGAGTTTTATCAGGCTAATGCATTTATAATGTTCTCTAAATGCAGCCAGTAGCGGATACTACGAGTCAGCTGTTTGTGCCAAATTACATAGCGCGGCATAAAAATTACAATTTTATGAGAAGAGAAATTTAAAGGCTAAAAAACATTTTAGAGGATTGGATGAGGGTTTTTTCAACATTAATGAAATTGGAGTTTCATCAGAGTTTATATAAATTATAAAGCTATAAAAACTAACCAAAACTAGTGTTTACTAACATTTTTACATAACAACCTATGTTTTGCAAAAGCCATAGTTTTATATTCCCTCCCGGGATTGATACGGGAATGCGCTAAACGTCTGCTAATTTTGGGAGAGTATAAAACCTTTGAAACCTTAAGTACGGCAAACACTATAAATCTAAAAAATAATTATGAAAGTCCATGGTTTCCCAACATATCAGAGGCCTGGATGGGTGAACCATTAAGAGGAAATAGTTGCAGTTTGATTCGTTTGGAATCTAATGGGTCCATTAATAAAGGTGGACAAAACCAGCAGTGGGTATCAGGGAAGTGCGTGAGTCACGAACAACCTACGAGGTGAGTGAATCATGAGACTGCCTAACATACGCAAAGGCAACGATGGTCTATCATAGTACCTGGATGCACTTTTGAAACACCACAATAGGTATTATAAACCTCACAACTCAACGCCGCCGGTTTCACAACACTGTACAAAACAGATACACATCTAAGCCCAACCGGTTCGCAAAGCAATAAAGTAATGCTTTAGCGTTCGTAATGTTCAGTGAGGGCGTATCGATTGCATTAATGAGATGTGGGCACACGTGTGGTCCGTGCCGCGAATAGTGCTCACGAGTTATAAGGACTTTATGGCCCATTTATGATTTAGAAACAATGGTGGTCTGATCTTTTGTAACACGTTATTGGAGCGTGCAAGGCTTGAACTGCGCAGCTTTGTGTCTATTGAGAATTTGGGGAATGGCCGCCGTATCGGCAGGGCTAAGTTGAACAATTATGCCTACTTGTTTTTCAAATTAGCATTTAATTAAACAAACTCAGGGTTTAGTGGTATTAATAACGTTCACTTGGTTTCGCATACCTACCTACACTTATAAGTGTAGCTATTTTCTCCTATACTATGACAATACAGTAAGACGCACCTTTACGATGAAAATGTTCCTCATTAAATACGTCCTAGAGAAAGATAAAAGGGCCTTTGGCAAAGTTTAGTGCTGGGTAAAATTATGTTTTAAGTAGCGTCTGATAATTGTAGTTCAAATATGCCTATTCACATATTCAAACAATGACAGCAAACAAATTAAAATTTTCTTCGAATGCCTCAAAGTTAATCCCCTAATTTGAGATGAAATGTCAAAAGGCGTTTCGGAGTTAATTTATAAATTCTACGAAACCTGTCAAGGAGTTTGGGGTACTTATTCATTTAATGTTTTGATAAATTAAAACGAAATGTGTTCCAGATTAATTTAATATCGACCCGCTGGTTTCGAACGGTAGCTTATGTTACGATTGTATTCATTACAAACATGAATGATTTTTATAATCATTAAACATGTAAATCCGAGATTTATAAAGGTAGAACTATTTAAAACAAAAACAACTTTTTCTGCAGTTGGAAAAAGTAATTTTGATAATGTTTTAACAATTACTCGGAAAGGTTTTTCGGTATCCTTTTAATACCCTAGATAAAGAATACCACAGGTAAATGGACCTGTCACAGTAACGAATTCCTCCTGGAAAACCGGGATAAACTTATCCCAGCTGGATTTATGAGGGATTTTCACACTTTTACGTTCTTGTTCGCGGGTAAAATGAGTTTACTGTTGTGATTTTTTCAGCTTCGACGACAAAAGTTACATGAAATAAATATTTTCCTTAAAAATCTTTAGACATAATTAAATTTAAAGAACTTGTAAAACTGACTTAGGAATACTTAGACTTGGATGGCATTCTATTAAGAGAATACTTTTCTATTGCATATTTTGATTTAAAAACCAGAACTCATTTTGATGAAATGTCTATAGGACCACCTCGAGAGTAGGTACACACTTTTGAATAAACAATTAAAATTATTTTCAAAATCAGTCCACCACTGTCGAAGAATTCTATAAACCTACTCACGAAACGAGTTCGCAGTAAATAATCGGATATAATTTAATAAAAAATCTAGGTTGTCCAAACGCGCGTCAGATTGACGTGATTGATTGAACTAATCGCAGGCGATACTTGGATCAAAGAAGCAGAGGAACGAGGAGGCTAGCAAAAGAGAAAGTAGACCTATACTTAGCATTGGGCGATACCAAGTTGAGGTAATGATTTGAAAATTTGAACTATGGTGGTCGGATAATCCGAATAATACAATACTCTAGTCTAGACCCTTGATGCTGTCTAAGTTACAGACACGCCCATAATTATTACAAGCGAAACCCGTGCGCTTTGTCCACGTGAAGTTATTTTCATACAAACTTCAACCCTTATACACCTTAACGCACTAAGTCTCTACGGTTAGGATGTACGTTGTCTCTATGTCAGTCTGTCAGTCAATCAGGACAGACTTTTATAATTGGTTATATAGATAGTTTATCGTCATCATCAACCTGAAGGACTCCACTGCCGGACTCAGGCCTCCCTTATATATTTTTAGGACAAATTGTTTGCGACCTTATCGTTTACCGAGTTTCCCCAACCTTCACAGCGTCTTCGGTGAAACGATTCTGCGGGCGTCCTACACTTTGTATACGTATTGTAGTTAAGTATATTGGGTTTTAATATAGGATAAAATGTAATAAAATTAGAATACTCCATCTGAATGCTTTTGTTGGATTTTTAGTACTATCTTGCGTGTTTCTACCGCCAAGCAGCGTTGATGTGTTTCAGCTTGAAGTGTGCGGGTGCCGATAAAATTACAGACACATGAGGTTAAACACCTGTACTTTAGGTTGATGAATGCAGTACATCGTAGGACACGTTTCTAACGGGCGTGACCTGCGAGGCAATGCTTTGTTATAGGCGATGGTTACCACTTATATTAGGTGGGTTATAGTTCTAGCATGTTACTTAAAAAAACAATCTTTATACTAGTTTGTACCAGACTAGTTTTTTATTTATATTCAAGCGTTCGCTTATTGTTAACGTTCGTCCAATCAACAGTAACTAATGACACGTCATTACGATAAGGCAGATGACGGTGGAGGCTTGCCGCGATACCGAGGTCAAATATACAGTAACCTGTGGAATTCCACGCGACTTTACTCGTGTAAAGTTATTTTCCGCATAAACATAGACACCTCAAGCGCCGGTGGTCTAGTGACCCCGCCTTGTGATCCTAAGGTTCAAATCCGGTTGTGCACCAATGGATTTTTTTACACGAAAAAATTAGTACGAAATGCCGGTGCTCTGAAATGGTGAAGGAAAACATCGTGAGGAAATCAGTTAGCATACCAGCAGCGGCGGTCGCTTGCAACTTGTCACCCCACTTTATTAAAAAAAATATTTTTTTTGCCTCTTTTTAACGCCATATCTTAACAACCTCTTGCCCGATTTTTGTGCATACTTTAGCAACAAAACCCTATAGACCTACCAAATTTCATGCAGATTGGATCAACGCAATGGTTCAAAAAATATCCTCGAGCAAACGTACATAACATACAAACATACAATACAAAATCGCTCAACTTGACTCCGATATCTTCAACACTTCGCTCTCTCGATCAAATATAGATAAACACATAGATACGCCTACCATACCTACAGCAATTATATTACAACGCAAAAGAAATAAGTAAATATATGCTTATCCAAAAGACGTGAACGCCAATGCTTGACGAAGATTATCCGCGCGAAGGTCAGATGCTTCGCTTATATTATTGTAGTGAAAACTTTTTTAGGCGCGTTGAACACTTTTTGGGTGAACAAAAATCATGGAACTCGCGTCATCGTCACCGAACGCTTTCCATGAGCTTTATGTATGCTGTGTTATAATGTGTACTTTTTGGCCTAGTTTTCACATCAATCGGCAGCCCCCAAAGACTGCCTTATTTTTTAGGGTTCCGTACCCAAAGGATAAAAAAGACCCCGCTGTCTGTTTGTCTGGCTGTCTCATAAACCGTGATAGTTAGAGTTTAAATTTTGACACAATGATGTATTTCTGTTGCTGCTATAACAACATATATTAAAAAACAGAATAAAATAAGTATTTAAGGGGGCTCTCATACAACAAACATGTTTTTTTGCCGTTTTTATTATTACCTAGCTGACCGGGTGAACTTCGCATCACGAACGTATTTTTATATACTAATCATCCCCTGAGTCAGAGGGAACAAAACAAAAAAAATATTCAAATCAGTCAATCTGTTTTTGAGTTTTAGCGAGACTAACTCACAGGAATTGAGGATTTTTTATATATTTAGATAGATGAAACTTATGTGTCAAATAACCACGCAGACCCCTGGGAATTAATTCTCAATCAATCACTCACTCATCGTCATCGGGATTTGCCGTAATCACCACGGTTGACAGGCGGGTCACCTCTTAGATATCCATTGGAGCTGGGCTTCTATTCTATGCCGGGACAACCACATTTAGAGATACTGAGAGATATTCAGATAATTATACACGCACCGAAAGGGCCTCTTCTTAAATCGATTAAAACATAGTTTTACCTTAAGAATTTTATCACAGTCCATTTGGTCATTGACACAACACAGGCAACAATAATAATTACTATTCCAGACGAGTCGACTCCGAAGGTTGTTCACCCGATGAAGAATTAATGGCACGTCTTAAGGCACTAGTGCTTTAGCACTTATTCTGTGGCCTTAATCTATGCGGCATCAAGGGACAACATGTAAACAATGTTTTCAATAGGACCCTAGTTCCACAGTACTTTAGCAAGCGGTTACAGTAACCATCAGAGTAAATATATCATCATTTTCTTGCTCTTATCCCTCTAGTTGGGACACGATATGTTCTTTTCTGAAACTGTGTGACTTTTGTCTCTTATCAATGGATCTTTAACCAATAAATTAATTTAATTTTTGAAGTAATACTTCTAATGCGGCTTCTAACAAGGTTGCGTTAAACGTTTAACACTACCATGGAGGGGGTATGAAAGCACTGTTCTTTCTCTCTTTCTCTCGAAGCAAGTTACGTTTCATATATCAAAGAAGTTTTACTTCAGTCGTGTGGTCTAAAGCGCACTCGTTTTTTTTTTCTCTTCTATCATCAGCCTCAGTATAGTTGGCAACAAACAAGTTGTCCGCTGACTGACGCACCACGTGAGCTGCGTAGTACGAAAATTAATATATAAAACGCGTTCTACGCAGCTTAGTCACGTGATATGTGAGAGGACAATTTGTTTGTCACCAACTATACTCCTTCCTTTTCAACATAATTATATTAGTGTTTCACAAAAAAATCTTTTTATGCTTTACAGGTTAGAGTTTGTCTGTGGTTATCATAGCGACTGGGTATTTTATTATTATAAGTATATATTTTTTGGTATTATTATAAGTATATATTAAAATGACCTAACGTACAAAGAGCTTTTAATTCACTCTTTTCAGTAATTCTTCCAAAGAGAATAGACGTTTTATTGTTCCGACTCCCAAAGGAGTCGCTGGGAATTTCAATTGTTGATTTAGAGCTCTCAGAAATAACTTAATTAATAAAATAAGGCCTTTGAATAAATTTTTGTACACCGTTTCTATAGTTTTTTTATTTAGGCTGTTCTGTCCTAATTCTGGGTACAGTTCTAAAGTACTCATAATGATCGCTGAAAGGTCCAGTAACAGAATCTGACTGACTTGAGTAGTACTTAATTTTTTTGTTTTTTTTTGTGGCATCTGTCCGTGTTGCGGACAATTTTGCCAATGTCAAGTGGGTTGAATAAATTATTTTTAGTCAAGTCGAGTCGGTAAAAAAGTAAAGTCAGCCGTCATCGGTTTTGAAGAAAAAGATGGCGTTTTTCTTCAAAACCAAAGGGAAACATTTTCGTTCAAATCAGGATGCCTCATAACACACTTTCAATTCAATTGTTCACACTTGTGCTAAGACCTCAAGTAATGATGGTTAAAATACCACCAAAATTACCCATCAGAACTTAAAATAACACTAGAAAAACAATTAAAATGAAAATAGAATTTTGCTTCCAAAGATGACAGAAAACGAATCCATAGTAATATTTATTTTTAATTAATTTACCGAACGCTGTCAAACTTGTCTGTCGAATGACGGACATATGCCACACAGAAAAAAAAGGAAGATGGGAAATAGGAATAATGTCTATAGTTTTTTAGTCAGTTATAGGTACTGTCACTTACAAAACGTGACATTTTACTTTGAATTTGCTGTATAGGTTCTTTACCTGCAGGTTTTATAGCCAGGTATATTTCCCACATGTTTTCTACTAGTAAATGGTCAGCTGAAACACGTGCCATAAATCACGTGTAAGATAGAGAATACTTACTAGTCAATGGTATCTTTGGCCATCGGGCCATTGTTAAAACTGATATTATGCTTAAGTACAATATCAGTTTTGACATTGGCTTAGTTAACTAGGGTCCCAATTCCCGTAACGAAATATCGTCAAATTTTGATTGTGTCAATCACCAAATAGCATTCTTTGAAACTGATGCCAAAAAGGCCCAATTTAGATAATCAAATTCTTGTTTCAATCCATCTCAGCTCAAAATATTGCGAGAATTGGGCCTCAGCAGTTAGGGCGCGTTTCCACTACTACTCTGCGTCAAGTGATATGATGCAGCGTAAACACGACCAATCAGATTATTTAAAATACGTCTCAGTTCATTAATGATAGTGACAGTCACATGAATGATCGCTACAATATACTGCTTTCATGATCCTTTTTACTGAAGAATCACCTTCTTTCTACTCGTTTCATTTATTTACATGACTTTCACGAAAAAAAACTTTTCACGGTTTTATATTACTAGGAAGGTGAGTGCCAGCCATTCTAATCTTAACACCGGAATTTTAATGGTACGGAACCCTTCGTGCGCGAGTCCAACTTGCACTTGGCTGGTTTTTATATATAAAGATTGATTTATTCTAATTCGTGGAATAATAGAGTAGGTAGGTCATGATAAGAGTGCAACGGTACTCATGAATAAAGGCATCAACAACACCCTTCGGTCCTTAATTCACTTACAGAATGAAATTGCGAGAATTGGAATTGATATTCATAGGCTACCTCGAAATTAAATTTTTCCAATGTGTTTGAAGGTTACACGTGCAACTTTTTTGAATAGCCAAGGTTATGCGCACGAGGATAAGTATATTTTCATGGAAGAGTTGTCAAGTTCGATGCTTTATGCATAAAAAAATCGAAAGAACTACCCTGTGTCTACTAACCTGAGATATACTGGTGTTGTCTCATGTGTCTGTAATTCTAATTCTGAATATAATCCTACTTAATATTATGAACGCGAAAGTTTGTAAATATGGATGGATGGATGGATGTTTGTTACTCTTTTACGCTTTAACCAGTGTACCGATTTGGATGAAATTTGGAATAAATATAGATTGTAACCTGGATTAACATATAGGCTACTTTTTATCCTGAAAAAATAACGGGAACGGGAAAAAACTGCCACGCGGGCGAAGCTGCGAGCGGCCTATATTTATTACCTATATCTTTTCTTTCTTTTAAACTTATCCTACCAGTACGTGAATGAGAACGTAATTAATATCAATTTCTGCTTCATCTTTGTTTGTTTTAAATCAATGCAAGCAGAATATCCAAGTATTTGGTAAGAAAGGTACCTATTTCTAGAAGACTCCAGTAACTTAATTGCGTATCTAAGTAGCGACTAGAGGAGGCGGGGTATAGCACGCGAACTAATAATTATTGCCGTCCTGCAGCTATTAAGAGGCGCCAGATACACGCTGTGGATAAACCACCGTATCTTTCTTAGACAGTAGTTAATTGTTAGTTTCTTAGTAGTAGTAGAGATCTTAGTGAAGGGCTCGTCCGGGAAAGTACTACCAACATGACTATTTCTGCCGCCAAACAGCTTGCTGTGTTCCGGTTTGAAGGTGCCGGTGAAATTACAGGCACATGAGGCTTAACACCAGTATGCCTCAGGTTGATGGACGCTGAGTTGTGCATCGTAGAACACGTTCCTAACAAGCGCGAGCTACGAAGCAATACTTTGTTATAGACGATTGTAACCACATAACATCAGGTGGGCAATCAGCTTGTTCCATTAGCAAGTTGCATAAATAAAAAACAAAAAAATAGACAGTTTATCATATCTTTTGACGACCGATGTGGCGCGGCGGGTGAATGTCCGCCTGCGACGCAGAGGTTGCGGGTTCGATTCCCGCCTTGGGATAAATGTTAGTACGATCTGCAAATATTTATTCCGGGTGTTCTGGGTGTTTTCTGTGTATAATTAAAAATATCTATGTACGTAATGTATTGTATTAAGTATATCAGTCATCTAGTACCCATAACACAAGCTCTGCTTAGCTTGGGGCTGGATGATGCTGTGTGGATTGTCCAGCATTATTATCTGCACACTTTCACAACCACATGCACAAGCGCATTACCCCTTTGACGCTTTGCTGAGTCTGTTAGAACAGTGAATTGCACTCAGACTTGTATTAGAGTACTAGGTTCTAGTTTTATTATGGTAAACGAGGTTGGGAGTCATCTCGACACAGTTTAGAAGATAGATATCACGGCCTTTCGTTAGTGTCCGGGAAATAATTGAATTTCACAATTCGAGTGCCCTCTTTTTTTTGCAAGTATTTTGAAAGGTACCGTTACTGTTGGTAAAAACTAAGAACCAAGGCGTTAGTATATTGCTTGGTTTTTTGGGTTCCGTACCCAAAAGGTAAAATGGGACCCTATTACTAAGACTCCGCTGTTTGTCTGTATGTCTGTCACCAGGCGGAACCGTGATAGTTAGAGTTGAAATTTTCACAGGTGATGTATTTCTGTTGTTGCTATAACAACAAATACTAAAAAACAGAATAAAATTAATATTTGAGGGGGCTCTCATACAACAAACAGATTTTTTTGCTGTTTTTATTATAGATAATAGTACGGAACCCTTCGTATGGGAGTCCGACTGGTAAGTGTTAAACGTTTAACGCAACCTTGGAAGTCGCATAAGAAGTATTACTTCAATAAAACGGTTTTGATGCACGAGTTGTTACACCATAAAATTTCCACAGGCTCCTCAGATTTCATAATTCAGAGTGCCGGAGAATGAGCAAACAGCTCGTGGAAAACTACGAACAATATACGGGGGTCTAGCACGAATAAATCTGACATTTGTGGCATATGCGTATCGTATTATCATTTGGAACTGCATCGATAAGACATCTACAGAGTGTTACCTGGTTACCGTAAGTAACTCGGATATCGATGTTGTCTTTTTTAAGCTCCTGCTCGTGTTACAAGAATATAGCCCACCTGATGTTAAGTGGTAACTATCACCTATAACAAAGTACTACCTTGTTAGTCACGTACGTTAGGTACGTGCCCTACGATACACTACCTTGCGTCTACCAACCTAAGGCATACTGTTGTTAAGTCTGTGTTTGTAATTTCACCGGCACCCACACCCTTCAACCCCGATCACAGTAATGCGAGCATCACTGCTTGGCGGCAGATATAGGTACGGAGGTAATACTTCCCCGGATGAGCCTTTTTACAAAGAGCTCTACTAGTACAGTCAGCTGCACTAGAATGTATACAATTTGTAACTTCTGTAAGTAATAAACTGTATACATTCTAGTGCAGCTGACTGTACATGTGATACGTGTACGACAATGTCAAATTAAAACGTGCTAGGCCCTCATTTGTTTGGATTTGCATGACTAGGTGTAATTTACGGCATTTAAGGTAAAGGTAAATGTATTATTAAATAGAAATCGTCATCCATGCTCACGCATAAGTAATATTACATTATTATAGAAGCATAAACTGTTCGTTGAATTCTTGAGCGCGCAATTCCTTGAATTTCAATTTCTCGTAGCCAGCTCGTAATACAATCCTGAGGCAATGGCGTTTCATCGTGTCGCATTGCAAAATAAATAACCACCTCCCATGGACCTTTTATAATACTTGTCCTGACTGATTGACTGACTGACATATAGACAATGCACAGCCCTAAGAATATGGACTAGCACAGCCTAAACCACGGTCGCAGAGACATGAAATTATCAGGTCTTGGTGCGTAGAGGTTGTACTAAAAAGAAATTCCCGTAGTTCAACCCCTAGACTAGGTAGCTAGTAGCGAGCGAAGTCGCGCGCGTTTCGCTAGTAATCTATTAAAACTATAAGAATCTTTCTCCTAACTAGTTTGGGCGTTCTTCAGTTAAAGCCTGGTAAATTCGGCGTAACTTTAAAATAGTTAGACCATTGTTTTGTCTTTTGCATTGACAGTTTCAAATTAGACCGAAAATTAAAAAAGAAAAAAAAATACATATATATTTTTTATTGTACATAGAAAATACCTAGAACACACGAAATAAATATTTGCATATCGTGCAAACATTTATCTCAAGGCGGGAATCGAACCCGCAACCTCCTGCGCGGCGCCACATCGGTTGTCAAACCCCAAGACTTTGCTCTAAAGTGACGCTAAAAAAATATTTCGACTTAACAAGCCACATTATTATAAAACGTATCTGCTTTTATCGTTGACCGTACCACTGAAAGGTTACAAGGTAACCGTGCAACAAAATATCTGAAACGGACCATCAAAAATCGCTTAGAGAGATCATCAACAATATTGCCCTGAAAATGTTCTGTATCAATATTTACTGTGTTGTTGATAGTAAAAGTTAATCGTTGAAACAATTATGCTCAGAGCCAAATTGTCAATTATCGTTTGCTAAATTGTACGGTCAGCACAATTATTCGGATCGGTTATATTCAATTAATTTTTAGTTAAAATAAATAAGTTTTCGAGTGTCGTTTCGAGCTCGATTACTGTTACTATTGAGTAAGAAACTCATGCTAAGGGTACTGGTTAGTTTGATGACTACATAGCTGACTGTAATTGGACTAAAACTACGAGAATTCCTTTCATGGCCTTAGATTAGAACTAATGTTGTGATGTAACTTGAAATTGCCTATTATTTTTTGTTTCGTGTTCGTTAGTTTATGAAAGAGCTCATAATTACGCATTAATCTTTTTTACGTCGAAAAATAAATATAAGCTCGAGTTTGGCCAACGACCAAGTTCTTGGATCGCAAGTCAGAGTTGGCTGTAATATTGACCTCTTTTGTGCGTATTTGTACATTGGGCGTTTTCACATTGGACGATAACTTGTAACACACGATAAGTGCAAATTATCGTCGGACTGGTAGTTTGATACATTCTACTAAATGCTTTCACACTGTGTCGTTGTAGTCAACGTTATCGTCACCGACATATGGTCGTGCCGATATCGGGTGACGACACAGTGCGGGGTGAAGGAGGAAGAGTGGCTCGTGTAAGGAGGGTGATTACACTAGAGCAGACGGCGCGGGTCTGTTCCCTTTCTGTCTTTTGTAAAATGTCTGAGACAGTCGACGCGGATACGTGGGTCGTGTCTAATGTGATTCTGCCTCGGCTACCACGAACCGGAAGACGAAATGTAGGTGCGCTCTCCTACCGACGACATTATTAGGATAGCGGGAATTGGTGAATGGAAAACGTTTATTTATTTATTTATTCTTTATTGTACACACAAATTATACAGACAGTTATTTTACAGCGGTCATGTACAAAGGCGAGCTTAACCCTAAAAAGAGTTTTCTTCCAGCAAACCTTAGAAGATAGAGAGAGCAAAAAAAAATCGTTCACAAAGGTATGTCCAGCAGCAAACTTATACATGCTGTTGATGATGATGAACAATAGTATTATTCAAAACCATGATAACTTCAAAAGTTATAGTTTTGAGCATCCTCTATCTATAATAAAATTTGCAAAAAAATTATAAGCTTTATTAGGTTTTTTAAGAGTTTACTTATAATAGAGATGATAAGTTACCATACATTTGCGCATTTAGAGTATGTACTCTAAATATTTTCCACGTTTGTAATTCAAATGAAAACATATTTTCCCTCCACCATGTTTCAAACGTTATGCAAATATAATAGGTATCATCTAATTGGACTGCCGCGCAGACGAACTACACAAAACGTCGATTATACTGGCACTTTGAAGGAGAAGAAATAGCTCAATGCCGATATGACTCATCCGTCGTGTGCCAGATGGATGTTCGTTTATCGTCTGTTCAATTTAGGATTACAATACTTGAAATGGCTCTTTGTAATCCCAAATTCATCATTCGAAGGCTCTAGCCAAAACAAACAGTTCGAGGCTCGACTATACTACGATTCAATCTCTACCACATATAAGAAACTTTGTCCTGCCTGACTGACTGTCTTACTTTACAAAAATCTGTCAAAAGATAAACAATGTTTAAACTATTGCCTTCTCTTACCATTGAGTAAAGACAAACTGTGCACGACAACGTAGTTCTTAAGTTTAGTGATAAGTTGTACATTATATCCTAGTAGCCCTAAGCAATGTAACATATGAAAAGGTCAGGTAGGCAAGCGCAAAATAAAGTTATTTTTTAAGGTGTTTAAATTAGATAAACCATAGGCAGGTAGAACCCTACACTAAAGAACAAAGAGCTAGGCCTAGTCAGGAATTTACATACCAGGCCTAGCTAGGTAGTTAGAGAAAGTTAGGGATCTACCGAAGAACAGAAATAGAGGTAGGTATGCCCAGGGACTTGTCAGAGTTAGACCTGACTAGCCTCAGAACGAGTAGGCTACGTACCTATTCAGAGTCGAGTAGGTACGTAGAAGAGTTAGGTCTAGCTTCTGTAGTATAGACAAGTTTCTGGGCCAACGTAGTTAGCATTTACATGTAGCTTAGGTACACTGCACGCACATAAGTCTATAAAACATTGTAGGTACCTAAGCATAAGAATCATGGTATTAAATAAAGAGACGCGCTTCCGTCAATGTGCGGGCAGCAAGGGAGGACGACAACTTGTATAAATAATAGGCTAAAATCGCCGAACAACCAGTGCTCCACTACCCGTCGTCACAACAACACCTACCTGCGCCCCGAGACAAGTCGTCGTCGTCCCTTCGCCCGGCCTACCTGACCTCGGCCGTTACCCGTTACCCGGCGTTTTATTACTCCACATCTGCAGACCATCCGCAGCCCAACTTTAAAATATACAGTCCACTGAAATCACCACGAACATTGGTCCTTCGCAAGCCGGATCACTGAAGCAGCCAAAATCAAAATGCCGGTTACACGGAGTATGCAGGGTCGAGAAGAGGTGCAGGCATCCGCTAGCACGACGGAGGAAAATACCACGGAGACCACCACAAGCCAAGCTACCGCTGAAGAGGTTGTGCGGGCCGGGCACAGGCCCTCGCAACCGCGGTCCAGGAGGTCTGGAACCTCGGGAAAGAAGAGCCGCTTGTGGGCAGCACGTGAACAACTAGCGACGGTACGCGCAGCGCAGGCAGACGCGCTTGCGGCGGCCGCGAAAGCTGCTACGGAACTCGCTGAGATGGCTCTCGAGCGAGTGCTAGCAGAGGAGCACTCAAGCGACGAAGAGGACAGAGAGCAGTCTGAGCTGGCATCCGTCCGCATCTCTACGTGGCTGCAGCAGCGGCCAGAGGAGGAGCCGCCGCTAACCGCTGGCAACAAGGGGATCCTAGGAGAGGCGCCTCCTGTCAAGGAGGACCAAGGAGTGCGGGAGAACCGGGTTACGGATCAACCCGGTCGGGCGACCGATCCGCCCACCGTGCAGAGGTCCGTTATCGGCTTGGAGGAGCTGACGGCGGCGCTATCGCAGATCGCGACGAGGAGGGATCCGCCGAGGTACCTACAAGAACTTCCCGTCTACAATGGGCAGGTGAGTAGGTGGCTAGCGTACAAAGCAGCATATAGAGACAGCGAGGCAGCGTTTTCCGCATCCGAAAACGTTGCACGAATGCGTAAGAGCCTTAAAGGCGCTGCGCACGAAGCGGTCAGCAGCCTTTTGGTAGGCCAACCCGACCCGGGAGCTGTGATGGAGGCTCTTGAGAGGCGGTTCGGGCGGCCCGAGGCCCTGGTGCTGGCTGAGATGGAGAAACTGCGTCACCTGCCCAAGGTAAGCGACGGCGCCAGGGAAGTATGCGTCTTCGCGGGGCGAGTGGCCAACGCAGTAGCCACGGTGAAAGCTCTGGGGCGTGAGGCGTACCTACATAGCCCCGAGATGGTGAGGAGCGTCTTAGATAAGCTGACGCCCATACTCCGAAACAAGTGGTATGACTACGTAGCTATCAAGGACGACACCCCGGAGCTCCAGAAGATCTCTGCATTCCTGAACTTGGAAGCAGACAAGTGCGGAGCGTACGCGCTTCCTGAAGTGACCTCTGAGGACACAGCCGGAGGTCAGAAAACCAAGAAAACGGTGGAACGCTCGTATGCTGCCGTCCAGTCGTCCGATGAGGAGTGTCCCGAATGTAACCAGGTACATAAACTCATAAATTGTCCGAACTTTATCCGCGCAGATGTGAGCGCCAAGTGGGATATGGCGAGGAAGCACCGCATCTGCTTTCTGTGCCTGAAGGAGAGACACCGCCGCCACAAATGCAAAGCGAAGGCTTGCAAATGCGGCAGGAGTCACAACGCCGTGCTGCACGAGACCCAGCCGGCGGAACCCACGAAGCCCCACAAGGAGATAGCGGCGTGCACCACTGCGCCAGGAGAGCTTCAAAGCCGCGGCAGACAGCGACGCGCGTACCTAAAGGTCATACCAATAGAACTGGTAAGTCTGAACGCCAAGATCAGTACGTACGCGCTCCTAGACGACGGCAGTACGTGTACATTTATAGAGGAGTCCATCGCTGAGCTGTTGGGTGTCGACGGGCCGACAAAGACGCTGTGGATAAAGGACGCTAATGGTGGTGAGGCCGAGCATAAAAACAGTAAGATGGTCAGTGTCAGAATACGCGGCAGGAACGAGAGGCGCGAGCATGTGTTGCGCGAGGCGCAGACAGTCAAGCGATTGAATTTTGTTACGCAGACCATCGAGCCCGCAGACATAAAAGACTGCCACCACCTTAGGTCGATCAAGGAGGACCTAGTCTACGAAAACGCGTGCCCTAAAGTCATCATCGGGCAAAATAACTGGGACCTCATCGTGTCGAACGAGGTGAGACAAGGACGGGACGATCAACCCGTCGCCTCGCTCACACGTTTAGGATGGGTGCTACACGGCTGTCGGTACTCCGATGCGGCGTCCGACGACGACGGAGATTTCTGCGGGTACATATCGACAGTAGCGCAACGAGCAGAGGATTTTGAAGAAAAAATGAAAAACTTCTTCAGATTAGAGTCGCTGGGAATTCAGGAAAAGAAACCGGTAAGTGATCCCGAACAAAGGGCCGTGCGCCTCCTAGAGGAAAAGAGCCGACGGTTGCCTGACGGACGATTCGAGACCGGACTTCTATGGCGAGACGACACAGTGACTCTGCGCAACAACTATGACTGCGCGTTAAAAAGGTTGTTGAACTTAGAACGCAAACTCGACAAAGATACCGGACTGAAGGCTAAGTACAGCGAGCGTGTCAACAATCTTCTTGTGTCTGGATACGCAGAGCGCGCAGAATCACCGCCCACCGAAGGAAAGACTTGGTATCTGCCGCACTTCGCCGTAGTGAACCCCGCCAAGCCGAAGATAAGGATGGTTCACGACGCGGCAGCGAAGTCGGCTGGCAAGTGCCTGAACGACATGCTGCTCACTGGACCAGATTTGCTGCAGTCACTACCGGGAGTGATCATGCGGTTCCGGCAGTATGCATATGCGGTTTCAGCGGACATAAAGGAAATGTTTATGCAGGTACGAATCCTACCCCAAGACAGGGACGCACTTCGGTTCCTGTGGCGTGGTGACCGAAGAGGAAACGGAGCTCCCGAGGAGTACAGGATGACATCTGTTATCTTTGGAGCGTCGTCGTCACCATGCACGGCCCTGTTTATCAAGAACCGAAACGCGCAGGACTTCGCCGCTGACTACCCCGACGCGGCATCGGCAATCGAGCGAAACCATTACATGGATGACTACTTGACTAGCTTTCCATCCATAGAGAAAGCTGAGCGAGTAAACAGAGAAGTGGACTACGTACACCGGCAGGCGTGCTTCGAGCTGCGAGGGTGGGCCTCGAACGACAAGCGGACAATCAGCGCGCTCACGGCTCACTCCGGAGACTCTACGGTCTCCATCGGCGGGAGCGACATAGAGAAGGCACTCGGACTACTGTGGAACGTCACCGAAGATCACATCGGGTTCAAGGTGAACCCAGCCAGGAGTCCAGCGGCTCTCATCAGCGGCAGCAGGCCACCCACGAAGCGAGAGGCGCTGAGCGTGATCATGTCGCTATTCGACCCCCTAGGCCTCATAGCACCGGTCACTACGCCAGCGAAGCGACTGATGCAGGATACGTGGCGTCACGGGATCGGCTGGGACGATCAGCTGCCTGAGGAGCTAACGGTAAGATGGCAGAGCTGGTATTCCACCTTGAGGAACCTCACTGAGCTGCGAATACCGAGGTGCTATGACTACGAACCCGCAGCAACGAGACAGGTACACACCTTTGTGGACGCCAGCGAGGAAGCCTACGCCGCCGCCGTGTACTGGCGGATGACACGCGCCGACGGCAGCGTGCACACAGCACTCGCCGCCGCCAAGAGCAGAGTCACACCCCTGAAGCCAATATCGATCCCGAGGCTCGAACTGCAAGCTGCACTCCTGGGAACGCGCCTAGCCGAGACGGTCGTACAAGAACACGACTTCGAGGTAACGAAAAAGGTCTATTGGAGCGACTCCCGTACTGCCCTAGCGTGGATCAGGGCAGAACCGCGCGCCTTCAAGACGTTCGTGGCACATAGACTGGCCGAAATAGAAGAGACTACAAAGAAATCTGAATGGCGGTGGGTACCGACTAAGGAGAACGTAGCAGACGACGCCACACGAGCTACGCCGGAAGACTTTAACACGCAGCATAGATGGTTCGTGGGACCGGACTTCTTACGTCGAGACGAGGCGACTTGGCCTACGGAAGCGCCGACTTCCGCTGTGGTCACCGGCGAGGAGAGATGCCTAACGACCATAGCGGTAAAGGTCAGTGAACTAAAAGGTCACATGCCAGATCTTGAAAGGTTTTCGAAGTGGACACGCCTCATACGAGCAACTGCTCGCGTACTACAATTTATTGCGTTATGCCGCAGGAAAAAGACGGAAACAGTAGCCGCACTGCGAAAACGCACGCTGAAGAATAAACAAGACGACGTCGATTGGAGAGGAACGCGCGGCAACACAAAGCCGCGTCAAGTCCGCAACAAATCAACACCGGAGCAGAAAGTGAAGATCATCGGTCTCGAAGCCCACTTCCTCATCCGGGCTGAGCAGCTGTGGGTGCTGACCAGCCAGAGGGAGAGCTTCGGGGAAGACATAGACAGAGTGAAGCAGCACAAGGCGCCGTCGAGCGCAAGCCGACTCGCCGCGCTGAGCGTCGCCATAGGAACGGACGGCACGCTACGACTGCGCGGTCGTATCGGTCGGGCGCCGGGACTCACCGAGGAGACCGCTAGCCCCGCTATACTCGACGGCAAGCATCGGTACACGAAGCTGTACATCCAACATGTCCATGAGAATCTTCACCACGGCGGCGTGGAGGCTGTCGTGAACGAGCTGCGGCAGCGGACGTGGATTGTCAGGATCCGGCCAGCAGTAAAGGACGCCCTGAAAAGCTGCCTTTACTGTCGACTCAAGAAGGCGAAACCGGGCCAGCCGGCCACCGGGGACTTACCGGAGGCACGCCTGGCACACCACATGAGAGCATTCACGTACACCGGGCTTGACTACTTCGGACCGCTACAAGTGACGGTGGGGAGGCGCCACGAAAAAAGGTATGTCGCACTCTTTACCTGTATGACCACCAGAGCGGTGCATCTAGAAGTCGTGGGGTCCCTCAGCGCCGACTCCGCTATCTGCGCGCTACGCCGGTTTATCGCACGGCGCGGCTGCCCGAAGGAAGTGATGAGTGACAACGCGACGTGCTTCAAGGCCGCCGATCGAGAGCTACGAGCGGCCTTACTGGAAGCCGTCGAAGAGGAGGTGAACAGCCGCTACATCAAGTGGCGATACATCCCACCAGCAGCGCCGTTCATGGGTGGCGCTTGGGAGCGCTTAGTGCGCTCTGTCAAGGAAGCGCTCACAACGACGCTTCAGGAGAAGAGCCCGAAAGAAGAAACCTTGGCCACCTTACTGGCCGAGGTTGAAGCCACGGTCAACTCACGGCCGCTCACTCACGTGGCCGTGACCCCAGACGACCCAGAGGCCCTGACACCCAACCACCTGCTGTTGGGGCCTAACAGCCACGTCCCAGCCCCGGGAGAGTTCAACGAGAAGGACGACCATGCGCGACAACACTGGCGGCGCGCACAACGACTGGCTGACGAGTTCTGGCGCCGGTGGCTGCGCGAGTACCTACCCGCACTGCAGCACCGGCGGGAGCCCCACACCAGCGGCGACCCACCAAAGGTCGGCGACCTTGTCGTCATATGCGACGAAAACCTACCCCGCAACACATGGCCGAGAGGACGAGTCACGGCGCTGTACCCAGGACGAGACGGCGAGATCCGAGTGGTGGACGTCATCACCAGCGCCGGTCACATCCTACGGCGTCCGACGAAGAAGATTGTCGTGCTACCGATTCATCGCGAGACAGCGACGGCGGGAGAATGTGCACGACAACGTAGTTCTTAAGTTTAGTGATAAGTTGTACATTATATCCTAGTAGCCCTAAGCAATGTAACATATGAAAAGGTCAGGTAGGCAAGCGCAAAATAAAGTTATTTTTTAAGGTGTTTAAATTAGATAAACCATAGGCAGGTAGAACCCTACACTAAAGAACAAAGAGCTAGGCCTAGTCAGGAATTTACATACCAGGCCTAGCTAGGTAGTTAGAGAAAGTTAGGGATCTACCGAAGAACAGAAATAGAGGTAGGTATGCCCAGGGACTTGTCAGAGTTAGACCTGACTAGCCTCAGAACGAGTAGGCTACGTACCTATTCAGAGTCGAGTAGGTACGTAGAAGAGTTAGGTCTAGCTTCTGTAGTATAGACAAGTTTCTGGGCCAACGTAGTTAGCATTTACATGTAGCTTAGGTACACTGCACGCACATAAGTCTATAAAACATTGTAGGTACCTAAGCATAAGAATCATGGTATTAAATAAAGAGACGCGCTTCCGTCAATGTGCGGGCAGCAAGGGAGGACGACAACTTGTATAAATAATAGGCTAAAATCGCCGAACAACCAGTGCTCCACTACCCGTCGTCACAACAACACCTACCTGCGCCCCGAGACAAGTCGTCGTCGTCCCTTCGCCCGGCCTACCTGACCTCGGCCGTTACCCGTTACCCGGCGTTTTATTACTCCACATCTGCAGACCATCCGCAGCCCAACTTTAAAATATACAGTCCACTGAAATCACCACGAACACAAACAGTGACAGGAGTAATTTTGAGCAATATATAAATTTAAATAACGTTTATGATGGTTATAGAAAACGCAGATTCTAAAGTGAACTGATCAAGTCAAAGTCAAAAGGCATTTATTCCATAGAATCAAAGTGATCATTTAGAATAGTCTTATAACTAGGTGAATCTAGGTGCCAGTTACTCGCTACCGATTTTTTGTGTGATCCTTTCTTCGATGAATAATACCCCTAGATAAGACCTTAGTAAGTAAGTTCTCAAGTGAGCTCTTATTTTGTTTTGACAATTAGTGACATTATTTACTAGGTGGCATGATTGTAATAAGGTTGAATTAAAAACTGTTTATCATTTTTTTGTCACTCTGTTCTTAAACAAATGTTGCTTTCTAAGTATATATTCACGCGAACAGCTTTTAGCTAGGGTTTTGTATGTGACCTTTAAGGGGTATAATTGATCGAAGGGTCCTTTTTATAAACTAATCTTATAATTATGAAGCTTCAGTATGATGACAATCTAACTTAGTGAGGTGAATGCAATATAGAAATATGTAAAGGCAATCATGACACGAATACACCTTTAGCAGAGGTTCAAAAGACAGCACACGCTACGCTGGACGCAGAGACTTGAAATTTTCAGGGTATATCTGTTTTGATGCTTAGGGTGTACTAAAGAATTCCTGAAATTCAACCCCTTAAGTGCAACGAGGGTTGAAGTTGGTATGAAAATATCTTCACGCGGACGAAGTCGCGCGTGTTTCCTTTAGTCTATTATATGTGACAAAGCTATCTCTAATGGGTTGGGGAACAAAACAAACTACGTATCAAAGACATGATGAAACTGGCTTTACTAAACTGTTTTGAGATAAATACACATAACTATACAAATGGTATGATATTGTATTATTGGAGGCTTAGAATAGGATCTCCCATTACCTGTCATATATTTTAATTGACATCTGCTACGACATATTATACTACTAGCTGGTACCCGCGACTTCGTCTGCGTACTTTTAATTTGAATATTATGGATTATATTAAAAGAACGGTATAGATTTGGGTATAGCATTTGGTTAAAAGAGAGTAGGTATATTTAAAAAAATTAAAAAATATCTGTTTACAGTAGGTATAGGGTACCTATGTATTCCATTGAGTGGCAGAGAGTACCTAGGAAAATTTATTGGTCCCTTATGTCCAAGAGACACTTACAGGGGCCAGCGTCACGTTGTGTACAAAAATATTTTAAAACTAGCTGACCGGTGCCCACTTCGTTGGGCGGTAAACATGTTTACTTACAAATCTTAACTGAAATAGTACTCGATGTCACCAACAGATGGCGTTAATACGGCATAAAATAGCGGCCGTTCGCAGTTTCGCCAGCGTGGCAGTTTATATCAGTTCCCGTTATATTTTCGGGATAAAAAGTAGCCTAAGTTACTCCTTGTTACATTAGCTATCTGCCAGTGAAAGTCCCGTCGAAATCGGTCCAGCCGTTCCAGAGATTACACGGAACAAACAGACAGACAGACAGACAGACAAAAATTTTAAAAAATGCTATTTTGGTATATGTATCGTATATACATTCCTATGCATGTAGTAAAAAGCGTTATTTTAATATTACAAACAGACACTTCAATTTTATTTATTTGTATAGATTTTGTCATAAAACTATATTACATTATGAATTAATGTCCTTTTTATAAAACACCTGCGTAGGGAGCCGACCTCGCGTCGGAGCCGCGCGGGTACCTTACTCATAGATCTAAACTACTCCCCTGCACGCGCACTCCCAACTTGGTGACGCTCACTTCGCAACGGGCCGTGCAGCAGAAAACGTAATATTTTAATTTCGCCATAACATCAAAACCAAACGTCCAATTCTAATCATTTAAAGACCAAATATTATCTACATAAACTGTACTTAGTGATAAAATAATTTATTTCGATAAGGATTAACAGTATGAGTAAAATAAATGCGTTTAAATGTAGTCCAAAAAAAATTGAAGATTTTTAAATAAAAAAATGGTTGTTGTGCCTCACTCGACATAGATAGGTATAGTGTGTCGCTGACTTTTTTGTAGATATTTATAAGATCTACAATTATGTAGAACATTTTATGGTTCTATCTTTTATAGTTTAGGCAGCGTACGCAAAATAAGTAACTTTTCTGGTTGATTTTTTACACCTTGTGTCTGAAAAACCCAAATATTTTACGGAACGCTATTTTTTTCCAAAACAAAATATAGCCTATGTTACTCAGTGATAATGTAGCTTTCTAATGAAAAAAGAATGATCAAAATCGGTCCAGTACTTTTTGAGTTTATTCATAACATACAAAAATACAAAAATACAAAAATACAAAAATACAAAAATACAAAGCTTTCCTCTTTATAATATTAGTGTAGATTAGTGTAGATGACCTAATTTAAAACATTTTCGTACACAACGTTTGCTGTTTTGTTATTATTTGTTAAAATGTGGAGATTGTTTGGACTCGACACTCGCTAGCAGGCCACGTACAGTTGGCCATGCGAAAAACAGTTTTTTTTTTTCTAAATGGACACCTGCTACTTTAAGTGTTTGCCCTTGCGCTTTGTTAATGGTCATTGCGAAGGCTGGTTTGAGGGGAAACTGGATTCTTTTAAACTGAAAAGGTAAATCTGTAGGGATCATGGGTATGCGGGGAATCAAAACTTCTTCTTCTTTAGCTATTCCTGTCATCATAATTGCTCTAATAATATTGCGTCCTAGCTGCGTAATTTGCAATCGAGTCCCGTTGCATAGTCTCAGCACTTCGAGATTTTTCATTAACAAAACTGGAACCCCAACTTTCAGTCTCAGCTTATGAGACGGCACTCCTGACAGCTCTAAGACGTCTGCCCTCACGTGTCTGCCCGTTCGGGTAGGCATAGTTAGATTCGTGCGCTCCCCCACCACACGACATCGCCGTTGCCTGCCGCCACACTTCGGCGAATGTGCGTGACGACGACCGACGACCGACGCGACGGCAGCGGCGGCGATGTAGAGTATTCGTTAAAAGGAACTTTAACTTCAAAAGCCAAATTTTTTTAACTTGATACTCTCAAAACTTCTAAATATCATATTCCTAGGTTCAGTGGTTAGGATTTTGTATACAAAAAGTTTGGCTTCGTAGTTCCCGTTCCGAATCCGTTCCGTTCCGTTCGAATTTCGGCAATTCTGTTTGTAGAAAAACTCTGCACATCCTGACAGACCTACGTACCAAGTTTCATGGTTTTATCTTCAAAAATGACGAACGCCCATACAAACTTTCAACCCCTATTTCACCCCCACACTGGTAAAAATTTCAAAATGCTAGAACAAACGATTTTTTGTTTCTTATTTAGTGCCTAAATACAAAATGTAATGTTTTTATCTTCAAAAATGACGAACTTCATACAAACTTTCAACCCCTATTTCATCCCCTCACAGGTCGAAATTTCAAAAACGCTAGAACAAACGCTTAATTATTTCTTATCAAGTGCTTAAATAAAAAGTTTTATGGTTTTATCTTTTAAAATTAAGAAATCCCATACAAAGTTTCAACCCCTATTTCAACCTCTTCATCCCTTTTTTTGCTATAAAAGGTAGCCTATGTTCTTTCTCAGGGTCTAAAGATTGTCTGTGCCAAATTTCATCAAAATCGGTTGAGAGGTTTAAGCGGGAAAGCGTAACAGACAGACAGACAGACAGACAGACAGAGTTACTTTCGCATTTATAAGTTGGGATATTAGTTGGGATAATAATAATGCTGGACAATCCACACAGCATCATCTAGCCTCAAGCTAAGCATTGCTTGTGTTATGGGTACTTTACTGACATATACTTACAGATGACTGATATACTTAAGGCTTGGTATTCCTGCAACTTTAGGCATTTAGCGCTGTCTCGGGCCGCACGCGAAATACGTAGCGCGGACGCAGCGGCAGTGAACTCGTATGCCCCCGCCAGCGACATAGTATAGCAATTAGCAGTAGGATCATTTTATTTGACTTTAGAAATTCATCTTTTGTGATCAAACTTTGTTTATAGTAAAGTAATAGTTTCGTTTTCTAAGCATAATAAGGTATTATTTTGCCGGTTTTTTAGCGCTGAATGTGGTTGTGGTTGTGGATTCGATTCCCGCCTTGGGACAAATGATTGTAGGATCTGTAAATATTTGCTCCGGCTGTTCTGGGTATTTTCTATGCATGATAAAATATATATATCTATGTAATGTATTATATTATGTGTAATAGTATACCCATAACACAAGCTCTGCTTAGCTTGGGGCTAGGTGATGCTGTGTGGGTTGTCCAGCACTATATTTTTAAATTATTAATTTTGTAAACAATATGAAGACGGAACAAGCAAGTTGCCCACCTGATGTTAAGTGCAGCTATTGCCTATAATAAAGTAAAGTCTAGCTACGTTTGTAATATTCTCTATTTGGTCTTCTTTATTTGGTTATTTCGTCGTATCTTAGAAACAGGGGCATAACTGTAAAAAGTCAACTTTACAGGAGAAGATTTTTTCTGATTATTTTATAAATTGAAATATTTTTAGTATTAAGGTGGTTCGATTTCCATACAAATGTATTTTACCAATTGTAGGCTAAGGTAGTATAATTTCACATTGTTATCAATATTGTTGGTGTTTTTAGTGGTTTTCATTTGCGTGAAATTATATTTTATTAAAGAAAACAGAAGAGTAATAGCAAAACTAGCATCGAAATTTTAGTTCATGTCTGTCAGTGTTTATGTGGACACAGATAGTGTCGTCACTTACGACTACGATTCTATATGTGTGAGTTTCGCGACGTTGCCAGCTCGCGGCAATCGCGGGTCGTGGGTTATTGCCGCTCTTCTCCGTGTTTTCATAATAAGTTCGGCTTAAAAAACTAACTTTGGAGGATTGAACATGTATTGCCAACATAATAAGTTTCGGATAATTATGGGAAAACATTTCATTACGAACCATAGTAATAACTTTATTATTATGAGGTACATATCAAAAGGACTGTCGACTGTAATCCCCAGGCACAGTAGACATACATCCGTTAGGACAGCCGTCATACCTCAGTTCGTAGTAGCTTTCTGCGCTGTAAGTGGTGGGTTGGACCCCCACCGTGCACAAACATTTGTGTGATAAACGTACCTAGATGTTTGTTCTGTGTCTGGATGTTATGTTGTATTTACAAAAAAATACATAGGTATACAAGTATTCTAGCAGTCATCTGGTTTCTATAGTACAACCTATGCTTAGTTTGGGGCTAAATACGAATATGTGGTCAGGTTTTCAATTCAAAATGGCGGGTACAGATCATAGTACTAAAACTGATATGGGTGTCGTTTTCGACTAATTTGGGGGTGCTGATTACGAATATCTGGTTAGATTTAAAATTCAAAATGGCGGGTGCAAATGATGGTACAAAAAACTGACATGGGTGTCGTTTTCGACTAATTTGGGGGTGCTGATTACGAATATCTGGTCAAATTTGAAATTCAAAATGGCGGATACAAATCATGATACAAAAAACTGACATGGGTGTCGTTTTCTACTGATTTGAGGGTGCTGATTACGAATATCTGGTCAAATTTGAAATTCAAAATGGCGGGAGCAATGATGGTACAAAAAATTGACATGGGTCTCTTTTTTGACTAATTTGGGGTTGCTGATTACGAATATCTGGTCAGATTTGAAATTCAAAATGGCGGGTGCAAATGATGGTACAAAAAATTGACATGGGTATCTTTTTCGACTAATTTGGGGGTGCTGATTACGAATATCTGGTCAGATTTGAAATTCAAAATGGCGGATACAAATCATGATACAAAAAACTGACATGGGTGTCGTTTTCTACTGATTTGGGGGGTGCTGATTACGAATATCTGGTCAAATTTGAAATTCAAAATGGCGGATACAAATCATGATACAAAAAACTGACATGGGTGTCGTTTTCCACTAATTTGGGGGTGCTGATTACGAATATCTGGTCAGATTTGAAATTCAAAATGGCGGATACAAATCATGATACAAAAAACTGACATGGGTGTCGTTTTCCACTAATTTGGGGGTGCTGATTACGAATATTTGGTCAGATTTGAAATTCAAAATGGCGGGAGCAATGATAGTACAAAAAATTGACATGGGTATCTTTTTTTTGTACCATCATTTGCACCCGCCATTTTGAATTTCAAATCTGACCAGATATTCGTAATCAGCAACCCCAAATTAGTCAAAAAAGATACCCATGTCAATTTTTTGTACCATCATTGCTCCCGCCATTTTGAATTTCAAATCTGACCAAATATTCGTAATCAGCACCCCCAAATTAGTGGAAAACGACACCCATGTCAGTTTTTTGTATCATGATTTGTATCCGCCATTTTGAATTTCAAATCTGACCAGATATTCGTAATCAGCACCCCCAAATTAGTGGAAAACGACACCCATGTCAGTTTTTTGTATCATGATTTGTATCCGCCATTTTTAATTTCAAATCTGACCAGATATTCGTAATCAGCACCCCCAAATTAGTCGAAAAAGATACCCATGTCAATTTTTTGTACCATCATTTGCACCCGCCATTTTGAATTTCAAATCTGACCAGATATTCGTAATCAGCAACCCCAAATTAGTCAAAAAAGAGACCCATGTCAATTTTTTGTACCATCATTGCTCCCGCCATTTTGAATTTCAAATCTGACCAAATAATCGTAATCAGCACCCCCAAATTAGTGGAAAACGACACCCATGTCAGTTTTTTGTATCATGATTTTTATCCGCCATTTTGAATTTCAAATCTGACCAGATATTCGTAATCAGCACCCCCAAATTAGTGGAAAACGACACCCATGTCAGTTTTTTGTATCATGATTTGTATCCGCCATTTTGAATTTTAAATTTGACCAGATATTCGTAATCAGCACCCCCAAATTAGTAGAAAACGACACCCATGTCAGTTTTTTGTATCATGATTTGTATCCGCCATTTTGAATTTCAAATCTGACCAGATATTCGTAATCAGCACCCCCAAATCAGTAGAAAACGACACCCATGTCAGTTTTTTGTATCATGATTTGTATCCGCCATTTTGAATTTCAAATTTGACTAGATATTCGTAATCAGCACCCCCAAATTAGTCGAAAACGACACCTATGTCAGTTTTTTGTACCATCATTTGCACCCGCCATTTTGAATTTCAAATCTGACCAGATATTCGTATTTAGCCCCAAACTAAGCATAGGTTGTACTATAGAAACCAGATGACTGATAGAATACTTGTATACCTATGTATTTTTTTGTAAATACAACATGACATCCAGACACAGAACAAACATCTAGGTACGTTTATCACACAAATGTTTGTATACGGTGGGGGTCCAACCCACCACCTACAGCGCAGAAAGCTACCACGAACTGAGGTATGACGGCCGAACTCATTATGAAAACACGGAGAAGAGCGGCAATAACCCACGACCCGCGATTGCCGCGAGCTGGCAACGTCGCGAAACTCACACACATATAGAATCGTAGGCGTACGTGACGATAATATCTGTGTCCACTTATACACTGACAGAAATGAACATTAGCAAACTTTGTACTGTTTTACCCCCTCCACTCCCGTTTTCTGGAATTATTTTTGTAACATCTTATGAAAAATAAAGTCCTTATTGTATCTCTCAAATTTAATTAAAATCTGTCGATAAATAACGCTACAGTAAACTTCCCTCCTTTTCCCCCTCTTTTTACATCCAATCAAAAATCGCAATCGACAAAAAAATTCCTTTAGCTCAAGGAATATGTGTGCCAATTTTTGTCAAAATCGGTGGAAAACTGCGACCTCTAGGCGAAAACAGACAACCGGGCAAAAGCATTTTTGCCCTATCTGGAAACTGGACACTTCGCTCGCTTCGCTCGCTCGGTCAATAATAATAATAATAATAATAATAATGCTGGACAGTCCACACAGCATCATCTAGCCCCAAGCTAAGCAGAGCTTGTGTTATGGGTACTAGATGACTGATATACTTAACACAATACATTACATACATAGATATTTTTTATTATACATAGAAAATACCCAGAACACCCGGAATAAATATTTGCAGATCGTACAAACATTTATCCCAAGGCGGGAATCGAACCCGCAACCTCCTGCGTCGCAGGCGGACACTCGCCCGCCGCGCCACATCGGTCGTCAGTTGTTGTTTATATACGTTTTTGAACTCATGCATGATGTAAACACCAATTATATTTTTTATTTATAGTGCAAATAGTCAATGCAGCACATGGTACGCAGAGGTAGGATATAGACAAAATATAAAAATCGGACAGCGATATTCATTAGTTATACCTACTAGTATTCTTATACTATGGCACTATGACCGCAACAGATCATATCATATTTACTTACTTTCTTATATTTTTATAGTGCATTCTTTTAATTTATTATTTTTATGCCTGTAAACGACTTTTTTCGCTGGCGTTGTTTATTGCCCATTATGAAACTTGCGATAATTATATAAATTCGTCAAAAACTTATTGATTGGTGCACTAAATTCGCCGCGGAAAAAATTGACACAGGTCCGTCGTCTGTAAGCGCCAGCGCGCGACTGATCGCCGCCGGGCTTGTGCATTTTGTGGTTATTTAAACATAGTGATTATGAAAATAATTTTAACAAGTCAAAATCTACGAATTTGTTTAGATATATTTTGTGTCTTTAAATCAGTACAAAAAAAAAATTCAAAATATCAGTAGTTTAGTTTTCATGTTAAAAAAACATTTGAAAATGGGGTAACTTTGGGATTTTTTTTTATCGAGTGAAGTTCATCAGATCTTGTAACCGAATACGAATTTGACTAGACCAGATCCTTAAGTATTAAATATATTTTTTTCAAAATTTTAAACACTATTTTCTATGTCTCAGATGCTTTTAAAAATCACAAAAGCGCGGCCTTCTGGGAATAGAGGCCGTTAATGCAAATAAGTATGTATACAAACGTACATATTCTGTTAGTCGCCTGGTTCCTATAGTACAAGCTATGCTTGGTTTGGGGCGAGATGATATGGTGCAAAAATGTCCACAAATATTCATTTACTTAAGTATTTAAAACAAAGACCTACTATTATAATACTTTGAAATATATTTATGAGCTGTTATATTAATACGCATGTGTGAAATACGGAAATGAGTTTATCGAAGGTGAAGAAGTAAACAGATGGTTTGCCTTGCAAGATAGATACCTACATTAGTAAGTAAGTAAATGCGCACTATCCCCATGTTATTCCAACTACCCAAAGGTTAGCTGGTAGATAATGCTATGTAGCATTAAGTTCGCCTATGTACTTTTATTTTAAGTTGTGCAATAAAGAATTTTCTTTCTATCTATCTATCTACATTATGATCCTCGCATTCAGTTAGGGCCGGCGTACATTGGCGGCACGGTATGGCAAGGTATTTTTTAGACGACGAATAAAAATATTATAAACACAATGCTGGACAAACCACACAACATCATTAGACGACCGATGTGGCGCGGCGGGCGAATGTCCGCCTGCGACGCAGAGGTTGCGGGTTCGATTCCCGCCTTGGGATAAATGTTCGTACGATCTGCAAATATTTATTCCGGGTGTTCCGGGTATTTTCTATGTATAATTAAAAAATATCTATGTATGTAATATAATATTGTATTAAGTATATCAGTCATCTAGTACCCATAACACAAGCTCTGCTTAGCTTGGGGCTAGATGATGCTGTGTGGATCGTCCGGCATTATTTATTTATTATTTACATTTATTTAGCCCCAAGCTAAGAAGAGCTTGTGCAAGCTAAGCTAAGCAGAACTAAAGAAGATTGTTTTGCGGTTGGTGATGTTTAAGGTTCCGTATCCAAAAGGTAAAACGGGACCCTATTAACTAAGACTCCGCTTTCTGTCTGTCTGTCCGTCTGTCTCATGAACCGTGATAGTTAGAGACTTGAAATTTTCACACATGATGTATTTTTGCTGCCGCTATAACAACAAATACCAAAAAACAGAATAAAATTTTATTTGGGGGCTCTCATAAAACAAACGTGATTTTTTCGCCGTTGTTACTATAGATAATGGTACGGAACCTTTCGTGCGTGACTCTAACTCGCGCTTGGCCGGTTTTTATCTTTTATACAACTTTATAGAACAAGCTGGCCCACCTGATGTTAATTGGTTACCATCACCTATGACACGCTCGTTAAGAATCTCGTCACTGCTCAACGTCCATCAACCTGAGGCGTACAGGTTTGAAAACCCATGTGCTTGTAATTTCACCAGATTCCCTTCAGATAGGAACACACCAAGCTGCTTGACAGGCATGGTGGTAGTACTTACCCGGACGAGCCCTTGTAAGCTCTGCTTCTAGAAACTACAAGTTATACAGTGGTGTTTTTTTTTTCTTCCTTTTATTACCACAGGTTTTTTACAAAGGAGATCAATACTAGCATCGTTATAATCATTATTTTACTACTATAGTGCTATAAATGGTATAACTGTACACAAGATTACAAAATAGATTGCGTTCCTAAAATGTATGTCATAATAATAAATTTTTACGACCTTATTGCGGCAAGGAATATGATATAATAACTAAATCTATATCTACAATAGTTATAGGTAAAGTCGGCTGCATTACAATATATTCCTACACAGAAAAACTCAAGTTATGTAATAAGTTGATTCGTTTACAATTTTTTTGAGTACATTACTATTGTAATAAAGTTATGATCACAAGAATTCGTAAAATAAAATCTATAGAACTTTGTATATGGCATAAAAAGGTACTAGGAATTCAATTGTTTGATTATGTAGTAAGAGCCATATATAACCGCAAGTAAACAGACTTTGTTTGTGTTTAAATTGTTTACAATTCTATCTCATATAATTGTTTATCTGATAACAAACCGTCAGACAGATGTTACACAGACACACCCTTTAGATGTAATAAAAAAATTCTCGAATTAAATTTCCAGGTTTTATTTTTTCATTTTAGATTTCCATGTTAGATATCCCTCAGATGTCTTATTGGTATGTGTTTGTTGAATAATTTTATAGATATAAAATGGTCACTTGACACAATATCAGTGTCGATATCAAAATAAGTTTGACTAGTCTTCATATTGAGTGTTTAACTACTTACTAGAATCACGCACCCACTTAGGATTGCTTGAGGATGTCTCAAGGGGTAGGCAAAAATACGTCCAAATATTACATGCTGTAGTATTCGTTGGAATTCCATACGTTACAGGTACCCATCACTGCTACTAGAATACTAGCTGATGTTAGGTTCTTCATGATGTTTTTCTTCACTGTTAGAGAGCACTACTATGGCGAACATAAATTTTGCCAATAGAACCTACGACTGTAAAACCAGAAAGCGGGCTCGCCACTAAACCAGTGCCAGAGCTAAAGTATTAGAACAAAAAAAATAAGATTTTAACAAGACCCATTCATACAAATTCTAAACAGTAGCCAACGTATCTGTGACATGACCTCCAAGGGAGGCGGGTCTCCAATCATTACACACATATATCACGTATTCAAAACTATAGATCGTATCACCCAGAGAATAGGGTCGAGAATGATAACTCGCATGTATGTGTGTGTTGAATGATTGATAAAACGCGAAACGCGGTGGAATTGTTTTGGTTTTAGAACTATCTACACGCTGTTAAAGAGGTGAAAGGTCAGTTGCGGTTCAACTATGCACGTATACTTTACAGCTTCATAAGAACGGGATAGGCAAACCTTTAGAGACGATAACAAAAGACGTCATTTTATTTTTCATTTTTTTTGAAGTAATACTTCTAATGTGACTTCCAACAAGGTTGCGTTAAACGTTTAACACTACCATAGAGGGGGTATGAAAGCACTGTTCTTTCTCTCAGTTACGTTTCGTATATTAAAGAAGTTTTACTTCAGTAGTGTGGTCTAATTAAAGCACACTCGTTTTTTTAATAAGTACCTACTACTTACTAATGGAACAATCACATAGCCCACCTGACTTTAAGTGGTAACCATCATCTATAACAAAGCAACGCCTTACAGGTCACGTTCGTTAGGTACCTAGATCTTGCTAGGTAGGTACATTACATTTGTAGCGCACTGGTAAAATAGGAGAGCCTTCTGACAGTAAGGTCGTGCTACAATGGATTTTTCTCTAATTTTTCTATTCAAAAAATGTATTGTGCGCAATGTCAGTGTTCTCAAACGTTACCAAACCAGTTAAAATTCTAGCAGTGGCGATGGGTTTGCAACCTGTCAGGTATGGTATGATCCTACCCTGACGATATTGTTAGGACCGCGGGAAGTCGATGGATGGAAAGGGCTCAGAATCATTATTCCTGGAGACGTATGGAGGGATGATGATGATGATGATGAGGTATGCGCCAAAAGTACTATTCGGACGTACCTCTGACTACCCCCGTAAGACAACCTCAATGTATCTTGAATTGGAGCTACTTGGTAGGCCCCAAGGTACCTATCTGAGGGTCTACCGTGCCTGGGGTAGAATACTAAACTAGAATTTTTATACTTATGTAAATATTTTTTAAAACAATTGAATATCAATAGAAAAACTGCGCGATCATACATTTGTTATTGGGAAATTTAAATCACACTGCACAACCGTAGGTAAACTAACCAAATTAATAAATAACCTACTAAGTAGGTACCTGGTAGGTACAAGTTGATCTGCCTTTATAGTAAAAAATACTATCCAATTTTGTAAAATATAATGAATCGTTTCAGGTTCAATGGTAGGTAGATACCTACCTACATACCTACTGAGAATACTCTATTATCTATATGCCAAGTACAAAGACAGGTAGGTATTCAAATACATATCAAACAAATATTATGCTAGTAAAGCGGAAGAGTAACGAACTACAAAAACAATAGGAATACAAAGTTTACTTTTACCTTTCATGGGGTACTAAAGTAGAGCAACTGCTGATAGTAAGGTAGGTACTACAGTACCTACAGATAGGAGATATTAGTAGTTTGATATAAAAGGTATGACTGTACTCAACATCACAGTACCATGTTAGGTTAAATACCTACAAGTGTTTTTTATTAGTATTTTGTATAACACCTGCGGGAATAGGTACCGATGGTAGGCATACAGGATGATGTTATGCAGAATACTCAATGCAATATGCTTAATAGGATATCGCTTCTCGTAATTAAATGCTTGGTTGTATGGACGCAGAACACACCACAACTACATCGCCATTTAAATACGCACTGGTACATGTATATGATAATGTACGTTTGTGTGCATAAAACATACGTTGTCTCAGTCAACACACGTATATTTTACGGCATTCTACGAACGTTTGGTTTTGTTTTGGCGTGTATTTACGCCTATAAAAATTCATAATTTCAAAGCATTCTAGAACTAAAGTGCAATGTTTTGGCTTTGCATCAGAGATAGGCTTTAAATTATTCGTTAGATAACATTGGGAACGTAATAAGCCAGTATCGTAAATCAACCGGGGTCATACTTACAGATAACGTTTCTCGGGCACGTAGGTATGTGGAGGTTAACAACAAAAATCCGTCAACAAAAACACAAGAGACGTGTGCTGTGCAGGCGTGCTGCACACTGCGGCCGTTAACCCGGCACCGGCGGACTGCGTTTCGAAAACTTCACGTCGCCGAAGCGTTTAGTAGAGAATATTCAAAAATAGACCGACCGATCCGATCAAACGCGCAACAGTAAACCCTAACACGTTTTACTTCGACACGCGACTCGAAATTCAAAGCAAAAGCGATCGCCGCCCGTCGTCGGAACCGTCCCGAATTGCTTTGAAAAGTTTCCAGTGCACAAAGTTAGTAGGATCGCGAGTCAGGGCTCTACGCGGCGGAACGCGGCAGCCCCGTGGCGCTCAGAAGTGAACTGGCGCCGACCGCTCCGCCTGGCCGTCACACAGGAACACCCACACTAACGCAGCCAACCCACTCACACGCGCGTCTTCTGTACACAGTCGCGCCGCCCGCACTCCCACACACTCAATCCAAAACTGATAAACACCACCAAACAAAACATCACTCTGCAACTGCACATAATAAACATAAGTACGCAGTTTTCCCATTATTCAACACCGTTGATCTCAGCTGTCGTCGGAGAGGTTCCTATTTTAAGTACCGTAGAAAATTCAACAGACGGTCGGTGCACGAGATGATGTAGATATAAAACAAAATACGAAACGGCAAAAACAGGTTTCGTACGAGGATCGTAATGGGTACTTGAAGACAGAAATGTCGTAGGTCGGACACAACGTGTAATGGCATATTGAACACAGACAAAGCAGGAAAACCAGAGTAATAAACAGAGAGGTCGAGACAATAGTACAGGGCGCTGTACGCATTCGCTCCTACACATAAAGGTAGAGCAGTGAGATTTGAAGCACACAGAGACTGCTATCCAAGGCAGTCACAGCAGGAGACAATACACTTATACGAATGAAATGATTGATGCCTCTGAAATAAAAAATCACCTAATAAACAATGATAATCACCTGATAATCATTCAACACTACAAAGAGATATCTAAACTTGAAAACTTAACTATAAAATATATTACATGCAACGCAACAAATTCGATTATGTAAGTAACTGATAACAATGATTATCCTTATTAGTATTATCAACGCGAAAATTTGTATGTAAGTATGGATGTATGTTTATTATTCTTTCACGCAAAAACTACTGAATAGATTTTAATGAAAACTTACAATGATACATCAGAATAATACAGAGGTTTTGTGTAAATAGGCCAAAATATAACGATAAGTGGTTAAACCGTGAACGAAGTCGCGGGTGAAAGCTAGTCTATATTAATATTATAATGAGGAAAGATTTGATTATTTGTTTGTTTGCATTGAATAGGCTCCGAAACTACTATACCGATTTTAAATTATTTGACCGTTGGGAAGCTATACTATCCCCGGTTGACATAGGCTATATTATATTTTCAAAAAAAGCAGGCAGTCTTCGAGGACTGCCAATAGAAGTAAAAACTAGGCTAAAAAGTACACATGTTGACGACCGATGTGGCGCGGTGGGCGAATGCCCGCTTGCGACGCAAGAGGTTGCGGGTTCGATTCCCGCCTTGGGATAAATGTTTGTACGATCTGCAAATATTTATTCCGGGTGTTCTGGGTGTTTTCTATGTATAATAAAAAATATCTATATATGTAATGTATTGTATTAAGTATATCAGTCATCTAGTACCCATAACACAAGCTCTGCTTAGCTTGGGGCTAGATGATGCTGTGTGGACTGTCCAGCATTATTTATTTATTTTTATTTTATTTATATACACAGTATACATATAGCTCATGGAAAGCGTTCAGTGACGATGACGCAAGTTCCATGATTTTTGTTCACCCCAAAAAGTGCTCAACGCGCCTAAAGAAGTTTTCACTTCAAAATTTCCCTAATTTTCCTTTTTTCTTACTAAAACCCATGCGAAGCCGGGATGGGCCGCTAGTCCCTTATAAGAATGGTGAATGTTTATACATAATCCATTAAAAAAGTAATCGCGTGGAACAAAATGTGAATTGATTTAGCAGTACATAAATCTAGAACTTAGATCATGAGTAAATCGATGGAGTCAAAAGTAATAATGTTATAAATATTCATGCATGAGGTGATTTAACATTAAAATATACTCACGCATGTAAAGTCTACATTGTTGATTGGTAAGAATATTACCTGAAATCAAAGACGATAATAATAATAATCATAAAATAATAATTATTTAAGGGTAACAGCTTAATACATAGAGTATTCTAGTGAGTCTTATCTAGAATATATAATATACTAGCTAAACGCGCGTGACTTCGTCCGCGTGAAGTTATTTTCATAAAAACTTAATCCCTCGCTGTAAGGAGTTGAATTTCAGGAATTCTCTTCTTAAGACTTCTATGCACCAAGACGAGTATACCTCGAAAATTTCAAGCTTTTACGACCAGTGGTTTAGTGCGTTATCTATGTCAGTCAGTCAGTCAGTCAGGCCAAAGATTCTTATAAGTGGTATAGATATAGATTTAGTGGTAGTAAGTATACGACCTAGTAAATAGTAGTAGTAGACCTAGTAGTACGACCGTTTTGCGACTCTTGCTTGGCCCCTTTTGTTGTTCTTTTATACATTGTTTTGTGTTGTGTCAGAGTTAGCAAATAAATATGTTTTCTTTCTTTCTTTCTTTCTAAATATAAATATACGAAGTACTACTACCATGCCTATTTCTACCGATAAGTAGCTTGCTATGTTCCGGTTTGAAGGGTATGGGTGCCGCGCCGGTGAAATTACAGGCACATGAGGCTGAACATCTGTATGCCTCAGGTTGATGAACGGGGAGATGTGTATAGTAGGGCACGTTCCTAAATAAACTTGTGAGGCAATGCTTTTTTATACGTGATGGTAACCACTTAACAGGAAGTCGTATAAATATATATAAAGTCAAAGATTTTTAGTTATATCTGGACTACTGGTAGGTTCCATTAGCTCTATGATATTCCATAAAAATCACACAGCGCCAAATAAAATTTATTTCAAAAGTATTTATCCGGTCACAATAGAGTTAGCTTCATATAGGATACACGATATTAGGAATACACGTTTGAGGGTGATGGAATCTAACATATTTTCCAAGTTCAAATGAAAATAAATTCTCAAGGTCTTCAAGTTCACCCTGCAAAGGCCATTTGCAGGTGAATACTAAAGGGTGAAGGAACAAAATGGAATCATTCATCTACCAACGGACACAGATTCTAATAAATCAACTTCAAAGATTCCTACGCCTCTTTATTTACAATAAGAAAAGGTCTCACGACGAAACGTTTCAATTTACTTTGTCGCGTTCAGAAATTCAATTTGAGCTTTCGTAAAATCTATTTGTGTTTCGACACGAGTTCGAGTCGAGAGATAAAAATGGTCCACGTAAATTGATTTATCTCAAGGGAGTTCTTACTGGTGGAATAAATATCGCGAGATGTACCTTGCGCTTTGGCACCTCTGTCTAATCTATGTCGGTGAATATTTGAGAAGCTATCACATGTAAGTTCATTGAAGTGTTGTGTTTTCTCAGAACCTAATTGACCGAGTACCGGTGGTAGTCCAGGAATGACCCCGCCTTCTGATCTTAAGGTCGTAGTCCGGTCGTGTACCTGTGGATTTGTCTAAAGAAAAATTGTGCTCTTAAACAGTGAAGAAAAACATCGTGAGGGAACCAGTTAGTATTCTAGCAGCGGCGGTGGGCTCGCAACCTGTTACGTATGGAAACCAACTACTGCAAAATGTGGGTATGTACCAAACGTATCTCGAGCGAGTAGGTACTTGGTACAAGGGGTATCTACCGTGCCTGGAGGTTAAAGTCGTGAAACTGTTTCGGTTTTCTAATTGACCGAATATTGATTTCGAGATTAGCAAAACAATGCTTTTGTCCGCGTATCTGCGCCTAGAGACGAGAACAGACAGACGCGAGAAAAATGCGACCTATATAAGGTTTTCGCATTTTTCAACCGATTTTGACGAAAATTGACACTCAAGTTAGCAAATGGAGAAAGCTGTAATGTTATTTATCGATGGATGTCAATCAAATTCAGAGGCGCACTAACGCCCGAATACTCAAACGCAACTTAAATTTAATCACGTCTAACGTCGCGATTATTTGACGACGACTTGACAGTTTGCAATGAGTCTGTCAAAATTTCGTCACTTGAGGCGTGTTTTAATTTAAGTTGCATTTGAGTATTCGGCCGTAAGGACTTCATTTTTCACAAGATATTGCGGAAAATAAATCCAAAAGGTAGGTGTGAAGGGGCAAAGGGGGAAATTTGCTGTAGTTGTAGCATGGAAGGGATACATGGATTTAAATCATAGGAAAGAGGAAGTGTCGGTTATCGCATGGTAATAAGGGCTCGCGAGGTATACAGTTATCAGTACAAATAGTTCGTCCCAACCTGAGATCTTGCGATACTCGCTGTCGACTTAAAATTCGTTTGATTTGTTCAAGTTAGAAAATTTATCGCTCACTCGATCAATCGGCGCTGATGGCAATGGATACAAACTATAATTTAATTCATATAAATTAGCATACGCGTAAAATTTGAAATATTTACAAATAATCCCAGTAACCTCGAAATAGTTATGTTTTGTCTCTTTCGATCTATTTCGAAATTTCCTGTCAATGCAAAAGACAAAACACGGTGTAACTATTTCAACCTTACGCCGAGGGTGGAAAAGGGCACAGAGGTGATGATTACTCTCGGATTCAAAATAGCTTCAGGAGTAGCATGTAGACCGCAAATCAAAGTTAAACAATCTATACCAATTATAAGAACCTTTATCCTGACTGACTGACTGACTGACATATAGACAACGCACAGCCTAAATCACTGGTCGTAGAGACCTGAAATTTTCAGGGTATATTCTATTTGGTGCGTAGAGGTGTACTAAGGAATTTCCGAAATTCAACCCCTAAAAGGGTACAGCAGGGTTTAAAGTTTGTATAAAAATAACTTCACGCAGACTAAGGTGTATTATTTTTTTTTTTCGGTAGTGTAGTAGGAGTAACTCCGCTTTCTGAGCCTAAGGATATAGGTTCGAATTCGCAACGGCGAAAGAAAACATAGTGAACATCAACCTGTCACGTATGGAACACCAACTACTGCAAAATGTGGTTATGTGCCACATGTTATTATGCATGTATCTCTGACTACCCCCCTTAGACATCCTCAGGTAATCTAAGTGGATACTTTAGATCTATGAATGTAAATACATTACCGTACTTGGGTTTTGAAGACAAGAATATCTTCTTTTCAATATTATTTTATACGACTTGCTGATTAAACAAGCAGATGACCCACTTGATGTTAAATGGTAACCATCACTATTAACAAAGAAATAACGAGGTTTTGTCGAGTTTGTGAAAAATCCGTCGGAATGTCGATCGATAATGACGAACTGAGGAAGAAAATATATCTAACCACAAATACTGGTTTCGCAAAAGGTCAATTTACTATTCAATTGACGCACCAGCGACGGCGTCGTAACAAAAACGTGACCGATGAAAGGGAAAGTCGATTCGATGATTGGGGCACAAAAAAACACGTGGTATCGACGATTTACTAAAAAGCTGTGTCCGTCGGAGTAACGACCATAACTTATTAGTAACTTTTTTTCTTATACAACTTGCTGATGGAACAAGCCGATGACCCACCGGATGTTAAGTGGTTACCATCGCCTATAACAAAGTATTGCCTTCTAGGTTACGCTTGTTAGTAACGTGCCCTACGATGCACTGCTCAGCGTCCATCAACCTGAAGCATACAGGTGTTAAGTAAGACTCATGTGCAACTTGGGACAACTACTGCAAAATCTGAGTATGTGCTGAATTCTGAATGTTATATTTGGACATACCTCTGACTACATATCTGAAGGGATATCTATCGTGCGTGCATATGGCCCACCTGATGTTAAGTGGTAACCATCACCTATAAAGCATTGTCTTGTAGGTCATGCACGTTAAGTACAGTATGGTATAATAGTCGTGAGGCTATAAATTTTATTTCATTTTCTGAAAATTGCCGTCAACGCTACAATGGACGCCGTTTCATTACAGACCAAATGCTCAATCAATTTGGTGAATCGAGAGTCATCAATCATGATTAAATTAAACTGTTTACCAGTCACCACTGACGACAGTTCAAAATATATACCAAGCTTAAAGGCAGAATTACATTAGACACACACTGCAAGCTCAGCTTGGTGCATTTTTCTGTACGGTAACCTTAAAGTCTAAGTTATCATTTTAATTATACTGACCCTTAAGAACCAAGCCTGTAAAAACATCTTAGTTGAAAGTTCTTGGTTTCTTTATCACAAGTTAAATGCCAAGCTGATTTGGCTCAGATATTCATCTTTTAAAGTTGTAGGTCAGCCAACAGTGAGCTCTGTGAAATTTTTCACTTTTTATAGTAAAATGCAATAATTCTGCCAAGAATTGCGAAGAAACAAACACGGTCTTGAACGTTGGCAATGGCATTGGCTAAGTTATTTATTATTTAAGTGCTTAGTTGAGCCAAACTGGGTTGATATATTCAGTAGGTACAGCTACTCACTGCTTTGCCAGTTACCAGTAAAACATACAAACGACCCTCGGTTTTAAAAATGGAACTGAAATTATTTTTATTCGAATTTTAAATTGTCAGTTTTCATCAATCATTGATAACGGGGAAATGTTTCATTTGATTGATTTGATGTTTCATTCATTTGATAATAATAATTCTAAGCTGACTGTACCTGTTAGACTTCTTCAAGAAATCTTGAGTGGGCACTTGTTACTAAGAAATCGGAAGGGATATCTATAGTGTCTTGGATTAAGTTATAACTTTACTATACTGCATACTTTTTATTTATTTCAAATGCCATGGATGTCGTAAGTGGCGACTAAGTAAATGTACTAGAAGACGGGCAGTATCTCCTAAGTGCTAAATAAATACAGACACTGCAGTCATCAAAACGCCTGCCAAGCAACAAACCATCAATTTGGGAGAGTCCTATGTCCAGCAGTGGCCTTATTGAGGCTTACGAATGTGGTTATATGAATGGAACGTGAAATAAGAATAAAGTTAATTAAATTTAAGCCTGTTCGAATACCTAAGCTTTGCAATTTATTTTTTTATAGAGTCAACAAAACAGATTTAGATTAGATAAGAATGTTTTTGGGTGTGAACGAAGAGAATCTGAAGAGTGAAAATGTGAAGAGATCGACTAAGATTTCACAAATTACTCTTCTCGTACATCCTTCGTGTTTAATAAAGGAGCAAGATTACGGTACTATTATAATTCGACGATTGACAAGTAAAGTTTCTTATTTCATAGGCAAATACATTTTTTTCCAGAACGGAAGGCGTAATAGTGTTTTTCGGTCTATACAAATCTGTCTTAAGATGCTATGTGCTTTAAACCTTTACCAACAGGTAATGGTAAAGAGTGACAGGGTTAATTTAAACAATTTTTAAAATTAAATAACGTTTATAAGTTATGGCGGTTAGTGTTTACAGTGTAAAAACGAATGTGGTGCAATATTTGTACCCAATCTTTACCAATTATAAGAATCTTTGACCTGACTGACTGATTGACTGACATACATGTCCGCTTATATGTCATAGAAAAACGTTCGAGATGTTGCTAATCTATATCTGTACCATTTAAAAGAATTTTCGTCCTTACTGAACTTAATTCTCGTCGTGTTTTTATTATAACAAACGTCACACATCAACATACAATGAAAGAGGTATAGTCGTTTTTCATGAGCGATCGCGAAACGAAGAGCCTTTGAAAATAAAACCGTTTTAAATAAATTAGTCATTTACGGACTTTGTCGTGAGTCTTTGGGATGATAAATCCCCAAGATATTTCTCAACTTACATTTGTGAAGGTTTTGCTGATTAACTGCGAAAAATAGAAAGTACCTCTCGTATTTCACTGTAATCTACTTTTTTGAAGGTTGATTTGAAGGGAGCCTTAACTTTCCGAAAGTTCTAAAAAGTTTTTTTATGGAAGGCTCTACCAGGCTAGCGGTAATGTGGGCCTACTTAAAATGAACTCAATAAGATGAATATACGTTAGTAAAGGTGATGTTACCACTTAACATCAGGTGGGCCATTTACTTGTTTCATCAGCAAGTCGCTTATAAAAAAAACTGCTCTTCTGCACTTGATTTTGCTTGTTCTTCAACTTAAAATCAGATGGCCTGACCCATCTGATTAGCCCACATGATGATAAGTGGTTACCATATTAAAGCATAATCACGCCGGTCACGTTAGTTACAAAACTAAGCATTTTTGGCTTCTTAAAACATTTAAAAATCTGACATGCCAAACGTTTACGTAGTAGGTACATTTTTTCAATCGATAAAATCAAACGAGGTTTATTCAAAAACTGGTAACATTTTATGAATATCAATTTTGTTTGACCCATCCGATGCCAAAGCAAAAAAATCCTTTACTATCTATTCACTGTCGCACGAATCTAGGGCATAGCAATATTCAAATAGAGGTTTGTTTCGTTTGAAAATGGAGACCGGATGTGAAATTTTCCGCCGGGCTTAGGATTGTTCCGATTTGGCGGGATTATTTCATTCATGTATCTTTGGCGTAACACCACAGACGATGAAAAGATACGATAAAAAAATAGTAAAATTAAAACTATTGTAATGTGAGCTCCTATTTGTTGAAGTTTCAATGACTTCGTAGTTCAGCGTAGATTAGATGCGATATGATTTGCGTTTGAAAAAAGTATTTTTATTTTTTTTCGTACACCTACCAACATAACTACCACAAGCCTAACACAGCATAAAAAATATCTCAAGTTCTCAGTTCAGGGCCAACTACTAATAATACTTAGAAGCTCCAGTGTGGTAAATTTCAATTTAGTGAGCAAAAAGCTTGTGTTATACCGCAAGTTGATTGAAGTGGCTGACACCGTGAGGAGACGAGGCGTGAATGGACAAGCCACAGGAGACCGGGTTACCGACCCCATTGGGGCAATGCAAACAAACAGCTGATCGATAGGTTCGATCTCCTTTGTCCAGTCACTGGTTCTGTCTTATACCCGATTCTTATTAGGTCACTGGATGTTTAGTGGGAGCGCCCTCGCCTTTTGAGCCTAAGGTTCGAAATGTTCGAAACCGGTCGTACTCCAGTGGATTTTCTATTCGAAAAAATTATGTACGCAATGTAAGTACTCTCTTTTCATTCATCTTAGCCAGCAAAATCCTTTTCCATACATTGTTTGACATGGGTTCATTGTTTGATATATCGTTTGATTGTTTGTTTGTTTGCATTGAATAGGCTACTAGACCGATTTGAATAATTCTTTCACCGTTGGGAAGCTACACTATCCCCGGGTGGCATAGGCTATATTATATTTAAAAAAAAAATTGGGATCCCTCCTAAAACCCATGCGAAGCCGGGATGGGCCGCAAGTCCAATATAATCTACGTCAGTTACCACAGAATAAATAACAGTACCTACTACAGTATTACCTACCTACACCACGTAATATACTATCTATTTACGTGGGTATTTCTTCAACTACCGTTGACCTGATAACGGTATCCCTTGAGATAAAACCAAATTAACCCGTTTCGATGTAACACTAGAACGAAGAAGATCAACTAAGCACACATGCAACGTATAAATTGTACAGCCAACGACAAAATACTTAGTTCAAACATAACCCATAGAAACGGTACAACAATTTTTTTACTGAATAATAGGTGAATTGAATAATAATAGGTGAGAGCACCGATGGTCTAGTGGAAGTGACCCCGCTTCTGATCCTAAGGTCGTCGGTTCAAATGCCACGTTCAAGGCCCACTTGATGTCAAGTGCTAACCATCACCTACAACAAAGCATTACTTTACATGTTACCATAATAAAGATGCGGTACCCTACGTTCATCCACCGGAGGCCAGGTGTAAAGATTTTCCTGTAATTTCACAGGCACGCACCCCCTTCAAACTGAAACACAGCAACTCTGCTTGGCGGCTGAAATAGGCATTATGTTGAACTGGCTCCTTTCTTGTGCTTAATTAGGCATACTATTACAAAAAAAAAGTTTTTCAGAAAGAAAATGTAGGAACCAAGCCGTAATTTTCTTGTACGTTCCTCTACGCTTGGTTGAGTGGTCCTGGCGCCTAGATTTACTTAGTTTCTAAGATATTTTATAATGATCCTTGTGATTTTATAGAGCGCCATCTTTTGAGCAACAATCAAGAACTCACAGTTTTTAAATCACTTTTGTATTCTACTGTATTTCATGAGCGCAGCTTCGTTCCAAAATAAACTTAGATATGGGAACTTTCGTCCGTAAAACTGAAGATTGGCTGCAGTAACTGTGTTAGTATAAGTTATTACTGCATCTGATATAACTGGTGAGGTCAAACACCCACGATATCTTCCAAGCTTGAGCTATAACTTAATTTATTTAAAAGTTTTATTTATTAGTACCTTTTGTCATCGCTGTCACAGATCGGATACTCGTTGTGTCTCATTATATTTTCCCCGTGCTTCTTCAAAACCCCAAACTGATTACATTTGTGCTAAAACCTCAAGTAATGTTGAATAAAAAATACCGACACATTAGAACTTAAAATACCACTAGAATCAACAACAAACATGAAAAAGTCATGTTGTTTCCAAAGATGACAGAAAATGAATCAAACGTGATTCATTTTCGTGATTACGTGATTGCGTGATTTAAAAAAAAAAGTATGGGCTGACGGGCTGTCTCTTGTAAACTATCATAAACGGTACTACTACTGATAAAGTAAAATACGGGCGTGTGCCAATTCGGATTAGCTTTTTAGCATCTAGATAGTCCCTAATAGATCATATTTAATTTGAGAATACATTTGTGCGTAAAACTTATGGTAGGATAGTAAAGGTAATCCCTATAAACTTGGCGTAGCCTCGAAATAGTTACACCATGTTTTGTCTCTTTCGACCTAATTTGAAACTTCCTATCAATGTAACAGACAAAACACGGTGTAACTGTTTCAACGTTACGCCGACGTGCACAATAAAGACACAACAACATCACTGTTCGTCGTTACCTTACGTACCTGTTAGTAAGAGATGGCAATAGTTTTAGCATTGTTAATCATTTGACAAATTTCCAAACACATTACGTGCATTTCTTGGAAGCCAGACACATAAAAGTACGTAGTAACAGCAACAAACGTTGTTTTACAACGCAATATATTTTTTTTAGATCTACAGCCAGATGCACGCTGTCATTACAAGTGCAAAGGCAACCTATAAATTAAAACGAAAAAGCGATTCCTGGAGCTCGTAAGACGTAGGCACGCACTTATAAATTACCTTCAAGAAAACAGCTTTGCCTGTCACTTTTGACATAAACAAATAGTACTTTACACATAGAGCTGAAACTCTGAGTACTTTTAGCGCGGTGGCGGCGACGGCGGGTGTAACCTGAGCTCCAAGTCTGAGATTTTTAGTGTACGGTTCATGTGTAATTTTTACTAGCAGATTCAGTTTCCTAAACGACCAACAGGGGAGTTTACCGTGTATTCGTACAAAATACACAACCGTGTACACTACACTACCGTACACCTGAAAAATTTAGAGTCTCATTCTGAAAGGGGCACATGGCTAATCTATTGCGATTGCAGCTATTCGATTGGGCTCCAGATAACTTGAAGGCACATTTTTAATTTATTTTAAAACCTATAGGTTATTAATAGATAAAGTGCAAGAAGCAAGAAATAACATTGAATAGTAGTAGTAAACACTGGGTCGCAACTTAAAATGCCGAATTCGCTTCTACGCGTTATTATACTTGCATAAATCTTTTGCTATCCCAGCTTATTCATATCTGTAACAACGCCGCTATGCTATATAACGAACGTCACATAATTCTTAAGACACCGTAACTTGGGGATAATAATATCACCCAACAAAACATGCCATGACTGTAAATCAGCCATTTCGCATAACACCAGCAGAAAATACGGCAGTTTCTGGAATTAAACGTCTTTTGTAGTTGTGTTTCTCGAGTCAGTTGTATTATTTTACTTGAAAACTGCAAATTATATTTGCAACCGAACAAGTAGTTGTTAAGGCGAAGTGGTGTCATGACTGATTAATTAGACACCCGCGAGATCATGTAACTTTTCTTTTAAAAACACATTAAGCTCATTACAATCATCCCTAGAGCCTGTTCAGATGACGCGTTTCACACGCGCATCAGCATCTTCTGAGTATTAACGATATTTCTGCACTCACTAACCCGCCTGCATTCCGAGCATATGCAAGGAATGCCTTATGGAAGGCTTAATATGTCCAGCTGTTCTCATTGAGGCTGTTGATAATGATGACAGTAAATTAAAATCATACTACCTTTTTAACGTTTATCAGGCAAACTGTAGAAAAAATCATTGAAATTTCAGAATATTTAAATAGATAAGTAAAAACTTTATTGGGGAAAAAATACAACATTAAGTTACTTATATAGTAATAATACATGTATAAGATAAATCATTGTCCAACAATAGGTGGTTATATCGCTGGACGCGATACCTTTCAGACAACCGAAATTACTGTTTCATTTCTTTTTACTAGATGGTCACAAAAAAATTGAAGATTTTCTGTATTTTAACAAAGAGTTTATGATCAAATGGCTGAAAAGATTTTCATAAATCATTGCTAAGAGCACTCTCGAATAAGACAAAGGTACCTCGGTAAAGTAAAATAACAAAACCAATATGTATTTATCGGTTGGGAGTTACGATGCCAATACTCGGATACTTGTGTTAAATTCACAACAACTGGTTAAAAATTTACTTTCTAAGTAGTCCTACCTACCTACAGATTTCTCAACAAAATTAAGTAAAATATAATATATATGTATAATTATATTCTAGTGGGTATTATCTACATATTAGAGTATTATTTTTATTTATATTGATTAGGTATATCAGTAAGTAATTGTTTTTTATTCATCTTAGTTAGGTGTTACTCTTTAATACTGTTTCGTAGACCACTACCACACACTCCACATTTCACAAAGGTTAACTGAAAAAAAAAATGCTTTTTAGCATAAGTTTGCCTATGTACTTCCTTTTTGTGCAATAAAGAATTTTCTAATCTAATCGTCCTATGGGTCTCACTTTGCCTTAAGTTTGATAATGGATAGTAGAGGAATAAGCTGCTAGTCAACACCAGATGCCACATGAGTACCTAATCTTGGAGTATTCCGTGGTCAAGGGTTACATTCAGAATGTGACAGCAGCCGGTTTCGTTCCCGAAATATGGCCCCAGAACCGTATGTTTAGTTTGGATGAATTTCCCGTGACGTCATCGGACCTGGATGGAACTGTACCGTAACAAAACCAACAAACAGGACCATGTGGCCGGCGCGTGCTCATTCATAAATACTATAATCTCACTTTATAATTTTGAAGGGCTGTGTTGTTTATCAGGTTATTTTTATCAATCTGATATCTTAATGAAAGTTACAAAACACATGCTTATTTTCGCCATTAAGACATAATTTCACGTTTATTCGTGAACACACAAATATTTTTATAATTAGCCGTAAGTTTGAACTACATTCGGTTTTTATACAAAAGCTTTAAGACATACCGTTCTCTATGACTATCCCGGGTATGCCTTCGGGTTCTACGAGTTATTAAAATGCAAAAAAAAACGTGTCAGAAAGGATCTTTCTAACCCTGATATGGTTAAAATGGATCACATGTCACTCACCTTTGATAATCATGCTTCGAATTTAGGTTTTATTTTAATCGAGGAAAGTCTATTTTTCCTATTCAAAGTTTTCCTCAAAGATCTGAAGCCTGACCTGCCCCAATGAAATACAAATTCAGTTCAAAATCAATATTGCATGAATATAGGAGGAAAATGTATCCAGGTAGGTGAAGCTACTTATAGAAATTCTCCTTTTAGAATGCATCTTTCAGAATGCCGACGGTGGTAATGCGAAAAGAATTTAAAAAACCGGTCAAGTGCAAGTCAGACTCGCGTACTAAGGGTTTCGTACCATTATCTATAGTAAACACGATAAAAAACACGTTTGTTATATGAGAGCCCCCTTAAATATTAATTTTATTGTTTTTTAGTATTTGTTGTTATAGTGTAGTGTTTATAATACTTAAATCATCTTTGAGTCAGAGGAACAAAACAAAAAAAAAATATTCAAATTGGTCACGATGTTTTTGCGTTTAGCGCAACTATCGTACAGGAATTGATTTTTATATCTGTACTTAATAATAATAATATAATAAAGAGGAAAGATTTTATTGTTTGTTTGTTTCTTTGCCTTGAATAGGCTCCGAAACTACTGGAGGGATTTGTAAAATTCTTTTACCGTTGGGACATTGACACCGGATCTTAGGCATACTGAGTAACATAGGCTATATTTTCAAAAAAATTAGGGATCCTAACTAAAACCCGTGCGAAGCCGGGATGGGCCGCTAGTATATAGATAAAATTTGATGCTGAAGATAATCGAATTTGAACAAACTTATGTAATTCTGTTTAGTTGAAGTAAACTTGAAAATGTATTGACCAAGACATCAATTCTTGTTTAATAAGGCTCTGCGAATCATCAATTTTGCATTACTATGTTGTATGTACCAGGTACACTTCAACATTAATTAATCATCACACGAACAAACAGAGACCGAATCAATTACAGCAATGGAACAAAACATGGTGAATTACAGGCGTAATTTGTGGCAACAGAAACTTAATTATAATGGCACAGACATTAGCGTGACTGGCTAAATAATTATGATGAATAGTAGTACATTTCGCTGGTCAAAAACAGTACGAAGCATTCTACTATAGAGTCTATAGTCTATTGTAGATTATTTTATACGAATTACTGGTGAAACAAGCTGATGATCCACCCAGTGGTAAGTGGTTACTGTCACATAAAAGTAGGTCACGTTCGTTCGTTAATCACTTCGATAGTCAAATGGAGACGCCATTTCATAGTATTGAGATCTGAAAAAACTTACGTCCAATTGTTTGTTTTTATACAACCTATGGCTAAAACAAATAGATGACCCACCTGATGTTAAGTTGTTACCCTTAACTATTACAAAGTATTACCTCGCAAGTCACGTTAGTTAGGACCGTAGCTTGCTAGTGTCTCTACGATATGGCGCTTAGATTCACCTAGATTTAAGACGTTTCAAGATGATCCCTGCGGATATTACTGAATAAATGCTTTTTGACTTTGACTTTGACTTTGAAGATACACTGCTCCGCGTCCATCAACCTGAGTCATGCAGGTGTTAAGCCTCATGTGTCCTTAATTACACCGACACCCACACCCTTCAAACCGGAACGCAGTAAGCTGCTTGGCGGCAGAAATAGGTATGGTGGTAGTACTTCCCCGGACGAACCATTCACTAAGACCTCTACGATAACCCGATAGAAGACTTATATACAATTTTTTTTGTAAATACATACTTAGAATACAATATAACACCCAGACACAGAACAAACATCTATGTTCATCACTCACATGTTTGTTCTCAGATAGGATCGAACCCACAACTTACATCGCAGAAGGCAGCGCTACTTCGAACTGAGCTGTGACGGCTATCAACTGCTACTGTATAATAGAACTAGTAACTTATTATTTAAATCCAAGACATTGTGAAACCCATTTTCTTTCGCCACTCCAAAGAAATACCTAATGGCAATACCACACTTAGAAACAATGCTCAGACGAACAAAGCACAAGGTTTTACCTACCCAAATTAACTGTCCTACTGAATTTACAGTCCGTATTTTCTCAGAGACAATTAGAAGGGGACGCCCTTCTGAACGAAATTCTCAACCTGCTTACAATTAGAAACTTAATTACATATCCTGACATAAGAAAATTATGGTTTTACTAAATTACGTAAAACAATCAAACTTTTTTCTATTTTTGTTCAGCATGTCTACTCTTAGAAACGATAAACGTTTCGTATTGTCGTTTTGAGTTACACTACGCGGCATGTCAGGCAGCGTCAACTTGACTTTTGACGGTTACCGAGTTGCCCCGCAGTATATTACAAAACGACAATACGAAACTTCGTTCATCGTTTCTAAGAGTAGACCTGCTGTATAACATGATTAGTAGTAAAGCTCTTAGTGAAGGGCTCGTCCGGAGAAGTAGGTACTATCACCATGCATATCTCTGCCGCCACGCAGCTGTGTTTCGGTTTGAATCATGTGGGTGCTGGTGATATTACAGGCACATGTATGCCTCAGGTTGATGGACATTTGATGGACATTGTAAGGACTCTGACAAGTCACGTATCTAAATAACGTGACTTTCGAGGCAATGATTTGTAATAGGTAAACTAACCACTTAACCTCAGGTGGGTCATCTGTTTGTTTAATCAGCAGGTCGTAAAAAAAAATACGATAGATATATTTTTTTTCAGGGCACTCCATTTAATTAAGTATATTGGACTTAATTTTCGGTACCTCCGTCATTTATCTAATTTGAGTCCGTAATTATAATATCAAGGCTTCAGCAATACCACAACGACATACATTAACATATTAAATTTTATATATTTTTTCATGTCAAAGGTGACAGTTATTAATATTTAAACATATTTTACGGTGATACCGTCTTTCAGCCTTTCTAAGCTACATTTTACGAAGAACTAAAAGTACAACCCCATCAGTGTCACCGGTTGACGTTAAAAATATAAAATATCTACGGGTAAGCTTTTCGCTGCACTTTTCGCTCGAGCTTAACTCGAGAGCATCTTTTATAATATCTACTGTGTTTTCAGCACTAGTTTGTATGTTATTCTAGCACAACAATAGTGAAATCGAATTTTATCACGATGGTACAGAGTAGTTTTAGTAGTAGTAGGCTCTTTGTCAGATGCCCGTACTGGAATATATTTACTATCAACTTGTCTAATTTTACCGCTAAGCAGCGTTCCTGTGTTTCGGTTTGAAGTTGTGGTGCCGGTGAAATTACACGCACATGCATGCTTCAGATTGATGGACAGAGGGTATCGTAGAGCACGTGTTTGACAAAACCCATCTGCGAGGCAATGCTTGTTTTTAAATTGGGTAGTGAGGAACTGGCTGAAATTTTAAGAAAGCTCTGCTAATTTTACAAGCTGTGTTTAGTGTGAGGCTAGATGATGTTGCGTAAAAATGTCCACAAATATTTATTTATTTTATTTAAATTTTGCGACATTCATGAGATGTGGAGGTATAGTCTGAGCCCGAATCACCACAGCTTCAACCTTCTCCTCTAGTTTTATATCCTAACTAGCGAAATGCGCGCATGAAGTTATTTTTATTCAAACCTCAACCCCTGCTGTACCAAGACGAATATACCCTAAATATTTCAAGTCTCTACGACCAGTGGCTTAAGCTGTACGTTGTCTAAATGTCAGTCAGTCAGGACAAAGATTCTTATAATTGGGATAGATTGCTCTCTTAGCTTTGCTAGAGATTGGATAACGTCAGAAGTTCATGCTTAACCCTGTGTGTACTAAGTTACCGTTCGCGAGATACTTTTATAAGTAGGATTATCCACCCAGGGACTTTCAACACTTGCGTCACTGAAATATTTTGTTGCGTCAAAGGTTTTAAAGTTTATTTATAGTTTGAACTAGGAAATGTCACGCGACTCTACTCAAGTGAATCTATTGTCATATAAACTTCAATTCCCGTTGCACCCCTAGTTAAGTTTCAGGAAATTCTTAGCATACCAAGACATTTGAAATGTCAAATCTCAGCTGTTTAGACTGTGCTTGGTCTATATCATATGTCAGGGTATTTTTTTTATGTTTAGTACTGGGTTTTTAATAAAATAGATAATAATAAGTATTAGACTACAACGTCCGAAAATCATGAGTAAAAAAGTTGCCTCCGGTGCTGTATACATATAAAATCTACAATTGCTACAAAGGTTAGCCTTTGGACGTTTTCGGATTAGGAACGTGCCACCTAATGAGTGTGACCTACGAGGCAATACTTTGTTATAGGCGATGGTAACCTCATGTGTCTGTTATTTCATCGGTACCCACACCTTTCAAACCGGAACACAGCAATGCCGCATCACTGCTTGGCGGCAGGAATAGGTACGGTGGTAGTACTTCCCCGAGCGAGCCCTTTCACAAAGAACTCTCATAATCAGCATGTAGAAGTCCACTGCTGGATATAGACCTCCCCCATACGTTTCCAGGAAGAACGATTCTGAGTCCTTTCCGTCCATCGACTTCCCGCGGTCCTAACAATGTCGTCAGTCTATCGGGTATGAGGACATCTGACGCTTCGTCTTCCGGTTCGTGGTCGCCATTCGAGAACTCTACTACTACTGGAATTCTGATGAATACTGCAGCACCAAAATAAACAGATTCTCGAGTTAATAAAATCAGGTTCCCAATCAAAGAGCTGATGAGCGGAAGTCCTTCATTAAGCGACGGGCCCCCATCCAAGCATTCTCAGAAAGTGTTTGGGAGCTGGTGTCAAGAGCGGAAAGCAATCAATTTCAGGAAGCCTACTTTGCCAGGCAGACTGTAAACAGTGAAATAGCTGGCTCATTGTGAACTTGGGAGGTTTCTCCAAATAAGTAATTTACCATTTGTACAGGCACGTGTATGCCTCAGGTTGATGGACGCAAAGCAGTGTATTGTAGGGCACGTTCCTAGCTAACGTGTCCTACAAGGCAATGTTTTGTTATAGGCGATGGTAACCTTAACATAACTTAACATCAGGTGGGCCATATGCTTGTTCCATCAGCAAATTGTATAAAAAAAAGCCATTAAAAAGAAATAGCATCACGACTTCAATCCCCAAGCACGGTAGATATCTCCTTCGATCTCTTAGTTTTAAATACCTACTCGAGATTCCTCGGGGATGTTTATGGGGGATAGTCAGAGGTACGTCCAGTTGGTACATTGAGTACATACCCACATTTTGCAGTATAATTAGTATTCCATACGTGACAGGTTGAAAACCCATCAACGCTGCTTGAATACTAACTGGTTTCCGGACAGACTTTTCGACCTTTACAGTTTTATCATACATTTCATATTCATATTTCATAAAGTCAATCGAGTAGTTTGCCTGAGGTGTTTGTTAGTGAGCCGTCAGATTGTACCAGATATTCTATTACAGCTGTGATATATTCAAAACAAATTCGTTGATAGCCTCGTCAAGCTTCCATCGTAATTAGCGAATATCGAGAATTGAAGCACTTAAACAGAATTTAATTAAGGTATGAAAGGTTAATTTTTTGATTTGGTTCGTTCTTCCGAAAATTTGAGGTTCCACGAATATTTGTTACGGAAAATCTTGGCACCTGTCTAACGGATATAATATACTAAACTAGTGGAACCTCGCTCGACTTATAACTATTTTCATACAAACTTCAACCCTGCGGCACCGAAATTCCTTTCCACCAAGACAAATATACTCTAAAAATTTCACGTTAAGACCAGTGCTTTAAGCTGTGCGTGCTCTATATCTCAGTCAAGGCAAAGGTTCTTAAGTGGTATAGATATTAAAAAAGTGGTAAAGATTCTTAATTATTTATATATGTTTATTAATTTATAAAAATTCACACAAATAAAAACCGGCCAAGTGCGAGTCGGACTCGCGCACGAAGACTTGCATACTAAACATCTATAATAAAAGAGGTAAAAAAATCACGTTTGTGTATGAGAGTCCCCTTAAATATTTATTTTATTCTGTTTTAAGTATTTGTTGTTATAGCGGCAACAAAAATATCATCATCATCTGTGAAAATTTCAACCCTTTAGCTATCACGATTTATGAGATACAGCCTGGTGACAGACGGACAGACAGACCGACTTAGTAATAGGGTTCCGTTTTACCCTTTGGGTACGGAACCCTAAAAATCACCAACCGCAAAAAAATCTTCTTTAGTTTAATCGGTTGAAAAATACGACCTGTAAAAGACCTGTAAAGGAGTACTAAGTACCAACCAACTGACAGAGGAAAGCAAATTTTGCCAGACAGACAGACAGCAGAGTCTTAGTAATAGGGTCCCGTTATCCCCTTTGGGTACGGAACCCTAAAAACGGTAAGAACCAATCCGTAACTTCCTTGCCTGTTCTTCAAGGCTTGGCCGCGAGTTGTATGAGTGAAAAAGGTACCCCAGACTCTGCATAAATTATCTACAACAGATGCAAAGGCCTGTTTTTTTTTTAAATAAAAACTAGAACTCTGCAGTAGACGCAGTAGCGCGGAAGACAAAGCGTAGGACGCCCTCCTACCCGATGGACTGACGACATTGTTAGGACCGCGGGAAGTCGATGGATGGAAAGGGCTCAGAATCGTTCTTCCTGGAAACGTTTGGGGGAGGCCTATGTCCAGCAGTGGACTTCTAAAGGCTGATGATGATGATGATGATGACTCTGCAGTATCATAAAACTTTAGATCATCCAAGTGCATTTCCAGCTTCATAACGAATCCATAGTTTTTATGGTTCACCAACGAGGTCCGGGAGAAATAGCAGTATTTTATGAGTTTATTTTATCATCGTTTCACACTGCTCGTAAAATTAATCTTTACAGCTGAGTCTAGTTAAACATACTTTCTTTCGTAGAATCGCTGCGTTGCGTAGGTTTATCACGTGGCCTATTTGGGCAACTGCGGCAGCATAACTACTTCTTTGGAAGGTTTGTGATCATGTTCTCGATTCTTCGATCAGGTAAGCACATCATAAACGAATTTCCTGAAGAAGGTACCATTTTTTTGTCTTGTTTTGTAAAGTAAAGTGGTTACTATCACCTATAACAAAGAAAAGAAAGAAAGAAAGAAAAGAAAAGCTTTTTATTGACCCAAACAGACATTAACAACTATTTACCTACTTAAATACCTGCTTACATCCGAAAACTTAAAACTACATTATAAGAAGCACGTAGGTACCTAGGTAGGTACCACTTACGTACCTACCTTGCTACACGAGAATAAAATAGAAAAAAAAAAACAAAAGGTAGGCATTGGTTTGCAGGCCATGGTGCCTTACAATGCACGACTCTGCGTCCATCAAATTGAGGTATAAAGGTGTTAGGCCTCATGTGCCTGGAATTTCACCGGCACCCACACCCTTTAAACCAAACACAGCTAGCTGTTTGGCGGCAGAAATAGGCATGGTGGTAGTACTTCGCCGGACGAAGGCCCTTTACTAAGAGCTCTATTACTAGGCGCTTAGATTCACTTCGCTGTAAGACGTTTCAAGATGATCCCTGAGTATATAACTTAATAAATGCCTTTTGACTTTGACTTAAAACCACCCACCTACCTTTACCTGTGTGACACGAAAGTACCATCCTACCTAAGTTGAATTTCAGTAAGTAATTCCTTTTTCACTATGTGATCATCCGCCATTTGTATTCATCCACCACTACCCTACAGTCTATACGCACAAGCTTACGCACACATAACTGATGTATCTTCCTGTGTGGTTCTCTGGATATAACAGTTCGCAACCTATACCCGGACTATAATTTTTGGGATATTATAATAGTACTTACTAGCTAAACGCGCGCGACTTCGTCCGCGAGAAGTTATTTTTGTACAAACTTCAACCCTCGCTGTATCCGTTAAGGGGTTGAATTTCACGAATTCCTTTCTACACTTTCTTTATTTTCTTTCTTTCTTTCCGAAATTACAGGCACATGAGGCTTAACATCTTTATGCCTCAGGTTGATGGACGCAGAGCAGTGCCTTGTAGGGCACGTTCGTGGCCTAAAATGAAATGTTTTGTTATAGGCGTTGGTAACCACTTAACATCAGGTGGGCCATATGATTGTCTCATCAGAAATTAAAAAAAAAACACCTCACGCACCAAGACGAATTGAACCCCTGAAAATTTTCAGTTTCTACTACCAGTGGTTTAGGATGTGCGTTGTCTATATCAGTCAGCCAGGACAAAGATTATTTCAATTGATATTACATACATTTCAACTGTATCCCTTACCTGGCTTTCTCCGTATTCGCCACTGCACCGGCGGCGCCGGGCTACCCGAGCCCGACGAAGCCAGCTCGAAGCCGTCACCTAGAAAATAAAAAAAAATTAAATTAAATTGAATATTGTAATCCAATGGCTGTTGGTCGAAGTTACAATAAATATTTAATTTGTAAATATTTATTGCTGCGCTGTATAGACTAAATTTTTTGAAATGTTTGCTGTTATTTCAGCATATTTTTCATTTTCATTCTAAAGCTACTTTCTAACAATTTTAATAGAAGGTACTTTGATAGAGTAATTAATTTTTATAAGCTTGTATTTATGGATATTCTGATTATTATAAAAAAATAATGAACTTTTTATGACCTCGTAACCGAGGGCCTACAAAATTTTTGGACTGTCAAAAGCCTTATACATTAGTAAACTCACATGTACTACTTTGAACAAAGTATGTTTTAAACCTTCTAGCGACATCTGTTGGTTCCAGATTGTACTACAATACGAAACGAGCAATGAGAAAATGTAACTGGAAGCTTTTCGCAAAGTTTTCTTGCGTGAGTTAGTGCCACTTTGAACCGTAAGATGGCGTCTATATAAAAAAGGGTCTGATAATCGTAATCGTACCATTCAAAAATATATCTGTTGTATACAGAAAACACTCAGTACATAGACATAGGTAGATTTTGTCAATAACTGGACAAGTTAGATGTCGAAAAACAATTATACTGTTTTCAACAAATATTAATAATTACATACAAAAGTATAGTTATACTTACTTAGTAAATTAGTTCTTAAACGCATGTAGCTATATAACATATATTTACTATTAGAAGTTCGATTAAATCTTAACTTATAAAGAAAACACGGTGCATCACTGTTGTTATTAGCATAGTTGTAATACAAAACAAATGATACATTTTCAGAGTCAAGCAAAATAATACAATTTTAATGTACCTTTATTTGACTCTGCAAATCTACTCTTTAAACCATGAACGAAGTTTCGTATTGTCGTTTTGAGTCACACTGCTGTAACTTTCACGTGTTGTGTTCCGCGGTCAAGTTGTTACTGCTCGACATGCCGCGCAATGTAACACAAAAACAACAGTACTAAACTTCGTTTATAGTTTTCAACGGCAGGCCTGCTGATCGTAAAAATCATGTATACTGTATCCATTGATCGCAGTCGTGACGTTTGCCTACTTATGTTATTTTCAAAATAAACAATAGGCCCGTTGGTTTGTACCTGTTTAGACTTCATTTCCAGATTGGGATTGCACCTGGATGAGACTAACGCAGGATCTTTGTGGGTGGCACGGACAAAGAGAGGCTCATGCTTTGAATCTAAATCTGTCGATAGACGAAGCACAAGACGCCGCACTCACCTGAGACTGATGGCATTATAAAAACCGCGGAAAAATAGAATACTGAGAATACTGAAATAGGGTTTTCCGGAAATCATCATGGGAGGCCTTGTAACATAACGTCATAAACAAGTCATAGGCCTCTCTAATCAACTATAACTAAATTTAAGCTCGGTAAATTTTTTATGTAATATTTAATGTATTTATTCTGTTTTATGTATTACTTTATTCTGTATTGTGGTGGTTTGCATAAATGTCTTATCTATCTATCTATCTCTATATTAAGAAGGATTTACCGTAGTTACCACGTTTGGCAGGCGGTGGCCTCAGTTTACTGAACGCTTTTGTATTCTCACGGGGTATTCCTATGTATGCGGACTTTTTAGGCAGATATTATTATGATGATGAATGTAAATGAGGCCACCTACGTATTAGTCGTAAATATACCTTCTGTTGGATTGGATCTAACTTTATCACGGTGTGCGGGCGAAAGGCAAGATTATCAAAGCCCCAGTTCCAAAACCCATTAGAACCAACGAGGCGACCAAATTACAAAACCTACTCGTACTGCTCTACTTAAATTAGGTAGAATCTAATTCCAGAGGTGAGGGTACTTACATCTGCCCACTCACTAATCCGAGTAAAAGCTACCACTTTTAATTGAGTTAAGTCTCATCTAATGAAGGTGTACCTGAGGATAAGTTGGGTAACTAAGTTTCCATACTGGACACTGGGAACAGTTTCGCCTAACGCCTATAAAGTTGTGTACGGTTCGCCGAGAATAATCTTTTTGTTTCAAACAGAGAAATAGTTTTCATAGTAGAGGTTTTTGGTAAGTCCCGCAGTTCCTGTTTCTACCGTCAAGCAGTGATGCTCACATTGCAGTTTCCGGTTCGAGGGGTATGAATGCTTGTGACGTCAAAGGCACATGGGTGATACCGTCTAAGGTGGGTAAGGATGCCACCTAAAAGCGGGCGTGCTCTATCTGTGAGGTAATCCAGTTGTTAGAGGTAGAGAGATAGAAAAATTACCAATTTCGCTCATTAAAAAAACACACACGGTTCCGCCTTACCTACCTTACACGATAAAAGAAAAAAATCAACAAGATGAGGTCTGAAGAACGACAAATTTTATGGATTATTCCAACGGCCATCAAAAATATTCCATTGGAAACCTTCAAATATTAAAACACTGTACAAAGATCCGCTTCACGTCACAGTCGTAGATAGCGCTCGTTCCATACATTTTAGGGATCCAAATAATTACAAAGGCAATCGACGGGAAATTGAATGTTCCGTTTAACTATTCACGGTTCGACTACTACTATAAACAGTAGATAAACAAGTCGTTTTCAGTGGCGCGGTCGGAACACCATAACGGTCGAGCCAACACAGTATTCAAATTTGCTATTTGTAGTCGGTAATTTTGAACAGGCAAGTACCTATGTTATTAAAATCCACATCGTTTGCTTTGGAGCCAAATAGTTTGTTTAACGCTTTCTATGTTCGAAGTTTGTTTTGTGTTTATAATATATTACAACACAATTAAACCATAGAATAAATAATAGCACTACGTTACGTACGACTAATGCCCAGTTCCACTATCTTACAAGCATCCGTCAGTAGATTTTTTGACAGATTCTTTTACGAAAAACTCTACTACTCCTAATAAATTGAGGGCCAGTAGTGACATTTGACGAGTGATGACCAGGTTCTAGCAATATACATGCCATAGACTTTCACAGACTTGGACTATGATCAATAAGAACTTAATTACTTAATTTTACTTTCAATGGAATCGGAAGTTTTAATTGGAAAGCTATTTTGGGAAACTGCACGTATATTCTTTACTAACCCAATTAGAACTGAAATGCTGGTAAAGTTTGGAAGCTGGCGGCTTACTTTGTTACGAATTCTGGAATCTATCTGAAGTTCGTACTACAGACCTTAGTTTCGAGTTCAGAAGCTTAAAATATGATGCTGTGCAGACTGAACTCTAAAACGGCACCACATTTTATCACCATTATTCACAACCTGATTTCATCCACGTAAGATTATGTATATATAGGTAGGCTAGTTTATTCCCAATTCTACAGATTCCCAACGATGCTGTAACATTTTAGAAGTTCCAAGAAATTAGGGTAATAGCTTAGACAAATTGTGGTTAATTTCTGTAAGGGTAATTGTGAAACTGACACAGTACAGTACAGTTTTTACAGTGATGACATTCGTTTTGGTGGATTTTAGGTATTTTGTTTGAAACCCCAAAACTAAGAACAGTGATAGTACCAAATAAAAAATAATGGTTGACATCGGTTTATAAATGACGGAATTATAATGTCTGTGTTCTGCGTCCTTATTTAAGTTGGTTGAAAAGCTGGTTTTTTAAAGCATTAGTTATAAATTATGTATTTTATTCACACATTCAATTATGAATATAATGTGTAACCAGTTGTCTTTAAACAACTTCATACAATAATCAATAGTATATGGTATAACACAAAACAGAAACCACACTAAAATCGATGAATGGTGCCCGGCATTCAGAGTTATTAAAAAGCCGAGTTTTCTATCGCAGAATCTCCGTGGTTGGGCTGAGCTTGGCGCGACAAAAATAACGTTGGATACAACACTAACATAGTAGAAGTGGTTGTTACATGTGCCTTCCAAAAAGCGATAAATTAAGCTCCCGGCAATCAAGTACCGAAGTTCTAATAGGAGTGGGTCAAGTTTGCGTTCGAGTTAAGCCAACAAGTCTTAAGTTCCGAGATCCCTTGGCGAAGCCGCCCGGTCACTTCAATCTGACGCAAATTGGAGGAAACTACACGGAGTTACTTGAATCTACATCTCAGAAAAACTGATCTACCTACCTAAATAAAATAAGCAAAACTAAGCAAACTCAGCAAAGCTTGTATTTTTTGTAAATACAATCTAAGAATACATTATAACACTCAGATAGAGAACACACATCTATGTTGACACAAATGTTGTATCCTTGATGGAGATCAAACCCACAACCTACAGCGCAGAAGGCAGAGCTGACTGAGGTTTGAGGCCTGTCAAGGTATAATATGGTTGAAAATAGCTCGTGTTTTAGTAGTAGTAGACCTCTTAGTGAAGGGCTCGTCCAGGGAAGTACTACCACCATGCCTATTTCTACCGCCAAGCAGCTTGTGTTCCGGTTTAAAAGGCTGGCAAAATTACAGGCGCATGAAGCTTAAACTTGTACTTAGGTTGATGGACGCTGAGCAGTGCTCGTTAGGAACGTGCCCTACTAGGCAATACTTTGTTATAGGCGATGGTAACCACTTAACATCATGTGGGCCATCTGCTTGCTCCAGCTGTAAGTTGTATAAAAAATGCAATATGCAAACGTAAACCCCCTTTTTACTCTGTGTTTATGAGCAGAAGTAACCAAACCAATCAAACAATCCTGCTTGTTCTATTATAATAACCACGTCTCCAAAATTTTCTTTGAAGGTATTTAATAAAATTGGATTACTGTACCCAGACAAGGTCAATTTCCTCAAAACAAAACCTATTGGCACTCAACTCAAGCAAGATCCATAAAGTAATTGAATCTATATGTAAGTACCTACTTATCAGTTTACGCCGGACAACTTTTCATAATAATTACAAAGGACCTTTTTATGGAATACCACTTGCTTATATGGAACAAGCAAGTGGCTACAGTCTACGTATCAAGACGAATATACCCTGAAAATTGGTTTAAACTGAGGCCCAATTCGTCGATCAATCGAGTTCCTTTATAAATTCAACACAATAACCGGAACCAGTTACCTTATCTCGTACGCAAAGCTTATCTCGTTCATTACGTAAAGATATGAGAGGTTCTCAATTTGTTTATTTTTTTTGTCTACCCGACGATTACTGCGTAATAGCTAGTCCAATCAGTCTTTAATTCGTCTATACTGATTATAGACGAAAGTCTATAATCAGTGTAGACAGTGTGTGTTACCAGTGATGACTTATGGAACTGAGACGTGGTCGCTAACTATTGGTCTCATACACAAGCTCAAAGTCGCACAACGAGCTATTGAGAGAGCTATGCTGGGAGTTTCACTGCGAGATAGAATCAGAAATGAGGAAATCCGTAGAAGAACCAAGGTCACAGACATAGCTCTCAGAATCAGCAAGTTGAAGTGGCAGTGGGCAGGCCATATAGCTCGTAGAACCGATAACCGTTGGGGAATAAAGGTTCTCGAATGGCGACCACGAACCGGAAGACGAAGCGTAGGACGTCCTCCTACCCGATGGACTGACGACATTGTTAGGACCGCGGGAACTCGATGGATGGAAAGGGCTCAGAATCGTTCTTCCTGGAAACGTGTGGGGGAGGCCTATGCCCAGCAGTGGACTTCTACAGGCTGATGATGATGATGATGATGAGCTAGTCCAATTTCAATAGCTTTTATTTGCTGTAGGGAGTCCGAAATTGTCCCGAGGTTTTAAGTAGGAATGGTAGTTTATTAGAACATCTTAAAACCCACTCCATTGACGTCCCAGTTCATCGATTTTGGTCGATTCGATTACGGGTAATTTTGATAGTTAAAGTTTGAAGTTAGTGTTTTTAGTTGAAAATGAACTCTTTTTAGCATAACTATACAGAATGAATTGCCAATATGACTTCCTACTTTTCATAAGTAGGTTAATAAAATAAACCAACAAACACGTGGTTTAATGCGCGTGCAAATCGCATATTTGCGTTGTAATTTCTGTTAGATTAGGTACAGACACGAATGACATACTGATCGTTATTCTGGGGTATACATAAGCATCTATTACTACATCAGAGACTACGATGCTAGTTTGGAACATAGTAGATATGTGAATTCGTGCAAGATGCTGATAAGACCCTTCTTTCTTTTCTTCATAACACACGCTTTGCTAGACTAACCGAATCTATAAAATCTATTTCAGTCAAATAAGAAAAGTAAGAACATGGGAAAAAGAAAGAATAAAAGAGAGAAAAAAAGAGATCTTTCTTTCAAATCTTGAAATCAGTTGGTTGGTATGGGTTAATTATATACATTTTATACTGTACGGTACACCTTTAACGACAACGATAAAAATATCGCAAAAAGAGAGAAGACTAACGTTGTGTGGTCTTAAATTATATTCTTTCAGTATATGTTGCACACACCGTGAGCCCGTTGAGTAGTAAAGTTTTAGCTCTGTGTCAGCTGATGTAGAGCCTGTGTTGTAACGTGACATCAAATCTGCACTACACTCGCAAAGTATCGAAAAGGTGAATAATGCAGAAGAGCACTTCGCTACGCTTTGTGTTACCTTGCCTCGCTTCAGGCGACTTCGGATTGCTGTCAGTTTTTGTGTCCGAGTCAAAACCTCGATGACCTCCTCGCGAGGCTTCACGAATGTGTGTGTAGTCACTAGTTACGTACTTCGGACTTCGCGAGTAGTGTAGTTTAGGTGTTAACAACAATTGTAAATAATATACGGAATCACATCTGCAATATAATAATGGGCGTGGCAGTTGTGTACTTACTATTGGATTGAAAGTAACGGAGTCTAACTAAACAATACTTTTTCTAACTGTTTTAGCTTGGTCGTGATTTGTGTGTACGATTGGGTTTGTAATTTTATTACGTTACTAATTTAGCAGGTAATTGCTTGTAGAATCGACAGCCGCTGGAGAATAAAAGTTCTCTAATGATGACCATAATCCGTTAGGCGAAGCGTAGGACGCTCTTCCACCCGATGGACTGACGACCTTGCAAAAATCGCGGGAAGTCGGTGGATGGAAAAGGCTCTAAACTCTTCTGGAAATTCACAAATTCAATTCACAATTCGCGGATGAAGTCGCGCGCGTTTCGCTAGCAGATCATATTTATACTCATTCGTACAGTTTTTCTTAGCATATGTGCCACCAAGGCAAGAAATAAGCAACCGTTGTATTCCGAGCACATACAGAATAGTGAGTCATATCTCATGAAAACTGGGGCGGTGTCAGTTGTCATGAGTCGTAAACCACAGGCGACTGGATCAGGGCGTTGGGAGCTCGTAAAATATCCGATAAAACGTGGTACTATTGTTTTTCAGTTATCATATTTACCCTTACTACGAGTTTATTGAATCCAGGCACTGAGGTGGTCAAAGTCAAAAGTTTCAATAAATATCATTATCTTCCTGACCTCATTCCACGCTAAACCCTTTAAATTGTCTTACCTTCGCCTTATTAAGTTAGATTGTCATCACACTGCTTTATTATTAATCATTTGTAATAGAATCACACAAAATATTGGTAGGAGTTTAACCTAAATCGTATGTTTCTTGGTTGTTCTTCCACAATTAAAAAATTTAATACCAAATATTGAGAAACACACACAACGCCTTCTAGCACCAAAATAAGCAAAGCTTGTACTATGGGAACCAGATAACTGATAGAATACGTCCAACCTTTTTTTCCATTCCAGACTAAGACCAGAAGAACAAGAAATTTGTTCCTAGCTAGCTTCGTAGAATATTTTAGCTGCAGTGTAATAGTAAAGTAAAGTAAAGTTTATTTAGGCATAATAATAGAGTACAGAGGTAGATACAATAACATTTTTACATAATAATTATATGTAGCAAATAGTAATAGCCTACCTTGAAAAGTACTGTTCCCCGCACTAGGTCTCTGTCGAGCCTGTATAGCGGGATCCGAGCTACTCGCCTCGATCTCTACTATTTAATCTAATTGTTTATATTATGTAAAAGCGGCTGCGTATGTATACATGTATCCCGTGTTATTGTGTTTTGTAGGTGTAACTCGTGTCCCAATTATAGCAATAATAAAATAAATCTAAATAGTTTTTTTTTTAAACTATTTAGATTTAGATAACTATTAACATAAAAAAAAAAACTATTTAGATTTATTTTATTATTGCTATAATAGTTTAAAAGAAAAATATAACATAAAAAGAAGAAAAACCAAAAGTAAAAAATATAGTACAGAAATCAATGAATACTTCAATAGATAAGTAATGTGTAAAAAGTAAAGAAAAATATAACATAAAAAGAAGAAAAACCAAAAGTAAAAAATATAGTACAGAAATCAATGAATACTTCAATAGATAAGTAATGTGTAAAAAGTAGGTAGGTTTAAGATATTACTGTAATCAGATCTTCAGTTTTGCTGTAGTCAAGTGTTCCAAGGTAGTTTTCAATTCCATTCCAGACTAAGACCAGAAGAACAAGAAATTTGTTCCTAGCTAGCTTCGTAGAGTATTTTAGCTGCAGTGTAATGTTTTTAATGTTTGTAATTTTTAGTAAAATATCACACAGTACAACACACTAAAACAATAGTGCTTCGCTGTTTGTAGATACTTCAATAATGAACACCTTATACCTACCGAATTGTCATAAAGTTATATAGTATGCATGCATGGTGGTCTACTACTATAGAAGTACCTATGTATGGACACGGTTAATGTGCCAAATGGTTTCCATATTGGAAGGGATGCCAAGAAATGCATTAAACATATTATTGAATTGTACGCTTTCAAACCGACCAACACTGGCGTTGTCATTTGATGTTCCAATAAAAACATACTGACATACATTTGACCCAACGCCTAGCCTAAACTAAGCAAAGCTTGGATTCGTTTTCTTTCATCTTTGGAAGCAACATTGTATTTTCATTTTAATTGTTTTTCTAGTGTTATTTTAAGTTCTGATGGGTAATTTTGGTGGTATTTCAACCATCATTACTTGAGGTCTTAGCACAAGTGTGAACAATTGAAATGAAATGAAATATTGAAATGAAAGTATGTTATGTGGCATCTTGATTTGAACGAAAATGTTTCCCTTTGGTTTTGAAGAAAAACGCCATCTTTTTCTTTAAAACCGATGACGGCTGACTTTACTTTTCTTACCGACTCGACTTGACTAAAATGAATTTATTTAACCCACTTGACATTGACAGATGCCACAAAAAAAAAAAGCAAAGCTTGTACTATGGGAACCAGATAACTGACAGAATGCTTATTTATGTAATTTATTTTTGTAAAAATTCATATATAGAATACAATATAATACCAAGACACACACCAAACATCTACGTTCATCATTCAATGTTTGGTGAATATCGAACTCATAACATACAGCGCAGAAGGTAGAGCTTCTTCCAAATGACCTGTGACGCAGTCTTGTAACTATTGATAACAAAAAGACGGATAACGATAAAAAAGAGGTTTGTTTATCTCACATCCTGTCTGGTTCCAAGATCTTACAACCGTCCGTTAGTAGGTATTGCTAAAGTTTGTTGCTTGTCGGATATGCGTTTATATCATTGATTAATGTTACGATAAATTTATTTTTCATATTTTGCAAATTTTATTTTATTACAAAAGGTATGCCAGGACCGTAGCAAGTGGAAATCTGTGGTCGCGCCTACCCCACTGGGAAACAGGAGTGAGTTTAGATATGTACGTACAAACAATAGCAAGAGTTCATCTACCAGGCAACGACCGTACTACTAATGTAACTTCTATGTAGCTGTCTATTTCATCAAAAGTTTAATCATGATTCAAGAACTGGGCGACTTTTTCTCAGAAAATTATTATGAACTGTGCGAAATGAATGAAACTAGTTTTTGGAAGAACCTTAGTAAGAGTCACCGATGACAAAATACGCGGTTAAACGTACAAACGGAAGACCTTTCCATTTATAGATTTTCAATACACATTCAGAATAACATGTGACCATAAATACTATGTAGCTGTCCATTTCATCAAAAGTTTAATCATGATTCAAGAAATGGGCGACTTTTTCTCAGAAAATTATTATGAACTGTGCGAAATGAATGAAACTAGTTTTTGGAAGAACCTTAGTAAGAGTCACCGATGACAAAATACGCGGTTAAACGTACAAACGGAAGACCTTTCCATTTATAGATTTTCAATACACATTCAGAATAACATGTGACCATAAATACTATGTAGCTGTCCATTTCATCAAAAGTTTAATCATGATTCAAGAACTGGGCGACTTTTTCTCAGAAAATTATTATGAACTGTGCGAAATGAATGAAACTAGTTTTTGGAAGAACCTTAGTAAGAGTCACCGATGACAAAATACGCGGTTAAACGTACAAACGGAAGACCTTTCCATTTATAGATTTTCAATACACATTCAGAATAACATGTGACCATAAAATACAATGGCGATATAACATACTTCCATGATGACTGTGTTCCACGGCGAATAAGTGTGGACGAGCGGTCTGATTTTTAATAGCACAAAATTATCTCTGGAAACCTATTAATTCAAAAGGTTCTAATGACTAAAAGCATAATGGGAATAAAACCACTGTAAAGTTCTATTTTAAATAAATATAACTAACTTTACGATTGTAATACCGAGGCACGGTAGATACCTACGTAGGATCTCTTAGCACCAAGTATAAACGACACAAAATTGTTTGAGGATGTCAGAGGTATGTCCAAATATTACATAAATTGGAAAATTTTGCAATACTTGGTTTTCCATACGTGACAGGATGCAAGCTCATCGCCGCTGCTTGAATACTAACTTGTTTCCTTACAATATTTTCCTTTACCGTTTAGTTTGAGAACACTGGAACTGTGCATATAATTCTTTCGTATAGAAATATTCAGTAGTGCACGACCGAATTTAATCCACGACCTTAAGAATTGAAAGCAGAAGGCGGGGCCATACCCACCAGACCACCAGTCTTCTAAAAGTTATAATAACTAAAACTAAAGGCTTCCTTTTGCTTGGAACCCGGAAATTCATGATGTCTTGTGGTTCACCTCAACATACGAATATCTCTGCGAACCACAGACAACATATTACAAGAAAATCTACTTTTAAAATGAAAATTGTCTCTCGGTGTTCTTCTGAGATCTGAGATAGATTTAAAAGTAGTATTTTGATTTTACGATCTCTAAAAAACTCATGCCAAAGTGCTATTTGACGATAAAGCTCACTAGTAAATACGAAATAGAACATAATGAAAAACACGGAAAAGCCAGGATGTTGACCCTGTGACGTCACCAATTTGTCTACCCGGATTATTGGCTCGGGGTGTCTGGAGATAGTGAGATTTTATAGATCCTTTTCGAAAGCACTTTTAGGGTTCAGTGGTATCGTAAAAAGTTTTATTGAAGAATCCTCTGGCATACTATTCCGTAATGACTAATTATTTTTCTTCACTAACTAATTCACTTTATTGACGCTTCAGAATCACTAAGTACAGTGTCGTACGTTTTCAGATGGAACAATTTGAGCGGCCTAACAATCAAATCTTGTATAGTCAAATAGGAGGTACACCCACCCTAATACCTGGTGGAAATTGTGCGTTGGAAACCCGTTTTCATGAATAAACTAGGACAGCTCGTTCCAATCTATACAAATAAATAAAATTGAAGTGTCTGTTTGTAATATTAAAATAACCGCTTTTTACTACATGCATATGAATGTATATGCGATACATATTCCAAAATAGCATTTTTTTAAATTTTTGTCTGTCTGTCCATTTGTTCCGGGTAATCTCTGGAACGGCTGGACCGATTTCGACGGGACTTTCACTGGCCGACAAAGAGCGACAAAGCACAAAGCGACGAGTCGACAAAGAGCCTTACTAAATCTAAAACTAGTGCGCCAAATTTTTCCTTTGGCCTACCTTTACCTACATATCATTTATTTGTGAATAAATAGGGTATTACTACAGTACCAGGTAGGTATTCTTCCTTTAGGCTATTGGGCTATCATCTATTGGCTAAAGGGGACTATAGCAAATAAAATTTCGGTAATTTCATTTGCTATAGTCCAAATATAGTACAAATTAAAAAAGATTTCGTTACCTTTCCTCTTCCATTACGGTAGTTACTGTACGTTTATGTTATACTTCCAAGCATGCAAGGCTTGGAAGTATTACAAAAATGAGAGCATGGCTCCAATCGCACAACAGAAAGACGACAGTTAATAAAGCCGAGGATATCGGGACGATGTGGGCAGACGGTGGAATGGAGGCTGGCAATTTACCGCGCCAGTGGCCAGATCGCTATGCCCGTCTACCACAGAGCATGAAAACTATAGGATGTTTCGCTAACGTTGGCCCTGATAGTTTTATATATTGTACTAGCGGTCCGTCCCGGCTTCGCACGGGTTTTAGTAAGGATTCCTAATTTTTTTGAAAATGTAATATAGCCTAGGTATGTCACCCTGGGATAGTGTAGCTTCCCAACGGTGAAAGAATTATTCAAATCGGTCCAGTAGTTGCGGAGCCTATTCAATACAAACAAACAAAGTTTTCCTCTTTATAATATCAGTATGAAGTATGATGTGTTGATTTAAGATGAACCTTCATGCACTCATCATGAAGGTTCATTGGACTATTTTGGAAGAATTGAGAGTGCCAGCAAAAACTCACCTACATATCATCATTATCAGCCTGTAGAAGTCCCCTGCTGGACATAGGCCTCTCCCATACGTTTCCAGGAAGAACGAATCCGAACCCTCGATGGATGGAAGTGATATTTTAGACAAAACCAATTTTGACAATCAAATTCTATAGATAGTTTGTTAGTTTTTATAGTGCTGCTTAATTCGGGGCCAGATGATGTTGTGTAAAAATGACCACAAATCTATACCTACCAATTATAAGAATCTTTTTCTTGACTGACTGACTGGGATATAGACAACACACAGCCTAAACCACTAGTCGTAGAGACTTGAATTTAACAGAGTATATTTGTCTTGGTGCGTAGAGATATACTAATGAAGAAATTCCCGAAATTCAACCTCTAAACGTGTACAACGGGGGTTGAAGTTTGTATGAAAATAGCTTCACGCGGACGAAGTTGCGCGCGTTTCGCTAGTGATTATATTCTTGCTTGCTCTATCTCAGAACGTGGGAAACACTCCAGACTTTGCGGTTTATAAAATGTAGAACTGCACGCTGCAATTCGCATTCCTCCATTCCTGTATTATCCGCTTCAGCACAGTTAACGTACCTATATACAAGAGCAGTTGCTATTTCATTAAATACAGCATCCGTGTAATAACTATCCGCTAATCTGTGTTACTTTTCCACTTGTTATCAGAGATCATGTACACATTATATTTGTTCTAATTATCATGTGGTTATTTGTCAAACATTAGTTGTGTATTTTCCTTATTACGTTCATTTGTGGTCAAATCAAAACAGGATATATATACTATACAAAATTGCTACTTTTCGAAACAAATCTAGATAATCTAGATTAGGTACATAATACAATTATCACAAAGATTCTTATAATTGGTATAGACTGTGAAATAGGTGTAAATTACCTCAAATTACTAAAATAAGCTTTTTTTTTATTTATTTATTTATTTACAAGTAATTAATAGACTAAGTGCAAGAAACAAAAAAGAACACTAAAAATCGCAGAAGTAAAAACTGTGTTTGATGCTTTACAACATGTATTATATTTACAACATTTTCAACTATATCTATAGATACCGTAAATATGAATCAATGTAACTATACTATACTAAATATTATGAAAAGAAATAAGATCACTTTAATCCCCAAGCACGGTAGATATCCCCTCAGATCTATGAGTACCAAGTAGATACATATACTCGAAATTTTTCGAGGCTGTCTAAGGGGGTAGTCAGAGATGCGTCCATATAGTACATTTGGTACATACCCACATTTTGCACTGGTTAGTATTCCATACGTGATATGTTGCAAATCCATCGCTGCTACTAGAATACTAACTAGTAATGAACCACATGCATTTTTCGAGCGGAAAATCTCGGCACGATCGGATTTGAACCCACCACCTTAGGATCAGAAGGCGGGGTCACTTCCACTAGACCACTGACGCGATTTTCAGGTACTTCCAAGTTATAGCGTAGCATAATTATTTAAAGCCAACCAAAAAAAGTCTCGAAAGTTTTATTCAGATATATCCAGAGATAGTTTTGCAACTGTTATGTTACGTACATAACGTGTTACTGTAGGTAAAATGCAGTCAAATACAACAAAAGACTAGCGCAGATGACGTGATACTGACACGATTCTATTGGTTGATCACACGTTGCGAATCGGATATGGTTATTGCATAGTAAACAATAGCAAACAGTTATGCTAGCTACTCGTTAATACCGGGTGTAATAAAACCACTTCCAAATACTCTAGGAACGTGTAAAGTTACCTATATACGTCGCGAACGTGCCCTATAATGATCTGCTCTGCGTTCATCAACCTGAGGCATACACGTGTTAAGCCTCATGTTTTTTCACTGAATAGAAATCTATGACCAACATTCAAAGTTTTCGTCACGCTCGTGTGCTAAACCAAAGCTTATAATGATCGTGTCTGCCAAATTAGAATATCACATGCTTAGTATTAGCACAGTATACAAATCGTATCAGCTATATTTGTGCGTTTGACACGCCTACGTTGTATCACGGGATTAATTTGCGGGCCCGCAGTTATCATGCGTCATGCCATGCAAATATTTACATGATCTTTGTTTGGGTCTTGTTACTGACTGAATGGTACTGATCTGCAATAAGATAGTGACTTTTTATAATTTTCCAAATGGTTTTATGTTATACAACTCCCAAACACAGAACAAACTAAACCTATTTATTTTAGATGGATCTAAGTCCAATCTTGGATATCGCTAGGCAGTATAATGCAAACTCTAAATTTCATCAGTTTGATATTTTTGCTGAAAATGTGACAAAACTTAAATCTAGATTTAATTTAAATTAATATATTTTTCTAATCAATTATTAAATCTGTAATTTATTTTTTATTGTTATTATTATTTTGTTTAGTCGTAGTGTTTTTTAAAGTTAGGTATTTCTTATAATTGTATTTTTTTTTTGTACATAATGTTACTCGCTCATTATTTTTTTAACAAGCTGTCTTCATCTGTAATTGTAGTGGCATTTAATTTAACCACTTGTAAATGTATTTTTCTATTATTATATTGTATTGATGTACATTATGTTGGTGAACAAATAAATAAATAAACAAACATCTATATTCATCACACAAATGTTTGTTCTCGGTGGGGATCGAACCCACCACCTACAGCGCAGAAGGCAGGGCTACTACGAACTGAGCTGTGACGGCGTAGTAGTAGTAGGGCTCTTTGTGAAGAGCCCGTAGACTTCGTAAAGGCTTTGCCACTAAAAAATGCTTTTCGTCATTACGTTTTTGTTTTTTGGGCTGAGGTTTTTGTGAAAAAATAATAAACACAGATTTTATTTCATTTCGCTACTCTCATTGTAATATGTTTTGTGAATTTAAATAAATAAAACAACCTTTTGACTTTGAAAGTAGAGGTATCTTCATCATAAGTACATAGGTCTCATCATCATCATCATCATCAGCCTGTAGAAGTCCACTGCTGGACATAGGCCTCCCCCATACGTTTCCAAGAAGAACGATTCTGAGCCTTTTCCATCGACTTCTCGCGGTTCTAACAATGTCGTCAGTCCATCGGGTAGGAGGACGTCCTACGCTTCGTCTTCCGGTTCGTGGTCGCCATTCGAGAACCTTTACTCCCCAGTGGTTGCCGGTTTTACGAGCTATATAGCCTGCCCATTGCCACTTCAACTTGCTGATTCTGAGAGCTATATCATACATAGGTTATAGGGAATTCTATCGCGAGGTCAGGTTTATGCAGTACGCTGACTGGTGAATGTTTATGTATGTAAAAGATAGGAACTTTACGATCATGCGTTATCACATGAGTTGATAACCCGAACATGTGCCGTGCGGTTATACGTCAAAGCGAATTACCATGTATTATGGCTTCTAGTTTGATAACGAACGAAACGTGTCTCAATTAACCTAGTCTCTTTTTTTTGTTTTTTTTTTATCGTCAATATCCTTTGGCTTCAATCTCACCTGGTGGTAAGTGACGATAAAGCAGATGATGAATCAGGACGGTCTAGGAGACACCTACTCACTCTTGCCAGATCTAGATTACAGTCTTTAGGGCACGTTTACACGGTGCGAAGGATTACGCGCGGTGTTCGCGCGTATTAGAAAATCACTACTGAGTATCCACCAAGTATCGTTTCTATTAATATTTCTACATATTTTTTGATTTCATTGCTGATAGAACAAGCGGATGGCCCACCTGATGTTAAATGGTTACCATCACCTATAGTAAAGCATTACCTTGCAGGTCACTATCTAGGTCATTCTAGGTAACAACGTTCAAATTCCTGTTAAGCGGCCAATTGCACAGTAACCACCGCATGGAAGTGGATGACCTGGACGAGTTTTTCAAAGCGTAACTTACCTATACTAATACTTTTGTTTGTTTGCATTGATTAGGCTCCGATACTACCGGACCGATTTAAAAAATTCTTTTACCGTTGGGAAGCTACACTATCCACGGGTGACATAGGATATTTATATTTTCAAAAAAATTAGGGATCCCTACTAAAATCCGTGCGAAGCCGGAACGGGCCGCTAGTACTTAGTAAAGTAATATGTTTGTGCTTTACAGCTCCACAACTAAATATTAAGTAGGTTCGTTCAACATTTCAGATGAACGAAGTTTGAAACTCAGGGAGGATTAACTGAGACGTTCGACGCTAGTTGGAAACTTGGTCATGATACTGGGTGAAATTAAATCTTTGTAATTAAATTTAGACTTTACTGCCTTATTTTAAGACTAGCTTTAGCAAAATAGAATAGAATAGAGAATAGAAAACACTTTATTGTACACCACATTACGATAAACACTACAAAACTAATATACATATAGCGGAAATCATTAAGTGGAATACAATGGGCGGTCTTATCGCTAAGAGCTATCTCTTCCAGACAACCTTAGGATGGACAGGATTTGCCAAGAACGAGAAAAGACGGTAGTGTAGTATAAGCAATAAGTATAATGCATACAATAATATCAACCTCCTCTAATTATATTACCTATATAAAATACATCTTGGGGTATCTTTTTATAAACCGTTACTCCTGTACGTAGAACGTAAGTGCTGTAAAGTCATGAAGGTTTTTGATTTTTTCGTTTCACTTATATCTACAAATTCTATTAAAATGGCCTATAAAACCCATTGAAATGGAAAACCTGAGCATAAGTCTATTTCGAAAGCTCCCAGAAGTAATCACTCCAAATTATTTGGCAATAATAATTTTGGAGGTACTTCGAACCCATTTAATTTTACGACACATTATTTCGACATTTAACGAGCCTTTTAGTAAAATTGGTTGCCACACTTGCCACACAAACATTTATGGCGAGAAGGTATTCTTTTTAATGTAGTTTCAGGTTAATAGTATTCACTTAAATTTTCATATAACTGTCATATTACTACATCAACATACAACAACATACAACACACCAACATACAACATTCCAAATCTTATTTTCGTCGAGGCATTTGAATCCTCGGTGGCGAAATTGGTATCGCATCCCCGTATCAAGGGGAAGGTCGTGGGTTCAAATCCTACTCGAGGAAAATAATTTTTGGGATAATATAAAAATCTTTGTCATATTACTTAAATAAAAAACCGACCAAGTGCGAGTCGGACTTGCACGAAAGGTACCGTATCAATCTATAATATATCTATCTATCTATAATATATCTATCTATAATAGAAACGGCAAAAAAACACTTTTGTTGTATGAGAGCCCCCTTAAATATTAATTTTATTCTGCTGTTTAGTATTTGTTGTTATAGCGGCAACAGAAATACATCATTTGTGAAAATTTCAGCTCTCTAACTATCACGGTTCATGAGATACAGCGTGACAGAGGGACAGACAGACAGCAGAGTCTTAGTAATAGGGTCCCATTTTACCCTTTGGAACTCTAAAAAAGGAGTGAAGAGAACATGTGCCGATTCCACATCAAGTGGAATAAGAGCAGGAAGATGATAATGCCATATTATCGACTCTTGAGCATTGATTCCGCTCTCACTGTTTTTTGTGTAATACTCAAACACAATAAGCACCTCTAGGGGGCAAGTTGAGAACTCTCAAGACGCCATATAAAATCCACTCAGAAAACAAGTTCACATCACATCACATTCACAACATTGAGTGCGACAACGCTCGGAATTAGGTTACGTAAACTGAAAAAGTGAATTGTATTTTAGCATGTTGTGTTTGAGAAAATATTTATAAAAAATATTGGATTGGAAGTTTATTTTTTTTAAATAATAATAATAATGCTGGACAATCCACACAGCATCATCTAGCCCCAAGCTAAGCAGAGCTTGTGTTATGGGTACTAGATGACTGATATACTTAATACAATACATTACATGCATACATATTTTTTATTAAACATAGAAAACACCCAGAACACCCGGAATAAATATTTGCAGATCGTACAAACATTTATCCCAAGGCGGGAATCGAACCTGCAACCTCTGCGTTGCAGGCGGACATTCGCCCGCCGCGCCACATCGGTCGTCAAAATAATACGATGATAGGCTGTTGTCGTCATCATCAGCCTAAATAAGTCCACTTCTGGACATAGGCCTATCCCATTTTAGGGGGAAGGTTTGCCGTAGTCACCACGTTTGGCAGACGGATGATGCTGATGCGTTCCTTAAGTCCCCTTAAACGATATCCATGGGAGGTGATGTGGGATAAGCCGGGACCACCACAGGCTCAGGCGAAGATTGGTATTAGGTTACAAGTAACACTACTTGCAGTACATGAGACTAACCGTTACGACTCAGAATATTGGACGCAGTCCAATACCACAGGCTAAGTCGTCAGTGAATGTTCTTCGTAAAGTAATACGATGTTATAGGCAAGGTTAACGCTTAACATCAGGTGGGCCAATTTTGTTCCAGCATTTTATTTACTAAAAAAATGTAGTTAAGAACACCAGGCAAAAAAAGCTGGATAATACCTTCATCGCAAAAGTTACCCACTAGGTCACACAAACTTTTATAATTCAAAGTTTTGTCATCGAAACTTAGATAGAACTACTAAAGCTGATAAACACAACAAGGTCGAAATTGGTTTGCAAGACGACACACGCTTACGTTATTTTCGTCTTCGTTTCGTGTTTTGTTTAGAAAGATGAAGTAGTAGGGTCATAGACGTATAAACGTCTAGTAGGGCTCTTTATGAAGGGCTCGTCCGAGGAAGCACTACCACCATGCCTATTGTTTGTACAACAGGCATGAGTAGCCTCATGGATACGTCCCGTTATTATCACACTTCGTAAGCGGGTCCATTCGGGTGCTTTCGATGGTGAAGAACTACAATGTTGGCTTTACTTCACCTACCAATGTAGGCAGCTCAGCGACTCATTACTTTTTGACATCCACTCACAGCACAATCAATTAATTATTTAACCAATTAATTCTCACATTTTTTTCGAAAACTATTAATTTATCATTGGAACTCAACTGCAACGCAAATTTCCATAGTTAGATATAATCTTCACATTTTTTGTCGAGTTCGGGTACATGGTAGAAATGTAGCTGCATGTAATTTTTCTGGTTCCGTTTCTGAATAGAATAGAATAGAATATACGTTTATTTAGCATAGGCAAATTCACATTATTTAGCAAAGGCAAACACACACAAGCCCGACTTGATAAACAGGTAGGTAAGCAGATTCTATTACATAACATTAGTAAAATAGAAATTAGATTTATTTGTAGAATAGGGTTCTGGATCCCCCCCGCCCCGAAAAATTTTGAAAGTGGTCTATGAGAAAAAGTCTGGGAACCTCTGGTGTAGATACTAGATATGTACTCGAAAGGCAGATGGAGATAAATGAACAGGTATTTAAGGCATTCCGCGCACGTCCCGTTAGTCGAGTGCTCGTTCGTCCCCTGAGTTCCTATTGTAGTCTGTTTTACAGACTAAAAATGGAGGCTATCCTTTCAACTTGCTGTCATTGATATTGAAACCATTGACAGCCAATAAATAAATAACTGCTCTCCCAAAGTTATATTGCCAGTGCAATTGGTGGCACAGAATTGTGAGTAGTGGTGGGATTAGGGAGACGCCTTTGCCCAATAACAGGGTGATCTGGGCTAACTGTCACGTCATGTTATCAGCCTGAATAAATTCACTGCTGGCCTCCTCCATGGGTTTGCCATAGCTTTATTTAGCTTATCCTAGCTTAGGACTCCTAAACAAACAGAAACAACCTTGCGACATAAATTGCATGACACAGTGCATATACCCTCAGACTTCTAACCAACTGTATAAAGATTTTTGAGGATGTCTAAAGGGGGTGTCGGTTCAGAGGTACGAATACATCAAAAATATTAGGCACTAATACAGAATGAGGGTCATTCTGCATTAGTTGATATTATATACCAATATATTTATTCATGTTGTTTTATTGAGTTTCTATAATTACTAAGTGTTTCCAGTTCCTATAAAATACCTTTAGTCACTGACGAAACATTTTCGAAAGATCACTCCCTAAAACATGACCTATCGCTTTTCTAGGCTCCCTAACGAATATCAAATAAAAAGGTATCCTCGAGGTCATTGAATCCAGAGGTCAATAAATGAAATTTACGAAGAACTCACTAGAAATTCCTCTCCAGTCTATTCCTTGAATTGAAACCAATAACATTTACGAGATAGCGATTTCAAAGTGATCCAAATACTAAGGACTAAACGCTCTCCGCATTTTGTATTCTACACTCGCATCTGGTGACCTATTTCAATTGTTGGAGTCTCTGAACTTTTACCTTCAAGTACTGAATGCATTTGAGTGCTGTAAAAATACCTTATCTAAATGTAAAAATATGCGACTGACTGTCTGACGCACAAAGAAAAAGACTAATCTTTTATCCTAGTGATAGAGTTTTAAGACCACCCGAAGTCCTCTGCCATGGCCATGCCATGACGACCGATGTGGCGCGGCGGGCGAATGTCCGCCTGCGACGCAGGAGGTTGCGGGTTCGATTCCCGCCTCGGGATAAATGTTTGTACGATCTGCAAATATTTATTCCGGGTGTTCTGGGTATTTTCTATGTATAATTAAAAATATCTATGTATGTAATGTATTGTATTAAGTATATCAGTCATCTAGTACCCATAACACAAGCTCTGCTTAGCTTGGGGCTAGATGATGCTGTGTGGATTGTCCAACATTATTATTATTATGGCTTATACACTGCTGAAACAGGGACCGTGCTATCCAAAGCACTAAGACGTAAATCTAAATTCAATACTACGATGCTGAGTTCCACTCGCTGTCTTTTGTGTTGCGAGTTTGGTTTCCGAGTGGGTGTACAGAGACACAGTAAGCGTAGGGGCGTGTTGAGAACTTTCATGACTCCATACAAATCCCCTCAGAAACCTAATCCTAATACAGCAACATGTCATCTACATAAATTTTATTCAAGGTGTTCACATAACTAATGCTACGCGCGTTTCGTCGTATACATACTTGAAAGCGCACAGAGTTGTTTATTTTAATAAGATTTGCTGATGGAACAAGCAGATGGCTCACCTGATGTTAAGGTGCTATCATCACCCTGAGGTATACAGGTGTTAAGCCAAATGTGCCTGTAATTTCGCCGGCAACCACACTTTTGAAACGGAAACATAGTAAGTTACTTGGCGGTAGAAATAGGCATGGTGGTAGTACTTCCGCGGACGAGCTCAGCTACTGCTACTGATATATAACTTCCCGAAGTCAACAAAGAGTTGTTTGCAAGAAAAAAACGTCACACGAAGTCGCGGGCATTACACTAGTACAATATAAACCTGTTTACTCGATAAGAGAGTCGTTTTACAAGTTTTGAGACACTCCAAGGTTTTTTGCTTGACTTCGATTTTTACTGGAGATAACTGAAGTGTACCTGCGGACAAACAAGGACTTTTATTAATTAAATATTGTGGAACTAGCTTCATCCTGTAATTTTGGAAAATGCGTCTGACAACATTAGGTATCCTCATAACTTTATATTCAAAAATTATGAGCCTTGTGAGATACGAACCCACGACCTTCCCTTGGTACAGGAAAGGTAACCATAACCCACCTGATGTTGAGTAGTTATCTATACCTTAAACTATCGTAATACTATAAGAGCACGCATGCTTAATGTGGCACTGCTCTTAGACATAAAGATGTGAATTCTCATGTGCCTGTAATTATATTTTTATTTATTGTGTAACCAATCTTAATAAACAATGCGGTTAGTGTCATAAAGCGGTTCGTAGTTTTCCGCATTGTGGTTAGATTGGATGCAATTTATAGCACAGGCATCCATTACCTTACGGCACATTTCTAGCTAGAAAATTGCTTTATTTTGTTATCTAAAACTAGCAACTTTTTAATGGGAAATGTGACGATAAATCCGCCTACACTGCGGATATTGGCTATATACACTTTATAAAAACGTGGCTGCAAAGTGGCAGATGAGGCTGAAAATCTAGATCTATGAAGGCTATGATGTTAAGTAAGATCTTAAGGTGGCTGTTTTTGAACCAGGACCCTTTATATTAAATAGTTTGTGCGAAGATTGACTATCCGAAGTAAATAAATAACTAAAACACAATAAATTTAATATAATATTATAATCATAATACCGTAAGCTATTATGAATCTACAAAGGTATTTTAACGTTCACAAATAATCGAGGGTGCCTTTGGTACTTTCTTTTAGAATAAGTTCAAGGACGATTCAAAAATCAATACGCAATCAAATAACAAAAAACGAGTCCCTTTAGTAAACTGATGTATTTTAAACATGTTTAAGTAGGTACAATCATTGACAGAAGTACTTACATTACCATTTAAACGATATAAATATATATTAATGGACGCGCGCGACTTTGTCCGCGTGAAGTTATTTTCATGCAAACTTCAACCCCCGCTAGTAGAATTTTGAGAATTCCTTTGTTAGTGCATCTCTATGCATCAAGACGCATATAACCTAAAACTCTCAAATAAAAACAAACTAAGGACTAAAAATTAGAATCAAAATTAAAAACTCTGATCAAAAATGAGCTGGTAGGTACATATCCGAACCCTTCAAACTAGAATTCTTTCTATATTTTTGACACTGACTGTACTCTGCTTCCTGAACAAAGCTTCAAGCTTTGTTGAGGAAAGCTGTGACCGCAAACGTAATCACGCAAACCGAGAGCTTCACTGAATTTGAAATTACTACGCGTAATGCCCCAGCTTATTTAAAAAGCCCAGGAATATTTCAAAATGTCCTTTGATAAACTTTATGTAGGTACCTACTTAGGAACAAGGCAAAATCTGCAATTCAGAACTCAGAAGTAGTAGTATGTAGTTAGTAATAGAGATGTAAGTGAAGGGCTCATCCGGGGAAGTACCTACATATTTCTGCTGCCAAGCAGCTTGCTGTGTTCCGGTTTGAAGGGTGCTGGTAGGCTTAACACTAGTATGCACCTGCTTGTTTCAACAGCAGTCGTATAAAAAAAAACCTTGTAATGCACTTGTGTATAATTAAGCAAAGCACTTACTAATAGTTAGTTTGTTGCATTTTAACACGTTGGGTACGTTGCAGCATTTTATCGTTTGGTCAGAATGCAAAAAAAAACTCAGTTATTTTTTTTAAAGTCGAAAAATATTTGAACATTCCACACAACATCATTTGAGCCCCAAAGTATGCAAAGTTTAGTTATGAGAACCAGTCAACTGATTTAATACTTACATACCCTACGTACATTGTTCTTTGGTTTGGTCGCGTGGAACTGGAACCTAGTTTCAACGCAAAGCTACTCCAAAACAAAGTGTTGACTGTAGAGGATCAAACATCAAATACATTCAACCTTGTACCCCATCCTTTGTTGATATCCGCATTTCCCAAGGGTTGATAAATTATAGGGATGGTCTACTTCATGAGTGTTCCACCAAACCCAATCAAGGTTAATTGGAAAGGGTACACCGAAAGCGTATTCAACTGTCGAAGTCAGAGATTTATTATGTGAAGGCACAACCCTATGCCCTCAAAAGCCTCATCCCCCATTATGCCAGTCGTCTGTAATTAAGCACAGATTGTCCCGTCATGGAGTCAACAAGCGACTTAATGGCTCCATGTAATTAATGGCAAATTGATTTTCTCGAATGCCACCAGTCAGAGTACAGCTCAATTTGAACGTAGATAAAACTTGTTGACTTTATTTTAGTAAGGTTTCGGAATACATACATTCAGCAGTTAAGCGTCAAATGAGACGTTTAGGGATAAAAATACGTTCAGGAAAGGCTTATGTTCAACACATGACAAATGATTGCTGGTTGATGATGGTTAAGGTTTTCGTAATTTGTGAAGAAGGTAAAACCTCTGTGTATTGTATAATGTCTTCAATTATACGCAACAGGAACCATGATAGTATAAGGAACTGGACCTGGACGAATAAAGCAGAGAAGAATTTCATACGCTTTCAGAGCCTTATCTTGGACGTTTATCTCATGATCATGATATACTATATTTGCGAATTCTGTATTCTTAACAACGAGTGTGGTGTTCATGTGTGCACCGCACATGTTTTGAGAAGATTAATGGCTTGCAATATCTGTCTACAATACGTTTGCAACTGGATATACTAAAGCCACTATGTGACAGGGACAGCCATTTATGTTCCAAACGTTGTAAGAGAAGATATGGGTAGATATATTTTCTTGATGATATCATCAACCAGTGATCTTTTGGTCAACTGCGCACTTACATTAATCGTATGATCTTTGAACCCACACAAACTCCAGTCTAAGAAATCCCTCGTAAAATGCTTAGACGTATGTCCTGGGCAGCCTTCATCTATTGGCTTCTGACAACCAACACACACAGTATATTTGGTTTATTGAGTTGGTGGTTCTGGCCTAGAATAAAATGTCGTCAGAGCTGACTAAGGGAAAACCCTAGGGGATAGGCAGAAGCGAGATGCATCTCCTGATTACTAAATTAATACTGCGATCACCAATCCACCTACCAACTGTGGTGACTATGGAAAATATGGGAGAGGCCTATGTGCAGTAGTGGACTTTTCTAGGTTGATAATCTGATGAGGGATGGTGAAACTGCGTTATTCGTAGTAGGCAGATGATAGTCGTGCTATTTTACCAACACCTTCAAGTTAAAAATCTTAACGAAACAGTACACGAACCATTTGCAAGCAATTTAGGGTAGGACTTCCGCTGAGTGCTAAAAGGTAAGAAGTTAGATATAATGGGCACCATTAGTTTGCAATGCAACTGACTGAACGGTAAATCATAAAAACACAATCAATATTTATTATTGCGTCAGTCTTTCTCTTGCTATAATAATACAAGCTCTCGTTATTCCTAACTTGTCGGTAAGTTAGCCAACAATATTGCAGTATTCCCTTTGTAATAAATATTATTATGGTTAAAGTTCATTCATAGGCCAAATTTTTTTCAAGCAGATTTTAACCTACTTCGTGGATGGGACAAATTACATGAACAAAGGACTATTTCAGATGATTAATTAATATAGTAACAGAGTTAGTCAAACGAATGCTGGCATAATGGAGTTGGAACCGTGGTTTTGAACTAAATTTGATGTGGAATGCTATGTCGCGATGTAGCGTTGCTATGTTTCAGTTTGAAAGGTGTGGGTGCCAGTAAAATTACAGGCACATGAGGTTTGACAGCAGCGAACATCATAACAAAATGGCCAATCATTTTGTTCCGTCAACAAGTAATATAAAAAAAATCTAAAAGTTAAATATATTTTGCTTGGCATTGAATTTTTAACAGAATGAATATCAATTTATATTCAAGGAGCGATCGAGCGGAAAGGCAGATCGAGGCAGTCAATGCAAATTCTGTCCAAAAATCAACACCAAACGAAATATTATGGGCGATGCTTACAAATCATTACTTCAAATCGAAATTGGCTGAAATATAGCAATTATGAATAAATATTAGAAGATATTTCGAACACAGCCATAACTCAACAAAACGCGTTCCAGATCACTGATAAGAATACTTACCTTCTTGTATTTTTTTTGTATACATACATATAAAATCACGGTTTCCCATGGGGGTAGGCGGATTTCCACTTACTACGATCCTGACATACCTCTTTTGCATCATTCACTCTTTCCTTTCTCTAAAACGTTTTGAATCTGATTGAAGATACGTACGTACATGGTATGTTCACCACACAAATGTTAATTCTCGGTGGGGATCGAACTCACACCTATAATAAAACATCATACAGTGTGTAATAAGTACTTTAAAATTTACCTTTAATTTACTAGACTGGCTATATTTGAACGATTCTTATAAATTAGCTTGCCGTGGCTCTATAATCTATCTCCGTGTCTTGAAAAACATGTTTTTCAGCCAAATCTTGCAGGAAGAAAAAAAGAAAGACGCGTACAATGGGTAGGTGTTATGGTAATCCATCTACCAAGTGTTCAAGTAAGTAATCCATCACGCTTTTATGAAGTTTACGGATATTTGTTTGAGTAGGGTTCGGTTCGCGAATATTCCATACTTGGTTAATTTGTTTATTTACATTACACGCGTAGATGGTGGTAGGAGCACCGGTGGCCTAGTACGAGTGACCCCGTCTACTGATCCTAAGGTAGTGGATTCGAATCCGGTCGTACACCAATGGATTTTTTTATCTGTTCCTTAGTACAAAAAAATTGAATACAATGCTTTCCGTCAAACACGATAGCAACGGCAATTTTGGCGTCGTTTTTGACAGTTTGCGACCATGCAATAAGAGCTCACGGCAGAGATCTTCAGCAGATATCTTCGATCTCTTCGTCCTCTCAATCAAAAATTGAAAAATCACTCAATTTACCATGCATATATATGTATTATCTTAGAGCATATTTTGACATATACCTATACAATTTACAGCAGTCCATAGATAGCAGATGAACGTTGTCCTAGTATCTGAGTATAAACTTAAACAGAATATGCATACATATTCTGTTTGAGTTTATACTCAGATACTACGACATATCGTTCTTGGTCGTATGCCCCTTGAGTATCGTTTGATCACAATCAAATTATTATGATTACATTCTTATTACATGCTCGTTCGCGTGATTACATTTTTAGTGATAAAGTTTTGTTTTCAAATTATTTCAGATTACGTATCTTATTTCCTACTCAAAATTAACACTGATAGATAGTGGACACGCCTACGCAGTACTTAACGTAAACTTAGGTAGGGAATTTTAGCTACAAGGGAAGAAATTTTAGCTACGACGTCTAAGAGGGGTAGTCAGAGTTACGTCTAGATATTACGATTTGTACATAGGTACCTTTTTTTGCAGTAGTTTGTATTCCATACGAGACAGGCCGCAAGCCCTTCGCCACTGCTAGAATACTAACTGGTTTCCTCACGATGTTTTCCGTCCCCGTTTTAGAGCACTGGCATTAACAAAACACCTTAATATATTATTAAGAAACTTATTGACGCTTAAACAAGTCAGCATTATGAAACTGCACGTCCACGATCAAACTATAAATAATTGCCATTAAGATAAGAAAATGTCAGAAAAGAGTGCTACTTTTTTAGATAGAATTTGTCAATGTTTTATCTGATATGTTAATTTATTGTGTAAGCGGATGACAGAGTACCAACCGTCCTACCGTGATACTAAAACTAAAATCAAATCTTTGGACATCTGTTTACAGTCTTACTTAGTAGTACCCAAATCTTTAACCACGTGGCTTTAAGGCACTTAGACGCAGCCGAGAGGGCCTTAAATACACACGAGTTCACACAGAATCACAATATAGGTTTATTTTATCGACGCGCTAGAAACGTATCGTTATAATAAATCTTCTATCTATATAAATAAAAAAAAATAATCGCCAAAATATGTACGCGCGCATTACGTCCGAACCACTGTATCAAATTAGATAAAAAAATCTGTTTAGACTGTTAGTTTTTTTAGCGTTGATTTTGATCAAAATAGAAAGAAAGATAAATCATTATTGACTTAAAAGAACGTAGAAAAAATTATGATTGCAATGAGGTACGTAGATTAGTTTTACCAAATCCTATAACGCCACTAACAATAATTCAACCCAGTATGTCGTTTTCTTACTTTATATACCGTCTGAGAAACATTGGAGTAGAAATTATTTCCTTATATTTGAAAAAAACCAGTTACAAAATGAGCGCACTTTTGAATTTTAAAGTCAGTTAATAGTGCCACGAAATATTAGTTTACAATTGAGACGCATATTTTATCAGTGAGACAATACGTGCTAGACCGAAATCGACAAGGAAGTAAATACAAGGTCTAAACCAAAATAATAAAATCTGTATGGCGTCGTAAACTCTAATGGAAAATTTTATTGAATTGTTGTAACCTCCGGTCTAACAGTTGTATATTCTTTGATGAAGTTCATGTTATCCCTAACATCAGATGCCTGTCCTGTGGGGTCGACAATACAGATTTTCTTCCTCTCCCTTCTATCATTCTCGTCATATCGGTGCTCTCTTTTACAAACGTCATCTTTCACACAGTATATTTATCTCTTCTTCGGTCTTCCTCAAGTTTTATAACTATCCACATCCAAACCTAACCATACAAAATATTGCTTTCTTTCTTTTAAAACTTTATTTAATAAATATTGTTGTATATCGATTTTACTTGTGTTTTTATTTAGCAAAGACGTAAACTGATTAGTGTTTAGTAAAGTATAATCAAGGGTAACCAAAGTCAAAAGCCAACAGAATCACATTGAACTGTTATTGAAAATGGGTGAAGCAAGACATTGTGACTAAATTTCAAGGGACGGGGAAGTTAGCTTAGTTCATATATTTATCTTATACGATAATTTTTACCAACTATCAAAATATATTAAATGAATACCCTGAGATGGCATTTTTATGATGAACAGATTTTTCTGAGCCCATAATTCATCATTATCAAAAACAGTCTGATTTCACCCATTGCTGGGTTTAGGTCTCTTTATGTATAAGGCATTTTTGACGGTCCTGTGCTTGGTCTGATACAGGTATCAACTAAGATGTTAGTGACATCGTCTGCTTATTTCGACGCAGAATGATCTACGCTTCTATTTCCAGTTCTTAGACGCCAGATTTCAACCTTACTCCATCTATAATCACCTTGCCTTGCCTGATGTCCTGCCCAGCTCCATTTTAGCTCCATTATACGATACCCAACGTATTTGACCTTTGTACGACCTTTTTTCAACTTCGAATCTCCACGTTGGAAACATGATCTATAGTTTGAAGCAGAGTATAACACGCTCCATGTCTCTATGCTTGAGAAAATCCACAAACTGCGCACCAACGACCAACTAATCAACGAAACAATACTGTTCTCTACCACACCGATAAACTAAACGTACCTACTCAATAAAAATTACGTGCACCGAATTTTAAATATATTTCGGCGGACACAGGACATTCTAGGCTATGTTTGGAGATTCCCCGTAAATTTCCTGAATGGAAATGTAGACAATGTAGTGAGGTGGCAAATCTAGGAATGTCCAGCTGGATCGGAAGTTCGGGCCATTTACGTCTGCTTTACGTCTTTACATTTTAAAATTTAATTACATTTCTTCTGCGTACAATCAAATTCGGTATTCAATGATATCATTTTGAATCATCATCTACAGGTACCAGTTCCTTGCGACCACAAGTTTAAAATAATAGGCAAAAAACTAATGCGTTCTGAACGTAGCATCAAGCTGAGTTGGACTCCATTTTGTGACATCTTTATATAGTAGGTACTCATACTACCTTAATTACTTACACTGGTACTAATAGATTCGGCGAAACGTTGAAATAGTTACGTGTTTTATCTTTTGCATTGACAGGAAGTTTTAAATTAGATCGAAAGAGACGAAACATGGTGTAACTATTCCGTGGTTACGGTGAGTTTATTTTATATAAGTTATTTTTACTTTGTAAGTTATAGTTTATTTATGTTTTATTTATAAAATGTGCATGTGTATCCCTTTGTAATACTTCGTGGCGTCATAAATTTTATTTTTTCTTTCTAACGATTTGGTTATTACCTTTTCATATCGTACATAAACCATTTAGTTTTGTTATTCTCGTAAATACAGCGTTGCTCATATTATTACCCACTGTAGTAGATGTAGGTACCTAGTTATTACTATGTCAATAATCAGATACAAATGAAATTCTTAAGTCAATATTCAGATTACCCAGCCAGACACACATACATTGTAAGATATTTGATCGAGTTCCAATCACAACATCTATCGACCGACAGGAATCTATTTGTGAGATCACTGCGATTGGGCTCATTCGATCTAAATAAAACAACGTCGGTTTTCTTACCTTGAGATCTTCTTTGTACATTTTTGTGTCATTCGTAGCTTTTTAAACTTTAAAAATAAGAGTCAGCGCAAGGTTGCTTTACATTGTAGCGCAAGTACTACAATGTAAAGAAACCTGATCATAAAATAATTTTAAAATTACTGAATAATTTACAAAACTTTACCTAATTAATAAAATAGAGTTTTGTGGTATTATGGTATGCTGTAGTTGAAACTTAAAAACTTTGGTTACATGAAAGGATACAGCAGTTCTTTATATTGTGTTTGTAACCATAGGAAATAAATATTATAATAGTAGTAGTAGAGCTCTTAGTGAAGGGTTCGTCCGGGGAAGTACTACCACCATGCTTATTTCTGCCGCCAAGCAGCTGTGGTCCGGTTTGAAGGGTTAAATTACAGGCACGTGAGGCTTAACACCTGTATGCCTCAAGTTGATTGAGGCAGAGTAGTGTATTGTAGGTTACGTTCCGGCAATGCTTTGCTATAGGCGATGGAAAAAATAATAAATAGAGAAATATTTGTGGACATTATTTACATATCATCTAGCCTCAAACTAAACATACTTTGTACTATAGGAACCATATACCTGATAGAATACTTAAATATATATTTTTTGTAATATATAACATAGAATACAATATAACAAAAAGAAATGAAGAACACACATGAATGTTCATCACACAAATGTTTGTCCTCGGTGGGAATCGAACCCACAACCTACAGCGCAGAAGGCAGAGCTACCTGCTGAGCTGTGACTATAAATTTAATAATGATTAGAGTAAATGTTCTTATATTCATTTTTTACTTTTACTACATTTGTTTTTGCTTTGCTTTGGCATTGGCTATTGAGTAATGCACCACTGAAATCCTTGGACAATAGAGTTGCGTCATTGTTTGCAAAAAACTTTTAAATAACTTATCCTTGATTTTGTATAAAACTTAGCAAGAGTTAACTTCGAAATTGATGTTTTAACAACTAGCGGCCGCAAAAGGTACACAGGTACAAATCACATACGAACTTCAGCTTTGTTGTTTTACCTTTCAAACAATATAGAACAAAGAACAAGTTGTTTACTTAATTTTATCTTAAACAACGCCAAACCGTTCGAACCTGTTCTTTGTACATCTTCATCCTTTCAGTGATATCCATTCTTGAATGAGTTCACTGCTTGAAAAAACCTTAAAAAGCTCTCTTAGTGACCTCTAATGACATTCTCGGAAGGTGATGGGGGAGTCTCTTAAGCCGTGGTCTCGTCAAGAAAAAGTGAATAAGTAAAGACATATCGTGTGAATTAGGTCACAAATGGAACTTTTTCCGTGTCAAGCAAAACAGTACTGAAACAGGATCGTAAATAATATTTTTCTTCATGCTAAATTCAAGCCACGCCACGTTTAACCTTTCATTCAAACAAAGAGCTTTGCTTACTATACAGTAGCACTACACACGTGTTGATCTGTTTGCTAGCCTAAGTTATTTGCATATTTACTTTCTTTACCATTTATATATTATTGTAGTTGATAAAAGTTAGGTTATATAATATAAGTAAGATTATGTATAATTATGTAGGTAGTTTAAGCTAGTCTAGGCACTTATCTTTAAGTTTATCATTAATTTAGCACGCCAACCTCTGTTAAGTTACCTTTAAGGTTGGCAGGTAGAAAATGCTCATAGCATTAAGCCCGCCTTTTGTACACTTGTTTTTAATAACTGTGCAATAAAGTGTTAAATAAATAAATAAAATAAATAAACCAATGCGATCGTAAAAGTTCATTTAGTTTGTTTGATGTTGTATTTGATTTAATTGTCTCTGATTTCAAGTTTACTAGGTATTCTAAAACTGGTTTATTTTATGAATGACAATAAAATTTAACAGTTTGTCCCGTATTTAAAACAAATGAGATCCTGGTTGAAGAACAGGTTGGAAGCATACAGTGAGTCAAGTCTACTACTAGAGCGTGGCTTCAAAATTTTCATAAGATCCTAATGTCGTGGGTTCGAATCCGGTGGTACACCAATTAATTTTTCTGTTTGAAAAATATATGTGTGCAATGCCGTGCTCTCAGGAAAATATTGTTAGGAAACCAGCTGAGGCTTGCGACTTTTCACGTATGGAATACCAACTTCTGCAAAATTTGGGTATTATCAAATGTAATATCTGGACGTACCTACCTCTGACTACCTCGGTTAGACATTCTTGATGAACATTGAGTAGGTGCTTGGTATGGTTTTAAGGGATCTGAGGGGATATATACCGTGCTTGGAGAGTAAAGTCGTTATGCTATTTCTTTTTGAAGTAATACTTCTAATGCGACTTCCAACAAGGTTGCGTTAAACGTTTAACGCTACCATGGAGGGGATATGAAAGCACTGTTCTTTCTCTCTTTCTCTCATAGCCAGTTACATTTCGTATATTAAAGAAGTTTACTTAAGTCGTGTGGTCTAAAGCACATTCGTTTTTTTCCTTTTTTTTTCATGGCTGTAAGGTCGAGACCTTAGGAACGTGCCCTACCATGACCAATTCAATCCCAATCGATGGTGATTCAATTCGATGGTCTCCAATTGATGGACGAAAGGTAATGACCTTTCGTCCATCAATTGGAGACCATTACAAGGATTCAAACCGACATTGATGAAGACTGAACCATAAAGAACCTTAAATTACTAAATTGAATGACCCGTCTAAGGTTTCAGGGGGTTTTTACATCCTGCAAAAAACCTCCTAAGACCAACACTAAATGTGAGATGGTTCCCTCTTCGGTGCCTGCCGACCAAGCTGTACAGTCACTTCATTTGAACTGAACTTGAACTAGCCAGATAAACAAGCTTGTGTACATATGTATAGTACATACATCGCGTTATGGACCGATGGAAGGACTCGCAGAAGGTTGACCTTGTTCGACAATTTTATACACACACGCAAATTGTGATGGAGAAATACACTTAGGTAGGTGTTTTATTTAGTACAGTTTATCACGACACTAACCTGAAGTATTTTGAATTTGCAGACATATCCACAAAAAATGTATGCTCAAACATATTTATCAGTAGTTTGCCAGTGCTATCAAACGGCGAATGTTGACGACCGATGTGGCGCGGCGGGCGAATGTCCGCTTGCGACGCAGGAGGTTGCGGGTTCGATTCCCGCCTTGGGATAAATGTTTGTATGATCTGCAAATATTTATTCCGGGTGTTCTGGGTATTTTCTATGTATAATAAAAATATCTATGTATGTAATGTATTGTATTAAGTATATCAGTCATCTAGTACCCATAACACAAGCTCTGCTTAACATGGGGCTAGATGATGCTGTGTGGACTGTCCAGCATTATTTATTTATTTATTTTTATACTTCATCATCTTCCCGGCCTTATCCTACTTTATGTGGGGTCGGTACATGTTATTTTCTTACACTCTCCTCTGTCATCTCAGAACTCACTCCTTTCAGGTCCATATCATCTTTCAAACAGTTCATTTACCTTTGCTTCGGTCTACTTCTACTGATTTATCCATCCACACTCATATTCATCACTCTACTTCATCTCTACCACACTTACATACATTATATCATACATACATATCACATAATAGTAAAATATATCAAAAATCATTTTTTATTGTAAGTATAGTAATAATGACAACACGCCGCGTCAAACGAAACAGATTGAAAAAAAAAACCGGCCAAGTGCGAGTCGGACTCGCGCACGAAGGGTTCCGCACCATTATCTATACTAAAAAGGGCAAAAAAATCACGTTTATTGTATGAGAGCCCCCTTTTATGTTTATTTTATTCTGTTTTTTAGTATTTGTTGTTATAGCGGCAACAGAAAACATCATCTGTGAAAATTTCAACTCTAACTATCACAGTTCATGAGATCAGCCTGGTGACAGACGATAAAAATGGTCGCAAACCTTTATACGCATTTGGGTTGTACCAAAAAACCGGTTCAACAATACACCTATACATAATAAATCAACACGAGATTATATTGAAAGTTGTGTAAATGCGTGCGACTTCGTCCGCGTAAGTTATTTTCATACAAACTTCAACCCCCGCTGCACTTTTCAAGGCTTGAATTGCAGAAATTCCTTTCCTAGTACATCTCTATGCATCGAGATAGATACACCCTAAATTTTTTTTTTTTTGTGACATGTGTCCACTATTCGGTCAATTTTGCCAATGTCAAGTGGATTGAATAAAACCATAGAATAAGAAGACTAATAGAAGACATGATAAAATAGCAACCAATTACACAAAATTTGTACTGTTTTCACTTACGATATTGAAATGGTACAAGAAAGAGATGCATACAAACTTTTAAAACCGTCTTTTGAACAGATATCACTAACATTTACGAATATTACGTAGTATTCTGTGATGTTAGTGTTGTAACTATGTCAACTTCGATATCGACAAATAAAGTATGTCTGTAGGGCTAGCTTCCAACTCTTAGAAACGATGAACGAAGTTTTGTATTATCGATTTCAGTTACACTGCAGCCAAATGCTTAGTTATTATTAATTAAAACAATAAAGAAAAAATAAACGAGCCATTCGATGTCGGTCAGTAACAAAAGCACTTCAGTGTGAGTCGGGCACTCTCTGCAAACTTAACATATGTACCTACCTACGTCGGCCATGGCTACTGTAAAACTATTTAGCGAATGAATCAAAAAGGTTGTAATAAGGATGTAATAATCGGGTAGAGGCGAGCTCGAAATGAACCGTTGCGATGAACTTTCCACAGCAAGCGTGAGCATAAAGCAGGTCGTCTCCAGACTGCTCAAATTAAAACACTTAGCATTCTAGCAGTTATTTCAAAAAAACTAGCACAACAGTTTGGCTAGGCGACTGGTAAAAATCTTACAATGAAGATCGAGTATTTGATAGTGCAAACTTGCACCACCTGGTCCTACATCGTAATGTTTTTATTCGTGCGTTAAATATAATGTTGGTATTGCAGATGGCTTTAGCCGCCGATATTTTACTTGATCATTAGGTTGAAATGAATATGTTGTGAAATGATTGGAACAGACGTGAATGACTTTATTCGGTGTCCAATTATCGCTTCTTTGTATGAGTTGTAACCATACATTTTTCATCTTTTCTTCTTTGGGAAATCTAAAACAATGATTATGGATGGTAAAATCATCGACATTTTTACTCATCGATACAATTTACTACATCACTATGATTAAATTATTTTGGTTGTAATTATCGTATGAAAACTTAATAAAACAGGTGGAAATGTATGTGAAAACTGGAGACAACATAATTTACAAAGATATTCTGAGCATTTGGTTCTATAAATAACACAAATTTTCCAGTAAAACTCACAAATGGAAAGATAGCGACACATCCTCATTTTCTCATCGTTTTCTACTTGAATCACAATCTTCATCTACACATGGCATTTTATACACACATTACGCTCCTTTTTTTGCAGTTATTACGTTGTTTTTGAGTGATCTAATGCATTATTTTCAAATATATTATAAAAAATGCAACAAATCGTCCGGGAACTTTCACAGAAATGTCAACGCGACATTATTATGATAGTTCTTACCTATCTGAAAGCAATAAGGTCGTTCATGAGTTTTTAATTTACAAGTATGATATTTTTCGAAAAGTGTAAAATGGCACTTCCGTCATTTCAAACGAAGGACAATGTACTGAATAACTCTAAAAATTGAATTAATAAATATATATGCGCTATTTTCACACATCTTGACGTTGTCGTAAGCGAAAAAAGCGTAAACTAGTGTATTGAGTTGCTATTATAGCTGCATTTCTACAGCTTTTAGTCCATATTCTTAGAATAAAACACTTCTTAGTCAAGTCAAGTGGGTAAAAAAAGTAAAGTCGGCTGTCATTGGGTTTGAAAAAAAAGGTGGCGTTTTTCTTCAAAACCAAAGGAAAACATTTTCGTTTAAATCAGGATGCCACATAACAAACTTTCATTACAACTGTTCACACTTGTGCTAAGACCCCAAGTAATGATGGTTAAAATTCCACCAAAATTACCCATCAGAACTTAAAATAACACTAGAAAAACAATTAAAATGAAAATATGTACAATGTTGCTTCCAAAGATGACAGAAAACGAATCCCCCCTGTAAATTTTAAGTTTACGACAAGTTTAGGCTGAGCGTTCTCGTGTCAGTCAGTCAGGACAAAGATGAATAGTATAGATGAAGCCAGTTATGACGGATCGTTATCAGGTAGGTAATTTGTTATGAAACGTTTTTATTGTTGGTTGGAGGCACGTGGATCGTTTACTCCAAAGGTATGTGAATGATATTACCAAGATCCATCGACGCTTTATGTTATTAGACCTTTGAGTTGAACGAACCGACTAACCTTTCGGTCATTTCTGATCTATCTTGTCCCTGCCTGGTTTCAGCTGGAAATCAGCGTTCAGTGGTTACACACCCAAACATTTATGCTGAGCTGAATACCATTTTAGCATATAGGTACCTACTGCTGACGCATTAGTCGATGGGAGACATTTCTTTTGTTTTTTAATATTTTATGTGATAGAATCTACCTACCTACCCATTTATAAAGTCGGGCTTATGTTTTATTTGCCTATGCTAAATATACGTATGTATTCTATTCTACCTGCTAACAGGAGAGTGGTGCGGGTTTGATCCCCACAAATCCTACGGGCGGAAACTATTGAAATAATATAATAAATAAGGCTTTTATAATAAGTACATCGTCCAAACTGTAAATGAAGCTTTACGGTCGCTTAGAACCATATAAATAATATTCCTAAGGTTATTTCGTCGATTGCGATTGGGCTTTCGGTGGCGCCGTTCCTAACAAAGATATTTGTCAATATCATGATACTTTAAGCATCATACATGGATTTCTTAAAAATAAAAACTCCAACGATCCATCGATAAATAACGCTATAGTTAACTTTGCCCCCCCCATTTTCCCCCTAATCAAAACTCACAATCGACAATTTTTTTAATAATTCAAGGAACTTTTTTGCCTCTTCGTCAGAATCGGTTGAGAAATGCGACATGTAGGCGAGAACAGACGGACGGACAAAAGCATTTTTGGCCAATCTCGAAATTGAGACGCTTCGCTCTCTCGGTGTGTAAATAATCTGCCTAAATGAGTACTGCTGGACATATCTCTGACGACATCCACGCTGATAGAGAGTCTTATCACAGCCTAGAACTTATTACTTATACATGCACATACATTTGACTCAATCATGACTTTTGAACGTAAAAACATGTGACAAAAAAACTATGGTGTGGTATGAACTGTGGACACACAAGGTATTATTAGCTATATTATAATTTCCCATTTCAAGGTTACCAATGACGAAGTTTCAAAGGTTTGGCCGGCAAAACAAACTGTATCAGGTATAAAATTAATCAAGTTCTTCTTCAAAAATCTTGTGAAAACGACTTCAACTATTAGTTAGATGTTTGATTGTTATTATATTTCGACGTACCTCTGACTACCTATAAAACGTTAGAGTGTATAAAAACTTACCTATTTACGTCACATGTGTAAGAACACCGGTGGTCTAGAGGGAGTGACTCCGCCTTCTGGTCTGGTCTGGTCGTGGGCTCAGATCCGGTCGCGCACCAATGGATTTTTCCGTTCGAAAAAATTATGTGCCAGTGCTCTCAAACGGTGAAGGAAAACATTGTAAGGAAACCAGTTAGTTAATTTAGCGGCGGTGATGGGCTTGCAACCTGTCACGTATGAAATAAGGAAAGAAAAAAAAAGATCATTCTTAGTATTCTAAGAATCACGTTGCTAATTAACGTTTAAGAATTGACGTCAGTTATAAAAAAATATGTAGAAAAACAAAAAATGCTTTGAGTACACAGATCAATGTGGAGATGACGTCATGTGGCTGGATGCGATTTTACACGAGGACAATTTTAATGCCCGTTATCCACAGGTTTAATGGTTATTCACACGCACCATCAACCACATCACATTACAATGTCAAGCAGTAAAACCTTTTACATGACTTATTTGGACTGCAAAATATGGTCCGAACAAAACTAAAGGTTTTAGTAGTCGTAGAGCTCTTATGAAGAGTCCGTCTGATGGTATGGTGGTAATACTGGAAATATTCCTTTTTTCAAGTCTCTACGGTCAGTGACTGGGCGTTGTCTACATGTATAAAGGCAGGATAAAAATTATTATAAAGAGTAGTAAAGAGAAATAATGCATTCCAACCCCGCTTTCGAATCCAGGGTTCGGTAAAGGAAAATCGCGAGGAACCCCTTACCTTAGCTTTGCACGTATTTTTTTTTATACAACTTGTTGATGGAACGAGCAGATGGCCCACCTAATGTAAAGTGGTTACCATCACCTATAACAAAGCATTACCTCGTAGGTCACGCTCGTTAGGAACATCACCTACGATGCACTACTCAGCGTTTATCAACCTAAGGCATACAGGTGTTAAGCCTCATGTGCCTGTAATTACACCGGCACCCACACCCTTCAAACAGGAACACAGCAAGCTGTACTACTATAATTATATTATCTACAATGGACTATTGCAGGACAATACTACTCCACCAAAAATCTTCTCTCAGATAGGCACTACACTACAGTATCTCGTAAATAGAGGTCCTATGCCCTGACGCATAAACTACCTATTTATCGAGTAATAGTTCAACAGGCCTTTGTAAGTCAGGCCTGTTTACTTGCTTAGTAAATACTCGCAGTCAGTAAATACACAATATCTTGCTTTATCCAGTTAAAAGCTGAACCAATCGCATTTATTAATCGAGCAAAAGATAACATCAAAGAGATTGGTTCTTCAGATTATTGGTTACACAGTAAAATGGAACAAGTTATTTTCTTTATCGAGTATTTGTGGGCGATCGATGCTATATTGTCTTGGCGGAGTCACTTTGTCAGAATTATTTTTTATATAGTACGGTTCTTATATAAAAAAAAAGATGTAGTCAGTGGTATGTTCAAGTATTGCATAATTCTGCAGTAGTTAATATTCCATACGTGACAGATTGCAATCCCATCGCCGCTGCTAGAATACTAACTGGTTTCCTCACTATGCTTCCCTTCCCGATATAGAACACTGACATTGCGCACATACATTTTTCAAATAGAAAATCCATTGGTGCACGACGGTATTCAAACCCATGATGTAGGGATTCAAAAGCGGGGTTGCTCACACCAATGCCTCTTATTATGATTTTCGACGTAAGGTATGGTTTACTCCGCTTACATCAGGTGGGCCATCTGCTTTTTCCGTCAATAAGTCTTATAAAAAACACTTTCGACCTTGAGATGACCGAAAGATTTGAATACCAAACGCATCATCGTGCCTGCGTAAATGAGCTTGTATGAGCCACCAGAGTGGCGGTGTTCTTAGACCGACCGAAGATCTTCCGTTGCCATGACAACCGGTCTTACAGAACCAGTTGGTCTACCATGAAAAACGATGGCCGTAGTTTCATAACGACGGTTACACTGCACGATAACATTGTAGTCGTTCCACGGTAGTCTTAATTTTAACCCTGAATACAGTGTAACTCAAAATCGTAAGATTGTCCATTTTTTTTCATGGACCAGCTGTTACAGGAAAAGCGAAGAGAGGACAGATGGCAAAAGTAGGGTAGTTCACTCGCACCTTTTTAGATTTACTATCGCGCTTACGACGAATAAACGTTAAACCACATCTATCTTATATCTATGTGTCTCTAAGGGGATGTTCGAGCTAGCTACGGACTACCTTTATTAGGTTAATGTTCGGATTTTAACTTGAAGTTGGTAATTTTTTTTTCTTTTTTATCATTGATTGGCTGTCCTTATATGGACGTGGATTGATAGTCTATTAACGTTAAAAAAAAAGTCTACCAGTGGTCTAGGCTGTGCGTTGTCTATTGTCAGTCTGTCAGTCGACACAAAAATTCTTATAATTGGTAATAGATTGATACCTTTTTATGCGTTTATTTCGGCCGGTCCTTGTACAGTCTACATCAAAATGAGGATCAGACATCTTTCAAATAAGATAAATACGGGATGGATGAAATGGCGACCTGAGACCTCAGGAACCACGTGTGATCCAAAAATGCCCCTGACACTCAAGGGGAAAGTGTAGAAGATGCGAATGTTAAGATGGATGTGTACAGGATGGACAAGATACGAGATGAGTACATAAAGGGAAGTTTAAAAGTAGCACCACTGACGGTAAGATTGAGGAGCAATAGCGTGACACGGGCATGTCATGGAGGGATGAAAGTCATGTTACCAAGAGAGTGATGAATATTAATATGGATGGATATGTGTAGAGGTAGACCAAAGAAAAGATGGATGAACTGTGTGAAAGATGGCATGGATAAGCAAGGAGTGAGTACAGATTTGACGGCTGACAGAGGGGAGTGGAAGAAAAGAACATGTTGTGCCGACCCCACATAAAGTGGGATAAGGACAGGAATATGACGTCTTTCAAACGTTTTATATTATTTTCCAAATTATGATTGGAAAGTTAAATCTTTATCTTAAAAGTAACATGTCAGCGTGAAATACTTGTGTTCAGCGACAAAAGGAGATATATATTAATTTAAAGTAAATACACTAGACACAAAACGGTAAATGTACGTAGTCTACTCACTGTAATTTGATTAGGGGTTAGAGGGGTAAGGGAGTAACTCCCAAATCTATTACCCCAAATACCAAGTTATGACGACAACGCAACGCAATAAACATGAACACTTCCTGAGTGTTTCAGTTGTTGACATTCCGAAAATAACGCACACTGAGGAACAAAAGTGTTTCGTCTATCACTCACTCACCTCACTACTGATATCCATCAAAACTAGACGTGCCGAATTGGAAGAAGACATTGTTTACCACCTGCACTACATTACTCGCGAAGTTACTCGATGAAGTACTTGTCGAAGTTGAGCGAATAAGGTGAATACACACTCGTGCAACTTCGCGAGGAGCGCTTCGAATTTTGGTGAGTAAAAGTCGAGAGTAACCGGAGTCATCCGAAGAGAGGCGAGGTTACACGAAGCAAAGCGAAGTACCGTTCTACACTCGCATTCACCTAACTTCGATCAACTTCGCGATCGATGGTGTATTGCAGTTTTTAAAAGTTGATCGAAGACGAAGATTAATTTATTATTGTTATTTAAAAAAAAAAGAGATAAAAGAAATTGCAAGTTCAGAAAATTAAAATTTTGTAATAAAAAATATTACTAGCACTCTACTTAATGTCATACTAATATAACCAATGCTTATAAAGCGAATTGGCAAGAATCGCTGGCACGATCGCCTAAAAAGGTGTGTTTCGAACCTAAATACCTCCTAACACACATAGCATACTGTTTATCATGACGATGCAATGCAAAAAAATATGTATTTTATTTCTGTAGTTGTTTTGTCACATACTTTATTATTCTGTTTGTCGGTCTTACTTTCTGTACGTGACGGAATTTCTAGATGAGATCTCTGAACTTGATATTTGATGATGCAAATCGTGACAGACAAGAGATGGTATTATCCGAGTTTTGCTCAGTTTCACTTGCCAAATAATTAAGCGCGTGTGACCTTTGAAAATACCTCTCATTAAACATCATGCTCCCCTAATTTTTGTGAAGGTTGCAGGTATATGATATAAATATACCTGTCCCTTCATCCCTAGAATCACAGGTTGATCCCAACATGCACTGGTATGAGTGATACATGAGCATTTGAATTTTTTGTCCCACACATGTTTTTTTTTAAGACCCACCTGTTGGGAGACAATATGAAGGTTTCTGATTATTTTTCCTAGGTCTTCCATCGATTCCGCCATGGTGACTATATCGTCGGCAAATCGAAGGTTATTAATAAATTCGCCATTGATATTGATTCTATACCGATTCCAGGACACGAGTTTAAAAAGGTCCTAATATAATATTAGGTAGGCAAAACATAACATAGTGATACTATGTGAGTTATAGGTGCATGAGTCATCAAATTCTATAGCGTCAAGTAGGCATTCCTGTTTTAAGATCAACTACCTACCTAGTGAAGATGAGATGCATACTCAAGGAGTCTGCTCGGAAAACGATAAACAAAGTTTCGTATTATCGTTTGAGTTACAGGCAACTCTGTGACCGTTTTAGTCAAGTTCAAAGCATACCGCGCAGTGTAAATCAAAACGACAATACGGAACTTCGTCTATCGTTTTTCCAAGTTAAATACGCAGATTTCGTGATGCTATCACGAAATTCCGAAATTGTCAAACGTGAACGTGAATTGTGACGTTCAAATGTGAACGTCGAATTTTATTTACCAACTATAAAATTATCATGTATTTGTTAGATGTAACGATTAACGATAATACGTCAAGATATTTTTATAACAGATAGGAACGATACGATTAAAAAATTAGCAGGAAGTATAGTAACACTCAAAACGGTATGGTAATATGAAATTATCACCAATATTTTGATTTGTTGTTCATTTTTTTATTACCCATTGTAATAAAAAGTACATCATATAAACATGGTCTTATTCATATTGACTGACACTTTATAACGGCTATACAAAATATACTTGTCACTGTCACTATTATGACATCAAAAAGAGATAACAAATGACAACAGACCTATCGGAGGGACTTATGAAAGATTAGTCTACAACTCTATCCAGAAATAACATCTTCGCACGGTTGATTTTAAAGGATTTCTTTGAATAACTGTACGTGTAATACTTTGTAACGTAGCCAATATGATTTATTGATTTAGAAATTGGAGTTGTTCCAAGCCCAATGGTTTCGTTAGACTTAGCATAGGTTTTGAGCTTTGGCACTTAAACATTTTGTCGACTATATGTTTGAACTCCAATACTTACATTTTATTTTGTAATATCGAGTATCGACATCTTTGACGATAATAAAACAACACTAGACAGGTAGGTGATACTAAGTACACGATAACTTGTCGTAATTCTGAAAGGCACATGATTAATGATTAATTGAATTAAATTGAATTAAATTGGAGCGTGTATATAAACTGCAGCCTTGGTAAGTACATACGTACTAAGTACAGTAGTACCTTACTTAAGATAGAGCTCACCCTTTTTATAAGAGCATAACTTATTTTTGTTTTCGCCTAGAGGGTCTATTGTAAGTGCCACAAGGGTATAAGAGAAAAATATTCCCCTAGATCAAAACTTTTTCCTGGTGGGATTTTTTTTGTAGAAATCCTCACTGGGTTATTCTTATGTTTCTTATATGTGCAGGCAGGCCTGCACTGGACCGAGTTTTTTTTTAACCTATTGTGTCCCACTCTGGGTAAAGGTCTCCCCCAATATCTTCCGATTAAAGTTTAGATTAAACTTATATAAAAATAAGGTAGGTAGGTACTTACCTTTTTTTCACTTGATATATTTTATAAGGCCACTGTACATTACATACGTGTTATGTGAAAAAACGTATAACCTAGTCGTCAATCGTCCATTGTTTGTGAGACTGTGAACGGTGACCAATCATTATTATAACTTTTGTAAGCGAATGTACGACCGATTTGAAATAGGTAGGACGCAAGAAAATGTGAAAATATAATGTGAGCAGCGGTTGTAAAATAAATAGGACAAGTGCGAGTCAGCAGGTCTCATGAAAACGATATACGAAATTTCGTATTGTCGCTTTGAGTTATACACTGCGGGGTCTCAGTAACCCATTTCACAGTCAAGTTGTGCCTGGAATGCCTCGCAGTGTAACTCAAAACGACAATACTAAACTTCTTATTACCCATTTTCAAGAGTAGACTAGAATCGCGGCCTGTCGCTTTTGTGAGTTTGGGTGGCAGGCATAGGTACCTATGTTTTTAGGTAGGTCTAGGTATTTCATAAAGACAATCCATATACTATTACGAAACTTTCAGTCACTTTTTCTTACACACATCATCATCTCATTTTAGGATAAAAGTGTGGTAGTTGTAGGTATCTAGACACCTACTAGGTATTTTAAAACTGTTGACTTGTTCATAATCTATATACCTACCTAGGTAGGTACTTAATAAAAGAGTCGTGTCTTATAACTCAAAAACGGCTGGACTAATTTTGATGATTTTTGTGTTTTTGGATTTATCTTTGTCCGGAATAGGCTGATAAGTAATAAAAATAATATACTTATAATAAAAACTATATGGAAGCTCGCGGGGTCAGCTAGTTGATTCTAAATCATTATAAGATCGTGGAACATAGGAGTAGCATCGGATAATCGAATAGTCATGGCGGTGCGGTGCTCTGATCTTCCTCTAGATTTCCGCTTGACACTATTTGCCGGGGCATAGATAAGTCTCTAACTCACCTTGATGGTAGACCTACCTGGTCACATTCGTCAAATATCACATCACACACCTGTCTGACTTGTTTTACACTTCTATTAGCTCACTATAAAACTAACACGCATAATGCTATCTAATATACCTACTTACTTAGGTAGGTAGGTACCTATCTACCTATACCTACCTCACACGCCTCGCTTATGAACTCGGCACACAATGTCACCCTGATCTTGGCCCTCAATAAAATCAGGTAGGTAGGTAGGTTGTGTGACCTAATGTGACAGTTTATTCACCTGGTTTGTGTTTGGTTTGGAGATAACGCCAAAATCAAGCGATGATCGAAATATATACCTACTTACCTACTGCGAAAATATATCTACCTACCTACTTAGGTGTAGGTAAGTAGGTAGGTTAACCTTAACCTACCTACCTTTAAACAGGTTTTTTACATAGGTAAGTAAAGGTACTTTTACCTAAGTAGGTAGACTAGGTAGGTAGGTACCTAGTTAGAGCACAGGCTAGGATAGGGTGTTTAGGTAGGTATACCTACCTACCTATGCACTTCGGGTAGACAAGGGGCCTCCAACCTACTTTTTTAACTTGGGTGCACAGCACAGTGGCTACCAGCAGTGGCAGTGAGAGCAGTAGTGGTAGTGGGTATTATATACCTATATAGGTAGGTATACCTACCTACTTAGTACGAACTAGGTAGGTAGATACCAGTGGTTTTCATTGCTGAATTAAATGCCTTTAGCTACAGGCGTTTTACGACAGAAAATCAGAAAATATTTTTTACAACAAAGATTAGCAAGTAGATACTTAAGTAAATTATCTTTGTTGATAAGATATCCAAATACTACCTAGTACAGCTACAAGCCTATCTATTTATTGCAATATGTATAAGCATTTGTGTATTATATACCTACTACGGTAGGTAGGTAAGTAGGCGAAATAACGTACCTACTTAGGTACATTCCCGGCAACAAGGTGAAGTGTGAATAAAACAAAAGACTTACCTCAGCTCAGTCAGACGCAGTTCAAAGCAACAAGTTCAGGGTGAAGCAAAGCGATCGCACGCAAAAAACTAAAATCAACAACACTTCGACAAAACAACTTTGTAAACAACAAACACACGCGGACGAACACAGATTTTTAAAAACTCGAAGGGATACACTGAACACTCACTTTCACAGTAGTTTAAAGTTCGAATATTTAGAATGGACAAGTCACTTGCCACTTTGCCAGTGAAAGTTTTCGTGATAGTGTGATAACGGACTGTTTAGGTTATGTTTTTGTTGTGATAGATAACAACCACAACCAACCGATACCCATACGACCGTCACGTCAATGCCGCGCCGCGATACTGACTGACTTGAATGAATGCCTGACTGACTGACTCATAGATAAAAATGATGCTGCTGTTGCCTGACTGAATAACTTGACTTCTCCCGCCCCGCGCCCGTGCCTTTCCACGCGATGACGCTCTTTGCGTCGAGCGAGCGAGTCACGCACGCATAGTGCTGGTTATTATGCATTCATGATGCCGTACCTATCTGTAGTTTCAGAACTGTCGTACTTTGTAATATATTAAAAATAAACCTGTAAGAGGCTACATACAATTGTACGATGATACATTTTGTATCTAAAGAAACTAGGAATTAGTTATTTAGAAAAAACTATTTTGATTGGGACTATTGCGATTTCGCAATGTGGAAACCATTGTATTAACATTCCTTCATAGTTATAGATTAGATTACGAAAAATTATGGCTATTAACTATTTACTGAATGAAGGATATTTTGCAAGATATAAAAAAACCAGGTTCCGCATGGTTTTGACCCCAGGGTGGTGGTTATTAGAGCAACAGCTAGTGACTGAATGTGTTTTCTTTTAAACTAGGCTTTATTTCGACGCTACTTCTTATTATGGCAATTAATTGCCGTATCAATAACAACACTACACGCAATGCAATGTGATTACTTATGGTAAAACTGACAGGCTTAGTTAACTGACAAACGAAAAACAAAATGACAGCGCGCGAATCCCGCGCAAGAAGTAAAAGTTTCACACAACTATGGAAAATACACACCCAGGAAGTCCATGATCGTGTACTCCATGGTTGTACTTTTCAGGTCGTACAAAATTTTGTATGACATGACATTTTTAAAACACGAGCAAGTAGAGCGACTGTACTTCGGCAGCAGCGTCGCGTTGCGTCTAAACGAAGCAAAAGTTTTCGTTTGACCAATCAGAGCAATGGTTACCTACCAATTCTTACGTCGTATATTCCACATTGTTGTACATTTTCAACACGTGCACAACTATCCATAGTGTTCGTGTACATTTTGGCTGCGTTTTCTTGCCTGTGCATTCCTAGCTGTGATTTCCTGGGCTGTACATTAGACCGGACTCGAAACTCTTCACCCTTATTACTATTTGCCTAAATTTAAGTTCCATGTTTGTGCTTGCCAGGACGTACAAAATAATATACACAACCGTGAAAATACCAATGCTGAAGGTCAGAATATTTTGTTTTCCGTTTATTTGTTCTGTGTTCCATGAGCCAGTTTTTTTTTCAACATAATAAACTATCCTTTGGCCTCAATCTCTGATGGTAAACCAGTTTTGGAAGTGACAATGTCACGATAACATTTGTTGTTTTTTAGGACCTTATCGTGTCTCCGAACCATAGTAACTAGCATAGTAGGTATTGTAATCTATAATTTCAGTTTTAATTGGAGTCACCGTCATTGAAACCAATGAGGAGGACATAACACAAAACTAGCGTAACACAAAACTGAAACCACAAATGACCTCTGCCTTAGGGCTATGGGTATGGGGTATGGACTCAAGACAATTTTAAATTATATAAATTATGCATGAGGTGAGCGAGTGGAAAGTGGCGGTTCAGAATCCAGAAAAAAACACATCTTAACATGGAGGGAGTACAATTTTGCTGCATCGAAAAGTTGGCTTTTATTTGGTTAACCAATCAGAGCAATGGGTACCAATTTCTAGGTTGTGCAAGTCCATCCATATTTTTTCCGTTTGGGTCAATAAATTCCGGGCTCTGCTTTCCACGGTTGTGTTATAAAATCCCGGTTTGTGATTTCCATTGTCGTACAATAACCGGACTCGTTCGCTTTTTTTGGTTTGGTTTGGTTGGTTGTTTGCTAGGTTTCAAATTTTCAATGTAAAAAGGTCAACTTCAACGATTTTACTAGCAGAATAAAATATCTTTACTGTTTGTTCTAGCTTCCGCCGCGCTTACTATTGTTTTGTTTGTTGGCGTTGGCTGTTTTAATTAAATATTTAAGCAAACTGGTTGGTACACTGCAGCTCATTAGTGAAAATTTATTTTCTGGACGCTTTGCTTACTTCGAAATGATCAAAAACAAACCTTGGAACGGCGGCATCGATGAAGAGTACGAAACCCAACACTTCGGTTTCGGTTCACAGCGCCTAAAAATTGCAGTGAGACAGATGGTTGAACAGAAAATAACGAACGGAGTAAAGGATATGGAGTCGTACTTACGAGACTCCTTGGACCTCAATGAAACGGATAAGACTACACTGACTAAATCTTGTGACAAATTGGTTCGTTTGTACTGCGAGCGAGCTGGACCTTCGCTCGACGTCGTAGATAAAGAAATCGAAAGAATATTGAATATTCCTTCTAATATTTTACTTCCCGGTGACGAGTGCCAGTTGGAGCAGATTTCGGATTCAGAATATGAAAAGCTCAAAGAAGAGGTAGCTGATCTTAGAAAGAGAGTTGAAAGAGGTGCACTAATGGAAGCTTTACTCACAGCGGAGGAGGGAGAACTATCAACGGTGGAAAATGTGTGTGAAACAGCCAAAAAGGACATGGAAGTTTTTGATTTAGTCAGTAAAACAAGTGAAAATAATTGTAAGCTCGCATTGAATGATACAATGTTTCTGTCTGCTAGTGTTAACAAGATGAAGAGTACAGACTTGGATAATTTATTTAGATAATACTTATATTTCAATTGAAGTGACAGACACAGAAATCTGAACCATGATTATCATCTCATGAGATTTCTGATTCAGTAAGAAAACATGAAGTTATATTTTTTCTAATAATCCTATTTTCTTCAACATATTTAATATATATAGAAATAAAACAAAATGAACAGTCATGTTTATATTCCTATAAAAACAGAACTTACAGAATTTGTCTATAACCATGTTAGAGAATAACAATACATAAACACCAATCCTATGTTAGGTAAGTTAACTGTCATAAAAACGTAACACTAATTTTTACAGTACAGCTATTTTGACCTTTAAAACATGCATTTTGCTAGGTACTATAAATAATTTAAAATACCTTACCAGCTGTCTGCCAAGAGTAGTGTCTATGGCAAGCCCCGAAATTTAGGGGAGGCCTTTGTCTAACAGTGCACTTATTTAGACTGATGATGGCCTTGCCAACCGTTAGGTATGCACAATATGTCCAAAGTATATGAACAGTAGTTGTAGTTGAAATATAAAAACAAATTAAGCAAAAGATACAAAAAACTTAAAAACTTGTTTAAAATTAGCTATTAATTTTACACAAACACCCACAGTCATTTAATTGGCACAAGAATAGGAAAATCAATTTTCAAACAATGGTTGCATTTCATTACTGTGTCTATATACAGCATTTTGAAAATATGCTAAAATAATTGACAAAAAATTACACAAAGCAATAGATTCTAAATCTTGATGCTGTGGTCTGGAAAATAACTAGGAATATTATTACATCCCTCTAATACCTATATAAAAATCATAAAAATGTATTTGGTATAAGTCAACCAATTCTGAATTTCTGGGTGTCTATTTAACTGGGTCTTTTGTGTTTACAAAATTGTTAACAAAGTTTATTATTATGTTTTAAGTTACTGTGGGTCATTTCTGTAACCTTTCCACAGGGAAGTTGTGGCTGCCTGATATGCCAATCAGTGTAACTAAAAATGTCAACATAAACCTTCATCTATAGTATTTCGAAGTAGACACCCTGAAGTCCATGTCCACACCCTCATTAATGTTGAACAAAATAGTAAAAATCATACTTCAAAGGTAAGCACATGAAGTAGCACATAGATGGACTAGGTCGAGTGGAGTCATTAAATTTATATGTGCTCCAGGATATATACATAATATGAGTACCGAAGTCACTAGGATAACTCTGAAATTGTTAAACTAGACTCCACTTACATGATCAAATGATATAAGAACAGACAAGTGAGGCTTGCTCCTAACATTTTTATAATAATTATCAATGAGGTTGAGGATCAAAATTCAGAATTGATTAAGTAGGTACACAAGTAATTTTATTTAGATTACTTACTTTACTAGAATTAACAATAACAACACACCTACAACTGGATGATTCTTACATGTTATTAGAAAAAAATACAGTAAAATTAGTAAACATTTCTAAAACAACTAAATAGTCAAAATGCACACATTCAAAGATGTTGCAACAATAAAAGATAAAAAATAAATTTGTTTAATATTTAAAAGTACTATAAAAGAGATTTATATTAAGTATAGGTATATTTTACTATTACAACAAACCTGCTAGTGTGCTAGAAGAGTTTAACATAAGGCTTAGCTTGGGATAAAAAAATTGTTAGATTACAGTCATAACTCTTAGCTGAGTAGGTTCCTCGTTAGTTTAGTGTTAGAGATAAGGCGACAGTAGCTGTTACATCACATTCCACCCTCCTTTCCCGCTCTACTACCGCCAGGAACTTATTGAGTTTATTGCTATGACTGTAGTTTCTAGCTAGACCTATCTTGCCCTCTGCAGACTAAGGGACTGGTAGCTTCATCTGCTAAGGATTTAGATCTAAACTGGTAACTATAAAACAGTTTTCCTCTCATCGTCATATTACTTTTCTAATTTGTGCTTTATTTTATTACAGCTCTAACTAGATGGTATAAAGGTAGTTTAAGTGTTTGACTGTATCTAATTGAATTATAAATATTCACACAACGATTGATTACATTGCACAATATCCAAAATAATTACACAATTATCACAGATAATAAACATAAAATTGTAATTACTCGCTAATGAATTTATGTACAACATTTTAGAATTCATGCTTCATTTGATTCATATTTACAATTTTATTAAATCTAAATTATTAACAATTGAAAAATGTTCTATGAATAAACTGAAGTCAAAAGTTGCATAACAATATTACAGTACGCGACACATATGCATAGTCAAAAGATCAAAATCACTGTAATCTCAAATTCACTATCTAGTTTGCTTGTGTGCAGGCGAAAATAATTTCAGAAGCCCAAAAAGATGAATGGCTTGAGTGTCAAAATGCAAGAGCGTGTATGTTATTTGTGCATAGATACGTATAGCGCACTGTATTATTATTTTTTAAGCTGCAGATTGCAACTTTTTATTGTCTGCCCTATAACAGGAACACCACGTGTTCGTGAAATTTACATGATAGACACCGACAATAATAATAATTATTATAAAATTACACCTAAGTTGGTTGACTAGCATAATCAATGGTAGTTGATACAACAACATGCTTCTTTAAACTATTTTACACCTAATAATATCATTTCTAACAGCACAATTACATTATTTGGAATGTAGCCTATAACGAACACAGATCTGACACAGGGACATTGTAGTCCAGATAAAGCTTACAAGCTTGTCTACAATATTGTAGATCTACATTTTAAAGTCTTATTTGTCAAGCCAATCAAACCACACTTTTCGTTAAGTCTATAAGTTTTCGAAGACTGAATCGCGGGAACTCTAAGACGTTACTAGAAATTAAAATTATGATCAGGTAAGTACCCACTAAACGTGCTAAGGAAAGTAGGATATCGATTTATAAAAAAAATGGTTATCATACTTTCCCTACTACCTTAATTACTAGAAAAATAAGTATCGTTACCATGATTTGATAATGGAATTCTGTTACAGATATTTCAACATAGTTCCATGTGCTATGATTAGGAGCAGAATTCAAAAATACCTACTTCTTTTGTTTACCGACAGTCTTAAAAATAAGCATAGATAGTTTTTGTATAAAATAAGTTAACTAACTTAAGTTTAAAAACTAATTTAATACAAACTGAGAAGCTAATTCTTCAGTTTACCTATTGTTTACAAATTTACAACACTAACTAAACACCTTAACCAAATAGCGACAACAAAAGCATCTATCAACGTATACCGGCTTTGTTCTATGATTTACAAAACTGGTCAAACGGTTCCTGGCCATAATGTGTTCTCTTTCAATTTAGTAACGCTTGTTTCGGAGGCAGTTAAATCTTGCTACATTTATGGCTATATTAGTAATCTTCGCGAGGAACTCTGGTTTTAATTATTAATGAAACGTAGCTCTGGATTCAACATGTTCAAAAACAAATTTACTGATTGATGTTTTTTTTCATAACGGCCAGTCCGTGTCCAGTGTAACTCGCAACATAGGTATGACGTAGGTACAAAAGATATCAGACGAATGCTGGCGGTCGTGGGTCGATGGCAGTGACCACCGTCTTGGCGGCGGGACCCGGCCATGACCACCCGTTGTCGCTGAGAGCCACCAGTCAGACTGGCCCGCTCCATTCTGTGCTATCCTGAAAAGAAAGAAAATATTCTGATCCTGATAATGGTTGTAATCCACGTGCCTTGCTAGATCTCTTGGTAGGTGCTCAAGGTCTTCGAGAATTATGTATGTAAGAGGCATGCCGGCATGATATTTAGACAAATTTTTATTGACAAACCACAAATAGTCTATACAAAACTATTATATAAACTCGACAACTCATATGCCCGTTTTCAATATCTTACGGGTCACGTAGATACATTCTCATCTGATTGGCCAGAGTAAACTGTCACAATAACATTATCTATCTTTAGATAGTTTGCAAGTCTGGAGATAGCTCAACTGTTTCATATGAATTTTGTACATACCAATTATAAATACTTTTACCTATTAGCTGTAATTTTATTTGTATATAGACCCTTATAATATTAACTTATAATAAGAAGGTTCATCTGACAAGCAACAATTCTTATTAACATAAAAGGACGCTTGTAAGATATTGGAACTGGGCATGAGTAGTGGTGAAACAGTAGGTATAGGTCTTACTTGTGAAACGTTAACAGTGTTAGTGTGAGTAGGCGGGCTGGCTGGGTTGTTAGACATGGTGAAGTAACCTCCGGGCCGCGGTCGTAGATGTCGATTATGCATCTCCATTTGCACTATCTTCATGAATTCTATTTGAGCGGCGAGTTTCTGCACCTCCTCCTAGACAAATACAAATTAAATGTTAGCGTTATTGATTGAGCGAGCGAAGCGAATTCCTCTGTGAATTTGTTGGTACTACCACAGATAAGATAATACTATACTAGTAGTACTACTCTACAGGTCGTATTGTACATGATGAAACTTAGTATACAGTGTTCACGACCATAGTTTTTTTTGTCTTCGGGAATTTATGATTTGTAGGGAACTTCCTCCAAAGGACAAGAAAGGGGCTACTAAATATCTCCGATTTATGAGATCCCATTTAGATTGTTCTTTTTATTTTAAAGGTTTTGGTCTCATCAAATTACTGTTCGCAGAAAAACTAGTCAGCCACTGATGACATAGAATTTAGGCCATCTAGGTACTCTTCGAATCACTAAATGAAAATATCAAGTAAGAAAGCATTGCTTCTAAATTGAATAGTAATAATAATAATGCTGGACATTCCACAGAGCATCATCTAGCCCCAAGCTAAGCAGATCTTGTGTTATGGGTACTAGATTACTGACATACTTAATACAATACATTATATACATAGATATTTTTTATTATACATAGAAAATACCCAGAACACCCGGAATAAATATCTGCAGATTGTACAAATATTTATCCCAAGGCGGGAATCGAACCCGCAACCTCCTGCGTCGCAGGCGGACTCTCGCCCGCTGCGCGAAATCGGTCGTCAAATTGAATAGTACCTTCAACTCTTCGTTTTCTAGAAACAAATCAGGCACTTCATCGGGAACAAGTCCAATGCCGTTGAGGGAGGAGCAGGCTGGGACTCCTCGGGCCCTCGCGCGGCTATCCCACGTATCGCCCGTTCCTCGAACAACGCGGAGCACCTGAAATATCACAGTAAAAAACATTCAACAGAGCTTAAGGGAAACAGATACCTGACCGGTCTTAGGACTCTCCCAACTAATTAGTGAGATGAAAAAGAGCCATGTCCTGGTCAGTCTTTTTACCCTTATTATATCACTAAGGGTAATAAATAAATAAAATTTTCAGGATATTTTTACAGAACATCATCTAACCCCAAACTAAGCATAGCTTGTACTATGGGAACCGGATGACTGATAGAATACTTACTGACAGATAATGCACAGCCTAAACCACTGGTTGTAGAGACTTGAAATTTTCAGGTTATATTTGTCTTAGTTTGTTGAAGTGTACTAAGAGATAAGTTCCCGAAATTCAATCTCTAAATGTAAACCTAGCGGGGGTTGAAGTTTGTATGAAAATAAAATCACGCTAGCGAAGTCGTTCGCGTTTTGCTAGTAAGTAATAATATTTTTAAGTTCACTTACCTTTGGCCCGAACACTAATATCACCGTTGTAGTGGTAGACAACTGGGTCCTTACGAATCCTAGCAAGTATTTCATGTCCGGCCCTGCTCTTGGTAAAATCAGTAAACTGGAAAATAAGATGATTTATTATGTTATTATATATGGAACACAGTAAGCTGTTTGGCGGCAGAAATAAGCGTGGTTGCATAAACTAGGTAAATATGTTGTTTATGTACAGTCAGCTGCACTAGAATGTATACAATTTGTAACTTTCACAACAGTATTACAGCAAAACAATGACCTCCTACACCTCAAAAACTAAAAAGTCATAAAATTAATTGATTACCTCACTTACTGTAAGTAAATATTTTTAGCATCGCTGCGCTGTGAAACCATTGTGAAAGTTACAAATTGTATACATTCTAGTGCAGCTGACTGTACGTAGCCAAGCTTAGAAGGTAAGAGAGAATAATGTGGATGGGACTTACTGAAATGCTATCATGACAGAGTTGACAGTGAATATGTTGTAGATAGCGTAGGAGATGAGTCGTGCTTCGTTGTAGAGGCTCTCTGCGTGGCGGACGCGATAACACACACGTACACCCCATAGCAGGAATAGGATCTCGCCTGAAAAATGAAATTTCACATACAAAATTGTTCTTTAACAATACAATTGTAAGTAAGTACATACCTATTGCTAAACTGTGATCCCACCAGTTGTAAGTACATTGTTTGAACTTTAGTCCTAGATTGTCTGTAATCTGAAAGAAAATAAATAAGTTTAGTTGAAAAAAAGTAGGCCACTACCTGAGACGCATATAGTTTCAGCGTCAACAGGACAAATGTTTGCAGACTACAAAAAAAAGGAGAAGGCTCTCAATTTGGTAGTATTTTTTCCTTCTTTATGAAAACCGTCATTTATAAATGTATTTGATAAATTATTTTTATTTGAAAGGATATACTTTCAGATTAGTTCAGGAATTTTAATTAAAATCGGTTTAGTAGTTTGGTTTCTATATCACCATCATCATCTTCCTTATCCCAAACTAAGCGAGGGTTGGCCCAACCCTCGAAGTTGGTTTGGTTTTTGTATTGGCCTGAAGCAGTTTTTTGTTGGACATAGACCTCCTCTACCTCTATGCGTTTCCAGGCTCAAATAATTTTGAACCTTTTTCATCCACTGTATTCCGGCGATCCTAACAATGTCGTCAGTGCATCAGGTGAGTCAGTGTTACACTTCGTCTTCCAGTTCGTGGTCGCCATTCGATAACCTTTATGATTCAGCGGTTGTCGGTTGAACTTGCTGATTTTGAGAGCTGTTTATGTCATGTATTTGAGTGTAAGTTCTTACAATTTCAGCATCTGGTGGCGCGGACAGCGTCCAAGTTCCAAGATACACCAGCATGATGAGAAGGATTGGAGCCATCCACTGAAGTAGCTGCTTGTCTGTTAGCTTTAGCTTGTGTGCTGATTTCACGCGGTATGTTAGTGATACCCTGCAATAAACGAATGGACAATATGTAAATTTTTTTTAACACTACATCAGAAAAATGTCTCATAAGATCAGTTTTCCATATATCATAGACACAAATATAAATTTCATTGTGTAGGTTTACTATTTCTTAAGCAGTCTTATAGCTGGAGTTTTTATGGATGGAATTTTAAATACTATGGTAACATTGGTAACTTACCTCCAAGTTTTCATCAGTAAAGCAGTGTAAGTTACACAGAAACCCATGTGTCGAGTCCACTTTGTGGCAATGCAGAAGTATCTGTCCAGCACGGGAAATATGGCTGCCATCTGTAATATAATGTTCAAATCATGTTAACTGTTGGACATAGGTGTTACCTAAATTTCAGCAGGAAGAATGATGTTGAGCCTTTTCCAACCATCATCTTCTAAGGTAGACTTCCTTTACTGTAGTCTTCCTACTGTTGAACTTCTAACTGTTGAATTAGAATTATTCAGTTTGATTAACTTGAAAAGGATGAATGGTCATTAAATTTATGTAACTAAATTAAAAAAAACCTTAATACTTGGGATCACCACTGTAATCCATTGTTGTTTTAGGGAGAGTCAGAAGCATCTCCAGCACTATTGCACTTTTTGCATTGGCACATCAGTACTCTCAAGGAAATTTAATTAGAGAAATAACCTATTGAAAAAAGTACACTGCAAATAATTTACAATATACTCACTTCCATATACATAATAACACAACCACATAGAGTGATAGACAAGAAGACAGGACTGGCTACTCGAAAGACTTTGACTCGCCGATGATGTCTTGTGTAACAAGACAAACACACTGTCAATATTGCACAGCTCACCGATATCACCAGGAGTGTTATCCTGAAATTGAAAGAAAATTAAATTAACCAACTAAATACTGCAGGGAGGAACAGTGAATAACTTCTGATTAAAATATAAAATTCCAAACAAAATCTTGCTTGACTATCTCTTTACCTATATTATCACACTGTTTAATTTTCTTGCGCTGACAAAGTAATGGTAAGGAAACTTATAGTAGAACAACAAGCACCCAGATGATCTATGGAACCTCAGTCTACCGTAATTTTGTGATGATCCAAATTAGTAGATTTTTAGCATAAGTATCTTATAAGCGGATGAGCTTGCTTACTTGGATGAATGCACTTAACAAAAATGATGCAAGCGTAGCTAGGTACTCTCAAAAGAGGAGGAACTTGAGAGTTAGGTAGGTACCTCTCCTCCAGACATTATCACAGTTACAAAAATACAGTGAGTAGCGCTCACCGAAAGGGCCAGTTGTATTTGGCAAGGCAAGGCTCCGGGCCGCGGCATGTGTCGCAGCCCGGCTGGCATTTGAGACACTCATACGGCTCGTTCCAGTTGTAGACTCCATTCTCCTCATAATCTTGATAAGCGACTGTAAAAAAACAAAAACGTTTATTAGGCTAAATATTTTATTTGTTATGTGCAAGGAAGTGGTAAGGTAAACAAACAAACCAAACGCTAAAACTTACCAAAAAAAAATATTATCAAGACAAAGGAATTTATAAGAAACAAAAGGAAAGAATCCGAAAGTATCTTCAAATTCAAATTCCTTCGTATTCCAATTTTAAATTTTTAGTTCACAATGTAAACTTTCAAACCAAAGCAATTATTTTATGAATGAACGAAATTATGAGTAAACAAATAATTATACACAAAAAGGTATTGCTAGTCTATAAAAATTTAAAATTTCAAGCGAAGCGGCAAAATTTGAACAAACTAGTTTGAAATAATGGTAGCAAAGCAACCAAAGTAAATCAGTGATTACTTTCAACAAGAGATCCATTGAAGCCCTCAGGATGGTGTATCGAGTAGTAACCTAAGCGGCATCTGCAGATGTAGGAGCCACGGGCCCATCCTGATAGCCGTGCACTCATTTCCCGATTTGGCTTGTAGTCGCACTATAAAATCAGATACAAATATTAATTTTAAAGTAAAAAAAATATCTACTCGTTTACTACAGCTTACTAGGGCAATGCTCATAGAACAGTCAAACTAAAATAATATTTCCTACTATTTTCGTAGAGTATGTACCTAACCTACTCAGGCTATTCTCACTTTTCAATGAACTTATGGTAAGAACTCGATAGTAATTCTCACTTTTCTAATGAACCTATGGTATGAACTCGATAGTAACTTGAAAGTCGCAAGTTGAGTCACTCTCGACAGCGGCGGCTTTACCCATTGCGAGGCTCCGGGCGGCGACAGGTCTTTGCGAGGCCCTTTGTTCTTCTTGAAAAGTATGTGATCAAAATTAAAAGTTTGTTGTTGATGGAACGAGCAGATGGCCCATCTGATGTTAGGAACGTCACCTACAACGCTTGGGTGGTGGCGCGAGGCCCCTGCAAGAGCGAGGCCCCGGGCGATTGCCCCGTTCGCCACCCCCTAAGGCCGCCACTGACTCTCGAAAGATAGTTAGCTACCTGCCAATACTTCCAAACTCCCGATTTCTATACCTACCAACGAGGTGTAGTATTTGGCGTCTTGCCACATCTTACAGTGATAATTTAGTTTAATGTAGGTACCTAGATAAAGTTTGAATACTTACCTATATGGCACGGCGAATGGCTATCCAGCTAAGACGAGAAAGTTGCGGGTTCGACTCGTTGCTGCACAACATTTTTGCATAATTTGTAAATGAGTAAATAGGCATTTACGTAAACCTTCACTTTAGTGCATGCGATGTACCATAGTAAGATGGTTCTTGTAGTAGTTTTCTTCTAACAGTCAGGTTTGTTTGTGTGTAAGTAGTAGTAGTGAGTCTTAGTGTGAGTTTGACTAAAATAATAATTAATGTGTGGATGTATCAAAGGCGTAAGCTCAGACTCACGTATGTGGTTTCGTTGGGGCACTTGTGCGTTCCATGGAAAGAGAAAATCTGATTTTCGTTCTCAACATCTGCATCTGCCTCGCATTGGTTTATTTCCAAATTCGATATGTCTATGTCCAGCGATATGATGCCTTTCAAGCTGAAAAGTAGGAATATCTTGGTTATTTCCTATGGCTATTTCTAAACAAGCTCTAGCATACTAGAGCAAATAAATCATGATGATGATGAGTCCCAAACTAAGCAAAACGTACTATGGGACCAGATAGCTGATAAAATTATTATATAGGTACTTTTTTTGTAAATACATACTTAGAATACATACTTATGTATAACAGATAGAGAACAAACATACTTATACCTATATCATTATCACACAAATGTTTGTTCTCGGTGGGGATCAAACCCACCACCTACAGCGCAGAAGGTAGGGCTATGAAAAATTTGACTTTCACTTGTTACTGTCTTGAAGTTGTTTCTGTTTTTTTCTTGTAGAAATAAGTAGGTACTTCAAATCATCGCCACTGCCTTTCAGACACGATACCACTTCGACAGACGGTTGCTTAATTAATTAGAAAAAGAAAAAGTTAGGCTAGATACCTATAAGATACACAAGTCTACTCAGTCGTCTACAAACTTTACAACTCTTTCAGTTTCTTTACTATAAGCACACTTAAACAACTTTATGAGTGCTCTCAGCAGCGGAGTTAAAAGCGTTATTCGATACTGCAAATTTTAAGGCTGCTTTATTAAATTGCTAGGTATCTTCTTAGTAAGTCTACTAAAATAGTAGACTTACTAAGAAGATACCTCATGGTTCGCTTATTTGCTACGCTGTACAAAAATAAAGGTGTATTTGTTTCTTGTTTACAAAGTCTTTATTCGGTAACCAAGCCGACCCATATACTGAAAGAAAACTAAATGTTTACGTTACCGGGTTACGGCGTAACATTATGTACTAGTATGTATCTAACCTACGTAGTATCTTTTTAGAGTTACGTACGCAAAGGGTAAAACGGGACCTTATTACTAAGGCTCCGCTATCTGTCTGTCTGTCCGTCTGTCACCAAGCTTTATCTCATGAACTGTGATAGTTAGAGAGTTGAAATTTTCACAGATGATGTATTTCTGTTGCCGCTATAACAGCAATTAATACTAAAACGGCGTACGGCGGTACGGCGTTTTCGTCCGTGTGTTTTTTTTTATTTTTATCTTATTTTGTTTGTTTTTATTTTTGTTTAATTATTAAGTGTGTTCTGAATTGTGTGTGTTGTGTTTCCGTCACAAATAAACGTTTTTTCTTTCTTTCTTTCTTTCTTTCTTTCTAAAAAAAAATATTTAAGAGGGCTCTTATACAACAAACGTGATTTTTTTGCCGTTTTTATTACTTATATATAGATAATGGTACGGAACCCCTCGTGCGCGAGTCCGACTCAGGCCGGTTTTTATTTAGAATATGAAGGATAACTTAGATAGTCTAGCAACCTCGCTACCTGGCTCGCGTGGTGGCGGTAATTTGGCTTACAATAATATTTAGGCACTTTGCTATCATGAAATTTTAAGGCTCTTTTCCCCAGGGCTTGTTCGAACTTTTTTACCCTGTTCCTGGTATTTTCAGGATAAAGAGAAGCTTGTATGTTAATCCGGGTTACGACCTACATTTGTACAAAGTTTCATCTAAATCAGTCGTGGTTAAGGGCGTGATTGAGCTACAAATAGACAAAGTTAAGTAAGGTTACCGTGTCTTTTCTACGTACCTATAGTGTATTCTAAGTCCAAGTCTACCTCCTATGCATTTCATAAGAGGAGACTACAAGAATTCTATTGGAGACTAGCTGACCCGTGCCCACTTCGTTGGGCGGTACCTAAACATTTTTACTTACAAATCTTAACTAAGTAGTACTCGATGTTGCCAACAGATGGCGTTAATACAGCATAAAATAGCGGTCGTTTGCAGTATCGCCCGCGTGGCAGTTTTTTCCCGTTCCCGTTATTTTTTCGGGATAAAAAGTAGCCTAAGTTACTCCTTGTTACATCAGCTATCTGCCAGTGAAAGTCCCGTCGAAATCGGTCCAGCTGTTTCAGAGATTACCCGGAACAAATGGACAGACAGACAGACAGACAGACAGACAAAAATTTAAAAAAATGCTATTTTGGAATATGTATCGCATATACATTCATATGCATGTAGTAAAAAGCGGTTATTTTAACATTACAAACAGACACTTCAATTTTATTTATTTGTATAGATGGGTAGTAACATCTCCTGAGTCTAAAGACCACACTGCGGTCATCACTCCTCCTGCCAAGCGTTGTCAAAAAATATAATATTTTAACTTATATAGTACGTTTAGGTTTCGTACCCAAAGGGTAAAACGGGACCCTATTGACTCCGCTGTCTGTCTGTTCGTCTGTCACCAGGCTGTGTGTCTCATGAACCGTGATAGTAAGAGAGTTGAAATTTTCACAGATGTCAAAGTCAAAATAGCAAAAGTAAAGTACGGAACCCTTCATACGCGAGTCCGACTCGCACTTGGCCGGTTTTTTTTAATACCTTACCCACGAATCGTAGTAACAGGAACCGTGTAGGACAGGAGCCATCGTTGTACTTCGCAGCTGTAGTAAGGGTAGGTCCACCAGCCTTCCATAGAGTTCCATATCCTGCCGGGCGGGGAGGACATGAACTTCGGCGAACGGAGAGTGTCACTTTCATGTGCTGATACGTACCTGGAAGTTGAAGTTTTACGATCAGTCTGGAAACCTTTTTTAATTTGAAATAGTGACCGAATTAGAATCATTAGATGAATTGTATAACAACTGCGAAACGCTTCGTCCGCGTTGAGTTATTTTCGTGCAAATTTCAGCTCTCGCTGTACCCGTTTACGAGATGAATTTCAGAAATTCATTTCTTAGTTAGGTACAGTCAGCTGCACTAGAATGTATACAATATGTAACACAACGGTATTACAGCAAAACAATTACATCTTAAAAACTAAAAAGTTTGAAATTAGTTGATGGCCTCACTTATTTTTTGAATAATTGTAGTGTTATTATTTTTAGCGCCACTGTGAAACTATTTTGAAAGTTACAGATTGTATACATTCTAGTGCAGCTGACTGTACATGTCGTAGGTAAGCCATTATGCACTGCATGGATTTTTATAGGGAGCCGTGACTTACCAAGGGTACTCAGGATCAGGAGGCTTGTCCAACTGCGGCGAGACCACAGCCACTGGCTCGCCGCTGCCGTATCGCTCCCAGGCGACAGCACTGTTTACAACGCCTCCATCTGAGCGCAGTGCTAGGGCTCTTGCCCCCACTGCACGCTCTGAAGGCATGGTCCCCATGACCAGGCTATGCGACAATGCCATGAGAACTTCTATAAGTAAAAACAAAATGTTTCTTTTATGTTTGGAAAAATAACTACTGTAGTTAAGTTAATGGGAAACACAATATTCGAACGCACCGATTTCTACCAAATAATATACAGATAGGTACTACAAATAATAAGAGAACTAGGTAAGTTATATTAGAACTTATGAGGATTACAAGCCGTAGCTTTTTGTGATAAAAAAAAGTCTGATTAATTGTTATGTAGAGTAGGTGAGTATCGCCGTCGTTCTGTATCAATGAGTCGAGGTATCGGAAAGTGGAACAGACTGGTAGGGATATACTATCTTAGGCTATTGGAATAAAACCGGATGGACCATCGAAGTCACAAAACAAAAGCTCTGTTTTGGTTTTACTGATCTTCAGTCCGACACTCCAATTTATCCCGCCATTTTCTCAGTCTGCTCTGGACCTCAAGCCTTCACGCGCATCTTCTTCAACAAGAACAATATCGTCGGCAAACAGCATGCACCAGGGTGTCAAGCATCCATCACCAAGAGATGTAGATTTAACTACGAGTATAAGATCACCACCTTTACTATTCAAAAATAAACTTGTAGGTATCCATATAAAAAAAGTATTTATGTAGGCCCCACCTATCCTATCCTACTTCTTATACTTCATCGATGCGCCGTGAAAAGGATACGGTTTTATTTCAGTACACCTAGTTCCGATACCTGACACGAGTATGGAATGAGATCCAAAGCGTCGAAGTCAATTTAGCATGTACGTCAATACCAATACTGAACCAACGCTCAAAATCTTGCGTTCAGCATCAGCACTCTAGCTTAGCGTTTTACCTCCACATAAAAATTGCAATATCAGCTGGGACTTATGTATCAAACAAATCAACCAAGTTTTAAAACTTAATCCGAGAACATGATTTAGCTATAAAATAAACTCGGAGTTTACAACTCTTTCATGTAGTGAAAAGATGTATTAATAAAGTTTATACTACAGTTGACTCTACCGTTATTGGACGATTTGATTACATAAATGGTTTTATAGACGCCACAGACGATGGAGTGGTGGAATGGAAATGTTCGATTGTCATGTAACTCTCAAAATTCAAATAAATAAAATATATATCAATATTTTGGGATATTTTTACACAATATCATCTAGCCCAAAACTTTATCTAGCTTGTACTACGGGAACCAGTATGACTGCTAGATAGAATACCTATGATACGTTTTGAAAATACATGGTATAATTTACATGATGGTTTTGAACGCTTCTTTAGTTAAAATGGCTAAAGAGTCAGTTGTCATCTCTTTTTATTGACATAAAAGTGCCATTAACAAAATGACTTTATAGAGCCCTTATAAAGTGTCAGGGATTATGAATATGTAGATTATACATTTCGTACGTCATTAATCTATTGTTTTTTTTTCTTATTTGTCAATGTCAATTTGTTACAATAAAACCTTAACTGACAAATCTGTCCATCATTTTGACAGGTAATTTAGCCAGTAACAAGTGTTATGCTAAAATCTAAATTAGTGTCAAGTCCATTTGGATTTGAGTTCAGACTTCTTTCACAAAGTAAAAAAAAAAGAACGGAAGAAACGGTATTGCATGCAACCTACCACTTCTATATATTTTCAATTTAATTGCTTTGTGCTAAGACCTCAAGTAGTATTTGGTAGGGTTAAAATGCAAGCAAAATAACATAGTAGACCAAAATAACACTAAAAAACGATTGCGTCAGAAAATAACAAAAACCATATTAAAATCAGTCCATCGTAAAATGTTATACGACGATTGCAAGACATCTTGACAAAACTATTTATTTCGATATATCGACAATAATACACACAATACACACAACACAACATAATACACAATTATACATACCAAAACATAATTACATAATTATATTATATAGTTTTGTCAAGACGTAGTTTGAAATAATTGGACCCTTCGAGTAGACTGAGCGTAGCTGCAGTAGTTTCCTGTTATATCGATGCGAATTGAACAAGATGATTGGAGCTGTGTTTGAGTGGGTGTAATCAATGTCTCAAGTTGCTATTGACTATACTCGGCAGGCACAGAACTAGGAAATTAATCGATCTATTATGTCTCCGTGGTCGTTAGGTCGGTTAGAACATGGGTTCTACAAAAGGGCAGAGTTAGTAGCTAATAGTGAACTAAATGAAATATTCTAATAGACGGTGTAATCATGATTACACCGTGTTTTGTCTTTTTCGCGAACACGTCACGCTGAATTATTTTGTACCAGGGTAAATGTATAAATGCCATTTCTGAAAAAATACGGATTTGGGTGAAATTTAAAATAAAATACCTGTATTAACATATAAATTACTTTTTAACTCAAAAAGTTTACGGGAACCGGGTGAAAAAGCCCCGGAGAAAAAGTGTCGTCTTTAATCTTAATCATAGCACACTGATGTTTTTAAAATTACCTCGACCATGGAAGTAAAGTAGCTTAAATATTTTCGCTATCCCAGAATGCCGAAGGAGGTTTATGTTTTACCAGGGGCCCGTCCCGGCTTCGCACTGATATTTAACAAAAATTACAAAACTTATAAATCTAATAGTTTTCACAGCGTTTCATGTAAGGATTTTTTAGGTAATTTTTTTACACCTTGGGTTTACATTATTGGAATTTTAGTAAGGATTCCTAATTTTTTTGAAAATATATGTAGTATAAGCCTATGTCACCCGGGGATAGTATAACTTCCCAACGGTGAAAGAATTTTTCAAATAGATCCAGAAGTTTCGGAGCCTATTCAATGCAAACAAACAATCAAATCATTCCTCTCTAAAATATTAGTATAGAGGTCTTCGTGACTACTGTCCAAAAACGTAAGTAGTTAATTTATGGTCTGTGTGTCTTACCATCATTTTCCAATCCTAGCTGATCAAGAAAGTTGGCTGCAAGATCAGCCTGCGCCCTAGCGGTATCCCATCGCTCTGTGTACAGTGGAGCCCTGAGTCTTCCATAGCGATGGGTCACGCAAAGCGCTCCGGTCGCACCTGATGCGACAGCGTGCACAAGCCGTAATGACGACTCTATTTCTTCCTGGAACAAAATATTATCAATTTGAAGTCCTGTATCACATTGGAGGGTGATTCTTAATATACAATCCGTATTGTAAGATTTTATTCCCCAGCGGTTATCGATTCTACGAGCTATGTAGCCTGCGTATTGATACCTAAATTTGCTGATTCCGTGAGCTATATCGATGACTTTGGTTCTTCTACGGATTTCTTAATTTCTGATTATATCACGTAGTAAAAGGTAACATTGTAAAGATATTATTATAGAGACACTTATAAAGATACTGGTGGCAGTTTTTTCCCGTTCCTGTATTTTTTCCGGGATAAAAAGTAGCCTATATGTTAATCCAGGTTGCAATCTATAATTATTCCAAATTTCATCAAAATCGGCCCACGGGTTAGGGCGTGAAAGAGTAACAATTGTTACTCTTTCACGGATGGATGGATGGATGTTTAAACATCCATCCATCCATCCGTTTATAATATGATAGTAGCGCTAGTTTGCTTAGACATCCTTCTAGAATGGACTAGGTTAGGCGAAGTTTTGTGATTATTTAGGTAATATATGAGCTAATTGATTTGCAAACTGCATTTATTTGAGCTATTATAGATATTACAGTATCTTCCTAATAGGTAGATCGAATCAATTTTACTTATTACATAAACAACTTTACTGAAATAACTGAAGCGCATAATCGGAAACCATTACATCAAAGCCTTTTTCTTAGATAAAAGATTTTCCGTTTCAATAAAAAGTATAATAATGGTTTAGATAGTTAACTGGCATTTCCTTTGTGACAAGCATAAGGTCAATTCAGTGGATCGGTATCAAATTTAAAATATCCACCACATAAATATTGTTAGGTAAAACGTAAAAAGCCTACTAATATTATAAACGCGAAAGTTTGTTAAGTATGCATGGATGGATGTATAATTGATGTTTGTTACTCTTTCACGCTCTAATCAGTAGATCGATTTGGATGAAATTTGGAATAACCATCTGTAAATCATCTTAGACAGAAAATTATCTATACACCTGTAGAGTAAAACCGTAAAAAGATCAAGGTTGGTAAGCAATATAATACACACGTTCTCTTCAAATTTAAATCCACCAACACGGAAGTCCTACCGTTTCTCGGATATTCAGAAATTTCCATTTAAGCAAGCTGCATAATCGCATACAAGATTGCAAGCCACACCACCGCAAACTGCTCATTTATTTAACAAGAATTTAAATTATTCCTAAGGCAGTTCTACTCGTAATAGCTTTATATGAAGCTGCTTGCTTGAATACCATTTAATACGTAGGATGTTTTATCTAACAGAAGATTTTCGATATAACTTTTTAAATTATCATAGTTTTGATCAATATTTGGGATAGAAACGAGATATTTACCATGATTTTTGAGTTTGATTATTTCCCGATCATTTGATTGTTTGATGACCCGTGGATGCAACTGTGCCGAAATATCGAATCGGATGTATGTTCGAATGTCAGAACCAATCAAACTCAAAAATCATGGTAAATATCTCGTTTCTATCCCAAATATTGATCAAAACTATGATAATTTAAAAAGTTATATCGAAAATCTTCTGTTAGATAAAACATCCTACGTATTAAATGGTATTCAAGCAAGCAGCTTCATATAAAGCTATTACGAGTAGAACTGCCTTAGGAATAATTTAAATTCTTGTTAAATAAATGAGCAGTTTGCGGTGGTGTGGCTTGCAATCTTGTATGCGATTATGCAGCTTGCTTAAATGGAAATTTCTGAATATCCGAGAAACGGTAGGACTTCCGTGTTGGTGGATTTAAATTTGAAGAGAACGTGTGTATTATATTGCTTACCAACCTTGATCTTTTTACGGTTTTACTCTACAGGTGTATAGATAATTTTCTGTCTAAGATGATTTACAGATGGTTATTCCAAATTTCATCCAAATCGATCTACTGATTAGAGCGTGAAAGAGTAACAAACATCAATTATACATCCATCCATGCATACTTAACAAACTTTCGCGTTTATAATATTAGTAGGCTTTTTACGTTTTACCTAACAATATTTATGTGGTGGATATTTTAAATTTGATACCGATCCACTGAATTGACCTTATGCTTGTCACAAAGGAAATGCCAGTTAACTATCTAAACCATTATTATACTTTTTATTGAAACGGAAAATCTTTTATCTAAGAAAAAGGCTTTGATGTAATGGTTTCCGATTATGCGCTTCAGTTATTTCAGTAAAGTTGTTTATGTAATAAGTAAAATTGATTCGATCTACCTATTAGGAAGATACTGTAATATCTATAATAGCTCAAATAAATGCAGTTTGCAAATCAATTAGCTCATATATTACCTAAATAATCACAAAACTTCGCCTAACCTAGTCCATTCTAGAAGGATGTCTAAGCAAACTAGCGCTACTATCATATTATAAACGGATGGATGGATGGATGTTTAAACATCCATCCATCCATCCGTGAAAGAGTAACAATTGTTACTCTTTCACGCCCTAACCCGTGGGCCGATTTTGATGAAATTTGGAATAATTATAGATTGCAACCTGGATTAACATATAGGCTACTTTTTATCCCGGAAAAAATACAGGAACGGGAAAAAACTGCCACCAGTATCTTTATAAGTGTCTCTATAATAATATCTTTACAATATTACCTTTTACTACGTGATATAATCAGAAATTAAGAAATCCGTAGAAGAACCAAAGTCATCGATATAGCTCACGGAATCAGCAAATTTAGGTATCAATACGCAGGCTACATAGCTCGTAGAATCGATAACCGCTGGGGAATAAAATCTTACAATACGGATTGTATATTAAGAATCACCCTCCAATGTGATACAGGACTTCAAATTGATCATTTGATTGTTTGATGACCCGTGGATGCAACTGTGCCGAAATATCGAATCGGATGTATGTTCGAATGTCAGAACCAATCAAACTCAAAAATCATGGTAAATATCCAGTTTCTATCCAAAATAGTATAACAAAAATACAAACCTACGTGTATTTCATGTGATTATTTAAGAAACTACGCCAAAGAGTTGATACACAATGCTTTAGAGAGCTTAGCTGAGTACCACCGGAGAGCTGAATACCATTTTAATATACTCATAGAAGTACATACCTAAAATACCTACTCTAAAACCGTCAAAATCTGCAAAAATACGAGCGTGTGGTGAATCTACTACCCGAACGCGGCAAAGTCGACGCCTATTACCAGCGTCCAGAGCCTCTAATTAAAACGAGACCGCTTCCAAAATTTATAAACGTCGAAATACCGACGATATAACCGCGCGTGAAGCTTGCTCTGCAAAATTACGTTTCAAACGTGATGGTTCTACAAGTTTTCAGTGCATTGACCCTGTAAAGTGGCCAGCGTTGGCCAGAAAATGGAAATATAACACTTTGTACGTGGTTATTTTCATAACCAACAATGGTTTTAGAGTTGAATATAGATGTTTGTTTTCTGTCTGCGTGTTGATTAAACACTATTGGTCTTATTTATAATGGTTTCTGATGTCATTTAGCTATAGCCGATAAGTCTGTTGCCAACTTTTTAAGTACCTTTGGGTTTAAGGTTAAACAAGTCGGTACGTTGTCCATACAAACGCTGTAAGTGTTTAATGTCTACTATTTATTAACGTGCGTCCGAAGTTAAGTTTGATACTGAATTATCTTGCCGTTATCTAGGTACGTTACCCTATATTACGTACCTAGATAACGGCAAGATAATTCAGTATCAAACTTAACTTCGGACGCACGTTAATAAATAGTAGACATTAAAAGTGTTTAATGTCTACTATTTATCCATACGCTTACGCATTAACGCTGTAAGTGTACAGCGTTTGTATGGACAACGTACCGACTTGTTTAACCTTAAAGCCTGAAATACTTACTCTGAGAGTTTTATCCCCACCGAGGACACAGTTTTTTTTTTTTTGTGGCATCTGTCCGTCTACTGGACAATTTTGCCAATGTCAAATGGGTTGAATAAATTCTTTTTAGTCAAGTCGAGTCGGTAAAAAAAGTAAAGTCAGCCGTCATCGGTTTTGAAGAAAAAGATGGCGTTTTTCTTCAAAACCAAAGGGAAACATTTTCGTTCAAATCAGGATGCCTCATAACACACTTTCATTTCAATTGTTCACACTTGTGCTAAGATCTCAAGTAATGATGGTTAAAATACCACCAAAATTACCCATCAGAACTTAAAATAACACTAGAAAAACAATTAAAATGAAAATACAATGTTGCTTCCAAAGATGACAGAAAACGAATCCTTCACATAATTTGCTTGTTTACTTTGTTTGGGGCTGTGTCAAATGTCAAATGTACTTTTTGTAAAAATTGATCGAGATAAATAATCTATCTTATTTTATTCTAAAATTATTGCCGTACAGAGTAAAAATCAATCTGTCTCCACTAAACAAAGAAATTCGTAGCAATTTGCTACGAGAATTGCTACGAGATCGCGTCTATTTACACTCATTGCAATACACTTGGAAACCAATTCTCATATAGTACAGTAAACGTTGGCTGTCTATAGACATAACGTAGAGATCTGGCATTTGGTGGTTTGTTGTTAGAGCGGCAACAGAAATACATAATCTGTGAACTCTCACTTCAATGAGATACAGCCTGATTATAGACGGACAGACAGACATACAGCGGAGTTTTAGTAGGTAAAGAAAGAAAGAAAGAAGGTCAATATATTTATTCATCCCCAAACCACACAAATTACAAACATGAATATCAAGGCGTGTACACTGTAGTACCCACACTAGGTTTACTTAACCTAACTAAAGAACAAAAGTAAAAAAAAACTACAGATAACCTAGTTAGCCTATTTAGCAGTAAGGTATGTGTTGCTTGGGGTTAAATAGGTCCCTGCCTCAGCTGTATGCAGCATTGAACATGGTGTGCAATGCTGCGCTGGTTTTCAGACAGGGCCTTGCGTGAGGACATGAACAACATCAACGAGGAGCACAGTGGTCATTATCACCATAAGCACGTTTTACACATATATTTTTATATTCATAGGAGAAACATTCACAGTTGGCAACACTGATTCCTGACATCTCACTAAATTATTACCTGTGGCTTGCGTGCATATAACGCGCGCGGCGCTCAATCGTGAGCGTTTGTTTAGTTTGTGGTTGTTTATGAAAATGTTTGTGTAGGCCGTTATAGGCAAATAATACGAGCCAAACTCATAAATAACATCAATATTTCTGCCGAAGCCAATTCAATATCAGTTTGTTCTAAGAAACACATGTTGGTTAATTATCTAAGTTTGCTACACTGGGGAATTCGTCACGGCAACATTTGTGTCTAACGAGTTTGAAAGCAGCTTGCGCAATTTCAAGAAAACCGGCAGCAAATGGTTATACTTATAAATATAAAACCTTAGGTTGTCGTAGAATATTATAGGGCACGTTCTTAATGACCTACAAGGTAATGCTTTGTTATAGGTGATTGGAAACCACTTAATATCAGGTGGGCAATCTGATTATTCCATTAACAATTACATTAAAAAAACTGTCAAAAGATAATTAATGCTTTAGCTATTGCCATCTCTTATCAGTGAGTAATTGGCACACAGCGACAGGACATATTTTAAGCAAAGTTTACATTTAAATAACGTTTATAAGTATGGGTTTATAAGTAAGAGCTCATGACAGACTATAGGAAAGGAACCTCAGCCATAGGCTCATAGGAACCCGTCTTTATTGTTATAAAAAGAAATATCTTCACGAATAATTCCAAAGCACGGTAGATATCCCCTCCGATCTCTTAGTAACAAGTACCTACTTTATTGTTATAGATTTTGGATTAACTTTATTATGTGGCCCGTTGGGTTGGGCAACCGTAATTTTATCGTAAAAAGGTGTTGACTGCAAAGTTTTAGATCTTGTAGGCTTTTAGTTTTTCAAATATTTTTTTATTCTTTTTGGTTAGAAGTTCTATCTTAAAACACTTGATTTGACGTTTTTCAACTGTCAGATATGTTTTGTTTAATTTTTAGCATCTATGATTTTTTACTGGTGAGCATCGGAGGTCTTGTAGGAGTGGATCCTAAGGCCTTGGGTTCTAATTCGTCCGTGCACCAAAGGATTTTTCTGCTCGAAAAAATTATGTACGGTTGAAACTCAAACGGTGAACGAAAACATCGTGAGGAAACCAGTTAGTATTCTAGCTGCGGCGATGGGCTTGCGACCTGTCACGTATGGAATACCAACCACTGCAAAATATGGGTTTGTACCAAATGTAATATGTGGACATACCTCTGACTACCTTCTGAGATATCCTCGAAGAATCACGATTGTATACTTTGTACTGAGAAATCTGAAGGAATATCTACTGTCCCTAGGGGATAAAGTCGTGATGCTGTGTCTTTTTTTCTTTTTATAACTTTTTACCTACTAATATTTTAGTTACTTATAAATGAAAGTTCCCTTTGAATAATAGTAATAATAATAATGCTGGACAATCAACACAGCATCATCTAGCCCCAAGCTAAGCAGAGCTTGTGTTATGGGTACTAGATGACTGATATAATACATACATAGATGATTTTATTATACATAGAAAATACCCAGATCACCCGAAATAAATATTTGCAGATCGTACAAACATTTATCTCAAGGCGGAAATCGAACCCGCAACCTTCTGCGTCGTAGGCGGACATTCGCCCGGCGCGCCACATCGGTCGTCAGATGCATGCAACTCTAGACTAAACAAGGTTATCTATATCTAGGTAGGTAATGCCAGATTCGAAGTCTGGTTCTGATGGCTGTCAGATACAGAAATTCGCTGTAGAATTTTAACGGCTCTTCCGACAAGCGGTTTTTCGGAAATTCAGACTGTAATCTTTTTATGCCAGAGTTTAGTTTTCAATATCAGAGCAAGTGCAATGCACGTAGGGCACGTCTTCAGTGAACGTACTCAGTAAAGTAAGGAATAAATAAATAAATAAATATTTCTCGACTTTTTTACACACATCACCTAGCCCCAAACTAAGCATAGCTTGTATTATGAGAACCAGATGACTGATAGAATACTTATATACTTTTTTTTTTGTAAATACATACTTAGAATACAATATAACACCCAGACACAGAACAAACATTTACGTTCATCACACAAATATTTGTTCTCGGTGGGGGTCCAACCCACCACCTGCACAGAAGGCAGGGCTACTACAAACTGAGCCGTCACGGCTGTCAATTTTTTGTTTAAATTTTTTGTTGGATTCAATTCAGTTTATCATAAAAAAAAGTATGTAAATTCAAATAAGAAACTTAATCTCAATAAAATGTTTCCCCAACAAAGTTATATTAGTGAAGTCCGTTTTTACTTTGGTAACAAAACTTCGGTAGGCTTCCCTAACAACAATTTAGAAATGTTCAGGGAAATTTAGTTTACGTAAGCAAGTATCGTCTCATACAAGAAATTTATCATGAATTTATGCTCTTTCAATATATTAAGAAAGTAAGAAACAGTTTCCCAAATTTAATCCCCACGCACGGTAGATATCCTCTCAAATCTCTTAGTAACAACTTTTTGAGAATGTTATTTGGGGGTAGTCTCGGGTACGTCCAAATATTTCATTTGGTTCATACATACCCACATTTTGCAGTAGCTGGTAATTATTCCTTAAGTGACAGGTTGCAAGCCCATCGCCGCTGCTAGGATGGTAACTGGTTTCCTCACGATGTTTTCCTTCATCGTTTGAGAGCACTGGTATTGCGCACATAAATTTACCGATCGAAAAAACCATTCGCGCACGATTGGATTCGAACCCACGACCTTAGGATCAGAAGGCGGAATCACAACAACTAACCACCGGCGCTCTCGAATATAGTAAGGAATACTTACAAATTGCGTGGATTTTCAAGTTTAATTTAATCGAAGAAATCTCATCCTACATTTGAAATTGCAATGCCACATATGGTTTCAATTCAATTTGCAGATATACGCGGCTCAAACTGTACGTAAAAGAGGTTTCTGCGTCTCTATATTTGTAAAATCTAACATACCTACTTGTAAGTATATCTTTGGGTTTACCTACTCGAGATCAAAAGGAGTTATATTTCAATACGGGTCTTAGAGAGATTAGGCCGGAAAAGGTTTGGTGGGATCATAAAGGAATTTAATGGGTATCCTACCTATTAATCGTACCTACTACAAGCATTTGATGTGTCTCGACAGATATAAAATTGGTAGACATTTCGTACAATGCTATTCACTTTAGTTGTTTTTCTATTGTTATTTTATGTTCTGTTGTGTAAAGTCGATGGCAATTTAACTGCTGGACAATCCACTATTTCAACGTTACGCCGAGTTTATTAATAACAGGGTAACAGTACAATCAGATACAGAAGAAACATCTATCACCACACATTATCTAGCATCTAAATCTCCTTACCGAGCGGTTCGTACAATTCTTAATTTGTGCAATCGATAAAAAATCCTGATTCACACAATTTTTGTCAAGAATTCGTCCAATTACGTTTAGCTTTCAGAAGACTGACCTACTAGCCTGACTGATCTGCGAAGCCTGTGTTGTTAGTATTATTCACAAACTGAAAAGGTATGGTCATCATATAATGTGTGTAATTTACTCGTGGCGAACCGTGAGTAGACAAAACCTTTCAAGTGTCACTCAACTCAGTGCCGCACTGTGACGTCATGCTTCCTTGTCACCTCAAAAAGGACGAAGGCTCATCAAGCCGACATCTATTACGTGTGTTGACGAAGAAACATGAAGCTATATTGACTCAGCTTATTTTGGTGTTCGGTAAAGAGTACTTCAGTACCTAAGTCATTATATTACATCTGTTAGTGTATAATTATGGTTTGTATATATTACACTACGTTTACCTAAACGTAGTCTCTTGTCAAGTATAACTCCCAAACTAGGTGGATCAGGTATGAGCCAGTTACTTAGATAAAAATAAAATTTATCTGTCTATGGAATCTACGTACATTGGTGTCCTTTCCAATACATCTTTTACAATATAATCATGTAAAATTTTGAGGAATTCCTTAAATTTATCATTAAAAAGGTGCCCCCTTTTAGTGATAAGAAATGATCTTTTAAAGTTTGTATTAAAATAGCTTCTTCTAGACAAAGTACCAGGTGTTCAAGGGAGACATGTCCACGACGCGACACGTGCCCAAAAAAGTAAAAATGCGTGACTGCACAAGAACGATAGACACTGCGCTAGACTAGTTAGTTTATATAATAATAATAAAGCCTTTTTATTTTCCATCACCTAAGTATTTTTTTTAAACAGTCTTTTATTTGTTTTCTATTTAGTAATTTTTTTATCCCGTTTCTGCGATTGGGTATAAGCCTTCTCCAGTTTGATCCAGTTTTCCCTGTCGTTAGCTTATATAACTTAGTTAGTTTATATAACTTACCCGATATGTTGTGGTATTTCCAGCTTGTGATCGCGGGAGCGAAAGCAGCGCGATGGGAAGCAGCAGCGCACTGGACATGCGCCGCGGCCCTCCCATCACTGCGCACCATTCGCGTTGACACCGCCCTACCTGAGGACAAACAAACACACAACCTGTAACATAGAATAGATTTTTTCTCTAAGCCGAGGTCCGTCCTAAGTGGTGCCGTTGTGATAGTTACCAAAAACCCGACGTTTTTTAGTATAAGTTAAGTTTCATGTTATGTCAAAATTTCCACAAATATTTATTTATCGCGAGACCAGCGCTAGTGTCAAAATGCACATTTGGGCTATCGTTTATTAGAAAAAACTTATTAAAAAATAATTTGTTGAACTTTAAAAATGTTATATCAACAAGTAGGTGATTCAAATTATACCTAATGACCTAATTTCACTTTGAAACTCGTTTGATCATATAATCAACGGCCCTTTTTGTATAATTACCCTGTATGTATGTCTAAAATAATATTAGCACAAGAACGCAATATCAATCCTATTAAAAACTTCTCTATTCATCCCTCCTGAGAGTAATAGAATCAATGGTTAAAAATGTGATGGAAAATTTTTATAGCATCCGGAAAATTAAGAAAAGCATCTCAGATCGGTTCCTTTGATCGGAACTGTGATCGGTACATAATTGCTTCGTCCTGAAGGGAATAAAGGTTCATTTTTGATAAGTTTTATTAGTTATAGACTTTGTGAAAAAAAAATCCATTAAGCAGCTTGCTGTGTTCCGGGTTGAAGGGTTGATTGAAGGTGCAGGCGCATGAGGCTTAACACCCGGACGCCTCAAGTTGATGGATGCAGAGCAGTGTATCGTCGGGCACGTGCCTAACGAACCTTGCGAAACAATGCTTTGTTATAGGCAATCGCAACCCTTTAACATAAGGTGGGGTCTGTCTGTTCCGTTAGCAAGTACTGTAAAAAAACTACTAGGCTAGAATAAAAACTATAGCTCTTGGATTCAATAAATACTGCATGATACCCATCAGTATTTGAATCCAAAACTATAGTTTTATTATCAGTCGGGGGTTCATCGGGTTAGAATGCGGTCAAATGTGTACTAATAATCAGTAAAAAAACACTCTTGTGTTATAAATATAACGTAGGTACCATAACAAATTTAAATACATTTATAAAAGGTACTGTAATACATTAATAAATTTACTAAATACTAAAATACGAGAAGTGTCACAAACCTTTTTCTGGGCAAGGAAAAATATGTGTTTTATTCTACTGGGTAAGTAAACTAAGGATTTATTCCTAAGCAGTCAATAAAATATTAGTGCTTGAGTAAGTATTTTACGACCTTACAGCCAATATCAACTAAATAGCTCTAGGTTTATTAACGGCCAGTAATAAAATATTTCCCTTATAGCAAAACCCTCTTATAAAAATTATGAAGACATTACGACATTCGTGAGAAGGTCGCCAACTCGCAAATATCATTACTCTGATTTTCGTAAAAATGTTTTTGCAACTTTCTCCTCAGAATAATAGGAGAGAATTTTTCTTTGCTACTACGAAAGTGCTACGAGGTCGCTACGCTTCGATATTTTCTCTATAGGGTTCGATTTCTTCTCATATTGTATGAGATTTATCAGATTTTATTTACATAAAGCGTATCTTTGCCTTTTATCAAGAACGTGATCCAAAATCGTATTAAGTAGCTATCTAAGACGGCTTTTTTTCTGTTTTCTATTCAAAACTGTAATCTAAGTTATCGTAAATAAAATTATTAGGAAATCTCATGGAATAAATGGCTTGCTGGGCAAAGCTACTCCACTTAAAAACTTGTACCAGGCCATCATCATCATTACCAGTCACTGGTGGACTGTTGGTATAGGAACAAGGCAAACCTACCTTATACAAAAACATAGTAAATTTTAGAGTCCCTAAAGGTTAAATTTAGACCGACCGACCGATGTGGCGCGGCGGGCGAATCCGCCTGCGACGCAGAGGTTGCGGGTTCGATTCCCGCCTTGGGATAAATGTTTGTACGATCTGCAGATATTTATTCCGGGTGTTCTGGGTATTTTCTATGTATAATAAAAAATATCTATGTATGTAATATATTATTGTATTAAGTATATCAGTCATCTAGTACCCATAACACAAGCTCTGCTTAGCTTGGGGCTAGATGATGCTGTGTGGATTGTCCAGCATTATTATTATTATTATTATTTAGGCTATGAATCTAAAAACCCTGTAATTGTTATTCTATCACTATATTATTTTCTGATCCTATTATTTTCTGAGTATGTTTCTAAAGTTTTTATTGAACACTGAACGAAACGATACGGATAAAAGGAACGAATAGAAAAATGTATAGCTTCACGACATTAATCTCTAGGCACGGTATATATATCCTTCGGTAGCCAAAAACCTTCTTTGAGGATATCTAAAGGGGGTAGCCAGCCTTACATTTGTTTTACTTGTACTCCATAAGTGACAGGATGCAAGCCCATCGCCACTGCTATAATACTAACTGATTTACTCACGATGTTTTCCTGCACCTTTTGAAAGTCCTGGCGTTGCATATAATTTTGCGAGGATTACACGACCCGAGAAGTAAAAGGTGGAATCACTCCGAACCAGAACCAACCGTGCTCTTTTAAAAAGGCTCGCTTTATCTTCGTTCATGACACATACGTTCCATAATTAAGGTTGTTACTTGAAGTTACTTGAGGCTTAAGGTTGTTGACGACCGATGTGGCGCGGCGGACGAATGTCCGCTTGCGACGCAGGAGGTTGCGAGTTCGATTCCCGCCTCGGGATAAATGTTTGTACGATCTGCAAATATTTATTCTGGGTGTTCTGGGTGTTTTCTATGTATAATAAAAAATATCTATGCATGTATTGTATTGTATTAAGTATATCAGTCATCTAGTACCCACAACACAAGCTCTGCTTAGCTTGGGGCTAGATGATGCTGTGTGGATTGTCCAACATTATTATTAATTAAGGTTGTTACCTAAACAAGCGATTATCGAGGTACAAAGCTAGGTTGTCCACAACAACTCGGTTAGAAAGGGTAATAAATTAAAAGAGGTGAAATGGCTGCAAGTGATAAGCGTGGCTGGGTTTTTAGGTCAACACAGCAGTTGTGCTCGTTTTTATTTAAATCGTACTGATCGCGAGCAGTAATTATTTCTGCTAGTACATACCTACTGATATTGTATGAATAGAATTCCGATTGGTTATTTCGATATGTACAGAACGTACATATAAATATGAGAAAGAAGACAGAAAGAAAATTCATTTATTTGGCCCTAAAAGAAAAACAAATAAACAAAAAAAAAGTAAAATAAAATTAAAACATCTATAAACTACAATACAAAATAATGAAACTATTGCATGGACCAAATTGGTCCCTGTCTCAGCATAATGCTGCATAAATCTTGCTGAGGTTGATGCAGCGCTGGTTTTCAGAATATGGACACTATGTTACTGAGAATTATCAGTTATTTTGTGGGTTTCGGAGAAAGACTGTTGTATATAAATAATAGTAGTAGTAAAGGCTCTTAGTGAAGGGTTCGTTTTGAGAAAAGAGGGTTTTGAGAGCCGGTGAAATGCAGGCACATGAGGCTAAACAACTGTATGCCTCAGGTTGATGGATGGCTCTTAACGAATGTGATCTGCTATGTAATGCTTTATTATAAGTGATGGTAACATCAGGTGGGCCATCTGCATGTACCATCAGCAAGTCGTAAAAACAATACGATTCTTAGTGGAAATTAAGCCCGTTTCTCTAAACAAGTTTAGGTAAAGGACTTCGTAAAAACTAACTTTATAAAACTACGAGGGAAGACCGAAGATGGAAGCTCATTCCACAACTTACTCGTGCGCGGTAAAAAGGACCGTAAAAAACGAGTGGTTGTGGAAAATCGGCCATCCAGGTGCGGATGGAATTTATTTTTGCAGCGCGTAGTGTGATTGTGGAATTTAGCCCCGGGCACCAAATTGGGCACCAACTCCTCAGATACCTAACATCCCATAATTTGATGTAAGTTTACATTTTCATACTTTAACGTTATAGTGAAGTAACACTTCTTATGCGACTTCCAACAAGGTTGCGTTAAACGTTTAACAGTACCATGAAAGCACTATGGGGGTATGATAGCACTGTTCTTTCTTTCTTGCTCTCATAGCCAGTTACGTTTCGTATATTAAAAAAGTTTTACTTCAGTCGTGTGGTCTAAAGCACACTCGTTTTTTTTGTTTAATTTTTATCTTTTACTGCTATTTTATAGTGCACCATAGTCAACCTTCTTATTTTAAAATCATCTCCATCCAAAGGCTGTCTGGAAAAGATTACTTTTTAGTGATAAGATCGCTCATTGTACATCAATAATAATAATAATGCGTCAGGTTGGTGCACGCAGGGTATTGCATCGTAGAGTACGTACCTACAGCGCTAGACCAACAAGGCAATGCTTTGTTATAGGTGATGGTTACCACTTAACATCAGGTGGGCTATATGCTTGTTCCACCAGCAATAGCATAAAAACAAACTGGTGTTGCTTGTTATTTTTTTTTCTTTAGTTTGAAAGGTGTACAATATAAATTGTTCATTAATTTATTCATCTCAGTAAATATGCCAAAATGCCAAATGATATCCAGTTAGGAATCTGTTTCGGGCATCTCATGGTTGGGCAAATTAGGGGCGAGTCTTCAAAAGATAAGCCCCACCGTGTAAAACCGTATCTTATCGCACAGGGCCGTCAGTTACAAACTCAGTTGTATAGAATTAGGAAGGCGAGCATAAATCAAAAGTCCTTCTCATTCAGACGAACCAAGTCAACTCGTTGATTAAACCAATTTCACCGTTCGCTGAAGTGTTTGTGTAATGTTCTATCAGTAATATAATACCCGTGGCTTTGTTAGCGCTACGTTATTTCTTGTTGCACCTTCAAAAGGATAAATGAGTCCATTCAAAGTCAAAGTCATTCAATGTCATTCAATCATCGTATATAGTATTATTGTTATACCTATATCTTTATATAACTTTCCAACCAATTAGTACTTAGCATTAAACCTAGACTTATGTATCTTTTTGTAAGTTTGTAATGCTTAACCTATTTGAATAAATAAATTGGAATCACTTGGAATCATCTTACAGATAATCTAAGATCTGGCACGAAACTTAAGTTGAGCAAAGTAGGGAGAACTAGACTACGCAAAAATGAATAAAACAAGTTACTGCAGCTACTTACTTGTATGGTCAAGTAAAACACACATTGATAATAAAAAAAAACAATACAACTAAACAGCATTGCTTTGCCACCCATTTATTATTTTAAAGATCGCGGAAAGCCGGCGAATATACATCTCAAAATCTGGGAAAGGCCTATATCTAACAGTGGACTTCTTCAAGCTGATAATGATGAAACATTTCCTCGCTAGACCAATTACTCAATATAGCAGTTGATGCATACATTGTGTTGGTTCACCATTGAATGCATGCATAGATTATCGGGTAATATAATTATCCACTTTAGTACGTTCCCTCGGGCTTAAGCCTTCGGGTTATACGTAATTGATGAGTGCTACCTGTATCCTAGACTCTAGATAGGTTTCTGTATCACTGATTGGTTGACTTTTGCTATCATTGCAATCGTCTCTACGGATAGCCGGTGTGCGAACCCATTGTGCCAGCCTGTCGCCGTTAGTAATTATAATCTGCAAGGGTATATATTTATATATCTATACCAATCTTTGTCTCGTTTTATCCTTTGGGTAAGGAACCCTGAAAATCAACAAAATTGATTGAAGAATACGACCCGTAGGCGAGAACAGACAGTCAGACAAAATCGTGTTTTGGCCAATCTTGATACTGAGACACTAAAAACCCAGTGCTGTAGTAAAACGTATAGGTATAGATAAGAATGCATTATCAACTTCGTGAACTATAGCTGATATAGCCATCGTATTTTTAAGCTGCAAGTTTTGATTCAAGTCTACGCCCGCCTCCAGCAAGTAGCCGAGGGCACTTGGAACTTCCACCGTCGACATCGCGTTGAGCTTCAGAGACAATTAAACCACTGAACCGTTGAATGAACGCTGCAAACTTCTGAATGTGGAATCAGCGTCTACTCACTTGAGTGGATGATTGTATTCTGCGTGGTTGTACATAAAACTAAACAACCAGAAACTATCAGACTGGAAGTAAGATTTAGATACGAAACTTAGCTTAAAATAGTGCTTTCGTCTATCAAAATGCTTCCTATTTCAACCCACGCAAACAATTACCCAAAATACTACGCAAGAAACAAACGCAAGTACTTAGTTTTGTCTCTGAACCCATTGAGAGGAATTGACTGAGTGACACTATTTTCATACAGACTTAAACTCTTGCTGCTTCCCCCCTTTTAGGGGGCATACCAAGACAAATACACCCTGAAAAGTTTAAGTCTCGGCTAGTGATTTTGGCTGTGCGTTGTCTATATGTCAATCAGTCAATCAGGACAAAGATTCAGATAATTGGTACAGATACACGTATGTATGAATATATCACAAAGATCACTTTAAAATGGGTTTTAAACACAGTAAATTGCTTGCTTATAGAACGTTATGCTAAATGCCGTTTTGCTTTTAGAATGGGGCGTTCTGCGTCCTTTCGATACGAAATCTAGGTGCCAGTTTTTCGCAACTTCAGAGTCAAGTCAAAGTCAAAGTAAAAAAAAATTGCTTGTTGTACTAAAATACCGTTGTAAAGTTACAAATTGTAAACATTCTAGTGAAGCAAATATATACTTTAGGGTAGATAGTTGTTTGGCGCGTGTCAAAACAAACCGCTGATATAAACAGTTTACGGATAAACAAACGTGATAGAGTTGGTAACATTATTTTATTTACTCTGTGATATTAACCTCCTCTGAAGACAGTTTGTGACTGAATATTTGCTTCAATGCAATGTGTCAATATAAGTTTTGCTCTTAGTCTATTCTATGCTCACAGAATAAGGAAAGGTTTTGCTTCTCGTAATCAACGTGTGGTGTAGTTTGTGTTAGTTTATCATATCTTCACGGAAAAGTATTTCGTGAAATGTGTAGCCTAAAACTATGTAGAAGTATTATGAATTTTAATATTTCTGCTTTTTATGGTATGATGGTGATGGTGGTATGATTTTGTGCACCTCGCACTAAGAAAAGTATTCCTTAAACTTGACCTTCAAACAGTTACTTAATAAGTATGCAAATCGATTCTAGAGGTTTTTTATCTAGCTTATTCATATTTGATTGTGAAGTAAATAAACCAGAATTAGATGAACTAAGCTAAAGATTTTATGACCGTTGCAAACGTCAAATACTACGTGCTACGTCGTAGCGTCGTAGCTTGGCGTAGCAGCTTGGGAAAGGCGTAGCAGGCTTGGATTCATTATGGGACAACTGGAGCAACATGCCGCGGGATCTGGCTTGACATCTCTACATGAATGTCTGAATGAACGTAATGTGTGACAGGAACCTTATGCGTGGGCATATGGTTATGGTTGAAAGGAATTTAAAAGAAAAAACAGTTTATAAATATATCATAGTTCTAAATGTTTCCCATTTTCAAGGTAAAGATTGTATTCCCTTGAAAGAGGAAAACTTTATGAGCTAGGCAACACATTGAAAGTTAATTTAAGTTGCTTCATTAAGATTGGGGCCGGTAGCAATTTTCCGCGGATTGTTTTAAATGAAATTAAGGCGAACCTGATAGCCTGTTTTATATAAAGGTCTTTTCCTAATTCGAAAGACGTGGTGGAACCTCTAATCTTAAATTACTTTACATTTGCCTTTGTTTTTATACAAAAAATATAAGCCGGTATTTTTATCTTGGAAAAATGGTGGTTTGTTTTGGTTCCTGATTACGTACCTCGTGACAGGTACTAAAATTACTTTTAAACCACAAATAGGGTAGCAGGAAGTACTACTGCCATACCTTTTTCTACCGCCAAGCAGCTAGCTGTGTTCCGGTTTAAAGATTGTGGGTATTGGTGAAACTACAGGCACACAAGGCTTAGCACCTGCCTTAGGTTGATGGATGCAGTGTATCGTAGGACAAGTTGCTAACAAACGTGCACTACGAGGCAATGCTTTGTCATAAGTGTAGGCCAATCGCGTGTTCCATCAGTAAATGATTAATGATTTTATATAAACACTTTGCATACTTTCTTTGCTTTGTAGTAGGTGTGTATTCCTAATGTGCGGTGGTGTCTGTATTACTTGCTGCTACCGTTCAGAATTAGCGCAATTAGCTTATAGTGATTTCTTTTTTCTATTTGTCGCAAACCCGTAGCGTGGAACGTACTATGGAGGGCTGGATTCATTGCTTTCGCGTATAACACAGTAGATCCTACTAAGTAGATCTATCAAACCTACTGGGTTTGCCTGCCCTGTGTCCACAATTGTGTTTTCTACCCACAGGAAAACCCGCAAAAGGCCAGCTCTTTGGTAATGAAACCTACAATAGCAAAAGGTATAAGGTGCTATAACACCGTGACAAACACGACAAAACTCGAGTCACAATTCCACGACCCTTTTGGCACAGCTTCTGAGAAGTCAGTCGGTTCACTTTAATAAGCTAGTTCACCATTATCATCATCAACAGCCTGTTGAAGTCCACTGCTAGACATAGACCTCCCTCACACGTTACCAGGAAGAACGAATTCAGGCCCTTTCCATCCAACGACTTCCTGCGATTCTAACAAAGTCGTAAGTTCATAAGTAAAACTGCGTCTAACGCTTCGTCTTCGGTTAGTGGTCGCCATTCGCATTTACTCCCCAACGGTTGTCAGTCCTACGAGCTATATGATCTGCTGTTTGCCACTTTAACTTGCTGGTCTTCCATCCAATTACTTACACTTTGTAAGACCCCTCACGTTATGTTTGTTAAAATACCACCGCAATACACTAGAAACATTTAAAATGAAAAAGCTATGTTGTTTCTGATGATGGCTCGACAGACTAGAAACTGTTTAGTAAGCAAAGATTGAATAAGTTTTTCTCGCATAAGCTGTGACCAGTGCCGGAATGGTTGGAACTTTGCTTTTCGGGCACATGAGTAGGGTTGTGGTATCTGATATCTCGCTTCCAACTGCGTGTATAAAGTAAGCATCCTGATGATATGTGTCTTTTCGAGCTCTATCAACTGGTTCAATTTCACTACAAGAGCAACTTTTTTTAGATTTAAGCTAAAAAAGTTGCTCTTGTACAGTGCATAGCAAGTCAATTCTTCCTGAATGCTTCATACAGAAGCAAAACACGTGTCGATATCTTACTAAGTTAAAATTTTATGATTTTATGTAATTATGTCTGCAAGTTTTAATTAAGATATTATTTATATTGCAGGTGCTGTAGGAGTTGCACGTATACGTCTGAATTTTTTTGCACTTATAGGGGTTGAAGTGGCGGAATAGTGCTATATAATCTACTTATCTATTTTATACTAGTCAAATAAGTGGGGAAATGTATTTTTTTGTCTCCTCAAACTTAATATATAGCTGGACAAGTCCCAAGAGCTTAAAATTATCGTAATTAACCAAAATTCTTAATAAACATTGTAATGTTGGTCCTAATTTTAGTCATGACACCATTTGTTAAGACATGATGAAGGCCTTAGGGCGGCCTAAAAACATCGTCTATGGTCTAATTTACTTTACGATGCTTTCAAACGATGAAGTCTAAAGATGCGTGTAAATATGGAACCACTCTGAAGTTAGGCAAGTGATGTGTGCTTTCATTTCTACAGAATAGGATGAGATCTCTGCGAGAACAATAGATTCTATTTCTGGTTCCCGTCCGTCGGAGTAACTTGAATCGTGAAAGTTTATACTTTGGAGAACAGAGAACTTTGTAGGTGGGTTGAATATGGGCGAGCATGAATAAAAAACCACGGCATAATACTGTACTCTATACAATGTAAATGCGGGTTTCAATAAAGAAAGAATATAGATAGCCTGTATCATCATCACTTCAAGAAGTCCACTGCTAGACATTTCCTGCTTTATTCATCTCAGTAAGAAAGATTTTGAGCCGTCTCCAACTCTCGACTTCATAATGTTGAACATCGGGTAGTAAAGTTTTCCTGTGAATATAAATCTTTATTATAAAAACTTTTTTGCTCAGCGAAAATAGCGACATAGATAATAAGACATACAAAGGTATAAAAACACAAAACAACATCAATACCTCTCAAACTCAGATAGTTCCATTAAGTATCTATGTCATGACTGACTGATAAACAGGCAACGCACAGCCTAAATATTTGGTCCTAGAGACTAAACTTTCCTAGGTCTTGGTTCATAAGGATTCTAAGAAAGGAAGTACTGAATATAATTTATCCCCTGCTACATTATCTTATCTGCTGCACACCTACGCAGCAGGGGTAGAAGTTGGAATTAAAATGAGGTACTCACGAACGAAGCCACGCGTGATTCTACAATCGATATTTTTGTTTACTCATTCATTGCTGCCAATCATCTATTTCGCCTTTTTTACTTACATAATGATACAAAAACCATGCCTACGATTACCGATATTGCATATCGGTAACTTTAGCTTATCCATTTTTATCCAGCAGTGGCGGCAGATAAAATACGTGAAAGCTATCGAACCAATTGGCACGACTAAACTAGACATTTTGTGGCACAAACGTGTAGCGCCTACTGATGAGTTTACACTGTGCTAGCACATTTATTGGTACTAGGCCCTCGGAGCTCTCCATAGCATGCAAATGGAACGGTTCACTAAAGTCACTTTCCGCGAATGGTGCTGCCAAACTGCTAACAAAATGGTGGCAAGAAACCTTCAAACAACCAGGCAGTGTAGTACCGATATTGTTTTCATTAATCATCATAATAATAACCATCATCATCAGCCTGTAGAAGCCCACTACTGGACATAGGTTTCCAGGAAGAACGATGTTTACATGTTGCCTTATCAATCCACCGACTTCTTTGATCAAATTCTACAAAAGTTTCGAAGACTTTTCTGGAATTTGATCCAATTAATCTAAACAGACTTCCGTATTCAAGATATTAATTAGGGGAACAGGTCGAATTTGGAAACTTTGTGATTGGTTTGTGATGTTCCTTCGTCACCGCACTGAAATTTCATTTAGGTGCGTTCATTAGATTTACGGAGGCAATTGTTTCCGGCGAAGAATTTCGGTAATTTTGGAGGAGTGGTCTGCCTAATGAACAATTAGTTAGTTAAACAATGTGTGCCTCTTTTAGTTACAATGAAACTCATGGCTTTACTTATAAAAATCTGTCAAAAGATAACTAATGTTTAAACTATTGCCGTCTCTAATCAATGGGTTATAAAAAACAGTGACAGGACACAATGCATCATTTAAATAATTTTATAAGTATAGGCAGGTAGACGATACAGTCACAGTATGACCGGATCTAAGAATATGGACTACCGGATTGTCAAACTGAAAGAGTCGGCAATTAAATTACGAACTAGGATTACTTTGATTCGTTTTCTGTCATCTTTGGAAGCTACATTACATCGTTTTTTCATAGTTGTCTTGCGTAATTTCGAAGTCATTTTGACCAACATTACATAAAGTTCTTAGCCCAAAGGTCTGACTGTGTGAACAGTTGAAAAATATGGCAATGTAGCATCCTGATTTGCACGAAAATGTTTCCTATACGTCATAAAGAAAAACGCCATTTTCAACGCCAATAACAGCACACTTTACTTTTTTTCTGACTCGACTTGGCTTAGAACTATTATATCAACTTGAAACGGGCAAATGGGCGAAAAAGGTGCCATCTCAGTGCCAGAAAGAAAAAGGATTACTTTTAGGTGTGACTCACAGGAAACGTATTATCTGCAACTAATTGACACGATAGGTTATCAAAGACTTTAATCCAATAATCACAACCACTTTAGTCTCTAGTGCCCATCATATTCAGAGATATTTCAAAAATCTTTACTAAAGAGCGTCTTAAGTAACCGTTAAAGTCTCTGAGTATCGCAGTAAATGACCTGTTTCACATTTTTACTATCGGAACTAGCGATTCAGCGAAATAACCAGTAGTATTCCCTGGACATAGCGGGTAATTTATTAGACTTTACGGTCGAACGAACGTGTGTGGCTAGATAGCACTAAAGTTTTATGTTGGTAAACGACTGCTAGATTACACAATTTGGCTAATCTCTGACTATTAGCCAGTATAGGGCAAGCTGGCATTTGTTTACCCTCGCCAAAATCGAGGCCTGAGGCGTTTATCTAATAAAGCTAATCATCGTTATTATCATCATCTTCCTGTCCTCATTCCTAGCTAAGCGGGGAACAATAATGTATTCTTCTTCCAGTGGACGAAATTATTGAATGATGACTGTATCATCTTAGTGTTTACTCCTTTCTTACTCATGATAATCTTTCACACAATCCATCCATCTTCAAGCGGATGGCTCACCTGATGTTAAATGGTTACCATCACCTATTAAAAAGCATTACCTTGCAGGTTACGATCGATAAAGTCGTGCCTTGCTCTGCGTCCATTAACCTGAGGCATGCAGGTGTAAAGCCTCATGTGCCTGTAACTTCATCGGCACTCGCACCCATCAAACTGGAACACAGCAAGCTGTTGATGTCTAAGGGGAATATTTTGTTATTAGTCAGAGGTATGTCCAAATATTATATTTGGTACATACCCAGATGTCGCGTAGTTGGTAGTCCATACGTGACAGGTTGCGAGCCTATCGCCTGTTAGAACACTAACTGCTTTCCTCACAATGTTTTCTAACACCGTTTAAGAGCAGTGGCATTGCACATATATATTTCGGTTAGAAAATCCATTGGTGCACGACCGGATACGAAAATAATCAAGGCAGGATCACTCCCACTAGACCACCGGAGACAATCGGTACTTGGTGGTATAGATAGATTATAGAAATAACTTACGGTTTTTTTTAAATTAATAAGCGAATTAATTTTAAAATTAACCATACATAAATAGGCTTCTCAGCACGCTCCCTTGGGCAGAGTTTCAGTGCCGCAAACATCTACCCAAGCTACTAATTAGATGTTTGCCGCTCTGCCGAACATCTGAGCTGCCCAGAGGTAGGTACTTTGGCGAAACAACAACAAGGTTAACAAGACCACTTCATAGTCAAAACAGCTGGAATAAAACCCACGACTTAAGTAAGTACTTCGTACCTTACCTGTAAAAACATTACCGGTTAAATTACAGGTACATGAGGCTTAACATCTGTGTTTTTTTGTATGTCTTGCTAACGGAACAAGTAGATGGCCCACCTGATGTTAAGTGGTTACCATCGCCTATAACAATGTATTATCTTGTAGGTCACACTCATTAGGAACGTGCCCTACGATGCACTGCTCAGCGTCCATCAACTTGGCAAACTGTACTAGCCTCCCGGCCCTCGATCGACCCCAAAACCACCGGCCGTTTAAAACCCAAGGTGTGCCCTATTGCTAAACCTAAGGATTGCCCTACTATACAACGACGTTACCGCCCTTATGTAAACCAGCCTTAACTGTGCCAAACTGCTTTGAAACTCCTATTATACAGTTTGCGGCCTCAAATGCAGCCTGTCTGTTGACTCAATATAATGTAACGCGCCAGAATTCGTCGAATTTGCACATTTACGTAGCATAGGTTCGCATGAATTTGTTGGTACAGTCAGCTGCACTAGAGTATATACAGTTTGTATCTTTTAAAATCACTCTAAACTGCCGGTTGACTTATGTTTTGCGTATTTGTAAATGTTATATGTACTGTGTATATTGGCTATATGATATGTATGTAAGAAATCATTTGTATTCTTAATGAGCTGTGGGTTTTGTTAAATAAAGAAAATAATTATTTTATACCAAAAATTGAAATACTGTAACACCATTTTGAAAGTTACGAATTTTATACCTTGTAGTGCGGCTGATTGACACTGAAATTAAGTGACATTGTAAAAAAAAATAAAACACTCAAATGGAATTGGGTTCACATCTGCCAAATGAAAAACACTAGATTTACAAAATGAGTGTTAGAATGGATTCCAGGAGATAGGTAATGAATAAGAGGACGCTCAAAAACACGGTGGGATGATAATTTATACAAAGGTAAACGGACCAGGCCAGATGAGACAGCAGGTCTTCTCTTAGAAACGATAAACGAAGTTTCGTATTATCGTTTTGTAATACACTGCGGGGCAACTAGGTAGCCATTATTACACAGTCAAGTTGACATGTAGCGTATTGTAACTCAAAACGGCAATACGAAACTTCGTTTATCGTTTCTGAGTAGACCATCAGGCTAGAGAGAGAGAGAGAGAAGGATGTATCGAGAGTTAAGGGCCTCTCCCATTTACATAATTTTGCATAACATTTATTTTCTTTTATTGTTTTATTAATTAATTTGATTAATAATGTACGCTATGATTATTTTATTAATGAACAAGAAATTTTAATCAAATACTACTATGAATAAAGATGTAATAAAATAAAGGCTATTTTTATTTTTATTTTAGTGCGGCTGATTGTACATCTGTCAAATGTATGAATTCACTTCTAGTATTAACTATTAGATAAACTTCTACACAGTAATGTAAAGCTGGCGTTAAGCTCAACTGACATCAAGAGACAACTTTCAAAGTGCAAGAAAACACTAGCTTAAGTAATTTAATTTATCCAAAGTTCCCTAACTTTTCGTTATTCTTTGTCTTTGGTCTGCGCCGTTCAAGACAGATTAAACATTCTTTTGCAGCCACTTGTGTTAAGTAAACGAATTTCTCAAATTGCATCACGTTTGGATTAAAATGGGATTATAAAATTCACAATAAAAACGAACTGAAACCTTTTTGGAAAACATTGTGACCTATTTTCCAAAATACTATCAGTATTTTCAGTACAATCGAAGGGCTTGACCTGTGTTTGAACGCAGTTTTTGAAAGAGAAAGGTTAGACTAAAATTACCGTTCAAAATGGTCCCGAAAATAAAAAGGGGTTTTTTTAATGCCTTTTTTTTTATATAACTTGCTGATGGGACAAGCAGATGGCCCACCTAATGTTAAGTGGTTACACACTTACAATAATATAGTATTGACTTGTAGCTCACGCGTGCTAATAGTAACGGGCTCTACAATGCATTGCTCTGCGTCCATCAATTTGAGGCATACAGGTGTTATATCAGCTATAAATATATCACTTAGAGATTATTTATCTATACTAATATTATAAAGAGGCAAAGTTTGTGAGTTTATAACGCTGTAGGTAGTAATCTCTGTATCTACTGAACCGATTTTGAAAATTGTTCTACCAATAGAAAGCTACGTTGTTTGTGAGTATTAAGACGAAAAATATGTAAAAGTAAATATGTTTACCGCCCAGCAATGTGAGCATAGGTCAGCTACTTATTAATAAAAATATTATTTATTTATTTCATTATTTAATATATTAACCGAAATTACACAAAGGCCGTATTTCATAAAATTCATATCAGACCATTGAAAATCGTGTCCAATTTTCAATAAATACCAATAACAATCATCCAATTTATGATACAATGCATATAAAACGGATAGCATGTATTCAAGCGCCTCATTTGACATATCATAATTTAATTTAGCTCAGCTGGTAAAACCGCCCGTGTTTCAGCTTTCACGAATAAATATAACTATTTGAAGTAAAATATTGGCTTAACTCGTTTACTGATAGTAGCGAAACGCGCGTGACTTTGGCCTCGTGAAGTTTTTTCATACAAACTTCAACCCCCCTATAGCCGTTTTTGAGTTGAATTTCGGAAATTCCTTTCCTTATTCACTTCTATACGTATCAAGACAAATGATTTGTTTCTAAGTCAAACACGAAAACTGGTGCTTTGGACCCAAGTTTTACTTGATTTACCAAAGTAAACATGGCACTTTAAAAGTAGGTATACAGTTTAAGTTAAACTCCCTATTGACTTCAAACTTTTCATGTAAATTCTTTTGATTGTAAAAAATAATTTCTCAAGAGTTTCTAACATTAAATATTAAGCTACAAAGTTGGAACATCAAAAAACGAGATGTTTGTAAAACATTTCCAGAACATTTTTAATTTGTAAGACAAATGCCGGTTTGATCACGGGAACCGTATAGCCGACCTGATGGACCAACTGACCTGCTGAATATCGTGGGAAGTCGGTGGATGGAGATGGGTCAAAAACATTCTTCCTGGCTTATGTTCAGCCGTGGACATTTTCAGGTCTTCCACAGGTATACTTACAAAGTAAAGTTGACCTTTTTTGTTTTCTGTATCTACGTCATACTCACTATAACTATTAAATATTTTTTCTGTCTTGCCTGACTGACTGACTGACTGACTGACTCACATAAGTATACAAAGCACAGGCTTAACCGTAGATCATAGAGACATGAAATTTTCAGGGTATATTCGTTTTGGTGAGTATTAGGGGTGTACTAACAAGAAAATTAACTAAGTTTCACCTCTAAACGAGTACAGCGCGGGTTGAAGTTTGCATAAAGACAACTTACACGCGGGCGAAATTGCGCGCGTTTCATTGGTAATATTATAAATGCAAATGTTTCGATTTTTGTGATTAAATCACACCTCAACTAGTAAACATAACTTGAACCCTAATAAGCTTAGACATTAAGTCTTAAAAAAATTACAGCAACCGAATTACAAACGCTAAATAACCCTTAAAAGTAAATGCCTTATATTATCAAAACGTAAGACATTCCTTCAATGTGGAAGTGATAGGAAGTGCCTAAATATGGATGTTAGCAAAATTACCAACACCACGCAAGAACGCCACGGGCAGCTTCTAGCAAAAACATTTGTGAAATAAAATTAAAATTGTGTGTAAAACAAATTTCGTCGTCTTCCGCTTCTCCACTGACCTCTTTTCCTAAAGCACAGACTAAATAATAGGAGGTACCACGTATAAAACGTAATTTCCGTCATGATTTGCTAAATAAGATATCAAGGCTGCAGATCAAATCACTTGTAAGAAATTACAAAATGTACGCAACGTCACAGAAAAAGTATAATAGAGTCAACGTGACGTGGTCCCAAACGGTGTAGCCCTTAATTCCATCAAATATGTTACGAGCGGAGACACAAGTAGGTTATAGAGAAAACGTGTAAAGTCCGCCTGATTCTATAATCAAGCGGACTTTTCATCGGAGATTTTCGAGTATGTTTCGAGGCTGTGTGTGTAAAAACTTTCTTTTATTTTTCTAATATTAATAATAAATAATAAACAGGCCTTTACATCCTATGGTAGACTAGAGAAACGCGCGCGACTTCGGCTGTGTGAACTTATTTTCATACAAACTTTAATCCCCGCTTAAAACTTTAGGGGGGTTGAACTTCGGGAATTCCTTTCTTAGTACACCTCTACACGAAGACGAATATACCTTGAAAATTTCAAGGTTCTAGAACCAGTGGTTTAGTCTATGCGTTTTTTATGTCAGTCAGTCAGAGCAAAGATTTTTATAATAATAATTAGTATAGATGATACAGCGTCAAGACTAAAGTAAAAAAATTGATTATTTCAGACACATTTTTTTTATACAATTTGCTGATGGAACAAGTATATAGCCCACCTGATGTTAAGTGGTTACCATAGCCTATAACAAAGCATTGCCTTGTACCTACAAGACATTCTATTACTCTCCTATATGTAATAAAAATAAATATAAGAAAGTAATAGATATTCTTGGCAAGTGCTGTAAGTGACAGTACCTGCGATATTTTTTTCTTCATAGTGCTATTTGATTCATAGTTTTCTTTTTCTAATTCAGATATCTTATTTCCATAACTTAGCTCATCTTTTCTGGCACTCTTTCTTTTCCCCTCAAGTTAGTCATCAATCTTGGTAGTCAAACTAAATTAGTTAATTACGATCACAGCTGGAGTTAATGTTATTAGGTAAAGTATAAAAACGGTTTGCGAAATTGCTGCAAAATGTTCCCTTTTTCTTTTCTTTTCAATCTTACTAAAATATTGACAGCGGCTCACAGTATTCAAAGAAAATGTATTGAATATTTTGTAATGCGAATTGTAGTTTTATGTCCAGTTAACTGTAATTGCCGCTAGGTTTGGACGTGAACTGTGGTGGTAGACCATGAGTTTGGAGATAGGCCTCTCCCATACATAGGAGGGTTTTCCGTAGTCACCGCGGTTAGCAAGCGGATTGGTGACTGCAGGGTGCTGCCGATCTTCTTGCGTAGTGGTGCTGGTGCTAGTCCTATCTAAACCTGCATGGATGTCCCATCTATGGGAGGCGATGGAGAGGGCCATCCTTTCCTATGGATGTCATAAAAGGCGACTAAGAGAAAGGACCAGGAGATGTGCCCCAGCGTCTCCTGAATACATAAAACCTTGCGCCTCTTTGCAGGCGTATGTGATAACTACGACAAACACTCCCAAATATGGAGAGGTCTATGTCCAGACTTATTCAGGCTGATAAGGACGATTGCCGTTCAAACTGAAATGAGACTTAAAACACACGTGCAAAGCTTTCCAATCTTGCTGCAAAAATATTGGCTCACATGTGCTCAAAATGTTGCAACACGAACGCATAGTAGTTTTATGTTCCGCCGAGTTCACAACCGTTTGAAAGGAAATGAAACTATGGAAAAGTGAAGGCGACGTAAAAAGATACTGCGGTAGTAACCTTTATGGGATTTATATGGTTAAACACAAACCTGATTAGTTGGAACCTTGTTTTAAGACCTAGCTAGGTGATCACTTTGACCTGTCTACTATAAAATTAAAGGATAAGCTTTAATGTTTCCTTCATTATTATCTTAGTAATATTTAAATCCATGCATAATGCAAGTTAGATTGAGTAGATTATATCTGAAATCCGTTTAGGTACCTACTGTGGAAGCAAATGTAGGGCTGATGTACTTTCCGTGCAAATGAAGGGCGACTTGTATAGGTTAGGTAATGATAGATCATAAAAAGTACACGCGAAGCAAGCGAGCAAAGCAAGCAGCAGAGGCATACATAGTGCCAGAAAAATATAAAAAAAAACAAATAACCATTCCTTTTGTAGGGGAAAAAATCATATTCCTTTTAAGGAAAGCGTCTTCAGCCTCCCCCACTCCCTCCTCCAGTCTTACGGATCTTTAGTAGTAACATGTTTCTACGTAGCTGAGCTCTTGATTATGTAAATATGTTATCGCTAAGACAGAAACACAAATATATTATGTCTACGCAGGCGATAGACTTTGAATACAAATGAATTAGTTTTCTCTTCAGGCGCTTTGTTTTTTAAAGATGTTATTTAATACTGTTCGACCTATTTGCGATGTTTTTCTATTTTTTATGCGACTTGTCGCTGGAACAAGCAGATGACCCACCTGATGTTAAGTTGGTTACCATTACCTATAGCAGAGCATTGCCTTGCAGATCACGCTCATCATAAACGTGCCCTTACGATGCACTACTCTGCGTCCATTAACCTGAGGCATACTGGTGTTAAGCCTCGTCTGCCTGAAATTACACCGGTACCTACACCCTTCAAACCGGAACACTGTGGTGGTAGTACTTTCCAGGACAAGTCCTTCACTAAGAGCTTTACTACTACTATGTTGTCACATTTTTTTAAGATGAGTGAAAAGCTATGTAAGGATGAGAAGCTTGCCGCAAAATAACTAGTATCCAACGTCAAAACAAAACAAAAAAACACCTTATTTATTTACAAAATTATGTGTTTAGAGTGCACGCAAGATAATTCTGCGTGTGGATGAAATCAGAACCAATGGAATCAATCGTGTGCCGCCATATTTATCCACCTAGGTAGGTGTCAAGAGAGAAAGTAAATATTCTATAACACTATACCGAAAGTGATTAAATGTGTTGGCATGTTATCAAACGATGCGTTGAGTGCTTACATTTGATAGATTCTGTGATTTTTGTACTAACAGTAGATTTAGCAGACACCTAATCTGATTTTCGAATTTGAATTCAACAAAATTATGAGAGTATCTTAGTGCTGGAAACTGTTCAACCGTACAATGCAACGTAGCGTACATAAAAAAAACGTTTTCTACTCTGTAAGAGTGTTTCCCTCTCTTTCCTCTACATATTTCCATAGATAGATACTTGACTGATGTAGACGAACATGTTTCACAGAAAAGGCCGCTAGCAAAACGGGTTTCTTTGCAAGCAAGACGGGTGATGCACGTTTTCAGAGAGATAAAATACTTAGGTATAACGTATATTTTTTTGTAGTTGCGAAAAGTACTTATTTATTTTAGTTGAGCCGACTGTTATTATACCTATATAAAATAAATAGGTATACAGAAACTAGGTTAGATAGAAATCCAATGTAACCGCAATTAAAATAGTAGTGTTTCTTTTACATTTTCCTTGTCGGAATCAAATTATTGATGTTGTAAAGGGCATAAACCTTTCTGGAATAATTCGCACCTAAACCAGTTAACGTATTCCAATAGACATTGGAAAATTACAGACTGGACTAAGAGTTGCAAAAGAGTTGCAAAAGAAGTGCAGCTTTTTTTAATACGTCCTACATTTCGTTTTCTGTTTCGCCATCCGTGAACTTTTTATTACCCAGCGGATGTAGGTTCTACGAGCTAAAGTCTTCTTGCGAGCTATGTCGGTGACCTTAGTTCCTCAATGGATTAAAGATTAGTGGAACTACCAGCATAGCTCTATCCATAGCCCGTTGTTTGACTTACAAGTTGTAAAACTCATTACGTTATTTTATCAGTCTATATAAATCCACTACTGGACAGAAGATTTTCCCATATTAGGAAGGGTACGACAAAGCCACCATGCTTGGCAGACAGATTGGTGACCATAGTATCGGTATATACTCAGAAGATGGTGTGGTTCATTCCCTGATGCGTTTCCTGTCACCTTTTGCAACATCCATAGGTGATGGAGGGGTATTCTAAGTTGGGACCACCCCAACAACGCAGTGAATGACCGAAATCCACGAAACCAGATACCAGTTACGAGCTCGTAAAACCAACAACCGCTGGGGTATAAAGGTTCTTGAATGGTGACTACGAACCGCAAGATGAAGCGTAAGAACTCCTCCTACCCGATGTACTGACGACATTGTTAGGACTGCGGGAAGTTGATGGATGGAGAGGGCTCAGAATCGTTCTTCCTGGAAACGTATAGTGGAGGCCTATGTCCAGCAGTGGACTCCTACAGGTTGTTGATTATGATGAGTTATGATTCATTGGCATTCAGATTCGTCATTATTGATTACAAGTACAAACTTAACCTACCTGTTGAAACTTGCCCTACTTTGGGTGCCTCATCAAAACTAACTAGTGACAACATTGACAGCCATTTACACCGTTATCAGTCCCAGATAAGAGCTGTCAACTAAACGGAAACTGCGAGGACTATACTTAACCAGACATTGATCAGCAAAGTTAGAAACGGAAATAGGCGGTTTGAATCTGAGCAAAGTTTGCGAAACGCTGGAAAAGTGACGGGTTTTTCTTATTTGTGTTTTCTATTTTCATAAAATATGAGTGACATTGTCACAGCAACACGTTTGCTGTGATTGGATGTGCAAATAGAAGTATATACAGGATGTTCGAAGAAACAAGATTTGTAAAGATTGGCCATAGATATGTAGAGTATGTGGAAAAATCATTTTCTGTGTTTCGTATTTGTTGATGCGGTACTAAGTTTGAGATCAAATATATTTTTTACTGACAATATATATTACAAATAAAAATAAAGAAGGTGCATGTGGTGCCTCCTGCAATCTAAGCCATTTGCTTACCTATTGCCATCCTGCCCCGTTCACTGCACATGGGATATATCATGACCTAGTGGCTATTCATCATCTTCCTGCCCTTATCCCATCCCACACTAAGTGGGGTCGGCACAACTGGATTTTTCCTTCCACTCTCTTCTATCAGTCGTCATCTCAGTGTTCACTCCTTTCTTATTCATATTAAGCTATTGGCTAGTGGCTATCTACATCTAAATATATATAACTCATAGGTTAGTAACTGACATAGTGATCTATCAACGCACAGCCCAAACCACTGGACGGATCGGGCTGAAATTTGGCTAAGAAAGGATTTTGATTAATTCTCATAAAATAGGAGATGAAAGATTGTATGAAACATTGTCAATTTTAAATCGATCGGGCTGAGACTTTGCATGCATAAAGCTACTATGATTTTCTCCCGAAAAAATAACGGGAACGGGAAAAAACTGCCACGCCGGCGAAGCTGCGAGCGGCCGCTAGTTAAAAATAAAATTGATCATCGCACACAAAAACAAGAAAAGTAAAGAATAAAAGCTTGGAATGGTCGTAAAATACCTATTTTGCCACGCTGACAAAAGTTGTTCCAACAATAGCTTCAAAGTGTATTTTGCTCCGAATATCAGATCCATGACATAATGTATACGAGTACTAACACAATAGGGCACTTCAATGGATTAAATTCTCTTTTACTGGCTTGCTAGTGGATTAACCAAATAGTACCTATTTTATTTCCATGCTGGCACGTCAGTGAAATCCACGAGGTACCTTAAAAAAAGTTTTGATTCATATTGGTCGTGTGTTCCACTAAATAAAATGGCAGATTAGTTTGATGCCATTTCTTTCTATTGACTTGAAAATTACAATGACAGGAATATTTTATATAGCTGCTAACATGTGTCGGTTTAGCGTTAGTGTTAGGTTCAAAATTCTTGTTTCTAAAACTTGGCGGTTTATAAAATTATGTTGTCACTGTCACTTTCATGTCAATAAAAAGAGATGACAACAGATATATCAGACATTTTCGCTAAAGAGGCGTTTAGGGACTATTAATGATGTGTAAGACAATGAGTAATTATGAGATGCTGTTGGAGCCAATAATAATAAATAAGCACCTCAAATATTTACGTATTACGTATTCCCGCAACTCTTTTGATACCTGGAAAAACACATCTTCAGCCTGGATGAGTTGCAAGAACTCACTACAAGAAAATCCTTCAGTTCCTAATATTTTCAGGGTTTAGTGGTGAAATGAACGCCCTGACGAAGAGAGACACCTAAGCAAGTGGCGATCACAATAGGCCGTATGGCCGTTGCGATACCAAAGCCATAAAAATATAATAAAAATAAAAATAAAACTAATTTGTTAAATGTGACGCCAAGTTGTACCTAAATGTTAAATACAAGACAAATTTAGTACAACAAGAAGAAAATAAACGCACCCTGTTTATTGCCGAGCAGGGTACGGACTTGGGTCTGTGACAGCGGATCACGTATATTAAAAATGTTATTGTTGCCAGACATATAATAAGAATTTCCCGCGTTATGATTATTCTTTCGCGTTTTCCCTAAACACTACTGTTAAAAGATGAATCATAAAGTTCCAATAAACAAAGTTAACGAAGAAAAATGGATTCGTTCAATATGTTCTTGTTTGTTATAACAAAAGAGTCAAAAATCAAATCAAATCAAAATTCTTTTTATTGTTATTACAGTAAACATTATACATCGGGTTGGGATCTCTTCTGTTAAGTTATAATAACCTGTGTTAGAAGAGTCCCCTCTATTCTGTGGTCTTATAGTAGGTAGTAAAAACAACTTCTAAGGCATAAAATTAACATGGGTAGGTAACAATGTTTCTAAAACTAACATGCTTTTAAAAAAGTAGGTAGGCACAAGTACGTAAAAACATACTACTATTACTAATTTTGACAAGGAATATTAGATCTTAAGTAGGTAGGTATGTACTCACTAAATTGGTATTTTTGTAAATATTATTACCTTACATTAGGTTTAAGTACTAAAAAATGTGTAGGTAGTAGGCAAAAGGCAAGTTACATTTTAGTGAGTAGGTAGGTAGGTAGCTCTGTCGTATTGTAATTAGGTTAATAATAAGTAAATTGTAAATATTTGTTGTATACTTATAATTATAGTAAATGAAAATATGACTGTATTCTTTTATTTTTGTTTTAAGTTAAGAATGCAATGCAATTATTAGGTAGGTATAAACAATAAGAAAAAAAGTCGTTCTATAATAAAAATGAAACACAGATAATCTTGTATTCAGCTTACGTCTTAAATGTAGGTAATTAGGAATTTAAAAGTAGGCAAGGTTGCTAGCATCATTATCGCATATAGTAGTCACATAAGGCAAGACGCACACTTGTGTAGGTAGAATATTGACAAAATATATTATTTATTTAATTTATGTTAAAATAACTTCCCGTTTATGTTAATATTTATAGTGTGCAATGCAATTGTGTGATTAATCCTCTTTTCAAGTTAAAAAATAAAGCTACGTATAGTCGGTCGACCAGATAACATTACAAATACATAGATACTAAGAGATCTTCAGTTTGTTGGTATGTCAATGATTTAAGCCAACCAGTAATTTTCCTTTTACACTGTTGATAAGACATTGGGTATATATTTTGTTTTTTATTAACTGTATTGTAAATTTTTATTGATTGTGCACTATACTGTTTCGAAGCGAAAGATGTCCTACTTTTATTGCCCAATATTACAGAACGTTGTGTTCTTCTATTCAAGATATCACCGTCAAATATTAAGCTTTTATGGGTTTTTAGTGTACACTGTAGAATATACAACTGTCTCACAGTTAATACATTAGCTTCAGTGTATAATTTGGTAGTGCTAAATCTTCTCTTTTTTTGAAGCATAACCTTTAGGATGTAACGCTGAGCCCGTTCAATGCTAATAAATTTTGATTTATGTGTACCTCCCCAAATTGTTAAGCAATATAATAGAATAGATTGAACCAGAGTCGTGTATATATATGTTATGAGTTGTAGGTCCGCAATATCACGTAAGTATTTAAAAATCCAGATCAATTTTCTAGCTCTGTTTGATACAAGCTCTAGTTGAGGGTGCCAGGAAAGATTTTTATCTATCATAATGCCCAGATATTTTGTTAATTCTACTCTATCTAAATTTTGACAGTCACATGGGTCATTTAAATTTTTTGTGTTGCAAAAATGGGCTTTAATTTTGAGGTTAGAGTTTGGTTGCTGTGAGTCTATAATCGAAAAGGGTATGAAATTAGTTTTTGATGTGTTAAGCGTCAGTGTGATGATTCAACAATTAAAAATAAACGAATACAATGTCAATATACGTTATATTGTTATTATATGGAGTTGCTATAGAAATACATGTAGTAAAAAATAGACAAACGCGCGCGATTTAAATTAAAAAAAAATTGTACACCCTTTTTAAAATTTTAAACAGGAACTCATAATTTATTCGTTTTCATAGTGCTTATTAAAACCACGGTCACTGAAGTACCGTATTAAAAAAAATCCCAAAGGTTACTTCGAGTCCGAATTGAATACTCGGTAACGCAGTTGGTTAGCGCATCCACGTTTCAAGGAGAGGGCCGTGGGTTCAAATCCCACTCGAGGGCGTAGTTTTTGATATAATAAAAACATCTTACAGGAACTCCTTATACCAAGATCACCAAGACAAATATATACCAAAATATTGAAGTCTCTAGAACTGTCAGTTTATACTGTGTGTTGTCTAATTTCAGACAATCGGGACAAGGTTCATAAGGATTCGTTTTCTGTCATCTTTGGAAGCAACATTGTATTTTAATTTTAATTGTTTTTCTAGTGTTATTTTAAGTTCTGAAAGGTAATTTTGGTGGTATTTTAACCAGCAATACTTGAGGTCTTGGCACAAGTGTGAACAATTGAAATGAAAGTGTGTTATGACTCATAACACACTTTCATTTCAATTGTTCATTTTCGTTCAAACATTTTCGTTCAAAACGAAAATGTTTCCCGATGACGGCTGACTTTACTTTTTTTACCGACTCGACTTGACTAAAAAGAATTTATTCAACCCACTTGACATTAGCAAAATTGTCATTGTGTGACAGATGCCACAAAAAAAAAAGATTCATAAGCAAGTAGTAGCTCGTCCGCGCGACACTATTTCATACAAACATTTCTTTCCGAGTAAAAGCACCAAAACAAATTATGTTGACCTGTTTTTTTTTTAAGTTTCTACGATCAGTGGCTTAGGCTGTGCGCTATGTCTGCAAGTCAGGATAAATATTTCCATGATGCCTAGATCGATAAAAAATGCAAATGAGAACGACGTGAGATATTTCAGTCAAGTGCACAGTCAACACGTGCGCACAGTATTGTATTGCTTCTGGAGTTAAGGTCTACATTCGCGAAATAAATTATTTATGTCAGAAGCCAAGAGAGTGAAGGAGGGCGAAGGAAATGAGGTTATCTCAGGCTCCGTTCGCAGAAACGTTTTATAAAAATACGCCAAAGCGCAGCAAGAGCCCTGCGGGCGGAAATTCTATTATCTCATGAAATTCTGTCACAATGTGATATATCTACTCGTGTCAAGTAATGTTAAAAATTGGACAAATATGATTGATCCCCTAAATTTATGATCTTACTCCCCTCATACTTGTAAAAGTACGAGTAGGTAAGTTTAATTTATTGTGGTTTATCGTAGTGGGATGATAAGATATACTGTGATTTTTTTTAACATGCCTGGGTTTTTAGCAAAACGTTGTCAATGCAAGTTACGTTCTTTAGGTATGATCAGTGTTTTACTGATCATACCTGCCTTGGCGGATGCACTGATCTGCGTCCGCTAACCTGAGGCATAACCGGAACACAGCAAGCTGCTTGGTCGCAGAAATAGGCATGGTGGTAGTATTTCTTCAGACGAGCATGTTACTAAGAGATCTACTAATGCTACTACTACTATTATTGCTAATATTTTCGATATACTTAAGAGCAGAACCTGTGGGAGCGACTCCGACTACTGATTAAGATCAAGGTTCGAATCTCATCCCAATAGCGGCGGGCCAATGTCCGCCTGCGACGCAGAGGTTGCGGGTTCGATTCCCGCCTTGGGATAAATGTTTGTACGATTTGCAAATATTTATTCCGGGTGTTCTGGGTATTTTCTATGTATAATAAAAAATATCTATGTATGTAATATAATATTGAATTAAGTATATCAGTCATCTAGTACCCATAACACAAGCTCTGCTTAGCTTGGGGCTAGATGATGCTGTGTGGATCGTCCGGCATTATTTAAATAAAAAATAAAAAAAAATTAATAGAAAATCAACTGTACTGCTAAATATATCTGCTACATGTAATATTTGGTTGTGACTCTGATACCGACCTAAGTAAGTTTTTGGAGCTAAAAGATCTGAGAGGATATCTACCATGCCTGAGTATTGAATAGTAAAACTATTTATACCCCAATAATTAAATTTTAGCATTTATAATAATTAAGGTAGAAAAAAACAGAATTGTAGGCCACGCAATTTTTAATAAAACTTAACCAGTACCTTCAAATATCCAGGGCAAATTGCCTTACGGGCACAAAGTGATTTTTATTCACTTGGTTGAAAACCTCTTACTACGGACAGGGTGAAATAATGAAACCAGTATCAGGACCTGGGTTTTTGAAGTGGCTATAATTCCGAACGCTTCACAAAAAGGCGAAAAAGGACAGTCCCTTTTTTTATTTCTTTGTCATTTGGTTCAGATGTGACCTGTAAAGTATTTTTCACGCTTTTTAGTTTTCTGCTTTTTTTAATGTTTGTGTAATGTTCCTTAATAGTCAAATAATCTCGGATCGGAAGATTGGAAAGGATATCTACCATGCTTGGGGATTAAAGTCGTGCTGCTAGTTTCTCTTCTTTACTCGATAAAAACAAACAAAGAAAAGCGATACCTACAGTTTATTAGAGGGGAGATGATGGAAGCTCGTCAAACCTCCCATGCAAGACATCATCTCGTAAGCAGGATCTTGGGTATAGAAGTATATGCATGCTGGATATAGAATTTTCAGGAACAACAAATTTGAACCTTTTTCATCCACCAATCCACATCATTCGTCCATCGGGTGAGGGGTGCCATAGACTTCGTATACCTGTTCGTGATCACCATTCGACAAGGAACCTTTTCCCCTAGCGGTTATCAGTTATATGTTCTACCCATCGCCACTTGAACCTTCTGATTCTCAGAGTTATGGGCGCTTTTTACTAGACATGCAGGCAATAATAACGTATATACTCTTTCACTATAGCTCGCCTCAAAGTTTTATAACTTTCTTAAAAACAAAAATAAACAAAAACCATTTTTTCTCCCTGTTCTGCCTCATTATTATGCGGAACAGAGCCGTTATCAGCTTGCCTCAGGGATCAGTAACTTTATAGTTTGGGCAACCCTACGGTTTTGAGCAACGCTTGGAATGTACGTGATCGATAGATTGCTTTTTTAAACCTTTTCTTTCCTTTCTTGTATGACAGCTGCGATGAGTGATGACAGATGGATAATATAATATTTTGGATAGAAACGGGACATTTACCATGATAGTTTAATAAGTTCGATGGATAGTAATAACATACTTTACATCGCAAGTCATGGTCAGAGGCCTAGCTCTCGTATTTTTTGATTATCAAATACGAACCTGTCTGAAATGTTAGTTTCAAAGAATACCATTTGAAGATCGAATTAATCGAAACTTAAATTTTACGATATTTCGTTACGCGAATTGGGCCCCAGAGTGCCGACTGCTCGTCTTTTTGATCCTTCATGGATGCAGAGTTTTGGCCGAATTCTGCTTATTTCTACCGTCAAGTTGTTTTGTTTCGGCTTCAAGCTTGTGGGTGCCGTAGAAATTACAGGCGCATATGTCTCAGATTAATGGACGCAGAGCCATGCGTCTACGTCGCGTTCCTAACGAACATGACCTACCTGCATCTATTGATGTGATAAATGTTGTATATTATTCAAATCTTCTAGCAAACGATATAAAAACCAGCTAACATTGTTTCAATGACATCATAGTCAAACCCTTTCAGCCGGTCAAGAATGCTCACAATACCGTGATTAATTCGTTTTACCCTTATGATCGTTGCTGATAGCATTATGTGGAGTAAAAATATCAAATTGTTTTTGAGTAAATCGTGTTTTCACCCCAGGTACGGAACACTGGTCTACTCTTCTGCTCAAGTTGGTAGGAAAGGAACTACTTTTTTATGATAGAAAGGAATGAAAGATGAAAACCTGTTGTGCCGTCTCCTCATAGTGTGGGTTAAAAGCAGGAAGAAATACAGAAGTTATTGTGTGATATTATACGACAATATTTTTTTATATGGCCTGCTTGTTCGTATTGTTATTTGGAGTTACACCGCGGTATAACTCTGTAATCATTACACAGTCAAGTTATCGCTTGCCTGAAATACCACGCAATATAACTGAAAATTCCTTGTATTCTTAGTCAGTGAGTCAGAAGGAAAACAGCCAGAGGCCTATTGTAATTATCTTGAGATTATTTCGTGGTGTATTGCAATTTTCCCTCTTCCTTAATAAAGCGTACCTAATCAACCTTCCTTTTTGAACTTGAGATGGAGGATACTAGGCCGAGTAGAGATGAAGGAGGCTGTTATGGTTTGTTTGAGAATATGACCGTTGTATTTTTAAGGAATGATCAGAGACCCAATTCTTGTAACGAAATAGCATCAAATTCCAGTTACGTTTTCAAAAAATACATGAATTGGGCCGCAGCTGGTTTTACTTTTATTATAGACCCGCCTTGGCTTTCACGGGTGATAAAGTAGTCCATATTACTAGAGTCTACAGGCTAATGATAATGTAGCTTTCTATTGGCGAAAGAATTTTTTAGTTTGTCTATTACAAACAATAATAAATCAACTCTTTTGTCTTTGATCACCTAATCTTCTGTATGTTACGCGCGTCAATTCAACTACCTACCAAAATCTAGTACCTAATGTACGATCGGATTTGAATACGACGTAAGATCAAAAGGCGGAGTCACTACCACTCTTTCTACTAGATCATCAACAAAACCTAAAAAAAAAATATATTTTGCGAGTAAAAATAGAAAAGTGCTGAGCACACGTTTTTTACTGTTTCATATTTACATTCGTTTTCACCTGAAATCTGAACGCGAGCTCTAACGAACTAAACCCTCAAAAATTTAATTTGGCACGTTCTGTTTTTGTGAAAAACTGAATTTCAAGCAGATAGATATAGTTCGTTCGATTCTCACCTTGGGATAAAATTTTTGTACGATCTGTAAATATTTATTCCGGGTGTTCTGGGTATTTTCTATGTACTTATAATAAAAATATATCTATGTATGAAATGTATTGTATTAAGTACATCAGTTACCTAGTAGGTACCCATAACACAAGCTTTGCTTAGCTTGGGGCTAGAAGATGCTGTGTGGATTGTCCAGTATTATTTTTATTATTATTACTGTAGTTACATTTGTACCTAGCTTAAATGACCTATCTATTATGATTTTCTGAATGTAGCTTAAACACTTACCCAAATTGTTCAAATCATATTTGAATCTGAAACAAAAAGATTTAGATAAGTTTAGAACACGTCGTGCCGTGACGCATCAGAAGATTATCAGCCCCATACATTTCATATAGAAGTAATTACACTAGACGGCTCGAGTCTGCTCTCTCTATCTCTGTCTGTTCCATACAAAATGTCTTCGACGAATGAGTCTACGCGTGTCTTATCTGATGTGATTCTGTCTTGTGATTATAATTACTGTTTTTTCGAGGCCTAAGTATAAGACCTAACTATAATGTTATTTTTTATTTTATTTTAAAATATGGTTAAAAACATATTATATTACGTCTAAACAATACGATATGCTTAACTTTGGACATACATTATCAAACTGTTTGTATGGAAAAAAATATTGTTTCCATACAAACGTTAACGGCTAGTGGCACCTTAAGTGGTGATGCAGTCGACCGTGTAGTACGCTTTAGGTAGAGAAACATCTGGCCTTTATTATATTTGTGCAACGTTTAATTACACGAGACAAATAACACTTTCAACTCTATTCCAACCTATTTATTCTGTGACTTGAGGCAGGAGCACCACAGACATAGATTAGCTGGATACCGCAGCGGCGTCATATCATACTAAACCATTCCAAACTACGAAAAAGTCAGCAATTCAATAAAAAACCCAAATAGAAATAGAAATAGAAAATATTTATTAACACCACACAGAAAAATACAAAAAACACAAAGTAGATATAAAATTAAAAAGGAAAGTGGCGAAAAAAGGCATCCACTCAGCATATGCCAAGAAGCGCAATGGCTCATATGGCGCTGGTTTTCAGTGGCGCCGCTCATATGGCGCTGGTTGACGGCAAGTCCTTATAAAATTATACGAAACCACACGTAACAGATATAATACCTGTCACTACCTCACGACTGAATTTAGTATCGCTCGACTCAGCTCATTGCACTCACTCGAGGGGTAAATATTGACATGAAAGGAGAGCATCTTGCAGTATCTAGTTTAGTATTATCTATGGACACACAGCGCTGTCTACTGAATGCCCCAAGTTACATTGTCTCCTTAATTAGCAGAACATAAAACAAAAGAATAAACGCATTCTTCGCAGAGACTTGTCTAAGTGCTATTTTAATACCCGGTTTCAATATCTGTTTGTCGGCTAAGCTTTCATCTTATTGGCTAATATTACAGTGATAGTTTACACTGGCCAATAAGGTGGAAGTTTATCTGGCAGGCGACGACCTGTTGTACTACAAACGGACACTCGTAATGTATTGAAATTGAAATCAGTTATAAGAATCAAATGTGTTTTATCCACTGCTAGTTTTTAGTCCTTCCTTATTTTATGCCTGCTTCCTTTGCGTCTCTTGTCCATGTAACTCTCACCAATCGCGTTTTCAGACATACTATTAAATATTGGCTATATTTAATAGTATGTCTGAACCGTTTGGTCAAAGTGGTCCACTGGTCAGTATATTTTCTGTCCAGGCATTACCACCATCATCAGCATGAAAAAGAAAAGTCTACTGACTAGTCATGTACCGATGGGCCTCTCCTATGCGTCCAGCAATCTGTGTGTATCATTTTAGGCAGAGTTTACCATAGTGCACCTGTCTACTATGCAGTTGCTTCTAGTGATGGGTCTGTATTTGGTGTATTGATTGTTTGTACCCGCATCACGCCTAATCTGTAAAATTACTTACAAACCATTATGAAAATAAGAAGAGGTTATTATAGTTTGCCGTGTCGTTTCTAGGAGACCAACGACTTCAAAGATCAGCCCCATTGAGTAAACAGCTCCGATCCTCCCCGTGTGTTTGCTCATTGGACTTAGATTGCTTTCTACGACGACACTATTGTTTTCAATTGGTTCTAGAATCTTCGACCTGGAAAAATTGAGCGGCGAAAGCAGTATTTGTAAGACTCCGAAGAACGAGGATAGGTGGTTTTAATACTCTCAACCCTCAGTATCTTATTGATGTCCAAAATGACGAAGATTCATTCTTTCCTCTTGAGCAATGATATTGTGACACTTTGTACTAACGCAAGGCAATTAGAACCACGCATTCTTCAAAATCAACAGCAAAACTAACAGATTGATATATTATGGTAGTTTAAGAAAAACATCATCCGTCCTTAACACGGTGCGGATGGGGAGTCAGTGACCACATATTTTACGACTTGCCGCCGAGGAGCCTGGAGCGGGTGCTTTCAAGTATTTTACTCACTACTGTTAATTATTAAGTTGGTCATAATAGTGATTAATAGATTTTATTATTTCAACCACGCTAGATACTTCTGAAGCTCAACTCTCGAGATTAAAATAAGTCTCAAATTTTTGGACATGTCTGAAATGTCAGTTTCAAGAATATCACTTGGAGATTGTCAATATCGAAACTTAAGGTTAAACAAGTCGGTGCGTTGTCCATACAAACGCTGTAAGAGCTTAATGTCTACTATTTATTAACGTGCGTCTGAAGTTAAGCTTGATACTGAATTATCTTGCCGTTATCTAGGTACGTTACCCTATATTTTACAGTAAAATCAGATTACCTTGAAAGTTACAAGCGTCGAAAGATTTAGTACTAAATCTTGTAATCAAGCTTAACTTCAGATGCACGTTAATAAATAGTAGACATTAAGCTCTTACAGCGTTTGTATGGACAACACACCGACTTGTTTAACCTTAAATTAGACGATATTTTGTTACGAGAATTGGGCCCCAGATACATAATATAATTAATTTAGGCTAGGATTCCTTGTATCACCTTTGTGGTAAATACCAGAAAATAAAAATATCTACCTAGATACAACAACCTTGAACTTTTTGACGACGGCAAGGTCAACGATCCAGAGATCTTTACTATTAAATACAGCCACTTTACAAGTACCATCGCAAATTGGTTGCTGCCAATTTATAGCATAATTAGGTTCTAAATGGGCTGCAAATTGCCAGCACAATCTAATACCTCCCTTCTGATGCAGCAACTGAATCACATCCCTCGTTTGGTCTCCGCCTCGTAATTTTCCGGTAATAAACTTAGCCGTAAAGCTCCTTTAGGGTGGATTTTGTCGGCTTATCTGCTTGTTATGGGAATTATTGTAAAGCAACGCTGCTGGAATATAAAGTATATATCCTCGCAGACTTACATAATAATATACGCGTACCTACTTATCCTGTACTGCGTGTGTTTACTTTGAGTTTTTTTTATAATGTTTATGAAATATTAGCTAGGTAATATTAAAAACATATAATTTATTTACAAAGAAAATTACAGCTACAGGTATTTACAATTGTTATGTACAAAATGCATATGAAACAGTTGAGCTATCTACAGACCGTTGCAAGCGATCTAAAGGTAGCTCAACTGATCCCGATCAGTGCCAATCGGAAGCGTTACTATAGATATGGATAGCGGAACTACAGATAATGGTACGGAACCCTTCGTGCGCGAGTCCGACTCGCACTTGGCCGGTTTTTATTTTATGGCCCTAGAGCTCAGTTAGTAGCAACTCTGCCTTCTGTGCTGTAGATAGTGGGTTGATCCCCGCCGAGGACAAATATTTATGTGATGAACATAACATATTCTCTGTTATATTGTATTCCGAGTATGAACTTACTGAAAAAAAAGCATATAAGTTTTCTATCAGTTATCTGGTTGCCATAGCACAAGCTATGCTTAGTTTGGGGCTGGATGATGTGTAAAATGTCCACATGTATTTGTTTATTATTTATTTATTTCACAGTGTACTATTAGTCCCAAACTAAGAAAAGTTTATACTATCAGACTGGGTCTGATAGTATAATATTATAAATAATGTTATAAATAAATACTCGTCACTTCTGCCGCTAACCGTACTATGATATTTTAGCTTTTTTAGGCCGTACAAGTAAAGTAAGCACTCCTCTTCAACCAACTTGTAAATTGACAAACTTTCACTTGATTCAGAGAGCCCTTGTAAAACTTCTAAGAATGAACAATGAATTTAAAACAGGGCTGGCTCGCGCTGTAAATAAGATTGCGTTTTCAGGCTGCCACTTCAGTGTTTTACATAATAACTCGTTGCATAATGCATACAGATACGAAACTATAATACAACTCTATTTCTCTAAATATTTCTTCGTCCTACCACCTATATGCTGATGACCTTCAAATTTACTCTCAAGCTCCTCTGAGCAATGTAGTAGAAGCTGTAGAAAAAATCAATACAGATTTATGCCTCATCAGTGAGTGGAGTCGAGTTCATGGGCTAAAAATAAACCCCACTAAAACGCAGACTATTATCATAGGCAGCTCAAGGACGCTCTGTAAGATGGATTGGTCGGCGATTCCGCAAGTCATTTTTAATGGTGTCATTATTCCTTACAGTGAGACTGTCAGGAATCTAGGAGTTACAATAGATCGCAACCTTTCTTGGAGGGAACAGTTAAATGCTACTAGCTGTAAATTATTTGCTTCGGCTGGGTCTTTGAGGAGACTACGTAATTTTTTGCCTACTTCCACCAAAACTGCACTTGCCCAGTCACTTTTACTCCCTATACTAGACTACGCCGATGCTTGTTATCTGGACCTCACTGAGGAACAGCTTGACAAACTCGAGCGGCTCCAAAACTTTTGTATCAGATTCATATTTGGTCTTCGCAAGTATGATCATGTGTCTCCTTTCCGTTCTCTACTCAAGTGGCTCCCTATACGTCTCCGTCGGAACACGCATATTCTTACTCTTCTTTATTCTATACTCTTCAATCCCTTTTCACCTTGCTATCTTAAAAACAGATTTGAATTTCTTCATTCCACCAGTAGCCGTACGTTAAGGTCATCGGAAAACCTTTTGCTTAAGACTCCTAGTCATAGCAGCTCCTTCTACGGTGATTCTTTTACTGTTCAAGCTGTTCGGCTGTGGAATGCTCTGCCTGTGGAAATAAAACTGGCATCCTCACTATACACGTTTAAACTGAAGTTGAAGCAGTACTATTTATCATCTATTTCTATCTGAATTTGTTCTGTATCAAGCATGTATTTATTTTTATTAAGCATATTTATCGTTTATATACTTGGTTAATCATGTTATTAGTATATAAATATATTAGTATATATATATGTATATATTTATTTATGTATTCGTTTATTATTATTATTATTGTTAGTTGTTATTACATAGTATTTAGTTTTATGATTGGTTAAATTTTTGTGTTAGGTACTAAAGTATCTAACAGGTAGTTAATTAAAGTAGGTTAGTATAGTTCTAGGTCTATAATTAATCTTCTTTCATTTGTTAGTAACTACACCGCCGTCAATTACATTTAGCTTTATTCTTTCCGTACAAAGGTTACCTGGAAGAGATCGCTTTCAGCGATAAGGTCGCCCATTGTTCAACCAAGATATGTTTATGTCCTGTATTATTTTTCTGTGTGGTTAACAATAAAGAGTTATCTATCTATAATAGGGACTGTTCAACGCCACTGTATGTAGCTCGTTTTTCATCAGAGCTTGCAAAAAGATGAAGGTCATATTGAGATAGCATGTGCGGTAGTTACAACTAAAAACGAAGCGGTTACCGCGCAGTGATTTTTATACAATTTATTAAGCAAAGCACTTATACCCCTTGATGGAAATTGGTTACAGTAGCTACACTACAGACATTGCACGCACGTTGTTGACCCTTTACATATTTTGTAACTCAAAATGCCATGCTTAAGCCACACTCTTACCATACCAAAACTAGAGAAACACATATCCATGTGAAGGTTTCTACAAACTTCAACCATCGCTATACCTGTTTAGGCGTTGAATTTCAAAAATTCCTACACCTCTGCGCGCCAAGACGAATATACTGAAAAATGTAAGTCTCTGTAAACAGTGGCTTAGGCTATGCGTTGCCTTTACGTCAGACAATCGGTCAGTCCGTTAACTAGTCAGGACGAATACTCTTATAATATGTAGGTACTTATAGATAAGTATGCGACTCCTTTTTACCATTTCAAAAAGATAAGTCTCGCGGCCTTATAAAGGCAAGTTTGATCATAACACCTATTTTAATGAATTGTCACCCATAAACATTTCTAAGCATATACACAAAAACATGATTATAGATACTTAGAATACGACATAACAGCCAAACAGAGAATAAATGTCTATGTTCATCACACAATTGTTTATCCTCAGTGGGGATCGAACCCACAACCTGCAGCGCAGAAACTTATAACTAAGCAAAAAAAAAAGTAAATTTTAAAATGTAAAGTTAGAAATTTTAAAGCTGTAGTGTAATTTTCCAGGCAATAGTTTATCTATTGGTATCTAAAACTTTTGCTACATCTGGCAATCAATCTGGCAACCGGAATGCGAAAAAATGAACAGAAATTGATTCGGAATAGCATTTCCGTGAAGCCCCAATAACTGGGACAGCAGAACGCTGGTTCGGGGTTAGGGATGTGCTAAGATTATGGCAGTGCAGCTATTTTACGCAAGAAATAAAAGTTAGAGAAATTGTTAAACCAAGTACGTACCGACTTAACGTGCCCTATGATACACTGCTCTGCGTCCGTTTACCTGACGCATACAGTCGTATTGTCGTTTTGAGTTACACTAAGCGACAACTTAACTTTTGACGGCTACCGAGTTGCCCCGCAGTATATTACAAAACGACAAAACGAAACTTCTTTTATCGTTTCTAAGAGTAGACCTGCAGGTGTCATGTCAAGCCTCATGTGCCTGTAATTTCATCGGCACCCACACCTTTCAAACCGGATCACAGCAAGCTGCTTGGCGGCAGAAATTGGGTTGGTAACCACCATGTATCTCCCCAGTCGAGCCCTTCACAAAGAGCTCCGCTTCAAATTGTCGTCTTTTCGTCGGTAATATCGGTGTACCGTTCCCCCAGATATACCTGGCATTAACGAATCAGCGCGTTATAATAACTACGAAAGAAATGTTTTTAACTACTGTCAAAGCCAAAGAGTTTTTGTTCCATAAAATGAGAAAGATCTCTCATGTAAAGTAATTTTTCTTCTTATCGCGATATCCCTTCCTTTTTCTTTTTATAGCATTTACTTTCTTTTGTGACACTCTCTAAGAGAGGTTACCTATCTCTCCCTAACGTCTCGTACTGGATGCAAGTATTGAAAACCTCTTCTGAAAGATACTCACTACAACTACAACCCTGGCAGAACGATTTTAGATAGGCGCTGAGTTGGTTACCTGTGCAATCCCAGCAGCGGAGGTAAATCGATTCGATGTTGCGTCCTAAATTATCTGATTATGAAAGTAGCGAATTCTGTGTCACAATAATTATTTTACCCTTGCAGTCACTAGCCAGTCTAGATGCCACACTAGGGACTTTGTTGTTAGTAAGACAATGAGTCTTTTTACCGCACCACCCACAAGCAATTATTTCTGGTCTAGAAACTTAAAGTAGGTACCATCATAGTTTGCCTTTGATAGGAATAATATTGTCAAGAGTTGTTCAAGTTTGAGTTGTCAAGAGTACAATCTGGACTATGTATCAGATGACCGATGTGGCGCGGCGGGCGAACAGGAACAGGTCCACCTGCGACGCAGGAGGTTGCGGGTTCGATTCCCGCCTTGGCATAAATGTTGTACGATCTGCAAATATTTATTCCAGGTGTTCTGGGTATTTTCTATGTATAATAAAAAATATTTATGCATGTTATGTATTGTATTAAGTGTATTAGTTATCTAGTACCCATAACACAAGCTCTGCTTAGCTTTGTGATTTCAACTCTCTAACTATCACGTTTCATGAGAAACAGCCTGGCGACAGACGGACAGATGGACAGACAGACAGACAGACAAACAGACAGCGGAGTCTCAGTAATAGGGTCCAGTTTTACCCTTTGAATACGGAACCCTACAAAGGTACCGAATCTTATCAATTAATTACCTTTTAGTTATAACACTATCATTCATGATAATTATACTCGTAGATTATGCCCGTCAGTAAAAAAGTCTTTAATCTATTGCATTTATTTATCAGACAGAAACATCCGCAGTATGAGTCTCGTAGATAAAGTAGCCGTGGTGACGGGTGCTAGCTCTGGCATTGGTGCAGCCATTGCCGTGAAGCTGACGGAAGAGGGCGCTAGAGTGGTCCTCATCGGAATAAACGAAGGGAAACTCAAGAACATCTCTGATACGTGTGAACAACGCGGCCACAAACCTTTAACAATCGTTGCAGATGTCGCAAAGGATAAAGACGCTAAAAAAATAATCTCTGAAACTATAAAACACTACGAAAAACTTGACATTTTGATCAACAATGCTGGCATTGGTGGTCCCTGCAGTATTCTCGATGAAAATGCTATGAAGTTTTATGATAAATTGATGTCAGTCAACCTACGTGCACCTGTTTACTTAACGCATCTAGCTGGGAAGCATCTCGTCAAAACTAAGGGAAATATTGTGAATGTTTCCAGTATTGCTAGTCTGGCGGTTTTATCTTATTCCGCTTTTGCATACAGTACTACAAAAGCTGGTCTAGATCACTTTACAAGGTGTGTTTCTTTTGAACTTGCACCAAAAGGAGTTCGAGTCAACACTGTAAACCCAGGGCCCGTGAAAACAGATATAGTAAAAAATATGGGAGTAAGTAAAGCTATTGAAAATAAAGTCTGGAAAGTCATGGAGAGTGCAACTGCTCTTGAAAGAGTGGCAGAGCCTGAAGAAATTGCAGACTTGGTTGCTTTTATAGTGAGCGAAAAAGGAAGAAGTTTTCAACAATCGTTACAGACAATGGTGCAATATTAAAAGGTCCTATTACATAATGAGTATAATAGTATTACTAAGAAGAATTCTTTAAAACCTGGGTTGTTAGAACAATATCAATTACATATTTGTTTTAGGAAAATAGACAGCTTAAAAATTTAATAATAACAGATGATAGGAATAAACCACCCTTAGCTTTAAAATATGTGTTAAAAATATGATACACTTATTATACTTAGCCAGTAGGTAAGTTATGAAAAGTACCATGGATTTAATAAACAAACTTAGTAAACAAACAAAAAAATATTTTGTTGTTTTTTACATAATTTAATCATATAATTATTATACTTTTAGGTACCCTTGTCTTGTAGGTTTGTTATTTATGCAGGCTCATAATGATAATAATTAATTTTATCTTGACGTTCAATCACTGTTGCTGATAGCAGAGGTGCTGGTAGTTAGATAATTCAAGCTAGTTCAAAGCCAAAATGTTTTTATTCCATGGATTCAAAGTGATCACTTAGCTTAGTTCCTCATGACCAAACCTAGAGGAACACGCAAGAAACCTACAGTTTGGTTTCTACCGTGGTGGTACGTAATTCTCGACTCTACAGGATTACGTAAGCAGTTATGTATAAAATCATAATCATTTTCATACAAAACTGTTTATTGTTTGTCATACAGATAAGAACTTACTTGGAGCACATGACGGGCCTATAAATTATACAGGGTGTCCCACGGCCATGCTATATAGAATTAAGTGCTCTAAATATTGTAGTTATATAAGATGTTTTACTTAGTAGTCTTTCTTTTATTTTTCATTAAAAGAAAGTATGAATTTATCTGCCTAATCCGGGACTCGAACCTACAATATGAAAAAAAACGTAAAACGCCACGTTTGCATTTTTTTTACAAACTAATGGGCATCACACCTTGTGGTAAGTAAAAAAAAGTAAAAGTAAAAAAGTCTTTAATTTGGGAACATAATTTTTTTTCAGGCAAGTAACAAAAATTGGCAGCGATGCGACCTGCAGAAGTAAACGAGTAAGTAACGATGAAGCCGACCTTATCTAATGGCTCATAATAAAACCTCCGAATATTAAAATAAAGCTGCAGGTCTACTCTTGAAAACGATAAACGAAGTTTCGTATTGTCGTATTGTGTTACACTGCGGGGCCTCGATCCATTCCATAGTCAAGTCGACGCTGCCTGTCATACCGCGCAGTGTACCTAATTCAAAACGACAATACGAAGTATATTGACAGCGTTCCTTTTTTTGAGCTTTTGATCACTCAAGAAAAATCCCAAAGAACATTGCCATTGTTTGTATGGAGTTTGGTCCAAGGACTGCCTAGAAACAAAAGTAGTTGCATTGAGTTCCTTGGATCAACATAAAGCCCCGAACCTAACATACTCTTCAGATCAAACCTAGGGTTTCCTTAAAAAATCATTTTTATGATTGTTCATGTTGCTGTGTTCTGACTTAAAAGATATTGGTACCGGTGTACAGACATAACTGCTTAGCTTCAGGTGGGTTATCAGCCTGTTCTATCACTTTTTTCAATTTTTTGTACAAGTCCTTGATGGTAATCATCAAAGCATTACCTCGCAGGTCACGCACGCACGGTGATGTCCTACGATGCACTGCTCTCCATCAACTTGAGGCATACATGTGAGGTATACACATCACATCGTAAATTTTATCCTAGGTACTTGTTCATGTAACAATCAGATGGCCCACCTCATGATAATCATGATAAGTGCTAACCATCACCTATAACAAACCATTGACTGATGATAGGTCACGCACGTTACGAACATGTTCTACCACTGCCCTGCGTCCATCAACCTGAGGCATTTTTTTCATTACAAGCACACAGGGGCTTTAAGCCTCATGTGCCTGTAATTTCACCGGTACCTACACCATTCAAACCAAAACACGCAGCCACACTGCTTATCGGGAGGGTTCGTATAACCCTTTACAAAGAGCTCTACTATTGCTACAATACTACAACATTGAAATCTCTAGCTTGTGTAAAGCATTGTTGTTGTGTGCATAATAAGCTGATGGCCGCGAAGAAATTAAACTGAACTAAAAAATATTGTAACTTCTGAAAATAGTTTTAACATCGATTAATTACTTTTGAGCCACCTACGTCTAAATAATTATGCAATTGATAGGTTTATTGATAAACATGGATAAGGAACTATGATATTTTATAGTTAGCCCATGATTACACTCTTATCTGTATTATAATGATGAAAGAATGGAACGTAATTATTTATGTGGTGTATTATAACAAGATTTATTTTGCTTTGAGGCGTGTTTGAATAAACATGAGTCTCGTGAATAAAGTTGCTGCAGTGACAGGTGCTAGCTCAGGCATAGGCGCAGCCATCGCATTGAAGCTGACGCAAGAAGGTGCTAGAGTAGCCATCGTTGGAAGAAACGCCAGCAAACTCAAGAACGTCTCCGATTCTTGTGAGAAAAATGGTACCAAACCTCTTACTATCGTCGCGGATGTTTCAAAAGATGCTGACGCTAAGAAAGTTATCTCTGAAACACTTAAATGCTTTGGTAAGCTCGACATCTTAGTCAACAACGCTGGGATCGGTAGTTCTTCGTCCATTCTTGATGAAAACACAATGGAAGTGTTCGACAAAGTAATGTCCATTAACCTTCGTGCCTCTGTTTACTTGACACACCTGGCAGCGAAGCATCTTATCGAAACCAAAGGAAATATCGTAAACATTTCAAGCATCGCTGCCCTAGTGGCGATGTCAAAAACTGATTTCTCGTACTCCGTCTCGAAAGCCGCTTTAGACCACTTTACAAGATGCATCGCTCTAGAGCTCGCTCCAAAAGGTGTCAGAGTCAACGGAGTCAACCCGGGTCCAGTGAAGACTGATATAATCGAAAACATGGGAGTTCCAGAAAAAAATCAAAATCATATATGGGAATCACTGAAAAAAGCCACAGCTCTTGACAGGATTGGAGAACCTGAAGAGATCGCAGACTTGGTTGCATTTTTAGTCAGTGATAAAGCGAGGAGCATCACTGGATCATCAATAGTTACAGATAATGGTGCAGTTATGAAAGGTCCCATAGATGGTTAGTAAACAAACTTAATAAAGAAATAAAAAACTATGATATTGTTTTTACACAATTAGATCCTCTACATCTAGGTACCCTGTGTTGTAGGTGTGTTATTTATGCTGGCAATCATATTATTTATTTTATCAGTTACATAATTCAAGCTATAGCATTCATTCCATGGAATCAAAATGATCACTTAGTTGTAGCTTAGTTCCTCACGACCAAACCTAGGAGAACAGGCAAGAAACTTACGGCTTGGTTCTTACCGTGGTGGTAGGTGATTCTAGACACTACATGATTATGTTCGCAGTTATGTAACTAATTATAACCACTTTCATACAAAACTGATTATTTTTTGTGATACAGATAAAAGCTTACTTGTAGTACACCGGGCGGATCTATCACTTATACAGGATGTCCCATAGTCATGCTACATGGAGACAAGTACACTTAATATGGCAGTCGTATAAGAAGTTTCACTTGGTAGAGTCTTTCCTTCATTTTTCATTAAAAGAATGTATAAAATTATCTGCTTAGGTAGATAACAGTATTTGATTAATCCAGGACTCGAACTCACATGTTTTCTTTAGCAAATAATTTTCGTCAGAAAATAGGTAACACTACAAGATATTTTTGATTTGTAAAATCCCGTTTGATAGGAGGCCGAGTAATTATAGAAAACAAAATAAGCTATGATAAAATCTCCGAATAGAAAAAACTGTATTGACAGCGTTCCTTTTTTTGGGTTTTTGATCTCAAGCAAAATCCCAAATTTATTGTTTAAAAACACGCAACCACTCTGACCAGCAGTGTTCATATAGCCCTCTACAAAGAGCCCTACATACAATTACTACACTACTGCAACATTTAAATCTTTAGGTAATGTTATGCTTATGTGGTTACGTTATAACTTGAATGTACAAGCCTATGTTATATTTGAATATCTCATTAAGTGAATTCGTTTGTTACTCTTTTGAGATAAAAATTTTTTTTAAGCCGTAATAAAACTTCTAGGAAAATTGCGATATCATTTTATTACGTAGGTAAGACTACTTAGTTATTTTTACTGAAAAACTTGATTTTTTCGTTTACAATATTTTGCGGTGGGGCCGCTTGCGAAGTTTGTACATCAGGTAAGTGCCCATCCCAAGGCCCTAGCATACTCGACCCGTTATCTGAAGTAATTGTCGAGCCCGTTATACTTCTAGCTTTATCGCTGACCAAAAACGCAACTAAATCTGCAATTTCTTCAGCATCTGCGATTCTTGCTAACGCAGTATGTATTTCCATCGAATTCCATATACGGGCCGAAACCGCTTCATTAACACCGGTGTTCTCAACTATATCAGTTTTTACTGGTCCTGGGTTGATGGCGTTGACGCGAACACCTTTAGATGCCAACTCCAAAGCTATGCATCGCGTGAAGTGGTTCAACCCAGCCTTCGATGTACAGTATGAAAATGCAGTCTTTGAAAGCACATTAGTGGCTGCAATACTGGCTATATTAACGATATTGCCTTTTGTTTCAATAAGATACTTCGCTGCTAGATGTGTTACATAAACGGCCGAACGTAGGTTAGTAGACACCACTTTGTCGTACACTTCCATCGCTTTATCATCGAGAATACTAGCAGAGTTTGCAATCCCAGCATTGTTGACTAAGATATTGATTTGTCCGAATGAACTAAGAGTATCTGAAATTATTTTTTTCGCATCATCATCCTTGGTGACGTCAGCGACGATGATAAGGGGCTTGGCACCGCGCTCAGCACATGCAATAAAAACATTATTTAACTTATTTTCGTTTCTTCCGACGATAGCTACACTGGCTCCTTCTTCCGTCAGCTTCACTGCTATGGCTGCACCGATCCCAGAACTGGCACCAGTCACAATAGCCACTTTATTAACGAGACTCATTTTAATGTGTTGCGTTTACGCGGCGTCGTGTATCGAAATGGAATTAACAACAATATCACAGCCAACTCGTTAGGTACGTAATGCGATAAGTGATTAGGTTAAACAGTGGTATCTTTAGATATCAAAATAAAATGGACAAGTACGAGCGTGACTCTAGACTCCACACGTCTTTCTATTACTTACCATCCATTTTTTTTCTTTTAGGTTTTTGTACTTGTTTATTCTTACATTCTATTTCTTGACCAGTCATCAACATCATCATCAGTCTGTAAAAGTCCACTGTTGGACATAGGCCTGCCTCATACGTTTCCAGTAAGAATGATTATGAGCTCTTTCTATCCATCGTCTTCCCGCGATCCTAACTATATGTCAGTCTATCGGGTAGGAGGACGACCTACGCTTCATCTTCCGGTTTGTAGTCGCCATTCGAGAACCTTTATTATTCCGTAAAACTTCTCGAATTTATCTGCCTAACGTTTAACTAAGTACCATGCTACTAATCTCGATAAATTTCGATAAAATCCCGTTTTTCGGGAATTTATGTCAAATTGAATCTATCGATACATACATGCTTGTGGTGCTGTGCCGATACATCTTAGGAGCGATATAATCGTCAGCGCTGTTGTCACAGCAAATACAAAATGCGATATATTTGCAGGTAGATGGTCAGCAATCGTAAGGTTCTATATGAGTTACTACGAGGAGCCTAGTTCCGTGGTGTCGTGGTAATACAGGCAACTTTGGCCTTAGGATGACTCCTAAGGCTAAAGTCATCTTAGTTCAGCCGACTGCACCTACTTAAGGAGATATAACAAATATATTTTTTTATTGATCTCTATGAGTTTGATGTATGCTTTGAGTATGACTTTATTAAATAAAACTGCTAAGAAAACACGCTGATTAATTTTATTAAGTAAGTTACTTATTTTTACTAAAAAGTTTAATTTTTTCGTTCACGATATTATTCGGCGGAGACGATGGTGAAGTTTGTACATCAGATGAAGGCCCATCCCAAGCTCCTAGCATACTCGACCCGTTGTCTGAAATAATGGTAGAGCCCGTTATACTTCTAGCTTTATCGCTGACCAAAAACGCAACTAAATCTGCAATTTCTTCAGCATCTGCGATTCTTGCTAACGCAGTATGTATTTTCATCGAATTCCATATACGAGCCGAAACCGCTTCATTCACACCGGTGTTCTCAACTATATCGGTTTTTACTGGTCCTGGGTTGACGGCGTTGACGCGAACACCTTTAGATGCCAACTCCAAAGCTATGCATCGTGTGAAGTGGTCCAAACCAGCCTTCGATGTGCAGTAAGAAAAGGCAGTCTTTGAAAGCACATTAGTGGCTGCAATACTGGATATATTAACTATATTGCCTTTAGTTTTAATAAGATACTTCGCTGCTAGATGTGTTACATGAACGGCCGAACGTAGGTTAGTAGACACCACTTTGTCGTACACTTCCATCGCTTTCTCATCGAGAATACTAGCAGCATTTCCTATTCCAGCATTGTTGACCAAGATGTCGATTTGTCCGAAAAAGTTAAGCGTGTCCGAAATTATTTTTTTCGCATCATCATCCTTGGTGACGTCAGCGACGATAATAAGGGGTTTGGCACCGCGCTCAGCACATGCAATAAAAACATTATTTAACTTATTTTCGTTTCTTCCAACGATGGCTACACTGGCTCCTTCTTCCGTCAGCTTCACTGCTATGGCTGCACCGATCCCAGAACTGGCACCTGTCACAATAGCCACTTTATTAACGAGACTCATTTTAATGTGTTGCGTTTACGCGGCGCCGTGTATCGAAATGGAAATAACAGCCTACTAGTGAGGCACGTAATGCGATAAATGATTAGGTTAAATAGCGATATCTATAAAGAAATTAAATAAAATGGACAAGTGCGAGTATCACGAAGAGTTACTTACTATTTTTTAGGGTTCCGTACCATAAGGGTAAAACGGGACCCTATCACTAAGACTCTGCTGTCTGTCTGTTCGTCTGTCACCAGGCTGTATCTCATAAACCGTGATAGTTAGAGAGTTGATATTTTCATAGATGATGTAGGTATTTACGCTGCCGTTATAGTAACAAATACTAAAAAACAAAATAAAATAAATATTTAAGGGGGCTCGTGATTTTTTTGCCGTTTAATGGTACGAAACCCTTCGTGCGCGAGTCCGACTCTCTGGTTTTTTTCTTCGTTTTTACTTTTATATTACTTGCCTTCGTTTACTTTAACCGACCGGTATCTCATTTAAACTTCCTATTTCCTACAAACTCCACAACTTACTTTAGTGTTTATTTGAAATTCCTCAACTTTAGACCTACTCATGTATGACAGTGATGATGATGGTGACTACCCACTTATTAGTAGATGCGATGAACAATGAGTAGTAAGATATTTTGAACACCTTGGGTGCTTAATAATAATATGATGATTCGAACTGCGTATATCAAATTGATTTAATGCTTTTCAAATCATTTTGACTACTCTAGACGCTCATATCAATTTGACGCTGACTGTACTTACTGCCTACATTTGTGTATGCAGTATCATGGCAGAACCGCTAAAAGATGAAAGTCATTGTGTTGTCATTGGCCTTTCTTCATCTGCGCTAGTGGTAGGTACCTGTACCGGTACATGTTAGAAATACAATCGAAAATACCAGGCTCGTACCTGAGGACACTAGGAACTTTTTAATACGAATTTCCATAAAGAATTCAGTCGACGAATCCAACTCGGAGATGTAGCGTTCGGTAAATTACGCCATATAGCTCGACATAGATACCGATAGCCTATAACCACTGTATTGCGAGGATAACTTATTGAACTAATAATAATATATAATAATAATCCTGGACAATCCACCCCACACAGCATCATCTAGCCCCAAGCTAAGCAGAGCTTGTGTTATGGGTACTAGATGACTGATATACTTAATACAATACATTACATATATATTTTTTATTATACATAGAAAACACCCAGAACACCCGGAATAAATATTTGCAGATCGTACAAACATTTTTCCCAAGGCGGGAATCGAACCCGCAACCTCTTGCATCGCAAGCGGACATTCGCCCGCCGCGCCACATCGGTCGTCGTACATCGAGAACTAAGACGTACAGATACATCATCATAAAATATACATACCGTGCTAAAATCTTTGCTATGGCTAAGTACACAGTTTAGCTTAAACCAAGTAAAAAAATAAAAGATAAATAAACTAATTATTTTTTTAGGTAGGTATGTTAAATATGGCGCAATATCACAGTAATGACGTCTATCTGCGCAATCAAAGCGAACAGTTCGATACGCAGGCCCACCAACCTCACCCCTCTCAGGTCCCGCCTGTGCAGTTTTACTCGTTCGTTTGAGAGCCGAACACGTACCGCCGCTTTTACTATCTTAAGTTTGCACAAATTCATAAAACCGTGGGTTTTTGTGCCACTTTTAAGTAGGTACTGTACGTTAATACGTGTGTGTCCGTATTTTAACTATGTGTGTGTAAGCCTGTGTTTGTTATTTTGTTTATTGCTAGATAGGTGCTCTGACGATAAATAACTTTATGTGTCGAGTGAATGTAGCCACATGCTGTGACGTAGTAAACGTGAGTGTATACAAGGTTGCGCAATCAAAAGTAGATTCCACAGGCAAAATGGATGAGCAAGAATATCTTTATAAGAAAAATAAATTCATGACAGAATTTATACTTCAATACAAAAGCATGCCCTGCCTATGGCGTACCAAATCAAGAGAATATCACATGAGGGACCTAAGATCGAAATCATACAAATCCTTGATTTTGAAACTGAGGGAAATTGATCCTACTGCGGATCGAGTTTCCGTTGTAAAAAAAATTAACAGCTTGAGATCAAATTTAAGGAAGGAGAAGAATAAAGTAGCAGATCAGGCCAAACAAGGGGTTGTTTATAAACCAAAACTGTGGTACTATCCGTTGTTCGATTTCTTAGAAGGCCAAGAGCGTGGCAGAGTTGGCAGCAACGATTCAGAGGTACTTTCAGAGGTAGGTCATTTGAATCCATCTGTAGATCATCCAACTTTATAATGTTCAATAAAATTATTCTTATTCAATGTATCCTACTGATTTGGAGTATTTGAAGAACAATCGTCATCATTATCATCATCATCAACCTACATTAGTCCACTGCTAGACATAGGTAGGTCTCAAGAAGATTATTAGTATTATAACTGGTTATTAAGTAATATATAATGTCCACAAAAATACAGTCATAAGTTAAGGACACAAAGAAACCAAAGTTGTACTGGTATCACTAGAAATAAGTGTAGGTACCTAGTACCTAATAACTGCAGTGCCAAGATACTGGAGAGACTGCTGATGAATACGTATATGTATCGTGTGTTTTTAGGAGGAGAGTACAGAAATAATTCACATCAAATACGAACAAAATGTAAACGAATCCGACAGAGAAGTGAACGACCCACTACTAGCGTTTGGACATCCACATCAGGACGAGTCATCAGGGAATGTTGCGTCACCATCGCCACCATCACAAAAGAGAATTTCACTTTCAACGGAATCAGAGAGCGTTACACAGTTGCGTTCATCTAAAATGACTCCAGAACAGTCGGTAAGTTTACTGCAAAACCTATGTATAAGCAGAACTTGAACAACCGGACCTAGTCTACCTTGTTTTTATTTTTGACTAGCGGCCCGTCACGGCTTCGCACGAGTTATAGTTAGGATCCCAATTTTTTTTTGAAAATATTATTGAACCTTATGTCTCAGGGTTAGTGTAACTTCCCAACGGTGAAAGAGTTTTCAAAGAGTCAAATCGGTCCAGTAGTTTCAGAGCCTATTCAATGTAATCAAACATAATTATTATAATTATTAAGTATAAAACTAGTAAGTAAAAAAACCATAGAAATTTATTACACGATTACACGATTTATTACGTATTACATAGATGGCTCACTTTATATGAGTTGTTTCTCTACTCTACCAGTCATCACATTACCTGATACAGGCATATCCACCAAGGACGTGCCTTCTTTGCATTGCATCCATCACTCTGAAGGTAGTGCCTACAATTTACGCTTCAAATCTGATCATCGCAATGCGAACATCATTCATTGCTGACGACAGAAATAGGTAGCAAGTACTTTCCCGGACGAACTTTTTCAAAGAGCTCTACTAATTTTTCATAGATTTATTTTGTCCTGATTTGAACATTCCTAGAGATAGGCATTGTCTTGATACAAAATTTATGTATCTGACAGTAGGCTGTTTGTATATGTATGTACAAAAGAATATTGTTTTCACTAAGCTCTCCAATATTGCCGTTATTTTATGCTCTTTGCATAATGTCCCATATTATTTTTTATAGTCTGGACATCCTGCCATAAACCTGCCATCCTGACAGGTACAGTCAGCTGCACTAGAATGTATACAATTTGTAACTTTCACAACAGTATTTCAGCAAAAAAATGAACTCTTACACCTCAAAAACTAAAAAGTCATGAAATTAGTTGATGACCTCACCTATTAAATAAGTGTAAGTAAATATTTTTAGCACCGCTGCGCTGTGAAACCATTTTGAAAGTTACAACTTGTATACATTCTAGTGCAGCTGACTGTACATATGTAAGTGCCCGTAAGTAGGTATTCTTTTTATCCCTTAGATTCTCATTACGAATATTCTCTACACTCCTACTAGGGGCACATATCGTACTTACATACAAAAACCTCTCAGAAAACGAAGTCGCATTACACAAAAAAACATAGAGTGAAAATTTGATGGTTGGTACTTAGTACCTACACATATATGTACTACAGGTACTAATGTATTATTTTCGTTTCCAGATAAGCAAGATAACAAAACTCGAGGAGTACCCGATTAATGGAGATTCCATTCGCGAGGATCAGTATGATTTGTTTGGCAGAAATGTGGCAACCAAACTTCGGAATATCGCCTCCACGGACAACAAGCAACGGTTGATGGCTGAAAAAATGATAAACGATGCCTTATTTTTGGCTGAAATGGGAGAAATTACACTAGCACACTGCAATAGATAGACTACATACTGGATAATTAGATAGGTAGAAGTAATTGCTATAAAACTTACGAACATTTATAAATGGACGTTATGGATATTACGTTCTTGTTCTTTTTGGGATTGATTAATCTTTTTAATAATCCAGATTGTAACCTGCTAAAGGGTATTGCAAGAAACATGAACAAGGATAGCTTGATATGGAGAAAAGCGAAAGAGGTTTTTTTAGGGACGTTGTCGATATACGACTGGGTCGGTCTGTAAAACACACTGAAAAACTATTCATAGAAAACAACTACTGAAAAAAAGACCGGTAAAGTAAGATGCTTCATAAGTCTGTACTTTTAGAACACTCTGAAACTGACCCCAGCAGTTAATGTCATTTTTGTTAGAAATAGAGAGAAGTGGAAGAGGCTGGAAGAGACTTGCTAAAGAAGGTCAAACAAATAACAGCATCAATATCGTATCGTAAAGTATTATAGGTATCATACTTACTCATACTAATCTTATCTAAAATAAAAGGTCTCTATATGCAAATGAAATGGACTGTACGGATCACGGCTGGCTTCAAATTAAAATCATAAATGTTGTTGGTTATATGTACTTATAGTGAAAAATAAATTAAAAAAATATACAAAAAAATACACTTCAATTCAATTAATCGTATTTCTTAGGTATAGTATTAAAAAAATACTAGATATATTTATGTACACACAGCACATCAAAAAAACGAATTAATTCATTTGAATTATTTGCCCACGAAAATACAGAGAAATTAGATCCCAAGCCCGCGGGTGATCCCTGTTAGGACCCTATTATAACAAACTCGACGTAACGTTGGAATAGTTACACCGTGTTTTGTCTCTTTCAATCTTATTTAAACTTCCTGTCAATGCAAAGACAAAACACGGTGTGACTACTTCAACGTTACGCTGAATTTATTAGTATTTATTAACAATAATTTTGAGATTTTAACCACAGTATGGTCAATAGCCAAAGTAACTTTTATGATACTTTTATACTTTTTTTGCCGACTGTACCCATTTATCTACTATTTATTTATTTGCTAGATCGAACTGCTACTTCAGAACGTCCAAGAATAAAGTCAAAGATAATCAGTAATTTTCTCATCAAAATATTCTTTTAACCATGACATATTTCGGCCTCTACAGAACCTTCCAGCCTACGATCGGAAGACTGTTAAGTAAATTTAGTAGACCACTAAAGTAGTGAGTTATGATCGAATAAATGAATGGTTCTTTCTCTTGTTGATTGAATATTAAGAGTTCAAAAGTCAACAGCCACTGGACTCCGATCGCGAATCATCACAACAATGATTCATTTCATTCAGTGGAACACATCAATTGATTTGAACTTGGCCATAATAAAAGTGACATGCTGCGCTTGTGCCTGTTGTCTTCAATTGGTTCTAATGCAGTAAATAGAATGGCTTGGTTGCTTGATTTACAAAGTACATAGGTAGTTTAGAAGATAGTGAAATATGTTATTATTAGTTTACAAAGTAAATTACAACTTATACAAATACTAGCGAAAGGTACGCGACTTCATCCGCGTGAAATTATTTTCATACAATCTTCAACCTTCACTGCACCCATTCTGGGGTTGTTTTTCGGGAATTCCTTTCTTAGTACACATCTACGCATCAAGACGAATTTACCCTGAAAATTACAAGTCTTTACGACCAGTGGTTTATACTGTGCGTTGCGTATATGTCAGTAAGTCATCAGTCTGTCAGTCAGGACAAAGAATCTTCTATTTGGTATAGGTATATGTACAAAATACATGTATAACTGTTGACGTATCTGCAGACCGTTGCTAACGACCTAGAGATAGCTCAATCCAAATCAGTACTGAATCAAAGTCAAAAATCATTTATTCAGTAATATCCGCAGGGATCATCTATCTAGGTGAATCTAAGCGCTAATTGAACGCTGATGAACTGAGCCAGATATTCAGTAGTTACCTACTAGAAGATACAATAACGTGGGTAGCTGATGAGAAAACAAAAACATTGGTGTTTTCATACTAAAGTTCAAAATTAGAGGTGATCCGCTAACAGATGACTCAACGAATCGAGAGTTGTAAAACCCGTTTTTTTAAAACAATTACACTATTGGTTCTGCGAATACTAGACCTCGCGAGCACAATTTTTTTTAACAGGACAATTTACGCCATTTAGTACCTTAGTTATATATAGGTATGTATCTTACCTGTACTACTCATCTAATAGGTACCTACCTAGTTTCTAAGGTATTTACCAAGAAGGTAAAACAGATGAGTAATCATTGTATTGCCCGGTAACGATGCTGTCGGCAATCGATAGACAATCATAATATATAAGTATTACTAGCATTCTAGTGTGCCGAAAATGGGTCCAATACTTAGACGAGTAAACCGTCCAATAGTAGGTATTCCTGGACCTAGATCCTGCCCAACCATGGCGCGATACTCAACTCTGAAGCGTTTATTCAAATTTTCGGATGGTATAAACTACCTATAGATAGTATAAGTAGGTAGGTACCTACATTTTTCTAGGGGTAAGTAGGTAGTTAGATAACGTCACGGGTCGCCTCCCTCCAGCCTCCACGCAGGGTCACAACCTTTAGCAACCACTGACAAACGTCCTTCGTCAAAACAAATCAAACCAATCAATATTTAATTAGAAACATTAAAATAAAACTCTCACCTCGACGTGATAATCTCTATCCTCTCTAGGTGTTAAAAAGGGGTGAAGCACTAGTCAATAAAAAAATCCTGTGTCAGTTTTCTGACAGAAAACACGATTCCCACTAAAATACCACTATACGTATCACTATGAATCGCGCTACCAATTGGTTATTTAACCATTCCACACAAACGTTTTGCCGGTAGACCGCGTACGTCTCATACACTCCACGGCTTTCAGAGGACTGAAAACCTACGGGATAATATCAAGCCTCGGGCCTGCCTCGACCGGGATTTCGTTGTGATGAAAATATACGCTGGAGGTGGATATTCTCTCTCGCTCGGACGTCTGACTCACCGCTGAATCAGAACGAGTGAACCGGATCCTGCTCATCGCAGACTCCTAACGACCTGCGAAGTTTTCCGAACCCGACGACAAACGATGAAAACTGCCGCCGAAAGCTCAATGAGCAACGATAATTCATTATGAAAATTGAAAGGACATTTTTCACTAACTGCTCTTTCTGCAAGTTCATAAATCTTTTGAATTAATTCAACTTCCATTGTAATTATAACTGAATGCACAGATGGCTCGGAATGGTTAGACAATTTCATTTTTGATTTACAAGGCAACCTAGGTCAAGGTGTGAAGTATGCGGTATATTTTATGAACACCTATCTTACCGGAACCTCTTTCTTCTAATTTAAGTTTTTTTTTTCTGTAGGAGTAAACTACCTAATACTTACCCGTGCCTCTAAGAAAACAGATAATCTTATTTCTAAACCTACACCTTACCTATAAACGTTATTATCAGAAACTATCGACAATGATTCCAAAACGTAATGCTTGCTTTATCACGCATCACGATCAGGAAAGCAACTGGATCCAAGATGCCTAGGTACCGAGTTTTCAATCATACCAAATGGTGTTGCCTTTAAAATTCTTTACACAATTGATTTGTAACTTCGGCTGGTACTCCCATGCTGTCGTTGCCGTGAAGACTTACGTCAACGACAGCGGCAGCAAGACCCGGGTCACCAACACCATTGGCGGGACTTCCAGCCAGAGCGATTCCTATTTCAGTCACACTCGTGTGGTTATTATGTGGACGATGTTATATGCCTGGTTTTGTTTGACATGCTTCGTTGCTAGTTTGTATTACGTACCTACACAAGTTGGTTATATAAATTTAGCAAACATTTCCCACTACGTATTACCTACAGCACATCTTTGTGAAGTAGAGGCGATTCAAGCATTAGTAGACAGGAACCATGTAATTTATAGTTTTAAAGTGATTATACATTTCAAAGAAGCCGGTAAAATCGAACAGTTGGCCGTAGGTTGACTCCCACTCGAATCATAACTTTTGGGATAAGTATTACAGAATCTTATTGGATAAAGATGACAGGCTGAGCAAAAAAAACTGACATCATTATGATTACCAGTGTGCGATACTCGTACCGAGCTATGAAAATGGAGTTAACAGGGGTAGGTATAGTCTCCTGAGGTCAATTATATTTTTGCCAGCCTTGTGTTTAGTGCGTCGGTTTCTGCAACCTTTATGATATAAGTAACTGAGTCTCAGGAGATTTATAGTACCTACCTAGCTTTTGTTTGTACTATAGATAATGGTACGGAACTCTTCAGCGCGAGGCCGACTCGCACTTAGTCGGTTTATTCGTTTATTTTCCTATAAGTTGTTTTATCTAACTTTTCAAAATAGGTAGGGACCATAGTAGGACTTACGTAGGAACTAGCTTGGGTAGGTACCTACTTATTAAAAAAGCTTTAGGTTTTGTAAATAAAAATATTTTTATTTTAAAATTTGAACACTAATTACTTTACATACCTTGTCATAAATATTTGATATACCTGGTAATTAAATATTCCAAAATAATAGTTAGTAGGGTCCTCGTACTTGGTACAGTCAGCAATATTCATTAACAGTATGTGTATCTTCGATGGTATCACTGTCTTAGTGGAATATTAGCCAAAATGTTGATCAAATTTGTGCATCCGTGCCTAAGAATATGGACTATAATTCTATGATCCGTGCAAAGGATTGTTGTCTGTCAGATAAACTATCACCTAATTGGCTTGTGTAAACTGTCACTGTAAAATTAGCCAATGATAAACGCTGAGCTCGTAGTAGCCCTGCCTGCGCTGTAGGTGGTGGGTTCGATCCCCATCGAGAACAAACATTTATTAAATTAAATTTTTATTTTCTTCCTACGTGAGACGTTCACTATCAGCGGTGAAAACTTTCTCCAGTGGCCTCTGTGTCTCTATTTTTAGCAGCTCTGCTCTATACCTTAGTAGCTAGTAATGTGAAAGTTTATACGATGAACAATGATCCTAAATAGACGCTTTTAAGATATAAGTCAGTCCCGCACATATTGTCCATGTCTTTCCTGTTGATTAGGCAGACTAAAGCCCGGTTCTAGTATTCTACGAGCGTCCGTTAGTAGTACAACGGGTCGTTGCCTATCACGTTAGCTAATAGGATTACTTATTCAATTCTTAGTAGAACAAACACGCTTTTATGATACTGAAACCAGGCATGCATAAGTACTGAGAGTTGTCATTTGTTAGGCAAGCCTAACACCATCCTGTTTTAGGCACTACGTACAGCGTAGCGTTCTGTAAATAGGGGTAAAAGCAGGGGCGTAGCTACCGCCGTAGCAGGCGTATCAATGATACGGGGCCCCTGGGCTACAGAGGCCCCTAACGTGTGTAAGTAAAAATTAGTAAAAACGCAAGGTCGACAGAAAATTTTACGATTACTATTTTTTATTTTTAAAAAGTTTGTTTCCAGGTACATGTATGGTTTTTTTGTTGTATAGTTTTTTAGCATAGAATTAAAGCTTATTTAATTTTGCGCCATCTACTAGCGTTTTTGGGTAATTTTCTTGAGATAAATTTTTACCTTTCATTTAGGCCCCCCAACTAATTTTGATATAGGGCACCCTACGCCACTACGCCACTGGGTATAAGTGAAAAGTTGTCCCTGACACTATACATCATCTTTATAAATGCAACGGTAAAGTAAAATAAAGTAAAACATTATTTTCTTAAAACTAGACATATAAACGAACATAAAAAAACGGTGCGTTTACTAAGGGGCGATGTATATTTCCAAATTACTTTAGGTAGGAAGTAACAAATGCATCAGTTATGTTATTCTAATTTTTTATATTTAACTCATTATCCTTACAACTCTAATTGGCTCGGAACAATACTAGTCTTATATCAAAATATTGTTGATTTCACAACAAACTAATTATAGAAGATTGAGATTCATGTTTTCCTTGAACAGAGTAAATATTCAATTTGTTTAGAATTTTTTTTTTGTGTATTGTAAGGGTTGATAGACTACTAATGTCTATGATTATAATTAACCGAAATAAGTAATTCAATTAATTTTATGCACAATAGGTAAATTTACGTACAGATCCCCTCTCTGACGACCGATGTCGCGCGGCGGGCGAATATCGAGGTTCGATTCCGCCTTGGGATAAATGTTTGTACGATCTGCAAATATGTATAATAAAAAATATCTATGAAAGTTATGTATTGTATTATGTATATCAGTCATCTAGTACCCATAACACAAGCTCTGCATAGCTTGGAGCTAGATGATGCTGTGTGGATTGTCCAGCATTATATTATTATTATTATCTATCTGATTCTGATTTTTATATAGTTTTATATAAAATACACATTGTGTATCCACATGACCCAGATTTGGGGCTCTGTACATGATTGTCTGTATTATGATTGCTGAGTTGCCGGTGTGGTAAGGCTGGATTTAGAAACTAGTCAACTTTCAGCCAAGGTGGTAGATTCTAGAAGATTTGATACTGAAGAACTGATAGTTAAAATGTTTTGAATACTTCATTAAAAACTCTTTGATTCTCATTGACACCAAATCTAAGCCTGCTATAATTATAAGGCACTTACCAATGTGATAACCACAGTACATACAATTGTAAATGTTACCATAAAAAAAGTATACACAGGGAGTGATAAGGACTACTTCCAAAAATTGAAATTAAAAAAAAAAAGACCTTGTTGTAGGTAACTTTACACGTTCCTGGAGTATTCAGAAGTGGTCCTATTACACCCGGTAGTACCTCATAGAACAAACCTTTCTTAAAGGTAATACTTAAATGCAATAGACATATCTAGCGGTTATAGACCCCGCACTAGACCTACCATAAAAATCGGTAGGATATAAATGCTGACGCAACAGTAACACTCATAACCATCAATGAAGATTTTGTATAAGTTGAACCATTGCATTCATCTGATGAGCAGTAACATTCCTCCCAGTATACTCCATTCTCATAGACCCCCCAGTTACAGACACCTGTTACACCTGTCTCAGCAACAGATGCACACCGTCTTATGACTTGGCGCCATCTTCCATCCCCTGAAAACAAGAGAGATTATTAATGTAACATACAAAAAGGTTTTATTTAAGTCTAAAACTTTTTTCTAGTTCACATGTCACTAAATACTATAGTCTCGCAACAAGTTTTGGTTGTTACTTTCTATGCATTTTCGATCCTTACTCACGAATACAACAGGTCTTATGATCATGTTGTATACTGTTTTACCCTTAAGTTTAAGGAGCATTATTGGATTACACGTGTCAAAAGTATCAAATAAAGAAATATAACTACCTACCTAAATAATACCACCTAGTGATAGATTGTCGTGCCCTACCAGGCTCATGTTGAAGCTTATATTTATGCCCTAAGATAGGAGATCTTAGGTACACAACATGAACTCAATAAATATATTTGATTTGATTAATATTTAAGTTCTAACACAATGAAATCACATTAGCTAGCTGCGTGTTATCATCAGCCAACTATATAAATAGACACATGGCCATTTATAATGGGCTGATAGTAACACAACATGAACATGAACATTTATGTCCATGCTTGCATATATGTACCTACATGTAACTGGAAGTAGTCACAATATACAATTCTAGTAGAAACTCAGAATATTTATAATGTTTGCAGTCATAACATTTTATTTCAATGGAGTCTCACTCTGCTCACCAATATATACTAGAACTGGAATTTTTGTCAAGTGTTTTAGAAGTGCAGTTAGCATTACCTCTCACACCATTTTGCTATTTTAACATGCTTCTCTTTAAGGCCAATATTAAAGCCAAGCCATCTAAGGCCATCTTTCACTCTTCACTTGTTGACAGAACAGGCAGATGGCCCACCTGATGTTAATATACACTGCTTTACAGAACATATTTGTTAGGAACGTGCCTTATGATGCACTAGCTTGCGTCCATTACCCTGAGGCCTACCTACAGGTGTTAAGCCAGTAATTTTCAGCCATAGTAAATAGTATCAGTAGCAGTATGGGAAGTAGTAGATATTTATAAGTAGCTACTCACATATGAATCCTCTTGGGCCTTGCTGAGTCAGCTTCATGCAAAAAGAGCCAGGCATGTGAGACTCATCACTGCCGCATTCGACAGCTATATGACTTTCCCTATCGAATTTCTTGTAGGCGCCGCACGTATCGTCACCCTTGCTGTCCTGTGATGATGCGCACTGGTAGCATCTCACACAGAAAACTGAAATATTTACGTTATTATATATAAGTTTGATACTCAAAAAGTTTAATCTTTGATGATAAAACATGACAAAATCTTACCGGCTGGCAGGGAAAACAATGACAAAAGTATTAGAGATTTCATGAACATCATAAGCGACATAGTACTAGTTGTCCTAATTTTATTATAACTAGCAGCAGAGAAACTTTTATAGTATTTTTGGGTGCGGCACAACAACTTCACAGCTAGATTTGTTTTGGGTGGTGTGGTGGAATGGGGTCCAGTTATTGTAGGTACGTCACGTTAATGTACACCCAATAATTTGAATCCAAAAGTGGATTTCGTATTAGCAGGCCATACATAAAATGGATGCAATCTACTGTCGCATGTTGTTATTGTACGGACCGATAATGTACGGCATGATTATTCGAAGCCACTGACTGGTACCTACATGAGTGAGTTCAAAAATAATAAAAAATCTAAATAATAAAAATACTGGAATAGCGCTATTCTTAGACTTATCAAAAGCTTTTGATTGTGTTGTGCATAGCATTTTATTGCAAAAGCTGGAACATGTAGGTGTAAGAGGTGTAACATTAAAACTTTTAGAATCCTATCTACAAGGTCGAACTCAATCCACTGCCTTGGATGTGTTTAATAGACACACTAAAACTATCGAAAAAGTTTTCTCAAAGTCAGGAAATATCAAATTCGGCGTGCCCCAAGGAAGCATTCTTGGACCTCTGCTTTTTTTAATATATCTTAATGAACTACCTCACACGACAAATCATATGTCTGTAATGTTTGCTGATGATGCCACAATTTTTATCCCAAAAACAAACTTATCCAAAAATGAATATGAACTTGAAGTAAATAATACATTAGAAAACGTTGTAATTTGGTTAGAAAATATAAATTTAAAAGTAAATGTAGATAAAACAATGTATATTCATTTTAAAAATTATAAAACCAAACCTCTAAATATTAGCATTAAAAATAGAGGTATTGCAGTTAAAGAGTCAAATGAAACCAAATTCTTAGGTGTAATGATTGACACTCACTTAAACTGGAAAGCTCATATAAGCAAAATAAACGTTAAATTATCTCAATACACCTATGCTCTGTCAGTTCTTGCGAGAATATGTTCAAAAACGATTGCTAAAAATGCTTATTACGGGTATGTTTTTCCTCAGTTGAGCTACGGGGTAATTTTTTGGGGTAATTCGGTAAATATTAACGACACGTTTCTGCTTCAAAAAAGATGCGTGAGAGCAATCTATAATTTACGCAGCACAGATTCTTTACGTAATTTATTTAAAACTGAAAAAATATTAACTCTAACCGGAATATATATTTATGAAATATGTATGTTTGTTAAAAATAATCAAGAATATTTTTTTGTAACCTCTTCCAAACGAAATTTGCGCGATAAATATAAACATAATATTTGTATTCCACAGGTAAACAACTGCATGTTCCAAAAAAGCTCGTACTATTCGGCTATTAAAATATATAACCATTTACCTTTATCATTGAAAACATTTAACGGAAATGCCTTTAGTAATAATTTAAAAAAATGGCTTACAGCGGAAGTATTTTATAATTTAGGAGAGTATTTAAATAAGTGTTAAGAGTTATACTATAAGTAAATAAAGTTCCTTTAAAATATTAAGTTAGTTAGTTGATAATTAGTTTATTATTGTTAAACTCATAGAATTGTATGCCTATGTTAAGTGTTTTAAACATTTATCTATTGTACGCTCGAGTAGGGCAGACTGTTTGTACTATAACAATTATATTCCTACCATCTAATACTTTCAACAGTTTACAATAAAGATTATTCTGATTCTGATTCTGATTCAAATACCGTGCCAACCGCTGGTACACTGGCTGTGCTGTGTCTATGCTTTGTCCGAAGCTTATGCTTCGTGTAGGTGTAACTAATAAGTAAAGTTGTACTATCCCTTTTTGAAATAATGTAGATAAGTCAAACAGTTTTTTTCTGGCGCTTCGGCAGCGGCGGCTGCTTTGCAGCTCGCTCGCTCTGCTCGCTCTAATAAAACATCCGAATTGGATCCGCCCTAGATAGTGAGTGCGAAAGGTCACAGCAGACGATTTGACAAGGGCTTCGAAATAACAGGGTGTACATTATTCGGCCGTACAATAACAATAGGTGACAATAAAACACGGCATGTTATTGTATGGGCTGATAATAGCTTCGAATAGAATTCCAAAGCTTGATAGTGGCTTCGAATGAGGATCAGTAAAGTTTTAGAAAATTCAATAAAACTAGTATCCACGTTTTTTTTAAGGCATAAGAATACGACCATTACTTACGGAGATATTATAAAGTAACTAGCTGACCCGTGCCCACTTTGCTGGGCGGTAAACGTCACTATTATCTCTTTAACCATTCGTCGTTCTTTTTAATAGGCATTAAAAAGGAAAAATCTTTTCTTTTAAACACTTGAGATGATATATTTTGCACTGTATGCTAAAGATTTCTTAGCTCTATAAATCTGCATTCTCAACTAAAAATGTTACAAATCCTCATTGACATGCCGTACATTATCAGGCCGTACAATATCCACAATAACTCACAACCATTTTATGCACACACGATATTGTACGGCCTGATAAAATGAATATTAGTATACTTTTGGATTCTAATTATCGGATGTACATTAACGTGCTGTACAATATCTGGACGCCGTGGACGTACAATAATTGGACTCGACTAACCTACAGATGTAACTGCCTGCCTGCCTTGTGTTGTATTATTGTGTTTTGGTTACTGTTTGTATTGCTCACGGTGTATATAATTTAGTTTTCAGTACCTAGTGTTTTAGTATCAATAATGCAACTCCATATCCAATTGGCCGTGTGTGTCACTTTGTTTCTTGCATTAATTCAGCATGGTTTGTATGTTTTCATAGCTAGGTTGGGATATCCGGGGTCACGCCCTATCTAACGTATTTTGTTGATAAATGTTGCAGGGTCATGTATAAAATGTTGGAATTGTCGATCAAACAATGATCCGAAGTGTGCTGATCCTTTTGATAACAGCACAGTGCCGATTACTGACTGCCAGCAAGAGAAAGGGCTGTCGCACTTACCTGGAATAAGACCTAGCATGTGCAGGAAAATCAGACAGAAAGGTGTGTTTTTAATTCTTCTGAATCTTTATTGCGAAAGCTATATTTTTTTGACAGCCGTTACAGCTCAGTTTGTAGTTGTAGCCCTGCCTTCTGTGCAGTAGGTGGTGGGTTCGATCCCCACCGAGAACAAACATTTGTGTGATGAACATAGATGTTTGTTCTGTGTCTGGGTGTCAGCCCCAAACTAAGCAGAGCTTGTACTATGGGAACCAGATAGCTGATAGAATACTTATGTACTTTGTTTCTTGTAAATACTTACTTAAAATAAATATAACACCCAGATATAGAACAGACATCTATGTTCATCACACAAATGTTTGTTCTCCGTGGGGATCAAACCCACCACTTACAGAGCAAAAGGCAAGGCTACTACGTACTAAGCAGACCGCTGTGTTAGGTTCAACTTGTATACCTACCTATGTTATAATTGTGGTTTTGAGTGACTTTATAAGGTAGATTCTGATACCTCCAGTACAGGGAAATTGCCTTTTTTGTTTTTTTTTTTAAATACCTATGTGGCAAAAAAAGTTTTCTTAATATTTGAAACTTTGTTTGATTTTTTATGGACTTATCATTATCAGCCTGTAGAAGTCTTACTGTCAATGCTAGATATAAGCCTCTCCTATACATTTTCAAGAACAACTATTTTGAACCTAATCCATCAGACTTCCTGCGATCCGAGCAATGTCCATCTGTTAGTAGGGTGGTACTTATTTGCCTTCTAGTTTGGTTTATGCATTAATATACTTCTATTTCTTTCAGTAAATGGTGAATGGCGGTACTTCCGAGACTGTGCTTACTTAGGTGAAGTTGGAATCCAAGGCGATGAGAGGTTCTGCCTTATGCGAACAGGAACTTACAACATTTTTATTGAGTACTGTACATGCAATAGCAAAGATGGATGTAACTCATCATTTAATTTTACTCCTAAACCAGTTTTGTTGATTACATTAGTAACTTTATCTACTGTGGTGAAGAAATTAATGTCTTAAGAATTGAGGATAATGTTTACAATCATTTATTACAAACTCGATAAGAATGCATAAAGTGCCTTGACATTTATTTTTAAGAGTAAATCATGATGCCTTACTTGGTGAGCGGGCTGGTTTTCGCAACTCGGGTTGCTAGGGTTGCTGGTGGGCCTTTTTGTGTAAAATTATGGTGCCTTATTAGAATCTCATGCTTTATTTACACACGGAAACAATAATGGCTAAATAGGGTGCATAGTATCAGTCTTTGAAGAGAAATATGCATCTGAATATGGCTTTGAGTAAATTGCGAAATGCTGACTAGGTACTGAACACTTGTGTTTAGAACTCTTATAACAAGTTTACGGAAAAATATTTACATGATGTCTTTGTGATGGTAATGTTCTTTTAATCACTACTGTGTCTAACTAATGAACCAGTTATAATAGTTTCACTTTTTTGCAGGCATACTTATGTTATTGTTTTTCTTGTTACTGATTTTTATATGTGAGGCCATATATTTTCTGAAATATTTTTGTACTTGTATTAGTTTTAATTCATGTTTAGCACTGTCAGCAACCAAAAGTACATGAAGGTGTTTGGATTATAAAGTTCAAATATTTCATAAATCAGATTTCATTATCTTTGCTAAATCCAGTGAAAATGGGTGTTGAATACCTGAAATTGTTAATCGACTTTTATCATGGACTGTACCAGTAATATAAGAATAAACTTAGAGTATGTGGTTTTCAAAATTATGCGACATGTGTAAAGTCTAACTGAAATTAGAATGGCACAAAATGGTCAAACTCTTTTTATATGAAAGAAAAAACAGATTCTGCACGCTTTGGAGTTCACCTTTTAGCCCACACAAACCCCGTTCTGCTCTTCGATCCGCGGCACGTGTATCCCTTAGGGTAGTATTGTAAAATTTAGGTATTATAGTGCTTATACCACCTTACTTGTAATTGCTGCATATATCTTAAAATTATCCCTGATACTGTTGTTACCCTGGGTCTGATTGAGAGCGGCTAGCTGCAAAGTCTTCTGACTCAGCTATACTGGTCTACATATAGGCTGATTGATTAGTAGTTTTTCATAATAGGTATGTAATGTAGTGATCACTATGGAATCAACCCAGTCAGGTCGACTCAATGTCTTTAAACTAAAAATAATGAATACAAAAATTCCTCTTAGTGCTTGGGTAAACATAATTGTGTGTCAATTAGTATTCAAACCATGTTTATATAATTTTTGTTTATGTACACATTACTTATACATAGATGTATTTACTTAAATAAGACTGAATGAAAATCTGTCCATTATCTATAAATTTATACTCAGGTACCTTTAGTCTTGCAGAATACAGTATACACTTAATACTGTGAAAACAATCATTTTTAATTATAGCTTTTTGAAATAATATGCAGTTTGATATCGTTTTGGTTCTTTCCATATATTTGATAGGTTTTCAGTGTTCAATTTATATAGAAACTAGCGGCCGCTCGCAGCTTCTCCTGCGTGGCAGTTTTTTCCCGTTCCCGTTAAACTTTCATCCCCTAGTTTATCCCCTTGGGGGTAGAATTAATCAAAATCCTTTCTTAGCGGATGCCTACGTCATAACATCTACATGCCAAATTTCAGCCCGATCCGTCCAGTGGTTTGGGCTGTGCGTTGATAGATCACTATGTCAGTCAGTCACCTTTGAGTTATATATATTTAGATACTTATATAACTTTTATTTAAAGATATACAATAAGCAAGCAGTACTTATCAATAATAACGTACATGTACCTACAAGGTGTACCAATACGCAGTGTCAAGTCTACGAGGTGAAACAAACGTGTACGATACAATGTATAAATTTAAACATTACGAAGGTTCGCAAAACACTATGGTGGAATTCAAGTATGATTTCAAGCCTTGATTTCCATCACAGAGACTTCAACAATAAACTCGGCGTAACCTTAAATAATTACTGCGTGTTTTGTCTCTTTCGATCTAATGTGAAACAATCTTTACCTACCTCTACGCAAAAGACAAAATACCACCGTATTTTGTCTTTTGCACTATTTCAGAATATATGAAAGTATTCGAATCCCAATCAGAATCAAAATAATGAATAAAATATGAAAAAATTAAAAATTTAACTTCACGAGGCACGGTAGATATCCTCTTAGATATCGTAGTACTAAGTAATACCGACTAAAAATTCGTCGAGGATGTCTAATGAGGGTAGTCATAGGCAAGTATGACAAGTAAATACGTCACATTTTGCAGTAGTGTCTCTTCGAAAGTCCAGTAGAAAGGTGATTAAAAAAAAAAGGTGTATTTGTGAAATATTTATTTGAAGACACAGCGTCGAAAAAATTACATTCTGTTACATTGAGATTTTGTGATTGTAAGTAAATGCATTTAAAATAATATTATGTAAAAAGCCCCTAAGGCACATTTTAATATATATCGAGCCCATTTTAAATTAAGTAGCTACCAGTCAATAAAACAATATTATTATGATTAATATTTACAAATAAGATATTTCTTAACCAGCAAGTGAATATCAAAAATACTTCAAAATTGTAAGTACTTAAGTAGTAGGTAATAAAGAATGAAGTAGGTAGGGTTTACAAAAAAGGGAGAGAGGTAAGAGATGGTGCAATAAACGCAGTGTTAAAACATGTTAGTCAATAAAATAACAAATTAACTTTATTGTTAGATACTTAATTACATTTACAAATTCCTCAGTTATTTTTATGCTATGCTACGCATCGAAATAAGAGTGCCATAAACTTTTGCGATTATCTAATACACAGCTGCTCTATGCGTGCCAGTTTTAATTTGACTGTTTCGACAGTAGTTAGATACACATTTTATGGTATTTGTACAGTTTTGTGGCACTGTACGCATATATTACATACAAAATATTTCGATGGCCTATTAAACTCGGTAAACTGTATCGCGGTGGGCACTCCGGGATAATATCGTTGTCCCACATTCATTCACAACTTTTGTACTTATGGACGTATTAAAGAAACGAATCGATTTCACTCCAAAACTGACCCAAATGCTAACGTGAAAGTAACTTGCTTAGAGTGTCACAAGGGCTTAGTCCAGGGCCCATTTTTAAGCCACTTGATCCAGGTAGGTAAGTAGATTCTAAATTTTATTTTATCGGAAAATAAGCGATCAAATACAATCCAATATAACCCACCTACCTATAGCCAATTACTACAGTATGTTCTGTATAAGTAGGTAGGTACCTTGTTGACCTACTTAGATATCACGGAGTAAAAACCGTCTATATAGTAAGGCTATTCTCATACAGTAGACATTGGTGTCAATTTTGACGTTTTATTTGCTTAAACCAGCCTAAACTAACCTTTGACAGCACTATACATTTTTCTGCCCCTTTCTTAACAAAATAAAACAACTAAGACATCTGTCTAGTGCTGACAAATAAAGGTAACAACAGAACTGGTCGAGTGATTCGCGCTGTTTGGTCTAACAAATCAAAAATTACGGTAAATTTTATGCACAACAGTCGACTTTTGTAGACACAAATCTTCAACACACAGGGCGAGACAAATTATCGACGCAACACTATGTCGGGTGACAATGAGTACTTATTAGACTCCTGTAAACATTTCAATGCTGGCTTTGATTACAACCATTTTAATCGGACACGTTATTTAAACACGTGGACCCGCGTTGCTAAGAAGAAAGTAGCGCATTGGTGTCGTAATCGTGTCGAGTTGGTAGTAGAATGTGGTTATGCAAACGGAAATGTCGCTTTCCTTTTGCCATGTTCAATTTTACTTTCTGTTTGGGTCTTGAATTGGAGGCTGATTCCTCTTCTTACTTACTACTAATACTTACTTATAACCACTTTTATAAGGTGTAGAAATCGTGTTGATGTAACAGATAAATACTTAAGTATAAAAATAATACCTAGGTAGTACGTATGGAGGTTATAAGATGTTATACCTACTTCCATAGTATCTATACCGGCTATACCTAATCAAGAACTAGCTATGTTGTTTACTACATAAAGGCCAAATCAAGGGGTTAAATACTATTCGCTGTGTAGGTAAGGCGTAATAAAGGTAACATCAGTGTCAATGTGTGATTGTATTTCAAAATATTTACCTTGCGTGAGGAAGGAAATAGGTACCTACCTAGGTACCTATGTATAGGTACTTAGTGCAAATGTTAGGTAGGTACTATGACACATTGAGAAATAAGACATGGCTCAAACTTACATGTCAACACTGTCAGGTACACTATCTAATCCATTGTTGTTTTTTATTAGTCACCAATCTCAGACATATGTTTTTTTATGTGACTGGCTGATGGAACAAGTCAGTTGGCCCTCTTGATGTTAAGTGGATACCATTACCATAACAAAGCATTGCATCGCAGGTCACGCTCGTTAACTTGCCCTACGATGCACTACTGCGTCCATTAACCTGAGGCATACAGGTGTTAAGCCTCGTGTAGGCTCTACATTCATATCTTATATTTTTTTCTGTAAGTACCTGATCCAAAAACACAATTCCAACGCCCTAATTGTTTTAAAATCTACTTGAAGAGTAAAAGACCCAAAGGTGCGATGATTAATGCTAAAGTCTTGCCGATAGCAGCCGCGCCGTTGCAAGCGTCGTACTCGCATGTTTCACAGAAGGACGTGACCTCGTTGGCACCGTTGTTGGATGTGGGGCAGGTGCTGGTGTAGTCGTCCTGACGCTTCCACGTGCATCCACGTGTGATGACCATTTGACCGTTTACTAGAAAAAAAAAATAGCATCACGACTTGAACCCCCAAGCACGGTAGATATCCTCTCAGATCTCTTAATACCAAGGACCGACTCGAGATTCTCCGAGGATGTCTAAGAGGGGTAGTCAGAGGTACGTCCGAATATTACATTTGGTATGTAGGTAAGTACCGACAATTTGCAGTTGTTGGTATTCCATACGAGACAGTCCATCGTCGCTGTTAGAATGGTAAGTGGTTTCCTCACAATGTTTTCCTTCACCGTTTAAAAGCACTGGCATAGCGCACATACATTTTTCGATGGAAAAACCTATTGGTGCATGACCAGATTCGAATCCACGACCTTAGGATCAAAAGGCACTCCCACTAGCCCACCGGTGATCTCGGTGTTAACTATAGTAGAAGAGAAAAGAGTATTAGACTGGTGGTCAGGAAGAAAAGATGCGTGTGACTTTGTGTATGGATAAAAACCAGTTTTTCCTGTGATGGTTCGAGAGAGGGTTCCAACGCAAACCTGGTGTTTCTAAAATTATAGATATCGTTCAGACCTCCCCTTTAGCTACAGAACTTTTAACGCAAGCCCTACGGGTAGATGTAGGTGCTCACACAACTGGCACAAACTTTGTGCGAGTACCTAATATTATATTGTCCTACGCCGAAGGAAGCCGCTTAGGTAAGTAGGTAACTTAATTTCACTGGAATAATCGTTCACGTGACAACTTACACAGGTATCTGTGCTATTTTCATTATAGGTAACTAACTTTGCCTACTGCCAAAACTGAGTCAATCTTTTGAATCCGGAAGCAGTAAAACCTAACGATTATATTACAATTTTCACATGAAGCTATAAAACTACTATTAATTACTTTTTATGCCATGCGCTATTTTAAATTAGGTATCTACTTGTATCTCCGTCTGCCACTGCGGTTTGCCCCCACATGGTGTGGCAGACGTTCGTAATTTGTGTAACAAAAGGAAAGAGGGCTTTAAAAATCAAGGTATCAGCAAAATGAGTATAAATGCCGGTAGTTGGGATCCAAGTTGTAAACCGCTATGTTTATTTAGCTAAGATTAGATGATCGAACTAGGTAGGTAAGTCCAACTTCGACAAAGAGGTCAGCTGACGAATCCAACTCGGATGGGCAGTGGTCGGGAAATTACGGCACACCTCATCGCAAATACCGCAAAGCCTCGAGACACAAATGTATAATCAGTGCGTTTTACCAATAATGGCTTATGAAACTTTGCTTTGAAGTGGCAATGCACAGGCCATATAGTATTACAGGTAGAACCTACTACTAAAGTAAAGGATGTCGTTTTATGAACTGGCCACGAAAGACTAAAGATGTCATTAAAATCACAACTGGAACGACGATGCTGTGGTTTTAATCGTTGAATAAAGAACAATAGAAATTGAAGGACAGACATCTTTACATAATTGCCGTTTTGACATTGAAGGTAGGTAAGTACCTATAATAGTTAGCAGCATACAACTGCGCGTGAGACTTAGTAGGTATGAATCTACTTATATGGCTCTGTTTATGTAGTACCTTATCCTCGATGTCATACAAGACTACATACTCCCAGGAGGTTACATTGTCTAAGTGTGAAATGACTAATATTACCTTATTGAGCGCACTGTTGGCGGTTTAGTAGGAGCGACTCAGTTTTCTGATCATAAGGCCGTGGGTTCGAATCAAAATAGATTTTTCTATTCAGTAAAATGTGCGCAATTCGAGTGCTCTCAAACAGTAGTGGAAAAAGTTCTGAGGAAACCCGTGTCTTCGTTAGCGCACGTATTAGACCATGAGGCACGTATTTACAAAGTTGGTTCTGATGCTGTAATTCATCTACAAAAAATGCAAGAGCATGTTTACTTTTGCTCATGTATGTACCAATTTCTGTCGTCCACGCAATTTATCTACAGATAAGACAATAAACCTAATATTATCTTTTTAATGTAAGTTACATTCCATAACGATTAGAGCTTGCATAAATTAAAAATGACTGGTGCAGGGTCAATAGCTACAGTTTCACCACTTGCCATTCGTATTTGACTTCAGCGGCCTGGGGCATGTTCTAGCAAGTGTTCTTACTCTTGATAGAACCTTTTAGTACCTTGTAGTATGTTGACGGGGATAAAATAAGTGATATGGAAGACTACTAAATACACCACGTATAGGCGCGTACCGCCCAGGTAGACTCAATATTATTACTGGCAGATGGAAATTACTGTACAGGGAAACATTATAAATTCTGCTATGGTGAAACCATGGTTTTTAATTAGCAGTGAAAGCAACAGGATTCACGGTGAAACCGTCCATTTAGTTAGTTACCTATAATTATTGCGCAGCCAACCAGAGTAAACTGCATTTTGCATCAACTATCCGATTTCATCCGAGTGCCCTCCGTGACAGTGAGTGATAGGTACTTAGGTACTTACCATTGTGAAATTGATATATCAAGACCTATAGATATGGGGTAGTCCCTATATCTATTCTATCACCAAGTCAAACAACACTGTCAGACTTTATTAACAAGTACCTAGATGCGCATTGTGTTTCGATTTCTGAGACCTATTTGCCCAAACACTTATAGGTAAAAATGTGGCCGCCTGCTTGTTCCACTACTTCTTTTCATAAAAAAGGAAGGGTAGATAAGGTATTTCTTACTCTACGATACTGATGATTTATAGTCACCTTTCCACGACATAACACAGGGAAATCTTCAGTGGAAACTAGGAGTTATGACTCGAGACAATGTATGAACAACTTACTGTATTTCTTCTGCTTCTTGCAGGCGGACTTAGAAGACGTCAGGTAAGGGTAAGTGGCGCCAGTGTTCGCGTCGCAGTTCTCAAGCCGGTATGCGTAGGAGTTATCGTAGTGGCCAGCTTGGAAGGGGTCGTTGCACAGCGGGTTCAGATCTGAGGAGCATGTCCAGCAGCGGACCGGTTCACCTGGAAAGAAAAGGCAATACTGTGAGTAAGTATGCGTTTATTTAGCTAGCATTATACTCGTATAGGAGATTATAAAATCTTCTGACCCGCCCCCTAATCGAGAAAATTATGATAAAAACTGAAGATTTTTGTCAGAACAGACAGATTTCAGGTTTGACCCTTAGACGTTCGTCTAAGGTTTGACCTCTGCATCGCTATTTTAAAACATTCGATTATGATCCCGATCGGATAGTCGGTACCTACCTACCTGTAACGAATCCAGCAAAGCTCATACCTAATCGCTATTTTCAAATCGTTTCTGATCAAATATTTACGACTGAACGTATGACTAATCCGATGAAAACCGGAGCTTGACCATTTAATTCACATTTACAAAAAATATTTTTAAATGGTACGTTAGGGTAGTTTTTATTTGTGTGAATTATGACGTAATTTACGTGCTTCAAACAAACAGGATTTCGAAAGGCAATAGAAAGAGATATAGGAACAAAGAGAACTGGAAGTCTTCGGGCTTTGCCCAGCAGTGGGACGGAATAGGCTAGGAAAAAAATATAATAGGTTGGCACGTTATACTATTTTTTATTGATAAGCCTTTATATTGATATACTTATGACCCTTTAATTTTACCGGCACCCGTACCCTTCAAACCACCTAAGTCTGTGCCTAAGCTAAGTATTTATCTACGTGTCTCTACTATTGAACAAAAACCTGGTTTTATAGCGACCTTTGAAGCATTTACTATTCAAGCGTGATCTCACGTTTCGTTACAATCATCGCATCACAAAATAGCAGTTTTCTATCAACCTTCAAATTATTTCGGTGTGACTTTTTCTTATCATGCCGTCATGCGTACTATAATTATGCCCCGCGTACTAACTAGGTAGGCCGCATCTAGAGACCAAGGTCTCAAGGGCTTATAACTTTTTTGAGAGACGGTTGTAGTTTCCTGTGTTTATTGGTTTATTCGTCTAAAGTTTAGTCATAGTGCTGCAATATTTTTTCTGTCGTCCTTATCGTCACAGCACCGTTAAACGTAACAAGCTTGGCTCTGAAGGAAACTACTAATGCTGGGCATCTACTCGAAAAAAATATAAATTGAATTTTGTATTGTGGTTTTGAGTTACACAGTGTAACGCTTCTTTGCGTGCCGTGTAGTCTATCATACACTACACGGCATGTCAGGCAGTGAAACTTTACTATGTATCGGCTACTGAGTTGCCGCGCACTTAAAACGACAATATACGAAACTTATACCAGCATTTTTCCAAGTAGATACCCAAATTCTGATGTGGAAACTAATACGCAGCTCATAAATATCACATTATCAAGGTTACGGGCGAATCCGCAACTCTACATCGGAATAGCTAATAAGTGTTACAAAAACATCGACAAAAAACAGTATAAAGCATTTGATTGTAAAAAAATTGGCATGTGAGTGAGCCTGTTCCATCTTTTTATTTCATCCTAGTTTACAGATAAGCTTAGCGAGCAAATCCTGGAGCGTACCTTTGATCTAACTGAACAAAGTACAGACGTCAGACATTCTAGACTCTACCTCAGACACTCCTAAATGGTTAGGTGTTATAGTATTCTAAGTAAGTGTTAAGCCTTATGTGCTTGTAATTTCAGCGCTTCCTTTAAAATTGGAACAGCCACTTGGCAGCAGAAATAGGTATGGTGGTAGTACTTCTCCAGACACACCCTTCACAAAGTACCCTACTATTTCAAGACGGTATTCTGTGAAAATATGTCCACATATATTTATCAGTCGTGAAGTAATTTTTATACAACGCTTAACCCCTGTTGTACCTGTTTAGGGGTTGAATTTCGGGAATTTCTCTCTTAGTACATCTCTACGCATTAAGATGAATAGGTATATCCTGAAAATGTCAAGTCTACGACCAGTGGTTTAGAAGTGCGTTGTTTATAAGTCAGCCAATCAGTCAGTCAGGAAATTAGTCTTATGATCAATATAGATAGTATGGCGACCAAGGTTTGTGTAGTAATGAAGTATAACGGCTTTGAGGAACCTTTGGAGGCTGTAAAAACTTAATAGCATCTCTTCAAGGCCCTTTTCCGGAATCTGTAGAGTTACGTAACATTGATTACTAAGTCTTATTACATCTGCCACTGAGCATTGTTACGGTGCACTAACCATCGACAAAAGAAGCTTTTTCTAAAAGCGAAGGCCACGCATAGTGACGGTTTATGAATAACAAAGTTTTTATAGCAATTTTAAACAACCTCGATAGGTTCTAAGCATGGTATCAAGGTGATACTGTTGTACCGAGTATTAAGGTTTGATTTACAACTATAAAATAAACAAGTAAATATGTATAGTAGGACTATTCCGCCGCTTCAATCCCTACCTATAAGTTAAAAAAATCGTAAGCGTTTATGTGCAACTCCTACAGTACCTGCAATAAAGTTAATATCTTACTTAGTTTGGGACCTTTTGCAACTAATATAAGATTTAGGTTAGAAACGGTCGTTTGGTAGAAATCGCTGTGCGCGCTAAGACCGCCGATTGCAAGGCTTTGTTCATGATGATGTCCTAGACATAACGATTCGGTACTCTGTAAAGTTAAGTCTATGTGCATATATATAAATAAATATATAAATAAATTATATAATTATATGCTAAGTGTACCAAAATTTTTACATCATTTAAAGTTTTAAATATAGCTTTATTAAAACCTGCAGGCGTATAATTAGGTCAAAGCATAATTACAATCCACAAAATTTAAACCTAATATGATATCGAAGTGTTTCGCTTCTCCACGAACACCTTCAGGAAGAATTGGCTTTCTGTGCATTATGTAGATTTTAGACAATACGACCCTTACCAGAAAGTGTAAATGGCATTCTTCCTATTTGAACTTTGCTGAGACAGCGGTAGTCTCTACTTCTAAGCAGTGCTGGATTAAATAAGCGCGGGGCCCTTAGCAAATTCTTTAAAAGAGCCCTTGATCTCCTATGGGTGGTAAAAAAACTGTGTTAAAATTGCTGTAAGATGGCGCTAAAATTAATTTGCTTAAATTCTAATCCAAGAAAACTATACATGGCAACAATTTTAATAAGAAAAAAATAGTAAACAAAAAATTTTCAGTGCCCCCGTGCTTTCGCGCGGGGCCATTAGCAATTGCTACTCTCGCTACAACGTGGTTAATCCGGCACTGCTTGTAAGGAAACTATGTACATAATATATACACTATAAACATTGCGTGAAGTGCAATTTTTTTTTCTTATTAAAAAACCATCTATCGTGAGCAAACGACTCTACCTCTAATTGGTATGAGATCATTCTTTGTCGTGAAAAATAGTAGGCAGGTCTGTCTTGTTAGGTTTGTTTGAACATGTGTTAGCATGTAGGCGATATAAATACGCAGGTGGTAAAAATATACTTCTGCAAAAGTTAGATGGAGGTTTTCAGTCAGATAATATCGACGGCCCCACCGAATAAACGTGTAAGAGCTCTTACCGTAATTTTTTTTTTTTTTATTTTTCGGTGTGTCTGCTTAAAATACACCTTCTAAATTTTTTTCAGATTTATTTTCCAATAAATTGCAAAAAAAACGCACTTCGAATGTTTATTCTACGGAAAATAAAAACACTAAACTCACACGAATATTGCACGAATGCGCCTTGCACACCGGCTACTCTTACACATTTAATGCAAACTTACTTTGGAATATTATTCGTCGGAAATTAAACAAAATACTGTAACTGTAAAGAGTTTTGCCGAATTTTAAATGTTGTCTCAGGTATGTAACTAAATTTATGATTTTATTCTTTGGTTCTAATGAATCCTCGTATTTGTAAAGATCTTTAGTACAACATTGAATTTATACTAAAATATGTATTGTTCATTTACTATTTAAAAATTAGGTTCAAAATGTGTAACTTTATGTTACACAATTTTTTTCGTAGTAAGTTTACCAGTTTATCAAGTGAAGTTCAATGCTCCAGTCTGACCGCGACCACGGCTATTGCAACATAGTCGAAACGTCGGGAAAATAAATAAAAAAGGTAATACGCGATAAATACCCGTGTAATATAAGTCTTCAATATGTGTTCCGATCGCGAAAGTTTAAAAAATAAAAAATACTAAGTGAAAAACTGTTTTTATTCCGTAAACGATGAGTGCAACTTATAGAAGAGCGCGAGAAGTGTCACAGGATCAAACTAGTCAAGCAGTGCATGCGTCGCTTTCGTTACCCAACACTCAGATTCATACGGTACGACAGGCTTTATGATCGTCTTGTACACTCTTGCCTTAATTTTAAAGGGCATACGCCGATCACATGTTGTACCTGAGACCTGTCACCATTTTATCCCGGTCAATTTCACCGTCGTTTTGGATTATTGAACCGAGGTACCGAAAATCGGAGTAGGCTGATAGGGAGACATCATCTATGGCAATAGGGGTGAAACTGGAGGGACCACCATAGTCGCAGAACAAGCGTTTCGTTTTTATTCTGCTGATCTTCAACCCGACACTCAAATTTCTCCTATTACCATTTTTCCAGCCTGTTTTGAAGTTCAAGTGCATCTTCACCAACAAGAACAATGTCATCGGCGAACAGCATACACCAGGGTGCTCCTTCCTGTATGCCCGATGTTAGTGTCATTCATAAACAGAATAAATAAATAGGGGCTTACTGTCCGGTGCAAGCTTATAGCCACACTGAACTTGATGGCACCTTCCGACTGAACGTGTGTGCTGGCTCGACTATACATAGGTCGAACCAGCTGCTCATGCTTTCCAAGAGTTTTCTTCTTATTCAATGCCCACCATAGAACCTCCTATGATCGTACGCTTTATCAAGATCCACGGAAACCATAGTATGCAAGTTGTACATCACCCTTGTTCTTGAAGATATTGAACCAATGAACTGTTACACCATTCGTCCTTGAAGAATATAGCCAACCACTTCCATCCATCCGCTTTTATTAACTTTCACACTTCTGTTGGTATAACATTTCTTTTCCACTTTCCATACCCTGCACAGCAGTTCTTAGTTCATCCTCTTTTACTAATCTAATTGTAAAGTCATGTTACCTGGAGAGTGTTAAATATGAATATAGATGGATATGTTGGTCGAGGTAGACTAAAGAATAAATTGGTCATCTATGTGAAATATGACATGTATAAGAAAGGAGTGAGTACTTATAGATATGACGGCTGATGCAGGGCAGTGGAAGAAAAGAAAATGTTGTGCCGATCCCACATAAAGTGGGTTAAGAGCAGGAAGATGATGATGATGATGATGATGATGATGATGGTTATGAGAACGTTGATTATTACTAAGCAAAACAATATCGAGATTAATTGTTTGTTTTTTAAGAAATATTGCTGATTTATCATGTATTTAGTAAATTTTAATGTTTTTAGCAGATAATCAATGAGACTCTATCGACAAAATTTTTTTTTGTTCTATTTAATGCATTTTGTGTAGGTAGGTACTCGTAGGTACCTCTAAATATTAACTAAATGATATTTAATTAGGTATTGTATTAGTTAGTAGGTTAGTTATTTTTGTTGCCCTCATGGGTTGTAATTAATCTCAATTATTTATTTTCGGTAAGCATGCCTTACGAAACATAATAAAATAAAAAGTTGATCGAACAATATTGTAATACACTATTGCACTTCCGAAATGTTCCAATAGTTACAAGAACAACCGTGTAACTACCTAATACTAACATTGACAAATCCTAAAAGTCCATAGTACAAAAGGGCATTAATATGTTACACTTTTTGGTAATAACATATTTTCCCACGAATAATAATGTAAAGATAGCATACACACAGCCGCCAAAGTTTTTTTACTAGAATAAACATTTAAAAGGGTTTTTTATTAATATATCGTTAATCATTAATATTGGCTTTTTCGTTTTTTTAACGATATATAGATAATTTTTTTTCCTTTAATTTGGCTATACATTGTGTTGACGTACATCTAACCAATAATGAGCTATATTTTTTTTTACGTTTTTTATTTTTCCTGTAAAGTTGCGATTTTCACTTTACACGTTTATTCGGTGGGGCCGTCGATATTTTATTCACGTCGTCTAATCAGCCTAAATAAGTCCATTGCTGGACGTAGACCTTCCTCAAGACTTAGTCAGTTTTCCAAAGAAAAGAAAGAAATGTTTAAAAAAAGCACATTTGCAAGCATATTTGGGGCGCCTTGCTAAAAACTAACAAAATAAGTTAGCATAACTTTAAAATAGTTTTGTCTTTTGCAATAATAGATCGAAAGAGACAGAACACAGTGTAACTATTTTATTGTTACGTCAAGTTTATAAGTAGTAAGACAAGTGTTTTTGTGCGTAGGTGCTATATAACCCATCACTATACTATACAAAGGTACACAAAACACATACATAAAGCACCTCAAACATAGCGTTAGTTGCGCGACCTTAAATTCAGTCAATTATTTATGATACAGCAGGTTTACCTCATCCTAGCTATGATTATGTACCTATAACGTGGTCGAGTATAAATTTTAGTAGTAGTAGAGCTCTTTGTGAAGGGCTCGTCTGGAGAAGTACCTACTACCGCCGCACCGTACCTATTTCTCTCGTCAAAAATAGCTTGCACGGTTAGTTCCGCTATGCTTAAGTCCCGCTATGCTCGAAATTCTAAAATCCCTAATAAAAAGTGCCACTATGCCGAATGTCTAAAATCAGAGCATAGCGGGAATCGAGCAGGGCGGAACTAACCTTGCTGTGTTCCGGTTTGAAGGGTGTGGATGCCGGTGAAGTTACAGGCACATGAGGCATAACACCAGGAAGCCCAAGGTTGGTGGACGCAATTTAGTGTATCGTAGGGCACGTACCTAACGTGCGTGGCCTATAAGGCAGTGCTTTGTTGTCAAGACTGTAGATGGAGCCATGGTTGCTTTAAGTACCGTATTAAAAACATCGCAATAGCAAGCGCATCCCTGTATCAAGGGCCTCCTCTCGTGGGTTCATATCCCACTCGAGGGAATAATTTTTGGGATAATAACATTTTATTATGTATATGTATATAACATTTTTAAAGTTGGTTTAGATTATAGTTTAGTTATTTTGACATCGCTTGAGCGGTGCAATTAGATACATACTTGTATATAAATGACACAGCGAATGACTCAGTTTAACAATAGCTTGTGTCATTTGCGGTTGTTATGATAAAAATGACAAATAAGTATGGAGGCACATACTTATATGTATGTATGTTTATTTACTTAATTGTTTAAAGTGACGTTGAACACGTGATCTTAAACTAGGTACTCTATTGTAGTATATAGTATGAGTTTACAATTTAGTACAATAACATGAAACCGCGTTTACAAGTGTAAAAGGGAAAGTCCCTTTTGTTTTAGTTGTGAATTTATTAGGACTTTTCCTGAGAGCGCCGGTAGTCCAGAGAGCACCGGTGGTCTAGTGGGACCCCGCCTTCTGATCCTAAAGATGTGAGTTCAAATCCGGTCGTGCACCAATGGATTTTTCCGTTCAAAAATGTATATGCGCCACTGCCTTCAAATGGCGAAGGAAAACAATGTGAGGAAACCAGGTAATATGCAGCGGCGATGGGCTTACAACCCGTCATGTATGGAATACTAACTACCGCAAAATGTGGGTATGTACCAAATGCTCTCTGGACGTACCTCTCATAACACCCCTTAGACGAGTAAACCACTTAGGCATCGAAAATATCAAGTAGGTACTTGGTACTAAGAGATCGGATGGGATATCTACCGTGCTTGATCTATTTCTATTTCTTTTAACACGCTTTTATTAGCATGGTATGTACAGTATTGGTGACAAACAAGTTGCCCCCTGACATACCACGTGACAAAGCTGCGTAGAACGCATTTCTTATATTAATTTCGTACTACGCAGCTCACGTGGTGTGTCAGTCAGCGGACAACTTGTTTGTCGTTGTGTAACTGAACGTTTGAACGTGGTTTTCACCCCTTTCAGAACCACGGATTGATTTGAAACTTTGCACACTTATCAAGGACCAATGACAATGATAATGGAACCTTAAAACTAAAAAACAAATTTAAAATGTAAAAAATTTTAAGGTTCCGTGCTCAAAGGGGAAAAAGGGGCCCTAAGACTCCGCTGAGAGTTGAAATTTTCACAGATTATGTATTTCTGTTGCCGCTATAACAAATTCTAAAAAACAGGATGAAATAATATTTAATATTTCTATAATAACGTATTTTTTTGCTGTTTTTACTGTAGATAATGGTACGGAACCCTTCGTGCGCGAGTCCGACTCGCGCTTGGCCAGATTTTTAAACTATTATTATTTAAAAGGACGTCTATACGAAAGTCTATACTATAGTGACTTCCTTACAGGTAGTTAGGTATAAATAGATTAATTAATATCTTACCTTGGCTGGTACTTTTTATAATAAAGTGCTCAAAAATATTGTTTAGACCTTCATAGACAAAACACGCAAAATGAAATGACCGTGAAAATAAATTGTTTCAATAAAAAGAGCAAAATAAAGTCTTTGTGGCTTCCAAGTTGCTTACCGATGTAATACAATTTATTCTTTATTTTTTGTTTGGCTTAGATTTTGATTTTATGTAGGTGGTAGTGTACTTCAATATGCTATTGTATTTCAACTACCTACATAGCTCGACATAACTATTTCATACTCTACTTTGCATTAAACATTAGAAGACAAAAAAGTAGTTAACTACTCATCGACCTAGCGACCGACGCGTCTCAGTTTCAAGATCGGCCAAAAATGTTTTTGTCCGTCTGTCCATCTGCTCATTTGGCACACAAATTCCTTGATTTATTAACATTTTTTAAACAATCGCAATTTTTGTTCGTGCGGAAAATAGGGGGTATAACGAGGGAAGTTTGCTGTACTGTTATTTATCAACTTTGAGAGGCACAAGGAATTCATTCTACACAAATGTTGCATAACATGGAGGAGAAAAATTTGCCGTAGCGTTATTAATGGATGGATTTAAATTTTGGGGAAAAGGAAAATGCCCGTTATTGCATGGTTATAAGGGCTCGCGAGGTCTAATCTTCTCACAAGCCTCTGTCGGAAATCGCCAGGCGATTATGCCAGCATTTAGTCCGTCCGAAAAAAAAACTCTTCTCACAGAACCAGTTATAAAGTTCTCTTACCAATGGATGGTGACAAACAGTGATAGAACAGCGTTGTTAGCGTTGCATAGGTGGATAGCTACCTGTCTACCTATTCAGCATTTTCTGCTGAGCTGGCAAGAAGCTGACGAAACACTATGCCTTTTTGATAGGATGAATTCATCAGAACGCGGGATTTTTTACCTAGCAGTTTTGTTTTGCTCGTGTTATTTCCATGTACTCCCTGTATCCATTGTGGTTTTAGTAACCTTTGTACGTTTGGTCAATAATTTTTACCATTTAATTTCCAATTCATTTAGAACATTGAAGCAATGCTATGACGCTATGATTATTAATATTTTTCAGGGGTTTACGGAAATGCCCAACCTTTTATCGAATTACTGTATGAATATAAAAACGCTTGATTAAACTTAGCAAGAGATCAAAATAGGTTAAAATGTTTCTCGAAGGTCGAGACTCGAGACTCTGTGCCCTCATGGTGCCCTTCTAATACCAATACCTTGCGAAACGCTTGCATAAATCGACCCACGCTTTGTGAAGCCTTAGAAGCTCAGTTACTGTCTCTGTTACACTCATAAGAAACCTTATTTTTTTTTTTGAAAGTTTATCTTCCATCTCTCTTAGCGTCAAATGAGATATCGTGTTTCTTCATTGTTTGGTTGATGTACACTGTTCTATTCTGTGACTACTGGACGATCACGACGTTGTCAGCTTTAACCTATTTTTTTTATACAACTTACTCGTGACAAGCAGATGGTCTACCTGATTTTAAGTGGTTACCATCGCCTATAACATAGCTTTGCCTTGTAGGTAACGCTAGTTAAGAACGTGCCCTACGATGCACTGCTCAGCGTCCATCAACCTTCTTAGTACAAGTCTCTACAACCAGCTGCTTGACTTGTTCATTGTCTAGTCAGAGATCCAGTCAGTACAGACAGGACAAAGACTCTTATATATTGATTGTTCGGAGGACTTTACATATCACTATGATGAACTTACACAGCAAAGCTATAACTAAAAATAAATCAGTTACATTAAGTATATATTTGTTAGGCATCGCTAACCCCATTTCTAAAAATATATATCCAAATAACACCCTGAAAATAGTAGGTTAACACTTCCCTTAGCACGAGGTTCCTAATCGCTTACACTTCACTATCATACATTTTTAGGGTTTCATCAGTTTTAGTTCGATAAAAACTCGGCCTGTAGAATTGTCTACTAACTTTTTATGGTTCTATCTGAAGCAAATGGCACTGTCATACCTTCCTAGTTATGTCTTCCTAGTTTATCTGCAAATAAACACAAGCTATGCATAGTTTGGGGCTGGATTATGTTGTGTAACAATTCGTTGATATTTTGAATTTGATTGAATTGAATTTGTTTTAATTTAATTTCACTGTAGTAGGTATAAAAAATTATTATAAGAGATCTTTTCTGCTACTCACAAATAATGGATCTCAGTATTCTGAATTGAAAGAATTTTATTTGATAATTTATTATAAAAACTTCTAATCTGTCCTGTTTGATCCTGATTCTGAATCCATGGCCTCTGCTAACCCATATAATAAAAAGAGCTTATCTTGGATTCTAAATTGTTCTATCCCATCTTGCATGACAATTATCACGTGTTAAATAGTTTATAGTACAGTCAGCTGCACTAGAATGTATACAGTTCGTAACTTTCAATCTGGTATCACAGCATTACAAAAAAATCTTACACAACAAGAACTCCAAAATCATGAAATCAATTAATGAGTCTACTTAGGTTTTGAGAGTTTTTCATCTTAATATTTTCTAGAACACTATAACATCGTTTTGAAAGATTAGACTTGTATACATTCTTGTGCACTGTACATCTACGGGTACGTATACCCTGAGAGCCAAACCAAACAAACTTGACATTCGTAAACGTATCTTACCCGCATCTGAGTTACACTATGCGGCAATCATATTTTTTTTGTGGCATGTGTCCGGCATTCAGACAATTTTGTCAATGTCAATTGGCTGGAAGTAGAATACTTCTTAGTCAAGTTGAGTCGGTAAAAAAAGTAAAGTCGGCTGTCTTGGTTTTGAAGAAAAAGATGGCGTTTATCTTCAAAACCATAGGGAAACATTTTCGTTCAAATCAGGATGCCTCATAACACACTTTAATTATCGATGAACCATAACGTTGACGCCATAAATGTCAAATTTCGTGCTAGGCCCCGTCTTGTCTATGTAAAAACACAAACCGAACAAATAAATCTTAATTACATGCTGTGCCCGTAGGTATTCAGTGATGGTGTCACGGTGCTACACGCACTTTATGGTACCGGGGTTAGTAGGGCATGACCCCGGGGATATATAATTTGTCTAATGGAGCCTCGGCACTTTAGTGGGTAATGATATTTTTGGACACGTGCAATATAGATTCTGGTTCTTTTTTATCACCTCATTTGTGATATTCAGTACCGAGCCGGTGAAATAAAAAAATCTATTTTTATTATTCACTAGCTGACCCACTCGCGACTTTGTTTGCGTTTTTCATACAAACTTTATCCCATTTTTACATTCGTTTTAGCGATGACAACTCCATGAAACCCATACTAAGTTTTAAGATAGTTTTTGCGTGATGTCTGTACAAAAAATTTTTTTTTAAGTTTGTTTAGTCTTTTTCCTTTTTTAAGTACTATTAGCAAGATTTCAGAAAAATACCTTTAATATACAAACTTTTCGACCCCTACAGTTTTATTATAGTAGTTGAAGATAACCCAGCATTTGGCTGCTATCACGTGGAATGGAAAAAGAACATCCAATCTAAGATGGAACATTATGATTAATATTTTGTTTCCGATCATCCAAGCAGTTTCGGCAAAATAATATCTCTATCGAGCAGTGGACTTGTTTCTTCTTAAATTTAAGAGCTCAGCTCTTGTCAGAGTTTTGGTGCATTTTCCTCCAATTTTCTATTTCAAATCCGACCTTGACTTCCTTAGCCTTAAACGACTTGACAGCGACCTCTCTTTATCAGACTCATGTAAGTTATTCTTGGCCTTCCTCTTTGTCGTTTTCCTTAAACCTTTCCTTCAATAATACTCTGCATGTTGCCGTCATGTCGGAGAAGATCTTTAAAAGATCCTTAAAAAGTTCTCTTTTTGGTTATGTGATCCAGAGAGTGCTTTTTATAAACTGTATGATCTTAAGCGAAACATTGGCCTTCTACTCGTTTTAAGATTTACGTAACGTAAAAGTAACTTTTTCTGTCTAACTTATCCTCTCTCTTCTCAAGAACCTCCATCTCAAAGCATCCATTAGTTTTTCATCCCGCTTTGTATGCGGTCTGAATGGTCTGATGATTATTCAAGTTCCCTAAGGATGTCTATCTTACTTCCTGCCAATATCAAAAATGTCTGGCTCAATCATGCTTTAAACATACAGGACCTGGATAAAAAAGAAAGGCGTTGGAGGAAAAGTGCCTTAATTTTGGAAGCACCTTGCCTAGATTACAAAATTCGATCTTGCTCTCAAATAGCTTAATTAAAATAGTTCTGTTTATTTTATTTTTTTCACATTTCCTGTTATACGTTTACTGTGTAATATTTCACCAGTATCTAGACATATTTATGTTACTACCTATTTTTAATCTATTTTCATATATTTTCTTAAATATATCAATTATACGTTACGGAACTACGCAGGCCGAATCAACAAACCAGGGTTGTTTGTTTATTATGCCCTAAAATCGAGGTCACGACCTACATAGGAGTCATTATTAGTCTTTATTTTGGGGGAATTGTTGATTTTCTGTCAGTAGGTACATAGTTATTATCATTCTTTGTTCCGTGTTATTATCTTTAAGCAACATAAAAATTTAACACATAAATGAATCTGTTAGATCTGTATGATCTAGGCCCGCTTGCACAAACTAAACGCTCACTAAACGTGCTTAGCGAGCCTCTAAATGCATTTAATTATTATCGTTTAACATTTTGCACGAAGAAAATTTAGTCGCTATTACGTTTACGTTAAACATATTTATCTTGGTAAATGTGGTTTTTAGCTAGATAAAATTAAATCAGAATCGTCGACGATCGAATTGTCTGAATACGTATGGTTTGGCCAATGCGTCCTTAGCACAAAGGCGAATGAAGGAGTATCTATGGAGTATGTATGGAGGGTTTTTAGTCGGTTTAAACTTGGTGGTGAGCCCAACAGACCTCTACAGCTATCCTTGGGCCGTAGGTTGTGGTGTAAAAGTATTTTCCCAACGAAAAAAAAAATGGTTTCTTGGCTTAAGTTTTATTAAAGTGGTTTTGACTGTAATAACCAAACCCGTGTAATGAATTTTTTACATTGTTATTTGCACGCGTGGCCTTATGGTAGTAGGTACAAATTGTATGTCAGCATACGTTTGTTTACTGTGACACACATATAGATTTCTCACAACTATCAGCCCTATTACCAATAGGATTAGGTTGAAAATTGGTGTTATGGTTTTATTTACGACACGGTGATGTCAGAAATTTTGGCATTGAACTAGTAAAACACACCATGAGTTCGACGTCGTTTCCTTTATGAAATACTAGTTCTAAGCCCGCTTGCACAACAGTCAGATTTAATTTTATTTAGCTAACACGTTGACCAAGATAAACATATTTAGCGTAAACGTAACACCGACTTAATTTTCCTTGTGCACCCTTCTAGGGAACGAATTTTATGTTCTTAGCCGTTCCTTTTGTTATTGTTGTCTTACCATACCATAATGTGCTTTTGTAGGTACCCGTGTTGTTTACGTGCCAAAGAAATTTATCTATTTTTATATTTATCTCTATTTTTAAATTCATGTGAGCTCGTTGGCTATTTGGCTCGGTTACTTGCGGGTTTTAGATAAGAAGACTAAAACTTTTGGCTCTTCCACCATCTGTACGTGTAAAAATGATTTCTGAAAAGTTTTAACAACTAACAACTAATATTGCGTAAAGTAATACTATTTGGTGATCTTAAAATCAATATCTATCTCTCCATTTATATCACTGACTAGACAAACCACTAACCGTAGAGACTTGATATTTTCAGAGTATGTATGTTTATCTGATTCCCGCATAGTAGGTACGATATAAGCTTTGCTTAGTTTAGGGCTAGTTGGTGCTGTGTGAAATGTCCACAAATATTTATTTATTAAGACGTGTCGAGACATCGGTTTCGTAACATTATATATGGGGCTAGATGATGATAAAATATATTCCTCTAAAGAATTTCTAAGGTTTTTTTTTTACTATGATTAGCAGTAATAAATTTTAAGATTTTAGAATATAGTAATAATAGTATAATGTTGGACAATCCACACAGCATCATCTAGCCCCAAGCTAAGCAGAGCTTGTGTTATGGGTACTAGATGCTGATATACTTAATACAATACGTTACATACATAGATATTTTCATTATACATAGAAAATACCCAGAACACCCGGAATAAATATTTGTAGATCGTGCTCTCAAACGTCGAAGGTAAACGTTGAGGAAATCAGTTAGCATACTCAACGATGGACTTGTAAGTAACCTATCACGTATGGCATTGCATCTACTGCAAAATGTGGGTATATACAAAATGTAATATTTCCATACCTCTAACTACCCCATTTGACATCCTCCAATAACCTTGAAAGACTTGGTAGGTACTAAGAGATCTGAGGGGATATCTACCGAGCCTAGAATTTAAGTCGTCGACGCTATTTAATTTTTATTTCACAAACTATAGTGTCGAAATAATAAAAAAATATGTGTTCTAAATGTTTATTTAGGACCAGTAGTGCCATCTATTGTCTTTGTATGATGTAGGTTAATTCAGTTAATAAAATACTTTTGTCTGTTGAAAACCATTATATATAGCTTGCTTGTTTAAAATATCTAAACATCAGCTTTTATATTAAAGCTACACGTTTCCTACGCCTCTCCCAAAATCGGATGAGCTCACCAGCGCCTCTAGTCAATGTCATTCATTTTGAAGCGATTCTATTTCACCATTCGTTATCGCTCTAAATTACTTTCCATGCTGTTCTATATTCGATAGCAATAGACCATGTGACGAGGCGTGGCGAATTTGCCAACTAATATAATAATAGTAGGTTATGTATTTTTGCATGTGCGACTTGTAAAAGAATAAGGCTCAAATTTTGAAGAGTTACTGGCCCCGGCATTCAATAGGACTCTTCCCTAATAGGATTTCATCCCGTAAAAGCGACGGCAGCCGCTAAAAAACTACGGTAAACCCAAAATAAAACGAATAAATGTAAAAATGATGTCATAATTACTAAACTTTAATGCCTAATAAAAAATAAACTATACACATTTATTACTATATTAGACAAATTTATTCGTTTATTGTAACCTTTTACAATGAACTTCCACATAGTCACTCCTAAATCAATTAATATACCTACCTACGGTAAACGCCCAATGGTATTAAATTTTATATTGGGGAGTAGATTTCTTCAGGCAGTTCTAGGCTGTAAGTATAATTAACCACTTTCATGTCTGAATCGTGATTCACACATTTTTTTGTCAGATTTTCATTGAGATATCAATAAAACACTGACGCAAACAAATGGATCGACTGATTTTGATTTAGTTTTTCGTTTGAAAGGTTACTTGATCGAGAGTGTGTAATAGTTAATTAAAGAGTTGTGGGCATTTTTATACAACATCATCTAGCCCCAAACTCAGCAAAGCTTATACTATGGGAACCAAATGACTGATAAAATACTTATAGACGTTTTTTTTGTAAATACATACAATATAATACCCAGACAGAGAATATCTATAATCTTTGTTCATCACACAAATGTTTGTCCTCAGTGGTCGAACCCACAACCTACAGCACAGAAGGCAGAGCTACTACTAACTGAGCTGTGAGGCCAGTCATAGTCATACAAAGCCTTGTATGGAGGCTTGTTTTAATGAGTTGTGTTCTGAAACACGAGTTTACATTTTTGTAGGATTTATAACCTTACTAGGTGTTTACTTTTCTATCGCAAACCTGTCAGAAGCTACGATTAATCACAGACGTTCAATTTAAGTAACAATGGAACCTACATACGAGAAAGTATATTAGTATTGGAAGTAGGTACTTTACTATAAAAGAAAAAGAACGTGTTCCGAAACCTATTATACGATTTGTAGACTAAAAAGGGCTTGAGGCTCAATTCTCGTAGCAAAGTAAAAAAAAAAAAAAGTATCCTCAAGTACAAGTTTCGACCGTGTTCACCTTCAAACGGTATTCTTCGTAACTGACATTTCAGACAAGCCTATTGATTTTTAGTCAAATTTATTTATTAGTAATAGAATACTGACGTAGCGTAGATTAGATAAACTAATCGAATGAACATAAAATAAAAAAAAAAAAATATTAATAAGATTTTTATCCATACTTTATTTTTCGTGGTCACAAAACATTGGCTCAAAGGTGCACTTCTCGAATTTTTTTTGAGCTGAGACGAGTATACCTGTCTGAACTGTCAGTTTTAAAGAATACCATTAGGAGATTGACACGATGAAACTCGAATTAACGATATTTCGTTACGAGTCTCTGATTTGAGGGACAGAACTTGTGCTACATAAACGAATTTTTTCCGGTCTCATCTCGAATAAAAGATAAAAATAACCCAGCGATCGTAAAACTGATGTTATTTTCACCGATGCGGTGATGAAGTATGTAAATGTTCCCTTTACCAACTATTTGGCACAAATTCATATCCTACTAATAATATAAATGCGAATGTTTGGATGGATGGATGGATGGATGTTTGTTTCTCTTTCACGCTCTAACCAGTGGACCGATTTGGATGAAATTTGGAATAAATATAGATTGTGATCTGGAATAGGACATAGGCTACTTTTTATCCCGAAAAAATAACGGGAACGGGAAAAAACTGCCACGCGGGGGAACCTGCGAGTGGCCTCTAGTTAATACATAATGTACCTATGTAGCAGGGGCGTAGCCACCGCCGTATCAGTCGTATCAATGATACGGGGCCCCTGGGCTACAGAGGCCCCTAACGTGTATAAGCAAAATATAGTAATAACGCAAGGTCGATATAAAATTATTGTTTATTTTTTTTAAATTTTTGTTTTCAAGTATGGTTTTCTTGGCTTTGAATTACTTTTGCGCCATCAGCGTTTTTGGGCAATTTTCTTTTATGCGAAATCTTTTTAGTATTCTAGCAGCGGCAGTGGGCTTGCAACCTATCACGTATGGAATACTAACTACTGCAAAATGTACTATCTGGACGTACCTCTGCCTAACCTCCTTAGACATCCCCGAAGAATCTCTAGTAGGTACCTACTTCGTACTTAGAGCTCGGAGGGGATATCTACCTCCATTTCCAATAAGGATTATTAAGAAACATGGGCACAATAAATGGTGCTAGCTCTTACCATTATTTTTGAAGAGGTACGAATATATGGCCAACCTCAGATAACAAGTACTTATTCACGTTGAGCGATGTTTTTCCACACCAACAAATGGTATTTACGTATAATAAACTGTATTAGTTCAAGGATAAATAAATAATGCCGGTTTTATTACCTTACGGTTACGACCGGCCTTAAGTTCTGTTGTATTGCTAGATTGCAAATTAGTATCTTATTTCATCGTTGTAGCCTAAGAGCGGTTATAAATTATTAGGTTTAAAGACTTTATTTCTCACAAGAACTATAGTTCACTTAAGGTGAGATACAAATTTATTTACGGGAATAATCTAATTACCACATTCAAGAGTTTCAAGATTTTTTGTATGATTATATGTATATTTGTGAACATATCACACAGCAACATCTAGGCCCAAACCAAGCAAAGCTTGTACTATGGGAATCAGATGATTGATATAATACATGTATATTTTTTTTGTAAAACATACTGAAATACCTACATAATAGTCTATATAGACGAGAAATAGAATATACTTAATACAATAAATCTGGTTAGTATCTGGCACAACGAATCAGCATTGCCATTCAGCGTGGCAATGCAGCCAGTGTTTTGGGAACGCTTCCGATTGGCACTGATCTGGATCAGTTGAGCTACCTTTAGATCGTTTGCAACGGTCTGTAGATAGCTCAACTGTTTCACATGTATTTTGTACATACCAATTATAAATACTTGTATTAGCTATAATTTTCTTTGTAAATAAATGTATTATGCTTAATACAATTAATATAAAGAAAGAATTATGCTAAACAGATTCATAGATGGTACAAATGAAATGAACGCAAAAAAAAAACAAATAAATAAATTAACAAAATATCTACGAAACTGCTTTTCAACTTTAAACAGATGTTGACGCCGTTAAACACCCAGACAGAGAATATTTATCTAAGTTACGTGCTAAATTATTATAAAGAAAACAACACTTATTTGAAAAAAGGTTTTTTAGATAGATATTATAAAATAGTTTCAAAGTTTTTAGGCTTGTCATTCAAATTGAAATTAATTGCCTAAACAGTGAAAATAGAGGGGGAATTTAACCATCAGATAAAAATGTTGAAAAGACCAATTAAGTATTTCCTGTTATCCCCCTAACTTGCGCAATGCAAGTTTTATATCCGAACAAATCATGATTATAATTTTTGGATTTGTCTAATATAGTTTTTATTTAGGTACACCACTATCAAATATCTAAACAAGATCGAATAATCACTCCAAAGTATTTTATGAATGAAAACCAGCAGTTTAAATTATATATAAGATTGAGAAGTAAAAAACCTATGGTGAAGTGAAAGCCAAATGATAAACCAAGTAATAAGCTTCTAATTTAACATTATTGAAATCTCGTCTCAGCTCAAAAAATCACGAGAATTGGGCCTCGGAGCTTAATGGGAATAAGAATATTTATTTGTAACTCAAATCAAAACAAAAACTAGTTAAAAATAAAAGACTAATTTTGAGTCACAAACCGGTTTCTGTCTCAGCATTAGCTAGTTGTAAACACGTTACAACCAACGCTGGTCTTCCGACAGAGCCGTTTGGTGCGCTGTATGTACTTTTAAGGCACTCCCTTTTAAGATGAGAAACGATATAAAAATGAGACGAATATATAGATAATGCACCTATGTCTTTCATGACTCATTGGTGAAGTTAACCTCAACTGTTAGGGAGGTCAGGGCTCCAGTAATGAGACCAAAACCCATTTGGATCTATTACAGTTTAATGGAATTAACAAGACGACGTTTAAGAATTATCTATGTACTTTATAATTTACTGCGGTAGTACAATAATTGGCACAGTGTTACTAGCCTACTTATGAAATGCATAAAGCTTCAAATTACATAGTGATTCGAAGACAATAGGATTCATCACTTATATTCATTAAATATAGCAGGATAAATATGCCTGGGCTACTTCAAGCATTATATTAACTACTAGCGAAACTTAGTCCACGTTATTTCCACGAATTTCGGGAATTCTTTTCTTAGTACACCTCCACACACCAAGATGGATATTCCCTGAGAACTTCAGTCTATGCGACCAGCGGTGTAGGCTGTGCATTGTCTACGTGTCAAGTCAGGACACGGATTCTTGGTAGGGATAATATTATCCAAATAAAAAATATTAAATCTTATCGTAAATAGGGGGTATGAGCGAAAAGCTGCCCGTGACTGAATCTTCTCATTTTTAACATGATTAACTCAGAAAATTCCCCAATCTACATTTCATTTAATAATGAGCTCCCGTACTAAGTCGGAAAATGCATATATTATCTATGTAATGGTGTTCCTTTTACTCGTTTAGGTACGATACTTTTTAAATCATTGAAATCGTTCCATTGGTTGCGAAGATATTACACATTTTGTACCAGTCAACCGCGGGGCGGCCGAATAGCTCATGTGACGTCACGAAATCTTTTCCGCCCGCGGGCGCGCTCTCCGCAATTCATTTATTAGAGTTCACTCGATCTGTGCGGGTCGTGTTGTGGTTTTTACGTTAATATGCCGAACTATAAGTACTGTATAGTACCGAAGTGTACTAATACTTCAGTTAGTACACCTAAAAAACTATTTTTCAATGTGCCAAAGGTCCCGAAAGTGCGCAAAAAATGGTGCACTATCATGAAGAGGGATGACAAAATTCCGCTTTCGTGCCAAACTTCAAGATTTTGTTGCGAGGATCATTTTGATGTAAGTAGGTAGGTACCTCCATAATATACCAACTATGATAATAGTTGGTATATTATGGAGGTACCTACTTACATCAAAATGATCCTCAATCATTACTCGTGTGGTAAACAGGTGCGTAGGTAGCTTAGTAAAGCTTGTTTACGAATGTTAAAGAAAAATACAGGGTCGTACCTACTAGGTATATTTCAATGAGTAAGTAAATGATAAAAAATGTAAGTAGTGAAGTTTCTAATAACCCTTCCTCGGTAGTCGGGTTAAAACCAGGGTCGTACTCAGGTCTAACTACAATAAAATGTGCCGTTCCCGGTAATATTCCCCAATGCGGGAATATCCCACAAGTTTCCCGGGATATCGGGGATCATTTTGGGATTATAGTTATAGATTCTATCTCATCATCATCATCATCAGCCTGTAGAAGTCCACTGCTGGACATAGGCCTCCCCCACACGTTTCCAGGAAGAACGATTCTGAGCCCTTTCCATCCATCGACTTCCCGCGGTTCTAACAATGTCGTCAGTCCATCGGGTAGGAGGACGTCCTACGCTTCATCTTCCGGTTCGTGGTCGCCATTCGAGAACCTTTATTCCCCAACGGTTGTCGGTTCTACGAGCTTTATGGCCTGCCCACTGCCACTTTAACTTGCTGATTCTGAGAGCTGTCGGTGACCTTGGTTCTTCTACGGATTTCCTCATTTCTGATTCTACCTCGCAGTGAAACTCCCAGCATCGCTCTCTCCATAGCTCGTTGTGCGACTTTAAGCTTGTGTATGAGACCAATAGTTAGCGACCACGTCTCAGTGCCATAAGTCATCACTGGTAACACACACTGATTATAGACTTTCGTCTTGAGGCTTTGTGGTAACTGTGACGAGAAGATGTGCCGTAATTTCCCGAACGCTGCCCATCCGAGTTGGATTCGTCGGCTGACCTCCAACATATACCGGTACGGGTGCGACATGAGCATTTGACATAAGTTTCGTCTTACTCATGTTCATTTTAAGACCCACCTGTTGGGAGACAATATTGAGGTCTCTAAGCCTTGTTTCTAGGTCTTCCAGCGATTCCGCCATTATGACTATATCGTCGGCAAATCGAAGGTGACTTAAGTGTTCGCCATTGATATTGATGCCATACCTATTCCAGGACACGAGCTTGAAAATATCCTCCAGTGCAGACGTGAACAGTTTCGGAGAAATTACATCTCCCTGTCTCACTCCTTCAAAAGGGTGTTATCACCTTTCTTAAAGAACAGTACCACCACACTCCTGCTCCATGCCTCTGGCGTCGTACCCTCGAGGATGAGGATATCTATCTATACATGTAATAAAACTGTAGCCAAAGTGAATGAAAAAGAAGTACGTAAATCTAAGCGCGAACGAAGTTGCGAGCAAAAGTGATATATAATAAAAAAGAAAAAATATATACCTGAATTTATTATATTTTTAGGTGGAAGCTGATAATAATAATAATAATGCTGAACAATCCACACAGCATCATCTAGCCCCAAGCTAAGCAGAGCTTGTGCTATGGGTACTAGATGACTGATATACTTAATACAATACATTACATGCATACATATTTTTTATTATACATAGAAAACACCCAGAACACCCGGAATAAATATTAGCAGATCGTACAAACATTTATCCCAAGGCGGGAATCGAACCCGCAACCTCCGCGTCGCAGGCGGACATTCGCCAGCCGCGCCACATCGGTCGTCATATGGAGAACTACGTCAAGTATAGGCTTGTGGGAGGAATGCTTAGATTGAAGAAGGAAGTATTGCATTCCTGTATTGTATTCCTGACCTTGATTATTTATTGTTTAATTTTTAAATAAATCTGGGTATAACCTACGACAAAATATAATTTAAATTCTTAGGGCTTATTTTAAACTTAACATACCTAACGCTTTCGTTTATTCATAGCTCTAAATTACGTGTCCAAAGAACTTAGGTAGGTACATTCCTGTCAAATTAAGTATTTAAGTCTAATTTTATTTATTTTATACCTACATAATATTTTTCTTTAAACCTTTAAGTTTCTACATACTTATCTACATACCAATGTTGAAAATAACAGCGTAGGTAGTTACAACAACAAACACAACTTCCCTGGCTGACTAACCTAAAACTTTTAGGTATTTTATAGGCTAGTCCAAGTATGTGTACCTACCTACATATTATCCTGTTATTCTGATTAGGTTGATAATGAGATTTGTTTACCTCTGAAGTTTCCAACCATGAATTTCAGCGCTTGTGTAATTTAAATGATTACTAAGATAATCAAATACCATGAAGGTATCAACTTTAGGTAGATTATCGGATTGCGCTTGCTCAAAACCGATATCTACCTTATTTCTAATACTCATTTGTTATATTAAAATAACAACCTTCTAATAAAAACCTAATCAAATCACTTGGTGACGTTACGCTCCGTGTCGGACGAGTATCGCGAACAGAAACGCGGGGCGCGCAGTGGTTAGGCGGCTAGCGCTGGGCCATTGTGACGTTATCGCTTCCGTTCGCGCGGTCAGTGAATCTCGTTCGGTATTTTGCCCATAACTTAGTCAGTTTTAGCCGTAGAAAAAAAAATTTTGCATTTTATGTTTTAGTTTCTCAAGGCCTATAAAACTGCATTCATAGAAAAAACTGTGACGGGTCCCCATTAGTTAGCATGAGTTGATCAATTTATCGTGGCTTCATAACTTCTGACTTTAATTTTCCTAAGTGGCTATTCGTTATAAGCATTATCGAAGGCAAACAGCACTATTACCAGTTTATTACAAATCAATGGTGTGATTCGCCACCATCAAAGCCACAATGGGCGTCGGTTCAGGGGGTCATGGCTATATTGAATACAATCTTTGTTATGCGGGCTTAGATCCGTTTATAAAGGACTTTATTTGTCTGATTAAAGTACAACTAACTACATTATTGTCCATGTTATTATCAAAATCGATACACTTTGAAGCACCTACCTAAACATGTTCACTGTTTGTGAAAATAATATAAATAGCAGCACATTGTAGTGATCATTATTGAGTTTTAATAAAAAATAACTGATTATCCATAATTTTATTTATGAATAATTCGTCGCATACATTTTGTACAGCTTGTAAAAATTTAACAGTGACTGGGTTATGTTTATATTTCGATAGGTTTTACCATTTATAAGCACAGATAATGTGATAACTGTGGATTTCGTTTACAAATGTCTGGTTCAGGGAAACACTACCATTATGCCTATTTCTGCTGCCAAGCAGCTTGCTGGGTTCCAGTTTGAAGGGTGTGAGCGCTGGTAAAATTACAAGCAAAAAATTATACTCCCCCTCATATAAGCAAAGGTCTCCAAACTTTATTTTTTAGGATTTGATTTATGTCTAGAGTTCTTATCATGAAATCAGTATAGTTGTCGGCTAATTTCATTTATTTATTCAAACAAAATACTACATTGTATGTTCTTCACTAATCTTTAAAAATACTGTAGACAGTAAAAACCTTATCAGGTACCTACGTTCAGTTACACAAGATATAAGAAACTCGATTCTTAGTGCAAAAGAAATCTGAGGCTCAATTCTCGTATATTCTTGGAGCTGAGACGAGATGACAACTAGAATTTGAATGTCAAAATTGGGTCTGTCTAAAATATCAGTTTCAAAGAATGCCATTTTAAGATTGACAAGATCGAATACGCAAAAGTCTTAAGAAGTCCACCGCTGGACATAGGTTTCCCCCATATGTTTTCAATAAGAACGAGATTGAGCCTTTTCCATTCACCGACTTCCTACGATCCTTACAAAATCCTTAGTTCATCGGATTAGTGGGCGTCCTACGTTTCGTCTTCCGGCTTCCGAATCCTCAGCGGCTAATGTTCTATGAGCTATATGGTCTACTCATTGCCATTTCAATTTGCTAATTCCAAGGACTGTGGTAGTGATCTAATCTAAGTACTAATCTGTTAGCAATCAATGAGGCAGATTATTTGAATTCTCATCCTAATTAACATCACGTTTTTTTAAACAATTGTCTTTTCGTTTTCTGATCAGATTGAAACCGCATTCATTAAAAATTTATTTAAAAGAAGTGTCCTTGACAAGTAACTGATGCCCCCTTGAACTAAGATCTCGAAGGTTGAAGTTTATCATCGAAATAGCAGAATGTACTGTATACTTTCCAATGTATTACTAACGGCAGCGTAACTATCGCTTAGTATTTTGTTATCTATCTTTATCCAACTTCAAACTATATCTAATTTTAATCTCTAATTTTCATAGAGTAAAACGATAAATAATATTATAAGAACGGCCTTCGGGTATCGAGTTTTAACAGGCCTCTGTATCTATTTTAGATGATTTATACAATGTCAAGGGCAACGTTTTACTCATGCCCTTATTTACGGGCCACTGACATAGAAAGAAAGAAAGAAATATTTACGGGGGCTCTCACACAAGAAACGTGATTTTATTGCCATTTTTATCATAGACAAAAATACAAAAATACAAATCTTTCCTCTTTATAATATTAGTGTAGATAACGATACGGAGTCCAACTCGCACTTGGCCGGTTTTCTTACAGTAACTTAAGTATTTAACACTTCATACTCCATAGCAATACTTAACTTTGCAAGCAAGCATAGATTGTGTAAATGTTTGTCAATATTTATATTTATTTAGAACTCATCATACAATATTTTACGAAAAAACAAAATATTGGACAAAAGCGAAAAAATTTGAACCGCGTGAATTTATTTTCATAACTTCAATCCACGCTGTACCCGTTTAGGATTTAAATTTCGAGAATTTTTTTGGTACACCTTTCCACACCAATCGAGCGAATGCTCGATTCAGTTTTCAGGGAATCCTGAAAACTTCAAGTCTACGACCAGTCACTTAGGCTGTTTGTCAGTGTGTCAGCCACTCATAGTAAGATTCTTATAATTGATATCTATACTAAATATTATAAAGAGGAATGATTTGATTGTTCGTTTTTTTGTTTGTTTGCATTGAATAGGCTCCAAAACTATACTGGGCCGGTTTGAAAAATACTTTCACCGTTGGAAAGCTACACTATCCTCGGGTGACATGGCTATTTTATATTCTAAAATAATATGGGATCCTTACTAAAACCCGTGCGGGGCGCATCGCAAGTAAATTATAAAATGACTCTGTTTTTTAAATATAGCTTATTACTTTACTTGGAAAACATAATCTAAATAAACGACCGCAGACAGTGTGTACAAAGGCTGTGGCGACGTTACCTCCTTGGATAGCTAAACTAATTCTTTGTCGAAGGTAAGTACCAACCCTTAGGTCGTTAGTATTAATTAAATACTTGTTAATGTATTTATTATAATCGAAACGTGGTATGAATCGATAACTGCACGAGAGCGTTTCCCATTCGATCTATTTTTAATATATATTATCATTGACGTTCCTAACGAGCGTGACCTACAAGGCAATACTTTGTTATAGGTGATGGTAACTACTTAACATCAGGTGGGCCATCTGCTTGTTCCATCAACAAGTTGTATAAAAAAATACATTGTTTATCGATAACAACGAAAGAATATGTAGGTAAAGTACTATCAACAATAATGTGTAATAAAAAACAGGAAAATAAGTTGTACAACAGTGAATGCATTTTTACTATCTTATCTTACTTTCTTGACTATTATTCATTAGAAAAGGGCGTTTGGGCTAAGTATGTCAGTGCGTGTTTAAGCGTAAAAGTGAAAGTTGAACCATTCAACATGACTATTTGTGTACGCACTGTGTGTAAGATTTTATTATAAGACATTCTATCCTACTATATTTATCATGACGACATTGAACAAAATAAACTCATTTTATCAGTTACTAGTAGTCCGTTCCGGCTTCGCACGGGTTTTAGTAAGAATCCCTAGTTATGTATCCTACCCCCCCCCCCCCCTAATTTATATCCCCCCCTAGTTAGTTTATATCTATGTATGTAATATAATATTGTATTAAGTATATCAGTCATCTAGTACCCATAACACAAGCTCTGCTTAGCTTGGGGCTAGATGATGCTGTGTGGATCGTCCGGCATTATTTATTTATTTATTATTTATTTATTCATTTTGAAAATATAATACAGCCTATGTCACCCGGGGATAGTGTAGCTTTCCAACGGTGAAAGAATTTTCAAATCAGTCCAGTAGTTTCGGAGCCTATTCAATACAAACAAATAAACAATAAAAATTTTCCTCATTAAAAATGGAATTAAAATAAATCCAATTAGTATGGTGTAGATGATTTTATAACATGATACACCTAAAACTATTTTGTATAAATATTATAAAAAAGACTAAAGCATAGCTTATTCGTGCCTTGGTAGATACTCTTTAGATACCTATCACTATAAATAGTAGGTACAATAAAGTCGTAACGCTAGATTCAGTAATTTTTGCATGCGTAATGGTAATTTATCCGTGTACCTATTTCCTTATTTAAATCTGATTGTCTCGGAATTTTGTGTGTGAATTTGAATTTTACAATGTTATGAGCAACATTTTAACACATTCGTATGTTATGCTGAAGCGAAATATTTTTTTAGAGACAAACTACGTATGGCGTAGCAAAGCTTGTTTGAATATGATGAAAGATATTTTGCATACATATACATTTATCTAACGTATGTATTTAATACGTATACAGGTTTTATGCTCGGTAGATATCAGCTTAAAGAATTTATTCACATTATAGACAATACAGTTACCTATATGAGAACACTTAATCTAGGTTTAAAGATTATGTAATGTCATCATAATCTCTTAAGACTTACTAATAAGTACCACCTCAGAATTTTTAGAGTACTTCTTAGGGGGGTAGTCAGAAGTACGTCTAAATATTACATTTACTACAGTGTTTTACAGGGCATTGAATCACAGTGTGGCTGAAAGGTGTGGCTCAAGGGGAATAACCCAAACCTTCGGGAATAACCAAGCAGTGGGATTTTACTAATATCTTTCTTTGTACACCTCTACGCACAAATAGATGATAGATAAAAATAGATATCTACTCACATGGCGAATAGATTCCCAGTGATTGAATAAGTACCGTTTACTTGTATACATGGTTATGAAACTGTTACTCTATACCATACAATTTGCGACGCGCGTGAGTAAATACACTACTTACGGGATAATATCGTAATGGACCTTCATTGAAACAAATTGATAAATTGAGACTGCACTGCAAGTGCATTATGATGCAAAAGGTATTATTTCTATTTTTTATATCATCAGTTAAATACAAACAATATGCGTTGCCAGTATACAGTCTTAGTAGGACAACTAAAATTCTCATAACTTTTTGATCATGTTTCACAAAAAATAATACGGTTTGAAAACAAATTGAGCGACGCTTTACCGCAAAAAACATCATTTTAATCTTGACATCTTAAAACCTCAAAGATTTAAATAAATTTGATTATTTTTTTAAGAAAACTTTGGAATTAATAATAATTTAATTCAAACATTCTAAATGCCGTCTTTTGTTTTGGTGGCTGAGAATTCCCAAGACTGACGAAAAACAATTAATTCATTTAATATACTTGGTAATTTTTAAGCCATAATTCAATTAAAAACATCGACTTTAGTGGTTTTTTGTTTCTTTTGGTTGAATACTCCCAAGACATAACGAAAAAACAAATGAGTTAATGTAAGTACAAAGATATGTATGCAAATTTATCAAGACTATGTCGATGGGAGATGTCATTGGCTCCTGAAACTCAGTATCAACAAGCTGAGGAGCTAAGGGGTTTCAAACTAAAATATTATAACTTTTGTGTTATTAAAAAAACCTTAGTTATTTTTATGAGTGAACGAGACGCCTACCTATTTTGTTTGTTTCAATCCATCGTTTGCAAACTTTTAACCTACCTACCTGGATAACTTAAGAATAACAGGTTACACTGGTTTCTCGACACACCCAGTTCACGCAACTTAGGTGGTAGGTAGAAGGTGCCTAAGTAGGTGCCTATCGCCACAAATGCTTCTAGTAGGTACCTACATAAGTAAGTTCAAGTCTACCACTAAGTAGGTGCGTAGGTAGGTATGTATATTTATACATACCTTTTTTTTTAAAAAGATATAATAAAATAATAAGTTTAAAGATATAATAAGTTTTAAGTACTTTTGTCATAAATATAAGACTGATTTTGTAATCAAAATTTTTTTTATTTCTTTAAGATTCTTTTGTGTACTTAATCTGTTTAAAGAATTGTTTATTGTTATACTGTTGATTTTGTTTTAAGTTTTACGTATTTTTGCGATTTTTTAATCAAAACAAGTTTTTTTTATTTTTCTCAACCCAACAGGAACTATAAAAATAGGTAGTTAATAAGTACAAAAAAGTCGTATAGAAAAAGGTTGTTAGTTGCATAGTAATATTACACGCCAAAAATATAATTATGATCCGTTGGCACAAAATTAAATTCAAAAAAGCAGTTGCATCTGATCAATGATCAGATGGGAACTTTTTGTTTGATCAGATGCAACCACAATCTGATCATATGATCAGATGGGAATAACCCGTAAAAACTGCTATGCGGGCGAAGCTGCGAGCGGCCGCTAGTCTTTCAAAACATATTTATTTAGTCGTCGAAACCTTTTTCGGTTTTTTAAGTTATGTAGGTAGTCATATCTGTAACTAGTTATGGCATCTATAAATCTAGCACTTATCTATTTTAATAAATAGATGCGTGCGTAGATTGTAATAAATAAGACCACAAGAATAAAACGTCATGCGCCTGTAACGCAATCTACAATATTGCTTGTTCAAAGGTTTAGTCACACATTTTAGATTAGAATAGTTACCTACATTCTAGGTACATGATTCGCTGACTAAATTATTTTTTACAATTATACTTAATTCGACAGAATTTTTTCAAATTTAACAATTTCCCTTTCAAAGCTTTACAACTAGGTCGAAAACGTTAACTAAGTAAAGTTTAAAAACTTACCATCTTGCACAAAGAATGCGAGTAGTAGCACGGGCACAATGAAATAAAGATTAGCCATTGTTATGTAAATAAATCGAAAGAGCACTTCACAAGTTAGTTACAGTTTTCGTTGACGGTTGTCCGGGGACGCACTCTGTGAGCGAATGGCGGGCAAACGCAATGTTTCAGTGAACCGACGACGTTCGTGTTATAACATTAGCGCTCGAAAAACGCAGTGGGAACGCTGCGTTGTGGACGCAGTTTTAGTTACAGTAGGCCGCTTCTGATATTTTATCGATTTCCGGATCAAGATTTTTTTGTATGGAGATACTATAATAATAATAATAATGCTGGACAATTCACACGGCATCATCTAGCCCTAAGCTAAGCAGAGCTTGTGTTATGGGTACTAGATGACTGATATACTTAATACAATACATTACATATATAGATATTTTTTATTATACATAGAAAACACCCAGAACACCCGGAATAAATATTTGCAGATCGTACAAACATTTATCCCAAGGCGGGAATCGAACCCGCAACCTCTGCGTCGCAGGCGGACATTCGTCCACTATAGCGCCTAGGGTGGTACTAGCGTACAGGTACTAGGTTTACCATTGACTCATTGCAGATATCGAAAGGTTGTGAATAATAAGTAAAATTATAACAAAAATAATGGAAATTAGCCGGCTGTTATAGACTGTGTGAATTCGTTAGGATATAAGTGATCTGTGGGGGTGTGTTGTTCTGTTGTGTGTATATTAGTGACCGTGGTGGTACCGGTTTAGAATGAAGGGGCCATTACCTAAGAAAATTGTTTACACTGTTTAATGACGGACAGGTGCCATAAGAAAGAAAGAAGCAGTGACCCATGGTTTAATTTATTTTAAGGGAAAATTACTTACTTTTGTCTTGTTATTATAATAAGTATCTATATAATGTATTCCATGCGTAAAAAGTAGTTAGTACGGGTAATGGCCTTCGAAATTCTGTATATTATTTATAACAAATTTTACTTTATATACTTTTATGTATGTGTATTCCAAAAAAACATACGTTTCCAATAAAAATAGAAAAAAGTATATAGTTTTTTTTTGTTTTCCGGATATCGGATTTTCGAGCTTGATTTTTTTTATATGGAGATGGCCCCCCTAGGCCGCTAGGCGCGTTTATTGTACAGGCTGCTTAGCCCACGCGCGCCGCCGCCGGCGCGCGGCGTCATGGCACCACGTGTCGTCGCTCGGTGCACGACGGGTTAAGGCGGTGGTACTCGCCAACGACCTTGAGGAGTCTGTCCATACTGAGTTGCACTGCCGCCCGTCGCCCGCACAGGGACCCGCGCGCATTCCATTTCATATCGCATTCAAGAAATAATTATTTGTAGCCTAATGAATTATTAGTTCGAACTGCCAATTGTTCACTTTGTGATAAATACTTTGACAAATATTTGTGTGAAAAAAAAATGCTAAAAACCAATACCGTTTAGAAGAAATAACCAAATTTAAAATAAAAATTGCTTCACTTTGGATATTTTTTTCATATAGTAATAATATAGTTAGAATTATTTCAATTGTTCAAATTAAAATTTAGTCTTTAATAAGCAATATATATATTTTTTGGACATTTATACTCACTCATCAAAGAGAAATAACACGGAGAAAACCTCTCGTTGGCGGATACCACCTCCTTAAGCGCCGGACTACGCGGTGCGCGTATAAACACATCATTCAATTCTATGATTTCACCAGATCTTATCAAAAGTCCAACCGCGTACGATACTAGCACTTCACTGGCGGTTCTTATTATTCGTAGAACAATGCAGGTAAATAATACGTCATGGCAAAATTTGGCTACTTTCGCATTTTTGAAGTAAACCTTCTAATGCAACTTCCAACAAGGTTGCGTTAAACGTTTAACGCTACCATGGAGGGGTATGAAAGCACTATTCTTTCTCTTTTTCTCTCATAGCCAGTTACGTTAAGTTTTACTTCAGTATATATTACTCATTTAATAAGCAGTACATATAACTAATCACCATACTTACTTACATACATTATTTTAATATAAACATTGCAAAAAAATTGCCGTCACTGTTTGTTATCACCTATTGATAAGACATATAATAAAATGAGTACCTACCTATATAATACCTTTTGGTCGTGTTATTTGTATGTACCTTCTAGGTAAGCATGCTACATCGTCGACCGCATCATCACTTTAACATCCAGGTGAGATTGCAGTCAAACGTCTACCTATAAATAGTAAAAAAAAAAATATTAATTAAAATACTGTGGTTCACTAAATGAACACCGATGGTCTAGTGGGAGTGGGGCGTGGAGTGGGAGCGGGAGAACCCCGCTTTTTTATTCAAGGTCATGGGTTCGAATCCGGTCGTCCACAATAGAATTATGTGCGCAATGCCAGTGTTCTCAAGCGGAGAAGCAAAACATCGTGAGGAAACTTGTTTTAGTATTCTAACAGCAGCGACGGACTTTCTAACCGTCACGTATGGAATTTGTATGGAATACCAACGATTGCAAAATGTGTAGGGTATTTGCCGAATATTTTTAGTATTAGAAGTACCTCTGACCATTATACATCCTCAAAGAATCTAGAGTCAGTAGGTACCACTTGATACTGTGCAAAATCACAGTGGAACGAATGCGGAAACGAACCCATTGATGGATTACAGTGGAACAAAATGTGTAAATAAATCCATCAATGGATTTGTTATGAGGATTAGAGTCCGACAGAAGATACTAAGATTTGAGGATATCTACCGTGTCTGGTGATGTAAGTCGCAAAGTTTTTTTTCTTTTACTAGTAAAAGCCAATGCATATTTCAAAACTTCACGGAGAGTTGCATCTGGATTAATAAAAATTACTTTTTGGCGCGGTAACAAAGTCTGATGAAACTAACGCATAAACTAATAATACTCAGTAGATAGGTACTTCCTCAGGTACTGAGGTAGGTGGCTCAGTAGTAGTAGGTAGGTAGGTAGGTAGTGGTAGGTTCTGTGGTAGTACACTGATATTAAATAAACGAAGTCCAAGCATCCATATCTTCCTAAGCTGAAAAATGACATCGAAGCACTTTGAATATGACAGAGCGAACTAGCCCCAAACTGAGCGGAGCTTGTACTTTAGGAGTATAATTGAAGTACATACATGACTGTAGGTTATGGGTTTGATCTTCCACTCTACAGAGAACAACATCATCTAGCCCCAAACTAAGCATAGCTTGAACCAGATAGAGAAAAAACTTCTATGTCCATCAAACAAAATGATGGGAAAATGGGAAGTTGGAATCGAACCCACAGCCTACAGCACAAAAGGCAGATCTACTACTAACTGAGTTGTAAGGCCAGTCATTATAAACGTTCGTGCAATTTTGACTTTGTCTACAATCGTAAAACCCTTAGAAGGTTGCGCAGATATTTAAACAGGCGTTTGTGACTTTCAGTACAGCACTGTTGAAAAATCTGTTTAGAACATGTTGGAAGTCGTTAAACCGGCTGAGAGTCAAGTGCACATCGACCCATCCAAGAGAAAGTGTTACTGTGGAAACATACAGTATGTCTACAAACGTTGTACGTGTATGTATAAATGAAGCTTCGTACTGTCTTTTTGTAATACACTTCGGGGTTACTTGATAGTAGTTCCACAGTCGAGTTGTCAACACCTGACATGCCGCGTAGTGTACTTCAAAACGATAATACGAAACATCATCATTCTAAGACCTGTTGACTATGGAGCACCGTTTTCTTGTCTTCTCTGTACACGAGAAGACCTGTACCAGGCAACGGGATGCGCTGTTGAAGTCGCCTTTAACTCACATTATATTATAGAATTCATTCATTTTAGCCAATGCCTCGAAAAGCTAAGAAGAATATGTTTAAATCTCTGTTTTTTATCAATATATCGAACCGAGTTTGCGGTATCATTTAACAACTAATTGAAGCAAAAAATGTTTCCTATACTTATACCTAGTTTGACAAATCTTGCAGTTTCTTTAAGGTGGTGGTATTCGCCAACGAGAGGTTTTCTCCGTGTATCTCCTCTTTGATGAGTGAATATAAATGTAAAAAAAATAGACTGAATTTTAATTAGAACAATTGAAATAATTCTGATTATTACTAAGTACCTATATGAAACAAATATCCAAAGTGCAGCAATTTTTATGTTATTGCTGATGAAACAATTGGCCCATCTGATGTTAAGTGGTTACCTGTAGCAAAACATTGCCTTGTCAGTCATGATCGTTAAGATCGCGCTTTACAATACACTTCGCTGCGACCATCAACCTAAGGCATGCAGGTGTTAAGTCTCATGTATTTTCACTGGCACCTACACCCTGCAAACCGAAACACATCAAGCTGCTTGTCGGCAGAAATAGGCATGGTGGTAGTACTGCCCCGGACGAGCCCTTCACTACAACTACTAAAAGTGTTGAAATATTAGTTTACATACTAATTGCGTTCGTTAGCACACGTGGTTAGGACACCTGTCAAGTAAACTTTTACCTCATTGGCCAATTTTTTACTGTCACTGTTTATATCCGACAAGCAGCTATTCTTAGGAATAAGCATTCTTAGGTTGTTAGTAAGGCCTGGTTGGTTTGTTAAAATGTTATTAAAATGGTATGTATCATATCATACACATATAATAGTTTTTTTTTTAATTTTTATATTGTTTATTGTTTTGTGTCTTTAGTTATTTATTTTTAATTCACTTTTGTTTTTGATGTTTGAGTTACAAATAAACATATTCTCATTAATAATACGTAATACGGTAGTACTAGCTGATGCTTTTAAGACACCGTAACCGGGTATTAGTCAGATGACACTAAGAACATAATTTATATGTATTACAACCACTTGCGAAACATGTTTAGCAGTAAGTAGTGCAGTAAAACTCGACAAGACAAGCTATATACGATTTGTTTCAAATAGATAAATGTTGAGAAACATTCACGCCATTGCCATTTATCAAAGGTTTGAACAAAAGACTCCGAAAATATTTGAGTTTTACTTTAACAAATCTAACCTTCTTTTGCCGTTGTCTGTTTATCGTATCGTGACCGCGATTTGATGTGCAGTTGTGTCGTATTTTCGGAGAACTTTAGTGTATTCAAAGTATTTGCTATTTCGATACAAGAAAACGTGGTACCTATCCAAATTGCTACATGATTTTCTTTATTCTACTATAACTCTATTTCTTTAACACCTGTTTTTTGTAGACTGAGTGTACCATAACAAGAATAACCATATAAGTGATAGATGCCAATCTCTACTCAACGAAACCATGTTCTATGTGAAAACACGGAATTAAGGGATGGCTACGACGCAGTTACGTGATGGCTACGCGATGGCTAGGCTACGGGATGTTTACAGGATAGCTTTGGGATGCCTGCGCCACAAATACCAGATGAATATTTTGTTTATACAGGGGCCTAATCCTCGTATTTTTTTTGAGTATTTATCAGTAACTGAGTTGGAACTTAGAATCTAGAGGACATAAGTGACACAACCCTTGATTTACAGCAGCGAATTGAACTTTTTTTATTTCCCAGTTTTTTATCAGGATAATGCAGTTTTTTAGGACGATAAAATGCGATTGGTTCCATCTTCATCATGCGTTGCAACCGTCGTACTCGCAGGTTTCACAGAACGTCGTCTCCACGTTGACATCACTACTGATTAAGGGGCAATTGGTGCTGTAGTCATCCTTACGCTTCCACGTGCATCCACGAGTGATGATCTTAAAGCCGTTGACTAGAATAAAAGAGAACAGATAGTGTTTGTTAGATAGACTGGTGGTGCCAGAACATTTTGAAAAACAACGGCGTTTTAATATGGATACCAGTTTTCCATATTTGGCTCGATAGAAACTTTCCACGCGAACCAGTGCTATTTACCTATACCTGGATGCTACCGACTACCTACCTACAGTGCTGGTGTGAGTTTTACCTACCAGATGGCACTTTAGGTTGAAAGACCCGGTTGATAATTGACGGAGCGATTGAAGCGAGTGAAGTGTCTCAGATTCAAGATTGGCCAAAAATGTTTTTGTCCATCTGCCTTGTCTGTGTTCTCGCCAGGTCGCATTTTTCAACTGATTTTGACGAAAATTGGCACACAGGTTCTTTGATTTATTTAAAGTTTTTAGTCGTTTATTCATTAATTTGGGGAATATATGGGGGGCAGGGGTGAAGTTTGCTGTAGCGTTATTTATAACTGACGGATTTTTAATCTAGTGTACTACGATCTTCATTCTATACAAGATGTTGCGAAAAAAATACATTTAATATGGACGTCTTCAATTTAATTAATTAATATAATCTCTGACCTCTGTGTTAGAGTAGAATTTAACTAACACAAGCAGACCTAATTTATTAGGCCATTGTCATACCTGAGGCAATTTGGTTGTTTGAATCCGTAAATTATGGGGACTATGGACATGGATTATCTAAAAGCAAATAGCAGCGAAAAAATATGACACAGAAAATATATTTATTTGTCCCCAAGCTACACAAATTGCATAATGCATACCTACTTCAAATATTAGGTATTGCCCGATTTAGGATGGCGTTATGTGCTCCTAAACTTTGACTGTGGAATGGGTTACCAAGGCCCCGCAGTAAACTCAAAACGACAATACATTCATCATTTTTAAGAGTAGACCTGGAGTAGAGTCAGGGCCTCAAGGCAATGTATATGACTGTGAGGTACCTTAACTTATTGGCTAGGTGTGGTTACCAACTTACTGGTTGTCTCAAGGTAATGTTCATCACTGTGAGGTCCTTAACTTATTAGCTAGGTGTAACTTACTGGTTATTTTCTGCTTCTTGCAGGCGGACTTAGAAGACGTCAGATAAGGGTACGTGATGCCAGAGGTCGCTTCGCAGTCCTGAAGGTTCATCGTGAAAGAGTTGTCGTCGTGGCTAGCTTGGAAGGGGTCATTGCATTGCGGATTTAGATCTGAGGAGCATACCCAGCAGCGGAGTGGTTCACCTGAAAATAAATGGCAATACAGTATGAACTATACCTATATGAACTGTTACCTGTTCGCGAGGAACTGGCGCTTAGATTCACCTCAAGATGATCCCTGCGGATATTACTGAATAAATGCCTTTTGACTTTGACTTTGACTTTGACCTATATATTTACCTGTGTTAGCAGTGGTTGCCTTAAGTGGATAAGCACAGGGCGGGACATTGTTAAAAATACTAAGGCCGCGCTCACTTTAAATTCCATTCGTGCAGAAACGTACGAACACGCACGAACATTCCCGACTTTCTGAGTACTATGAAAGCGCTCACACTGCTCGCGAGTTAGTCGTACGTATACGTACGTGCAAGTCCGACGTCCGAAATCAATCCGAACTTGTTGGGATTTTATTACGCGTTCATGCGTTCATCATCAATAATGGACTTCACGTATGCGCTAACACCGGTACTCTGTCTATTTGACGGATAAAAACGTATTCAGTGTGCGCACTCAATTCGTACGAACAGTGTTCATACGTTTACGTACGATATAATTCGCATCTAAAGTGAGCGCGGCCTTAGGATATAAACATGTAGCTAATAACGGATTTACATTTTACACACATTACAATACATTTTAATTAGTTAGTAGTAATCGTTTTTCCTTGTACATCATTGTATCATGTTCAATTGTGTAGGTAGGTACTCGAAGATATATACGGTTGCTCGGTATCTATTACGAATATTGGGCAACGCTACAGTCTTATCATATACATCTATACAAATAATTAAAATTGAAGTGTCTATTTGTAATATAAAAATTACCGCTTTTTACTACATAAGTACATAATACGTTACATATGCCAAAATAACATTTTTTAAAATTGTTGCCTGTCTGTTTGTTCCGGGTAATCTCTGGAATGACGGGATTTTGACGGGACTTTTACTTGCAGATAGCTGATGTAATAAGGATTAACTAAGGCTAATTCTAGTTTAGAAAAAAATCTAAAATGTCCAAGCACTGTCCAATACCGCGCGCAGCCCATGCGCACGCAACCACTGCGCCGTCACGTCGGGCGCCCCGAATGGCGCCCCCCATCACTTCTCCGACCTTAAAACTAAATAAACTAGATACCTTTTTTGTCAAATTCCACGCGGACGAAGTCGCGGGTACAACTAGTTGTGAATGTAACTGTTATTGTAGATATTACCTATCTTTAACCCCTGACATGGCATTGAGATGGTTCTTAGGCATATTTTGTAGATAACGTGTAAATTCTTAAAATCAGCTCCTACCACTGTAATTTGCTAAGCAGAGATTACTAGATGACTGATATACTTAATACATTACATGCATAGATATTTTTTTATTATACATAGAAAATATCCAGAACACCCGGAATAAATATTTGCTCATCGTACAAACATTTATTCCAAGGCGGGAATCGAACCCGCAACCTCCTGCGTCGCAGGCGGACGTTCGTCCGCCGCATCACATTGGTCTTCAAAGCAGCCAATGAAGAATTGTTGCTAATTAGGATAGTTTGCTGAGCAGATAAAAGTTTTCCGTGACAATAATTTAATAGCTGACTTATTAACCATGAGGTAAGAATTCTAAATATTAACTCCTGAGTAGATCGAGGGAGTTTTTTTTTATTCAATTTGCTGATGGAACAATCATATGGCCCACCTGATTTTAAGTGGTTACCATTGCCTATAACAAAGCATTGCTATGTAAGTCACGTTAGTGAGGAACGTGCCCACTACCACTGATCTGCGTCCATCAACCTGCATACATCATACATGCATTAAGCCTCATGTGCCTGTAATTACACCGGCACCCACACCCTTCATACCGGAATACAGCAAGCTGCTTGGCGGCAGAAATAGGCATGGTGGTATATTACTTCCCCGGACGAGTCCTTCACTAAGAGCTCTACTACTACAAAAGAGAATAGAAACCTCAGTGCAACGAGGGATTCAAGCTTTATCGAGGTTAAGACACCTTTATCTTCGAGGGGCTAACATAAAATCTAACGCAAGCATTTTTCACTTGTGGATGGCTTTTCCGCCTTAACTGGGAAACTATTTAGAACCGTACACCGCACTGCAATGATTAAATGAAGATTGTACAATAACTTTTGTTTGTACAGGTTGCATAATACCTAATAATAGAAATTTCTTCAATTCCGCCCTAAATATTGTTGCTTTGGTAATGTATTGACAGCCGTCACAGCGTAGTAGCCCTGCCTTCTGCGCTGTAGGTGGTGGGTTCGATCCCAAAACAAATATTTGTGTGATGAACGTAGATATTTGTTCTGTGTTTGGGTGTTATATGTATTCTAGGTATTTATTTACAGAAAATGCATATAGGTATTCTATCAGCTATTAGAGGGCTTGAGGCTTTAGGGCTTTGTGTGAAAGTGTGTAAATATTTATTTATTTATTCCTAACAGCATAAATAACGTTGTTTTGTAAACAGTAAGCCGGTTGGTTTCAAGCTTTAATTGGAGCTAAATTAATAAATTTAGATAGTTCTTAAGTTGCCTAAATTATAACTAAATATGTAAAAACTTACCTTCTTGCACGAAGAACGCCAATAGTAGCATCACGGGCACAATGAAATAAATTTTAGCCATCGTTATGTGAACAAATGGAAATTATTCACAATTTTCGTAAACGGTCATCCGGGGACGCACTTAGTGAGCAAATGATACGCAGTAAAACAACCAGCTGACAACGTTTTAGTAATAATATTAGCGCTTGAAAGGTGGACAATAATAAGTAACAATAAAACAATTGACGGTTGACAAATGACACTACCAATATTGCTGGCAGCAAAACCCGTCTGATTTAGTAAGCCGACGATGAAGCCGGGCGGTCTAGAAGACACCTATTCACTCTTGCCTTAAAGAGATTCAGATTATAGTGGTCAGGAAAATTAGAATAGAATAGAATAGAATAGAATATTATTTATTTGCCACATTAACACTGATACAGATACACCACAAATACACCAAACATATGATTAGGCTAATTTACTCCTTAGCGGTTCGCATAAAACGCTTGGTGTGAATGGGTGATATATGGTGGTACTGAGCCGTACATCTACTTGTTTTACGATGGAAAGGAGATGGTAGCATCGGAACTTGTAGTTGTGGCTAAAGAAATTTATTCTTAAAAGAAATGTACAATTTCACTTAAGGCTACACTAGTCGGTACGTTGTCCATACAAACGCTGTTAATGTTTAATGTCTACTATTTATTAACGTACCTCTGAAGTTAAGTTTGATACTGAATTATCTTGCCGTTATCTAGGTACGTTACCCTATATGCTACAGTAAAATCAGATTACCTTGAAAGTTACAAGCGTCGAAAGATTTAGTACTAAACCCTGTAACGCTTGTAACTTTCAAGGTAATCCGTTAACTAACGTCCGTAACACTTACAGCGTTTGTATGGACAACGTACCGACTAGTGTAGCCTTTAATGAGAAATGTTTACGTTAAAATACTTTACAGTGACCATACGTGTAAATGCGTAAACTGTCTGATCTACCTGACTGTAGTTTCTGAGCAAATCCTCTAAAATGTATACATTTTCACAGTCTATAGCAAGTAACTCTGTGCCGGTGTTCGAGACTTTAGAACTTAGTCGCTGCCATGTGTTGTTCACCTTTTAGCTTAAGGCTTTTAGCTTTAGCTCTGCATTCAATCGAGTTTAAGGCGGCAATCCCAAAGGTGGCAGCAGTACCCCTTGCTAGACGTTTCAATGTGACTTTTTAGCTCGGGATTCAATACTGCGCCTTTCAAATAAGTCACTACTTTAACCCATTGGTGAATAATTTACTATTACGAACGTTTCCAAGATGGCTTCGGATTGCTGAAGGAATGGTTACCAGATGGCTATGGGGCACCTATAGGATGGATATGGAAGCTCAGTAACGTGATGTCTACGAGATGGCTATGGCACAGATACGTACTGCCTACGGCATTTTTGGATTTTTTAGTTTCAGTAATATCCAGGGATCATTTTTAAAAGTCTTAAAGCTAGGTAAATCTGGGCGCCAGTTCCTCAGACCAAGCCTAGAAGAACAGGCAAGTAATTACGGCTTGGTTTGTTTCGTTTTTTTGTATGATCCTTTTACAAATTAATAATAATGGAAATAATGAAACTCCGTGTGGTGCCAATCTAACTTAACAGGGCAAAGGTAAGACAAAAAACATATAAAGCCCAATCATGCTAATAGCAGAATATACCACAGAAGTTCAAAAGACAGCACATGCTATGCTTCATTTTAATAATATTGTTTACAATATACTGAATTCAAATAAGATAATGGCACAGCTACGGGATCTCTATCACACAGCTACAGGATGCCTATGGGAAGGTTAGGTCACAGACACGTGATAACTACGAAATGGCTACGCGATGGCTAGGCTACGAGATGTTTACGGCACAACTGTGGGAAGATGGGATGGCTACCAGCACAGCTATGTCGTGGCCATGACGCACCCACGTAGTCATTTCCAATCGGCGAGTAGATAGCACTAGCGAATCGTGCGTCTACGCTTGCTTTCACTAGGTTAAATTCGGCCCAAAATAGATTCCTTGACTGTTTTAAATTTATAAATAGCTGCAAACTATGTCCGGACAAGTCGTATGCATTCTCAACCCGATTGAGCAACATCAGCGTGTCATGTGATAATAATACTCGTAGATAGGTACGAGTCACTTCTTTGAATGCATTGCATCTCATCCATTACCTACGACAGACCACAAAACACAGTAAAGACTTGTCTTCACGATAACAATTCTGATTTATTAAAAAAGGTCACTGAGATTGAGCATAGTCCCAATTGGAACCAAGGCTGACGACATTTATTTAATTAGACTTAAAGATAAATTAAAATCGGAGCTGGGTAAATAAAATCCAATGAAATGTTTAGAAAATCGCTGTAATTGTAAAAACTTGCTAATGAGACATTCTGCTTCTTACAATCTAATGCCTAATATGGCCTAATTTCTCGTCAACATAGATTTCATTTCGTTTTAAAAACATAATCTATTATTTATTTAACCTTTGTCTTGATCTCACTCAAAACTTACTGACATTGATATGTTCGGGGTACTTATTTGTTTTTAGTGCGTAGGGCTTTACTGAGAAATAAATTTGATTTTCTTCACGCGAACAAATAAAGTAGAGGCAAAAATTGGCAACCAGTTATTTTGCAATTTTTATGAATCAGTATGCTTTTTTCTTTTTCCCTCGTGAATCTGAATCTGCTATTATAATTTTTTGGTTTATAAGTTGCTGAGCGCCTTTTTATTTGAGATATTACCTCTGGGATTTCATTTGTACTTTAGGCCCTAGGTATCCAATTCTAAAGTAGAAAAACCCTTATGACAAAGGCGTTGTCTACCGTTGGTTGTTTTATTTGTGCACTTGTCCACTTGTTAGCTAAACTTCTAATTAAACTGACTAGGGCCAGTTCTACTCCTTGAAGTACGAAAGAGAATGCAGATTGGTGGCAGCCGTTTCCAGCCATCTATGAGATATTTCTGTATGGCACCTTGGCAGAATGACACTGTGCCCTAATGTCTTTCAAGCATTGGGTTTATCTGTCCTTAGCGTTTTGTCTGTTGGTATTCTCAAAACGCTAAGGTTCATTGAACGGTCTAAAAAAGTCTACGACAAAGAAAGTTTCGTAAGAATCGGGGTCACCACCAAAGTCAAGAACGCTAGTGGGAGTGAGCGAGTAACCCCATTGCACCTGTCTCCGTCGCACTCGTTGCAAGAACTCAGTAGCAATTCGCCACCGTTTTGTTCATGGGCTCTTCGTATTTCGTTGCAACTCCCTCTGTCTGATGCACAGCCTCTGATGTACCAAGGTTTGTCAAGATCTGTAAAGTATAATGTTCATTCTTAAACATAAAATGGTTTCTGTACCTATTTCTTTTTTAAACCGATGTCCAGCGGTATCGATCGAATGGGTAACTGACCACTCTGTTGATAAATTCTTGCTTGCATTGTTGCATTCTAAACGAGAGAACTGATGTTCTAGTGGAAGAGACTCCGCCTTGTCGTGGGTTCAAACTTGGTCTTGCATTAATTGATTTTTCAATACGAAAACAATATTGCCTAATACCAGTGCTATTAAACCATAAAATTTCTATTGTACTTGGGGGTGATATTTCTTTCTTTTAGGTTTTTTGATTGGCGGACATGGTCCCTCTTCTTATATCGTAAGGGCGGGTTTATACGGCGCGAAAGCTTTCGCGCGGCGGCCGCGTGGCGGCCGCGCGGCCGCCGCGCGGTTGAAAGATATTTACCGAAAATCGTCTCTATGTTCTAAATAATAACGTTCAAATTCCTACGGCGCGAAAGCTTTCGCGCGGCGGCCGCGCGGCCGCCGCGCGGTTGAGAGATCTATACCGAATATCGTCTCTATGTTCTAAACAATAACGTTCAAATTCCTGTCAAGCAGCCAACCGCGCGGTCACTACGCGGTTGACACAAGTAAAATGAAGACATTTTAACCCCTTTTTTCAAGTTAGGGGTCCACGGGGTCCAATTTTGAAAATAATAAAAATGATCTTAGTTTGACTATAAAATTCTCGGAACATGATTTTAACCATAACTTGAGTATCCCCTACACTCTTTGCTAGGGATCAACTTGAACTTTAGTATGCAGTGTTTGAATCGTTTTCAATGAATTACGATCAAGTTAAAATAAATATAATGGATTAAATTGTAATAGAATACTGCAAAATGTGGATATGTACCAAATGTACTATCTGGACATACTTCTGACTACCCTTTTAGACTTCCTCGAAGAATCTTGAGTAGGTACTTGGTACTAAGAGATTGGAGGGGATATCTACCGTGCTTGGGGAATAAAGTCATAAAACTATTTCTTTCTTAAATATAAAAAGAAAGGCTCAACTTTACAGTATAAGAAGGTAGACTATGACCTGATCATTGAGTTGCAACTAAGATGCAAGAGGATTACTGTGGAAGGCTATGTACAAAATAACGATCTCTATAGGGATTCGGGACATTAACATAGAGAGTTTGTCCATGATGCCACTAAACAATATACGGAATCTTCATCACCATAATGATGTCGAGGCTAATCAACTCTTTGATAATCAAGTTCTTACTAGAAGATAACTGACAAAAAACTTTAATGTTAAAAAGTACAATTAATAACAAACTATCGCAACGTAGGACAAAAAAAAATTTTTTTTTTAACCTTGGGGTCCCTGGGACCAACAAATTATTAAAGGTTAAGTAAGTCAAAACCATCAAAATGATGCTGTCAGTGAATGATACTGTGGGTAATATTAAATAAGATCATATCTGCTTTTTTCAAACTTTATAGAACCCAACATCATCATCATCACCACTGCTGATCTGGCCCACGTAGGTCTCTACTATTACGCTTTCAGGAAGAACTAATTTAACTTTTGCGCCAACTTCCCGCAACCCCAATGTCGTTGGCCCACTGGATTTTGTGCATTATCTTTCAGTTCATGGTCGCCATTTGAGAATCATTTATTGCTCTGTGGTTCAACAAGCAAGTTAAAGTAGCAATGGGTATTTATCTCGTAAGATAAATACCCATTGCTACTTTAACTTGCTGATTCTGAAAGCTATGTTGGTGATTTGGTTCTTCTACGGATTTCATAATTCTTGATTCCATCGCGTAGGAAAATTTACATATATTATCATAACATAACTTTCTTTTCTAAGTGAGTGATATTTCAATAGTTCACATTTTATGGAGCTGAGCTTCTATTATAAGAGAGATAGATCAAATTATCCACGGTTTTCAGGTTGAGTGTATCTTAATCACAATACTGCCTGTGATTTGGTAACCTATAGTGTGAAATGCTTGACAAAAGGGAGAAATATTCAGCCAAGCTATTCTTTCAAATCATATTATATTTATAAAATATTTTAAACCTCAAAAACTGAGATTCATTTGCAAAAGAAGAAATAAAGTGGTGATCAGCTGTTTAATATATTTTGAACCTCAAAAAACTGAGATTGACTTACATAAGAAGATATAAAGTGGTGATCAGCTGTTGTTACGCCATTCGAGCTAATTTAAGTACGTTCGATTTTAGGTCCTTATTTTTATGTTAGCTAAGTAAAAAATCTGCGAGGTTGACGACAAGAAACCATACATTAGTAAGCTCGCCAATGGTATTTTCAGAGTGGTTGTATGAGTGTGGCTCCCCTCTATCAGCCGTAAGAGGCAGAAATAAGACAGCACAAAAAATATCAAAAATGCAGTTTGGGTTGAAATACTAGAAAAAGAATTCAACACGGATCTAGTCCACAGACGGCAGCTTTATCAACGGTATATGTGGATAATCTTTACCAAATATAAGAATTTTTGTCCTGACCTAATAGACAACGCACAGCCTAAACCGTAATGTAAACTGGTCGTAGAAACTTAACATTTTCAGGGTATATTTGTCTTGGTACATAGAGGGGTATCAAAGGCAAGGCCCTTACACTCAAACCGTATAATTAAAACATAAAATAAATCATTAAATAAAATAAAAATAAAATTTCAGTGCCGGATATTTAAACCATCAAACTGGATGTTATTCTGCATTAAAATCTCGCATAAAAAAAATGTATTACGATCTTTTTTGAAATCAGCCATGAAATCATTGTTCATTTGTTCGGGTAAAATTTTTCTATGCCACCGGCCACCGTGATTTCAACTCAATTTACTAGACGAAAACGTTGAAATTCCCTGATACCGAGCCAACCGCGCGGCGGCCGCGCGGCCGCCGCGCGGCCGCCGCGCGGTTGACAACATCAATATCGAATACCGTCTTTATATTCTAGAAAGCAACGTTCAAATTCCTGTCAAGCGGCCAACCGCGCGGCCGCCGCGCGAAAGCTTTCGCGCCGTCTAAACGCGCCGTTACGTCATACGTCAAGTAGTATACGATGCCGACTACATTATGAGTATTTCAGTAATCTCACATACCTACTTACATTTATATTTCTCGACATATGTGACACATCTGTGCATCTTCTGTTGACTGGGGTTGTAGGAGCAGTTTTTGACAGTTGTATTGTAAGATACTGTCTGGCAGTTTGTGCAGGCATAACATCTTGCGTGGCTGAAAGATGCAACTGTGTCCTGCTGAACAGATTGCACGCCAGTTCTCACAATATCATCTGAAATATCGACATGAAAGTGAGAAGCGACAGACAACTGACAACTAACTTTAGTAGTGGTAGAGCTCTTAGTGTAGGGCTCATCCGGGGAAGTATCACCTACCATACTTACTTTTGCAGCCAAGCAGCTTGCTGTGTTCCGTTTTAAAGGGTGTGGGTGCCAGTGAAATTACAAGCACGTGAGGCTTAGCACCGCCTTAGGTTGATGGACGCAGAGCAGTGCAATAACCACACGTTTGTGTGATGAGCATAGATGTTTGCTCTTGTGTCTGGGTGTAATATATAATTATGTAATAGCATATTACATCCAGACAATGTTTGCTCTTGTGTCTAGGTGTGCCCCTGTAGTGTAGAGCAAAGCAAAGAGCGCCTTTGCTCTTTGCTTTGCTCTACACCCAGCATACTACACCCAGACACAGGAGCAAACATCTATGTTCATCACACAAATGTGTGGTTAGAATACTTATATTGTAAGTATGTATTTAAAAAAAAAGCAAGTATTTGAGTATTCAATGTTATGAGGTTATTTATTAGAAATTACGTTTATCGTTTTCAAGAGTAGGGTTGCTGAACGCCCCATCGTCGGTGATAATATAAACAACCTGAATTTTAAATAGGGTTTACCTTGCTTTTGGGTTTTATCCGAATTAACTGTAGCGAGGATCCCAAGAAGCAACCAAGGAATATAGAGCATGATCCGGAACTCCTAAGGTTCAGCTCTTCAATTCTTCTGCTACCAGAGTTAACCACTTACTCTTACGAAATTACAAAAATATAATTCGTCCATTGCTTTTATAGCATTGTCCAAGTCAGCCATGTTGTATCTTGAAGTTGTAATGGTTTAGTAACGACCGACCCCGGTTTCGATTACACAAACCCGGAAAATTTCTCGCATTATGTGGGGCTACTTAATGTTAGACCAGCCCAGCTAAGATGTACAGCGCGACATTTGTCTACTCGTTCGTTATCTCGTGCTTAATAGAGATATCTCTTTATATCTAGAAAGAAAGAAAGAAAAAACTTTTATTTGTGACAGAAACAGAATTCAAAACACAAAACAAAAAAAAACAAACAAAATAAAAAACACGTACGAAAACGTATAAACAATACATAACAGTTGTTATACTACTTACTTTACTTAAATGTGTGTTTCTTAGTATCGAGTACCTACACGTCACAAATTGGCGTCCAACTCCTATCTTCCTGTGCTAACATGGCAGTGCCAAAATTCGTTTAGCTTATCTGTGGGTCTTTTATTTATATTTTTTTTTATACACATCAATAGAAAAAGTATCTCGTGTCAAGCACGACATATCTCACGTTGCACAGCTTAGCCCGGCAGAAGTGCATTTCAAATTACACACGTCGTCATCATAATCATCAGCCTGTAGAAATCCACTGTTGGACGGATATACGACTAGGAAGAACGGTTTTGAGCATTTTCCATTCAACAACTTCCCTCGACCTTTTAATCTGTGCCCTGACTGGCTGACTGACTGGGATATCAACGCTCAGCCTAAGCAACTGGTCGTAGAGACTTAAAATTTTCAGAGTATATTCGTCTTGGTGCCAAGAAGTGTAATAAGAAAGGAATTCTCAAAATTCAACCCCTAAACGTGTACAGCGGGGGTTGAAGTTTGCATAAAAATAGCTTCAGGCGGACGAAATCGCGCGCGTTTCGCTAGTATATTATTATGATTCTATTGTATTTTTTTTTACTTTACGACACCGGAGCTACATGTAGTCTACTCTGCAAAGGCTGCCTGTATGAAAAAGAATTGGCTGCTTACGTAGTTCTGGAATACAAGGGCGTAGCTACTCAACGTACATAAATAGAAAACCCTATAGGTCACTCCTTCATACCTGCAAAGCTCCCAGGAAGCGTTTGTGCTTTAGGAAGAAGTTAGACTGGCTAAATCACTGGCCAGATTATTCTTCACGCGTAATTAACCACCTTAGCCACCTTAATGCGTTTACAGGTGCCCAGTACAAGTATTACCTACATCAACTCCATAGGCTACGGTAACTGCTTTCCATCGGGTGGGCCGTGAGCTTGTTTGTCAACTTTGTTGTATAAAAAAAAACAATCCATCAAACAAACATACACATTGAACTTTTTTTATATTCGTTTGGTTTATCTTTTCAATCGATGGCTTTGTACGCTCCACTGGTCCTGAAGATACGCATTCTTTGGACTAAATCACTGTTCTAGCTATTACTATCATTTACTACTTCTGTAGCACACCTATATACCAATCATAAGAATCTTTATCCAGATTTACGGCCGAATACTCAAACGTAACATAAATTTAATCATGTCTGAAAATGTTATGAGAATGCAACAAGATTAAAAGAATTGGCAAAAAACATAGGTAGGAACACTGAGGGTCTAATACTATTAGTAGTTGAGGTAATGAATGTACTTCACTTAATACTACTTAATACACCTATACCGTGGTAAGTAATGTGTAGAAAAAGTTAAGAAAAGTAACAGGAATAGCTTATCTACTCCTGTTTCTTTTCTTCACTTTTTCTATATTTATTTTCGTGTTTTATATAATAATAATAATAATGCTGGACTGTCCACACAGCATCATCTAGCCCCAAGCTAAGCAGAGCTTGTGTTATGGGTACTAGATGACTGATATACTTAATACAATACATTACATATAAAGATATATTTTATTATACATAGAAAACACCCAGAACAACCGGAATAAATATTTGCAGATCGTACAAACATTTATCCCAAGGCGGGAATCGAACCAGCAACCTCTTGCGTCGCAAGCGGACATTCGCCCGCCGCGCCACATCGGTCGTCAAAATATATATGAATTCCTGATGGAACAAGCAGTTGGCCCATCTGATGTTAAGAGGTTACCATTACCTTAATGTTAAGTGGTTAATCATAAAATATTGCCTGGCAGGCTTCACCGGCACCTACATCCTTCAAACCGGAACACAGCAAGCTGCTTGGCGGCAGAAATAGACATGGTTACAGTACTTCCCCGGATGAGCCCTTCACTAAGAGTTCTACTACCAAAACTAACTGCGATACATCCCTTCACTGTTTAACTTAAAAACAATTTGTGATAGGTACATAGTAAACCTATACCTAACGTACTGCGTATATATAATAGCTTTAACCTATCCTTTTAATCCCTTTATCATACCGTTCATTATCTTTATAAATCAAGTCGATTCCTAGTAATTGAAGTGCCGTCTTGTAACTCTTGAACGATAAAATCTATAACAATAGATAAAATATGATATCTATCTCCTAGGATACTAATTTGAAATAGTAAAGTTTATAGAATAAAAAATATATTTGTGCAAATTTTTATACAACATCATCTAGTCCCAAACTAAGCAAACCTACCTTGAACTATGGGAATCAGATGACAGATAGAGTACTTATATACGTTTTTTAGGGTTCCGTACCCAAAGGGTAGAACGGGACCCTATTACTAAGACTCTGCTGTCTGTCTGTCTGTTCGTCTGTCTCCAGAACCCATGTATCTCATGAACCGTGGTAGTCAGAGAGTTGAAATTTTTACAGATGATATATTTCTGTTCTCGCTATAAAAACCAATACTAAAAAAACAAACGTGATTTTTGACCCCTAGTTTTTGAAAATATAATATAGCCTATGTCACCCGGGGATAGTGTAGCTTCCCAACGGTGAAAGAAATTTTTAAATCGGTCAAGTAGTTTCGGAGCCTATTCAATGCAAACAAACAAATAATCAATTTTTTTTCTAGTGCTTTAGGTTGTCACGGTCATTCAGTCAGTGAATCAGTCAGTCAAGACACATTCTTATAATTGATATATTAGATTTATTTACTACGATCACCAAAAAATTAAACACAACAACACACGAGAAAAATAAAATCTTGCCTTGTGTTTATCCACTAAAGACAATCATAGCTTGACGACCAATGTGGCGCGGCGGACGAATGTCCGCCTGCGACGCAGGGGTTGCGGGTTCGATTCCCGCCTTGGGATGAATGTTTGTACAATCTGTAAATATTTATTCCGGGTGTTCTGGGTATTTTCTATGCATAATACAAATATCTATGTATGTAATATAGTATTGTATTAAGTATATCAGTCATCTAGTACAACACAAGCTCTGCTTAGCTTGGGGCTAGATGATGCTGTGTGGATCGTCCGACATTATTTATTTATTTATTTATTTATTTATAGCTATTTGTAACACAGGTAGGCATTATAAATTACTTACCTACAGAGATAATAATTATTAAAACGATAAACTAATAATAGTACAGCATTTAGAAAAAAAATAGTGATCAACTAAGATAATAATAAAACAGGATATGACTGATAAGATAATTTAAATTAGGCAGATAAAAAAAACAAAATCATATATTATGAATACGAGCGTAACAAAATTATGAATATGGTATTTAAAAGCAGATAATTTTTCATATAACAAACGCTTTTTTTAATTTTCAATTCTAATGAAAGCACCGGGTGGTGTAGGAAGATGGGATGGATCCTAACTTATGATCCTGAGGTCGTGGGTACCAATTCGGTCGTGAACCAATGGAGTTTTCAATTAAGGAGGTGGTATCCGCCAACGAGAGGTTTTCTCCGTGTTATTTCTCTTTGATGAGTGAGTATAAATGTCCAAAAAAAATATATATTGCTTATTAAAGACTAAATTTTAATTTGAACAATTGAAATAATTCTAACTATATTATTACTATATAAAAAAAATATCCAAAGTGAAGCAATTTTTATTTTAAATTTGGTTATTTCTTCTAAACGGTATTGATTTTTAGTATTTTTTTTCACACAAATATTTGTCAAAGTATTGATCACAAAGTGAACAATTGGCAGTTCGAACTAATAATTCATTAGGCTACAAATAATTATTTCTTGAATGCGATATGAAATGGAATGCGCGCGGGTTCCTGTGCGGACGACGGGCGGCAGTGCAACTCAGTATGGACAGACTCCTCAAGGTCGTTGGCGAGTACCACCGCCTTAAAAAAATGTGTGGGGTAATGCCAGTACTCTCAAACAGTGAATGAAAACACCGTGAGAAAAATCAGTTGGTATTCTGGCAGATGCGATATGCTTGCCACCTAAGCTGTCACGTATGAAATATCAACTACTACTACTACTACTGCACAATGTGGATATCTACCAAATGTAACACTTAGACTTACCTCTTACTACCCTTCTTCATCAAAGAATCTTTAAGTCGGTACTACCTACTTGGTAAGAATTAAGGGTTCGATTCCCGCCTTGGGATAAATTTATTTATTTATTTTACTTTGGCTGATACGGATATCCCAGTTACATCAGTCAAAAAACAAACACAAACAAAAACGTAAATGTTTGTACGATCTGCAAATATTTATTTCGGGTGTTCTGGGTGTTTTCTATGTATAATAAAAAATATCTATGTATGTAATGTATTGTATTAAGCATATCAGTCATCTAGTACCCATAACACAAGCTCTGCTTAGCTTGGGGCTAGATGATGCTGTGTGTTTGCCTTATTATTTGTTCCATGAGCTCAGTCCGAATAGACCCTAACAGACCCGAACAATGGATACGAGGGCACCTTCGCACAAATCCGGAATTCGTTACTTGGTACCTACTTAGAGTAAGTCCTTAGTCTGAGACTCAGTACAAAACAATGGAAAAAAACGAGCGTGCTTTAGACCCGACTGAAGTAAAACTTTTTTAATATAATAATAATAATAATGCTGGACAGTCCACACAGCATCATCTAGCCCCAAGCTAAACAGAGCTTGTGTTATGGGTACTAGATGACTGATATATTTAATACAATACATTACATATATAGATATACGAAACATAACTGGCTATGAGAGAAAGAGAAAAAGAACAGTGCTTTCATACCGCTTCTATGGTAGTGTTAAACGTTTAACGCAACCTTGTTGGAAGTCGCATTAGAAGTATTACTTCAATAACGCTATCTGACAATATCTGTCAAGTACAGTAGCAACGGCAATTTTGGCATCATTTTTGACAGTCTGCAATCGTGATAATACGAGCCGAGCTCATGGTAGGGGGGCAGGTAAGTCCAAGGCTAAATCGAGTTGTGATTGTACTAATAATACTGTGTGAATGTAAATAATTGTATTGATAATATTATAGTGCTTTAGGTACGAGTAAAATATCGATAACATTTATAATCAGTTTTTATCAAATAATGAACTACTGTAGCCAAATATTTTAAATAATTTTGTAGATAAAAAATATGTTTACCTTAAGCACGAATAAATTTGTACTTTGTAACGTTAACCCATCGTACACTCCGTTGCAATCAAATACTTCGCAGTTGCGTTATCGATGTCGCACAATGTAGCGGCGAACGGCTTGCAACCCGTCACGTATGAAATACTTTTTACTGCAAATTGTGGGTATAGACTGGCCTCACAGCTGAGTGAGTAGTAGCTCTGCCTTCTGTGCTGTAGGTTGTGGGTTTGTAGGTAGGCTGTAGGTTGTGGGTTTGATCCCCACCGAGGACAAATATTTGTGTGATGAACGTAGATATTTCTTCTATATTTGGGTGTTATTTTGTATTCTTAGTATGTATTTAAAAAAAATATAAATAATGTGTTCTATCTAGCAACGCTAAAAAATACTGATAAAACAAAAAAAAAACTATATTCTTAAATTTTTTACATTACATTAGTTACTTACGAAAGTAAAGGTTGGGAAAATTAAAAAGTCGTTTTAATTTCTTTTTTAATTATTTAATATATTATGATATGTAAGGACTCTGCCTATTTAGGTAATTCATAACTTAACTAAATATCGCAGTGTTATAAAAATACTACTTTTAAGTTATATTATTAGCCCCAACTTCAATACGTATTATATGTATATACAATCGGAACTAAACACATTGACATTAAATAATAATGTAAATATACTGAAAAAAAACTTAAGTACAGTCAACATCAAAGTTATGAGCATACGTTTAATATAACATGTATTAGTTCGTTGGCTTTAATTTCTACTTAGTTTGTTATATAAATTACTTATAACTACAGGAACACATTTTTAACAGTTATTTCCACCCTTTGCCGCTAACGAATTTCAACTAAATTCATAAAACCAATTTCGTTATATTACATAAACTCTGAGTAACTTTGAAAAACTTTTATCCTTTTTGTCTTTTTCATTAACAGAGCAATTCAAATTAGATCGAAAGAGACAAACAGTGTATCTATTCTAAGGTGTGGTAAGGGTATATTTTTATCTGTGATAGAAGCAAATTTAATCTAAGTTAAAATTTATATAATGTTTATTTGTATGGTCATATATTTTGTATCTATAATATAATATTAGCTGACGGAATAAGCCTATGGCCCACCTGATGTCAATTGGTAACCATCACATGACCTTCAACAAAAGCATTACATCGCAGGTAACGCATAACAGGAACGTGCTCTACGATGCCCTGTCATCGGTCCATCAACCATACAAAATATTTTACAACTTTTTTTGAATTAGATTTAAAAAACTATAGCAATTTCAAAACTCTCAGGTACCTATTTCTCCATATGCAATAAGTTTTATTATGATTGATTAGCTTAAAAAAAACATTGCTTTTAAGAAACAGTAAAAAATTCGCGGTGAATCCAAAAATTTATTAAAATTTGTTAATTAACTCTTTTTTACTTTGTTCACAATTTGAATATCAACAACATGTCTCCATTTCTTTGTTTATAGGTAAGTGTTGGTAAACTATGTTTCTTGTTATTTTGGATTTGTTGAAACATAATTATGTTTCAACAAATCCAAATTGTTAGTTTTTATAGTGCTTACCTGCACTTAAGGAAAATCACTAAGATTTTATATTATCGCAAAATTACCGTTAAGCTGAAGTAGTATATTTAAAAAATCCCAAGGTTTATTTCACTCGGGCCGTTTAAACTCTCGATAGCGGAGTTTTTTACCGCATCCCCGTATCAAGGGGAGGATCATCAGATCCCACTCCAAAGATTGGAATATTTTTTTGGGATAACATAAAATCTCTGCTTAAACATATTCAATATAACGAGCAAACGAAAACATAAGTTCTCTTTATCTTGTATTGCAACTACTTAGTCCTCTAATAAGTAAATATCATAATTGACCTAATCTGTTGATATAATCTTTCATATAAACTCCCTATTTTTGGTAGCTTCGTGATCATTTCTTCTTTTTATAAATTTTTTAAAAAATTCACAAAAATGTAAAGTTTAATAAGCGTACACTTTTATGATATTTTTTGTTCTATAAGAAGCTTAGGATGCATTTTGAATGTTTTAGGGCAATGTTTTGATAAACTATGACAATTATCACTAATTTAATAGTCATGCTGTAACTACCAAAGTATAATCTAGTCAGTCACGAATAGAATATTTTAAGAGCAGATTTATAAAAAACTAGCGAAACGCTCGCGTCTTCGTCCGCGTGATATGTTTTCTTAGAAATTTCAACCACCGCTATAGCCGTTTAGGGGTTGAATTTCAGGAATTCCTTTCTAAGCAGGACCACCTTCTTTCCTTTCTTTCCTCTACGCACTAAGACGAATATACCCTGAACATTTCAAGTCTCTTCTCTCTTCTTCTCTTCATGCTGGTTCTTCTAGGCTTGATCGCGAGGAACTGGCGCTTAGATTCACCTAACTCTAAGACGTTTCAAGATGATGCGGATATTACTGAATAAATGCTTTTTGACTTTGACTTTGACTTCTCTACGACCAGTAGTTTGGGCTGTGCGTTGTCGATATGTCAGTCAGTCAGTCAGGACAAACTTTCTTATAACTGGTATAGATAGTAAATCTTATTTTTTAGAAGATTTCAAATTCATTCAAAGACGTGTCTAAAGTAATGAACTAACAATAGAACTATAGAAGCTAAACTGATTGCTGGTTTGACTGAAGAGTTACAGAGGTCTCCTGTACACAGATTGCAACTTATGATCTCTGCTCCATCTTCTCCAACAGCCTGCTGGCATCTTTCCTGAGGCTGTTCTGAAGCGATTGAACATCCTCGCACGACGTTTGTCTCTCCATTCACTAAAAATTTAAATAATATTAATTTTCATCAATATTTTTGGCATCTTCTTATACCTTACACTGTAATCTGTATTTATAAATTATTATGTAATTGTAATATAATCATCAACATTTAGTAATTTTATTTAAATTTGATTTTATTATGACACTTTTATGTTTTATCTAAGAACCAATTCTCGTAACAAAATATCGTAAATAAACAATAAATAAAAAGTAAATAATAAATCGATAAAAAAAATTTATTGCTTTATACATTCCTGAAAACGCGTTATTTATTGGTCTAGATTTTGACGAGGGCAAAGGGCGTAAAGTCAGCTATAGCTGGACGGTTACATCCAGCGCTGTTTGTAAATTTACCCCTCTCGGGTAGATCTTCACCGAGAATGTCGTATGGACGTCGTAAGAGAACTCTAAGGGCCGGCGCACATTGACAGCACGACATAGCAAGGTATTTTTTAGAAGGTGAATAAAAATATAACCTAATAATATGATAGTAAAGTTGTAATGTCAATGGTACAAAAGAAATACCGCGGTATGCATAGGCATGCCGTGTCGGCAGCCTTTAACTTTATTTTCATACCTTAGGCTATATTTTTATTCGTTGTCTAAAAATAGCTTGGCATGCGGTACAGCCAGTGTGCGCCGGCCCTATAGGAATGTACTAGTAGGTGGGCAGTAGCATGAGTACAGTAAGTAAGTGTTAAACCAACCTTCATAGAATGCAACAACGCATCGAGGTTCTAATTCAGGTGAAAGGTCTTCTCTTTTTCTTCTGCTCAAAGATCTTCCTCGAGGTACAAACTCATCAGTTAGTGGGACCGGTGGAGTTGTTGGTGGGAATGTTGGTGGGACCGTTGGTGGTACTGTTGGTGGAACCGTGGGTGGGACCGTTGGTGGGACTGTTGGTGGGACTGTTGGTGGAACCGTTGGTGGGACCGTTGGTGGGGCTGTTGGTGGGACTGTTGGTGGAACCGTCGGTGGGACCGTTGGTGGGACCGTTGGTGGTACTGTCGGTGGAACCGTTGGTGGAACTGTTGGTGGAACCGTTGGTGGAACCGTTGGTGGAACCGTTGGTGGAACCGTTGGTGGGATCGTTGGTGGGACGGTCGGTGGTACTGTTGGTGGAATCGTTGGTGGAACCGTTGGTGGAACCGTTGGTGGAACCGTTGGTGGAACCGTTGGTGGAATCGTTGGTGGAACCGTTGGTGGGATCGTTGGTGGGACTGTTGGTGGTACCGTCGGTGGAACCGTTGGTGGAACCGTTGGAGGGATCGTTGGTGGTACCGTTGGTGGGATCGTTGGTGGGACTGTTGGTGGTACCGTCGGTGGAACCGTTGGTGGTACCGTTGGAGGGATCGTTGTTGGTACCGTTGGCGGGATTGTTGGTGGAATCGTCGGAGGAACTGTTGGTGGAATCGTTGGTGGAACCGTTGGTGGGATCGTTGGTGGGACTGTTGGTGGTACCGTCGGTGGAACCGTCGGTGGAATCGTTGGTGGAACCGTTGGAGGGATCGTTGGTGGTACTGTTGGTGGGATTGTTGGTGGAACCGTCGGAGGAACTGTTGGTGGGATTGTTGGTGGGACCGTTGGTGGAACTGTCGGTGGGACCGTCGGTGGAACTGTTGGCGGAATCGTTGGCGGAACCGTCGGTGGGACCGTCGGTGGAACCGTTGGTGGAACCGTTGGTGGAACTGTTGGTGGAACTGTCGGTGGGACCGTTGGTGGAACCGTCGGAGGAACTGTCGGTGGAACTGTTGGTGGGACTGTTGGTGGAACTGTTGGTGGAACTGTTGGTGGAACTGTTGGTGGAACTGTTGGTGGAACTGTTGGTGGGACTGTTGGTGGGACTGTTGGTGGGATTGTTGGTGGAATTGTCGGTGGGACCGTTGGTGGAATCGTTGGTGGAACCGTTGGTGGGACTGTTGGTGGCACTGTCGGTGGGACCGTTGGTGGAATGGTTGGTGGAACCGTTGGTGGCACTGTCGGTGGGACCGTTGGTGGAATGGTTGGTGGAACCGTTGGTGGGACTGTTGGTGGCACCGTTGGTGGAACCGTTGGTGGAACCGTTGGTGGAACTGTTGGTGGAACTGTCGGTGGGACCGTTGGAGGAACTGTTAGTGGGATTGTTGGTGGAACCGTTGGTGGGACTGTTGGTGGAACTGTTGGTGGAACTGTTGGTGGGACAGTTGGTGGAACTGTTGGTGGGATTGTTGGTGGAACTGTCGGTGGGACCGTTGGAGGAATCGTTGGTGGAACCGTTGGTGGGACTGTTGGTGGCACCGTTGGTGGTTCCGTTGGTGGTTGCGTTGGTGGTTCCGTTGGTGGTTCCGTTGGTGGTTCCGTTGGGGGTTCAGTTGATGGTTCTGTTGGTGGTTCCGTTGGGGGTTCCGTTGGTGGTTCTGTTGGTGGTTCCGTTTGTGGTTCCGTTGGTGGTTCCGTTGGTAGTTCCGTTGGTGGTTCCGTTGGTGGTTCAGTTGGTGGCTCCGTTGGTGGTTCTGTTGGTGGTGGAATCGTTGGAGGAACTGTTGGCTCAGTTACAGGGGGTAATGAAGGACATGTCTGAATTTGAGCTTGTGTTAGCGCTGAAGCATCCTTGCATCCTCGGCATACGTAGCATTCTAGTGCTTCACTATCTGAAATGGATAAATGAATTATGTACATATTTCATAAGATTACTATCAATTGATAGTAACAATTAAATTATTTTGGATACATAGGTGTGATAATAAAAAATTGGTACACAAGTTTCTTGAATAATTAAAAAAAATATTGATCGAGATTTTTGACTGAGAGAAAATCAGAGGGGGAAAAGAGGAAAGTTTACTGTAGCGTTTATCGACAGATTTCAATCAAACTTGAAAGGACTACATTTTAAACAAGATGTTGCGAAAATAAAATAATAACTAGGGAGTGGAGGAGAGAAAAAGAGTAAAGTTTACTGTAGGCTTAATTTTTTTTTCAAAAAATTTCCTACCTTTAACAATAAGCCCACGCGGTTCACTTTGCTTTTACGTGACGAACCTGTAGACACTAGATTTGACTTTCTATAACCAAGGAGTTGCTTTGTGAGAAATGGCTAAAACTAGTGCCCCTATTTTGTTCAAAGTCTGCATAGTCTACAATCTATTCTATTCTATTCTAATCTTTACCAAAATGACAAGATGGAAATTCCAAGAAACACGTGCACTCGTCTAATATATACCGGGTGTAATAAAACCACTTCCGAATACTCCAAACACGTGTAAAGTTGCCTACAACAAGGTCTTATAGAATACCACATAGCTAACAGTCAAATAGGTTTAGAGTAAAAGATAATTTTGTTAAAATTCCTATTTATCAACCATATTTATTCCGTACAGCAAGCGCTCCGCTGCCGCTCGGTCGTTGACCGGCCGCGAGTGCAACGCACTGATCAGATGATCGCAATTTCATTTAGATTGCCGTTTTTGGTGTATTATTGTATTTACGTGTTTTGAAATATTATGATAGTTAGGTATATATATGTACTGTAGATATTGATGCCGAAAACACACAGCACGGTACAGTGTGCAGTCAATTCGTGTCGATAAAATAGTTTTATTGCGTGATTTCGATAGAACGTAGATGATTTTTATGTAGTCTGAACTAAAGATTTAAAAATAAGGGCAGTATAAAAATACTTACATTGAAAATGTTCGAATACTAATAAAACAAAACAGTAGCAAAAATAGTTCCAAACCATTGAAAAATTATTTATTATTAATTAGAATATAAATCGAATCTGTTACTGTGTATGCTAACAGCGCACTCTTAATTAGTACTAATTAAAGCTACGTGCTATTATACCAACTGAGGGAAAGGTACTTGAAATTTATTAAATTGATAAAAAAATCGGTTTATTACATATACCACCTACCTAAGCCACGCCCGCGGCTTTGTATGCATTATGAGAAAATCTACATTTATTAATACAATTTGTTATACAAATAAATGTATTTTCTTTCTTCTTTCTTGATGGAACAAGGAAATGGCCCACCTGATGTTAAGTGCTAACCATCACGCATAACAAAGCGTTACCTCGCAGGTCACATCCGTTTGGAACGTGCTCTATGTCTGCCCATTCAGGTACAGATACATACACCATACTCTTCATATACAAATTAATAATTCAATTGCAAAATAAAAATTAAAAATTAGTGAAACGTGAGCGCGACTTCGTCCGCATGAAGTTGTTTTATACATAGTATGTATGTATTCAAATTCAACCCTTGCTTAGGGGTTGAATTTGATGAGTTCCTTTCGAACGACAAATACTCCTAATAATTCTCTCGACGACCAGTGGTTTAGGATATGCGTGTCTAATGTCAATCAGTCAGGACAAAGATTCATAAAATTGGTATAGATTACAGCCGAATTGTGAACTTTGTCCTTTTTTGAAGTCGGTTAAAAATAACCTAGTTTGTTTTAGTTTGTGCGTGATTCCGAAATTTATAATCTGCCGTACGGTTGGCGACAAAAATGGATAGATATTTCTTAAGTTAAGAAAATATAAATATATGTACATATATAGGTATATCTATACTAATATTATAAACAGGAAAGGTTTGATTGTTTGTTTTTTGTTTGCATCGAATAGGCTCCGAAACTACTGGACCGATTTGAAAAATTCTTTCACAGTTGGGTCACAGTTCCCAGGTCACATAGGCTATTATTATGTTATAAAAAAATAGGGATTCTTACTAAAACCCGTGCAAAGCCGGAACGGACCGCTAGTATATAATATTTAAAGTTATTTATATATTTCTGATACAGCTTGTACTTTTTAAGACCCGCCTACCATTCATACCATGATGGTTACCATCTATGCAGCCATTTTCTTTGCAAAATCCGTAGGTAGGTAATTAGTAGGTCAAAGTCAAATATAAAAGGCATTTATTATAACAATCAAAGTGATCCCTTAGAATAGTCTTTTATCTAGATAAATTAAGGTGCCAGTTCCTCGCGAGCAAGCTTAAAAGAACAGGCAAAAAACTTACGGCTTGGTTCCTACTGTATTTTTGTGATCCTTTTACAAATAACGTTGTAATATGAAACTCAGTTGATCAAACTCAGTAAGGTGAATGCAATATCGAAATATGTAAAGGGTGAGTCATACACTAACGCACAACACGTGTAAATATATTAATAATGATTTTATCAGTATTGGCTAAGCCGGGCTTGTGAAGGAATTCATAGGTATTATAAACGCAATGGCTGTGCCAAAAAGTACTACACAAATATAAAACTAGTCACACAAAACTCTCACACACATTTTTGTATTTCTTTTGTTGATTTTTTTTTTGGTTAGCCCGTTTTTTTTAAAATTACTACTGTAAAGTTCGACTGTCACCTTAGATCGAACGTCGGGGTAGACTGAAAACCAGCCCTGCGTAAGAACGGAAGTTCTTACGCAGAATTAGCGCTGAGTCTACTCCTATTGTCATAAACTTGTAATCTAGTGATATTTTTGTACCCATATATTATGCATCGTTTTTTTTTTATGACAATAAACGTATTTGTATTGTGTATTGTATTGTAGTACCTAGTTTTGCGAACAGAGGGGTAAATTTGAGCTCGATTTTTTGTCATGCCATTATCCGTAGCGTGAGCCATCAAATAGATTACCTAGTCCAAACAGACCCGAAGAGACTCGATCATTAAATAGATAGATAGAAAATACTTTATTGCATTATAAAAAATACTTTATGTTATGCACAATGCTACACAAACAATGGGCGGTGTTATCGCTAAACAGCAATATCTACCAGATAACCTTTGGATGCAATGAACTCATGAAGTTTACCCCCTTGTAAACTTCAACTTGTGTTTGTGTATGAAATAGAAATAACAATAATATGAAATAATATAAAAGTTTGTCCAGCTCGACTGAAATACGACCTACCTGCAAATAATCATCAAACTGACAAAGCATGTTTTGACACACTTGAAGCAAATACACTTCGTTCGCTCGGTCAAAAAGTATGTATGTAGCTCAAAAGTGCACTATTGTACAAAGGCCGTCCCTATACGTTTCCTGCCCGGCTAAGATGTCAAGTGCGACATAATTTTGTCTAATCGTTATCTCGTGCAAAATAGAGATATCTCTTTATATCTTCCTGTGCTAACATGTCAGTGCCAAAAATCTATCTCGTTCTGTCAAATGGAGACTTAATGCTAATGTTTAGCTTATCTGTGGGTCTTTTATCTAAAATTTCTATGATATCCATCAATAGAAAAAGTATCTCGTGTCAAGCGCGACATATCTCGCGTCGCACATCTTAGCCTGGCAGGAAGAAAAAATGTTGAACCTCTATCCAGCACTTCACGTACGATCCTGATAATGTCATCGGTACAGAACCCCTTTCCCTTTAAGAACGATTGTACCCCAGCGATTGTCGGTTCTACGAGCTATATGGCCTATAAAAACTATACTATATTTTGACTAGGCTCACAGCACAGCACAATTAATAATAGCTCTGCCTTCTGTGCTGTTAGCTGCGGGTTCGATCCCCACCGAGGACAAACATTTGTTTGAAGAACATAGATGTGTGTTCTCTGCCTGGGTGTTATATTGTATTCTAAGTATTTACAAAAAAAACATACATAAGTATGTTATCAGTCATCTGGTTTCCATAGTACAAGCTATGCTTAGTTTGGAGCTAGTGCTAGCTAGCTAGCTTAGTGTAAACCTGTCCACACGTATTTATTTATAATATTGGTTCTTCTTTGCATGTCCTAGTTCCCGATTATATCTGAAGAATCTAACTAGGTAGGTCTTCAAGATTCTTAATATAATAAGTACTAGAGCCCTGAGTGTATTTCGCCACCTTTGATAAAATTATATTTCTTTAGCTTCATTTTTCAGATATAAATAGATAGGTAGGTACACTATGTAGTACTTTCTACGTACTAGGCAACTCCGCACATTTAAAAAGTAAAATCGAATGATTTTAAAACGAACGATACCCCCACCTCTGGCCTACGGCGTCCGGCCGCGCCGCTCAAGTCTCATTCTTTCTTTGTGCGCGGCAACGTAAGCACGTCCCTCTTTGGGAAAAAGATATTTTTTTTTTTATCCTCAGTTTTTGTTAATATCTTCATATTGTATACCTGTGATTATTATTGAAAAAATGCCGAAGCGAAAACAAGAACAGAAAATTCGTTATTACGAATCGAAAATACAAAAGTTGCGGGATAAACAAGTACCTGCACCTATCGTGCGCAGACGGTGTATTATCTATTCAGATTCGTCTTCGGAGGAAAATAATTCAGGTAAGTTTTCTAAGCGATTATTTTACAATACTGCTTGTTTTGTATTTTTATTAAGTCGCATCAATATCCTAGGTGTTGGCCGCGAGTCAGCGCGAAGGAAAGTTTATAGCCGGGGTGTTGGCCGTGAGTCACCACGAAGGCATACCTACATTTGAGGTCTAGGTTTTGGCCGTGAGTCAATACGATGACCAGTTAAATCTTAAAATAGATTTTTTTCTATTGGATTTTTTGTCTACCCTCAATATTCAACAAACGTTCGTACGTTGTTACAGATGCAGAGGTTAAGACTGTAATCGAGGAAAGCCTTCCTCAACAAGAAAGCTCGAACCTGGAGGTTCCACCAGAGTCTACGAGCACAGACGTTTCTACCCAAGAAACTGACCGCGTAGAGGAACTTGACGTGGAATTTCTTTCGGCGCTGGGTGATTCAGCTCCAGATACGCCTATTTATGGCGATAAAATACATGAGACGCTAGCACAGCGATGGCTACCGATTCTACGTCGAGGTATTCCTAAGGAAACAAAGGAAGCATTGCTAAAGGAGCAAAAAATTCCTGAAAACTGTAAGCTCTTAAGAGCTCCAGTGCTAAACCCTGAAATATCAGCGGCGCTTATCGAATCGACGAGAAACCGGGATAAGAAAATAGAAGCCCAACAGCAGCAATTGGGTCTTGGTATTACAGCTGTCAATCGAGCCATGCACGTACTGGTCACTGGCGGCGAGGACAAGCAAACCAAGGTGCAAGCTGTAAAAATTATGTCTGATGCGTGCCGCATACTTTCAGACCTTCATTATACGGAAACGAAGTCTAGAATAAACCTAATTACCCCGGCATTAGACAAATCATTTACCACCCTTATTCACGACGTGGAAAGGGATGAATCACTATTCGGCAGTAAACTGTCCGACAAGATCAAGGCTTCTAAAACCATAGAAAAGCAAGGGCTTCAAATTAAAAAAGTTACGGGCACTCAGAAAGCACCAGTAACATCCACGTCACAGCCAATATCTACAACGCGAACGCGCTTCCAGGGAAACTGGACAACCCCTTCCCGCTATCAGCCGTCGTCGAACAGGGGGGGGAGGGGAGGTGTTCAGAGAACTCCCTTAGCTACACAAAGGGCGTCGAATACAACAGCACAACCGAAGAACAACTACAACAAGCAGCAGCGTGCTGCTCCCCGGCAGTAGATACGGTACGTCATGCAGGCAGAATACAATGTTACTTCGATTGTTGGCTTAAAATTACTGCTAATCCTGTTATACTAAATGGGATTAAAGATGGTTTTTCTATACCTTTTGAAACTGAAGTTATCCAAACAATAGTTCCTCAGAACTGTTTTTCTCCGTCAGAGATGGTAGACATGAAGATTGCAGTAAATAAATTATTAGACTTAGGGGCCATAAATAAATGTCAGCCATGTAAAGATCAATTTATCTCAAAAATTTTCTTAATTCCTAAGGCTAATGGCAGTAAGAGGTTTATCCTTAACCTAAAACCACTAAACAGATTCGTCTCCAAATTACACTTTAAAATGGAGGACTATAGGACAGCCGCAAAACTAATACCTAAGGATGGCTTTATGGCCACTATTGACTTAAAAGAGGCTTATCTACTTCTCCCCATGTCAGTTGATGATCGAAAGTACCTGAGGTTCCAGTTTCAAGATAAAAGTGGAACAACCTCTTTGTATGAGTTCTCTGCGCTCCCCTACGGGCTTTCTATAGCTCCCAGAACTTTTACAAAGCTCATGAGAGAAGTCATAACCCACCTTAGATCACGCGGTCTAATGTCGGTTATATATTTAGACGATATCTTATGTATCGGCAAGGATTATCACGACTGTTTACAAAATGTAAAGGAAACAATTGATTTATTACAGTGCTTAGGATTCATAATAAACTTTGAAAAAAGCTCTATACAACCTAAGCAGACTTGTAAATTTTTAGGCTTTATTTACGACTCGAAGAATATGACTATATCCCTACCTAATGAAAAACGTGATAATATAGAAAACTTGATCAAAAAGTTTAAATTATTACCTTTTTGCTCAATCAGAGAATTTGCGCAATTAATCGGTACTCTAACCGCAGCTTGCCCAGCAGTGCGCTACGGATGGTTGTACACCAAAATGATGGAAAGGCTTAAATTTCTTACGTTACAGAAGCTTGATTCTTTTGATGCCAAATTTAAATTATCAACCGATATCTTACCAGATCTAGATTGGTGGGCTAGAAATATTCAATCTACGTCTAACTTAATAGGTTCACTCGATTTCCAAATGGAAATATTTACAGATGCCTCTAGAACGGGTTGGGGAGCATATTGCAATCAAGTCCGCGTTCACGGTGGTTGGACAGATAGCGAACAAAAGTTTCACATAAATTACTTAGAACTTTTAGCGGTATTCTTAAGCTTAAAATGTTTAGCTAGAGATAAGTACAAATGTCATATACTATTACGTGTCGACAATACCACTGCAATAAGCTACGTTAACCGAATGGGAGGAATTCAATACCCCCATCTTAATGAGTTAGCTAAGAAAATTTGGCAATGGTGCGAGGTGCGAAAGATTTGGTTATTTGCTTCTTATATAAATACCAAGGAAAATAAGGAAGCAGATGAGGAATCCCGGAAAATAAATAACCCTGACATTGAATGGTCATTATCTAACAGGGTCTACATAGACATTGTAAAGAAACTAGGAAACCCTGAAATAGACCTTTTCGCTTCTCGCACTAATGCTAAATGCCATGCTTACATCTCATGGAAACCCGACCCAGACGCGATAGCAGTGGATGCATTCACGTTGAATTGGAATCAATGGTTCTTTTACGCCTTCCCACCTTATTCATTAATTTTGAAGTGCCTACAAAAAATCAAGAATGATAAAGCAAAAGGCATATTCATTTTTCCATTTTGGCCATCACAACCCTGGTTTCCTCTTCTAAAAAGCATGTTGACGTCGGAAGTAATTTTCTTGAGTAGTGACGCTTTACCTCGGTCTCGTTACAGGATGCGTCGGCAGCAGGCTACCCTGGCTGCAGTGAAACTCTCCGGCACGCGTTTTCTAGAAGAGGGACCCCGGAGGCCGCTTTAGATTTAACGATTGCGTCACTCGCTAAGAACACGTTAATGCAATACAGTGTAACGTATAAACTTTGGTGGAAATTCTGCAGAGTTAATAATTTGAACTATTACGATACTGGGATATCCCAGGTTATCCTATTTCTAACTGAACGGTTTAACGAAGGTTCAACATTCGGAACGCTGAATAGCCACCGCTCAGCACTCTCCCTCCTACTGGGAGGCGAAGTCAGTGCTGACGTCAGAATCAAAAGAATTCTGAAAGGCGCCTTTAAGCTTAGACCATCAGTACCCAAGTATACCACCGTATGGGATCCTCAAATAGTGCTGAACCATATATCTAATTGGTATCCCAATGAAAATCTCTCCATAGAAAAGATTACAAAGAAACTTGTTACCCTTTTAGCCATTTGCACCGCTCATAGGGTGCAAACGCTTTCACTTATAAAATTAGACAATATTATCATAAATTCAAACGAAGTTCAAATTGTTATCTCTGACATTATAAAGACCTCCGGTCCAGGTCGTGATCAACCAATCTTGATTCTACCTTATTTTAATCAGAACAAGAGTATTTGTCCAGCCACCACCTTACAAGATTATCTACAGCTTACAGAAGAGTTAAGACCTTTAGGCTCAAAAAATCTCTTGTTAACCTGGAAACGTCCTCATAGGATCGCTTCTGCTCAATCTATTAGCAGGTGGATTAAGCAGGTGCTGGCGGACAGCGGCGTGGACGTATCGGTGTTTAGTGCACATAGCACGAGACATGCGTCCACGTCAGCTGCCAGCTCAGCGGGTATATCTTTAGACGTTATTCGGAAAACGGCGGGCTGGACAAAAACATCAGAAACGTTCGCTAATTTTTATCAGCGGCCTATTTCTAACATTGGGGATTTTGCAAAATCAATATTGAGTTAAAATTAAGCTAAATTTGATATTTAAGTGGTCCACTAATGTGGCTATCTATCATTATAATTATAAGAGAGTTGATTACTGAAGACAAATATATTGTTTGGTTTACTTAGTTCAATAAAACAATGTATAGTTTATGAATAAAACTTTATTTTTATAGACAAAACTTTTAACTCTAAACATCTACATAGTGTACCTACCTATCTATTTATATCTGAAAAATGAAGCTAAAGAAATATAATATTATGATCAAATGAACTTCATACGTGAAGTTCGATCATTATTATATGATTTAGCTTCATTTGAAGATATAAACCCGCCCTCCCATATCCCGCTAAAAAGTTTTGTCCTCTCTGAAAGAATGAGACTTGAGCGGCGCGGCCGGACGCCGTAGGCCAGAGGTGGGGGTATCGTTCGTTTTAAAATCATTCGATTTTACTTTTTAAATGTGCGGAGTTGCCTAGTACGTAGAAAGTACTACATAGTGTACCTACCTATCTATTTATATCTTCAAATGAAGCTAAATCATATAATAATGATCGAACTTCACGTATGAAGTTCATTTGATCATAATATAATACTATCGTCAAATAGGTACCAGTATGCCATTAGGGCACACAACAGCACACTGCCTGCAGCCGGTGATTTGAATTTTTCTACCTTTAGTAAGTACCAACTGTTATAAAACTGGTAGGTATGTATAAATAAATGTAAAATAATCCAAATAAATAAAATCGCAGCCATATTATCAGCCTGAAGCATGAATGAATGAATGAATGAAAATACTTTATCGTACACCTTACAAACTAATAATGAGAGAAAACAAGAATTAACAATAGCTGAGAATGTACAATGGGCGGTCTTATCGCTAAAAAGCGATCTCTTCCAGACAACCTTTGGATGGAGAGGATTTCAAAATGATCTAGGATAGGATAGGTGCGTGTTGAATGCGGGTCGTGCGCGGTTCGGGTGCGGTTGTATTCCGTTGAGTTGGTATGGTTGACAAAAATGAACTTTAAAAATAAATTTATATGAATCAGTGATTTAAATTCTGTTTTCTACCTATTGTAAAGACCCGCAGTTTACTATAGGTAGAAAAAAAATTGAGTTATTATAAAATACATAATAATATGTAGATATAAGGTAGATAGGTTAAATATTACATGTAAAATATTTGTATGTACCTACTAAATTACATCCGTTATAAAATAAATAAATGAATGATATCTGTATAATAAAAGTTAAGAAATCTTCTTCTTCTTCTTGCTCATTTATTGAAATTTTAGAGTAAAAGCATTATTTGAGCTAGCTGGGGTTTTTTGGTCAAATAACCTTAAAACAGGTAACTAATAGTACCTACGTGTAAGTACGGCCTCACCATGCGAGTCGAAAAATTGAAAATCTCACCGGAAAGTGAATTTCAATTCATTTATGACCAATCGGCTATCGACATACATGGATAGCCGGTTCTGGCCGAAAGGTGTCGTGTTCAGGAAGTTTATTGGAAGCCTGACACGAGACACCAAGCATACATCACACCAAACGACGCCTGATAGTTATAAAATATAATTTATGTATGGGTTAATATTTTTATTGGAAAATAATTTTATTGCCTAAAATTAATAATATTATTATTTTTATACAACTTGCTGATGGAACAAGCAGATGGTCCACCTGATGTTAACTGGTTACCACTGCCTATAAAAAAGTACTGCCACGTAGGTCACGCTCTTTAGGAACGTGCCCAACGGTGCACTGCTCAGCGTATATTAACCTGAGGTGTACAGGTGTTAAGCCTCATATGCCTGTAATTTCATCAGCTCCACACCCTTCAAACCGGAACACAGCAAGCTGTTTAACGACAGAGATGGGCAAGGTTGTAGTACTTCCCCGAACAAGTCCTTCACAAAAAGGTCTACTACTACTAATACTATAATCTAAGTACTTTTTGCAAGCAGATAAATCCACTTACCTGGCCTTATACCAAAACAAATTAAATTAATTAGAATAAATATTTTGTTCTAAGCTAGATACTTACATTGAAAATTATAGATCACTACTAAAACAAAACAACACTTGAGGAAATTCCAAACCATTGTAAGATCAGAAAATTGTACTTTTTAAATGTAATTAATCTTAGACATTTGCTACTTTGTCTGTTAACATCGCTCTCCAAATCGCGACTAATCAAACTGCACCGCCAACATTTTGATAATAATTATATACGCTTGGATAATCTGCAAGATATAGATAATAGATCTGCAGTTCTACACTACAAAGCGATAAACGAAATTTCATATTGTCGTTTTAAGTTACACTGCACGGTATGTCAGGCTACGACAAGTTGGCTGTGAAATGGGTAATCGAGGGTCCGCAATGTAACGTAAAATGGCACTACGAAGCTTTGTTTATCGATTTCAAGAGTAGACCTGCCGATGTATTGTTAATAAGCATCGAATGGCTTTGGGATATGGCTGTCGCTAGCCTTGTTCTTTTTTAAATGACAGACAAGGAGAAAATATTGAATTGTTATCATCCATCGTTTTAGATAACTTTATGGTTACTGTAGTGGCCGCAGCCATATTTTTTTGGTGGTCGATGTCATTTTTGAAAATTAAATACATAAATAGTGTTGAAATACTATATGTAGTGTTTGTGTACTAGACATAACCTAGTACATGCACGGTCTCGGGCAAGCGAGTGGGTAAGGCGGCACGCCAGTGCTACGAGAGCCGCGGGCGAGAGTAGACGTGCCGCTTGTACATACCGCCTGTTGTCGAGCCTGTGATATCCTACCTATACCTATACCTAGTAGGGACTGTGGTTGTGGTAGGCCTCGTACTTACCATCGGCCGGGGGAATACTACATGTGGCGACGGGATAAAAGGTCAGTGGAATAACTAAAATTATAAAAAGAATAGAATATAGACATTATGATATTTTACCAGGGCTAAATAGGTACATAAGAAGCATTTTGGTATCGTCGGTTGCGATGCATCGATCGAGTCTAGACTTACTGGCGGCGGCCGGCGGGACGGCGCAGGCGCTGGCGCCCGCATGGCGCGGCTAAACGCAAGCGGTCACTTTAGCTATACCTACTTATCTATGTAGGTACCCTACCCATCGGTTAATTACCTATATTTTTATGGAAACATTAACACAGTTGCATATTCTAGCTTTCATTGATTGCTTAGATTGGTACTTAATAAAGTTACCTACCTAGGTACCTACTTGGATGGATATAGATAATTCAATGTGTTAGTGATTTTATTTTTTCTTTAGTATTGTACGTGCCTGCTACCTACTAAGTACATAGACATATACCTATCTAACTGGTTATTTACATATATTGAACAAAAAGCAATCATTTGGTGAGGCATCTATATATAATCTAGATTTCACAAGTTACCTACTAAAAAAATAACAGGTGGGCATGGCCGATTTTGCCTGGATAGGCCTCTTGGATAACTCTAGTGGCGCCGCGTTGTGGCAGATTCGGGCAACACGCGGACGTCAAAGTGCCTACAGCATGTACGGTTGTTTAATTCAATTAATAACGTTGCGTTCAGTTGGAAAAGTACTCTAAAAGCAATAGATGGGTGGTACGAGGTGCTGTTGTGTTGTGGGGTGTAAAAATTGCAGCCTCGAACCGATAAACCAGCCTTGCAGGAACGTTCTATTCTTCGTACCGTACGATCTAGGTTCACCAGAAGGCAACATGAATAGTATATACACATGCTGATGCCAGCACAAATAAATAGCGTAACGGACATGCAGAATGTTAATCATATTTAATTTTAATTCTCGCATGAACATTTTCAAAGAATCACGTGCAGGTTATTTTTTATATTTTATTATCTATGATATGTTACAGATGAGAAACGATGAAATAAGGAATGACTAAATAAATATAATTATTATCGGTTCAATGTTTCATACTTTTTCTTAAGCATGAAATGGGTTTTCACCAATAATAATATGTCACTAATTTAGAATTCCATACCCATTTTTAATAATGAGGTGATCTTGGAGTTGTTTAAGATCAAAATAAAAGATGCAGTTCAGTGAATCTTATTTCAATGAACAATACTTATTCCTTCATTATTTATGTTTCTTTGATAAAGAAATACCTACATCTTCGTTTTCCAATTCTTTGCATGTATGGTTCTTTTAATTATTATTCAACTAATAATTAATTGATTTGGTGATTCGTATTTTGATAACCTCCTGAACATGATGGCTGTTCTGAACGGCCTCCAGAAGATAGAATGGTTAGATTTAGTAAATTGTTTGTCGGGGGTACTTGCAGTTAATGGAGACATTTAGTAGGAAGTAGGTATGGAATGGGACAGTATAGAGGCGTATAATATGGCATAATAGAGTAAAATATAGACGTTGTATAGCGATATAGTAGGGTGCTGCTTGTTTTAAGTGAATAAATGCTTGAAATCAAAGTCGTTTCAATTGTGGGGCATTTAGTTAGGTAGATACCACCTAGATATCCTCCTTTCTGGAGGATATACAGGTATAAATAGTAGGCACAGCTTGGCCAAACAACCCCTTCCAAGTAGTAGGTAGGGTAATAGTAAAGTGCGTGGGCAGCACCTGAAAAGTAATAGCCAATAGTAACTAGATATTTGATAAACAGCCATGTAAATGCATAGATGGCTATAGACAAGTAAAGTTTAGCGCTTGCTCGGAGGGGCACCTAGCGCGGGGTCCGAGAACTAAAAATAGCTAGCGATAGTTACAGCCAGAATTACAGTCTGGAAGCATGGCAGCAAACCTTAAGAAAGAAGAAGTATTAGTGAAAATAGTAGTAGTGCTCTCGGATACCCCCCCTCGCTAACAGCCCGTCCGCCTCGAGCACCCCCTGTGAACAAGCCAGCTACGTGGTTTCAATTCAAGCCCTATAGAATCCCAGCCACGCATGTACACCGCGACCTTGAACGGAGCGAAGCCGGTCCCGTACAGAAGAGTTTATACAGTCCACTCAGATAGGAAAACCCGGGTTCGACTCCCGGTCCCGTACAATAGCTTTGGAATAATTTAAGCCCTATAATTGTTAATTCATTGATCATCACATTAGGTAATACGATAATCCTGTAAATAAATACGTAGCAAAAAGTTATAATTAATTTGAAAGAATATCTCATATTTCGTGTATTTACTTACCTTTCAACACAGAGTTTCCTCGAAAGAATTTCTTATAAATATTTTGGAATTCACACTTAATAATGGTTTGGCTCATAATACTTTTTTAATAGTTTCTTATCGCGTTAAACAAAATAATTGTCTAAAACGTTCAGTAACTTATATGCGAATCGTATGTCAACTGCTATGACAAGAGCGACCTCGAATTGTCGCTGTTAACCGACAGATGGCGTTGCCGTGGTTTCGGCATGATATCCAAGAGCCCTATAGGGAGGTTGCAAAGTTAATTAAAGCAACAGTTACCCACTAAACTGGGAAAATTGGTACATTGATATACCTTCATTAAATTGAAAAATGTTATGGTACCCACTTAACTGGGAACACTGGTACTTTAATACCTCCATTTAATTGGGAATTTGTATAAACTGCTAAAGCTAATTAAATCAACAGCTACCCACTAAACTGGGAAGATTGGTACATTGATATACCTTCATTAAATTGAAAAATGTCATGGTACCCACTTAACTGGGAACACTGGTACTTTAATACCTCCATTTAATTGGGAATTTGTATAAACTGCTAAAGCTAATTAAATCAACAGCTACCCACTAAACTGGGAAGATTGGTACATTGATATACCTTCATTAAATTGAAAAATGTCATGGTACCCACTTAACTGGGAACACTGGTACTTTAATACCTCCATTTAATTGGGAATTTGTATAAACTGCTAAAGCTAATTAAATCAACAGCTACCCACTAAACTGGGAAGATTGGTACATTGATATACCTTCATTAAATTGAAAAAATGTTATGGTACCCACTTAACTGGGAACACTGGTGCTTTTAGCACCTCCATTTAATTGGGAATGTTTATAAAATGCCTCCATAAAATTGGAGATTGGTATGACCACCCCCATTTAATTGGAAACGGTTCTTGGTGACATAAATGAACATGAATAGATGAACATTTGGTTGATCAGATTACGGAAAAGTGTTATTCAACGGATCTACGGAAAAAGATTTTGACATTAGGTGACGATATTACTCTTGATAAAATTATCACTCAGGCAAACACTTTAGAAGTAGTAGGTCACCAATTAGAAGAGTACGAGGGCAAAAATAAAACACTAGAAATTAACACTATTGCACACAAAGGTGGAAAACCCAAACCCAGTCAGTTGTCCTGCTAGAGAAAAAAAATGTTATCTTTGTGGAAAGATAGGCCATTTTCGACAGTATTGCAAGAGTGCGAAGAAGCGAAAGATTAATGAAACTACAAAACCAGACAAAGACAAAAACGGAAGTATAAAAAGACTAGAATAGATGAAGCAGATCATATAAACGACGTTGACTTTGTGTTTAACGTAAATAATGATGTAAACTATCGAATGTGACGTAGAAGGCATCAAGCTAATTATGTTGATTAACTCTGGCTGTAAACTAAACCTAATAACAGACAAAACATGGAATTCTTTTAAAAGTCAGGGAGTCTTATGTTACAATCAGGTTAGTAAACCAGATAAGACACTTCTAGAGCATGGAAGTACAACACCGTTAAAAGCAATCAAGAAGATGACTCTGAGGTGAGAGACAAAGACAAGCAGGAAAAGGAAAAAGGAAAGGAATATGGAGATAAGAAGAGGGCTCAAGAAAATACTTTGACTGAAGGGGACAAGGTTTACGTCAAAGAGATGGAAAATGGTAACAAGCTCACCGCTAACTACAACCCTACTCCACATGTTGTAGAGAAATCTCATGGTGGTGACGCTATGTTACGGAATGAAAAAACAGGGCAACGAGTTAGAAGAAATGTCATACACCTGACGAAAGTAGAAAGGAAGTGGAAAGCTATAGAAAGAAATGAAAATCAGGATAAGCAGGAAGAACAAAGTGATGTAAATACTTAAGTCTATGATCATTGTAAACTTACCTTTAAAAATAATTATTGTACCCACTTGATTCCTAAGGAAATGAACCTATCGATTAAAATAATTTGATATGAAAGAGATGTAGTGTTTGTGTACTAGACATAACCTAGTACATGCACGGTCTCGGGCAAGCGAGTGGGTAAGGCGGCACGCCAGTGCTACGAGAGCCGCGGGCGAGAGTAGACGTGCCGCTTGTACATACCGCCTGTTGTCGAGCCTGTGATATCCTACCTATACCTATACCTAGTAGGGACTGTGGTTGTGGTAGGCCTCGTACTTACCATCGGCCGGGGGAATACTACACTATACAATATTTTATGTAAGGTGGGTAAAAAAATAAAATAAATCTAAACCCACTTAAATACTTAAAGAATAGAATAGAATTTTATTTAACCACAGAGACAACGACACAGTAGGTCAACAATACTAACACTTTTTTTTAATTATCTTGTTCAATGCTTAAAAAAAACTGTGTACTAAAGATGTGTACTACGTTGTCGGTTTTCAGAGGCCATAAATGACGGGCCAGGTAACGCCTTCACATTTCTAGGATCGCGGGAAGTTGGTGGCTGAAAATCAAAATCGTTCTTCTTGGAAACGTATAGAGAAGATCTATTTGTGGACATTTGTCGACATTTTTACACAACATCATCTGGTCCCAAAAGAAGCATAGCTTGTATTACTGGAACCATAGGACTGATAGAATACTTTTACTTACTATGTCCAGTAATTTCTTGCCTATTTTCAACTATTTCGTTGGTTTTTGTTTTCTCTTTTTGTGCCTACCGAAACTACCTACTCTATTGTTTGAATGTTTTTTTCCTGTATGTGTATCTGTGTCAAATAAACGTATATTTTATTATGTCTATTCTAATGGACGTTTATAGATTTATGATAACTAGTACCCACTCTTGATTATACCTAATCATAGCGCCTGTAAATTACACTACAATTATGCTCTCAAAAAGCCCCTTTATCTACTGACTCCTGTCATAGTATCTAAACGTACGCTTATAGAATAAGGATAAGAATATTTTTATTGCATAACTGTGTGGTACATAAGTGTTATAAAACTAAAACTAGGAGCAACAGTTTATCCGTTTCAGAGGTACAATAACTTTAAACTATTTATAGTAATTTATTATAATAACGAAAATTTTAGTACAAGCCTAGTTACTAGGCCTTAGTAATAGGGTCCCGTTTTACCCTTTGGTACGGAACCCTAAAAACAGAATAAAAGAAATAAATATTGAAGGGGGCTCTCATACAACAAGCGTGTTTTTTGCCGTTTTTATTATAAATAATGGTACGGGCCCTTCGTGCGCGAGTCCGACTCGCACTTGGCTGGTTTTTTAAGTACTATGAACAAGATTTTAGAATATGTTCAATGTATAGTCTTTTCGATCTCTAGTTTTACTTTAGTATAGATAGCTGTAAAGTGGTTTTCTGTAGCCATTTGAAGCCTATACTGAGATTTCGTTACGGATGGTTGGAATAACCTTGACGCACCACTGAAACTGGCTCTTGACCTTCTGTATAGATGGTTCTTTTATGCTGGTGGATCTCAATCGCCGCGGTATTGTATTAATTATTATATTTTCGCCTTGTAAAGCGTTCTGTCCGGAGTATTTTTTTTTTTAATTTGCTGATGAAATAATCTGACTGACTGACGTATAGAAAACGTGGTAACCATTTATCTATAATAATAATAATACTCAACAACCCACACAGCATCATCTAGTCCCAAGCTAAGCAGAGCTTGTGTTATGGGTACTAGATGACTGATATACTTAATACAATACATTACATACATAGATATTTTTTATTATACATAGAACACACCCAGAACACCTGGAATAAATATTTGCAGACAAACATTTATCCCAAGGCGGGAATCGAACCCGCAACCTCCTGCGTCATAGGCGCACATTCGCCCGCCGCAACACATCGGTCGTCATCTATACTTGCGATTATCGCAACAGGTAAGATAGTGTATGTGTGCTTGGCTGGTAACTGTGCGCATGGATAGAAATAGGATAGGGTATCTAAGGATGTCTCATCTCCGTAAGTCTGGTGGTCGATGATAAAACGGGAATGGAGAACCAGGAATCTAGGAACATGCTCTGCAATGTACTGATCTGCGTCCTGACCTGAGGCATACAGGCGTTAAACTTCATGTGCAATCGCATTGGCACCCATATAATAGAACAGGAATCAAAATTATAGTACAAATTTCACGGTACATTATTATAGAGCCTTGTGGAAACCTTGCAACTATCGCTTGACTGGGCTTGACCGTAACTTCAAATTGTTTAAGTACCCATACATACCTATCTATATCAGTACCAATTATAAGTATCTTTATAAATTACTAGTAGTCAGTCCCAGCTTTGCACGGGTTTTAGAAAGGATCCCTAATTTTTTTGAAAATGTAATATAGCCTATGTTACCCGGGGATAGAGGAACTTCCCAACGGTGTAAGAATTTTTCAAATCGGCTTAGTAGTTTCGGAGCCTATTCAATGCAAACAAACAATCAAATCTTTCCTCTTTATAATATTAGTATAGGCTTTTAAAATTCAGCCCTAAACAGGTTCTACGAAAGTTGAAGTTTGTATGAAAATAACTTAAAGCGTTTTCAATAATTTTCATTATAAGTCTATTCAAAGTAGAGTTTTTTTTGTTGTTTTTATCTTTTATATTGGTGATTGGTTTATTTTTTCCGCACTTACAGTGGTTCCATACTAAAGTGTTTCCATAGTAAAGTAAGAGTAATATAATAAGTATAGTAAGTAGTGCGTTAGCAAATATAGAAATAGTTTTTTTTTAATACAATTACCTGATGAAACAAGCATATGGCCCACCTTAAGTTACCTTATATGTTAAGTGGTTACCATCGCCTATAACAAAACATTGCCTTGAACGTCACGTTAGTTAGGAACGTGCCCTACAAGACACTGCTCTGCATCCATCAACTTGAGGCAAACAGGTGTTAAGCCTCATGTGCCTGTAATTTAGCCGGCACCCACACCTTCAAACCGGAACACAGCAAGCTGCTTGGTAGCAGAAATAGGCATGGTGGTAGTACTTCCCCGGACGAGCCCTTCACTAAGAGTTCTACTAAAAAACTTAATAACTTAATCTAAGCCTTCAGGTTCAAAGGCTCTAGGTAGGTATAAAATAAAATAAAAAAATACTACGCAAATGGACTACCGCGTGTCCAAATTGCTAGAAAACGAATCACCGTTGCATAGATTATTTCAGTTTCCTTGAGATGGTCTGTTGCATGACAAAACTACCATGTGAACTATGTGTGTTACTATGTACACACTGCAACAACATTCCTAGATATTCTGTACCTACGCAAGATCAGATGACTCGACGGTTAGTGGCATCAAGTTTGTTTACTAATCTATACCAATTATAAGAATCTTTGTCCTGACTGACTGACAGACATATAGACAACTCACAGCGTAAGCTACTATTTGTCTTACAGACTTGACCAGGGTATATTCCGTTCCGTTCTGTTCCATTCCATTCTATTCTATATACCAGTCAGTCAGTCAGGACAAAGATTCTTATATACTTAATAATTTTATTTTATAGTGTATTTTTTCTAAGTTTTTGCAACCTAAAAAACTTGCTTATCAACGTTTGTCGACGCAATTTGGGATTGTGATAGTAGTAGGTAGGTACAATTCCAATAATAAATCAACAATCAACATTCGATAGGCGAAGTATTAGATTACATCAGTGAATGCATATAAATAAAATAAATAAGTAATATAATTAATAATTTTATGCACTACGAGCTCCGTAGTGAAGGCTTCGCCCCGGGAAGTATTACCACCTGTCTATTTCTAACCTGCGTGACCTGCAAGGCAATGCTTTGTTATAGGTAATGGTAACTTAACATCAGGTGGGCCCCAAGTACTTGACAAATCAATCAAGCATTTATTATAATTTAAAGAACTTTGATTATTTTAATACTCATCATTATCAAGACTGTAAAACTCTGCTGGACATAGGCCACCCCCGTTTCCAGGAAGAATAATTTTGACCTCTTTCCATCCATCGCTTCTACGCTTCGTCTTTCGGGTCGTGGTCGCCATTCGAGAACCTAAAGGGCGCGTTTAGGCGGCGCGAAAGATTTCGCGATTTGCTATTTGACAGTAATATGAACGCTGTTACCTCTTAGACGGTGGTTTACTCGTCTAAGTGTTACCTATAGAGATAATACGCGGTATGGATTTTCAAAGCAGCGCGGCGGCCGCAGGATAATGTACGACGACTTTTGCGCCCATCTAAACGCGCCCTTATAAATATAATAATTGACATTGACTGATTGACTGACTGACTGACTGACAATAGAAAACGCACAGCCTAAGCCACTGGTCGTAGACTTAAAATTTTCAGGGCATAATCGTCTTGGTGCGTATAGGTGTACTAAAAAAGGAATTCCCGAAATTCAACCGGAGTTGAAGTATGTATGAAATTAACTTCACGCAGACGAAGTCGCGCGTGTTTTGCTAGTCAAGATATATTTCTATTTAAATATATCTTCATTGCTAGTACTATTTTGTATACTAAGAGATCTGATTGGATTTCTAGCGTGGGGATAAAAGTCGTTTAAGTGTTTCTGTTTTTTATCATTTCCCAGCTAGAAATGTTTCTCGAAAGGGAAAAAAGGTTCTCGTATGGCGACCACGAATCGGAAGACGAAGCGCCCTTCTACCCGATAAACCGACGATATTGTTAGGTTCACAGGAAGTCGGTGGATGGAAAAGGGCTCGAAATCGTTCTTCCTGGGAACGTATGGGAGAGGCCTATCCAGCAATAGACTTCGAGAGGTCGTTGATGATGATGATTATTATTTTGAAGCGCTAATGTTTTGTTCTGCTATCACGATGACAGCTTAAGCAAAGAGTTGCAGTGTGTTGATGAAATAATTTTGAAGTGTTATTCCTTGGTATTTAACTGAGCCACTTATTTTATTGATTAACACTCAACGTGATAAGCTTATTCTATAGCACGTAGGTACTACCTAAAGCCTTATTTATATTTCAACCTAGTTTTTTTATATAATTGCCGATGGAACAAGTGGATGACTCCTACGAAAAGGGAAGATCTTCCACAGAGCGACTTTTGGCTCGGAACCCTAGGAACAACAGATGGTATTCGGAGGTATTTCATATAGTCAACCTCCGTGGAAACATTGTAAGCGCGATCCAGGATAGTTCTTATGTAGCTGGCTAGATGGCGCTAATACAAACTCAGTTACCCGTGGTGTTCCCGTCAAAGTACTATAGAAGTCCTGTCACTTCCATTGATGTTGTAAGAGGGGACTAAAGGAACGCACCAGGTCGTGGGCAGCAGCATCTCTTGGAGTAGGTACATAACATTACTAAGGTCACTAAAAAGTGGATTAGTCTTTTATTCAGGCTAATCTTGATGATGACCTACTGAGTAAGTATTTTGTAAGTTCCGAGTAATCTATAATGTACAAAAGAAAGTAAGATTGCAAACGTGTTTACCCGGCTTAAACAATATAATCATTGCCAACTGTTTATTTGTACTGATTTATAAATACTTAACTTTAATACTATTTGTCGTCATTTTTACGCAAAATCATCTAGCCTTTTAATTTGGCATAAATTTGCCATTAAAATTTTGAAGTGCTCATGTTTTGTTCTGCTATCACAATAAATCATTGCAGTGTTTATATTACATACTAGCAAAAAAACATGAGAACCTAATTATCTTATACCTACGAACGAGTAAAAACGACAAAACACCAAAAACAGCAATCTAAAGGAAATCGCTATCATCTGACCGGTGCGTAGGCCTCACGGTAGCTGCCACCGCGTGGTCATTGACCGCTGTAAGGATCGCAGATTGATAAATAAGAATTTCAACAAAATAATCGTATTAAATCGTTAGTCGCATGAAACCCGAAAAGTGGGCGAAAGTGGACACCTGAGGATGGGAAGCGACGACCGGGCCGGCCGAAGAGACGTTGGCAGGACGATCTCGACACCCACAGAAGGGATTGAAGAAGTGATCAATCCCACATAAACTGACAAAATCAAAAAAAATAACACATGTCATGGGTGCATCATGGTGCACCAAATTTAAACAGCTTCAAATCCTGCCTGAAAACCTGGCTTGTCAAGCAATCCTTCTACACAATAGAAGAATACTTTGACCTAAAGATCTAACAACGTAACTTGGTTATAATTTGAACATTATTCCGCCTTGTGTAGGTGAATTATTTAATTAATTGTGTACATTACCATACTTTAATTTCAATTTTTAATTATTTTGTGTACATTAATACACTAGTATTCATTATTTTAATATAAAATAATTAATTTAATTGACGTGTATACTACTATACGAATAAAATGATTTATGATTTATTTATGATTGGTGGGAGACCGCCAAAGACCGGGACCAGTGGAGGATTTTGGGGGAGACCTTTGGGACACAGTACCTAGGTTAAAAAAAAAATCGTATTACTCTAAATCTATTTGACTGTCAGCCAAGTGGCATACCTACTCTAAAAAGTCTGTTGTAGGAAACTTTACACGTTCCTGGAGTATTTGGTACATCAGTTAGTATATCATTTAGTCAGTCAGGACAAAGTTTCTTATAAACAGAAACAGAATCCGCCGCACGACTTTATTCCGCAGGCACGGTAAATATCCCGGCAGATCTCTTAGAGCCTATCAAGTAGCACCAACTCAGGATACTTTGAGGATGTCTAAGAGGATAGACAGAGGTACTTCCAAATAATGACATTTGGCACATACCCATATTTTCCAGTAGTAAGTTTCTTACAATTGGTATAAATTTCTAAATTAGGCTACCCAATACTTTTTTTTATTTATTTATTTATATATAGTGAACATAGTACAATAAGTGATAACAAAAAGTGAACACTGGAAACTACATAAAGTTAACACTGTGTCGCAGCTTCCAGTACCCATACTCTTTCTAAAATGAAAATATCAAACGTTCCATATCATTTTTATTTCTTAGTAGACTGAGTTAGGTAAATAATTTCTTTACATCATCGTCAGGGGAATTACCGACAGCAATAATTGAATCAAGCCACGCTCGTAGCTTGAGTGTTTATTAGTTTTATTTATTATGTAGATTACATTCTTTAGATAGGTGTACTTAGAGTACTTCACACCGACCACACACACACCCAATTATAATTACTACTAATAAAGCAATCAAATAAATGGAAGCAACGATGGGCTAGTGAGAGTGATAGCTTCTGATCCTAAGGTCGTGGGTTCGACCCGGTCGTGCACTATGCACGGTGAAAGAAAACATCGTGAGGAAACCCGTTACCATTTCACTCCACATCTCTATTATCACAATTTTTCTTACTCTTTAACTGTTGGCAAAACACCGCCCTAGTCTTGTTGTTGACCATTCATTTGACTTTAGTCGAACCTACCGAAATTCCTGAGAATTACCGGTTCCTTAAAACCTTCCTGCAAACTGTCCGGATTTTGCAGGTATCTAATGTACTGGCAATTAAAAACCCACGAGTTCCAACACACTATAGGGCTTACCAGGAAATAAATATCATAAAAATAAATATCGCATATATCCACATTATCCACGGTTAACCATCACCTATAACAAAGCATTGCCCAGCAGGTCATGCACGTTAGTTACATGCCCTACGATACACTACCCTGCGTCCACCAACCTGACGCACGCCTCATGTGCCTGTAATTTCACCGGCACCCACACCCTTCAAACCGGAACATAGCAATGCGAGCATCACTACTTGGCGGCAGAAATAGGTACGGTGGTGTGTCCCTAAAAGGGGAATACCGCGTTCATTAAATTTATCTAATTCGAGGGTACCTAATCTACTGCTAGACCTACCTTACCTAATTATCTTCTTATCTATTGTGTTATCAACCAATCAACGCCTGAGTCACGAATGGGAGTTTGGTTACTTTACCGCCATGAACGTTGATATTGACGCTAGTCCATTTCGTCGTCCTGTTCGTAGATCCAGAACCCTTAAAACAAATAAGAATAAATAACTTCATGGCTTAAATCCCCAGACACGGACATAAACCTACCCCATACGTTTCCAGGAAGAATTATTTTGAGCCCTTTCCATCCGTCGACTTCCCGTGATCCTAACAATATCGTCAGTCCATTGGGCACGGTGGATATCCCCTCAGATCTCTTAGACTCCTTCAGGATTTCTAATGGAGGTGTCAACGATACGTCCAAATATTATATATTGCAGTAGTTTGTATTGCTTAGGTGACAGGTTACAAACCCATTGCTATTTGATAGAATACTAACCTGGTTCCCACACGATGTTTTCTTTCACCGTTTTAGAGCACTGGCTATACATTTGTCGTATAGAATAATCCATTGGTTCACGTTCGGATTCAAACTCACGACCATAGGATCAGTGGGCGGGATTACTAGTCACCACCATTAGACCACAGGTGCTCTTTAATCTGCGATTGTCGGTTTCACGTATAATAAGTCTTTATTTTCCTGTTTCATACGGAAAAATTGTCCTGTTTCATACCGTGACAAAATTAAACAATATTTTTTCCCGATTCATACCGAAAAGTTGTACTGTTTCAAAACCAAAATAATGGATTTTGTATAGTCAGACATAAAAGTTAATTATTCATTTAACACTAGAACCTTTGCATGGGTAATTAGTAATTAGCGTTTTATTGAAAGACTACCTTTTATTCGTTCCCCTAAGAGGGTGAAAGACGAGGCAAAGTTATTATGGGACAACGTGATTCCTTGGTCTAATTTACTTCAAATTTTGCAATAAATATTTTTTAACAGAATTGATGGAGACGTGTTTTATATTTTATTGAAACTTAGTGCTTTTGGTTTAAATTACATGTAATTTTGACACATGCTTTAAAATTCAAGTTGAACTCACCTACAAAATACTCTTTAAAATTGGAATGTCATATACAAAAGAATATTTAAATTTAGTTGGTTCTTGGATATTTTAATGAAAAACTTGACCTATACCTTGATTTTCTTTTGAAAGTTCCATGGAAATATCTTAGATAACCTGCTTAGCGAATATTTGCGATTGCTGTATAATTTGTTTGAAAGTTCATTTTCACTTACATTTTAAAAAATGTCTGTACGTTTGCTTGTTTGTACATGAATCGCAAAAACTGCCGAACCGAACTGAAAGCCCCATGCTTTCAGTAATAGATAAAGTAACTGCGGGTTTTTAGTGAATTTAGTGATATGGATAGGTACGGGTTAAAATATAAATAAATAAATAAATAATGCCGGACGATCCACACAGCATCATCTAGCCCCCCATAACACAAGCACCGCTTAGCTTGGGGCTAGATGATGCTGTGTGGATTGTCCAGCATTATTTATTTATTTATTTTATTTATTTAATATTTTACATTTTTTTTTATAAGATTTTTTTTCTAAAGATTTCCCATTTCTGATTCTACTACGTACTGAGACTCTTAGCATAGTTCTCCCCATAGCCGGTTGTGCGAACTTCACCTGAAAGTAGCACAATCGGCTATGGCATATGGAAGAACTACGTGATAGCTTACACAGAAGATTGTGCGTGAGGCCAATAGTTACACACTCCCATACTTTAGGTCTTTATTACTGGCGCACTGAAAGTCATGAAGCTTTGATGTATAAATCTGCCGTAATTTCTTCGAACGCTGCCTATCCGAGTTGGACTCGTCGGCTGTCCTATTTGCTGAACTATTATTTTAACTAGTACTTTATAATTGGAAACGAAGTATATTTTTTATAAAATTTGTTGATGGAACAAGCATATGGCCCACCTGATGTTAAGCGGCTACCATCGCCTATAACAAAGCATTGCCTTGTAGGTTACGTTCGTTAGGATCGTAACCTACAATACACTGCTCTGCGTCCATCAACCTGAGCCATACAGGTGTTAAGCTTCATGTGTCTGTAACACCGGCACCCACACCCTTCAAACCGGAATACAGCAAGCTGCTTGGCGACAGAAATAGGCATGGTGGTAGTACTTCCCCGGACGAGCTCTTCACTAAGAGCTCTACTACTACTAAAGTAGTAGTTTCCTTAGTAATGCCTAGATGTTTGGGTTTATGACAAATAAATTAAATTCATACTTTAATATTTCGCAATAATAATTTATTGTAGCGTGGAAATGTAACAGAATCGAAATAGATTCATGGTTTTTTTGTAGCATGACATTTAATACATAATTATTATTATTTCAGAAAACAGACATAGTATTAAGTAAGTAGGTATATATAAAAAAAACTTAAAATAAGATACGAAAAAGAAATATTTATTATTACCTGCAGCTAGTTAGCTAGTTACAGTTCTTGAAAACATAAATTAGTTTTTTTTATTCTGCTCGCTGATTTGAACAAGAAGATGGCCCCCTGTTCTTGGGTAGTTACAAAACAAATCATTACCTTGTAGGTAGGTCACGTTCGTTAGGAACTTATCCTACGATGCACTATTCTGCGTCTATCAACCTGTGGCATATAGATGTTAAGCCTCGTATGCTTTTCACCGGCGCCCACATGCCCTTCAAACCGGAATAAAGTAAGTTGCTTAGCGGCAGAAATAGGCATAGAGAAAGTGCTACCCTGGACGAGCCCTTCACTAAGAAGTCTACTACTAACTACTACTAAAACATGCTAAGTTTCAAGCCAATTACTACTCCGAAGTATTCGATGAAGATATCTCGGTATAATTTAGATTACGTGTAATAGTTACTGTTTTATTTGAACAGCATTATACCGATAGCAGTAAAAAGCATAAAAACAGAATACTGAATTGTAGAACTGACATTACTGTCATTACATTTGTCGGTATCACAAGATTTACATTCCTTTAGTTCCTTGCCATCTTGTGATAAACATGCGGTTTTTTTATCACCCGAATTATTTCCACAGCCTCTGTAGATAATGTCATCTGAAAAAACATATATATATATATTTCTTTGTAATTTTTTTACTTTACTGAATTGGTAGCTTACTTTGTAATCTACAGGTAAACAATTTTTTTAAATATTAGCATATAGTACTAGCAGACCCACTCGCACCTTCGCCCACATGGTTACTGTAGTTTTGAGAATGTGGTGGCGGATGCTGTGCTATCTGATTTTTTTAACAGTAAATAAATAAATAAATAATGCTGGACAATCCAAACAGCATCATCTAGCCCCAAGCTAAGCAGAGCTTGTGTTATGGGTACTAGATGATTGATATACGTAATACAATATATTACATGCATAGTTTTTTTTATTATACATAGAAAATACCCAGAACACCTGGAATAAATATTTGAAGATCGTACAAACATTTATCCCAAGGCGGGAATCGAACCCGCAACCCCTGCGTCGCAGGCGGACATTCGCCCGCCGCGCCACAGCGCTTTTAACTTTGACACAAATAACAGTAAATAGTATTTGTGGCATGCATGGCATGTTGCCATCTGTTGCAAGCCTATTGCTCTATTAAACAGAGATGTTTACATTACAAATGTCACATTTGTTCGTGTTTGGTGTAAAGATAAAAAACTCCTTGCGAGTACACGTAAGATATTATTAAAAACCTATAGCTCGTAAGTAAACTATCATGGCTTACCTTTTTTAAAGCTACGACAAACATCTCCATATGAGCTGTACAAATCACAGTCACAGTTTTTATCCTGAAACGAAAAAAAGCATGTATTCTTTTTTTTTATGGTTCTGCTGTTAGAACAGGCATATGGCCCACCGGATGCTAAGTGGTAACCATCACATATAACAAAGCATTGCCTTGTAGGTCACGCACGCTATGATGCACTGCCCTGCGTCGACCAACCTCTAGCATACTGGTCTTAAGCCTCATGTGCCTCTAATTTCACCGGCACCATACCCTCTAAACCGGAACACTGTAATGCGAGTATCCTGATTCATGATCGGTTTTACTTTGCTTCAAAACATAGTTTCTTGTTTGAATAGTATATATATATGTACTTATTTTATATAATATATAGCTATATAATATATCGATAAGATTACCTTCCCGCTGACATAATTTGTTTTAGCTCATCCCTTGCTCCCTCTGTCTTTATTTATTTTCTGTTTAGTTTCCATTTTCTACGTGCATAAGTATTATTTTTGTTTCTATCTTGTATGTGTGTAATAGACTGGGTATTTAGATTATATTAACTTTTACTGTACTTTTTTTTTTTTTTTTTTGTGGCCTGTGTCCGTCTTGCGGACAATTTTGCCAATGTCAAGTGGGTGGGTTGAATAAAATTAGTCAAGTCGAGTCGGTAAAAAAAGTAAAGTCGGCTGTCATTGGTTTTGAAGAAAAAGATGGCGTTTTTCTTCAAAACCAAAGGGAAACATTTTCGTTCAAATCAAGATGCCACAAAACACACTTTCATCTCAATTGTTCGCACTTGTGCTAAGACCTCAAGTAATGATGGTTAAAATACCACCATAATTACCCATCACAACTTAAAATAACACTAGAAAAACAATTAAAATGAAAATACAATGTTGCTTCCAAAGATGACAGAAAATGTCCTTACTGTACTTGTTTAATGCTTGTTTTGAAATTGTGTAGTGTACGTGACGCGTCAATTGGTTTCGACGGAAGATCAGCGTTGTGATAGCTATGCCTATGCCATAACATTATGCTGAGTCGGACGCCATTTTGTAGCAGTTAAGTCTTATTTTATTTCTTATTTTTTTTCTTTCTACAAATTTGATATAGTTTCATAGGTCTTAGTTTTACGTTGTTAGATTGAGTATCAAATTGTATATTGCTACAAATAAAGTTTTTTATTCTTATTCTTATTTTCTCTCGTAGAAGTAGAGCGATGTAATGAAGACAATAACGTCAGAAGGTGTTGAAGCATGGATGTTAGCGACCTAAAATACCAGCGTAAATATTACGTACCTTCGTGCAATCGCATGCATTACTGTCGGAGCTTCCATTAGACGGTTCACTGCGTTTCCTTCTACGATTTTTCTCATTGGATCCATTTGCAGGTGCTGGTGGTTCGTTTGAAGATGCTGGTGATCCATTTGAAGATGCTGGTGATCCATTTGAAGATGCTGGTGATCCATTTGAAGATGCTGGTGATCCATTTGAAGATGCTGGTGATCCATTTGAAGATGCTGGTGATCCATTTGAAGATGCTGGTGATCCATTTGAAGATGCTGGTGATCCATTTGAAGATGCTGGTGATCCATTTGAAGATGCTGGTGATCCATTTGAAGATGCTGATCCTGGAGGTCCTGATGGTTCATTTGAAGGTTCGCTATGTGGTGATGCAGCAGGTGCATCGGTACTTTGTTTTTTTAAAGTGCATGTCTTCAAATCAGCGTCGGTTGGTTTTGTACAGTTTTTACAGACATAGCACTGTAAACTGCTAACTGAAACATAAAAATATCAAGATCACATGCTTTTAGCTTTCGAAAATAGGTAGCACACACTACACTGATAGCATAAACCTGGGGCCCTTCGTGAAGGGCTCGACCGGGAAAGTACTAGGTCTACCATATCTACTCCTGCCGCAAAGCAGCGTTGCCGTGTTTTGGTTTGAAGGGTCAGGGTCCATTATGGGTAAAATTACATGCCCACAAGGCTTCACACATATTTTTTTTTATTTATTTATTATATATATATGTCTCAGGTTGCTAAACTCATGGCAGAAATGCTTTGTAGGTGATGGTTACCACTTTACAATGATGTAAAGTGGTAACCATCAATTGGAAAAATCTATGGCTTACATGAGTAAGCCATAGATTTTTCCAATATGTCGTGTAAGAATAAACATAACAAAAAGACAAAGGCGTTACAATAACTAGGACTGTAAAGTACCAGTCAAACCACCAGTACCTACCAGTAATTAACTACGATCAGGTAATAGTGTGCCATACCACACATCACCCAGATCAAAAACAAATGTTTACAAATGTTTAGTAAATCTATATGGTTGTTTCACCGCATTATTATTATTATTATTATTATTACCTTTTACTACCGTAAAGAATTAAATTAAAGAAATAAATTCATCATCAACAGCTTGTAGAAGTCCATTGCTGGACACAGGCCACCTCCATACATTTCCAGGAAGAACGATTTTAAGCCCTCTCCATCCATCGACCAAGTCCATCGGGTAAGAGGACGTCCTACGCTTCGTATTCCGGTTCGTGGTCGCTTTTCAAGAACCTTTATGCCTCAGCGGTTGTCGGTTGTACGAACTATGTGAACTGCCCATTACCACTTCAACTTGCTGATTCTGAGAGCTATGTCGGTGACCTTGGTTCTTTTACAGATTTCCTCACTTCTGATTCTATCTGACAGTTAAACTCCCAGCATCGCTCTCTCCATAGCCCGTTGTGCGACTTTGAGCTTGTGTAAGTGACTAATAGTTAGCGACCACGTCTCAGTTCCATGAGTCATCACTGGTAACATAGACCGATTATAGACTTTCTTCTTGAGGCTTTATGGTAAGTAACTGTGATAAGAAAATATGCCGTAATTTCCCGAATGTTGACCATCCGCGTTGGATTCGTAGGCTGACCCTTTGTCGAAGTTGGACTTACCTAGTTAGACCGTCTGTCCCAAATATACATACTGGTCTACAACTTCGATGGTATCGCTCCCAACATGTACCGACCGGCACGGGTTAGACATGAGCATTTGATATACTTTTTATCTTACTCATGTTAATTTTAAGACCCACCTGTTGGGAAGCAATACTGAGGTCTCTGAGCATTGTTTTTAGGATTCCGCCATTATGACTTTATCATCGGCAAATCGAAGGTGAGTTACGTGTTCGCCAATGATATGAATGCCATACCTAAGGTCACGAGCTTGAAAATATCCTCCAGTGCAGAGGTCTCACCCCTTTTGCAATTGGATTGAATTTGTGCTATGGTTCTGTCGGATAGACATGGTGGCATAACTATACAGGCCTTTCAACACCGATGTACCAATAGTTGATTTGGCACCGCTGGAGCGACCGCAATACTACCCAGGTTTCGACTGAATCGAAGGCTTTTTCATAGTCCACAAATGCTAAACAAAATGGCCGATTATAATCTTTGGTCTGTTGTATAACCTGCCGGAGCGTTTGAATGTGGTCAATGACGCTAAAGCCAATGTGAAGACGATAAAATTTATTGAGTATAGAGTATAGAGTAGCCTTTTTAAAACCCAGCTTGTTCGGGAGGCTGAAAGTCGTCAAGCCTACAAGATATATAATTAGAAACTACTCTCGAAAACATCTTATAGACGTGGTTCAGCGTTCAGCTTATAGCGTGGTTATTGACCGAGCGAGCGAAGCGTCAAGTTTAGAGATTGGCCAAAAAATGCTTTTATCCGTCTGTCTGTTCGGAGTCAATATCTGTAGTAAAATGCGATTATTATTTTATCAATCGCAATTTTGATTGGGGGTAAAACAAGGGGGAAAAAGAGGAAAGTTTGCCGTAGCATTACTTTCGAGCAAATTTAAGAAGCACTAGTGTGCTTAGTGGATTTCACTCTACACAAGATGTTGAAAAAAATCCAAAAAGGGGAGTAGAGTGGCGGAAATAGGACAGAGAAGAAATTTGCTGTAGCGTTATCATGGGTGGATTTCAATTTTAGAAAAAGCGAAAGTGTCGGTTATTGCATTATTATAACCACTAGTTATTAAGTTAGTGTATTATATTCACATACCTCCTGTTAACTCACTAACAAGAATCACGGATAAAAGGTAAAGTATGGTACGCATCGTGACTAGTTTTGCACAAACTGGATCAATAATTCACTGAAAATTTTATTTATAGTAAGTATAGTAAGGATAATGTAAATGACGTGTAGATTTTTAACTGGGTAAACATTGAGGAAATTTTCTCAGATTTCCCTAATCCTCCCTAATGTTGAACAAACCCAAAGCAACAGTCAATTGTTGTTATTGTTGTTATTATTCAACTGGAGTCACCAACATGATTCCCAAAGACAAGTGAAATTGCAAACCCCTCCAAATATAAGACCCATCACACGTCTCCAAACAATTTCTAATATTATTACAGCTTGCTTATCACAATTAATTTACTGCCATGTAAGCACAAACCAAATATTAGCTGAACAACAAAAAACTAAAGCAACTCAGTATCGATTAAAAGTTACAAGCGTCGAAAGATTTAGTTCTAAATTTAAAAACGCTTGTAACTTTCAAGGTAATCTGATTTTACCATAGCATATAGGGTAACAAGCCTAGATAACAGTAAGATAATTCAGTATCAAACTTAACTTCGGACGCACGTTAATAAATAGTAGACATTAAACGCTTACAGCGTTTGTACCGACTTGTTTAACCTTAATGCTAATGTTTAGCTTATTTTGTGGGTCTTTTATTTATAATTTCTAAAATGTCTATCAATAGAAAAAGTATCTCGTATCAAGCGCGATATATCTGCTGGTGTCTAACCACTTTCTCTAGAAGAAGCTGCAGTATAAGTCTGATCTGCCCAGTGGCGTAGCGTGCCTTGGCGGGGCCCCGTATAAAAATTTGTTTGGGGACCCTTATGAAGGGTAAAGATTTCCACAAAAGAAAAATCATGTTTGCATAAAATTAAAATAAAATTAAAAAGAAATATTTATCCATCATAATTATCTATCTGTTACTTTTTCCAAATCTTTTTCCAGTCTAGTTAAGTACTTAGGTAGGTAAGGTACCTTACCTAAGATTAGATAGGATTTAGGATGGCTTTTAGATTTGGGTTCGCTCCCACATAGGTACTCCACTGCTGATTTTTGGTATTATTGGCTATTTGGTATTAGCTAGTACATCATGAAAATAGTTTTAATTTTCTGAACTCATGAACTAAAAGATCGTCTCATTGGCTTGAAAAGAAATGTTACTCTATTATCCTCATACTGAACGACATTGTGCATCGCTAAATTAAACGACGGGAAAATCCCGCAGCCCGCGATAACCTATGTAGGGTGTTACCAACTTTTGAACGCACGCTTTACGCAGGATAAAAAAAAATAACTTTTTTTGACTTTTGTCATTTCTGAAATAAAAAAAAAATTGGGAAGTTTTTATTAATTTTTGCTTACACACGTCGGGGGCCTCCGTGGCCCGGGGACCCCGTATAATTGATACGGCAGATACGCCCTTGGATCTGCCGCAGGAGGGTTAAGTAGTCGCAATGTTATGCTACTGCTATGGTCCAATAGTGTGAAGTGGGAAGATTCCTACTCGGATGTGTATAGGTTTCAGTACAGAGTGGGGCAGGGAGAAATCTTTTCACCAGAGTCTCACAAACCTGTATATAAACCGATTGATCGTATAGTTTGCAGCAACTCTCAAATTGACTGTCACATAGATGACTTTTATATCAATAACATCAGCTATGCTTGGTTCTCGGTGGGGATTGAACCCACCACCTTCAGCGCAGAAAGTAAGTTACTTCAAACTGGGCCCATACGGCTGTCAAAGTCGTCATCTTTACGATTATTATGCAAAGTTATTACGGCTGTGTGAATTCCACCCTATGGGCTCAGATATAATGGAAAAAAAAATTAAAAGCCTACTGCCAGTCACTTTAAACAAGCAGCCTGTGGGTTATATATCGTCACCTGTATGGCGAATTCACGAATCTGCAAAATACACATTTCACAGAAGAGTAAAAAAACTTTATAAAAAATATGTTTTTGCACTTTTCAAATAGTTCCCAAGGACCTATTTTGAACTTTTATATATTTTTGTTCATTTAATAGAAAGCATGTTTTTTTTAAGCCTTTCTTAAAAGCATTTTAACCTGTTCGGCGTTAAAAAGTCATTTTCGTGAAAAGTGCAGATTCGTGAGTTCGCCATATAGGTGACGATATATCAATAAGGCGTAGCGTTTTGTATACAGTGCAACAAGGGGCTTAGAATGATGATGAGGTTGCCGCGATACTGTAGAGCTTCAGGTATGTTCTGCGAGGCACATACGGACGGCTTTAATACTAACAGCGAACTTTGAGCATGTTGAAGGTTGCCTGGAAGAAATCGCTTTCAACGATAAGGCCGCCTATTATACTTTATTTGTTTACGCCTAGATGTATCATGTATCCTTGTGTACAATAAAGTGTTATCTATTTATTTATCCCCTAGGCAGCAGCCCTAACACCATTCTGAGCACGCGGATAGTTGGGAGTACCCGTTGCTGAGGCAGATACGCCTACGCCCGACGTGACTTCTACATAGTCTCTATGTGCGAGTAGACATTGATCTGGGTACCTACTTAGTATATGTATTGCTCTAAAAAAAAAAAAATTTAGATGAAATTGAATAAATATTAGTTAGTTCAAATTAGTATTGTCTACAGCGTCCCGCAAATAGAAATGTATTATTATGAGTGTATGAGAGCAAAAGTTATCCCTGATAGTTTAATGGCTTTACTTACATTGGTAAGTAGTTACTTTTCTTACATTAGTAAGAAAAGTAAAGTAAGAAATATTGTGTTTTAAACGATTATTAATATTATAATTGATCAATATTTTGGATAGAAACGAGATATTTACCGTGATAAACCTCCTGTTTCTATCCAAAATAATATTATGATTACATCATTAGTAGATATAAAAATAGTATAATAAAGTTTTCCTTAAAGCTAATTAGCTAATTAAAATTATTTTAAATATTCCACCAGGATAATACTGTTACCTACTGGGTAAAGCCTGTTTACTTAAATACTTTAATTAACTAAAATTATTTTAAATATTGCACCAGGATAATACTGTTACCTACTGGGTAAAGCCTGTTTACTTAAATACTTTAATTAACTAAAATTATTTTAAATATTGCACCAGGATAATACTGTTACCTACTGGGTAAATCCTGTTTATTTAAATACTTTGTTTTAATGTTATTTAATATAATAACCATATTATATACATGTATAGGGTTTTCCAATAAGAGGTGTTATTTTGATATTCAAAGAAAAATGGCATTTTTTAATATAAATGATCAGATGTTTACAAAGAGGAAGGTATGCCGTTAAGAGCCGATACCGATCTAATGACCTTGAGAGTTTCGTTCCTCTTTACCCCACCACTCCTCTGCAATATTTCGCGGTTAGATACATATAGGTGATCCGTTCTAATAGCGCCATCTAGCTGGCAGTTCATGAAATACGTTGTACAAGTTGACTCTATACATAAATTAACTAATCTTGGTACTTGAAGGATAGATGGTAGTTAATAAATTAAATTAGTTGTCGGGATTCGTTCTCTGTCATCTTTGGAAGCAACATTGTATTTTCATTTGAATTGTTTTTCTAGTGTTATTTTAAGTTCTGATGGGTAATTTTGGTGGTATTTTAACCATCATTACTTGAGGTCTTAGCACAAGTGTGAGCAATTGAAATGAAAGTGTGTTATGTGGCATCCTGATTTGAACGAAAATGTTTCCCTTTGGTTTTGAAGAAAAACGCCATCTTTTTGACAGCCGACTTTACTTTTTTTACCGACTCGACTTGACTAAGAAGTATTTCATACAACCCACTTGACATTGGCAAAATTGTCCGAAAAAAGGACAGAGGCCACAAAAAAAAAAAAAAAAAAAAATTTGCTGTCCCAATTTTGCTATAGCTTGTGGTGCTTTAGATATTTATCTTCCATTTGACCTGGCTACGGTGAAGTAAAAAAGAGGGTTATAATTTTGACCGTTATGTATGTATATATGAATGTTCATCTGTTCCCTCATAACTTCGAAACTATTTATCATAATACGACAAATAATGGGAATTATATTTTTCTCGGTAATTATGTAGCTGAAACTTAATTAACTTAAATTAAATTAACTTCACGACTTTAATGCCCAGGCACGGTAGATATCCTCTCATATCTCTTAGTATACTTGGAACTAACCCCAGTTTCTTTGAGAACGTCTAAGGGGGTAGTCACAGGTACGTCCAAAAGCTACAATTGGCACATACCCACATTTTGTAGTAGTTATTATTCCATACGTGACAAGGTGTAATGCCATCGCCGCTGTTATTATACTAACTAATTTCCTCACATGTTTTTGTGTGTGTGTACCAGATTTATGGAAAGTTGCTGAAGTTATCATGATAGCAAAGCCAGGAAAACCGCCACAAGAGACCTCATCGTACAGACCGATTTCTTTGCTCCCTATCATGTCAAAGCTATTTTGTAAAATTGTAAAATTAATTAATTAATGTAAAATTGTTACTAAAAAGACTGAAGCCGCTTATTGAAAGTAAAAACCTTATACCAGAGCACCAATTTGGATTCCGAGAACAGCACTCAACGATAGACCAAGTTCACAGGATTACAAATGTTATTGAGAAAAAATTTTTGGATGTGGCACAGGCATTCGATAAAGTTTGGCATGAAGGTCTATTACTAAAACTGAAGAACTTACTACCATCAGGTTTCGTAGATGTAATAGAATCTTACTACCTTAGACCCCCATGTCAGTTTTTTGTACCATGATTTAAACCCGCCATTTTGAATTTCAAATCTGACCAGATATTCGTAGTCAGCACCCCCAAATTAGTGGAAAACGACACCCATGTCAGTTTTTTGTATCATGATTTGTATCCGCCATTTTGAATTTCAAATTTGACCAGATATTCGTAATCAGCACCCTCAAATCAGTAGAAAACGACACCCATGTCAGTTTTTTGTATCATGATTTGTATCCGCCATTTTGAATTTCAAATTTGACCAGATATTCGTAATCAGCACCCTCAAATCAGTAGAAAACGACACCCATGTCAGTTTTTTGTATCATGATTTGTATCCGCCATTTTGAATTTCAAATTTGACCAGATATTCGTAATCAGCACCCCCAAATTAGTAGAAAACGACACCCATGTCAGTTTTTTGTATCATGATTTGTATCCGCCATTTTGAATTTCAAATCTGACCAGATATTCGTAATCAGCACCCCCAAATTAGTGGAAAACGACACCCATGTCAGTTTTTTGTATCATGATTTGTATCCGCCATTTTGAATTTCAAATTTGACCAGATATTCGTAATCAGCACCCCCAAATTAGTGGAAAACGACACCCATGTCAGTTTTTTGTACCATCATTTGTATCCGCCATTTTGAATTTCAAATTTGACCAGATATTCGTAATCAGCACCCCCAAATTAGTAGAAAACGACACCCATGTCAGTTTTTTGTATCATGATTTGTATCCGCCATTTTGAATTTCAAATCTGACCAGATATTCATAGTCAGCACCCTCAAATTAGTGGAAAACGACACCCATGTCAGTTTTTTGTATCATGATTTGTATCCGCCATTTTGAATTTCAAATTTGACCAGATATTCGTAATCAGCGCCCTCAAATCAGTAGAAAACGACACCCATGTCAGTTTTTTGTATCATGATTTGTATCCGCCATTTTGAATTTCAAATTTGACCAGATATTCGTAATCAGCACCCCCAAATTAGTCGAAAACGACACCCATGTCAGTTTTTTGTACCATCATTTGTAGCCGCCATTTTGAATTTCAAATTTGACCAGATATTCGTAATCAGCACCCCCAAATTAGTCGAAAACGACACCCATGTCAGTTTTTTGTACCATCATTTGTATCCGCCATTTTGAATTTAAAATTTGACCAGATATTCGTAATCAGCACCCCCAAATTAGTCGAAAACGACACCCATGTCAGTTTTTTGTATCATGATTTGTATCCGCCATTTTGAATTTCAAATTTGACCAGATATTCGTAATCAGCACCCCCAAATTAGTGGAAAACGACACCCATGTCAGTTTTTTGTACCATCATTTGTATCCACCATTTTGAATTTCAAATTTGACCAGATATTCGTAATCAGCACCCCCAAATTAGTAGAAAACGACACCCATGTCAGTTTTTTGTATCATGATTTGTATCCGCCATTTTGAATTTCAAATCTGACCAGATATTCGTAATAAGCACCCCCAAATCAGTAGGTAGATACCTACGTACTTACTTAAAATTTCGATACAAAAAGTATCGACTTTTCTAGACTAATGATGATGAGTATGTAGATACGTGCTTATTTTTATGTCGGTACAAAAAAGTATCAACTCTATCCAGCCGTGTACAACACGTACACGGTATTTGCCTTGGAACCTTGTCGCTCTACTATTGCATAATTGCACTAAGTCACTATATTACAAACAGATAAAGTATCTTTTTGCAAAATAGTATCGCAACACGAATTAAAAATGCAATATTTGCAGTCTTGTAGTCCGCAGGGCGACGAGCGACACGGGTTCCCCGTACGAAAGCCAGCGGCAGACTAAATTTTATCCTTGTGCTCGCATAAACGGCGCGATTCTATACAATTTAATTTATAAATAATTCAAGTCTCTATTTTTTTTATATATTGAACGGGCATTAATTCTACTTCTTAATTATCTCACCATTGGTGTAAACCAAAAAAAAATATATCACCAACTTTAGAAGGAGATGACGATTTATATCTAAGTTTTTAATTTATTTCGTGAATTTATGATTGAGTAAATACGACGTTAATCATACATTTGAAACGGGCACTTTGAAGTTGACATTTTGAAGATGCATGCAGACTTTTCAGTTTTCTTCTACTTCCTTTATTTACCGAGGGTATAGCATTTTAAGATAGAGAAAAAACTGCTCCGGGAGCGATTAGGTCAGTACTGGCCGTTAATAAATTTGAATATCAAAATAACACCTCTTATTGGAAAACCCTGTATATATCATTTAATATAATAATTATATTTATCGGCGCAATGGCGACATTGGTGTCAGCAAGACGCCGGAGCTACTTGAAATCACAATGTTTTGTTTCAGTTTTAAGTGAATTATTAGCTAATTAGGCGTTGATTCATTATTTTAAGGTCAACAAGGTCATTAATCAATTGATTGTAAAAACAACAAGACGCGTAAAAGCAAAACACTCTTAGTGGCGAGGTAGCTTGCGCGCGGCTGTGTTTTGCATAAATACGGGTGGCGCGCTCTACGGCAGTCAGTCTGGCTCGAGCCGCCGCACCGTTCGGACCTACTGTAAAAACCAGATTTGTTTGGTGCGGAATAAACGACAGTGACAACGTTCTTGGTGTTTCTTTGGCTTATTTAATGTTTCTTTGACTCGGTTTATGTTTTGCCGACGGTCATGAGTCATCACCATAATGAAGACAGCTGTGACGTCATCAGTGCAGATATCGCGGACGACCAGCTGGACCATACTGGAGCAGTGTCTCCGTCATCAGAAGTGGGATTGGACACAACTCCAATCCAAACCACCTCCTCATCAGCTCGCATACCAAGTCACAAAATAATAACATAAAATTATTCCTACCTTTTAGAACCCCTGTGTCTAACACAGCATCAGACCTTTCCTCTTCTATGAGTAATCCACGAGTAATCCACGAGTAATCTACGAGTACAAATCCTTTCCTTTTTAGAGCCTCCGTGAACACACAGCATCAACCTAGTCATATTTCCCAAATCCTCTGTGTACCACGGCGAACAGGACCGCCCAGAGCACAGCATCAAACCTTTCCTCTTCTACGAGTAATCCACGAGTAATCTACGAGTAATCCACGAGTACAAAACCTTTCCTTTTTAGGGCCTCTGTGAACACACGGCATCAACTTAGTCATATTTCCCAAATTCCCTGTGTACCACGGCGAACAGGACCGCCCAGAGCACAGCATCAGACCTTTCCTCTTCTACGAGTAATCCACGAGTAATCTAAGAGTAATCTAAGAGTAATCCACGAGTAATCTAAGAGTAATCCACGAGTACAAAACCTTTCTTTTTTTAGATCCTCTGTGTACCACTGCGAACAGGACCGCCCAGAGCACAGCATCAGGCCTTTCCTCTTCCACGAGTAATCCACGAGTAATCCACGAGTAATCCACGAGTAATCCACGAGTAATCTTCGAGTAATCTTCGAGTAATCTTCGAGTAATCTTCGAGTAATCTTCGAGCAATCTTCGAGCAATCTTCGAGCAATCTTCGAACTAAAACATCACGCACAACAGAGGCTGGTGCAGAGCGCGCACCGCCTGTCAGAATGGCCGTATCGGCGCAATGGCGACATTGGTGTCAGCAAGACGCCGGAGCTACTTGAAATCACAATGTTTTGTTTCAGTTTTAAGTGAATTATTAGCTAATTAGGCGTTGATTCATTATTTTAAGGTCAACAAGGTCATTAATCAATTGATTGTAAAAACAACAAGACGCGTAAAAGCAAAACACTCTTAGTGGCGAGGTAGCTTGCGCGCGGCTGTGTTTTGCATAAATACGGGTGGCGCGCTCTACGGCAGTCAGTCTGGCTCGAGCCGCCGCACCGTTCGGACCTACTGTAAAAACCAGATTTGTTTGGTGCGGAATAAACGACAGTGACAACGTTCTTGGTGTTTCTTTGGCTTATTTAATGTTTCTTTGACTCGGTTTATGTTTTGCCGACGGTCATGAGTCATCACCATAATGAAGACAGCTGTGACGTCATCAGTGCAGATATCGCGGACGACCAGCTGGACCATACTGGAGCAGTGTCTCCGTCATATTTAATATAATAATAATAATAAAGCCGTTTATTCAGAACTACGGGTGTGTAGGTATTTTAGTTTTTGGTAACTTATACTTATAATATCCCGTAGCTCTGTGTGCCTCTTGGCATATAGGCCTCCTCCAACATCTTCCATTGGGTTCTGTCTGCCGCTAGAATATGGTTATTTACATGGTTATAATTAATTAATTTTTGGTAATATGTGTCAAATATAATATGTAATGGCTGTTGTAGTATTTAAAAGATATAAGTAAAACACCTTGTTCAAGTAGTAAGAAACAACTGATTTTATTATGCATACCCACATATACATTTATGCAAGTACCTACCCACATTAAGCACTTACAACAATGGCTAAAAACTTAGTAAAAAATTAGTTAAATTTTCAGCTACCGCAGCACTCTCCACCGTCGAAGATACCTAATGGTTTAAAAAAACAAACTTTAAACTACAAATACTTCTACTGTAATTCGAGTCAAGATTAATAAGGACGGTTAAAAAATTATGACGACTGCAGCATTTATATCAGTAAAACATGTCATGGCTATAAAACATAGTTAAAAAATTTCAGCTACCTCAGCACTCTCCGCCACAACGAAATATACGAAATAGTCTATAAAACAAAACAAAACTTTACACGACCGACACTTTTTACTGTACTTTGTATCCAGGTTAAACCACCACTTTCAAACATACTCAAAACTACAGTTAACTATTACGCGGACGAAGTCGCGGGTTATAGCTACATGTAGAATACAATATGAGTATAACACTCTAACATAGAACAAACATCTACCTACGTTCATCACATAAAAGTAGAACGGTTTGTTCGAGATGGGGATTGAACCCAAAACCTACAGAAGGCAGTGCTACCACCAACTGTGCTGTGACAGTTAATTTTAAGGATAGGTGTTCGCTTTTAAATAAACAATTTATAATCCGTATTTATGTTTAAATGTATATTTTTATGTTTATTGTATTACTTGAACAGCAAAATACCAGTAGTAGCTGCAAGCAAGAAAATAGAAAACTGCATAGTAAAACTGCCATTGCATTTATCAGTATCACAGGTACTGCAGCTTGTTAGGTTCACAGCAATTTCTGATTGACACAGAGCCTTGCCATCAGGCCACGTAGCAGGTCCACAACCTCTGTAGATAATGCCATCCTCTGAAAATAAACGAAACTTTGTAACAAGGTACCCAACATCTATACAAATAAATAAAATTGAAGTGTCTGTTTGTAATATTAAAATAACCGCTTTTTACTACATGCATAGGAATGTATACACGACACATATACCAAAATAGCATTTTTTAAAATTTTTGTCTGTCTGTCTGTCTGTTTGTTCCGGGTAATCTCTGGAACGGCTGGACCTATTTCGACGGGACTTCCACTGGCAGATAGCTGATGTAACAATGAGTAACTTAGGCTACTTTTTATCCCGAAAAAATAACGGGAACGGGAAAAAACTGCCACGCAGGCGAAACTGCGAACAGCCGCTATTTTATGCCGTATTAACGCCATCTGTTGGCGACATCGAGTACTACTTCAGTTAAGATTTGTAAGTAAACATGTTTACCGCCCAACGAAGTGGGCACGGGTCAGCTAGTTGTAAATAAAAAAATAACATCACGACTTAAGGTTAAACAAGTCGGTACGTTGTCCATACAAACGCTGTAAGCGTTTAATGTCTACTATTTATTAACGTGATTTAGTAAAGATTTATTACTAAACCTTTCGACGCTTGTAACTTTCAAGGTAATCTGATTTTACTCATATAGGGTAACGAGCCTAGATAACGGCAAGATAATTCAGTATCAAACTCAACTTCGGACGCACGTTGATAAATAGTAGAGATATTCAGTTACAGCGTTTGTATGGAAATAGTAATGACTTGTTCCACCTTAATCCCCTTATTGAAATAGGTATGGTGGTAGTAATTACTACTACTAGTACTACTACTGAATTTATCAATAATAATATATAAACTTAAAATAAGTCCTTATTAGGATAAAATGTGTTGGTACAGTGAAACTTAGATAAATAGATTATATGTCTTATCTTTATTTAATCTTCTTGGAACAAATCATAGTCAATTCTAAAAATTCCACGTTGAACACTCACTGTACATAATAATAATAATAATAATAATGCTGGACACTCCACACAGCATCATCTAGCCCCAAGCTAAGCAGAGCTTGTGTTATGGGTACTAGATGACTGATATACTTAATACAATACACTACATACATACATGTTTTTATAATTATACCCATCAGTCCTAATTTAAACATTCATAATGTAATCTTCCTCCTACCCGATGGACTGACGACATTGTTAGGACCGCGGGAAGTCGATGGATGCAAAAGGCCCAAAATTGTTCTGTGTGAAAACGTGTGGGAGAGGCCTATATCCAGCAGTGGACTTCTATAGGCTATTGATGATGATTATGATGATGAATGTAATCCTACCGATATTAGAGTAACACTGCGCGATAACTTCAATACTAATTAATGAACATGGATTCAATAATGAACATAGATGTTTCTGTCTGGGTGTTATATTGCATTCTTAGTAAGTATGTATTCAAAAAGCAACGTGTATAAGTATTCTATCAGTCATTAATTTCCATAAAGATATACTTTGTTTGGGGCTAGATGATGTTGTGCCAAAAATGTAGACAAATATTTATTTTAAAAAAAATTATAAACCTGTTGACACCATTTTATCGATCGACGATTGATTGAAATTTCGTATATCGAAACGAAACTGTACAAAGTCTATTATAATATTAAAATAGTATAATAAAAAATTGCGTAGTTGAAAAGGATGTTGCGGTTTACCTGTTTTGCGTTAGATTAGACATATGTATATTTACTACGTACCTATGTTCCAATTTTGTATATTTAGTATATTTAGGTGTAGAACACCGGTGGTTTAATGGGATTGACCCAACCTTCTGATCCTAAGGCATTCTCTAGCATCGTTTCCGCAAGGCTAAGATGTGCAACGCGACAAAATTTTGTCTACTCATTTTCTTGTGCAAAATAGAGATATCCCTTTATGTCTACCTGTGCATGTCTAATGGAGACTTAGCGCTAATGTTTAGCCTATTTGTTAATATCTAGCTTCATAGCTAAAAGCTGTCTGCGTGAATATATATATATATACTTAGACAGCTACATTTATTTACTCACGAAGTGAGAACATAAAAAACAGTTTTAAGTTCAACCTAATTACAACCATGTCACCTAGTAAATAATGTCACTAATTGTCAAAACAAAATAAGAGCTTACTTCTCTAGTAAGCTCTTATTTACCGAGACGGATTTTTTGCGCCGACCCTATATGCTAGGGTATAATAATCGATCGAAGTGCGCACCAATAGAAAAAAGACTCGTGTCAAGCGCGACATAGGTATCTCACGTTGCACATCTTAGCCCGGCAGGGGTGTATTTGTTATTGGTATTATTATCAATCTCAGGTTACGTTACCTTCAATAACTTTGTAGCAGACGTACGGGACATCATCTGCAAATTGTGAGTTGCGATAAGAGAATAGGTTATCTCCGCAATAGCAGTTTGCTTCCTGAAACAAAATTTATCGTGATCAGAAAACGCTTTTACTTTTCCAGTTCCATTGTTTAGTTGTCAGTGATATAAGCTGAACTTTTTTCTATACATTAGATGGATCAAACAGATAGCCTACCTGATGTAAAGTGGTGACTATCGCTTATAACAAAGCATTGCTCAGCACTGCTTAGCATTCTTCAAACTGAGGTATACAGGTGTTAGGGCTCATGTGCCTGTCATTTCACTGGCACCTACACCCTATGAAGGGTGTAGGTGCCAGTGAATAGGAATGGTGGTACCACTTCCCCGGACGAACCTTTTACTAAGAACTCTACTACTAGGTACTTGAACTCTAGTAAAGTGACCCCTGTTTCTTTATCAAACAAACATGCTCCAACCTCTTGCAAAGTACCTATGTTTTACTAGCGGCCGCTCGCAGCTTTTCCTGCGTGGCAGTTTTTTCCCGTTCCCGTTATTTTTTCAGGATAAAATCATAGTAGCTTTATGCATGCAACTTCTCAGCCTGATCGGTTTAAAATTGACAAAGTTTCATACAAACTTTCATCCCCTATTTTATCCCCTTGGGGGTAGAATTAATCAAAATCCTTTCTGTCTACGTTATAACATCTACCTGCATGCCAAATTTCAGCTCAATCCGTCCAGTGGTTTGGGCTGTGCGTTGATAGATCACTATGTCAGTCACCTTTGAGTTATATATTTAGATGTTTTATCGAAGTACTTTTAATCCTACTAGTTACCATATTGTATTGACTTCCTACTTTTTAAAAGGAAATAAATGAGTTTATTATTAAAAAAAATATCTGTCTCTCTCACACAGAGATCATCATTGAGATGACAGAAAGAATAGAAGAAATTATCAGAACTTTACGTACATTTCGGCAATTGCATCCATCACTATTGGAACTTTTGAAATGTGATGGAATACTGCGTTTTGATCTTGTTCCTTCTGGACTAGGGTCTTCAGAATCTGAGCCCAGGGTAGATTCTGTCCCTGGAGCGGTACTGTTACTATCTAACGATTCGGTGGTCACTACTGAAGCAATAGTGGTTGCTTCAGAAGAGCTAGTAGTAGCCCCTGCAGAGCCAGTGGTTGCCCCTGACGAGGCGGTTGAAGTTGATGGCGTCGAAATTACTGGATTCCCGCATGTTATCAAATCAGCATCAGTAGGATTCGTACAGTTGTTACAGACATAACACTGTAAACTGTTGACTGGAACATAAAAATGATGGATACATAATAATATGTATCTTGGATTCCAATACACAGAAGTACTTTTATTTTACGCACACAAAACAACAAAAAACTAAACTATACTAGGTAGGTTACCTAAATAGTCATATACCTACATGTTCGTGAGCGTTAGAAACTAAAGTCACTTTTAACACGGAAAACTATTTACACATTTATTTATAGAGATGCTATAATCTAACATTTCTGTCATAACCACGGAAAAGTCTGATATTAATACCAGCCGGGTAAACGTGATTTATATTTTAATAGTACCTATTATTATGTAGCACATTATTATATTCACAAAAATATTTATAAATCAGCAGATTTTTTGGATCAGATCACGAACTACTAATAAATTTGTCCAAACCGATAGCAATGCCTTAAATCTGGCAACGTAGCAACAAATCAACAATAACAAATTTTGCATGGCTAAACTCGTAGGTATTAAGCTGGTCAAAATAAGTGCCAGCCTCAGAAGTCATGCTTCTAGTCCCTATTGTTTTAAATGTTCAACCCTAAAAGACTAACATTTATCCATCACCGCTGGATGCACGTAGAAACAAATCCACTGTTGGATTACAGTGCATATAATGTGGAAACAAATTCATCGTTGGATTTGTTTAGTAGATTAGAGTGGAACCGGCACACATTTCCGCTTCTTGAGGTTTTGCCACTACTGTTTCCGCTATCAGAGAGTTATGTCGGTGACCTTGGTTCTTCTACGGATTTCCTCATTTCTTATTCTGTATCGTAGTAAAACTTCTAGCATAACTCTCTCGATTTTCTAATAATCTAATTTCACATACCTCCTAATAATCCACTAACAATAATCACGAAAGCGAGGTAAAGAATTTTCTGCATCATGGCTCACAGTACCTACACAAACTGGGTCAATATTGTGTTGAAAATTTATTTATAGCAACATTGCACTTTTACAGGGGGATTTCTAAGTTGCAAGTTTTAATGAGTTCCACGTTACCTCTTTTATTTATTTTGAGAAAGATACGCTAAAATTAAAATGAGGGAATCCAAGAATAAACAAGGTCTGTACTTTTTGTTGGCATAGCTTTCAGAGTTTGCAATTTGAAGTGTCAGAGGGCAAAGTCAAAGTCAAAAAGCATTTTTCAGTAATATTCGCAGGGATCATCTTGAAAGCGCCAGTTCCTCGCGACCAAGCCTAGAAGATATAGCGGGCAAGCCATATAGGTAGTTCGTAAAACTCATAACCGCTGGTGATTGAAGGTTCTCGAATGATGACTATGAACTGGAAGAATCATGGGGCACCTGATAGAAAGACAACAATGTGAAGATAATGAGAAGCTGGTTGACGAAATACCTAATAATATTTTACCAGGCAAGTGGAGGTATGTTTCTGGTAACATTATTTTACATGAAAACAAGTTACATAGGTACATGGTTTTATTTTCCTCATTTTAATGGGATGTTTTGGCCTAGGCTGATGGTTTATGAATGTAGGTATTGATACAGTTCAGTTCCAGAACTGGCTTATTGAGTTTACTGACGATGATTATTTCCAATTGTATTGTTTATGTTTATTGTGATGGTGAATCTGTAAACCTTATAGTAAATGCCTCCAAAGATTTCAAAACATCACTCGACTTTTCTTGTCCGGGTTTTCCCAATTTTTTGGACTAACTCACCATTTTATCTCGGTCTGGTGAAAAGCTACCACGGAGATAAGATGGTACTCGTAAATCGTATTTTCCAGCTTTTTGTATGGCCAGCCTAATCTTTTAGCTAATCCTGACTGACATTAGACCACTCCATTCATAGCCTAAACTGCTGAGGTCCGATTCTCCCAACGAAATATCATCAAATTCAAGTTTTGGTCATGTCAATCTTCAAATGGTATTCGAAACGGACATATCAGACATAGCCAATTTTGACAATCAAATTCTAGTTTTATTCCGACTGAACCTGACTACAGTTCCTTGTTTTATCGTGTATTGTTTTAAGTGTAGTTTTTCCCTAAATAATTTTTGTAGCTGTATTGTTTTAATAAATAAATAAAAAATCTTGTCTGAGCTACAAAAGTTTACGTGAATTGGGTCTCCGGTCGTAGCGTCTTTTTCAGAAATACATTTTAATTCTGTAATATAGGTACAGAAAATCATCTGTAACGGTTAACAATAATTAAACATCATGTACATTTCCCCCGATATGGATCCAATACTTGACCATTATCACAATATCATAGAATACTTTACCTCTCTAGATAAACAGTGTAAATTGCAAAACCTTTTGCATTATATGAGTGCTTCTATATAAATATGAGAAAACAAACTAGTCTGAATTGAAGTAGGAACGAGTAGTTCTGGGTACCTACTGGCGACAATTATGACGTGATCATTAATTTTATTACTCATTCTAAAAATATGTGTGATAGAAATCATATTATTAGTTTGAGCCCTATCCGGTTTGGGTTGTTTGGGCTTATCGCGGACAATCTTGCACAATATAATCATAATTATTTTTGGCCTTAATCTTTATTGTAATAAAATAAAGTTTTTGTCAATCCAGATTACAAATTAAGTTAATTCTGAGTTTTATTTAGGAACGAGCCCTAAAATGCAATGCTCTGCGTCCATCAACCAGACAGAAGTATATAGGTGTCAAGCTGCACGCGCCTGTAATTTCACCGACGCGATACCCACAGCTTTCAAACTGGAACACAGCCAAACTGCTTAGCGCAGAGATAGGCATGGTGGTAGTACTTGGAAGTACTAAAAAATAATAAAATAAAAGTGTGGCGAATTTACACATACTTTTTTTCGTGACGAATTTACTTTGTGGCAAATGTACAACAACCCCTTCCAAGGGTCTTAGTGAAGTAAACCTTCACTAAGAGCTCTAGTGTATAAGTATATCATGCCTATAACACTTATAAGTAGGTTCTCTAAATTACTTATAGGTTATAGGTATCTTTGTCCTCGGTACCATAATATAGACCTCTCACAGCCTAAACCACTGGTCGTAGAGACTAGATATTCTACACTAAGCCGATGTATTCCCATGTACATAGAACAGAATTCCAGAAATATAGCCCCTAAAAAAGTGCAGTAGGGTTTCAGTGTCCATGAAAATAGACAACCAATTTTCACGAAAATTGGCACAAATCCTTGATTATTTGAACTTTTTAGTCTATCGCGACTTTTGATTGGGAGGAAAACAGGAGGGGAAATGGGGAAAAGTTGGCTGTAGCGTTAATTATCGGTGGATTTCAATTAAATTTAATAGGCACACTAAAGACTTCATTTGGTTTTTTGGAGGAGAGAGAAGGGAAGAAGATTACTGTAGCGTTATATGATCTACTCAAAGTCAAAGTCAATATCAAAAATCATTTATTCATAGTAGGTAATATCCGCAGGGATCATCTTGAAACGTCTTAAATCTAGGTGAATCTAAGCGCCAGTTCCTCGCGACCAAGCCTAGGTATAAGAACCGGCAAGAAATTTACGGCTTGGTTCCTACCGTTTTTTTGTATGATCCTTTTACAACTACTGTTCTCACAGTAGACCTCGTGTTGAATCATTAGTACTTATACCTACCATGCTTGGGGATTCAAACCATGAGATTGTTTCTGTGTCCATGTTGCTCTTGCACAGTTTGCAACAAAAGTCAGAATTTGTAATAAAAAAACATAAGTACTTAGGTACGTAGGTAATATATTTCAGACTTTTGTTGCAAACTGTTCAATGCACAGTCATTTAAAGCATATTTTCCTGCATTAGTCTGAGTTGTCATATTTTCCTGTATTAAGTAGGTAGGTACTAAGTACCCGCGAATCTTAGTTGCCATAGCAATCGCATAAAGTTTCTGATTCATAGGTAGGTAACGGTTGTTATAATAATAACAATAATAATCTAAATATATATAACTCAAAGGTGACTGACTGACTGACTGACATAGTGATCTATTAACGCTCAGCCCAAACCATTGGACGGATCTGGCTGAAATTTGGCATGCAGGTAGATGTTATGACGTAGGTATCCGCTAAGAAAGGATTTTGATTAATTCTACCCCCAAGAGGATAAAATAGGGGATGAAAGTTTAACGGGAACGGGAAAAAACTGCCACGCAGGCGGAACTGCGAGCGGCCGCTAGTGTGTAATAAACGATGGAATGACGACATCGCTAAAGTAAGAGTTTGCACTTAGAGTAGAGTAGTTTAGAGACAGAACAATATAGATCAAATTTGAAACAGAAACAGCCTCACGACTTCAATCTCCAGGCATGGTTGATACAGTTACTTCAGTATTATTCGCTTAACACAAACCATGGTTCCCAAACCATTTTCCAAAAGCAACTGCATAAAGTAGGTACCTAAGTATTTAAGTAAGTACCTATACGCCTTAATTCAGTTCGAGAATTCAGTTGAGGAGGGAGGAGGAACAAAAACCGATGTACGACATGGTGTTTTTTTTTGTAAATTCGATGCATTTGTATAATTTTACATGATAAGCTTATTGAACCTGTGCTAAGGCCGATAAATCCAGTAGAAAGAGAAATCCACTGATGAGGTAAAAGAAAATTGATATCTAAACAGAAACCGATAAATCCTAAATAAATTTGGTAGATTTTTACAAGGTAGGATTTTTTCAAAAAACTATAAATCCGGATATACTCTAAGCAAAAACCGCTATAGCCATTTTTTTTTTCTTTTATTACTTCACACACGAATCTGTTGATTTGGCCACCTAACAATGTTGCTAATGTTGATATATTAAGATATTCTACTCTCTTTTACCTAAAAAACCAAAGACAATTTTTTTTTTCCGATTTGTCAAAAATCTTAGTAAGTGGATTCAGCGGTTTTTGTTCCGAAGCTCCTCAGTTTTTACTTGTGTTCCCATGTGCACAAACAGTTAGGTTCTTAAATCTACAGACTTACACCGATATATCCTTATCGTTGCATATTGCATCCAGCTGCACTCACGAATAAGGATTTGTGACGTGTTTCTCGACTCACCGTAGTCCAAGCACCAGGATTACCTACTGCAGCAACACACACCGACAGTCATCTTGACTCACAGCCCACGTTCCATCGAACCTGCGATCATGGGACTTCGGTTGACAAACTTGTCGTATCGACATATTTTATCATATTTGTTGACAGCTTGTCGATAAATTCGGTACAACTTCTCGAATTTATCGACTTAGCGTTTAACTAAGTTCCATGCTACCAATCTCGATAAATTTAGATGAAACCCCGTTTTATTAGTTAAACACTAGGTCGATAAATTCGAGAAGTTTTATCGAATTTATATACAAACTGTCCTCAGGGCAGGGAATCCATTCAATAATATATGCCGAGGCTAGTTCTGTGCTAGGTGTAGATAAAATTCGACAGATGAAATCAGTTCGTCAAAACAAGTTTATCGATCGAAGTTCCATGATCGCATCCCCACCGTAGACAACGAGTAACGCCGGCACTACATGCGTCTATCATCATCAGATCGACCTCCAGTCCTGAAAAGGAGTGATGTAGCGCCATCTATTAGGTTACTAATGTACTAAATGCTCAACGTATTGAACACAGCAAGAATTATGCAATCAACGACATCAATCGGCAAAACGAAGACCTGAAATCTTTTGCTAACGAACCTAGTTAGGTAGGTAGGTATTAATCTCCAATGAACCATATGCTTAAACCATGTAGTTTATGTACCTACCCCAAAATCATGTCAACCTTATCATGGTAAATATCCCGTTTCTGTCAGTTTATAACAAGTTTATACCATTATATTTTAACAAAAATATTTATATTACAAGGTAGTAATCGCTGTATAAATAAGTAAGTAGGTACCTATCTTTAAGTCCTAACCTATCGACAAGTCAGTTCAGTGGTGAACTATGAACGCCCTAACAAGGGGTGAACTTTACAAAGGCGATCACAATAGGCCATAATGGCCGCAGTGATACCAAAGCCGCAAAAATATAATAAAAAAAAAAGAGTTGAAGAGTCCGTCATCCTTACACTAGGTACCTTCCCGCATCCTCGTTGCGGTGTCTGGTTGTAGATTTCCCCTCAATAACAAAAAAAAAAGGTAAAGCTGCGCTGGTTTTTAGTAAGGCTATAGTGGATTCTTACCTACCGATGGCATAAAAAAAACCAAGGATCCATCGGGTTTTATCGTTTATTACTGCACCAAATTACAAGTAACAAAATACTGTAAACAAGAGATTTTAAAAATAAGAAACAACTTAAATTATATGAATGTAGAAACCCTACGTTAAAAATATCTAAAAATTTCAGATTTCGAATTCTTTCTGACATAGAAATTTAAGGGCTATGTATCATATTTTGAAAAGAGGTTGATTTGCTTATTCTAATTTGATCAAGATCGATGACCCCTAACAGGTTTAACATTTTGTAACAGGTTTTAATTTTTATTTTCTGCTTACCAGCAGCCGACTCGACTGATCTTGTTTAAATACCACAGATGACATAATTTATTATCTGTGATTGGTTTGACGGGTCATCCACCAATGTTATTACTGTCTCATACCGCATGAGGATATGAGACATGAGACACGGTAAATCGGTTAGGTACCTACGTGAACACTTACAATTACATCAGATGACACTTCATATAAAAAGTAACTAGGTAACTAGTATTTAATAATGTTGTATTGTCTTATTGTTCTTTTTCTATTAGGTAGGTATTATACTTGTTCTGTCTACTTACTGCACTTACCTATTTCAATTCTAAATCTTATTGTAATTCTTCTTTTTTGTAATTCTAGTTTTATTGATTTACTGTCTGTATTTGTTTGTGTGCTGTGTGTCTAAAATGAATGTATTTTCTTTCTTTCTATTTATAAAAAACATGCATAACGTGGACAAGGTTTCTTATACCTACCTACTTAATTAGCTGAAATAGATTTTCATATACTTTTAATCCATGGCACAGCAACGTCTAAAAGCATAGGTATAAACCTACCAGGAAAAGTATTAATTACTTACTGTTATTATATTATAAAGCTAGTCTACAATCTGTGTATCTGCGGTGCAACCAGCCTAGCCATTTTCAATATCCTAACCAGATATAATGTAGGGTTTATGTAGAAAAGTTGACTGTGGTAGTCTCAGCTTACCACCGAGGCTTCCTCTTTAGCATAGGACCCCTTTGCCTCTCATTGATGTCGCAAGGAACGCTTCAGATGGGTACCTATCTATATCTTCGGAGTAGGTAACCTATACCTACGGTGCTTAGTACCTACTAGCACCGACGCGATACTGCGGTCACTAACTCGCCTGCCAATCGTGGTGTCAATCCTCCAAATAGAAGGCATAATATATTTGGAAGTGCACTTTTAGGTGGATGATTATGATGTGCCAATTTCTCAGTTAGTAGCATAGCAGCTTCTAGTTTAAAAAAAACACCCATTTTAATAACGTGTTTCATTTTTTTTAATGAATAAATAAAGGTAGGTTAGGTTCTTACCTATCTTGTTTAATTATTATTTCTTTTTAAGCTGTAGGTACTTCTTCACTTAAGGCACTTCTTATACCAATGACAGCTTACAAGTAAGTATAAGAAATAAAACTTTTGTAAAATACCCCGAAAGCCTAATCGGGAGCTAGCGTTTCAAAGGATCATTTTGATTTGTGATATAAAAACCAACAGAATATTCATAGGTATTCCCTGAATCTTAGGCAGGATATTTATATTACTGTTAGGTACTTTCGTTTTAACGAAAAGAGATGGCAATAGCTGAGCCTTCAATGAACAATAAAATAATATTGAACCAATATGGTGGATAGTCAAAATGGCCGTTCAAGGTATTTGGTACATCAACAAGTAATTTTAGGTAGGTACTTACATCTTACTTTACTGTTTGTACAGTATGTAAGAGATAATAAGAGTTAGCGCGGTGAGAGGGAGAGACATAGACAGAGCGCCGGCTCCATTGCAGTTATCCTTGTCGCACATCAAGCAAGATTTGACCTTCTTGTCTTTAGTCTCGCTCTTGGTGTTTTCAATCATGGTGTTACATGTCTGGTCCTTGTTCTCGGCGCTACCGTCCAGGCAGGTACGGATGACAGATCCAGTTTCTAAAATTAAAATATTTTTTCGTTAGATCTTTAAAACCGGGAGGTGAAAGGCAACTATAAAGCTTATAGTCAAATCGTAAAACTTTGGAAATCATGTACCTACTTGTCATCGAAATCGATGAGGACTATATATATATTGTAAAATAGATAAACTTATAGTTTTGAAGTGAAAATTTTTTTAAGCAAGTTGAGAACTTTTTTGGGTGAACATTTTACTAACACAAAATAGACGTTCCATTTTCAAATGTGGTTCATCACGTCTCTATATCTACATACCTACTTTGGGCTTTTTAATTAATTGTTAGTAAAGGATAGTAAAGGATATTAAAACAATGCATTATATTAATTTTTGACGTTTTGAAAGGACCCATAGAAACTTCATCAGAATCAAATTAGTTTGGTTAATAAGTTTTTAAAACTTAATTTTAGATATTACTGTTCATCATTTGCATAATTTTGAAATTATGTACCCCACTAGACTTATCAACATCTGTCGAAATACTAAAATTGACTTTAGTTCATTTTGGGTGAGAAGCATATATTACCTTGCTGTAACACAGTTTTTAATTAGCACGGAAGGTAGTTTCTAAATGAGTGTGAAGCCAGTTAATTTTAACTCTAGATTCCGATTATTTTGTAAAATAATATCTGAGGGCGGATTCTGAGTTTTTTACGTTTTGCGGATATCAGATTTCGGTTTGCGAGCTCGAATTTTTTGTATGGAAATACGCTAGTGCCCCCATATGCCGCTAGGGGCGCTTATCGTATCTCCATACAAAAAATTCGAGCTCGCAAACCGAAATCCGATATCCGCAAAACGAAAAAAACTCAGAATCAGCCCTCTGTACTTATGGCTACATTTTTTGTTGGAAATAAACATTATCTTATCTTATCGAAGGAGGAAACTTTGCCAGCACTATTGGCTTCTCAAATAAATAAATAAAATACTGACCCAATACAATCTTGTGACAGTATCTTGGGCCTCCGTCTTTTCCTCCGAATACTTCAGAGGGGAGGGTGTTGTACAGGTTCAGCTGGTTGAATTTCAATGACTCCTGTGACTTACAATCCTGAAACATGTATAGGTACATTTAATAAGATGTACTAAATCTAATGTTGCTTAGTATTCTAGCAGCGGCGATGGGCTTGCAAGTTGTCACGTATGAAATCTGGGAACCACTGGTCTAAACGAATATCTAGTAGTTTAGAACCTTACTAGACAATCTTACCGTTGGACTGACTTGGGAAGTAAAAGTAGTGCCACATTTCAGATCCGACTGGGAAGTACAGTGGTAGCACTGTATGCAGGTACCTGGAAAGGTCGAAGAAAATTCTTAGTAAGATAGGTATATTTTACACTTGTATACATTACTACTTACTACTTTGTTACTTATTACTTTGTGTTTTTACTTGTATTTGTTTTTTACTAGGGAACTCTTTAGACAGTCTATTTTACAGGTAGAAGATGCCTGAGCGAAGAAGAATTCACTGCCTTTCTGAGCTAGTCATGAAATATAAACGCTTAAAAACTCAACGGAAACACATCCTGAAACCCTAAGTCATTATTTTTATTTTTGACAATAACGATACTTAGTACCTTGCCTAGGATAACAGTAGAACCAAACTGCTTATACTATATGTATAAATAAAACACTAAAAAGAATTATAATTTCTAAGAAGGCATCGTGTAAATAGGTAAATGAATGCAAAGTAAGCGATCTTCGGTGCCCTATTCGTCACACATGGTGAGGTAGTAGGTATGGCTAGAGCTGGGTGAATCTAGATTATAAGAAACTACTTTTTGTAACTTAAATATAAAAGTTATACATTTGTCGTCAGAAACTTTCTTGTAGGCATTACCATGCTCTACAACTTTTCTTTAGAACTCGATCATATATCTCTCATCAGCAAGGCAGCGTTCGTAAGAATACTTTTCGTTCGATCGTTTTTTCTCCGATTTACCTACTTTGCAAAACAGACTACCCCGAAAAATATCACTCACGGATAACGCGGCTTTCTATTGGTAAAAGAATTTTCAAAATCGGATCAGCAGATTCAGAGACTACCCCCTACAACGTCACAAACTCAAAAAAAAAACAAAGTGGGCACGGGTCAGCTAGTTCCTATTGAAGTTTTTTTCGGTTTCCAGTAGGTACGGCTCAAGGTCATCAATAGCCTTCCGCAAGCAAGGTGTGTTTTGTAAGTTATACAATAGTTGCAAACTGTCTTCAATGGCAAAGTACCTACCTATTAGTGATGTCATTTCTAGTCGCCATCTTCTCTATATAAAACGGCATGAGCTCATTCACCTTGGAGTAACTAAAGTGGTCATGCAAGCTTATACTACGCATATGAAACGTTTTGAAAGTCTTATGGGTAGGTAGGTACTTTACGTTTCACATAGATTAGTAAGTAGAGCTCTATGTGAAACGGCTCATCCGGGGAAGTACAGGTACCTCTATCTACCTACCTGTACCTTCCTATATCTGCAGCCAAGCAGTAAAGCTCGCATTGCTGTGTTTCGGTTTGAAGGGTGTGGGGGCCGGTGAATTACATGTACATGAGGCACCAGTGTACCTCAGGTTGATGGACGTTGTGGGGTGCATCGTCGGCCTGGTACCTAACCTAACGTACGTGACCTACAAAGCAATGCTTTGTTATAGGTACCACGGATCATAATGCTTGTTCCACAAGCAGTAGTAAATAAATATAAAAAATATAGTAAATAATGTGTAATGTGTAGGTATTATGTGTAGTTGTACCTGAACTAACCGATAAGGTTTTTTTTACCAACTTCAAAAAAGGAGGAGGTTTATGTTTGTTACCTCAGAGCTTTCGACTGGATAAACTGATTTTGATGATTCTTTTTTATTTGAAAGCTGGTGCTTCCCGTGTTGTCCCATTTTAATTTGGCCTAGTTCTGACAATGGCATCAACGAGAAAACCATATCTAAGTAAAATTTGAAGTCGGTTAGGTAGGTACACAAGTTTTTTAAACTTAATTATTTATTTGACTGTTTTATTATGATGGAACAAGCAGAAGACCCACCTGATGTTATGTGGTTACCTTTACCTATAACAAAGCACGTTGCAAGTCACGTTTGTTAGTAACGTGCTCTACAATGCACTGCTCTGTCCATCAACCTGAGGCATAGGTGTTAGATCTGTCTGTAATTTCACCGGCACCCTTCAACCGGAAAACAGCAAGCTGCTTGGCGGCAGAAATAGGCATGGTGGTAGCAGGAACTTCCCTGACAACTGGTAGGTATTGCATATCTAGACGATATAATATTTTTCAGATTTTAATTTATCAGTCTATTTGTAGTTTTAAGGAGTGTTTATGTTTCTTTTCTACGAAATGGCATCTGTACGTCATTCGACAGACAATTTCGTCAGTGTCAAGTGGCTTGAATAATAATATACCTACTTTTTAGTAAAGTCGAGTCGGTAAATAAAAGTAAAGTCGGCTGTCATTAGTTTTAAAGAAAAAGATGGCGTTTTTCTTCAAAACAAGGGAAACATCTTCGTTCAAACCAGGATGCCACAAGGCCTTAAGTAATTAAAATGCCACCCAACGAAATTACACATTAGAACCTAAAAAACAATTATAGGTACTTAGTGAAAATACAATGTACCTAGTATCCTTAGATCATTTACTCTATGATCTAAGCTAGTATCCAAAGATTACAAAAAATTAGTCCCTATTCCTTATCATAGTTCCTTCTTCTTCTTCTTTTTTTAAATGGCTTCTATAGCTCTAACTTCCACAATTTTGCCAATGTCAATGTAGACAGAATTTGTTACAGTAAAACGATGGAACGATGGGAGTTTAGACGTATTTTAGAGGTTAAAAAGATTGACCGGTGTTTAAAGAGAGCCAAGTCTTATAGCAGACATTGACATGCCAGGAATTTGACACTGACAGTTACCTAACCGGTAAGCGGCTACGCACAGGGTACCTAATGTATCTCCAAAATCGTAGACAGAGAATACCTACTCTGTCTACGTCCTAAATAGATACGACCATTACCTACCTACTTATTATAGTCCATATTCTTAGACTTACACTAACCTAGTACCAAACTAATCTATAGAAAACCAGATAGGTAGTAGGTACTTTACTGATAGATAGAATACTGGATATACTTTTTTTCGAGTAGAATACACTACGATTACTTACCTACCTACAATACCCACACAGAACTAACATCTTACTTATGTTAAAAAATGTTTATTCTCCATAGATTTAAAAATAAAGTAGGTACCCGATACATAGCACAATCTTTATTATTAGCTGAATTGTTATCGAATCGAAACGTCAGGTGGTTTACTATCAACAAGCGTAAAAATAGAATCGCTTCGAGACCACTAACATTGTTTAGGTTTTCAGATTGTTTTTCTGTCAGTAAAGTGAGTAGGTAAGTAGGTAAGTAGGTAGGTCACTGGTAACCTACCTACATATCGACTTTGATTATTTACCTGTCAATAATCAAAGCCTACCTAGTTGTAGCTTAACGATAATTGTAGCTAAAGCAAAATATAGCAAACAGGTCAAACAGATTCAAGATTGTAGGATGACTCATAGTTAAATCGGATCTCAATTAGGAATAAAACGGTACGCCCCTCAAAGTACCTACAGTTATGCAATAAAGTAAATACGTACCGACTTCGACGAGGGCCAAGAACAAGGCCAGGCTGAGGACGACACTTTTGTTGTTGTACATTGTTTTTAAGTTGATTGTACGGCAGAGACACGGCTTGACGCGAGTTTGGACTGAGTGAGACTGACTAGCATCGCAAGCAACACGACGCGACGCGACACGGTTGCCCCACGCTAACCTCAGTTCCCTCCCAGTCCCCCGGCATGTAGACTCGACAGAGTGACGCCATTTGGACGCCATTGTATTATGTTAGTACCTACTTACTATGCCTATTCTGTGGTTGATCTAGCACCCAGACACGCTGTGATTAAATCACAGCGTGTCTGAGTCTATTTCATCCAAAGGTTGTCTGGTAGAGATCGCTGTTTAGCGATAAGACCGCCCATTGTATGTAGCATTATTTTAAGTTTTTTTTAATTTTTGTTTATCCTTAAGTTGTGGAATAAAGTATTTTCTATCTTCTATCTATCTAGGTAGGTAGGTACCTACTTACTGCAAAATGTGGGTATGTATACCAAATGTACTATCTGGACGTAACTCTGACTATCCCCTTAGTTAGACAGCGCTATAGCGCTGTGCTAAACTATAGGACAATTGTCCTATAGTTAATTATAAATAATGCTACATACAATGGGCGGTCTTATCGCTAAACAGCGATCTCTACCAGACAACCTTTGGATGAAATAGACTCAAGAAGTTTACAAGGTGTGTGTTCGTTACACCCCAACTAAGTAAGTCAGTACTTAGTTATTATTCCATACGCAATAAGTTGCAAGCCCATTGTCGCTGTTGGAATACTTATTTACTAACAATACGTTTCCTCATTATGTTTTACTTCACCGTTTGAGATCACTGATAGTGCACACATACATTTTCCGACCGGAAAAATCCATTGGTGCACACCGGATTTGAACCACGACCTTAGGATCAGAAGGCGGGGTTATTGCCACCAGACTACTGGTGCTCTTATTAACTAAAATATAGATATACAGAGTACCTCTAAAGGGGGAACTAGTTTAGTTTATATTTCCATGGATAGGACGCGTAAACTAGCTGTGAATTTTCATTTTGAAGTGTCCTGTTCCACTTTTATCCAGACATTATGACGTCACACACAGCCCAGGGTATTGAACCCTGACCCATCCATTAGTAGAATGGAGGAACTAGGTACTTTATTAATTGTATCAACCTTTTAGCAAGTGTCATGCTGCAGTTTAACGACTAAATACCTAGTGAAATACATACATATTTTCCTCTTAGTTTTGTATGGCTAAATCTACAGTAATTACTATATACTACATACTACCCAACTCTGATTACTTACACAAAGATTTATATATTTACTAGCGGGCGTTTGCAGCTTCGACCGCGTGGCAGTTTTTTCCCGTTCCCGTTATTTTTTCGGGATAAAAAGTAGCCTATATGTTAATCCAGGTTGCAATCTATAATTATTCCAAATCGGTCCACTGGTGAAAGAGTGAAAGAGTAACAAACATCCATCTATCCATCCATCCATTCATCCATACTTACAAACTTTCGCGTTTATAATTATTAGTAGGATGGTTTTATTCATATATTTTTCATAGATCTATGATATTTGTATTGATCGCTCCAGTGCCGCTCACTTAAACTGCTGTTTAACCAGCTACGTCTTCTTTCTTCTTCTTCTGAATTTCGACACATTTGTTTTTTTAGCGTATCGTTTTGACATTTTAATTACATTGCGCAGTATCAATAGTGAAGTGTTTCCCGATTACCGGTCAGTGTAACTTGGATATTGGCACGATACGTTTACTAAGTTGTCGGTTTCTAGCGATAGTTTTTGTCAACAATATTTTTAGACCAGTTTCAAGTCTTCCGGACTCCTAACAAAACACTGCTTAGTAGGTATAGGTACTACCAACCACTACACGCGACCATTAGCATAGGTATTAGCATTGTTAGTATAGTTATCGCTCTATTGTAAACCTACTTCTCAACAATGTTACCGAAGCGTTGTGCTAGAAAACAATACACCGCTTATTACAATTTAACAGAGGAATTTAAGTGATGTAAAATCACAATAAAAATTGTCTACGACATTTACATCATCATCATCATCAACTGTAAAAGTCCATTGCTGGACATAAGCCTTTTCTATACGTTTCCAGGAAGAACGATTTTGAGTCCTTTCCATCAATCAACTTCCCGTGATCCTAACAATGTCGTCAGTCCATCGGGTAGAAGGGCCTCCTACGCTTCGTCTTCCGGTTCGTGGTCGCCATTCGAGAACCTTTATTCCCCAGCAGTGGTCGGTTCTACGAGCTACATGACCTGCCCATTGCCACTTCAAATTGCTGATTCTGAGAGCTATGTTGGTCACCTTGAACAAGTACATCAATTGATTTAATACTCTGCCTATTGATCTTTCATTTATTTTTATTTTATTTCCCGACTTCCCCGTAATACTAACAAATTACCGACGTTCTATCGTGTGGGAACGTCCTACGCCTCCAAATATCTTGCGACAGCGGAGTCTTAGTAAAATGGTCCCGTTTTACTCCTTAGATACGGAACCATAAAAAAGGCATGTCAATTATCAATACCAATAACGCTTACCCAGCTCTCTGATATTTGGATTGAAAGGTACTTTACTAGATAAAACTAATAAGTACCTACTTACTTACATGAAACTAGTACGTCATCACAGTTAACACATCGGACGCACAGTAAATGTTATAAATAAAAAGAGATGAGTATAATTGATTGAGCGGCAAAGCGTATCTCTTCAAGTCTTTGCTTTTTATGTTTTTTTTATACGATTTGCTGTTTGAACAAGCATATGGCCCACCTGATGCTAAGTGGTTATCATAGCCTATAACAAGCATTGCCTTGTAGGCCACGTTAGTTAGTAACGTGCCCTACAATACACTGCTCTGCGTCCATCAATCTGAGGCATACAGTTGTTAAGCCTCATGTGCCGGTAATTACACCGGGGCGCACCCACACCTTTCAAACCGGAACACAGCAAGCTTGGCGGCAGAAATAGGCATGGTGGTAGTACTTCCCCGGATGAGCCCTTCACTAAGAGCTCTACTACTATGTGATTTGCTGATGGAACAAGCAGATGGGCCACCTGATGTTGAATAGTTACCATTATACAGGGGCCATTGTGCCCTCTAGGTCTGCTGTCCGCAGAACTATAAGTACATGGAGATGCCACACTACCTTCAGAGGCCCAATTCACGTATTTTTTGAGCTGAGACGGGATTGAAACTAGAATTTTACACTATTCAGAATCGGGCTTCAGATATTTAAGTAATGAAAAGGGCCTAGTAAATAAATAGTGCCTATGAGATTTATGTCGCGCTGTGAAAAATACCGTCGGACAAATGTCTCCTAATATCAAGCAAAAACCGGCCAAGTGCGAGTCGGACTCGCCCGAAGGGTTCTGTATATTACCTATCTATAACTAGCGGCTCGTCCCGCGCCGGCTTTGCACTGATTTTAGTAAGGATCCCGATTTTTTTTGAAAACATAATATAGCCTATGTGACCCGGGGATAGTGTAGCTTCCCAACAGTGAAAGAATTTTTTCAAATTGGTCTGGTAGTTTCGGAGCCTATTCAATACAATTTATTCTGTTTTTTAGTATTTGTTGTTATAGCAACAACAGAAATACATCATCAGTGAAAATTTCAACTCTCTAACTGTCACGGTTCATGAGATACAGCCTGGTGATAGACGGATAGACAGACAGACAGACAGACGGGTAATAGGGTCCCGTTTTATCCTTTGGAAACGAACCCTAAAAACGTAAGTATAAGATACAAGTTATATGGGTGTAAGTTAGTTCCGTAAGCGTCTTCGTCCAAAGGCCAAAAACAGGATCCAGTGGCGCCTCAGGTCCTACCCTAATAAAACTAAGTGTTGTCTGTGAAAGTAGGTCGATGGGGATGTTTATTAAATCGCACCCCTATCTGACCTTGTTTGCTAGGATGGCCTCGTTCGCATGGCTGGTTTTATGGTGAAACTTGTGGTGTTTTGAGGTGATGTTTTCGTGGGCATTGTGTGTAATGGAATTTTATGAGTATATATTATTTTAGTACCTACGTACGTATACATATCTTCATTTTTATAGTTTAGCATACATAATTATGAATCTGGTCTAGCAAATTCAGCCAGTAGGTTTTTTTTCCAGAATTTTAGATTATTATATCGAAAAAACCTTTTTATTTCTATACTTCTGATGGCGCAACCTGATGGCCCAGTAACCATCACCTATAACAAAGCATTGCGAATGTGCCCTACGCTACGATGCACTGCTTTACGTCTACCATACTGAGGCATAATAATAATTATGTGCTTGTAATTTCTTCCACACACACTCTTTAAACCGGAACACAGCAAGCTGTTTGGCGGCAGAATTAGACATGGCCAGCGCTGGCCATGTCTAATTCTGCCGCCAAACAGCTTGCTGTGTTCCGGTACCATTGTACCATTGTACTTCCCCGGGCAAGCCCTTCACTTTACTAACGGTTTAGAGCTTTACTAAAACGGTCTTAGGTCTAAGTTTATGCCCTAAGGTTTTTTATCCAAAATATACTTTTTTTTTGAACTTTACCCCTAAAGTACCCCTAAAGATTTAACACTCGAGGCGCACGCAGGATAGGCTTTATGTCGCATGGCATGACCAACCCCTCAACCAGAGTAAATAGAAACACACTATCTTTCTATACTTAACTATTCCTGTAAGTAATCACCTTTTTTCATAGATAAGTAAGTAGGTAGGTAGGTACTCCAAATAATTTATTTTTGGAAATAAAAAACGTACCAATAGATTTTGTGTGATCCGTGTACATTAGATCATTATAAATATGATCTAAGGTAGGTACACGTATACCTACACAGACTTTTTATTAAGTAGGTAGGTATGTCAGTTGCTGTTCGGCTCTTGCAACGAACGCATGTGTAGAGTTGTACTGCGGAAGTTATATCTGCGATATTTGCTTACTCGCCCACGATTGGAGGACTGCTGATTTACAATTCTCGTTTCTTCCTGAACAATCTGCACGGCAGGCTCCACCCACTGGTCCGGTCAGAGAGAGACAACCACTGTCAACAACGGAGCCGCCACGGGAGTCCCAGGAGCCCCAAGTGTTGGTCCGGAGCCCCAGTCACGAGTCTCAACAAGTGAGTGACTTTTTGCAACTTTCTGTTTGGCTGGTTTTGAACCACCGGCCGGCGGCGTGTAAAGCGGGTGCGCTCTTGCCTGCACCAGCGCAACGTGAGCAGCGGCGGCGAAATTAAGCCATACAAGCGCAAGTACGTGTTTTGTACCGTCAAGCGCCTGGACATTCGCTGCTAGCAAATCACTTAAACGTTTTGCAGAAAAATCTGTACAGGAGAAACTACACACACACTGAAAACAATTACTGTGTGCCCTGTTTACAACCACCTATCGGTAGTTGTAACTAACATATCCAGATAAAAATGGCAACTACTCAGCGCACCCCGACAAAGTCGGATGCAATAGAAAAAACAAAACCAGGACTAAGTCAGTCGGAAACCGAGGAATCTGAAAACAATATAACCAGCCGTCGACTTAAGAGACGAGCCCTGCGCAGCCCTGAGCTCATTAATTCTTTTAAATTGGATAGCGCTCTAAACGCATTCAAAGTGGATCTGACGGAGACTATGACACAACTCTTTTCAGCGTTCCAAACTAGCCAAGACTCCAAATTCTCAACGCTTATGACAGACATTAATGTCATCAAACAGGAAGTCATGGAAATTAAAACATTTAACAGAGAAACTGAAAAAAAGATAGATATCCTTTCTACAAATTACGAGAACATGGCAAAGAAAACCACAAATCTTACAAGCGACATCAAAAACAACTGCGACAAGATAAAACAATTGGAAAAAAAAGTAGAAGACCTGAGTCGTCAGTCGTGTGCGTTTCAAATAGAACTAAGAAATATACCATCCAAGGCTCAAGAATCTAAAATGGAACTCCAACAAATCATTCAAAATGTGTTAAAGGTGATTGATATTGAAACACAGCCGTATGACATACGCGACGTACGGAGGCTACCTGGTAAACCGGATACACCCAGGCCCATTGTTCTGGAAGTAGCTACTGCTCATCTCAAAAGTAAAATCATCCAAGAAGCAAAGAATTTTAACAAGAGAAATTATACAGCCAAACTAAGCACTACTCATTTATCGCTCGAGGGAATACCCAGACCAATCTACATCAGCGACAACCTTACCTACAAGGCAAAAGGTCTGTTTTATAAGGCAAGAGAATATGCAAAACACAATAATTACGCTTTTTGCTGGACTTCAAACGGGCAGGTTTATATGCGCAAAGAGGAAGGTTCAAAGAGTGTAATCATCAAAGAAGAAGATCAACTTCAGAATCTTGAACGGAGTGCATGACTAAAAGTCTATGTAACATGCAAATATTTTATTATGTTTAGTTTTAAGCTTTATTTTATAACCAGTAAATTAATTAATATAGATAACACATATACAGAGCTAATCGAGAAAACTAACTGCCTACAAACAACACACATCACAAACATATATTTTACACACATTCCACAGCCAGTTTTCGAATATTTTAATATGTTTGCTACATGTTACTCAGTACATAACATTTTACGCCACCGCCAGCCGTCCACATTTTTCTATATTAAAAAAATTAACTATACAACTATATCTAATACGAGTACATTAGTTACTCAGAATTTGTATTTCCATAAGTATGAGTAATCACTTTCAAAATCTCTGCCAAGATATAGATAATGTGGAGGTATCGGAGGCATTTATATGTAATGCTGAAACTTGTTCATCCCTTTTAGAGAATACGAAACAACAATTTGTCCTGATCAATCAAAATATAAGAAGTATCGGTTGCAATTTTGATAATTTCTGTACATTACTCACGCGTATGAAAATACAACCACATGTCATAGTTTGTACAGAATGTCGCCTTTCTCAAAACACTCTCATACCGAGTTTGGACGGATATGAATCAGTTTTTACAAAAAATAACCCTATTCAAAATGATGGTGTAATAGTATACCTCAAAAGCGGCTTACAGGCAAATTCGTATGAACCCCATTTTCAAGAAGCGAATTGTATGGTTACAGAAATCGAAAATTCTATTGTAATTGTTTCATTATATCGCTCTCCATCATATCAAAGTCGAGAAAAATTTATCGCATCTTTAGATGAGCTACTAAAATCGTTAGTGAAATTTAAAAATATTATAATCACAGGAGACATCAACATAAACATAGCGGAAAATTCAGACCACCCATTTGCGCCAGAATATTTAGAATTGCTAGCGTATCATGGACTGTTACCTGCGCACACTTTTCCAACAAGGCAATTTAACTGCCTAGATCACGTGATACTAAAAACCAACCGACACGCCCTAACTCTCGTTATTGAAAATACAGTTACGGACCACGCATCGGTACTATTAAACCTGGATGGCTCTCCTCTAAAAATTTCCGCTGGCTCTACCATAAAAAAGCTTGATTATGGTGCGATCTCACAAGAATTAGCTAAAAACGATTTTAGTACAGTGTTAAGCGCAAATGACGCCAACTCAGCGGCGGAGTCTTTGGTTCAAATTCTTAAAACAGCCATTGACAAGCATACTAAAATCATCATTCGTTCACGCCGACAAACGCCATTGAAGCCATGGATTACACCCGGACTTATACGCTGCATGAGACATCGGGACCGTCTGCACCGAAAACTTCGGAATCAACCCGAAAACGACATCCTTAAAACCACATACAAAAGATATAGGAATTTCTGTACCAGTCTTCTTCGAAATCTAAAAAGGGATTACGAAAAAACATTACTTGAAAAGGCAAACAAAAATATTAAGAAAACTTGGCAAGCGATAAATGATATCACGCACTACAAACCAAAGAAAGCTCTACTTCAGGACCTTATCAAAGGTGAAGATCCTCAATCAAACATCAACTCAATAAATAAATACTTTGTAAACGTAGGAAAAACCCTAGCTGAAAAAATTGAAATCAATAACGAAAGCACTTATAAAATCGATGCATCTACGGATGAAAGAAAAAAACAACAGAACTCTTTTGTGCTACTTGGAACTGACGATACAGAGATAATGTCGCTCATAAATTCACTGAAATCAGGCTGCACGACAGGCTGGGATGGCATTTCAGCTGACATAATTAAGGAAAACAAGATGTTTTTAACTAAGCCACTCACCTACTTGTGCAACTTGTGTTTTGATACGAACACTTTCCCAAATATTTTTAAAAAAGCTGTAATTCTTCCATTGCACAAAGCCGGTGACAAAATGAACGTATCTAACTACAGGCCTATATCAATTCTACCAGCTCTATCAAAAATTTTAGAAAGAGCCATTAACAATAGGTTAGTAAAATACTTAGAAAAGTACGGTTTGATCTCCAAAAACCAGTTTGGTTTTAGAAGAGGTAAGTCAACCGCTGACGCCGTGTTGGAACTCGACAAGTTTATTGCTACATCTTTAGATGAAGGGGATAAGTGTCTTGCCATATTTGTGGACCTAGCAAAGGCTTTCGACACGGTTTCGGTTCCGTTGCTCCTCAACAATTTAGAGATCCTAGGAATTCGTGGTGGTCAATTGAAGTTGATGCAGAGCTATCTAAGCAACCGAAAACAATGTGTTAGAGTCGGTGACTACAGTAGCACGGAGCTTAAAACAGCGATATACGGCATTCCACAAGGTAGCATAATTGGGCCAACACTTTTTTCTGTTTATATGAACCAAATATGCCACCTTACACTTACAAATGGTAAATTGTTGTCTTTTGCAGACGACACTGTTCTTTTATTCCGCGGTAGTGACTGGACAAAAGTTTATGAAGACGCACAGACGGGTTTTAATTTGGTCTCTACTTGTCTGCATAAAAAAATACTGACACTTAATGCTTCTAAAACAAAATATTTAACATTCGCCTTAAAGAGTTCCGGACTTCCGGATTTAACCCAATTATCCCTAAAAGTACATTCCATAGATTGTAAACAGGCTCTTCCATCGAGCTGTGACTGTATACCACTAGCTAACGCAGACTCAATCAAATATCTCGGCATACTAATAGACACAAAAATGACATACCAGGCTCACATTAACCTACTAACATCCAGAGTTCGTAAATTGACTGCGGTTTTCAAAAACATCCGTCATGCGGCAAGTGAAAGTCAGTTGAAAGTCATATACTACGCACTCTGTCAATCACTATTGAGTTATTGTATCCCCGCGTGGGGAGGCGCAGCAAAGACTCATATGCTGCCACTAGAAAGAGCACAAAGAGCGGTACTAAAGGTTGCGTTCACTCGTCCGTATAGATATCCTACCACGCTACTCTATGAGGTTTGCCAAGTTCTAACTGTTAGGCAAACGTTCATATTGCAGACTTTAATAAGACAACACCATGAGCCACCGTTGATAGCACTTAAACAAAAGAGGTGTAAAAATAAGGCCTATCAAATAAAATCATGTCGAACCTCATTCGGGCAAAAACACAACTTTTTCCTTGCACCATTCTTATATAATAAATTAAACAAACTTCTACATATACAAGAACTATCTTTCAACGACTGTAAATTAAATATAACCAACCATCTTAAAACTCTTACTTACGAAGACACGGAAAAATTATAATACTATACAGCTAAACACCCACTGACACACTGACTGATAATCGAGAACGGTATTAAGGCGTACAGATAGGTATAAAACATGTTCTAGGTTTATGTTAAGGCCCACGTGTAGGTAAGAGGAAAATTATTGGCGTTCAGAAAAAACAAGATGGCGGCCGCGTCGATTTGCAAAATCGCAAACCTTGACCGATTTCGTTCGTTCAAACGTTGAATCTGGATAAAAAGTAGGAAAAATTTACAAAAAATTAAAAAAAAAAAAGAAAAAACAAAATGGCGTCGATTTATGTAGGTTTGAAATTTTTCACTTTTGGACCCCTCCTTTGGCGAATTACTTTGTTCTACAGACTTGCTAAGGTGGCAACACTGCTTATGCAGAAAGTTGCCGTACATGGCTGGCATTTCAGGAAAATTATGACATTTCAAAAAAACAAGATGGCGGAAGCTGTGGCGGCCATTTTGAAAACTGATGTTTTTTTTACACTTTTCAAAACGATTTTTTAGCAAGTTGGAAACATTTGATCGATTTGCGATGTATGGGTCGGTTGCGTGTTTCGATGAGGAGTGTTGCCTGGTTCAGAAAAACTCCCCATTTTTTGGGTAATTTCCCAGATTTTCCCCAAAAACATGAAAAGTAGAAGGAGCTACATTTTGAATGGAGATTTGTCATAGCTGGCAAGACTTTGTCGGCCCACGTGACGTTTGACTATTTTCATTCCTCTTAGCTGGCAACCCCACGAACCACGGGTGCTCTAATTTTGAGGACCCCTCTCGACTTTGGTGATCGACTTTGTTCTACGAATGTCGAGGTATGTCGACCGTTCCACCACCGTCAGGGTGCTTGGATCCTGGACTCTTAATGTCAGTTTTGACATTTCAAAAATCCAAGATGGCGTCGGGTGTGGCAGCCATTTTGAAAAAAGTTGGGTTTTTGCCAAATTTCAACTTGAAAAAGGAGCCTGCTGGCAACCCCCGACTTGATTGAGGTCTATGGACCGATTGCTCAACTCGACTGGGGGTGTTGCCTGGCAGAGAAATCTCCCCACTTTTAGGGTAATTTTCCCGACTTTTGACTGATTTGGTGATTTTAGGGCGTTTTACGACTTTTTTGGGAACCTTGACCTGTCAAAGTGTTGGGAGAGCCTCGCGAGCTGCGTGCAGCGAGCGCAGCACCCAAAAAATTACCCCATTTTTCGGAAGATTTTCCTGACTCGGCCTGTTTTGGATCTTAAAAGCGTTTTCAAACTGGATGTGGACTGTGAAGGCATTTTACGACTAGAATATGTTGCCTGCTCATAAAATTTTTCCCATTTTTAGGGTAATTTACCCAACTTTTGACTGATTTGGTGATTTTAAGGCATTTTTCGACTTTTTTAGGAACCTTGACTCTCTCAAAGTGTCCAGAGAGCCTCGCGAGCTGCGTGCAGCGAGCGCAGCACCCAGAAAATTACCCCATTTTTCGGGAGATTTTCGTAACTCAGACTATTTTGGAACTTTAAAGCATTTTCAAACTGGATGTGGACTGTGAAGGTATTTTACGACTTGAATATGTTGCCTGCTCATAAAATTTTCCCATTTTTAGGGTAATTTACCCAACTTTCGACTGATTTTGTGATTTTAAGGCGTTTTTGGACTTTTTTGGGAACGGTAACCTACCAAAGTGTCGGGAGAGCCTCGCGAGCTGCGTGCAGCGAGCGCAGCACCCAAAAATTACCCCATTTTTCGGGAGATTTTCCTGACTCGGCCTGTTTTGGATCTTAAAAGCGTTTTCAAACTGGATGTGGACTGTGAAGGCATTTTACGACTAGAATATGTTGCCTGCTCATAAAATTTTTCCCATTTTTAGGGTAATTTACCCAACTTTTGACTGATTTGGTGATTTTAAGGCATTTTTCGACTTTTTTAGGAACCTTGACTCTCTCAAAGTGTCCAGAGAGCCTCGCGAGCTGCGTGCAGCGAGCGCAGCACCCAGAAAATTACCCCATTTTTCGGGAGATTTTCGTAACTCAGACTATTTTGGAACTTTAAAGCATTTTCAAACTGGATGTGGACTGTGAAGGTATTTTACGACTTGAATATGTTGCCTGCTCATAAAATTTTCCCATTTTTAGGGTAATTTACCCAACTTTCGACTGATTTTGTGATTTTAAGGCGTTTTTGGACTTTTTTGGGAACGGTAACCTACCAAAGTGTCGGGAGAGCCTCGCGAGCTGCGTGCAGCGAGCGCAGCACCCAAAAATTACCCCATTTTTCGGGAGATTTTCCCGACTCGGACTGTTTTGGAATTTTAAGGCGTTTTTGGACTGGATGTGGACTTTGATGGTATTTCACGACTTGAATATGTTGCCTGCTCATAAAACTTTCCCCAGTTGTAGGGTAATTTACCCAACTTTCGACTGATTTTGTGATTTTAGGGCGTTTTACGACTTTTTGGGAACCTTGACCTGTCAAAGTGTTGGGAGAGCCTCGCGAGCTGCGTGCAGCGAGCGCAGCACCCAAAAAATTACCCCATTTTTCGGAAGATTTTCCTGACTCGGCCTGTTTTGGATCTTAAAAGCGTTTTCAAACTGGATGTGGACTGTGAAGGCATTTTACGACTAGAATATGTTGCCTGCTCATAAAATTTTTCCCATTTTTAGGGTAATTTACCCAACTTTTGACTGATTTGGTGATTTTAAGGCATTTTTCGACTTTTTTAGGAACCTTGACTCTCTCAAAGTGTCCAGAGAGCCTCGCGAGCTGCGTGCAGCGAGCGCAGCACCCAGAAAATTACCCCATTTTTCGGGAGATTTTCGTAACTCAGACTATTTTGGAACTTTAAAGCATTTTCAAACTGGATGTGGACTGTGAAGGTATTTTACGACTTGAATATGTTGCCTGCTCATAAAATTTTCCCATTTTTAGGGTAATTTACCCAACTTTCGACTGATTTTGTGATTTTAAGGCGTTTTTGGACTTTTTTGGGAACGGTAACCTACCAAAGTGTCGGGAGAGCCTCGCGAGCTGCGTGCAGCGAGCGCAGCACCCAAAAATTACCCCATTTTTCGGGAGATTTTCCTGACTCGGCCTGTTTTGGATCTTAAAAGCGTTTTCAAACTGGATGTGGACTGTGAAGGCATTTTACGACTAGAATATGTTGCCTGCTCATAAAATTTTTCCCATTTTTAGGGTAATTTACCCAACTTTTGACTGATTTGGTGATTTTAAGGCATTTTTCGACTTTTTTAGGAACCTTGACTCTCTCAAAGTGTCCAGAGAGCCTCGCGAGCTGCGTGCAGCGAGCGCAGCACCCAGAAAATTACCCCATTTTTCGGGAGATTTTCGTAACTCAGACTATTTTGGAACTTTAAAGCATTTTCAAACTGGATGTGGACTGTGAAGGTATTTTACGACTTGAATATGTTGCCTGCTCATAAAATTTTCCCATTTTTAGGGTAATTTACCCAACTTTCGACTGATTTTGTGATTTTAAGGCGTTTTTGGACTTTTTTGGGAACGGTAACCTACCAAAGTGTCGGGAGAGCCTCGCGAGCTGCGTGCAGCGAGCGCAGCACCCAAAAATTACCCCATTTTTCGGGAGATTTTCCCGACTCGGACTGTTTTGGAATTTTAAGGCGTTTTTGGACTGGATGTGGACTTTGATGGTATTTCACGACTTGAATATGTTGCCTGCTCATAAAACTTTCCCCAGTTGTAGGGTAATTTACCCAACTTTCGACTGATTTTGTGATTTTAGGGCGTTTTACGACTTTTTGGGAACCTTGACCTGTCAAAGTGTTGGGATAGCCTCGCGAGCTGCGTGCAGCGAGCGCAGCACCCATAAAATTAGCCCATTTTTCGGGAGATTTACCCGACTCGACCTGTTTTGGAATTTTAAGGCGTTTTCAAACTGGATGTGGACTTTGAAGGCATTTCACGACTTGACTATGTTGCCTGCTCATGTAATTTTCCCCATTTGCAGGGTAATTTACCCAACTTTTGACTGATTTGGTGATTTTAAGGCATTTTTCGACTTTTTTAGGAACCTTGACCCAGTCAAAGTGTCCAGAGAGCCTCGCGAGCTGCGTGCAGCGAGCGCAGCACCCAGAAAATTACCCCATTTTTCGGGAGATTTTCCTAACTCAGACTATTTTGGAACTTTAAAGCATTTTCAAACTGGATGTGGACTTTGAAGTCATTTTATGACCTGAACATGTTACGTGCTCCTGAAATTTTCCCCATTTGTAGGGTAATTTACCCGACTTTTGACTGATTTGGTGATTTTAGGGCGTTTTACGACTTTTTTGGGAACCTTGACCTGTCAAAGTGTTGGGAGAGCTTCGCGAGCTGCGTGCAGCGAGCGCAACACCCAAAAAATTACCCCATTTTTAGGGAGATTTTCCCAACTCGGCCTGTTTAGGTATTTTAAGGCGTTTTCAAACTGGATGTGGACTGTGAAGGTATTTTACGACTTGAATATGTTGCGTGCTCCTGAAATTTTCCCCATTTGTAGGGTAATTTACCCAACTTTCGACTGATTTTGTGATTTTAAGGCGTTTTTGGACTTTTTTGGGAACTGTAACCTACCAAAGTGTCGGGAGAGCCTCGCGAACTGCGTGCAGTTAGCGCAGCACCCAAAAATTACCCCATTTTTCGGGAGATTTTCCCGACTCGGACTGTTTTGGAATTTTAAGGCGTTTTTGGACTGGATATGGACTTTGATGGTATTTCACGACTTGACTATGTTGCCTGCTCATGTAATTTTCCCCATTTGCAGGGTAATTTACCCAACTTTTGACTGATTTGGTGATTTTAAGGCATTTTTCGACTTTTTTAGGAACCTTGACCCAGTTAAAGTGTCCAGAGAGCCTCGCGAGCTGCGTGCAGCGAGCGCAGCACCCATAAAATTAGCCCATTTTTCGGGAGATTTTCCCGACTCGGCCTGTTTTGGAATTTTAAGGCGTTTTCAAACTGGATGTGGACTTTGAAGGCATTTCACGACTTCACTATGTTGCCTGCTCATGTAATTTTCCCCATTTGCAGGGTAATTTACCCGACTTTTGACTGATTTGGTGATTTTAGGGCGTTTTACGACTTTTTTGGGAACCTTGACCTGTCAAAGTGTTAGGAACCCCTCAAAAATTTACCCCACTTTTCGGGAGATTTTCCCAACTCTGACTCTTTTGGAATTTTAAGGCGTTTTCAAACTGGATGTGGACTTTGAAGGCATTTCACGACTTGAATATGTTGCCTGCTAATGAAACTTTCCCCATTTGTAGGGTAATTTACCCGACTTTTGACTGATTTGGTGATTTTAAGACGTTTTTCGACTATCTTGGGAACCTTGACCTGTCAAAGTGTCGGAAATACCTCGCGAGTTGCTTGCATCGAGCGTTTTTTAGGTAACTTTCAACTTTTTCAGGGGTTTTATCATCTCATTATGTCTGGACAACCACCACATTTTTATCCAGCTGACAAGCTATTATTCATGTGCAAGCGCGGGCACAGCCTCGTGATAAAACGACTGTCAAAACGAATTATGCAAGGAACCTCTTTGACCTCAATGAATGAGTAGGTAAGTATCTATCTATCTACTGTTTGACTCGAAGTGCTGAGTAAAGTAGGTAAATTGTTTTTATATAATTTACTGACGTAATCATCAGTTTAAATGAGTCAACTACTGTGCATAGGCCTCACTCAAATTTTGGGAGGTTTGCCTTCGTCATCACACTTGACAAATGAATTGATGACCACAGTGTAAGTGTTTAAGGACAGACAAACCAAACAGTTATTGTATCTTAATATGGCTGTTTTCTCGTGGTCCTACAAAATAAACAATGATAATAAGACCTATATACCTATAGGTAGACATATCTATGCTATACTAATATTATAAAGAGGAAAGATTTGACTGTTTGTTTGTTTATATTGAAGAGGCTCCGAAACTACTGGACCGATTAAGTCAAGGCCACTGTCAATCGTCAGCCAATAATGTACTTTTTATACTCACTGTCTAATGCGGATCCAACTCGGATAGGTTAGGTTATGTTAGAACATAAAAAAATGCGCGAGGCGAGCGAGCAGAGCGAGCGTGCTGCGGCAGCAGCCGCCGAAGCGCCAGAAAAAGAACTGCATTTTTAGAGTTTAGAAATATCAATTTGAGGCAAAACTCTATTTAGACTTATTAAGAACTAATAATAATAATAATGCTGGACAATCCACACAGCATCATCTAGCCCCAAGCTAAGCAGAGCTTGAGTTATGGGTACTAGATGACTGATTTGATACAAGAAATATCAATTTGAGGCAAAACTCTATTTAGACTTACTAAGAACTAATAATGCTGGACAATCCACACAGCATCATCTAGCCCCAAGCTAAGCAGAGCTTGTGTTATGGGTACTAGATGACTGATATACTTAATACAATACAATACATTACATATATAGATATTTTTTATTATACATAGAAAACACCCAGAACACCCGGAATAAATATTTGCAGATCGTACAAACATTTATCCCAAAACAGGAATCGAACCCGCAACCTCTGCGTCGCAGGCGGACATTCGCCCGCCGCGCCACATCGGTCGTCAAGGTACTGTAGGCAGCAGCCGCCGAAGCGCCAGAAAAAGAACTGCATTTTTAGAGTTTAGAAATATCAATTTGAGGCAAAACTCTATTTAGACTTACTAAGAACTAATAATGCTGGACAATCCACACAGCATCATCTAGCCCCAAGCTAAGCAGAGCTTGTGTTATGGGTACTAGATGACTGATATACTTAATACAATACATTACATATATAGATATTTTTTATTATACATAGAAAACACCCAGAACACCCGGAATAAATATTTGCAGATCGTACAAACATTTATCCCAAGGCAGGAATCGAACCCGCAACCTTTGCGTCGCAGGCGGACATTCGCCCGCCGCGCCACATCGGTCGTCAAGGAACTATTATAGGATTGTCTCATTAATAAAAACAAATAATAAAAATTTTATGATAAAATGTTTATTTTTATTTTATATAAGTAGCATAAGCATAAACATTGCATATATAATTCATCACATACTATAACAGAAATGAATCAGTTGAACTTCTACAAGTAGTGAAAATTTGTGCAGTTGCCCAGTTGGTAGTAGTAGTTCTACCTTTTACACAGTAAATTATAGATTTGATTCCCACAATGAACAAGCAAACAATTTAGATATAGTTCAAAAGTGGCAAAAAAACTAAGTAATTTTTAAATAAACAAAAAAAATATTGAATATATTTTCTGTTGTTCTACTCCATCGTAAAACATTTATTGAATTCATTAGTATTGTAACTCTTCATTTTATTGAAGTGAAGTTTTATACGGTGGGGTTCTGAAGCAAACATTTCAATCCTCTTTTGAATCATTTGTATCATCCATGCAGTTGAATGTATAGCACCATGATCCTTAATAAACCTGCTAAAATCTGAAATTAAAAATGTTGCTATTAGTTGAATATATTTTTAAAATAAATACATAGACATGCACTTAGATGTACAAACATAGAATAAGTAAAACAATTAATCAACATATTTTTTTTAATACTACTTGCTGATGGCACAGTCAGATATCCCATCTCATATTACAGGGTTAAAACATCATCCAAAACAAAGCATTGCCTTACAAGTCACATTTATGCTTGCATCCATCAACCTGAAGCATATAGGTGTTTAGTGTCATGTGCCTATAGGGTAAAAACATCATCCAAAACAAAGCATTGCCTTACAGGTCACATTTATGCTTGCATCCATCAACCTGATGCATATACAAGTTGTATAAAAAAAATATATATATATATAGGTGTTAAGTGTCATGTGCTTGCAATTTCACCGGCACCCACATTGTTATACCAAAACACAACAAACTGTTTGGTTTTGAGTTCTACTACTGAAATTCTTTGTGAATGAATTTACCCAAGTATGTTCCTTCAATGTAACTGTTCTTAGTGACACACAATGAGGCTTGCATTACTTTGTTCTGGTTTAATTACCTGAGGCTTATTCCAGGTGAAAAGGTAGTGCATTGCAGGATATTTTCGTAACGTGTGTAACCTTTGAAGCAACGTTTTGCCATAATTATCAAAATTGGAACACCATCCTACCTAAGCAGGTACCTAACAAATGAATTGTAACTTACCAATATGTTATCAAATTATAATGATTTTGATGTAAGTAATTGCTCCATGATTGCGACAAGATTCGAGTTCAATCGTAGCTGTATTAATGGTTTGAAGTTATCACATCCACATGCCATATAGCCACATATCTAAAACAAAACAACATATACATTTTAGTTAGGTATAACCTACACACAAACAAACCTAATCTAGAGGTTACTAAACAAATGTTTGAAATGAATAGGTAGTTAAATTGGTAGGTATTTGCATTAAAACTGAATAAAAATTACAAAAAGTGGTAATTGCCTAAATAAATCAATAAACAACATACTTACGAATTGTTCCATGAAGACTATCGGTACAACGAATCACTTGAAAAAAAGTTTACTTGGATTTATATAAATAGTGAATGTGTAGAAAATTTTAGTTAGCTAAATTATACAAATTTGGTGAGAAAAATGCATCTAAACAGACAAACTAGGTAGCATAACATAAATAACATTCACGCACTTATTCGAAAATAGAGAGCCGTGCCGTCATTACACAACCTACGAATACACACCCATGGAAAGCACAGCCTGGAATTTGTGTACCTTTTGGCATCCAATTCCTTGTGCTTTCCAGAAAGGTGATTGTGTAACTGTTGATACTAACAGATTCCTGTTGCAAGTGTCAGATTTGATACTTTCAACAAGAGTCTGTTAGCAACAGCAGATACGCAATCAGGAGACGGTCGTACCAAATTTTGTAAAACCTTAGAAAACACGACCATAGGATTGGATAGCACAACCTTTACTTCGTTTGCACTCACTCTCTTGCGGTTTTATTAAAAAAAAAATTAATTTAAACCACAACACGACCCGCGCAGATCGAGTGAACTTAAATAAATGAATGGCGGAGAGCGCGCGCGTGGGCGCAAGGGAATCGTGACGTCACGATTCCCTGAGATGAGCTATTCGGCCGGCCCGCGGTTGGCTGGTACAAAATGTGTAATATCTTCGCAACCAATGGAACGATTGCAATGATTTAAAAACTATCGTACCTAAACGAGTAAAAGGAATACCATTACATACATAATAAATGCATTTTCCGACTTGGTACGGGACCTCATTATCATCAATTCCCAGGTTGTGTATTTCATGGTTACACTGCACGTGCAATGTACAATCATGAACTTCGTTTACATTTTGGGTGTGTACTTCGGCCTGCGCATTCCATGAATGTAATTTCCCAGGCTGTGTATTCCTATGACTGTACATAAGCCGGAGTTCGAAACAAGCAAGTAAGCAGTGCTACCAGCTGTAGAAAATATTTTATGCCAAATCTATGTATGACAAATGCCAAAACATCCGAAAGACAGACAGATAAACTGCGAATAATCACATTTTCCATTTTATTATCAAAATATTATCTACTAATATGCTAACCTCCAAATAAAATAAACAAAATCACAAAAACAACCGGACAATATAATTTTTTGCAGGCCATTAGTCGTGTATGAATTATTGATCTGCCATCCAGTATTAACATCAACAATAAGATCACCAAGTCAAAGATGAATACATACTGGATAAATAAAATTTACGCTAAGGATTGCATTATAATAAGTTGGCAGCACTGGAAGCAAGCAAAACTACAGATGTTTTTTAAATAGGCTAGAGTATTTACTTCAACAAACTAACACATTTCCTTTGAACGACCAATCAATCAACAGTAATTTACCTAATTAGGTACTTCAACGTAAAACATGTAGCAAATATTTTCATGCCACACTAAATACTTTAAATCTAATCTAATGATGGATACCGTAGACGTCTCGAGGTACCTATTTTTTACTAATAAAAACCTCGGCTGATACCTCGCATTCCACCTCTTTTGAAAACAAACAAAAAAAGAAAAAAAAAGAAAATCGAATCAAGCTGTTTTGGCGGCAAAAAAAAATCAATTCATCTTTCTTTTGTTTGTGTTACAGGTGAGAATTTTTTCTTATTTAATTTTTATTGATTTTTACCTTTAATTACTAGATAAAAAACAGAATACAAACATCTTTAGTAACTCTAAAGTGTTTGTATTGTGTAGATACGTTATGTAAATGCCAGATTTACGTAAAATATTAACTTTGCAAAAATTGTGAAAGTCGGCGGCTTGGCTTAGCTTGGCTTGGCTGGACAAAGCTCCGAATCTTTGTGTTCCTTAGAATGTGAAGAGGAAGTCTATGTTCAGCAGTGTATTTATTTAAACTGATGATGATATTCATGATAAAACACGACCCAACGCTCTGCAATCAAATGTGACGCCACTGCCATCCACGCCCAAGCCCGCGCCGCTGGGCCGTCTCTTTCATAACCTATCTGCTTAACCATATAATTTACAGCATTACATAGGCATCCATACAAACTGATGATACCAATGCATCACATAAAGCATAATTTGATAAACTAAGAATCTATCTAGGTAGGTAGCTAGATAAGTACCAATGTGAACACTATTATGAAGTAATATGACGCGTGGGCTGGAAAAAAATAGATATAAACAAGTAGGTAGGTAAGTAGATATGCCTTTTATATAGTGTTAAATCATTACTATGAGTTTGTGTTGTATGAGTAGCATTTCCCGAGCACTAAATTCAGACACTACAGTCACCAATATACCTACAAGTATGATCCAAACTATAAAGCAAACTTTTTTGACATGAAGAAAGTGTAACTATGTTTGGCAATTAAAAGTAACTGATAACATTGAGGCAGAGTTTATAGGAATACTGTGTAAGTAATGAATATTGTGTGAATATGATAATTTAACTAGATGTACCAATGTTTTTGTGCCTATTTAGGTATAATTTTATATTTTTATTTGATATTAAATGAAGCAAGTAAACAAGTTTTCTTTGTTATTACCTAAATAAAATTTCAATTGTTATCATATCATTGAATAAAATTGAAACAATGAATAGTTCACAATAATCATGCAAGACAAGCCGTGATGCTCGGTTAAAAATAATGTAGTGATGTTTGGATATTATGTACTTACCAAATTACTATATAAAATAAAATTGTTAAATACTTACTACTAAATGTGGTGTTTACGGTGTATAATAATAATAATTTATTGTGTTGCAACGAAAGGAAAAGGTACTCATTGAAACCTACTTCTTTTTAAATAAATTAATTTATTCATTTCACAGTTTTTTTAGGTATATGAAAATAAAATCCAATAATTGTATAACCATGAAAAACAGCCAGGTAGGTATTTCACAGCCGGAAACTTATGCTTTCTTTTGTTTGTTTGTTGTAATGAATTACAATAAACAAACAAATCACAACTTGTACTATGAATACCAGATGTCTGATCGAAGCCCACGACCATATTGATTACATTTATTAAATTCATATTTTATCAACAGAATTTCTCCATCAATATGCAACGTAGCGTCGGTCGTCCGAAGAAGGTACGCCGTGGTCGTCGCAGCAATGCGACCGCTTCTATCGAGGTAGGTGCGAATCTTGACCCTACCCATCAGGTAATGGATGTGGATGCAGCCAGCGACGACGTGGCCGCCGCCGCCGCCGCCGCCGCCAGCAGCGTCACAACACCAGCGGTAGTATGCGTTGCAGAAGGAACAACGCATCAGGGAGGGTCGAGGTTCGCGGGGGGGAACGTACAATGTGTTCCCATGTCGGCGTGTGCGTCCACTTATTCTGTCATTAAGGCTAGGGAAACATTTACTACGTCAGATATCGATGACATCATTCTCCCAAGTGGTGATATTCTTTATTGTAATATTCCACGACCGGTGGGAGAAGCTTTGCTTTTACCCGAAGAATTGCCTTCCCATATTCAAATTCAAAATTTTTCGGCAAATATTCATGTTACATGGGAAGATCAGGGTTTGTTTGCGCGCGACCAACAACATTATGAAATTGCTCTTATTGAGTTAAAATCTCGGTTGATAACAAAATGCTTTAACGAAAACCACCGCGATAATAAAATGAATTACCTAATCACCGGTCAAGGTGCCACATTGTCTTTTTGGAAAAATAATCACAAATTTTACCTGTTCAATAGTCACGGGGTCGACGCCACCGGCAAATACAATGCTCAAAATAGGAGATTAAACGTAGCGCGTTTATTTGAATGCCGCGATTTAGATGCTTTAGCTCAACTCTTATTTAGAAATTATCAATTTGCGGTGCGTGAATACAGTTTACATCGTTTAACAGTTCTTAATAACGACAGCACCACTCCCGCCCCAGATGTGGTTGCTGACATAAGTAACAATGACACTACTGCACCTGTCCCATGTGCAAGTGTCCCGTTGTATCCGCACATAACAAACAATGATCCAAAATTTACTAAATTAAAACCTGTTGTTGTAATTGATAAAATACCGCTCAATAATCCGATTTTAAAAAGAAAAATTGTCGACAGCGATCCAAAGTTTGCCAAACTAAAGCCGGTGGTTGTCTTAGATAAAATCGCTGCTAATCCGCGAATTGTCGAAAAAAAATCGGTTGGACGACCCAAACAACAAACCAGGGCCAATAAACAAATGAAAGACAAATCCCATTTGGCAGCCGTGGAAAAATACAATAAATCACATCCTGAAGTTCATAGGCAAGCAGTCGCTGCATATTCTCAGGAACATCCGGAAGTAAATAGACAGGCAGTTAATTCATATGCTCAGGCGCACCCAGAGGCTCATAGGCAAGCAGTCGATAGATATTCTCAGGCGCATCCCGAAACGAATAGAGAAGCAGTTCAACGCCACAGTGCCGTTCGGAATATCGATCCACTGTTGCGAAATTCAACAAATTTAATTGCAACAAAAAGTGGTGATGAATTAAACGCGGTACGAACATTTAGCTTGCGAAACCCGTCTTTAAAAGCCGCGGACGTTTATACTTGCAGGCACTGTGGCGCGTGTTTATTTTTCGAAGAAAAAACTCGAACCCAGTGGTGTTGTGGCAGTGGGGCTTACAACGTTCAAAATTTTCCCCCTTTAACTGAAGATTTTTATAACAGTCATAGTTTTAACGATCGCCCTCGCGCGTATAATAACTTATTCGCCTTCAGCGCATTGGGAGTCACTCATGGCTTCCAAAATCCCGAGACAGGAATATCATTTGTCAAAATTCAAGGTAGAATATACCACCGCGTGTTTGATTTAGGTTACACCGCCACCACTAATCCCATTGGTCTTTACATCGAAGACAATGATGAACGCCAAAGACTTGCGCAAGGTCAACGATTAGATCGGCAAACGGTTACCGAAATAACACATTACCTGAATCAAGTAAATCCTTTAATCGATTGTTTCCGACGGTTAAATGCTGAAACATCCCGCGAAGCCCATATAGTATTCGAACGTACGTCACGTCAAACTCACGGTAATATACTCGGTGACATGCCATTAGGAAACGAAATTGCCGCGATTATTAGCACGGACGTGGAACGTTTTATCCCACGGTGTATTGTCATTTGGAAAACAGGCGCGAATAAACCTCACACGGTTGACATGTTCCACCCGCTGTACGAAACATTTCAATACCCGCTATTGTATCCGCACGCGAATCCGGGATGGTTCATAAACAAATTAGATAATAAAAATGCTAAACTTAGTCAAACCAAATACGTCCGCTGTTTGCTATTATCAGTGTCGCGCTTTACCGATTTCGATCGATTATCGGCTGAATGGTTATTAGATATGTATTGTCGTATTGAGGAAGAACGATTACAATACTATAACAGACTCCAAAGTATCCCAGCGCTTAGATTGGCACCTTTGCATGAACTCCAAAGTAATGTCGAAACGTCGCGCCCAATTAATGAAGACGAAACCGTACAAGGGGAGGGTGGCATCGTTCCGGGTGTCATTTATTTACCAAACACATTCACGGGGGGACCGCGTTACATGAAAACAAAATACATGGACGCTATCGCATTAGTAAACCGATTAGGTACACCATCTTTTTTTCTAACGATCACTTGCAATCCAAAGTGGATTGAAATACAACAATCTTTACTGCCGAGACAAAAACCTCATGCGAGTCTATGCGCACGAGTATTCAATTTAAAACTAACACAATTATTAAGAGATTTGCGAACAGGGGCATGGTTCGGTAAAATCGTGTACATCATCTATGTACTCGAATTCCAAAAACGAGGTCTACCCCACGCTCATATTTGCTTTCGTGTAGAAGGGGGTGGTCCTATTCAAAACACCGACATAGACAAATTCGTCAGAGCCGATATTCCGAGCGAGACTGAAGCCGGCGGCAGGCTCCGCTCGATGGTTCTGAATCACATGATTCACGGTCCCTGTGGACCTTCACACAGAACCGACCTGCCCTGTTGGAATACTGAGAAGCAAAAATGCTCCAAGTATTTCCCTAAAAGTGAGAATAGCGTAACACACACAGACGATAAGGGATACGTTCACCTACGTAGAGACGGTAGCAACGAGGGGGTCATCAAGTTCAGAAACCGCGATGTTACTGTTAGCGATCTATGGGTAGTTCCTTATAACGCCGCCATCCTCCTCAGGTACGACTGTCATATTAATTTGGAAGTTTCCTCGGCTCGCAAAATCGTCAAATACCTATTTAAATACATGTCAAAAGGCAAAGATGAGGCGCGTGTTACGATAGTTGCCGAGGAAAATAGGAATAACGAAATCGAAAATTACGTGACAAAAAGGTACATAGGTGCGTGCGATGCAGCGTGCAGAGTTTTTGAGTTTGACCTGACGGGCCGCGAACCCACTGTCCAACAGCTACCGGTCCACCTCGAAGGGTATCAGAGTGTTTTCTTCAGACAGGATTCTTCAGTAGCTGAGGCGGCTCAGAATAGTTCGTCGGCACTTTTAGATTATTTTGACCGGCCGGCCGGTGACGAGTTCGACTGCCTCACGTACCTGGATTTTTATGAAAATTATATCGTTCATTCAAAATGCCCAACGACAAAAAATGTACAAGTCCACCGATTAAGAAATAAGTTCGTCACAAAAAGGCAGCGAGGGTGTAATGTAGCGCGTTTGTTCTGGGTCGCGCCAAATAGAGGTGAGCAATTTTATTTGCGCATGCTATTAGCACGATATCCGTGTCGCGGCTACAGCGATCTGCTTAAAGTGGGGGGTTCGAATTGCACAACGTTCCAAGAAGTCGCGAGAAATGTAGGTATTGCTAATGACGAGATCGAATACGAGAGAGCTCTTCAAGAAGCGGCGGGTTTCCTAACTGGACCACGACTTCGTCGGTTTTTCGTTCTTTTGGCGGTAAACGGTGCTCCGGTCGGTTTGCTATGGGAATCCTATAAAAATCAAATAAGCGAAGACTACATCGAACGTATGCCGAATGATATCGACAGGGCCTACAAACAGAGTCTCATTCAAATCGACAGACTTTTGCGTAAACACGGTTCAAGTCTTGTAGAGCAGGGGCTGCCCGATATCCGTGATGATACCACCGAGTTAGGTCGCGAGCAAATCGAGTTCAGTGCGGGTAGGTTAAACACGTTCGTCGAAACATGGCAGCCTCGCTTAGCTCCCGATCAACGCGTAGTGTTCGAGTATGTCGACAAACTCGTGGAAGACCCGGTCTTTAATCGCGCAAACAACAGTTCCATTTTTATAGATGGCCCTGCCGGTACAGGAAAAACTCTTTTGCTGAACGTGATCGCAGCACATGTCCGTGGCTCGCGTAATAAAGTAGTTTTGTGTACGGCAACATCGGGCATCGCGGCCCAAAATTACGAAGGCGGTACTACGGCTCACAGCATGTTCCGCTTCCCGTTAGAGCTTGTCGATGATCGTGGGTATTGGAACATCACGAACGGTTCGCAACGCGCAGAACTAATACACCACGCGTCGGTCATTATTTACGACGAAGCCCCGATGGCTCATAAATATCTAATTCACTTGCTCGACCGGTCTTTGCGCGATTTGATGCAAAAGGATGATCTTTTCGGCGGTAAAATTGTAATTTTTGCCGGGGATTTCCGACAAATTCCACCGGTCGTAACGAACGCGAGAACTAGCTTCGACGTAATAAATTGCTCTGTGAAGACATCTTGGATCTGGGAACAAATTAAAATTTTCAAACTTTCGACGGCACAACGTTCCCGCGAGGACGAACAGTTCTCGGAACTGCTATTGAATATCGGGTCGAATTCAATAGAGTCAGTGCCAATCCCCACCGGTAGAGTTGTACAAAACCTAATTGACGTATCACCGATTGAATTTGTAACGGACCTCGATGATCTTATAGACTTTGTTTTCTCTCACCGTTTGCTCGAGGAGCCTGACGTATGCTGCCACAGAGCAATTTTATGCAACCATAATATCAGCGTAAGACAAATTAATGCAAGCATCTTAGAGCGTTTACCCGGAGAAATGCTTCATTTTTACTCGGTAGACGAAACCGTAACAGAAGGCGCGGACGAACTCTTTTTAGGATCGGACACTTTGAATAGACTGCAGCCGAAAGGCGTTCCTGAGCACGATTTACAACTTAAAGTAGGATGCGTATGCATGATAATGCGAAACCTTAGCTTCTCGGATCGCTTAGTGAACGGCACTAAAGTTATTGTAGTCGGTCATTCGCCGCGCCTTATCCGCGTACGTAAACCCGACGAAAATGAAGATTACTTCATACCGCGGATAACTTTTAAAACGCCAATCGACACAAACAACCCCATCGAGATGATTCGGCGACAATTTCCGCTGCAAATTTGTTACGCGATGACAATCCACAAAAGCCAGGGACAAACGATATCTAAAGTGGGGATAGATTTAAGATCCGATGTCTTCAGCCACGGACAGCTGTACGTAGCATTAGGTCGCGTGCGAAATAGGCGAGATTTGAAATTATTGCTAAATCAAAATCGTGTAATTAATAATAAACCATTTGTAAATAATGTAGTATATCCGCAATTGTTGTAAATCATTTTTTTTTTTACTCACCTCTATTTGGGTGGGAACAGCAATTCTTGTAAATAAAATCGATTAGGTAAATCATGTTTTTTATATCTAAGGGGTGCACATTATACAATGCCTTCCCACTTTTATTATTTATTTATTATACACTTTCAATGAACACTTTTTGGTCGAGTAAAACTTTTGAATAATTAATTGTAGTGACCTTATATTTTTTTCAAGTTGCAATCGGCAATAAATTGATTGAAAAGACATGTGCGCTGGTTTGAAAACATTAGTAATAAGCAAAACGAATGAGAATTCTTTGGTTAAGTTTAAGTAAACGATCCCATGTCTGAACATGCATGATACGAACGGCGTTTGCGTTAATCGCAGATGCCGAACATTCAGATCGTGAGCAGGCATCGCCAAGACGATGAGTTCGTATTTCCAGAAGGATTCTAAGTCTCCGCTCGACAGCAAGAGTCGATTGTGTTATCGGTAGCAGAAGGCGGTACTTAGGTATGTAGATCAACCATTAGCTTTGCTGAGTAATGTCTAATTTGTCGAACGGTACTTGGAAGGGTAACCACGTCTGACTGAAATGATCAAGAATCTCTCGAGTTCGGAACCGGGCGAAGCGTTATGTAGGCTCGAGGAGGAGAAACTGAAGGTTAGAAGCGAGTCCCATGCTCGGATCAGCAAGCGTTCGAACAGACTTCGTACGAATGTCTACTACCGACGACTTGGTAGGAGGGAATCCAATCCATCCTCAGGCATGAACGGTTCGATCGATTGCTTTATGAATCAATTGCAGTTCAATACGGAAATACACATAGTGCCTGAGTTCGTCGGTAAGATTATAAAAGATTAGTGAAACGGAAACTCATCATCATCATCATCATCATCATCATCGTCATTATCATTATCATCATTATCAATAACCGTACTTTCAAAAGTATTACTGTTTTTTTAAAATAGCAAACAATACAGTGACAGCAGCTGGGTGTATTTATCTATTTCATCATTAGTATGGACATAATAGAAAACTTTAAATTTTTCAATGAAATATTCATGCAAATACTACCGTTATTAAAATAGTAACCAACCAATGTTATTATCAGAGGCATATTTAAAAACTACATTTATAATTTTTGTTTTTTCATGTAAATAGAACATTTTTAAAAGTTGTTTTAATGTTTTTTTTTTATAAAAAAACACACAATACACTGATAGAACCTCTGCTCTAGAACTAACAATATATTGTATCAATACATTTTAAAGGATTCATACATGTTTTTATTGTAATCACTACACTGTTATTATTTCTCTGACATTGTATACTTATATCGTAGCTAGCAGAGCTACACAACATTTAAAGTAATAATAATAATGCATATAAAATGTTTTAAACTGACACTAGCAAAATAAGTTATTATCACATTAAATCTGTAATGTACCTATCATCAACCAATCCAAGTCCTCAATAACGAAATCCAACATAAAACCATTAACAACAAGAATAAACAACCAATTCCAACGTTACCACGCTGTGAAAATCTAACATGCTACAAAACTTCCTATTCACCTCCTGAAAACATTAACAGCAAGAAACCTTCATGTTAATCCTGACCACCTTCTGCCTGAACATTGTCCAAGATTCCAAACGCATGAGTCGCATGATCTACGTGCAATTCCATCACCGCACCTAATCTAACCACTTCCAGCACTTCCTCGCCTCAATCAACAACAAGAATAAACAACCAATTCCAACGTTACCATGCTGTAAAAATCTAACATGCTACAAAACTTCCTATTCACCTCCTGAAAACATTAACAGCAAGAAACCTTCATGTTAATCCTGACCACCTTCTGCCTGAACATTGTCCAAGATTCCAAACGCATGAGTCGCATGATCTACGTGCAAATTCCATCACCGCACCTAATCTAACCACTTCCAGCACTTCCTCGCCTCATCACTTCCACGCCACATTTCAACTTATTGCATTTTTTAAATTTGAAAACCATCTTCAATATAAACTGAAGTATATTACAGCAAAATAAGTGATTGACAAGAATTTCATGATGACGATAATGACATTGTTTAATGAAAAAGGCGATTTGTCAACATGGAAAGAAAAAGAAACAATGACGAGGTTCTTTAATGATACGTTGAATGGCGCAAGGGACATCATGAACTACTTCTATACGCTGGCAAATGGTTTAACTTACATGAAAAAAACAAGAAGTTTGCAAAACAACACGAAGAAGAAGAAGAAGAAGAAAGAAGAAAAGTATGAAAAATAAAAAAGAAAACTACTTTTAACGGCAAAAAAAACAATGCCAAAAAACTGGTAAAAGAATATACCAAACAGGTGGTAAAAAAATATGCCACAAAAAAAACTCAAAAAAAAGAAAACTACTTTTAACGGCAAAAAAAACAATGCCAAAAAACTGGTAAAAGAATATACCAAACAGGTGGTAAAAAAATATGCCACGGGAAAAAAAATAATCCCATACTTTAGATTAGCAGATTTTAGATTAGATTTAGACATAATTTAAATAGAATTACATACCTATTTGAGACATTGTTTTAACTTTTGATAAAAACCTTTTAAAGTTATAAATATTTTTTTTTGTAATGAGTGAATGTATGTATAATTTTATAACGGTAGTATATGTTTTTTTTCTAATTTCTTTATTAATATACTTTATACTTCATTTTAAAAGAACGGTATCAAACTTCGTAAAACCGAAACAACTTAATAAAAACCATAAGTTTCTGTCTGGCTAAAGGAATTTTATGCAAGTGATGGTTAAACTATTGATTATTTATTTTAATATTATTAATAGCTTTTGCTTAAACCCCATTGCTAAATATACCGACGGCATTTGCACATCATTCTCATCAACCACTTTCACGCAAACCATTTAAACTTTAATTTGATGTCGTAGCCCTCAAAGAAACCTTTTGGCGTACTAAACTATTGATTATTTATTTTAATATCATTGATAGCTTTTGCTTAAACCCCATTGCTAAATATACCGACGGCATTTGCACATCATTCTCACCAACCACTTTCACGCAAACCATTTAAACTTTAATTTGATGTCGTAGCCCTCAAAGAAACTTTTTGGCTTACTATCACATGATAGTAAGAAATCAGGAATCTCCAGTTGCACTGGTTAGACTCGCATCATGTTAAATTTTCATAATCATTTGCAATTCATGATCAAAATGCTATTTTAACTTTAAAATATATTGGTTTGCTCTTAATTTTCATTGGTAACTTTACACACAACTCATAATAATTTTTCGACTGATGTCGTAGCCCTCAAAGAAACTTTTTGGCTTACTATCACATGATAGTATAAAATCAGGAATCTCCAGTTTCACTGCTTAGACTCGTGTCATGTGGAATTTTTTAATAATCAGTTAAGCAAAACACTATCCTACACTATTTAGAATTCATTGTAACTCACAAACAACTTATTATCATTTTTTAGCTGATGTCGTAGCCCTCATAGAAACCTTTTGGCTTACTATTACATAATAGTATGAAATTAGGAATCTCCAGGTTTACTGGAGGCTCGCATCAGGTAAAAGAATTTATTGATAATTTTTTGATAATCAGCCGAGCAAAATGCTATTTAACTTTAAAATTGATTAGTTTGCACTTCGTTCTCATTCTTACACACAACTCATAATGAATTTTTTAACTGATTTCGTAGCCCTCAAAGAAACCTTTTATCACATGATAGTAAGAAATCAGGAATCTCCAGTTTCACTGGTTAGACTCGCATCATGTAGAATTTTTAAACAAACAGTTGAGCAAAATGCTATTTAACTTTAAAATTCATTGGTTTGCACATCATTTTCATTGGTAACTTACACACAAACTCATAATAAATTTTTAACTGATGTCGTAGCCCTCAAAGAAACCTTTTAGTGTACTGTAGCATATTGTGTTTATATATCAGTACAATATCAGGAATCTCCAGTTTTTCTGGTTAGACTCGCATCTCATTCTCACCAACCACTATCATGCAATCATTTAAACATTAATTTGATGTCGTAGCCCTCAAAGAAACCTTTTGGCTTACTATCACATGATAGTATGAAATCAGGAATCTCCAGGTTTACTGGTTAGACTCGCATCATGTGGAATGTTTAATAATCAGTTGAGCAAAATGCTATTTAACTTTAAAATTCATTGGTTTGCACTTCATTTTCATTGGTAGCTTGCTTACACACAACTCATAATAAATTTTTTAACTGATGTCGTAGCCCTCAAAGAAACCTTTTGGCTTACTATCACATGATAGTAAGAAATCAGGAATCTCCAGTTTCACTGGTTAGACTCGCATCATGTAGAATTTTTTAACAAACAGTTGAGCAAAATGCTATTTAACTTTAAAATTCATTGGTTTGCACTTCATTTTCATTGGTAACTTACACACAACTCATAATAAATTTTTAACTGATGTCGTAGCCCTCAAAGAAACCTTTTAACGTACTGTCATATAACACGTTTATATATCAGTACGAAATCAGTAATCTCCAGTTTTACTGGTTAGACTCGCATCATGTTGAATGTTTCAATAATCAGTTGAGCAAAATAATATTTACTTTAAAATTAATTGTAACTTACATACACCTTATTAATTATTTTTAGCTGATGTCGTAGCGCTCAAAGAAACCTTTTAGTGTACTGCAGCATATTGTGTTTATATATCAGTACAATATCAGAAATCTCCAGTTTTTCTGGTTAGACTCGCATCTTATTCTCACCAACCACTGTCATGCATATCATTTAAACATTAATTTGATGTCGTAGCCCTCAAAGAAACCTTTTCGCTTACTATCACATGATAATATGAAATCAGGAATCTCCAGGTTTACTGGTTAGACTCGCATCATGTTAAATTTTCATAATCATTTATCAATTCATGATCAAAATGCTATTTTAACTTTAAAATATATTGGTTTGCTCTTAATTTTCATTGGTAACTTTACACACAACTCATAATAAATTTTCAACTGATGTCGTAGCCCTCAGAGAAACCTTTTGGCTTACTATCACATGATAGTAAAAAATCAGGAATCTCCAGTTTCACTGGTTAGACTCGTGTCATGTGGAATTTTGAGCAAAACACTATCCTACAATATTTAGAATTTATAGTAACTCACAAACAACTTATTATCATTTTTTAGCTGATGTCGTAGCCCTCATAGAAACCTTTTGGCTTACTATTACACAATAGTATGAAATTAGGAATCTCCAGGTTTACTGGAGGCTCACATCAGGTAAAAGAATTTTTGATAATTTTTTGATAATCAGCCGAGCAAAATGCTATTTAACTTTAAAATTCATTAGTTTGCACTTCGTTCTCATTGGTAGCTTACACACAATACACAACTCATAATAAATTTTTTAACTGATGTCGTAGCCCTCAAAGAAACCTTTTATCACATGATAGTAAGAAATCAGGAATCTCCAGTTTTACTGGTTAGACTCGCATCATGTTGAATGTTTCAATGATCAGTTTAGCAAAATAATATTTACTTTAAAATTAATTGTAACTTACACACACCTTATTAATTATTTTTAGCTGATGTCGTAGCGCTCAAAGAAACCTTTTAGTGTACTGCAGCATATTGTGTTTATATATCAGTACAATATCAGAAATCTCCAGTTTTTCTGGTTAGACTCGCATCTCATTCTCACCAACCACTGTCATGCAAATCATTTAAACATTAATTTGATGTCGTAGCCCTCAAAGAAACCTTTTCGCTTACTATCACATGATAATATGAAATCAGGAATCTCCAGGTTTACTGGTTAGACTCGCATCATGTTGAATGTTTCAATAATCAGTTGAGCAAAATAATATTTACTTTAAAATTAATTGTAACTTACACACACCTTATTAATTATTTTTAGCTGATGTCGTAGCGCTCAAAGAAACCTTTTAGTGTACTACAGCATATTGTGTTTATATATCAGTACAATATCAGAAATCTCCAGTTTTTCTGGTTAGACTCGCATCTCATTCTCACCAACCACTGTCATGCAAATCATTTAAACATTAATTTGATGTCGTAGCCCTCAAAGAAACCTTTTCGCTTACTATCACATGATAGTATGAAATCAGGAATCTCCAGGTTTACTGGTTAGACTCGCATCATGTGGAATGTTTAATAATCAGTTGAGCAAAATGCTATTTAACTTTAAAATTCATTGGTTTGCACTTCATTTTCATTGGTAACTTACACACAATTCATAATAAATTTTTAACTGATGTCGTAGCCCTCAAAGAAACCTTTTGGCTTACTATCACATGATAGTAAGAAATCAGGAATCTCCAGTTTCACTGGTTAGACTCGCATCATGTAGAATTTTTTTAACAAACAGTTGAGCAAAATGCTATTTAACTTTAAAATTCATTGGTTTGCTCTTCATTTTCATTGGTAACTTACACACAACTCATAATAAATTTTTAACTGATGTCGTAGCCCTCAATGAAACCTTTTAACGTACTGTCATATAACACGTTTATATATCAGTACGAAATCAGTAATCTCCAGTTTTACTGGTTAGACTCTCATCATGTTGAATGTTTCAATAATCAGTTGAGCAAAATAATATTTACTTTAAAATTAATTGTAACTTACACACACCTTATTAATTATTTTTAGCTGATGTCGTAGCGCTCAAAGAAACCTTTTAGTGTACTGCAGCATATTGTGTTTATATATCAGTACAATATCAGAAATCTCCAGTTTTTCTGGTTAGACTCGCATCTCATTCTCACCAACCACTGTCATGCAAATCATTTAAACATTAATTTGATGTCGTAGCCCTCAAAGAAACCTTTTCGCTTACTATCACATGATAGTATGAAATCAGGAATCTCCAGGTTTACTGGTTAGACTCGCATCATGTGGAATGTTTAATAATCAATTGAGCAAAATGCTATTTAACTTTAAAATTCATTGGTTTGCACTTCATTTTCATTGGTAACTTACACACAATTCATAATAAATTTTCAACTGATGTCGTAGCCCTCAAAGAAACCTTTTAGCGTACTATCATATAACACGTTTATATATCAGTACGAAATCAGTAATCTCCAGTTTTACTGGTTAGACTCGCATCATGTTAAATGTTTCAATAATCAGTTGAGCAAAATAATATTTACTTTAAAATTAATTGTAACTTACACACACCTTATTAATTATTATTAGCTGATGTCGTAGCACTCAAAGAAACCTTTTAGTGTACTGTAGCATATTGTGTTTATATATCAGTACAATATCAGAAATCTCCAGTTTTTCTGGTTAGACTCTCATCTCATTCTCACCAACCACTGTCATGTAAATCATTTAAACATTAATTTGGTGTCGTAGCCCTCAAAAAAACCTTTTGGCTTACTATCACATGACAGTATGAAATCAGGAATCTCCAGGTTTACTGGTTAGACTCGCATCATATGGAATGTTTAATAATCAGTTGAGCAAAATGCTATTTAACTTTAAAATTCATTAGTTTGCACTTCATTTTCATTGGTAACTTACACACAATTCATAATAAATTTTTAACTGATGTCGTAACCCTCAAAGAAACCTTTTAGCGTACTGTCATATAACACGTTTATATATCAGTACGAAATCAGGAATCTCCAGTTTTACTGGTTAGACTCGAGAATTTTTTAACAAACAGTTGAGCAAAATGCTATTAATCTTTAAAATTAATTTGTCAGTTACAAACAACTTAATATTATTTTTTAGCTGATGTCGTAGCCATCAAAGAAACCTTTTAGCGTACTGTCATATAACACGTTTATATATCAGTATACGAAATCAGGAATCTCCAGTTTCACTGGTTAGACTCGCATCATGTTAACGTAACAATTTAATGTTAATTCTTATAACGATTTTTATTACTAATCGTTAATTTCCTAATTGTCAGACAGAAACTTATGAAGTATTACACCTCACCTTCCATTTTCTTCATCATTTTCCGTTGCACTAATCTTTTATAATCTTATCAACTAACTTAAGTGCTACTATATGTATTTCCGTATTGAACTGCAATTGATTAAACTAGCAATCGATCGAACCGTTCATGCCTGAGGATGGATTGGATTCCCTCCCACCAAGTCGTCGGTAGTAGACATTCGTACGAAGTCTGTTCGAACGCTTGCTGATCCGAGCATGGGACTCGCATCTAACCGCCTGTTTCTCCTGCTCGAGTCTACATAACGTATCGCCCGGTTCCCCAACTCTAGAGATTCTTGATCATTTCAGTCTCCGTGGTTTCCCTCCAGTACCGTTTAACAAATTAGACATTACTCAGCATAGCTAATGGTTGATCTACATACCTAACTACCGCCTTCTGCTATCGATTACACAGTCGACTCTTGCTGTCGATCGGAGAATTCGAATCCTTCTGGAAATACGAACTCATCGTCTTCTCGATGTCTACTCACGATCTGGATGTTCGGCATCTGCGGTCAACGCAACCGCTGATCTATCATTCATCTTCAGCCATTGGTTGTTTCTTAAACATGCCAATTTGTTCTCACTCGCTCTGCATAATGTTTTAAAGTCAACTCACTCACTTCTTAACCAATTTATCGTTGATTAAAACTTCAAGGGACATGAATTGATTTTATCAAATTTTTTATTCCCATACATTCGATTAATGACTTGCATGTTAAGGTAAGGCTATTTTATATATATGTATTATACAGTAGTTTTATTGACTGCACACATAACTAACCTTTAGCTTTATCGTTCTTTGTAAATAATATAGTTATTAAACATCCCACAATAGGGACACAACATGTAACATTAGTTACACCTGACATAAATCATTTACATAAGGTACATATCACATATAAGTACACTACAATCACTACTACACAGTTAGATGAGGAGCCTGTTGCCCACGTCCGTAACTCTATACACCAACACTTCTAATGTTGCACGTGTTCCTCGGGTGGTGCTAAGAGGCAACACTACAAATAATAGTTTTTTTTTTTAATACCGTTATGATATTTTGAGTTTCAGAATATGCTGTGAAATATATCTACCTACTGCAAAAGAAACAAAAATTAGGGTAAGTAAAATGGGAACCTACAAAAAAGTTTTTTATTCATCTTCTGCCATTTTTGCTTCATTCTAATTAACATTTGAAGACAAAAAAAATTTATTCAATATCTATTAGATGCTCTAAAAATCCACACGATTTTGAACCTCTTCCATCCATCGACTTCCCGCGATTCTAACATTGTCGTCGGTCTATCGGGTAGAAGAGCGTAGTAATATATTTATTTATCATCGTAGTAGTAGATAATAATAATAATAATATATTATATTGTTGATTGACTTATGTATAATTATTTTGACAGATTTGGAAATGGGCGCAGGTTCCATTGGTGTACCAATGGAACCTGCATGGAACCAGCAGAAGACCTTGAAGAGGATCAGATGATACAATCTTCCTAAGAAAATAAAATAACAAGTAAGAATTATTTATCATCATTAGCCCGAACAGTCATGTCTCCACTACTTATAATTTGCGTTTGTGATCAATATTAACATTCAAAAGTTATGCTTTCCGTGGTTATATAAAATGGATGGATGGAAGTAGTAGAATGTAAAACATTACTATAAATAATCTGTAAATCAATAATTAAACCAGAGTACAAGATAGTTTAGTTGTAAATCCCTAGATGGCGTTAACAGCTACTCTATTTAATAATTCTAATAATAAGGTAATCATTGATACTCAAATTTATAGATGACAGAAATATAAAGCACCACGACTTTATAATCTTCAGGCACGGTGGGTACCCCTTCAGATCTTTTAATACAAAATACTCACTCGAGATTCTTCAAACATACCAAAGGAAGTAGGTACTCAGAGATATGAACAGATATTATACTTAGTACAAACGATATTCCATACGTTACAGATTCCACACCCATCGCCACCTCTTGGTAATGATAATGATTATAAAAATTATTTGATATATTTACTTTTCATTTTATCAAATTATTACTGTTTTGCAGATTAGACAATGGACAAAGGCATGGTGCGAAAAGAAGATTTTAAAGAAAATCAGTTGATGCTATCTTTAATATCATGCATAAAAATTGGTAAGATTTATTTTACCTTATATTTCCCATATGCATTTATATATATATATGCAAAAGAAAAAAAAAACCTTTATCCACTTACTTCCCGCAATATCGTAGGTCAAGAAAAGGCGTAATAGTACTTACAGTTTGACTTAATAATTCATGGTAGCCACATTTGTTGAACATAATTATTCTCTAGAAAAAAAATGTTCTATATTCACTATGCTTGGCAGGCAAATTGCAGGAGACACTGCTGCTCATCCATAAGTGTTAATGCATGAATCATCCGAAATTATTATCATAGTAATATATTTTTTTTAATTATTTATACATTTATTGTTTGTTGACAGATTTCAAAATGGGCACACTACAGACGAGCGTTTTCAGAAAAATATAATGAAGAGTTTCAATAGATGAATAAAATAATAGGTAAATATTATTTACACTGACAAACATTTTCATTAATATTCATGCATGCTGTAAATAGTAACCCCACTTGCATTTCCTTGAAGAACGATTATAATTTAATTCATCATCATCATCATCAGCCTATGGAAGTCCACTGCTGAACATAGGCCTCCCCCACACGTTTCCAGGAAGAACGATTCTGAGCCCTTTCCATCCATCGACTCCGCGGTCCTAACAATTTCGTCAGTCCATCAGGTAGGAGGTAGGAGATGGCGTTGTTAGGCGTTGTTAGTTAAACAGTAATCTTTAATCATAACCTAATCATTTCTATTTTATGTGTTACAGATACCTGCCTGATACCTGATAGACTACCTGGTACACATGAATAACGTCAGATACCTGCGCGTGTAATACGGCATGATAATGTATACTCTGTTAGTTCAAGACCACTGTCAATCGTCAGTCAATAATGTACTTTTCATACTCACTGTCTAAGGCGGATCCAACTCGGATAGGTTAGGTTATGTTAGAACATTAAAAAAATGCGCGAGGCGAGCGAGCAGAGAGAGAGAGAGAGACTTATCTACACTAATTTAAAAAGGAATAGTACAATTTTATTCATTAAGTACACCTAAGTTGAACATGCTCATGTATTAATGGCTTCGAATTATAAACATTGATTAAATTATCTTTGTACCAACTTATATTTATTTTTTATTATAATTTTACTACTACCTATACTACCAACTAGACAAAGGACTCTTCATTTTTTCCAGGATTGGTGGTTCACTACTTTCCTATCAATATTTCAAAAAGACTGAAATTATTACGCCATTGTAGGTATCATGTAGAATAGTACAGTAGAAATATATATTCACCATTCTAAAGTCTAAAATTATTAGGTTCAAATTCTAATGATAGGTATACTACCTATAAAATATATAGATGGGAAAAAGTTTAAAAATAGGTCAGAGAATATTCACCATAGCCGTATAAGGTACAAGCTTGCAGACGCGTCCGCAGCTTCACACGCATGATAGCAATTTTACTGATATCAATATTGAGATTAGATAGGCATTTTACCATTATATAAACTGCGCTGTGAGGTCAGTCGACAAATACAGTATACTGCACTAAAATATTATGCATGCCTGTGCCTTCATTATCATCATGAGCATAAAGAAGTTCACTGCTACAAGAAAAATTTAATCTTTTACTTTGCACAATTGAAGCAACATCGTCGTCGGTCCATCGGGACGGATCATCGGTAGCCTATACATTATATTATTTATTTTTACATGATTCTCGTATATAGGCAATGTAAATAAGGATCTACATAGATGTTGTTCTGTATTTTTGCAAATGGAGTGGGAATGCAAATACGTACAAGGTTTAGCATTACATAAGTTCTTAAGTACCTACTACCATAATGTAGGTAGGTTGGTAAGTAGGTATATAATATTATCTTCATTATAAATATTCTTAAAAAATGAAAAACAGATAGTTATCATGATCATCTCACACAAATACTTTGTATGAAGTAAACGTAATAAACGTATGATGAATAGTGTTGCCTGCTCATAAAATTTTCCCAATTTTGAAGGTATAGGTACTTTACCCAACTATTTATACTTTTTTGGGGGTTGGGATTTTTACAAGTCCAGCACAAAACGCCCGCGAGTTGCTTGCAACTCGCGCACCACGCAACCTCTAGTTATTAGTTATACAGTCGTAAACAGGTTACTTATACACGTCATTATATCGCACTTAAAAATCACAAGGAACACACATACGTACACACCCCCCTGCACACGAACACACCCCACACTAATTCACACACTCTTACGCTCGCACACGATTACACTAAACAAAGGCAGTTAGGAAACAGATTTTTCATTGAAGATACGAACGTATCTACGATAGCTATAATTTGCTTATTTTTTTCTCTTTTTTTGTACGTTATTTCTGTAAACACTATGTATAGTTACAACCTAAGTTTAAGAACCTTTCTTATTACTACCTACTTTAACCCTTAATCTAGTTTTGGGAAGAATACGGGACATCATCTTTAAAAAAATCTAGCGTCTAAAATAATGAGTTTATTTGTCTTATTATTATATGAGAATATTTCGTATATAAACTAAATTTATGTAAAAAATCGGTGAGACTATTCGTTTCTGGAATTTCCGTTGGTGGCCATTATAACATTGAGGAAGGAGGACCTGTCGCACGCGCTCACGGTAAGTATTTTTTTTATTATGTTCTTCTTAGACACCCTTATTAGATATTTTAGTATTATATAGTGCTTGAATAAATTGTCAAGCGTACGAAAACGTTATGCCAATTATTTGCTTTATTTTCATTTTACATAGGTCTCAATTCACACGTCCCCTATTCTTCCCATTTCCTATTACGTAGCGTTCTGACCATACTTTACAACGTGCCGTATACTTCACATTTCTTGAAACGTAGAGTTCAAGAAATGGAACATTAGTTGCAAATTTTTATTATAACTTTTTAAATATTGATTATATATCACAAAAAATACATAATATTCAAATATATGAGTTAGAATACAGAATTAGAACTGGTTTTTCCTTTTACGAAAGGTGTAGTAAAGTGTTTATGTGCTCCATTTATGTTTTTTTCTTGTTTTCAGAACAGAATTTTCAATTTTCAGGAGAATGGAAGCTTGTGGTGCTAGTTACTGCTGAAGATACCCCATTGGACGATAGTATCTTAGTTCAATAAAAGCAAAAACGAGCAATATTGTCCCTCCTTAGGAGCTCCATCGATTAATTCATCGATAGAGAGGCTGGATTTACTAGACGAGAATCAAAATTCAGATGACATTAAGACAACGACGGCAAAGATACTATTACCTATTATAATAAGATGTGTTTTTTATAAAACAAACCACATATATTTTTCAAATACCTATCCCTATTACGCATCCGTGATCCGTGATCTGTCCGGCATCTCATCTTTGGTGTCTCAAAGAATTCAATATTATTCTCTCAGATCCTGTCTCAAATTCGCCTGTTGTGTTTTCAACTACGACACCTGTATATGCTGTATTGTTTTCTGCTGCACAGTATCATATACTGTCTAACACGAGGTGCGAAAAAAAGGTTAGCTACTGCTGATATTGTAGTAAACACGCTGACAAAAAAGTGCAAGAACACAGTTCCTAGGCACAGGTGCATGCAAAAGGCAAGACAGGAAGAAAGGAAGATTTTGATTCAAAATTTATGTAACAGGTCTTTATTATTGATAAAAATATACCTTTGGCGAGTTTTAGAAAATATCTGTGATAGAACTCACGTCCCCTCCTCTGAATATGAGGATGCTCCAACCAACTGCGTCGTTGGAGCTTAGCCCCATCCGCTCAAATCCCACTCTGTGCATTACGTTTGAGATATAATAAAACCTTTGTAGTTTTGCATAGTGTAGGTTACCACTATAAAAACTAATAAATATAAAAGATTTTACTTCAGTTATTTTAGTCATAGGAATAAGAAAAATGCCGTCGTATATGAACCAGATTTCTGGACTTTCAGATAATCTAAGACCAAAAAAATTGTATTAAATAAGTTTTATTTACCAAATAAACCTAAAAATGCAATGTAGATTTTGATTATTATAATAAAACAGATTTTTCGACATCATTTTTAAAGTTTTTGTTTAATTTCTTAGCCGTTCTAAATCTCTACATCTTAGGAAATGTGTCGTATACGGGACGCCTCGAACGACTACTACTTCTTTGCAAACCGAGAAACGTCCCGTATAGGGGACGTCCATTATCTAAAAAAGTAATAAAGTTAGAATTTTTTTTCTTTTTGTTTCCTCTTCTGTTTGCATCTGACATCCCAAAAACCAATAGTAGTTAAGGAAAAACCAAAAAAATGTGCTTGGGTAAATTAAGGGTTAATTTTTGTACTACTTACATTCCACATTATACTATAGTAACAAAATATAAGTTATTGGTAGAGCCGAACAAGCAGCCCCCTCGTTTCTACATACAAGCCATGGCTTAGTTAGAGTGAGGTACTCAAATCCGTTTGGCCTCCGGTCTGAATGCACAACTGACCTAAAACCAGTATAAACTATATATCCTTGTTCACTGTTAATATGTTGTAAGACCGTATTGAATAAACGTTTTTATTATTATTATTATTATTATTATTATTATTCTTTCTTTTTGCATAGTAAGTAGGTAGGTAGGTACCTACCTAGGTATATGTGTAGGTAGAAGATATAAGAACACCTAGGTATCTAGTAAGCAGGTAATATAAATGTAGGTAGGTACCTAAGCAAACTCATCATGGTGTGTGGCTTTGAATTTTAAATAAGTACTTACCTACCTACTTAAAATATAATAAGGAAGGTTTCATACGTAAGCACCCAAGTAAGTAGGTAGGTACCTATTGTTTTATGGTTACACACTTGCTTCTATCTACACAAAAAAGGAGAATAAGGTCAGCGTTTCATTGATGTCAACCATCGGATTTCAACCTTGACGACTGAAGGCAACGATACGTGCTTTTAGAAAGGTGAGGCACAGTCTAGATTAGATACGACTTCACTAATAGGTACGCTGTCTGAAACCTATTCATTAGTAGTCAACCTACAACATCAAATAGGTACATAGGCTCCTTCTTTAATTAGCCGAAGTTGACGATTACTAGCGCCATCTGTTGGTAAAAGCTAAAACTTACATGTGAAGCTGAGTGAAGTACCTATACATACGGCACCGTTGCGTGATTTTGTTTACGTTTCTCAATTGAGTTGTTGATAAAATGACTAGATGGCGCTTTAAGAAACCTTATGAAGAAAACATGAGTATTGAACAATAAATATGTAACACTTCAGCATTACTTGCAGCCTACTATGGGCACACTGCGGCGGTATTACGTTTCGGAGTTATATTTTGGGGAAACTCCACGAACAAAGATAACGTTTTCATAGCACAGAAACGGTGCATTAGAGCAATGTTTGGTCTTAGACAGATCGACACCTGCAAGAATGTTTTTAAGCAATGGAAAATACTTACTCTTCCCTCCTTGTATATATGTGAAGTGGCTAATTTTGTTCGGACTATATGGAACGATTTGACCCGTACCCAGCTGGTACTCGCCGCGGGGGCACGCTACGCCACCACCCATGTAAAACCGCCTTACTTAGGAAGAGTGTGTTTTGCATGGCTCCTATAATTTATAATAAGATCCCTTTGACAATACGCTCCGAAAGTAATTTGAATGGATTTAAAAGCAAATTAAATAAACTACTTGAAGAAAAGGCTTATTATACCCTTGACGATTTCCTAAATGATACATTTTGACATTTTTGATAATTTTTTATGTGACAATGATGTACATGATGTAAACAATGATTGACGTAGGTATAGGTAATTTTAACAGTTCTTGACATTATTTTGATATGTATTTGAATTTAGTTTTAATTTTATTTTATTCTATTTAGTTGACATGCATGACATCTTCCACCAGAAATCTGTATAATTATAATTTCATAAATGTTTGTATGCTAAGTAGCAGGATCTGGAGGTCTTAAATATACTCATCTACCATCTAATATCTGTAACACCTGGATTCTCAGACAAAAAATGATTTGATTTGATTTGATTTGTATAACACTTTATATTGTGAATACTGTGGAATGATGGGTCATTTCAAAAATGATGGAGTCTGAATATTTTGAAATACGAACTGGCACTAGCATTGTGCACTTATTTTTTTCTAATAAAAACACTACCGGATCCGGATTCCACTCGGCCACTGGTGCTCAAAAAAAACCAATAATAAAGAAAGGAAAGGTTGTGCTTCACAAAATATTTAAAACGCCGTGAGACTTACACACCGCATGACATAATGTTCTGGCAAACACACTTTTTTTTTTTTTTTTGTTCACCCAGGAAAACCTTTTATAGGTACCATCAGACCGGGGGGACCGATGGTTATGTGGGAGTCCCGCCTTGATAAAGGCAGTGTACCCACTAAAACCTGCCAAACACCCTGTATTAACTACATTCTATGACACTTTTATTTCATTTTTTATCCAACTACAATGCCATGCGTGTATCAACCTGAGGCATCGGTGTTAAGCATCACATGCCCGTAATTTCAATTTAATCAAGCAAAAATTTATTTTCTAGAAATAAAAAAACAAATTAATAATAAAATAATAATAATTGAAGCGTATAAGTGACTAGCGAAACGCACGCGACTACGTTCGCGTGAAGTTATTCTCATACAAATTTTAACCCTTCGCTGTACCCGTTTAGGGGTTGAATTTCGGAAATTCCTTAGTACACCTCTTCGCACTAAGACGAATATACCCTGAAAAATATCAGTATTGCCGACTAGCTGTGTGTTGTATGTCAGTCAGTCAGTTAATAGGACAAAGATTCTTATAATTGGTATAAATATAATTTTGCATTTGAATTTAGTTTAGCTATCGTTTACAACGCGTACTTATTAATGCCAAAAGTAAATAGGAAGAACTGAAGATATTGAACCCACGATTCCTGGAAGCTCAAAGTTCACGGCTGAAGTCAGAATGTGTCTCGGCATTCGTTGACCTTTTGGTGCATCGCCTCGTTTCGACACCGCACGAAACTCGGCCGCGATTTTAGTTCAAAGACATACAGCATCACAGTGTTTTATGGAAACTAGTTGATGTTAAAGTATTAAAGAATAAAAACCGACCAAGTGTGAGTCGGACTCACGCACAAGGGTCCGTCACAAAACGGCAAAAAATCACGTTTGTTAGCTCAAAAAAAATTGAAGTCAGTTTGTCAGTTTGAAAGAATACCATTGGGAGATTGGCACGAATGAAACTTAAACCGACCGACCGATGTGGCGCGGCGGGCGAATGTCCGCCTGCGACGCAGAGGTTGCGGGTTCGATTCCCGCCTTGAGATAAATGTTTGTACGATTTGCAAATATTTATTCCGGGTGTTCTGGGTGTTTTATGTATAATAAAAAATATGTATGTATGTAATGTATTGCATTAAGTATATCAGTCATCTAGTACCCATAACACAAGCTCTGCTTAGCTTGGGGCTAGATGATGCTGCGTGGATTGTCCAGCATTATTATTATTATTTGACAATATTTAAATTATATCCCAGTCAGTCAGTCAGTCAGGGCAAAGATTCTTATAATTGGTATAGATATAGCTTGCAAGTGGTATTACCGAAGTGAGTAGATTATCTTCAATTCGCGTGTAAACAATACCTTATCAACTAGTTAATCAACAGTATTCTATAGCGATAATTAATTGTACCAGCGATGGACGAACTTCCGAGAAATTGATAGCGGTCGGACCGGTTCACCTCATTGTCTTTGTAGTTTCCAATAATTTACATTTACCAGCCTATTACAATATAAGTCTGATAAGATTTCTAACTTTCCATGATATCATTTTGATCAGTTATGTTATCAGTGGGCGTATTTAGTTGCGAGGACAGTTGAGAAATCCTCAAAAAAGCAATGAATGACCTGTAGAAGTTTACTGCTGGAAATATGCAATACCCCCTGATCTCACGACATCCATGGGAGGCGTTGGAGGGTTTTTATTCCTTGATGGGAAGCAAATGGGGTAATAAAACACATAAATCAACAGTCATGCATATGCTCAAGTGAATAGTATCACATCATCATTAACATAAGCTTGTAAAAGTCCACTGCTGGACATAAGCCTCGCTCATACGTTTCCAGGAAGAATGATTCTGAGCCCTTTTCTATCCATCGACTTCCCGCGATCCTAAGAATATTGTCAATTGTTGATTCTTTGTCCAGCATTTATTCACGTAACTCAGCAGGTGTTGGCAATTCATAATTGATATTTTATCAAGATCGTACATAATTTATCAAAGCACCAAATGTTGAAACAAAGCAATCGTGCTACGACAGCATTGGTCGTTAATTAATTATGACAGTTTTGTTTGTTGCATTCACTTGGTGATTTATTGTATTAAAATAGAAGAAATAAAATGGATCAGTTAGAGTAAAACTCGCGCTTTGAGGCCCAATTCCCGTAGCGAAATATAATCAAGTGAAAAATGGCAATTACGAACCGGAAGACGAAGCGTAAGACGTCCTCCTACCCGATGGAAAAGGCTCAGAATTCTTCTTAGAAACGTATGGGGGAGACCTATGTCCAGCGGTGGGGTTCTACAGGCTTATGATGATGATGATGATGAATATCATCAAGTTCATTTTCCAGCGTTTCCAAATGGTATTCTTCTGCTGGTGGAGTAAGCATAGTCCCCCTGATGCTAAGTGAGAACCAATACTTATAACAAAGCATTGCCTTGTAGGTCACATACGTTAGGTGCGTGCCCTACGATGAAAAAACCCTGCGTCTATCAACTGAGGCATACGGTGCATGCCTGTAATTCTACCGGCACCCACACCCTTCAAACAGAAACACATCAATGCGAGCATCACTGCTTGGCGGCAGAAATAGGTACGGTGGTTGTACTTCCCCGGATGCGCCCTTTCACAAAGAGCTCTACTACTACTAAAACATTGATAACTGATACTGACTAAAATTATCTACACTTCACAATCTCGTAGACAGGTTTCCGTACACAGATAGTTCGATATATTTTTGAACTGCAAAAATACTTACTCCGTAAAGTATCACGAAATTGTTGTAACCTTTCTTCAAACCCTACTATCCCATTTTCTATGACACCTTTCGTATGCTGAAAGCTTCTGTAACATAGATTAAATAATATGTTACAGAAACTTGCAGCATTCAAAAGATAAGAGTTATAGATTAGCAAAGATTATTTTTTACAATTTCCAATCAAAAATAAGTCATCTTAATAAATGGCAGGATAAAGTGACTCCAATATTTGGTATTAGATTCAAGTTTATATGTTTCTATGAGACAGCATCTTGACAAAAATACCAATGGACAACTAACTGGTTCCTATATTTGTTAAGGTTCCGCTTCCACATAATGCGGAACCTTAAAAATAAAAAGTTATGGCAAAAGATACAAGTAAATATAATTTTAATCATTCATAACATATTTTTATACTTGCAGCAGTACGTATAAAACAACAATGTATTGTATAAAACAAATTATGGCTTGAAGTCTGGATTTTGAAAGTTTTACAGACCATAGACAAAGGATCCGGTTGGTAGAATAGACCATAAAAAGATTCGTCATACTTTGAATAAATTAGATTAGTGGTCTATAAAAGCTAAAAAAATAAGATTGCTAAACGGTTCTGTTGGGGTAGTCAGAAGAACGTCCAAATATTACATTTCAGATACCCACATTTTCCAGTTGTTGATATTCCTGTGACATATTGCAAAGCCTATCGCCGATACTACAATACGAAATGGTTTTCTCAGAATGTTTTCCTTTAGGTATCGATGTGGCGCGGCGGGTGAATGTCCGCCTGCGACGCAGGAGGTTGCGGGTTCGATTCCCGCCTCGGGATAAATGTTTTACGATCTGTAAATATTTATTCCGGGTGTTCTGGGTATTTTCTATGTATAATAAAAAATATCTATGTACGTAATAATTGTATTAAGCATATCAGTCATCTAGTACCCATAACACAAGCTCTGCTTAGCTTGGGGCTAGATGATGTTGTGTGGATTGTCTAGCATTATTATTATTATTATTACCGATTGCGAGCACTGGGATAATTAAATGATTTTTGGAATAGAAAAATCTATTGTGCACACCCAGATTAGAACTCGCTACCAATCAGAAGGCCGGGTCGGGTCGGCCACGTGCATGAAAACGTGCACTATAGAGGTAGTGCATAACTATCAAAGCAGCACACAAATATCCTTTCTATCAATTATATCGCTATTGTATCCGATAAAATACCTTTGTATAATTTATTATTGTAATGAGTTATCGATACCGTTCTATTTCCTCATAAATAGAGGTCACTCAGTTCCTCTACATCTAGATAGTTAAATATTATTTATTTATTTACAGAAAACACAATTTGAGCTTACAGTACAGATCAAAGCGCCCAAAAGTTATACATAGCTTTCACTTAATGCTATAAAAAATAGAAGCAGTAGTAGAAGTAGTTATAAATAGTGCTATAAATATAATAATAATATAATAATGCTGGACAATCCACACAGCATCGCTAAGCAGAGCTTGTGCTATGGGTACTAGATGACTGATATAGGTACTTAATACAATACAATATTACATACATCGATATTTTTTATTATACATAGAAAATACCCAGAACACCCGGAATAAACATTTGCAGATCGTACAAACATTTATCCCAAGGCGGGAATCGAACCCGCAACCTCCTGCGTCGTAGGCAGACATTTGCCCGCCGCGCCACATCGGTCGTCATAAATGTTTGTATGATCTGCAAATATTTATCCGGGTGTTCTGGGTATTTTCTATGTATAATCAATAATGTCTATGTATGTAATGTATTGTATTAAGTATATCATTCATCTAGTACCCATAACACAAGCTCTGCTTAGCTTGGGGCTAGATAATGCTGTGTGGATTGGTCCAGCATTATCATTATTATTATTTTATTATTATTATAATAGCACCGGTGATCTAGTGGGAGTGACTCCGCATTCTGATCCTAAGGTTGTGGGTTCAAATCCTGTCATGCATGGATTTTTCCATTCGAAAAAATTATGTGCGCAATGTCAGTGCTCTTAAACGGTGAAGGAAAACATCAGTATTCTAGGAGCGGCGATAGGCCGCGAAATGTGGGTATGTACCAAATGTACAGTCAGCTGTACTAGAATATATACAATTTGTAACTTTCACAACGATATCACAGCAAAACATTGAACTCTTACACCTCAAAAACTAAAATGTCATGAAATTAGCTGATTAATTAATTCACTTAATTTTTTTAATAATTGTCGTGTAAATATTTTTAGCACCGCTGTGCAACCATTTTGAAAGTTACAAATTGTTTACATTCCAGTGCAGCTGACTGTACTATCTGAACATACCTCTGACTAACCTCTTAGATATCCTCGCAGTTCTCATAGTACAAGCTATGCTTAATTTGGAGCTAGATAATGTTGTGTGAAAATGACCACAGCATTCTATTTAGTTATATCAATCTATTTAATTATATGTTTTTATGCTGAACCTACATTTTGTATATTTATTTATTAGAAATAAAAAAAAATACGCTTTGACTATTTGCGAACATAATTATCGTAGTAATTAAATAGTTATACTGACTACCAAATTCCTCACTCCCAAGTCGACAAAATTCCACGATATCACCACAGATTATATAACAGTTAGTACTCGTGTTATTGCCACAGGTAAGTCAGCAGTTAGTAAGGCTCTCATGCTGGTTTAGGTGCAGAAGGAATTCTTGAACGGGTCAGTACTTAGCGAATGTGAATGTAATGCCCCGCCCTGACAACAAAGGAGCTACCGGACTGTGCTTTGTTAAGGAGAGGCGCACACTAGGTAACTATACTAAGACTTGTGGAAACGCACACGAGATTTTAGTTAGGGGCGAGCTAGTAATTTGGTGTTTTCAGTGCTTTCAAACGTTGAAGAAAAACATCGTAAGGAAATCGGTTAGTATTCTAGCAGCGGCGTCCGGCGATGGGCTTGCAAGTTGTCACGTTTGGAATACCAACAACTGCAAAATGTAGGTGTGTACCAAATGTGATGATTGGACGTACCTCTGACAACCTTCATTAGACATCCTCAAGAATCTCGAATAGGTTTTTGGTACTAAGAGATTTGAGCGGATATCTACATTACCTGAGAGTTAAAGTCGAAAAGCTATTACCTACTTTTTTAGGATTCCGTACCCAAAGGGTAAAACGGGACCCTATTATTAAGACTCAGCTGCCTCTCTGTCTATCTGTCTGTCTGTCCGACTGTCACCAGACTGTATCTCATGAACCGTATTAGTGAGAGTTTAATTTTTCATAGATAATGTATTTCTGTTGCCGCTATAACAACAAATAATAAAAAACAGACTAAAATAAATATTTAAGAGGGCTTTCATATAACAAACGTGTTTTATTTGCCGTTTTTATTGTAAATAGTTAGCGGAACCCATCGTGCATCGTCCGACTCACACTTGTCTGATTTTTATTTATTTTTCATGCTATTTCACCTCAAATGCGAGAAAAGGATAGACTTAGTGATAAGCAGTAAGAAGCTATTGTGCGCACACATATACACTCCCGTAATAGGCATAGTATACCGTCAAGTTATTTCCTGAGGCTATTTCTTTAAATAAAACGCGATTCCCCTTAACACTGACCAGTATAATAATGCGACAACCATGACATATTGCTGTCGCGTAGTTTTATTGAGTCCGTATTATAAACCAATAATAATTATCATAGCCGGATGCTGTAGTCGTGTTCCTAAGATTATAGTCTGTGACAAAAAAATAATTAAGTATCAATGTTTAGTCAACAATAAAAATAATTGATACCGGAAAACAGTAAAATCTTGATAATGTACTTAGTACCTTGGTAATGACCAAATAAATCTATATCTATACCAATAATAAGAATATTTGTTCTGACTGAATGACTGACGTTAACAACGCACAGCTTAATCTACTTGAAGAGACTTGAAATTATTAGGGTATATTTATCCTAATACGTAGAGGTGTAAAGAAATTCAACCCCTAAACAACCCCTAAACAGTTACAGCAGGAGTTGAAGTTTGTATGAAAATAACATCACGCCGCGACGAAATCGCTCGCATTTCTCTAGTAATCATGATTTGTGGACATTTTACATAGCACCTTTTAGCCCCAAATAAAGCAAAGATTGTACTAAAATAAACTTTTGTTTTGTTAATACTTACTTATAATACCCGTACAACGAACAAATATCTGCGTTTATTATGCAAATATTTACCCACAGTGGGAATCGAACCTACAACCTATATCATAGAAGGCAGACCTACTACCAACAGACATACAATCCTACAAACTACAAACTACTAACTACATACAAGAAGTACATGGAAGGTTATGTAATGTATAATTGAATTTAATTAAAGCAAATTAATATGCATTTATCACTGGGAAACCCTAACTTCCGTCATCGATGGGTTTTCATTCAATGATGTTTGTGTCCGGTATTTTTTTTAGGGCTTTATGCTCTAACTGCTGGACGACCGCTGTGGCGCTTTTGTGGCGGGCGAATGTCCGCCTGCGACGCAGGGGTTGCGGGTTCGATTCCCGCCTTGGGATAAATGTTTGTACGATCTGCAGATATTTATTCCGGGTGTTCTGGGTATTTTCTATGTATAATAAAAAAATATCTATGTACGTAATATAGTTATTGTATTAAGTATATCAGTCATCTAGTACCCATAACACAAGCTCTGCTTAGCTTGGGGCTAGATGATGCTGTGTGGATTGTCCAGCATTATTTATTTATTTATTTAACTATCTTTGGCGGGCTAAGTAAGAAAACATAAAAAAAGAAAAGCTTTTTACTGACCCAAAGAGGACATATTATTAACTAGCGAAACGCGCGTGACTTCGTCCGCGTGAAGCTATTTTCATACAAGCTTCAACCCTCGCTGTACCTACTCGTTTAGAGGTTGAATTTTGGAAATTCTTAGTACACCTCTACGCACCAAGACGAATATACTCTGAAAACAAAGACAGAGATCTGAAGACAAAGATTCTTATAATCGGTATAAATTACTTTTGATTACGTCCCTACTTTACATTCGTAGGAACGTAATCAAAATTTGTCTTTTAAAGAATAAAGGCGACTTGTCAAAGTGTAAGTATTCTTAGCTCAGGGAGTGTACATAGTACATTTTTAATCTATGACTTAGTTTAAGTAATGAAAATAAACCTGTTATTTAGTGACTCAACACAAGCTGTCATTGTCAAATCGTCAACTTACCGATTAGTTTAAAAAGAAATCAAAGCACCTTGAAGCTAAAGGTTACGTGGTTGTTGTATGATGCATTCTTTATTCAAATGTAGTCAAAGAAATAGGAAGCAGACTATACTTTTTTTTTTACATTTACGTCACAACATATTTTTATCGAGTCCTTACTATGAAGTTTGGAACTAGATAGGTTTGAACAAAATTTGAGATTTGATTTGAAAAACCAATAGTATTTCGAAACAGAGAAATGAAAAGACTTAAAACTACATTAAAGCGGAGGTGATCAATGCATTAACTAATAAAATCATAGAGAATGACCACTTATGCCAGGTACCAATAAGATACGACTTACGACCATCCGCTCGTAGTACTACAGGTTGTTGCCTGTCAGATAATTGCCATTGTAAATTGTAACTGCATCAAATTGTTGCTGTACCTATCATTATCCAATAAAATGAAGCCTAAATTGTAAAAAAATACTATAAGATATTTATTTAGTTGGCTCAGTTAGTAGTAGCTCTGTTTCCTGTGCTGTAGGTTGTGGATTCGATCCCTACCGAGGACAATTGTGTGATGAATACATATCTTTTATCTCTGTTCTGCTATATTGTATAATAATAATTATGTATGTATTTACAAAAAATTGGCAATAATTTTAAAGGACTGTGAATACTGCTAGGTCCGTTTCTAGCAGGGTTCAGCCCAGCCAAGCCCAACCCGTCATCTGTAAAACTTTACCATGTACCTAGACCACTGCTGGTGTGCTGGTAGAACCCTTGGCTATGTAAGTATTCTATTCATCTAGTTCCCATAGTACAAGTTTAGGGTCAGATGATGTTGTGTAAAATGTCCACAAATATTTATTTATTTTTATTTTATTTCTTATGTGTGACCCGTAAGTTATGAAAAACAGTGAAAGAAATTGCCTTTTTCATAGCTAGTTATGAAAAACAGTTATGAAAATGAATGTTTGATCAGTTAATTTTTATTTTATTAACATCATAAAACCCCTTTCTTTATAGTCCTCAGTAAATCTGTTTCCGGGTATATTTTGAAATTTAGTTCCAAAACATAATGAGAAGAAACGCACCAAGGCAATACTACAATAATTTTATCATTGAACTGGTTAAAAAAGTAAATTTAAAATACAAGGTATTTTTGCATATCAATGAACTCCTTGTAAGTAAAACCTGTCGAGATTCCATGTCCGTGACAGAGAGATAATTTTTTATAAGCAAGTGGTTTTTCCAAAATGGCGGAGAATTTCGCGAAGGACTGTGAATACTGCTAGGTCCGTTTCTAGCAGGGTTCAACCCAGCCAAGCCCAACCCGTCGTCTGTAAAACTTCACCATGTACGTAGAACACTGCTGGTGTATTGGTAGAACCCATGACTTCTGATCTACAGCATCATTTAACATAGTTGGCTGAGCGAGCGAAGCGTCTCAGTTTCGAGATTAATAATAATTATAGATATGCTTTTGTCTGTCTATATATCTGTTCTCGCCTACAGGTCGCATTTCTCAACCGATTCTGATGGAAATTGGCACACAAGTTCCTTGTTTTTTGTTTTGGGAGGAAAAGGGGTAAGTTTTCGGTAGCGTTATTTATCGACGGTATTCAATCATATTTGAAAGGAACACTCCTTAATGCACTTCTGAAATTCTGTAAAATTATGTTGGAAAAAAATTGAGGGAATGGAAAGAGGGATGTTTTCTCTAGCTTTAAATTTTTTTGAAAAATCTATAAATACCTATACCAATTAGACTACGCAGACCTCTTTGTATTGACGAAACAAACCCGTAGACACCAAATTTGACTTTCTAGGACCAAGGATATGTAAGAAATTCCTAAAACTTGTACAACTATTTTACTCAAAAGTCTACATAGGTAAGTGAGGAGCTGTTCTCATAGAATCACTAGTTAACTAAGTTCTCGGTATGTTAGTTTAAGCACAGATTATCTATGTATCTTCTGAGACTTCAGTAGTAGCAACTTTAAGTGGCTTGTCCGAGGAAGTACTACTACCATGCCTATTTTTGCCGTCAAGTAGCATTGCTGTGTTACGGTTTGAAGGGTGTGGGTGCCGGTTTAATTACAGGCACACGAGGCTTAACACCTGTATGCCTCAGGTTGATGCTTGGGAAAGCACGTTCCTCAGGTAACCTGCAAGGCAATACTTTGCTTTAGGTGATGGAAATTTAACCATCAGGTGGGCCATATGCTTATTCCACCAGTAACTCGTAAAAAAAGAGAAAAAAAAAATAAAAAGACTCAGAATATCGTGCCTAAACTAACTTACCGAGAACTTTGTTCGAAAACAGACGGTTTATAAGCAAGTGCTTCTATCTGGTAAATTAAAAAACACTAGCGCTCAAATGTTTACGAAACGTTTCATGAAAAGTATTTTAGTTTATCATGAGAACTAGATGAGGAACTCTAGTAAACGCGCGTTCATGTCTTTTATATGAAAATACTTTGTCATTTGAAATTACAGGCACATGAAGCTTGACACTAGATTGTCTCACTAGATTGGTTGGTAGACGCAAGTTAGAGCATCTTAGGGTACGTTCCTTACGTGCATGACCTACGTAGTAATGTTTTTTTATAAGGTGATGACTACCACTTGACATCAGGTGGGCCATGTACTTGTTTCAGCAGTAGTAGAATAAAAAAAGACGAATAAAACTAAGGGTTAGCTTGTTTATTTTTAAAAACGTAACTAAGCACGGATTTTGAAATTTTAAACAGTTTGAAAGTAAATTAAATGTATTGTAGAGTTGAAAAGTGTAACTGACGTCTAAAATATTATTCAAAAATATTTTATTTAAATTACGTGGTAGGCCAATCATGGGTGGTAAATTGCTTTTAATTAAAATATTGACCTTATAAATAAGATTGTTCTACAGATTGCAACAGAGAGACATGATTCGCAGTATTCGCAAATGAAGTTACCAAAACGGGAATTTGTAGAAATCAATTGGAACCGCTCTACATCCTGGTTTAATGGTGCGCAAGCCATAAATCCCAACCGGAACACATACATCATCGGAAGTTTGGATCCTGGCCGGAGTCTTTCGGCCAGTGACAATCCGCCAGCTGAGGTCTTTAGTAAAAGGAACCGGTCACACGCACAACAGTTTAATCTTAGTGCCCGCGCGATCGCGTGTGCAAACGCACGTGTCAAGCATCTATGGAACACAGCCCGCCAAAACTGCTATTCGAAGTGTTCGATTTTCAAATGTGACAGTTAACATTGTGAAACTTCAGTTCTTCGTTTTTTATTAAGCGTAGGCAAAGGACTGCAGGTAATTATTTATTTATATTTTTCATTTAAAAAACTTTGTAGTTGTATTATCAATGTTTGTTTGCTCTATTTTATGATGTTGGTGATATAATTCAAGGTTTTTTTGTCCTTTATTACCTACATTTTTTAATATTTAATAAGAGTTTAAGTCACAGGCGTTGAACTAAATTACATAAAATGTAGGTAGCCTAGATACTTTTCGCTAAATAATGACTGGGGTCTTGTGATACTATGTTACGTTACTAAAGACTGATTGATACTCGCGAGATGGAGAGGTAGTGTTCAGGGTTCGTATCAATAAATTACTTGAGTTATTTATAAAATAAAATATGTAAAGGTAATTATTCGTTTGGCATTTTATTTTTAGCTTGACCAATCTGTCTGTAGCTTTATTGGAACAACCTTGATTGTGTCGCCAATATTTACGCAATCGTCATCGCCGATCAAACTTAACTTATGACATAACACCTGTTTTTACTTTACTTTGTTCAAATGCAAATATTTGTTAGCTTTATTGCAATATGTTCTGCAAATACATAGTAAATATTTATAAATTCTTATCAATTGATACATTCTATAAATTCTGTAATACCCCCAATTCGTACCAAGCGTTTCGGTTCTACCTTCATCATGCGAACCGTTAAGGAGTGGAATTCTTTGCCAGTGTCTGTTTTCCCTGAACACTATAATCTAAATCTCTTTAAGGCAAGAGTGAATAGGTGTCTTCTAGACCGTCCTGCTTCATCGTCACTTACCAAGTGAGATTAAAGCCAAAGGACTGTTTATAAATGATAAAAAAAACTGAATTTAGTGTGACAAAGACAGTGAGTTACTTGGTAGCAAAATTTCGCCACAATTTCGAAATAACATAGTAACAACACCGGTCCAAATTTCACGGCCCACGGTAATTATTTTAATGTGCATAATTTATGACTTGTAATAGATTTAAATTAATAAATGGTGCTTGCAATGTTTATTTAATTTAAAAATAACGAAATCACTATAATTTGAATTTAATTAGAAAACGCCTTAAAGCTGTTCATTTTCTTATAAAAAACCTTCAATTTTATTGTACACACCTATCTGCTTGTGAAACTCTATAAAAATGCTTTATGATAATTTTGACGTGTAGCAAAGGGTACCTATAATGTATTAGGTAACTATGGAAAAATTTGAGATAACCTAGATAATGAGTTCATTTTACTTCAACGTTTAATAGTCTATGCCAATCCCATACATTTTGGACTTTTCTACTAGCGATATAATAATAGTCGGGTATAACTTTGTCTACAGCAGAGGTTCCCAAACTTTTTTCCTCATAGACCACTTTCAAAATTCAGCTGGTTTCGGTGGACCCCAAAAACTCGACAAAAATGTGAAGATTACATCTAATTATGGAAATTTGCGTTGCACAGAGTTCCACAGAACCACGTTTTCAAAAAAAAAAAGTGAGAATTGATTTGCTGAGCTTCAATATTATCGCTTTCGAATTGTAAACCCCCATTTTTTTGTCAACTCAACGTTAGACCCCCGTCGAGTCTCCCGTGGACCCCTGGGGATCCATGTGGACCACTTTAGGAACTAATGGTCTACAGCCTAGAGTTGTTTGTAATCTATTAAAGTGGGCAATGGGCTAAACCTACTTACTGCGCAGGCGTCCACATGTCATAGTACTTTTTGCCGCTACCAGGAAATCATGCGTTTTTTCTGACCTTAAATCGAAAGTCTGTAATAATTACAACGAGTTATAATAGAGAATAAAGGCAAAATCACACTGCCCACGATACACGTGGACTTATGTCGACTGTCTCAGACGTTTTATAATCATAGTCAAAGTCAAAAAGCATTTATTCAGTAATATACGCAGGGATCATCTAGATGAATCTAAGCGCAAGTTCCGCGTGACCAAGCCTAGAAGAACCGGCAAAAAAACCAGCCAAGTGCGAGTTGGACTCGCACACGAAGGGTTCTTTAATAAAAACGGCTAAAAAATTGTTGTATGAGAGCCCCCTGCAATATTTATTTCATTCTGTGTTGTATTTGCTGTTATAGCGGCAACAGAAATACATCATCTGTGAAAATTTCAACTATCTAACTATCACGGTTCATGAGATACAGCCTGGCGATAGACGGACAAACAGACAGACAGCGGGGTTTTAGTATATAGTATTATAGGGTCCCGCCCTTTGGGTATGGAAAACGAAAAAATGAAGCTCCTGTGTGGTGCCAATCTAACTTATAACTATGTTACAGACAGATTTAGAGTCTTATGGAGCACCGTCTGCTGTAGTGTAATCACTAATATGCAGTATGGGCTTGATAAGTTTTTGGTGCGTCACCACACGAGGGACAGGTCTAATGTGGTTGTGTCTTTATACACACGCGCGTGTTAACATCAATGTGCACTTTCCGGGTAGCCTTGTCAAGTCGTTGACATGTTTGTATCATTGTGAAAAGTCTCGAAAGCTGAGTGAAGGGATTGCCCAGTTTTTAGTACCTACGCCTTTTAAATGTCAGTATTCTTATCGGTAAAAGCTTCAACGACACGAGTCATACCAATTATAAGAATATTTTTGACGGCCGATGTGGCGCGGCGGGCGAATGTCCGCCTGCGACACAGGGGTTGCGGGTTTGATTCCCGCCTTGGGAAAAATGTTTGTACGATCTGCAAATATTTATTCCGGGTGTTCTGGGTATTTTCTATGTACAATAAAAAAATATCTATGTATGTAATATAGTATTGTATTAAGTATATCAGTCATCTAGTACCCATAACACAAGCTCTGCTTAGCTTGATGGGGCTAGATGTTGCTGTGTGGATTGTCCAGCATTATTTATTTATATTTGTACTGAGTGACTGACTTACAGACAAGACACAAGCTAAGCCGCTGGTTGTAGAGACAGGATTCGTCAATTATATTTGTCAAAGCGTAGAGGTGTACTAAAGATCTAGAGGGTTGTTAAGATTGCGGAAAGTTGGTGGATGGAAGGGGTTCAAAATTATTCTTCCCGGAAACGTATGGGGAGGCCTATGCCCAGCAGTGGACTTCTACAGGCTGTTGATGATAGTGATGCTCTCACTAAAGAAAGGAAATTCCGAAGGTAAATCCTTATAAATAAATAAATAAAATAAAATAAAAATAAAATAAAATAGCCTTTATTGCTATTTTTCCTTAAAATAGTATATACATGCCTACTTACTAAACACTTAATTTATTTATTTTATTATTTCAACTATCGGCAACTGGATGTTTGTGTAGGACAGCTTGTCTGTCGACAAAGGCCTCCTCTAAAGATTTCCACGTATTCCTGTCTCTTGCTAAACGGGTCCATACCGGACCAGCCACTTTCTTAAGGTCATCTTCCCATCTTTTACTTTGTCTGCCTCTATTTCTTTTGCCATCTCTTGGGTACCATTCTGTTATTAACTTAGTCCATTTTTCTTTACTGTCTCGTAACATATGTCCCGTCCAACGCCATTTAAGCTGTCTATAGGCAGTGTGTGCATTTTTGAATTTTGTTTTCGTTTTTATTTCTTGTAATTTAACTTTATCAATTCTTTTTATACCTAAAATACTCCTTTCTATTCCATTTTGGCAGACTTTTACTTTATTTTCTTGTACTTCTGTTAGCGCCCATGTCTGGCATCCATATAGTAAACATGGCATAATGCACATTTCATATACTTTCTTTTTTCCTTTCATTGGCATTTCTTTATTCTTCATCACTTCTTTCTTTAAGAGGACTTAAGGTAAATCCTTAAGTCGTCCTTAACGTTGGGTGTTGAAGTTTTTATAAAAATAACTTCACGTAGACGAAGTCGAGAACTTTTTTGCTAGTAAGAAATAATTGGTTTGAATTTTATAAACTGTCAAGTTAAAGTGAAATGTTGGGATCTGTGAACTCCAAGAGGTCAACTATCAGGTCATTGAGATTTAATTAAAGGTTAAAACGGCCAGGTTCATACAAATTTAACGAGGTTTATACATGTTAACTTAACATGTGAGACAATGCGTCATCTCAGTGTCTGAGTCTGAGGTGAGAGTACCGGTGATGCAGTGGGACCGATCCTGCCTTCTGATCCTGACGTTTGAATCCAGTTTTGCGCCAATGGATTTGACTATCGAACAGTTTATGTGCACAATGTCAATGCTCTCAAACGGTGAAGGAAAACATCGTCAGGAAATCAATTAGTATTCTAGCAATGGCCATGACCTTGCAACCTGTTAAATATGGAATACCATCTACTGCAAAATCTTGATATATCTGAATAAGATATTTGGATGTACCTCTGACTACTCCAATTAGATATACTCAAATGAATTTCGAGTAAGTACTTAGTACTAAGAGATCTGAGGGGATACCTACCGTACGGGGAATAAAGTCGAGAAGTGGAGTGAAGACAACTTCAGGGGATGAGCGGCATTTAGGTACCACAGTATTCCTGTTTTTACTAATAAAAAATAAATAACAATTTATTTTTATTAATTTTTTATTGACTTCATTGTATAAAATGAAGTCGCTTCCGCTGCCTGTTCGCATAGATCTTTTAAACTAGGTACTTAACAGATTTGAATGCAGTTTTCAGTAATAAATAGAGTGATTCAAGCGGAAGGTTTTTATGTATAAAATATATTTATTTTAGTACAGAAAAGCCGAAAATTAAAAAAATTGTACCGTTCAGCGAAGTGGTCAGGCTAATAAATGATAAAACTCAACTTTACGGATGTTTTTCTAAGCTTAATAAGTTTAAAGATTTTAATGCCATTTAAAAGCAATCTACGAGTAGAATTATTTTAAATGTGATAAAATTGACTTCCCAAGCCTCACCGAAAACTGTGACATAATTTAAAGTACCTACACTTGGGTACAGTCAACGGCAAAAGTAAATTAACATACTATATATCCAGTGCCGCATTTTATCTAGATGGATGGAAAGCAATGACAACTTTATTTTATTGCTAAAAAGGGGTTAAAGTTTCACATAAAATTCTAATATTGATAAAAGTGTGCTGGTTTAAGAAGTATTTGAAGAAAAAAAGAGTAGGGGTTGAATTTCAGAAATTCCTTTCTTTTTTTACCCCTACGTCGCCTTCACACCAGCACAAACTTACCCTTTAAATGTCATGTCTCTACTACCAACCGGTTAGGCTATACGTATATCAGTATCAGTCAGCGAGGACAAAGATTTTTATAATTGGCCAAGGTTAGCGCCATCTATAGACCTACACAAGAACTATCCTGATTCACGCTTACTTGAGATTGGCTAACACAAATACTTCCGACTAACATAATGTTGGTCCTAGGGCTTCGAACCAAAGGTCGCTCAATGGAAGATTTTTCCTTTTCGTTGAAGAACGACATTCATTCAAATCTTGTCCTCTACAGAACTTTACAAACAAGAAAGATGCATCTACTTTTGACACTGTCTGTACCTAATAAATTTTATTTAAGCATGTATTTACACTAAAAGCAAGAACATCGATTTATAAAGTCTCAGTTTACGTCAGTTTATAGTTTTTATGGACACAGGCGAGGCCGTAACCCGTCAAGTATGAAACGTTTATGACATGGTTCAGAAATTATTTTATAACTTAAACAATAAAATAAATAGAGTGATATGTCTGTATACGAGAATCGAATAATTATGAGCATATTTTTATGACTTGCTCGAAGGCTTTCAGATATCAATAAAAAGGTTTTTATTCACATGTTCCTCTGAGTCTTCTTCTTCTTATTTTCTTCTGTATGTCATAAAGGATTCAACAGTCAGTTTCACTGATAATTAAATCGTTTTTTTTTATTCGTTTTCTGTCATCTTTGAAAGCAACATTATGTTTTCATTTTAATTTTTTTTCTAGTATTATTTTAAGTTCTGATGATTTTGGTGGTATTTTAACCATCATTACTTGAGGTCTTGCACAAGTGTGAACAATTGAAATGAAAGTGTGTTATGAGGCATCCTGATTTGAACGAAAATGTTTCCCTTTGGTTTTGAAGAAAAACGCCATCTTTTTATTCAAAACTGATGACGGCTGACTTTACTTTTTTCACCGACTCGACTTGACTAAAAAGAATTTATTCAACCCACTTGACATTGGCAAAATTGTCCGCAAGACGGACAGATGCCACAAAAAAAAAAAAAAAAGATCCTTCATTTTAACAACTCAAGACTAATGCTGCCGATATTAGCAACAGTAGGTACTAAAAATAACACGAGAGAAACAATTCAAATGAAAAAACATATTATGTTTCTTCCAAAGATGACAGAAAACGAGTTATCTGATACTGTCCCTAAATTGCAACCTCAAACGCAATTTCATCCGATTTCGAAAATAATTTTGATAAGGGTATGTCCTCATTCATTTCTCAAAGTCATTGAGAAATTTCTACAAACTATCCGAGAATAATGAACCTGGTAATTCCAGCCTAGAATAATTCCCGTCGATATCGTAAGAGGGGAATAAGGAGGGCATTACGGGATGAGCAGCGGTATCTGAGTACGTCAATTACTGTAGTCACCAGTCTACCTACGCGTGGTGACTATGGCAAATCTCCCCTTAAATATGGGCGAAACCTATGTCCCAGTTTAAGACTCATGAGAAGATTTAAACCAGGTAACGTAACGTATTATTGATGTCGCCTCTTGGCATACGTTATTTGGAGATTATTTTCGTTTTAGCCAATATGACTCGAAAAAAGAATAACGAATAAATAATCATTGTTGATATTTGGCATTGCAAAACCTAATAAAATAGACGATAAAAAATAAATGATCTATATTATTGGCAGTTAAATGTTAGTCCGATTGGCCAATGAATTGATTGCTACTAAGTTTCATTGGCACTAATGAAGGAATGAATTATGTGAATCTATAGGTTAAACTTAAGTATTTTGACCTGATTCCATCACTCACGCATAGGTGTATTGCATCAGCATGACGGCTGATGCGATGCTTTTTTTGGATATTGAATACGACTCTATAAAAAGCCTTCGAAGTTATAGCTGTGGTAAGTAGTAGCTCAGAAGATAGACCAAGGTAACGCACCAGGAAATAGACGGCAATATCCCCTGGGTACTAAACACCGGCAGAGTCGCCGGCGGAAGGTAAAGTGTCTAAGTAATACACATCGAAGAGTATGTTAATTATTAAACAAAAATCAAATAAACTAGAAGTATTATGTGACAGTTTGCACTAGTATACTCTAATTACTATTGAGTTGTATAAAACCATTTTACACACAGACAGACAGACAGACAGTGGAGTCTTAGTTATAGCATCCCGTTTGATGCTTTGGGTACGTAACTCTAAAAATGGTTGACATCTAACGGATAACACAAGATTTGACCTAGAATTAAATTTTTATGTACCAATAAATCAATGTATTACAAAGAGATTAACACGTTCATAAAATACAATGCGTGGGTTCAACTACTTAGATTGGTACGAAGATACAAGATTTAAATCGATTTAGATCACTTTTTGGTTTTGTTCAAATGTGTTTGAAGTAACCTACTTCGATCGTAGCTTTGTGACCGAGCGAGCAAAAAGAGTAAACGTCTCTGTTTTAAAATAAAATATTGTTTAAGAATATCTTCTCAAAGTATATTGCAATAAATTGCTCCCGATAAATTTCTACTAAGCTTGTGCTAGCTAGTACTGTTTGCAGAACCAAAAGTTTTCATGATATTAAAAAAGGAAGTTACTATCCGTCCGGAAAATACATATCGATTGACAACTTACCTAATCAGTCTGTGTTAGTGTGCCGTGTCAAATGTGTAATGTAGTTGTGTGTTTATACCGGGTGTTTTAAGATTGCTCCCGAAAACTTTAAAGAGTTGAATCACATAATTAGTTTGCGCTCACAGCATGAATAACATGGAAAAACTTTATATTAATAGGCACTTTAAGCACCCCAAAGTTTTCGGAAGTGGTCTTATTAATGTGTCGCTTAGTTTTTTGTTTCTAGTAGATAATAGTAGCACAATAGGTATATTATATTATACTATAGGCACACGTGGCTTTTGAAACCTGTATGCTTCTAAGTATGTACTTTTTTTTTTTACTTTTGTTCTTTAGTTAGGTTAAGTAAACCTAGTGTAGGTACTACAGTATACCACCTTGATATTCATGTTTGCAATTTGTGTGGTTTGGGGATGAACAAATATATTTTTTCTTTCTTTCTTTCTTTTTTTTTTTTTTTTCAATACTGTGACATCTGTACCTATAGTGGACTAATATAGGCTTACGATGATGTCGATGAAGCTCCCCACTATATTTCCAGGAAGAACGATTTTAAGCCTTTTCTATCCACTGACTTCTCGTGGTCCTCACAATGTTGCCGGTCCAGGTCGTTATTGCTTTTCTCTTAAAAAAAATTTAGTGACTAACTCAAAAGTTTAACCACATTGTGTCAGACATTCTTAGAAATTGGTTACTGAATTACTAGATACCAGGTATTTGTTGGTAAAAAAATTATGTCGATAAATTCAAGGTCATTGTTGCATTCCATTGAAGTGCTCGAATTATAAGGCAAGGTCGAGTTTGCCGATAGAATCGAAATAACACTTGAATTTTATCGATACAAAGATGGATAAAATCTTACGGCTCAATTTCATAAGCTTTTACTCAAATTCCATAAACACGAACTCTTGGTTCTTCTCAAATATGGGGTTCTTAAATAATTTGCCTCGAAATAATTAAAAAAATTAATAGTAACATTTGACACAGTGCCATCTAGCTTCAAACAAAGCAAAGCTTGTACTATGGCGACCAAATAATTGATAGATACTTAATTATTTTTGAATGAATGAATGAATGAAAACGAACTTTTATATACCATTACAGTCTAGTATTAGTTTTCTACCTGATTTGTTAAAAAAACTGATTTACTACACAACTCTTACGTCATCATAATTTGTCTCCATTCATCAAATAATCTATTTTGTAGAACTAATTAACTCGTAATCTATGCAATGCTCAAATTATATAACTTGTGGTATACTTTTTATGACGATAGTATACGTTTCCATTCCCATAGGTGATACATGTAGCACAACAGTTTCCCACGAATTAACAAACTGCCATATAAATCAGTTAAAAATAAAGCTTATACCTATTTTTATAAAGTACATTTTGGAGAGGCATAAAACATTTGGAAGTTACACGTTTATTTAGTACCTAATGTCAAACGTGATTGATGTTTTGTCAAAAACTCGTGCTGAAAAATTGTTCTCCTTTTTGCTCACAACTTTGGCAAGGATTTTTTAATGTCGTCTAAGCTTTGGCCCTGAATCTTTTTAGTATATAGCTGTAATTTTAATGCCATTTTTGTGACTAATATAAGGTACCTACTGGTCCCTCTCTCTTGTACCTCTTTTCATGGTCACTAATCTGATTAGGTAAGCCAAGAAGGCGAATGACACAATTAAATAACAAAATATAATAATAATAATAAGCTTGCAAATAAATTGGTCTTACTGTAATGTGGAACTCGGGCAACTTCGCCCGCGAAAAACTATTATAACACAAACGTCAACTTCCTTTGCACCCCTATAAGGGTTGAATTTCAGGAATTTCTTTGTTATACTTTTGCGCAGTGGCGGCTTTAGGGGGTGGCGAACGGGGCAATCGCCCGGGGCCTCGCTCTTGCAGGGGCCTCGCGCAACAATCCAAGCTGATTTTAAAAAATATAGATCTTTAACCATATATTTTTATTTAAAACATAGTTTTGATCCCATACACGAAGGACAAAAGGCCTCGCAAAGACCTGCTGCTGCCCGGAGCCTCGCGATGGGTAAGGCCGCCTCTGCTTTTGCGCAATCAAGACAGATGTACCCTGAAAATATCAAGTATCTACGGCTAGTGGTTTTTCTGTGCATTGTCTTTTATGTCAAGTCAGTCAGGACAAAGTTTCTTATAAGTGGTACACTTGTAGATACCGAGACAGGTTATATAAGTAATCTACAAGGTAGGTAGCACGTTTCGTGGAAACATGTAAAGTGAAGGGACAAATAACTAAATTGTTAACACTGATTTGAACAAATACAGTAAAGTAACTAGACTAAATTTATTCATTTGATTTGAGAAATAAATATTAATATGGTCTGACTTGTGGGTATGGTGTCGAGTTAAGTTCTTTCTGTGACTCTTAGCAACCTTGGAAGAGATCGTTTTCAGCGATAAGACTACCTATTTTATAACTTGTGTTTTATGGGTACTTGTTTATTTATTAGGTGCGTACAAAGAGTATAATATTAGTTATTCAGTTGAAGTAGGTTAGGGACAACGATACCATTTCAAAATCAAATATGTAACAATCAAATTGACATTTTGTGTGTATCACGAAGAGGATCGGGTTTCCCCTGCGAGCGCCGAAACTGAAAGGATCACGATTCGCCTTTCAAATCGATGCCATTTGTAACTGGCAAGGATATCACGAATAAGGGGAAATCCAACTATAAAGTAACTTTAAACTTCTGTAACAAGTCTAATTTCGGCATCTGATGTTTTTAAACTACTCAAAAATGTAATTATGCGTCTTGGGAGAAGGTACACTATGACTAAGCGTGACAGATAGACAGATAAAAACAAAACAAGAACTAGTCAAACGACGACCGGTGAGACGCGGTGGGCGAATGTCCACCTGCGACACAGGAAGTTGCGGGCTCGATTCCCACCTTGGGATAAATGTTTGTACGATCTGCAAATATTTATTGGCTCACCTCATGTTAAGTGGTTACCATTACCCATAGCAAAGCATTGCCTAGCAGGTCACGCTCGTTATGAACGTGCCCTACGATGCACTGCTCTGCATCCATCAACCTGAGGCATACAGGTGTTAAGCCTCGTGTGCCTGTAATTTTACCGACGCCCACACCCTTCAAACCTGAACAAAGCAAGCTGCTTGGCGGCAGAAATAGGCATGGTGGTAGTTCTTTCCCGGACGAGCCCTTCACTAAGAGCTCTACTACTACTAAACCTTTAGTTGTTTTCATTAGCTTAGTTCACTGAAGTATTTTTTTTTGTTTCAGATTCACGAGTGCCCCTGTGTTGATGTGCAAAATCGTGTAGTGTGCTTATGTAGTGCTATCATAATGAGAATACGTTTCGAGTAGATCTCACGCTTACAATGTTGCAGCGTCGTAACGTCGCTTAAGTAGTAATATTGATTTAACGAGTTGACACTTCGCGGAGATGAATAAGTAAGAATGGCATTGGCAAACTATACAATAGCGGCTGTCGGAGGAGCGACGCCGGCGATTCCTGTCACATCGGCATCCCCCCTTAAGATAGACCTCGACGATCTACTGTACTCGCCAGAAGATCACCAGCCAGATGCACCTCAGCAAAACAACGAACCTTTCACTCCTCCGGTCACAAGGAGGCCAAAACTCCGGAAGCGAGCTGGTACCGCCTACCTGCCCCCGCTCAACCAATATGCTCGCTACCCACAGACCAACATCCCACACAACCCTTACAATCTTCACACACAGGTGTATCAACAGAATACTCGGTTGGACATTCAGATAGAAAACCAGAGAGTGCATGAAGTGAACACACAGTATGATAACACCGGACAGTACCACCATGATCCTACCGGAGACTACGATTACGAGCAGAGGAGGTTGAACCAAAACCCACAAACCATCGGATACAGTCCAGGGTACGCGGAAACGCCGTACTCACCTCTGACAACACCGAGTCCTTCTAGTCGACCATTCCCGAACCAAAATGTACCTAACTTCAACTATGTGAATAGAGCTACGGCCCCAACGCCTCCAAGGACAAATCCAGACCCGTCGAAAACTAATAGCGGGCAAAACTCAGGTGGGCAAACTGGACAGAACGGGCAAACGCCCCCAGATCGGCCTAGAGGGTTCACGAAAGTAGAAACGGGAGGTTCTGGTGGAAAAACACAGCTTCACGCAGTCCTGGACTACGATGATCCTGATGACTACTATGATGATGTTCCTGGTACAAGTAAGTTACACTATATCTTTACCAATCAAGTTTGGATGTTTCGTGAAAATAAATAAATCTATTATATAAAAGAGAAGTCCATTCACTCACTGACTCATCACGATTCCTCCGAAACTACAAGGCTTAGAAGTCTGAAATTTGGCACAAGGATTCTTTAGAGGGTGTAGACGCTCACTAAGAACCGATTTTTGAAAATTCGCACCCTAAGGGGTTGAAAAGGGGTGAAAACGTTTGTATGCAAAATCGTATTCAGTGGTCGTATTGAAATGAAACTTTGGATAAATGTTACTTATGGCAAGGCTAATAAAATGCATCATTGTTTTTTTTTAAACAACCCTTATAAGGGGTGCGATGGGGTGTTAAAGTTTGTATGGAAAAATCGTAATGCGTGTTGCGATTTGCTTCAAACTCAGTTTGGCTTCTTAAAATACAAAAATATTAATGACTAAATTCAAAATTTTTCAAAACTACCCTTACGAAAGGGGATGGTCGGGTGTCAACATTTATATGGAAAAATCTGTATGCTTGGCTTGATTTACTTCAATCTTTGTTCGGACACTTAAAATACGATATTACTATACAAGTTTTTCATGGTTTTAAAAAACAACCCCTACAGCTACCCCTACCCCAATAATTTCATACAAAATAAAATTATGCTAACTTAAAAACATTTGGTGTACTAAGCACTCTTTATAATGCTTGAGTGCTTACTAAGAAACAATTTTTGAAAATTCGCACCCTAAGGGGTTGAAAAGGGGTGTAAACGTTTGTATGCAAAATCGTATTTAGTGGTCGTATTGAAATGAAACTTTGGATAAATGTTACTTATGGCAAGGTTTATAAAATGCAACATTGTTTTTTTTTAAACAACCCTCATAAGGGCTGCGATGGGGTGTTAAAGTTTGTATGGAAAAATCGTAATACGTATTGCGATTTGCTTCAAACTCAGTTTGGCTTCTCAAAATACAAAAATAATAATGACTACATTCAAAGTTTTTCGAAACTACCCTTACGAAAAGGGATGGTCAGGTGTCAACATTTATATGGAAAAAATCTGTATGCTTGGCTTGATTTACTTTAATCTTTGTTCGGACACTTAAAATACGATATTACTAAACGAGTATTTCATGGTTTTAAAAAACAACCCCTACAGCTACCCCTACCCCAATAATTTCGTAGAAAATAAAATTATGCCAACATAAAAACATTTGGCGTAGACACTCTTTAAAAAGCTTAAGTGCTTACTGAGAAACGATTTTTGAAAATTCGCACTCTAGGGGGTTGAAAAGGGGCGTAAACGTTTGTATGCAGAATCGTATATAGTGATCACATTGAAATGAAACTTTGGATAAATGTTACTAATGTCAAGGTTTCAAAAATGCATTATTGTTTTTTTTTATTATTCTTATTAGGGGTGTGATGGGATGCCAAAGTTTGTATGGAAGAATCATAATGAGTGGTGCTATTTGCTTCAAACTCAGTTTGGCTTCTTTAAATACAAATATAATAATTACTACGTTTAAAAATTTTTCATGACCACCCTTATGAAAAAGGGAGGTCGGGCGTCAACATTTATATAAAAAAAAATTGTATGTGCGGCTTAATTTACGTCAGCCTTGGTTCAGACACTTAAAATACGTTATTATTATGCAAGTTTTTCGTGATTTTAAAAAACAACCCCTACAGCTGGTTGAAAGGAAATATATTAATTTCATAAATACGCCAACTTATAAACATTTGGCTTAGGCATTCTTTGAAAGATTTAGGTGTTTACTAATAAACTATTTACGAAAATTTACACCCAAGAGGTTGAAAAAGGGTGTAAACGTTTGTATGCATGTTTAGCGATCGTATTGAAATGAAATTTAGGATAAATGTTATTTTAAAAGGCGTTATGGATTTTTTTTAATTGCCCTTATAAAGAGTGTTATGAGACGTCAAAGTTTGTATGGAAAAATCATATTGATTATTGCGACTAGCTTCAAACTTAATCATGGAATACACAACCATGGAAAACACAGCCAGGAATTGGTTTACAATTATGCATCCAATTCCATGGTCGTGTATTTCGTGGTTGTGCTTTTTAGGTCATACCAAATTTTCTGCACTCTTGGAAAACACAAGCTTAGGATTGGATGCCAAAACCTATGCTCCGTTTGCACTCGCTTTCTAGGGCGAACCCGACTCGGATAGGTTAGGTTAGGTTAGAACATAAAAAAACGCGCGAGGCGAGCGAGCGGAGCGAGCGTGCTGCGGCAGCAGCCGCCGAAGCGCCAGAAATAAAACTGCATGATCTACCTACACTAAGATACAACTTGGCTCTTTAGTTGCGTCTTTGCACTCGCTTTCTAGGGCGGATCCGACTCGGATAGGTTAGGTTAGGTTAGAACATAAAAAAAACGCGCGAGGCGAGCGAGCGGAGTGAGCGTGCTGCGGCAGCAGCCGCCGAAGCGCCAGAAATAAAACTGCATGATCTACCTATACTAAGATTCAACTTGGCTCTTTAGTTGCGTCTTTGCACTCGCTTTCTAGGGCGGATCCGACTCGGATAGGTTAGGTTAGAGCATAAAAAAAACGCGCGAGGCCAGCGAACAGAGCGAGCGTGCTGCGGCAGCAGCCGTCGAAGCGCCAGAATTAAAACTGCATGATCTACCTATACTAAGGTACAACTTGACTCTTTAGTTGCGTCTTTTGCTCTCGCTTTCAAGGGCGGATCCGACTCGGATAAATTAGGTTAGGTTAGAAAATAAAAAAAACGCGCAAAGGTGAGCGAGAGGAGCGAGCGTGCTGCGGCAACAGCCGCCGAAGCGCCAGAAATAAAACTACATGATCTACCTATACTAAGATACAACTTGGCTCTTTAGTTGCGTCTTTGCACTCGCTTTCTAGGGCGGATCCGACGCGGATAGGTTAGGTTAGAACATAAAAAAAACGCACGAGGCGAGCGAGCAGAGCGAGCGTGCTGCGGCAGCAGCCACCGAAGCGCCAGAAATAAAACTCCATGATATACCTATACTAAGTTACAACTGATTCTTTAGTTGCGTCTTTGCACTCGCTTTCTAGGGCGGATCCGACTCGGATAGGTTAGGTTAGGTTAGAACATAAAAAAAACGCGCGAGGCGAGCGAGCGGAGTGAGCGTGCTGCGGCAGCAGCCGCCGAAGCGCCAGAAATAAAACTGCATGATCTACCTATACTAAGATACAACTTGGCTCTTTAGTTGCGTCTTTGCACTCGCTTTCTAGGGCGGATCCGACTCGGATAGGTTAGGTTAGAGCATAAAAAAAACGCGCGAGGCCAGCGAACAGAGCGAGCGTGCTGCGGCAGCAGCCGTCGAAGCGCCAGAATTAAAACTGCATGATCTACCTATACTAAGGTACAACTTGACTCTTTAGTTGCGTCTTTTGCTCTCGCTTTCAAGGGCGGATCCGACTCGGATAAATTAGGTTAGGTTAGAAAATAAAAAAAACGCGCAAAGGTGAGCGAGAGGAGCGAGCGTGCTGCGGCAACAGCCGCCGAAGCGCCAGAAATAAAACTACATGATCTACCTATACTAAGATACAACTTGGCTCTTTAGTTGCGTCTTTGCACTCGCTTTCTAGGGCGGATCCGACGCGGATAGGTTAGGTTAGAACATAAAAAAAACGCACGAGGCGAGCGAGCAGAGCGAGCGTGCTGCGGCAGCAGCCACCGAAGCGCCAGAAATAAAACTCCATGATATACCTATACTAAGTTACAACTGATTCTTTAGTTGCGTCTTTGCACTCGCTTTCTAGGGCGGATCCGACTCGGATAGGTTAGGTTAGGTTAGAACATAAAAAAAACGCGCGAGGCGAGCGAGCGGAGTGAGCGTGCTGCGGCAGCAGCCGCCGAAGCGCCAGAAATAAAACTGCATGATCTACCTATACTAAGATACAACTTGGCTCTTTAGTTGCGTCTTTGCACTCGCTTTCTAGGGCGGATCCGACTCGGATAGGTTAGGTTAGAACATAAAAAAAACGCGCGAGGCAAGCGAACAGAGCGAGCGTGCTGCGGCAGCAGCCGCCGAAGCGCCAGAATTAAAACTGTATGATCTACCTATACTAAGGAACAAATTGACTCTTTAGTTGCGTCTTTTGCTCTCGCTTTCAAGGGCGGATCCGACTCGGATAAATTAGGTTAGGTTAGAAAATAAAAAAAACGCGCAAAGGCGAGCGAGAGGAGCAAGCGTGCTACGGCAGCAGCCGCCGAAGCGCCAGAAATAAAACTACATGATCTACCTATACTAAGATACAACTTGGCTCTTTAGTTGCGTCTTTGCACTCGCTTTCTAGGGCGGATCCGACTCGGATAGGTTAGGTTAGGTTAGAACATAAAAAAAACGCACGAGGTGAGCGAGCAGAGCAAGCGTGCTGCGGCAGCAGCCACCGAAGCGCCAGAAATAAAACTCCATGATATACCTATACTAAGTTACAACTGATTCTTTAGTCGCGTCTTTGCACTCGCTTTCTAGGGCGGATCCGACTCGGATAGGTTAGGTTAGGTTAGAACATAAAAAAAACGCGCGAGGCGAGCGAGCGGAGTGAGCGTGCTGCGGCAGCAGCTGCCGAAGCGCCAGAAATAAAACTGCATGATCTACCTATACTAAGATACAACTTGGCTCTTTAGTTGCGTCTTTGCACTCGCTTTCTAGGGCGGATCCGACTCGGATAGGTTAGGTTAGAACATAAAAAAAAACGCGCGAGGCAAGCGAACAGAGCGAGCGTGCTGCGGCAGCAGCCGCCGAAGCGCCAGAAATAAAACTCCATGATATACCTATACTAAGTTACAACTGACTCTTTAGTTGCGTCTTTGCACTCGCTTTCTAGGGCGGATCCGACTCGGATAGGTTAGGTTAGGTTAGAACATAAAAAAAACGCGCGAGGTGAGCGAGCGGAGCGAGCGTGCTGCGGCAGCAGCCGCCGAAGCGCCAGAATTAAAACTGCATGATCTACCTATACTAAGGTACAACTTGACTCTTTAGTTGCGTCTTTTGCACTCGCTTTCAAGGGCGGATCCGACTCGGATAGGTTAGGTTAGGTTAAAACATAAAAAAAACGCGCGAGGCGAGCGTGCTGTGGGAGCAGCCGCCGAAGCGCCAGAATTAAAACTGCATGATCTACCTATACTAAGGTACAACTTGACTCTTTAGTTGCGTCTTTTGCACTCGCTTTCAAGGGCGGATCCGACTCGGATAGGTTAGGTTAGAACATCAAAAAAACGCGCAAAGGCGAGCGAGAGGAGCGAGCGTGCTGCGGCAGAAGCCGCCGAAGCGCCAGAAATAAAACTGCATGATCTACCTATACTAAGATACAACTTGGCTCTTTAGTTGCGTCTTTGCACTCGCTTTCTAGGGCGGATCCGACTCGGATAGGTTAGGTTAGGTTAGAACATAAAAAAAAACGCGCGAAGCGAGCGAGCAGAGCGAGCGTGCTGCGGCAGTGCGGCATGATCTACCTTTACTAAGGTACATCTTGACTCCTTAGTTGCGTCTTAACGAAGCATAAGCTTTGGTTCGACCAATCAGAGCAATGGTCACCGATTCCCAGGTCGTGTTTTCCATGGTTGTACATTACCAACACGCGTTGGGAAGGACTCATAAACTACCCTCATGAGAGGTGCGAAAAGGCGTTTGTATGGAAAAATTATAATGCATGGTGTGATTTGCTTCAAACTCAGTTTGGCTTCTTAAAATACAAAAATAGTAATAACAACGCTTAACATTTTTTAAAACTACCCTATCGAAAAGGGGAAGGTCGGGTGTCAACATTTACATGGGTGTCGGGTGTCAAAATCTGTAGGTACCTTATATGCGTGACTTGATTTCTTTCAATTTTGGTTCGGACACTCAAAATACGATATTGTTACACAAGTTTTTCATGATTTCAAAAAAACAACCCCTGCAGCTAGAGGTTGGAAGAGATAAAAATGTTTATTTCATCTATACAAATAAATAAAATTGAAGCGTCTGTAATATTAAAATAACCGGTTTTTACTGCATGCATATGAATGTATATACGGTACATATACCAAAATAGCATTTTTTACAATTTTTTTTCTATCTGTCTGTCTATCTGTTTGTTTGTTCCGGGTAATCTCTGGAAAGACTGGACTGATGGACTGATTTTGACGGGACTTTCACTGGCAGATAGCTGATGTAATAAGGAGTAACTTAGGCTACTTTTATTTTAGAAAAGATAGAAAATGTCCAAGTAGGTACTGCCCAATATCGCGTGCAGCCTTTCACGCTCTGACCAGTGAACCGATTTGGATGAAATTTGGAATAAATATAGATTGTAATCTGGAATAGGATATAGGCTACTTTTTATCCCGAAAAAATAACGGGAACGGGCATCTGCAATCTGTCACGCAATCTGCGAGTGGCCGCTATTTTATGCCATATACCCTCTATTAACGCCATCTGTTGGCGACGCCGAGTACTACTTCAGTTATTTTATAATGACTACAATCATCAGTACTTATGTGCTAGCGCCACCGTGCATCTTTATTTTTACATAGTAGGTACCTTTGTAAAAATGTTTACCGCCCAACGAAGTGGGCACGGGTCAGCTAGTAATAATATATGTTTAGCTCAGTAGTTCTGAAGTTGCGCTGGACATTTGGGCGGTTTTAAGGTCACATACAGTTTCCTACACACACACACTCCAAGCTTACAATAAATCCAATCAAAGTACCTAGGTACATAACCAACTGAAAATCTACGCCTGTCAACCGATCAAACACCTTATCGAATTGGTGCTTTTCCTAGTAAAAAACTAACAAAGCCTCCGATTAACACGGTCCAAGGTGGTCAACAACAATTAAATCCTGTTAGCGCTCGTGTTGATTATGCCAGCAGCCAGACAGTTGATCTTATCCGAATGTACTTACTATTGATTCGTAGTTTTACGGCGAAGGCTTGCTCCCGAGAGCTCCGACGAAAATAACTATCTATTGGGTCTTATACACAAGATTGATTGGGTATCGTAGTCTCTCAATGAACTATGAGATTAATGAATGTTTCTATAGGCCAAGATAATTTTATGGAAGACTTTGGCCCAGCCAATTATATAATAATTATATTTATCTCACGCTGCTAATGAGCAATAGGTAGGTACTGCTCGAGTAAGCTCGAGCTACCAAAAGCACACAAAGTCTTCACTCGATATACTGATAAACGTAAAATTCTACCAATAAAAGAGGAGAGGCCTATTTTGGCAGAGGACATTCAATGCATCAGTGATGTGTTAATAGAACTAGCTCATGGTTAGCCACCTTTTTTTGGAAGATTCAAGTGAATCTAGGAAAAGTAGACACACCATAGTGAAATAATAATAATAATAATGCTGGGCAGTCCACACAGCATCATCTAGCCCCAAGCTAAGCAGAGCTTGTGTTATGGGTACTAGATGACTACATTACATATATAGATACTTTTTTTTTGTTTTTTTTTTATTATACATAGAAAACACCCAGAACACCCGGAATAAATATTTACAGATCGTACAAACATTTATCCCAAGGCGAGAATCGAACCCGCAACCTCTTGCGTCGCAAGCGGACATTCGCCCGCCGCGCCACATCGGTCGTCAAATAAAATAGTCAACGCGCTTAACTGGGGGACTGTGCGTCTGTTTAGGTGCTTTTTATATCAAAATAGATTTAGAATTGCTTAGGAACAAACCTGCCGCACATAGATCTATCCAAACGTACCTACTTGATTCGTAGGTCCACAAGACCACAGGCACGAACGGTCCAATTACTTCCACTACTATCAGTCGATAGCCACTCGTAGCCTTGGCGGTGGGTGGAATTTATAGAAATGGAGCGTAGCTTACTTTGTAACCTGTTTTTAGTACAGCCAGCCCTCGTTTTACAACAGACATTTTAACGTACTTACCTCTGATCTATTCATTCTGATCTGTTTATTGTATCGGTAAAGGCACCGACCGGTCAAATATAGTTGAGTCTTACTTTTATCTCACTGATAACTCTATTTTTATGCCTACCTAGCTATAATTTTTCTTTAAACAAGAAATTACAAATCTCAATCAAAAACAGTCATCAAACTAAAAGGCTTGAACTTCCAGTCCATGGATAGATAAATAGGCAATAATCAGGTATAGGATATATCATAAATGTAGTCGTAATCGTATTAATAATATAATGTTTTTATTTTTTACATTTTTTTATGAGACAATGAAAATTGGAGTTAACATGTTGTGCCACCTAAATTAAAAATTATCCGAGATATTTTGCCTAAAAATTGTATGTGTCGTTCTATTTAGTTTGTTCTCTACCACGAACACGGGACCTTATAGCAATTTCTTCCAGGCAACCTACAAATGTCAATATCATTGAATGTCCAACACACATAAAGGGGTAAAGCACATAAGTCGGTCTGGTTTTCTAAAATGTCAATTTGATTGGAATTAATCGCGTAAGCTCCTAACTTAAATTATTTGAAGGCTTCGAACGCTTTAGTGGCGAGTGGTCGCCAATGCCACACAAACAATGGACAGTCCATAGAATAATAAACGGACAGTCTACCGTAGACGTTGATACATGAACATAGCTTGTGGCCTAGAAATCTCGCTCGGAACTTGATTTTGTGGAGCTAGCGGAAGTCCTCTGGTAAAAACTATTAACTAAAAGTGGCAAAAAACATCTCTGGCCATTGCCAAGGACGCTACGCTAGGAACTAAAGAGTAACAAGTCACAATATCATTATTGACGATCAAGAGAGTGGTTTCCGCTGTGATTTGTTTGTCCGCTAAGCATGCACTATAATATTAATTTTTAGTACCGCCCATGCACCGGTTATGAGCATCGGTGGTCTAGTAGAAGTGACCCCGCCTTGTTATCCTAAAGTCGTGGCTTCAAATCCGGTCGTGCACCAATGGATTTTTCCGTCCCAAAAATGTATGTGCGCAATGCCAGTGCCCTCAAGCGGTGAAGGAAAACATCGTGAGGAAACCATTCTAGCTGTCGCGTACGGGATACTAACTACTGTAAAATGTAGATATGTACCTAGTGTACTAGCTGGACGTACCTCTGACTACCCCCCTTAGACATCCTCAAATAATCTTGGGTAGGTACTTGGTGCTAAGAGATCGGAGGGGATATCTACCGTGCTTGGGGATTTAAGTCGTGATGCTATTCTTTTTTTTATTTTTTATTTTAGTAAAAACGTGATCTAATAAAGATAGCAATCTTACTTTATGATGTGTAACGTTATTCTCAATGTCAAAATTCATTGTCAAGTTGAAATTAAGCAACACGTAATAGACGTAACGTAAACCATTTGATTTCAAATACAGTAGGTAGGTACTATTCAAGTCAATTTCTAGGAATTGAATAGGTTCTGATTCTGATGTAGGTACCTAACTTGAATAGCGTGTCTAGCGTGGCTTAGAATATTTTACGTGATGTAAATTGTTGATAGAGAAAACGACGCGGACGGTCGAAGATCTCTTTGGCAACTTGGGCGCTTTTGCTTTGCATGTTTGCTTGTTTGAGCCTTAACTTTAGAACCGTTGCTCGGATCTGCATGAAATTTTAATGAAAAATGGTACATAAAAATTTAATCAGACAAGGGTTGTGAAGGTGCCAAATAATCATGATTTTCGGCCACCTAGACTGGCCGAAGTATTTTTTAATACTCTGCCTTAGTTTATTTTTTTATTTTAAATATACTTTTTATGTGTAATTACTAAATTGATCTTTGTTTTGTTTATTTTAAATGTGTATGTGTAAGGACCATGTGTCTGCAAAAAAAATATATTATTATTATTATTATTTACGAAATATATAAGTACAGTGAGGTGTCAAATGACAATGACTTAGTTCATTATGTGACAGGATGTGGAAGACCACTCAAAGATACAGTTGCAGTTTCCCTGTCAGTTGTGAGTAAAGCTCAAATAATGGTGAAACAGGCTTGCATGTACCGTAACAAGGTACATAACTGGTTTACTATTGTAATAATATAACACGCAACTCAGTTTATACATTCCAAATAAAAATCTAATGCCGCTTTTTTGCTCGACTTAGCGGGGGCACTACCGTGTTCCCAGATTATTATGATATAATTATCGTAATATAGTTTATGATAAGATATAAAAATAAGAAGATATAACTAATGCGAGAAGTGTTTTCTACTGAAATGTTTTTTTACTTTTCTTTGAACAACGTTACTCAAGATTTAAGTTCGGGGCGAATTACTAGACGCAAAAACAAATAACTTACAGGTAATAACAATTTTTAGCAAAAAAGTTTGTGTTCTTATAGTTAGGATGATGATACTTTTGAAGATGTGCACCAAATTTTTCTTTGAAAAGAATAGTGTTTAAAATAATAATAAGAATAGAATAATTTAGTTAATAGTAGTAGCTCTTAGTGAAGGACTCGTCCGGGGAAGTACTATCTATCTATCTATCACCATGCCTATTTCTGCAACCAAGCAACTTGCTGTGTGCCGGTTTGAAAGGTGTGGGTGCCGGTGAAATTACAGGCACATGAGGCTTGACACCTGTATGCCTCAGGTTGATGGTTGCAGAGCAGTGTATTATTATAGGTTACCTTCCTAACGAACGTGACCTACAAGGCAGTGCTTTGTTATAAGTAGGCGATGGTAATCACTTAGCATCAGGTGGGCCATATGACTGTTCCATCAGCAAATTGTAAAAAAAATATTTACAAAGAAAATGACAGCTAATACAAGCATTTATAATTGGTATGTACAAAATACATAGTATGAAACAGTTGAGCTATCTACAGACCGTTGTAAACGATCTAAAGATAAATTAGGTAAGTTTCCTAACAGATTAACTAAGTAAAGTGAGGTTGTGGTCATTAACACGGCTGCTAACAAGATGCATGTTACAGTACTTGTCTTTAAAGATTGTGCTTGGCCTTGGTAATGCCAGTGGCTATCAAGAAACAGTTGGTTCATTTCTGTATGCCTCAGGTTAATGGACGGCAATGGTTTTTTATAGGCGATGGTAACCACTTAACGGCAGGTGGGCCATCTACTTGTTTCATTAGCGATCACATAAAAAAACGCTACAAAGATTCTGGTTTAATCACAATGATTTCTTTAACCGTTTCAGAGTACTGGCATAGCGCACATAAATTTTTGGAACAGCAAAATCCATTGGTGCACGATCAAACTCGAATCCAGGACCTTGGGTTAAAGGGGGGGGGGGGGGGGTCCCTTCCACTAGACCGCCAGTGCTCTTATATTTATGTAGTCGGTCAAAGAGTGTGAATGCTTCCATCTATTCTACGCTGTGGTATCACTTTCGATCTCGTTATGAGGTCGGGGCACGTCACTTGTCTTAGTGGCCTGGTTCTTCGCTTTATCATTTTGTTTCAAACATGTTGCATAAAGTTTAGTTTTAGGAGAAAGCTCGTCAGGTCAAGTGTAAAAGATGACCAACAAAAACATTTCTAATACCTGTATGACGAACTCACGAATCAGCACTTTTTACGAAAATGACTTTTTCACGCCGAGCAGCTTAAAATGCTTTTAAGAAAAGCTTAAAAATCATACTTTCAATAAAAAAACTTAACAAAAAGATATAAAAGTTCAAATTAGATCCTTGGGAACTATTTGAAAAGTGCAAAAACATATTTTTGTAAAGTTAAGTTTTTTTGCTCTCCTGTGAAAGGTGTATTTTGCAGATTCGTGAATTCGCCATACAGGTGACGATATTATAAAGGTTAATTTAGACTATTTACAAAATTTTTAAAAAAGCACTAAATAGCTTGATAAGCGTAATAGCTACAAAGTCGTCGGATCCTAGAACGTTTATCAGTATTTATTAATTTGTCTTCCCAAATGTGGATTTATTTAATGTAGAATTCAACAATTTATTTGTTTTACAGTGTTTTACAATGATTAACTTACCGTGATGAATATGTAGAATTTAAATCCAAATTGACCTAATTTATTGACACGATTATATCAAGTGGGTTAGTAGGTACCTACGTATATATCAGAACAAAAACTCGAGCATAGATTCGTGACTCGTGCCTTCCTGATATCATAAATCAAATGACGTGAGGTATGCACTTCCGACGAAGGTCTGGTTAGGCAAATACTTGAACTATGTCAATAGCAAAGTTCAAACTGCTTTGTTTTAGTTAGGTACCCTAAGTATTTCTGCAACTTTAATGTCAAAAGGCCAAAGCACTTTGAGGAGAGACAGATAGACACGTAAAACTGCAGACTGGAACGGACTAATTAGTCCGTTCCAGTCTGCAGTTAAGTAGCTAGTAAACCGCTAGTAAAGTAGCTTAAGCTACTTTACTAGCGGTTCTGTGAGAACAGTAGACCTCGCGAGCCCTTATAACTATAGAATAACAAACACATTCCCCTTACTTATCGTATCTTGAAATGTGGCGAAGAGTGCTGCGGTATCTGGTTTTTTTACTGACGGTGTTCGATTGGTTGTTTTATTTGAGAAGCAGCATAAAGAGGAAGAGAGAGCAGTTTGCAAACTACTAAAATACTGATGATGTCCGAACCTAAACTAATTGAGCTATAGTAGGTAAACCTCAACGGACAAGGGAAAAATGTTCAAATGCTCTAAACTATGTTGTATTTCGTTCAAGGTTTCCAGCTACAAGTTAATAATTGATATTCGCTTAGATAAGGTTTCTGGTGATTTTTAAAATTAGCTAGGTACCACTTTTGGATGTTAGGGAAAGCGTTGTCATGTGGTTTGAAGGTTTTCTCTTCTTTCGCTCTACCCGACACTTTCAACGTTGCTAAATTATAGGTACGACTATTTCATTTTACACATCTATTTATCACATGCCATACGCCACTGTTGACAGTCGTCTGTCGTTGACAATGTTGATGTAATCATCACACAGCGTGTTGTAATGAAGAGAATATCTCGCAATGTCTCCGCGAGAGGGGCATGCAGTGTGACTCGGAGGTGAGACGCCATCTTTTTGCACTTTTGAATATCGAACAGCATTTTTTTCTTGGTTGTGTTGTGATTTATTGGATAATTTGAATAAGGAATAGCGTGTGATGTAATAAAGTGGTCAGTGTCTTTTATGTTGGTGTGTGTTATATATCTGCCAATCTGTTTGTTACAAATAAATACATTTTCCTGTGATCATTATATCCATTTTAATTGGAGCGTCGTGAAACAAACGAAATGTGTGACTGCTGTAAGTTCTTACGTTATTATTTTCGCCTAAGTAACAAGGCTCTAGTTCTAAGCATCAATATTCGATAAATGCCACACTAAAGTACCTACATCTTTAAATAGGTACCGACCTGCCTACATTTTATCAGAGCCTACCAGGGTCTACAATGTCAGTGTTCATAAAATTTACAGTCATGCTGTACTTTCAAATACCAGACTATTAGTCATTGCCCCCAAAATTCCTGCAGGTCAGGTTGACCTGGGTGCGAAACTGTGAACTATGAACAGTTAGAACCCAACTCGTTAAATAATTCCTATATTTGTCATCTCTTACAATACGATAACAGCTTGAAATGGGTCTCTGCACGCGATCGACTTCATAAGAGGAAGAACATTACACATTTGGCGACTAATTATTACTCGTTATATATTATTTATTTATTTTTATTTATTTACAAGTTCTTAATAGACTAAGTGCAAGAAACAAAAAAGAACACTAAAAATCGCAGTAGTAAAAACTGTGTCGCGATTTGTAGCGCCCAATCCTAAAACTAGATTATTATAGATTTACTTACTTACTCGAAAGGTAAGATTATGCATCGTATTTTAATTATATCGTATTTATTGAACTTGCTGATGACACGATTATTATGGATCACTAAAATTGATAACCATCACCTAGATGATGGCAGCCTAGTTATAACTGAATAGTGCATAGGGCATGTTCATAACGTGCATGGTCTCTTCCCAGCGTCCATATACCCGAGGCATACAGGAGCTAAGTCTCATGTGCCTGTAATTTCCCCGACACCCACACCCTTCAATCCGGAACACAGTAAGTTGCTTGGCGGCAGAAATATGCATGCTGGTAGTATTTTCCCGGACGAGACATTCATTCACTAAGAGCTCTACTATTACTAAATTACACTTTTTGGTCCGGTAACCTTATTTAAAACCTTTCTACAAAGTGCGTTACCGCTGTGTAGAAATCTAAAATTCTAAATCGTTTGTCGTTTAATTTCATCGGACGAAGCCACGCTTGTTTTCCCACAAGAAAAAACGTCCTTCTACAAATCTGTTTCTATGCAATAAACTAAAAGATGAGCACATAACGGTTACAAAATTAATGATTAAAACATAGGCAAATCTTAGAACATTAGTGGACCTGTTTCTGCCATCTGTTCCGTTCTTGATGTATATCTTGACATTTCATTAGTGATGCAACCAAAAACTGTAGTGTTTGTCTGTAAATAAGTTTTGGATTCACTACAAGGTCAGTTTGGCCAACTTTGATCGCGGACCGTCTAGGTACCAAGTAAGCTTTAGAAGATAGCTAATCATGATTGACGTTTATGAATTGGTATTATTTATTTATTTAAATTTAAATGGCAACAAACTTACAGATGAATACCTAGCAAAAGTCGATTAACAGTTTGACATATTGACATTTTTAACCGACTTTCCGGAAAGTAATTTAATACGATGACTTTGCCTTAAAACTTGTTATTATTTAAAGCAATCTTTACCTATCCTGTTTGCCTCAGGTTGATAGACGTAAGGCATTCTACGTAGCGTACCAACGCAACGTTCCTAAACCGTGAGACCTACGTAGCAATGTTGTTTTTGGTAATGGTTTGGTGGTGATGATCAGGTGGGCCATCTGCTTGTTCGGTCAAAAAATAAAATTAAAAAATTAAATTAAAAATAAAAAAATTAAATAGCTTCAATTCTCAGGCTCGGTAGATATCCCCTTAGATCTCTTAGTACCAAGTCTTTCGATATTCTTTGAGGATGTCTAATGGGGTAGTCAGAGATATGTCCAAATATGTGGTACATACCCACATCTTGCTGTAGTTGGTATTACATACGTAACAGGTTGCAAGCTCATCGCCGTTGCTTTACGAGACGCTGTAGTGCCCGGGATAGGAGTTAAGATGGAGTAAGCTTGCCCAGTACCTATACCATCCTCCCAGCTTAGTTGGTCCAATCCATAGGACTGACAAGCTGAGACAGGGACCTATTCAACCTCAGACAAAAGAAACTTTACTGCTAAGTACGGTTAAAGTAAGTCAAATCGCACCTGGCTTACCGAGCTGTGATGCGTACTTTGAAACAACAGGACTGGTTGCCAACAGCAGAAATCGACTTGTCTGAAATAAATATAGAAGCTCTTACAAAAGGGATAAAAATATACGTTCATCCGAGTTAATGGATTTACGATTAACCAAGCGGCAGAAAAGTCTGCAAAAATAATAATGCTTCTGTAATACTCATAACACCATAACAACCGAACGAGAATTAAACGGTGCATTTTTATGAGTTTATTTTTAAAACAAGAATACCTTAAATGAAGATGCGGCATTGATATAATCGGAAGCAAGGTTGTTGTGTGAATAGTATTGTTTTAATTGATCAATTCATTTTTTATGCTTATTCTTAGGAAGGAAAACCGCTATTCGTGTCGGTAGTGGGCGTATGTTCACTTATGCAACTGGAGATATTTGGTTCATTTTGTTTATTTAAAAAGAATGAACCGCTCTATTCCCAGCACAGAACAGATGCGATAAAGGGAATGGACCAGAGCATCAGAAAATTCACCATTTGCTTGCCAAAAATGGTAACTATGGCAAATCTCTTCATATATGAAAGAAGGCTATAAAATCCAACTGTGGACTCATTCAGACAAGCCAACGACGATTTGAATCCTTATTCAAATCGTCATTTAGAGTAGAGCTCTTTGTGAAGGACAGAAGGGTAAAAAAATAAGTTAATTTTTCAAGGAGTATTTGTCTTGGTGCGTATGGGAAAACCCCTAAATAAATGAATGCCTTTAATTTAACCACCATAGAGTGCAGCAAGGGTTGATGTTTGTTTGAAAATAATTTCACACGAATAAGTCACGCGCGATTTCACTCGTCTAAATATATATAACTCAAAGGTGACTGACTGACTGACTGACATAGTGATCTATCAACGCACAGCCCAAACCACTGGACGGATCGGGCTGAAATTTGGCATGCAGGTAGATGTTATGACGTAGGCATCCGCTAAAAAAGGATTTTGATTAATTCTACCCCCAAGGGGATAAAATAGGGGATGAAAGTTTGTATGAAACTTTGTCAATTTTAAGCCGATCGAGCTGAGACTTTGCATGCATAAAGCTACTATGATTTGATCCCGAAAAAATAACAGGAACGGGAAAAAACTGCTATGCAGGCGAAGCTGCGAGCGGCCGCTAGTTTAAAAAATAAGAAGAAATATAGCTAAAGAACAAAACGACAGAATGACCCGCGGCACGTGATCACGAAATATGACACAATGATCACAGCATCACATTCGGTGTGACACACCCATAGTAATTGCGATCGGAGTGATGATAAGTAGGTTTGTACAAATAATGATTTTAACATCCCTAGTTCCTTTGCAAATTATATGTACCCAGAGTTTTGTTCCAAGAAATAATAAGGTACTGCACCTATTTCTGCCGCCAAGCAGTAGTGCTCGCATTGCTGTGTTCCGGTTTGAAGGGTGTGGATGACGGTGAAGTTACAGGCACATATCTCAGGTTGGTGAACGCAGGGTAGTGCATCGTAGGGACACGCACCTAACGCGCGTGACTAACAAGGCAATGCTTTGTTATAGGTGATGGTTACCATTTAACATCAGGTGAGCCATATGCTTGTTCCATCAGCAGTAGCATAAAAAAATAGATTATTTAAATTGAAAAACTAAATTACTAAACCGATTTCGATGAAAACTTTTATATGCTTGCATACAGTCGAACATATAGGACCTCCTCTTTTTTAGGGTTCCGTACCCAAAAGGTAAAACGGGACCCTATTACTAAGACTCCGCTGTCTGTCTGCCTGTCCGCCTGTCCGTTTGTCTGTCCGTCTGTCATCAGGCTGTATCTCATGAATCGTGATAGTTAGAGTCGAAATGTTTTACAGATGATGTATTTCTGTTGCCGGGGTGAGTTCATCCACCAAATTTCAGATTCCAGTAAGTAGATTAATATACACCTGTTCCATTAATACGTATTTAAAAGCACTTTTTTTTTTAAATAACTAGAACCGTAGAGGTGTTCCCGGTCATAAATAAATATTTTTATAAGATTGAAGCACGATTACACAAAGTTACCTGGAAAAATAATAATTTCTATCGTTATACCTACTATACAACATTTTCCTTCATGCAATCAAGAGTTTTCTATCTATTTATATTATTACCATACATAAATTAACTATGTTGTAACTCGTGTGACGCATCTCAGCCATTAAGCGGGTAGCAGTTATGACGAAATTTACATTTAGCTACATGGATGAGTAGACGAGAAAGTTCGTCTATTGTTACAGCACGACCTTGCATCTGTCACGGTTATCCAATGACATGTAGGTAACTAGACGAGGTCACAGAAGATGTCGCTTGACTTCGTTCGTCACTTGTTATCTAAATGTCTTTTGACAGGTACGGAGACGATCATAGAATAATGAAGTAACTAAAGGGATTCGTTTTCTGTCATCTTTGGAAGCAACATTGTATTTTCATTTAAATTGTTTTTCTAGCGTTTTTTTAAGTAAATAATTTTGGTAGTATTTTAACCATCATTACTTGAGCTCTTAGCACAAGTGTGAACAATTGAAATGAAAGTGTGTTATGAGGCATCCTGATTTGAACGAAAATGTTTCCCTTTGGTTTTGAAGAAAAACGCCATCTTTTTCTTCAAATCCGATGACGGCTGACTTTACTTTTTTTACCGACTCGACTTGACTAAAAAGAATTTATTCAACCCACTTGACATTGGCAAAATTATCCGCAAGACGGACAGATGCCACAAAAAAGAAAAAAAAAGTAACTAAAGAAATTGAATAGGTCTGTAACAAAAAGGGTGTATAATGCGCTAGTGAAATGGTAGTGATATCGTCTGAAAGACGATTTGAATTTCAGTTTACAGAACTTTATTTCCCATTATCATTCTAGAACTTTAGTGGACTCAAAATGGTAATGACCTACAACCTGGTGATGATGTATACTTAACATACTCTAGATATGTAGGTAGCTAGCTACGATATCGTAGTGGTTGGTTTTTCATCATAATTTTCTGTGGTTTTAGATCCTGGGCCCGCGGTGACACCGCTCCAGGGCCCTATACTCCTGAGGAATGGCAGCGTTCCAGTCGTCCCCCTCACTTCCTACCGAACAGTCAACAATGGGTCCTTCTACCAAATTCCTGTAAGTCTTTCTTTTTCCCAAAGTACCTGTGTTGACCTGATTTGGTATACTTTATTACGCTGATCGAAGAATATCTTGCAAAAATTTAGATCCAGTAGTATCATTTTACCTTGCCTTTTAACTATGTAGGTAGCTTCCCTAGTGAAACTTACCTTTTTAACTAAAATACTTTGTAGAGCAACCTGTAGGTACGTTTCTATGGTAAAGTCCCAAACGACATGCATAAGACATCGATAAGCTAATTTTGAAATGTAATAAAACGAAAACTTCAAAAGCTTGCCATAAATATCAGATTATATAGATGACAAAAAAGATTGGGATTAATTTAGCTCCAACTCCAAGAACTTTAAAAATCTGTGACTAGATTCATCTTGTTTTTATGACTTGAAGACCATTTTATTCTGACTTAACAAGAGGCTTAGGACTCAAATTGCGTCACACATAGGTGTGTCAATTTGGATGCGTTTTTATACACCAAACTGCCTAGGTTTATAGAGGGGTTTTTATGAGAAAGTACTGGATGGAAAAGGGAATGAAAATACTTTTGTGATCTAGTATCCACTTTTATAGTGCGAACTGATAAGGAGGAACTCTCTACCTATGTCAGTATTTCTAAATCCCTACAATGGGCGAGTTAATTATAGCTATATAAGCGTGTTGTAACTTGGGCTGCATTTTCACTTTCCATCAAGTCTGGCGGCATCTATCAAGCACATAGTTATAAAAAATAAAGTATCTAAAATCGCGGGAACTCAGTGGGCGAAAAGGCCTCAAGATAGTAGTAGGCTCGTCCGGGGAAGTAGTAAGTTACCACTTAATATCAGGTGGGCTATCTACTCGTTCCGTCTACAAGTAGTATAAAAAAAACTTTTTTGGAAATATATTGAGGAAGTTTATGTTCCGTGGACTTCTTTAGGCTAATGATGTGATAGGTACATTTAGGAAGGGATTTAAAAATTAGTGTTGGTAAACACCAATGTAATTACAAGAAGGTGTGAAGGCTGCATTGTGTTTTTGCAGAATCAATGATTTAAGTAAATGAGAACGGTCTAAGCGGGTTATACAAACTTGCATTATTTGTTGTAGGACAAAACAAACCGCGGTTAGTCACGATGCCAAAGCCTTAGGTTAAAATGGTATTGCCCAACACTAACACGTAGGCACCAACATAATGCCTATTTTATTATGACAATACTGAATGATTCGACCATTTTGATATCTTTTCTAGAACTTTGAGGGCACTGGTGTTCTGTTGGGAATGACCCTTCTGATCTTAGGGGCGGGTTCAAATAATGGAGTTTTGTACGTACAAAAAACGTATGATCAATGCGAAAAAAAAAATATGAAAACGTACTTAGTTATTTAGATGATATATGTTCTTTTGAGATGCGAAAAAAAACTATTACTATTTAATATGAGAAATAATTCAATTCTACGTCAAATTAAGTTTATACATTTGATGTTCACGAGTTTCACTTAGCTGGAGTAGGTCATTTGTTGTATGGCGTCGTTCATTGTGTCTTGTTATCAATTTAATAGAATTACGAGACGTAATACCTGACATATTTTAACAAACGCACCCAACTAATAGGTACCTTCACCTAAATAACAAAGCAATTAACACACCCTACAAGTAATATAAATAATGCTACGCCCAAAGGCTTTACCTACCAGTAGGTGTTTGTACATGCCGCTAAAATACGCACGTTTTGATGGCTTTTTTTAGGACGGGTTTATACGATAAGAGTATAAATATATTCGTATAAAGATAAGTAGTAGTATGTAAAGTAAGTAGTAGTAGAGCTCTTAGTGAAGGGCTCGTCCGGGGAAGTATTATCACCATGCATATTTCTGCTGCCAAGCAGCTGGCTGTGTTCCAATTTGAAGGGTGTGGGTGCCGGTGTAATTACAGGCACATGAGGCTGAACACCTGTATGCCTCAGGTTGATGGACGCAGAGCAGAGTATTGTGGGTTACGATCCTGAAGAACGTGACCTTCAAGGCAAAGCTTTGTTATAGGCGATGGTAACCACTTAACATCAGGTGCGCCATATGCTTGTTCCATCAGCACATTGTATAAAAAAATATAGGTACAGTTAGTTGCACTAGAATTTATACAATTTGTAACTTTCAAAATGGTTTCACAGCGGTGCTAAAAATATTTACACGACAATTACGCAAGTGTATTTTAATTTTATTTATAACGATCGTAAACTCACTTAATTGAAGTGCCCATAAAATCATGAGCATAATTAGACTCTTAGACGTTAAGGTATTTTTATGTCTAAATTAGCTCAACTTGAGATGGCTAACCACTCACAAGATGACTCTTGGTTACAACTTAATCAGATTTGCGTCACGCAATAAGCAGCACTAGCTACAATCCTTTTCTTTACATTACGGAATTAATCACTAACATATTCGTCTCAAGTGACGAACTTTTGACAGACTTTCATTGCAAACTGTCAAAAAATCGCGACTTGAGACGTGATTAAATTTAAGTTGCGTTTGAGTATTCGGCCGTAAGAAAGCTTACTTTTTCCCAATGCTTCGTGTTCCAGCATTAATAATATCTATAAATATGAGTACAACAAGATTTGTCAGAGACGTTAACTGCTTTCAAAAACATTGCACACGCGGGCTCTGTCAACACAAAATTATCTCACAACTTAGATAGATACCTACTTTATAGATTTTCACACCTCTCAGGTTACAGATTTTGTAAACAAAAATGCTTTTTTTTGGATGGTGACGAATAAGTCACCATCCAAGAAGTGACATTCAAAAGTCAATGAACGAATCTCATCAATTATTAATCTGTGTGGGCTGCAATGGTGGTATTCAAGTTCAAGTTATTTCAAAGGTAACAATATCATGCGTATGCGATGGCGGGTCGAGCTGGACGCCTATGAGAGAATGGCAAACAAGGGCATGAGACCTAAATGACTAGCGAGAACGGAGGAGACATTTTCCCTACAATGGGACCTTATAGTCTTATAGTTGTAGCTTACTATGACAAAACAATATCTTATCTATACTTACTATAATAAAACCGTAGCGAGATATTTTTCTGAGATATTTAGTTAATAGTACTGCTAGTATTTAGCTAGTGAGACTCGCGCACGAAGGGTTCCGTTCCATTATTTATATTAAAAACGCCAAAAAACCACGCTTGTTGTATGAGAGCCCTCTTACATATTTATTTTATTCTGTTTTATAGTATTTAAAATTTTGACTCTTACTATCACGGTTCATGAGATACAGCTGGTGACAAACGGACAGACAGACAGACAAGCAGACAGACAGACAGCCAGGCAGACAGACAGACAGCGGAGTCTTAGTATTAGGGTCCTGTTTTACCCTAAACCCGGAACCCTAAAAAGCAGAAAAATACGAATCAACTTTAAAAAAATTATATGTTAGTTTGTACGATTGTTTGTACGTACACGCATCACGCAAAAACGACTGAATTGATGTTGATGCGTTTCGCAGAATTAGTTAGCTTATAGTCCAACTGAAAACTTAGTATGGTGTTATTGTGCTGTCATCCCCAAAAGCAGGTGTAAAATGAGGCTAGTGGTGAATAAGGGCATAACATCGAAGCGACTGGCGGAAATGGAGTAGACATTTGCCATGGTAGACATAGTTATAGCAATAAAGATTTTTTTTTTAATGCCCAACACGCGTTTAAATCTTTTGTTTGTAACATCAAGCGTTGACAAGTTCGTAGCAATGTTTTTTTTTGGGACAATAACTTTTTGTTTTTTTACGTTGAGGAAATAATTTATCTGATAGGCTACTAACAGACGCTCATACGATATTGGAATCTGGACTCGTGGTCGCGTTTGTAGCTATGAAAACTTCGAGTTGTTAAAGTATTTGATTGTGAAAGATTTGTCATTGTCTACTGCTCCAGATCAAAATCACACCTTATTAGAATTGCAACCGCGTAGGCCCACAGGAAACGTCCAAGTCAAGTCTGAGTCACACGCGTGGGTATAAAACGTGTACGATTTATAACAAGCTTACCAATCTTATCATTACTTAAGTTTTATAACCCTTTTGAGATCTTGAAACGTTTGAAGGTATCGTTTGAAAGCTTGCTTCTCTCAGTTGAACATAACAAAATTCATTTAACATAGCATAACATTTTTAATCAAATAAGTAAGATAACATTACTTATTACGGCCGAATACTCAAACGCAACTTAAATTTAATCACGTCTCAAGTGACGAATTTTTGACAGACTTTTCATTGCAAACTGTTAAAAAATCGCGATTTGAGTCTTTAAATAGGTATAACGGATAGGGAAAGTTTTGAACGTTTGATGATTTAAATGCATAGATCCAGCAATGGACTTAAATAGGCAGAAACCGTGGAGACAATTTTCAAGGTCACCATTTATTTCCATTTACAGAAACGGGAAAAAGGGTGTTCTAAATCTCAAGATTTTGAACACTTTTACTGCTGTTTTTTTTTCGATATCAGTCACGATAGTGTCGAAGATTGACCCAAAGTAAGAGGTCGCTGGAAGTCAATGCTCCAAGAGTTGAACTTGGAGTCTAAGTTCAACGTTTCCAGTTTTCCTCCAACACCATCCTGCCATTGAATTGTCAATCGTTCTATGAAATGACACATGTACGAATACTAAATTTCTAAGTCTAAAGTAAACGAATGTGAGTCACAGGACTGGTCTACGTGAACGGAATAGACGCAACCAGTGGCGAATTGTACGTGATGCATTGGAATTGACTGATTTATTGGTACTTGGTGTGTGCCCCGACTTCTATCACAAGATGTGTGTTCGCGGTTCTAGGAAGGAGGGACCTATTTAACTATCCAACCTGTTGAGTAGACATCGTCTCATGCCAGTCAAATTCAGCATTTTTATGACTTCATATTTTTTTCGTAAAGCTCACACAACTCAAACAGATTTTTTTTATGTAGAAGCTCTTTGGGATGTATGACACCTGTACGTGCTCAGAGAGATGAACATGATGTAATGTTATGTCATAGGGCATACCCTCAGTGAACGTGTTCTCTAAAGTTCTGCAGTTGTTTATGGTGTTTTATAGCCGCTTAATATCAGGTGGGTCAACGACTTTCTCTTAAAAACTTAGTTACCAATTTAAATCTACTACTCTGGGAAATGGTAAAAGAAGTTTCGTATTATCGTTTTGAGTTACACCGCGGGGCAACTTGGTGGCCGTTCCACAGCTACTGGCATGCCGAATGTCGTTTCTAATGTAGACACGCTGAGTTCACTTTTTTATCATTCTTCGTCATCATTACAAGTTTTCTATAAACTATTCTTAAATGCACAGGCTTTTCTCGAGCGTTTGTACGTCTCACTTGGCTTTGATGTCGAATGGATCGATGATCGAGCGAGCTCAATTTCGAAGACCAATAAGTATATACGCTTATTTTAGAGCTGAGTTTCAGTGACATGATAGTTCAGGCAAGATTAGACACAAAATATCGGACATAGCAAAATCTCAGTTCAGGTAGTAATTATTCAATCAATTTTAAATGCAAGTTAAACGAGTAATAAAATAGGCATCAACTATTCAAGACAAGTAGTAGACAGCTGTATCTGAGCACTTGGAATTCCCAGAGTCGTTACATAACACCGTAACATCTTTAGACAATAGCGGGTAGCTATAATCGCCTACGCGATAATTTTAATAAGGTAAATCTGTTGTTTTAAAGTATTCCGTCACACGTTTTAGTTTATGAACATCCAGCGGATCTCTTAGCGGATTACCTACAAACAATACAATGCTTAAAATAAAACTTGGAAGACATTTCTATCTAACCCCAAAGTAAGTTAAGCTTTTAATAATAGAGACCAGATGAAAGATAAGACTACATACTACATTTTTGTACGTATACATATTTAGAATACGAAGGAAAATCAACGTCACAAATGTTAGTTCTCGTTACGGATCGAACCCACAACCTACAGTCAACAGATTGAGAATAGGCTAGCGTGGTACGGGTATGTCATGAGAGATGAATATGAATGTGGATGGATATTATGTGGGTAGAGAATGGCGGAAAAAATTATGGATAAATTGTGTGAAAGATGACATGAATAAAAAGGATTGAGTGCAGACGATTGAAGAAGAATAGTAGATAACTTTATGTGGGGTCGGCACGTGATGATGTATGTAGAAACGCAATCTTGCATAAACACTAGGCAAATTATCCTGAGATATAGGCAAGATATACAAATGTATTTTTCTTACTACTGTATAAAGTAAATCATATCAAAATACCCACTAACTTTGCTTGTTTGTTCCGGTATATAAGATACAACCTAAGTAGGCAAGCCTAAACGAGATAAAATCACAACTTTGAATCAGATTCAAAGATAATTTCAAAGCTATACAACAGATAAATCTATTTGCAAAGTTACGGCGCCAACTCGGGCATTTTTTGCTTGTAAATATGTAAATTTATTTCGTTCCAAGCAAGGTTATTGACATAGTTGCGTCTTAAAAACAGGGTGTTCTGTAACTGAGATGTTACATTCGAGCATGCATGATTGCTGAGTTATTCATTATTGTGTCTCTTACATCACCGAAAGATGCCTAAGCTTTATAATCTTGCGGTGTGCCCCAACCAAAATAAATATTTTAAAAATGCGGTAAAATTACCGCTCACCACGCTGTTTTGTTAAAGACCTATGTCATGATAAAGAGTATGTAGGTTCTTCAATCTAAGATATCAATGAGATAGTCACATATTCATAGTGCAGGCTCAAGTTCAGATACATACTGTATGGCTTTTGAATTACTAAACAGATTGCTAAATCAATGGCTGATCCAGTTTTCCATTTTATTATTGCGTAACTTCATAAATCACTATATTAGTTACACCAACATGTTTAACATTATTATGATAAACTATACCTGTGAAATCAATATTCTGATCTAGTACTTCGAGTGTTTCTGAATCCCAATGAGTCTTTAGTTTTAGTAGATACGTAGATGTTTTGTGTCGCATTTTACATAAAATAATCATGAGTATACGAGACATGTTTTTTTATAGAGTAGAGAAGTATAAGGTCTAGAACTATATATTTTCAACGCGATCTCTTTTTGTAATACCTAACTCTTGACAATCCTACCTTATGCAAGTTTTGAGGATGACCACCGTCAATCAGAATTATTTATCATAGCGTAATAAGTTGATTAGATACCTATTTTACTAACTAGGTATAATGTAACTATATTTTTTGCGAACGACTTCTAGGTAGAAGCTACCTATTTTATTAACCGTACCTATTGTCTTTATTCTACGACCGTTGTTCATCTTTCTGGTAGGTAAATCTTTTTGTTAGATTCGTTCAGTTAATTAAAGTATTCTATAGGAGCAGGACGTGGCCGATGGCGGACATGGATTTGTTCTGGCTAAGCGTGAGTGTACATAATACCAGCTTACCTACTAGTTTACCTACTGTTACTACCTTGAAAGAGTTCGACTAAGCTTATAGAAAAATCTTTTTTATTATCTTTTAAAATGGTAGTTTCGTCACACAGTGACTATGACACCCCGCGTAATACGTACTATTTTCTTTCCGTACCTACTCTCTCAAACTTTGCTGATACCTATTATATTTCCTGTATGTGAATTCAGTGTTTTTTTCTGGCAAAAATTAGGTAAATACACTTGGTGATTTAAACGTCTAACTTAGCAGTTTCTATCAGGTCAAGTTCCGCAGCCTTCAGACGCGTGTGTTACCTCTGTTTGGTGCCTCTGATGTTAAACTCGTCTATAATTTACGCTACCCTAACTGTTGTCAGCAGGCGGCGGCGGTGGCGGCGGGCTGTGCGAATCACTCATTGTATAACAAAAATTATAAGTACCATTACAGAGGTGTATTTAATTAATGCTTGTTTATGGTCACATAGTATTTTCATATACTTAAACTATCATGGTATTTGCAGTGTTGCCAGCAATTTCACGTTTGCAGATCTTATAACGAACAAGAATGATCGGTCGGTGGTTAAAAAAAATTGATATAATATTCCAAAAAAGTAAATGAACGATCAACTATGGCTGAAAGCACCTTTTACCCTCTTTTAAATGGATACCTTATTGAATTACCACATAGTTTATATTGTTGCCACAGATCTGTACAGACAGACTACTAAATCTATTTATATTAGGTAAATATTATTTAATTTAAATCACTTTTTATTTTTACGTTTCAGATATTGTGGACTGCATTATCTCTAGCTCTGGGCTACGAGCTGCAAGGTCAAATAATTCGAGGTGTGCCATGTGTGAAGAGAAATTACCAGCTGTACTGTCCCACAGCTGGAAACACTTATCCTCTGTAAGTAATATTTCATGGAATTAGAACTAAATTCTATGTAATATGTGATCTCCTGACAGTTCGTTTTTCAAAAGAGGTTACAGTCGTGCGCCTATTTCATATTTTTAGTTGGCAATATTTGCTCTATAAACGTTCCAGCGGCGTAACCTTCGGCTTAAGTAATACGTCACTAAGCACAGTCATGTTTGTATTTTGTTTTTACCTTATTTAAAGTACCTCTCCATTCAGCTGGTTCACATAAAATATTTTAATTAAGTAACTCATTTTCGGTTTTGAATTCAATCGAGATTACTTTTTGTAAACTTCTCGATTCCCATCGAGGGCTTCATATTTGCTTGTTTTGATATTTGTTCCAAAAATGGATGTAACTTTAAGCGTAACTTAAAATATAATGAATCTTCCTGCTAATACAAAGGACAAAACACAGTATAGATAGCTATGCTAAGGTTACGCCTAGTTTATTGGTAGTATGTGTAGTGTTTGATAAGCAAGACTCAGGTAATTTTAATCAAAACTATTTGGATGTTTATTATTTCCAGAGACAAAATAGAAACTTTCATAGACGAGAACAAGGCGCTGATCAAACGGATGTACGGTTCCTTCAATACACCTGGTGGCAACCGGGTGAGACGCGCCCCAGACATGCACGATGCTAGTGGGGACTCTTTCTTCAGACATGCACGGCAAGCTTCGAATACGAATCTTCCGGACCCTCAAGCTATCAATAGTACTGGCAGGTAACTAAGCCTTCATATTCTTCATGTCAAGCGAGCAATAGAAAGCAAGCGATGGCCAGATGAATTTAATCTAATAGAATTACAAAGATCACCTTGAAACGTCTTATAAATTAGGTGAATCGCACGAGCAGTTTCATAATATTGTTTACTATGCTGGCGCACATGCCAAGCTATGATATGGCATTGTATTATGGGGATGAGTGCAAAACAATAATATTTAAAAGGAAGCATTGCCTCGCATTGCGTGGCAATGCTGTACGAAAAAATTGTACGGTACCCACAACCACTAAACAACGTTGCTTGACGGCAGTAATAAACATGATGATGTGTACCCGCTATCCTCGGTGAAGCATTCACAATGGATTTCGAGCCTCCTCCATTCATCAACGCCCAGAGATATTTACAACATCATTATTTGTACACAAGTGGAAACTATTTCCATACAAATTTCTACTCAGCTGAAGTCTTTTAGGGGTTGAATTTCAGGAAATACAATCCTACGTACTAAGATAGATATATACTAAAAATTTCAAGGTTTTACGAGTAACGTTGTCTATTATACGTTGCCTATATGTCAGTCAGTCAGCACAAATATTATTTTTAGTGGTATAGATTAGGAAATTATTCCAAAATGATCACGTGAAATATTATGCAATGGTTGGAATTGAGTTTTTGGAGAAAGGATCAACATCATGTCATTTTATTACATCACAATGGTCGCCTCACTTAAAATTCTGATGACCAAATTTTTGTTGCAAGTAACGTATGCTCCAAAATGCATTAAGTACTTTACTACTTGATCTCTTTTCCTCGTTTCAGGGTCGACGCATGCGAGAGCAAGACGGAAATAATGACACCGTACTGGGCCCTGAACTCGGCGAGAAAGTTGCGAGCGATTGTCAACACTATGCATTTTGAGCAGGCAATACATCAGGAAGTATGCAGGTATGTCGGTGAACTTTTACTCACATTAAGCCGGTTTTATTGTAATACTGGGATTTCCAATATAACGACCCAGATTGACTGGCCATCATTACGTGTTCATCAAGTCTGTTCTGCAACTTTAATCATTACTATGGATTAAATAATAGCATAGTTAAAGTTGTGTCACAATGGAACTCACCACGTAACAAGAAATGAAATGCTCAATGCAATCCTTAGGTATGGTAGACATCCTAAGCTTTCTAACACTTTATGCGAAACACTGATGATCACAATACATTTTTTCTCGCTCGAGCGAGAAAAAATGTATTGTGATGTATTGTGTAATGTATTGTGTTGCATAAATAACTTCACGTTAACTGCTCGTGTTGATATAAATCAACACGAGCAGTTAACGTGAAGTTATTTATATTCATACTTCAACCCCCGCTGTACTCTTTTAGGGGCCGAATTCAAGAATGTATTTCTTGGTACAACTCTACCCATTTACACAAATATACCCTGAAAGTTTCACGTCCCTACGGTAGCAGTTTAGGCTGTGCTTTGTTTTTATTCCAGTCAGTCAGTCAGGACAAAGATTCTTATCGTACTCGTAGATAGATTACTAATATCCACCCTCAGCATTCCACTTGCGCGATAGCTATTAGAGTAGAGAGTAGCCTATATGCACCTATGTTCATCCAAATCACGAACTTTTATATCTCAGTCAGCTCATTCAAAACACAGATGAAAGAGAACAAACAAACGCACCGCTTACTTTTGCATTATAATATTAGTGTAAAATATATTTCAGTAAGAAGACTACAAATCGCTGTACAAGGGACTGCGGCTGTGAGCAAAAGTATAAATGGCATCGACTACTAGCATACGATCCAAGCGATGACTGCGCGGGTATATTCATGGACTGGTTTCTGTTTCCTTCGTGCTGTGTGTGCCGGTGTAACCCTTAGGGCCTGTTTCTGATACAATCCGTGGATGCGACTAAAACTCTCATTGATAATTTAAGTAAGCGAAGAATATGAGAGGACCAAGAACAACACCTTGGGGTATACCCAAGTTTGATAATGAGTTAAAAATGTATCCTTGCTAGATGACAGACCGATTAGCATACTTTGGTAGGCACCGGCAAAAAAGCGTTTGTATTGTATTCGAACAACTATTATATTATTCTAGTATACTATTTTAAACCACGTTTGAAAGTAAGCACTGATATGGAGTCAGACGGTTTGGATAATTCGAGAAACTGGTCATTTCGTCATAACTACTTATTTTTCTTATGAAATGTTATGATTACCACGGATTTAAGGAACCGGCCCTCTATAGTTAATTTCTGGCTATGTTAAACATATTGTGAACGCTATATTTTACCTAAGTAAATTTTATAAGTTGTTCACAAATATTTAAGCAGCTTCTATGTCGCCGAGTTGCTTTTTATTACCTACGTTACTTTATCAACTAACATTTCTGGCTATTATTTGTAGGCAAATAAATTAATTAAGAATATTACCTAGTAGATTTTTTACTTACTATTTAAGTAATGTAAGTATTTCGCATAGCAAAATATTTAATTATTTATATTATACAAACAATTATTAGTACGTAATATTATTGTAGTTGTCTTATTTTAAAAACACTGCCATTTATAGAAATTTATTTTGATTTGTAATTTCTTTGCAAACATTGTATGCTTAATATTTTTGGTAAAACTAGATAGAATAAACACTTTGATGTTAATTAAAAATAACAAGGCATATTTATAGATAATATGTACTTTCATGTTTATGCTGAACTTTGTGTATTCTTCATAAAACATTGATTAGTATTATTTTATAAGAGGCCTATTTAGCATATCTTACATACTTGAATATACATATTTTATCTTTGTTTGACTGGGTATTTGTGTATCAAATTGTTTTTCCTACTGGCACAGGTAGAAGAGTAGGTATCTTACATTCTTTTCAAATAGTATACATAAAATAAGCATGTTTAATTGAACAACTTATGATACTCAAATATTGTAAAATTTTGATCCTTTAATATTAAAATATATGCAATAAGTAAAGTACATTTTTTTCTTATTGAAATTCAATAGATTTGAAACATTGATTTTGAAACATATGGCAGATACGGCGAGAGTGGTAAAGTAAAATAATAAATACTATCATAAAATGTATAACAGATATTTTTAATATTACTGTAACTAACAGCTAAACAAAAAAACAAAAATCAACAGCATTATATACAATATCTACTTACAATATCAACAGAAGTAATTTATTTCTCTTTCTTTTTAAGTTGCTCAAATTCCTTGAATACTTTTTCACTGAGTTTGTCACCTTCGTCGTCAATTTGTTCCACCGCTAATACTTCAGGGATGTAGAACTGCATCATGTTTTGAACCTAAAATATAAAAACATAGGTAATCGTAAAAAAACAATATTTTAGGAACATGTACTACTACAACTACTTTAGCATAATCTCACCTGTAGGTTTTTTTCTTATTAGTAGACTTAAGACTAATCTAAGAACTTTAATTTAATCATAGCTTAAAATGAGTCATGTCACTGGGTGTCATCCATTTATAAGATGGCAAAAATGGAAATAGTTTAAACATTGTTTATCATGTGAAATATTTTTATAAGTAAACTTTTTATGTCAAATTTTTATTAGTCCTTAATCTCTAATCTTAATGGCCTTGCTATCAGAGATTAGGGACTATAATGAAAACTGCTATTTTATTTTTCTGGCGCCCACAAACAGGGAGACGAAGTGTTTGGCGCGCCCTAACCCGCTGGACCGACATTGGAAATATCACGAAAAGTGGATGAAGTAGTTCTTCCTGGATGTCAAGTCCTTCCCAATTTTATAGGGATCCTACTTATTTATGAATGAGTATTATTATAATATGTCGTAGTATGATATTAAGTATTAACCAGCTTGTACCTGTATATAGACCAATAGATCATGATAGTTGGCTCAGATATAGGGTTTAAAAATTGGGCTTAAGCAACCTGCCTTTCTGTCAACTTACCCCATTTTTCAAAGTTACTATAGAACTTGGACAAGATGAGCAGGACCCCTGCATCTTCAGTGTTAGTATGCCATCCTTGAAGTCTACAAACAAGCAGTCTCCTCCATCTTCTTGGACTGTGGGCCTGATCCGAGTATCGAGGAGCTCTTTTATCATTTGAACGATTTCATCATCATCTTCATTGATTTCTGTAAAAAAACATGCAACAGTTTAAACAATGACGACTGATGTGACGCGGCGAGCGAATGTCCGCCTGCAACGCAGGTGGTTGCGGGCTCGATTCCCGCCTTGGGATAAATGTTTGCAAATATTTATTCCAGGTGTTCTGGGTATTTTCTATGTATGTAATGTATTGTATTAAATATATCAGTCATCTAGTACCCATAGCACAAGCTCTGCTTAGCTTGGGGCTGGATGATGCTGTGTGGATTGTCCAGCATTATTATTATAATTGTTATAGAAAATGTATGCCACAATACTATTACAGAGGATATTATTCAAGCTAATTATTTTTATTAAACAATCAACTATTTTAAACTAGTGTGATTAGTAGTAGTAGGGCTCCTTTGTTTCATAATTCTCAGTCTCAGATCTTAGTTCAATAAGATCTAACCCATAAATAGAATATTACAATCTACCATCATTTTTGAATCAAGTGAATCAAAATTTCTTTGTACCATCTAAGAAATTTCTATTGGTATTTTATTATTTACAGGGACCATGCAATTAGACACACCTAAGAGAAATAAAATAAAATCGTACGTGTATCTCCAGATGGTTTAGCATCAGTGACAACTGGTAACCCACTGGCAAAGAAGTCCATGATGGTAGCAAATATTTCCGGCTTCAATAGTTTCCACTCCACATCTTCATCATGTTTGGTGACAGTCACAAATTCAGGTCCAAAGAAGACTGCTTTCACACCATCAATGCGGAAAATCATTTTTGCTAAAATTGAAAACAAAATTTAAAATTTTGTGGATGCTACAGATTGTTAGCTATAACTCTTATTTCGTATCAATGGCTCTTTAGTGTATCTGATTTGCCCAGAATGTTGCATTCGCCACAGTAGCACCTGTAGTGGTGTTGAATCGGTTCTGGTGCATGTATAAGGGCAAGTGGGACAATTTAGAAGGTGAGACATAGTTTCAGAGGCAGCAAAATACTAAATTATAAGAACCTTTGTCCTAACTGACTGACATATAGACAATGCAGAGCTAAAAAAAATTATGAGAATGGGGACCCGTCACAGTTTTATCTGTGAATGCAGTTTTATAGGCCTTGAGAAACTAAAACATAAAGTGCAAAAATTTTTTTTCTACGGCCAAAACTGACTAGGTTATGGGCAAAATACCGAACGAGGCTCACTGACCGCGCGAACAGCCTAGCGTTGAGATATTGTGACGTCATGTCACAATGACCCAGCGCTAGCCGCCGAACCCGCGTGGTTTTATTAAAAAAAAATTAATTTAAACCAGAACACGACCCGCGCAGATCGAGTGAACTTTAATAAAATAATGGTGGAGAGCGCGAGCGCGGGCGAAAGAGAATCGAGACGTCACGGTTCCCTGACATGAGCTATCCGGCCGCCCCGCGGTTGGCTTGTATAAAATGTGTAATATCTTCGCAACCAATGGAACGATTTCAATGATTTAAAAACTATCGTACCTAAACAAGTAAAAGGAACACCATTACATAGATAATATATGCATTTTCCGACTTGGTACGGGAGCTCATTGAAATTTACAGGGTATATTTATATAGGTAGAGGAAGGAATCCTAGAAATTTAACCCCTAAATGGGTACAGTGGGGGTTAAATTTTTATGAAAATTACTTGAATAGCAATGTATATTTATCTTTCACTAACTTATTTGAAGACTTGTGTGGTAATTATTATTCCAGCTTACTCACCTAAAGGGCTACAATGTGCAGCACCAATGTTAGGAAAGTCCATAGTTTGACCGGGTTCCAAGACCTTTGTGCCTGGTAGGAACTTCAAGCTGTTTGGGTTCGGTGTATCTTGCGTTTGTATAAACATAGATCGGCAGGCGCAAGCATTGAAAAATGGATTTTGTTTTTCGAAGCTTCTAGACATGATAGGATGCAAGACTCCACTGTACTTCTTGGAATCATGTTGTCTGTAAAGAGAGATACAAAAGTTGAGTTTTAAACATGATAGGATGCAAGACCACTGTATTTCTTGGAATAATGTCTGTAAAAAAATATAAAAGTTGAGTTTATTGTAGTCCTACCTAATAGACCAATATTACTTACAAAATATAGTCTGCTTAGATGTTTCTATAGGCCCGATTTCAATCAAATTTTATTCCTACCTAAAATATGACCTGAAACTAGTAAAACATCATTGCCTAAAATAGGCAGAACTTCAAAATAGTAGTAGGAATGCATCGTAAGTAACAAGTTGTTTCAAAAGGTCAATACTACTTGCCTAAAAGAAGCTGATGCACAAAGACGTCCACATTTGTTTCTGCAGCCTATTATTCGTACAGAACTTCGCAGCATCTTGATTCCTTACGGATTCCCTAATCGTATTTCCTTTTCTACTTGATGGCCAGTATACCCACAAACATACGCCTGATATCAAACCATGAAAATTTTGTGCCTATTCGCTGCGCAGATTCCTTACTCTCTGTTTTTGTCGCTTCAGGGGGTCAATTCTCAGATTGTAGAGATTTTGGCGAAATAGAGATCATGTCGAAACTTGAATGTCTACGCAAAATGTCACGAAAATGTCTAACGATTCAAAAAACCGTATTCTCACTAGAATTCGACAAATAGCGGCACGACATTTCTGTAGAGATCTCAGATATACGTTCCGTTTTAGCTATTGTTTCAACGAGATCTCGTTGAATCTTTAACTATATAGTTTTGTGGCCACAAAGTATGTACACAACATAGTTTATACAATGATTTTATAAATTGAATATGGAACTACAGTAAAAAGTACACAAAAAAAATTTTTGAATAAAATATTACATTTGAATATCTTTACATGTTCCTACATGCGTGGTACGAAACTTTGTGTAACTAAACTGTCAGTGTCAGTCAAGCTATCAAACTACAGCGGCTATTTGTGTTTTGTAAAGAAAGTCTCGGATTCGTTCTCTGTCATCTTTGGAAGCAACATTGTATTTTCATTTTCATTGTTTTTCTAGTGTAAAATAACACTGATAAGTTCTGATGGGTAATTTTGGTGGTATTTTAACCATCATTACATGAGGTCTTAGCACAAGTGTAAACAATTGAAATGAAAGTGTGTTATGTGGCATCCTGATTTGAACGAAAATGTTTCCCTTTGGTTTTGAAGAAAAACGCCATCTATTTCGTCAAAACCAATGACAGCCGACTTTACTTTTTTTACCGACTCGACTTGACTAAGAAGTATTATATACAACCCACTTGACATTGGCAAAATTGTCCGCAAGACGGACAGAGGCCACAAAAAAAAAAGAAAGTCTCAACGAGTACCTACTTTAAAAGTTTGCTAGGCGCCCGAAAATAACATCAATAAATAATGCAAGCGTGAAAACCTACCCAACGTCAGCTCAAAAATCGGCTGCTTGAGTTAATCGAAGCCGATAATGAGCTACGCCAGAGAAAATTAATTTTTTAAAATAAAACGTTGGTACCTACCTATGTGTTTGATTACCATAATTTTATTAGCAGAAAGCATTTGTTTAGAATATACCTACTAGGATTTAATAAGATTTATTACCTACTGTTGTTATTGCATCGTAATGACGAAAACTAATAAAGGCTTATAAATACCTGGCATAATTAATACTTAAGCAAACCATAAGTTTTGTCAAAATAGGCAGGGTTGTCCTTGAAAAACGGTAGCGATCTTTCGACATTTGATCTCTATCGCTCGGAACCACTCTTTGCTTGTCGAAAGCTTTTTTACGACTTATGTCTATTGGTGACATCACGAGAATAGCATAATATGATTTTATTCGACATTCTCCATCTTTTTTCGACTTAGGTCGAATTAGACATTATCTCTAAAGAGCGAGAATTGGCCCCCTGCTTCGAAATTTCTTCTTCTTTCTTCTCTATATGAGCACTATGAGCCAATAACGTACGGCCATTTAATTCACAGCCCCTTTTAACAACAGTACGTACAATAACGGGCCGTGTTTTATCGTCACGTGTCGTTATTGTACGGCCTGCTAATGTACACCCTGTTATTTCAAAGCCACTGTCAAATCGTTGGCTGGTAATGTACCTTTCGCATTAACTTCCTAGGGCAGATCCAACTTTGAATCCAAAAGTGGATTTGAATTATCAGGCCGTATCAGGTGTGCAAAAAAATGGATTTGATTAATGGTCACGTTTTGTTATTGTACAGACTGATAATGTACGACATAATAATTCCAAGCCCGTAGACAGAGCTGTCTACGTCGAAGCCACGGGTATATAAGCGAGTATTGTACCTACGTACGGGCTGATAATGTACACCCAATAATTCGAATCCAGTGCACGGAATAACAGGGTGTACATCCGGTGTACATCAGTCTATAAAAAAGTACTCTGTGGTGTACATTATCATGCTGTAATTGCTGTACATTATTGGCTCCCGAGTCCCGAACCCGATGTGCTGTCTGTGCTGATTGATACTGCTGTTTGACTGAATATTGCTAACTAAAGTGCTGAACTAAACTTACGACGGATGATCTCTAACTGTAACTGCACGATTTGATTTACTCTGGACAATTGCAGATGCAGCTGCTGCAGCAGCTATAACTATTTGGACGTCTAGAAAAACTTCCACGAAACAAGGTAATCATATAAAATACTTGTTGCTTAGATATTTTTGGCGGTTTTGTTTGTTCCATTTTCCGTTGAGAGCGAGCTTGCATTGTAATTTCAATGCAAGCTCTCAATTGTAATTGCTGGGAAAGGTAAGGCTGTAACCTAACCTTTTTTTACAAAAGGTTTAAAAATACAACCGCAATACAAAACTATCCGACAAAACACTTCGTATCATTAACGAGAGGTTACCATACACTGACCATCACAGAACCACAAACCATGTTTTATCCGGGTAGGTTTTGTTAAGAAGTTTTGTTACATAGTTGAATCGACAAAAAAACAAACCGTGAGTTGGAACATGAATTAATTATTATGCACTGTAGTTCCCCATTGTCTTGTGCTGTAATTATTTTCCAGCTCCATACATTTTGGCCACCATGCAAGTATTGGACAGACTTTAAAGAACATAACTTTATATGCTGCATCACTATAAACCTTAACTTCTTGCTGCATAGGTAAGTCTCTGCCCTGCTTAAAAACGATTGCCACCGGTGTCTACCACTAGCTCTCATTAATTGAACTGTTTAACAGACAATGGATCCAAGCAAAGGACGTGGACGGGGCATGGCCCTGCTCCAGGAGCTTCAAAAGCGGAACTCACCACAGACTTCTCAGGAGCCTACACCTGAATCCACACCAGGACCAAGTGTATCTCAAAGTGTTGTAAGTTTTAATGCAATAGACTTACAATTTAATCCTTAGTACTGTAGATAGGTACTAAAGAATAGTTCAGATTACTAGTACTGATACCAGTAATCACTGTGTAATCATGCATAATGCTATTTTCATACAAACTTTCTTAGTTATACCATGACCTTGGTTCTTCTACGGATTTCCTTATTTCTGATTCTATCTCGTAGAAACCCAGCATTGCTCTCTCCAAAGCCCATTGTGCGACTTTGAACTTGTGTAGAAAACCAATAGCTAGCGACCACATGCATACGTGATAGTATATAACGGTAATTAAATTGGACTTTTCAGATAAGTACAGCAAGCATGCAGTCAAGTGCCTCGAGTGGCCGAGGTCGTGCCGCCATGTTGATGTCGAAATTACAGCAAATGAAACCAGGTAAAACCAGATCAAGCAAGTTATGCAACATTCAGCAGAGTTATCACTTGGATGGTTGACTGCTGACCGCCTAGGCATCATCAGCTACAAGCACTTTAAAGCCATGAAAAAAAAAGAAGGAAAATATATGTATTTGTCCCCAAACTTCACAAAGCACACAAATTATGAAAGGTTAGGCGTGCACTCCGCAAATCGCATCAACTTTCATTCATATATTTTGCTTGTTGCATGTACAAAAAATCGTACAGACTTTTTTATTTGCAGTTGGTATCGTCATTTCGACTTCTACAGTTTTTTTATAGTAAAATTATGATTTCCTTAAATGCAGATACTGTACTGAACCACGGTAAAACTAACAAATTAGGATAATAAGTTGCAAATAAACTATTTCATTGTGTTTAGGTCCCACGTTCCTCCCTGCGTCGGATGTTAGCCCGAGCCCAATCGTTCCTACAACCACGATGAAGGGAGCTGGCCGTGGCTTAAAGCTTTTACAAGCATTGTAAGTTTTTAATTACATATAACTTGATGCTATATTTTCTAATAATATTTGCGTTTTCACCGACACGGAGAGGGGCGGTACTTCCCGACGATAACCAATCATGAGGATATGTTTATTTTAAAAAGTGCATTGCGCGCGACCACATCCGCGTAAAGTTGAATTTCGTAGATTCCTTTACGAGACTACGAGATTGCGTAGAGACGCATCATGACGAATATATCCTGAAAATTTCAAGTCTCTGCGACTATTGGTTTAGGCGCACAGCCAGTCTATACTTATGTCAGTCAGTCAGTCAGGACAAAGATTCTTATAATTGGTATAGATAGATTAATTTGCGGTGGAAACAGCCTAAAAAATTTAAGAATCTGTCAAACATCTGACCAGTAGTAGTCATTAAAGTAAACAAAAGTGCAATGTATATCTTTGTATGGCAATGTATAATGAAGTCCCAATCGACATGCAACACATGTCAATTAGAAAATTCAAAATGAAAACTTTCTTCAAAGATTACTATAAAATATTAGATTATGTTTTATTGTATTCCAAGTACGAATTTACAAAAAAAAATATTGTATTCTATCGGTCATCTAGTTCCTATAGTACAAGCTATAGAATAAGTATAGTTTGGAGCTAGAAAGCTGAAAATTAAATGGTACCATTATTTTAAATGAGATCATATAAAAACCAAGCCAAGTTTGTTGTCTGTTCATTTTGGTAAGGTCGCGAGAAACTGGCGCCTAGATTCACCTAGTATGTAAGGCGATTCAAAGTGAACTCTGAGCTTCTACAGAATAAAGACTGATTTCATTTTAATTGATTCTCATTCTAGGCAAGCTTCAAAGGCAGCTTCTGTAGTCAGCGGTCATGGAGCAATTTCTGAAGTATCAACGAGATTGGCTGAAACCACCATATCTTCAACAGTAGCATCTTCGATGGGCAAAAACAAACCTATCGTGAGTATTCGTTTAGTCACACTCTTCAAGTCAGTGTGTGTAGTATCACTATTTTTCATTAGTCAGTTTGAATTAGATCAAAGGATGTTGATATGAAAAAGAAATAACGTCACGACTTTAATTCCCTAGGCACTAGATATCCCGTCAGATTTCTTAGTACCAAGTACCTACTCAAGAATCTTTGAGGATGTCTAATGGGGGTAGTCAGAGGTACGTCTAGATATTACATTTTGTACTTTTTGCAGTAGCTAGTATTCTATGCATGACAGGTTACAGGCCCATCACCGCTCCTAGAATACTAACTGGTTGCCTCATGATGACTTTTTTATACGATTTACTGATGGAACAAGCATATGGCCTACCTGATGTTTATTGGTTACCATCGCCTATAACAAAGCATTGCCTTGTAGGTCACGTTAGGAATGTACCTACAATACACTGCTCTGCGTCCATCAACCTGAGGCATACAGCTGTTAAGCCTCATGTGCCTGTAATTTCACAGGTTCCTGGCAGGTGACGTCATTCGGTATATATATTTGTTCCTGTAGGAAGTGACTTATAGCCTTGCAGACCTAATGCCACTGCTAATACGAACTGATTCCTTGTGATATATCGACGGCGAGGTGACTGGTTGGGTGTAATTATAATCTCCGGTTACTTTTTACAGAGCGAAGTGCAAACTGAAACGAAGCCAGTAGTGAAACACGGGACTTCAGGAACGCCAGTGGAGGTCACCGCTAATTTCATACGTCTCCAGTTCAAGGAAAACAGCGTTTATGAGTATGAGGTGCGGTATGAACCGGAGCAAGATTACAGGAATTTGAGATTCAAGTTGCTAAATGGTAAGCTTTTTTAATCAGTCTATGCTTATTGCCGTTATTAGCTGAGCAATCATTAAATCAGCTAAAGGTCATTTGGTAATGGCAATCTAATAAAATCATAATGGTACGCTCACTCGCTTTTTTAGGGTTCCGTACGCAAAGGGTAATACGGGACCCTATTACTAAGACTTCGCTGTCTGTCTGTATGCCTGTCCGTCTGTCACCAGGCTATACGGTATAGCCTGGTGACAGACGGACAGGCATACGCCGTATATAGCCGCCGGGTATAGCCTATACCTCATGAACCGTGATAGTTAGAGTTGAAATTTTCACAGATGATGTATTTCTGTTGCCGCTATAACAACAATAACTAAATAACAGAATAAAATAAATATTTAAGGGGGCTCTCATACAACAAACGTGTTTTTTTTGCCGTTTGATACGGAACCCTTCGTGCGCGAGTCCGACTTGCACTTGACCGGTTTTTTTATGTGATATGGCTATTGTAACATGCAGATAGTCCATCTGATGTTAAGAGGTTACTATTACTTACCTACAACAAAGTATTGCCTCCTCCACCTGTAGGTCACGTTCGTTATGAACGTGCCCTACGATGCATTGCGCTGCGTCTGCGTCCATTAACCTGAGGCACAGATATTAAGCCTGTACTAACACTGGCACCCACACCCTTCAAGCCACTACTACTTACCCGGGCTAGGGTATTACTGAAATTACAGGCACATGATGCTTAACACCTCAGGTTGGTGGACACAGGGTACAAGGCAATGCTTTGTTATAGGTACCACGCCGCGCCACATCGGTCGTCTAACCAAATACTAATAAAATATTTTTTATTTTAGAACATAATCACTTCTTTCCGAACAAAACCTTCGACGGTACTACGCTGTATGTTCCTAACCCGCTACCCGATGAAGCTCTGAACCTGGTCTCCACTAATCCCTTCGATGACAGCAAAGTCAATATCACAGTATGTCTCAAAACTTATATAAATTTTGCTTGTAGAAGAATCCTACTAATTATAAACGCGAAAGTTTGTAAGAATGGATGAATGGATGGATGTATGGATGGATGGATGTTTGTTACTCTTTCACGCTCTAACCAGTAGACCAATTTGGATGAAAATTGGAATAAACATAGATTATTTATGACTTGGATTAACATATAGGCTACTTTTTATCTCGAAATAATAACGGGAACGGGACAAAACTGCCACGCGGGCGAAGCTGCGAGTGGCCTCTAGTATTTTAATAAAATCTTTAGGATCAATTTGAAACATAGTTATTAGAATCTATGGCCTTTTAAGTTTAGTTATTTGCAAAGAAAATTACGCCTAGATAGATAGATAGATAGATTATAGCTTTATTGTACACCATTAAAACACTTAAACAATTAGAACAATTAAATTACAACTAAGAAACCAGAAGTACAATGGGCGGTCTTATCGCTGAAAGCGATCTCTTCCAGACAACCTTTGGATGGACAAAAACGTATTGCAAAGATAAGGACGGGGCGTACCTACATAATAACAATAGAATAAAATAAAATAAATATCTAATAAAAATGTAATAAACTAATAAATACTACCTAAAAATAATACAAAATACATACATAATAATAAAATACTTTATATTATATCATATATACCTACTTAATAAATAAAGGAAATAAAAAAAATAACAAAATAGAAGTGATACAACAGATTACGATGATATAGAAGAAAGAGATGAAATGTAGTGTTCGAAAACCATGCTTTTAAAAATAGAGAGAGACTCAGAGTGGCGGATAGGGATAGGTAGTGCGTTCCAGAGCTTAATAGCCTGGACCGTAAAAGAACTACCATAGAAATTCGAGGAGTGGACAGGAGTTTTAAGTTGACGGGTATCAGAGGAGCGAAGGGGCCGGGAATTAGAGACGTGAAGAAATTCGAAGCGTTCCTTGAGGTAAGGTGGAGTAGAAGGAAAGAAAAGTATGGTATAAAGGAGAGAAAGGACATGTGCATTCCGGCGAAGACGGATAGGTAACCATTTTAGTCTGTCGCGGTACTCAGAAATATGATCATATTTCCTCAAGCCAAATATAAACCTTATAGATAAATTTTGAAGTCGCTCAAGCTTGTTTAGTTGGTCTTCAGTTAAATCTGGATAGCTGGTATCGGCGTAATCTAGAATAGGATGCAACAGAGATTGTGCAAGCGCAATTTTGGTGGAAGTTGGAAGGAAATTACGCAAACGTTTTAGAGAGGCGGCTGCGGCAAAGGTCTTTCGACTTACCGCTGACAGTTGTGGTCCCCAAGATAAGTGCCGATCTACAAGCAGACCCAAGTTTTTCACAACCTCACTAATTTCTATCGTGGTATTATCGAAAGTAACTTGTGGGAGATCAGGCCAGTCTATTCGAGACAACATTCGTGAACTTCCAATAACAATAAGTTGAGTTTTAGTTGGGTTGACTTGAATACCGTAAAGTTTGCTCCACTCAAGAACACTGTTCAAATCCCTATTGATACTGGCGATAGCTTCGTTCAACCATTCGATTGGAGCCTGCGTATAGATTTGTAAATCATCTGCATAGAGGTGGTAGGAAGAAGAGATTTGTTTAGAAATAGAGTTTATAAAGATAGAAAAAAGCAGAGGGGATAGCACGCCGCCCTGAGGTACACCGGCAGTCAATTGACACCAAGATGAATACGTGTCATCAATACGAATACGTTGCCGGCGTCCAAACAGGTAACTACGAAACCAATCAATTACTAATTGTGATATATTATGAGAACGGAGAAGAGCTAAGAGAATATCAAAGTCAACGTTGCCAAATGCATTGCTGAAATCAAGAAGAGATAGAACTGTGACTAGTCCACCTTCCATGCCAAGCCTAATATCATCTGTGATTTTGATAAGAGCAGAGGCGGTGCTATGGCCTGTCCGAAAACCAGACTGAAAAGGATTGAGTAAGTTGTTTGAATTGAGGAAGAGGCTAAGTTGACTATGTACAAGGCGCTCAAGGACTTTGGATAGGAACGAGAGAATGGAGATAGGACGGTACTCAGAAAAAGAGGATGGATTAGGTATTTTGGGTAAAGGAGTTACTTGAGCCTCCTTCCACAAACTTGGGAAAGTTCCCGTGTCTATGGAGAAGTTAAGCAAGTAGGTAATGACGTGGACAATCTCCTCGAGGATGGGTATAATCATTTTTTTACTAATGCAGTCACTACCGACTGCATTCGACGAGATAGATGAAATGCTCTTTGTAATATCACAATTAGTAAATTGACGAAATATAAAAGGAGGAAATTCTGGAGTTGGCAATAGAGAAAGAGCGTTCAAAGTGCGTTCCTTAATAGGACTATTAAAATCAGAAGAAGTGGAGAAATGATGATTTAGTAAATTTATGTCTAAGTTATGGGGCAAAGAATCTTGGCGCGATTTACCAACACCAAGAGACCTAAGAAATTGCCATACTTTGGAAGGATTATTATTATCAACAGATTTATGTATGAATCGGCGTTGTGCATCCCTACACACCCTGTTGCAGTGATTTCTAATCTCCGCATACTTAACCTTATTCCTATCTGTAGGTTTAAGTTTATATCTCACCTTAGCTATCAGTTTTTTATGCATTTCAGCACGTATCTGCTCAGTGAGCCAAGGTGCAGGAAGATGTTTCATCTTCACCGCCCGAACAGGTGCATGCACATCATATAATGCCGTTAAGATGCTGTTAAAATGATTAACTTTTTCATCGATAGTACCCGCGTTCAAGACCTGAGACCAATCTGCATTACGAGCATCAATACGTAAAGATTCCACATCCATACCATCAAAATTGCGCTGAAGAAGAATTTTAGGTTTGGCTTTAGGAGGTCGAACTTTATAAGAAAGAAATATTAAATCATGATAGGAGAAGTCATTCGCCGAACACTGACCATGTTTGGCGACATGAACTGGGGAAGAAACTAATATTAAGTCTAGAAGAGATGGCTGACAGTTAGGAAAATGATGAGTCATATTAAGAGGGAGAATGGATAGATTACAAGCCTGAACGACAGATTCAAGAGAGGAGGATCGGTAATCACGCTTGTACAGACAGGTATTAAAATCGCCCATAATGATGATATGGTCTTGTAGAAGAGCATGCTGTTCAAGCAGATTTTCAAACGAGGAAAAGTAGTTAACTCGTAATGAAGGCGAGTAGTAAACACCTAATAGAATTTTTCGATGAAATAGAGTTAATTGAAGGAATAAATGCTCACCAGCATTTGACGGGGGCGGCTGGGCAGACATACTAACAATGTTAAAAGAAATGTGTGAGCGTATATATATGGCTACACCGCCACCACCCGAACCAGTGCGGTCGTTACGGACAAGTTGAAAACCTGGTAGAGAGTAAGGGGCTGAAGGCAAACAAGGTTTCAACCAGGACTCGGACACAAGGATGGCATCAATTGTTTTTATATTAAACGACGCCAACATTTGCAGGAAATGGGCCGGAATACTTTGCGCATTAATATGCACCACATTAAAGTTATTAGGGACATCACTAAAAGTTGACTCAAGAGTATCATAAAGAGTCGGAATGCTGTTAAAGCTGCAGTCAGAGTTGCTAGCAATCGAAGAGGAGCATGATAAAAACACATCATCATCATCATCATCACTCATTAAAATGAATAAAATAAATATACTAATATATATAACTAATATAACTACCTACTTAGTTACCTATTAAAATACTTTTATGACACTAGAGCTAGAGTGCTTACAATATTATTTGTCCACCCGCCAGCTGCCTGTGTAACATAAACTAAAATTATTGAATAAGCAATAGAAAAAAAAACAGAATACAGTAACAAACAAAACAAATATAACCGGCACATTATGAAAATAAAACTGATCGGTAATTCGTATACTTGGTATAGTACGTGAAACGGAACGCAATGGTAAGAAAATCTATTCAGTAGACGACTAACCGTGACATACTTGAAGCATGACAAGTTGTACATGAGTTTGACATTGACATAGACTGCGAATAAATGAGCGAGTGAGAGAAAAGAAAGTCAGTCAGTTGAAAAATGTAAGTTAACCGCAAAAATAAAAGTTAATGTAAAGAAAAAACGAATAGAAGTATCTAATCTACCTACATTATAATAGAACTTGCCGGCCAGATGTGCTGTGTATGTTCGTAAACAAAAGAGGTTTCACTATTTCCTCGAAGTAGCTGCGCGTCGAGCCTTCGGGATTGCAATTTCCTTTGCAATCACAGCCGGTGCAGGCACCGCTTGAGAAGTTGAGGCCTCAGTGTGCGAGATCTTATATAGATCATTCATGATGGTGACCCGGTGCCTAGCTCCATCCTGGCCGAGCACGAAGACAGAGCCCTGTCGCGTCCAGCATCGCGTAACACCGAAGCGCTTTCGCGCAGCCATAAAAGTTTCATGACGAGCCTTCGTCAAGAACTCAGACAACGTCACACCCGTGTCCTTTAGGGCAGTCTTGCAGGACCACATCTGGTCTCGAACCTCAACGTCCCGAATCTTACAGAGAATGGGCCGTGGCTTGTCAGATGTAGTGCGCCCCATGCGATGACAGCGGCTTATACTAGCTTTTGTGAAACCAGACTGTTTCAACTTCTCGGACACAGTCTTCACCACCACATCTGAGGTGTCTTCTTGACTCACCTCAGGGACACCATGAAAAAGCAGGATTTTCCTACGTCCACGCATCTCCAAGTTATCAACTTCACTTCCAATCATTGTTATTTGGTCTTGAAGTGTGCGGAGTGAATTGAGCACATAAGTTTTGAAGACTGCAAATTCATTAGCCAGTGACGGTATGTCTGAGGCTGGTGACTTACTCCGGAGTAGCTTTCCCTCAAACTCTTCCATTGTTGTTTGGAATAACTGGCCCATCTCGAACAGTGACTTTTGAAATGTAGTGGGATCCATGTTGAATTTGGAGGTTAAGTTGGCAGTGAAGTGATATTTAGTGAAAAACTTTGTGATCTGCTTATCAAGTGACAGGGACAACAGTAGCTGGCAGGTAGAGTGGACTAAAGTTTAGTTTAACACATAGGTGTTCTTTATTTCAAGACTTTTACTAATATTATTTAATTAATTAAAAAGAGTCATGTAGGGTCTGTACCCTACAATCTTATAGAGTTAGTTGTTGTTGAGAGTTCAGTAAAATAATAAGTTAAAGTTCACTTGTTTAATAGTTTGTAGTTTAGTTAATAAGCTGATTTATGCTATGACGTGTAGTCGTTTTGGGTGGTTGTCGTCAACTCAACGTAATTGAATGGAAAAACCACGCTATAGCATAAAATGCTGACCCGCGAGAACATGTACTAATACTGTGCGGTTTGCATAAACCGTACATGCTCCCGAGGGCGAGATGAAAAGTACAAGGGATGAAAAGTACAAGGTGAAACAAATGTTAAGAAACTTAATCTAACTTATAAATTTCATTCATTCCACACTGACACTATCACTTGCACTAAATAGTTATTTGATAATAGATGACGTCGCTTTGTCCACGCGTGCGTTGTGGTTATTCACTCTGGAATCTATAGGTCGCAGGCTCGCGGAGGTATCGTTCGACGTAGTTATAGTTCTCGTAGGTACCGTAGGTAACTGCACGAGCTGGATGATATTTTCGGAAGGTCGACGGTCGTTTCGAGTCGTTGCTGGGAGCATTACCGAGCAGCGCGCTCGGGAGCGCTGCCACAAGTAAATACCAGCTGCGAGGAGTACTGCGCCGGCAAGGAGGTACAGCACTACATACTGGTGAACATCGTGAGTAGAAATGCGTTCTTTTTTTTGTCCATCGCCTTCACAAGTTGCAAGTGTGTTCGTAGCCTTATCGAGGGCGTTCATATGATGTGTTAAGCTGTTAGATAGGAAACCGATGCCGTTGATGAGCCCTCTCCGTTGTCTAGTTGGTTTTAGTTTTTGATCGAGTAACAAGTCGCTGTAGTGCATCAGTTCTGAGTAACCATGTCGTAATTGGAGAAGTATTACGTCACACTGGTTGTGTTTCTCGATGCTAGTGCATGTCCTTTTTAGCGCTGTAATATAGTTCTTGAAAGCTTGTATTCCCTGCCAGTAGGGATCCATATCGTAATAAACGATCAACTTCCATTCGTCACGTATAAGGTGCATATCTGTGACCTTGTCGAAGTAGATGCTTTGATTAGAGTTTATGTTTTGTAGGCTGTAGTCACACCGAGCGGGTGTTATGAACGAAAATATTGATAAAATCGCCCATATTAAATTACATGACATCTTGTTTCTCCTTTTGGTTCGTTTGTTTTTGTTTTGAGGTTGTTCATTATTTGGTGACTGGACTTCGTCTTTTTCAGTGTCTTTGTTTTCGTTTTGTACATGTAGTTCTTCACTCTTAGCAACAGGCAGTTTTGATAGTTTAGTTATAGGACGTTTCATAATCCCGTTTTTTGTTCGAAGACTGACCACACGAACACAATCGTCCTTTCCTTTGTGTAACTCGATCACTCTTCCTAGTGCCCATTTTCCAGCGGGCAGGTTGGAGTCATGAATGACCACAAGGTCATCTATCTCCATGTTTGGTAGTCGTTGTCGCCACTTGCTTCGAGAAGTTATTTGTGTTAGGTATTCAGATTGCCATCTCTTCCAGACGTCCTTGAATATTTTTTGAACCAGCTGCCAGCGTTTTCGTTCATCAGTTTCTGTTTCCACGATAGTTAATGTTGGACCACTGGCTAAGAAATGAGATGGTGTTAAATAGTCTATGTCTTCCGGATCTTCTGTTAGCGCCATGAGGGGTCTTGAGTTGAGGCAGGCTTCAAGTTCTGCTAAAAGTGTTGACAGCTCTTCGTACGTGAGTTTCTGTTCTCCTAAGACTCTTCGAAGATGGAACTTTAGACTTTTGACTGCTCCTTCCCAGAGTCCACCAGCACTTGGCCACGACGGAGCGATAAAGTGCCATTCAATGTTCATGTCTGTTATGGCTGAGAAGAACTCAGGATCAAGCATATTTTTCAGATTGATGAATTCTTGTTTCAGAGAGCGATTTGAACCTGTAAAGTTGGTCGCGTTGTCGCTATGAATGTGACGTGGTGCTCCTCGTCGAGCCGATAGTCTTCGTAAAGCTGCTAGAAACGCCGTCGATGTAAGGTCGGAGACCAGTTCCAGGTGTACAGCCTTCGTTGACATACAGACGAAGACAGCTACGTACCCTTTTGTTGTTTTTACACCTCGGCCTTTATTCGTTTTGACATCGATGTACCCAGTGTAATCAACACCAGTGTGATAAAACGGCCGGGTCGGATTACACCGCGCCGCCGGTAAGTCACCCATCAGCTGTGTTTGTTGTAAAGGATTGTGCCTTCTGCACTTTACACAATTGAAAATACGTTTCTTGACAGCCCTGTTGCCGCCAATTATCCAGTACTGTTTTCTCAATCTGGCTGAAGTTATGCGAGCTCCCCCATGGAAAGTCATCTTGTGGGCATGGTCGATCAACATCTCGGTAAAATGACCATCATGCGGCACGATAATGGGGTTTTTCTGTTCAGCATCGATGTAGGCGTTGTTGAGCCTACCCCCTACTCTTAGTAATCCTTGGTCGTCGAGATAAGGATTCAGGGGTAATAGTTTGCTTTTACGATCTAAACTTTTTCTTAGTTTTAGATCCGTAATTTCCTCCGTGAAAGCGTTAAGTTGAACATATTTTAAAATAATGTTTCTTGCCATTTGTATTTCAGATGCAGTTAAGTAGTTAGGTAGTTGCTTGTCACGTGACTTCGCGCGTAGTATCCAAGCGACAACTCTTGTAACACGAGTCAAGCAGCTGTTTCTTGTAAGTAGGTCTTGAATACAATTGTCATCGCGACGTTGTACTGTGACATTTGTCTGTAACTTTTTGGCTTCTTCGTTCGTAGTGTAGATTTGTTGTCCTTTTTCTGGTTGGAAAGTAGGTAGCCAGCCGGGTCCATTCCACCAGAGGGGATGTGTTTTTAGTTGAGAAGGTAATATTCCACGACTAGCGCAATCCGCGGGATTCTCCGCTGATTTGACGTAGCGCCAGCAGTTTGGAGGAATTATTTCCTTTATTTTCTGCACCCTGTTTGACACGAACAGGTTCCAGCGAGTGTGATCACCGTGGATCCATCCCAGGACTGCAGTAGAGTCTGACCAGCCGTTCACAGTTATTTTGTGGTTTAGTAGGCTGCTTTCTTGTACCTTTTTCATGAGTGTTGATAGTAATACAGCCGCACACAGCTCAAGTCGGGGAAGAGAGACTATTTTCTTTGCTGGTACAAGCCGTGACTTTGCGGCTACTATGACCACAGAGCCTATTTTAGTTTTGGTGTAGATTATGCAGGAGTAGGCATTTATACTCGCGTCACAAAATCCATGTAATTCGATGTCATCGTTTAGTTTGATTTGTAACCATCTAGGTATTTTTAGGTCGTTTATTTCGGGTAATTGTACTTTGACCTTTTCCCATTCTTTGTTTACGTAATCAGGTACGTTGTCGTCCCATCGTTGGTCTTCCTTCCACACCTTTTGGAAGATAAGTTTCAGTTTTGTTGTTACTGGGCTCAGCCAACCCAATGGGTCGAAAATCTTAGAAATTTCCGATAGAAGGACGCGTTTAGTGACAGGTTTCGTTGAAGTAGTGTTGATAGTTAGTTGAAAGGTAAAGTTATCTTCGTTTGGATTCCAACGAAGACCCAATGTCTTTGTTGACTCTTGGTGCTTGAAGCAGTATGCTTCCGGTTTGTTACTGGCAGGTCCTTGGATTTGTAGTAGTTTTGCCTCATTGGATGACCATTTCCTCAGGTTAAAACCTCCAGATTTGAGTAAATTGGTTAAATCATCTTTGATGCGGCTTGCGGTTTGAATGTCATTGATGCTCAGAAGCAGATCATCCATATAGAAAGACGTCTCTAGGATTGCAGCAGCTTCTGGGTAGTTGTTTCGTTCATCGTTTGCCAGTTGTTTCAATGTCATCATAGCTAAGAACGGTGCCGCTTTAGTGCCATATGTGACAGTAGTTAGGGCATATTCTTGAAGTGGTTGATTAGGAGAGTTTCTCCACAAGATTTTTTGGTACTTTTGGTCTTCTTCGTGACAGAGAATCTGGCGAAAGTGCTTCTCAATATCGGCTGTGATCGCAATCTTGTACTGTCTCCACTTCAAAATAATAGATAGTAGGTCAGTTTGTAAATTTGGGCCGCTGTACATCAAATCGTTTAGACTTTGACCCGTAGTTGTTTTCGCCGATGCATTAAAAATAACACGCAGCGGAGTAGTTTTTTAAATCGGCACGTTGCACACAATGGTGAGGTAGGTAAAAGCTCGGTTTCATGTTAATTGTGCATAGTTGCATGTGGTTTAGTTGAACATATTCTGTCATAAACATTTTGTATTGTTCAGCTACGTTTTCAGAGGTTCTGAACCTTTTTTCCAGTTGAAAAAATTGAGCTGCTGCTTTTGGTCTAGATTCTCCGAGTTTTTCTTCGATGTTTGGATGTAAAGGCAGCCGCACGACATAGCGGCCGTTACTTTGACGTTTTGTTTCAGTTTTGTATTGTTGGAGACAGTGAGCATCTTCTGCAGACATTTGAGTGGATTCTGCGATATCTTCAATCTCCCAGAATTTTTTTATGTCGTCTAAATTGTTAAGGATGACGTTGCATTGATACGACTTTATGTTGCCACATAAAATCCATCCGAGTTGAGATTGTTGAGCCATGGGTTGAGTTTCATCTCCTTTAATTAATCCGCCAAGTATTATGGTGGAGTAGACATCAGCCCCGAATAGTATATCGATAGGTCGACTGATGTTGTAATCAGGATCTGCAAGTTGGATTCCTTCAAGATGAGACCAAGATGAAGGTTTTGAGAAAGATCTGTTAGGTAAGTTGTTCACAAGATTTCTCATAACGTAAACTTGTGTGTCAAAGGTAAAGTTGTTGTATACAGATGAGCATGTCAAGTTCACTGCACCCTTACAGCTGTTTTCGTTAGCTCCGACGCCGAAAATGACACCACTGCATCTTCGACGAGGTAGTCCTAGTAGTTGCGCAGTATTTTCAGTTACAATGGATATTTGTGACCCTTGGTCCATCAAGGCGCGCAGGATGACCTCTGTTCCATCGTTAGCTCTGACCTTGACCTGGGCTGTGGCCAAGAGTGTTTCAGATAAAATATTTTCCATGGACGCGTTTGTGCTTGGACCTTCGTTTTTGTTAGTTAAGTTGCTATACCCATCAGTGTTATTCTTCATGTTCCCGAATGTATCATGAAGCAATGTATGGTGTTGTAAGTTGCATTGTAGGCATCTTTTATCAGACTTGCATTGTTTGCCTTTGTGATCGAATAGACAATTTATGCATAAATTGTGTTTTGCAACGAAGTTCCGTCGGTCCGACGTTTGTAATTTGAGAAACTCGTTGCAGTGAAATAATCCATGTTCATTTTTGCACCAGGGACACTTTACATCCCTGGGTACGCAACCTTTTTTGTTAATTGTATAGTTGAATGAAATGTTTGAAGACTTCCCGCTATAATTTTGATGGTTGTATTTGTTGTCCGATTGAAATTTGTTGTTGTTGGACTTGTTGACTGGATTCCGTTGTTGTTGGTAGTCATGAATAGGCCGTTCTTGTTTGCGTTTAGCAGACTCCAATGATGTAAATTTTGTTTCTAAGAAGCGCATAAATTCTTCCAAGCTAGGTAGTTCTCTTGGCTCTACTATAGATTCGATGTAGTCGAAATACGAGTCAGTGTCCAACTTTTGTGACAACAAATGTACCAATATTGGGTCCCATGTAGATATATCAACATTGAGTTTCTTAATGGCGTTTAAGCACTCATTTGCTGTATCATGCACTCTCTTGATGGCGGTAGCCGTTTGGTATTGTATAGTTGGCAAGTTCAAAAGGGTGTTAAGGTGCGAAGAAAATATCTGCTTTTTATTGTTGTATCTGTTGTTAAGTATGTCCCAGCAAACCTGATAATTGTCCGAGCTGATAGATAGGTGTTGAATTAGTTTTTCAGCTTCTCCCTTGACCTTTGATTTTAGGTATTGCATTTTTTGAGCACTGGATAATGTTCTGTTGTCGTGGATTACCTCGGTAAACAAGTCCTTGAAGGACGTCCAGTGCTGGTATGCTCCAGAGAAAGTTGGTAGATCCATTTTGGGAGTTGATTTCTCCGTATGAGAAACGGACCACATTTTAGTGTTAATGGCTTTTTTCATTGCGTTAAATTGTTGTTCATATATTTCGAAAGTCTGTTCGTACTCTTTTTCGATTGTTATTTCGCTATCGATCTCCCAGTGAAGAGAATCGATAGTTTTCCACCTGGACTCAAGGTTTTTCAGTACATCCTCGAACTCCCATTTTTCGTTGATTTTTGCTACGTCGATTGTGGCGAGAGTACGAGTAAAAGCCTTAAAGTTGCTTTTTTGTTTGCGTTGCAGTTCATCTGTTTTGCTAGCGGTACCTTGAGATTTCATTTTGATGTTTGTTGAGTTTTTGTCAGTAGTTGGTTGTTGTTGCTGCGAAGTTGAAGGTTCCACCGAAGGTTTCGCTCCAGTGACCTGAATAGTTGGAGTTGAAGCCCTGGCAGGAGATTTTTCTCTCTTCTCAGTAGCGTCAGTAGCGTCGGAAAGCTCGTATTTCTTGATGAAAGTTCGAGCTGCAGCGTAAAACTCTTTGGTTTGCTGATAATGGTTTTCAGCAAAGTAGGAGTAGTCGTGATCTTCAAATTGATAGAGTAGTGTATGGTTATTTTGAAATTCTGCCCAGTAGGAATCTAGAACTTCTAGTCGTTTTTTAACGTGAAGTGGAGTCCTTCGTTCGGCTCCATCCTTCTTAAAGTTACGGAGAAGTTTTTCAATCTCCTCCTTGATCTGGTTTTGTGTTGCAAGAATATTTTCGAGTTCGCCCATGTTGTAAGCCTTGAAACGAAGTTATTGAGTTATGAAAGTATGTGGAGTTGTACTTCACTCTACGGTATATGCGCCTTCTCAATTCAACTGGTGAGACCCGCTTGTGGGAGGCCAGCCAAATCGAATCGCTACCGAAAAGAAAATACAAACCACTATTCAAAGTTCTGGAAAGTAATTCCACAGGTAGTTCTAGTAAAATCCACCGCACACACAGTTTATTCACACACTGATACCGGGCGATAAATTCCACGTGTAGGTAAAAAAAAAAAAACAAAGATGTAGGGTCTGTACCCTACAATCTTATAGAGTTAGTTGTTGTTGAGAGTTCAGTAAAATAATAAGTTAAAGTTCACTTGTTTAATAGTTTGTAGTTTAGTTAATAAGCTGATTTATGCTATGACGTGTAGTCGTTTTGGGTGGTTGTCGTCAACTCAACGTAATTGAATGGAAAAACCACGCTATAGCATAAAATGCTGACCCGCGAGAACATGTACTAATACTGTGCGGTTTGCATAAACCGTACAAGTCAAAAAATTTAGTGTTTACTTTATGACGCCTACCGCCCAAAAAATAATAATCAAATCAAAATCAATAATAATAATAATTAATCGTCTAATACAAGTTAAATACTTGTATTAGACGTAATTTTCTTTGTAATTGGTATAAACAAAATATATAAAACAGTTGAGCTATCTACAGACCGTTGCAAACCATCTAAAGATAGTTCAACTGATTGGCCGCACAGCTCAGCTGTGCCTTCTGTGCTGTAGGTTCGATCCCGACCGAGGATATTCTATCAGTGATCTGGTTCCCATAGTATAAGCTATGCTTAATTTGGGGCTAGTTGATGTTGTGTAACAATATCTACAAATATTTATTTATTTTGATTAAAGCTTAATTTCACTTTTGCAGATCTTGTTCCGCCGTCCTCGTCGGCTGAGCGAAATGATTCACCTCTACAACGTGCTATTCAAATCCATAATGAAAGACCTGGAGATGGTGCGCTTCGGCAGACAGAGTTTTAATCAGCGGGACGCTATACAAATACCGCAGCACAAGCTCGAAGTGTGGCCAGGGTATGTTTTCAGGGTTCCATACCCAAAGGGTAAAACGGGACCCTATTACTAAGACTCCGCTGTCTGTCTGTCACCAGGCTGTATGTATCTCATGAACCGGGATAGAGAATTGAAATTTTCACAGATGATGTATTTCTGTTGCCGCTATAACAACAAATACTAAAAAACAGAATAAAATAAATAAAATAAAATAAATAGGGGGCTCTCATACAACAAACGTGATTTTTTTGCCGTTTTTACTATAGATAATGGTACGGAACCCTTCGTGCGCGGGTCCTACTCACACTTGCCTTTTTTTATATTTAACAGAAGTATGTAGTGACTTAACTTCAAGAAGTGCACGCTGCGTCCATCCCATCTCATATAACAAAGTCTTAGTTTGTAGGTCATGTACTTTAGGTAAGTCCCTACGATGCACTACCCTGCGTCTGCACCAACCTGAGGCATACTGGTATGCAGCCTCATGTGCCTGATCACTGCTAACTGCTAAGTAAGTAAGAAATAGGTACGGTCGTTACTTCTCCGGATGAGCCCTTTCACAAAGAGCTCTACTACTACTGAAGCCATAAAGAAATAGATATTTTGTTAGTGTTAGGTTCCTGCAGGTTAGGGCCTAAGATAAGATGATATCCCAAAATCTCTAAAACGTATTATTTGATTCCAGCTACGTCACAGCAGTAGACGAGTACGAAGGAGGTCTAATGTTGACACTAGACTCGACGCATCGAGTTTTGCGTACACAAAGCGTACTATCATTTATAAAGGAGGCGGTCAACGCACAAGGCACCAACTGGAAACGCATCATGTCTGAAACACTGATCGGCTGTTCGGTCATGACTACTTATAACAAAAAACTGTTCAGGTATGTATATTTTGTTCTTTGGGTTACATTTGTTTCAAAGTAAAATTATTTTTATTGAATTAGATTACAATTATCACTTTGAAACTTTTCTACAAGATCAAGGTAAGTTGTTCGTTGAAGGAACTTGTGGTTTTGTTCATGCCGTTTTTTATTATAATTCTTGTGTAAAGTCCTTGTTGATATATTTGTTAGTAAAATAACGATATTTCTTGCAGAGTTGACAGTATTGACGACACGATGAATCCAAAATCTACTTTCGAGAAAAATGAGAAAGGACAAGTAATTAAAATCAGCTACATCGATTACTACAAGAAAAACTACGGTATCGAGATTATGGACTGGGATCAACCGATGCTTATTTCCAGGTTAGATTTAAGACTATATAATCATCACATCCAATTTCGACACAGAGGTAAACCAACGAATCCAACTCGGATGGACAGCATTCGGGAAATTACTGATCGTCTTCTTTTCACAAATCAAAAGACAGTAAAAATATATGTTTAGTTGTGCGGAATCCGCACAACTAAACATATATTTCTACTGTCTATTTATATCAGCTTTTTTTTATGCTAATGCTAGTGGAACGAGCATATAGTAACCTGATGTTAAGTGGTAACCATTACCTATAACAAATCATTGTCTTGTAGGTCACGCATTTTAGGTACATACCCTACCTTGTGTCCACCAACCTGGTGTTAAGCCTCATGTGCCGTATGATGATATATTTTATAAACATATCCTCTTTCAGTGACTATTTAGTAGAACGAAAAACTGTTATATTTCGGAATAAAAAGCTTATTTATTTATTTATCCTCTTTCACAGAGACTCCAAACGCGTGTCTGGTTCAGATAATATGGTGGAGTTCATGATTTGTCTCGTGCCTGAACTGTGTCAATTAACCGGGCTCAGTGATGACCAGAGAAACAACTTCAGACTGATGAAAGATGTTGCCACTTACACTAGAATCACACCCAATCAAAGACACAAAGCTTTCAAACAAGTAAGTTTTGAATATATTCCAATTATAAGAATCGTTATCCTGACTTACTGACTGAAAGAAAGAAAGAAAAGCTTTTGATTGACCCAAACAAACAATAATAACTATGGTCGTTCACCTACTTAAATACTTACATCCGTAAACTTAAAACTACATTATAAGAAGCACGTAGGTACCTAGGTAGGTACCACTTACGTACCTACCTTGCTACACATAAGAAATAGAAAAAATAAAAATAAAAAACAAAAGGTAGGCATTGGTATTCAGAAGGTACCCACCCAGGCACCTACCATGAAATAAGTGGCGGTAAAACAACAGCAGTAGAAGTGTGGTGGGGTCAATTAGGTCCCTGGCTCAGTATTAGTCGCACGGTGTGGGGCACAGTGCGACACTGGTATTCTGCCAGGGCCTATGACGAGTAACCTCACGGTACCAACCTAAATGTAAACAAAGAGTTAAAAATAAAAGAATATGATTTTGTGAACAGTTTTTCTGGCCTCAAACCAATCAAAGCTTGTACTTGTATGCGTTGAATTAAACGTATTATTTGTGTGCAACTACAATAATAGTATGCATTGTGTAGTAAACAGTATAAGTAAACAGTAAAGCTCCATCTACCGGTAATTTGACGACCGATGTGGCGCGGCGGGCGAATGTCCGCCTGCGATGCGGAGGTTGCGGGTTCGATTCCTGCCTTGGGATAAATGTTTGTACGATCTGCAAATATTTATTCCTGGTGTTCTGGGTGTTTTCTATGTATAATAAAAAATATTTATGTATGTAATATAGTATGTATTGTACTTATTAAGTATATCAGTCATCTAGTACCCATAACACAAGCTCTGCTTAGCTTGGGGCTAGATGATACTGTGTGGATTGTCCAGCATTATTTATTTTATTAATTTTTTACAAGAATCAATGCAAGACTGACATGTAGACTGTCCGAGTACTGAACGTGACTTTAAAATCAGACTTAAACCTTATGTGACCTGTAGTACTAACACTTTATTCTCTCAATTCAGTACATCCAAAGCGTTCTCAAGAATCCAAAAGCAAATGCCCGCTTATCAGGCTGGGGTCTCAGCATAGCTCCAGAAACTATCAACCTAACTGCCAGAACTCTTCCTGCTGAGCCGCTTTATTTCGGCAACAACGTCAAAATACCCGGCAAGCCTAACGCGGAATGGAATAACGAAGTTACGAAGAACGCTGTCATGAAGGCTGTTGATATAATGCACTGGGCAGTGATTTACACCGATAGGGATACCAACTGCACTAGGGTAAGTTGATGCAAGTTTTTACACAGCGTAAAAAATTTTTTTTTTTTAATGCTGGACAATCCACACAGCATCATCTAGTCCCAAGCTAAGCAGAGCTTGTGTTATGGGTACCAGATGACTGATATACTTAATACAATACAATATTACATACCTACATAGGTAGATACTTTTTATTATACATAGAAAATACCCAGAACACCCGGAATAAATATTTGCAGATCGTACAAACATTTATCCCAAGGCGGGAATCGAACCCGCAACCTCCTGCGTCGCAGGCGGACATTCGCCCGCCGCGCTACATCGGTCGACAGATTATAAATAAGATAAAAGTAGTCGATCTCTTGGTGAAGGACTCGTTCGGAGAAGTACTACCGCCACATCTATTTCTGCCGCCGAACAGATTACTGTGTTCCGGTTTCAAGGGTGTTGATGAAATTAACTCCTGCATGCCTAGTCGATGGACGCAACAGTGCATCGTAGGGCAAGGCAATGCTTTGTTATAGGTGATGGTTATCACTTAACATCAGATGTTTCACCTGCTTGTTCCATCAGAAAGTTTTAAATGTGTGTTCCCAGCGCCTCTAGAAAATGTAATTAATTTCGACGCGATTTGATTTCGATTGTGGTGCTAAATAACCATTTGTTCTCTTCTACCAGGATTTCCTGGATGTTATAAAACGGAACTGCCGCCCGATGGGTATCAATGTCCAAGAACCAGAAATGATCAAGCTAAAGAACGATAGAACTGACTCATACATCATCGGTTTGAAGCAATGCATTAATGCAATGCCTTTGTTACAATTGATAGTGACGATATGTCCTACAGCCAGGGATGATCGCTATGCCGCGATTAAAAGGATATGCTGCTCGGAGAATGCTGTTCCGACGCAGGTTAGTGTTAAGGTGACACTTGTCGCCGACCCACTGAACTAGTGGAGATTATGACAATAAACCGCTCGAGTAATAAACCAATTACTTACAAATGTTATGAGTGCCTATCTAATATTACTGGTTGTGTTTGCCAATTTAAATACCTCCTTTACTAGAAATTGAATTGAATTCTAATTAAAATTAATTTAAATGACAGTTTATTATTTTTATTGTCATAATCCCCACAGGTGGGGACAGCTTAGTGGGGATTATGACAATAAACCGACCTACAGGGTGTCGAGTGGTAAAACATTTTAATTTGAATTATTATAAGCACTTGTCTATTATAGGTGATAAACGCGCGTACACTGATGAACCAGAATAAGATCCGCGCTATAACGCAGAAGATCCTGCTACAGATGAACTGTAAACTGGGTGGCACACTCTGGCATATCACCATCCCTACCAAATCGGCCATGGTCATCGGCATCGACGCCTACCACGAGACTGTCAAGAAGCATAACAGTGTTTGCTGTAAGTGCCTACCTGATTCCTGAAAGCATTTTAAATTATTTAATTTAGTGAAAAGGTTGTTGATCCCCACCATCACACAAACCAATTTGTGTGATGAACATAGATGTTTGTTCTCTAAGTATGTTGTAGTAACTTTAACTTGGTCTGTATAATAATAATTAGATTAAAATTAGCTCTTTTGTTTCATTAAATTAAAAACGTCATGAAATGTTGCTTAAAAACTCTGATTATGCCCTCTAATGTAATTTATTACTAGCTATTATGAATTTATTAGCTAGGTAGCTATTACTAAGTCTGCGACTAGACTTAGCTATATCAAATTCTACTTATTTTAAAATTTATACCTATTTTACGACCGATGTGGCGCGGCGGGTGAATGTCCGCCTGCGACGCAGGAGGTTGCGGGTTCGATTCCTGCCTCGGGATAAATGTTTGTACGATCTGCAAATATTTATTCTGGGTGTTCTGGGTATTTTCTATGTATAATCAATAATGTCTATGATTGTAATGTATTGTATTAAGTATATCATTCATCTAGTACCCATAACACAAGCTCTGCTTAGCTTGGGGCTAGATGATGCTGTGTGGATTGTCCAGCATTATTATATTATTATTACCTTTATTCCAGCGTTCGTGGCTTCCTACGACAAGTCGATGACTCTCTGGTACTCGCGCGTGATTATACAGGAGAAGGGGCAAGAGATTTCGGACAGTCTTCAGGCTTGCTTCGTAGATTCTCTGCGGTTTTACGCCGATAGAAATGGAAATTTCCCTGATAAAATCTTCGTTTACCGGTAAAACTCTTTTACTCTTTGAATTTTTGCAAGCTAACTGTAAAATGGTAGAAGCGTGTACTGACCTACTAGCGCTTCACCATAATCGCTTAGTCCCGCGGAACTGGCGCTTAGATTACTGATTAAATGCTTTTTGACTTTGACTTCTTTGTTATATTATTTTGTGAAAAGATTCATGCAATAAAACGTACGAAGCAAACCAAAGTTATAGGTGATGGTAACCACTTAATATTTAGGTGAACCATCTGCCTGTTCCATTAGCAAACTTATAAATAAGTTCATCATCATCAGCATCATCAGCCTGTAGAAGTCCACTGCTGGGCATAGGCCTCTCCCATACGTTTCCAGGAAGAACGATTCTGAGCCCTTTCCATCCATCGACTTCCCGCGGTCCTGACAATGTCGTCAGTCCATCGGATATGAGGACGTACTACGCTTCGTCTTTCGGTTCGTGGTCGCTATTCGAGAACCTTTATTCCCCAGTGGGCTGGCCATATAGTTCGTAGAACCGACAATCGCTAGGGAATAAAAATGTTCACAACTGCTCAAATAGGTGGTAGATCTGTTTCATATTAAATTCTTGGTATGATTGCCTTACCATGTTTTCTGTCTTGCATTCAGTTAGATTGGCACCACGCTGGAGCTTCATTATTTACATTATTATTATTTTGTAACAGGATCATACAAAAAAACAGTAGGAACCAAGCCGTAAGTTTCTTGCCGGTTTATCTAGGCTTGATCGCGAGGAACTGGCGCTTAGATTCACCTAGATTTAAGACGTTTCAATATGATCCCTGCGGATTTTACTGAATAAATGCTTTTTGACTTTGACTTCAGTAAATTCTCATTTAAAATATCCACAGAGACGGCGTTGGCGATGGCCAGCTCAAACTAATCCGCGACTACGAGATCCCGCAGATCAAGAAAAGCATAAGTAAAATGGACTTGACGTACATACCAATGATCACCTACATTGTGGTACAGAAGCGGATTAACTCTCGTATATTCATGAAAGTGAATGGCGGGTTTGAGAACCCACATCCTGGTACTGTGCTGGATAACAAGATTACTCGGAGAGACTGGTAAGTTATGTTATAGAGCAAGAGCCCACGACAGCCAGACCTTCGTTATTTTATAAAAGCTGAAGTCGCTGGACGTTCTTACCTGTATAGGGGACATACACAAGAAAAACTTTCAGCTTTTATAAAATAAGGAAAGTCTGACCGTCGTGGGCTCTTAGGCTATTACCAGAGCCCTAAGTCTGAGATTTTTAGGTGTACACTGTTCTTGTGTAATTTTGACTAACACCTGACATACAAATTGCAAGTCCATTGCCGCTGCTAGTATAGCTTGTTTCCTCACGATGTTTTCCTTCATCGTTTTAGAGGACTGACATTGCGGACAAACTTCATAGTCTCACTAGATCACCACTGCCTGTTGTTTTTTTTTTTTTTTGTGTTGTCTTTTCATCTGCGATCAGACTTCTAACTATAAGCAAGTTTATTGCAGGTTATTTGCCTGTAGTATAAATAAACTAGCTGATACCCGCGACTTCGTCTGCGTACTTTTAATTTGAATATTATGGATTATATTAAAAGAACGGTATAGATTTGGGTATAGCATTTGGTTAAAAGGGAGAAGGTATATTTAAAAAAATTAAAAAATATCTGTTTACAGTAGGTATAAGGTACCTATGTATTCCAACATGTATGTATGTATTGTATGTGTTGTGTGTTGTATTGTATGTATTGTATGTATGTGTTGAGTGACAGAAAGTACCTAGGAAAATTTATTGGTCCCTTATGTCCAACAGACACTTACAGGGGCCAGCGTCACGTTGTGTACAAAAATATTTTAAAATGACCTAATTTAAAACATTTTTGTATACAACGTTTGCTGTTTTGTTATTATTTGTTAAAATGTGGAGATTGTTTGGACTCGACACTCGCGAGCAGGCCACGTACAGTTGGCCATGCGAAAAACAGTTTTTCTCTAAATGGACACCTGCTACTTTAAGTGTTTGCCCTTGCGCTTTGTTAATGGTCATTGCGAAGGCTGGTTTGAGAGGAAACTGGATTCTTTTAAACTGAAAAGGTAAACCTGTAGGGATCATGGGTATGCGCGGAATCAAAACTTCAACTAAGAAATTAAATTATCAATACTTATTTACAACCAATGCATAAAAAGAGTAGAAGGTAAGTAGGTTAGGTTAGTTTTACACCTACTACTACCTATTAGATTAATTAAAAAAAGGAAATAAAAGCAAATCGGATTTTTTTAAAATAACGGATACTATCTTACCTACTATTAACTATGAACTAAAAGATCCCGAAATATTAAGTTTGTACAAAATTACTTTACAGGACTTAACTAATAAAAAATACTTACTTAAAAAATTATACGAAACAATAAAATAATTTTACTCTCTGTAGCGCAAATTTCTCTAATCGCATGCGTCCGACAACGCCGTCTGCCCTCACGTGTCTGCCCGTTCGGGTAGGCATAGTTAGAATCGTGCGCTCCCCCACCACACGACAGCGCCGTTGCCTGCCGCTGCCGCCACACTTCGGCGAATGTGCGCGACGACGACCGACGACCGACGGCAGCGGCGGCGATGCAGAGTATTCGTTAAAAGGAACTTTAACTTCAAAAGCCAAATTTTTTTGAACTTGATACACCCAAAACTTCTAAATATCATGTTCCTAGGTTCAGTGGTTAAGATTTTGTATACAAAAAGTTTGGCTTCGTAGTTCCCGTTCCGAATCCGTTCTGTTCCGACGAACACCCATACAAACTTTCAACCCCTATTTCACCCCCACACTGGTAAAAATTTCAAAATGCTAGAACAAACGATTTTTTGTTTCTTATTTAGTGCCTAAATACAAAATGTAATGTTTTTATCTTCAAAAATGACGAACTTCATACAAACTTTCAACCCCTATTTCATCCCCTCGCAGCTCGAAATTTCAAAAACGCTAGAACAAATGTTTAATTATTTCATATCAAGTGCTTAAATATAAAGTTTCATGGTTTTATCTTTTAAAATTAAGAAACAAACTTTCAACCCCTATTTCAACCTTTTCATCCCTTTTTTTCGCAATAAAAGGTAGCCTATGTTCTTTCTCAGGGTCTAAAGATTGTCTGTGCCAAATTTCATCAAAATCGGTTGAGAGGTTTAAGCGGGAAAGCGTAACAGACAGACAGACAGACAGAGAGACAGACAGACAGAGAGACAGACAGACAGAGTTACTTTCGCATTTATAATATTAGTTAGGATAGTTAGGATAAATATTTGTGGTCATTTTTTACACCCCCATCTATCCTCAAACTAAGGAAAGCTTGTACTATGGGAACTAGATGACTGATAAAATACAAGAAATAATATAACAAACATGTATGTTACTTGCACAAATGTATAGGTACAGAACATAAGTTACCTCTATACAAACCACTCTTATTTCAGGTACGATTTCCTGATCGCATCACAGAAGGTAAATCAAGGCACAGTCACACCAACCCACTATGTTGTTGTCCACGATGATAATGACATGCCACCGGACCATTGCCAGCGTCTGACCTACAAACTGTGCCATTTGTACTACAATTGGCCTGGTACAGTCAGGGTGCCAGCACCTGTCCAATACGCACACAAACTTGCCACTCTAGTTGGGCAGAGTATAAAGTCAAAGCCGCTGGATAAGCTTTGTGATAAACTCTTCTTCCTATAGTGCAGTCATGTATATCAGGACATGGGTAATCAAGATCAAAGTACTTTATGATTATGTATAGTAGCTGGTAAATAAGCTAAAACTCTTTGGAGCACAATATACCAAATGCAGTTCATCATCATCAACAGCCTGTAGATTTTTCCAGGACGAATTATTTTGAGCCTTTTCCATCCACTAACCTAAACTGCTCAAAATGCAGTTAGAAGGGTTTATTCGTAACGGCTTACCATACAAACTATCGAATTTAAAATCTCAACAAAATTGTGAGGGAAAATGTGTAGGTATTAAAGTTTGTAAAATCCTTCAATGACAATAATTTTAAACTTGAGAAGTCATCTTCCTGGCCTTATATCACTTTAAGTGGGGTCAGCACATGTTTTTTTCTTCTACTCCCCTCTGTCAGCCGTCATATCCGTACTCCCTCTTTTTTTGTCCATGTCATCTTTGAAAAGATGAATGGATTGTGTGATAGGATTTGTTTAAGAAACGACTGAGTACTGAGATGACAGATGGAAGAAAATATCCTTATTTCTAGTTAAAGGCAGGAAGATAGTGAGTGTATTTTGAAACAAGCTTAGATTTGTAAAGTTTTATGAGTCAGTTTACTTCTAATGATGTTGAATTCTTAAGTTTGTATGGAGCCTTGGATACCCTTATGAGTAAATCAAAGCAAGGTGCGAACGAGCAATAGTACCGCACCACGTTCACGTGTGGATCTTATAAATAAACCTGCGCAGCATTATCTACTGCTGTGACTAAGTGTTTCAAAGTGCAACTTATTTACTAGCTACTACACAAAAAATATAATTAACTGGAGTTTATAGCTTAGTACCTTTAGTATCCAAGAGAGATTTGTACCGTGCCTATTTCATTTACTATGATGCTACTGGACTTTTGCAAGGCAAAATATCAGTATTTTCCCTCTGAAAAGTGCAACAGGTCTAGCACGAAAAAAATATTGACATTTCTGATATCAACCAGGCAACGTACAATGTAATTTAAAAGTCAACACGATACGTCACAAATGTCAAATTTACTTTTGCTAGATCCCCTGAATTCGCCATATTGTTATTTGAATCCTAATATTTCAAAGGTTATTTGATAGCTAAATTAATGAAGAAATCTTTGACGTCCAAAGCTTGTATTCTAAGTTATAAAACATGTACAGCAAATTGACTGTGTTGGAAAAAAAATTATGTACATAAAATCATGCCGATTTTGGTAAAAGTAGGCAGTGACTGCGTATTTCCGCTTCACACACACACACAACACATCTTTTGTTTCATTAATTCTTATAGTTAGAGATGTCTATGTTTTAATATTACTTAAAGTTCTTGCATTTCAAAGAGACTGAACATTGTATTTTGTTTTTTATATCTAAGATATAAGTTCTAAATACATGAACGTTAAAAACTGAAGCAATTGTTTATTATAGTCTATTTTTTAGATTATAAGGCTCTTGTTCATATTGCCTGACACTTTTCATTGTCACTTTCATGTCAACAAACAGATGGCAAGATTCATCCGATCATTTTCCTTCGTGCTAAGGTCTGACAACATAGCACTGGCGAAATTGCGGGCAACACTGCCAATGCCATTCAACAAGAGTTGAAATGGCAACATACTTACCGGCTTAGTACAGTTCTCAGTGAATATGAATAATATAAATAAGACTAGTTGTTTAAAAATGTAGTTACGTTCAATACTCTTATACACATTGTTATTTCATAATGTTGAGATTATCAAATCACTACTTGAGCCTTGCAGATGCTAAATTATATTTAACGTGTTGATTTGAATATCTTGTAACAAATGTTCCATATACTCAAAATCTAGAACCCTTTGGGTGTCGTCTATACTTTAGTCTTAGTATGATCATGCATTATCAAATTACTTAAAACAACACAACTCACAAAAGTTGAGCGATATTTTTGTATTTTAGATTTACCAAGAGCGATTGTAGAATTACTTATAAACGTTATTTAAATTTAAATATTGCTTAAAATGTCTCCTGTCACTGTTTGTTATTACTAATTGATAAGAGATGGCAATAGTTTAAACATTGTTTGTCTTATGACAGATTTTTATAAGTAAAACTATTAATACAATTTAATAGGCGGTATATCTCCCAGAGTTAATGTGATAATTCACTATAGATAGGCTCAGGAATCAAATATATATTGTAGCTGTTATTTCCTTGTTAGACATAGATTGAATGAGTACTTGATCTATTTTCGTCACTATTACTCCGCAAATAAGTGTAATGCGTTCAGTCGCTGCTAAATTTAACAGCCTATTCCTTTCTATCTAATCAGCCTTATAGTTACTCAAAATAGTGTTTTATAGTCATTTAAGCAAGAAATGTGTTCATTTAGATATTTCTCTGATAAGTTTGTAGAATCTCTTGGTGATTATAAAACTACCTGTATACAATAAGATAAGAAATCGATTTTTGATTGTAATGTTGGTATATTTAGCAATAATACAGTGAGACTTAGTTGCTTACTAAATTATCCAATATTGTAGACGATTGTATTGAGTTTACACTCTGTTATCCTTAGCGCCAGTTGGTGTAAGGACATTTTGAGTTACACTGCGGGGCAATTCAGTAACCCTTATACAGTCTTGTTGTGGCTGTTTCGTAGGCCGCTCAGTATAACTTAAGGTTAAGCAAGTCGGTACGTTGTCCATACAAACGCTGTAAGCGTTTAATGTCTACTATTTATTCGACATACTAGCGTCGAAAGGTTTAGTACTAAATCTTGAAACGCTTGTAACTTTCAAGGTAATCTGATTTTTCTGTAGCATATAGGGTAACGAGCCTAGATAACGGCAAGATAATTCAGTATCAAACTTAACTTCGGACGCACGTTAATAATAGTAGACATTAAACGCTTACAGCGTTTGTATGGACAACGTACCGACTTGTTCAACCTTAAAACACCTCAACGATTATATGCTTATCGTTTTTCATAATAGACCAACTGGTTCTGTTACAGGGGAGTTTTCTCCCGCCTTTGCTTAAATAAGTGTTAGTTGGATATTGAGTAAAGGTTTAGTAAGAGATATTTTAAAAAGAGTCAGTTTGTTTACGCGCAATGCGCTTGTGTTGCCTTTATATAATGTCAATTAAGATGTTTTATGTTTCCAAATAATCCGCCTATACAGTTCGGCCTTTTTCTCATCCCGATTTTTTTCTGAAGAGCCTTTGTTCTGAAACGGCTGAATAGTACTTAACCTAAGATTATCTTGTTTTTGTAGGTGTTTGTTAGTTGATTACCACCGTGTTTGACAAATAGATTGAACATTAATGAATTTTTAGGTACTTGCGGGAGTGAGGCTCATTACAGCCGATATAATATTTTGTTGAACGAAAATAGTAGTAGTTGGCCAGTAATGGAGAAGACTGGCACAGGTATGGAGAAAATAACGTTTTAAAAAGGAGGCATACACCCAGCAGTGGATGCATACATGTTAACTGGATAGATAGATCTAAAAATAAGGGGATGTGAAAATTTTAGTAGTTAATTTGTATTGCTATTATACTACTAAAATTTCATTAACTACTGTGTGATATTTTCTATTAATTATTTCCTAGATTGTTCTACCTGGCTCGAATAGATGGCGCTAATTAAGCTTTCAAATTAGAAAATTACCGAAATATTGCTTTTATTGTGTATTGTATTAAGTATATCAGTCATCTAGTAGGTACCCATAACACAAGCTCTGCTTAGCTTGGGGCTAGATGATGCTGTGTAGACTGTCCAGCATTATTATTGTACAATGTTAAAAAAGCAATATTTTATTTAGTTTATTTGTTTGTGAAATAAAAAAAGTTGTCTTTGTTCAATAAACTACATATTGTTTGATGGTTCACCACTATGCAGCGCCATCTAGTTTCAACTTATAAGCCACAGGCATGAAAATAATATAAAATAGTTATTTGTTGCATTATAATAGATATTAATGTTGCTTATTTGCGTACTTTGTTGATTTATGTGTAATTCTTGAATAAAAAAATAGTATGCTAGTATAAGGTCGAAGAGACCGCTCTTAGCTATAAGGTTGCAATTTGCCATGCAAACGGCAGTTTGCAAAGTGTAGATATACTAATTAGGTATTATATTTGAATGTGATTTAGGGTAGATCACAGAAACATCGAGAAATATGTTTGATTCTAATTTTATAGGGAGGCTCATGGCACGGTTGGTTCCGGAAATATCGTCTAAGTAGGTAACATAATATTAACCTGAGCACTTCCTTCCCTTTGAAGGGCAAGTTATGGCATCGATTTTGTTCTTGCTCTACGAGTCCAGACATTGTACAACCATGGAAGTATAAACCTGAGAATTTGTGACTATAGCTGTAATTGTGCAAGCGAAAGCCTATGGTTCGTTTACTTCTAAAGAAGTAAAGAGAAAAAATTTACTATTCAATTTCGAGATAAGTGGTCATCTATTTTTTTTGACACTTCGACGCAGTCTCGCTCGCCTTGCCCGTAGCTGTTTATGTTTTAACTGACCTAATCGAGTCATATCCACCCTAGAAAGTGAGTTCAAACGAAACATAGGTTTTGACATCATATTCCATGGTTCTGTTTACCAAGGTGCTTATTATTTTTACGGTTTGGAAAGCACAATCATGGAAAATACAGCCATGGACTTTGCGAACAAAATGTTCATTATTCCAGGCCGTGTTTTTCTTGGTTGTGAATTAATGTACCCAGCAGTCGTTAGAAGGCCTAAAAGCCATACCTAATTAAGAAGCTCTTATATAGTCCGGTCCTGGGAACTTAAGTTCGCAACTGGCTCGTACGAGCTACACATACAGTATACCAACTTTAATAAAATTCAAATTAGTGTTAATATTTACGAGATTTATTATAAGTACCTGGTGAGTATTATAAAATTTAGTAAGATATTTACCACATGTGTGTGTTAAATCAGAGTTTGTTTCATTTCTTATTTTTGTAATAAAACCGAAATTATAACACCTAATTATCTTTTATTTATACTTCTGATCATAAGATGCTTTTCTTGTTTGACAGTATGTTCTACTTAAATAAATATTTAGGACATTTTTACCCAACATCACCTAGCCACAAGCTAAGCAGAACTTGTACTATGTTTGTATATTTAACTAAAATAGTCTGTTGCAATTTCTATTTGTTGACATGAAACTGACAATTCATCACGCAAATGTTTGTTCTCGGTGGGGATTAAACCCACCTGTCTACAGCTTAGAAGACAAACTGAGCTGTGACGGCTGTCTAATTTGGAGGTAGGGTTCTCTGTCATTTGTGTTACTTTCCACTCGGTAGTTCAACAAGTAGCATAAAATAAATAACCTTGCATTTCTTCGGTTCTTACCTACCGTCCACCTCCCTGAGACCACCTGGGTAAGAAGAAAGATTTTTACAATGGTTCACCTTTGTTCACCGGGTGATCCTTGGGACCATCTGAACACTCACCGCAAAGTTGAAGAAATCGTACCTAACTTCTGAAGCAGACTGTACAGGTCTGTCGTAGCCTGCGGCCTGACTTGACATAGATGTGATATGCACGCGTTGGATACGTCCACTTTGGAATAAGACAATATCACGATATCACCTGCGAACGTTTATTTATTTCATGATAGTGTATCATGAATTCTGACTAGCCATAACCTTTATTATGCGAATTTCGGACGGAACAAGCAAATGGCCCACCTGCAGTAGGTACATACCTAAGTATAAGACCACCATAAGTAGGTATAAGACTAAATACGACGTACCTACCTAATAAAGCGTTTATTATGATTTTGATCTAATTACTTAGTAGGATTATGTGGATCAAAGTGTAAATAAATTACACCAATGGAATAAGTTCTATGAATCACTTCAACTGTGTTAAAGCTATAAGTAGGTGAAGAGATCTTGACTAGGTACCATATCGTCGGTCCATTAGGCAGAGGGGCTCCGTCCTATCTTCAGGTTCGAGAAACTTCAATCATAGATCCTTATTGTACCTATTATAAACATGATGATGGTTGAGGTAGGTCGTATGTATATAGGGTGTAAAAAAGGGACTAATGTAAGTCCCGAAAAACCAAACGAGACATTCAGACGTTGAAAAGAAGCGGGAAATAAGTTGCCTTGGTAAAAAAATTATTATAGTTGAATATATTGTGTTTATCAGGAGTCAAAGGAAGTAAGGAATCGGGTATAAAACACATCCGGCTTAAATATAGTGTGCTAGTGTATAGAACAGTCCTCTAGGGAATAAAGGGTCTCGATGGCGAAAGTGAACTACGGTTCGTTGCAACAGCTGACTTCAGGCTGATGATGAGTTCAACTCACAGTAGCGCCTGTTATGTACGAATTTTAGACAGTAGAAACAGTAGAAATCTTGAAACTGCTAATATGAACATTGATGAAGAAATTCATTTTGACTCTATTACGGCTATAGGTACCTAACATTTTCGAAAATGGCCTTTTTACACCCTGCACCCAAACTAATCATAACTGTTGAAAATTTAGTAGGTATCTAAAGCAGTTGAGAAACGATCGACCACATTTTGTATCAATCCATCACTAATCTTGAATTAGACCAATGAACAAGGAATTCCAATTTGTGATCTGCGCGAAATTCAAGCTCAAATGAATGCTAATTCAAAATGATTTTAGAATTTCACATTGCCTTTATCTGAACTGACAGGGAAATTACTGACTGGGCCTTAATCGGGGATAGACCCGATCGACTATTAAATTGTTTAGAATCTAACGGAATACCTATTTTGTGAGATTGCTTTGCAGACTGCTTTTTTTATTGTGATTTTTTTCTAGCGTCTAGACATGGACATGTAGTTTTTGTTATTAAAATATTCTCTGGTTCAAGATACTTACCTATAAGAAAAAAAAATATTAGGTAGGTATCTACCCTAATAAATAACTAAAAGTTAGTTTAGGAGTGGACAAGTGTAGGTACTTACCTACTTATAGGCTAATCATAGATTTCCTTAATTACAACCACGTAGATATTTTGCAAAATGATTTTCCCTAGGTGTTTAAACCACCCTCACGACTATAAATTCCTAGGCACGGTAGACATTCCCACATATCTCTTAGTACCTACCTACCTACCTACTCGAGATTCTTTGCGGATGTCTAATAGGAGTAGTCTGAGGTACGTTCAAATATTACACGTACCTAGGTACATACCCACCCACATTTTGCAATAGTTGGTATTTTGATACGTGGCAATTACGTGATGGGTTGCAAGCCCATTGCCGCTGCTAAAATACTAACTGGTTTCCTCAATGTTTTCCTTCACCGCTTGTGTATTTGTTCAAAATCACCACAGCATAAATTCAGAAGTGTGATAAGTGATAACAGAAAAGCGGTATGAATATTAAAACCGTTGATGAAAAGGAAAGCTAAGTGAGTCCATTTGCGTTTACGCAATAAAATCGCTCTTCAAACGCTATCAATGAGAAACATACCATCACCGCCCACTAACAAGCTTCTAATCTACAAGTTATCTGTGAAAACACTTGCATAGCGCAATAGCTGGCTTAGTGGTGCATCGATCAGAGCTAGCATACCTGTACCTACCTACCCGCTGACGTAATGTATGCCAGTCTCTTCTCTTCGGAACAATCTGAAATACCGACGCGGTGTGTGGGTGTGCTTCGTTTAACGAAAGAGCGGCAGTCCATCAGGTTAGAAGGAAACAGCGCTATACAGAGAGAGCGGTGCGGCGGTATCACCAGCCCGTGGGAAATGCACAGTAGTGGTCAGAGCAGACTGCGCGCGCGCCGGCCCAATGCACGTATTATTGTATTGGAATATTTGCCGCTCACAACATCTTATGGGATTCCGATTGATGCAACAATCTCGCTCTTATTTTGTCCTAGTTAAGGTTGACTATGATTATGTTGATTGGACTTTTGAAGGTAATTTTGTATGGTGAGTTATATAGGCGGTCGGGTCTCAAGAAAGTATAACGCGGTGTTTTTTTAGCGATCGATTGAGGTTTTGCAGACACGGTTCAGATGCAAATGTGGTGTTTACGGAGTTGGCCGGCACACGCCTATAATAAATGTTATGTTATGATGTTGCGTGCCTTTAATAAACACGTTTCGACTGCGGTAATGGTAATACGCCAATTTACTCGGTTGCTGTACGCTTTTATAGCAAATTTGAATGGGTATCGGGCATTTAGTAGCTTAGCATTTCATATAAAAATTAACATAAAAACATTTTAAGTGATTTTATATTCTCACTCTACTCTACTCTACCTCTCTTCTGCCTTGGAATAATTTATGTTCTGGGCTTATTAACTTTATAACAAAAACTATTTAAAGTATTTTTCAATGTTCGCCAAGATCAATGCGAAGTATAATAATAATCAATACTTATTCAATAAAATCAAAAATCAAATAAAAAAAGTCACATCACACTCAATTTATGGTGGCACCCAAACTATGCAAATAACCTTAAACCACAATTTACTGTCATAAAGTAAATTCCAAAAGAAATAATAAGTTATCCGAATATCTTTCGTCAATCAGCAGTCGTCATTTCGCCGCCTACGTAAATACATAAAGACGAAACGGTATCCGTCTGGAGCTTTCACGGTTATGACAAAAACTTACGATAGGTTTTATAATTCAACTCACCTTATCACTACCTACTATCAAGGTTCTGAAAACATGCACAAAATAGAACAAGTTCTAAAAAGCGAAAAAAGGGCTAAATAAAAGAATTTAAACCCCAACGGTCTTACTAATAAACTCGGCGTATCTTAAAATAGTTATACCGTGTTTTGCCTTATGCATTGATAGGAATTTTTACGCAAGATAGAGACAAAACAAGTATTTCAATGTTACATCGAGTTTATTAGTAATAGGGCTACTTTACACGCAAATACCTTTATTGACTAGATCCAAGTTCGACTAGATCCAAGTTTTGTCATTTAGTAAGTAAGTATATATTTATGAGTTAAAAGAAAGTCTTCTAGTAATTAAATACTTTTTTATTATTATTATCATCATCAGCATGTAGAAGTCCACTGCTGGATATAGGCCTCCCCCATACGTTTTCAGGAAGAACGATTCTGAGCCTTTTCCATCCATCGACTTTCCGCGGTCCTAACAATGTCGTCAATCCATCGGATAGGAGGACGTCCTACGCTTCGTCTTCCGGTCTGCGATCGCCATTTGAAAACCTTTATTTCTCAACGGTTGTCGGTTTTACGAGCTTATGGCCTGCCCACTGCCACTTATTTTACTATATTTATATTTGTAGTAGTAGTACAGCTCTTTGTGAAGGGCTCATCCGGGGATGTATACCTACCACCATACCTATTTCTGCCGCCATATATAGGTCCTACTATGTCCAGCTGTAAACTTATTGTAGGCTCATATTGGTAAATTACTTACTCTTGAGTCACATAAAACTACGCTTGGTGTGTAAGCTATGTAACTGAGTATTTCTTTAACCATACCTACTTAGTACCTAATCAGACAAACCTTTCTCGCTTCACTCAAGCTTCTACACTTCAGTAATAAAACCGTAGATATCTTACAACAAGACATTCGCGGGGGCACTTAGCTTAGGAACATCGCTGGGTATCGCACGATTTTCTAATATTTTACGACTACTTTCAAAGTCTAGGTGGTTGGACACGATAGTAAAATAGACTTTATTGAATTGAAATAAAAAAATAGTGCAATGTGTGACAATATTAAGGTGTCCAAGTGAGTCAATAAGTTCAAAGGCTAATCTTAGCAAGGAATTAATTATAAACATTTATAAAAACAATATAATGTAGGTAATATTTGGATTTAACTTCTGACTATCCCTTTAAGACATCCTCAAAGAATCTTGAGTGGGTAAGTGGGATTTTTAAGTATGCATGAGGATGAAAGGTGTGGAGCCATTTCAATATTTCTGAAAAGAATATACCGTATCATTCGTTGAATGATTAGAAATATTGGGTTAAATTATATACCTCTTTCTATAATAAACTCTGTGTTACCTTGAAAGTATATAGGTACTTATTACGACTTTATACTTGTGCCATACATTTCTATAAGATTACCTAGACTTAGATAAAACACTTTGAATCGTCATGTGACCTATCCCGGTGGTTTAACGACTGAATAACAACTTTACCTACTAACGTTCGGCTGCGGTTCAGTTTATTATAAGGGTATCAACACTTTTTCACCACACCCAGTAAAAATCCACCCATGTGTCCCTGTCACGGTATCAATAATAAAAAAAAACCTTCGTCCTGTGAGGGCTAATTAAGATATGTATCTTCCAGCCGTCCCACCATTGTCCTAATCCCATGAATGGACAAGACAGGTAACACACGTGATTGGAGACTTTTTGTCGACGATTGGAAAAAAGTGTGGATTAAATTGGACTACACATTTAAGACACATGAATTTGATCTAATCGCCTTTTTTGAGTACCTACTTAGACTTATAAGGCTTGCATCGTTGTCCACACTTGTCACACAAGTAGGTAATACCGTGACTGCAATACATTAGCCCGGCCTCACAGCTCTGTTAGTGGTAGCCCTGCCTTCTGTGCTGTAGGTCGTAGCTTCGATTTCCACTGAGGACAAATGTAATATCTGGCTACCTTTGAGTAGGTACTTGGTCTTGGTACTTGGTTGGTAGTAAAGATCTAAGAGGATATCTACCGCCTCAGGGGAATAAAATTGTGATACTATTTATTTTGTATTATTTTTTTGTTTACGTCGTTGAATTATTCTTTTTCCAATCGACCTTGTTAGCTTCTTATTCCCATCGGTCTACTAAATCTCAGGTTCTTCTAAGACTAGTTACTACTTCAATCACTCAATCCGACGTTAAACAACAGATTACAATGCTGAACAAATCCGTTCGTTCCCACGGCAAAACGCCTGCGGGCCGAACTACGGGCGACGATTAGGTAGACCAACCAGCTTACTTTACGAGATGACAATATAGAGATTAGATAAACAAGTGATCCGATCCTTATATAGTAAGTTTCTCGTCTATTGTGAACAACATTGAAATAAATACCTACAGCAGTTTGTTTAGGAATTTACAGTTTTATTTCGACGACCGATGTGGCGCGGCGGGCAAATGTCCGCCTGCGACGCAGGAGGTTGCGGGTTCGATTCCCGCCTTGGGATAAATGTATGTACAATCTGCAAGTATTTATTCTGGGTGCTCTGGGTATTTTCTATGTATACTAAAAAATACCTATATACTCTTTTTTTAAATAAAAATCCTTATCCCCTCGCAAGGGGTAAATATAAGACTTTTCGCCATCGTACAAATGTACAATAGCCAGGGTAAACTGATAATTTTAGTAGTAATCTAACTTTTGATTTAGTTAAGATAATATTTTTAAAAAAGGTAAATAAATGATAAAATAAACACTAAGATTAACAAAACCTAGATATTGTACAAATTTCCAATAAAATGTAGTTGAAAAAAAATGTTTATTGGCTGAAAGCTTAGAGTGGATTATGAATAGACCAAAAAAAGAAAATAAAATGAATCAACAAATAAAGAATCGAACACATTAATGCTTGATATTTGTTTGTGTTTAACATGTTTGTTATTCACACTTTGTAAAACAATTTTTGCAAATGAGTCATCTTTACATAGTATAAAATGAAGTCGCTTCCGCTGTTTGTTCGCTTAGATCTTTTAAACTACTCAACGGATTTTAATGCAGTTTTAAGCAATAGATAGAGTGATTCAAGAGGAAATTCAAAGATTTGTAAGTGAAAATGTTTACTGCCCAACGAAGTGGGTACGGGTCAGCTAGTTCTTTACTAGCTTTTGTCCGCGACTTTGTCCGCGTGGTTTGTGTTTCCGACTTACATAACACCTAACGTTATATTTTGGCCAATTTACATAACATCTTTATAAATAATAGCCTATATGTTATTCTGATGTATAAGCTATTATATTGTAAAGTTTCATTAAAATCCACTGATTAAAAACATATAAAACTAAGTCAAATCGGAGCAAATTTTCGCCTTTGTAATATAATATAGGTTAGAAGGAAAGATAAGGATAGAACCGATACTTTCCTATACAATCAAAGCATTTTATTAAAAACTGGTGTCGCGTTTTTTGTCATTGAATTTCAGGAATTCATTCCTTAGAATACTGCTTCGAATAAAGACAGATAGGTACCTATACCCTGAAAATTGAAAGTCTGAAAATTTTAATCGATATTGAACCGAAACCGAAGATTCTCAAATGACCACGAACCTGAAAACCGTTCTTCCTGAATATTTACAAAAAAAAGTATGAGTATTCTTGGAGTTATCTGATTCAAAATTTGCTTAGTTTGGGGCTAGATAGCTTGTGAAATTTCTACATTAGTTGTGTACTTATATATTCGTAGTTTCACTGCGAGATAGAATCAGAAATGCGGAAATCCGTAAAAGAACCAAGGTCACCGACATAGCTCTCAGAGTCAGCAAGTTGAAGTGGCAGTGGGCAGGCCATATAGCTCGTAGAACCGACAACCGTTGGGGAGTAAAGGTTCTCGAATGGCAACCACGAACCGGAAGACAAAGCGTAGGACGTCCTCCTACCCGATGGACTGACGACATTGTTAGGACCGCGGGAAGTCGATGGATGGAAAGGGCTCAGAATCGTTCTTCTTGGAAACGTGTGGGGGAGGCCTATGTCCAGCAGTGGACTTCTATAGGCTGATGATGATGATGATTCATATCGTACGTATATTCGTAGGTAATTTAACTTGATGATTATTGACCAACTTCAAGATATGTGAGCATAATATTTGTTAGCTTTTAGACCACGGAAACTCAGTTTCCTTCGTCGGATGTTATGCCAGGAAGTTTCTATTTAACCGGCACCGACAATGCCTTCAAACGTGCGTCACCAAAACACCAAGTTCTTGGAACACTGCGGAAAACCGACAGAGCGCCTTTTATGATTCGAACATTGCAACCCATTTTTCACTGCACAATGATGTGCCACGCGAAGATGTACTTTACACCGTTTTATTACAGCTCATAAGCTGTGGATTTTTATCCAGGTTCATGTTGGTGGTGTGACATCTCGCAAATAATGAGGACCACATCCAGCGTCGGTGCTTTTGACGTGGCTATATTTGACGCCGTGTGGCTGACAATTGAATACCCGAATTGAATTGAATCTTCACTGTGCTGAAGTATCTTTGGCGGAGAGTGCAATATTGGTGGTCTTGGTGTTAGAAAAAAATCAAGAAATGAAGTTATATGTAGAAAAGAAATATTTTCACTTTTGTCGAACTACAACTGCTTCGTTTAACCAACCCAGCGGTTATAGAGTGCTTGTTTATAACTAAAATATCATCAAATTCAAGTTTCAATAGTGTCCATTTTCAAATGGTATTCTTAGAAACTGACAATTTAGGCCCTATTTTGACAATCAAATTCTAGTTTAAATTTTGTCTCAGCTCCAAAAAGTACGGTTATTTGGCCTTTTCTGTAGACTCAAATAGCACATTCTTTTACTTGTACAAAAATGCGATAGAGATCCGTTGAAAAATTTTTACTTATAGGTTCTTCGGTACACGTAATTTTCAATTTCGCAGTTCAAGAATCAGTACTGAAGTGCAACCGAGTCTTAGGTATTCACTTAACTTAAATAATAGAGTAGAAGCTCTGCACTTTAAAATACTACCACTTTGCTAAATAACCTACCATTCGTTTAGTTTTAACAGCCTATACTTGTTTTAAATAGTCTTCAATCATTTAAAAGTATCAGTAAAAATCAGTCAGCAAATGTTTTCGTCGGCACAGATCTGTGAGGGCATTACACTGAGATTCTTTAGCCTCATCGGCATGTCGAGATGAATGGTCCTGGGTCTATACAATATGGCTGCATTTACATAGAAAACTGATTACCGGTACGACTATACCGTGCCCAAATTAGCACAGTGATTTTCAAATAAAAGTAAATGACAAACAACTCCTGACTTTTAAAAGTAAAAAAAAACTATGTCTATGATTTCAGAAAATACAATTAGGTTAAAATGTCAAAATCAAATGTATTCGTGCTAGGCTCAAGAAGCCTATCACATCGTCTGATCACGTTTAAGTTCCTTTCGGCTGAGAAATCCGCAATGCTCAATTTAAGAGCTACTCGTGTGTTTTTTTGGTCACTGTCACCTGGTGCAAGGCAATGATGATGCACTGCTGGCCTTTCAAGACTAGATAAGCTCGTTTTTTAAAAGACTCCATGCTAAAACTCTGAGGGAAGACCGCAGAAGGAAGATCATTCCACAACTTACTCGTGCGCAGTAAAAAGGACCGTAAAAACCAGTGGTTATGGTGAACCACCTGGATGGTGGTGTGTATGAAATTTGGTCTTGCGGTGTATTTTAAGGTAAGTTTTAACTACAATAACTACGTACCTATCGTCGTTTTGAGTTACACTGCGGGTTAACATCGAGAAATACGAAAATTCGTGTATCGTTTTCCGGAATGTCAACCCTGCTTTCTCCAAAACTGCATCTTATGGTACCAACATGTTCGGTGCACAATAGCTGGTCTGTCCTCCTATTATTACATGCGGCGGGCCTTTATGTGCGACGTCACACGATACAGGGGGATATAAATAAGCGTGCACATGTCATGTATCGCGGGTAGAGCCGCCTGCGTGATTATTGTCGATGGTCAAAGTAATCTTCTGCGATACAAATCGCAAAACAGAGTAAACGCAAAAGTTAAGATGTTTTCGTTTGTGAGACACGGTCTACTTTCTGGCCCGATTTTGATGGAATACAGAATTAATACAGTTTGTAAATTGGAAAAATATAAATCCTAATTTTATTCAGAAAAAAATGGAAAAATAAAAAGGTGCCTTTAATTTAACATTGCAAAGCCCCATTGATCTTAGCAAAGTAAGGCAGCTTGTTCAATATAAATATTCTACCAGACGTTAAGTCTGACCTGATGTGAAGTGGTTAAGCATTGCCTCAGTCACATTCGTTAAGAACGTGCCTAATTGTGTACTGGTCTGCGTCCGTGCGTTATATGTGAGTTTCTCCGAATTGGGTTAAATTTTATCGTCCATTATATCGTCAAATCATCGATAAATCTACCAACCCTATTAGTTGAGGAACTGCAATGTCAGTGAAGTCCGTTACCATCCACATTACGGATCGATGTATAGCAATAGTTATTTATATCAACAGCGACTGTCTGGTACGATCAAGCGACATTCAGTTATAGTGATGGTGGCTTTAGAGGGTTGATGAATTGGCCTGTTCAAGTCTGGAAGGCCTGTCTTTACTCTCATACCGGGTGTATAAGACCACTTCTGAATACTCCAGCGTGTCAAGTTACCTAAAATAAGGTCGTGTAGATTATAGAATACCCTTGGCTGACAGTTAGATACATTTAGAGTAATACGAATATTTTGCTGAAATTCCTATCAACGGTAAATAATAATAATAATAATGCCGGACGATCCACACAGCATCATCTAGCCCAAAGCTAAGCAGAGCTTGTGTTATGGGTACTAGATGACTGATATACTTAATACAATATTATATTACATACATAGATATTTTTTTATTATACATAGAAAATACCCAGAACACCCGGAATAAATACATACATAGAATTAAATATAGCACCCAGCTACAGAACAAAGGTCTAAATTAATCATTAATGTTTGTTTACGGTGGGAATTGAACCCGCAATCCCCAGCGCAGAAGTCAGAGCTACTACTCTACTACTGCTGTTGTTTTTTTTTTATTTTATGTGTTGATTTTTATGCTTTTTTTCTGTAATAAATATCTTTTACTTGTACTACGAACTGAGGCCCAATTTTTTTAAATTTTTCGGAGCGAGATTAAAGCTAGAAGTTGATTGTCAAAATTGTGCCTGTCTGAAATGTCAGTTTCAAAGAATATCAATTGAAAATTGGCACGATCGAAACATACATTTAATATAATTAATTTTAATATTTAAATGTATGTTTCGATCGTTAGAATTGGACCTTATAGTGCTTGCTAATATGACAACACCTACATTTTTTGTATTCATTTCGACTATAAAACGACTAGATTCTACATAGGTAGTCTCAGACAGCGGTTTTTATAAGAGTAAAAAACTACTTTGATTTATTAAATTTTGCCTACCTGACTTGCAGTGAATAAAACAGTTTTTCAATGCCAAACATGTCGATACATGTTTTGTTAAAACAAAAAGGTGGAGTGAGATTCAACACAGTCCAAGGTGTAGCTAGCTCACTTTATTGTCAGAACAACAGCCGATAAACCAGTTATTGGTATTGTATCTACTTAACTGTGGAAGGAACACCCATCTTCAGCCAAAAAAGTATTTACGGACTGCAATATATTTTTCCGTAACGAGCTCTCATTTCCAACGGCTTATTCCAGAAATCTGCTAAGACAATCCCCTGTAGGTTATTGGACAAAAAATCCTAAAATCCTTAGGTTTTTTTAATTTTTCCTTCTATCATTTGGATTTGTTATTATTTTTTCCCTTCTATCATTTTATTTCTTAATTTTTCTCATCACAGATAATTAGTATATAAATGGGAAAGTCTCTTATCTTGACATACTTTTACTTATTTATTTATTGATTGATTTTACTGACCACCTTCTCACATATTCTACGTGATCTTAAGACTGAACTAAAGACCGCCTTCCTTGAATGAGGAATGCAGTTACTATTTCAAAATTCAGTATTATTGAGCCTATACTATTTATCAGTCACCTGGTTACCATAGTACACGCTATACTTAGTTTGGGGCTGGATTAGAATGAAATGTCCACAAGTATTTATTTATTGAAGTAATACTTCTTATGCGACTTCCAACAAGGTTGCGTTAAACGTTTAACACTACCATGGAGGGGGTATGAAAGCACTGTTCTTTCTCTCTTTTTCTCATAGCCAGTTACGTTTCGTATATTAAAGAAGTTTTACTTCAGTCGTGTGGTTTAGACCACACGACTGAAGTAAAACTTAGTTTTTCGCACACTCGTTTTTTTTATATTAGCCCTTCTGGGCATTCTTTAATCGAATTTTAGTACATCTAAGAACAAGTATTTGTGTCCTACTTCTAATCTTAGTTGGTATTTATTGTTTTATTGATATTTGTGTGGATTTCAACACTATTTTCTACTTACGTAATTTAAAAGTAACAACTTTTAAATTATTGATTTCTATTTATAAAATAATAAAGAATTATATATATAAACAAAGCATTATACATAATAGCATTACGGTTTTAATTCTCAGGCACGGTAAATATCCCTTCAGATCTCTTGGTACAAAAAACCCTCTCAAAATTCTATTATATCTATTATTTTATTAAAAACTAGCTGGTTCATAAAGACTGTGACAAAGACGTGTCCTTACCAGCCCCCAATGTTATGACTTATTTGTCTCGTGTTTTAGATTTATATTCAGATTATAACAAAATCTCCATAATGCACTCATTGAAATTGAATAATGTAAATTGATTTTTTTGCCGAGACTGTAAGTAGAAAAACACCTGGGCGATGTTCGAGAAAATGGTGCCTATTCTGTTGAATATTAATAATGAATTGGACAAATTGATTTTCATTATTATATTTTAAGACAATAATAACTTAGTACGTACGTACGACAATGTACGTCCAGATAGTACATTTCGTACAAACCCACATTTTGCTGTAGTTAGTATTTCTGTTTTGCTCCCTACGTCGGCAATGCCTGTCATTGAACGCAGCATTTAACTCCAAACTAAGATAAATCCAACAAAACACTAATCAAAAAAATTGGTTTAGCTATTCTTGAGTTACAAGTGGTGTATCTATCACGACTTTCTTTTATATATATAAATGCAGTAATATGTATGATCAAAATAATATAAACGCCTTTATTTCTATTAATTTTCCAAAATCTTTAATTAATTAGCTCGTAAAATATTGTAAAGATTGAATCTATGAATAAAACAAACGTTAAAGTGTTAATTTGACAAAATAACAGACAATACACTAATTTGTTTCCAAAGCACCTACAAAAAAGTTATAAAACATAATGAGTAGTAATCTGAGACTCAGCCCACTATAGTACTTATTACTTGTTTTGTGAAATAACTTTTATAAGTCTTTTTATAACTATGAACAAATAATACACCCACGCAATTTGAAATACCATAGTGTATTTGTTGGTTTGATGTGATTCTAAATAATTAATTTAAATATTTAGAGTTTATCAACAGTAATGAAATAACAAAAAATACCATCCGGAAAATAAAATAAAAATTTTGTATCCTTTTTCGAGTTTAGCCCATCTTTATAATTATTATAAAAATTACGTTCTTGAAAAAATTAATTCTTCAGTAAACCTAAATTTAGGATTTTTTTTGTCCATATCACGATTCCATTAGTCTAACAAGTGTCGCCTATGTTCTAAAATGTGAGTATTGATATGACTATGACTACAAGTCATGGTAATACGATGATATTTCTCATTTTTATAATCGACTAGTGGTCCGTCCCTTCGCACTTGTTTTAGTAAGGACCCCTTATTTTTTTTGAAAATATAATATAGCCTATGTCACCCGGAGATAGTGTAGCTTCCCAACGGTGAAAGATCTTTTCAAATCGGTCCAGTAGTTTCAGAGCCGTGCGAAGCCGGGACGAGCCGCTAGTACTTAATAAATTAAAGCTTACTTTGAGAGCCGACGCGTAAAATAACTCATTAGTTGGGCGAGGACAACGCGATTCTAATCTGTTTTATTCGAATACCAATTTGTGATTTGGCTAATTAAAACCATCGTTAACTTAAAAGCCTTTGTAATGAAATCATTGATGGTCACAGCATACCCACGATTTCCAAAAAAACATTTGTAAGCAACCGGCCAAGTGCGAGTTGGACTCGCGCGCTAAGGGTTCCTCACCATTATCTATAGTAAAACGGCAAAAAAATTACGTTTGTTGTATGAAAGCCCTCTCAAATATTTATTTTATTCTGTTTATTAGTATTTGTTATCTTATCTTATCTTAATAGGGTCCCGTTTTACCTTTTGGGTACGGAACCCTAAAATACACAGTACACAGTAGATATCCCCTCAGATCTCTGAGTATCTAGTACCTACTCGAAATTTCCGTGGATGTCTAAAGGGGGTAGTTAGAGGTACGTCCAAAATTACATTTGGCACAAATCAACATTTTGCAGTAGTTTTCCATAAGCCTATTGCCGCGGTTAGAATACTAACTGGTTTTCTCAAGATATTTTCCTACAACGTTTGGCATTGCGCACATAAATACATATTTTGAACAGAAAAATCTATTGGTAGGTACACGACCGGATTCGAACTCACGACCTCAGGATCAGAAGGCAGGATGACTCCCAATAGACCACTCGTGCTCTACTACTAAAATACAAACTATCGATCAATAGTACCATCTAAGCCTTGATCTTAGGATCAGAAGCTAGGGTTGCCACCGCAGGACAACCAGCACTTGAAAAGCTTCCAAATGGTATAAAAAGGTCACAATATAGTCATCGGATTGTTTTAAGGACTTGTAATTTATAGCGTCGTTCAGAAAATTTGCATTTTTATTGTCGCACGCTGAATGAACAAAGGTCGTTATTAAACTCGGGACGAAATTGAATTTATTATAGTGGTTTTAAATACAATCTGAATGTAGGTATCTATAAAATGTGACTGACGGACGAACATTTAACTGGATGCATGTGGTAGGTCCTACTGTTTTAATAACATTTTTTGAAGTGAAACTTATAATGCGACAACAAGGTTGCGTTAAACGTTTAACGCTACCATGGAGGGGGTATGAAAGTACTGTTCTGTCTCTCTTTCTCTTATAGCCAGTTACGTTTAGAAGTTTTACTTCAGTCGTGTGGTCTAGCACGCTCGTTTTTTTTATTTAATTGTTGATGAAATAAGCATATGGCCCACCTGTTGTTGAGTGGTTATCATCGCCTATAGCAAAACATTATATTGCAGGTCAAGAACGTGCCCTACAATGCACCGCTCTGCGTTCATCAACCCGAGGCATACTGGTGTTAAGGCTCAAAATTAATAAAATTAAATTTGTTAATTAAGTTGTGATTAAATTAAATTTTATTCACAACGTTCTGAAATAAAGTACATATATTATTTTGCAGTAGTTGGTACTCATCCATATGCGACATATTATTATGCTCAGTATAGCTTAGTGGGTAGTACCCCTTCTACGCAGTAGGTGGTGGGTTCGATCCCCACCAAGAACAAACATTTGTATGATGGACGTTTGTCGTGGTGTATGCTAGTTGAACAAGCATGTGGCCCACCTTATGTCAAGTGGTAACCATCACCTATAATAGTGTATTAACTTGTAGGTCACGTACGTAACGTGTACGATGCACTACCCTGCGTCCACCAACCGGAGGTATACTGGTGTTAAACCTCATGTGCCTGTAATTTCATCGGCACCCACACCTTTCAAACCGGAACACAGCAATGCAAGCATCACTGCTTGGCTGTAGAAATAAGTATGGGGGTAGTACTAACCTGGGCGAGCCCTTTCACAAAAAACTCTACTATTACTAAAGCTTTACTTAGTTTGGGGTGTATGTTTGTCAATGTTTATTTTTATGTCACGTTACACATTTTAGCCTGGCTGGTTTTGGAAATGACAGGCACATCGTTCAATGCCTTTAGGTTTTATCAAATCGATCCACAGTGGGGGGTGCGAATTAATTTAAAAAAGGTGGTGTTTTTATACTTAATGAGCTGATGAATTATTGGTAGCTGATTTTTGAATCACTTAATTAATATAAAAATAATGACGAAACGCGCGTGACTTCATCCGCTATTTTTGTACAGTCAGCTGCACTAGAATGTATACTATTTGTAACTTTCACAAGAGTCTTACAGCAAAACAATGATCTCAAAAACTAAAAAGTAATGAAATTAGTTGGTAACCTCACTTATTAAATGAGTGTAAGTAAATATCTTTAACATCACTGCGCTGTGAAACCATTTAAAAATTAACAAATTGTATACATTCTAGTGCAGCAGACTGTACAAACTTCAAACCCCGCTGTACACGTTTAGAGGATGAATTTCAGGAATTCCTTTCTTAGTATACCGCTACGCACCAAGAGGAATATACTCTGAAAATTTCAAGTCTCTACGACCATTTGTTTAGGCTGTGTGTTGTCTATATCCCAGTCAGTCAGTCAGGACCAAGATTCTTATACAAATTGGTATAGATTATTTTGCAAAACCAGCTGTTTCTCTGTGGTTTTATTAGTCATAAGTCTATTAATACCTTTTATGGATAGAAACTTAATAAGTATTTGCATCATACACATTATAACATAATATAGAAACACTAGAAAATATAGAATTAGAACTAAAATAGCATCATTAAACCTTGCTGGTGCTAAATAAGTGAATTTTTTGCTACTTGATCTTGACTTGGATTGCTTGGATAAATTGTCATACTTACAAATTTCAGGGGCCCAATGTTGTCCGGGGATTAACTACCACTGTGCCTATTTATGCTACCAAGTAGCTTGCTGTATTCCGGTTTGAAGGGTGTGGGTGCCAGTGAAATTACAGGCACATGAGGCATAATACCAGTACACCTCAGGTTAATGGCCGCAGGGTAGTGCATCGTAAGGCACATACGTAACGTGCGTGACCTACAAGGCAATGCTTAGTTATAGGTAGTGGTTACCACTTCACATCAGGTGGGCCTTATGCTTGTTCCACCAGCAGTAGCATATGTATAAAAGTTACGAGACGAGTATTGGCCTCCTTTTATTTAAGTCGTCTAAATGTCAACAATCTTAAGCATTTAAAAAGAAATAAGAAGCAAGATGAAGAGATAATTAAAATCAAATAAAATAAACTATGATTTAGCGCCCGGTCCGGACTCCCTGTGTGCGTTTCTGGTAACCAGTGGCAGATTGCAGATTATTTGTATAAATCATTATACTAACTCTGTCAATATTTATAAGGTTTTTAAGAATGTTTGAATGTAATACTTTGCAATAGCTTAACAGATTTCGATGAAATTTGAAAAATATATGATCCACTCAGAATCAGCAAGTGAAATGGGTAAGGCAAGTCTAGTAGAACCGATAACCGCTGTGGAACGAAAGTTCCTTGATCGTGATCAAGAACCAAAAAGATTTTTTTGTACTAGACTTCAATTATTTCGTAACATGTACCGGATACCGGATTTATTCGAAAACCCCCTTATCCATTGTTAGGGCCTGTTTGGGTCTGTTCGGGCCTGTTGGAGACGAAGATATTGTATGATAATGATATTGTATAAAAAAATAATAATAATAATATAGATAATGGCATGACAAACTATCGAGCTCAAGATTATCACTCTAAAATTAACTTAAAATAAAAAAAATTGCATCACGACTATCCAACACGATAGACATCCCCTCCGATCTCTGAGTACCAAATACCTACTCAAGATTCTTCGAGGATGTCTAAGGGGGGTAGTCAGAGGCACGTCCAGATAGAACATTTGGTACCCACATTTAGCAGTGATACGAAATAAAATTAAGTATTTCCAACGTGCGAAGTCACAAGCAATAGCTACCTTAAAATATTTACATTTAAATACCACAAATGAAATACAACTAATTCCGATGCTGGATACAGATTTCGAGAATCAAAAAGGGTTGCAATCAATTACAGGCTGTATCTGGATGTCGCGTTATCGAGTCAAATCCAAAAATCATTTATTTACTAACAAAAAACATCAAAACTAAAAAAATACGTTTGTCTGCTTGTAGTTATTTCAAAACAAACTTCAACACTACTATGAGAATTTGACGATCAATATGGCACAGCGCTGGAGTTTGTGGGTTCTATTCCCGCCTTGGGATAAATGTTTGTACGATCTGCAAATATCTATTCCGGGTGTTCTGGGTATTTTCCATGTATAATAAAAAATTATCTATGCATGCAATGTATTATTAAGTCTATCAATCATCTAGTATCCATAACACAAGCTCTGCTTAGCTTGGGGCTAGATGATGCTGTGTGGCTTGTCTAGCATTATTATTATTATTATTTATCCCAAGGCGGGAATCGAACTCGCAACATCCTGCGTCCTCAGTAAAAAATATCAATTTATGTAATGTATTGTATTAAGTATATCAGTTATCTAGTACCCATAACACAAGCTCTGCTTAGCTTGGGGCTAGATGATGCTGTGTGGATTGTCTAGCATTATTGTTATTAACTTGACCATAGACAAAATCATAGAGAACCACAAAGAAGAAGTATTACGAAAAAATCTCACAGAGCGCCAACTTTACAATACAATCGAAATTCAAAAAAAGAATACTCAATGTCTCAGTTGTCAACGTATTCTTTTGGACATCAACGTCGTACTACGCCCAAATATAACCTTTCACACCTTGAGATTGAGTTCAAAATAGCGTGAAAGCTTTCGATTTGTTTCTTTTCGGCCTGTATTACGTCACCAACTAAAAAGACAATCGCGGGCTAAAATATTTTTTTACATGTACTAATATAGGTATTCGTTTAGAAGAATATGCTTTATGACCAATTTACAAGTAAAACAAAAAGGTTTTAAGTACTGTGTTTATGTAATTTTTTTAAAATTCGTTCAGAAAGTTCGTTTTATTAGTAGTAGAAGCTCTTAGTGAAGGGCTCGTCCGGGGAAGTACTACCACCATGCCTATTTCTGCCGCCAATTAGCTTGCTGTGTTCCGGTTTGAAGGGTGTGGGTGCCGATGAAATTACAGGCATATGAGGCTTAACACCTCAGGTTGATGGATGCTGAGTAGTGCATCGTAGGGCACGTTCCTAACGAGCAGGACCTGCGAGGCAATAATTTGTTATAGGCGATGGTAACCACTTAGCATCAGGTGGGCCATCAGCTTGTTCCATTAGCAAGTTGTATAAATGTCTGTCTTGTGGAATGCTGACTTAGTTACTAGGATGGGTTCTGGGCAAGCCTACTGGGGGCAAGCAGGATTACTGGTAGACAATGCTATTAGCATAAAGTCCTCCTAACACACCATTGTTTTGTGCGAAAGTTTTTAAATAAATAAATAATACATACAAAAGACTTCAACGCGCTACGCTTCTTTTGCTACGAATTTTTAAGTTTTCTTATGACCAGTTCTGTGCGTGGGTTGTGATTATGATATTATTTTAATAGTGCCCATATTAATACTTTGTTAATAAACCTGAGATAGTCAATAGAAAGATTATGTGTATTATAAAATAAATAAATATTTGTGGTCATTCCACCACACCCTTCATAGGTTTGAAGGGTGTGGGTGCCGGTGTAATTACAGGCACATGAGGCTTAACACCTGTATGCCTTGTGTCTGCTTGTTCCATCAACAAGTTGTATAAAAAAAAACACATCACTTAGTGTGGTCTGCGACCATTCTAAAACCAACAAAGACAACAATTTTGTCACACTTTTTTTCAACAAATCCCGTTTCAATTCTCAATAATACCTTTATTCTTACTTAATAAACTAACAAAGTGATTCTAGCCCCCGTCGATTGGTACAAAGCTTGCCAATTTTGGGGACAATGACCTTCCTAATATGTTTTGATGCTTTGTACCATTGTCTGTTTGTCTGTCTGTTTTTCACCTTGATTAGATGTTTACAGCCATGTCGGAATGTATTGTTTATTGTTACTTTTGTTGCATTGTCGTGACTCGTGTCGGGGCCGTTACGTTTGAGTTAGAATTAGGTGCGGACAAACAGAGATTTCATTAAATAACTGTTGTAATTTTTGTATCCAACTTGCTGGGAAATCACGCACCTGATGTTAATTGGTAACTTTTTTACTACAAAATTATAATATAAACGATTAAATACACACATATTCCGGCACTTCAACCCTAAGTGCTTTTAAGTAATTACGGTTGCAAGTTTTAATAAAGATGTTAACTTTATTGCAGGCGCTGTAGGAGTTGAACATATACATTAACAGTTTTTGAAAGCATAGGGATTAAAGTGGCGAAATAGTATATCTAATTAATAGTCTATTTTGTACTGTTACAATTGACTTCCGCAAGTTACGCCTGAATCAATTAACTAGGTACCTTTAATTACCCCTGAAATGCCTCCATCAACTTGACATACAGGTGTTAAGTCTCATAGCCTTTAATTCATTAAAATGATTGTATACATTTTTCACAGTATCTATAAACTATCTGAAGTCATAAAAATTTAATTCATTTTCAGGTACCAACCCTATTCTTTTATTTATCGTAATATATACAGTGCTAAGTAAGGTGCTTAAATTAAATGATGACATAAAAATTGCCACAAATTTAATCTTATATAATTAATCTCGTTAATCAAAAGAGAAAGATAACAATTAAAAGAACGCGCGCAGTGAGCGAAGCGCGTAACTCGGCAGTCAGATGGCTCGCGCAGTGAACGTAAATAACCCGCTACACCGCAAACAAGCATTTACCGCGTATTATTATGTACCCTACACAGTACACTCTAATCCAACCTACATAATAACGAGAACGCGCGGAAGGCGTAACTCGGTAGCAATCTACCTTCTCGCTCCCCCCCGCCCCGGGCGCGCGCCTAAGCGAGACCAACAACCACAAATTTATTGAAATAAAAAAAACACTGCTACTGCACTCCGCGTTCGCCTCGACAGAACTAGATACATTTTTCCACGTCTCCGTGTGTGAGTGAGTCACGTGTGGTATATGGTGAGTGGAAGCGAGATAACAGGAAAGTGTGAGGACCGCGCGCAGGTAAACGTCCGGTCATGTGGGCGCTGCCGGTGTTGCGCACGGGCTACCTCGCGGTCGAGTTCCACGCTCGCGCTGCGACGCTCGCCTCGCTTAGCCCGCGTGACCTTTACTCGGTGAACTTAGGAAGCGTCGTCGTCGGCTGTGAAACTTCCATTAGACCCCTCTCCCCGCGCATCAGTGATTCTTCGGACCTCCGGGGCAGCAGCATCAGCGTTGGAGCGAAAGAGATGGCTGGCGGTCGCCGGTGCCGCAGCTAAAGGTATTCGTAGAATGCGTGATCTGTATCGGGCGGGCGGGCCGAGGGGCGCGGGGTGCTTTCGGAAGCGGTGGCAGCTCCCATCGACTCCTGGAGTTATTCTTCCTCAGGCCACTGCTAGCTACGTATCGAGCGAGCCAGTTTTTTCTGTCCACCGCAGCGCACGCCACACACTCGTTAAGCCCGCGCCAACACGAGAAGTCGCCACTAATAAATTACTGTTTTTTACCGAATAAGCAACAGTCAGAGCCGCGCAGCCCAGTAATTTATACGTTAAAATAAACATTAATCAACAGTAATCGCCGTTAATATCGCCCGAATACAGTAAGTACGCTGACATCTGTTTTTATTTCTTGATTCATTTGATACTCTTCTTATAAAATCACAGCTCGTCGCGTCTTCATTGACATTACTTATAGGAAATTTATTTTAGGTTCATTTTGAAATTCTAAAATACCCTGAAGAGTATCGATTGAATCAGCTTTGATGTTTTGTTATTAAGTGTTACTAACATACTAAATTTATTATAATGTGTTTTCTAGCATTGATCATTATATTTACATATCACATCATTTTATGCGTTAACACATTCACACACTTGTTCATTCATGTTTTAAACATTTGATAGCTTATTTTAAATGTCACATTTTGAGAATGAAAAGGAATATATCACAGAGTCATATATAGAGAGCTTAACGGTTTCATTTTAGAATTTATTTGATACATTATTTTACAGTTGTAATCAAAATAAATTCAAATAACATCAAAAAATTCTAAAATATTACAAACATAAAACTAGGTACAAAGTCGTAAAGTATACAATCTCTACAAATTATGAACGGGTTTCAAATATATGTCTAATTATTAAAAAGTTCCCATCCATTCACATCGGTAAACAAAATTATATGAATAATTTTATACATTATCATGTAAATCGAACTTAGCGCCTCTCACGGCGCTACTCCCACAAAAGGATCCTACAAAAGGACATAAAAATATTGTCCTTATTATAAAACATTTTTTTCGTCAGAAATCGTGCGGCAGTCGTACCATTGAGTGTCTTATAGTGACCATTTTGTTACGATTTATGGTTTATTTAACAATAAAAGAAGAATGGTCGTTGAAAAAACGAATTTTGAGATATTTTAAGGGTACCCCTAATATGCTTTTGTGATGTCTCGAAAGTTTGGTATTGTCATTAGACATAGATTTTGACACTTTTAACACGTTCCCATGAGATTGTATGGACAGTGAATTTGCTAAATTGACTCGCCTACCTAATTTTTTTCAAACTAATCGTTTACAGCTGTTTTAAAAATAATTGCCGCGTTGGCACTATTGAGAAATACATTTAAAAATATACAATATTTCTAGAGGTTTAGAAGAAAATTTTACAATTTTGAACAAACTATACGTACCTATTTACTCTAAATTGCATATTGTCTTATTAATGTTTGGACATGCCTCTGTTTACGGCGTCCTCAAGAATATCAATCGTAAAAGAGATTAGGTACAGTCCAAATTATTCGAAGCAGTTGAAGATTGCGCTATTTTAGGTAATAGTGTTCAATATATTTTATACTTGAGCTAACAATTTTTACCCTGCAGTTAAAACTAAATCATACATCAAAATAAACGACCTTTAAAATTAACAAAACGGTCAAAAAAACGGCAAAAGTATGTACGTGTTCAATGCCAGGCAATCCTTGGCTTCTAAAAGTCTGCCACATTAATATGCGTAAAGTTCTTATAAGTATTTATAGACCGAGAGTAAGCCACATAAACTTATATTCAAGGAGCGTTTGGGCAGGATTTGCATGACATATTTCGTTACTGGTGAAACCACTTCTGTTTACTGTAGTAATAATGAAGCCTTTATTAAACAATCTTATAAAACACATATTTCTAATACACTAAATTAAAATATTTAACATAGACACTAGGTTGGCGAACATTGTCTTGCTACTCAGCACATGCCTCCCCTAAAGCTTAAGTGCGGTCTTGTATCTTCGTTCTCCATGTGGCGCCTGCTATTCTTTTTATGTCGTCTTCCCATCTACGGCGCTGTTTCCCTTTCTTTCTTTTGTGTTGACTTGGACTAATTCTGTCTACTAATTATGAATAAATGCAGTAACTAAACAAAGTAAAGTCTTATGAAAAACTGATGATCCGTTACAGGAAAAAGTATCTTCAGAATGCCTAAACCGAGAAAAAGTAAATATAGACACACTTTTGTATTGATAGATTTACTAATGGAAACGCGCGAGACCTGTTCCGCGTGTAGTTATATTCATACAAATTTCAAACCCCACTGTACCCGCTTAGGGGTTGAGTTTCGGAAATTCCTGCCATAGTCCTCTCTCAGAAAATACTCTGGTAATTTCAAGTCTGTACAACCAGTGGTTTAGCTGTCTATATGTCAGTTAGTCAGTATAAAGATTTTTATAGTCGGTATGGAAGAAATAAACGTTAGCTTCTTGACTACGTGTAACTCAGTGGCATAGCCGTTGGCCATCGCCACATTTGCCACCTCCGCAATTTGCCATCTGTGAATTATAAATTTTGCCGTGAAAATTATACGTGAATCATTTAAATCGAACTTCTTATAAATCCTTCGATTTAAGAAAAAATAATTTAGTATAATTGCCGATTTCTTTTTGGTAAAAATAATGATATTCTAGTACTTATATAACTTTAATAATGATTTGATTAAGTTTGAAATAGGATGTTAATTGTATACTTAATAAAAATAATTTTAAAATCACAAATCAATAAAAACAAACATTATTTTTGCCGCTTTTAACAGTGCAGTCACAAACTATCGATAAATAATAAAATGGTATAAATTCGTTTAAAATATTTCAAATATCGAACACCATTCGGTTACCGAGGACTCACGACGGGGCGTCTGGCCGCCACTTTCTTTCAACTTCGCCGAAAGATTCAAAACTATACATTTATAGTGATGTATTAAAGTAAGATTTGCATACCGTATTTATCGATAAATTTTTATACGTAGGTATAATTGGTAAAATAGTCTAAAAACTATTCTATCTATTCTTACAACTAAGCTCTTGTCTAAGTGAAAGAAATGGACACACGATTTGCTGGAACATTATCTCTATAGTGGTAAGGGATTTGGATTGTAGTTTTAGGGTTTATAGAAAAATACTTATTCATTATGAAAAGTGGACTATGCCCAGACTAGTCTTCTAGTAACCTACCTATTAGTGGTGAGCAGCTCGAATTAATTTTGAATTTTTGGTCTTTATTTGTTAAACTTGGTAGTGTCACAGTTAGTATTAAATGAAAAACGGCTTCTTAGTTTAAATTATTTTGGTAAGCCTGTGGTGCTCCATGGTGACATGGTAACATAGAATATAATCTTCTACATTACCTTCTATGGATGTCGTAAGGAAATGCACTAGGCAGTAGCATCTCCAAAATGCTTACCAAAGTTTATCTGTTTACAGTAACAATGTTTGTGATATAGGTTATTTGTAATGCTGAAACTCTCAAGGGGTAAGGGACAACACTACTCCATAAATTATAACTCGATAAAAAAAACCAATTTCATGTGTTACGGATAGCACAAAATAGGGTTACACTTAAACTAGGTTCTGCACACCCCTGTAGATATAATCGTAGGTATAACAGTTAGATCCTTCAAATATGGAGGAAATACATCATCTGTGTAAATTTCAACTCTAACTATCTCGGTTCATGACCTAACAGCCTGGTGATAGACAGACAGACAGACAGAGGGTGAAGTCTTAGTAATGGGGTTCCGTTTTACCCTTTGAGTACGGAACCCTAAAAACCTTACACTTTTCCTCAAAACCCAACCTTGTTGATATTTAACACATTCAAAAAGCATTTTATCTATTGTAGCCGTGAGATTACCAACAGATAAGCTTAGCCGAAACTCAAAAACCTTTGTGTGTAATCTAGTTCAAACAAAAGTTTCCTGTGCTGCGTAGACGGTACAGTCACCGTCAAAACCGATGCCGACCGATGTGGCGCGACGGGCAAATGTCCTACAACGCAGGAGGTTACGGGTTCAATTCCGGCTCTGGAATAAATGTTTGTACGATCTGCAAATATTTATTCCGGGTGTTCTGTATTATAAAAATATCTATATGTAATGTATCGTATTAAATATATCAATCATCTAGTAGGTACCCATAACATAAGCTCTGCTTAGCTTGGGGCTAGATGATGCTGTGTGTATAGTTCTATTATTATTATTATTATTATAAATACTAAAAAACAGAATCAAATAAATATATAACAGAAACAGAATAAAATAAAATAAATTAAGAGGCCTCTCATACAACACGTGATTTTTTTGCCGTTTTTACCATAGATAAATGGTACGGAACCTTCCATGCGCGATTCCGACTTGCACTTGGCCGGTTTTTTTAACATGCCAACTCGTATCTACCCGTATGTAGGTACGTGTAGGTAAACTTTTAAAGCATTCCTAAGAACTAACACATACAAACTGATCATTTTAGACCCGAAACTTTAGATAAAAACAATAGATCTTCATATTACTTACAAATGCTATGTTCGTTTGTTTAAACACTGACTAAGAGAGGCGAGGCCGATACCTACCTTATTGTATTGTTGTAAAAGATAACATTATCATGAGTGCATATTTGCACAAAAATGTAGGTAAGTCCTTTGTGAAGCGCATAAAAAGCCTTTGAAATTTTCCGACAACCGATAAAAGACAAATCTGTGTTTGTGCTGATAAGTTTTGCAACTAGGGTTGGTCCTAGGTGTTTACCTAGGACCAACCCTAGTTCCTACACGTTTGTGTAGGTTGGTATAAATTTCACCTACCTACTACTAGATATAGTTTTGGCTTCTGTGCTGTAGGCTCTGGGTGAGACAGGTGTAGTATGTGTGGGCAAACATTAATGTGATGAACACATAGATAATTGTCTAACAAAAATGGTTTGAGTTTTCCAAAAGCGGATTTATAGGCTTCTGTTGTTAAATGAAAAATTGGCGTAACTCAACTATTATCAGTTTTAAATCAATAGTTTTAAAAATATAATTTATTTTTCATGTTAAAACTGGCCACGTTTGTTTTTTTTTTAATTTTGTTTATTTTGCATTTTATGTAGAGACTAAAAGGTGTTGCAGCCACCCACGCAAGACCGCATAATGCAGATAGTATCAGCAGTTCTAAATGCCATCCGTTTGGTATTTGGATCTAAATGCCTTTCAAGTGTTGTCATTGAACAATTTAGTTTATTTGCTAGGTACAGAAAAAAAGCCCGTTTTATTAAGACTTTTTGTTCTTTGACATATGCAAGCAAGCTATTTGAATTTAGAACAGTGTCTTTGTTTTTTCTCGAAGACTAAAGAAATAACCATTATAAAAGAAAAAAAAATATCTATACCTACCCCATGATAACAAACCGAAATCTATAAAACAAACTTTGACGTTAGATTATAAAATAAGTCCAAAACTAGCAAAAAAATTGTGTATCTATTAACATCGCACTTAGCAAGTTTTCATTCACAAGATTTTTACGTCACTATGAATTGGTTATTTGTTGAGGGCTGCGCCGGCGCATCGCTTGACCACAGGGCAAACATCCCGCTGTTTGCTGGCAAGCGCCACAGGTGTACCTGCCAGTTTTTGCACTGTTTGCTTAGGAAGTTAGCTATTCTTTAAAAATTTACAATAATTTAATATTAAGAATGTCTATGACAGAAAACTTTACAATTACTTGTTATTCTTCTGTCTAAAACCTTAGTTTATCCACAGCGCGTATGGATCGTGCCTATGTTTTAAAATATTGCTTATTTGAGGTAAAAGTAAATTTTTAATGACGTTAAGATTGTGCAAAAATGTTAAAATTGCACATGCCCACTCACACAATAAATAAATTCCCACCAAGGCATTCAGGAACGTATAGGCATCATTGCTTTCATCCCACATGAGAGTCGCCGCGGGCGATAGAAAGTCCCACCCACGCTGGCCACTCTGGCGCATAATGTGGTAAATATAAAAAGTGGTATTTTTTTACTTACGCAACATTCGGCTGCCGTGTTACGCCCCGCCCTCGTTTGTGATTGGTTGATCAAGTGCACGGTAGTTCGATCTAATTATTTTTATGCGTGTGCGACTGGCTTTATGATGTGTAACACTTCAATTACTTAATTATGATAAAATAATTATGTAACTATGCGCTCTTTTGGCATGAGTCATGTGGTTTATCTTTGTGTCTGTAAGAGATGACTTTCAAAAGAATAGCTAGAAGAAATGTAAGATTGCTGTAGAAAGCTATTTGCGGAAAAGAACTCCTTTTTTCCAAAAGACGTGCATAGTATCTTTTATATTTTACTAAATTTAAACTAAGGTTTAAAGTTGAATAGGTATGTACTTTTTAAACTGACTTTCCGTTTATTACGTATTTTAATCGTGCTTACAACAAGCTATATCATTATGAACAGGCGTTTTCTCAGCACTTATCGATTTATTTCGCATAAAACCAGTCCTGTATTATAATTTTCTAAAATAAAACTAAAATGTATTCAGACCTTAACATCTTAATTTAGTAATAAAGCCTTCGGGGCTAGCAAATCACTGCCGGATTATGTATAAAACATCACGAACCCATGTTGCTAAATTGGCTTGTTATGAAATTGATGACATGCTGATTGATTTCAAATCATAAAGTAGCAGTAATTCATTGCCACATCTTTGAAATATATGTGTTGATTTACAACCTAATTTAATAAATCTAACCTTTTTGTGTGAAATAGGCCAATAAAATTGAAATCTTGTTATTTATTTTAAATAACTTAATAAACACCTGAAACCTACATAAACCTACACCTAGATAAAATAGGGGGTAAGCATACAACAAAAGACCAACATTTACATATTTAGGAGGTAGCTTTTCACTTATTTTGACTTTTACTTATTAGCCATGTCAAAATTAATGGTACTAAACATTAAAGTGGTTTGGTGCTATTAGTTTTCATGGCAAAGTACACAATATTACCTTTTTTCCAGCTTATATCTTACCTACAGCTACCGATTGGATGCGTAAACCGGTAGCTCACTCCCACACATGCATTATGTATGATCACAATTGGATGTGTGCGTGTATTTTATTTACTCAGCTACTGTTGCCCGGCCTCCTGGGCCCTCAGGGAATTTCGGTAAATGGAGAGAGGAACATAAAGCTATGTGGTTTAGTGGTGGGTGGATTTTACTGCCAGTGTTTGTTGAAGTACCTATTTTACTATACTATATTTACACATGTGCATTTTACTTTACATTTTGTAATATTTTTATGTAAATATAGCAAAAAATTTTGAAAAATTTACTTATACAGTTTTGGCGTACGATGTGCGAAACGAGCTAACTAGGAAAGTGTTAGACCAAAGAGTAACTATTTGTGAAATAAACTGGTAATATATATGGAAAGACCATATTCTACGGGCCTAAAGGTCAGAAATTTGACACAAGCCCTCTTAGTGAGATGTAGGCACATTGAAAAACAATTTTTAATTTGCGTTGTAAAGATTTGAAAAATAGTCTCGTTTGTGTCAAAAAGCTTGACACAAACGAAATCGTATGGAATTCTACTTGAGATAGAGATACACATATGTAAGAAACATAAAAGCTTATTGTGATTATTTATAACTTATGTAGGTTATCTTATACCTGCTATTTTTTTAGTGCGTACCTATAGTAGCTAATTAAGTGAATGCCTACGATTTTTTCACTTTTCACAAAACTTAAAGTACCTACTATTTTTTTAGTAAGAAAAATCATTCTGCAACCTTTTTAATTCGTTTTTCACATCAATATTCCACTATAAATAATAGTAGTTCACGAAACTTGACCCGCGTAATTACTATTCAAAAGGATAGAACTAAAAGAAGCAAGATCTGCCGAGTGGAGCGGGCATGCATCGCCGGAGGCTATTCGAACGAAGCCCCAATATATCAGTCGGTGCTCAGATACTACGTTGTATGAGCACAGAAAATATGTGGAGTATGAAATACTTGTGCATATTTTGCTTTGTGTTTTTTGCGATTTTGTTTTTGACATTACTAATATACTCGGCAAAACTTTGAAATAAATAGTTAAGCTGTGTTTTCTCTCTTTCGATCTTACAAAAAGCTTCCTGTTAATCCGAAAAAAACACAGTTTTACTATATCATGGTAACACAGAGTCTATTAGTATTGCAGTAAAGTAAAATGACCTACAAACCGGCCAAGTACTAGTCGGACTCGCGCACAAAGAGATTCGTACCATCTATAATAAAAACGACAAAAAATCACGTTTATTGTATAAGAGCCCCCTTAAATATTTATTTATTCTGTTTTTTAGTATTTGTTATTACAGCGGCAACAGAAATATATCACCTATGAAAATTTCAACTCTAACTATCACGGTTCATTAGATACAGCCTGGTGACAGACGGACAAACAGACAGATAGACAGCGAGTCTTAGTAATTTTTTACTTTGGGTACGCAACCCTAAAAAACGACAACAACGCTTAGTTGTGTGGAACTAGCTGACGATTCTGAGTGATCTGTAGACATAAAATCTGCATAAAAATGCATTTTGACTTTGAACTAAAATTGGAATATTTCCTTTTAAGTTGCAAACATAATTTTGGAAAAATAAAAAATTTAGAAACAATCAAGAAATTCCTATGAAAGAACCATTTATGCTGGTTTTATTGTTGTTCTAAAAATGGTAGATAGAAACAAAAGTGTAGGCAGCTTTTGCCGTGGTCTGATCAGTTTGCGTGCATTTTGCTTATAGTTTTATCGATATTACTATTGGTACAGTTAGTATGCACATAAAAAGACTACAAAGCTCACATTAAATTATTAATAATTTAACAAATTACTTCATAAAACAAGGCAACATTTAGGCCACTATGTTTTCTATTATATGATGATTAGGTAGGTTTGTATAAACAAAAAAAGTCATAACAAAATAAAAATAAACAATAGCGTATCGGCAACTCCACGCATGCCTCTGTCCGTCGCAAGCGCATACCGATCCTGTGGGAACGCGCGGGACATAAACTTATTCGTTATTTCTGCTCACTCTCATTTGTATATTATAATTTGGCCGAAGCTTAGCAAGATTTAAATTATTACGTTATTACATTGATTGTATACTTTGTTATGTAGTTGGTTACTGGGAAGAATGGTGATGAGTTTCTGCGTGTGAGAACTTTTTGAAGTACCTACTTCTACTTTACCATACCTACATAATTATACGGGTTGGACACCATAGTTTTTAGGGATCCGTACCCAAAGGGTAAAACGGGACCCTATTACTAAGACTCTTCTGTCTGTCTGTCTGTCCGTCTGTCACCAGGCTGTACTCTCATAAACCGTGATAGTTAGAGAGTTGAAATTTTTACAGAGGATGTATTTCTGTTGACGCTATAACAGCAAATATTAAAAAACAGAAAAAAATAAATACTTAAGGGGGCTCTCATACAAAAACATTATTTTTATGCCGTTTTTAGTATAGATAATGGTACGGAACCCTTCGTGCTCGAGTCAGACTAGTTGTTTTTTTCTTATTTTATTTTTTATGTTTTGTTAAAATCTGAAGGACTTATTTTAACTACCTAGTTTACTTTTACACATTTATTCCTACATTAATTTGATGTATTTATTTGTAGCATTTTGGTGATCGTGTTTTGTTCTATGTGTATGCTTCTATCAAGCTTCTAGCAATAATATAAATTATTATGATACTGGAAAACGGTATAATTCTCTAATTTGAACCTTAGTGGTAGTAGGTACCTATACGTTGAAATATATACTGCATACCCCATAAATAGGTAGGTATAATATAGGCAATACAACGGTGCTGTGCTTTTCATTAGGAGAAGTCGTATGAAATGTGTTTTATTTAATTTGTTATTTTCATATTCGAATTAAAAACATCTGTCAATACCAAAATAATGAGATCGATATAAAGTCCATACAAAAGCCTTATAAATAACTACAATACCCAATCATAAATTAAGCGCCCTTTTAAATAAAACACCTACCCATAAAAAGAAGCCATGATCACCCACATTTATATAAAATTATTACCATCGCTTTGTTCGGCGCGTGCGCACCTCTCTTGTATTTCAACACGAAATTTTATGTTTATCATTCTATTTGACATTTTTACGAACAATGACTCGTTGCGTCTCGCTCTTGCATTCATCCTGTCTGTGGTAGAGAAAGGGATGGACCTTTATTGTTAGTTCATCGTTTAAATTATGAAAGAATGCGAGGTATGAGCTGAATCACGGTTATAATTACCGAGTTTGTAGTTTTATGAATATACTAGCGAAACGCGCGCGACTCCGCCCACGTGAAGTTATTTTCAAAAGAAACTTCAACCCCCGCTGTTCCCGTTTAGGGGTGGAATTTTGGGGATTCCTTCCACGCACCAAGACAAATATGCTTACGTGACGTTAGGACTGAATTTTAAAACACCTGGTTTTCGATACACCTGAATCCCAAAAAAACCTTTTCCACACCCTAAAAATTTCAATTCTCTATAACCAATGGTTTAAGCTGTGCGTTGTCTATTTGTCAGTCAATCAGTCAGTCAGTAAGTCAGTCAGTCTGTCAATCAGTCAGTCAAGACAAAGATTCTTATAATTTGTATAGTATAGATATAGCATAAGGTTTAAAACTTAACTGGGTTTTGCCAAAGAGTGCTGGGAAAGAATACCAAAGTTTCAAACCTATAGTGTCACGACTTTAATTCCCAAGCACGGTCGATATCCCTTCCGATCTCTTAGTACCTAGTACCTACTCGAGATTCTTCGATGTCTAACGGGGGTAGTAAGATTGAAAGCATTTAACTTGCAACCGATGAGAAAATCTGATTCGAATGGTTTTGTTAAGCATAACATAAATTTAGCAAGTACTTTAAAATACATGTTCAAAAAGTTTATGACAAACGAGTTACAAAAAGTATTTTATTAATTTACGCACGACTTTTGAATAGCAAAATTAGCAATATTATGTTTACGTTCCTGTAGTTTATAAGGTTGTGATAAATTTTAATTACAAACTCAACATAAAACTGTGGTAAAACTTACATTTATTAGTACCATTTGATCTTTAGTTCAACTCGAAAATCACTACTTTTTAACGAGTCTTGTAATTTCGTTGCTTCACATAGCTGCCCTCGCGTAATGATTCAAAAGTTATGTGTTACGTGAAGAGCAGTGTACGAAAAAGTTTTGTAATTGTCAATTACTGCAACAACATTGTTGCTGACAATCGTAGCCAGTGTTGCCAGTTTATTGTGTCTGTTTGTGGAATTTTGCGTAATTAACTCTGTAGTGGCAGTTTTTGTGTGTAATTATTAAGTTGCACAGTTTATGTTTGTGCGAGTTTTCGTACAATGTTATTAATGAACCATGAGAGTTATGGGGAAATTCCTATGGCTTGAAATGTTGCGTTATGCATTTAGCGTGTACATGTACTTATTAACTTAAATATCTTTGGGCATTTAAGTTTATTCGTCATCACCGTAAAAGTACACCATTAGAGACAGGAAAATACTACCAAATACTATTAACTCAAGATTATTTGAGGATTTCTAAGGGGAGTAATCAGAGATACACGTCCAAATATTACTTTGCAGTAGTTAATATTCCATACGTGACGGGTTGCAAGTCCATATACTCCTAGAATACTAACTAGTTTCCTTACGTTGTTTAATTTCATCTTTTGAGAATACAGCATTGCGGACATATTTTATTCTCAAAGATTTTTATATTATCCCAAAAATTATTTTCCATAATTTTTTATTCTATTAAAAATCTATTGGTCCTTGACCGAATTCGAACCCACGACCTTAGGATCAATAGATAGGTCGCTCCACCTACACTACCAGTAATTATAAGAGGCCTTCCCCAAGTTTGAAGGGTTTGCCGTAGTCAACACACTTGGCAAGCAGATCAGTACCTACTATAGTGTCATTGTTAAGAACATAAGAGATACTGCTTACCTTCTGGTGCGCGTACAATGTATATATATTACGCGTCTTTCACAACATCCATGACCCAATCATGGATCTTGTGAAAGGTTCTATTATAAACTGGAATTGCCACGGCCTACTTGGTCAAAAGTACAAATATACACAGTTTATATATAAATAAATATTTGTGGTCATTTTTTATAAGTACAGCATAATCCAGTCCCAAGCAAAGCTTGTGCTATGGGGACCAGATAACTGATAAAATACTTTTATGCGTTTTGTAAATACATACTTAGAATACTCCACACAAATGTTTGTTTTCAGTTGGGATCGAACCCACAACCTACATCACAAAAAACAGAGCTACTTAACTGAGCTATGCTAAGTCATAACTCGTGTGTTTATATTTGCTTCGGGTACTTATAATTCTTCTGTACCCTCGGCATCAATTTCCTTTACACATGAGAATAAATTAGCTGATTTTAAGAAAAGTCATAAAGATGATAAAATTTGTTAGCATAAATTACATTGACTCAGAGCTTTAAAACAAACGCAAAACCGCAACTTTTTATGACAAACAACTGTATAGTTTTATTGTGATGATAAATTATTAAGAATTGTAAAAGTCACCGGGTTACGTAAAGAAAGGATTTCGAAAGGTTTGTATAAGTTGTGTGAGAACTGGGCCTTAAAAGGTTATGCAACAGTACCTTAACCTTCTTACTAATAAACTCGTTGTAACCTCGAAATAGTTACACCGTGTTTTGTCTCCTTCGATCAAATTTAAAACTTTCTCCCAATGCAAAAGTAAGACAAAGCAAGGTGTAAGTATTTAAGAGTTACGCCGAGTTTCTTAGTAACAGTACACGGTGAAGTAAAAAATCGTAAGGAAACCAGTTAGAATTGTAACAGCGGCGATGGACTTGCAACCTGTCACGTATGGAATACTAACTACTGCAATATGTAGGTATGTACCAAATGTAATATTTGGACGTTCCTCTGGGGGTAATCAGATCCTCAAAGAACCTCGAATGAGTACTAAGTACTAAAACAACTAAGGGTATCTACCGCGCCTAGAGATTAAAAAAATGAAGCTATAGTATCTATATTATTATATTGGGTAGGTTTACTCCTCAATCTCAACAAAAGAATAAAATGACTTAGAAAAATAGTTATTCACCGATATTGTATTAATAAATTGAGTGACTGGAAAAAATAGTAGTAGTCAGTTCTTAGTGAAGAGCTCGTTTGAGGAAGTACTACCAACACAATATTTTTTGCTGCCTATAGCTTGCTGGATTCCGGTTTGAAGGGTGTGGGTGCCGGTGACACTACATGCACATAAAGCTTAATACGATACCTCAGGTTGCTGGACGTAGATCAGTCTCTTATTATCACGTTCCTGACGAAGGTGCCTTTAGAGGCAATTCTTTTTGGCAAGCAGCTTGCTGTGTTCCGGTTTGAAGGGAGTGGGTGCCGGTGTAATTACAGGCACATGAGGCTTAACATCAGTATGCCTCAGGTCGATGGACGCAGATCAGTGTATTGTAGGGCACGTTCCTAACTAACGTGACCGACAAGGTAATGCTTTGCTATAGGCTATGGTAACCACTTAACATCAGGTGGGCATATGGCCCATAAGCAAATTGTATAAAAAAAAGATTCTAACTTGGAAAATAAAATCCCCCGTTCCCAGAGAATAATTCCCGCGATTTCCAATAATGTCTGTCATTAACCACAATGTATTAGAAACGCTATACACTAAAAACGTCATTTTAAATTAACGTTGACGTCAAACAACGTAAGTGACAAATTTTCGAAAGAACAAAATGACTTGATGAAATACTTTGTTTTTTTTAATTACTGGTTTCTATGAAAGGTCAATAGGTCATGGGAGGTACATTCTCTGGTGAATCATCAGGTCTTTGAGACGAGGTCTGTCGTGGCTTGTATGACTCATCTTTTGGAAGATCCGTTTGGACTCATTTTAATAAGATTGACACGTTATTACTAATCTATTAAAGATTTTATTCCACGTCTCCGTGGAGGGAGGCCCTCTGGGTTATTTTATTATTTTCTAAGAGTCTAGACTAAGCGACGCATGATCTGACGACTAGTGAGTATCTGGCTCAGCATTGCCATTGGAGACGCTTCTGACCGGACCTGATTTGGATCAGTTCAGTTACCTCTAAATCGTTTGCATCGGTCTGCAGATAGCTTAACTGCTTTATATTTGTTTTGCGTTAATTATAAATTTTGTAAATACGTATATTAGTTCTAATTTTTTTTGATTTTTTTTTTATTTTGAGTTGCAACAACACAATACCGCTTAATTTTTTTTAATTAATTATTATTACTAAGGAACTCATTAATTTAAGATTGTTCAAATAGACATCATTTTCCTCATTTGTGTTTTATTAATTACTAACCAAAATTGATCAAATGACCATATGTCACACAAAAATTAAATAAAAGTTAATATCAATAATTGACGACCGATGTGACGCGGCGGGCGAATGTCCGCTTGCGAAGCAGGAGGTTGCGGGTTCGATTCCCGCCTTGGTATAAATGTTTGTACGATCTGCAAATATTTATTCCGGGTGTTCTGGGTATTTTCTATGTATAATAAAAAGCATGTATGTATGTAATGTATTGTATTAAGTATATCAGTCATCTAGTACCCATAACACAAGCTCTGCTTAGCTTGGGGCTAGATGATGCTGTGTGGATTATCCAACATTATTATAATTATATAATAGTAACAATATGAACACAAGAATGACAAAAAGAAAATAAAATAAAAATTAAATACCCCTTACTAGATTTACAAACATTCATTTCATCTCGCTCACAAAACTTCAGATATTTAAATGAAACTTTAGGCTTTAGGCAAGCAATCACATTCAGGACTGGCTCTCAGAAAAGCATTTCTATGGTCTTTTACCAGAAAGAACGATTTCAAACCTTTCCATCAACTGATTTCCCGTGATTCAAGGTGACAGGTTGATTTTGACGATCAATTTCAATTTGACGTTTTGAAAATTCAAAGAAATTTGACTGTCAAACTGAGCCTTTCTGAAATGTCCGAAAAATACCTTGGAGTTTGACACGGTCTTGAATTTGTCAATATTTCGGTACCAGAATTGGACCTCACGCGTAAGAAAAGTCGCGTGCGCTTGTAAGCGAACGATAAAATCTCTGGTCACGGTTATAGTTCACCACAGTCGTAAAGATACAGTCAGACGGGAGTACATCACGGATTTGTAAGTTGCCTACTTTAGGAGCTAATGCGTACTTAAAAGCACTGATAGTGTAGTGAAAGCGAACCTGCCTTAGGTTGTGAGTTCGAATCCGCTCGTACACCAATGGTTTTTCGTGTTTGAAAAATTTATGCACGCAGTGGCAGTGTTCTCAAACGGTGAAGCAAAACATCGCTAAGAAACCAGTAAGTGTTCTATAGCTGCGGCGATGGGCTTGCAACCTGTCACGTATAGAATATACCAACTACTGAAAAGTTTGGGTGTGGACCAAATGTAATATTTGGCCGTATCTCTGACTACCCCCTCAGGCATCCTTAAATCAGGTGTTCTGGGTATTTTCTATGTATAATAAATATCAATATATGTAATGTATTGTATTAAGTATATCAGTCATCTAGTACCCATAACACAAGCTCTGCTTAGCTTGGGGCTAGATGATGCTGTGTGGATCGTCCGGCATTAAAAAAAAAAAAAAAAGAGTCTTCAGTTGGTACTGGGTGGCCCTAATAGATTTCAGGAAATACTTACCGTGCTTGGGAATTACAGTTGTTAGACGTAATACGAAAATACTAATAATACCTTACCTCTTAAAACCTACAGTTTATGCGTCTTTTTATCACGATTTGGGTCTTTGTAAATTTTTACCGCCTATAATCCGCATCTAGGAACTAAAGAGACCTAATAGTCTGGAGTTTCCGATCTCATCAGCAGAGACACATCACGAAACGGCCGTACCGACAGTAATACGCGCAAAAAATCAACTATCTTATGCGTACCAAATAAGGTGGCGCAAAAGACTACTCTTTATACCCTTGTCTGTACAATATGTCTGTATTCCTGTATGTCTTGAGTTGAGAGACGATGTCTTAAAATACTATCTGATTTTGTTTTTTTTTAAGTATACGTGTACTGCAAGGTAGACTTGACTAAGCGTAATGTAAGTAAGTCTTACATTGTGCAGTTATTATTTCATAAGTGACAGGTTGAAAGCCCATTGCCGCTGCTGGAATGCTAACTAGTTTCTTCACAATGTTTTCTTTCGTCGTTTGAGAACACTGACTCATTTTTGGAATAGATAAATTAATTGATGCACGACCGGATTCGAACCCACGACCTTAGTATCAAAAGGCGGGCTTGTTCATACAACGCCAACACTCTACGCCGGTATAGTCACGACGCTTCAGAAGCTTATCAGTCATTTTGTTTAAAAGTGATTTTACAAAAAAACACCCTCTGTCTCCGTTCATCCTATACAAAATGTCTGAGACAGTCGACAGGGGTCTACGCGGTTCATGTCTATGATTCTACCATTTGACTAATTAGCGATTTTCATGTTCAGTCATACTTCACCAAACTCATTAGCAAGTTCTAAGATCAGCACACGGCGTTCGAAATTTGAATGAAGTTACGCGCCAATAAAACACGTCGCGTTGTAAGCGCCAAACCAGTCGTAAGTGCCTCTTCACGGTTGTTCCAGGAATTAAAGTTTATAGCTCCTTTAACACGCGAAATTTGAATATTGTGTGAAAACAACGAGGTTTTCGAATTTGAATGAAACCTTATTTCGATACGGCTTACAACCACCTGGCAAGTTACAAAATTTAAACCGATAGTTTTTATAGCGAAAATGGTCTGTGAAATTTTATTGATGTTGAATCCTGTTTTTGATTAAAATTTGTATCGTTTTTGTTTGTGAAGAAATAACATTGCTAGTGAATTAATGTAATTGTGAATAAAAAAGCGTGTCCATTGTTTAAACAACGCAGTACTTAATTGCATCCTTTTTCTTACAATAAACTATAAAATATGACAGGGGCCCATTTCTCGTAACAAAATATCGTCCAATTCAAGTTTCAAACTGCATATGGCATTTTTGGAAACTGTTTCTTCAGAAAATTCTTGTTTTAATCTGTTTGTTCCGAAAATCCAGACAAAGTAAAATAACTACAATAAAATTAAAATGACCGAATCTAATTACACGGAGCTATGAAATCTAGAAAGTACAACTACGCCCTCGGGGCGCGGTAATGACAGAAGCCGAAAATCATCAACAATTTACCGGTAAACAGTACCGGTGCCGAAATAAGTGGAGGTCATGTGAGTTTCGTGAGTGAAATCCACGGTAGCGCCGCAAGCCACCAGCCACTTGCTCGCTTTCCCACCGTATAAAAGTCGTAGGACATAGAAGATTTTACGGAAACAATAAAAATATTTCAAAAAACATATTTCTACCTAAGTCTTTTTTTGCTTCGCTAAACCTAACATTTGTAAAATATTACAAACCCACAATCACGCCTGTTTTATAAAAAACAGATTAGATTTTGTGAGTGAAAGCTCAAGTCTTTAAAGCTGTCATTTTGAGACTCGCGCGTAAAAATAAGAAGTTTCACGTGTGCAAAGTACTACGAACATAAATTTTCCCAGTGTGCGACCTGCGACTCCTGCGCCAGCTTACCGTGGCTACCTGTTCAATGTTCATTCACTGAGCACATGGTGGGGGTTAAGCGCGCCTTCCGCGTAACGCTATCAGTAGTTTCCGCACCCTCTCGACAGCGCAGTTGCTAAACGCACCCACTCTTGATCGCACGCCTAGTTGTCATTGACACTTCTAGTCACATTGTATCTTCGTGTTTTTCTAAAACCAAGTTCAGTCAGTGTTCTTTTATGGAAAAAAAATATTAAACGAGTTTGTTTTTTTGTGAAAGTGGCACGGATTTAAAAAGTTTTTTTAATAATCAGTTGCTTTAAAGGTGCGTAGAATTCAAAGATGTTATTTAAAATTAAATTCAAAATTATTTTTTAATTTTATTGTATAAATATGCGTTGACCCAAATTTTATTTCTTACAATTTACATAGTACCTAATCTACTTAGGTTAAGTACCGAATTGTTAACGTTGTAAATAACTGCGTAACCTAGTTATTTATTAAATATCGCAGAAGTTTGAGACTAATAAATAAAATGATGTCTGTTTTTTACTAAGGTTAGACTTCCCCAACACATTAACAAGTAGTTAAACTTTACCAATTTTTGACACATTTTATTTGGTGTCGTTATAATCAACTGTAACTATAACCACCTGGAGATGTGTTGATGAACAGCCTTAGATTATGTTGCCTCTCTGATTGCGTCCTTTTCATTTCTTATCAAAACCATAACACAGCACGCACTAACAAATGTGACAATCAACCTTATCACTAACACATAGAGTCACATTACGCATAACATTTGATAACTTATCATTGTACAGGCGACCAAGCCCCGCCCGTGGTAAGCATCGCTTCTAGGCAAAATGTTCGCCGTGATGCAGATTGACGAGGACCACACACGGGATTTCAGACGCAAACTGCGCCCAAAATGCGAATTCGTCTGCAAGTACTGCCAACGTCGGTTCACGAAGTCCTACAACCTGATGATCCACGAACGGACCCATAAGAGTCCGGAGCTGTCATTTAGCTGCGAAGTTTGCGGGAAAAGCTTCAAGAGGCAGGACAACCTGCGTCAACACAGGTTAGTTGATGTTTTTATTTATACTCTATATGTTTTTTTTATTTATAAACTTTTCGTAAGGTTTATTTTTTATGTAGCTTAAAGTGACTGGCATTATTTATTTATTTATTTATTTATTTATGTGTCAGAAAAAAAGCAGTACAATTTTATCAGTAGTAGCTGAAAACCCTAAGAAAGGTTTGACTTAGCTACTAGGTTCTCGATTACTATAGTATCTACTATATAATAAACTATTATCTATTCTAAAGTAGTGTATTAGTAGGTACAATCGAGCGCACACTCAAGCAATGCAGAGCGCGCAGAGTTAATTGGATAACTCATTTCAGATATTTGAAATCAGTCTTTATTTTATTCAGAGTTTTACCAGAAATTAAATAAATAAATACAAATAGAATAATAAATAAGCTCAATTTTTTTACCTAAATAAGACGTAATTTTAAATAATTACCAAAAAAATGTGTTTTGAATAAAAGAGCAATAAAATGTTAGATCCGACTGATAAATAATTATTAAAGCACTTAGATGTGAAACAAAGACGATAGTCTGTTTTAATGTGTGTTTTTTGTGTATTTCATAAAAAAAAAACTAATTGGTCTGACATAAAAAAATCAGGAAGTATTCTGCCGTCCATTATACAAAATATTGAATAATCGTTCTAGGCTAGTAATCTGTAAAAAATGATTGCCTAGTTTTATAAGTTGGTTTCCAAACTTAAAAATTACCTTAGATTAAGTATTGATTAAAATTAGCCCCGATACTGTTTACATCTTGAAAAGAGAAACAGAAACAGCTTCACGACTTTAATTCCCGGGCACTGTAGATATCCACTCAGATATCTTAGTACCAAGTAGTACTAACTTAAGATTCTATATGGATATCTAAGGTACCTCCCATCAGAGGTTTGCCCAAATAGTACATTTGGCATATACCCACATTTTGCATAGTTAGTATTTTATACGTGACAGGTTGCAAGCCCATCGCCACTTCTAGTATGCTAAATGGTCTCCTCACGATGTTTTCCGTAACCATTTGAAAACGCTGGAATTGTTCATACATTTTTCGAATAGAAAAACAGTTGGTTTGAATAGGCGAACCTACGACCTTAGGATCAAAAAGGGGGTTGCTTCCGCTAGACCATCAATGCTCTTACATAGTTTATTTAAATCTTGACAAATTTTCAAGTGACCATCGAAGTTAGGTACATTAAGCCTCTGTTATTGAAATCAACACTGTATTACCGACCTACATACCTCGTGATTATGGATTCTGGTCAAGTGACATTGTGGTCAAAGCATGGTCGGTGTGTGTTAACCAGTTATCGATCAGAAGTGCACTTTTGTTAGATAACAGGGTAGCTATTTTATGACCACATGATTTAACCTACTTGGTAAATATAACGAAACAGCTGAGATAAATAAACTACCTTATAAATGAGTTTTAAATAACTACAACTTTTAGAACAATGACAAATTCACACGCGTAGAAAATACTGTACACATTACAGTTAAAGAAAATTAAAAAGGCAAGTTGTAAAAAACAGCAAGGTGTAAAAAACTAAGAGGAACAGAAAAATTGTAGTAGTGATAGGCCTTATACGTCAGTAATTAAAACCACCGGATTTTTACTTCACTTCAATCCGTAAACGGTAAAACCGGATCATTCCATGTACATTACGTCTGAGTAAATAAGGTAATCATGCAAACCGCCATTGCTGTGACATTGAACGATTGAGTTATAAACATAAAGACGGTGGTAATCAAGCATAGAATAACGAAAGGCTTTTCTGCGATTAATTACTTATCTCATACTCTTATCTGCAATGTTGAACGTTTATTGCACTGATTGTACTATAATATCTATAGTTAAAGAGGTTACGGATAAAAAAAACTTCGATACCTTATTCTTAGAGTTATTTGTAGTAACCATCGGTAAAATCCGTAACTAGTAGCACTAAGCGGGTATAATTTGTCAGGTTTTATCGCCGCCCGTAAAACCGATAGTACGAATACGGAAATCTTTGCGCCAGCCACTATTTAAACCGCAACTATTTCTTATCGTAAAAAAATTGTGTCGTCACCATTACGACAGTGTCATGATGAGTTTTGCATGAGATAGTGTAAGGTCGCGACCCCACAGGAGTGCTACCAACACATTGTATGTTAATGACAAGTGACAACCATAGTCGGAATGTCGATCCTCTCATGTGAGTGACATGCGAACCCACCTTAATGTTTTAAGAAGTTTAACGAACTCACGATGACGTTGACAGCTAAGCCGATTTAATTATTTAGACACGACTATTCTTCAACACGAAACCTCAAGGTGATTCATTAAGTTGCCAATTAAGATATTCAGACAATAACTTACCGTGACACAATCATCTTTTTACGTTGTTAATAAACTAAACTTTTTTAACCACAGACTGAGGTATTATGAGTAAAGAAGGTTGAATAAAGCGGAAATATGAACAGTATCTAAAAAAACATGCTGAAGTATGCAGGTACCATACTAAAAAATGTAACCTAAATAAAATCTCGAGACACGACTAGAACTCGTGTGCTATAAAAGTTTCCTAACCGCCAAAGCATACGCAGTACATCGTTCCGTGTGAAACGACAAGACTCCGCGATTCCTGGTGGTGCTACCAAGATCGTCGATAGATCGCTCATGGTGCATGGGAGTCGTGAGCTCGTGACGTGGCCTGTGTGTTAACGGTGCTTAATGGGCCCTAATGCTTCCGAAACTGTGCGAACTCTGACGGTAGCCCGCAAGAGCGAGCCACACGTGACTACCTCAGTATAATTTGCAGTTTATGCGCCCACCGTACATGGTGCAACGATGTGCACCACGTTTAACAGTAAGGAGACGAAATTGCGGCAATTTGTTGATAGGTTCCGATGCAGTTTTGAAACTTCGGTCAGTAACGGAGTAACAACGGTACTCGCTATCAACTTTTACTACAAGTGTAGTATCATAATCGCTATTAAACCATTCAGTCCAAAATAGCACCATTGATTTCGTTTCGAAACACTTCAGATTAAATATTTTTTTCAGATTTTTATAACAAATTTTCTTCCTAACGTTGTCCTTAAACAAAAGCAAGCATATCGGCGTAATTTTTCCTCAGAACTATAAAAATCATCTAGACCCGTGGTTCAATCTACGAGTCCGTTCTTCGCGATTAAGCCTAGAAAGGCAAGAAACTTACGGATTGGTACCTACTTTTTTTGTGAGTGTTTTACAAAGTAATGTTACATAAAGCTCCGGTGTGGTGCCAATCCAAATTAGTGCTTAAGCGTTACAAAAATATGTGAAGCACGCTTTTTGTTCAATTGCTGCTGGTAAAGCTATTTTGTTTCTTGTTATCACTTGTCAAAATGTATGTAGATTCCAGCATAACCCTGCACCGTATGAGGTCGATCGCGTGTGAAACGCCGATCCGGACTTAAAACGTGAGCGCCATCGGCTATGAGTACCGCTACCGATTGTTTTGCTAAGTGTTATGACGATCATACTGGCATAATGTTACGGGGTGATATGAGGAACTTTCACGATGCAATTTACCTGACTTCCTACTTCGAGTTCTTGCTCTGTTGTTTCTCTCACGTTTTTAATCGTTTCGAAATTTGTCCGTAATTTTTTTTATAGACGAGTAGCTTTCGCTGATAATATATGTCTACGTCACACAGTGTTGGAATGTAGTAATTTTTGGTCATTGTCTTTTATTTTAGTTCCACTTTTTAAGTACTGTTCTTTTTTATCTTTTAATTTACCTGACTCCTTACTTTGAATTCTTGCTCTGCTGTTTCTCTCACGTTTTTAATCGTTTCGAAATTTATCCGTAAATTAAATATGGACGCACTATTTCTACTATAATGAAGTCTTCCCTATATTCAACTGCCCCATAAGTTTGTAGTAGCTCTGTTTTCTGTGCTGTAAGTTGTGGGTTCGCTTTCCATCTAGGACAAATATTTGTGTGATGAACGTAAATGTTTGTTCATGTTTCTATGTACGTGCTTACGAAAAGTATCTGAGTTTTTTATCAGTTTTTTTGGTTCCAAGCTTTGTACAAGCTTTACTTAGTTAGGGGCTAGGCAGCGTTGTGTAAAGTGTTCACAAATGTTTATTTATCATTTTACTTTGTTTTTTTTTTTAAAGCCGACTCCATTCCACTGTGAGACTAAAAGCATCTCTTAATTTCTTTCACTTGTCTCTGCCTTGATAGAAAATCCAATCACTCTTTATGTTAAATACGTTTTACCATCACCTGTTTGATTTTCTGTCTATTTCTTGATGACCCCAACTGATTTATCCAATAAATTTTCCACAACTTTCTATTACTTTCTTAGTTCACCTAATTATTCAAATGCAACGCTAACCAATATATTCAAAACTTATTTAAGTAAGTCTTTTCGTAAATCGAGACAATCCATTTATTTAACAGCTACCTATTGATTTTATATCTCATTCAATAGTTCAATCATTGCGAGCCATAAACCATAATTGTGTTTATTTGCTTTTAATTTACAGGGCTATAATATTTATTTCGGAATTAGTATTTATAAGTACTATATGTTTATTGTAATAGTATAAGTATTCTCTCTAGTTATTAGTTATTCTCTCGGAGGATATATTAAATGCGTCTCGATTACGAATAGATGTCCTATTTAGTTAGGCTGGGTCATCGGTTCGGTTATCGTTGGATCTTATTGGATAGGTCGGTTGCGATTTACGCGCGTCGTGAATCGTGTCGACACATTCGATTTATTGATCATTTAGGATTTGATTTAGTACCTGCGAAGTTCAAATAACTGTTCCATATTACTTTCAAAATGTCTCATATAAAAAACCGGCCAAGTGCGAGTCGGAAGGATTCCGTACCATTATCTATAATTAAAACGGCAAAATCACGTTTGTTGTATGAGAGCCTCCTTAAATATTTTTTTTAGTATTTGTTGTTATAGCGGCAACAGAAATACATCATCTGTAAAAATTTCAACTCTCTAACTATCACGGTTCATGAGATACAGACTGGTGACAGACGGACAGACAGACAGACAGATAGCGGAGTCTTAGTAATAGGGTCCCGTTTTACCCTTTGGGTATGTCACATTAAAAATGTGTTAAAGTTTTTAAATAAAAATATGTTAAAGTTGTTTTCAGTTACGAAACTATTGATAAATTCAAAGAGCATTTTTTGGTTAGCGTCGACAATGTAAGCGATACAAAAACGTATATGAAATCGATCAAATTGTAATCCCCATTAAAGTGTTGTAAAGAGGTGTAATTGTGGCTATCGAAACGGAGCATCGATTGCAGTGCATCCCGCTCGAGGTGGCAAATGCGGTTAATTAGGAAACTCTTGACTCGAACAAAAGTATACAGCATGATCTTAAAATAATTTATCGTTTTATTCAGAATATACAGCATGATCTTAAAATAATTTATCCTTTTATTCAGAACTAGCGGCCGCTTCGTCCGCGTGGCAGTTTTTTCCCGTTGCCGTTATTTTTTCGGGACAAAAAGTAGCCTATATGTTAATCTATGTTTGTTCCAAATTTCATCCAAATCGGTCTACTGGTTAGAGCGTGAAAGAGTAACAAACATCCATCCATCCATCCATCCATCCATCCCTCCATCCATCCATCCATCCATCCATCCATCCATCCATCCATCCATCTATCCACCCATCCATCCATACTTACAGAAGTACATAGTAGGATGTTAGCTGAAAGTTGTGATAATATTGTTTGTACTTCTTGTACAAATTAATGTTTTTCAAATTCAAATAGTAGGATAAGATAGGTAGGTTCATAAAAAAGGTAAAAATTATAGTAAATACACTAGCCTAGGAAAGGAATAGAAAAAAAAACTCCCATCTTAGGAAAACCTGTGTTTTTCGCATTGTCTTTGAGATAGACTATGTAAAACCTTTATACCTATTTTAATGTAATTAAAATAATTTTCTAATAATAGCATGGTATTTACTTTACTACTACTACTGTGGCTACTACTGACGGAGGTCGTGTAGAAAGACAACAAAAAAGTATGAGTTACTTACGGCTTACGATATTTTTATGGTGTTAGTACTTTTAAGTCTGTCACAAAGCTGTGTTTACTTTTTGTTTCAAATTCAATATAACTATAAGAAATAAAAAAGTCAAGATTTCACAATACGAAAGAAATCAATAAATATTATGCTACAATCATTTGATGTGATCATATTAAAATTTTTTGTTGTACATTTTCATGTTAATATCTAATTTTAATACTTCTAATGTTTTTTTTATTAAACACTTCATTAGGCACGTGCCTATTATTTGAGATATTATTGATCATTTGGTATGTAAATAAACGGGTCAACCGTCAGTATACTACCTGTCATCATGTTTTATTGGAAACCTATAAAAATATTATTATGATTTGAAATTCCAATTATATTTTTTATATAAAAAAAACTTTTATGTAAGTAACTAATTGTGTTTAAGGCTTAGAAGATTTTGACTAAAATCATAAAAGTATATTGTATCCAACTCAGTAGGATGCCACTAGCGTCGGTCGTAAAATCTACACTTATACTATACTTATATAACTCACTCATCATCATTATCATCAGCCTATAGAAGTCCACTGCTGGACATAGGCCTCCCCCACACGTTTCCAGGAAGAACGATTCTGACCCCACTAAAACTTATAACTCACTAAAATCTTGCAAATATATATGACCATGACATAGACATCATTTTTTACTAATACATAAAAACAATATGCAATAAATTAAGAAACAAAATGTTTTGTAGCAAATAAATGAACTACAAAGTAAAATTTAACATGATAATACCACGATTTGTTAATTTTTATAGTGCTTACCTGCACTTAAAGAAATGACAAAGATTTTCCTTCCTAAAAGTTGATCCTTCGAGTTAGATTTGAACCCACGACCCTTGCGCTAACCAACTTCGTTATCGCGTAATCTATAATGCGCTATCGGACCCGATGAAATAACCCTTGAGATGTTTTTATTTAGAATGATATAAAATCTTTGTGATAATGTTATGGTTTTTGCAATTGCATGGTTTTTGTAATTGTGATCATCCTGTACATTAAAACAAAAGAGTTCAGTTCCCACAGTCGCGCGTACAGGGTGTGTGATCACGAAGTAACCCAGTCTCGCGCGGAAGTGTACAAATGTCACCTACGGCCCTACAACGTTCTAGAATCGAGATCACGGACTTAAAATCTAATTGTGTCTCGTAATTTATACAAACTAACGGCCGAATATTCAAACGGTGACAAATTTTTGGCAAACTTTCATTGCAAACTGTCAAACAATCATGACTTGAGATGTGATTAAGATGTGTGCTAAGTTTTGTTAATAATATCTTGGATCATTACATCTCTCGCCCAATGATGGAGTTTGCTCTAAGATGACGTCGAACTGGTAGCCGTTAAGACCGATTATATTAGTATGCATGCGATTGCAACCAGCAATGTTCAGAACTTATAAGTCTTATATCTTCGAACGGACAGTTGCAACAAGAAAGCTGTCATAGCAATAGTTGTTCCGGTTAAATAGACCTATTCAACGATATACATTTTATTGCTATTGGAGGGTGGTCCCAATCTGCCCATTGTCCTTTGAGTTGCGTTTGAGTTTTCGGGCGTAAGTGCACTAAAATCACCGTGAGGAAACCAGTTAGTATTCTAGCAGCGGCGATATGCCTGCAACTTGTTACGTATGGTATACCAATTATTGCAACATGTGGGTATGTACCAAATGTAATATTTGGACGTATCTCTGACTACTCCCATTAGATATTCTAGAAGAATCTCGAATACGTAGGTACTAAAAGATTTGAGGGGATTTCTACCTTGGATTAATGTTGTAATGTTATTTATGATAAGTGAACTTAATTTTTTTTAATGTGTTTAAAATTAATCTATAAAGAAAAAGTAATAAAAAGTATTTTAAAAAAGCTTAAAATAATAAATGTTTTTCTTAATTCAATAAATGAAATGATTCGTTACCTTTCTTTAAATGAAATGTTTTTATCACTTTATCTTTTCCCGATATCGGATTTCGGTTCGCGAGGTCGAATTTTTTAATGGAGGTACGCTTGTGCCCCCATAGGCCGCTAGGGGCGCTTATTAAAAACCAAAAAAATTCAGAATCCGCCTACATACCTATATGTAGCGTTATTACGCTACTTACTTGGTACCACGGATCGGCTTTCTTTAGTTATTCAGAATGGTTTCACAGCTTAGAGATTCTAAGCAAAAGTATTTTGTACTTTATTATACACTTTTGAATTTTTAATTCGCCGACAAATACTAATTTTGATGTCTGGATAATAATCGCTTTAAAATATTAAAATAACTCCTGAAGGTTTGAAATCCTTAGTAGGATTTTTAAGCCTAAGCCTGTTTTGGGATAACGGTTCTACTCAAAACTCTGTAATACTTTTTTCTTCCGGCATTAAAGTTTGTTTGCTAACGGCATTCGATTTAAAAAGAATAACGTTGCCTTTTTTATTTACTTACCTTAAAAAATACACTGCTCACTTATGCGGGTTGGATTATGTTTTTAAAAATAATTCGAATCCAAAACTTTTTGCACACTTTAAAGGATATTTAGACAAAAAGATTTTTAAAATAAACAGGCGTTCTCAACATTTTTGTTTATTTAACACACGCACTTAGATCTAATAGGGTGCACCACTGTTGTTTTTAATTTTTTTAACATAATTAACATGTTTTTCCAATTGTTGTAGATGTAGTCAATGCTTGTGGCGGTGAAGGTGAAGGAAGCACGATCATCTACAGCGGTCTCTCTTACATAAACAGTAAGAATCATACATTACTCATTCAAATCATTTCATACAAATCCCGACCACAATCATACAAGGGGTTATCACTGGGGACCGCACTTAAAATATGATCGTGCGTTTAAAAAAATCCCACAAGCATTTTTTCTTTCATTAACCCATCTCTCTAAACTTTTGTTTAAGTGATTGGTATTAATAAATAATCTTTTTACAGAGAAATGCACAACAACAAAAGAAAGGAGACCACGTTACGCTGGTGAGGTGAGGAACAGTTTGGCCAGTGGCATCACAACGTTATCGAGAGCATTTCGTCTTTTACACAACAGTATTCGTGCTTCTTCTAAACACCGCCAGAATGGGAAATTGCAATTCTTTAAATCCTAAATCAAAAAACCCGCAAACTTATTACAATTGTTTATTTCTTTTTATAGTGCTTACCTGCACTTAAGGAAATCACAAAGATTTTTATTTTATACTAGCCACGGTAGCGAAAGCACCGTATTAGAAACATTCCAAATCTTATTTTCGTCGAAGCATTTGAATCCTCGGTGGTGAAGTTGGTATCGCATCCCCGTATCAAGGGGAAGGGCGTGGGTTCAAATCCTACTCGAGGAAAATAATTTTTGGGATAATATAAAAATCTTTGTTATTACAATTGGTCAGAAATCGCAGCTAAATACAATTATGAAATCCTTGTTTGTTATAAAAATACTTTCGAAATAGCAAAAAACATTCTGGTGATTTGTAAATAGTATTTATTAGATTAAGTGATGGTAGCATTTAAAACAGTTTAATTGCTTATTTTAATGTAAAATAATATTTATATTTTATTTAATAATATTTTTATCATAAGCTTTTTCTAATACGTAGAACGTATGTTGTTTTTAAGGCTCTCTGTTCACCAACAGATTTCATGGATACTGTAAATCACGTTGCAAAAAGTAAACTGAAATAATATTTAGACCTCTGACTACCCCTTTAGTATTACTCTTGTATACGAATGTATACAGGAGCTGGACCGTATGGGGATTTAATTATGTAAATTATTTTTTCCAGTTTGCTGTTTTTATTTTTAGCTACAGTACAGTATAACATAAATTTGTTGTTGAACAAAACGTCTCGAAATAATTACTTCTTCCGGTAAAAAAAACACAAAAATGTTTTGGTTATTATTTATTTTTAATTTTAGTATATTACATTCCATTATAATGCTTAATAAGAGGGTTGTTCCTAATACTTAGAAGTATGGATAGTAAAAAGTGAAATAATGGAATATCTATATTATTTCCGACGATATTGTAAATAATGTGGATATTCCATTTAAGGGTGAGCCATAAAAAGAATGAATATTTTAGCTTTTTATGATACGCACATTAAAAATATTTAGTTTTTAGACAGAGATTAATTTGTATTAGATTTAAATGTTTGTTAAACCACTGTTGTCTTGCAAATTGTTTGATTATAACAAAGTCCTAGTATATTTTGGAGAGTTTAATAACATTATGCTTTAGTGAAACATTCGCATATCTCTTCCAGATTTTTCATTTCACTAAATTATATTACTTTTGAACCCCATGCAACCTACTGGTTTTCTGAGGTTCAAAGTACTGCTTATAAAATTATAGGTTCTATACCTATAATTTTTTTAACCTTTATATATCCTTTTTGTTAATATTTTCTATGTAATTGGACTTAAAACTTTACCATATTTCGACATTTTCGAAGTAAATGTAAGGTTTTGCAAAAGCTTTAGAAATATTGCTGTCTTAGCAAGATATATAAATAATATTTATATATTAACTGTCATTTAAGACGCACGCCACTTACAAAGCTTTATTGGAGTTTAAAAATATTAAAAGTCAAGGTAAGAAATGGAGGATATATTATTTTACTTACCAAAAAGGTTTGATGATATGGCTCGGTCATGAAATGCCTTAAATAGTAATCATTTGTGATTGGTTGTACTTTGTGTTGTCACTCTCTCCTTAACATATATCCCATGTGCCAATAAACAGACAGATTGTTCTGTCATTAGCCATATTTTGATATAGTTTTAGATGTAAAATATAAATATTATATTTTGACCATTTATACGTATTTTGTATGTATGTATTAATATCATTGTGTGTCAATGGTAATTAAATGATTGATTAATGATAATTTTGCGTTTCTTTACCTTTATATAATTGTTCATTCAAAAAACTGCAAAAACATTGCATACTTAACTAACTGAATTTTCAAAGCTTTTATTTTCCAAGCCCGGTAGGTATTCTTTGATTTTTTTTGATAAAAGTTTTGTTAGACGTCCTTAAATTGATTTCATAATTATTACACTTTTACAATTATGCAGTATTCACCAGTTGCCTCTTTATAAACAGAGACATAAACCTCAAGGTCCTTGAACTCACGATGAGTGACCAAGAGATACATTGACGTGGTAAACAAATGAATGCCGTCATACTAATTGTTCAATAAAACATAGTCGATTGACCAATGTTGCTGTCGCTGGTGTTATGTTCACCAAAAAACAATGTTGAGGAATTGCTGACGTAATTTTTTCATACTTTGAGAAGTCTTGATGCAATCGTTCCGCTTGGAATCATTTAATGACAATGATTCCGACATGATACGGTTCACATTGTGTTTGAATTTGTGAAAGCGGAACTAGTTATAAGACTAAGTAAAAGAACCTTTTGTTAGCTGGACCATCTTGAAACGATGTTTCGATTAAATGACGATCGATGTGGTGCAGCGGGCGAATGTCCGCCTGCAACGCAGAGGTTGCGGGTTCGATTCCCGCCCTGGGATAAATGTTTGTACGATCTGCAAATATTTATTCCGGGTGTTTTGGGAATTTTCTATGCATAATAAAAAATATCTATGTACGTAATATATTGTATTAAGTATATCAGTCATCTAGTACCCATAACACAAGCTCTGCTTAGCTTGGGGCTAGATGATGCTGTGTGGAGTGTCCAGCATTATTATTATTATTATTAAATGCAGCACACTGCATGCCAACTCAGTAAAGTTCCACAGCCGAATTCTCGCTGCCATACATGCCGAGTAGTGTAAATCAAAATATCAATACGACACTTACAATATTTAATGGAAGACTAGTGTAGCGTTGCCTTCTCTCTATCTAAGAATATTCCCGATCTTAGTTTGACGTCACTCATACAAAGCAGTTCTTAGAATACCTCAAGCTGGAAAAAACCACAAACATGAGCTCAGTTGGTGTAAGTATAATAAGTATAAGCGGAACTGGTAGTTTAAAAGTTAGAAAGAGCTATATGAGTGCCCAAGTCAGAGTGAGAGTTTTTAGGCTGCCCAAAAACCCCTGTGATGATAAAGATCTTTGTTATAGGCGATGGTAACCACTTAACATCAGGTGGGCCATATGCTTGTTCCATCAGCAATATGTTTAAAAAAAATTACGTACGTTTTGTAATAGTTGGTATTTCATTCCTGACCGGTGACAAGCCCATAACAGCTGATAGAATGAACTAATGGTTATACTAAATGGTACACGACTGGACTCATATCCACGACCTTAGGACTAGAAGGTAAGTCACTCCTATCAGACCACCAGTGCTTTCCTTAGAGAGAAATGTAAGAGTATGACTGCCTACCTTCACACTGAGGTGACCTTCTTCACTGAGGTCTCCTCCAGCGGTGTGGTTCTGGCGATAATAATAATCATAATGCTGGACAACAATTTATACAATACATTACATACATAGATATTTTATATTATACATAGAAAATACCCAGAACACCCGGAATAAATATTTACAGATCGTACAAACATTAATCCCAAGGCAGTCGCAGGCGGTCTGAGTGTTAAATTTTATTATAAGTGTGTATTACAAAAAAGTTTTCTATCAGCAGTAGAAACTGCTTAGTTTGGAGCTAGAGGGCGTTGTGTGAATGTTCACGCGACGTATTATGGGAAGCATTTGCCACTTAAGAACTTACTAACACGATAGCGTGTGAAACTGGTGCTAAGTTCTCTAAATTGCGGATCAACACCACTATCAACGAAACTGGTTTGCGTAACGCAGTAGCGGTCAGACGGTCTTACAACTATGACTGTATCTATGGTATCGCTTTACTAACTGCGTTAAATTCTGTGGCAGCACCGAAGAAACTATTGGTGCATCTGTGGCCGGTTAGTCACCGCTGATCCAGTTTGGGTTATGTAGGTTTTAGGGTTAAGTATGTTTTGATTGGAGGTTTTTAACACAGTTGCTGATTTTTGAGCCAATTTTTACGTTTTTTTATACAACTTGCTAATAGAACAGGCATATGGCCCACCTGATGTTAAAAGGTTACCATCGCTTATAACAAAGCATTGCCTCATAGATAACGCTTGTAAAAACGTGCCTACGATGCGCTGCTTAGCGTCCATCAACCTGAGGCATATAGTTGCTAAGCCTCATGTGCCTGTAATTTCATAGGTACTCACACCCTTCAAACCGTCACAACAAGTTGCTTCAGGCGACATTTAGGTTTTTGTAAAAATAAGTAGGTACCTAATTACTGCTACTTGTAGATCTGGGTATTCAGAAATACTATTCGAAACTAAAAACCTTTGTTTAAAATACAAAGCTCGTTATATCTGGCCAGATTTGGTATCTGCCTTATAACTTGCACCAGAATTTCAGTTGGTAAAACCAACTGAGAGATTTGCCGACATTCCTATGTAGTATTGACTCACTTCATTCAAAGCTATCACAACTTTTAAGATGAGGCAACAACACATCCGTGTATAATAGGTACCGTAAAGAGTGACTCAGGTATCAATCCTCGTTAATTTAAGCTCTCTGCCTTTGTAATAAGGGTGCTACTTTATCGTGAAATTAAGATGGTATCAGAGAGGCCCAACGGTAGCCCAGTTCAGCGAGAAAGCTTAAAAATGCTTTGGCGCAGAAAGTTCCCACGGCAGAGATGATATGGTGTGCAGTTTTTGGACTGTCACGAAGTTACATTTTATTGGACTCACATGGTACTGGTACGGAGATATAGCTTTGGTGAAAACACTGCAATCTGTCAGTTATAGCCTTGTACAAATCTTCTATGAAACAGAAATATTTACGTATCTGCCTAAAAATTACCACTACTGGACTACCTCTCTCATACACACGGGTATTCACTTTTTTCTACGGCTTACTGATGAAACTAGCAGATGGTTTTCCTGATGTTAAGTAGTTACCATCACCTATAACAAAGTATTGCCTCGTAGATCACGCTCGTTAGAAACGTGTCCTGCGATGCACTGCTCTGCGTCCATCAACCTGAGGCATACAGGTGTTAAGCTTCATGTGCCTGTAATTTCACCGGCACCCATATTCTTCAAACCGAAACACAGCAAGCTGCTTGGCAGCAGAAATAGGCATGGTGATAGTACTTCCTCGGATGAGCCCTTCACTAAGAGCTCTACTACTACTAAATAACCACGCCACATCACTCTTGGCAGGTGCAAGACAGACAGGTGGACAGACTGCAGTGTCGGTGTTTGATACTCAGGATATGCTGCTGTCAGTTTCCTTGTCAGTTGCTGTGTTTGTGTTGTTTCTTCAGTCATCTTACGATATCCACAAGGTAATACAAGAGTTTTACTGCCTTTTATCTTTGGAAGCAACATCACTTTTATATTTTACTGTTTTTTTTATGTTGTAAAGTGTAATTTTGGTGGTGGTTTACCAACATTACTTGAGTTCTTAGCAAAAAGTGTGAGTGGTAGAAATAAAAGAATAATGTGGCATCTTGATTTAAACAAAAATGTTTCCCTCAGATTTTGAAAAGAAACGCCATCATTTCCTTCACAACCAACAACAGCCGACTTTCTTATTTTCACTGACGAAACTATTTACTTGGCACTGGCAAAATTGCCTGTCAAACAACGGAAAAAGAAAAAAAGAAAGAAAAGAAGGTAGGTACCTAAAAACGAAAGAGAAATAGGTACAATATGAATAAGAGAGCCTAGAAACGCGCACAATGACGTAGTTAAAATGATTAAGACCGGCGTACGTTCCAAAGTTTAAGGGTATTTTACTGCTAGGGTTTTTGTAACTGCCAACCTACTTGGTTACCTAACGGCAATTTTAACTAACTCTGTGACATCATGCCACTAGTCCAAACACGTAATCAAAGGTGAGTAAATGAGGTTAAAGTTCACTGCTCAACGCCAGGTCAATCTCCCAGTGTGTCACCTCTTCTCAAGGTTCATCAATCTGCACGTATTTTCCCTAATATTTTGTAAGCGGTGTGACACGCGTGTACTCTCGGAATTGCGCCAACTAACTACATTAAGTAATCTGTTCAAGGATAAAGTAACTACTTCGAAAACTCTGATCTGAGCCTAAAAGTACAGAAAGTGAAGTGGTTGCAGAAAAAAAGCCTGTGTTAAAGTGGATTTCACAGAGCAGTCCAAGCCCTTAACTTACCTTAAATCATCTCTTATTCAATTCTGCAGGCCTAGAAGTACTTTTTTCTTTTGAAGAAAAGTAATAAGCGTTCATAATTTACTAAAAACAAATCTAAGTGTTGGAATAGTATATCTCAACGATACACCTTTCGCATTGGAACAAGTTAGGCGCAGCCGTGTGCTGTCTCTATTTTGATGGTAACTTTCATTTTTGTCGCTTTGTTCCTACCTACCGAGACCTCAGTAATAATGTTTTTTAGTAAATTCGGTACTGTCCACACTAATCGTTCCCCAGACTTCCCGTATCGAACAGAAACAAACAGACCAGCAACACGATTCTCCAAGTTCGCCGGTGTAGCTCACGGCGTGAACAATTGTACGATAGGATACTAGGATACCAGACAATGCGCGGAAGTGTTAGAAAGCTGTGTTTGTTCACCGAAATTCATTTACAATGAGAAACATCGGGTTTGGCTGGGGGCAGTGATTATTGAAAGATGTTTTAGACAAGTTTTAAGACCAAAAATTACGTTAGCAAAGAAAATTAGTCAGTATTTTATCCTTACTGAGAAAAGTAAAGCAAAGGTTCACTTCTACTTATTTTTCACAGAAAAAAGGCGAAAACCATTTATTTATAATAAGCGGACAAAACACGGGTCATCAAAAATAGGTAACAAAATTATGATACAGTAAATAAAAATACAAAAACGAAATCTCTCGGCACCGTTCACTAACATAAGAAATTGGCATTTAGTTCAGCATTTGCTGTGTTTTTGCGTGCAACACACAGCAAATGCTGAACTTTTCTTACTTTTCCTTCTTCCTATGTCCGATTTTTAAAACGAACATATGCATGAAAATTTATGAAGTCTCTTAAAAATACAATAAATGGCTCTGTTATTGTAAAAAAGTTTATCAAAAAAATACCACCGTTTCTCTATCTCTCTATGATAGTGATGCTCGTGGTAGTGTTGGAATTAAAGGTACTGACGATGCCGACAACTGTTGATGTGTTTAACGAGGTAGTGAATTGGTATAAGCAAAGGTAACAACTTACCATCACAGGCTATTCTCTTGTTCCATATTTTTTCTTAAAACATTATCAATATAAAAAATAATTGTAGAAACCGGACATTGTGGTTTGAAAAATTGACTTTCTGATCAAGATGTGTCATTGTGACTCAAAACCTATTACGTAAGCAAACAAACATTCCCCAATCAGAATATTAAACTATGAATTAATATACATTTATTATACCGATTGATTCGCCACAAATCATTCATTTGATTGTTTTAATCTAGGAAGCGAATGATTTTAACATTATTAGGTAGGTGTCCCACTGAGACGGTTCATAAAACGAGCTCTCATCATCATTAAGGGGTTATAATATATTGATTGTGCTATAAAATATAGTGTTATGATTTGTATGGCCTTCGTTAGTAACTTGTTTTCTAAGGCGTGGTCACAGTCAGTTGGCAGAGGCAACTCCCGCAACAATCTTCTTCATCGGCTTACCTCCATATCTAGGAAGGATTCATCTTAAGCTCAGAACCTCAGACCTCTTTCTCTGTTACTCTACTGGTGGGTACGCATGTCCAAAGTGCCATCGTTTTTGTCTCTGTGTTGCTCTAGATTAGTCATGCAGGATAGTGACTCCATTTGCAGGTATAGTTCCACCACAGATTTGTAAGGAAATCACCTGCAACGTAGAAAAGTAAAACAAGAAAATACTCCAGCGTCCGAAAAACTAGCAAATACTTTTCTCGTTATACGGTAGCCATTAGTGAAAATTAAGGTGATGCTTGCCTACATCTGTGGACGTCAAAACATGCCCCACCCGGGTCGTTACACCTACAAAAATTCAAACATTACCATGAGCCGGTGCCAGGTTTTCGCCGATCATACCCCATCAGCCGTGGTGTCGATTTAGTCAAGTCAAGGAGGGCTTAGAATAGAGGATCCATGAACATCTACTCTAATAGTTTGGCAACACCGTCTCCTGTATACTAAGTACCGAAAACGAGGTCACCAATCTCGCCTGCCAAGCGTGTTGACTATGTTAAACACCCTTAAGTCTATTTAAGGTCTTCCACTCCTGTCAGACATCAGATGTCTGACAAGAGTGGAAGACCTTAAATAGACTAAGAACACAAGTTGACGGCAGACGATCGTGCCGTGTCATGTCATCAGCAAATAAGTATACTTCTGGACATAGGCCTCTTTTTTTTTAAGGGTGTTTAACATAGTCAACACGCTTGGCAGGCGAGATTGGTGACCTCGTTTTCGGTACTTAGTATACAGGAGACGGTGTTGCCAAACTATTAGAGTAGATGTTCATGGATCCTCTATTCTAAGCCCTCCTTGACTTGACTAAATCGACACCACGGCTGATGGGGTATGATCGGCGAAAACGAAGCCTGCTGTGTGTGTGGTGCCAGTAAATGCCATAATATGGTCTTGTGAGTGTCCATAGTGCCCCAATAACTGGACAATTAAAATAACGGCCTGAATGTGGTCACTTTTTCCGTAGGTTTTGATACCCACCTAGCTTGAAAATAAATGTTTGTATGTGGGATCAGGCAGGACTCTGCAGTGTATGCTATACTGTGTGTCCATCGTGTTCCATTACCTGCACAAATATGAAATTTTATGTCCCTAAAACTAGCGTGAATGTGCCCACTTTCTTTGTGCTTTTTGTTACCCACAATCACCCATCATAAAATAAATATTTGTGTACGGGATGAGGCAAGACTGATATTGCGTGTTATTTATTTGATCAAACAATTCATCACCTCAATTAATATTTCAATAAATAATAATCAAGTCATCAAGTCATTCAGTTTGTTGATTATTGAAACCACAAGTTTTGAATGAATCAGTTCTAACTGCCAGTTGGCACGCTAGCCATTCTTAAAAGTCAGCGATTGGAAATAGTTATAAAATATGAGATGCTGGGTATCTTGTCTCTGTCTAAAGGAAATATTTTTTTAATAAATTTGAACTTATCTACGACTAATTTAGGCTAAGATATAGGTTGTGTATCCATGTCAGTCGGTGACGACAAATATTCTTATTATTTCCTTACATACAATGAAAAGAACTAAAAGAACCCTATAAAAATGGTGAGAAGTTTCTGCGTAAAATAATCAGCCATAAGTGACTCTAATGTCAGAAATAGTTTAAATATTTTGGATTGAAACGGGATATTTACCATGATTTTTGAGTTCATGGCGCATGCAACTGTGCCGAAATATCGGGAAACAATCAAAACCAAAAATCATGGTAAATATCCCGTTTCTATCCAAAATATTGATCAAAACCATGATAGTTTAAAAAGTTATATAATAGTTTAAATAGTTTTAAAAATTAACGAAAGAGAGGGCAAGATTTGAAATAGTTTTAAGTAAAATTAATGCACTAAGCTAATTAAGTTAAGACATGCAAATCGCGGGCACACACTGGCGATTTTTAGGCGAAAAGTGATTCAAAATTGATTTTACTTTGTGCTCAAGCAGAAATAATGATCAAATTGATGTCTATTATAAATCACTAAGCTCAAATCTAACTAGTTATACCAATACTGTGGGTTTCTTAGAAGCGGTCACCGTTATAACGTCATACAGTTATCATTATGTAACGTTGTACTTATAACTATTTATTTGATTCATCCCGGGAAACGATTTGACCCTATTACTTACCCTAAGAAGTTTGAACACATCATCTGCTCAATTTGCAGAGTTGACTTAATATATTTTGAATAAATGGTGTAGTAAATAGTCACCCTAGGTTGTGTTTTCTCGTAAATAATGTTCTTTTTTTTCAAAATGGTATCCTCTTAAATCTTACCAAATAGCACCAAGTAGATAGCTAAGGTTTTTAAGGATGTAATATGTGGATGTGCCTATGACTACTCTTATTTGACATCCTTGAGGAATCTTGAGTCTGTACTGCTTAGTACTAAGAGAACTGAGGAGATATCTATAATGGCTGGGGATTACAGTCATGAAGGTATGTTGTTATGTGAATTATTTTATCGATCTCAATGTTTCGTTAATCGTTTTTTGAAATCTATAGATGTCTACTTTCACAAAGCCTGTGAATTAGTTCCATCAGCCTCCATCATTATCTGATTCTGTAACACCTACGGCTCGCCTACACTGTAATAGCCTCATCTTTCTGAATTATTGTTACCTACCACTTTAATATTGACCTGTAATGATTCAATGGTAGCTTAGCATCGATCTACTAAGCACTTTGAAAATACAGTTAGCTGCACTGGATTGTATACAACTTTCAAAGTAGTGTCACAATGTAACAGTCAATATTCTCAGAGCAAAAATGTAAAAAATAAGTAAACTCATCAACTGATTACATAGTATTTGATTTTATACTGACTAAAAGTTTATATTAATGATATGATAGCATTTTCGACGACTGAGGAGGTTGCGGGTTCGATTCCCGCCTCGGGATAAATGTTTGTAAGATCTGCAAATATTTATTCCGGGTGTTCTGGGTGTTTTCTATGTATTATAAAAAAAAATCTATGTATGTAATGTATTGTATTAAGTATATCAGTCATCTAGTACCCATAACACAAGCTCTGCTTAGCTTGGGGTTAGATGACGCTGTGTGGATTGTCCAGCATTATTATTATGATTATTATTATTTTAAAAGTTAATATTTGTATACATTCTAGTGCAGCTGACTGTACATGGATTTCGGGTCCGCGCTCAAAAGTGTATTTTCAGTTGTTTTGTATATTATTAATCAGTACACTTTTTGGGTTAAACCCGAGGTTTATTTGTTTGTAGGTCAACAACAGCTTCAAAATCAATGCAAATCTAAAAAAATATAAGTGTTTTTGTTGATATAATACAGTTTTATGAGTTATATTATAAGTTATATTGTTTAATTCATACAAGTAAGAAACTGTATTCTAGGAGCCGCAGTGGCTTCTTCTATAGTATAAAGCAGTCATTTATGTCTGTAGAAAAATATAAGTATGTACAGTGAAAAAATAATGAAATTAAAGTTATGCAAAATACTTACTTAGTTATGTACTTCTTTAAATTTAAATATGAAGCTAAACCTAAATTAATCGTAAATAAGCCAGTTGGGTTACAACAAGAAGCTACGAATGAAGCTAAATTTTAATTTGATTCATAACTCAGTAAAAAGACACAGATCTGATGGTTGGTTCTAGATTACGGGTTCGATTCCCAGCAAGGACAAATACAAAATATGTTAATATATCCCCATACTTATAAACGTTATTTAAAATTAAATATTGCTTAAAATGTCTCCTGTCACTGTTTATCATTACGCATTGATAAGAGATAGCAACCAAAAATGCTCATCACACAAATGTTTGTTCTTCGTGGGGATCGAACCCCCAACAGAACAGAAGGCAAAGTTACTTCCGACTCAGTTATGACCACTGTCAAACAATGTCATTAGTCCATCGGTTAATGATGATAATAACTTTTTCTTACCTCGTTGATATGACATGAATTCGTGAGATGTGGTTGATATTTTTGTCATAAGATCATAACACTTCAGCCTTTCGTCACTGCGGTTACCGATAAGGCACCATGAAATTAACTCTGGCATGCGTTTTGACACATTGTATGCCTTAAGCCAGAACCACATTAGACCTGACCTGGATGTTGTGACGCGCTAGGTTTTTGACGCGTCACGACATCCAGGGCGAGTCTAAAGTTGTTCCCACTATATTTTTTCTATAAAAAAAGTAGCATCACGACTTTAATTCCCAAGCACGGTTGGTATCCCCTTAGATCTTTTAGTATCAATTACTCGAGCTTCTTCGATAATGTCTAAGGGAGAAGTCTGATATTACATTTGGTACATACCCACTTTTGCAGTAGTTTGAATTCCATAAGTGACAGGTTACAAGCCCATCGCCACTGCCATAATACTAACTGATTTACTCACTATATTATCATTATTTGAGAAGAATAGATGTAATTATATTACGGTGCGTTTCTGCTCCCACTGTGAGTATCTCTGTCTGTCCCATAGGTAGGTACATAATATCTGTGACGGTAACGCAGGTCCATGCGGATCATGTTTAGTATGGTTTTGTCTTTATTCTTATGCTGATTGAGGATTATGTTTGATCCGTAAAACCCCTAAAATGGGTTTTCTTTGAAGATTCGATATGAGTTTTTATTTTGTTCATGAAGGCTGTACACAAAGTAACATTACTAGCAATATTACTATAGAAAATGTATGGAATTAATATACACTACCGCAACATCTAATGATATTGTCACCTGTATGGTGAACTTACAAATCTTTACTTTTCACGAAAATGACTTTTTAACGCCGAACAGTTTAAAATGCTTTTAAGAAAAGCTTAAAAAACATGATTTCAATTAAATTAACAAAAATATATTAAAGTTCAAAATAGCTCTTTAAAAACTATTTGAAAAGTGAGAAAACAAAGTTTTCGTTTTTTTGCTCTCCTGTGAAATGTGTATTTTGCAGATTCGTGAATTCGCCATACAGGTGAAGATACATTGTCTGCAAATATTCAGTAGTATGAATGTAGAAGTAAAATTTGCTTCTAAACAACTGCATCATAGGAGCAGAGCAGTGCATAGGACACTTTTGTAGCCTAAACTGCGAAGCAATGCTTTTTTGCGGGGAATAATAATAATTGACACTTAACATCAGGTAGGCTACAGCCTACCTGATGAATACTACTGAAAATTTTAAGCATTTGTTGTTATAGCGGCAACAGAAATACATCCTGCGCAAAATTTCAACTCTCTAACTATCACGGTTCATGAGATACTGGTGACAGACGGACAGACAGACAGCGGAGTCTTAGTAATAGGGTCCCGTTTTACCCTTCGGGTACGGAATCTTAAAAACGCAGTAAGTAAAATGTAAGTTAAGCATGTGTTTATTGATAATATTTGCATTTACAAATAAAGCTTTTGGTATGCGGTATTGGTCCCCCACATCGACTATGCTCATCTTTGGAGATGCTGGGCTTAAATGGTCACATGACTGCCCATATAATTTACTGTTCACATCTTGAAAACCGTTTATTTATGATACCTACATCAGAATAAATACCCGATTTCGAATCGAGAGTACCAGGGCCGCATAAATAACCAAGAGAACAAGACAACGATACATCTTGTCAAACACGCATTGGAGTGCGTGTAGTAACTAACTCATCATCTGTGGTAAGCGCCACTATTCCATTCAGTACTTCAGATCGAGAGAAATGGGGAAGATGGAATATATTTTATCCTTTGACGAAAGTTTTTTATAATTTCAGTTCAGACTAGCTACACCGCAAGTATAATTCCATTACAGTTCCACTGCAAAGTGAAGGCCTTCCCTCATTCCACTATTCACAATTTATTGCAGAGACAAAGGAGGAAGACCATGGAGGTAACCACTTAACATCGGGTGGGCCATCGTGATGGAACAATGTCGTGTAAAAAAGAAGGGGATTTATTTAAATAAATTATTAGTAAATTGAAAACACGCGTTACTTTGTCCGGGTGAAGTTATTTTCATACAAACTTTAAGCCCCGTTCAGAGGTTGAATTTCGGGAATTCCTTTCTTGGGAGTTATCTATAGACCAAGACTAATGTACTCTGAATTTCAAGTCTCTACGACCAGCAGCTTAGGCTGTGACATGACTATATGTCGGTCAGTTAGACTTATACTTGACAAAGATTCTTATATTTGGTATAGATGGATTACTCGGCTAGCAAAAATGTATGTTGTATAAGTCTGAATTGGTTTATTTTCCGCTCAAATTACATTACCATTCTTAATGTCGGGTGGGAAGTATAAAGAGCTATCAATACCTGTGTAACCGGAGAGAGCTATTGTATAAATCCTTCAGGGGAGGGGTGGGATGGTCGCGTGCCATCGTTGTCTATATTTTTCCAATAAATTGCAGAAATTGACAACATTTGTTGAACATTTACGAAACATTTATTTCTGTCATATCGGTTTTCAAAATATATATTTTATCAAATAAAAATGTATGCATTATTTATTATTAACTAGCTTCTGCCTGTGGCTTGGTTTGCAAGTTACTGGGATTTAAACTTACTTACATGTTATGCTAGGTTTATTTCAAGTGCTATTCTTATTGTATCGTCGTGTCATTAATAATTTTTATAGAACCAATACATGTGGGTAAGGATATATGTTATTTGTTGTCCTTGTGCTGTACAATAAAGTTTTACATCTATTAAGCTTCAAACAGACAAGTTCTAATAAAATATTGCTTCATGCAATAAGGAAACAAAACAATAGGTAGGTGTGACCATCAAACGTTAACTAACAAACTTTACAGACTGTATAACATTTCTGATTCGCTACCAATTAACAAAAATAATTGAACAACGAAACGAAAGTCCTACAAATGAAACAAAACGCACGTGTCTAACAATTAAATATATTTTTGTTAAACAAATCATCTATCTAAACAATTAAAAACGGTCACGGATCTCGTATAACGGACAGATTCAAATTATAGTTTGGACACGGTGTTTTTGCACCCACACACTTCCGTCTTTACCTGCCTTAATGATCTGATATTATCTATATATTATATTACTACAATACTGTAACTAAACGACGACGTCAACGCATCAAGAAACATATGATAAGTATCAAAATATATATTTTTTTTTTTTTTTTTTTTTTTTTTTAAGTTTCTTTGTTTGCTATGATTCAGAGGCCTAATCATAATACATAACTGAAAGAAATATTACACTGAATTTTTTTACCTTTGACTTTTGACTTTTAGTAGGCGAATATTTTTATAGTTTAAATTTAAAATAAAATACTATGTTTTTATTCGTAATAAAGACTTAAAATATTTTTGTCACTGTCACTATCACAAAAGGAGATGGCAGCAGACTAATATAAATAACACCGATAGTGTTTAAAAAGTTTATGGATTGAATTATACTTCTTTCTTTCCAAATATCAGATATTACTAAACTTAATCTAAAAAAATTAAGGAATATTTTACTTAGGCTGTTTGTCCACCCGGTATCCGATGTCACAAATCAATAGAAACGTTTAATTGGACATCGAATGAACTCTATGATACCTACTATGTATTCTACGGCTGGAGTATAAATAATAGTTCTGCCATCGGTCTGCGGTCCAGCCACTCGTATGCAAGAAGAGTAAAATGTCTCTTAGAAATAAGTTGACGCTTTACAAAACTTGCATACGACCTATCATGACTTACGCCTCCGTAGCGTTCGCTCATTCGATCAATTTAAAACCCCTCCAAGTAGTTCAAAATCGATTTTTGCGCACTATCACGGGTGCCCCGTGGTACATGCGTAATATCGATCTTCATCGAGATCTCGAACTCGAATCTATAGCCGAATTCATGAAACACGCCTCCAGGCGGTTTTATGATTCGGCTCCCCACCATCCGAATCCCTTAATTAACTCGCTACCCGATTATCCAGTAGATCCGCCCGTTAAACGTACCCTCCGTAGACCTAGACACGTTTTAGGTGACCCAGATGACACGATCACCGCCGCGAATGCGGCGGAGGTCGCTTCATCGAGTCCGGACACAGGAAACACTCCACAATCACACCGACCCCGGCGGCGGGGTCGAAGACGTCTCCCCGTTAACGCCCCTTCAGGGCGAAGAGTCTCTCCGTAGCTCCCTTCTCCGGCAACAGCCCAAGCCGAGGTCCGTACCTAAGTGGTGCCCTTGTGCTCGTTGCCAACAAAACCAATTTTGTAATGGCGTAGCGCCTTCTGCGCTCGCCAGTAGCCCGGTAACGCTGTCGGAAATCGCTAGGCGATTATACCAGCATTTTAGTCCGTTCGAAAAAAAAAAAAAAAAAAAAAAAAAAGGTCTGCGGTCCGCGACCAAAGTGGGTGTTGTTTGTTTTATGACCAATTTGAGAGTGTTGATGTTTGATGAACTGGGTGTGTGATGTTTATTGCATCAAATTGGCTATCGAGAAAAGCTTTGAATGAATAATTTTCTTGAATTAATAATTTATCTACCCGGTTTGGTATCCGGTATTGAGAAAAAATATTTTAATTGAAAAATATGCAGATGATCAAATTAGTGCTTAATAATATAAAAATGTTTTATATCAATTAAAATTGAGTAGTATTTTAAATGTTTGATGCATTATATAGCTAGACCAATTTGGATAAAAGTTCGTGACTCAAAATACAATGTAGTAGACTATTTGAATGATTGAATGAAAATTCTTTATGTACACCGTAGGTAAAAACTAGAGAAAAAATCAATAGTAGTAGACAACAGTAATATTTGTTTATCCTAGTACTACCACTATGCTCGGTTTGAAGGTGCTGGTAAAATAATAGACTGAAAACTTAACACTTGCTTTGAGATGATGGAAGCAGGACAGTGGATCGTAGGGCACGTTCCTAACATGCGAGGCCTGCAAAGCAATGCTTTGTTATACCTATAGGTGATGGTTACTACTTATCATCAGGTGGGTCATCTTCTTGTTCCATCAACAAGTTGTATAAACATTCAAATAATTAACCAAGCATCTTCACTTTCGCGTTTATAATGATTAATAAGATTATTAGAAAGTAAGCCAAAGGTTGATTATCCAGTTGCAAAAAGTATCTGCGTTGTTATGTCACGAGCGCGCGAGTGATCGCGACCTGCGTGGGCGGTGGCGTAGAGATGTGCTGATAGCTGTCTGATTTATCGATAGATTTCACAGATTCAATGGCTTATCGATATCTATAAAAAAAATATTTAATTAATATTTCTACGCAAAATAATTTAGCTCTAAACTAAGCATTGCTTGTACTATGGGAACCAGATGACTAATAAAATACATATATACTTTCTTTTTGTAAATACATACTTAGAATACAATATAACACTCAGACAGAGAATAAAGATTTATGCCCATCACACAAATGTTTGTCCTCGGTGGGGATCAAACCCACCACCTACAGCACAGAAGGCAGAGCTGCACTAACTGAGTTGTGAGGCCAGTCAAATTACCCAGTAATACCCAGTTTGCCTCAAGGTTATAGTAGCAGTGCATTATACGAGTAGGACACGTTTCTACAGTGCGTGACCTACAATGCTTTGATATTGGTGATAGTTACCATTTAACATCAGGTAAGCCATCTATCAATAAGTGGTATAAAAAATTGCCAGTGTATTTTAAAATTTGTATTGTTGGTGTTTTGAAATAGAGATAGAAAAGTGAATCAAATACTTTTTATTCAATTTAGAAGGTATCTTTCATCAGTAGGAATGAAAGAAAAAAAAACCCCTGAATAAAATAGAAAGGGTGCCAAAAAACAACGTGAGTAAAAGTAGTGTGGACTTCCCTATTGATCGATAAGATGAATGTATATCAATCCCATCTCTAGCTGCGCAGGCGCAATCTTCGCCAAACCCGTAGCGGCTGTGGCGACAGACAACATAAGGTCACGGCACGGTCCTATAAGGTCTCACTTATATATTAACGCATGGATTCGTATTTATGTTGTTAACAACCCATATAACCAAAACACAAAAGGAGTGTTGCGAAGCGTTTACTTGTAAAAATAACTTAGTTGCAAGAGTTGGTATGTTCATACATTAGTTTTAGTAGTAGTAGTGCTTTTTTCTGCCGACAAACAGCTTGCTGTGTTCCGGTTTGAAGAGCGTGGGTGCCGGTGAAATAACAGGCACATGAAGCTTAATATCAGTATGCTACATATTGATGGACGCAGAGTAGTGCATAGTAAGGCACATTCCTGGCGAGTGTGATTTGTGAGTCAATTCTTTGTTATGGGTGACGGTAACCACTTAACATCAGATGGGCCATTGTTTTATGGCATTGCAGTACGGTAGATATCCACTCAGATCTTTTAGAACCAAATTGTACTAACTCAAGATTTTTTGAGGATGTCTAAGAGGGGTAGTCATAGGTACGTCTAAATATTACCTTTGGCAGATACCCACATTTTGCAATAATTCCACATGTGACAGGTTGCGAGCTCATCGCCGCTGCTAGAATACTAGCTAGTTTTCTCACGATATTTACCTTCACCGTTTGACAACACGGGTATTGGGTACATAAATTTTTTGAAGCGAATTATTAATGCAGGACCGGATTCAAACTTCTTAAGGTCAAAAGCCAGGGTTGTTCTCACTAAACCACCACCAGTGCAGTGGTGCAGTTAATATAACAAGGATGATTGGAAACTATTGCGTACGGGTATATAGGTTCAGGTTCTAAGGCAGGCCTTTAAATATATAGCCGTGTACGTTAAATGTCTAATGTCATTTCATTTACAGAGTGCCATTACTATAGCGATGCGCAAGGTTTATTTCTTATTGTCCTCATTGATGGTTTGACTACGTGGAAGGATGAATGACATCTCAAAATTATTCATCTCAAATTCAACTTTGCGTCTGCACGAGTGGATTAGACCAAAGAATATGGACTATAAAGCAGGATTAGACAGTGCGTTGTCTATCTGTCAGTCAGTCAGAAATAAGATTCTTATAAGTCTGATTGCAAACTGTCAAAAAAGACGCTAAAATTGCTGTTGCTATTTTACTTGAAAGCATTTAAGATTTTTTGAAATCTCGTTTTCGTCGAGTCATTTGAATCCTCGGTAGCGAAGTTGGTTATCGCATCCCCGTATCAAGGGGAAGGTCGTGGGTTGAAATCCCACTCGAGGAAATAATTTTTGGGATGATATAAAAATCTTTGTTTTTTGTACTGGTTAATAATTTCGTAAAATTAACTTTTAGTAACGGACTCCGGTTTTGTACGAAGATGCTCTCGTATCTACTATTAGGTCTGTTTAGGCCAGGTTAAACCTGTTCGCACTGAACTATTTGGTGGCTTACAGTACGGATAACGGCATGACTAACTATCGAGCTCACGGTTACTTCTAATAGCCCACTTTGCCAAAAAGTATACTAAACCAGAATTTACTTTTGTACTTAGAGGTTTTTTCTAGCTCTGGTCGGCAAACAATAGAACATGTACTGTCTAGAGCCATCAGAGTCTAAGAGGTCTGTAGGCTTAAAAGACTTGTGTGTCTCGGCTTGATGAAAGCAGAACAGCGCACACGTGGATAACCATGATCTATACTGGCGCCACTGAAAACCAGCGCTGCAAGAGCTGCTATATGCTATTGTAGCAAATGCTGAGTGGTAGCCTTTTTTGTCGCTACATTTTAAATTTTATTGTATGTTATTATTAAGAGACAAAATAAATTTCTATTCTATTCTATTCTATAATAATTGCCTCGTAGGTCACATTCGTTAGGAACGAACACGATACACTGCTCTGCGTCCATCAACCAGAGGTATAAGAATGTTAAGCCTCACGTGCCAGAAATTCCACCAGTGCCCACACCCTTCAAACCAGAACACAGCAAACTGCTTGGAGGCAGAAATAGGCATGGTAGATAAAACTTCTCTGCCGGGCTAAAATGTGCAACGCAAGATATGTCGCGCTTGACACGAGATTTTTCTAATGATGAATATATTAGAAATTATAGATAAATGACCCACAGATAAGCTAAACTAGCATTAAGTCTTTATTTGACAGAACGAGATAGATTTTTGGCACTGGCATGTTAGCACAGGAAGATATAGTGCTTTGCCACACTAGACGGAAACTCCGTCGCCGAACCTCCGCGGCGGAATGCCAATACATGTTATTGCATATAAAATACAAATAACGGGCACACTACACGGAAGATCGGTCGTTCCGTCGCGGACGATCCGTCGCTCGGAGCGGACCGCTCACTCGCTCGCGTCTGCTCGGTCGTCCGCGCACCGATCTTCCGTCAGCGTAAGATCGGTAACGTCGCATTACAGGTATTTGTATGCATCGCGCCACATTCAGCGGATAACTCGCAGTGACGACGCACGCATAGGATGTTTGACACTGAACGATTTATTATCGAAGTGCAAAATAGAGTTTGCTTTTGGGACTCTAGAGAAAAGCCGGATAGAACTGCAAAGAAACGAGCATGGGAAGAGACTGCGAAAATATTGTACGATTATTGAAATTGCCCAATTTCTAGTCAAGGAGTATTTAAGGGATGAACCCAATATTTACGCTTTCTTCTTCTAATGCCTCATAAATAGCTATCACTTCTATCGGATCCATCACGAATTCACGACCACACCGTATAAGCGCAGGCAGCCGACTGATGATCTGCCACTGAATATTAGTGTGGCTGGTACCGTATAGAACGGATTAACCGCCGCGGAAGTTCGGCGACGGAATTTCCGTCTAGTGTGGCAAAGCACATAAAGAGATATTGCACTCTTTTTTGCACGAGATAACGAGTTGACAAAATTTCGTCGCGCTGCACATCTTAGCCAGGTTAAACGACCTATTACTACTACTACTACTACAAACAGCTCTACTACTACTATTAATGAAAACTGGTGTATTGTTAATATTGCTTTAGCAACCAATATTTCGATCGATGCCTTTGGAAATTGATACTATCGAACCGGATACAATGATGATACAAAAAATATAGTACGGTTGAAATCAGTAGGTACACTCTATGACTCAAAATTGTATTATCATATTATCTTAACTTAATCTACAAACCAATTGGTGAGCCATGAAGAATGTTCAGGAAATTCCAAAGTACATTAATCATTTTTTTTATGTTTGCAGAAGGATAATCATCGATGTAATAGTGAAGTCAAAATCAAAATGAATCTCTAGACTACTACTTTACTAATTTTACTAATTCTAGTTTATCATCATCATCATCAGAGAGCACCGGTGGTCTGGTGGGTGTAACCCCGTTTGACACCAAGGTTGTGGGTTCAAGTCAGAGTGGTCAGTGTGGCAGGCAACCCATCCCTGCAAATAGAATACTGACTGGTTTTCTTATGATGTTTTCTTATACCGTTTCAGAACACTGACCGGATTCGAACCCACGACCTAAGATAAGAAGGTAATGTCTTTCCCACTAGACCACTAGTAAACTAGTCCTTAAAATAAATCCTCTGATTTGTTCTTTTTTATACTTGATTACTTATAAATCTTAGAACTGAAAAAACTAGCGTGTAATAATTGCATCAAAATTCTTTGTTCTTGTAACCTTTTTAAATATTTGTTGTTTAAATGTTTCCTTGAAGTTACAGGAAGTGTCAGTTTGCACTATAGTATTTGTTCCGTACTGTACCTTTTGTTTGAGAAGCAGAGTTGTGATGGGTTTGGTACAGTCAGCGTGGTTAACAAGGTACGTGCTCAATCTAAGAACTCTTAGTATACTAAGAGTTCTTAGATTGAGCCCCGGACGAGCCCTTTATAAAGGGCTCGTCCGGGGAAAGTACTACCACCATACCTATTTCAGCCGCCAAGCAGCTTACCGGTTTGAAGAGTGTGGGTGCTGGTGAAATTACAGACGCACGAGGTTCAACATCTGTATGCCTCAGGTTAGTTAGATGCAGAACAGTGCATCATAGGGCACGCTCTTAATGAACATAACTTGCGAGACAATGCTTTGTTATTGGTGATGGTAACCACTTTATATCAGGTGGGCTATCTGCTTTTTTTTTTTTAATGCCGGACGATCCACACAGTTTCATCTAGCCCCAAGCTAAGCAGAGCTTGTGTTATGGGTACTAGATGACTGATATACTTAATACAATATTATATTACATACATAGATACTTTTTATTATACGTAGAAAATACCCAGAACACCCGGAATAAATATTTGCAGATCGTACAAACATTTATCCCAAGGCGGGAATCGAACCCGCAACCTCTGCTTGTTCCATTAGCAATCGGAATAAAAAAAATAAACTAAAATACCTTTGTTCTCGTTCTCTATCTTAAATCTTTGTTTATTCTGTTGTTGACTTCTTTACTAAACCAACAAAGGCACGGCAAAAAGCTAGTCTTTTAATACACAATATTGGTTCTCATCAGTATTCAGTACCAGGGGTGTAAGATGCACCAATAGTATCGTTTTGTACATCGTTATATGTTTTATTTTGACTAGTGATGTATCTTTACGATCGGGATCTTAATTACTGGAACCGAATCGAATATCTTTATTTTAGAACTGAAATATGGTATAGGCTTATAAAATGCGAGAACATTTGCAGAAGTTTCAAAAACTGTGTCGCGGATATTAAAACTCTCGAATTGTTCCACTCTGCCCCACCAAGGCGCCCCACTAGTGGGGCAGAGTACACAGCCTTAAAATTTGTAGTGGAATCTGCCCCACTAAGTCAGTTTAGTGGGGCAGATTCCTACTCCTTTAAAGTTTTGTGTATTCTGCCCCACTAGGGCTGGCACTTGAGTTCCTCTGAATTGGGAAGTTCAAACATTAAGAATATTTAAGATTTAGTTATTTAAGTTTAACAAATAAAAAACTCTTGCAAAAATACGGGACTTTACTCGTAGAACCAACAATCACTGAGAATAAAGATTCTCGAATGGCAACCACAAACTAAAAGACGAAGAGGAAAACACCCTCTTACCTGATCAACCGTCAACATTGTTAGAATCGCGGGAAGTGGATAGATATGGGGCAGGTCCATGTCCGGCAGTTGATTTCTACAGACTTTTGCTGATGATGATGACACTAAATCGCGGGATCTTTGGATTGTGAATCCCAAGACTTCGTAAGATCTCGGGATATTCGCAGCTCTATCAATGACCGCGGGCTATAGGGACGCACCAGTCGGCTTTAGCCCGCCTCCCATTGTCTCAACGACAGATTATAATAATTTGCCGCAAATCAAAAGCATTTGGGTATCGATCGGTGATGTTATTAAATCAATGTGCGCTTGCAGATGCCCCTATTTTGGTACATCAGCGTGAGAGAAATTTTATATAATATATTCAGGTTAAATAATAAATATGAGTTTTAGTACTCGTAGTAGAGTTCGTAGTCTCAGTTTTTTAAGTCAACACAGGTAACGCATTGACTATATACTTTTTTATAGGCCTTAAGGCTTTGTGGTATCTTGTGGTCGTCGGCTGACATCTTTATCGAAGTTAAACTAAGTTGAACAATCTGGTCTACCACTATGCCTATTTTTGCCGATAAGCAGCGTTACTGATGAAATTACAGGCACATAAGGCTTAACACCTGTTTGAATCAGATTGATGGCATGACAGCTATTGTACGGTACGTTCCTAATGTGCGTGACCTGCGAGGCATAGTGTTGTTATTGGTCATGGTTACCACCTTACATCAGGTGGGTCATCAGCTTGTTCAGTTAACAAGTCGTATAAAAAAGATATTACACGGACAAACAGCGTAGCAGCTTATTTATTGAACCAAATTTTGATTTTTCCTTTAGCTTATCAAAGCCTAGTAAACCCACAGAAATAAAAGGTGTTTTAAAAAACATGGAATAGGTATATCTTCATCATCATCATTATCATTAACAGCTCGTATTAATCTACTGCCAGAAGGCTTATACCCAGGTATAAGCTTTCTCACCCAGACGCCACTCAAGGTATATCTTATGGCTACAAACAAATAGAATAAAAAATTAGGTTTGTTTTCTTACGTAACTTACTTTTTGATATTTGTAACTAGGTTGTGTTAAGCTCCTAGTAAAATCACATTCATTTGTTTTCAGATAAAAATATCAAAATAACTATTTAGGCAATTTAGTTGGAAATGACAGCTGACATTATTGTGAACAAAATATCACAAAGCCTAAACACAACCTCAATCGCGTGTAACCACGTGTAATCTTGTGAAGAATAACTCACTAATCGATTTGAGATACTTCAAACAAAACTACACTTTAAACCTTAAAAATTAATGCTCAAATTTATTTGTCTGTAATCCGCGTAGCACAGTAGCTTCTGTGCTACACTTTGACGCTTTTGTATCACGCGTAACAACCTAAAAGACACTGCGTTTTATCTACCAGAAATAAGGTGTGTTTTAGCTTGAAGTGTGTAGGTTTTTATGACGGTTTGGGGCAAGGGAAGTAAAGCCCGGTAGCTTGCGGACAAAGAACGATCACTCAAGTTGTTAGATAACGGATGATTATATACAAGTAGCGCCTGAGGGAGGTATTTATGCATATTTATGGAAGGTTCTTCATAATTGAGTTTAATGGTCGTGTGAAAAACTTATTGGAGCTTTGCGTTTTCTGTGGTTGCTTCTAACTTAAAAGGAAACAGGCATTTTCCCTCATATCCTTAACTAGCTGACCCGTGCCCACTACGTTGGGCGGTAAGCGTCATATTATCTGTGCATCACCTACACCTACAATACAGCCGGTCAGCTTTTTTGTACAACATGTGACCGTACTTTCAAGACCAAGTTAGGCCTAGCCAGCCACATACGAGCACATGCCAGGAAGTGCTAAGGGTTGCTGTCGTCGGATCCGACGAGGAGGACATCATCATCATCATTATCTGTCCAAATTATCTGCAGTAAAAAGGAAAAGTCTTGTTTTAAACACTTAAGAGGATAGATTTATTTATTTTGATAAGAATTGATAATTATGGAAAATATGACCAATAAACACGACCTAACGATTTAAATAATTTTTTATTATAAAAACTACTTTTGGTGACTTAAATAAAAAAACAGTCGCAATTTTTTTTTGTAGGTATTACCAAGCTCTACAACTTTTCTCTAGAACTCAATCATATATCTCTCATCGTTAAGGCAGCGTTCGTATGAAACGTTTTCACCCACACCTTTCAAACCAAAACTAAGTAACTCTGCTTGGTGTTAGAAATAGGCATAGTGGTAGTACTTCCCCGGACAAGCCCTTCACAGAGAAGCTTACTACGACTTATAGTGCTTGAGACAAGATTTTAGATGAGTAGACTTGCCTAGCACTTGACTGTTTAATTCACAGACATGGTCGTACGTGTGGACTTGACTAGGCCACGGATTTCTCTTAACGTTTTCCTTATGATTTATTCTAACGAGTTACAAAGATAACCATTTTTTAGATCATAATAAAGAAAAGATAATCGATCAATTCGTCGAACTGAGGGCCTTCGTCAATATACATTCGGTCTGAAACAATTCTTTTTCGAAACTCGTTAATACACTGAAGAATTACTATGTAAATATATTGTTATACTATAGGCCACTCGCAGTTTTGCCCGCGTGGCAGTTTTTTCCCGTTCCCGTTATTTTTTCAGGATAAAAAGTAGCCTATGTGCTGTTCCAGATTACAATCTATATTTATCCCAAATTTCATCCCAATCGGTCTACTGGTTAGAGCGTGAAAGAGGAACAAACATCCATCCATCCATCCATCCAAACATTCGCATTTATAATATTAAGTAGGATATGCCATGAAAGTATGTTACGTATTTTTTAACTGCTGTGATTAGAACATAATTATATTGAACATTTAACACGGGTTTTATTGCTTATCACCTTTTTTTTTAAAGTGAAAACTTCTTTAGGCTCGTGGAGCACTTTTTGGCTAAACAAAATTCATGGAATTCGCGTCATCGTCACCGAACGCTTTCCATGAGGTATATGTATACTGTGCAATGGGACATCCAACAAAAACACAACAAAAAAAATTTAAATGTTACAAAAGGTCTTAAAACTATGTGCCCCTTCAATAATAATTATGATTCAATAATAATTAGGTAAAAAAAAACATTTTGTTCAAGGTACAATTTCAACCCAGTAATATATCTTTGATTTCCATAGCGTGGGCTATCAGAAAGAGTCACGAAAGTAATAAGTTCCAAATTCTTCGTTTTTATGCCCACTGATATCTGTCAACGTTGCGAAAGTGCGTTAACCGTTCCGAGGCAACGGTTGGGTCTCTTCGACACCACACATCCCGGTCACCCGTAAATCACACGAGGTTTATTCCATAGTGATCCGGAATATTCTTTGATTTAGGCGATTAGTAAATTTATAACGCCTACTAAACTCAATCAATAAAATAAACGTGATAGAATATCACAATCTTAAACCAATGTAACTTTTAAAGCACTTTTTAAAACTTTTTAAAAGTTACTGCATAAAAATAAAATCTTTTAGAAAATATTTAAAAACTGTGATAGTCAGTGAGTTCACTTACACTTATAGCCGAATGCTGAAAGAGAAAAAGATAAGTTTTATGTATGTACTACGTTAATTTACTGAGCATTTACCCTGTAAATATTTATTTTTATACATTTTGCGAAACATCCAAAATCAGAGACTTTTATAATAAAATAGAAACTTGATTTACAACGTCTAGTAAAACAACAATATTTTGTATAGGTAAAATAAGAGCAATTTATTTTAATTACTTAAATTTTGATGTGCCAAACAAACTTTGAAAAACAATGCTTAGGAGCGCTTAGGAGCATGCCATTCACGCTAATGTTATCTGCGCGTACGCTGTCTGCTTGATGCATTGCGCGCGCAGGTTTTGATTAAAGAAATTAATTTGTCACACCGAATGCTTGTAATTAATTTGTAGTTTACAAGAATATATTTCGTTGATTTGTTATCGGTGTCGGGTTTGGAGATTTTATTTTTATGTGGAAGCTTCGAGAATAGTTGGAAATAAAGACATCAGATTATGTTTTATTTATTGTTTCAACACGAATACAATAATTATTAAATATTGTGACAGTATTCTTATAAACCATAGAAACATTTGAATTCTCTAAGTTTTTTTTTTATTTCTGTGCTTGTATCTCGATTGTCTGGTATCTCAGCATGAGAAGTTCAAAAGCTTCCAAACAGCAATTTAGATAAAAACGTGTCCACTTCCCACATCGCGTAAATTAAACATGTCCAAACAACCTTATCTGACCACCTCGGAGTCAAAAATTAATGGGGCCGATATGATTCAGTTGTCACAATCAGGTAGAATGACGTCATGTAATTAATCAGAAAAGCTTTTCGCTTGAAGGGGTCGTTAAAAGGATTGTGCCTTTTCTTTAAAACTAGTTAATTATAATGATCAGTCGATAATTATTATTGACCTTATAAAATTGTCAATAGGACCGATGGGCAGAAAGGGTTCCGACACAGTTGCGTTGAACGCTGAAAAAACAAAAGCAATTTTGTCTAATAAAGCATAATTAAAAAGCAAATTTTATTGAAATCATTCACGCGTTACTTTCCTGGGTAAAAATTAATCGAATGGTTTATTGGGAAGTTGGTTGTCGGTTCAAGTGATGATATTAGTCAGAATGACCCTTTCATATTGTGTGATTCTCTACGGCGGCGATTGAGGGTTAACCCTCAATCTCGAAGTTGAAATCGGGTGCAATAAATGGTAGGTTTATGGCCGGTGGGTCTATGGGGAAATCACTTTTTGTATCATTTCTTGATTGTCTCAATTTGCTTTCATTAACGATATTGATTTGAGCGCCACCTCACACGCTTGTTCTGTCCGGACAATTTTCAATTAAAAACCATTGGGATTTCTTCTTTTATTTAGATATTATATTAGATATTAGATATCGACAGATATCTTACACAACACTTACATTTTTACTGTTTATTTCAAATCGATACAGTAGTTTCGGAGTCTATTCAATGCAAACAATCAAATCTTTTCTCTTTTTAATAAGTATTAGTATAGATATTTCGACGACCGATGTGGCGCGGTGGGCGAATGTCCGCCTGCGACGCAGAGGTTGCGGGTTCGATTCCCGCCTTGGGATAAATGTTTGTACGATCTGCAAATATTTATTCCGGGTGTTCTGGGTATTTTCTATGTATAATAAATAATATCTATGTATGTAATATAATATTGTATTAAGTATATCAGTCATCTAGTACCCATAACACAAGCTCTGCTTAGCTTGGGGCTAGATGATGCTGTGTGGATCGTCCGGCATTATTTATTTTATTTATTTACTACCACCATGCCTTTTTCTGCCGCCAAGCAGCTTGCTGTATTCAAATTTGAAGGGTGTGAGTACCGGTGGAATTATATGAAGCAGTGCATCGTAGAGCACGCTTCTAACAAACGTGACCTGCGGGACAATGCTTTGCTATAAGCGATGGTTACCACTTAAGGTTCATCATGTAAACCGTCTGCTTATTCCATTAGCAAGTTGTAAAAAATATATATTTGTTGCACCGCGTAGAAAATAGAGCTATAGTACCAATTGAGCTGTAAGGCCTGTCGTCTCAGGCCTAAAAGTGTATAGTGCTCGCCATGGTATCCCTTATATTCGTATTGCCTGTGGTGCATTGATTAAGGTCACCACACTTGGCAGGCAGGTTAGTGACGGCAGTATTGCTGCTGCCTACCCTCCTATTGATTGCATTCCTTTTGTCACATACTCTAGGCAAGGACCAATGTCTAAATAGTTAGAAGAAGCTAACTAAAAAGTACCTTCTCATATTTTGATTTTTATTTTAACTTTGATTTAAAAAAACACAAGCTAGACATTTTCTACCAATTTGCTCACAAAAACATCAAGATACTTCACAATTTTAAAAATAACAGTTATTTAAGTCAGTTATTGCTATACAATTAAAATTTGTCTGTCTGTCAAAACGTCCCTCAGTGGCATGATGGGTTTGGGATCATAGAACCTATTATTACTGTTGCAGTTGAAATGTGAAATCTGATCGAATAATTTTGTAATTTAGCTGTTTGGGTAACTGTTAAAACACCGTTGCATTTACTACTTATTTTTCATATAAATCTCTAGTTCTAAGAAGTACCAACTCAAAATTCTTTGAGGACGTCTATGGAGGCATGCCAGGTACATCCAAATATTACATTTTATTAATTTATTATATCACAAATATTATATGTAATATTGTATTAAAGTATATCAGTCATTTAGTACCCATAACACAAGCTCTACTTAGCTTGGGGCTAGATGATGCCGTGTGAATTGTCCAGCATTATTATTATGATTATTTGGAATATATCCCTTTTTTGAATGCTTCACGCGGACGTAGCGCCCATTTCTACTAGTAATTCATAATTACTTGCTTGCCAAAAAATACGTATATTTTTTTAATTAATAAAAAATATTTTTCCCGTCAGACAAATTATATAATTTGTACGTACAAAAGATTTCAACGCGCTTCAATTCATTGTGTCTACAATTTCGAATTCTGGATTTTTTCCGATGCTGTGGACGTCTTATGCATGTATTCGTACCAGAACAGGTAGAAAATGCTCATAGCCCGCCTTTTGTACACTTATTTATAGTAATTGTGCAATAAAGTGTTAAATATGTTAAACGGAATCTTTCAACGTGATTTTCACTCCTTTCTTAGAGACGGATTGATTTGAAACATTGCACACTTATCAAAAACCGCTGACAATGAAATATTACTTTTTTAGTTTTATTTTCTATAATAGCGTGTGTTTTAGTTTTTTCAAACTATTATTTGATTTACAAAACGAACAAAATGCAAGGAATCAGTGTAGTTACATGTTTGTTGCTTATAACGGTGCTTAGAATGACGGCAGCAGTTTTTCGAGAACCAAGGTTTTAAATGTAAAGGATTTATCAAAATCGATTCGTCTCGATTGTCTATTAAATCGTGATTTCCTTTCTATTACTATCGATTTATCTCAAGGCATGTTTGATTTGTAATTTGGATGATACGGAAATATCAAAACGTTTTTGATGCAATTAAATGCATGATCATGCACGTCTTCTTACTACATTTTTTTAATTTATCATCAATTTAAAAAAAATAAACTACTTGGTGGTTCAAGCAGGTCACCTAACGTTAAGAAGTAACTTCAACTTACCAACAACAAAGCATTGCCTTGTATGCCAAGTATGTTCCTCTCATTTTTCAGGAAAAACCGCGTGATCCAAAACGGTCTGATAATACTCAAAAGAAATTATTGAAAAACATTTTATTTTTCAAATTTTGAAATTAGTTATGGCTAAAATACCAAAATTCGAATATAAATCATACAGATAAAACATGTTTGCAATCAGCAAATTTAACTATGTTTTAATTTTCGTTTTTATGCTGTACAAGTTTCTGATGAAAAAAGCTGATGGCTCACGTGATGGTTACACCTGATGTTAAGTGGAATCACCTATGAAAAATATTGCCTCGAAAGGATAGGAGCTCGCCCTACATTTACTTTTAGTACTTTGTTTGTGTGCCCTTATTCTTAATTGTGCTTCTTTCTCATCATGTCAGACACATTAACTAATCTTACCTTTTGGAAATCGGTGGTGTGTAGTCCTGGTGACCTGTATCACAGGTTTTCTTAACCTACTTCAGGCACCAGTCTCTCACAGTACAGGTTCCTAATCTAAGCTGTTTCTGTTAATTCCTACCTATCACACATTGTAACCTTTGTGAAGAGAAAAATAAACGAATATAGTAATAAAATAATAATAATAATTTACTTACCTTAGTATAGTTAAGTCTCATTTCCTGTAATTTCACTGGCTAATAAGGTAACAAATACCGCTATTTCCAAAGATGTCAGAAAACTAATAGAAATTTTGATCCATTGAATTCACACCAAATAAAAATTATGTCAAAGTTCATGAGAACTTGCAAAATGAACTTTGTACCAGCTCTGTTTAAACTTCAAGACAATAGGCACATTCTCTTAACTTAAGGTCTTAGCACTAGTATGAACCTTTTCAAATTGCTCGTGAACTTTATGGGCATCCTCGCTCACTTTCGGGATTCTACTTTAAAATTATTTGATACTATATTTTACTTTAAATTATTTTGTTATGGGTTTAATGCTTCACTTTCTTATGAAAAATACTTGCACATGAAGATTAATATGCACCTATACTTTTTTTTTATCATTTATAGACCTTTTTTTGGCTTTAATCTCATCTGGTAGCAAGTGACGATGCTTCAGCTTGATAGACACAGAGCAGTGCATCGTAAAGCACGGTCATAATCGTTACCTACGAGGCAATCATTTGGTGATAGTAACCACTTAACATGAGGTGGACTGTTCTACACTAACTAAACGTTTCACAGCCGAGTTATAACGAGTCAATACGGAACTTTATTTAGGTATCGTTTTATGAAGTAGATTAACGTAGTGGCCGTTTTTTTGGCATTTTCATATATTTACATGACAGGGTCAAATAACTCAATGTGATATAACTCAAAGTCAAAGTAACATGAGGTGGACTATCTGACTGTTCTACACTGACTAAACGCTGCACAGCCGAGTTATAACGAGTCAATACGGAACTTTATTTAGGTATCGTTTTATGAAGTAGATTTACGTAGTGGTCGTTTTTTTGGCATTTCATATATTTACATGACAGGGTCAAATAACTCAATGTGATATAACTCAAAGTCAAAGTCAAAAAGCATTTATTTAGTAGTATCCGCAGGAATCATCTTGAAACGTCTTAAATCTTGAATCTAAGCGCCAGTTCCTCGCGACTCAACTCAAGCCCAAGAGTTAGGTTATCTATTCGATACCGCCAAAAACTGATGCTAACCTCTCTGACCCCTGCTAATGCACTGTCTATCGGTGATAGCTGATAGCCAAAACTAGTAATTACCCTGTGATTAAACAGCGATGCAAGTGGCATGCTCCCACGATCTATTAGTAGGGTGACCATTATTTACTATTTTAAAAGATAGTACACAATGTTTTTTTTTAAATTATGTAAGTACTTAATAATAATAACAATGCTGGAAAATCCACACAGCATCATCTAGCTCCAAGCTAAGCAGAGTTTGTGTTATGGGCCTAGATGACTGATATACTTAATACAATACATTAAATGCATTGATATTTTTTATTATAAGTACATAGAAAATATCCAGAACACTCAGAATAAATATTTGCAGATCGTACAAACATTTATCCCAAGGCGGATTTTTGTTTTTTTTATACAATCTGCTGATGGAACAAGCTTATGGCCCACCTGATGTTAAGTGGTTATCATCGGCTGTACTAAAGCATTGCCATGAAGGTCCTGTTCTTTAGGAACCTAACCCACAATACACTGCTCTGCGTCCATCAACCTGAGGCATACAGGTATTAAGCCTCATATGCCTGTAATTACATAATTAGAATATTGTTTTAAGTATATCAGTCATCTAGTACACATAACACAACTTCTGCTTAGCTTGGGGCTAGATGATGCTGTGTGGACTGTCCAGCATTATTATTACAATTATGGTCGCCCTATAAGACGATACGCTTCTCAGAAGTCAATCTTTAAGTTTACACCTAAAAGGTTTTAGATTAGATAATTATACGTAGTGGGGAATGTTCTTTTAATTTTAAGGGTAGTCGACAAAAGGCCAATTGTTCAGTTTATAGATGTATCCAATGATTAAGCAGTAGCTTATATTTGCGGCTTTTAAAATCGAAGGGTAATTTTCCTGTCACTGTCAATATCAAAATGGCGTCGATATGTTTTATGATATTTTGTAACACTTTTATGACTATGCACTTTTATATTCACAATATGATTATTGCTTTGGTAACGATATTGAGGGGTAAAACATGGTCAAGTATTTTACTTAGACGTGCCCATTACGGTCCCAATATTCCCAATTATCCCAAAAAATATTTCTTCGAGTGTGAAATAATCGAGGAAATAATTTTTGCGATAATGTAAAATCTTTGTGATTTTTTTAACGCAAGCATTATAAAAACTAACAAATGTACCTACATTTTGATCCTATTTAACCCTATACTGTGTGACGTCATGGTTAGTGTACTAATATAAACAAAAACCAATTCTACCTCATGACGAGTCATAAATTAAAACAAATTAGCAATCAGCGCACTGATGCCCGACAGTCGTTTTAAATTAAAGTTAAGGGGCGGTCGTTAAGCCGGCTCCATTTGCGAAGGCTTCTGTTACGCCTTTTTGTATGGCTCGATTACTGGCGATAATGTATCGATACGCATCGGTATGTACAAGGTGTTTGAACATACATTTCTTCTTTTGTATTTGATAATTAGGAGTCTTGCAAGTTGCTATGCATATTTTGCTAGACGTCGAAACATTTTTTTTTTATATTGATAGATTGTGATTATTATAAATTCTTGCTGTATGAATTTTAAATGTAATAAAATAAATGACTTTTTTACTTTTACCTTACTTAGGTACATAAACAAATAGTAAAACTTGATGTGGTCTTCAACCAACTGTATAGATCTACCATCTTAAAATGAATCAGAGAAATACAAATATATCGTGCTTAGGTCATAATATATCATATGTATACTTTTTAGTGCTTAGATCATATGGAATACATTTTATACTAATTTGTAGAAATCGCTACACCTTGTATATGCAAGCTAAGAATAAAATACGTTAGGCTTGTCGAAAAGACGTAGTGGGTACGTCAATCAAGCGAGCGTAGTGCAAAAAATAAAACTATCGCCAATTATAGGCACGCTCGCTCTTAATAGCTTTTACTTGTACTGATTAGGAAAGGTTTCTGTTTCTTTACGCTTTTTGTGAAGAATTCATTTCAGATGATACATTGCGTTGCATTTTCAAATATTTCTTATATTATGGTTTTAATTTTATCGACGACCGGTGTGACGCGGCGGGCGAATGTCCGCCTGCGACGTATTACTTACGTCTGCTTATATCCGTCTATCTGTTCTCGCCTACAGGTTGCATTTTTCCTGATTATAACAAAAACTGGTACACAAGTACCTTAATTTATTTAAATTTTTATGTGGATCACGATATTTGATAGAGGCAAAACAGTAAGGGAAAGGAGGGAAGTTTGCTGTATCGTTATTATAGTGACAAATTTCAATCAAATTTGAGAGGCACACTTAATACTTCATCCTTTGCTGCGAAAAAAAAACTAAAAAGGTGGACTGAAGAGGGGAAAAAAGGGAAGTTTGCTGAAACATTATATATGGACGGATTTCAATTTTGAGAGGGTAACATGACAGTTATTGCATAAGGGCTCGCGAGGTCTACTGTTCTCACACAAGCACTAGTGTGTCCTAACATTTTGAAAACGGAACCTGTCTTCATAGTTGAGATCAACAGCTTTAAACAATAGCACAGCTGACTGACAGGTCATCACATCTCTCGCTAAGTAGTCAGCTTATAATTACAGACAGCTCACCGACTCGCCACAACATTTTGACACCACAATAGACGTGCATTATTAGAATGTATGGAGCGTGAGAAGATTGTCGAAGTTTCATCGCCTAAAGGTCTTTAAGACTTAAACCTTCGATCAATGATACCTCTAGATGACGGGTCACATACAAAATCATAGCTAAAAGCTGTCCGCGTGAATCTATACTTGGACAGCTACATTTGTTTACTAACAAAGTGAAAAAAACAAAGTCTGCATTATTACCGTGGAGTGACTTTGGAGACTATAAATAGTCTTACCAATAAAATCTGAACATTACTGACATCAATACCTCTCAAACCTTAAACAATGCAAAAAGAGATCTCTCTTCACAATTTAATACTCGTACAACTCATAAACTTACTTGACATGTGTTATACTACTACAATGTTTCTGCCACAGATCATGCAGCAGTTTTTATTGAACTGTCACAGTATTTTTAACAGTTACTATAGAGCATAGATACAGAATAATTGTTAGTTACTGGGGCGGGTAAAGAAACATAATCCGTGTCATTTGCACTGTCATAAAACTGACCCTTAGGCAGAATCAATCATCAGTATATCGCCATAAGCAATGCAACCTCTGGACTAGAATTACCAATGAAAATATCAAAAAACCAAATGTAATCTTTATTTGATAAGATCAAAAGGTTTATATTAAACAACTAAAAATGTCTCAAAACTATTCTTCTACAGAACTATTCATATTCTAGTTGATACGTGGGGTGGACCTATTGTGATTTTGTTTATTTTAATTCATGGGTCCCTGTTTAGCACTACCACTATTATTTAGTCCAGAGTTGGTTAGTCCTGATTGCAACATTCTTTCCGTTTATAGCTCAGTGCAGTGAGTTCGGTGTCCAAGTCACACAATAAAATGTCGCGTAACAATGTATGCTTACAACTTGTATACTAATGAGGTAAAATAATAGTTTGCCAGATAGCTAAGACATCTATACAAATAAATAAAATTGAAGTGTCTGTTTGTAATATTAAAATAACCGCTTTTTACTACATGCATTATGAATGTTCCTAAATACGGTACATATTCCAAAATAGCATTTTTTACAATTTTTTCTGTCTGTCTGTTTGTTCCGGCTAATCTCTGGAACGGCTGGACCGATTTCCACGGGACTTTCTCTGGCAGATAGCTGATGTAGGTTTCGTCCCTAACGAACGTAACCTACAAGGCAATGCTTTGTTATAGGCGATGGTAACCACTTAACATCAGGTGGGCCATATGCTTGTTCCATCAGCACATTGTATAAAAAAAAGTAATACATTGTTATAAGTGATATTCGGAGCTCAAGCTTTTGAACACAAAACCAATGCAGTAAGGTTTATCACTAGGTTTTTTTGGTTTTACTTGACACTAGCAAATTAATCCGTTGAAAGGAAACCCGTAAAATAAACAAGCAAAGATGCATGTAATAAGATAAATCTGAGCATCGTCTTTTCAAACTCAAACCTAATATAATTATGATAATTTCATAATAACAGCTCCCGTTAAATTTCCGCTTAGCAATAAGTCTATCTAATGAAACGAAATATTAAATTATAGCAACTTTGTTAGGTCCTGCTAAAAATAAAGGTTTCCAAAAAACTGCAAGCAACACACATTTTTCAGTCGTCGCGCGTCATACTCTTGATAATTTTGACTTGAAAATGTATGAAGTTTAAAATGTCACGTGACAGACCACGCGATGATCATAAAAACATAATAAGCGTTCACCGTAGACAACAATGTAATACGTATCTAGAAGTTTTCACAGATGATGTATGTAAAAAACACTAAATAAATTTTTAAGGGGTCTCTCATGCAACAAACGTGATTTTTTTGCCGTTTTTACATTAGTACGGAACCCTTCGTGCGCGAGTCCAACTCGCACTTGGCCGTTTTTTACCAGCACGCCTCTGTTCTTCGGCACGTTAAGGAGTCGCTAAACTATGATTTCCTTGGCTTAACATACTCACCTTTCCCGTCATATTGTAACCGTTATTTACGGCGACCGCTTTTTAAGAAACGAAAACCAACCTGTTATAATAAATGAGCCTAAACATTAGGTTTGCTTGCTGACCTATAATTTGGGCGCGCCTAACAATATTGCGAATATTAAAACGTAGATAAATTATAAATGTAGGTTCATGCTTAGTTCCCAAAGCCACCGTCACGTCGTCAGACTTCATAAATCCTTGGAAACCGTAGAAAGTGAATTGTTTAATCCAAAGCCAGGAAATATGTCATCATCATGCTCAAGGTCGTAGGCTCAAATCCTGTCGTGCACCAATGGATTTTTTTGTTAGAAAAATTTAATAATATAATAATAATATCGTTTTATTAGGAACACAAACATTGTACATAAAGTTGATTTTGAGAAACGATGACATCTGCAGAAGTTAAAAAAAAAACTGTGTCACAGATATCAACGCCCTCCTCCGGAAGAAATTTATGTGCGCAATGGTAATATTTCATCATCATAGGTGTCCTATAATTTTTACACCGAGCACCAGTGGTGTAGTGGGAGCAACCCCGCTGCCTGATCTAAAGGTTGTGGGTTTAGATCCGGTCGTGCACCAATGAATTCTTATAAATGCGCAATGTTTCATCAATTACTTTGCTACTTAGTTAGAACGAGGAGTCAATGCATAGCCATAATAAGGTTTTTCTATAATTACATAAAGTTTTATATAATTAAGTACATACGCAAATGCTTGGAAAACTTTGTTACTGGAAATATTTTTTTTTTATTATTGTTGTTATTATTTGAAAGCATTGCGCATATACGAATTCATTGGTGATAGACCGGAACCGGAAAAAATATATATATGCTTCGCTAGCAAACTTTGTTACCGGAACTGTCTGCAAGCTTTCTTTTTAAATGTTATATTCTCAGCTTGTCTGATTTACTAATAAGTGGTCGGATAGGATGTGACGGAGCACGCATCGGTGCGGATCGGCGCGGTCTTGCGATTTGTCGCGCGATCATGTCGCGATTGTACCGTGCTAGCGTCAGCGGGATGCTTTTACAGGACGGTGTTATGCAATAAAACGGGTGGAATAAAACCACTTCCAAATACTCCAGCCCGGCTAAGATGTGCAGCGTGACAATATTTTGTCTACTCGTTGTCTAGTGTAAAATAGAGATATCTCTTTATATCTTCCTGTGCTAAGATGACAGTGCCAAAAATCTATCTCGTTCTGTTAAATGAAGACTTAATGCTAATGTTTAGCTTATCTATGGGTCTTTTATCTACAATTTCTAAAATGTCCACTAACATAAAAAGTATCTTGTTTCAACGGTATATTGCATTGCATACTATATTGCTTGGCAACATCTCGTATAACATCATGCATAATTCTTCGAACAAAAAGTACTGTCTGTCCCTTGTTAAGCCCTGTCCCATTGCGAAGGACTATCGAATACAAACTACTCGGATGTAATCGATTCGACGCATCGATACCCGCTCAATAATCGAAACCAGGGACGAAGTAAGGATTTAGACAAACTGTCATGAGTAATGTGTTCTATGTGAAAAAAATTGTTCGGGGAAGTACTACCACCTATTTCCGTCGCCAAAGAACGGTTCTTGCATCTCTGTGTTCCAAATTAAAATGTTGCCGTGTCGATGCAACTGCAGGCACATGAGACTTGACCTTTATACCTCAAAGAAGATGCATTGAAATAGTAATTGGAGAGGTATGCTTGCAGTGAGATGCAAGTACCATAAAAAAACGAAAGGACACCAATTCTCAATAAGTATATCAAGTAAAAATACTGTTAAAAACTTCAAATAACTAAGTCACATTTCATGCACACGTAAAAAAAATATGTTTCTAAAATGAGACATGGTTTTGACAAATATCATCATAAAAATTTATTCAATTCAGTATTTTCTTATATTGTTTAGAGCACGTCGGTAGTAACATTTCGTTTTGAACTTAAATACAGTGACATTACGTATGTAATTAGATATGAAAAGCGCTAATTTAGCGGTATAGGTGATAACGCGTGCTTACGTATGTCATCTTGAAAGGTATGGCCTTTCACCCCCTACCTCTGATTACCCCTACTTCTGATGACGGCTCTGTCTAGTACATGTCCGTGTCGCTAGTCTGCACTTATCTTTATGCTTGAAGCGTAATCTTATTAATTTATGAATGTGGCTTTTAAATTAACATTTTATGAAGCTTTTACAGGTTTAACAGTGAAACCCTGAATCGGTCAAGTGCTAATCCTTTGTAGAAGGTAAATGCAATTTATCTTTCGTTTTGTTTCAATTGATTTCTTTATCAATTGAGATAAATGAATAAATACATTTTTTTACTTTATTTGTGAATATAAAAATACATACAAGCGATTATTATAGCTGTCATTAGTAACAAATGCGGCCTGGGATAATGATTTTTGATAAAAGTTTTATCAAAATCATCGAGAAACCTTTTTCCTCATTTTTTTTCATCTTGTTTGGTATAACCTAGTGCTTCTAAATATACTTACATAAAATTACTAACACTGCAAAAACTACAGTAAAATCCCATCAAAAGCCTATAAATTTACCAGCACAATCAATTATCAGAGTCGTCCACAACAATAAAGTACGTAAGAATTTACATTACACAAAACGACCCACGTGACATCGAATCCTAACTAACGATATAAAGGAGGCAGCGTTTTATTGCGCTTCAATACCGCGAATGTTCATACATACTGACCAAAAAACCCTGAGCTTGACCCCTTTGAAAGTACATAGAAATTGTGGTCAAGGTAAGCTGGTGAGGTGAACATAAGTGTTGTTGAAAGTGTTATCGTCGCAGTACATTAGAGGTTACTTGACACAACCAGTCTTCTGTAAAGGCGAGTCTTGTATTAGTGCTTCTAATTTATTGGGAACGATATGACGACGGACGCCGGCCACCCTGGCCACGGATCCATTCACACCAGTCGGGTGAGCTGGGGTAAACAGGACCATAGGCCATTTAACATTTTCATTTTCGATTAAAAACCTTGTGCAAGTAAATAAAAAAAAACATTCCTCACAAATGATATTATTAGCTTTTGGTGTAAGTGAATTGATTTGAGGATTCGTGTTTTTACGTATTATAAAATACAATTTGGTTTTTGTAAAACCAAATAAGTTCGCTACCACATAAATCCATTAATCTAACACATGGTAATTGCAGTAGACAAGGCCTCAAAGCAAAAATTACCAGAATGGTCGGTACAAAAAATGCACCATGCTGATTTGATTTTATACAAGACGATGCATTTAAAGTGCATTCTATATGAAGGTCGAACATACTATTTATCCTTAAATTTTCAATTATCGTACAAGGTCTTGTTAAATAATGGAACTGATTTATAAAGGAATCTGTCTGTCAATCATTTGCAATATTGATGATATGAAATTGTGGTTTTTGCGTGTTTGGTATTCAAGTAATCAACTTTAAACACTTTTTTTGCATTTGATGCAGGTCAGAGTTTTTGTGAATATGAACTTTGCTAAATCCAAGATGATAAATTATTCTATGAATATTTACAGTGTTTTTTTAATATCAAATGTGGGCATGTGCCAAATGTAATGTTTAAGTGTACCTTTCTAACTACCGCCGTTAGATATCCTCGAAAAATACTGAGTCGGTATAATTTGGTATTAAGAGCCGTGAGGGGTGTTAAAGTCGCGAAGTTTTTTTTTTTTAATAACATAAATATCAACGTGACAATAACCATTTACTAAAGTATGTCTGACTGCTAAATTGTTTTGCGTAATTGAGAACAAGTTGGTGAGATGAGCTCAAACCAGCATGAATGTACCGAACCATCACTGCACACGATCAGGAAGAAGAAATAGATATAAACTCTTCCTTATTAAAGGGCATAAACGAGTAACCCTGATACTAATCAACTTTGAAATAGTTACATTGTGTTTTGCATTAACAGGAAGTTTCAAATTAGATCGAAAGAGACAAAGCACGGTATAACTATTTCGATGTTATGCCGAGCTTGTTATAGTAAGGTACGAGTACAAATAATACGATTTACGATTAGTTTTACGGAGCTAAATAAAATGAGAATACAAGACATCTGGTAACAAAATGCTTTAGTACTTCGGCTGGTCCAGCTAGCCCCAATCTCCTCTACATTTTTATTAACACCCCAAACCAGATAAACAGGATACGGAAAATATATTTATTTGTCCAATCATCGTATATAGGGAGGCTCGGGTTACACCGATGATTCCGTAAAGAAACTTTTTCTAAAAACCGTCAGACGTCATAATAGCGGTACAAAGTTAGTCATACTTCTGATATTAATTACTTGTTAGAAGTAAAGGTGGTTATAGCAAGTGTACCTACATAATGAACAGTGATGGTCTAAGGTCTAAGGTTCTAGGCCTAACTTTATGACGTTTTAAGATGATCCCTGCGGATATTAGTGAATTAATTAATAAAAAAAATGTTGGTGACTTCTGGACAATCGAAAGGATTGACATAAGTCAATCCTAGTCAATAATGTTCAGTGTGTCAATTATAAAATTGACACACTAAACATTATTTACTTCTTAAGCTCAGTGTTAATCAGTTCATTATGGATGAACAGATATAAATTTAGGGTTTTTAATTTAAAGGAGGCTTTTTAGCTGTGATGAAACCTATTGAGCCGGTTCAAAATAATCAGTTCTTTTCTGTCCGGATTTTTTAATTACTTTAACTCTTACATATTACGGTCGTTAAATGAAGGTAAACGTTTCGGAGGATTTTTAGGTTTTACGGCAATCGTCCTGTGATTTGTAGCGACAATCTTAAATAATAAATAACACACTCAATTCGAGAATTGAGCTGCCTTCCTTGAGATACCAGCATTCTTTTGTTTTTTACTTGATTTATCATGCTCAGTGAGTTTTCGCATTAGCGCGTGTAGCCCCGACTAACTTAAACTTGCCAACTTTGAAACAGAACATTTTAGAGCATTAGTTGTACACTTGGACGACCGATGTGGCGCGGTGGGCGAGTGTCCGTCTGCGATGCATGAGGTTGCGGGTTCGATTCCCGCCTCGGGATAAATGTTTGTACGATCTGCAAATATTTATTTCGGGTGTTCTGGGTATTTTCTATGTATAATAAAAAATATTTATGTATGTAATATAATATTGTATTAAGTATATCAGTCATCTAGTACCTACCCATAACACAAGCTCTGCTTAGCTTGGGGCTAGATGATGCTGTGTGGATTGTCCAGCATTATTATTATTATTACTTAAAAATACTGTACCTCGCTGAAGTACCGTATTAAAAACATCTCAAAGCTTATTTCATCGAGTTCGTTTGAGCTCTCAAGAGCGCATTTGGCCAGCGCATCAAGGGGAGGGTCGTGGGTTTAAATTCCACAGACAGTTTTGCAGAATGCTGTTGGAGATTGACACGATCGAAACTTGAATTTGATGATATAAAATATCGTTTTTTATAACGAGAAATAAGTCTCTGAGCGCTTTCCTGCTTCATCAGACACGTCCTGGCTTTACCAGACATTAAGCTATGACGAAGGTTTTACTGACTAAAGTTTGAACTAAATCTTCTAGCCCTCAAGCTTGTAGGTACTTACGTCATCAAAAGGTTCATTAACACTTGATTTAATCAATCGAATATAATAATATATTTTGAATGAATCATATTGTGATGTTGTGACTTCATCAGATTTTTTAGGGTTTAGTAACCAAAATGTAAAAAGAAACCCAGAGATGAATTTGGTGTTTGTCCGACTCTCTGCTTCTTAGGGACTCATTATCAACAGCCTGTAGAAATCAACTGCTGGACAGAGGTCTTAAACCGTTTCGTTCTTCCAGACCGTCTTCCAGAGCACCTAGATTTACCTGGTTATAAGACTAATATTAGTCATCACTTTGATTTGATTATTGTTACTCATTATCGCTCGAAATTACTATAGATACTATATTACTTAATTATAATTAGATATAATTTCCTAGCATCTTAGTATTAATAATAATAATAATAATGCTGGACAATCCACACAGCATCATCTAGCCCCAAGCTAAGCCGAGCTTGTGTTATGGGTACTAGATGACTGATATATTTAATACATTACATCCCAACCCAAAATTATGTAAAAACTTGTTATTTCTGAATAAAAACATTTTGTTTTTTTTTTTTATTTTGAATACACTACATATATTGATATTTTTATTATACATAGAAAATACCCAGAACACCCGGAATAAATATTTGCAGATCGTACGAAAATTTATCCCAAGGCGGGAATCGAACCCGCAACCTCCTGCGTCGCAGGCAGACATTCGCCCGCCACGCCGCATTGGTCGTCAAACATGGCATTGGTATTATCTCAATATTCTAGGTAACAACGTTCAAATTTCTGTTATGCGGCCAGCCGCGCGGCTGCCGTGAAGAGGCGTCTTGGTATTGAGCCAAGTCTTTCACGTCGTCTCTTCACGCTCTTATCTATCGAATTTTTAGAACGTGTTACCACACTTAATAATACGCAGAACACTTTTGTCTAACACTGATTCCCACATGGCAGATTAATATATTTTTATTTTCATGTTTTTTGTCTAAATAATGGACAATCAAGGTGTGAAACAACAGGTTTTGTGTATGTAGATTGTGGATGAGGAAAATGATAAAATATTATTTTGTTTTAATTTAATTTATTTGCATGCCTAGTGCTTTGTTATATTCTATGTGTACCCATTTATGTGCAGTTATGTAGATATTGATTTAAAACAATATTTAAATAATATACCATCAGCCTGCATGAGTTAGAATATTTACATATTAACAATTTTTTTTTATATAATGAAATAGCTGACCCGTGCCCACTTCGTTGGACGGTAAACAAATCTTGTGTGTGTCGTGTCGTGTCGTGTCGTGTCGTGTCGTGTCGTATTCGTATCGTATTCGTATCGTATCGTGCCACTGTAGTCTGGAACGAAACGCATAAATTGGAAAAGCCCTTAACAGTTAACGGCCAGTCATCGTCCATCGGCCATTATGTTTGCGGTTTGAACATATCGATTGATAGAGGCAGATTTTTTTTTTTTATTCTATTTTTTTTATTTTTTTATAGAGGCAGCTTAGCAATGGATAGACTTCTGATTTCAAGCTCCGAAGAACACCAATTGTGCTCAAGGGTTTCCTATACACCCTCATCCCAAATCTTCCAATAAAGGACTTTTTTGTAGATATTTATAAGATTTTCAATTATTTCGGACATTTTATGGTTCTCTACCTTTTATAGTTTAGGCAGCGTACGCAAAATAAGTAACTTTTCTGGTTGATTTTTAAACCTTGTGTCTGAAAATATATATTTTACGGAACGCTATTTTTTTTCAAAAATAAAAATTAGCCTATGTTACTCAGTGATAATGTAGCTTTCTAATGAAAAAAGAATTATTAAAATCGGTCCAGTACTTTTTGAGTTTATTTGTTACATACAAAAATACCAATCTTTCCTCTTTATAATATTATATAAGTGTAGATAATAATACAACTTTTAAACTATCATGGTTTCGATCAATATTTTGGATAGAAACGGGATATTTACCATGATTTTCGAGTTGTTTCTCGATATTTCCGCACAGTTGCATGCGCCATGATCACGGGTCAAACGGATCATGAGTCAAACTCAAAAATTATAGTAAATATCACGTTTCTATTCAAAATAATGAATAACAAATTCTACAACTCTTTAAAAACAATGAATATTATTGAATATCTAATCATATTTTAATGAATATGGTCATAAAACTTTGAAAAAAGTGCCACGTTTATAAATTAATAATTTTTATGCAAAGTGTCAATAAACGCTTCAAAAATCTACCTTGGTGTATTTTTAGGCTTGGCCGCGAGGAATCGCTTAGATTCACCTAATTTGTAGATGTTTCAAGATCACGGATATTACTGAATAAATACCTTTGGTTTTGGCTTCACCGCTGGATGCAGCAAGTAGGTACAGAAACAGCGAGTTTTCTCGTCGATAGTTCTCACTGCTACAAAAAAGGTACGCATAACCGAAGCTAAAAGTCTGTAATCATCGCGCGCCGTTTGAAGGCGGCTCTAGAATAAAGAAGATATACCAGCCAATTACGCCACACGCGCAATTTTCTCCACACGCCAGCAAGGTAAGCTACAAAGTGCGAAAAAGCAATTCCTTAAGCTATGTTGCCACATAAAAAATCACTTTAGCTTATGTTAAAGACAGGCCGAGAACCGAAAGGGTCAATTCCGCCGATTTGCTCGTAAACCCACGGACCGTGTAAAAAGGCAATAAAATTCAATTGACACCAAGTAGAGGATAGGCAAGATACAAGCGGAGCGATAAGCGATTCCAAACGACAAATGGACAAACCCTGAATCCAAGGTGACGTTTTGAACCGTCATCGAACCAAAAATTTATTAAACCAAACTTTCATCCAATCAACGATCAACTCTTTGAAGGTTTTGTAGCTTTATATGTCATATAATAGAATATGAACTGGATTTAATGAGATTTCAGTGCCTAAGGCATATTTCCTACCCAAAATATTCCACTTGAACGTGAAAACCCAGAGTGAATGAATGAGTAAATTTTACTGCATGTTTTTCAATAGGTACTTACGTTATTGCTGAAAGAAAATTCTTATTTATCTAGTTATGAATAAAAATCAATAAAAGTTATATTGATATAGCTTTGTTAGACTTACACTGTTTTTTTAGGTTAACCAGAAACTAGATTTAATTAGACTTTTTTATGAGTCCTAGTTAGTTGCATTGCATTGCGTATTAATAAGTGATGAGAACTGTATTACTACTGTTACTTACTATTTTTTAAGTACTATTTGAAGTCGCTCAGTGCATCGCTCCGCTTGTAAAATAATGAAGCCTGAGGAGCGCGTCGGCCACTTTTCTCAGTTGGCATAAATTATCGAGATCTTGTTGGAACTAATGCATGTTCACTAAACTTTTATGCATCTTTTATGACACTATCTACTTTTACTTGGCCTATGACATAATTTTATGTAACATATATATCTGGACGTACCTCTGACTACACCCTTTAAACATCCTCGAAGGATTTCGAGTAGCTACTTGATACTAAGAGTTTAGAGGGGATATCTACAGTGCATGGGGATTAAAGTCGTGATGCTATATATAGAAAAAAAATTACATTCATCACGCAGAGATTTATTCTCAGTGAGAATTGAACCCAAACCTTCAGTATAATGGTTAGAACTACCAACTAAGCTGAGACCAGTCCCAAAGCTTCCCAGTCTTTGTTAAAACTGAAATAACTCTTCAATATTCTTATCTACCAATGTTTGATCAAAAATTCAAACAAGACATTAACACATTCCTCAAATATTAATCACATGAACAAAAATAAAAGACTCGGTAATATTTATCCTAACACACTCAACCAAAATGTTTGGACAAATATCTAATAGGTATAATAAACAAAATATTCACCTGGTTAAGAAGCTTGCTTGCCTTATTAATTTGGATAATGCCACTAATGTTAAAAGATCCTTTGTAACAAACTAAAATATTAACGTTATAGTTCAAGTTATGATGGTGGGATTGAATATCGTCCTATCATATAGGAATCTTGGGATCTCGAACAGGTAGGCGAGGGTTAAAAAAATTAAGTAATAATCCTGCCACAAGTCTATGATAATCTGATGGTAACGCTATTTTGTCCTGTGTGGTTTTAAGAAAAAAATGTGTGACATGATTATCGGCAACCTTAGATAAAAAAAAATAAGATTGGTTTACATACAGTGTGGAACCGCGGCGCATTTGTATGCCTCAAGTTGATTGCATCGGCGTACCCTAACTGCGTGATCTGTGGGAATAAATGAATGAATGCTTTGCAAGGTGATAGTCTTGACTTAGGTTAATATCATCTGCTTATTCCATCAGTTTTGTACAAAAACACAAGAGCACCACAATATGCCTAGGCAAAATATTTTAAACAGTTATCTAGGTATCTTATTTTATTCTGTCGAAAGTTAATCAAATCACTTTTAGCATACTATAACATAAAACATATTATCATCACCAAAAACCTGATTTTACCTACTGCCGGCCATAGGCCTCATCCAGGTTTTGCCTAAGATGTTATTATCATCATCATTGTTTTTCTGTGGCGAGATGGACGGATGTTGATTAAAATTTATATTGTTGTATGGAGGTTAGTAGGGTACATATATACCTTCTATTAATTTCTAATCAAAAGTACTAAAGTAATAGGGTACTTTGTGAAGGGTTTGTTCGGGGAAATACTACCATCATGCCCATTTTAGCCACCAAGCAGCATTACTGTGTTCCGGTTTGGAGAGTGTAGTTGGTGATAAAAGGATATGATGCCCCAAGGCTATGGAAGTCACGTTAACGTTAAGGTCATGTTTTTAACAATTGTAACTTGCGAAGTAATGTTACAGGTGATGTTAGCCACTTAATATCAGATGATCTGCTCGTTTCATCATTAAGGGGCATAAAAAAACTTTGCAGAAGCTGAAGCTGAACTCCTCAAGTTGAAGTTGCAGCGCCATATAAACCAATCCTCTCCTAATTATAAAGACGCGGTCACTCGAAAGCAGCAGTTTCCGATAAGGGATGAAAGTAATACATGCGATAACATCAGGGTTCGCTCGTTAGCTGCAATAAAATGCTTTTTGTGTAAATTGGAGCGAATTTTTTGCTGCTCCTGTCTCGCCAGTCGGCAATTTGTCGCTTGGGAGATAGTATTTTGACAAGACTGAATGATCTTTTAATTTGGTTGAATTTTAAGATGATATAGTTTAAACAACAAATAATTACAAGAGGGGGCTATTTAACCTTTATTATTTTATAGACTAATAATAATAATAATAATGTGAATAGCCACACAGCATCATCTAGCTCCAAGCTGAGCTTGTATTATGAGTACTAGATCACTGATATACTTAATACTTAAACATTACATTACATACACAGATATCTTTTAATTTTACATAGAACATACCCATAACACCCGGAATATTATATTGGCAGGTTGTAGAAACATTTATCCCAAGGCGGGAATCGAACCCGCAACCTCCTGCGTTGCAAGCAGATATTCGCCCGCCGCGCCACATCGGTAGTCATAGCCATAGTTATTGTTTTGATACTTATAAGCATTATTCTTTTTACTTTGGGTCGTGGCGATCAAATTGACCAGGTTAAATATACCACTTTTGGAGGGCGCGGTTGCAATTCATATATCCAAGTATGGTACCTACATAGTAAGTATTTTAAGTACGCCTAGTGTGGGGTCTAAGCCTCATCATAACTGTCTATTAGGTATTTATTTAATAGAAATAAACATTACGATCTATTGCAATGAAGCTTGAAATGAATCTTACCTACAATTTACTCCGTTACATTAAACTATCAAATATTTCTACATGAAAAGTGGTACTGTGTGACTGACTGATTGGTATTTTTTTATACTACTTAAAACATAAGCAGATTTGTCATCTACTCCTGATTGATATTGTGCCTTGAAGGTCACGCACGTAAGCGACGTGCCCTACGGTGCACTGTAATACGTTCATCAATTCAAGTCATACAGGTGTTATGTTTCATGTGTCTGTAATTTTACCGGTACCCTGAAATTACAGAAACACGACGCCTGTAAATCTCAGGACGCACGTACCTAACTAACGTGAGCTACGAGGCAGTGCTTTGTTATAGGTGATGGTAACCACTGAACATCAGGTGGGCCATCTGCTTGTATCTTCAGCAAGCTGTATAAAAAATCTGGCAAGAAACAACTATAAGAAGACAAGAACTACAAGAAACTAAAACATTTATAATCTATATTGACCAAAACTTAATATTCATTACTGGCCGGTAAACGAATATAAATATTGACACACATTCAATCAACACCTTGAAACCCCTTACTAAGCATAACTTGTACTACAGAAACCAGATAGCGGATAGGTACTCTTTTTCGTTAATACATACTTAGAATCACTACAAACGAGCAAAAAACTTGACAAGCAAACCCGTTGATCAGCACTAGTGTATGTTAATTTAATCCGATATAATTCCTAAAGCTTACAACGAGGCTCCTTCAGTAAAGAAAATCAAAAGACATTGTAAATTGTCTCCTGCATCGGATTGCATAAAACTGCTGTTTAAATATGTGCATATTATTGCATTTGTACTCACGTATAAAGACGTCAAAATGTAGTGGTAGCAAAAACAAACATTTAATTAATATAACTTTTTAAACTATCATGGTTTTGATCAATATTTTGGATAGAAACGGGATATTTAGCATGATTTTTGAGTTTGATTGTTTCCCGATATTTCGGCACAGTTGCATGCGCCATGATCACGGGTCGAACTAATCAAAAAACCAAAAATCATGGTAAATATCCCGTTTCTATCCAAAATATTTAATTAATAATCTATATTCAGTAAGAATTTGCGTTTTTTTCACAAAATTTGTTGATGGAACAAGCATATGGCCCACCTGATGTTAAGTGGTTACCATCGCCTATAACAAAGCACTGCCTTGTAGGTCAAGTTCGTTAGAAACGTAACCTATAAAACACTGCGTCCATCAACCTGAGGCATACAGGTGTTAAACCTCATGTGCCGTAGTTTCACCGGCATCCAAACCCTTCAAACCGGAACACAGCAAACTGTTTGGCGGCAGAAATAAGCATGGTGGTAGAACTTCCCTGGACGAGCCCTTCACTATAAGAGCTCTACTACTACTAATATTATTACTACTAATATGCGTGATTGCCATAAATGCCATAGACCATCTATTACTAGCCCTCTGTGTCCCACTGCTGGTCAAAGGCCTCCCTCCTCCCATTCCCTCGACTCCAACACTCACTAACACTACACACGTCTTTCTACTATGTTTTGAAGTACCTAGGTAGGTACTTAACAAAGTCTTTTCTTTAAACTTGTAGTTCTTTAAGTGTAACACGTTATCAGCGGAGTGGGGCACTGGTGTCCTGTGGCACAGGTTTTTCCATAAACCTATTTCAGGCACCAGTCTCTCGCAAAACAGGCTAGCTTGTTACATAACCCAACACTAGTTTCTATAGGTAGGTTTGTAGGAAAAATTTGCTTTACAAGTATGTACTTACATCTTATTATGTTCATCCCTGTTTGACCTACCCACCTATTCTTGTCATATAGTATACTATACCTAGATAATAAGTTACCTTTTGTTGAGAGAAAAATAAATAAACATTTGATTGATTGATTGATTCCCGCCACACATTTCGATCCTGTGCTACTAAGGTTTGCCAGTCCCGCTGAAAACAATCGAGCTCATTTCATTTATTTCTCCTCGACCTTGTTTACGCGTGTTTAACAAAACCCGGCCAAGTGCGAGTCGGACTCGCGCACGAAGGTTTTCGTAACATTATCATCATCGATATCTAATAATAAAAACAAATCATATTACATAAAAAAAACCATAGTCATACGGTCGGTCTTGTTATCACTCGTAAACCTGGTCCAGCGTGCCAATATTTATTTTTTTCTATTTTTTAGTATTTGTTATTATAGCGGCAACAGAAATATATCATCTGTGAACATTTCAACTCTCTAACTATCACGGTTTATGAGATACAGTCTGGTGACGGACGGATAGACAGACAGACAGACAACGGAGTCTTAGTAATAGGGTCCCGTTTTACCCGTTTTAACGTTCATAATCTAACCCTATCATCGCTTACTCATGGTTAAGCTCTGAAGGGTAGTGACGGATAACCAAGAAAGAATCAGGATTTCCCCTTTTCCCAAATTTGGTACTTACTGATACACTTTTCAAAGACCCATGTTATCTAAGATTGGCTAAGCACGAATAACTATTTTTTTTATTAGGTATTATTTTTTTGTTCTCAGTATGTTTGCTCTGAAGACGTCTGCGTGCGCAAGCGCATACGTTTGCTGTCGAGTAGGCGTTTGGTTACTATAAGCTACAACAATATCAGTTTAAGACACTTGTATTCTCACAGTTATTGTTATATCAACAAAAACTGCACGCTTCCTAAGACCACTGAATTCACCAAAAACTTAAAAAATATGTTTGATAAATATTTTTTCTAATTACTAGGTAGGTTAATTTATGAAAATATAAAAAAAATTGGCTTATAACCTAATTGTATGGCTTAGGTTTATGGACGCAGAGCACTGCATCGAAGGGCACGTTCCTAACGAACGTGACCTGCAAGGCAATAATTATCTTGCTATATGTGATGGTAACCACTTAACATCATGTAGGCCATTTATTTGTTCCATCAGCAAAACATAAAAAAATCTGGTAAAATACTTATGGAAGTAATTTAAACTTTGGTGAGCTGAGACCAGATTCATCCTAGAATTTGATTATCAAAATAGGGTCTGTCTTAAATCTCAAACCATTAAGTATTCTAGTACCGGCGATGGGCTTGCAACGTGCCACGTATGGAATACCAAAAAGTGGATATGTGCCAAATGTAATATTTTGATATACCTCTGACTAATATTAGAAATCCTGAAAGAATCTTAAAAAACTTGCTACTAAGAGATCTGAAGATCTGAAGAATCTTGAAGCTATTTCAATTTCTTTGTTAAATGTTAGTTTCGAAGAATATCATTGTAATTTGATGATAATTTTTTAAGAGAATTGGATCCCAGGAAGTAAGCAATTCACTAAACACTAACGCCACTAAATTACTAAAAACCTAAATCAACAGAATCAACCGGAAGACAAAAGATAGTCTCGATAACATTACCTAATCGATAATTGTATCTTCGACACTTCGACTCACACGTTAAATCGTAAAAAGGTGAGAAAGTAAGATGATAAAACTATACCTGGAACAAACTTATCTCCAACTCACCTTAAACTCTGTCAATGTAACTTCAACCATGCGTTACCAATAATAAGAGCTATGAGATATTTTGTAAAAGATGGAGGATAGTAAAGTTGCGAAGAGCAGAGCAGTAAAAAAGGTGAAATGTCTCTTTGGAAGCGGCAGTGGACGCCTCGGCGATAAGGGACCACCTAGTGGATGCTGGACCCATTTTTAGGATTGTTTTCCGGTTTGAGATTGTTTGGTCAGCTAATATTTTTGCTATGGATACGGTTTGGGTTTTGGAATTTACGTCCAATTAAATCAGTGTAAACAGGAATGTGTTGACTACAAAATAATGACAGCGAATTATTATTGTTATGGTGTTTATTTATTTTTTATTTATGAACCATTCGAAAAAAAATTTTTTTTGTATAATTTGCTGATGGCCCACTATAAAGTTAAGTTACCTTCGCCTATAACAAAGTATGGCCTCGTAGGTCACATTCGTTAGGAACGTGCCCTACGATGCACTCCTCAGCGTCCATCAACCTGAGGTATATAGGTGTTAAGCTTCATGTGCATGTAATTTCACCGGCACCCACACCCTTCAAACTGGAACACAGCAAGCTGCTTAGCGGCAGAAATAGGCACAGCACATATTACAATTAATTAAAAATAGCACAATAAATAACGTCGATAAATAATGCGACAGCAAACATTATTTCTTTTCCTCTTTATTTCCTCCTCAATCAAAAATCGCGATCGACCAAAAAGGAATTTTCATCAAAATTGGTTGTAAAATGCGACCTAAAGGCAAGATCATAGACAGACTGACAAATGCACACATTTTTTAGCCAATATCGAAATCGAGACGCTTCGCTCGCACAGTCACAAATATTTTTCTCCTTATTCACAACGGTAACAAAATCACAGTCAACATTTTACCAAAACGTACGTCGCCACTTCAACGATATCTCACTAGCAACGTTGGAAAGTGGTCGTTTTCATTACAAATTTATTTGTTTTTATAAATTGAGCTATAACTCGTGGTTAGAGATGGGACCCACTGGGTGTCGGGTAATAATGATGTTCGATATACGATGTGATAGTGACGATGGGTTGTCAATGTCACAAAAAAGTGTTTCATTCAACGTGGTATAAAAACTTTCTTAATGTTCTCAGACATACGTACAATTTAACACGGACATGCACTACACAGTCATAATAATAATAATGCTGGATAATCCACACAGCATCATCTAGCCCCAAGCTAAGCAGAGCCCATAAGGGTACTCAATGGTTGATATAATTTATACAATACATTACATACATAGATATTTTTTATTATACATAGAAAATACCCAAAAAACACCGAAATAAATATTTGCAGATCGTACAAACATTTATCCCAAGGACCCGCAACCTCCTGCGTCGTAGGTGGACATTCGCCTGCCGCGCCACATAGAATTTAACACGGTCATCCACTAAACAGTCATAATTTTCCATCAAAGAATATTAAACGTATTCTAAGTCGTAATATACTCATTCGAGTCTGTCGGTTCCGTGCTGTAGATTGTGGGTTTGATTCCCACCGAGAACAAACATTTGTGTGATGCACACCGATATTTGTTCTCTGTCTTGTTATATTGGGTTTTAAGTATGTATTTATTTACAAAAAAAAACGTACATAACTATTCTATCAGTCATCTGATTTCCATAGTATGAAGCAAGAACCTTTACACATGAGGCTTAACACCTGGGGCCCAATTCTCGTAACGAAGTATCATCAAATTCAAGTTTCAATCGTGTCAATCTCATGGTGTTCTTTGACAGTTCAAAACTGACATTTGACAGGCCCCATTTCGACAATCATCAAGTTCCAATCTCGTTTCAGCACCAAAAATATACGAGGGTTGGGCATCTGAAATTCAAGGTATATTTGCCTTGCGTACGGTGTACTAAGAAAGAAAATCCTGAAACGCAAGCTTCCTGAAATACAATGTATGAAAGTAGTTTGACGTGGGTACGAAAGTTTGTAAGTATGGATGGATGTTTATTACTCTTTCACGCTCTAGCCAGTAAACCGATTTGGATGAAATTTGGAATAAACATAGATTATAACTTGGATTAACATATAGGCTTCTTTTTATCCCGAAAAAATAACGGGAACGGGAAAAAACTTCTACGTGGGCGAAGCTGCGAGCGGCCGCTAGTATTACATCAATTTGATGACAATATCTAATGGTGATGACGAAACCAACAAAGTGTTTCCAGTGATGGCTTTTGGTCGTTATTTGAATTGTCTCTGGATATTTATAGCTATTTTCATAATCAAATTGTCAGCGGTATCACATAACAGTTCACTGTTTGATGGTGAAACCTTATTGGTTTGGTAAAGAATAAAAAAGCACATTTACTTGCATGAATAGATATTGCTTTAGTTCGGAGCAGTGCTTAGTATTTTATTAAAAAGGCGGACATTTTTAAACGTGATAGAAAGATTTAACTTTAGTTGTACCATTATATAAGCCATGTTTTTTTTAAGTTTTACCATCAAAATTGCGCGCGAACGCTTGAAGTTATTTTAACACAAAGCCCTGTTGCACTTTTTTAAAAGCTCTTTCTAGATTTTCTTTATTTTCCACACCAATACGCACTTAAAAATATATACCCTAAAAATTGAAGTACCTATAACCAGCAGCTCTTATGCGTTTTGCTAATGTCTGTCAGTGAGTCAAGACAAAATACTGTTAAAGTACATTTATTTATCTTTCTCAATTAACAGAATCTTTGTCCTAACTAACTGACAAACAAATAATGCACAGCCTTAAACCACTGATCATAGAGATTTGAAATTTTCTGTGTATGTACTAAGAAAGAATTTCCTGAAATGCAGCTCCTAGTGGGGGTTGAAGGTTGTACAAAAATAACTTCACACGGGCAAAGTCGCTATGCTAATATTAAAACGAACGCCGTCGTTCGCCAACCATTTAATTTTTCAGTGGTTTAGAAGAATTCCAACTAATCTCATTTGGTAACAAAACGTGTCAGTTTTGGTTACGGCAAACCACAGGATAAGCCTAGGATAATACGTGAATAAGTCACCAAAATCACAAACCATCCGAGGTGACCACAAACAATCTTTAGGGTTCTCTGGACCTAGCAAACTTTCTTTGCCATCTGACAAAAGATTCACTGTTCCTCCCTGATAGCCATCACAGGCTCAGTTCACAGTAACCGGTAGGGTAGGTGGTGGTTCCGATTCCTACCGAGAACAAGCATTTGTGTGACGAACATAGATGTTTGTTCTCTGTCTGGATGTTACATTGGATTCCAAGTATGTATTTAAAAAAACATATAAGTAAATATTCTATCAGTCATCTGATTTCCATAGCTATGCTAGACACCGTTGTGTAAAAATGACCACAAATCTATACTTATATTAATATAATCTATACTAATATTATAAAGAGGTAAAGTTTGTGAGTTTGTGAGGGGGTAATCTTTGGATTAAAATAAAATAAAAATTAAAGTCATGATGCTATTTCTATCTATATTTTGATTTTAATTTTGGATATAACATTCAATTTTTGTCACCGCTACTTTATCTAACAGGTCTGTACTTTAATTTAATAGCTCTTTCAATCGCAGAATACATCATCATCAACATTAACTGAAATGAGTTAACTGCGGAACATATGCATGTGAACATATACATATAGCATATGTGAACAACTCTATACTATGAGGAGTTTGCCACAGTCATCACTTGTAAGGCGTATGTAGATGTTGCTGCTATATATATACTATGTATCAGTTTACAAATATTTTTTATGATAAATAATTTCTGATATTATTGAACATAAAGAACCCTCAACTTTAAAATCTAACTGGAGCTTGACCAATCGGATCCTAGATCCCACGACAAAAAACAACAGTATTCAAAACCATTGTCTTCAATCACAGAATGATCTGTCAACTAAACGAAAGTTAATCGGATTACCAATGTTAAGATATTGTCCCAAATATTAATCTGTGGCTGGGACATTCCTTTGACAATGTACCATCATTGATTTACAACTTAGGCTTTTGTGGGACAAAAACTGTCCTCAAATCTCTCTTTTTGTAATGATGTTCTTTTTACCATGATTTATGGTATGGAGTGTGCTACCGTATTGTTTATAAGATTTTACGCGTCTCATCACAAAATCAAATGTTTTAAGATTTTTAGCTCATCATGGATGGATTTAGTTTGACTGTTATTTCAAACGGATTTAACTGTTTTTAGTTTAGCCAATTGTTAAAAGCCGTTTCTGTTTTTTCGAAAAAGGAAAAGCAGTATGCGGGTTTTGCTACTTATTAAAAAAAATTGAATCTGATGACTTATAATAAACGTTACTGAATGGACTTACAGACTTCATTTTTGAAAAGTTAGTTTTAAGCTTGGTCGGCTATTTTTTATAATAATAAATAATCTATTTAAATAAAAAATTATATTTGTGTGTTTATCTCAATGCGTTTAAAATCATTGATCAGATAGTGATGAAACTTTAATAGTGTATTTGGAGGAAGCTAGCAAAGGTTCCTGGCCCAAAAAAATAAAAAGCCAAAAAAAAACACGCACGAATGGTTCCGTACCACTATCTATAGTAAAAACGGCAAAAAAATCACATTTGTTGCATGAGAGCCCTCTTAAATATTTATTTTATTCTGTTTTTTTGTATTTGTTGTTATAGCGGTAACAGAAATACATCATCTGTGAAAATTTCAACTCTCTAACTATCACGGTTCATGAGTTACAGCCTGGTGACAGTAACACGGTTTCCTTTGGGTACAAAATCCTAAAAATAAATAAAAATCTATGCTTGTCACATATTTAAAAATGATCTGTAAAAATCACTATATTAAACAGAATAACAACCAAACACTTTTATTTTTTTTATTATACTCTTTATTTATACTTTACGTGGCATTGCAACGCATGCCGGGTACAGCTAGTGATAACAATAAAAAAATCATACGTAAGTAAAAAATTTTTTTTTTTTATGCTGGACAATCCACACAGCATCATCTAGCCCCAAGCTAAGCAGAGCTTGTGTGATGGGTACTAGATGACTGATATACTTAATACAATACATTACATATAAATATTTTTTATTATTCATAGAAAATACCCAGAACACCCGGAATAAATATTTGCAGATCGTACAAACATTTATCCCAAGGCGGGAATCGAACCCGCGACCTCCTGCGTCGCAGGCGGATATTTACCCGCGGCGCCACATCAGTCGTCAAACCTACGTTTTACCTACGTATAAAATAAATCCATTATAAATTAGAAAATTTGAAGATGAAACCTTTCAATAGATTTAAAAATAGTTTCTCCGAAGTAAAGTTTTAAATCTGTTTTGTTCATAATACGAAAGCAAATTTGACTCGGATATTTTCTTAATACCTTATTTTTAAACGATAATCCAATAAACGCTTCGGCCTATGTCAACTAACCGAAAGTTAATTTGAAACGACAATAATATTTGCCAAAATATTTATTTCTAAAACTCAGTAGGAAAAGGATTAACCTTTTATTTTTTCTCACTCTTACTGCGGCCGTTTTTTTCTCGGATAGAGTGTGATTTCCCGTGGGAGTGTTGGGAGAAAGTTTTAGAAGCAATAATTATTGTTTGTAGGGGAAGATTGGGGTTTCAGTGAGGTCCGACTTTCGTATTTTTGCACTGTTCATTATGTCGATATATTTATTTTTAGATATCCGAAAAAAACTACTTTTACTTTCATGTAAATGTCTAGTTTTAGGTAATAATTTAATATTTGGTAAACAGGATTTTGATTCCATAACAGATGTTTTATTCTGTATCAGGGGAAACTTTTCACTGAAGCCCCTATTTACGGGACGTCCATCCCCGTTCTATCATCGGACCACCAGACGTACAGAGACGAGACACCCGTTTATGATTGACATCCCTTTCATCATCAACAAGCGACCGCATCATCAGGTGTGATTGCGGTCAAACGTTCACCTGTAAAATGTAAAAAAAACATTCTAAAGTGGTTAGACGCATACGGATGTGCACTAATAAACAGTTATATATCAAAAATATAACGAATATATTAAATTACGTCATGGAAATCTGGTAAGTATCTGCAGATGACCAAGACAAACCATTGAGAGGACAAGCAAACCATGTTCGAAACTCGATATCTTTTCAATCGATAACGTGAAGGCGCCAGAGATCAGGCGCCAGAAAATGCTGTCATGCAGAAAATCGTTACAGCTTATAAAAGTGTTAGCTGGTCTACTCAATAAAAAATATAAAAATGACACTGTCGCAGTCATAGCCACAAAAGTCAGCAATAAGGTAACCCGCTTCATTAATAACAATTATTATTTTAGACTTCTTATAGCTTTAAGATGTCATGTACATGATATGATTGTTATTTACTACTCACTGCTATGTTATTTTGCTATTGTTTACTCACATAATGTCAATAATAAAACGTTTTATTATTGGCATTATGTGAGTAAACTATTTCCTTTTTTATAGATAAAAAAAATATTTTAAATTACGGTATTTTTGGTTGTGATTAAACTCAATATTCAAATAAAGATATTCTAAACTAGCCAAACGGGTTTCACATAATTAAAATAGCACTTTTTGTGTATAATAAGTAAGACTAGATGACTGTTTTCTCAAACCAATACTTTAGGTGCGATTTCTCAAGAAAAACACATTATTATAGTGCTATTGTTATTGACGGAGCGAGCGAAGCGTTTTTGCTTCAAGTTTCAAAATTGAATTTGAATTGTTTCTTGGTGTAAAGGGTTTACGACTATAAATTTTGACAAGGTTGCTTCCGCCAAAATTTGACAAAAACATATTCACCAAAAAATTGGTGATAATTTTTAGAATGTTATAGGATAATAAGTAAATGACACTTTCGTATTTTTTATGTGTTGCCTCAGCTGTTTTCTTCTTGGCTGTTACACTACTGATGAAACGAATGCCTAATACGCAACGACGCTCATCACAAAACCTAATTAAGGCTCTTTTAAGACCAATATACCTTGATCTGCACTGACTTATTACCTTCAAAGACATTTTATTCTTACGAGAGATCAGTTTCACTGGACATCTAATGGTGATGTCTCTTTATCTATAGCATTGATTTTGAGATAAAACGACATATAAGTGTGCGGTTTCAATGAGTCAAAGTAAAAGGAATGTCAAAACTGTCTTTATTCAGTAACATTACTAGGATCACTTTAATCTTGCAAACCTGGTGTAAAAATAGATCAATACATACTACATGCATCTCTAAGAATATATAATGCATATTATATACAATTATAAGAATCATAATGAAGTTTAAAAATTCAAACTTTCAAGTCGTAGAGACTTGAAATTTTCAGGGTATAATCATCTTAGTGGGTAGAGGTGTACTAAAAATAAAAAGTGTATGGAAGGGATATGAAAATGTATGAATGTAAGGGGTATGAAAATAACTGTATTTTCGAGACAATAAATTGAGACATTTCTTTGTCTTAAACCACTCAGCGTTTCGTAATTTTTTTATACAATTTTCTGGTGCAACAAGCATATGGCCACCTGATGTTAAGTGGTTACCATCGCCTATAACAAGTATAACCTCGTGGGTCACTCTCATTAGGAACGTGCTTTACAGTGCACTAACTGAGTGTCCATCAACCTGGGGCATTGTGTTAAGCCTCATGGGCCTGTAATTTCATCGGTAACCACAGCCTTCAAACCGGAAACAGCAAGTTGTTTGGCGGCAGAAATAAGGGCATACCTACATTGAATTTTTAATTTACATAAGCATAAAAAGTTATGGATAGGACTAGTTGACCATGATTTGAAAGCGTGCGCTATGTTAAACATTTTAACAACGTGCTCGGTTCAAGAGAGTACAGGACGCACGGTCGCGACAGTCGAACTAATGTCAAGGCGAGCGCAATCAGAGTGCGTGGGCGCAGTGTTGGACTAGTATTGATACGCCCAGCAACACACGTTTTTTTCAACTATTTTGTTGAAATTTCCTGTAAAGAAAGTAAATATAATGGTTATTTTGGTTTTTAACTAGTTGTGGTTTGAAAAATAATGTGATGGTGAAGTTTTCACTAGTCTTCCTGTCACTATCACCCTGAGATAAGACAACGTGAAAAAAGCACTTCAATAACGTGATTAAAGTATTTCAAAATAAGTACGACCTTCAATAGGTGATGAAAAATACTACAAAGTTGCTTGTCAACCTAACACCACAAAGATTTTAACAAAACTGGCCAAATAAAAGTCAGGCTCGAGCAATAATTTCCACATCCATTCCGTTCTACCACAAGATAAAATTGAGATAGAGTACAGAGACAATGCACCACTACAGTCTACCTACGCAAACTACGTAAATAGGTAGGTAACTATAGGTAAATATAATAATAAAACGGCTTATCCATACTAAGCTATTACTAGCCACACTCGCGCTTCAGTAATTGAACGCCGATGTAAAAGGTATCTACGGAGCAAACAAAGAAAAAAAATGGCAACGATAATCGCGGGTCGCGTTCCCGCCCCGATTCGTGTTCGCTCTACGGCCACAGATTAAAAACCATAAACCTCAACAGAGGTTTCACTTCAATGTCCCAAAACTGACGTAAGTGTAAAACTGTGCCACACACATGAGACCAGTATTAAAGTTGACAGATTTAAACAAAACATTTATGTTGTAATTCTTGCAGCCATGCTATATTGTATCTAAATAAGGCGTAACAAAGCTCACTTAGGATTGCAAGGTGATGAGTAGTGACACATGTCGGTTCCGTGTATTGTGTTGAATTAAAAATGTGCCTCATTCAATGGGCTGGCCACTCAATGGCGCATTTTGATTTGAAAGCGTAGGTTGTAGGGTTTATTAGTGTTGTCGATTTTTGCGCTTTAACGTGTTTTTTTGTTTCAGCGAATGTGATGATTTTGGCCAGTGATTTCATAGTAATATAAAAGTATATTACTATGAAATCATATCACTCATAATTACTTAACGCGGAAAAGAAACTTGAATAACAAGTTTCTTTCAGCAGTTGATGTTAAACTTAAAGATATTAAAAGGCATATGAGACTTAACATATGAATGCCTCAGGTTGATGGACGCAGAGCAGTGCATCGTAGGGAACGTTTCTAACGAACGTGAGGCAAAGCTTTGTTATAAGTGATGGTAACCATTTAACATCAGGTGGGTTATTTACTTGTTCCATTAACAATTAATAAAATAAAAATATTAAATTCGAGACAGTTTTAAATTTCTTCGTTTTACAGTAATGTTTTCTCATAAATATACAACACAGGCAATTCTTGAGCTTGAAGTGGGGGACACAAAAATTGCGCAGACAGAAAACAAGTACGGCGATCGTGTAGATCCATCTTTACATCTTGACATTTGTCATTCTCAGCTTTTCTTTTGCACTGTTTTTTAAGAGCTCAATATGATGGGTGTGTACACATGTCTTTATTAAGAAAAATGTACATAGTAACTATGATAGTATCACAATTTGTACCTACCCAATAATAACTTGATCAAAATATTATTGGGTTATAATTACGTACATTACAAATACCTACTTCAATAGGTAGATAAGAAAGAAATGAGAGATCGATGTATGAGAGCCCCCTTACATATTTATTTCATACTGTTTTTTAGTATTTGTTGTTATAGCGGCAACAGAAATACATCATCTGTGAAAATTTCAACTCTCTAACTATCACGGTTCATGAAATACAGCCTGGTGACAGACGGATAGACAGACAGACAGCGGAGTCTTAGTAATAGGGTCCCGGCTTACACTTTGGACACAGAATCCTAAAAACTGTCTTCAGTATATCCGGATCACTACAACATCGGAATTTTTATGTCAGTGAACAGGTGGAGATATTTAAGCGTGCTCCATCTTAGGCTACATCTTCACTTTTCATCAGGTGTGATTACAGATAAACGCTTAGTTATCCTTAAAAAAAACTCAATAAACAAAAAAAAAAACAAGGCAACTAAAAACCTTCGTCCTCTCTCCGTAGATAAAATTGATAGTTCTATTCAAAAATGTTGGTACCCAAATCGATTATAAACATTTCGGCTCTTCCTACCATTCATTCTTTATCGTAAAATTACATCACATCTCGAATACTCAAAAATACATTGTTAACACTTTAACACGGATCTTAGTCCAAGATATAATATTATTTGAGTATAATTTTATTCCGTGTCCTACTGCGTTATGAATTTCGTTTGTCTTTGATCTCATTTTTTTATTATTTTATCTCATTCCTAAATCGGTCTGTTTACAAATAGCTTTTTATGAAAGGTTACTACTTTTTTATTAGTTTAGTTAACATTTTTAAGATATATTGAATTTATATTACAGATGTATTTATCGCGTATTACCTTTTATATTTAAACTTTTATAATAACTGAGTAATATAAATGTTTAATATGTGTCATGATAGCGAAAGTTTAAAAAATACTATTTAAAAGATTTTTAATGGTGACTAAGTCTTAATTGTTTTTGAGCTGTTTTTTTTTATGTTACTGCTGGTGGTACAAGCATATGGCCCACTTGATGTTAAGTGGTAACCATCATCTATAACAAAGCATTACCTTGCAGGCCACGTACATTAGTTACGTGCCCTAAGATGCACTACCCTGCGTCCACCAACTTGAAGCATACTGGTGTAACACACCCTTAAAACCGGAACACAGCCATGCGATCATCATTGCTTGGTGGCAGAAATAGGTAAGGTGGTAGTAATTCCGCGGACGAGCCCTTTCACAAAGAGTTCTACTGCTACTAAAACGTGTACTACTACTATGTACAGAGGCGTGTTTTCCTAAGGTTAATAATACATATTTAGTTAGTAAGTTGATATTTTAGTTATTTATAAACGTAGACAATAATTCACCGAATCATAAATTTTACAGCCTTGTTCCACGGAACCACGAACAACCCAGCTAAGTAGAAACTTATGTTTGTTTTTTGATAGGACTGTGTAACCGCGTGTGCCTTTTCTCTCAAATACGTCTTTTTTTCTTAGCATATATGCCTTTTTTCTCTTAACGTTTTATTTGGGATACAATAAAAGAAGTGGCCTTTTTAAATCAAGATATTGTTTCAAGGAAATTGAGATGTTGGATTACAGCGCAAACAGTTTATCTAGATAAGATTATTAAATGGAACTTATTTTGTAATGGATTTGGGCATGGCACTTACCGCCACATTACGGTTTTATGTAAACCGCTTTTTTACAATTTGCAGATGGAACAAACAGATGGTCCACCTGATTTGAAGTAGTAATCTACACACACCTATAATTACAGGCACATGAGGCTTAACACCTGTATGCCTCAGGTTGATGGACGCAGAGTAGTGCATCGTAGGCAAGGGCACGTTTATATTGAGCGTGACCTGCGAGGCAATGCTCTGTTATAGGTTATGGTAACCACTGAACATCAGGTGGGCCATCTGCTTGTTACATTAAAAAGTAACATAAAAAAAACCTATAACAAAACATTTTGCGCGTCACATTCGTTAGCAACGTGCCCGAAGATGCTCTGCTTTGCGTCCATCAAACCGAGAAATGCCTGTGTCTGTGTCAAACAGATGTGAAGCCTCATGTGCCTGTAATTTCATCGCACCCACAACCTTCAAACTGGAACACAGCAAGTTGCTTGGCGGTGGTAATACTTCCCCAAACCACAAGCCTTTACTAATAAGAACTCTACTTCCATTAGTAAGTTTTAACAACAGATGGTCGTATTTCGTTTAGTTTTCACATTCAACCCTATTAACCCGCATCCCGGGTGATTTAAAAATAGCATTTTGAAATCAAAAAGACTAAAATATCCAATACAGTTTTTGTCACACACAAAAAATAACATCAAAGCTTAGATTTAACGTAACCCACAATTACGTCCTTACAAAATGGCTGACGTATTACTAGTCTTTTACAATGATTATACATTTAGACAACAAATTACTTTGCTAATGAAAACCACACTGAAAAAAAGAGTTTAAACTATAATCATGAGATTATGGGAGCTGTTGCAAGATTATAAAACCATTATAAATGCATTTACCCCTTAACAGATGCGGTGCAATGGAGTTTAATGGCTATTCTATTTTCTACTTGTTCTTTGTGCTTTAAAGGGCTTACTTAATTTCGGTGGTTGGTTTACACCTATCATTTTTAAGGGTACATTTCTTCTTACCCTTTTAAGAAAAGGGTTTACATGATACCTTATTTTCACTTATTGTTATTTTTATAAAATATGATATTAGGTAAATTTGTTCGTCACCAACTTAACAGCTCAGTTGGTACGTTGGTGGTAGCTCTGCCTTCTGCGCTATAGGTCGTAGGTTCGATCTACATCGAAGATAAACATGTGTGATGAACATAGATGCTAGTGGTGTGTCTGGGTGTTAAATGGGCTCTGCTTAGCTTGGGGCTAGATAATGCTGTGTGGATTGTCCAGCATTAATATTAAAAAACTAAAGATTTTTGCTGTGCCGTTTTTTACATTCACACAAATATTATACGATATAACATCGCGTATTTGCATTCCATAATCGCAGTCCAGCATAAATTATCGAATACCATCCTCTGTGGACAATCGTTCATTGAGGTACTTATTTATTTTAAATACAATCATCAGGGGGCCGCCCGTCGGCTGCATGTGGCTCTGTCGCGGGCCCCCAACCTCGTACCGCTTTCGGTCCCTTTTAATCAACTGTCATATAGTACCACTAGTATTAATACTCCTGACTTTGTCCGCTTGAACTTATTTTCAAACACATTTGAAACCCCACTGTTTAGGGGTTAAATTTCGGGAATTTCTTTCTTAGTACACTTTTACGCATCTGATGAATATAAGAAATAGATAGAAAACAGAAATAGCATCATGGCTTTAATCTCAAAGCACGGTAGATATCCTCTCTGATCTCAAAGTTCCAAATACCTATTCGAGATTCTTTGAGGATGTCTAAGGGAATAGCTAGAGGTATATCTAGATAGTACATTTGTTACTTACCCTCATTGTGCATTAGTTAGTATTCTATACGTGACAGGTTGCAAGCCCATCGCCGCTGTTAGAACACTAACTGTTTTAATCACGATGTTTTCTTTCGCCGGTTGAGAACTGGCATTGCGCACATAACCATTTAAACGAAAAAACCAATTGGTGTACTTCCGGATTTGAACCCAAACCACAAGATTAGAAGGCGGGGTCACTCCCACTTGACCACCGGGGCTCTATTAGACTCTCTAAACGAATATACCCTGAAAATTTCAAATCTCCACGACTAGTGGTTTATACTGTGCGTTGCAGTCAGTCAGTCAGGACAAAGGTTTTTGTAATTGCTATAGATAGATACGATTACCATACCGACTTGTACCATATGCCACCTTATTATCTTTACAATACAGTTCTTTTTTCAATACCTTTTGCCTACATCTAAAGGTATATAAGTCGCTATAGTTTGATTGTGAGGCTTTAAGAGATCTAGGGCAGGGTTAGATATTTGGGTTGGGCAATGAATTGAATAGTTTAATTAATAGAGAGTCTGTAGTAATCTGTGGCTTATTTGAGCAAAGAATTTTGTTATTTTTATGCTTGTTGAAAGTATAATCAGTTGTAAAGACTTCGGAGGAAGTACATAAGGTTCATATTAGCGTTGTATAAGAAAAAACCAAACACGCAACTTGCTTATAAAGCTATTTGGGTTTTAGGGTAGTGCTTCCATAAATAATTAAGAAATATATAAACAAGTACGTATAAATACATATTATGGTAATTTTTACAGAACATCATCCAGCCAGAAGCTAATTACGTTTAACATGTTTATCTTGGTAAACGTGATTAGCTAAACAAAATTAAATCAGATTGTTGTGCAAGCAGATATGATCACTTTGATTTCATGGTTTAATGCCTTTTGACTTTGACTTTGTATTGAAAACGATGACTAATTTCAGAAAATAAAAGTCTTCATCGACCATATTAAATACAATGACCCAAAATATGAAGTAACCATCAAAATATTCATACATTGAGCGGGACGTCAAGCGAGCCGCGTTGATCTGACGAATTTGTTATGGTCTGAAATAACGCAAATACACACGGTTCTTTAAGATTGAAAACAAGAGACCCAATTCTTGTAACCAAATATCGTCAAAGCTAAAAAATATAATAATAATAATAATGCTGGACAATCCACACAGCATCATCCAGCCCAAAGCTAAGCAGAGCTTGTGTTATGAGTACTAGATGATTGATAGCCTTAATATAATACATTACATACATAGATACTTTTTATTATACATAGAAAATACCCAGAACGCCCGGAATAAATAATTTTGGCGTCAATTTTGGCAGTTAGCAACTGTTTTATAAGAGCTCATGGTAGGGGGCAGGCAGGGGGTAGTGGCAGGGGGAAAATCCTTGAGATTAATGTGAGCATAGAAGGGTTTTTATTCGTCAAACTTCTCATCCGTGTGTTCCACAGTTTCTTTTCCACGTCCTAAACGGTCCATAAGTAAGGTATTGTGGCTCGAATGTTAACAATAGCGACCATTATGGAGAACCATCGATACCCTTTCTTTGACGGTATTTAATTGTGTGATGAAGTGTGGTTACGACATTTTTTTATTCGTATTTAGTACCGAGTGTGGTGAGACAAAAAATAAGCGGAGAGTTTCAGGGGTACGCAGGTTTTGCGTTGGTAAATTTCGTTGTGATTTTGATTTGGTAAAATGAAAAACTAAATAGCATCACGACTTTAATCCCCAAGCACGGTAGATATCTCAAATCTCTTAGTACCAAGTACCTTCTTGAGATTCTTCGAGGTTTTCTAAGGGGTAGTCAGCGGTACGCGGTAAAGGTCGGCAGCGCATCGGCATCGCCTCTGGTGTTGCAGGTGTCCATGGGCGACGGTGACCATTTTCCATCAGGTGGCCCGTCTGCTCGTCTGCCTGCTATGGCATAAAAAAAAAAAAAAAACGCTCAGGTACATTTGGTACATATCCACTTGTAGCCAGTTGTTGGTATTCTATACGTGACTGCTAGAATCTACAGAACTATATCTAGATTCTATAGAACTGGTTTCCTTGCCATGTTTTTCTTTACTGTTGGATAGCATGGTTTGCATTGGTCTCGTAGAAAATCAAACTCAAACCTACTACTCCATTGCTCAGCTACCTGAAATGGGTCACGACTTTATTGGCCTCCGACTCGAATAAAGTCTTGAATCTTACTGACTGAGTCTTTCCCTAAATACCTCTCAGAATGATTTTTTTTCTTATAAAACCAATAATAATAATAATAATGCTGGACAATTCACACAGCATCGTCTAGCCCCAAGCTAAGCAGAGCTTGTGTTATGGGTACTAGATGACTGATATACCTACTTAATACAATATATTATGCATAGATATTACATATCATTTTTACATACATAGATATTTTTTATTCTGCATAGAAAATACCCAGAACACCCGAAATAAATATTTGCAGATCTTACAAGTATTTATCCCAAGGCGGGAATCGAACCCGCAGCCAATATTCTAAAAAACTTCATTATTGGTTTAAATATTGACGAAGACCGAAGACGGTAGGTAGCAACCTGTAAAATTCTTGCCTGTTCTTTTAGACTTGATTCCAAGGAACTTGCGCCTAGATTCACCTAGCTGTAAGTCGATTCTATGTAACCTTGATATTTCAGTGAATTTCACTTTGTCGAAGTTTTTTTTCAGTTTATTGGTTTGAACAGATATTTTGGCGATAAAATTTCGAAGCAGTCATGCTCAGCGAGCAATTTAATTTATTGTATTAATCAGTTTGTGCAGTCAATATTGATTTAAAAGTTAAATTATATTGAGCCTTTTAATAAAAATTATATAAATATTCATAAGGTGCTCAACTGCATCACGTAGTGCATCATTCATTCTTTCATCAATTCACGAATTCATTTCAACGATAACTAACAGATTATACATTTATTGTTTTGTTTTATGTCTTTATTACGATGTAATAAGGTTGGTTTTCGCAAACACTGAGGAAGCTTGATTGCCACCCGCTAAGTCGATAAGTTGATTTGGAGTATATCAGGTGTGTCTCTGCATGTATTAACTGTTGACAAAGTTTCAGTAAAATAAAAATAATAAATATTTGTAGGCATTTTACACAGCATTATATTATAGCCCCAAACTAAGCATAGCTTGTACTATAGGCTAGTTTCCATAGTACAAGATATGCTTAGTTTAAGGCTACATGAGATTGTTTATAAATGTCCACAAATATTTATTACTAGCGGTCCGTCCCGGCTTCGCACGGGTTTTAGTAAGGATCCCTAATTTTTTTGAAAATGTAATGTAGCCTATGTCACCCGGGGATAGTGTAGCTTTCCAACGGTGAAAGAATTATTCAAATCGGTCCAGTAGTTTCGGAGACTATTCAATACAAACAAACAAAGTTTTCCTCTGTATAATATTATAGTATGATTTTTATTTTACTACAACTTTATCAACACTTTTTTATATACCACTTACTGATAAAACTCCTGATGTTGAGTGGTAACGACCGCCTATGACAAACATTTCATCCCAGGTTATACGAGTTACGCAAACAGAGACGTGCTTTGCGATGCATGCACTTCTCGGTTTTCATTCTTTCATTATCCAAAAAGCATTGTATTAACACCTTTAAGGCTCAATACAGATGTTAGTACAATGCTTATTTGTTCTTGGTGGGGTTCGAACCCACGAAGCATAGAAGGTAGAACTTCTACCAACCGAGCTGTCACGGCAATTTCAGCAATAAACTACTAAAAAGGTACCAAAAAGAAATAAAATAAGGAAAAAGTGCGTCATAATTTGTAAGTAATTTAATTTTGTAATACCTACTACTACCAAGCATTATATGCGTTTTGTGATACTTACGTATTATTTCCTTGTTTATTACTATAATAATCATTAAAATTTATGAAAATAACATGCAGCGTATAAACGCTCATTTAGAGTTACAAACAAACAACAGTACACTAAATTAATCCACTAGTACAAAAAACAAACAACACTGACCCAAACATTAATTGAATTTCATTTTAACCTTTATATTTAAATATAAAATGGGAAACAGTTTAAAATATTTAACATAACTAAAAATAAAATAAAACTTACAAACAATATCGTAAATAAAGTTTTTTAAATAAAACACAATTTATAAGAAGCTTCTCAACGTGATGCTGATTAGCTTTTAAATAAATTAAAAAAAAGGTGAACTAATTTCAAATGGAATTAAAATTGGACGCATTAATGTCCACAAATCCGTGATTTTATTGTATGTGGCTGTTGAAGAAGCCTACAACTGATGGATGATGTTCTGCAAGAATTCAAGTTATATAAAACTGAACTGATACTGTCACAGAGCCTAACTCAAATCCATTCGACATTTGTGACTAAAATCCTGCCCGGCAACCAGGCAACACTTTGCTTTTCACTTATCAATACCACGCAATGTACTTCAAATTGTAATTAAAAAATTAAAGGTACACTTTGTAGAACATGTTCTCGGTAGAAGTGTTCTAGTCAGTAATGCAATTGCTTCGTTGAATATAAAATATATTGAAGGCAGCCATTTAATATAAGATGAGTCATCTACTTAGTTTCGATAGTTTTTTTTTTAATGTTGTTACATTTCGCCATAAATATAAAATTTCGTAAAATTTAGTTCCAGTTGTAGCTAAGGATTTGTTTCTTCATACATAATGTAAGTAATATCCTGAATATAACCAGTGGGCCAATCTCGTATTTTTTTTGGAGCCAAGACGACATTGAGCCTATCTGAAATTTCAATTGAGAAAAATACCATTTTGAGAATGACACGATTGAAACCTTTGTAACCAAAAATTTGATGATATTTCGTTTGGAGAATTGGGCATGAAACTGCTGTGTTTCTAGACTATATTACATAAACCCATCCAAATGACAGTACCCATACTTTTTGTGAGCAGTGTGTCCCATTAAACGCAATTTAATGGGATTGCTAATTACAATATTGTTTATTGTTTAAATATACAGTTCATTTCTTAATTTAAACTTTAGTTATATTTATTGTATAATCGTAATTATGTGTTGTTTGAGAAGTATATTGATAGAGCATATTATTATACTAGCGGCCGCTCGCAACTTCGCCGGCGGCGTGGCAGTTTTTTCCCGTTCCCGTTATTTTTTTTAGAATAAAAAGTAGTCTATATGTTCATCCAGGTTACAATTTATATTTATTCAAAATTTCATCCAAATCGGTCCACTGGTTAGAGCGTGAAAGAGTAACAAACATCCATTTATCCATTCATACGTACAAAGTTTCACGTTTATAATTAGTAGGATAGTTCACTGATTAGCGATAAGACCACCTATTGTACTATAGAATTAATACGTTTTTTAGTAAATTGTTCTTATGTTAAGGTAGGCAATAAAATATTTACAATCTTATTTTTTATGGAAACCATTTGGTTTCTATAAACTCAAAAGCTACTTTTTCTTTTAAAAACTCGTTGAAAAACCATTAACAAGTCTCAGCGATAACAAGGTCTACCGATGTTTACATCAACAAATTGAAAGTGAAAATATTAGTCTACCTATGTTTCTTACAAGTGTAACCTCATTTTCACTTTCTTGAATCAAAAAACACAGTACACAGTCTGTAGTCATCACAGTCACCACTTAACATCACGTGGGCCATCTGCTTGTTTCATCAGGAAGTTGTATAATAAAGCAAGAATTATCATCATCAACCTGATAGTGGAAAAATTCTACTGCTTTTAAATCGTCTGATGTACCCTCAAATTAAGGTAGAAGGCTGAGATTTTTTACTTATAAAGACGTTATAATACAAGGCCTCCTTACTTATCTTTACGGCTAATAGGCCCCAATAAAAGGAGTCAAACCCTGTAAAGGCCTGATAAAATTAGAACATTTTAATTATGTGCCCCTATTTTGTCGGTCCATACGTTAATTACCTCCAATTGACGGTGGTCTAATTCTTTTTAAATAAAGCTGTTAATTAAGAAGGTACTTCGGATGCTATTGGCCCAATAAAGGCATAAAACTTGACTGCCTACTTTATCCTTTTCAGTAAGTAGTGCCGTGATACAAGGATCAGTTGTGCCGAATGCAATGCCTAACCGAATTCGGCTTTATTATTTTGACCGAAAGAGATTTTCTAAAGTGTAAAATGTTGTGTTTGTTTATTATGTCCAAAGAATAAAAAAAAATATGGTCACCACTCAGCTACGTGCTAGTGAAGAGTAGATATATTTTCTAAGTGCTGGTTTTCTGTGGTGCCAGAAATGTAGGTTATCAAGAGGTATAATCAAGGTTGGGTATAAAGATAAAACTAAAATTATTACCCAGTATGACCAGTTGTTGTTTTCAGTGTTCAAAAAAGTTCAAAAAACAGTGTTCAAAGGTTATTTTTCTTAAAATGTTATTAGATAGATCCACCAAAAACATGTAGATAGGTACTACATAGAAGGAAGCATTTATACCACTTTGCTTAACTTTTCACATACTTTTTAGCAGCCATCAAAATAGATCTTACGCTATAACTCAAAACATATATACATTCATACATACATATATTGTAATAATCAAAGATTCTGTAAAACATTTGGCCAGATTTGACTTCACATTCGGGCTTAGAAAAACTTGGCCGAATTAGTTGAACTTTGATTTCAACACAACCCTATTATTTGGTTGAAAAACAGACCTAAATAGAGCGCTCTAATTGATTTGCAATAAACGGAATGGTCTTTGCTTCGAAACCAGTTCATGTTCAACTTTATAACTCATTATTATTTAATTATAAGAAGTCCTGGAAGTTATACAACTCGTAAAAAGTCTCAACTGATTATACTGGATATTGTAATTATATAAAAAAATCATATGAACTAAGGCTACTGAGGCCTTTCTTGTCAGTAACAACTTTATAATTGCACGTTTTTAGCTACTCAAATAGCGGAAAAAAGCTCGTATTTTCGAGCCAATTGCAAAAAAAAAATTACTTCACGACTTCAATTCTCACACAAAGTTTTTTAATAAAACTTGCTAGTCCATATTCTATACGTGACGGGTTGCAAGCCTATCGCCACTGCTAGAATACTAACTGGTTTTCTCATGATATTTTCATTCATCGAATAACCCTTAGGATTGAAAAGTGGCCTTGCTCTCGCTGGACCACCCGGTGTTCTCATCAGAAAGTGCTTACAAAAAACATCTTAGCCCACGCAGATTAAGCTGTGATGATTTTTCTTTCACTCTCATTCAGCTAGCTACATATTTGTTAGCCTCATATCTCTTTGACAGCCCAACAACTTCCCGGAAACCACGCTCAGACCAATACGTCAATTACGATAAGGCATATTTGACGGGCAGACCGACAGACACGCATGCGCCTAAACCTGCGACAAACAAATACCGCTGTTTGTGCTCAAACAGATGATAAGACACAGTAATAGTAACTCAAGTACGTCAGTTTCACTTTGACGTAACGAACCTGACAGTCAGAGGCCCGATTCTCGCAGTTTATTTGAGCTGAGACGAAGTTGTAAAAGAATTTGATTGTCAAAATTGGGTCTGTCTGAAATGTCAGTTTCAAAGAGTAATTCGGAGATCAGTTGGCAAATTCGTGGCAACCCTCAGCAGCTGAAAAGCCATATGATAAAAGAAGAAGAAGGGATTCGTTTTCTGTCATCTTTGGAAGCAACATTGTATTTTCATTTTAATTGTTTTTCTAGTGTTATTTTAAGTTCTGATTTCAATTCTGGTGGTATTTTAACTATCATTACTTGAGATCTTAAGGTTTCATCCTAATAAGTAACTAAAAAATAAAATCTTGGTTTATTGCGACGCAGGAGGTTGCGGGTTCGATTCCCGCCTCGGAATAAATGTTTGTACGATCTGCAAATATTTATTCCGGGTGTTCTGGGTATTTTCTATGTATTAATAAAAATATCTGTAATATATTGTATTAAGTATATCAGTCATCTAGTACCCATAACACAAGCTCTGCTTAGCTTGGGGCTAAATTATGCTGTGTAGATTGTCTAGCATTATTATTATTCAAGGACTTTGTAATCAACTTCAATTCACGCGCATAAATTTATAATCAGAAATTAATATAATTTTCAAAATCTTAAACTATTACAATAAAGTCAGTTTTAGCTTGTTTTTCAGTTTAAAGTGACATAGGCTTAGCTGTTTGAACTCAAACATGTGATAAGATAAACCTCAGTTGACGCCGACACAATGCATGGTGGTAAATATTAGTTATACGAATACCTTTTGGTGTGAGCGCGTGCTGTGATAGTGGGCGCACATCACACTGAAGTGTATCCCTCAGAGTGTATAATAAGTACACTGATCGATACATTTCAGTGTTCTCACTGACCCCACAGTTCGGTTAGTGGTAGCTCTGTTTTTTGTGCCGTAGGTTGTGGGTTCGATCCCCACCGAGGACAAACATTTGTGTGATGAACATTAATGTTTGTTCTTTATTTGTATATATTGTATTCTAAGTATGTATTTACAAAAATATGTATTCTATCAGTCATCTGATTCCCATAGCACAAGGTATGCTTAGTTTGGGGTTAGATGTATATTTATACACAACATCATCTAACCCACATATTTATTCATTTGTAAGATCGAGTAGTAATCGTGGCACTGTCACGTTATACAATCCTTTTCATAAGTCAAAGTCAAAGTCAAAGTCAAAAGGCATTTATTCAGTAATATCCGCAGGGATCATCTTGAAACGTCTTAAATCTAGGTGAATCTAAGCGCCAGTTCCTCGCGACCAAGCCTAGAAGAACCGGCAAGAAACTTACGGCTTGGTTCCTACCGTTTTTTTGTATGATCCTGTTACAAAATAATAATAATGTAAATAATGAAGCTCCAGTGTGGTGCCAATCTATCTGAATGCAAGACAGAAAACATGCTAAGGGAATCATACCAAGATACAACAACTTAACATACCTACAACAGAAGTTCAAAAGGCAGCACACGCTACGCTTCAACTAATAGTAATGCTTACAATCTAATGAAATCCATTAGGAGAATAGTACAGACATTGCAAAACCATATCCTAGCTGTCGATGGGTAGAGCGATCGTAACATCTGGCTACGCAGATTTATCATTAATGTAGCTATCTAGGGTATAGTAAGCTTTCTTCATAAGATTTGTCTTAATGTAGGCGCAATATAAGCATTAATGGTGCTATATTATTATTAAAAGTTCTTCATACAAATGAAGAATTTGACGAAATGAAACAAAACGTTTATTTAAAGAAACAAGTCTAGGCTAAACATACCATTTGTTTATGAACCGTAATTATAAAATGTGCAGTACTGAAAGCGTTCAGTTTAATATAAGTACATAGTATTAATCTCAGAAGCTGTTTAAGCAGACTAATACTAATGACAGATACCTTACAGCGGCTTTAGATTACCGCCCTAAAACAAACTACTACAGATTATTTTCCTATTCGAAGGATTCTTGGAGGATGTCTAATTAGGGTAGTCAGAGATATGTCCAAAAATGATATTTGCCACATACCCATATTTTGTAGATTTTGGTTTTCTACTCGACGGGTTGCAAGCCTTTCGCCGCTACTATAATGATAACATATTTCGTTACGATGTTTTCCTTCACCGTTTGAAAGCAATTTTTTTAGTATAGAAGAAAATAGCATGGCAGATCAGAAGGCAAGGCCATTCCCACTAGACCACTATAGTGATACTCTCGGTTTTATAATTATTTTTTTTTAAATTGGGTAGGTATTTGTTACACTACGGTGTAACATGCGGCCGCCTAATGCACGAACGCAGCACTAAAGATTGTAACGGATGTCAAAGATAATAGAATATTATTCCAAACAATGTACTTATGTAAATCTAGAATTTGCTTACTTTTAAAACACTGTTTGAAGACTTTGAAAGGTTTACCCTATATAGCATCAGTCACACATCCTCAGTTTTCATGCTCTATTTCTGCTGCATGGCGGCTTGCTGTGTTTCAGTTTGAAAGGTAGGTATGGCTGGTTTAAGGTTTTACCAGCACTAAAATTCACACCAAATCTTTTCTCACATCTAGGATGACTGGCAGACAATGCTATTAGCATTAAGTTACTCCTAGCACTCCATTGTTTGGTGTGAAAGTTTTAAATAAATTAATAAATAAAATTACAGGCACATGAGGATTAACACTTATAGGTACGCCTTAAGTTGATAGATACAGATCAGTACATCGTAGGGCGCGTGACTTGCGAGGCAGTGCGTTATTATAAGTAGTGGTACTAATTCTAAACAACAGTTGCTTAGGTCAAAAGGCAATACGCTTTCCAAACAATGTAAGTGGTGACATCTATTGCAATTATTGCAAGCTAGTAAATATTATTTTGTATCAACTTGAGATATTCAAGTGATCATGAAATATATCTCCGTTTGACTTTGACTTTGTTATTAATATTTTACACAAACCTAAGTAAATAATAATAATAATCCACACAGCATCATCTAACCCCAAGCTAAGCAGAGCTTTTGCTATGGGTACTAGATGATTGATATACTTAATACAATACATTACATACATAGAATTTTTGTTATACATAAAAAAATCCCAGAACACCCGGGATAAATATTTTTGCAGATCGTATAAACATTTACCCCAAGGTGGTAATCGAACCCGCAACCTCCAGCGTCGCAGACGGATATTCGCCCGCCGCGCCATATCGGTCGTCGTTGTGCTTGTAATTTTGTTTTTGTGAATTGCAGAAGTCCATAGCTGGCTTATAGGCTTTCTCTCATGCAAGTATGTAGTATCTAATATTAGTGTGGGTGTCAATGTGTGTTAAATTAAGACACATTGGACTTAACAACACCTGTATGCCTCATGTTGATAGTCGCACAGCAGTGCATCGTAAAGCACGTTTCTATCATAGGTACGTAAACTGAATACAACTGCTTTGTTGATATAATCACTTAACATCAGGTGGGCTATTTGTTGGTTGCATAATCTAGTGTAAAAAACGTAAATATTTCTAGAAAATCTAATTATGAACCGCTTCTTTTCGAATATTTTCAACCTTAGCAATATCATCAATATGATAAATATTTATAATAATAATAATAACGTTTATTGCTCAGAAAAATTGTACAAACAAAATGTCATCAAGTAACTTATGTAAACTAAAAACATTCCATGGTTTGGAACTCTGAGTTTCGGACAAGAAAATCGGTTTCCCGAACCTCAGCGCCCTCCCCTCGCCTCGCACAAATAATACATAGGTAAACAAAGAATAAAATAAGTATACTTATTAGAATAAAAAATAGGCAATGTAAAACAAGGTAAAGCTAGGAATAATATAAAAATAGGCAATGTAAAACAGGGTAAAGCTAAGAGTAATAGGTAGGTAATCAACAGCGTAAACTAACTAAGCAAACATAGAGTAAGAAAATTATCTAAACAAAAATAAAAAGTGAAATAACAGTATAAAGTAGGTACAATTCTCATTATTAGGTAGAGGACGTTATGCGGTGCATTAGCATTCAATTTTTTTTCGGTTTCTTTATAATCCAATGTCAGTAACCAAGATTTTAATTTCATTTTGCAGTTTATTTTGTTGAGGGGGTGAAAGTTAATTGCTTTATTTACTTTGTTGTACATGTAAGACGCCATAAAGCAGTGCTGTGTGTTGGTAAACTTCGTCCGAAAATTTGTAACAATTAAAAGTATAAAAGAAACAGTTATAACTTCCATCAAGTTTCTTCAGTATTCTCAGGCTATAGAACCTGTCAAACTGCAATACTTTATGTTTGTGACAGTCAGTCAAACTATCGATACCTACTGCCATCTACTAATCATTGATCAACTTCAAAATAGTTGTAAAGCATTGAAGTCAGCATTAAAAGGCCTTTTTCACTCACTCACATACACTTGCATAATAGCTTGGGATTATAACTATTCGCAACTGTTATTGCAACTGTTATCTGAGCATGACTTTTTCACGCTATCGTGTATGTAAGTGTGTCATCATTATAAGTCATCTAGTACCCATAACACAAGCTCTACTTAGCTTGGGGCTAGTAGATGCTGCGTGGATTGTCCAACTTTAACCTTAACCGATTCGCATTCACTAAATTACCTGTTTTCTGTATAAAAATACCCCTAAGAATGTTGGTAATTTATTTATTTATTTATTTAATGAAAACAAAATCCACAGCTCTTTCAAAACAATAAAAATACTTATGATTTAAACATATAGCCAATAACGGATTTACATTTTAGAAACAATACATTTGCAAAAAATAATCGACGACGGTCACCCTACGGCACTTAAATTATAGTAATGTATTTAATCTACTACTACATTACGTTATAGGTACTTATAATTGTTAATATATGTTTGAGATGTGGGGGTGTGTATGTGAATGTGCATGTATGTATGTGCAAGATGTGAGTAGGCTTCCATGATTCCCCCAGTCTCTTAGGAGTCTGGTTATCACAGAGGGAAGCCTACAGTGTTTATGTTTGTGTGTTAGTGTTTGTGTGTGTGTAAGCGCATACTCATTTCAAGGGGAGTGGATTCAAATCCCACTCAGGACAAATAAAATAAAAAACTTAGGTAATGTGGGGTGCTAATTATAGCCAAAGCTGTAAATTGAGTACTTTGCCAGAGAGATTTCCGTTCGGTAGTATTACTACTATTTTAACTGTGCTTCAATTGTTCGCTTTCGTCTTTCAAGATTGCGCGTGCACATCTATCCGCAACGGCCAATCAGAAACGAGATCGAAAATCAATAGGCGGAGCCTGCTTCGCCCCTCCCAACGCCCATCAAACGACTTTGTTTGAAGTATTGGGTTACAGATAATAGAGTTCGGTTTGTTACATTGTTTTTTTCAATTCTTTTTATCAGGGTTTTATTGAAATTGGAAATAAGGGGATAAGATTTCAAGAGGCAATAAATTTGTGGTTAGAAGCATTTTAGGATCAGTAAGTTTTACATGTTCGCATAAAACTCCATTTTTATCCTCAAAGTTAAATAAAAAATTATTGTTTTTTTTTTACTTATAAAAAACCACCTATGTTATTTATATCTATTTAGTACACGTACATAATGTATGTCTAGTTATCTAAGTATTTATAATGAGAACCATTATTTCAGACTATGAATTATGCCAGGGAACAACTATTTGTTTTGCAGTCTAATTTAAAAGTGGCTTAAAGTTTGAATTCAAAACATTTCACTTTAAGGTTAAAAAAAACATACCCTTAAGACATTATTATCTCAGAAGACAAGTTCATTCACCTCTAATTACTAAAAGGTTATCCTGCCATAACTTAACTACTAGTTTCATCTGCGTCATCACACCTACAAAATGATCACTCAACTAAAGGAAGGTGAAGAAAAAATCAGTTTATCTGCAAAAAAATAAACCTATTATTGTAAAATTCAAGTGAACACCTTGTCACATCTTTGAGGGTATAATCAGATAAGGACAAGTTTTGGTAGTAAATGCCAAAGTGTAATAACTCAAAATTGTCTATACAGATTCAAATTCGCACTACTTTGTTCCACAGCTGGGTAGCTTACAAGCTATAAAAAAGTTATCGATATAATAAAACAGTCTTGAAATCATACACATTACATTAAAACGCGACCGTCGTGTGCGGCCCGTATCGGCGACTATCGCGATGGCGCCCGTTACTGTCGGCGCGACACGATAGGTGCATAGGCAACTGTCAAAGATAAGTCAGTTCAGATAGAACTTTGTATAAACATTATTCACCTTCGGGGTGCTTAGTAATATGCTTGTTCCAGACAAAACTGATGAGGCTATTGTATGACTTATACAACATTTATGTTTTTGGAATGTTTTTATTAAAAAAGAAGAACTATATCTAATATATAGATGTATATCCTATATACATGAGAAAAGTTACTACTACCACTAACAGAACCATTGTCCTAACTGATTGACACAAAGTAATTTACATACCTAGGTACTCTGAGAGTTATGGCGTCATCTATACAAATAAATAAAATTGAAGTGTCTGTTTGTAATATTAAAATAACCGCTTTTTACTACATGCATATGAATGTATATGCGATACATATTCCAAAATAGCATTTTTTAAAATTTTTGTCTGTCTGTCTGTCTGTCCATTTGTTCCGGGTAATCTCTGGAACAGCTGGACCGATTTCGACGGGACTTTCACTGGCAGATAGCTGATGTAACAAGGAGTACTTAGGCTACTTTTTATCCCGAAAAAATAACGGGAACGGGAAAAAACTGCCACGCGGACGATACTGCAAACGACCGCTATTTTATGCCGTATTAACGCCATCTGTTGGCAACATCAAGTACTACTTAGTTAAGATTTGTAAGTAAAAATGTTTACCGCCCAACGAAGTGGGCACAGGTCAGCTAGTTTGTAATAAATAGCATTTTAGCTAAAGCACAAATAAGAAAGGAACTTTACAAATAAGGCCGCTAAGTCTGCTGCCATCTCTTTTTGCTAATATAAACGTGACAGTGACAAGATAATTTTAGAGCCGTTATAAAGTGCCAGGGATTATGAATAAGACTATTATTAAGGGGTAATATTCGCCGAATTCGTAGGAACTTTTGAAATTCAACCCCAAAAAACGCACAGAGGTTGAAGTTTACATGACAATAAGTTCACACGAACGAATTCACGCGGGGCTTTACTAGTGCAGTGTAAACAGTCTCATCTTAGCAAACTCATCTTTGCACACATACAGCACTTAGCAAGCCTATAATACCAAATCTCGAACACCAATGGTAATCACGATTGTCACCGTGAATTCGCGCAGTTGCGATAAGATGACACCAAACGCAGTTCCACTGTGAAATACCTAAATGAAATTACATTTAAATAGTCGCCCACCCTCTTTAGTGGATATTAAACCTTATAAATATTAGTAGGTAATATCGCAGTAATGTAGTTTTGATGTAATTATGCACTACTGTCTGCGTTTGCGCAGCGGGGCTACATATGAATAGGTTTTTACGGATGAAAATTGCGTCATACTGTTAAATGTGGGGAAGGAAAATTATGACTTGAGAATAATTAACTATTAAATCTAGTCATAATATTGCAAGGTTTTAAACGTAAATTTGTAGAATATTTTTTTTCTTTTTTGAGCTACGTTCAACCTAACGATCAATACGTCATAAAATTATTACTAATAATTTCCAACAGTACTAACTACAAACTAAGTTAAAATTGTGCTATGTGAGTGCGCATAGTAAAATTACACACACAGCTATCAACCTACATTACTAATACAGAACAGACTACTTAAGCCTTAGGTTTTAGTATATTTGACTTGTTTATGGAACGAGCAGAAGGCCCACCTGATGTTAAGTGGTTACCATCACCTATAACAAAGCATTGCCTCGCAGGTCACGTTCGTTAGAAACGTACCCTACGGTGCACTGCTTTGCGTCCATCAACCTGAGGTCAAATGTTAAACCTCATGTCAACTGATCTGCAATTTTGAATGCTGGACAATTCACACAGCGTAATCTAGCCCCAAGCTAAGCAGAGCTTGTGTTATAGGTACTAGATAAGTGATAATACAGTACATTACATACATAGATATTTTTTATTATACATAGAAAATACCCAGAACACCTGGAATAAATATTTGTGGATCGTACAAACATTTATCCCAGCGTTGCAGGCAGACCTTCGCCCGCCGCGCCACATCGGTCGTCAACTAGTCTATCCCAGAGTTCATAAAGTATAAAATAAGAAAGTGTACCAAACAAAAGAATTTTACAAAAATCACAACACGAAGACAAATAACCCAAGCGAAACCGTGCTTAAAATACGAAACAGCTTTGACGCACGTTCCAAGCTCATTGTCAAAACACCTCTTACAATTTCACAGTCGAACAAAAAAAAACTTACTGCGTGTGGTCGATGCGAATAAAAACCACAAAATTCGGATAATACACACTCGAACTAAAAGCAAATATTTCTCAAACACCTCTCAAACAGTCCTTTGTCATCGTAATTTCAGTGTCGATGACAATACTGAGGACAAAAAAGAAAGGTCTTTGTTTAGCTCAGTGGGATTTCCGATTGCTATGTAATTTGCAGATAATTTCGAGGTTATAAAACTTTCTTAGATTCTATTATTATGTGGCGCGTCTGTTAACTGTTCTTTGATATTGCTTTTAATTGGAAGTGACTGAGATGGGTCGAATTATGTATCGTGTTTTACTTGATTGGACACAACAATTATAACTTGACGCCATCTATTTTGTTTATTGAGTTTTACAGCAAAAAACTAACATTTAGGTACAAAGTTAAAAAAAACATTGATTTCAACATAAAATGCGTAAAATCAATAAAAACACAAGCTTAGATGATACAGATTCAAAAACACTCGTAGAAAGGCTTAGATGACACAGATTAAAAAACACTCGGTAAAATAACCAAACATTTAAAATTAGAATACAAATCGCCATAATAAATAGCGTTCTAGAAACCAGACACTGTATTACCACCTCAATTTGTTACGTTTTTAACACATCATCCAGTTCTAAATTCGAAAAAAGAGACATGTGGTCCATTATGAACGTGTTTTGTTACGAAAAGAGCTTTATGTCATTTTGATAAACTCTTAAGAAGTCTTTGTATAGGATTGAATCCACAGACCTTTTATTCGGTCCTTTCGTGTGAATCTTTGATGCTCTCTATCGAATTCTTAGTTGAATTGGAACGATTTTTCAAGCTCAGTAGTCGTCTTTTGTTGGTGATAGATCGTTTAGTCTTGCTTTTTATTCTGACCCTTGTAATTATCACCGTATGTTCGATTTCGTGGTATTGTTGAGTCGCTTGTGCCTGTCGCTTTGAAATTGTTTTATTATTCAAAACAGTTATATAATTTTGCTTTGTAAGTATTTTCATATAAGTAGGTTTTATATTACCTATGTTGTTTTGCAAGTTAAGTTGGCTATTGCAAACTTTATTTCTTAGATCAATAGGCCTAAACGGGCTTACAGATTTTGTACCACTGGGCTAAGTAGAAATAGGGACGGAATACGCAATACCGATATGATTCTATAAAAAATAGATCATTAATTAAAAAACCCTTTTTGATTTTAGAGTAATTATGTACCCATTACTCGTGTCGATGGGTCATCTGTATTTTTTTATACAATCTGCTGATGGAACAAGCATATGGCCCAACTGATGTTAAGTGGTTACCATAGCCTATAACATTTTTTTCCATGTTTGTTCCATAAACTCTCATAAAAAACCTAGATAGTATATAACTAAAAACATATCTAACTTTCAGGTAATAGGTACTGTTGTTTTTGTCACTTACACTTAGAACACTTTTTAGAAGACAAAGCAACATTAAGTACCTAACCTAGGTCTTAAAATGTTCAATGTCATGCCTTAAATTCTTCTGATTTTGTGAAGAGCAAAGTGAAAGGCTTGTCCGGGGAAGTACCTACTACCACCATGCCTATTTCTGCGGCCAAGCAGCATTGCTGAGTTTCGGTTTGAAGGATGTGATGTTATGGTTACAATTTAACATTACTAGTTCCATCAACAAATTATGTGATAAAGAAAAAGATCAGAAATTTTTATGCAAACTTCAACTCTTGCTGCACCCTTCTAGGGGTTAAATTTCATGATTTACTAAGCATAATCCTACACACCAAAATAAATAAATTCTGAAAATTTTAAGTCCCGATGACCAGTGGTTTAGGCTATGCGTTTAATTTGTCAGTCAGTCAGGACAAAGAAAGACTTTAAAGTGGTACTTTAAAGTCTTTCTTTGCTTGTCTTGTGCTTTATATACAGATTTTAATCACGTTTTTCAAGTATTATACAAAAGGTGCAAATCTCTTAATTAATAATTGTACCTACATGGCATCTTTGCGGGAATCTTTTATAAGTAGATGTAAAGACTTCATTAAAAAACCAGCCGTCTTGAAATTACAGCGGGTTTTTTCATGTAATGTGCACTCATTATTTAAATAAATAAATAAATAATAATAAATAAATAATGCCGGACGATTCACACAAGATCATCTAGCCCCAAGCTAAGCAGAGCTTGTGTTATGGGTACTAGATGACTGATATACTTAATACAATATTATATTACATGCATAGATATTTTTTATTATACATAGAAAATACCCAGAACATCCGGAATAAATATTTGCAGATCGTACAAACATTTATCCCAAGGCGGGAATCGAACCCGCAACCTCTGCGTCGCAGGCGGACATTCGCCCGCCGCGCCACATCGGTCGTCAAACTTAGAGTGTAGAAAAACGTGTAGAAATGAGACCCTGATTGATAAGTTAAGAAAGTTATGTGACCAAAGATGAATGAAATAAAAAAAAAGACTTATATTATTACTTATAAATGCTTAAAAAACCTTTTAATGACAATGTTTTTTTATGTTTATTGATGGTAATATTTCGCACGTTATTGCTTGCTATAAATAAATAAATATTTGTGAACATTTTTAAAACAACATCATCTTACCTCAAACTAAGCATAGCTTGTACTATGGATGACCGATAGATCCCCTAGAAATGTTTTTTTTTTGTAAATACATACTTAGAATACAATTAATCACTCAGACACTGAACAAATATCTATGTTCATCACACAAATGTTTGTTTTCGGTGGGGATCGAACCCACCACCTACAGCGCTATTGTTAATTACATTTTAATTGTATGAGAGAAATCTGTTCTACATTATCTCCCAGCTCGATTAGGCACTAGGCTATTTAATTTATAAAATAAAACAAATCTTCAAAATAATTAATTTAATTACAGTTATTACTCAATACACAACCTGAACATTAACTTATAAGAAGCCGTTAATATCGCCACTTTAACAATAAACTGAGGAGGATCAAATGATATTAATTTTAACAATCATCTTAAATTCAACCAAAAAACTAGTCCTGTTTAATTCATGCGTACTTAAATTTGCTTTTAAAAAACTTATACATCCTTGTTTTCGCCTAATTCAACATATATAAGTAAAACTAAATGTAGCACTTTTTTTATGCTACCGCAGGTAGTAAAAGTATCTGACCCACTTGATGTTAAGTGGTAACTATCACCTATAACAAAGCATTGCTTTGTAGGTCACGCACGTTGGGTGCGTGTGCTACGATGCACTACCCTGCGTCCACCAACCTGAGGCATGCAGGTGTTAAGCCTTATGTCTCTGTAACTTGATCTCATATTGATTTTAAATCTTATTTCAACTAGTATGGAGGTCCAAAATCACACAAATCAAATAAAAGTAGCAAAAATTGCGATTGGCGAATATATTTTGACAAGTCGATGAATGTTTTTTTTTATACTATACTTACTCTAGTTGCTTTCACATAGACCTTAAGATTATAATTTAATACAGTTGGACGGAATAATTGCATAACTCTAATATTTACAATTTTACATCATTAAAATGAGATCAGATAATTTACAGCATTCAGAATATCTAAAGTAATACTTACAGAAATCTTCTAAATTTCAAAAAAATTTAATACTAAAGTCGACAATCTTTTTTTTTATTGTAATATGGCGTTTTATTTTTAGTTGATTTACTAAAAATTTACTTACGCATCTTTAAAATTGTAAGTAACATGCAAATGTTTTTTTTATTTTTAGCGTACCGCTTTCTCAAAATCTGTTTCTTTTAAATTCCCAATTCACTAGATAACAAATTTATATTTTATGTAGATACCTATTAGTTTCTTTCAAAACCAAATCAAAACTATTTTAATACAATTGTTTTATCTTACAACTACAAGGCACCGTGTAGAATCAGTCTTTTTAAAACCACTATTCACAAAATCACTAATTTTCATCTTCTGTATCAATACTGTCAATAGGAAAGTTAGGGTTTAACAATGGACTTTTACCATTGCTGCCACTTGGAGATGTAACCAAAGACATACCAACTAAGTTATGCGTCAGGCTATGACGCCTAAGGTCACAATTCCTCCTAAAAACCTTACCACAGGAAGAGCAGTTGTAAGGTTTAATGTCTGTGTGTGTTAGTAGATGCGTCTTCAAGTTTGACCTTTGGTTGAAACTTCTGCTGCAGACAGGGCACTTGTGTGGAGACTCTTCCATGTGAAGGATTTTGTGGACGGCTAGGGTTCTGGACTGACAGAAACCTTTGCCACATTCTAGACACTTGAATGGTTTTTCCTTAGAGTGAATATACCTGTAAGAAAGAAAATAGATATAAATATAGTGTTCTTTCTATATTATTATTTATTAAAGAAAACAATACCAACATAAGTTAGTAAGTTGTTAGTAAGTAATAGGAAATTTTATCAAACTTTTAACGCTATGTATACCCCTAAGGTGATTTAGTGGTCACTCGATTCAATTTGAAATGCAAACTTATTTTCTAATAATATTTTTGCGACCGAGAATATACCTACTTCAACAAGCCTAAAGCGCAGTACTTTCTATTTCAAAGAGCTTTGTGAACACTTATATGCGAATAAACGATATGTTGTAAGTACCGTGTGAGAATATTTCACCGACATGACTACTAGAACGATTATGCAACCAGACAGTTAGTTGTAAACTATACCGTTGCAACAATGTTAATTTCGTCTAATCTTAATAAATTATCGCAAATGGCATCTACAACTCTAGCAACAAAATTACAAGTCTCCATAAAGTAGCTGCACAAGTACATAATTTAGCCGAGGATGGTGCGTGGGCTCAATAAATACGTCATGTCTTGAGGCGTTAAAACCAATGCATCGGCGCTCGCGCATGTTTCAGACACCTCGCAAGGAAGCAAACCAGACCTGAGGCATAGTGGTAATAAATCTAACAAGCCTTTCAATTTCGACATCATTAGCCCAGACAAGTACGATGAAGAACCCACATATTGTAAAAGCAATGACGAAACAGATGATTTCGTTGATACATTAAATAAAACTTCTCAAATGAACAATGTAATTATAGATTATAAAAGCAACATCCCAAAACATATCAATGGTAACAAATCTCAAATTAAAATTAAACACAACATATAATTAACACGCCGAGGGTAACGTGTAATCAATAATAACGCACCACGAACCGGCGATCAAGAATCCAATCCGAGATACAACCATAGCATCAAATAAACAAACAAACACGGAACATAAAAATTACGACGCGTTTACAGTAACGTAATACGTGTAATAATCGTTAGCTATGGTAAGATCAGTGACGATAAAGGGCAACGTGATGAATGAAATAATAATTTCGGTATTAAAACACGAAATGATGGTGATTAGGACATCGAAAACCGCGCGGTAAGGCGTGTTGTGCCGTTGGATCGGCGCGGGCGCAACGATAGGCCTAGATCGAGCGCAACTTTGATTAATGAACCTCGCGACGCGAGTCAATCGACTATGAAATTTCAATTGCAATGCCTATCAAAACTCACCACGTTTTATCTACTAAAAAGTGACGCCCAAATAACCAAACAAGCTACAAATTAATTTAGATCCATTATCCGTTCAATCTATACAAAAAACTCAGAACGGCTAACAACGAAACTTGATTTTGTATATGGAGGATATTTTTTGTCGTCCATATTAAACCTCACGTCAGGATCACCACGTGCTTTGTAAAAACCCGTCGAAGACTTGCTCGGTCCCAGTATAATGTATCGTGTCAGCGGACATCAATTGAACATCGACAGGTCGGCCAGCTCACCCTCCGGCGTCTACAAGAAATTTATTTTATTGCTGTAGAGATACGGTGATTTGGAACGAAATCGCCGAGAGACAGGTGTAAAAAATCCAACACCTTCAACTCTTTTTAGGTGGGGATCTACAGATAAGTGGGAAAATAGATTGAGAGCTCTCGTAATACCATTATCATATTTATTGTGTTCGAAATCCGTGTTTGGAATTCCAATTGTTGTAACAGCAACGTCCTTTTAGATTGTACGTTTTTATTTTGGTGGTAAATATTTTGATATGAAAAAAGATTCAAGGAGATTTATAAGGAATGCGGAGTCGATGCAGAAAACAAAATGAGAATCCAAAATTAAAACATCGGGTCTCGTGGGATTAGCGGCGGTTTTGTGAAATAATTTACGAGCGTGACGAACGACTTGTCGATACCATCTGCTGCGTCCATACTTAACCCTTTTTGTTTTAAAAATATTATTTCTTCACCGCCATTATTCAAAGGTTATAATGTTTCGCGTTAAAGCGGTTAAGCAAAATTATTTTATTGATGTTTAAAATGTGAATCGTGAACTTGAATGTTACTGGGCACGTCTTTATCTTATTGAAATACTTGCAACTGCCCGTGGTTCTACCTGCATAGAACTTGACACATACTCGTATGTGTTATTACAACATAAAAAATAGATGAACACACACAAACTTGAAAAAAACAGCATTCTAATACAGAGTTCTATAAGTACAAGAAGTACGGTTAGACAGGTGGTGTCTTATACGAATTTTATATGTAAGTATAGCAAAGCTGAATTGGTAATCTAGAGAAGAACAAAATTAATCATGATAGTTGATTTAGCCATACATCTCTGGAACGAAGATTTTGTCTGAGATACTAACGAGTTTTTAGTAAGGTCGTAAAACAGTGAAAACTTGTTAGAGAATAACAAATTAAATAGTTAAGATTGTTTTAATCGATTACGGAAGAATTAGTGGTTTCAAAAAGATAAAAATGTCACAGACACACCCAACCACCACATTTTAATGACTGTAAAAGTGTATCGTGGATAAAAGAATAATTAAATTTGATACCGTTTTATTAAATATCTAAAACAGCGTCTAATTTAAAGATATTATAGATCCAATGTCTAAATCACTTATAATAATTTGTGTCCGAGTTAGTAACATGTACCAATAACCTAATTATTAAAAAGGTTAAAAATTATAAGTATCATCAGCAGCCACCATTACTATGACCAAGTATTAAAACAACCTCAACATGTCCAAACAAAGCTAGAAAGAAGTAATAAGATGCTTTTTTATTTACCTATGATCTCTAAGATGATCTTGCCGTCGGAACGCTTTACCGCAGATATCGCACGAGTATGGCCTCTCGTCGGTATGCGTCCTTTCATGGATGAGCAAGTTATATGACTTCGTAAACTGTCGGTTGCAAAACTTGCATATAAACTGCTTCTTCGTTCTAGGCCCGCTTGTGGTCTTCGCTTTGTTGGATATACTACTGCTGGATGATGAAGAACTGTTTGTTGATTTTGATGAGTTAGACGCTTGAGGTGATAACGGAGCTTGAGGACTGCCATTCATTTGTTGTTGATACATTGCATTCATTAGTAAACTTGGGTAGCCATTGTCTAAGCTCTGAGAGTTGTAGCCGTAACCTTTTGATGTAGATTCCAAATGCTGTTCTAAAGTAAATTCATCTTCATTATCTAACAACGCCAAGTCTTCCTCTACTTCTTCTGATAAGTCAACATCCTCAGCTGCTAGTGTGTCTGATAAGGGGTACTCTTCCGGTGTTTTGGGTGAAAACTCTTTAGAAACGTTGTCTGCCGCATCAATTTCACTTATTTTGGCACTCGCTGTCGCTATTCTCAGGATATCTTGTTTTGAAGTGGAACTGTTATCAGGTGAGCCGGGTTGTGTATTTACAGTTGAAACAGATGTCAGGCGTTGCAAAGTCAAATAAGATTCCAACGCTTGTAAGTTTAGCGCAGCTGCGGCGGCAGAATTGGACGGTAAAAGAGCGGCCTGTTGCAGTGAATTCATCATGGCATTCTGAAGGGATATCACTACACCCTGCAGCGATCTCTGCAACATGTTTTCTTGCAGCAATGCAGCGGATGCAATAGACAAGTTGATATTTGCAGTGGGAGAACTAGGGCTCTTACTTGCTTTGTCCGGGGACGGCGGCGGTTGTTCGACGAGCAATCCGTTCATCTCCGGCTTCGGGTCCTGTATCTGCAGGTTGTTTTTGAGTTTGATGATGGCGCTTTCCAGGGAGTTAAGTGTTGACTTGGCGGAGCGGCTTTGTTCTTGCATGGTTGCACTATGGCATCGGCACGTGTCGCGGGGGGAGCGCGTGCGCGTGCGAGCTGGCTTGCGTCAATGCGCGGCGTGCGAGATGCTTGTGCGGCGCGGCGCGACTGAGCCGGCAGCCAGCCTTACCCCGCCCCGCCCCCACCTCGCCTCGCCTGCCTTCCCGCCTCACAAAAGCTCTCTATTTTAGGCAACTCTTTGTACAGTAATGGTCACCTCACGCTGCCCTAACGACGGACACGTCCATGAGAACAGCATTGCGCCAGATTTGTTTGCCCCTTTAAAGTAATGAGATTTTGAATGGAAACGTCGGGCTATGGGAAAACAATGTGGTGCGATCGACTGACTTGTTTTGTCAGTGGGTCACGCGCATCGTTGCTCCGAATAATCGAAATGCAACTCGATCCTTTGTCACTTTAATTATTTGCGCACTATAACTGATTTTATATGCGTATTATACCTATTATTTATAATAAACGCTTATCGTAAATATTATTTAATCCTTACGATAAGCGTTTTAAAAACAATAGCTTTCACAAATGAAAAAATTGCAACAGTCACCAGAAGTAAAATTTTTGATAATTGATTACTTAAATAAGATACAATTTTATAGAGAGTTAAAAATGCTTTTGCTAGAAACGATATCAACTAAATGCCGTGACCCCAACTTCATTGAAGCACATTTAAATGCCAGTAGAACTTATAACTTAAGTTTATGACACAATTTGGGCTCTAGTTTAAGTTGTAAATTAAGCATTGGACATTAATGTGTAGGCTTTTTAATTATAAAACCTTGTTAAAACTAGAGTTGTTTATAAGAATTATAATTTGAAATTAAACGGCTGCTAGGTAGCAAGATCAATTTTCTTCAGCAGAAGTATAAGTAGTATTATTTATTCAGTGTTTTTATTTCCTTCGTTTTTTTCAATTCTTCTCTTTGTTAGTGTCAGGCTAGTCATCAGTTTATATAAGTCCACTGCTGGACATAAGCCTCCCCATATTTGAGAGGTCTGCCATAATCTGCCAAGCGTGGTTGACGGGCAGATTAGTGACCGGTGTCCGATTAGTATATAACCTATGATACTCACAAATAACGTGGCTTTCTATTGACAAAAGAGTTTTTAGAATCGATTCAGAATCGCTACAAATTATACTGTCTAAAACAAATGCTATAAAGATTGTAGAAAAGTGGTTTTATTCAAAGTGGATTTTTTTAGTTTAAATTTGAAAATCAGTTTGAATTACTTGTTTCGCAAATCTAGCCCCATCAGGTCACGGTGCTGGACAAAGACAATGAACACGAGTTGTCTGTCTATTCATCCATGCTCTAATGGAGCGTGCTAATTGCAATTATGGATTGACATGAGAACTCTATTCACTCCGACTTGGTTTGCGAAAGGAACAATCTGTTACCGTATCTAAGTAAGTCTATTGCTAGACATAAGCCTCTTCCTGAGCTTAGAAAGGTTGTTGGTCACCACGCTTGGCAGGGGGATTGAAATGAAATGAAAAAGTTTATTGACAAAACGCATAAAGATTACAAAATAAAAGATACCGGGAATAGAAAATAAAAATAAAAACCGGGTGAGTCGGACTCGCGCACGAAAGGTTCAGTACAGTACCATTATTTATAGTAAAAATGGCAAAAAAAAATAGTATTTGTTGTTATAGTGGCAACAGAAATACATCATCTGTGAAAATATCAACTCTATTACGGTAACATACGGACAGCGGAGTCTTAGTAATAGGGTCCCGTTTTACCATTTGGGTACGGAACCCTAAAAAGAACAAACAAAAGGAAAATTATTTGGTATATAATAAATCCCGCGCTTTTACCCATACATCCTATTAAATACATCCTATCTAATATTCCTTGTCAAAATTAGTAATAGTAGTATGTTTTTACGTACTTGTGCCTACCTACTTTTTTAAAAGCATGTTAGTTTTAGAAACATTGTTACCTACCTATGTTAATTTTATGCCTTAGAAGTTGTTTTTACTACCTACTATAAGACCACAGAATAGAGGGGACTCTTCTAACACAGGTTATTATAACTTAACAGAAGAGATCCCAACCCGATGTTTACTGTAATAACAATAAAAAGAATTTTGAATTTTTTGAATTTTGAATCAAAAAAAAGACAGTGTTTCGTCAACTAGGTGCCAGCTTAGCACAAAATGCTAAATAGGTAGAAAGCTGCACCAGGTCCTAGTGAAGACGTACGTCAGACAAACGCACCAATACTTAGAGACTGAGGATTAAGAATTCCGAAAGCAAGCATCAACTTTGGGACGCCTTACCCTTACCCCGGAACCTTGAAAAGTCGTCACAACTTCTTCGGATAAATAAAAACTATTTTCATTCCCATATTATAACTACTTTAACCCCCACTTTCTTAGTGTACTAAAAAGAATATTATTTATATTTAAGTCCTACACAAAAACCGGAAGTTTCAATTTTCTACGATCTGCAGTTTAGACTATGCGTTGGCTCGGTTAGTTCAGTCCGTCAGAGACAGTCAGTCACTCTGGAATAACACCTTAATTGTTTTGTTTTATTTCAATAATCTTTTGGTACAGTTTGCAAAGCGTTTTATGAACGAAAACAGGCATTTTTTATATTATTTTCTATTGATTGAAAAGTAATGTCAGTGTGGAAACTGGTTAAAGTCCATAAATGATTTAAGTGAAAATTAATTAACTTGTGAAGCTGACTGTACGGATAATACCCACGTTTTCAACATCGCTCCGGGGCATACAGTCTGCTAGCTGGAATCACCCAAAAAGAGCTAGACGAGTTTGGCGAGTCGGTAAATCACTTGATAGAGAGAAAGCTTATGCTACAAAATAGTATGTCCATGTTTATATACTACATAGGAAGATAAATGAAATGATTACTCACATTAGAAGTACACATAGATTGTACCTATTGCTATTTTGCTTGAAACTTTTGTTTTATTATCTAAATTATTTTTATTTTTGTGCGCCCCCAATTTCCCAATTTACCGTCTCAATCCTCTCCATCCCAAGATTACCTGGAATAGATCGCTACTGAGCGATAAAACCGCCCATAGTACATTCCATTTTGCAACTGTTTTATTTTAATTTCATTTATTTAAGGATTTATCTTGGTCTTGGTATTAGAAAATATGAACACTTTCTAAATATTAGTAGTTATTTTTGTTCCTTAAGTCTGGTTCGATATAGTAACTTCCGTCCGTAGCTTGACGCGCGTGGTACCGGATGATATAGCCTTTAATTATGCTGTCACAAGCTTAATATATAGCTATTTTTATCAGTAGAAATAAGACACAAAACTTAGCGTTAGCTCACCAACGCAAAATACTGAGTGATCTCTTCTTCTAAAAGACTTATATCGCTATTGAAGGTATGAAAACTTTGAAATATGGTCTTCCCATTTATAGATAAATTAATTTTATATGTGGCTGAGTCGTGAGGTCGGGCTGCCTCCGGGCGCTGCCTGCGTGGGAACCGGCCCGTGCTTACTTGTCGGGAAGTACGGGACACGTGTCATGTTCCTGCCTAACGTGATATGTACCGAAGGACCTGTCATGACAGGTGTCACGTTTACCCTTTGTCGACAGTCAAGGAAAGCTATAGATAATAATAATAATAATAATGCTGGACAGTCCACACAGCATCATCTAGCCCTAAGCTAAGCAGAGCTTGTGTTATGGGTCTAGATGACTGATATACTTAATACAATTACATATATAGATATTTTTTGATTATACATAGAAAACACCCAGAACACCCGGAATAAATATTTGCAGATCATACTAACATTTATCCCATGGCGGGAATCGAACCCGCAACCTCTTGCGTCGCAAGCGGACATTCGCCCGCCGCGCCACATCGGTTGTCAAAAGATATTTCGTATACAAAAATATAAATTCCACATCGACCTTTTTATATCCAAGCACGATGGATATCCTGTCAGATGCCTTAGTACCAAGTAGTTCGGACTCAAGATTTTTTGAGGATACAAATCTTTGGTACAGTCAGCTGCACTAGAATGTATACAATTATTTACTTTAAAAATGCTATTACAACATTACTATAAACTTTTAAACAGTAGAAACTCAAATACCATGTTATCAGTTGATGAGTTCGCTTATTTTTTGCATTTTTGCCCTGAAAATATTAACTGTTACATTGTGACACTATTTTGAAAGTTACGAATTGTATACATTCCAGTGCAGCTGACTGTACCAGGCCACTCAGAAAATTTTGCGAAAAAAAGTTTTTATGAATGAGAGACTGGCCATTTAAAATCTATTTTAAAAATATGATTTTTATAAGTAAAAATAGGCACATTCCAATTTAAAATTTTCCCTCCACATTTTTTGCAAGCTAATTTAAATTATCGTGTCTCAGTGAAAAATGGATCTGCACCGGGAACATTATCGCGCTATGATTTTATACGATTTCAAGTGCCGCCTGAAACCGGAAGAATCGTACGAAAGACTTCAAATGGCTTTCATGTATGAAGGCCCTTCTAAGGCAACCGTGTATCGTTGGTATAATGAATTTAGGCACGGTCGACTAACTTTAGGGGATGAAGAAAGAAGTGGTCGCCCTTCGACGGCTGTTACGGAAGAAAACGTGCTAGCAGTGAAAAATTTAATCCAAGACAATAGGCGAGTTACATACCAAGAGATTCAGCACATTGTGCAGATTGGATCGGGAAGCCTTCACAAGATTTTGCACGTGCATCTTTGCGTGAGGAGGATAGTTTCACGCTGGGTGCCGCACAACCTCACCGATGCTCAGAAACAGACCCGGGTGAAATGGTGCCGTGATATGCTTATCAAATTAGAAGCAGGTTCGTCTCGGCGTGTTTGTAACATCATTACAGGTGACGAGTCCTGGATATATCAATACGATCCAGAAACGAAGCGCCAGTCGACAGTTTGGGTGTTTCAAAACGAAGCAACGCCTACTGAAGTGAAGCGATCTAGAAGCGGGGGGAAAATTTTGATCGCGAGCTTTTTCAATTTGACTGGCTACTTGGTGTCAATTCCTTTACAAAACCAAAGAAGCATCAACGCCGAATGGTATATCAATAAATGCTTGCCAGAAGTGTTCTCTGTTGTGAGCAACAAGCGACCAAACACAGGGCTCCGTGGGCTACTGCTTCACCATGACAACGCGCCCGCGCACACCGCGCTCAAAACGAGGGACTTCCTGGACAGCACGCCGATCCAACTCCTGGGTCACCCTCCTTACAGCCCGGACCTAGCACCGTGTGACTTCTTTTTATTCCCAAAAATAAAAAATCAGCTCAAAGGGATACAATTTTCGTCGCCGGAAGATGCGCTGTCAGCGTTCGAGCAGGCCGTAAAGGAGGTGTCTGCGGCGGACTGTAAAAAGTGTTTCGAAAATTGGTTCAGACGCATGAAACTTTGCATAGATGCTGGTGGAGAGTACTTTGAAAAGATTTAATAAAAATATACTTGCCCATAGAACAATTTTTTTCTGTTTTGCAAAACTTTCTGAGTGTCCCACGTACATACCCACATTTTGTAGTAGTTGGTATTACATACGTGGCAGGTTGCAAGCTAATCGCCGCTGCTAGAATACCTGTTAGAGTGTTGTCTATATTTCTACTCGAGTCTTAATGTTTAATTAAATTATCACAGAATTGAGCTTAAAAAACAATAGACAGATTATTTATTACACATAAAAATTAAACTAAATAAACACAAAAAAAACTTAAATTTTTACACATATTTTTTTATATATCGTACTGACAATTTATGATTAAAATCTATAGGCAGTAGTAGATATGTGATGGTAAATGTTAGAAGGTTATAAGGAGAGAAATAAAAACTTATATCTTAAAACTGCGTATTGTGAATACAAATTGAGAGTTAAGTCCGAGTGCAGTACGAGTGTGGGCGAATAGCGGTCACGCAATCTTACCACGTGTTAATCTTTGAGGTGGTCCAAGTAACTTGCTGATGGAACAAGCATATGGCCAACCTGATGTTAAGAGGTTATTATTACCTATAACAAAGCATTGCCTCGCTGGTCACGCTCGTTAACGTGCCCTACGATGCACTACTCAGCGTTCATTAACCTGGGGCATTCAGGTGTTAAGCCTCATGTGCCTGTAATTACACCGGTACCCACACCCTGCAAACCGGAACACAGCAAGCTGCTTAGCGGCAGAAATAAGCAAGGTGGTAGTATTTCCCCGGACGAGCCCTTCACAAAGAGCTCTACTACTACTAAAAGATTGCTTGTAGCTTGTACGTTGAACCACAGCCCATGGCAAGGCTATCACCGTGCATTACCGTAAACTTATGGAGGAAGTACGAACAATATACGGCATCGTTATGATTAAGCGGATAATTTTGGACGATATCTGTGAGCAATGGCGCCTATTACATGCAGTTAAGGCTTACATGCCTGTCGTGAAAAGGTATGATTACTTATAAAACTGCGACCGTCATCTGACTAACGTGGAGTTTGACGACCGATGTGGCGCGGCGGGCGAATGTCCGCCTGCGATGCAGAGGTTGCGGGTTCGATTCCCGCCTTGGGATAAATGTTTGTACGATCTGCAAATATTTATTCCGGGTGTTCAGGGTGTTTCTATGTATAATAAAAATTATCTATATCATATGTAATGTACTGTATTAAGTATATCAGTCATCTAGTACCCATAACACAAGCTCTGCTTAGCTTGGGGCTAGGTGATGCTGTGTGGGTTGTCCAGCATTATTTTTATTATTATTAGTTATAAGTTTGAATTAGTGCATCTCTAGTAGGAATAGTATCTACCTATGTGTATTTATAACCTACCTACCATTGTAATGTAACCGACGTCTGATTTTAATAAATATTTCTATTCTATTTCTATCTCTTAATATGATCATGCTAGGTTTTTTTAACTGGTAAGTAAAGTATACTGTACATATTTTAATGTAACAAAAACAAAAAACAAAAAACAAACAATAGCAATGAGTAAACTAGTTGTTTAAATTTTTATTAATCTAGTATTAATTTGATCATATTCTTACACTAAACATGACCTTTCTTATTAGACGATATAACATTGAAATCTTTAGATTCTGCAATTTTTTGCCGTTATATAACGCTCACCGTTCTTGAGAACTCAGAGCTTATGAAATTTATGTGACGCCAACTTTGAAAACTGTTTAAGTATAAACAAAATACCTGATGGGGTGTTATTTTCCTGTTTCAACTTTTAAGAGCCATAAATGGCAAGGATTTTTTGTCCCAAGCTTCGTTGTCTATTCACAACTTTGAACTTCTAAAGGTATTTATGAAACTCCTAGTCAAATGCAGTTATCTCAGGGTTTTTGCGATTACCTTTTACTATAACTTTTCTAAGACCAATGTGTCGGACGACCGATGTGGCGCAGCGGGCGAATGTCCGCCTGCGACGCAGAAGGTTGCGAGTTCAATTCCCGCCTTGGGATACGATCTGCAAATATTTGTTCTGGGTGTTCTGGGTGTTTTCTATGCATAATAAAAAATATCTTTGTACATAATGTATTGTATTAAGTATATCAGCCATCTAATACCCGTAACACAAGCTCTGCTTAGCTTGGTGCTAGATGATTCTGTGTGGTTTGTCCAGCATTATTATTATTATTATGAAAATGCTAGAATTCCTGAAAACATATACGGGAGACCTATATCCAGACTAGGCCAATAATGATAACGCCTAGGAAGGCCTGCGCCGGCATAAGTAAGTTGTTGGCCTTCCTGAAGGACATCGGGTGGCTTATCTAGCAACCATCACCCGTCACGCAAAAGGGCCCATCAGTGGCCTAGGTGTGGAAACCAGTTCGCTCACCAAAAGCCAAGTTAGTAAGCTGATGATAAATCATCATCAGACCCCAACATATTGAGGATATGCATTCTGATAAGTTTTATCGGGGCTCGTGTTACATGTAAATTACGGCCTTATTAGGGCAAAGGTTGAATGTCATCATTTACAGCCTGCTCGTTGACCCCATAGTAATGATAAAACGGTGTAACACGAGGTATAATGGGAGGGATCTTACAATTATCAGCATTACATAATTTGGTGCATACATTTTGCAGTAATTGGTGTTCCATATGTGCGAGTTGCAAGCCCATTGCTACTGCTAGAATACTTAACTGGTTTCCTCCCAATGTTTTTCTTCACCGTTCAAAAGCACTGGCATAGTGCACATAAGTTTTTCATGTAGATAAACCCATCGGTCGAGATTAACCTAACTTTATGACGATAAAGTTAAGTTAATCTTGGTTACAAAATGGACTTTAACCCTTCTAAATGCTCAGCAATGACTTTCGGCCGAATGTGGCATCCAATATCCTTTGACTACCAAATCAATGGTGTTGCGATCGCAAGATCTCTCACAATGACGGATTTGGGAGTCATATTCGACCGAAGGCTTACATTTCACGACCATATTGCCACCGTAGCCAAGGAGTCATACAGGAGACTGGGCTTTGTGCTACGAAATGCCAAAGACTTTCAGAGTGCGTATGTCATACGACTTCTTTTCAGCGCTCTTGTCCGAAGCAAGCTAGAGTCCAGTGTATGGAATCCGCATGAGGTTACATATGCTCTACTGTTAGAAAAGGTACAGAAGGCGTTTCTGAGATACCTTTATAAACGTACCTTAGGTTACTACCCGTTCATGTATCCCACTAAATTTCTTTTGGGATGTCTCGGCTATAACTCCCTCAGTACAAGAAGAGCGTATGACCAACTAGTGACAGTTTTTAAAATTTTTCGGAATAAGGTAGATGCTCCTGATTTGCATAATGAGTTACTTCGTCTTTACGTGCCAAATCAGTATATCAGATCCAGAAGGCACAAACTTCTTGCTGTGCCCTCAGTTAGGACGGTTGCGCGCGCTAGCTCTCCGCTGCCTCGCACTCTCACCGCACTCAATAAGCTTCTCACTGACCATCCTGAATGTGACGTATTTTCCGACGAATGGCATACCATTGCGTTGGTATGTCTGAAATACTGTGAGAAAGAATGATGTAAGCAAGAGAGTGTGAGTCTGACTATTGAATTTAATTTGTGATCTAATTTGTTTGTAAATATTTATTAATAACTCTATGTGATTCATTTTATCTTAATTTTCAACCCTAATTATTCTTTTATATGTACTTTTTCTTTTCTTTTTTGTATTTTGTTTCGTCCTGTTTAAAATTATTCTATAATCTAAATTCATTTTGTGTTTGTTAGTTATTTGTATTACTTGTTAATTAGTGTAATTGGTGTGTTTTGTGCCGTTCTAATTAACTCATTAAATAAATAAATAAATAAATAAATAATAAATAAATCTAAAAGATCCCTGGATATAACTGAATAAATGCTTTTTGACTTTCACTTCACATTGGTGCATAGCCAGATTCAAACCTACGACCTTAGTATCAGAAGACGAAGTCACTACCATTAAGTTCTCAAATCATACCTTTCCTTTCCATTTCCTTTTTTTTATAGAAATAGATATCGAGTTTAGGCCACCCATTCTATTACTACATTGTATACTTTAATATTTTTTTATAAAATGCGTGTACTTGTCATAGTAATCAATAAAGAGTTATCTATCTATCTACCTTTTCTAAGTTTTATCTTAATAAACCGATCTGCCTTATTGTAATTAAGCCACAAACATCAGAAAAATATACTCATTTATAAACCTGACTTTAAGAATAGCAAATAAAGAGCCAAATCATTCAAAGAATAAAAATGTGGGCACTATAATACAGTAATGTATCCATTACGAGGTAATTTTTTTATTTTATCGTACACATGAATATTTATATAAAATTTTATGTTGCATTTTACGATGTATCAAATTTAACAGCCGCAAGCTTCTAATGACCAAATAAAAATCGAATTTGCATCAGCAACATCCATCTTAGATAAATAATAATCTATTAGTAGAACCAAAAGCCGGAAACGAATCTTTTACCGCTTATTTACAAAAAAAATGACTTTACCAGTCAAATTCACTTGAATCTTTATGCCCGGTCTATATAAAGTATATTTTTCTGCTACAGCTGGTGGTACAATCATATATCCCTCCTGATGTTAAGTGGTAACCATCGCCGATAGATTAGATTCACCTAGATTTAAAACGTTTCAAGATGATTCCCGCGGGTATTACTGAATAGATGCTTTTTGACTTAGACTTTGGTCACGCACGTTAGGTACGTGCCCTACGATGCACTACCCTGCGTCCACCAACCTGAGGCGTATCGGTGTTAGGCCTCATGTGCCTGTCATTGGCATTCACACTGTTGAAACCGGAACTTTTCTCTCTGTGTCTTTCTATCTTATCAGTCATCAGTTGATTCTCTGTCTACGTATAAGATAGAAAGCGACATTTTCAAATAGTATTTATAAGAATCTTTATCCTGACTAACTGACTGACATAATATAAACAATGCAACCTAAACCACTAAGCCATAGGATATATTTGTCTTGGTGCATAGAGGTTTACTTAGAAAGAGATGCCTGAAATTCAACCTCCAAATGGGTACAGCAGGGGTGGAGGCTTGCATATAAACAAAATCGAGTGCGTTTCGCTAGCAAGGTAGTAATTATCATCAGCAAACATATGAACCACTCTAACAAGAAGATGAAGAACTTTGAGAATATCCAAACTGTAACCTAAAGTCGACGTGGCTGTTATGTTTTACGGGCCCGCAGTGTTTTACGATTGTCACATTTAATTACTTTATTACTGGCAATTAAAGTTTGGTGGAAAACGATTTTTTTATATTTTACAGCTGCATTGGGTAAATAAAAGCTGGTTTTACATTATTTGTTTTTTACCACACACGAATTCGGACTAGTGCTGGGTTTTTTTATCGATAGTTTATAATATTAGAACGATAAATTTGTTTTACCAATGAAGCCAACTCTGTCACGGAGTTTTAACGCCACCTCGGAGGTATTTTACCTAAGCTCATAACATCAAACTTAGATGATGAATTTCTTATAAAATTATGTTGCATAATTATGAGCAGTTTATTTTATTTTTACGGGTGTTATCTCAGTGAATTTAAAATAGATTGTCACCAAAACATACTTATGCAACTTTTTGGGATAAATAAAAATCTTTGTGATACTTATACAATTACCAAATCATAAATATAATATTTTAGCAGTAGTTTAATTGTCATATTGTACAGAGATATTGTAAAAGTGAGTTATTTTACTGTCATAAAACGTGGAAGAAAGTATTTAATAATCGTAAGATTAATATAAAATTGGGTTGGAATCTTTCATTTGAGATGAGTTTAGAGCACATGAAACGCATTATAGAAATACCTACAATTCTATCGATAAAATAATTACATTTTATTTCATCGATACTCCAACCTTGTCAGCACATCACAGTATTGTTGAATCGGTCATAAAAAGACGATTCGTAAATTTGATGGAGCACGTGCGTAGTATCGATACTTGGTCGATAAAATGGATAGTTGACGATCACTCGATGTTTATTCACATTTTATTGACATCACTAAACTTTTTGCAAAAGCATCATCAAAAATGATTTAGTCTGTTTTAATTAGAGTTTTATTGGTGAGTTTAGATAACATTAATTGACTGTGTTCATTTAAAATTTGTTGTAAATTTTATAATAATGTGACGTCCTGATTATATTTGTTAAATAAATACTACAATTATCTTAATACTTTGATTCTTTATACGGTAAAAACATTGTTTATTAAGTTTGTATAATTAAATATTATTTTCTGAGTAAGTATTTAGTAGTGGTAGAGCTCTTAGTGAAGGGCTCGTCCGGGGAAGTACTACCACAATGCCTATTTCAGCCGCCAAGCAGCTTGCTGTGTTCCGGTTTGAAGGGTGTGGGTGCCGGTGAAATCGCAGGATTGCGAAGGTTACGTAACGTGCGTGACCTACTAGGCAATGCTTTGTTACAGGTGATGGTTACGAATTAAAATCAGGTGGGCCGTATGCTGGGTCCATCAGCAGTAACATAAAAAATCTTTATTTTGTATATTCTAAGTCTGTATTTTTAAAACATTAAATACGTATTATATCAGTCATCTGGTTCTCATAGTACAATCTAGCCCCAAGCTATGCTTAGCTTGGGGCTAGATGATATTGTGTAAAAATGTCGACAAAAAAAACACAAAAGTTAATACAAGAACATTTTCGGAGGTCCATCAGTAGTCCCCGGGATAATGATGATGATTCAGGTATGTGATTGAACCTTAAAATGACGTAAGAAGCGTAGCAGTTGCAAAGTTCGAACCAATGCAATAATTGTTCATAGATTAACTAAGATTTAGTGTTGCACTGAGTACCTAGTACTATTACCTTAAAGAGTTTCAGTGATATGGAGCTGATACAACCAAATTAATCCATGGTGGTAACCGACGTAACTGTACCTACTCTAAATTTCTACGAGCCATATGAAATCTAAAAAAAAATTATACGGCTACCCTACAACCCCTAAAAACGGACGGATTCCTGTAACTAATAAGCTCGGCGTAAATTTGGAATACCTATAGTATGTTTTGTCTCTTACAACCCAATTTGAAACACTAACGGAAAATACATAACATGGTATGACTATTTTAAGGTACAAATACACCATGTTTGTTAATATTTTTGACCTACTAACTGTTGAATGATTCAAAAATTTAAGATATTTTGTTAGTATGTGATACTTAGAATTCATCAAAATTAGTCATGAAATGATATTAAAAAAATATCCCCAATAAAACACTATTACCACATATAAATCTTTGTATTTGTAGCACTATCATAATTCAAGAGTTAGTAGGTCATTAGTATTAATACTCAAGCGTAGGGTTAGCAACGTATTCAACAGTACCTAGCTAATAATAATAATAATGATAATATAGTAATATGTATAATGCTGGATAAACCACACAGCATCATTTAGCCCCAAGCTAAGCAGAGCTTGTGTTATGGGTGCTAGATGACTGATATACTTAATACAATACATGACATACACAGATATGTTTTTAATATACAGAAAATACCCAGAACACCCGAAGTAAATATTTGCAGATTGTACAAATATTTATTCCAAGGCGGGAATCAAACCCGCAACCTACTGTGTCGCAGGCGGACTTTCGCCCGCCGCGCCATATCGGCCGTCGAATAACGCTTTCAAATAACACGCAACATTGCCAGATACAATTAAACAACTAGAAATTAAATGTCAAAAATAATAAACCTCGCAAAACCACAATTAATAACACAGTCGGCAATTATCCGTTGCGGACGAAACAAATTGACGGATACTAATGGGGGTATTAACAACTCTACCTTATCCGGTACCGGATAAATATCACCGGATAAATATCACGCTGCGCTAATCTAATTACTTAACGCAATGTCTTATTTGTACGTGCAATTTTGTATTGCAATTAAAAGGATTACGGTTTTCTTGTAAACAGAGGTAAGAGCGCGTACGGCAATTCATTCTGTGTAACATTTCGAATAGCGACAAGTTTATACAGATATTTAAACTGTAGTAGTATAGTTCTTATAATAGTGACAGCCGTCACAGTTCAGTTTGTAGTAGCCCTACCTACTGTGGTGGTGGGTTCGATCCCCACCGAGAACAAACGTTTGTGTGATGAACATCGATGTTTGTTTTGTGTCTGGGTGTTATATTGTATTCTAAGAATGTATTTAAAAAAAAGTATATAAGTATTCTATCAGTCATCTGATTCTCATAGTACAAGTTATGCTTAGTTTGGGGTTGTATTAAAATGTCCACAAATATTTATTTATTATTTATTTATTAGTTCTTAGTGAAGGGCTTGTTCGGAGAAGTTGTACCATGCATATTTCTGCCGCCAAGCAGTTTCCTGTGTTCCGCTTTAAAGGGTGTGGGTGCCGGTGGAGTTGACACTTGCATGCCTCAGGTTGACGGACGCAAAGCAGTCCATTGATCACGTTGCTAATAATAATAATAATGCTGGACAATCCACACAGTATCATCTAGCCCCAAGCTAAGCAGAGCTTGTGTTATGGGTACTAGATGACAGATATAGGTACTTAATGCAATACATTACAAACATAAGTTTATAATACATAGAAAATACCAAGAACACCCGGAACAAATATTTGCAGATCGTACAAACATTTATCCCAAGGTGGGAATCGAACCCGCAATCTCCTGCGTTGCAGGCGGACATTCGCCCGTCGCGCCATTTAGGCCGTCTTATTTATTTATTTGTTTCCCATTTAAAAACACACAAAGCAGATTCTGTGCATAATCAATGGAAAGTTTAAGGTTTGAGTATGATTTTATGGTCCGAACCATTTACAGTGTGGAAACAATAACCATAAAAAATGTAAGAGCACGACTGTTTGTAAAGCTGCGCGCGCGCACGAAGACGACAATTAATACGATTATCACGCATGATTTGATCAAAACATGTCAGCGTCTAGACAGCCTCATAGAGATATTTCGCTGTATTTTAAGTCCTTACTCATATTTTCCTCAATATTTAACATACTTTGCACAACGATCATTAAATATATTTAGCGAGCCCCTAAATGGTTTTAGGAAGCTAATTACGTTTAACATCTTACGCAAGAAACTTAAGTTACGCTAAACATGTTTATCTTGGTCTACGTAGCTAAATAAAATTAAGTCAGATTGTTGTGAAAGAAACAAGAAAAAAAAGAAAATATATTTATTTATCCTCATTATTTTACTTTCATGCAAACTTCATTCCCCACTATACCCCCCCTATAGGGGTTGAATTCTTTTCTTAGTACACCCCTACATTCTAAAACAAACCTGACTTAAAAAAATGTCTCAAATCTCTAAGACCAGTGGACTTATGCTGTGCGTTGTCTATATGTCAGTCAATCAGACAGTCTAGACAAAATTTTAAGTTTTAAACATGGCCGACAATTGGGGTTTGGAAAAAAAAAATTGTTTTTTTTTATGTATTTTAATACATATTATTATTAAAAATATTGATATGTAATGCAAAAACCTTAAAAAAAAAACAATTAATTATAAACAATTAAAAATTCATAAAATTTAGAAAAAAAGCACGTGATTATAAACGCGCCATGATTGATCACCATAGTTGTTGTCACATAGTGACGTCATAATATTATAGCTATCTAGTACCAGTACAGCGTGCACGGCTATTGCAATGAGTGAAAGCCGCTCGGGTTTGTTCGGGAGCTGTCGGCGTGTTTTCGGTACTGGATTCAAAAATTATTTTTATTTTGAAATAAATTTTGAATTATTGCGAAAAAAAATTAGAAAAATAGTTTTGTTATAAAACTTATATATGATATTTCCATTACCCCAAAAAAAATTCAAAACCCCAATTACATACGCATATTTCAATACGCAAGCTCATAATTTCCCTGCTACCGACGATAAATACATTTTATTAATAAACAGTAAAGTACATCGCCACGGTCAAAATATAGTCTTAATTTTTATAATAAAGTCTCTGTCAATGCTTTACCACATAAGGAGATGTCATGCCTTCTACCAATAAAAATGAAATATCATGTGATCGTGAGAAGCCTTCGAGATAACTTTCGTGCTACACAAAAATAGCTCCACGCAACCAGTAATGAACGTAGAACAAATCAAAACTAACGCTGTAAATTGTTATTTTATGAACACTTTTAAATAGATACATTCCATATTGGTTTATTAAACTGGATCTTTGTAGGATTCAAAACATAAATACAGGCACATGAGGTTTAACACTTGTATACCGCAGGTTGATGGACACAAAGTAGTGCATCGTAGGGCACGTTTATAACAAACATGACCTGCGAGGCAATGTTTTGTCATAGTTAATGATCACTTAACATCAGATTGGCCATCTGCTTATTACACCAGCTAGTCACAAAAAAACTGTTTTTGGTTGGGTTCGTGGTGGCTGAAGTAAAAAAATTATAAAATAAAAGAAGGAATAAATATATGATTCAGAAATAAATACGATCGTATACATTAAAATTTTATCTATAAATAATATGACGGAAAGTATCATACCTACATGTTTATTTAGCATGTGAAAAAGGAGACTTAAAATGTGTCTCATTCCTTAAACTGCTGCGTTTTGTATGTTTCTTTTACCAACATTTAGAAAAATATATTGTTTTGTGTAACGGTTTTTTTCATTTGCGTAAATTCACAAAAAAACTGCAGTTTTATCGCATTTTTCGACAGCAGTCGTGTACGGTGTCAAAGCAGAGCGCATGTAGTTTTGAACTTTATTCTGATAGCATTACGTGTAATTTAAAATAGCGTACAGGTATGAGTACCCTTTTAGCTAGCCCCTTAAAAAATCTCGTAAAACCATGACAGTGCACAGTCAAGTTTTGTCGAAGCCACAGTTGATAGTTGACAGTAATCATAGTACAACAATAATAAACCCAGGGCTTACGGTCAACGCGTTCCATTATCAGACACGATCAATTCCATTTGTCAAGTGACTCAGCGTTGTCGCTGACGTGACGCTTTCAAAATGCAAATTTTCCAAAACCGAACAATGTAAATCTCGAATTCGATCTCGATCCGTCGATTCTTGAACCGAGGTATCTCGTCCCGCCAAGCAATTGAATTCAGTCGATCACTAATCGATGTCTTGTCCGTGATAGGCGCAGTCGGGGGCCGCGACCGCAGGGTGCCGACTTACCACACAATCCATCGTTAACTTCTTTCTTTCTTTCATTACCATTGGTATTTACAATATCAACTGTATTCACTGGTTCTGTAAAGTCTATAATATTAAGTACAGTATTAAATATCGTACCTTTTTGTACATCATTCTCTACCGCATCTTCGTCAGCTACTTTGGTCGGCTCAGAACTAATGCACACCTTAGGAGTTATGGATTGAATGTAAATTTCATTGTTGTTGAGTTTGAGATATTCTCTTTTGGAATTAAGAACAGAATTTAACCTCATTACCTATCTTAATAAAGGATTTGCCCTTTCGCGCCGGCTAATCACAAATAAGCATGTAAAGTCTGTAAATTATGTTGCATTGAGTTCATATTACTTGTGTTTTTGTACTTATTACTCGGAGGTTGCTTATTCATAATTAACCCCCCTCAGGGTTTATTACTTCTGTACTGGTGAGCGTTATAAGCAGTTTTGATTTGTATCGAGTGACCTTTTTGCACTTTTTAAATCGATCTTTCAAAGCTTCAATATCTTTAAAGTCGGTTACTTTTTGCTCACATTCATTAAGTTTATCATTGTTTACGAGATATAAATGATCATTCAATTGAATTTTATTATTTTTATCGCATTCTTGGGGATCATCAAAATTCTCGGCGGTGCTTGTATGTCTCGGTGCGTTAGTTATAGTGGCGTAGTCATTCATTTCCCCCGCTGGTATACATTAAGTGTCGAAGGTTGAGCTGATGACTGCAGAGTCAACCAGCCGCTCGTGGTAACCCCCTATAGTTTCACCCCGGGGGAGATACCGCGCGCTGAACTAAATCAAATAATGACTAATCGATTCTCTCTTATATTGCACAGTAGGTACACGTCAAATGTTATTCCTTTATTTTTTTAACGTTAGAGCACATTTACACTTAAAACAGGTTGCCAACTGGTGTCCCAAGACATTTACAGCTTAAAAAAATAAAAAAATACAGTAATTTGTTTGTATGTTGTGCATGATTCTAGGTTTATTTAAAGTTTGTATAACGTAGAATCGAAACAACAGACTGTAGCTTAGTAAACTAAAAAAAAAAATTTGAACTTGGAATTGCTATTTTAAAAATAGAAGTGACGTACGCCAAGCCGTTGGTCGATGTTACGCTTATTGCAGTCACACTTATTACGTTTAAAAATAGATAGATATATTAGTAGGTCAAAAAATGGATGGACTAGTGAAAGATTATATATGAAAATAAGGAGTGAGTTTTGAGGTTAAGGTTTTGAGGTAAAGAAGAATATACTGAAAAATTACATGTTGAGTCACGTGATGTACGATAAGATTGCCAAGACTACTGCATGTTTAAATATTTTGAGTATTTAACATCAACACTGTGGTCGCCAACCGACCTGCCAAGCGTGATGACTACAAGCCCCCCCAAAGATAGAGGAAGTCTACGTACGTAGGCACTTCCAGGCTAATGACAGTAGTTGGCATTCAATACGATGTAAATTGTTTAAAATTCCGGCATTACAGAGAAACAGTGATCACCGGTTGAATATCGGTGGGCAGCAGCCTTTATTTTTGTTTGCATAAATCCATAAGATAATACAGTAATTGATTCGTTTAAATACCGATTTTGTCTAGAGTTCCGACATTGCACACCTATAATTGGGGTTTGAAAAAAAATAAATATTTTTTTTTAATTTTAATGATATTGAATGCAAAAAACTTAATAAAAAAAAATTCAATTAATAATAAACAATTAAAAATTGATACAATTTAGAAAAAACCACGTGATTAGAAACGCGCCATGATTGATCACCATAGTTGTGACGTCATAATTTTATACCTACAGTACAGCGTTTGCGGCTATTGAATAAGTGGAAACTAAAATAATGACGTCACACGCGCTCGGGTTTGTTCGGCGTGTTTTCGGTACTGGATTCGGACTGGACAAAAATTAACTTTTATTTTGAAATAACTTTTGAATTATTGCGAAAAAAAAAATTAGAAAATAGTTTTGTTATAAAACTTATATGTGATTTTTCCATTTACCGCAAAAAAAAAAATTCAAAACCCCAATTACGGAAATCACCGGATTTAATATCAATGGAAGATAACCTTTATACACTGGTTGATTCGTTCATTTATCAATTTCGTATAGAAATCCGTTAGTGCATATCCGTTGAATATCGGTGTACAGCCGCCTTTATTTTCGTTTACATAAATCCATAAGACAATGCCATGATTAATTTGTTTACATACCGGTTTTGCCTAGAACTTCGGTATTGCAAACTATAGACGAAAGAGACTAGCTACCCACAACACAGGTTCTCCTAGGATAGGAGCTAGCGTACTTACTCAATCTACTTGTTTTATAATTGTAATACTTAGTTTATGTACTCCTATAAGTATGTATTTACGCTATAACTATAACACTAGTATTTTTGTTTATTTATTTTGTATAATTTTAGTTTGATTTCATTATAATAAAATAAATAAATAGTGATTACGGTTTTACTCGGTTGAGTATCGGTGGATAGCAGCCTTTATTTTCGTTTGCATAAATCCATAAGACAATGCCATGATTAATTCGTTTATATACCGATTTGGTGGTTGATTGATGTATAATATTTCAGTAGTCGAGCATAAGGAACCATTAGAAGTCATGAAGAGTAATGGACACAGCTTGCGGTACTCAACTTAATTCGTGGATTGACCGCGGGTTATTTATGATAGGAATACCTACTTACTCATGATTGCGTGACGTCACAGGTAAGTTCACATCCGGAAAGTATTGAAGTAATACATACTTCTAATGCGACTTCCAACAAGGTTGCGTTAAACGTTTAATACTACCATGGAGGGGTATGAAAGCACTGTTCTTTCTCTCTTTCTGTCATAGCCAGTTACGTTTTGTATATTAAAGAAGTTTTACTCTGGTTTTACTTCAGTCGTATGGTCTAAAGCACATTCGTTTTTTTTATTTTAAACAGACTTCAAAAAAGGAGGTTTTATGTTCGACTGCATGAATTTTTTTAATGAATGAAAATGAATGCCGAAACATATTATTACATACACCATGCAGACACAATAAAAAACAAAAACCAGCCAAGAGCGAGTCGGACTCGCGCACAAAGCGTTCTGTACCATTCTCTATAATAAAAACGACAAAAAAATCACGTTTGTTGTATGAGGCCCCCTTAAATATTTATTTTATTCTGTTTTTTAGTATATTTGTTGTTATAGCGGCAACAGAAACACATAATCTGTCAACTCTCTAACTATCACGGTTCATGAGATACAGCCTGATGACAGACAAACAGACAAACAGCGGAGTTTTATTAATAGGGCCCCGTTTTACCCTTTGGATACGGAACCCTAAAAAGGAACTGTTCTACTAGATGATTCTGGATTTATACGAAGATGTCCTTGTATCCATTATTTGGGCATGTTCGAACTAGTTTGGACTAAACTCACGGTACAGATAATTAGGCAAAGAAATAGAACTCACGGTTACCCCTCAGAAGGTAGAACTCTTACTAACTAAGCTATGAGGCAAGTCAAACTCAACATCGAATAAGAACATCTTAAAACCTTTGATTGAACGGAGGATAAGTAACTCGTAAATTTTAGAGACAAATTATTATTGCCATGTCTATTCGCTGTCAAGTAAGATTTAAACATGACTTGAACGCCCACGCGCCAAATTCATCCTACCAGACAAACTGGATATTATAAAACTGATGTTTCAATGATAGCAAAGAATTTATAGAAACATGGCCTCACACCTTTGGTAGTGGCTCTGCTTTTTGCGCTGTAAGTTGTGGGTTCGATTCCCACCGATAACCATTTGTGTAGTGGTTTTGTATTGTTTTTGATCTGAGTGATATTATAAAACTGATGTTTCAATGATAGCAAAGAATTTATAGAAACATGGCCTCACACCTTTGGTAGTGGCTCTGCTTTTTGCGCTGTAAGTTGTGGGTTCGATTCCCATCGAGAATCATTTGTGTTTTTGTTTTGTATCGGTTTTTGGTCTGAGTGTTATTATCATAACATTATTTTGCAAAGCACCGGTGGTCTAGTGGGAGTGACCCCACCTTCTGATCTTAAGGTTGTAGGTTCGAATCCAGTCGTGCACCGTGGTTTTAAATAAATAAATATTTGTGAACATTTTTACACATCATCTAGCCCCAAACTAAGCATGGCTTATACTATGGAAACCAGATGACTGAAAGAATACTTATATACTTTTTTTTGGTAATACTAGGTTTTCAACTGATGTCCCAAGAATCTACACACCTACACACTATACAGTTATTTGTTTGTATGTTGTGCATGTTCTTAGGTTTATTTAAAGTTCGTATAACTTAGAATCGAAACAAAATTCATAACCATCACCGCTGCTAGAACACGAATCGCTTTCCTCACGATGTTTTCCTTCACCGTTGGAGAACACTGGCATTGCACATAGATTTTCGATAGATAAAATTTCTACATTAATACGATAATTTTTTTCATTCAATTTTCAATTTTTAGAAAAATCCATTGATGCTCTCCCGGATTTGAACCCACGACCTTAGGATCAGAGCGGGGTATCTTCTACAATAACACCAGTTCTTTTAGCATGTTTGTATTACATGAAAATAGTAAAAAATTACAGACTGCATTTAAATATTAGCTCTTTTATCTTTTTTCTATTAAATTTTTATAGAAAAGACTTCAACGCGTTACTTCTTCTTTTCATTTAAGTTTTTGTTTGTTAAATATACGGTTATAAATGAACATTTTTATTGTTATGCCAGAAAAAAATATATTTTATAATGACATGTACTTATATTAAATAAATAAATAATTTGTGGACATTTTTACACAACTCCGGGGAAGGACTCCCATGTACTGATTTCGGCCGCCAAGCAGTGATGCTCGTATTGCTGTGTTCCGGTTTGAGGGGTGTGAGTGCCGGTGAAATTACAGGCACATAAGGCTTAGCACCTGTATGCCATTGTAGGTTACCATCGCCTATAAGGTAGGTATCAAGGTAGGTATTTTGACATTTTTGACATTTTTATATTACTTTTGTTGATTATTTTGATATTTTTAATATTGTAATTGTATAGTTTTAGTTAGGTTAATAATTGCTATTTTTATTTGAATATAATTTTATAAGACCTTGTTAATTAATGTACATTCAATTGTAATACTTATAAATATTCATACGCCTGTAAAGGCAGGTTTTAGCCGAAGCAAATTAATTTTCAAGATCCTCATGTACCTGAAATCCTATGAATAAATGATTATGATTATGATTATGATTATAACAAAGTATTGCCTTGTAGGCCGCGCTTGTTAGGAACGTACCTTGCGATGCATTGCTACTACTAAGCTACCTGATGGTAAATAGTCATCGTCGCCCATAAGCTCTGACAATACTAGAGGCACTGTCTGTTTCTGAAAGAAAATAAATCTAGGGACTTTTTCCCCACGACAGTCAAGAAACTCAGTAAGCACTTATTTAAAATCTAAAAAAGGTTAATCGTATTAAAACAAGTTATAGTAAACACGTTGTCTCAAAACAAATAATAAAATTTAATGTTAAGCATAATATCATGTTTATTTCTTTACAAACCACTCAAGAATTCAAGCAATGTTTGCGAATTGATCGCAATTCAGTTAGAACAACACTGTACCTGGTTGCAATGTGTTCAAATAAATTTGACTGTCCACGGCTGTACACCGCAAATCCTTTCACACCAGTTTTAAAAAATCAACTTTATTTCAAAGACCTAAAGCAGAATTTTGATTGTATGTGTTTGGGATTTAGGGTTGGAAATAGTAAAGCGAATCAAAATGTTTGCAGCAAGTATGTACGGGAGTCGACTGCAGGTGACAAATAGTCACGCTATTCTGGAAAGGTCGGGGGCGAAGCGACATGTCGATGTTTTTATTTGTAAAACTCAACGACTTAATGATAGTGGTGGAAACTGTCGACACAGTTTTATTGATACCAATGCAATAACACTTAAATGAATCGAAGAAGTTCGATTTAAACTTAAAATATGTAGAATTATTTGCGAAATGTAGACACATGCCAAATGTGATGATTGAAAGTGTTATACATTTTTCACGTTTCATCTTATTATATTAAGTTCTTGCGCAATGATTGAGTCACAAACATCTAAGCAGCCACAAATCTAAGCTTTTGAATTTATAATATATAAGGAGCTATTGAATTTTGATAGTAAATAATACAAATAAAAAAAAAATAAGAAGCAGAGTTTCAACTGTGTGTCAGCATTGTCATAAGTTTTAAACAAAGACAAACTCATTATTGCTATAACAGGAAAAATATACCTTAAGATAAATTTCGATGACAGCATTACGATATATACTTTGCTGTTTTCAATTTATCGATAATGTCAAAAATATCGATAAATACATCGGTATTGTCCGGTAGCGTCGCCTCTCTCAACTTATAGATTCATATCTTTTAAATGTATGCATTCAGCAGCACATAATTCAGGGTTACAAATTGTTTGTTTTAGGCTGTGACAAGAAATGTATTGGTGTGATTTCAACTTAAAAGGGTGATGATAAATATTTGGCGAACTAGCGAATTGATTTGTCTTGGTCTGTGTTTTTTGATAATGTACTTAAAAACAAGTTGGTCTTGTGATTGTAATTGAAACGTAATAAAATCAATATTGTAGAATCAGAAACTAGGAAATTCATAGAAGAACTAAGACCATCGACAGCTTTCAAAATCAGCAAGTGACATTGGCAATAAGTAGGCCATGTAGCTTATAAAACCTACAACCGCTGAGGAATAAAGGTTCTCGAATGGTGACCACGAACCGGAAGACAAAACACATAGGACGCCCGATGGACTGATAACATTTTAAGGATCGCGGAAAGTGGAAAAATACGGGTGAGGCCTATGTTCAGCAGAAGACTTCTACAGGCTTTTGATGATAATGATGATGAAAAGGAATACCATCAACAGGTCACATTCGTTACGAACGTACTCTACGATGCACTGTTCTGCGTCCATTAACCTGAGGTACACAGGTGTCAACCCTCATGTGTCTGTAATTTCACCGGCACTCACACCTTTCAAACCGGGATACCGCAACGCTGTTTGGAAGCAGAAATAGGTATGATGGTAGTACTTCACCGTACAAACCCTTCCCTAAAAGCTCTATTACTGTGGTTATTCTATAAGTACCAAATATATACGAGAATCAAAAACACTTTGTTACCAGCGACTACTGCAAATCAGTTTAGTTAATGTTTTTAATAATAATAATAATGCTGGACAATCCAGACAGCATCATCTAGCCCCAAGCTAAGCAGAGCTTGTGTTATGGGTACTAGATGACTGATAGACTTCATACAATACATTACATACATACATATTTTTTATTATACATAGAAAACACCCAGAACACCCGGAATAAATATTTGCAGATCGTACAAACATTTATCCCAAGGCGGGAATCGAACCCGCAACCTCCTGCGTCGCAGGCGGACATTCGCCCACCGCGCCACATCGGTCGTCATCGGTTTAAAACGACAAACATTCAAACTATACCTCACATTTTATTCGTTAATGTGATGAAACATTGCATGGAAGAGAACTGTATGCATATTGTCATGACAATTTTTCTTATTTGCCAACAAGGTACAAGTAAATTTACTTTTATGATGTTTATTTTGTCCTTTGTTCAATGTGTACGTTGTAATTGTAAATGAATAATTTAAGAGCTAATTAGGTACTTTGTTCTGCTAAAAAATAAAGTAAAAATGTATTCAAAATATGTGAAAAATATGTATTCCGTAAATCAGGTTACTTATTTTATGAGTATTTACCATGTAATATTTATTTTAAAATTGTTTGTATTGTAAAATGAATTGTTTACATTCTAGCGCTTCTAACTATATCATAATTTGCTTTCTTTGATTAGAGTTCTTATGATGTTGCAAATTATATAAAATTAGCTAAACGCAAGTAAAGTCACGCAAGTTCCTCTAGTATGTATAAAATAATATTGTTTACGTATGCCATCAATAAATTGTAGTATATTGACAGTAATTTGGCAAATTATCAGAATTTATGCGCAATATCACTATAGCTGCTTGTCAACGGGTTTCAAAATAAAAGAATTTGGAGTATAGTCATTTTTTTACCATTTTTCATTCGACCAATATGAACCAATATGAACCCCTTAGATATAGAGTCGATGCGAAAAATCCATCTCGGTAAATAAGTCACTTCTTAAGTGAGCTCATAGTTTGTTTTGACAATTAGTGACATTATTTACTAAGTGACATGGTTGTATTTAGGTTGAACTTAAAACTGTATATCATTTTTTCTCACTTTAAATAAACAAATGTAGCTGTTTTACTATGTGTATAATGGCACATCATCAGCCTAAATAAAACCATTGCTAGACATAGGCCTCTTCCATATTTAGGGGCTTACCATAATCAGCTTGGCAGGCGGATTGGTGATAATCATTCAAAATATGCTGCTGTCCATCGCTTGGTGCACTCCTTTAGTCAAATTTGTTGTTGCAAATAATCTATAGATAAGCTCAACCAATCCAAATTAATTTTGAAAACTATATTCGACAGCGTCTAACCTGATTTAGCTCTTTCAATTTTGTACAAAACGTAATATCTACCATCAATTATTTATTTACATAAGTAAAAAATAATAAGTAATAAAATGTATTGACCTGCTTTTTATTTAAAACGTAAATGTATTTAGTTCGATTAAAAAGCACCTTTCTTACTAAAACATCTGCGCTATATCTTAATCTTAAATCTCTATCTACCATCAAGAGGCGTGAACAACCTAACTTTACAGGCTTATTTTCGGCGCAGGCGCATTTACTCGGTCAAAGTTTAGCGTTTGACCCCTGGTGACCCCACAAATGCATACCGGTACTCGGCAATATAAGCCAAGCTAAGAATGTGTTTCTTGTTCATTTCTTCTCTTTAGCTATTTTAAATGAATTTTACTGAGAATTTAGTATTATGAAACAAAATTGTATACATATAATAAATTTTTCATACCACAGTTTTGCAACCAAACTCCTCCGAAACGGCTTGACCGATTTTTATGATTTTTTTTGTGTATATTCAAGGTCTGAGAGTTAGTCGTAAACTATTCCTTATACCCTTAAGTGATAAGGGTTTAGCATTACACAAAATGTTTGTTCATATTGAGAATCAAACCCACAACTTACAATACAGAAGAGAGCTACTAACCGAGTTGTAAGCGTCCAAAGATCATCCGTCCAGCCGCTAATGGAAGGAAAAGCACCCTTCTCCGACTGACTTAAAACCACCTCAGGAACACCTGCCCCCAGGTCACGATCTTGGCCGGTTTGGAAGTCCTTAAATCGACTCTTACTCAAACCGTTCGCTGTAGAAAGAACCTCTGCAAATGGGACATGAGAGATCCTTCTATGACCAGTTGTGATTGCAAAGCTCTTATTCAGTCAGTGACGCACCTACTTATTTGTCCTTTGTGTTCCAACACTTGCACAGAGAACGAGTTCAACAACGTCAAAGACAACACAATAGAAGTGGCTAAATATCATAATCTAAGTATTCCATTAACACGAAAGAAGAAAAAGATATTATTTTATCAAAAGCTGTCGTAAGCCTTTATTTGTCAACCGTTGTGACGCGACAGGCGAATGTCCGCCTGCGACGCAGGAGGTTGCGGGTTCGATTCCCGCCTTGGAATAAATGTTTGTACGATCTGCAAATATTTATTCCGGGTGTTCTTGGTGTTTTCTATGTATAATAAAAAATATGTATGCATGTAATGTAGGTACTGTATTAAGTATATCAGTCACCTAGTACCCATAACACAAGCTCTGCTTAGCTTGAGGCTAGATGATGCTGTGTGGGTTGTCCAGCATTATTATTATCATCATAAGCTTTTGTAAACCTTACAATAATCAAACGCACATAAAAAATGGAACAGCTAAAATCACTACCTCTATAACCCTAAAACGTGTCACGAAAATCCCAAACAAAAATATTAAAAACACCAGGCCGTATTCAAATGAGCTCATAATGATGAGCGGTGTATGATTTCTGGTAAAATATGTACATTATTTAGGTGCCTCGCCGACGGCAGCCGCGGGCGTAGATGCTAAATTAAAAACACGTCAAATGGTAAATTGGACCGAGACATCTATTAAGGAGGGTTAAGGCGAGTTCATGGCGGAGAAGGATCATATTTATTTCAAACATAAACCTAGTATTCTAGCAGTGGCAATGGGCAACCTCTTACGTATGTACCAACTACCTACTGCAAAATGTGGCTATATTATTATACTAAATATAAAATTTAGACGTACCTCTTCCTCGAAGAATCTCGAGTAAATACTTGGTACTAAGAGATCTAATAATAATAATAATAATGTTGGACAATCCACACAACATCATTTAGCCCCAAGCTAAGCAGAGCTTGTGTTATGGGTACTAGATGACTGATACACTTAATACAATATATTACATACATAAATATTTTTTATTATACATATAAGATACCCAAAACACCTGGAATAAATATTTGCTTGAACAAATATTTATCCCAAGGCGGGAATCGAACCCGCAACCTCCTGCGTTGCAGGCGGACATTCGCCCGCCGCGCCACATCGGTCGTCACAGATGTGAGGGGCTATATACCTACCGTACTTGAGGATTTAAGTGATGTTATTTATTGTATTTATAATACCTTTAGCTAGAGAGCAAGCTTGGATATTTTACGAGGCAATCTGTAGAACCAAAGTTACATATGCTTACTTTAATACAACTTTCTGATTGAACAAGCACATGTGAAGTGGACCATAACTTATAGAAAAGCAATACATCATAGCTCATCCAGCGTATAGCAACTGCATACAGGTGTCAAGCCATGTACTTGAAAATTGGTTGACATCCCTTCCATCCACATCAAGCGTTTTGCCTCAACCTTTATTATGCGCTCAGCAAAAGAATAGAACTCGTTGCCGTCTGTTTTCCAGTCACGTATAATCAAAGTCAAAGTCAAAAAGCATTTATTCAGTAAAATCAACAGGGATTATCTTGAAACGTCTTAAATCTAGGTGAATCTAAGCGCGAGTTCCTCGCGACCAAGCCTAGAAGACCCGGATAATTTGAATGTTTTCAAGAGAAGAGTGAACGTTATCTTCTAGATAAGCGTGCTACACCGTCGACTGCATCATCACTAAGTTAACATCAGGTGAGTTTACAGTCAAACGTTTACCTATAAAAAAAAAATACCCACACTTAGTATAAAGGGCTCGTCCGGGGAAGTACTACCCCTATCCCTATTCCAGCAGTCAAGCAGCGTTCCAGTTTAAGGGGGTAGTTGGTGAAATTACGGGTACAGGTTCAGGTTTTGAACGCAAAATAATGCATTTCCAGGAAGAACGATTTCGAGCCTTTTATTCCACCGACTTCCCGCGATCCTAACAGTCGTCAGACCATCTGGTGGGAAGACGTCCTACGCTTCGTCTTCCGTGATCGTCATTCGAGAATTCCGATTTGTATAAACTTTTCTACCATTCGTATTAAGGATAATGTAAACACATCCTAACCCCCAACTAGAGGTATCAGAAACAAGAGCTCCGAGGCTTTTACTTAATTCAGAAGCACAGCGGGTGTTCCCAAACCATTGGTCAGTCTTGTGAAATATGGTGCACCGGTGGGCACCCGAGGGCAAGTCCTGCATGGTTTGAATACCAACGACTTGGAGTAAATTGGCTGCAAATGGCTTTTTACGGTCGAAGTTTATCAACCAGGTTTTATCAATCTTGTAAAAGACTTGTATCTTCATTTGGACGGTATAACGCGTGAAGAATGTAATGTATGTAAGAGGAATATAACCCACCTGATGTTGAATAGTAATCATCACCTATAACAAGCCTCTTGTACCCGATGGAGTGACGATTGTTTGGATAAAATAAATATATTTAATGTACAGATGTACCACAGTAACTGTTACTAAACAGTACCTACAGTTTACTATAGTATAGATTTTACATTACTTAGAGTGGTATGTGATGGGTTCTATTCCAACCCGGGACCAGCTTAATGAATAGCTAGCTAGCTTGAATAATTACTACAAAATTATTCAAGCTAGCTTTGCTCCCTTGTATCATTATTATAAATGATTAATCTATAGTAATTAACTGAATATCTTTCATAAAACTCACAGTTCTAATTGTTTACATATCCCGTTCAGAAGCTGCACAAAAACTTTATCATTAACATCGAAAATAATTAAATTTTATAACAACCCCGCCTATTTTTGGCTACCATTTCACTCCCGTTTTGAATTCTATTAAAACTTAATTAACTTTTCGGTCAAGTTATAAATCTTTGAGGTCTCGAAATTTGTTTTGCTACTTCTAACCGTCACTTGTTTCTTTGATAAATGCGTTTCGTTCGTTCGGAAATTGCGTTTTGTTTTGTCAAATGCCGACAGACAGGCATCGTCACGGGTGTTATGGGAATTCTTCGAATATAAATGAATTATTAAAAGTTTGAATGCCTCTCAAAGCGTTTCGATTTTACAGTTTATTGCACGGAGGTGGTTAGGTTTTATTTATTTTATTAAATTAAATAATCTATGTACTTAGTTCATGTGGCCTACTTATTTAATTTAAATTTGATATTTATAACAAACTTAACCACAAAATATAGAAAAATCTTGGTCTAGCCTTGTCTATTGGGTTTAAGGTCATAAGTGTCTTTAGGGTTCCGTAACACAATGTATTAAAATAGAATCTATCCAAGATAACTTTTTACAAGGGACAATAAGGTTAAGCCAAAACGGCTTAAACGGCCAGCTCATAAAAACATTATGTGTAACTGTATATAAATGGTAAAAATAAATAACAAACCCTCAGGGTGCAAGACATGAACATACTTGCCCGCTTTTTTAATACACTTGTTTTGTTTTTTTTTATCACAGGAGCATTGTGTTTCTGTGACAGGACTCAAACTACTAACTATCAATCATTTATCCTCTGTCATATCTGCTAAAGTCTATGAATAAATTACGCTACTCAGAAATTCAAATAATTATATTATATAAAACAAAATTTTTGCAGATAAAATATAAAACAAAAGAATCATCTGCGAGCAGACTCCGTTTGAAATATTTTGCATTCCATCTTTAGATGTTTGTATTTTAAAATAGTTTGCAGTAAACTATATGAGTCTTCTTCTTCGTATTTTCTATTTGTCACTCAATCCGTCAATTCGGTCATCCGACAATCCGTCCGTTATGGACAAGTATTAAAAATTGTAGTAGTTTTTTTAAAAGTAGTCAAATTTTGTCCAGCCGGGTTGTCGTTAGTTTTGAATAAAAAAGATCTCCTGGTCTTCTGTATGTCATTTGCCAGTCGTTCAACAGACAGGAATATTGCCAGTGTCAAGTAGACGATTAAATAGTTTTTAGTCAAGTCAGTAAAGTCAAAGTCAAAACAAAAAGCATTTATTCAGTAATATCCATAGGGATCATATTGAAACGTTTTAAATCTAGGTGAATCTCTGCGCCAGTTCCTCGCGACCAAGCCTAAAAGAACCGTCAAGAAACTTACGGCTTGCTTCCTGCCGTTTTTTTGTATGATCCTGTTACAAAATAATAATGATGTAAATAAAAAAAAGGAAAGTCGTTAACACTAAAAAGCTCAGTACATTATAAACCTACAGGTATTTTTACGCAAAAAAGAAAAAAAACAGCCTTGTTATAGAAATATTGCGATGAAAATGATTGTAATAAATCCTGTGGTATAAAACCGAACTATATTTCCGGTACCTATTTTTATACTACTTTTTAGACAAACAAATGACCCACCTGGATATTTAAGTCATTATTGTTACTCATAACAAATCATTGCCTCACTGATCATGCACTTTTCTGCGATGATACCCTACGATGCACTTCTCCGCGTCCATCAACCTGAGGCATACAAGTGTTAAGCTTCAGCAATAATTTCAACGGTATTCACACCCTTCAAACGGAAACACAGGAAGATAGGCATGGTGGTAGTACTTCCCCGGACAAGGACAAACCCTTCACTAAGAGCTCTAGTAATACTAAACCTGAAACTAAAACGCTAACCTATTTATGCAAGTCGCAAACTTGTCACAAGTTACGTAATCAAGAGGCCATTACTCACTTTTGAAAATCTTTAGTGAAATAATAATATTGGTTAAACATCCTTCACAAACACAGAAATCATATTTTTCAATCCATCGGTAACCTCATTAAAAAATCGCATAAAATCGTTTGAGGAATGACAAAAGGGAACAAACTGAGTGCATTGTCATTAAAATAATATCACAGTATACTTTTTAAACAGTAAATTAGCTGGTGAAAATGAGATGATCTAATAATACCTATTAGGCGTTGGTGACTTATGAAAACCCGTGGAATTTAATCCAAGAGTACGTTACTTCTAGTTTATTCCAGCTATAATATTATCCACACAGCACAACTCAAAACGTGCCGATAGCATGATCTAGGATCGGACACTTAAGAGGCATGAATTTTACATACCTTAATACTACTGATTGTATTCTTCATAGCACAAAAAACAGTATATTATTTTGCAATATGGTGCTTACGAGGGTAATTCTTTATAAACTTCTTGGCAACGATTTCCAATAATACAACTTATAATATTATTTGTAACCAATATTCCTCGCATAGCACTCACCTAAATGATTATGCGTGCTATACGAAGAAACATTAAAATTTGACTATACCTTTGATACTTATATCACACTTACATCGTACGGAGTCTTATAGACCATGTTGTTTATATACTTACTTTAATATAATCTTTGCTTAGTTTAGCGCTGAATCAACGCGCAACGGTACGAGTAAAATGTCAACCAAGTTTTATGTCGCTGCTAGCGAAACGCGCGTGAGTTCGCCCGCTTGAAGATATTTTAATACAGATTTCAACACTCGCTGTACCCGTTTAGGTGTTGAATTTCGGGAATTACTTTCTAAGTACCCGTCAACGTACCAATACAAATATACCCTAATAATTTCAACTACTACTACAACTACTAGTGGCTTAGGATGTGCGGTGTGTATATGTCAGTTAGTCAAAACCAAGATTGTTAATAATTGGTATAGATTGGATTTGACTTACTGTGTTTTCTTACACTGTGCATGTATGTCATAGCAGTATGTAAATCATGACAATCGTAACGAGAAGCAATGATTTATTTCGAGCAATTAAAAGCCACAGTTAAAGCTCTAATAAAGGACAGAATGAGATTAAATCGATTGGTCGCGCTTGAGTGACCGAAGGTATTGAAGTTTTTTTTGGTTAAGTGTCATATAAATCATAAAGTTGAGGTTTTGCAAACTCTGTTTAAGGTGAATTCTGGTATGATATTGTTTTCTTTTTACTTTTCAATTTCTTTAGTAATAATTAATATGCTGGACTATCCACACAGCATCATCTAGCCCCAAGCTAAGCAGTACAGACAGCATACATTCGTAAGCCGCGCCACATCGGTTGTGTTCTGTTGAATATTTGTTTTTTTTATTAATAGAGCATAACCTCGCAGGCATACAGGTGTTAAGCCTCATGTGCCTGTAATTTCACCGGAACACAGTAAGCTGCTTGGCGGCAGAAATAGACATGGGTGTAGTACTTCCCCGGACGAGACCTTCACTAAGAGCTCTACTACTCAAAGTCAAAGTCAAAGTCAAAAAGCATTTATTCAGTAATATCCGCAGGGATCATCTTGAAACGTCTTAAATCTAGGTGAATCTAAGCGCCAGTTCCTCGCGACCAAGCCTAGAAGAACCGGCAAGAAACTTACGGCTTGGTTCCTACCGTTTTTTTGTATGATCCTGTTACAAAATAATAATAATGTAAATAATGAAGCTCCAGTGTGGTGCCAATCTAACTGAATGCAAGACATGAAACATGCTAAAGCAATTATACCAAGAACTTAAAATACAACAGAAGTTCAAAAGACAGCACACGCTATGCTTCAACTAATAGTAATGCTTACAATCTAATGAAATCAATTAAGCGATCGTAACATCTGGCCACGCAGATTTATCATTAATGTAGCTATCTAGGGTATAGTAAGCTTTCTTTATAAGATTTGTTTTAATGTAGGCTTTGAATTTACTACTGAAACATACTCACATTTTGCAGTAGTTGGTATATTCCATACGTGACCCCTAAAGATTTCAAGAGTAGTTTTATTACACCCGGTATGCATTACAAGCTTTTATTTCACAGTCATAATTACACGTGTCAGTAAAACTAAAGAACCATCACTAGGCCTATTATTTTTCTAATTACTTATAACCACACCATTTCAATGTTAATAAACGTCAAATGTCCGAATGGTCGTTTCTCAAACGATTGTTTGTAAACGTGATTGGGATAACATCTTGTAGTGTTTGTTCCTCAATTTGGGACTGACACGTTGTAACAAAGAAATTAATTGATGTTAGTAATGATAGAAACTAATGAATGGATATACAGAGTAGTTTCAAACAGAGGCAATTAATAAATTCGTTATAAAATATTGAATAGAAAGGAGAAAATAATAGATTCATGACTAATCAGGCACGGTAGATATCCCTTCCAATCTCCTAGTACCAAGTACTTATTCGAAGTTCTTAGAGCATGGCTAAAGAGGGTCGTCAGAGGCACGTCTAAATATTACATTTGGTAGTGAGTATCTATTTTATCCATTTTGCGGTAGTTGGTATTCCATATGCGACAGGTTGCAAGTCCAACGATGTCAAATTATGACAAGAGTCTATCATAATTTATTGACATTTAGATAGTTTTCGAATTGATTTCAAATGTATGTCTCTGTATTTTCATTACTCTACTCTTCAGCACAATATATTTTCAGACAGTACGGCACAGTCAGGCTTCTCCATCAAAACCAGCTCTAGGGCATCTCGTGACTTCCACTTGGTCTCACAATGTTTGCTTTTAATAATTAGACAACCATCATCCAAAGATAGTGATATATCAAATAAAGAGCAACAGAAGACGTGGGAAGCAATCATTCTAATTATTCCTCTTATTATTATATCACCAGTGGTTTAGGATTTGAATTTCGGGGCTTCTGATGTTAGTATTATTTTTGCATTTAAGTTCCATTCACTAGCATTGCAGACACAGCTAGCAAAAAATATTTTTTGTTCAATTTTGGTGTTCCAAAATTGAATTCATTTGTTTTAGTTGGCCAGCCACAACAGATGAATTCACGGTACATTTTTAGTGATCGAATAAACTGAAATTATTATTCATTGTCAACATGAAGTAGTCCAATCCTGTGAGATAGTTCTATACACCGGAGGGCATACTTCTAATAGTTTCTATTTTAACCTACCACGTTTTTTGTATTTCTCTGCACCTTATATCTATGACATAGTGGTGATATTTGACTGGCAAATTTAAGGATAAGTTGGCCAGGTCGAATCGTGCGTTGACTATTTAAAAACCTTGATCGGTAGAGGGTCGCTCAGCGGGGAGTGGTACCTTAATTGGGCCTGCAATATGTTAAATCTTTAAGGTAATTCACATTAAGTTGGAACGATAATTTTGTCATTGACCGATTGTCGGATCTTTCTGTTCACACTCTCTGTAGTGCTTACATTTTTATCGTTGGCCGGCTGGCAGTTGTGAGTTGGTTGTCAGGAGATACGAAGAATATGGACAGCGCAATACACGAGTGTATGCTTATAAGTTCCGATAATACATTGTTGTAGAATATCCGATAAATGTGTCGTTGATGACAGTCACACTACTGTGAACATCCGATAGAATGTCGGGAATGACAGCCACACTGCTGTGAATAATGCTACTAAAATCTTCAACATCATCAGCTTAGAGCAAACTGTTGATACAGGCATCATCCATACGTTTTCAGGAAGAATGTGTTCATAATTAGGGGCCTGTCTTAGTCACTCCGTTTGGTAGGCGGATTGGAGACTGGAGTGTTGGTGTTATGTATTCATAAGATGCTGCTGGCTATTTCCTAATACATTCCTTTCGTTTTTTACGAGACTCACGGAAGGTGATGAAAGGTGGTTGGTATAATTCTATTTACTGCCAGGACCATCACGGAACTATTGTACGATATACGCCAATATACATCCGACTTGTCGGTAAGGTAATCGTGTCGGATCAACCTAATGTAAGCCTGCCGCATTTGGTCAATCAGTGGTGATACTGTATTCGGTTGTTTTTGGGCTAAGACAATGATTGTTTTTGTTATAAACTAGTGGTTCACCTTGAAGCGATTTTGAGATCTTGCATCCAATTTTACTTGAAAATAATTATTATATAAGCTAGCATCACGACTTTAATCCCCAAGCACGGTAGATATCCCCTCCAATATTTTAGTACACAACAAATCTTCTATCTTAGTACGAACAAAACATTTCAGAACTTTCAAAACGGTATAAAAGTATCTACTAAAAATACATTAAATCAGTTTTTAAGTATTTTTGCTATAATTGTTATAAGGGTAAGACAGCATTTACTACATAATATTAAATAGTGTGACATCATTTTTAAATTACTAATTCTATAGGTTTTAATTACATAAAATAGGGTACTCTCAGTATTACTTAGGCAAGGCGTACAATCAGCTACACTAGAATGTATATAATCTGTAGCTTTCACAACGGTATTACAGCAAAACAATGAACTCTTACACATTTCAAACTAAATTTCATGAAATTGTATTTGATAACCTCATTTATTTTTTTAATAATTGTCGTGTAAAGGTTTTTTGCACCGCAGTGAAACCATTATTAAAAATTACAAATTGTATACATTCTAGTGCAGGTGACTGTACATCGAACACAATATCAATAAAATGTTTGAACTGACTACTAATACAGAAACTCAGAAAACAATTCTATCAAAATAAACCTATTAAATTCTTTTTCGAAGCTTTCATTAATACCACATAAAGGTCTATTTTACGCATTTCAAAAATATATTTTATCATGTAAATCTATCCCACATATCTAATGTAAGCCTTGAAATATAAGCCATAAGGTCTATTTTTCAAATGTAATATTACAGCAATCATGAACAGTGCTTTGACGAAGCGTGCGCTATGTCAATAAATATCAACAATTAAAATCTGTGGTTTTATTAAAAATTGAGTTTATGGTCTTACGGCCTACACTACAAGGTGCTTCAAAAAATGTCTATCTTAAAAAGACCCAGTTTTAAGCGAAACGGAACATAGAAGTTGGTATCTTGAAGAAATCTTTTTTTTAAGCAATTTACTGCCTTTGTACATGACCGCTGTAAAATAACTATCTGTATAATCTGTGTGTACAATAAAGAATAAATAAAATAAAAAAATAAATACTGCTGGAGCATATGGCCCACCGGATGTTAAGTGGTTACAATCGCCTTAACAAAGCACTGCCTTGTAGGTTACGTTTGTTAGAAACGTATAATAACTAATTATACTTGAACAAGTATATTCGTAAATTTAGGTATCCATAGTAGTAATCTGAAACAGGGTAAACAACGTGTATCCCGTAATACAGGTACGGGGGTAACATTTAAGAGAAATTAAAATCTACTTTTTTCTGAAATATTTTCCCAAAGTCTTTCATTACATTTATTTTTAATTTGAAATGAAACCGATATTTTTTTATTGGCATTTTCTGAATAATAATTTAAAATAGAAATGCGCTGACCGGATTTACTTTAATTTTTAGTTTTCCTTATCATATTTTTTTATTTGTGAATTTACCTACTAGGTGACATTTTAAATAGATGTACTATTTAAAATGTCACCTAGTAGGTAAATACGTCTATCAGTAGGCAATTATTAAGTTTAAAAAATATAAGTTTTTTTGAAGCACCCTGTATAGCGTACGATTAACACTATTATTCGAAATCGATTTATTGTCAACAGTTTAGTTAAAACTTTGTTGATTTTATAAAATTGAATTAAAAAAAGAAATCTATACCTACTATAGTTTTTTGTATCATCATCCTAATATCTTCTTATAACTATTAAATTCTGATATTTGTTTTTGTACCTACCTATCTATTTTAATATGCCTCACGAAGTTTACCGCTGAACATAAGCCACCTTTACTCCAGGAAGAACCATTGTGATCCATCCACCGTCATCTCGTGATCTTGATCTGTCCTTCATTGGGTAGTTAATAGATCCTACGCTTCCTTTTCCAGATCGAGGTCTGGAACCTTGAGAACCTTTATTCTTCATCGGTTGTTGGTTCTACGAGTTTTTTGTGTAACACAACTAAAATATCTAAAAGTTTAGATTTTTCTTTTACTTGTAGTACATTTGTACATAGAATTAGATAAGTTCATTATCATCATCAGCCTGTAGAAGTCCACTGCTGGACATAAGACTCCCTCATACTTTTCCAAGAAATACAATTCTGAGTCTTTTCCATTCACCGACTTCCCGCGTTATGTCTTCGGTCCATCGGGCGTGAGGGCGCCCTTCCCTTAGTCTACTGGTCGCCATTCAAGAACTTTTATTCTCCAGCGGTTATCGGTTCTACGAGCTATATGTCCTACCCATTACCACTTCAACTTGCTGATTCTATGTCGCTAGTGCTATGTCGATGACCTTGGTTCTTCTACAGATTAGACGAGTTACTGAGACAATACATTGGATTAAAATATTATATCAATGTGAATTGAAAAATGAGCAACACTAAAAACAAAACACCATCGTGATACCATTCATTCATATTAAAAATACATTCAATCATAACCACACATGTTGAAAAACACACATCATCCTTATTACTTATGTGGTAGAGTTTTAAATAGCACGTCATGTAATTGATGATTTTTATTAAGTTACTAGATACATAGACGATCAAATGTATTCAAAATGTTGATTGATTTGAACATGGAGTGTATCTGATTGAATGAAGATACATAGCATTAGTGTCTTGACTCAGGATAGCAGCTTTTTATACAGTCAAATGAAAACAGCTAGACAAGTTTCAGACATATCACTATTCAAAAAACTATTTTAAAGAGTAGCCGATTGTAAACAACCTCTTACACACGTAATTTTTTTTCAATATTATTATTGAATATTATTATTCAATATTATTATTAGTTGTTTATACTTCCTTAAACTCCTTAGAAGTTGTGTTTATTATAATGTTTAAATAATCAAGTTTTACAAGAATTTATCAAACGATAAAACTGTCTGGATGTTATATTATACTCTAAAACTTAGACTTAGGAAATACTTAGAGTCTAAGTATTCCCAAAAAAAAGTATCTATGTATTTTATTAGGTATCTAATTCCCATAGTGCAAACTTTGCTTTGTTTGGATCTAGATGATTTTGTGTAAAATAAAATGTCCACAAATAGTTTTTATTACACTTTGAATACTAAAAATATTCCAATAATACAGCTTGCTTATCCCAAGCCGGGAATCGAACCCGTAACTTCCTGCGTCGCAGGCGGACATTTGCCCGCCGCGCCACATCGGTCGTTATTCGATTGAGCTAGTTATATCTTTTTTTAGCTATGTCTTCGGTTTATTCTGGCTAGTGACCCTTGCCCTTACGTCGACGGCTGTTGTGACGGGGTGGTGCTATGGTTCAGACATGGTAGCTTATTAAGCATAATTTTAACCGTCAAAGATGTTCAGCTTTGATGCATGAGGGCTCATCCTTTTTCTATTTTTGGTTTTACATCGTACGTCTACATGAAAGAAATATACAGTAACCAGGAACTGGATAACGAAGAGAAGGTGATAAGTATAAGAGAAAGAACAACCTTATGGGTCATACCAAAATCGATTCTAGAAATTTATGTCGAGGCCTATTTCAAGAGTTTAAAAAATGTTAAACATAAAAAAAAACATCCAGGACTGGCACATAATATAAAAAATGACCTGAAATATGGGGTGCATATTATATTATAACGTCTGCAAAACCACGGGTAAAATTTTCGAACTAGAACTGATAAAAATACGTTTTTTAGGGGTCATAAAAAATGGACTATGGCAATTTTAAAAAAATATGAGCGTCTCAATATATTTAAAAAAATAAAAGCATCCAAACATCATTTTCTACATGCTCCATCAAAGAATTATAAAATAAAACCTTGATATCCAAGAAAAGGTTCTATCAAATTGATTTGAGTTCAACAATAGACATTTAATCAAATATTTCTAAAATCGTGTGAAAATGCAGACGAGGAGTCGCCATCTTGCAAACAAAGAGGCGTTTGAGTAACAAAAAAATAAAAATCTGTGTATGAATTTGTAAACGTCATCATGATATTCTTTTTTCAAAACCCACCCCCACATGTCACCATACATTGTATTCTCGATAGTAGCAGAAATTGACAAAGGGTGTTGGGCTAAATTCTGGATGGAACAAAAAGTTTTTGTAAAAAGTGGGCAAAAAAGTAAAATTTATACGATTCCAAATTGGAGCACCTGTCACTAATTGCCACCTTTTGGCGGTGAAGCCTTTGTGGAAAAAAATATGAGTAATGTAGGTTTAGTTATGACGAACCAAAATGTCAGAAATTATTACATGTATGAGTAATAATGGGATTGATTTGTTGAAAATGCCTCAAAACTAACGAGTATTAAAAAAAAGAGGTTTAATCTTTGGCTGTAAAGTAAGCTAACTTTTATAGATACCAAAACTAAATAAGTACCTATAGATAAATAAATATAAATAGCTTCACGACTTCCCGACATCCACAGGCGCGGTAGATATCCCTCAGAAATCTTAGTATCAAATATACTCAAGATTCTTAGAGAAGTCTCAAGGGGTAGGTATGTCTAAAGAAGTAGTTGTCCAAATATAACATTTAGGTACACACCCACATTTTGCTGTATTTAGTATTCCATACGTGACTGGTTGCAAGCCCATCGCCTCCATCATGTCTATTTGTCAAATTCCTTTATAAATAAAATAATTCTAATCTATCTAGTCATCCATTTCCTTGTCATCTTATAATGCATGTCACCGAATTTCAATAAGAATACAATAACAGTAAATAACATACATATCATTGTCTGCCCACGTAAATAGTAGATAACTTACATACCATTGATTTAGAAATTGAACCGTTTGTTTCTATTGAAAACTAAGGGCCAGCTCAAACCGATGAAAATTATAAATTTGTCAATGTATATAGGTACTATCTTATCGGAATTTCTAACCAAGGTTTTTTTTGTGTGTAATTAATTGTATTGGCTTCACGTTACGTTGGTCCCAGTGCTTATACTGGGAATAGTGGAAAGTAATCTAGCTAAATTACTTATTACCAGTTACATCTGTAACTGGTAATTTGAACAGCTTTTTAGTAGATCACAAAAATTACAGGCACATGAGGCTTAACACCTGTATGCCTCAGGTTGATGGACGCAGAGCAGTGCATTGTAGGGCACGTTCGTAACCTGCAATGTAATGTTTGTTATAGGCGATATTAACCACTTAACATCAGGTGTGCCATATGCTTGATCCATCAGCAAGTTTTATAAAAAAAAAAGATCTCTTAGTAAAGGTCTCGTCTGGAGAAGTACTATCACCATGCCTAATTCTGCTGCCAGGTAGCTTGCTATATTCCGATTTAGAGGGTATTGATGTCATTGAAATTACAGGCACATGAGGCTTAATACTTTTATGCTTCAGGTTGATTGACGCAGAGCAGTGCATAGGGTATTAAACCAGACGTGCGAGTAAATGCATTGTGGTGATGATGACCACATAACATCAGTTAAGCCATTTGCTTGTTCCATCAGCAAATCATATAAAAAAAGAAGAGCCATATTCAAAATAAGTTAAACTACAAAAGAACAACTTTTTCTATTGCTCATTCCCATTTTGCTAACACAAATGGATCACAGATTTGGATGAAACTTTGAGTAGGCTTGTATTGTTTTGCGGGTAGATGCCACACAAATGACAGCACACTACGCAGGAAAACCACACTAATATTCGTATAATCCTTTGACAGTGCGTTTGGTTAGGAGTCCAGTGTGTTAACGGCCTTGGAATGCTGTTGAACTGTGAGTATAAGAAATAGAGATAAAACTTAAAATACTGATGTTATAGAATGAAGTTACCGTTAACTTTATACTTGTCCCTTACAAAATCTACAGAAGGTGATGAAAATGTCCTAATGTTAGGATTATCATGGCCTCAACTCACAGAGCAAAACCACCGAAAATTTAAATTAAAGCGTATAAAAATATTTTAAATACCTCACCGTATTTTAAAACAAATTACCTTATAACAAATAAGTATTGTAAGTACAACATTGTAACGTTTAAAATCGGATTATCCTCCATCGACAACTTATTTTTTACCCCAAAATATCAATTTGTTTTATGTCAGATCTCTATATTTCATAAAAAGGTTTGGTCACACTAATCATAAGCAATTTACAATAAAATGCCGAACATAACCGGAGCATGCCTTTGTATAGCATTATGTTCTCGTTTAGTTGATTTCTATAAAATATTATAAATGAGACGGCTACCACTAAGGGAATGACCAAATATTATCAATAGGGTACGGGAGGGAGGAAGTATAAATTCAGAATCGAAGCTTGAACTCGAAAAATGCTTACAATTTTGACAAACGCCATCGTAAATTTAAGTTTATTTCTGTCTCTTAGACTTATCTTATTTAAATTTTTGGTGTTACTGAAATCTAACATACCTAACATATTATTCATTATACACTTTGTCTTTACGATTTTTTATTGATAAGATATGGCAATTATTTTATTTTAGCCATTGTTTATCTTTTGGCAAATTTTTATCAGTAACAAATGAACAGAAACAAGTAATCGTACATATAACGTTGACTGTACAACAAGCACATAGCTGTGTTTGTTATTATAAGTTAAAAATATAAGTAAAATTTAGACATACATGTAAAAAACGACTGAAAAATGTCTATAAAGCCTAGAAAACCGTTGTGTAGTAATTACAATGATCTAAGGGGTGATTGTGTACGTGTTGTTGCTAGCAAACTCCTGTTGTAAATGCCAAATATGACATATTTTTTATGTCAAATCTGTCATATTTGACACTTACAGGAGCTTGTTAGCAACAAAAGATAGGTACGCAATAAGGGGGCTGGGGATATTACATATTTCGAACTTTACATAACTTTGATATATTAGGTTATTGGTTGTATTAATTTAAATATATTATAATAATTTTGGTACAAGTTTCAAGGTTGCATTATAAATATGTAGTATGAATAAAGAAGTTTATATAATGCAAAATTTTTCAAGTTTTTTAAACTTTTTTACATGCCGTTTGTTTGCCAAAACTAAAAAAAATATGTATAGATAATTATTATGCTTATTTTTTGAATACATACGTTATATGCCTTTCAAAACAGATATAAGTTCTTGTGTCAACAATCACTGTGTATTTTTATACGAACTTTCTTCCCCCTGCACCGCTTACGCAATCCACATCCAGAAATATGGAATATTCTTTATGTTTTCTTCACCGCGTGAGCTCTCTGGGTATCTACAGACTCACTCGATGACAAAGCCAGACTCTCGAGAATCAGTTTTTCATAAAGTGTCGGCTTTTTTATTTGGCTATTTGCTACCAACTGCGTTATGAAAAATGGATCGTAACATCGCCTCGTACCCTTTTCTTGTACCTTTTTTTGGAATATATCATGTCATTATATTTTAATAGTCACGCCAGTGAGTTAGTTAGGTCCTTTTGTATCGATTTAAAGAGCCTTTTCATTCGATTGTAGCTTAGACCTATTGTTGGACTCGATGGTTAAATCGACTAAACGCTGACTTAATTTCATTAATCGAGTGCTTTGTAAGAATTAAGATTTAACTGAGTTGATTTTGAATTGAAGAATTTGAAATATTTGAAAGGATTCCTAATGATGAACACATTTCTAGGGCTGGAGTAGTCACGTGCTTTATGTCTTTTAAAAAGGATCGATTGTTAGAGCTTTGTAAAGTGGTAGACGAGGATGATTAAACATGATGTTGCTGTATTTTAGTGAAATGTTTCACCTTGCTTTTTAGAAGTAACTCAAGGGGTTGGTTTTAGCAGATAACTCATGGTTTTAGTTCATTTGAAGAGCTACTAAAACTAAAAGAGAAAAATATACTAACCGCAGTTGCCTACCTATTAAACTCAATAAGAACAAGTTATACTTTGAATCTTTTAGTATTTGGCTGTATTTATTAGTATTATTTCAGTGCCATGGTAGTAATGTTTGCTGAATATCAAAAGCACCCGGAGTTTAGTGGAAGCGATACCTTCTGATTGTCTGATAGCCTGAGGTGGATTCAAATACAGTCGCGTAAAATGGATTTTTCTATTCGAAAAAAGTATAAGCGCAATACCAGTGTTCTCAAACGGTCAAGTAGTGGCTATGGCCTTGCAGCAGTCACGTAACCAGTCTTTAGAGGTGGGTATATGCCAAATGTAATATTTCATATAACTTAGATAACCTTCAGGGATCTAGAGTAGGTACGTAGTACTGAGAAATTTGAAGGGATATCTACAGTTTCATGGGGGTCATAACTCATGAACTTAGTAGCTTTAGTAGTAGTAGAGCTCTTGGTGAAGGGCTCGTCCGGGGAATTACCACCACCATGTCTATTTCTGCCGCCAAGCAACTTGCTGTATTCCGGTTTGAAGGGTGTGTGGGTGCCGGTGTAATAACAGGCACATGAGGCTTAAAACCTGAACGTGACCTACGAGACAATGCTTTGTTCTAGGGGATGGTAACCACTCAAGATCAGGTGGGCCATCTGCTTGTACCATCAGCAAGTCAAATAAAAAAAAAAAACACGCATCAAACTGTCAAAAAATAGGCTCATGACTAAAATACACAGTAAGTCTCACGGTACATTTTTACCAATTCAGTAAGTGTTGACTCAAAATCTTTGCCTTATCTTTCAACAGATACAAAATCATTTTATGCCTACCCAGATGCACAAACAAATGTGAATATCCATATTATTAAGTTCTGAAGCTCACGACACAGACACGATTTTACACGCAGATTATCAACATCTCTGTATTGCAAATCGATAAAGTTCCAAATCAAAGCTCGGTATCGATATTCGATACCCGAAACTGGAAAAGGTGCGGGGCGGGATCGCTTGAGGCATGCGCAGGCGAATGACGCGTAGGGCAGAGGTCACGCAAGCCTCGATGTTGCTTGTAGAGCTGGGAACCTGTCGATAAACTAAATTTGAATTATCGATGATTTTCCAGATAGTGTAACTAATTCTATGGATCAAAAAACAAAACACTACCTAAAATCCTAACCTATGGTAATTAGAAAAGGGGAGAATAACTGGTACGTTCGGTATCTCATGTGTGTTTTCGTGATCAGGCAAGTGGATTGGTGACCATAGCTTAGATAGGGTTTGTAGTCAAGTTTATTCGCTTAGTAACCTCTTGCGACGTCTATGGGCGTTAATAGTGGAGTCTTATTCTAAGACGGGGCCAAAACAATAGAAGTACGTGACTTCCTACGTGAAACTAACTACTGCAAAATGTGGATATGAACTATCTGGACGTACTTCTGACTACCCCCCTTAGGCATTCTCGAAGAATCTCGAGTAGGTACTTGGTACTAAGAGATAGGAGGGGAATATCTACCATACCCGGGGATTAAAGTCGTGATGCTATTTCTTTATTTCTTTTAATAATCCACGCATTTATTTATTATTAGAATGAGAGTAGGTATTTTTTTAACTTATTTAATTCTAATAAATAAAAACAACTATGTCAGGTACTTTTATATCTTGTTAGATATTATGTAAGGTTATCGTTGAGTCAGAGGTAAAATATTATTTTTATCATCGACAGCACTAGATTAAAACGATCGTTATCGATGTTTAAGAAAGTAAAGACCCATCTCTACGGACCACACCTTGCTTCACCTATTCCGTCATGGCAAAAATGTTTCATGTCATTCTAACTTATAGCGTTATTTAAATCAGACAGTGAAAAAACCATGAAATTATAGACATGTAAAATGTAATTACTTAAATATATATTTAATCTGTATATTTGTAAAGTAGATTAAATAAACTAGTCAGTAGATAAGCATATTTTCATATTCGATTTGTTTTAAAATGCTTGCCTGTACTAACACAACCTCAAAAAGGAGAGGGTCGTGGGTTCAAATCCCTCTCGGGGCACAACGTTTAGGATGTAAAAAAACATAATATTAATTATCAGCTACTCGAATAGAATTAAAATAAAATAAATTTATTTATTTTATAATTTTTTTTTTTTTTTAAATCAACTCAATTGTCCTCAGTCAAGTTGAACTCTTCAATCCAGACCTCCATCGATGAAGTGAACTCAAGGTGTTAAATTTCAATACACAACAGAAACAAAACTACATGATGCAATCTCGACTCTTCCGATCACCGCAGATGGAGGGCTGTATGCAAATAAGAACCACGAAACCAATGTCTGAGGGCTGTATGCAAATAGGAACCAGGAACACAATGTCTGTGCTGGTTCCTGCTGATAATCTCTGGATTAAATGAATGTGATTGGATGAATTGGAGTACACGTGTCAATGTGGTTGTATTTTGTATTATTTTTTATATCATTCTTTATTTATAAGCATTTAAAATTTTCATTTATGTTGGTACTAATTTGCGTTCACTTTTGGATAAAATACGAAAAATGAAGCTTAAGAAATTAAAGTAAAGTAAGTTACGTTAAGTAAATTAAGTTAAGTTAAAGGTAAACGGATTTTTTTACTTTTTTAACCTATCAAGGTTTGTATGGTTTGAATTGTAAAACACAATACAATATTTATACGACCTGCAAATATTTATTTCGGATGTTCTGGGTATTGTCTATGTAAAAATATGTAGGTATGTACGTAATATACAGTCATCTAGTACCCATAACACGAGCTCTGCTTAGCTTGGGGCTATATGATGCCGTGTGGATTGTCCAGCATTATTGGTATTATTATCTTTATTTATTGAGATGAAAATATTTTAAACCTGGTTCATGACAGACTTTTTTATGTAAAGCCTGAACAATAAAGCAGCTAAAATCTTCAGAATAGAGAAGGTTTCTCTATTTTGAACTAAAATCATAGCTTTGCTTAGAATTTACAACAAACTTGTAAAACTTGCCCATAGATGGCGGTAATCTAAACTAACTGAAATATATTACTTGCAATACAACTTTCTGACCCATAAATAAATGTGATCGAAATTAAATTATTTTGGCTAGGTTTTCATGCTGAAATTTCAAGTTTTTTAATAGGTTACCTACTTAAGAATTATTTGCTAGTGCTTCATTAATTCGCGGTCATTACAGTATAGAACGCCTTTGTGGAAACCAAAGAGGTCAAGAGAACGATAAATTCCAATCAGAATTTGCGCCAGTAATGTGCCAGGGCACTAGGTCGTGCCGGGGCCTTTTAAAGCTGCATGTTCACTGAAATGGAGGGAACTGAGAAGAGCGGATTGGATAAAAAATATCTTACTAATATTATAAACGCGAAAGTTTGTAAGTATGAATGGATGGATGGATGGATGTTTGTTACTCTTTCACGCTCTAACCAGTGGACCGATTTGAATGAAGTTTGGAATAAATATAGATTGTAGCCTGGATTAACATATAAGCTACTTCTTATCCCGAAAAAATAACGGGAACGGGAAATACAGCTACGCGGGCGAAGCTGCAAGCGGCCGCTAGTTATTAATAATAATGTTTATAGTTCAGAAAAAAGATATAAGTAATATATCAGCAGATAACTTATAGAAAAAGTTATAAAACAAACATTTATGTGATGAACATAAATGATGTAATGTGTAACGGGTCTAAATTCATGAATCAATTAACGATCTATATTCATGGTAAAATGCTATATTCGTTTGTTGTAATTCTATAGTAGGTTTCTAAGTTTTAGTTTTACAAAGCGTATTTTCATGGGAGTACCGCACTAATAGCTGAGAAACGTGAAAAAATCCACCCACAATGCGCGTGCGCTCCGCTCTGTATAAAAACTTAGGTATTGATCAAGAGATGATAAAACTTATTTATTTATTATTACTTTGTAAAAGGATCATACAAAAAAAACGGTAGGAACCAAGCCGTAAGTTTCTTGCCGGTTCTTCTAGGCTTGGTCGCGAGGAACTGGCGCTTAGATTCACCTAGATTTAAGACGTTTCAAGATGATCCCTGCGGATATTACTGAATAAATGATTGTTTACTTTGACTTTGACTTTATTTATTCATATTTTAATAAACAAACAGAATTAATATTCTTTGAAAAGACATTTCTGCATCTATAGTTGATGTTGTTGATATTGTCCCGTAAATAGGGGCATGATTGAAAAGATGACTCTTACGCTGCATAAAGCTTGTAATCATACTGATGTTATCAATGCTGCGTCAAGGATAACTTTTGCATAAGTGTGCACTAACGGTATACGGGAAACCTAATGTGGTCATAATATGGCCTTATATGGAGTAAGCTTTCCAGTACCAATGAATTTCCTCTCTTTTTTGTCTCTATAGCCTAATCTAAGATCATTACCATCTTTCCAGTGTAAAGACATTTCTTCAACTCGACACGCAAACGGGTGTAGAAATTCTTCCTGTTTTGTGATTTACTCCGTTGAAAACCATTTTTGCAACTGGTTCCTTCTTCAGTCATAAAACGACAAAAAAACGGTAAAAGTGTTTGCACATTTACGCATATTATTACATAGACCATGTATTTTTTCTATTAAGACAATTAGAATATAAAACATAGAATCCTTACTTGTATTATTCAGAGTAAAAAATATAATATTTACAAGAACGCTGAAGTCTCGGCACTGCTATGGATTTATATTTTCAAAAGTTTTTTTTTATTATACAATTTGCTGATGGAACAAGCATATGGCCCACCTGATGATGTTAATGTTGACTCTAGGTAAAAGTTTAACTAACAAATCACTACGATTGACCAAATTTGTACACCAACTATTTTTTAATTAATCACATGTTTTAACACCCCTATGTAGTTTAAGCAATGATGCGCCAAATAATAATCTACATTGTAAACGACCAGCCGGAGTAAGTTCAAACTTTTTATTTTATTATTACAACCGCGAATTTCTTTCCCACGATAATCAGAGCTTCATTCTCTTCAGGAATTCGTTGATAAATCAACGAACAATTTTATCCTTTGACAGGATTAAATATTTAATCGCAGTGTGGTTGGAATCGAACTTGTGAATATTTCACTACTTAAGGAGATGCTTATTCAAGTTCTTTAGCACACAATTTAGCATGGCGATTGCTGCCAGTGATATCAAACATGCGTGTACTCGTGACAAATATCTGTAGCTCAGCGAAATATGCGTGGCGCAACAGGGACTACCCTCATCATCATCATCATCAGCCTATAGAAGTCCACTGCTGGACATAGGCCTCCCCCACACGTTTCCAGGAAGAACGATTCTGAGCCCTTTCCATCCAGCGAATTCCCGCGGTCCTAACAATGTCGTCAGTCCATCGGGTAGGAGGACGTCCTACGCTTCGTCTTCCGGTTCGTGGTCACCATTCGAGAACCTTTATCCCCCGCGGTTGTCGGACTAACCTCATGGTCTAGTAAAATCGCAATCAATTTGAAGCTGTTCTATTTGTATCGTAGAAAGAAAAAGCATTAGCAAAAGTTACTAAATGTAAGCTGGTACTTGCTAAAAAGTGACACTATACTAGTGATGTAATGATAAAAAACCGGCCAAGTGCGAATCGGATTCGCGCACAAAGGGTTCCGTACCATTATTTGTTTTTTATATCTATCTATATCTATAATAAAAACGGCAGCAAAATCACGTTTGTTGTATGAAAGCCCCCTTAAATATTATTTTATTCTGTTTTTTATTTGTTGTTATAGCGGCAACAAAAATATATCATCTGTGAAAATTTCAACTCTCTACCTACCACGGTTCATGAGGTACAGCCTGATAACAGACGGACAAACAGACAAACAGACAGCGGTGTCTTGAATTACCCTTTGGGTACGGAACCCTAAAAATGAGAATTGGGCCTCCGAACAACGTATAACATTATTAGGTAAGTGATTCTAAACACTACAATTTAATCTTAGCATTAGCTCATAAGATTCCATGATACAGATTACCCAAATCTTTACAGCCGCCACATTTTAAAAAACAAATCCTTAATATCATTGTTACATTCGGATACCATTAAAATAGCTCATCTGATTGATTTCCCATGGCTCTGTGAGAAGCTCGATAATCGGTAGCCGCTGATCGCTGATTACTGATCACTGATCGCTGATCGCCGTAATTTTATTTGGATGATCATTGTTTCAATCACTATCATTGTGAAGGCAGTTGTGTAATTGGCCCCTGACTTTTGAGAATATTTTCAATTGCTAGCGGGTTTTTTTGCGAATATTAACATTAACCATTAACTAACATTAACCAACGACATGAAGGTTTATCTGATAAGTAACGATTCTTTGTTTCTAAAGGACGCTTGTAATATATTAGAACCGACATTGCCCATGATTAGTGCCGACCAATGCGGCGCAGCGGGCGAATGTCCGACGCAGCAGGTTGCGGGTTCGATTCCCGTCTTGGGATAAATGTTTGTACGATTTGAAAATATTTATTCTGGGTGATCTGGGTATTTTCTATGTATAATAAAAAATATCTATTTGTGTATCTATATAATATATTGTATTAAGTATATCAGTCATTTAGTACCTACCCATAACACAAGCTCTGCTTAGCTTGGGGCTAGATATACTAGATTAGATACTAAATTACTATATCATTACTATTAGTGCTTAGGGGTATATAATCAATTTCTAAGCTACCCTTTAAAGCATGCAGTGAACTAAAACCAGGGAACCCTTTCCGTGATCATGACGTATGCAACTGTCCCAAAATATTGCAATCACAACATTTATCTTCTGTTTGTTAAAAGTCCTAGTCAAGTGGGAGTGACATAAGATATTAAGGTCGTGGGTTTAAATCCGGTCAAGTACTATGTTTTTATTACTCAAATACCTCATACTTAATACTATAGCATGCTCGTATAAAGACAGTAATGCCACTGTCCAACCAGTAATGCACGCTAAAAAAAGGTAAGACAAAAAACCAACACGCACATCACAATAACCATAATATCTCCCTTCATCTGCCATTATTCTCACATTAAAACAGCCCAAAGGCATCCAAAAACATTGCGTGCAACAAGTAGCTGGCTCTCACGCAATATATAAAATGCATTGTACACCGGTCCGGGGCGATCACGGAGCGTAACGAAGAAAACATCCAAAAAACACAAAAAATCTCAAGCATTTCTTTACTAGATCTCATCAGAGATGACATCCGTAGACAAATTTAAACCACTAGATATAACCCAGAGAATTCACGAATTGAAATACCAGCAAGGGTGAAAAAGATAGCTCGCATACATACATCAGCCGGGCTAAGATGTGCTACGTGAGATATGTCGCGCTTGACACGACATACTTTTTCTATTGATGAACATTTTAGAAATTTCTCTGTATCTGAGTTTTATTATAAGAATACTATTAGGTACCAGTAGGTAGAAACGCGCGTGACTTCGTCTGCGTCAAGTTATTTTCATACAAACATCAATTAAATTTAATTTCTTAGAATTCCTTTATTAGTAGGTACACTTCTACGCACCGAGACAAATAGACCCTTAAAATATAACGTAATATAAGTCTCTTCAACTAGTGGTTTGTTGTGCGTTGTCTATATGTCAGACAGTCAGGATAAACTGGTGTTCTACAAATTTATCCTGACATACACCCTAACAGAGGTATAAATGATAGAACAAGTTCTGTTTGGTTTGAGGTTAGAGGGAATTGAGTGAATGTCTGGCAAATAAATCTGCGTTCTGGCAAATAGATCATTTCTCTCAGGTTAGTTAAGAAGTTGCACCAGAGAGGACGCTGTCGTGTCTGTGTCGTTTCGTTTCATACAGTGTCCGTCCCGTTTCAATGTAAACAGATCTTTGTATTGATTTAAACACAGCTTTATAAGACTAATGATCTTATAAAAGCAATATTGATTCAATTGAGTCCTCAAAGTAGTGAATGGTAGCGGTTATTAAGTGGAGCAAAACACGCGATGCTGATTTAATTTAGCTGTTGTGTGAAAGAATGAGGTTTATGATGTGAAAAATATAATTCTCTTACTGAGCTATCTTAGTACGTAGTTTGTACAGCGATACAGACTACTTTTTCAGTGCTCTAAGCTTTGTGTATATTTCTGGGATGCTATGAGTGCCTGTAGTAGGATTTTAGTTGTAAGCTTGTCAAAGTCAAAGTCAAAAAGCATTTATTAATATCCGCAGGGATCAATTATCATAATCAAGTCGTATTTGTATTATTATTGCTTTTCCACCGCTTTTCTTGTCATTAATGTACAGCAAGACATAATAAAATAAAAATCGGCCAAGTGCGAGTTGGACTCGCGCACGGAGGTTACCTTAGCATTATCTTTAATAAAAACGGCAAAAAAATCACGTTTGTTGTATGAAAGCCCCCTTAAATATTTATTTGATTCTGTTTTTTAGTATTTGATGTTATAGCGGCAGCAGAAATACATAATCTGTAAAATTTCAACTCTCTAATTATCACGGTTCATGAGATACAGCCCGGTGACGGATGGATAAACAGGCAGACAGACAGCGGAGTCTTAGTACTAGGGTCCCATTTTACCCTTTAGGTATGAAACCCTAAAAAGCTAAAATGTTAGCATGCCTAACTTAAGAGTTAAAAGTAGACTTAGAAGTTTGAAAGATATATGTAATTTTTAATTGCTTTGTAAAGCAATAAACTATATAACTGAGATATTCCTTTTCTTTTTTGTTTGTCCACATTTTCTTTTGTCTTTTTGACCTTCTAAACTTAAAATTAACTGCCCAATGACCTTTCACAACATGTCATATGAGTAAATGATAGCGGCTCGTCCACGTACGCCGCCTTGTAATCATAAGGACGTGACGACCTCATGAACCATGTTCCCATGCATGGTCTCCATGAAATCGTTTATTAGATGTAATTTCATGTGATTTCTTTAGTTGGCCATTTTGTTGGTGAAAGCTAGGCTAGGCAGGGCCTTAATATAGTCATATCAAATAATTTTCATACTTGAGGTCCTTCATCACAAAGCTGAAGTAAAGTCAATTTTTGTAGATTGATGTCGTCATGAATAAAATAACGAGTACCTACGTTATCAGTCTCAATAGTTCCAGTACCCCAATAGACCTACCCAATATTTTGAAGGGTTTTTCTTATTGGACATAGACCTCCTTCATATAATGGGGACTTGCCATGGTCACCACGCTTGACATACGCTTATTATTGACTGCAGTGTTGATGTTTAGTCCCTACTTAGAAGATGCTGTTGGCAGATCCTGGCGTGTTCCTGGTGACGTCTCTTGCGATATCTATAAAAGGTAGTAGAGGGGTCTTAGATTCACCTAGATTTAAGACGTTTCAAGATGATCCCTGCGGATATTACTGAATAAATGATTTTTGACTTTGACTTTGACTTTGACTTTGACTTTCTTATTCTAGGCAAGAACGACTGGGAATACGACACTACCGGGAGTACAACTGTTTAAAATTATAATAAATTAGCGGCGTGTCCCGGCTTCGCACGGGTTTTAGTAAGAATCCCAATTTTTTTGAAAAAAAATATAGCATATGTCACCCGGCGATAGTGTAGCTCCCTAACAGTAAAGAATTTTTCAAATCAGTCCAGTAGTTTTGGAGCCTATTCAATGCAAACAATCAAATCTTTCCTCTCTATAATATTAGTAGGTATAGACTAACCAAAAACTCACGAAAGAGTGGCGTATTAAGGAGAAGGCTTATTTTCAGTAGACGTTGGGACTGAAGTTAGAACGCATAAAGTCTACCACAGCACGGTTGAGAACACGTACCTATCTTCTGATGTAAGTAGGCCATCGCACACCCATTACAACTTTACATAAAATAACAATAGAAGACGCTATCGAAAGCGTTCACACACGCGTGCCCTATCTACTGCGCATCGCGAAATGGGTGTCGGTACCTGGTTCGGTTCTTACCCCTACCATAATAATATATTTTAGGCTAGAACAACGAAAGTTGATAGTTTACTCATTTCTCTTTATACGCCTCGATCAAGTTAAGGTAGCTATTATCACCTATATTATTAGCTTATTGCCACTTCAACTTGTTAATTCTGAGAGCTGTAACCTTGGTTCTTCTACGGATTTCCTCATTTCTGACTCTTCACTCTAAGCATTTCTCTCTTCATAGTGAGCAGCTTTGAGCTTTAAGAGATCAATAGTTAGCAACCACGTCTTAGTTCCATAAGTCATCACTGGTAACATACACTGATTACACATTTTCTCCTTAGGGTTTTGGAAATTGTGATAAAAAGCCGTAATTTTTCAAACGCTGGTTATCCGATCTTGTGCAGCAAGTTATTTCTTAGTTAAGCCAAAGCTAGAAAGGGATTGTTTTCCATCAAAAACGTGGTAAGGGTTAGAAAATGCATATCAGTATTACATAAGTTGAATCTGATATGCTGCCTACCAATGGGCGTGCCGGCTGGGCGGGCGTACGAATCTACATTCAAATTGCCAGTTACACGAACAACTTAGATAGATCAAGTTTTAAAAAGAGAAATATATTTGTACCTTAGCTTAGACTTAGCTAAAGTCTATACTATTTGTTAAAATTTAGATATTTACACCTCTTTTTATCCAACTTTTCAGTCTAACCTAGAACACTTTGTTTTGTACCTTCTTGTTCTTAAAATCAGTCAATCTTTGTTCAAATTTAGTCCATTCAATCATTCATCTTTTTTTGTTACATGCCATTACTCTCAGTCTATCTCACGTTCCGCTATAAATTTTCATAGAACATCGATTACACACATCCTAATAGCGTACAAAACTGTTTGTGCAATAACGCAGCTAAAATAGTGTGTGGGGCTTAGTGGCGACCATCTGAAGACCAAAAAGCAATTGAATTATCAGGTTCTAGTAAACAAAACATTTTTAAACAATGCAAGACAAAATTATATTAGAGTTATCCAAGAGACTGGTGGATGTGACTCACGATCAATGGGCTGGCGCTTATCTTGGACAGAGAATTAGTTTAGCTATCCAAAGAGGTAACGTTGCCAGTCTTTTGGGCACACTTCCTGCAGTCAGTGCAAATAAGACCCGCAGTTTACTATAGGTAATTTTTTTTTGAGTTATTATATAATATGTAGATATAAGATAGATAGGGTAAATATTAGATGTAAAATAGTTGTATATACTAAATTACTTCCGTTAGACCAAATTTTTAACATACTACAGTTACTTTTTTAAATGGTATGAAAATTTCCATAGCCACACTTTCTAATAAAAGCTCAATATAAATTTGAGCAGCATTTTATCTTTCAGACATGGGGCGTGAAACCCTAGTGAAATGTGGCCTGTTTCCCCTTGTTACTGCACCTAGCCGCTGTGACGGGAGCTACACTAGGTATCTACTACGGAGCTGTGTGTACTATCTAGACAGCTTAATCTGTATCTAAATCTAAGTCTTAGAGCTCAGAACTAATCACCTCTGATCTTATCTAGTCCAATGCAAAGTAAGTGTATAAAAATAAGTAAAGGTACACCAAAGTAATGATGGATAAATAGTGATGACGGCTTGTTGAAAAGAATGGAGTAGAAGAACTTATGCTGCAATCTCTTTAAACAGAGACTATTGAAGGTGTAGTAGAAGTGTGTTGTTGTGTTAGCTGTGGTTGCCTTAAGTGGGTAAGCACAGGGCGGGACATTGTTTTCGTTTGAGTTTAGTCTAAGATTTGTGTATTATTTCTTGGTTTTAGTATTAATCATTAATTATCATCACGGGTATTTATCGCGTATTACCTTTTTTATTTATTTTCCCGACGTTTAAAAATCATTAATAAAAAAAAAAAAGTGACCCTGCCTTCTGATTCTAAGATAAGGTTGTCAGTTCTACGAGCTATATGGCCTGCCCATTGCCACTTTAACTTGCTGATTCTGATAGGCATATTGTTTTACACCTAAGTCATGTTGCACTACAGAAGTTGTGAAAACGGAGTTATACATACTGACACTAGCAAAACGCGCGCGACTTTGTCTGCGTGAAGTTATCTTCATACAAACTTCAACCCCCACTATTCTCGTTTAGGAGTTAAATTTCAAGAACCCAGGAACGAAGAACCAAGAAGATAATTAGCAAAGATTGGCTTAGTACACCTCTAAGTACCAAGACAAATATACCCGAAAATTTTAAGGTAAGGATTTAGGTTGTGCGTTGTATATTATGTATGTTAGTCAGGATAAAGATTGTTATAATTAGTAAAGATTGGAGTTCTTGATTGTACTAATCAACTTCAGAAATTCTATAAAGACAGCGCAAATACAAGCACTTCAAGTGTTCAAAACTTTTCGAATAAGCTCATAAATATCTTAAATGAAGACACGTTTTGGTCCAGGATCATTAATGCTCATCTGTTGGAATATTTACAGACCAATTACGCTATGGTGCCAGCTTATTTATCGGTGTGTGCTCATATAGAGTGATTCATTCGCGGCGCAGTTCATCGTTAGTGTCAAAACTGTTGTATAACTGTGAGGAGTTGTTAGTGCTTAGGTTTTTGTTTTATTTGATGGCCTTATCAAAAAGTGAAGGGTTCATCCGGGGAAGTACTACCGCCTGTTTCTGCCTCCAAGCAGCTTGTTACAGTTTGAATGTTATAGGGGCCGGTGAAATTACAGGCACATGTGGCTTAACATCAGTATGCATCTGCTTGATGGACGCAGAGCAAAGGATCGTAAGACATGTTCTTAACGAGCGTGACCTGCGAGGCAATGCATTATTATAGGATAGAATAGTTATGCACTTTTTGTTGTTGTAAATACATACTTATAATACAATATAATAGAAGTTTAGGTATAAAATATTACCCTTTTTGCTATAAAGTAAAAAGTTACTTCACTTTTAGATTCATTATGATACGTTGATATGAAAGAGAAGAAGAAGAGAAATAACTATAAAGTTGGGGAAAAGTTTCAGTATCTACGAGAAAAAAAGAATATTTATAAGTTTAAAGTCTACCTACTTCTTTCCGTGAAATAAAGTGTTGTATATACTTTTTGATTCGTTATACGTACAAACTTCTTTCAACTAAATGGATAAGAAAAATTAAAACGGTCAAATACGTAATGGTTTGTCATGGCATCTTTGACCCAACTCATATCCTCGGGCTGAACAGTAAATAATGATGCCGAAGTATTTATAAATTACAAAACATAAAAAAACTTAGAACTCTTACTGTAAGATCTGTATAGAGCTGACAAAACTGTTTTTGCGTTGGATATATTTGTTAGACTTTTAAATTATTACTTCATTCCATAGCTTTTTTATTTATTCATTGTATATTAATTTAAGGAAAGTTGTCCGTAGCGACCCTGGTATGAAATAAGACCATGAACTCCCATAAAGGTTTTAAGATTCAACTAATAGGTAACACATCAGAGGATGGTCACCAGTAGATCTTGAGTACCTATTATCATACTACAGTCATCAATCCGATTGCCAAGCGTACTAAACATTCAAAAAAATTTATGCGGTTTCTCACACTTGGTAAAAGGTTTATTTTCAGCAGTATCTAGGTTTATAATAATAATAACAAGATTAATTTATGACATTTATTTCAAATAAGTCATATAAAACAGGAGTTTTTTAATTTCTCTAAGTTCAACAATGCAATACTGTTTTATAAAAATCTGCCTACACGTAGTACTATTATTTATTCGGTACCGTGTAGGTATCGATCTTCATACTCATTAAACTAAACCTCTAATGGGCACTCACTACTCAAATTTTAAAGGGAATATTAACGGTGCCCATGGGAATAAGAGTCGTGAAGCCATTTATTTTCTTATATCTAGACTAGAATCATTGACCTAAACATAATTGAGAACTACATTGTTGGTTTAATACTTTGTTAAAAAATAAATACGAGTTGTTATGACAAAATTATAGTTGTCACACCAAAAAGTTTGCTGTCACACTGGAAAAGCCACTCTAAATTCTTAAAGTATATAACGTGAAGCTTTGTCAGCGTTTTGCATAGAGGTCGTTACTTATGATGGATGGGTATCACCCGAACTTTCACGAGAGCGCCCGAGGACAGCTGAGGCACCTCAAAAATAGGCAATCTAGCCTTAGGCTAGAAGAAGCTATTTTAGCTGTTTAAATTAATTGTCTATAATCATAAAAATAATATGATTATTCAGTCGTAAGACAAAGTGAGCCCAAAAAAACCGTTTTGTGAAGTAAGGGACACATCTATTACATTGATCTATACAATGATAAAAAAATATAATATGTTTTTTTTATACAGCTTGCCAAGTAGTTACCATAGCCTATAACAAAGCATTGCCTTGTAGGTCATGTTAGTTAGGAACGTGCCCTACAATACACTGCTCTGCGTCCGTCAACCTGAGGCATACAGGTGTTAAGACTCATGTGCCTGGAAATTACACCTGCACTCACACCCTTTAAACACAGCAAGCTGCTTGGCGGCAGAAATAGGCATGGTGGTAGTACTTCCCCTTCACTAAGAGCTCTACTACTACTAAAAATGATTTAAAAAAATTGTGTCCTACCTACATTAATACCAAGAGCATCTGTGGCTTATAAAAGCAACCCCTTTTGATCCTAAGATCATGGGTTCGAACCCGATTTCATGTGTCCTTTGTTCGTTTCAAAATGTGTGACGAAAAAATTCATAAAAAATCAACTTTTTCTTATATTTTATATTTTTTCCGTTTTGTTATGAAAATGATGAAACACATGAATGACCCATTTGATGTTGAGTTACTTTTGCCTATAGTAATTGCATTATCTAACAATTCCTAAAGGTTTATAAATTGTAAATACATATATATAAGTGCAACTCCTACAGCACCTGCAATAAAATTAATATCTTAAAACAGAACGCGAGCATTAATGTTAGAAACAGAAATAGGTACGATGGTAGAACTACCCAAACGTAACCTTCCACAATGAGCTCTACCACTCAAAGTCAGTACGCTAATCCCACAAGTTTAAAAAAACCAAACCGATTAGCACCCTGAACACGGAATGCAATAAAATCCGTAACAATCAAGAAGAGGCACAACCGGCGCCTTATAATAATGTCTGCGTTACCGCCTCAACTTTTAAAGAACCAGCGTGAGAACAGTCCACAAAACACCAGTGACTCAATTTTGATATATGGCCCTAAACGTGCCATTTAGCGCTTACGCGTCCATTTTAAACTATACTTTACTAAATTAGAAAAAAAGTAAACACAACATTGTACGAATTCGATAATTAGATTAGATTATAATATGGGGGTTCGTTGGCGACGGCGAAAGCCTTCGTCTCGTCGGTGTTGCCGCCCGTGGCGCCTCGGGCGGGTCTTTTTTGACCCTATTTGTTTTAATTACCAAATTTAATATTTGGGACATCGGAACCTTTGTATTAGATAATTGGGGTAATGATGGTAGGTCAATCGGGCCGCAAAGGGCGGAACGCTGGTTCTTTGAAGCGGCTTTTGCTTTTTGGGGGTTAACAGGAAAGCCAGCAGTACGAAATGAACTTGACTTTTTAAAAAACTTCTTTTTAGATTATAGCCTCTTTAAGTCTTGATCTCGTAGAGCTGGCACCTGAAATATATTTTCTACTTATAAATTAGCTATGTCCATAGGCACCCTAATTCATGACAGCCATCACAAGTTAGTAGGTACTAACACTGCCTTCTGCGCTATAGGTGGTGGGTCTAATCCCCACCGTGAACTTAAGTTTGTGTGATGAACACATATGTTTGTTCTGTGTTATATGATATTCCGTGTATGTATTTACAGAGAAAAAAGTTTTCAAGTCGTCTAGTTCCCATTGTACCAACTTTGCTTAGTTTCGGGTTGGATGGTGTTGTGTCAAATGTATGTCAGTATCTGTTTCAAAGCTTTTATGTACACAAAAATGCTCTAGTTTTCAAATTCGCACTTTCCTGTACTTAAATGATAAACAAAGCTGTTTTATTAAAAATTTCTTAAAGAGTATTTACTACAATAACTATTATTTTATTCTGTTTCTACTAAAAGATGAATCACTGGTAGTTACTTGATGGTTAACCAAACTTCTAGCTAAACGGTACCTACACCTCCTTTGGAATGTCCATCGAAAACCAATTTCTCAAAATTAACATAATTTAAACACAGTGTTTACCGTAAAGAATGTATGGAACATTCCAGAATCCAGACGGGTGATTACTTGAGTCTTGAATCCCACCAGATGGCGTTCCAGCAGGATTCTTCAAATTTCACCCCGATATTCCTAATATTATCGAGTATATTCGTAGGGTCGTCGCCTGTCGTTTATTAGCCGGATACTTTCTACAGAATAACCGGTTTCGTATTTTCATGGAATATTTTGTGTATAATCTTTATAAAAATAATAACTTCATTTCATTTTATTTTGGCGTAATATATTTCTCATATTGAATAATGCATTGAGCACAAACAAAAATTAATGTGTAACAGTGTTTTCAAAAATAAACTAAAATTAAAACAACGATCATTTTATTATACCAGTGTACCTATATGGTAACTTAATAGCTGGAGTGTAATGCAGATTAATCAGAAATATTTTATCTTAGTTGTTGTGTACGTATACCATATTGTTTATTATGAGTATTCATTGTAACTGATAGACAGAAAACTGAAGATTATAGTGAGGATTATGATATCGTTAAAAAAATGAGGCCGCTTCAATTGTAATACTGAATCAATTTTAGTGAATCTGTACCTTATTCACTTAGCATAAATTACAAACAAAAGACAGTGAAAGAAAAATTTACGAGTACAGAGGACTTACAATTTTATTATCCGGCTTATTTTACAACTAAGTAAACAAATTACAGGCAACTTTTAACCGACTTATATTATCCGGCTAATTTAGTATACTCCGACTTTTTAAGAGTTCCCATCTGACAACCCTTCCAACGATTACCGAATCATTCGGTAAATGCTTGTAATCTTGTAATCACCTCCGCGGGTAGCGTCATTACACCGACCACAGCCATTACATGGATCTGAAAGATCTTTTTGTTGCTTCTTTGAGTTTGAGAAAATAGTTTTTTACGACCACTTTGCTACAAAAAATATGAAATCCGTTGCAAATTTGTAACTACCTTGAATCTAAGCATTGACGTTCAAATAAAAGTTCAATTAGAATATTGGAATATACTTTTGAAAATACTTATAATGATCTTACAGGCTTTATCAGCGACCAATGTTAGAGACTTTTCATATTTCTTGACACTTTTTAGTTTTAAAGTTATTGTTACTTTCTTGTCAACGAAAAGAGAAAATTTTAACCCCCACTGTACCCGTTTAAAGGGAGTTGCAGAAACCCTTTCTTAGTGCACCTCTATACACCAAAACAAATATGCCCTGAGTTTCAAAACTTGGTTTAAACTAAGCGTAGTTAACCAGTCAGGACAAAGATTTTTATAAATTAGTATAGATATAAATTAGATTAAGATCACGACCACGGTGAGTTATTTTACTCTACTATCTATAGGTATAGATAGAGAGGTATAGACATAGTAGACAAAGAAAATTATGACTAATACAAGTATTTATAATTGGTATGTACAAAATACATTTGAAACAGTTGAGCTATCTAAAGACATAGTTCAGTTTGTTCACATTCTTATAATAGCAAAATATGATTTTGCCGTGCTCATGCAATTGTGTCCAAATACCGGGTAACAATCATACTCAAAAATAGACATAGACAATTATTTATTAGCCACAAGAACACACAGCATGAGAAATCATGGTAAATAACAAAATAATAATCCGCCTGCGACGCAGAGGTTGCGGGTTCGATTCCCGCCTTGGGATAAATGTTTGTACGATCTGCAAATATTTATTCCGGATGTTCTGGGTATTTTCTATGTATAATAAAAAAAATATCTATGTATGTAATATAATATTGTATTAAGTATATCAGTCATCTAGTACCCAAAACACAAGCTCTGCTTAGCTTGGGGCTAGATGATGCTGTGTGGATCGTCCGGCATTATTTATTATTATTATTATAATGTTGAACAATCCACACAGCATCATCTAGCCCCAAACTAAGCAGAGCTTGTGTTAAAGGTACTAGATGACTGATATACTTCGTACTATGCATAACATACATAAATATTTTTTATTGTACATAGAAAATACCCAGAACACCCGAGATAAATATTTGCAGATCGTTCAAACATTTATCCCAAGGTGAAAATCGAAGCCGCAACCTCCTGCGTAGCAGGCGGACTTTCGCACGCCGCATCAATAGTTTATGTACAGTCAGCTGCACTAGAATGTATACAACTTGAAACTTTCACAACTATATTACAGCAAAACAATGAACACCTCAAAAACTACAAAGTCATAAAATTAGTTGATGAACCTTACTTATTTTTAGAATAATTATCATGTAAATGTTTTGAGCACCGCTATGAAACCATTTTGAAAGTTCCAAACTGTATACATTCTAGTGCAGCTGACTGTACTTACAATATTATTATTCTAACAAAAATATTACTCAAAACCACAATAATTTTAAATATTAGACGTATAATGTAACCAACACCAAAAAAACTAAGCTTCTATCAAAAATAGACGACAGAACCACACCCAAACTTATCATCCGAATCTCCAACCATTGCTTCACCAAAATCCCACGGTCATGACTCTCAGGTCGACCTAGCCTGGAGCAAACGGTAGACCCACTGAAGCAGCCAAGAGCGTCTGTGTGAGTACACTGATTATGATGACCCTGCCCACCAAAATAACTTGGAATACAAGGAAAACACACGGTTCCTCTTGTTTTTATTCATTAATAGAATACACATCAACTTTATATCCAGTTTTTTTTTAACGTTAATAGACTATCCTTTGGCTTCAATCTCACCTGATGGTAAGTGACGATGAAACCGACGATGTTTGTTTGCTTTCTAATACTTTTTCCCATATACTAAAAATTACTTTCAAACTTTTTTACTTATGCTAATGTGGCATGGAAACCTTGGTCTTCTACTGGTAAGTGACAATAAGCTAGCAGCATGTCACGTATGAAATACTAAGTAGTACTATCTTCTGCAAAACGCTACAATAATAAATATTTGTGGGTATTTTATTCCATCTAGACTCAAACCAAGCAAAGCTTATATTATAATGACCAAATGATAAGTAATACATAGATACTTTTTTTATAAACACGTAGGTGTACATACACAGAACAATATGAGTGTATTTCATTTTTATTCTGTAGTCCAAACAAAGTAAGAAAAAATTCAAGACAAGCCTTACAAGCTTCATTATCTTAAATTACAAAAGGTGATAAGTTTTAAATTGACAGAACTAGATGGGTTTTTGGCACTGCCTGCCATATCAGCACAGATAGACAAATACAAATGAAAAAACATAGGTACTATATCTTACTTGAGGATAACCAAATAGTTTGTTTTAATCTCAAAAGTTAAATTAATATAAAAATCTTATTGATTTACTAGTGCAGACCAGCGCTATAAAAACTAATAAATTATAAATGCATCGGCTATCAGAAACATACAAATATATCTCTATTTTGCACCAGATAACGAATAGACAACATTTTACGTTACACACCTTAGCGTTGTTGGTCTTGTCTAGTGTTTACCACATTACAAACTGTATGGTACAAAATTGATAGATACTGAATTTTACTTGTATGTGAAAGTGACGGCATAGTGTGTACGAGCATGTTCAGTTCAGGTCACACGCAATCCAAGCATTCAGCGCACGTGGGAACAGGCAGAGAGCCCCCGGGCTACAGTTGACGATACCCGCGATAAATATAAATATATTATGAAACATTAGTGGTACGGTGCGAGCGTGGGTGAGTGCAAATTATTTTTAATCTTAAGAAATGAATGTATATATTTACGGTTACAGTATTTCAAACCGATAAAAACTTAAGGAAAAATAAGAAAAACTAGCTTCACTTTTAGGTTCTGGGTGGATTTGTTCCTCAAATGTTCAACACAACACGATTCCGCAACTTCCTCGAAGAATATAGATTTGGTACTTGGTACTAAGAGATCTGATAGGGTATCTACCGTGCTTGAAGATTAAAGTCATTACGCGGTGTAAAATTTTTCATAATTAAAAATTATCTGGTTCTCAACTCAAAGTAAAATAAAACCAGCAATAAAAAAAATCGTATGGTTTTCCGTCATATCTTTCTGTGTCGTATGTACAATGTTATTAAAAAGTTCCAGACGGATTTTTTGAAGTAATACTTTTAATGCGACTTCCAACAAGGTTGCGTTAAACGTTTAACACTACCATGAGGGGGGTATGAAAGCACTCTTCTTTTACTCATGGCCAGTTACGTTACGTGTAATAAAGAAGTTTTACTTCAGTCGTGTGGTCTAAAGCACACTCGTTTTTTTCTTTTTTTCTTCCTGAATCCTGGAAAAGGTTTCAAAGTCCAGTCAAAGTCGAAGCATCAGCAGAACTCATAAAACAGATTCAACAGTTCCGTATACAAAAACTATGGAAGTTACAAACAGGGTAATGCTCTTTCAAAGATAAAAACAGCCACAAAAACTAGTTCCTGCTGTAATTTTAGTGTCACGATTATAAAATAAAGCTTCTTCAAAGTAATATGTTATTCTACGCTATCTAACAGAATCTACGAAGATAGCAACAACATTATGTAATAATGTGACTGATAAATTACGTAGATTTGGTCATATAAGAGCCCCTCTTTAGAGCCTATTTCTTACAAAGTGGTGCCCGTCATGAACTGTTCATATCTCGTTGGGGCGTAAGAGTGTATTTAGACAACGCGAAAGATTTCGCGATGTGAAAAACAATACCAAGTATCCGGTCACGCTGTTGGCCGCTTGACAGAAATTTAAACGTCGTTACTATTAAAAAAATATAATGATACTATGAAACAATATCTTCACAAACGTTCAGCCGCGCGAAATCTTTTGCGTTGTATAAATAGGTAGACTTTAAATGTACTAAGTCTCATAAATGTAATGTGTATCGACATGTACTCAAAAAAATTTGAATACTCGGTAAAATCAACATAATGCGCTTGATAGGATTTATTTTTACAATTACAAAGCTTCCACACAGGCTTAATTTAAAGGACGACTAGTCGTTAGGTGAAGAGAATTGTACATTTACTACGGCACATGGTTTCGCTATTTGTGTTTGGACAGGAAGTATTTTATGTTTTTTAGTGCTCCGAACCCAAAGGGTAAAACGGGACCGGGGGTATTACTAAGACTCCGCTGTCTGTTTGTGTATCTATGTGGCTGTCTGTCCGTCCGTCACCAAGCTGTATCTTATGAACCGTGATAGTTGGAGTTGAAATTTTCACAGATGATGTTGAACGGGGCTTTATTTTACCGTTTTATTATAGATGATGGTACGGAACCCTCCGTGCGCGAGCCCGACTCGCACTTGGCTGGTTTTTCTTATTTTATACTATTGCAAACAGGTTTGAAATATCTGGAACTTTTATTTATCACCATTCTACCGAATGTACCGGTTCTAACTTATTAGAGAACCAGAGCTATATCTACTACTGGCTAAAGTGAGTTAGTGATAAATGTAATGGGATAGACGCGTGTCACAAATGACTTGGGTCACAAGGTCAGTTTATTTTCTCTGGTTGGCAACGAATGAACATACAGTGACGACTGTGACACTCTGTCAGAACTAAGGTATTTTGTTAACTTATTAGCTTACTAGCGGTCGCTCACAGCTTCGCCCGCGTAGCAGTTTTTTCCCGTTCCCGTTATTTTTTCAGGATAAAAAGTAGCCTATACGTTAATCCAGGTTACAGCCTATATTTGTTCCAAATTTCATCCAAATTGGTCCACTGGTTAGAGCGTGAAAGAGTAACAAACATCCATCCGTCCATCCATACTTACAAACTTTCGCGTTTATAATATTAGTAGGATAATATTTTTGGATAATAATATGTAATATTAAACAAAGGACATTTTTTATATTAATCTAAATCAGTACAACCACTGATCCTACATACCCAAAAAACGATCACCTGCACCCAAAATTAACTCTTCACGATTCGCCTCCAGCCTGATCTCTTATTAGGGCGCCGCACCTGTGTATCCATAATCCTCCTAATTAGGGGTTCGCGATTCCCAAAGGCAAAGGTACTCTGAAGAGGCAATAAATTGTTCGACATTTGACCTCACGTTTTGGGGAAATCGCCTTGGGCTGTCGTGCCGCCGGGAGGTTTTTCGAAATGCAGGATGGTATCCACGATCGCTTTATAAATGACCAAGTTAGACTGTATGGCTGGATGTTTTGAGTAATATTATTTTGTCAAGTCTTTTTTTATACTGCTAACTAGCACTTTTGGCTTCAATCTCACCTGGTGGTAAGTGACGATAAAGCAGGACGATCTAGAAGAGACCTATTCACTCTTTACGTAAAGAGATTCAGATTATAGTGTTCAGGAAAAACAGACGCTGGCAATGAATTGTACAGTTGTAACCCGAGGTTGCAAGCCCGCATAAAAATAATCGACCGACACAAAATAAGACACGCAAGGGAAGGAGAAAGAGTGAATTAGTATTTTAGGTAAAATACTTTGTTTTTGTTTGTATGCACTATATTTTTTTACAAAGAAAATAACAGTTATTACGAGTATTTATAATTAGTATGTACATACAAAGTACGAAACAGTTGAGCTATGTATGTTTGCATTATATTATTTTTATTTATAAGTTCGCGAGGCGCGTAATTTACACCCTTTAAAATGAAATAAACCTATGTTGATCAGTTCATCCCACAGAACACTTATATCCTGACCATCCTATTCAGGCTGTTGACATAACGTATTTTAGTAATCTGAAGGAATAAAGTCATACCTAGAGAAATGGATCCTTTCCTTTTTATCTTTATTTAAAAAAAAAATAGTTTCTCTGACATTTTAAACTACCATGATGCAAAAACACATTTAAAACTTGTGATCCCAACAGTCCCACATAATTATAGTTTATTTTATTGCAAAATAAAATGCAGTAACAGAACTGCCATTAGGTTCATTCATGAATGGAGCAAAAACTTGGACATTTCGATAATAATAGGTGGTCAATATACCGCAAAGGAACGCCATAATTTTTGTCGTGTCTATCTTACATAAACACCTTGTATTTCCGGCAAAGATTATGCAAGGTACAGATGTCTCTTTTGTGTGATACCTACTCGAGGTAGCACCACAGTCTATCCTATCTTCCTTCCTTTATAGGAGAAAAGCTAGCAGCTAAGGAGCAGAGTTAACTTTTCTACTTTGTTAAAAGTGTATTTTATACGCATAATATTACTATTCCCTATACCGTTTATTATTCTCAAGAATAAAGATTAAACATAATTATAAACGCAAAAGTTTAGTTGCTTGGATGTTGAATGTTTGTGGCTTTAATCACTTTCTAACTTAGTTCGATTTGAATGAAACTCTAAATACATATAGTTTATAATCTGGATTAACATATAGGCTTATCCTTATTTCGAAAATATTACATAGTATACTGAATTAAGAAAACGAAATTGCTCTGAAGAAAAAGTGCCTTATACTTTTAATATAGCAATATACCTACATATTGGTGTTAGCAAAATTACTATAACCACGCAGACAAAGCTATCAAAGGCAGAGTAAACTAATCTTCGTCCAAACCTTAGTACTTCGTAATTGAATTGAAATTTTATCACAATACCAGCTCAAGAATATTGTGTTATCCCTTCCCTTGCTTTTCCCTAACAATTACATCTGTCTTTAAATCTGATTTAAATAAGATTTTTGTCGCCAAGCAGCTTGCTGGTTTTGTAATCCTAAACCTATCAAAATAAATAGATAAATATTTGTTGTTTATCATATTTTTTTTTTTAGTTTAAAAAATAATAAAAAATTATAACTTTACTTGAGCCTTCTGGAACTCTCTGAGGCTTCAAAATTTAAGGTGAATAAAAAGAATCCGGTATTTTTTATCAATGCCCTCAATGCTTCCCACAGGATTCAAAATGACGGTATAATGATACGTTGGCTGATTAGTTTGCGGTATACAATGTGGTCAAGTGACGGGGACGAGCTACCACGGTGCTCAATGGCGCCTACGAAATTAGTCATTGCTCTGAAATGGGCAGTTTTATTGGTTCGGTAGTCTATGATCTGAGGTGATTTTGTAGATTAAAAGAAGGCAAACTGAAAATGATGTTTCCATGAAAAAAATTTTTTCTTATATCGTTTAAGATGATTCTAATTGATTCATGTGATTTTTAAGGAAGAGTTTGACTTTAAAGAAATAAAAATTGTCTTGATCTTTTAATACTAAGTACCTCTTATTATTATTATTTTACTTTGTAAAAGGATCATACAAAAAAACGGTAGGAACCAAGCCGTAAGTTTCTTGCCGGTTCTTCTAGGCTTGGTCGCGAGGAACTGGCGCTTAGATTCACCTAGATTTAAGACGTTTCAAGATGATCCCTGCGGATATTACTGAATAAATGATTTTTGACTTTGACTTTGACTTTGACTTCTTAACATTATTTATGGAAGTCTAAACATAGTCCAAATGTGACATTTGGTACATACCCACATTTCGCAGAAGTTGGTATTACATACGTGACAAGTGCTAATCATTCCCCGGCTGGAGTACTAATCGGTTTACTCAAGATACTGCATAAAACAAATATTTGGAATAGAAAACCTGACCAGCTTCGAACCCACGAACTTAGATCAAAAGGCGGGGTCACTCCGACTACACCACTAGTGCTCAATAAATGTAAGATACAATATTAAATCAAATTAAATAAAAATAATTTGTGTAGGATTCGACATTAATAAATCTCTCATTCACACCGATATTTAAGGACCCATGTCACAAACCAATAATTACGAAAATGAAATCGTCCTTAAAATGTGACCAATTTTGCTAAATAACATAGATGTATTTCGAACGGAAGGCACGTCTAGGAAATAAAAAGTGTGGTAACCACAAAACTGCAGAATTTGGAGCGAGGCATAACAATCTAATATTTTTCACATGTGTAGTGATGGGGTTTTGCAAAAAAAATACACCACTTATGATCCACATGATGTTCAGTGGTTACCGTCAAGTTTTACAAAGCAATGTAGGTCACTCATATTACAAAAGTTCCCTACGATGATTCACTGCGCAGCGTCCACCAACTTGAGATAATTAAAAAAAAACTTTGTTGATTTATGCTACATTTTTATTTTACATAAAAAAAAATCATCAATTAAAGAAAAATTACTATACTTACCGTAACTGATACATTTAAAAAACTGTCGCTCAAGCTGTAAAGCGCTCGTAATTTCATTCTGTCACTTTTTTTTTAATGTTGCATCAAAAATCTGAATCAATGACAAGTGTCTATCAAAAAAGTTGCAGACATCACTACCCGTATCATTCGAAACTAACCGCGACTATTATAACCGCATTTGCCCCCAAATTCGACATTTAATAACTGGTCTAAAATGTTCAGTTCAGAATTTTGATCTTTTATAATTATACGCTCGTATTATCAAGCGTCAATTTTCTATTTTTTCGGGTTACCTGCTTTACTCAGAAGGATGTCGGGTTGAAGGTTGGTCTGGTTTAAAAGTTGCACTATGTTTTACCCTTCCGAAATAATAGTTTTAATTGTCCGTTACAAGTTTGATATAATTATAGTAAAGGCCGACGCTAGCAATAAAAACTGGTTTCAAACAATTTTGATAAAGTTTCAAAAACCCTGCTCTATCGCAAGCCGCATTGATATTTTTAAAATTTTATATGATAAAAATATTAGAGAAATATACCATTCGTATGCAAAACTTCAAATCCTCTATTAGGGTCCCTCCCTCTGCAGTGCTTAGTCCGACGGTTCATGAATAAAGTTTTTCCCATTGCGATCGAACTAAGAAATAAAACAGAACATACCAACTGAAACACCTAGACATATAAACCAAACAACACAGTATCTAATACAATAGCCGGCCTTTTTTTAAACAATTTGTTGGTAAAAAAGTCACGCATGTCACTCACGGAACATGCCACGCACCACCATGCGATTATTAACTTGAGGCATATGATGTTAAGCCTCATGTGCCTGTAATTTCATCGGTTCCTTTCAAACCGAAACATAGCACCGATCAGGTGGACCAGCAATTTGTACTAAAAAGTTGTAATAGTAGTCGTATTACAGTAGTAGGAAGTACTAAGTAGTAGTAGTAGTAGGACTACTACAATCTAAGTCTCTTTAAGGCAAGAGTGAAAGTGTCTTCTAGACCGTCTTGCTACATCCTTGGCTTCATCATCACTTATCATCGGATGAGATTGTTGCCAAAAACAATCAAAAGTTTTACAAAACATAATGTAATAAACATTACTGATTATTTAATAATAATAATAATGCTGGACAATCCACACAGCATCATCTAGTCCAAGCTAAGCAGAGCTTGTGTTATCGGTACTAGATGACTGATATACTTAACACAATACTATATCACATACATAGATATTTTTTATTATATATAGAAAACACCCAGAACACCCGGAATAAATATTTGCAGATCGTACAAACATTTATCCCAAGGCGGGAATCGAACCCGCAACCTCTGCGTCGCAGGCGGACATTCGCCCGCTGCGCCACATCGGTCGTCAAATTTGAAGTGCGGTGTAATCACAATAGCAGTTACAATAAAGATAATTAAACAATACGAAAAACTACTCTATTAGTAATAGAAGTCGTAGATAATTGCATTCACGATACGGAATCCGGAACCAAAGATTCCTTTCAATCTGAAACTAATACAAGGAAACAGTTACTCGTTTCAAGAGTTTTGCGGAAATATAATGTGCAATAACTTTACCAAACAGATACAAGTAAAAAAATACGCATGTTATGATCATAAGAAACTAACCGGTATGTCAGTTATGTTTTTTCTGTCTAGGTGTTATACTATTAAGTTTTTTTAATGTGATTGCTGATAGAACAAGCCGATGCCCCACATGATGTTAAGCGGTTACCATCACCTATAACAACGCATGTTGTTGCAGGTTACATTTATTATGAACGTGCCCTAAGATGCACTGTTCTGCGTTTATTAACCTGAGGCATGCAGGTACTAAGCGTCATGTGTTTGTTATTTCACCAGTACTCATACCCTACAGACCAGAACACATCAAGCTATTTGTTGGCAGAAATCGGCAAGGTAGTAGTACTTCCCCGGACGAGCCTTTTACTTAGAGCTATACTACTGCTGAAAATATATTAGGAAGTATATATTTACAAAAATAATATAGCGAAGATTTTTGCCATGAGTGTTATCTTGCGGCACTCAACTATTTAAATAAAATACATACTTTTTTGTGGACATTTTTATACACCATCATCTGACCTCTAACTCCGAAAAAAGTTTGCACTACTTGTGGGGGAACCAGGTACCTAAAAAATAATTAGAATATGTACATAAAACCAGAAGGTAGAAAACCTCTATGCCCACCAGATAAATGTTTGTCATCGGTGGGGATCGAACCCACAACCTACAGCGCAGAAGGCAGAGCTACTACTAATTAAACTGTGAGGCCAGTCAGTCGAATAGATACATAACACACACATAGCCTTTTACCTTTTAAGTTATCTAGGTCATTAACAAAAGTGATTGCTTCAAAACACATTTTTCACGTTACAGTAGGAAACAAAATAGAGATTTAAAGTTATCAAAACCAAACGCTTTATATCGTCACGCCAAGTTACAAGTAGGAAATAAAACAAATATCCCAAAATGTAGGAAGTTAATAAGCACGCAACGTTTACAGTTTAACTGTTTTATCACTTTCCGCGAAATACACGTTATAATTTGTAATACTATTCGTTTTTAACAAACAGTCGTAAAGAATATTAGTGTTACCTAATTTTATTTTATAAATCTTTTAACAGAAGGTAATGTTAGCCGAGCAATGACGTGTGATATTTCAAATAAAATTCAAAACAACATCTGCTCTGCCGTGGTGCTTATGGGATAGTATTATTTTCAAAATTGTGTTTATTCTTCGTTGGGTAGCAACGAAGACGTATAAACGAGACATATTTTGTCTATTTGACAATTGAACCTGGATTCTCTGGACTCCAGTCGGGCTATGACAAAATTTTGTCTACTCGTTTTCTCGTGCAAAATAAAGATATCGCTTTATATCTTCCTGCGCTAACATGGAAGTGCCAAACATTTATCTTGTTCTGTCAATTGAAGACTTTCTAAAATGTCCATAAATAGAAAAAAGATCTCGTGTTAAGTGCGACATATCTCACGTTGCACATCTTAGCCCGGCTGAACTCCACATGACGCAAATTTTAAACAATAACCATAACTAGTTAAATTGCTTATACAGTGCGTTTATAGTAGATATCTGTTGAGTTTGATCTTTTTTAAATTCCTTTACTGACTGTTCGAACGTCAAAACTTTTTGAAAATTGAGAAAATTTATAATTTAACTTTGTGGCCCCAAGCAGACCCAAGCAAAGATATAAGAAGTCTTCTGGATAAAAAGCTGTTACTTAAATCCTGTGATTTGAGATGATTCTAATAAGCACACATAAAATCACATAGATAAGATGATTTGACATGGTTATGCAGCTGGTTGAGCTACATAACTCTTAAATCACAGGATTTAACTAACAGTTTTTTATCCAAAAGACTTGTTATATTTTTGCTTGGGCCTGTTAAAACCGATAGCCGTTGTTAGGTAATAAAGAACGCCATACAATGCACTATTCTGCGTTCATCAACAAACACAGCAAGCTACTTGGCGGCAGAAATAAGCATGGTGGTAGTACTTCTCCGGACGAGCTCTACACTTAGAGTTCTCTACTATTCTAAACTACAAACTCATTTTATTTTTTTGATAAAAACTACCTTCCATTTTTATATCCGTGAGTCCAATAACATTTATTAGCTATTATTATACTGAACGTGTCTAGGGGTTTGGTTACATCAATGTTGATGTGGGTGCGACGCAACCCTAATTGGCCGACGTGGAACCGATGACGGCCGATTATATCCGATGATTGACAGCTGTCAATCAATGTGCGTGAGGGTGCTGCCAGGTGGCGCGTGCTCTGTGGTTTTCAAACGTAGCTTAGATTGTGAAATAGAATGCGTTTGAATTTAGAATCAATCGTGGCATTTACCGTAAAGTATTAGTAACAAAAAGAGGTGGAACCTCCTTTCATCTGTTCAGTACAATAAGTATAATATAGACAGTTGCACGCACTGTATCATAAAAAAAAACTATTTATGTAAATGCAATAGCCTAAATCGTTTATCGTAGGTTTGAATTTTTTTGGCATTTTTGGACTTGGTCCATATTGGTGTATCATGAAAGAAATTTAAATTATTTCACAACAGACTTTGTGAAAGTACATAGGTAGGTATATATTAGAAAAAATGTAATGATATATTTTCAAGCTTTAAAATGTAGGTATACTCTGTTGCAATTAAATAAGAGAAGTAAACTACATTGGTAAATTTAAAAAACTCCGATTTGAGCAGGCTCATTTGCACAAGAGACTAATATGAACTTTTGAATGTAGGTATGTCATAATTCCTATAGCACCTTCATCCCATTTTCCTATACAATTAATTTTAAATTACGCTAGCAACACAGAAATAGAAATAAATCTACAGAAATATGTAATAAATTGTATGATTGATTTACTTTCAAACTTCAACTAACTACTCATTAAAAGCTTCTTTTAAACCAAAAATCAACCAATTCGTAAACTTTATCTGGTCATAAATCATTCCATTGCTACACTCAAAAACCTTTGTTTTAAAAGCATCAGTGTATGTCACAGCAGCTATGAGACAGCTGATCCATTCTATAAAGAATGGCAATGCATTGACATAGCATTAATATATTAAATTGACATAGTATTGACTATGTCGATGGTCTAAATAAGTACACTGCAAGACATAGGCCTTCCCTATATTTGGGTGGGTTTCATAGTCATGGTGATATTTATCTGCCGAATTTATCTAAGCCAGTCTACCTAATTTAGCACTAAATATACTACGTTTTGCGCTGTAGATTGTGGGTTCGTTTCACTTACCACGAATAGGTTTATTCTGTGTCTATTTTATAATTATGGATATTATTTTATTATTATAGAACAAGCAGACGGCTCACCTGATGTAAAGTGGTTAACATCACAAAGCAATACGTCACATGTCACGTTCGTTAGAAACATGCACTGATCTGCATCAATCAATCTGAGCGTACAGGTATTAAGCCTAGTGTGTTTGTAGTTTCACCAATACCCACATTCTTATGCCGGAACATAGCTAGCTGTTTGGCAGAAGAGATAGGCATGGTGGCAGTACTTTTCCAGGTGAACCCTTCGCTAAGAGCTTTACCTGCTGAAGATTAAGAACTAAACCAGCTGTTTAACGTTCTGTGGCATCGCTTAGAGCTATAACATAAATCTTCCTCAAAACATCAGTAGGTATATTGCGTTATTGAGAACGGTAATAAATTAGTGATAATGCCCTAAAGTTGTGTTTGAGCTACTTCAGGTGAACGTTACCAGCGCCGCAGGACATGCAATCTTCATCATCTAGTGTAATTTGAGAACAAAATATCATTGTTATTCTTTTGCCCATGATTTGAAACCGTATGTTATAGTTGAGTGTACACGTTCATTAGTAACGCGTTTTAGAATTCCGAATGTTCCAAAGATTGTAGGCTGGTTCTAGCCCGGCTAAAATGTGCAGCGCGACAAAATGTTGTCTTGTTCATCGTCATTTTATCCCCAGGGGGGTTTGTTCCCATTATCACGTTTGTTGTACAAGAGCCTCATTGAATATTTATTTTATTTTGTTTTTTAGTATTTGTCGTAATAGCGGCAACATAAATACATCATCTGTGAAAATGTCAACTTTCTAACTATAAGCTGTCAGCCTGGTGACAGACGAAAAAACAAACAGACAGCGGAGTCTTAGTAATAGGGTCCAGTTTTACCTTTTGGATACGGAACCCCAAAAATCATCACAGCCTTTTTTTTTTTTTACAGGTAGTTAGTTATTTTTTTATGTCAAATCTAGTCGGTTTCTCACTTGTTTCTCAAGTAAGACGAGAACACTAATAATAATGCCGGCTGTCAGTTTAAAGTAGATAAAATATCTGCCACACTTCACAAAAGTAAGGTAACCCGAAAATTGCGATTAATTGGATTAATCATTTAATTGGATGAAACAATTTAATGGGAATCTAAATAGTCATGGGAACTGTTTTTCCTCGGATTCGCGATTAGACCTCAATCAGGGTATATTTGTTGCAATTTTCATTGACTGGTAAATTGCAATGCAAGAGCTAAGCTTCAAACATCAATCAGTTGGAATCCGTCGATTCTTGAGATTGTGTTTATTGGATTTTTGTTTTTATCGTTATAAAAAGCACGATCCTACCGTTCAAGTAAAAATACAAAACCTGTAAAATAACTATCGTTAGTGGAAAGGAAAAAATGCTAAAGCGCCAAAATGCTACTTAAAGTTAAACTTTAAACTTGATTTCCCACAAGTAGCATTTTGTCGCATAATATCCAGTGTTGGAATAACATATTAATTTAATATAATTAAACGCACCTAAGTACCTATATAATGATCCAAAATATTGCCTACTGCATTTAGTTATTCATAAATGAAAGAAAATCTGTAACATTATTACGTAACTTTACTAAGTTTTACTATAGTGGAACTATAAAAGGTTCAGAAAAACGTTATTTTTTTTACAAATAACTACCTTTTAGTACTTACAAAAATGTAATTCCATAACATGAAAAGTTGTAAATGAAACTTCGCATTAGCTTTTGTTTCCCTATATGACCCTACGTAAATTAAAGTAGTAACTTAGCTATTACTTTCAATCCCAATCTAGCTCAGAAACTCCTGCAAGAGTTTGAAATCTTCGACGAATTCAATACGGGTGGCGACATCGCGTTGCAATACGTGACAGTTATTAGTTCATCGGCTGTCGCATAGATGGCGGGGAATTCACAAAACGTTTCAACATTGATCATTGGCCTGCAAATCACTAGATTTGGTTTTTTGAGTTTAATTTCTGTGTAACCTGCGCTTTATCAAGTTTGATTGACATCCCACTACAACCTAATTATTTATTATTTACATTATTATTAATTTGTATTAGTATCATACGAAAAACGTTAGAGACTAAGCCGTAGGTAAGTTTCTTGCCTGCGCTAGGCTTGGTCACAAGAAACAAGGGCTCAAATTCACCTAGCTTAGATTATTACATATTTTAGAATCTAAACTATGCAGTAAAATATTTTTATTTTTTGAGTTTATTTGTTTTAAGATGATCTCGGCGACTTTTTGACTTGAATTTTTACCATCTAAATGTTTTAAATTGGAGCGGCTGGATTCAAATGTTTGTAAATTGCGTTTATAAAATATTCAATAACGGTAAGTGTATAATAACTTCATGGTAAATTCCGTTTTAACAGTTTTTCCACTCTGAATCAAACGATGATCACATAATTCTACCACCCATCCCAAACATCTAACGCAACGTATAATTATAATTAATTTCGCTGATACATTAAAACCGTATAATGACGGTGTTGAGTATGGCACGATCTATGATGCCATGACCTAAGAGTATAAAAAAGCTATAAAGCTGGCATTTTTTATCATCAAGTCGTTTGCAAACAAACTTTCATGACTCAAGAGTAAAACAAAAACAAAAATATTGAAAGTTTTGGAATACGCTCAATAATTGACCTTAGATTAAGTTTTGCGTAGGTATTCGTAATTTGCCTCACTGCTATTACTAAAATAATATAAATGGTACTGTTTTACAAACTTTGCTATCTGTTGATCCAAGCTCTGGTGCTCTCGTACACGTAGAAGATTCAACACCTGTACATATTTAAGTCTAGTTTCTGTTTGAGCTAGGAATTTGATCTGAGGCTTTGAAACCTTTGCAAATATAGGTAGTTCTAGTACAATATCTATATCAGCTGTTGTTTTAAGTAGGTTACTAATTGACTGTACATCAATCTGTCATTCAACTTTTCGGACATAACAGTATTCAGTTATTTTGATTTTCAGGCATTTTGGGAAAAGGTTTTTTTGGGATTCAGGTGTATCGAAAACAAGGTGTTTTGAAATTCAGTCCTAACGTCACGTAAGCATTTTTTTGTCTGTCTGGAAGTTTTGCACCTAGTTTTGGATTTCATAATGATCATACCAACGCTGTTTCACCACTACCACTAGGTTTTACTGCTCTAATATGTGAGTTATGGTCTCGTTGCCGTTAGTTTAGCCGTTTTAGGCTTGCCATGGCAAAGGTTAATTTTTATCGCTTTCTATATTTTTCCATACTTATCTGGGTTGCGGTTTTTATCACAAATGTATTTTTCTTAAATTATTTTATTTTGTAGAAAAAAAGTATACTTACACCAATCTAATACCTACAGTGTAAAATATATTCCACATAAATATATGTATATAAATGCATGCTTATTTTTAACTTGCTTAGTAACTTTTTATTTATACTTTTAATGATGGATTTTTTTGGTATTAAGTAAAAAAAATGTCTGTAGCTGAATAGTGCTTGAATACTTTTGGGTCTTGTTCACAAATGTTTTCAGATAATAAGAATAAAACAAAGGTGTAGGATTTGTTTGGGTTTTTTCTTTTTCCTTATTTTAATTAGCCTCATAGAATTAACTTAATACAACTATTATGGTACATATGTACAAGAATTACATGCAAAATAAAACTAATTACAATAATTGCATACCAAATTAAAGTAAAATAAGTAGATCACTACACTAATTGAATGATTTCATACTTTCCAATACGGTATCATAGCCATACAATTTGGGAATAAGAACTTAAAATAAAAGGTAATACTTTCCGGTAACTTTAGTAACCATTACTTATATTCTACAAGCTATCACAATTAAATAAACCTCTAGTAAAACATAACAATATAACTAAAACAATATCAGTCTTTGAAAGAAGATCTGAGCTTTAAATGATAAACCAGAAATACTTATGAGTAAAAATGTGCGGAAGTATTTAAATAACCTATTATTATAATGGAAGTACATACAAATACTTATCGACAGATAGGTACCGTTGAAGGAAAGTACATAACAGATATGCAGGTAGATAAGTAGTACAAATCAGTCAATGAAGTCTTTGGCAAAACGAAAAAATAGTGACTAATGTTAAAAGTGATGCGATTACTCTTATCTTTTTTAGGCCTAGAGTTTGATCATCTTTTGTGAGAAAACATAATAAATATTTACATGCTAGAGTTAAGCTTAAGTAAAAATTAGCGTTTCATGATGTCTTCTATTGAAAAACCAAGAGTTCTTTTGGGTCCTTCGACAGGAGATTGATGTATGACAGGACTAACGGGTGGTTGGTGTTGTTGAGGCATTGGAGGTGGTGAAGGCTTGTGTGAGAGATCTAACAGAGACTCAGACTGACTCGTCGATGAAACTTCTTGGCAACCTTCTAAATGTTCCAAATGATGCTTGTTGGCATCACTGTGCGTCAGCAAATGCGTTTTTAGGTTTGATCTTTGGTTAAAACTCTTGTTGCAGACTGGGCATTTATGCGGAGATTCTTCCATGTGCAGAATCTTGTGTACCGCTAGAGTCCTGGACTGGCAAAACCCTTTCCCGCATTCCGTGCACTTAAAAGGTTTCTCCTTAGAGTGAATGTATCTGGAAAGAAAGGAAACGAAAATAAATCGCTAGTTCAACTCTCACACGCCGTTTTTGAAAAGGTTAAACGCGTAATGAAGTCTTAGTAAACAAACGGACACATGAATCTTTATGACCACTATATGTGACGAAGTAATCGTTTTGAATGAAATTTTAAGATTTTCTTCCAAATGCATTAGATTGTTAATATACGGCATAATAAGAGACAAAAAACCTTGGGTCTCGTAAAAGCGAAGAAATATAACATGTAATTTGTTCGACGGCGGAGCAAGACAGATATGGTGATCGTAAAGAACCAAACCGGTTGGCAGGGGAGCGCGTGCGGCCTCGCGACCTCACAAAAAGGTTTACACTTTTAATTTTTTTCTATCTCTTATCGTCAACAATACCTGATGAAACACGTACTAAATCACATTGTTGGTATTAGAGAGAAACATTAAATTAAATATGAACTCTTCCAGATAGTAATAGTGAAACTAGAATTTATGGGCAACTCGAATGCATTCATCAGGATAAGTTACAAGACTATCAAATGGGTCTAATGGACAATAACAGTAACTTGATAGCTACAAACAAGGTTTGATGCTCACCTGTGATCTCTGAGGTGGTCCTGTCTTCGGAAAGCTTTTCCGCAGATGTCACAAGAATAAGGCCGCTCATCAGTGTGTGTTCTTTCGTGGATGAGTAAGTTGTAAGATTTGGTGAACTGACGGTTGCAATATTTGCAGATAAACTGTTTCTTGGGTCTTGCGCCTGGGACTCCAGGAGCTCGCATTGGCGGAGGGTTTCTTCCTGGCATTCTCTGCGCCATTGCTCCAGGGTATCTTAGTGAGTGGTGGTATAGAGCTGCATTTCTGATCCACTGGTTCACTAGCATAGCGTGGTATGGAGCGGACGGAGGTAAAGTAGCCACTTGAGTTTGCATGTAGGCAGACATTGTTGGATGCGCGTACTGTACTGGAGCTTTCTCGTAGTATTGTGTCATCGGTCGGGGGTAAGTAGGGTAAGGTTGGGGTGGCGTCCAACTGAGCTGGTGCCGAGAGAGGACCACGGCCGGAGGCGTGTCGTCTGTGGGCGTATGTGGTGGCGTTGGCAGTGGAGGTGACGGCCGCTCCAACTTTACCAAAGCTTCAATGGGAAAATCCGGTGGGTAGCCTGGGGAACAATGAAATGGATGTTTAGCATAAGGGTAAATCCATACGGCTAGATTAATAAATAATTGAATGCATTGTATTCAATTGAATGATGAACACATAAAAACGAATTTAAAATTAAACCTGCTGAATTCTACTCTCTGTGATAACAATTTAAGCTTGATTCTCAAAAAACATTTTAATGTAAATTGATTAAAACTGTGAGCATTTTTGGTGACACATATCTCTTTAGCAACTCACATAATCTATTTAAAATCTGTTAATATCACAAAATGTAATATAAAAATAATGTAAACCCATATTTGACTAAAAAAGTAGTAGTAATAGTGATATGTTTATCAAATAACATAATTAATATCTAGGTAAATTTAAAGCAGTAAATTAAACTAACGTTCTTATAACATTATAAACTAAGTTCAGTAAACTTACTTGGACTGTCCTCAATATGCTCTTCCTCCTCCTCGATATTGATATCGTCAGAACTATCAACACTGTACGGTTTGTCCTCCATTTTCAAAACAAATCAATTACACCTAGGGCACTGACACTATCACTGTCACTAAGCAAACCGGTTTAAGACTGGCAACCGGCTTGGGGGAGCGCGCGGAGCGTTATGAGGTTGTGTGCGTTTGCTATCGGAGCCTGCGCCTGCGTGGCGGGAGGGGGGGCACATCAAAAGCACCGCTTCACCGGGCGCCTGTCTCGACTTCCGAAGCAGCAGCGCGCCTCCCACAGAGGCGGAGCTTACCGAGCACTGCCTTCCAGATCGATCGGTAACAATTGTGAATTGCTTCTACCACCACAGCTCTGAAATTCACCTGGTCCTATTGCCCATCTCCAAATAGCTACAATAGAACTATGTCAAAGCAAGGATATTTGAATCATGAGATTGTGTTTGGCAATGCAAATTTTTGGTGACACAGCCGAACCCTGTTGAGGCTATTAAGTGAACGGATTGCTCTCGTAATTCTGTTTTGTAGGCAAGTCTTTGTAGCGATTGTTGTACAAGCCTTTGAAGTCTCTTTGTAATTTGTATCTCTATTGAGATTCGGTACCTATTACGTTGTACGGGCTATTGTTTGGTTTTGCAAGTGAAATCTGATTCAGACTTTGATCCGTACTGGATTAGGTAACATAGAAACTACACTTAAGTTTATTGAACCGTCTAAGACAGCAGTTTTATGAGACAAGGCATCTTCTGTACCTACTGATAATTAACTCATTATCTTTTTAAGTAATTATTAGCATAAACTATATACCTATAACTATAAATAAATAAATAATAATAAATAATGCCGGACGATCCACACAGCATCATCTAGCCCCAAGCTAAGCAAAGCTTGTGTTATGGGTACTAGATGACTGATATACTTAATACAATACTATATTACTCACATAGATATTTTTTATTATACATAGAAAATACCCAGAACACCCGGAATAAATATTTGCAGATCGTACAAACATTTATCCTAGGGCGGGAATCGAACCCACAAACGGACATTCGCCCGCCGCGCCACATCGGTCGTCAAATCTATCCATCATCTTCTATCTATATATATGATTTAAAGCAAGTTAATAGAAATTATCACTCAGTCACTGATTTATTCCAAGGAACTTTGCATATTAGGAATTGTGTCAGTAGATATTACCTACTACTTTATTATACGTATAACTTATGCATTATGCATATCAGTAGTATGGTAGGTACCTAATCTACCTAATTAATAATGGACACTTGACTAATGAGTTACGAGCCGTAACATTACAAATGCTAAACGTTACTCATGTTGGCACAATGCAATTAGCTTGATGTAATTTAGCGTCAGACCACTTAGCCAATATTTTTTATCAAAATTATGTTTAATCAATTATTTTTTATGATGAGTCATACTCTTTTAATTAGAAGGTTTGGTTAGGTACTTACATAATCTTAGTTACTACTTAGTCTTGTTACCAGGGGGTGCCATCATACAACTTCCGTCGATAAACTGAGCGCAGAACTAGCCTCAACGTATTTTATTGAGTGATTCCTTACTAACTTTGTCGGTAAAACTTTCAAATTTATCGACCTAGCGTTTAACAACTCCCATGCTACCTGTAATTTTGATAAAACCCCGTTTTATCGAAGATTTATGTCAAAATTTATCTATCAATTCACCCATGCTTGTGGCGCTGACTCGTTTCATCAATTTTCAGATTAAAAAAATAGGTATTATTATTAAACTAAAAATACCTATTTAAGTATGTAATGAAGAACATTCGAAACATCACATTCCGTTGGAGCGTTGAAAACGAAAGGGTCAAACAAAACAATGTCATCATCATAGTGTTAGACTAGCGAGTTGATGCGCTCGCGCAAACATCGGTCAGGTGAGCGAGGGACACACGACACTCGTCGGCGCCTTTTGTGCATCGATCAAAGGTACCGACACAAACACACCCCTCTCATTCTAACAACGCTACAACAACACACGGCCTCATAGAATTACAACTTTTAAACTCGGCACACAAAAGTTCGTTTTTATTTTTATCGTTTTTGTAGTTGGGATGTTTTGCATCTAGGATGCTCACTGGCCGGCTGTGCCACTAGACACCTTGTTGAGTCTAGCCTAGCTTGTTAGCTGATGTACTCGTTAAGTAATGATTGTGTGAAATGGTGAAGGCCAAGAGTTGCCGATTTGGTTTGAAAAGCATGAAGGGTATATACCTATTCGTTTCGTAATATCTAAGAAAATGCATAGTGAGTATCTTTGTGGAGATAGGTACGATAGAGCCCGTTTAGGACAGTACAGTTTAGTAGTAGTAGAGCTCTAAGTGAAGGGCTCATCCGGGGCAGTACTTCCACCATGCCTATTTCTGCCGCCAAGCAGCTTGCTGTGTTTTGGTTTGAAGGGTGTGGGTGCCGGTGTAATTACAGGCACATGAGGCTTAACACCTGTATGCCTCAGGTTGATGGACGCTGAGTAATGCATCGTTGGTGACGTTCCTAACGAGCGTGACCTGCGAGGCAATGCTTTGTTATCGGTGATGGTAACCACTTAACATCAGGTGGGCCATCTGCTTGTACCATCAACAAGTTGTATAAAAAAAAAAAAAAAAAAAAAAAAGGACTATATTATTAAATGTTACGCATCAAAGGAATTGTATGCCAAATTTCAAATCTCAAAGCCTAAGAGTAAATGGTCTTTTTTATACTATAGCAGATTAGGTATTTTTAAAGCAATATTAATTTCAGTTCTTCCGCTTCTATTTATGTCCATTATTGTCCATGGTACTAACTCTATACCTACTAAATAATTTTTAAATGATACATCCTTGACAACACTGTCTGTTTTTTATACAACTTGCTGATGGAACAATTACCTGATGTTGAGTGGTCACCATCACATATAACAAAGCATTGCCTCGCAGGTCAACTTCGTTAGAAATGTGTTTTACGATGCACTGCTTTGCGTCGATCAACCTGAGGCAATATACCTTTAATTTTACTGACGCCCACTCCGTTCATACAGGAACACAGTAAGCTGCTTGGTGGCAATAATAGACATGATAGTAGTACTTCCCCGGTTGAGCCCTTTACTAAAAGCTCTACTATCAATAAACTGTAGTAGCTTACTGTCTGTGACATTGTCAAGCTCGTCTCTTGTACAGATCTTCAAGTGTGAGATTTTTATCTGATACTAGCGACCCGTCCCTGCTCGCACGGGTTTTAGCAAGAATCCCTAATTTTTTTAAAATATAATATAACCTATGTCACCCGGAGATAATGTAGCTTTCCAACGGTGAAAGAATTTTTCAAATCGGTCTAGCAGTTTTGGAGCCAATTCAAAACAAACAAACAATCAAATCTTTCCTTTTTATAATATTAGTATAGATATAAACTAGCCTGTGTACACTTGAAAATATCAGACTTGAGGATCAGAGGCCCGATTCTCGTAACAAAATATTGTCAAATACAAGTTTCGATCGTGTCGATCTCCAAATGGCAAATGGCTTTGAATTGACATTTCAGACAAGCCCAATTTTGACAATCAATCTCTTGTTTCAATCTCAGCTCAAAAATATTAACAAAATCGGGCCCCTGGTGTTGGGGATAGATAGGTGAGACATGGACTAAAAAAATATAAATAATGCTGGACAATCCACACAGCATCATCTAGCTCCAAGCTAAGCAGAGCTTGTGTTATGGGTGACTGATATACTTAATGCAATACAATATTACATACATTGATATTTTTTATTATGCATAGAAAATACCTAGAACACACGGAATAAATATTTGCAGATCGTAGAAACATTTATCTTAAGGCGGGAATCGAACCCGCAACCTCCTGCGTCGCAGGTGGACACTCGCCCGCCGTGCCACATCGGTCGTCAAAAAACTGACGTTTCAATTTTGACAATCAAATTCTTGGTTTAATCTCAGCTCAAAAATATTATCAGAATCGGGCCCCTAGTGTTGGGCCATGCTCCACAATCACAGACAGTCAATTTGCAAAGATTCTTTCTGCAGCGGTCAATTTGGGACTGAAGTCGGTATCTAATTTAAACGTGGTTGGAAGGTAACTTAGGTATCTTCCTAGGAAGACGGTCAAGCAAAACATCGAAGCAGGTAGGTATACCTACTTACATGGTATCCATCCCATTGTTAAACTAATAATGGGTACCATGTTAACTCTCCTTTAAAACGAGAAAGAATACCTAACATTGTTTTTGACACAATAAAAGTTAGTAGGTAAGGTGGTATTTGTATGTGTGTTGGTAATATGTAGGCCTACCTATTATTTGTATTGTCTAACACGGAAATATATGCGTCTTCGTAATGTTCTGAGAAGGTATTTCATTCTCAAAAGATTTTAGTGTTTGCCTACTTATGATGATTTTTACCTACTTACCTACATAATTTTACGTAGTGTAGGTATAACCTTCATACCTATGTTCTTTTTGTACTTATGTTTTGTTCTTAAGACAAACACTAAGAAAAAATATTAAAACTTATGAATAAATCAAAAATACGTGAAACTAACGTAATTACTTAATTCTGTAAAGGCTTCACAATCGCAGACAGTCAAAAAAGATTCATTCAGAAGTCATTTGTAAAGATTTTTGGGCTTGCAACCTGTCATGTATGAAATACAAACTACTACAAAATGTAGGTACGTACCAAATGTACAACCTGGACGTACCACTGACTACCCTATATGTAGTCTAACTATAATGTAGACAGCGCACCGCTTAAACCACTGGTCCTAGAGGCTTTACGTTTTCAGGTTACATGTTTCTTGGTGTGTTAGAGATGTACAAGAAAAGGTATACCTGAAATTCAAAATCAAAAAGAGTTCAACGAGAGATGAAGCTTAAAAATAGCCACGAACAAGCCAGGAGAACTCGCACAGCGCACACATTTCCACTAGCTAGATTATTAGCGTTACAAGATTTAGTACTAAATCTTTCGACGCTTGTAACTTTCAAGGTAATCTGATTTTACCGTAGCATATAGGGTAACGTACCTAGATAACGGCAAGATAATTCAGTGTCAAACTTAACTTCGGACGCACGTTAATAAATAGTAGACATTAAACACTTACAGCGTTTGTATGGACAACGTACCGACTTGTTTAACCTTAAATAAGTCTAGAGGCACTCGCAGCTTCGCCCGCGTGGCAGTTTTTTCCCGTTCCCGTTATTTTTTCGGGATAAAAAGTAGCCTATGTCCTATTCCAGATTACAATCTATATTTATTCCAAATTTTATCCAAATCGGTCCACTGGTTAGAGCATGAAAGAGGAACAAACATCCATCCATCCATCCAAACATTCGCATTTATAATATTAGTAGGTTATAGGGTTTGTAGTATATAAGTCGAGATAGTCTGAAACTACCAGATAAAATTTGATAAATAGAGTCAAGTAAAATATTGACACACGACTTCTGTTTAGAGTTATATATATTATTGTATATAATAAAGACTTCGACAGTTATAAAACACAGTTTTACTATCTGAGGTTAGGTATTTACCTCACTGTAAAGATAAAATATATATACGGTATATTATTTATTTATATTTACATAAACTCATTCAGTTTGTTACTTACCAGCTGACTAACTGTTGTCCGTAGCAACCGTACTAACAGCTGTAACAGTCATACATACATATCAGCTAACCATAGGTATTAGTGGTTCTGTGAGGCTGAGAGGTTTACCTCGCAAGCCTTAATAACCAAGCAATAACCAACTCTTTTCCTTTTACCAAAATTTTAATCCGCCTATGTATATTGCTACTGTAAACTTCCCTCCTTTTCTACCCCTCTACTCGTCCCAATCCAAAGATTAATAATAATATAATAATATGCTGGACAATCCACACAGCATCATCTAGCCCCAAGCTAAGCAGAGCTTGTGTTATGGGTACCTACTAGATGACTGATATACTTAATACAAATACATTACATACATAGATATTTTATTTTATACATAGAAAATACTTAAAACACGCGGAATAAATATTTATAGATCGTACAAACATTTATCCTAAGACCCTCATCTCCTCCCCTAGATGTCGTTAGTAGAGGGGTCTGAGGAATTAGGTACACTACTCGTAGGATCAGCATTCTGCGGTCACCAATTCGCCTGCCAAGAATGGTAAGTACGGCTAACCCCTCAGAATGGAGGGCAGCTTAAGTCTAGCCGTTGATGGAACAAGCACATAACCCACTTGATATTCAGGTGTAACCATCACTGATAGCAAAGCATTGCCTCGAAGGTCACAGACGTTATGAACGTCCATCAACGTCCATCAACTTAAGGCATATATGTGCATGTAATTTTATGTTAATGCTTCAGCTACATCATCAAGATCACTGTAGATGATGATGAACAAAGCTAACACTAAAGCAAAGCTAAAATAGCTTTACTCAATTTTACACCCTATTTGCATGCATTACAGAGTAATTGACCGTTTGATCTTATTGTAGCCTTCAAAGAACTCAAATGATTTAAATTTAAATCAAATTCTCGATATAAGGGTTGAGAACGTTTTAAAATAAAAAATGAGCTCAAATCAAAGCCATAACGTGGATTTGAAACATTACATACAATGTACTAAATAAAGAAACCGGCCAAGTGCGAGTCGAACTCGCGCACGAAGGGTTCCGTACCATTATCTATAGTAAATACGACAAAAAAATCGCGTTTGTTGTATGAAAGTCCTCTTAAATATTTAAAATTTTTAGTATTTCTTGTTATAGCGACAACAGAAATACATCATCTATGAAAATTTCAACTCTCTTACTATCACGGTTCATAAGATACAGCCTGGTGACAGACAGACAGACAGACAGCGGAGTCTTAATAATAGGGTCCTGTTTACCCTTTGGGTACAGAACTCTAAAGATGGGCTGCAATATAATAATGCTGGACAATCCACACCGCATCATCTAGCCCCAAGCTAAGCAGAGCTTGTGTTATGGGTACTAGTCGACTGATTACAATAAAATTACGGGGCTAGGCCAAATAACATTGAGAGATTAAGGTTAAACAAGTCGGTACGTTGTCCATACAAACGCTGTAACTGTTTAATGTCTACTATTTATTAACGTGCGTCCGAAGTTAAGTTTGATACTGAATTATCTTGCCATTATCTAGGTACGTTACCCTATATGCTACAGTAAAATCAGATCACCTTGAAAGTTACAAGCGTCGAAAGATTTAGTACTAAATTTTGTAACGCTTGTAACTTTCAAGGTAATCTGATTTTACTGTAGCATATAGGGTAACGTACCTAGATAATGGCAAGATAATTCAGTATCAAACTTAACTTTGGACGCACGTTAATAAATAGTAAACATTAAATACTTACAGCGTTTGTATGGACAACGTACCGACTTGTTTAACCTTAAAGGGTATAAACTCAGCAGTTGCTGAATGTAGACCTACAGCGCTGTTTTTCAATTTACTCCTCTCGGGTACTTCACCGAGGAATTTGAAAAATCTAAAGTCAAGTATCCAAAGTCAAATATCAGTTCCGTATAACTTTATTATTTACAGCTCACGGAAACATAGTGTTACTTGTATTTCCGTATTGCAAGGACAAAATACATAGTTGCGCGCGAGTGTCGTGTCCATAAAATTTGTCCACTAAACAAACAAGATTCCGTCGTCTAAAACCGTCAATATACTTCTTAATTTACCTTAGATAATTCATACGTACTGTAAAGTTGTAATACTTGTAATAAAGACTTATATTTCTCAAAACTATCCGTAATCTGAATAAAGTGGCTGTGTTCGTTCATTTTTGCATGGTATAGGTAATTTACAAAATAGTAAAATAACTTTTGTATACCACTTGCTGGTACAAGCAAATGACCCACCTGATATTACGTGGTACCTATGACAAAACATTGCTTCGCACGTCGCGTTGCGATTGAATTGAACGTGCTGATTGAACTATCAAATTAAACCACCTGATGTTTAGTGGTAACCATTACTTTTATAAAACATCTCGCAGATCACGTTACACAGCCCTGGCTCTCTACCGTGAGCTCTTATAGCAAGCTTAGAAAACGACGCCAAAATTGTGGTTGCTATCGTTTTTGACAAATAGTGTTTTAGATTTTTTTGTACTAGAAAACAATAATTTCGGAACCTTTTCAATAACAGATTCCAGATTTGTATAAAGATGTCCTTGTATCCTTTGTCCAGGTTCACCTGGGCCTGTTTGGGTCTGTTCGGCTCTGTTTGGACTGAGCTATTTGCTGGCTCACGGTGGACATCATGACATAATAAACTATCGAGCTCACGGCGACCCCTCTGATATAACTAGTTTTTGCTTGTAAAAGTTGCTTTCAGATTGCCCAATGTTGTTCTACTGTTTTGCCAGCGTAAAAGAGCTCAAGTGCACACAATTGGGTGTAAAATAATTACCACAATAACCTTAGCTTAGATAAACACGGAATTTTTAACTGTCTGATTAGGCCTTTAGATAAAAATACGCACTGTTATAAAGATATCCTACTAATAAACGCGAAAGTTTGTAAGTATGGATGGCTGGATGGATGGATGTTTGTTACTCTTTCACGCTCTAACCAGTAAACCGATTTGGATGAAATTTGGAATAAACATAGATTAAAACTTGGATTAATATAAAGGCTACTTTTTATCCCGAAAAAATAACGGGAACGGGATAAAAACTCAGCAAGCTTCTTGGCAGTATTAGTTAGTAATTACCTATTTGGAATTCTATACAAAAACGCTAAAATTTTACCAACACTTCTATAGAAGTTGAGCGTAATTAGCAAAATTCCTTTACCTTTCTTTAATAGGTATTTTTCGACGTATTACTAGAAACAAACAAAACGCATACGATTATTAGCTTCCCGGAAGATACCAACACACTTACTCGTACTATAGTATTCTATACAAAGGGCGTATATTGTAATACCTACTTTTCACGGCCGCTGTGTAAGGAGAATACGTATGAATATCTTTATCAGCTTAGGTACGTGTCGGTGTTTGAAAGAAAACAGTGGCAAGGCAAGTAAGATGCCTAATACCTTTGTATCTACAGTATTACTTTATTATCTCTATTGTAAATAATAATCTAATGTTTACTGACGGTCGCCTTAGGCTTTGTTCGATTGCCGGCGGTGTCTTTGAAAGGCAGGTGACTAAAACGGGCTTAGGTCTAGTAGATGTGAAGATTATAGTATAATCGTACGCGTTTGCAATATGTTTTGGAATCATCATGTAAATTATTACCATCTATTGATCTTAGATCATTTGAGAGTAAATGATCTAAGCTATTGATATGTATATTTTGCAGTAGTAGAGCTCTTAGTGAAGGGATCGTCCGGGGAAGTACAACCACCATGCCTATTTCTGCCGCCAAGCAGCTTGCTGTGTTCCAGTTTAAAGAGTGTGGGTGCCGGTGAAATTACACGTACCTACATGAGGCATACCATTTTTTTTTTCGCGGACGAAAACTCCCGTATAATGCCTGGCGTTTTCCGACAGCGTTACCGGGCTACTGGTGAGCGCAGAAGGTGCTACGCTATTACAAAAATGTTTTTTTTGGCAACGAGCACAAGGGCACCACTTAGGTATGTACCTCGGCTTGGGCTGTTACCAGGGAAGGGAGCTACGAAGAAACTCTTCGCCTTGAAGGGTCGTTAACGGGGAGACGTCTTCGACCCCGCCGCCGGGATCGGTGTGATTGTGGAGTGTTTCCTGTGTCCGGACATGATGAAGCGACCTCTGGAAATTAGTCATCTGGGTCACCTATAACGTGTCTAGGTCGACGGAGGGTGTCAGCATGTTCAGCACTCGAATGTTTATCCTCGGTGGAGATTGGGAGATCGAACACACAACCTACAGCACAGAGCAGAGCTACTACTAACTAAGCTGTGATGTTTACGAGCATCGGCAGTAGTGTGGTGTCACAGCGAAATCCTTCATCATAACAAGATGCTTAAGACTGTCAAGGAACAATCGTAATCTTAGCAGTTATCAATCAGTCTACTACTGTTTGTAAGATGTGCCGACATTGATAAGATAGTACCTACCTACCCATTAAAATATCCATTGGAAAATCTATATTTTCAAATATTTTTTTGGAAAAATGACATACCAGTTTCCCGGTTTAAGTGCACATATTTAAAAACCGAGCATTAGTCTACCCAGATCGTATTCATACGTAGGTACCACGCAAAACAATGCACAGGTAGGCAAGTACTTAAAGTGTCCGATAACAGATCAAAGGGTACCGCCCGGCTGATAACAGCAGATGTAAGGCACCGCTGGACGCCGGTAGCTGGAATAAAGCGAACTGTATTTATTGCGATTCTTTGATGTCGCCGATTTGATAATAGACGCGATATTTTTAACCCCCTGATTTGACAACATACGATATAGCAAACGTACTATAACCGTATATTTGGTACTATAAAACATCATACAAGTCAAACATATTTGTCTGTTACAAAATACCGTTTTCATTTTATATTCTGCAAAGATATACTTTTAAAAAAGGTTTGAATGATATTTTGATTACAAAAACATATAGGTAACAATATTATTATGTGTCATTAATATACTCTAAATATACTTAAAACCAAAATACTCTAAAACACTGATTGAGATTTAAATAAGTATTTCTTTCTTCCCTTTTCTAAATTTTGTTAGTAACTACCATTTAATCAATACAACACCCAGACGTACTTTATAGGTTGAATGTTTTTAATACTAAATAATATAGCCTATGTCACCTGGGGATAGTGTAGGTAGCTTTCCAACAGTGAAAGAACTTTTCAAATCGGTTCAGTAGAAAATTTTCATTATATTTAAACTTTTATAACCTACATTTCATTCGCAGTATCGATAAATAGCTTTAAATATGTCGGCATATGCACTTCTATTGTGACACTGTTATCAATACGTTTACCACCTATCAACACTGTGTGTTACCGACGGTGTAAGTTATCAGCTTAACAGTAAAGAACTGGATGGGTTCTTTACTATTTGCTGATAAGTCAAAGTCAAAGTTAAAACTCATTTATTCAGTAATATCCGCAGGGATTATCTTGAAACGTCTTAAATCTAGGTGAATCTAAGCGCCAGTTCCTCGAGAAGATATCTACAACAATTCAAGCATTTTTATAGCTTGGCGTTTCAATACGTGATTATAAAAAACTAGCGGCCTCTCGCAGCTTCGCCCGCGTGGCAGTTTTTTCCCGTTCCCGTTATTTTTTCGGGTTAAAAAGTAGCCTATATGTTAATCCAGGTTGCAATCTATAATTATTTTAAATTTCATCCAAATCAGTTCACTGGTTAGAGCGTGAAAGAGTAACAAACATCCATCCATCCATCCATCCATACTTACAAACTTTTGCGTTTATAATATTATTAGGATAAATATTGACACACATTCACTCAGGGCCTAGCTAGCCTAGCCCCAGCCTAAGCATATCTTGTACTATGGGAACCAGATGACTGATAGAATCTATACTAATAGTATTATATTATGAAGAGTAAAGATTTGATTTTTGTTTGGATTGGATAGGCTCCAAAACTACTAAACCGATTTAAAAATCTTTCACCGGTTGAAAAAAGCTACACCATCCCCGGGTAACATAGGCTATTATTATATTTTCAAAAAATTCGTGATTCTTACTAAAACCCGTGCGAAGCCGGAACGAGCTGCTAGTAGTTTAAACATGTTTTTTTTTTTGTAAATACATACTTAATATACAAGATAATACCCAGACACAGAACAAACATCTTTCTCGGTGGGGCTCGAACCCACTACCTACAGCGCAGACGGCAGGACCACTACGAACTGAGCTGTAACGGCTGTCAAACTAAGCATAGCTTGTATTAAAGTAACCAAATAGCTAATTAAATTCTTACATCCTTTTTTTTTTAATACATATAACACCCAGACAGAGAACAAAGATCTATGTTCCAGAAATAAGGAAATCCGAAGATGATTCAACTTTACAAAAAAAGATCACCGAAGGTTCCAATACCATACAAGCGTCAGTTAGTAGTACGGATCGTTGCCTGTCAGATAAATTCTCACCTGATTGGCCAGTGTTAACTGACACTGTAATATAAGCCAGTGAGATAAAGGCTTATCTCACAAGCAACAATTCTTAGTATTACCCGTCATCTGTGTTACTAATAACAGACTAAAAAAAAGCGGAAACAGCTTTATGACGACCGATGTGGCGCGGCGGGCGAATGTCCGCCTGCGACGCAGAGGTTGCGGGTTCGATTCCCGCCTTGGGATAAATGTTTGTACGATCTGCAAATATTTATTCCGGGTGTTCTGGGTATTTTCTATGTATAATAAAAAATATCTATGTACCTATGTAAAATAATATTGTATTAAGTATATCAGTCATCTAGTACCCATAATACAAGCACTGCTTAGCTTGGGGCTAGATGATGCTGTGTGGATCGTCCGGCATTATTTATTTATTATTTATTTATCCCCAGGCATGGTAGCTATCCCCTAAAATCACTTTAAGCAACAACAACAGCTTAAGATTCATTGAGGATGTCTAATGGGGTAGTCAGAGGTACATCCAAATATTACATCTGGCACATACCCACATTTTGCAGTAGTTAGTATTCCATACGTAACAGCTTGCAAGCCCATCGCCGCTGCTACAATACTAACTGGTTTCTTCACGGTATTCTTCTTCACCGTTTGAAAGCACTGGCAACATAGAAAAATCCATTGGTACACGACCAGATTTGAACCTTAGACAACGGATGCTAACGGAGGCTTGTAAAATATTAGAACCGAGAAAATAATAGATGTAGCTACATACAAATATGTAGCTACATACAAATATGTAGCTACACAAAAATGACTAGAGATTAATTAGCCCGTAGAGTAATAATAATAATAATAATAATGCTGGACAATCCACACAGCATCATCTAGCCCCAAGCTAAGCAGAACTTGTGTTATGGGTACTAGATGACTGACATACTTAATACAATACATTACATATATAGATAATTTTTATTATACATAGAAACACCCAGAACACCCGGAATAAATATTTGCAGATCGTACAAACATTTATCCCAAGGCGGGAATCGAACCCGCAACCTCTCGCAGGCGGACATTCGCCCGCCACGCCACATCGGTCGTCTAATAAGTATAAGAGTATAAGTAATAAACCCAACTTAGGTACTAAAGTACCTAAGTTGGGTTTATAGTTGAAACGATAGTAAATTGTGCAATTATACTGTAGTTACTTCTATACAGTTTTAAAATTTATAAACAGACTACTAGCTATAGGCTGAAAAATCGCTATAAGCTCGTATTATGTGTAAATGGTACCAAAGTTAAAAAGTAGCGGCTAATGTGTCGGTGTTGTAATGTAAATGGAAGGCTAATCAGCGTATTATAGACAAGTGCTTTCATGATATCAGTAAAGGTGAGTTTTAATGCGTTTGCGCTTTTCTTTATAGTTTAAATAGTTTGGAGAAAGGGTCTTGGCATTTAGAGTAACTAAAAGGCAGACTCTTTTAACGTTGTGACTTTTTTCGTAGAGCGTCGCTTCTCTCTTGAAATTTTCGCAAGTGCATTATAACATCAAGGCTGTATAAAACCACAAAAATAATCGCAGATATTCCTAGAAGATGTATATATGTAGGTACGTAAGGTATAAAAAGCAAGCAGATGGCCCCCCTAATCTTAAGGTGGTAAATAATTATCGCCAAACTACATATTACTTTACAGGTCACGCAAGATATGAATGTGCCCTATTATGCAATGCCCCCTAGGACGGGGGCTATCATTTTTGCTATTACGTATTTGTTCTAGTTTTAATTATACAGATACCTAATAACTTCTGTGTAAAATATTTAAAGACGTAGTTCTAAGTAGCTTTATTATAATTATAAGTTAAATCATCATCATCATCAACAGCCTGTAGAAGTCCACTGCTGGACATAGGCCTCCCCACTTATTTCCAGGAAGAAGATTTTAAGCCCTTTCTATCCATCGACTTCCCGCGATCCTCAATATGTCGTCAGTCCATCAAGTACATGGACTTACGCTTCGTCTTCCGGTTTGTAGTTGCCAAATTGAGAACCTTTATTCCCCTGTAAGACAAGCTAAATATTTTCCAATAAATTTGTTATGCTTATGATTACAAGGCATTATATGGGATCATAAGGTATCGGTATCGTCTAAAAAGTGAAAAAGCTCATGCACAGCGTATTTTGATCTTAAACTATCCAATAGACCAAACATATAATGATACTATGCTATTTAAAAACCACCAAAACCAACCATACCAAGAAAAGCATCGTTGCAACAATGAAACTAGGCTTTACATTAAAACTTTGATGTCAACCGCTCACTACCGAAGTGGACACTGTATCTTGTACCTAATGTGTCAGTTATTCACACCCGTTATCAAACTAATGCGTCGCTTTCACAATGGATTATTTTATATTTTTACTACCAAGTTTCATAGCATTTACCTTACCACCGTCATTAGTTTTAAAAAGTTCAAACCTGGAAAAAGGGTTTTCTTGTCATCGCCGTAGCCGTTTGCCGTAGTCATCACACTTGGCAGATGGCCACATTTTTGGTGTGTAGAACTCAGGAGATGCTTATGCCAAATCCTTGGTGTGTTTTCGTAGTCAACTCTTACGATACACGAAGTGATGGAGTAGGTAGGTACTGTTTATCACATTAATCACAAATATTTTTATAGTTTCCTAAAGTTATAAACAGAGTAGGGGGACTACTGAGTTTGTTAAAAAATACAAAATTATAGTAAACCCAACTTTCATTACTCAAATGTTAAGTTAAGGGTAAGTTTTGCGTATTGTTTAGTATTGTCATCGTAAATCTAATGTCACTGTCAAAAGTCATAACAAATATTGTTGTCTTGTCTCGCTCTCTATCTCGCTCTCTCGCTTCCATCTTGCCGGCAAACAGGCCACTACGGCTCGCATTAACAAATTCATAAATAATAATATAATAAAAAGGTGTACAGTGTATAAAACAGAACAATAAACTCGCAATACAGTTTCAAAGTGTTTTTAATCACAGCACCTCACATCCCCAAGAGATCGGACTCAAGATCTCCAACATAGCTTTTTTTTTTTTTTAAGTTGAGAAAGGTAAGTCATGAACCGAAAGACGAAGCAATAGAAAGTAAGAAAAAAGAAAAAAAACAAATTATTACTCTAACGCCCAAATACTCAAACGCGTCTCATATTTAATCACGTCTCAAGTCGCGATTCTTTGACAGTTTGCAATGAAAGTCTGTAAAAATGTATCACTTAAATTCGACGTGATTAAATCTAAATTGCGTTGAGTATTCGGGGGAATTCTGTTAATAGTCGCAGCAAGTCACTGAATGCAATTCTCCTAGGTCTCTGTGACGTCTTGTATGCTTCAGAGAAGTATTTGCTACCAGGGCAAACACATCCAACATTCTAACAATTATCAACATTATCCACCTGAAGAAATCCACTGCTGGAAATCGGCTTCCTAATACAAACTATTTTGAGGCCAAAAAAGACAAACATAAATCTAAGATATTCAAAAATATTTATTAATAAATAAAATAAATAAATAAATAATGCCGGACGATCCACACAGCATCATCTAGCCCCAAGCTAAGCAGAGCTTGTGTTATGGGTACTAGATGACTGATATACTTAATACAATATTATATTACATACATAGATATTTTTTTTATTATGCATAGAAAATACCCAGAACACCCGGAATAAATATTTGCAGATCGTACAAACATTTATCCCAAGGCGGGAATCGAACCCGGTCGTCATCATTTATTAGTACAGCAGTGACTCAGAACTTGAGGAAATCCAGAGTTGGATAGGGAAACTTACGCAAAGGCTTTGTTTTAGGTGTGACCTGTTGGGAATTTGGCACCACAATATTATTCATTGATACGGCTCATACGACTTATTTTGACTTTGAAAAATTCATTCATAAGAATAGCCTTAAGTAAATATTTGGCTGCAAATTCAAGTAAGCTAATCTGTACCTTAAGCTTTGCTGCTTACGAAACAAAGTTGATTTTTGGTCAAGACATAGACGTCGTAAATAGGGCTAAAACAAACAAGGCCGAAGTAGCAAACCCTGACGCCACTTAAGACCACCCAAGAAGTTGTTTTTGCAATGGATAATCCCATAGTTTATTTTGAAGCACAGATCTGTGAAAATAATCACCTTTTTCTATGTTTACTGTGCAGTATGGCGAGAGAAAGTGTGGTGAGATACGTAGTAGCGTAACGTTTTCATACTTTCGCTGTGAATTGATAAAAATGCCTTCTTATCAATACCAAATTACAATAACTTTTGTCCTGAGTAACTAACTGACAGCGAACACCCTAAGCCACGGGTTGTAGACTTTATTTATTTGTATTTATTAATGACACTTTGAGAGTATTTATGTATTAATTACAGAGTAAATTTAAGTAATAAAAAAGCGCTTCGATAGATAATAGAAAATAGATGTGCCTATAGTTTCATTTTCACTACTGTTAGAGTTGCGTGCGTCGCTTTAGGTCCACTACCAATATAAAGCGTTATGCTCCATCCATCTCCAACATGATCGGTTTGAAAATAAAAACTATTTGTCATTACGACGCATCACACCCTATATTTGTCATCTATTGACAGTCAAATGACATGAAATTGGAACTGTCAAATGTGCAACGGAAGGTAAGAGACTTACTTTTTTGGTCTTCAAAAAAGTAAGAAAAAAAAAAAGATCAAAAGATCTATTCAAATGGTACTTGAACTACTGTGATATGTAATTCAAATTGTATTGGTCGCCTTAACAAGGTGTGAGCTTCATTTTGATGGGTTGGTTCTGTACAATACTTTGAATTTTCAAAGTTGAAAGAATATTCAAGATCAATGTCTGAAATTGACACTGTCTGAATGAAATTTGGACACTTGGGGATGTTCGTAACCATAAAAAAGCATTGCCTTGTAAGTCATGCTCGTTAAGTACGTGCCCTACGGTTACGCCTACATTTATAAGGTGCACATCTTAAAAAATTTTTTAAGCAGGTGGTTTTCATATTATGTGTTTTTAGCATATTTTCCGCTTTAGCTATAAATGATCTAAGATAAGTTATAGACATTTCTTTCATGACATGTGAAATACTTTAGACAGCGTCCTACATTCGTTTTTGGCTTGGTGTCGCTATTCAAGCACCTCAATTAAGTTTTATTTTTAATTTTGTTCCAGCTTTTAGAAAAGTATGATATACTAAAAATGACTAAGAACATTTTGGAATAGAGCAGTTGTACTAACGTAAGCCTTGCACTTTAGAATAATGTCGAAAAAATGCAATTGCGGATCCCTACACCAACTTTGTGTGGTCCACACGTATCAGAGTAGCATCTATTACGCATTGAGAATCAATATAGCATAAAATTGCGTCACATTATCAAGGGCTTTACTTACGAATTGCGTTTATATATTTCAACTGTCGCAGATTTGTTTTTTTTTGTAATACTTGTGGTGGTGAAGTGCGAATTGAATTGATTTTGGTGTCGCTCTCTTTTCGTCACACTTCTAAGTGCAGTAGAGTGTACCATTTGGTACGAGTATAGTTTGTTAATGCTTGATTTGAAAAGTATTCATCATGGATTTTTAAGTGAACCCAAACTTACTTTTGCCAGAATGTTCATTTAAACTTATGCTAAGAACCAATGTTATAAGTAAAACATTTTGACTGAAACAAATACTTTGGCCTGTGTATCTGTGGTTTAATAACACAAAACCTACCTTACTTAACATGTGCTGATTTATATCTTACTGTTTTATACTTACGCAAATAAAATACCCACAGTTAATCTGTCGTATAATTCAAATAGCCTGCTATTACCACCTATAATTAAAACCATCCAACAAAATAACCAGCAAAATTAATCCAAGTCATCTTACTAAAATCACGACATTTTGCCCCACCCATTGTCAGAGCGTTGAAAGCGACAATGCCATCGGGCCATGTCAAATAAATGTCCTGGAGTTTGCCATTACCGACTTATCCTTCTCGACTCTATAGCTAGACATAGTAATTTGAACTTTCCTCCACTAAAATAAGGTGCAAATCTTTATTAGAGGTTGAATGTATAAGGTTGTACTGGTAAATGTAACAATGATGTTTGTATAAAGAGGACCCCCTGTTTGAACAACAAATTAGTTCCATTATACGCTTATGAGCAGGGAGGTGATTATAATGACAAGTTTTTGGGCGGAATCACAAGACGAGAAACATTTAGGGTAGAATTAAATAAAGCAGTTTGCCAAACATCGTTACTTAATACAGCAGGCAGTTTTCATACTTTAAAATACTAGAAAAGATTTGAAAGCTATTCAGTAGGTTATTATCTGCCTCAGTAAAATCGCTGTTGGGCACAGGTCTCCGAATGTGTGAAAATTAATTTCGCCCTAGTCACCACGCTTTAAGCATTGCTGCTACCTATATCCTGGTGCATTCTCCTCTCGTTTTAGGGATGACAGCTCAACAAAACCCATGTTTAGTTTTAAGTTGAAATAATATGCAAATCGCATGAACATGAATTCAGTAGTTTTTGCGTGATGCGTGTACAAACAATCGTACAAACAATCAAACTTTTTTTTGTAAAGTTATTTTTGACTTTATGGCTATATTTAAAGTACATACTATTAGCAAGATTTCAGTAATTATTAGCATTATTATTGTTATTATTACTGTAATAATTGACTTGAATGAATAACGCAGAACGCCAAATAGTTCTACGAAGACTCAAACTCAACCTTCTAAAAAGCAAATGCTCCTAAGTCATAAACTCAAGAATTCAAACATTTTTGCATAATACCTACACAAAAAGTGGCGCACGCAACAAAATCGAAAAAAATCTAGGTAGAGGAGCGTGTCTGTGAATCCTTCGGCATCTTTAAAACAATTTCAACAGTCTCAAACAATGGGATAAGTCATAAACTTTATTTTTTCCCTACAATAAAGTAATTCGTCTACTGTTCCATTGCATTGTAAACTTCCAAATTGTATAGCAGTGTTACTTAAAGCCATTAGCGGCAAAGGTGCAAAGGAAACATTTACAAAGTATGTTATCCTAAAGGAAGTTTTGCGAAAAAAAGGCTAAAAATTGCATAAAAACGCTTTATTGCAGTCGTAGCTAGTTTCGCTTGGTGAAATTTTTATTGCGCAAAAGTTTTGCTTTACTAGTCTGGAGAAATGTTGATAAAAACTAAAAGAACGGCAATTTACTAGAGGCCATTTAGAAAAGAAATTTGGAAAGTGCAGGAAAAGTAGCGGTGCTCTCTTTAAGTAGTATAATAAGCTGAAGTAAAAAAAAACCTAACTAATTGCTCGCATATTTAAAAATTAAGTTAACTATTCTAAATATTGACAAGTTTTAAGAATGAAGCAAAATCTATTTTTGTTTTTTTATTCGACTTGTTTTAACCAGAACTAAAATATATCAAAATCGTCGACTTACTTTTATGTTTATTTATTTTATTATGACAATATTTCTAGTTTATCAAAATTTATACATTTTACATTACAAAATTTATTCATAAATCAATAATAACAAAAAATATGTAGGTGAAAAAAATGTTAGGTTATCAATATAACAGGTTAGTAGTACTGGTATCACTGAAATACTTATAATAATTGAAACAAATAATGCGAATAAAATAGGTTCCATATTTAAAAAAAGCGTAACTATACCTACCTACTTTGTAGTAGGCAACTATGTAGGTAGTAGCATATTCCAAAAAGAAACTTAGCGCCGAAGTAGTACAATAAAATTTGACACTGAATAAAGTAACAGTTACGTTTGTGTATCTTTTGGTACAGTTCTTACATTTATTGGTCTTACGGGAACGAGGGTTTATGATCTAACGTTACAATAGATTTGTAACCGACTACTTTCTTTCCGCTACCCCAATTATGTCACTTTTGACTTTGGACTTCAAGGCTGGAAGGTTCCGGAGAGTACGAGGTTTATATGAATCGACTAGCGGCTCGTCCCGGCTTCGCACGCATTTCAAAATTTTTGAAAATATAATATAGCCTATGTCACCCGGGGATAGTGTAGCAAACAAAGAAACAATCAAATCTTTCCTCTCTATAATATTAATATAGATAAAAGCTCAAAAAACAAGGAATTCGCGGATAATTATGATAAAAAAACTTGGAATAATCACAGATATCGTTTTTTAGAATGGTTTAATACTATTTTAAAATCATGTCAATGTATAATTCGCAAAATTAATGACTAAAACTGGACCTATGTTGTGTAAAAAGTATATATAGTACCAGCAAAAATTATAGATGCAACATAAATATATGTTGATATGTTCAAACGCAAAAATAGAGCTTTTTTTTATATAAGAACATTTGTATGCTAATATGGCAAAGATGGGCTTGGATAAAAGGGCTGTAGCGGTACCTTCAGGTTTTCGTATTTTAGTAGGTAAAATACCTCTTACCAGCTTCTAAACAATGCAAAAAGAAATTTTTGCACTAAATTAGTGCCATAAAGTTTTGTACTGAATAAAGTAACAGTTTCATTTGTTTACATGTTCTTTGGAGCAGGAACTGTTATTGCGCTTACGGTACCGACAAGTGTTTATGATTTAAAGTTACAATAGTGGGTTACAATAGTTTTATAACCAGCTACTTTCTTTCCGTTAGCCCAATTTCTGCCTTTGACAAGGCCGCGATGTTCCCGTTTCCTAACTTCTGTGTATGGTACTGTAAAGGTTGTCTTTTGTTGTGACGAAAGTAGGTAAATTTTTTGTTCTAGCATTGTCATAATTTGGGAAACATTTAAATCATGAAAGACAGTGACTGGACTATCATAACGCGAAATCACGTAATTTAAATACCTAAATTACCTGTGTATAAATAATATAATTACAAACATTTATACTTACTCAGATTGTGAGTTTGTAAATACTCTAACTAGAGACCTACCTTAACATTTTGAAAATATATGTTTGAAAACTCGAGGTAAATAAAACAATAGAGAAATTTGTATTGAGAATGCAACGTATAACATTAAAATTTGTTACAATAGTAAAAACATTGTAATTTGTCGTTTGGATAAGTAAGCGTCATTGCGTATAGCAATAAGTACATTTAGCAAATTTAGAAGAATTTCTGCGAATACGTAACTGTAATATTTTTTTTAGTAAATAACCCTTTTGCAACCCATTCGGGTAGTTAACTGTTGCTAAATTGCCAAAACCTCAATAAAAATAAATCGAAATAAAAAACAAAGGAAGATAGACAACGTTTTTTAAAGTAACGGGTTTTAAACAAAAAACAAGAATCACCAAAGGGTTTGCAAAAGAATATAGTAATAGAACATAGTAATTGCGCGCTATAAAATAAAAATCGCGTTGCGATTTCGGGAAAATAAATATTTTCAACGATTTTTGCTTTGCTAATTGAATAACCAAACAATTTACGGACTAAAATGTAACTTAATAAGGTGTATTTCTCTGTACCAAGAAAGTTTCTAAGCAACGGGTAAATGTGCGTGAACATTGTTTTACCCTTTCCTTACCGTAACTAAGACCGTTTTGTCCAAACTGTTATTCAATAACTGTTTAAAGGGACCGCTAGACTAAAGAGTTGCATTTATTTGGGACAGTATTGTTTCATGCCTGCCGTCTTTGCGTGAAACAGTGTAAGTCATAAATTCTATTTTCTGCGTAAGAAAGGATTGTCTTTGTTAACAAAAGGGTAATTAAGATGTAAAAGTGAAATTCTGGACATTCAGATATTTGCAACGCTTCGTTAGCGGAATAATGAGAAGAAAGATTACTGTTACTTTCGCTGAAACATTTATTCTTATAGAATGTGAAATCAAGCTTTAAATTGACGTATCTATACGTGTACTGAGCGTAAAATTTGCTTAGTTCATTAGACAGTTTACAAAAGTCAATATTATTATTGCATCTAAGTCAAAAAAAAGTAAAAATGACAAAAATAAATAAAAATATTACTATTTGACTCTATGCCATAAAAATTGAGTCATGCAAAAGGAATATCGACCTATAAAAGCGAAACTTTATTGGACCTAAAACAATCTACCTCCTACTGTTTCAGGACAAAACAATTCTCCGTTGAAAGTAAAAACAGTTATCAACTACCATAGAAGTCTGCTCTTATAAAATGCTCCACTTTTAAAATAAATTTTTATTGGTTCTCATAAACCTTCACACAAAAACTGTAACTGTCGATAGAAGTGGAGGGAAGGAACAAACTTGTATAATAACGGACCGTGAGCTACATGACAAGTTTAGAATAGATTCGTTCTTAGAAATGGAAACCAAAACTTTGACAAACTGCGGCGTCAAATCCATCGTGGAGTGTCAAACAAAGACTCGTGGAACGTAAGCGTGCCTTCGTGTTTTGACCATTTCAATAAGTATTGAAAGAATAAGTTACCAATGTCATTATTTTGTCAAATGGGCTCGTAACTGTAGCCAAGCGGGACATCGCTGCAACAATATAAATGCAAACATGCGTGAACAACAATTAAAGACAATATTGTTCTTTTTGGGAACTCTGTAGAAACACAAAATGTAACAATACGGGTCTGTAATTACATTTATCTATTTAAGCTGTTAAAATTGATTAGCAATGGCCGTATTGAAACATTTAGCTATTGCCAAATCTGGATTTGGCTGGCCACATGGTAACACTCATAGTAAACCACGGTAGCGTTTGAAAAGTCAGAATTATCAGCAGCATCAAAAAATTACGAGGAATTGGAACACACGCACGTCAAAAAAACATGCCACATGTGACAAGTTGAAATTTGACTCATGCGACTTCTGTGTCGAGTTTGTCATTCGGTAGTCCATACCGACGGAATTCACCGAAACGTCAAATTTGACAGGTTGATCCTACATGCAGTAAATAGCTCGTGAAATTGCCATCGAGTATAAAAAAAATGAGTTAGGATAAGTTGCGTCGTACGTTATTTTGCTACGTCGTGACTTTATAATCATTATGCTATGGTATTACAAAAAAATATTAAAGTAAATACAAAATCACGAGCAAACCAAAAAAGATTAGGAACTACTTGAAACTATTTTGGCTCCCTCGTTAAAAAACCCAGTCACACTAACGGGTACGTGATAAGCTGATGATGAGAGGGGCAGTACAGTGATAAAATCCACATTAACAATCAGTGTAACTCGATCTGTGGGCGTTTAGTCCATCAGCGTCGCATCTGGCTTCCTTATCGGCAGCATTGCCTCCCCGTAGTGACACTTGCAATCAGATAGGAGTTTCAATTGGTAAAAAACTTAATTAAATATCTTTATTTGGAACTAAAACATGGCACAGGTTTGTAGAAAAACGATAATATCCGTAGAAGTTTCAAAAACTGTGTCCCGAACATACAAATTCAAAAATCCAAACAATATGTAGATTAAGGTAGAAGAATAGAATAGAATAGAATAAGTTTTTATTCAACACATACACACACTAGATCTAGGTAGGTAGATCTGCAAATATTTATTCCGGGTGTTCTGGGTATTTTCTATGTATAATAAAGATATTTTGTATGTAATATAATATTGTATTAAGTATATCAGTCATCTAGTACCCATAACACAAGCTCTGCTTAGCTTGGGGCTAGATGATGCTGTGTGGATCGTCCGGCATTATTTGTTATTTGTTTGTTATTTGTTATTAAGGTAGGTATTAAAATCTTAGAGTAATATGAGTGTTGTGTATGTGAGTTTTTGTGTAGGTACCAATGCGTAAAAATCTGAATGTGTGTAGGAAATCTCTTATGAGTCTGTATCAGTAGGTACTCCTAAAAAATAAAATCTAAAAAATAAAATCTACGTACTGGAGAATAATTTGCCCGGTAATTGTTGGGTCCAGATGGGATATATAAATGGAAAGTGGTATCTAGGCTCTACTGCCTGAATGTCGTAAGCCTAAACTAGAAAGTTCTAAATCTTATTATCTTTAGTTGTTTTTATTCACATACTGAATGACACACAGGTAGAAAATAAATGGTACTTGAGATAGGTAGACGATAAAAAATTAAATACGCAACAGATAGCTACAAAGAAAACAAAGTAACAACGACAAAAGTAGAAGTTATTTTATCTATTTAATGATTTTTTTTTCTAGACTTAAATAAAAGCTATAGTTTATTATACCTATTTTTATTATTTTTATCTATCAGGAAGTGTAGCACATAAATGTGGATACTTTAATCAATATCAAAATAATTTAATTGCATACAGGAGGCCAAAAGGTGCAGTTTTTATGAAATAGTTTTTTTTTAATACAATTTGCTGATGGAACAAGCATATGGCCCACCTGATGTTACGTGGTTACCATGGCCTATAACAATGCATTGCCTTGTACGCCATGTTAGTTGTTGTGAACCTACTTTTTTCGCTGATTGTAAAAATGTTCTACAATTATCTCAATTAAAAACAATAAAAGTATACTATCAAATTCTAAAGTGCCTGTCGTTTAAAAAATTACCTCAACCAAAAGACCCTCAACACGTGTTATTGGACAAATTTCTTTCACGTGTTACTATTAGTCATTAAAAACTTTGCACTTAGCTTATCGCGCAACAAAAAAGTTTAACACAATATCGCATAGACTGAAAATAGAACTAAAAAGGGCTTAGTCAACTTTGGTTTGAAGTTGTTATTGACTAAACGAGCGTCGCTGCTTCAAGTCTGCGAAAAATTTGCTTTTCTGTGTCAGTTTGTTGGTCACTCTTCTACAGATCGTATTTTTGAACCAATCTAGACGAAACTCAGTATACAGATTTTACAATTTTATAGTTTTTTTTTGACGTCATGCAAAGTTTTTTCCTTCATAAAAATCTCCGTTTGATGAGATCCGATTACGATAGTTTTTATTTAAAAAGTAGTAACATTAAATTGGTCCTATAGAAATTTGGCGTTGATGAATATTTGGTATAATGAGCAGGATAGCTCTTCATAATGCAAGAAATCGCGCTCTTTATTTCTACCAGTAGAAATTTGTGCTTGTGAGGTCTTCTATTTGCAGATAGATAGTTGTGGCAATTTATGACAAAACTATAAGTATTACTAGTGTTTTTATTTAAAAAAATATTGTTTATTGCGTATGTTTTTAACGGTTACTCGTTACAGTTTATGCTTAAAAAGTATCGAAAACGATGTAATGCAGAAACTAGCCCAACCAACTCAAAACAACTAGATAAAAATGTAGTCAAGAGTAGCTTAAATTTAATAAAAAAATATTCTTTAAACAAAAATACTGAAACTGAAAAATACTGAAACTACGTTCCGAGTCAAAGATAAAGATAAAAACCCCACTTTAACTGAACTACTTGAGCCAGTCACACAACCCCTACACAAGTTTTACACTTTCCCATATCTAAGCCGAAAAGTTTTAAGTGAGTGATTTTTTATCTCTACTATAAGTGAGGGTTGAGATAGAGCTGACGATGGTTGATGTTCTCGACACATGTTATAGATTTATTTTTTAATGCAGTCTTCAGTGCGTAATGATTGCAGAGTGGGTATGTGCTACTTCAAGTGGTTGTCATTCGTTTTAAGTTCTACTTTTGGGCTCTTGACTAGTAATCAAGAGTAAATTATAGCTAATAATATTTTTTTTTTTTTATATATTTTTTTCTTTTTTTTATATCTTGCTTTTGTCTATAGTGTCTTAGTGTCATAGTGTCTTATCTCATATATAGTATCTTGCTTTTTCATATTGTGTTGTATCCAAATACGTACCTATTTTTATGTCCCGTGTTTTGTCCGTCTATTATTACAAATAAATGTTTTTCCTTTCTTTCTAATACCTACAGGTATTCATAATTGGTATGTACAAAATACATATGAAACAGTTGAGCTATCTACAGACCGTTGCAAACGATCTAAATGTAGCTCAACTGATCCAGATCAGTGCCCAAAACGTTCCCAAAACATTGGCTGCATTGCCAGGCTGAATGGCAATACTGATTCGCTGTGCCAGATTCTCACTCACAGTTTTACAATATGACTCTTAGTAATAGTAAGAGTCATATTGTAAAACTGTGTACAAAAGATCTCATAACCAGGTACTTTGATGACCGATGTGGCGCGGCGGGCGAATGTCCGCTTGCAAGAGGTTGCGGGTTCGATTCCTGCCTTTGGGATAATTGTTAGTACGATCTGCAAATATTTATTCCAGGTGTTCTGGGTATTTTCTATGTGTAATAAAAAATATGTACATATGTATGTAATGTATTGTGTCATCTAGTTCCCATAACACAAGCTCAGCTTAGCTTGGGGCTAGATGATGCTATGTGGATTGTCCAGCATTATTATTATAGGTATAATAATACAACCGGAGATTGATGCGTATAATTGATAGACTAAACATAAATATAGTTTATATATTAGTTTATGTATCAATATTACACTTCCTTTTCCAGTTTACATTCAGCGTAGAACACCTGTTTCTAGATTTTTTATTATCATTCTTAGACAAAAAAATACATCACCAAACACTTCTGTCACAATAAAATATTTAACGTTCGTCAAATGTCATCTAATTTGGACAAAACCTATCATAAAACATATTATAAAAGGATTTTACGAAGGATAGGTAGGTACCTACACTCGTTCCGCGAATTCACAAGTTGTAAACCAGTATGCCTACTCAACAAAACGCTTTACTAATATTCGCTTAATATTTTGAGTTACATTGCGCGGCATGTGGGGCAGTGACGACTTTTACTACCACAAATCCACGCAGTGTAAATCAAACTGTCATTACGAACCTTTGTCTATTATCGCTTAAAGGAGTAGACTTTTTCAACGTGACGCTGTTAACGTCAATCATGTGAGTATACGACCTATTTTTTATGCCAATACAATATTTAAAATAACGTCTATTTACACGTTATATTCAAGACGTTAGAGTTCAATTTAGAATGTTTTAAACTCATGAAACTTTGTCGATAAACTAAAGGGTAGCACACTTAGAGGTAAGTAATAAAGGTTTTTTTTTAATTTCCTTAGGCTGCATGTGGAACGAATGGTTAATTTTGGTGATTGTAAATCCTATCGTTTTTGATGGTTTTAAACATCAAAGGTGGTGTTGGCTGTAAAAACGGAAGGTCACATTTTTAAACCATAAAAGGCTAGGTACTAAGGTTTTTTCCAGGATTTGTAATATTGGCTATTGTTGTATGTGATCGTGGGTAGCCATGTCCATTTAGAATCAGCGACAATAGTAGCGAACATTTAGGTTTGTAAAATTCAAACCGGCTCAGACAATATCCCTGACAGTTTATACTGACACTATAAAATACTCCTGTCACTGTCACTTTCTTATCAACGAAAAGAGATGGCAACAAACTCATTTTAATTTTGTACAGACGTTATTCAGGAGAGTTTGCTCAATTCCGTTGCGATTTTTCTGTATGCTGGCTCAGACCGATATAAAAAAATTCCACCTACGACCTGCGAGGCAATGCTTCGCCGGTAATGGTTACCACTTAAACCATGTCAAAGTCAAAGTCAAAAAGCATTTATTCAGTAATATCCGCAGGGATCATCTTGAAACGTCTTAAATCTAGGTGAATCTAAGCGCCAGTTCCTTGCGACCAAGCCTAGAAGAACCGGCAAGAAACTCACGGCTTGGTTCCTACCGTCATCTGATTGTCCCGTCAGCAATATAAAACACACCTACCTGTTATTGTATTTCTTATTACAGCTGCAATAATTACATGAAAATCAAACAAAACATCTCACAATACCCATTAATGATCCGTACCAACTCCCACAAATCACGTAAGCTTCTCCGTACCAAAGCATTCATGAGTCTGCCAAGGATATTGAAAAAATGGTCCTTCTTCCAATGGTTTTTAATGGTTTCCTATTCTAAACAAAGAGAAGACAATGAGTTTTGTATTGTGTATCGTTGTCTTCATTGTTCGTATTAATTTTAATGGTGTTTATGGCGCAAAGTGATTTCGTGAATTTAACGCGTGTTACGCGTTGTATAGCGATGTTCTGTGCCGCTTCAGAACCCCGCTGAGAACAAACGGTTCTTGTTTTGGTCTTGTGTGATGTCCTGTTAGACTAATCTAAACAAACAACAGTTTAAATTATGTATTTAGTGTTAGTTTAAATTATTTTACTATAGCTAAGTTATGAATCTTGGCAGACATTCACACAAAGCGTTCTAACCCAAGCTAAGCAAGGTTTGTACTATGGAAACCAAATAACTGATAGAATATTTATACCAACTTTGTATTTTGTACCTTGGTGTAAAAAAACACTTCCGAATACTCCGGGAACATGTAAAATTACCTACAACACTATCTTATAGATTACCACTCGGCTGACAGTCAAATACATTTAGAGTAATACGATTACTTTGCTGAAATTCATATTTATCAACCAGCGATGTATTGACGCTGAAAATACCGACAAAATGGACAACTGTTAATTCTTTTCGTTTTTTTTGTAAGCAGAATAATGATCTGAATGCGCAGTTTAAGTTTTCGGAAATAGTCTTATAACACCGTTATTTTCATAATATAAATAACACCCATACATAGAACAAACATGTTGATAATTACACAAATGTTTGTTCCTGGTAGGGATCGAACCCAAAACTTACAGCGTAGAAGGCAGAGAACCACTGAACTGAGACGGATGTTATACGCAATTTATACAAATTTATCAACTGAAAATAATGTATTTCAATGTTAAAAGCACTAGTGGAGCAAAGTTAACAGTAGTAATAAATACATTACTTAACTAAAAAAACAGTAAAAGATTCTTTACTACCCAACCTTCCAACAATATTGTCTTTAGTTATTATAACATGTAAAGAATCTAAAGATCTTGTATTATTTGTCCATCTTTTATTTTCATAAATGGCTTTACAACCTCGGCGTGCTCCGTCCACGCGCCGTCTCCGGAAGTTTTTTAAGCCTCCTCTGCATCAAGCAAGTATAATCTCTATAAAGATCACAACACAGGTCAAAATTGTGTACATGGAGACTGCTAGAGTATAACCTATTCGTAATAGAAGTTGTTATAACGGAGACAATATTTTGAAAACAATAATACGTTATGTTCCTTGAATAATCGTAAATTGTCGGTACCAACCTGAATACTAGGACCCCCTCCAATTTAGGGAGGTTCGGCATAATCTGTGTCCATACAAGAGTTGAATCACATATGCAAGACATTGCAAAACTATTGCAAGCTGTCGTTGGGTAGAGCGGACGGAACATCTGACCACGCCGATTATCTTAGGCTAAAGTATACTTTCTTCATAAGATTTGTCATAATATAGGCTTTGAATTTCCGAATGGGAAGTTTAGTGGCATTTTCTGGAAGTTTATTATAGAAGCGTACAGTGTACCCGATAAATTACTACCTTTTGCAGTCAAAATTTCAGAATAAATTTATTATTGTTTCTAGTGTTAATACTGTACACATCCGGTGGGCTATGATTGTTTCATTAACAAGTTGTATAAAAAAACACATTAACGCTACTGATGCATAATCCTACTTCCTACTAATATTATAAACGCGAAAGTTTGAAGGTATGGATGGATGGATGGATGGATATTTGTTACTCTTTTACGCTCTAACCAGTAGACCGATTTGGATGATATTTGGAATAACATATAGCCTCCTTTTTTTCCCGAAAGAATAACGGGAACGGGAAAAAACTGCCACGCGGGTAAAACTGCGAGCGACGGCTACTTCTCTATATGTATATCCAAAATAGTAGTTGACTATGGTGTTTTATTTCTTTAATTAACCTTGTTTAATGAAATTAAATAATAATACTTAGTTAATAAGTCATGCTTTACGTATTAATTATAATTCTTCCTTTATTATATCCATCTCACCTTTGTTGTGACGAAAAAAACCGTAATTTTTCCCACAAACTAAAAATTATCAGAATTGTGCCTAACTAAAATTTACTGTGCGTAAATATTTGTAATGATAATGATGTACCTAGTCATTTTAAGATAAGAAGACGTGAGAAAACGCAAATGGATGACTTGCAGACAATTTTGTGTTACTGACCGGATATTGTGTAAAATGTCCACAATAAGTATTAATTTTTTTATTACGGATTCGAGGTTGCAAAAGTGTATTGCGGCACCCACACATTTCAAACTTAAACTCTGTCTCTAACCGGCGACAGAAATCGTCATAATGGTAGCCCTACTACATATCATGTATTTATCACTTTTTCAAGAAAACATCGTAGTATCTTACTTTTTATAAACAAGTTACACTAATACCTGCCAACCTGTTTTTTCCGAAAAACTACTCATAATATTATCAAAAATGTGAGACTTGCCAAGCTTCATCTCATTTTTATCTATTTTGAAATACAAGTACCTACTTAGCACTTAAATTCCCATGAACGATAACAGTAGGATCTTTACATGACTACGACACCATAGGTAAGTGGTAACAGCTGGTACAGATCGTCATACATAGGTTGTGTGAAGATCGCATCTCGATGCATTGAAAAGGTACAAATCCAATCTGGAAAGAAAGAGGTGGAAGAGCGGTTGTTTAGTTGTTGATAATCTTTAGTTATTACAATTACCTTTTACTTACTTTCTCGAATTTCATGTAGTCTGCCTGCGACCACGATTATTGCAGCATAGCCAAAACGTCGGTAAAATGAATATAAAAGATAGTACGCGATGGATACTTGTGTAATGTTATTGTTCAATATGTTACGGCCGCGAAAATTCAATAAAACCGGCGAAGTGCGAGTCGGACTCGCGCACGAGAGGTTTCGTGTTCCATACCATTATCTATGATAAAAACGGCAAAAAAATCACGTTTTTTGTATGAGGGCCCCTTAAATATATATTTTTTCTCTTTTTTAGGTATTTGCTGTTATAGCAGTAACGGAACTACATCATCTGTAAAAATTTCAACTCTAACTATCACAGGTCATGAGATGCAGCCTGGCAGACGGACAGACAGACAGACAGCGAAGGCTTAGTATTAGGGTCGTTTTACCTTGGGTACGGAACCCTAAAAAATAATTCCTATATGTACGGAATAATAAAAAATAACCCTAAATAATACAACTGGTGTACTTTATTAAGTAACTGATAAACTTCATCAAGTAAACCAGTTATTTAGTTTCGACTGTGGCTTGACTCTAAAGCATAGATACTGTAAAATGTTTTGCTTGAGTAATTCCACTTGACCGATAGGAATATTAGAACATTTTGGTTCCCAGACATTAATCGGTAGCATTGACAAACATGCAAATGTAGGTAAATATTGAGGCGGACAGTTTTATTTACTTTGCAATTAAAGTGACATTAGCAACCTAACTTTTTAAACTATCATGGTTTTGATCAATATTTTGGATAAAAACGGGATATTTACCATGATTTTTGAGTTTGATTGTTTCCCGATATTTCGGCACAGTTGCATGCGCCATGACCCGTTCGACCCGTGATCATGGCGCATGCAACTGTGCCGAAATATCGGGAAACAATCAAACTCAAAAATCATGGTAAATATCCCGTTTCTATCCAAAATATTTGCAACCTAGTCTAGGGAATATACTTTTTTAGTTAGATAAATAGATATAAATTCTTTATTGCACAACTTAAAATAAAAGTACACAGGCGAACTTAATGCTACATAACATTATCTACCAGCTAACCTTTGGGTAGTAGGAATAACATCTATTGGGGGTAGTGCGCATTTAATTACTGTTTAAACTAAATATTAACTAAAAACGTCAGTAGGCAAGAACCTGACAGGACCTAGACAAAAATAAAACTAAACCAAATCAGAGGAAAAACTCTTTTCAGGGTTAAGCTCGCCTTTGTACATGTCTTTTGTAATCACTGTTTTGTAAATGTTTCTGTGTACAATAAAGAATTTAAGAGGGCAAAATAAACATAAACACATATAAACATATTCCACAGATTAATACACACAAATTAATAGAATTAAGTATATAAAATATAATTATTATACCATAGTTATTATATTAGTTAATCGACTCCTTTCTCTAAAATCTCACCCGATGATAAGTAAGAATGAAATCGACGATATGACAGGACGATCTAACATCTTCCTGACCTTATCCTACTTTATGTGGCGTCGGCACATGTTCTTTTCTTCCACTCCCCTCTATCAGCCGTCATATCTGTTCTCACTCCTTTCTTATCCTGCTTATCCATGTCATCTTTCACAGGTTACTCCAACAGGACAAAACAGGACGATATAGAATCTAGAATTCACTCTTGCCCTAAAGAGATTTGGATGAAAGTGGTTAGTTTTTCCTCTCTTATGAATTTCATTCCTTAGCGGTTTGTATGAGATTGAATCGAAACGCTTGTTGCGAATAGGTAGTAACCTAGTAAGGGTGTACTGAGCCGTTTGTCTACTCGTCATAATTATGATAGAACGAACGCTATTTCCGTGTTACTTCTGAAAAATCTGACGTAATTTTGATAAAACTGTGAGTAGCATAATCATCAAATTGATTATCTACATCTTTCGATTACTTACCAACTGGAAATGACAGAAAGAAAATGTTATCATGAACAATATAAAATTTATTGTCACACCTCAGTTCGTAGTAGCCCTGCTTTCTGAGTGGTGGGTTCGATCCCTACCGAGAACAAATATTTGTGGGAGGAACATAGATGTTTGTTTTGCGTCTGAGCGGTATATTGTTTTTTTTTCATACAATTTTCTGATGGAATAAGCGTATGGCCCACTTGATGTTAAGTGGGTACCATAGCCTATAACAAAGCATTAAATTACAGGTCAAAGCGTGCCATACAATGCAATACTCTGCGTCCATTAACCTGAGGCATACAGATGTTAAGCTCCATGTGCTTGTAATGTAGCTTGCAGCCACACCCTTTAAACCGGAACCTTTTGAGGGGTCCGTACCCAAAAGGTAAAACGAAACCCTATTGCTAAGACTCCGCTGTTTGTCTGTCTGTCACATAACAAACGTGATTTTCTGCCGCTTTTATTATAGATAATGATATGGAACCCTTCGTGCGCGAGTCCGACTCGCGCTTGGCCGGTTTCTTTGAATCTACAAAGTCTGATACCAGGTTGAAACTAGCCTGGTAGAGAACGCTGTTAGCGATAAAGCCGCCTGTATTACCGTGGTGTTTATTTTTTAGTTTCTAAAATGTGTCTTTGTAGTGGTAATCAATAAAGAGTTAGTTATCTATCTAGATTCATTGAGTAGGTATTTATTATAATCAGTCTTTATTTACTGATAATTTATTTGTCGTAGACATTCTGACTGCTTTCTTGTCACTGTTTTAATCCTAGCTGTGACTATTATTTGTTAGAAATCGGCATTACCTTGTATAATAAATCGCGTACTGAATTACATCATACATTTCTATTTAAATATTTTTATCAATAGTGATGAATGTATATTTGGTTTGATACTACATAATTACGTCATAAATATTTATATTAATAACCGGTGATTGCATTGTACAACTAACATTATTATACTTTTTATGATTTAATTTTTTGATACTATTTGCTGATGGAACAAACAGATGACCCACCTGATGCTAAGAGGTTACTATCACCTATAACAAAGCATGCCTTGCAGGACTACCTAAGGTATAAAGGTGTTGAACCATCTTCCTGTAATATCCCCGGGACCCTTCAAACCGGAACACAGTAAGTTGCTTGGCGGTTGAATATGCATGGTGGTAGTACTTCCTCGGACGAGGCTATGCCTCATGACGAAGAGCAATGTATCGTCGGGCACGTTCCTAACGAACGTAATCTGCGAAGCAATACGTGCTGATAACCACTTAAGTCAAAGTCAAAGTCAAAAAGCATTCATTCAGTAATATCCGCAGGGATCATCTTGAAACGTCTTAAATCTAGGTGAATCTAAGCGCCTGTTCCTCGCGATCAAGTCTAGAAGAACCGGCAAGAAACTTACGGCTTGGTTCCTACCGTTTTTTTGTACGATCCTGCTACAAAATAATAATAATGTAAGATCCGGTCATGCTTGTTCTATCAGTAAGTCACATAAAAAAACAAAAAAAATACGTTTATTTTAAATAAATCTAGCGTGGGATCGTTACTGTTTATATCAATAATCTATGAGAGATAATACTTATTAACCTGTCAACCGATGACTATCAACTTACTAGATCTCTGTGTTTGTTTAAACACTGTTGCAGATGCTAAGCCTACTTCGGTAGTTTGATTCATGTTGCTAAGTTATTTTCAGCTTTATTTTGCCAAATTTAGAGTCTAAATTGCGGTTTGAATTCGAAAAATAAGAGGCATAATCTTGTGACCTATTTCTAGTTATCAAAGTTAGTGTTATGTTTGCTGAAGATATTTTTATTTACTTTCTTTGGTAACTATGATCCAGATAAACTGATGGATGAGAAGTACCATCATTGTAGGTGGTGGGTTTGATTCCCATCGAGAACAAACATTTGTGATGAACATAGATGTTTGTTCTGTGTCTGGGTGTTATATTGTACTCGTATTCTAAGTATGTATTTACAAAAACAAAAGTATATAAGTATTCTATCAGTCATCTGGTTCCCATAGTACAAGCTATGCTTAGTTTGGGGCTAGATGATGTTGTGTAAAAATGTCCAGAAATATTTATTTATTGACAAAAGTGAAAAAACTATTCTGGTTATGTTCAAATTCATTTTTTTTTATTTCCAATAATGTCAGAGTATATTTGTCTTGGTGCGTGCGTGTACTAAGAATGGAATTCCCAAAATTCAACCTCTCAATGTGTACAGCGGGGGTTGAAGTTTGTATGAAAATAGCTTTACGCGCGTTTCGCAAGTACCGTATAGAAATATACCTAGGGTTATTTTATCGATTGCGATTGAGCTCTTGTTGGCGCAGTTGCACATCCCTGGAAATCTGCAAAGTAAGTATCCGTGGAAAAGATATAATATTGAAGTGGGTTCAAATCCTACTTCAGTATAACTTTGGATATAAAATCTTTATTATTTCCTTTAGTGTAGGTTAGCACAACTTTTTAATTTCATTTCAGACCGTAATAATATAGCGTGTAATTTACACGCTCTATTGAAATCAAAACAGACTAATAGTGACGCTCGCACTGCGTGACAGATGCTCGCTTATCGTTTATCGTCTGTTATCTTGCCACCCGTCGCGTCGTCATCGCCTTAAAATTACGATGAAATTGAAGTATGCAGGTATTTTTGTTTTTATTTCATAAGAAAAATACCGTCATCATCCATGCTGAATAAGTCCATTCCTGCAGGTCGACTCTTATTAACGATAAATAAATAAATAAATAATGTTGGACAATCCACACATCATCATCTAAACCCAAGCTAAGCAGAGCTTGTGTTATGGGTACTAGATAACTGATATACTTAATACAATACATTACATGCATACATATTTTTTATTATACATAGAAAACACCCAGAACACCCGGAATAAATATTTGCAGATCGTACAAACATTTATCCCAAGACGGGAATCGAACCCGCAACCTTTGCGTTGCAGGCGGACATTCACCCGCCGCGCCACATCGGTCGTCATTTGATATTTGACATATTGACAGCTGTCATAGCTCAGTTTGTAGCAGCCTTATTCTGTGCTGTAGGTGGTGGGTTCAATCCCCACCGAGGACAAACATTTGTGTGATGAACATAGATGTTTAAGTATTATAAGTATTTACAAAAAAAAGGCAGGCTGCCGATACAAATGGATAAATTAGGCTAAAAAGTACACATATATGTATACACACTACACAGTATACATATAGCTCATGGAAAGCGTTCGGTGACAATGACGCGAGTTCCATGATTTTTGTTGACCCAAAAAGTGCACAACGCGCCCAAAGAAGTTTTCACTTCAAAAAACATAATAAGTATTCTTTCAGTGATGTGATCTAATGGGCGTGACCCTGCGTTTTGATTGAAGGTTGTGGGTTCAAATCCAGTCGTACACCAATGGACATTCCCGTTCGAAAAATTTATGTCCGCAATGCCAGACAGTAAAGGAAAACATCGTGAGAAAGCCACTCAGTATTTATTGCAGTGGCGATGGGCTTACAACCTGTCATTAATGGAATACTTACCGACTACTGCAAAATTAGGGTATGTACCAAATGTAAGATCTGGACGTGTCTCTCACTACCCCTCTCAGACATCCTCGAAGAATCTCATGTAGGTACAAATAGCTACAAGTATCAAGATACTAAGAGATCAGCAGGGATATCTATTGTGCTTGGGGGTTAAAGTCGTGATGCTATTTATTTATGTCTTTCTCGTCCTTTATATATTACTAGCTGACCGGCGCCCACTTCGTTGGGCGGTAAACATGTTTACTTACAAATCTTAACTGAAGTAGTACTCGATGTCGCCAACAGATGGCGTTAATACGGCATAAAATACCGGCCGTTCATAGTTTTGCCCGCGTGGCAGTATTTTTCCGTTCCCGTTATTTTTTCGGGATAAAAAGTAGCCTAAGTTACTCCTTGTTACATCAGCTATCTGCCAGTGAAAGTCCCGTCGAAATCGGTCCAGCCGTTCCAGAGATTACCCGGAACAAACAGACAGACAGACAGACAAAAATTTTAAAAGATGCTATTTTGGTATATGTATCGTATATACATTCCTATGCATGTAGTAAAAAGCGGTTATTTTAATATTACAAACAGACACTTCAATTTTATTTATTTGTATAGATTATTCTGAAATTCAAATTCAGAAAGAAAACATGGCTGGCGGCTACCAAAACTCATTCAGCTACAAAATTAGGTTAAACCACCCCTCCGCGATTACGATCCAAAGATAATACAGATACAAAGATGAATATCACAATTTGATAACTTGCTCGCGTAAAATATAACCTATATAGATGAAAATACTGGTAAAATTTGCTTGGCAGATCTCTTCAGTTTCATGAAAAAACTTGTCAGGGTAGAGCCAAGTAATTTTCGCTTTTATAACTGAGAGTCATGGTATAAATTGCATTGGCACGCTCAAAATTGAAAAGAGGGGTAGTTGCCAACGGTTACCTTTGAAGTGGCGCTTCTGCATGCAAATCTTACGGGAATAACTCTTTCAGAGAATTGTCAATTTATTGACCGATGTGCAATGTTCCCGCAAAACCACCCCTATTTAAGAAATATAAAGGATCATTTGATTCCATAATATGTAGCTAGATTCAAAATACGTGTTTAAGGTTTCTTCTCACATTTAATTTACGTTTTTCATAGAGGAAAAATTGAACAACCAGCAGGTTGTTCAATTACCTACTAGGTACTACTAGGTGGGCCACCTAGCAAGGTGGCCCACCTGAAGTTGAGGGGTTAGGTTAGCTCTGTCTTTATCAATCGCATTGCATCACAAACTCAGTCAGACCAGCAGTCAGTCCACTGAGAATACGTTGTATGTCGCTGGTGGTGTATAAAGTTGTTGTGTTGTTTTGTTGGTTGTTTGTTACTCTTGCATGCAAAAACTACTAAAATAATTTAATGACACTTTTCAATAATGTAGGTAGCTGAATAGGCTCCGAAATTACTGGACCGATTTGAAAAATTATTTAACCGTTGGGAAGCTACACTATCCCTGGGTGACATAGGTTGTATTATATTTTAAAAAAAATTAGGGATCCTTAATAAAGCCCGTGCGAACGAGCCGCTACTTTATCAATAAATTCAATAAACAGCGACATCTATTCGTTTTTGTAAGAACCGAATGGCGAGTTAAAACATAACGTAGCGTTGCATTACGGTGTGTGTGGTTTACGCTGTGGATTAAAATCTCATCGATTATTGAAGATAGTTCCATCATATCATAACAGATGGCGTAATTAAAATTGGAAGAGCGCCATCTATTGAGAAACTTTTGCTCTTATAATAATAATAACTCTTTATTTCAAACAACCTTAGAGTAACCTTAGGTAAGTACACAAATCATAAACAAACTCAACTACAAATATTATGAAATAGACGTTACTGACTACAACACAAAATTTTCAAAATCGGGCTGTCAGCTGTAGTTTTTAGAATGCTGTTCCTCATCCGTTTCAATAATGATACTATTCTTTTACGATAGATGACGTTTGCACTGAATTGATTTCGATTTTAGTCTGGTGTAAAAGCGGCGCCTCATTGTAGTTCTGCTCATCATGATATAGATGGCGCTAAACAATATTGTACTATGCAGAGCGTTTTGTAATTTCTGTCTCTTGCGAAAGTGGTTTGGGTTAGAGTTCCAAAAGAGATCCACATTTAGACCAATCAATAAAAATAACGTTGCAGATATCTATAAAATATATTTAAGTAGCAATCTGTATAAACTTGATAAAAGTTTTATTATGGCGCGTGAAATGATCATTACACTGCCGGCCACGTTATTGGTCCAATTTGGCGTTTCGGTTTTATGTGTTTGCTCACCCAGGGCGTCGACTGGTTTTCATTAGTCGTACCGAATGTAATAAATCGTGCAGATTCTATGTATGTTGTGATAGTTTGTACGTGTTTGCTAGTTCTTTCTAGATAAATAGATCTTGGTTGCGGCACAGAATAATTGATAGTAGGAGTTAGTCCTAATAAACTGATAGTCCTATGTTTCGAGTAGGTGTCGTCAAGCTTTTGTTTGGGAAAAGACTCACCGTACTGAGTTTTTTTTTTATATATGACTTTCTGATGGAACAAACAGATGGCCCACCTGATATTAAGCGGTTACCATCGCTTCTAACTATAACAAATCATGGTCTTTCAGGTCACGTTCTTTAAGGACGATTCGTACGATGCGATGCACATCTCGGTCCACCTGGGGCATACAAGTAACTTTTTGTAAGTGTGCCTGTTAATAATTGGAATGTCAAACTGTAACACAACTTTCACAGAGAGTTTTATTCCTAGATACTATAGATAACGTAGGTTATTATAGTCAGTTAGACTACTTTCTATTATACTAATAAATGACACAAAAAATTCAAAAATTTTTTTTTTTAATTAAATAGCTTGACAACTTCAATGCCTTGGCCATCCCTTTTTTTGTTTTAAATGAGTATTTTATTTATCTAAGTAAGACTTCTGATTTGACCACAAAAGTAAATACTGAACCATATCCCTCATTTCATATCACGTCCGCGTTTAATCACCAATATTGATTGCACCCAATTTATCACCTCAATTCAGCCAAGCTACTTAATCAGTTTCATTACAGTTGTGTTAACAGGCACAGACTACACAATAGTTACTGTGACACATGACGTAGCTTAAGTAATAGTTGCTATGACAAACGGATTAATCTGATTGCATAGTGTCACTGCCACGGGGGAAATCGATAGGCAGTTAATTTGTCCGTAAGTGGACACAATGACGGACATGGTAGAATGTTTGCACTAGTTTAGTGATATATTTTGACGCTCTTCTATAAATACATTTTTCCAGACTAAATGTTTATTTTTATATTATATTTGAGTGTGGGTGCTGGTAAAATTAAAGGCTCATGAAGTTAAACGAAGAACATAGGTTTTTACGTACTTGTGCCTATCTCATTTAAAAGCATGTTGTTACCTACCTATGTTAATTTGATGACTTAGAAGTTGTTTTTACTACCTACTATAAGACCACAGAATAGAGGGGACTCTTCTAACACAGGTTATTATAAGTTTTTTTTTTTTTAATTTAATTTTCTCTCATATTCTCGGGAAATATTCGTCTTGGTGTGACTTGGTTGTTTTTGTAAATGTGTACTAAGAAAGAAATTCCTGAAATTCAAACCCTAAATGGGTACAGCGACTGTTCAAGTTTGTATGACAACTAGCGGCCTCTCTCGGCTTCGCACGGGTTTTAGTAAGGATCCCTATTTTTTTTAAATATAGCCTATGTCACCCGGGTAAAATGTAGACACAACGATGAAAGAATTTTTCAAAACGGTCCAGAAGTTTCAGAGCCTATTCAATGCAAACAAACTAACAAATATTTCCTCTTTATAATATTAAGCATAGATAGCTTGGTCAAAATTGCGCGCGTTTTGCCAAATATATTATAAGAATCTTTATCTTGACTGACTGACTTGCTGACAAATAGACAGCGCACAGCCTAAACCGCTAGCCACAGAGACATAACTAGGGGATTGAAACTTTCAGGGTATATTTATCTTGGTGCGTAGAGGTGTACTAAGAAAGCCCCTAAACGGGTACAACCCCCTGAGGTTGAAATAAATTCTCGCGTCGTATCCTCTTGTCTTATAATAAGTACCTACTAGCAGATACCATCATACCCTACCACCCAGCACCCTACATTACCACCCTAAATTAGGGGCGTGTCGCACTGCGGGCGGGACGCGCATGCTCTCTGATCTCAAGATGGCAGATGATTGATGGAAGGGTGATGTCACCCTGATATGAAATATGGTGATTATATTTATTCTTTGTTATTTTTCATCAATTTTGTTTTGGTAGAGCGACGATGCTTACTTGTGTATTTTACTTTAGAATTTGGGGTAAATTATTATGAAAAAAAACTAAACAGACAAGAAAACAGAAAGAGTGTGACGACCGATGTGGCGCGGCGGGCGAATGTCCGCCTGCGAAGCAGAAGGTTGCGGGTTCGATTCCCGCCTTGTGATAAATGTTTGTATGATCTGCAAATATTTATTTCGGGTGTTCTGGGTATTTTCTATGTATAATAAAAATATCTATATATGTAATGTATTGTATTACGTATATCAGTCATCTAGTACCCATAACACAAGCTCTGCTTAGCTTGGGGCTAGATGATGCTGTGTGGATTGTCCAGCAATATTATTATTATTTATCACAACTTTAATCCCCAAGTACATTAAATATCCCCTTAAATCTCTTAGTAATAAGTACCCACCCGAGATTCTTCGAGGGTAAGTATCTTAAGGGGGTAGTTAGTGGTAAGTACGTCCAGATATTACATTTGGTACATACCCACATTTTGCAGTTGTTGGTACGTGACAAATTGTAAGTCCATCGCTGCTACGACTAGTTTCCTTACGATGTTTTCCTTCACCGTTTGAGAGTAGTGGCATTGCGAACATAAATTCTTTAAATAAAAAAGTCCGGGTTTGATCCTACGACCTTAAGATCTGAAGGTGGGGTCACTCCTGCTAAACCACCAGTGCTTAGCTAAATACAAAGCAATTAAAGTTAAAAAAATACATGTATCTACAAAACCAATGTATGGATTGTTTTTTGTTTTTAGTAGTATTTATCAGTAGTACAGTAATCGGCAAAGTTAATCAAAGTTTTGTGAAGTTACCATTTCATTACTAGGCCCAAAGCAAGGGCGTTGACTAATTGTAATTCAACCAATCTCTACCATACATCATATCCTGAGCATAAAATCACAAGGAAAAGCCTTTTGTATCTTGCAATTCAGATGTTACTAAAGCAATGAGTCAGAGATTTTGTTAATTAAACTTGAATCTTATAAGAATGTTTAGTAAATTTATAACTTAGCTCATTCCAGAACAAGTTGTGTATTGACATTCTTTCATAAATTATTTCTAAGATTTGTTTAACGTAGTATTTCACGGACGCTCAAAAATGTACCCTCTAAGCCTCTGACAGTGGTTCTCAATCTTTTATTCCTGACTATTAACTATCCAAGCTCCAAAGCGAACTCTTAAGAGTTTGTGCCGTGATTTGAACCGAAATCCAATTGGGATTGAGATAAAGTTTTTTTTACAGTGCTTAGGCAAACGTTTAACGCATTCTCACCTGATGTTAAGCGATGATACGGTCGATGGTGTAGCATGCTTAGTTGAAGATACTTTAACTAGACGAGACCGGAAAAACAGACGGCGGTAACGATACCATTCTTTTGCTGTCCGTACTATAAAAGTTTAGGCAAAGCGCTTGGTGCGGTTATCAAAGTAATGTTTTTCGTTAGGGCACGTTTATACGATGCGAGAGGTACAACAATCGTTCAAAATTTGGCAAAAAGTAAATTTAAATATTAAAAACAAAAATGTATTATAATAATAATTGTTTTTCATAAAGGTTCTTCTTTAGGAAACTTCAGTGTATGTGTAGGTCGTGCGTACTAAGCCAATTGAGAACATATTCATTTTGTGTTGGAATTGAGTCATCATGTAAATATTTGAGCCGTCCCACAGGTATTTAGGATAGCCACTTTGTGCATCGTTACATAAAGTTTTTTCTGATGAGGTGATTAGATCCATATGCTTGAACTGGTTTATAAATAAATTCACAAAATGCACACGATTTTTTAAAAGTTTCTTTTGAAATAATTCATTTTGACAAAACTATTTAAAACCTTTAGAACCACAGTTCAATACAATGCGCTGACCCGTTCGTTTGTGACAAAAAAAGAAGTTTTTTTTTCTGCCAGCGTCGCGTACGGCTAGTGACTTACCAGGCATTTTGTTTTTTTAGGCTGCCCCGTGCACGATAAAGTATTTTTTGTGGCAGTAGCTTGAGACGGTTGGGAGTAGTCGATAGTTTTTTATCGATAATCGATAAGCACATATAAAAAAACTCTACATGTTTAGTAACAAGAGAATAGGAGTGATATCTACCGTAAATGATATGTTTTTAAGCATTCTATTTTGATCAACTGTCAATGCATGATTTGAAAAAAAGGTAGCCTGATAGTACATCTCTGTCTCTTAAGTTTAGGGTTAGATTTATTCTAAGGACAAATATTTTGTGTGTGCATAAATGCTTGATATTATTAGTCCGGCGAGGCCTTTAGCAGTGACATAGATATGACATAGCTTAAGATGAGCCCTGAACACTAATAATGGAAACACCATTTTGTTATGATAATCATAGATCAAGTACGATTGGTCTTTAAAATATGGTCTGGAACAATTTTGATGGCTTTTGGTGGTGGAAAAAGTTATTGGTAAAGGAAGTTTGTTAAATAATAATGATTATTACGGTTGTGAAGTTTAAAATAAGCTTATCCATTCTAACTATAATCATTTAAAATAATCAAACTTAGAAATCAAATATATACTAACTAGCCTATATCAATTATAAAAATCTTTGTCCTGACTGACTGACTGATATATTAAATTTTGGAAATTCCTTTCTTGTCTCTATTACACCTCTTACTTAGTCTAGCGGTCTTAGTACAACCTCTCAGTGCTAAGAAAGACATATTCGAGATTTAATGTACCCTGAAAACTTCAAGTTTTTACGACCAGCAGTTTAGTCAGTCAGGACAAAGTTTCTTATAATTGGTATAGATTATATAAAACGATGTTACAATTAATAGTTATCGATATTTCAAAAGATCGATATAGCAAGCCCTATTCTATCCCAACTTATTCTTTTTGTGGCACGTAGGATGCATTGTTTGTAGACAGAGATAGATAGTTATCTCAGCCCTTGAAGAGAGATAGAGATAGCATGAAAGGGAAGACCGATGCAGTTCATTTTCCATTTCATTATAATACAATGAAATTTTCATTGTTAATTTCGTTTCTGATGATGGTAAATTGTAGGCACTTACTTGGAATGACTCGCAGAAACGATTTGAGAATTTAGGTAAGTATATATATTTAAAAATCAATTCCAAAAATACTATGACTATTTTAAGGACAAAGGCTTGCTGTGGTTTTAATAAAATATTACCTTAGCAACTATGTAAACATTTAAACGAAAAAAAAACTAAATAGTTTCATGTCTTTAATAATCTCAGCACCAAGTACCCGAGATTCTTCGAGGATGTCTCAAGAAGGTAGACAGAGGTAAGTATGTCCAATTATTACATTTGGTATCTACCCACAGGGGTTAGTATATTATACGTGGTATGTTGCAAGCACATCGCCGGGGCTAAAATACTAACTGGTTTCCTCACGATGTTTTTCCTTCACAGAGAACACTGACATAGCGCACAAAGGTTTTTCGCACGGATAAATCCATTGGTGCGCGTTCGGATTTGAATCCACGACCTTGGGATCAGAAGGTGGGGTCAATCTCACTACCCTCGCCCACCGATGCTCTCATTGCAAATCAAACCATTGTAGATTAAATTAAAAAATCCTAATTAAAAAAGCTATATAAATTTTAGCATTCGTGAAGCAACTAGTTTTTGCAACGGCAATTGGTTTGCCAACCTGTCACGTATGGAATAACAACTGCAAAGTGTTACCCACACTTTGCAGTTGGTACGTTGTGCCAAATATAATCTTGTACGTACCTTTAACTCACATATAGGTAACGCATAGTCAAAATCACTGGTTGTAGAGACATTTTTAGGATATCATTTTGATGCGTAGAGGTGTAAAGGAAGGAGTTCTTGAAATTCAACCTCTAAACGGGTTCAGCGAAGGTTGAAGTTTATATGAAATTAACTTCACGAAATTTCGCGGGTTTTACTACATGATTTATCAGAAGTTAATTTTAATTTTTGTGTCAAAACAGGTTTTCAAAGTCAAAGTCATAAACCATTTATTCAGTAATATCCGCAGGCATCATCTTGAAACGTTTTAAATCTAGGTGAATCTAAGCGCCAATTCCTCGCGACCAAGCTTAGAAGTACCGGCAAAACTTACGGCTTGGTTCCTACCGTTTTTTTGTATGATCCTGCTACAAAATAATAATAATGAAAATAATAAAGCTCCAGTGTGATGCCAATCTAACTGAATGCAAGACAGAAAACATGCTAAGGCAATACCAAGAACTTTACAAGTACCTACAACAAAAGTTCAAATGACAGCACACGCTACGCTTCAATTAATAGTAATGCTTACAATCTAATGAATTTAAATAAGAGAATAGTACAGACATTGCTAAAATATATCCTAGCATCATGACTTTAATCTCCGAGCACGGTAGATACCCTCTCAGATCTGTTAGCACCAAATACCTAGTTGAGATTCTTTAAGGATATCTAATGGGGTACTAGTCAGAAGAACTTACATCCAAATATTACATTTGGTACACACCCACTTTTGCAGTAGTCCATAGGTTGCACGCCCTAGGTACAAAATAAAACATTGTATCCATTCAATTAAAATAGAATCATTATTTCGCCATTAGGACTAGTTCTAGAAAATTGTCCGTTCCGATGCACTACATGCCTACAGATACATGGTGTGTTTGATGTATGTATGTATGAAATGCGGTTAGGGTAACCATGATGCTATTTTATCTTGAATCTTTTTATTGTTTTTGACGACCAATGTGGCGCGGCGGGCGAATGACCTGCGACGCATAAGGTCACGGGTTCGATTCCCGCATTGGGATAAATGTTTGTACGACCTGCAAATATTTATTCCGGGTGTTCTGGATATTTTCTATATAATTATATTTTATAACAGTAATTAAGACGTCGCTTGCTGTGACGTAAGATTAGTCATGTCAGGCTTCCGATAATAAACTTCCTAAATACGACACCTTACGGCCAGAATAATATATTGTTCGTTAATTTAGTCTTATTGTCACTACGAAAAATATTTTTTCCCAATCTATATTCATTTTATAGCCATCGCATAATGGAAGTTTATTTTCTGGGTATTCTACAGTGGGGTCACCCTACGCAAGCCGCAGCCGGCACGGTGCACACTATAAAGGGAACGAAACTGGTTCCGAGGCTGGATGCCCGACGCAAGTGGATACTGGCGGGTAGGCATTATAGTGGGTGTGACTTGTATTGGTATAATCTGGGCTTCTGTGGTTCAGAATTGTTTGCTGTTTTAGTTTGAAGGATTTGGGGCCGGTGGAATTACAAGCACATGAGGCAGGTTTATAGGATACGTTCCTAATGTTATAGAGGAAGCCACGCGTTGTTATAGGTGATGGTTACAACTTAACACCAGTTTGACAGTCTGCTTGTTGCATCAAACAATGGTATAAAAAATTTAGCACCAATGGTCTAGTGAGAACAAATCCGCCTTCATGTTCTAAGGGCGTGAGTTTAAATCCTGTCGGTGAAGAGAACATGTGCTATATTTAAGATTTGGACGTATCTCTGACTACCCCATTTAGGTACAAGATAACTCAGGGGGTGTTGTCAAAGACATAAAAACATGATCAGATATTCCTACACTGGAACAACACACCAATTCCACCCAATTAATTGATATTGTGTGGCAATTGTTGTGTCGTTCCACCGCAGGAGTCATGTTTTATTGTGTCTTCGACAACCCCCTCTAAGTCATTTTTGGACTTTTTTTTATCCCAACCTCTTATAAATATGTTTTTTTTATTGCCTGTATTAAATCCCCTGTATAAAAGCCTAAAAAATCATGCTAAAAATTTAAAAGACAGGTGGTAAATAATCATTATCAGCAGTGTTTTCTTCAGACTGATTATGAACATTTGTTATTCCAAAGGCCAATTTTCTTTAAATGCACCACATGGATTATTGAGTGCATTCTCAGTAAGAATCATAAAACTTTATTAAAATTTCAAAATAACATAATGCAATTAACAACTTTGTTACTAGACTGTGTAATAGGTAGACATAATTAAAATGGGTAGTTTTATCATTAGTATCCTAAAGAAGCCCAGTACTAGATATAAGCAGTTTTTTTACAACGCAAACTTTGATCCTTCTATCTAAATTTACTGACTTTTTTTTATTCGAATTGCTAATTAAACAGGCAAATACCTGATCGGTTATTATTACCTATACCAAAGTATTACCTCGTTCACGTTCGTTATGAACGACGTACCCTGCAATGCAATGTTCTGTGTCCGTCAACCTGAAGTATATAGTTGTATCAAAAAAATCTAAGCACAAACACACTATTTTTAGATTACATTACAAGTAAAAGTAGATACAGACGTTTTAAGAGAAATACCAAGTCAAGAGTAGGTACCCTAAGCTAACGAGCATGTATGAAGAATGTTATGAGAGTGAATGAAGTAAAAAAGGTATGTCAGGATCATAGCAAGAGGAAACCCTCTGGCAGGTTACAGGTACACGAGGCTTAACACCTGTATGCCTCAGGTTGATGGACGTTGAGCAGTGCATCGTACGTAGGGCACGTTCCTCACAAGCGTGACTTACGAGGTAATACTTTGTTATAGACGATGGTTACCACTTAATATCAGGTGCCATCTGTTAGTTCCATTAGCAAAATATAAAAAAAACACAGCAAGCTGCTTGGCGGTGAAAGGCAGAAATAAGCATGGTACTTTCACACTTCAAAATCTTTGACAGTTTTACAGAACGGTATCCAAAAATGAGACACAAAACTGTAAACTGATCTCAAATGCTCAAACAGAAAGCTGTATGTATATCAGTATAACTAAGCGTGGTTATTTCGGCGAGTTTATCGCGTTTAAGCTCAAATTAAATATGTATAAATTTTACCGTCACTTAATTTATAGATTCTTTGAAAAATGTTGACGTTGAGACTTTTTTTTATTATTATGACGACCGATGTGGCGCGGCAGGCGTCTGCCTGGAGGTTGCAGGATCGATCCCCGCCTTGGGATAAATGTTTGTATGATCTGCAAGTATTTATTCCGGGTGTTCTGGGTATTTTCTATATATAGTAAAAAATATCTATGTATGTAATGTATTATATTAAATCTATCAATCATCTAGTACTTAGGGCTAGATGATGCTGTGTGGATTGTCCAGCGTGATTATTATTATATTGTATTGTATATTCCTTGTTGAGGAACAGCTTAGCCTAGCTTCCAAAAGCTTCTGAACTTAACTATTTGTATTTTTTTTCTAGTACTTCAATTATTACACATTCTCAAAACATCTTCAGTTAGTACTATGTATTAAGAAATTTTAGGGAATATCTTTCGTATCTGGAAGTTATGAAGTTATTCTAGCTTTCTTTTTTTTTCTACAGCATGATTATATTTCAAGGGAGTGCTGATAATCAACGCGTAGAATCAGCGTAAGTACGAGAGTTGTTCTTGCACTAAACCTGCACTTTAAAATCAGCGAGAGTATGCGTGTCACTTCGCCGTAACCATATCTCGGGCCCGATAAAAGGTCCCTTGCACCGTTTTAATTAGGCAGTAGAATGTATCGGGTGCTGGACCACATGTACACGCAAACAGCTGGAACACATTAATGTTGTGCTCCTGGCCTGATTTGTCTTTTCAAAAACACACTAGTAGTAGTAGAGCTCTTTGTGAAGGGCTCGTCCTGGGCAGTACTACCACTATACCTATTTCTGCCGCCAAGCAGCTTGCTGTGTTCCGGTTTGAAGGGTGTGGGTGGCGGTGAAATTACAGGCACATGAGGCTTAACACCTGCATGCCTCGGGTTGATGGACGCTGAGTAGTGCGTAGGTGACGTTCCTAACGAGCGTGACCTACGAGGCAATTCTTTGTTATAGATGATGGTAACCACTTAACATCAGGTGGGCCATCTGCTTGTTTCATCAGCGAGTAGTATAAAAAAAACTAAGCTTCTTGTTATAATAACGTACGCGACATTGTCCGCATGTATACAAGCTCTTCATACAAGCTTCAACCCCAAAACACCCGTTTAAAGGTTGTTGAATACCTATCAGGTGTTCCTTTCTTATAAATCTCTATGCGCAAAACCAAATATATCCATTCATGTCTCTACGACCAGTAGTTTAGGCTATGAGTTGTCTATTATGTCAGGCAGTAAAAAGATTCTAAATCGGAATCGATTAAAATAATGATGTGACCCTGCTTTTCCAAAGGGCTGTGGCCGTGGACCTGATTAAAGATAGGGCTGCGACTGTGGCTTATTGGCAGTCCTGATATTTGATTTATGCAGTTCTCGATAACGAGCTTCAGAGCTTGGAGGATTGATAAAAATTGTGGTTTAGGTGGAGACGGGTTGAGTTGAAGTCTCAAAATGTTTTTTTCTTGTTAATCCTGTTTCTTGGTAATATGTTTCCCAAAAACAATATTACAATTATGTTACCCGATTTGTTCGACTGGTTTGGTTGGTATTGGTTGTCTAGTGGCTCTGCCTTTCGATCCTAGGTCGCGGGTTTAAACCCCGTCGTGTACTCAATTCTTATACACTGTTCTCTATTCTGTTGAGATTTTAGTTAATTTTAAAACATATTTATGTGGATCAGAGTTTACTTTAAAATAACGGACCGTCTTGGACGGATGCTTTCCATCAAGGTATCGTAAAACTTTCACATTCTCTGCAGTAACAAATCAAAACGATATTTGAATTTTACACATTTTGCTACAGCAATAACACATTACAAAGAATTGCTGCAATCAGCCTTAGTGAAATCAACAAAATTATAGTGTCCAGTTCCAATTACCTACAAGCATCCGTTAGTAGTAATACAGGTCGTTGCCTGTCAATCCTAAATCGAAAACTATGAAAAATCGGGTACCCCAAGGAGAGCTGTATCTCTGGATTTCCGCTTGACACTATTTTTTAGGACACCCTGCATATAATTTTCTCAGTGATAACTTATTTTAACCCGACTTAAAAAGGAGAATATTCTGTGTTTTTTTTAGTTTGGTTTTTCAATCTACTAAACTGAAAAAATCCAAGCAAAAGAAAGTCAAACGAGTACAAATTGAAATCGATTTTACAAGTATTTTTTCCTTTATTATTACTCAAGTCATCCATCCATCCATTATGTCTTTTGTTTTTCCAAATTTTCCAATGAATTATTTACAAAACATCACACCTCATGTGGATCATATGGAGTCATCAACCAAAAGTCTGTCATCACCACAAAATTCAGCGAACAATTTCTCATTCAGCTATCGTAAATCTGACGCGTGCTGCGAATCCTAACAACAGTGTCATTGTGAAACCTTCTCACTGGTATGTAATTTTTGGTATTCATCCTCATCATCAGCAAAATGAAGAAGCCAACTTGTCAGTCTCATCTTTTTTATCTACAATCCACTAACAATAAACATTCGTGGATTTTATATAAAACATTTTATATAAAATCCACATTGTTTATTTGTTATATTTTAGCAAGAGTCCAGATATAGGCTATGGTAACGACTTAACATCAGGTGGGCCATATGCTTGTTCCATTAGCAAGTTGTATAAAAAAAACATTTTGTATTTTTCTATCAGCGGTATCGTAATTTAACTTCTCTTGCCTCTGATCTTTTGAAATTCACATTTTAGACAGGCCAATATTACCAATAAAATTTTAGTTTTATCTCGTCTCAGCTTTAAAAAAAAAACGAGATTTGGGCCTTAAGAGCCGATACCGATCTAATGACCTTGAGAGTTTCGTTCCTCTTTACCCCACCACTCCTCTGCAATATTTCGCGGTTAGATACATATAGGTGATCCGTTCTAATAGCGCCATCTAGCTAGCAGTTCATGAAATACGTTGTACAAGTTGACTCTATACATAAATTAACTAATCTTGGTACTTGAAGGATAGATGGTAGTTAATAAATTAAATTAGTTGTCGGGATTCGTTCTCTGTCATCTTTGGAAGCAACATTGTATTTTCATTTTAATTGTTTTTCTAGTGTTATTTTAAGTTCTGATGGGTAATTTTGGTGGTATTTTAACCATCATTACTTGAGGTCTTAGCACAAGTGTGAGCAATTGAAATGAAAGTGTGTTATGTGGCATCCTGATTTGAACGAAAATGTTTCCCTTTGGTTTTGAAGAAAAACGCCATCTTTTTGACAGCCGACTTTACTTTTTTTACCGACTCGACTTGACTAAGAAGTATTTCATACAACCCACTTGACATTGGCAAAATTGTCCGAAAAAGGACAGAGGCCACAAAAAAAAAAAAAAAAATTTGCTGTCCCAATTTTGCTATAGCTTGTGGTGCTTTAGATATTTATCTTCCATTTATTTTGACCTGGCTACGGTGAAGTGAAAAAGAGGGTTATAATTTTGACCGTTATGTATGTATATATGAATGTTCATCTGTTCCCTCATAACTTCGAAACTATTTATCATAATACGACAAATAATGGGAATTATATTTTTCTCGGTAATTATGTAGCTGAAACTTAATTAACTTAAATTAAATTAACTTCACGACTTTAATGCCCAGGCACGGTAGATATCCTCTCATATCTCTTAGTATACTTGGTACTAACCCCAGTTTCTTTGAGAACGTCTAAGGGGGTAGTCACAGGTACGTCCAAAAGCTACAATTGGCACATACCCACATTTTGTAGTAGTTATTATTCCATACGTGACAAGGTGTAATCCCATCGCCGCTGTTATTATACTAACTAATTTCCTCACATGTTTTTCTTCACAGTTTGAGAGCACTTGCCTAGCATATATAATTTTTATCAATAAGTAATAAATAAATAAATAATGCTGTACAATCCACACAGCATCATCTAGCCACAAGCTAAGCAGAGCTTGTGTCATGGGTACTAGATGACTGATATACTTAATGCAATACAATATTACATGCATAGATATATTTTATTATATATATAGAAAATACCCTGAGCACCCGGAATAAATATTTGCAGATCGTACAAACATTTATCCCAAGGTGGGAATCGTTAATTAATTAATTAACTAGTTAATTTATTAATTAATGAATTAATTCGTTAATTAATGTGATAGGCACACTAAGAACTTCATTCCACACAAAATATTGCCGAAAAAAAAACCAAAAGGGGAAGTGGAGGGTGGATAAGGGGGGAAGTTTGCTGTAGCGTTGTAGAAAATCTTCTATTAGATATGATCATCAGTGGGATTAGGCACAAATTAAACAAAAAAATCATACAAAATTGCTTTTTTATTATATCATTCAGTCAGCGTGAACAAAGTCAAAGTCAAAAAGCATTTATTCAGTAAAATCCGCAGGGATTATCTTGAAACGTCTTAAATCTAGGTGAGTCTAAGCGCCAGTTCCTCGCGACCAAGCCTAAAAGAACCAGCAAAAAACTTACGGCTTGGTTCCTACCGTTTTTTTGTATGATCCTGTCACAAAATAATAATAATGTAAATCCAGTGTGGTGCCAATCTAACTGAATGCAAGACAGAAAACATGCTAAGGCAATCTTACCAAGAAATTAATATGCAACAGAAGTTACTAAGTTACTAGTGTACTAGTGTAATCTACTAGTTTCTAGTGTTAATAGTGTGCACATCACTTTTTTTCTTAAAATTTCTTGTGTTTATGAGTGTACAATAGATTTTCATAAATATACTGCGAAATCACTGTGCGATTTCATTTTATAAGTGGCCCGTTTTTGCAAAACAAATATAGTTTGTAAATCAGCAGCTTTCCCCCAAAGAAATATACCATACGACATTACACTATGGAAGTAACTAAAATATACTAGTCTAGCTGTAGCTTCATCAGTGAGCCATCTTATTCTGCGAACTGCCAGATATTCGTAATCAGCACCCCCAAATTAGTGGAAAACGACACCCATGTCAGTTTTTTGTATCATGATTTGTATCCGCCATTTTGAATTTCAAATTTGACCAAATATTCGTAATCAGCACCCTCAAATCAGTAGAAAACGACACCCATGTCAGTTTTTTGTATCATGATTTGTATCCGCCATTTTGAATTTCAAATTTGACCAGATATTCGTAATCAGCACCCCCAAATTAGTCGAAAACGACACCCATGTCAGTTTTTTGTACCATCATTTGTATCCGCCATTTTGAATTTCAAATTTGACTAGATATTCGTAATCAGCACCCCCAAATTAGTAGAAAACGACACCCATGTCAGTTTTTTGTATCATGATTTGTATCCGCCATTTTGAATTTCAAATCTGACCAGATATTCGTAATCAGCACCCCCAAATTAGTAGAAAACGACACCCATGTCAGTTTTTTGTATCATGATTTGTATCCGCCATTTTGAATTTCAAATCTGACCAGATATTCGTAATCAGCACCCCCAAATTAGTGGAAAACGACACCCATGTCAGTTTTTTGTATCATGATTTGTATCCGCCATTTTGAATTTCAAATTTGACCAGATATTCGTAATCAGCACCCCCAAATTAGTAGAAAACGACACCCATGTCAGTTTTTTGTATCATGATTTGTATCCGCCATTTTGAATTTCAAATCTGACCAGATATTCGTAATCAGCACCCCCAAATTAGTGGAAAACGACACCCATGTCAGTTTTTTGTATCATGATTTGTATCCGCCATTTTGAATTTCAAATCTGACCAGATATTCGTAATCAGCACCCCCAAATTAGTGGAAAACGACACCCATGTCAGTTTTTTGTATCATGATTTGTATCCGCCATTTTGAATTTCAAATTTGACCAGATATTCGTAATCAGCACCCCCAAATTAGTAGAAAACGACACCCATGTCAGTTTTTTGTATCATGATTTGTATCCGCCATTTTGAATTTCAAATCTGACCAGATATTCGTAATCAGCACCCCCAAATTAGTGGAAAACGACACCCATGTCAGTTTTTTGTATCATGATTTGTATCCGCCATTTTGAATTTCAAATCTGACCAGATATTCGTAATCAGCACCCCCAAATCAGTAGGTAGATACCTACGTACTTACTTAAAATTTCGATACAAAAAGTATCGACTTTTCTAGACTAATGATGATGAGTATGTAGATACGTGCTTATTTTTATGTCGGTACAAAAAAGTATCAACTCTATCCAGCCGTGTACAACACGTACACGGTATTTGCCTTGGAACCTTGTCGCTCTACTATTGCAAAATTGCAATAAGTCACTCTATTACAAACAGATAAAGTATCTTTTTGCAAAATAGTATCGAAACACGAATTAAAAATGCAATATTTGCAGTCTTGTAGTCCGCAGGGCGACGAGCGACACGGGTTCCCCGTACGAAAGCCAGCGGCAGACTAAATTTTATCCTTGTGCTCGCATAAACGGCGCGATTCTATACAATTTAATTTATAAATAATTCAAGTCTTTATTTTTTTTATATATTGAACGGGCATTAATTCTACTTCTTAATTATCTCACCATTGGTGTAAACCAAAAAAAAATATATCACCAACTTTAGAAGGAGATGACGATTTATATCTAAGTTTTTAATTTATTTCATGAATTTATGATTGAGTAAATACGACGTTAATCATACATTTGAAACGGGCACTTTGAAGTTGACATTTTGAAGATGCATGCGGACTTTTCAGTTTTCTTCTACTTCCTTTATTTACCGAGGGTATAGCATTTTAAGATAGAGAAAAAACTGCTCCGGGAGCGATTAGGTCAGTACTGGCCGTTAAGTCTTTGATACCCACGACACAGAAAGGATTCATTGCTCATCATCATCATCATCATCAGCCTGTAGAAGTCCACTGCTGGACATAGGCCTCCCCCACACGTTTCCAGGAAGAACGATTTTGAGCCCTCTCCATCCATCGACTTCCCGCGGTCCTAACAATGTCGTCAGTCCATCGGGTAGGAGGACGTCCTACGCTTCGTCTTCCGGTTCGTGGTCGCCATTCGAGAACCTTTATTCCCCAACGGTTATCGGTTCTACGAGCTATATGGCCTGCCCACTGCCACTTCAACTTGCTGATTCTGAGGGCTATGTCGGTGACCTTGGTTCTTCTACGGATTTCCTCATTTCTGATTCTATCTTGCAGTGAAACTCCCAGCATCGCTCTCTCCATAGCTCGTTGTGCGACTTTGAGCTTGTGTACGAGACCAATAGTTAGCGACCACGTCTCAGTTCCATAAGTCATCACTGGTAACACACACTGATTATAGACTTTCGTCTTGAGGCTTTGCGGTAACTGTGACGAGAAGATGTGCCGTAATTTCCCGAACGCTGCCTATCCGAGTTGGATTCGTCGGCTGACCTCTTTGTCGAAGTTGGACTTGCCTAGTTGGACCGTTTGACCCAAATAAACATAGTGGTCTACAACTTCGATGATATCGCTCCCAACATATACCGGCACGGGTGCGACATGAGCATTTGACATAAGTTTCGTCTTACTCATGTTCATTTTAAGACCCACCTGTTGGGAGACAATATTGATTGATTCATTGCTCAGTGCTTATTTATTCTTTCCACGAGTTCTAAAATATCTGAACAAGTGGAAAGAAACTTAGTCAGTTCTGTGGTGACATCACGGATGGGAACTCCGTATGTTAAACCTCAGTATACGTGATGCGAAAACGAAAGATATCGTAACGTGATACTGTACACAGTGCTGGAAATTTTCATACAACATGCTTGCCTGATTTCTCGCTCTTTTACACTACTTGTTGATGGAATGGGCCGGTATGATGTGCGGTAACCATTACCAATAATAATAATATAGTGTTCCTTACGGGATGGATAATTGAGAGAAACGTTCTCAGATTGACTTTTTAGAATTAAATTTTCGGGATAATATTACATGGGCCGCGGCCAAGTGGTGGTGAAACATTTTAGGTTATCTACTATCTCTCTCTGTCGTAGAGAAGCGCGTGTTGAGCCCGTACGTCATACCAGTTGACACCTGTCAATCGACATTGACACAAGGCTGCCCGCGCGCACATCCGTCATTGCCCGGAACAATAGTATATATTTTTCGTTAGTATATTTTAATGACGGAGTTCTAACAAACATAAAAAAACTAGATTTATGTGGATTCTGTTTGTCCACTTTCTCATCCGTGTGTCACAAACGTAGCGCCTACTTACTAGTACCTTTGCATAGAATTGTAAGCTTTGCAACTAAATGTGAGTCATAGTTAACAAGAACTTGCGATTTATCTGCTGCTATTACATTGGGACGGAGTCGTATTTGGAAATTGAAAACACAAGTGAATGGCAATGGAGCCATTGGAATTGTATTGTATTTTACTTGGACCACCTTTGTTGGTTAGCTACGTTTAAAGCACCATTTACACCGTGCAAGTTTCTTGCTCCCATTGCTGTGTTTCGATTTTAAGGATATGGGTGCCGATACAACAACACTGTGTTTAGTAGTAGTAGATCTTTTAATGAAAGACTCGTCTAGGAAAGTACTACCACCATGCCTATTTCTGCCACCAAGTAGCTTGCTGTTTTCTAGCTTGAAGGGTGTGGCGCTGGTGAAATTATAATTATGCTCGTGAGGTTTAGCATCTGTATGCCTCAGGACGGAGAGGGTAGTGCATTGTAGGACACGTTTACAACGTGCGTTATCTGTTGTTAAAAGTGGCAGTTACTACTTGATAAGGTTATGACCATCAAAAGTGAAAAGACAAAAAAAATATGTAAATATTTTACCTAATAAATAATATGTATAAATTCATCTACTTTATGCATCGAAATCTAGTTTTAAACTAAGAAAACTAAGAGAACCAAATACATGAAATGGTCTCAAAATGTTTTTCTCTTTTTTTCTCAGTTGATATTTTATTGCTTTCCTCCCAGTTGGCGGCGGCAATTTACATAAACTCCCAAGTAGTCATTTCTGCATTCGCACCGTAAACTGCCAGTCGTAAAAACCACACCTTTTGCGAAAAAGTACTTTTCGTTTTGCAAAACTTGATCGGCAGCCTAAAGCCAGGATATTTTAAATAGTTTATAGCTTTATTACATTGCAATGAGCGTTAAATTGAATGGGAATGCAACTGTTTATATATTGTAAGTAAAATTTTGTTTATTTGCTGGCTTCAGTAGAACTTTTTGTCTGACTGAAAAAGAAATAAAAAATAGCATCTCCACTTTGAGCCCCCGGCTCAAAGTGGCTCGAGATTTTTAGAGGATATCTAAGGGGGGTACTCAGAGGTATGTCCAGATATTTGGTAGGTTAATAGACCTTTGCACCTGTTGTAGGTTATTTGTACAACGTCATGGGTAACTTTTTTACTCATACCCCTATTACGGAATGCTGTAACCGGGTTATATAATAATAATAATAATGCTGGACAATCCACACAGCATCATCTAGCCCCAAGCTAAGCAGAGCTTGTGTTATGGGTACTAGATGACTGATATACTTAATATAGATAGATAACACTTTATTGTACACAAGGATACATTATACATCTAGGCGTAAACAAATAAAGTACAATAGGCGGCCTTATCGCTGAAAGCGATTTCTTCCAGGCAACCTTAGCACGGAAAGTAATTGAATACAACAGTAATATAATATATTACGTACATAGATATTTTTTATTATACATAGAAAATACCCAGAACACCCGGAATAAATATTTGCAGATCGTACAAACATTTATCCCGAGGCGGGAATCGAACCCGCAACCTCCTGCGTCGCAGGCGGACATTCGTCCCCCGCGCCACATCAGTCGTCGTTGTTGATTGTTTTAAGAATAGCCTGGGGAAAGAGTTTTTAATTAAAAAACTAAAAAAAACTCTTTAAACTAAGTATATACAATGGGAACCAGATGATTGATAGAATACTTTTTGTAATACATACATAGAATACAATATATCTACAGAACCAAGATCTATGTTCATCACAAAAATGTTTGTTCTCGGTGGGAATCGAACTCACCACCACACCTGCAGAAGGCAGGGCTGCGAGTTTTATAATCCTTGGTTTGTACTTTGTACTGAAGTACTTTGTTTGTTTGTCATAGCTTACTGTGAAGGTTTTTTGATTCTTAGATGGAGTAAGCTTGTTTAGCACTACTACTATTTACTATTACTATCCTCACAGTTTAGCCAGCCACAGAGATTACATACGTACGAGACTAATTCCTCGATTGATGTCCTTTTATAGGATAACCATCATCAATTGGGGGATTACTCTCGGACAACCAATAGCCTGTCGGGAGGGAGCTTCTCCGCGCGTCCCTCTGATTAGCGGAGGGCGCAGTGGATGAAGCGGGATGTGCTCGGCGTGCACTAACCAAGCCACCGAGTAGGCACTGGAGAAGGGTTCTCCTTTGCCAGCGTCCAGAGCTCGGAACCCCGCATGGTCATTCGTGACTCATGTGGGACTGAGGGTCTTGGCTTAGCCGCCCGGGCTGCGAGGAAGAAAACCTCTCTAAAAAATTACCCGCGGCGTATCACCGAGGGCGGTATATACTTATTATTACATACATTTTGGTACATACTCACATTTTTCAGTAGTAGCAACCTCATCGCCACCACTAGAAGTTCCAAGTACTTAGTATGTACTAATACATCTAAGGAGATATTACCCATGCTTGGGAAATAAAGTTTAAGACGTTTAAAACGAGAAAAGTATCTCCATTCGACATGTCTACACCGCGCTAGTCTGTTGGTTTTTTGTCTGTGCAGTCATTGATGCATCTTCTTGCAACCGACCCGTTAGTGGCCCCAATCTAATCATCATCAAATTTAAAGTCTGCTGGATGCTGGATGTATGCCTTTTTATGTTAGCAGTCTATCTGAGGCCCAATCCTCGTATTTTTTTTGAGTTGATAAGAGTATGAAACAAGAATTTGATTGTCAAATAGAGCTAGTCTGAAATGTCAGTTTTAAAGAATACCAGTTGAAGATTGACTCGATTGAAACTTGAATTAAACGATGTTTTGTTATGACAATTGGGCTTCTGATCATAGTCCATTCGTCCACAGGGCATCCTATGCTTTATCTTCCAGTTTGCGGTCGCCATTAAAAGAGAAACTCACACTGAGATCCGTACAAAACATTCTCAAGATCCTTTTTTAATGTTTTTTTTTTAATGATCAGGCTGGACAATCCACACAGCATCATCTAGCCTCAAGCTAAGCAGAGTTTGTGTCATGGGTACTAGATGACTGATATACTTAATACAATACATTACATACATAGATATTTTTTATTATACATAGAAAATACCCAGAACACCCAGAATAAATATTTGCAGATCATACAAACATAGGCGGGAATCGAACCCGCAACCTTCTGCGTCGCAGGCAGACATTCGCCCGCCGCGCCACATCGATCGTCAGCTCAATAACGTTAATGTGTTTAAGTTTTGAAGTGACCTAACCTATCGCCATTTCATTTATCCTGCAGTTAATACGTTTTTAATCCTGCAATCCCTATCAACAAAGAGATAATATTGAAAGTAAAGAGATTGTAGGTATTTGTTACTATTTATTCTCAGTAAAAGTTTTAGTGAGAATAATAACTTATTTAATTGATAGAAAAACTACTTTTTGTCTTGTCATAATTTATTTTAAAATACTAATTTACATATTGTATAGTAAATTCAACTTAATTATTTTATTTTAAACATGAGCAATATAAACTATGTGATTAACATTTATGCTTTTATACACAGTGAAAGTTTTAACTTATTGCATTAACTAGCTCTTGTTATTTTAACAAATTAAAAACAAAGCCACTGCATTTTATAATTTAAATATAACTAACAAAGTATACTAAAATTAATAACATAGCCAGTATGTACAAATCATAATTCTAAATCTTATATAAAATCACGAAAATCCTCAAACTTTTTATGTATTGCAAATTAAAGAAAAAAAAAATTGAAATCAAAACTTACAAATAAACTAGATAATAAATAACAGCGGCAAAATCATAAGAACCAGTCATTTGTTGATTGTCTAATAATAAATCTGTCTCTTAAAGTTAAACCGTTTAAAAAACTTATCAATGTATCCAAGCTATAATTTACACAAACAAATCTGATTACAATTTCATTTTTGATATTCAACAACATAATAAAAATAATTTCCTAAAATTTCGATAGTCTAATAAAAATTTGGAGGTAAACAAAACACTGCACAAACAAACGTTATGAGATCTTTATGAAAACCAAATCCACATTCGAATACATACAAACATACCTCTAGGTATCTTACTGATGTTACAGAAACTTGCACTAATAATACTTTTAAATGTACTTTCAACTTAACTCCTAAGAACTCAAATCAAGGTATTAAATAGCTATCAACTTTCCAGAGTAAAAGAACCAACCAATAAGTAAACAAGGCTCATTACTCGAACAGCCTCCATTTTTATCAATTCAAAGAATTCTGATTGATTCTCAATCTGACTCTTATACCGGCACAAGTTATACCTACCATCAGTACCATAAAAATTCTCTTCTAAGAGGAACGGCACATATCTGACGGTTACCATGAAAAAACTAAAAATTCTTGAAAGACTATTCGAGAAAGAGTTGCCTTGGTTGTCTATCAGAAAAATCTTATCAATTTTAGTCTGAAAAACAATATAATGCTAATGGACACATTCTTAGAAATAGTTTATTCTAAAAATCTAGGTCAATGTTAAATAAATTGTTAGCCTACCATACGGCTAGTTAATATTGTTGCCCTTAAGAAGAGTCACAATACTGTACAACAATCTAGAAATGCACCATATACAACCATCAACTAAAAAATAATATCAACGTCTCATAATATCTTCTATACTGAAACCTTTCTTCGGTCCACTGGATTGGCTCGTTCCAGGTTTGGGATTGGCAGGCGGTTGAATGCCTACAATGTTCTTGATTCCACTTGCTATGTAACTTGAAGTGGGAGCCTCACATTCTTTCATTTGAGAACTTTCTTTACATGCTGTCACGTTTGTAGATGTGCTAGGAACTGTGTCTTTAGGAGGCATATGTTTCACTATCAAGTCTTGAGCTACAGTCTGCTGAGGCCCTAGCACATGTGATGCAGGATATGGTATTTGGGGATGTGGCGGCAGTGGAAGTCCGAATTTATGATATCCTGGCAAACTAAGCATGTTTGGTGGTGGCATACCCACTACCACTTCACCGCTGTTCATAAGCTGTTGTCGAGGCATTGATAAATTGGTTGGTTCTGGTGACCGGCTTCGATAAACAGCTGCGCAAGTCCGGATGTTGTCTCCAATATCAGGCGGGTGGCTTCGTTTTCTATATGAACTTAGGAACATCCCCGAAGGCCCAGGATCTATAGGAGGACTAGCCATTTGGGCCATTTTAGTAGGATCAGGTGGAGGGATTTGATGCAGATCTCTGCGAATCTGTAATTGGGGATGTCTAATTTGTTGCTCTGGCATATCTGTGTACCGTATCTCTTTTTCCATGATTTCGTCTGAAGTGTATCTACGTCTTTCGTATATGTCAGTGGATGGAGTCCGATGTTTGTCGGTTTGGGGACGCATAGTGTATGGGGTAGCTCTGTTGTCATTGTGATGGCAATGAGTTTTTTCTGCTGGTGTTGGTGAATAGTGTCGTGGTCTCTCTTCACTTTGTTCTCTGCCAATACTCTCAATGGATGAAGATCGCGCGCGCCGAACAGGCGAATGTTCTGGGGATGATAGATCTGGATCGTCGTCGTCAAAACCTGGTTCAATGGGTGATCCTGGTCTTCCAATGTCCTCTTCGCCTACGTCCACGACATCTCCTGGTGGAACGTCACCTACTGCGTGAGTCAAAGCATGTCTACGTAAATCGCAGTTACGCCGGAATACCTTTCCGCAAGAATTACATTCATAGGGTTTGTGGTCAGTGTGAGTTAGGAGATGAGTCTTTAGATTAGAGCGTTGGTTGAAGCTTCGGCTACAAACTGGGCATTTGTGAGGAGATTCTTCCATGTGAAGAATTTTGTGAACAGCCAGGGTCCTTGACTGGCAGAATCCTTTCCCACATTCTGTACACTTGAACGGCTTCTCTTTCGAATGAATGTACCTGCAACAATGAAAGTAAAATTGAATACTCTGGCTATTTTTAACTTATAAGTACTTAATATACGAGGGAATTATTTAATGGATCGAACCATAAAATATCGTGGTTTAATTAAATATCTGAGTAGGGGCGGGGTTAATCCGAACGCAAGTTGTGCAGATAATCCAACGAAATGCTGTTTACAAATGGCGGTTCGTTATAAAGCGAGAACAAGTTTCGATCGCTATTATTATTAGGTCGTTTCGCTCTCTTTTTACATAGCAACGTCGCGTGCACAAAGTGCCGGAGATAAAGCAGTAACTGTTCTCGAATTCCAGTTAGTCTTTATGCAGCACTTTAAAATGTTAAAATTTCAACCGTCCTCTACTAAAGTGCGCAGACGCACCTTGAACGTGATCCGAGTAACTCGAGCCTTTTAGTCTCAAGGCGACGACGTCGCATGTTCAGAACGCTCGATCTCACCATTTTTCTTAGAGCTCTGCGAATTCTTATCACTTCCCGCTTTATTATTGACGGCCAATGGCAAGGCGAGGGGGGAAGGTCAAGCTGTAATGGTTCCGTTCCACCAGACTTCCAGCTTATCCGAATCGAATTTCGTTAAAAGCATTTTGTGGCCAATCACTGCGATTAATAATATTAACAGCACTTGTATTGGGTTACTGTCCGCCATCTGCTGAGCCGTCGGTGAAAGAAAACGTTGTTTGAATCGTCTGATTGAGTTTCTCAACCTACATTATGGCTAGATTAACTTGCTTCCGTTCTTGGCTGAAGTACAGTAGTTAACTATTATTGTCGAAATGGTGTATCACTGGATCTTTCTCAGTTATATGCTTTAAATAAGTTACGGATATAAGAATAACAACCATAATAATGTAAAAATGTGTAAAAAAGATATAACAGTAGATTAAAATGGAAATATGGCATGATGATGTCAAGTGGTACCTATAACAAAGTATTGCCTCGTAGCTCACGCTCATTGGAAACGTACCCTACAATGCACTGTTCAGCATCCATCAACCTGAGGTACATAGATATAGGTGTAATTGAATTTATTAACAATGCCTGTAACTTTTTTGATCTACACCAATTAAAAGAATCTTTGTCCTGACGATTGACTTACCGATTGACTGACTAACCGACAACGCACAGCCTACGTAGAGACTAAAATTATCAAGGCATATTCGTCTTGGTGCGTGGAAGTGTCCTAAGAAAGGGATTCCCAAAATTCAACCCCCAAACAGGAACAGCGGGGTTGAAGTTTGTGTAAAAATAATTTCACGCGAGCGAAGTCGCGCGCGTTTCGCTAGATATTGTATATGTTTCATGATTATGAATACAGTCTAATTTTCTGTAGTCCTAATATTTTTGTTGTATAAAATAGACTATGCACGTTATCTTTTTTTTTGCATTATCGTTGTAAATTAGCGCTTTGAGTAAAAAAATAGTATCACGACTTTAATCCCCAGGCACTGTAGACATACCTTCAGATCTCATAGTATAAAATACCCACTCGTGATTCTTCGAGGATATCTAAGGGGGTAGTCTGAGGTATGTCCAGGTATTACATTTGGTGCAAACCCACATTTTGTTGTAGTTGTTATTTCATACGTGATAAGTTGCAAGCCCATCGCCGCTGCTAGAATACTAGCTGGTTTCCTCACGATGTTTTCTTTCACTGTTTTAGGCCACCGGTGCTCTAAGTACATATAACCAATGTATGCTCATCAAATTGGCATGACGTCATATTATGATATTTTTTGCGGAAACTAAACACAGCAAAATAATAGAGGAAGTGTTTGAAGAGCTCCATCGATATAATTAAGCTAATAACCCATTGCTATAAATAAATTTAAATATTATTTTATACATGGATCCATTCATTAAAAGATTTGAGATTGGAAGTTTTGTATGACTATTACTACTACTACTACCTACTGACTATAAACTCTGGCGACAAAGACGCGTCATTAAAACTAAAGCCAAACCCAAAGCTCACGCTGTATCCGCAGTGGCTAGGTTTGATATCTACAATGTAAGTCATCATCATCAGCCTATAGAAGTCCACTGCTGGACACTGATGACTTTGCAAATACGACTACCATGAAAAAGTCTTTTCATTTTTCGAGTTAATAATATCAACTCGAAAATTATATAGCCGATGTTACTGACAGGTAACGTGTCTTTCTATTGGTAAAAGAATTTTCAAAATCAATTCAGTAAATCCAGAGATTGCCCCCTACAACGTCACAAACTCAAAATCTCAGTCTCACAAAGCCTATTTCTTTACAATAATAAGTATAGATTTATATTTTTACCAACTACAAGAACTTTTGACAGTCAGCTGTCTTACTAAGATTAGGCAACGCAGACAGACTTATACAGACTTTAAACCTATACTCTAATGAAACTGTAGAGATTGAAAATTCTGTACTTACATTAAAAATTCATTTTTCTGAAATCTTGATAAAGGTAAAAAGACGGGATTGACCTTTGAAAAATAATGTAATGTGTGAACCCTACAATATTATAGTATCTGTGCTTCTAAGAAATTGATCATAAATATATCTACGCTTCAACTTCAGATCTTCTTTAATGATGATGACTTTAAAAATTCCTACGCTTGCGATGCAAAGAATGCGTCACGTAAATAATATATCATTACTTTAAAAAATAAACAGAGCAATGAACTTTCTACAGGCACCTAAAGTTTTTAATATTCATTTTAGGTATCCACGTTTACGTAAAGTCTATGCTCACATCAAATGAAAACTCTTTTTCTGATAGATTACATTTTTATTTTAGTGGTTATCAATCAAGAAACGTGCTCTTTTACCTTGAAAAAGAAAGCCTTACTAATTTAACCCGTATACCTTCCTGATGTAGACTTTGAATACTTATGTTGAAACCATAAGTATTATAAATACTAAGAATGAGTTTTCAGTGACATAACGACACAGCCCACAGATTCCATGAATGGAAACCACTAGAACGGCAAACAGTGCCTCTAAGCATCACGCAAATATTGTGTTGTGACTGACAGAAACCGGTTCCTAAGTACACAGAACTTGGTCTGTTCGCTCACGTTGCCATACCACGCGGCCTGAGATTTTGATGATAAAACGTGTGTGGATGAAAATATTTTAACCTGCCGTCACAAACTTACGAACTGTTGTAAGTTTGTACTAAATAATCAGCTAGATTGATTAGTTGTAAAAAATAAGGTGTTTAGTTAACAATCTATACTAATTATTAGAATTTTTACCTGACTGTTAGATTAGACAACGCACAGCCTAACCACTATTCGTAGAAACTTGATATTTTCAAACCATATTTTTCAGATTGCGCAGAAGTGAGGCTAATAAAGGAACTCCTGAAATTTTTGCCATACTCAGGACGCTTTGCAGGTGGATTGATTACCGGAGTACAGGAGTATACAGGAGAAGGAGTTTTGTATATAGGATAGGATTTTAGTAGTAGTAGAGCTCTTTGTTCGGGGCTCGTTCGGGGAAGTACTACCACCATACAAGCAGCTTGCTATGTTCCAGTTTGAAGGGTGTGGATGCCGGTGAAATTACAGGCACACGAGGCACTTGTATGCCTCAGGTTGATGGACGCTAAACAGTGCATCGTAGGACACGTTCCAAACAAGCGTGACCACTTAAAATCAGGTGGGCCATCTGCTTGTTCCATCAGCAAGATAATATAAACAAGAAAAACCTAGTGCCCATCTCCTAGTGAGTTCCCTTGGTCATCTCTTACGATATCCATGGGAGGTAATGAAAGGTTCTTTTCCGGGACCACCATGGTTCTACGGTCGTACCTACTTTCAAGTAGTAGATGAATGTAAGCACAAAGCTGTAAAATTTTAAAGGTGCAATAAAGTTAATGTCACTATTACTGGTAAGAAATTCTATAGTGGACTAGCCCGACAACTCAGTTGGTAGTGGATTTGCCTTCTAGTAGTGGTCGTAGAGAGTAGTAGGTTGTGGGTATGATCCCCACCAAGACATAACATAACATAACAAGTTACATGAAAAACGAATAGATGTTTGTTCTGTGATAAGTGTGTAATTATAAAAAAAAGTCTGGTTCCCTTAGAATAAGCTTTTCTTAGTTTGTGAAATGTCTTTTTATAATAATTATTAATATTAAATGTCAATGAAAATTTCTTTGACATCAGTTACTTATAATGCTTTATATCTGTTAAATATAAAACTATAAGAGATTTTATATTCGTAATGTTAAAACGATCGTTTAAAATAGTAAAGGAAAGATACCAATTTCAATTTTAATATAATAATAATTCCAGTACCACCTAGAAGTTTGAAATTTATGATCTAACGTATCTTTTTCGTTTAAACACAAAAAGATTAAAAGCTACAATAGACCTTACATCAAACGAAATCTATAGAGACTTGATAACTAACGAACCAATATTAAAAATAAGAATCGTAATAAAATTACTCTCAATAAAATTGAAATATATAATGAAGGCGATGCCTTTATTTCAAAATAGATTGAAAGCCGCGATCGATTTCTATGATGTCCGGGCTCAAACACCCGTCAGACAACTTAACTATTACTATCAAAGAGACCGACAAACCCGAATTAACAGGCCAATTAATAATATAGAAATTATTAAACCTTAAACCTTAGTAAAATTTGTTTATGTATAGAGAAAAAAGTTGAAATACAAAATATCTAAAAGACTAAGGACTAAAACCAAGAAGAAAAACAAATTGTAACAAACCAAATAATTAATGACACAAACAAATCTGGCCTTACGTTATCATACCAACTCGATCAGTTTTGGACGTTAAATAAAATATAAGTAACGGCTGTCTCTTCTTATTATGCATCAAGATTAGGATCGACGGACACTGCCACAGAATAAATAACAGTATTCATCCCATCAAGACAAGAAGTGAAGATTAAAAAACCGAGGATTGAAATTACAGTCGTCTTGACCACGCACTAATGGGCCACATTAAAAAACAATGTATATATACATATAGAATACACAGTCATTTCCATTACTGCAGTGGACGATAATGTATTCGGTGGTAAGAGATGGCGCCAATGAAAATCGGGAAGTGACGTTGAAAATAAAAGATAAGAATTTGATAATAAGGATAATAACCTAAACGACGAAGAATGGTCCACAGTGAAATAAGGTTGATTTGAAATCCCTTGTAATAAACGAGAATAAAATATTCTTAAGCAATCTTAACTTAATGGACAGTACACACATGGATTAGAGTGAGACTGGGGACAAATTATAAATAAATGGAAACTTTCAATTGCCTTGATACAAGGCGTTTTATGTTAATCCTAAGAAAGTTATATTTAATACTTAGGTTTAAATGTCCATCAAGAAAAAATTACAAATTATCTTCATGACCTGGGTATCTAAAGTTAAAGGGTACCAAAACACTAAAAGTCATGAAAAAGCTGGTAAAATTAATGATAGTTTTAATACTCTTAGTAAAAGATGTAAGTAATTCGTCTTTCTACGCGGGCCAGCTTTTTTTCGGTACAATCGTGTAGTCAAGATTGCCTATCAGCCAGCAATCGAAAGCTCGGTAACCGATGTAGAGCTATAAATTTAAAAGACTGTTTTGATACAATCTAATAACATTTAATTAATAGTTTCTTTATAAGTGACAATAAATAATTTAAATATGACGTTAGCGATGTCCGTAAAAATAATTTGATTTGAAAAGTAGTTGTAGCACTTCTACACAAAAATGCAGTAGGTTTTAAGCAAAACAGAAATCGTATTATATAAATCTTCCGAGTTATAATAGCTCGATGAAGTAAATCTGTCTATACCATTAGTAACTCTACGTAGAGTCCAGTGCTGTGGATCGAATCAATTTCTCACTGTATATTTTTTTCTTATTACAAAACTCCGTAAGGTAGATAGAGTCGACCAACTGGACACAACATCACTATCTATACTTGATATATTACTATTTGAAGCTTTAATTACATTCTTATCTTCGTTTACTATAGTTTGGCATTTAACATTTTGTAAGGTAACCTTTTTGTTTCTGTTATAATTTAATTTTCCATTAATTAACTTTGTTTAAATGTAGAAGTTAATTTTTTTTAGTATTTGTAAGGATGGAAGAAAGAATGATTAATTAGATTTTGTTTTATAAAGTAAGAAATGTTGTAACTTTTATTTGTTAGTTTTTATTTTTGACATACTGTACAAAAATAATTTAGTTTAAGAAGAACCACAGCTATTTAACATAATATTTGCAGTTGTTTTTATCAGGTTTCTAGTCCGTAAGTAAATCAAGTTGGACCATCGCGTCTGGAATGCCGCGGGTCACTGACCGATCCCCCCTCTCATCTCCACTATCGAAGCCTTCCATCGATCGATAGCTGGCACTCATTAACTGGATTACTTTTGTCTTTAACCGTTCTGAATGCGTTCTAAAGCGTTTGTGGCACACTACGTAGGAAAAAAATAACTAAAAAGTATGGCTTCCATTTAAGTTAATTTTCAATCACAAATTAAGCAAATGAATGAATACAAATAAATGATAAAATTTGGGTAAAGTTAAAGCGACATAAAATATAAAATAAATAATGATATTACCATACTAAGAAAGAAGTAGTTTAGAACAAAAATAAAACAAAAGACGATATTGTCATAGTTTTAAATAATGTATTCAAACTTAATTAGGTATATGTATTTGCAAAACCCACACTAATGCGAACGGTAGCGACAGGTAGTACATAAATTCATATAGAAACGGCTACGAGCCACTCACGTCTGGGTAAATCAAAACCGCTTACAAATAGTGTGCATTAACATAATCTCGCGATTTGTATAATGAGGTAGCAGATTTTGTTATTCAATATGTTTGATTTTCAGGGAGATACGTCTAAAAACTATTTAATATCTATAATAACTTTGTTTCGTTTAGTATCGAAAGTCAAACTGAGACTAAAAGCTTAAGTTTTATGGAAATTAACTATCACCTTAAATCATAGTGTACACATAAATTTAATACCAGCGTCCATATATTTTTGATATTAACGGAATGTTTAGCTTTAAAACGTGATTAAATCTATGCCGTATATCGTAAAATAAACGGATGGGTGTTTATCAAAATTATGTCTTAAGATAAGTAACTCGAAGGCGTTTAAGAGAGTCAAGTTATTCAAGATGCGGTAACCTGATCAAAATACGGTTACTGACAACAGCCTAGAATGAGGTGTATGCATTAGGATAACGCAACTATGTATACGACATGTTATGTAAACATTATGCAAAATCTCAATTTCAAAAGAACAAACTTGATATCAATAAAACTATAAATAATAAGATTGTGACTGAGCCATGTTTTAGTTAAAAGATAAATCCAAATAATTTTGATTTAACTTATTTTGTAACGATACTCGGAAATTTCAAACGTTTTATTTTCGGAGAAGCATCTGAATTATAGTACGTAAATGCCACACTTAAGCAACTGCGCTCAGCCCGTTCGTTGCCCACGCACTGTTATCTCTTTACAACCAACTTAGCTGGTTTCCTTTAGCTCAGTTTATTGTTATGCTACTTACATTGCTAGTGGCACGCCAACGCAGCTTTTCTTGCCACCGGCATTGCACAGACTACTTTACTTTTATGTTGGTTTTGATATTGTTGAGGAATTTTCTGGTTAAGAATTGTATCTAGAAACTTTCGTTAACGAAAGTAAACTAGAACGTGTAAATGATATGAAATTTATAATTAAAAGTCAGTTAAAATATTGTGGTATATACGTGCTATCCCTAATAAGGTTACTTTAAACATAAACTTAAATAGGTACAATACCAGTTTGTAGGTAGAATTCAATTAACGTTGTTGTAATTGCAACAAAGTATAACAACAAATAATTATATGTAAATATAAGAAGAAAATAATATGGCGAGATGATCTTGAATCCACTGCAGCTAAAGATCGAAAAATGTGGAAGGAAGAAAACGTTTTTGCCCTGCAGAGGGACTGTACAAGCTTAAACAAATAAATTCTACTAATATTATAAATGCAAAAGTTTTTGAGTACGGAAGGATGGATGAATGGATGGATGGATATTTGTTACTCTTTCACGCTCTAACCAGTAGACCGTTTTGAATGAAATTTGGAATAATTATAGATCGCAACCTGGATTAACATAAAGGTTACTTTTTATCACGAAAAAATAACGGGAACGGGAAAAAACTGCCACGCAGGCGAAGCTGCGAGCGGCCGCTAGTAAGTATATAAACAAAAAAACGATGAATATTTAAGAGCCATAGCCCCAAGAAAAACGATGTTGTTATGTTTACTCCAATAAGAGCAAAGCGTACAAAATATAATCTATTAAAATTCTTGTTTGTATAAATCGTATGATCAACCTCACTCATGTCAAACGCTGACACTTCAATGAAGCCTAGTAATTAACTGGTACATTTTTCTCTATGGTCAGTCAGTCTGTATTGGCAGTCGGCAGTAGCTTTATGTAAATCTTTGACATTATGTAGATTAACTTGAGTGCTGTCCACGTTTTCACAACGACAACTGGGATCATTTACATCCTCATTAGTTTTTGCTTTGACTAAATAAGTTGTCAATACTTTGAATACAGTACTGTATAAGTTAAGTGTAGCTAGCTTATTTTGCATTCCAAAATGACAACAAAAAACTTTTTTATATGACTTGTTGCCAGTCGTAAAGTTGTAAAGTGATTACCATTACCTATTAAAGAGCATTGCCTCGCATGTCACGCTCATTATAAACGTGTCCTTACGATGCACTACTCAGCATCCATCAACCTGAGGCATGCAGATGTTAAGGCTTTTGTGCCTGTAATTACATCAGCACCCACACCCTTCAAACCGGAACACAGCAAGCTGCTTGGCAGCAGAAATATAGTGGTAGCACTTCTTCAGACGAGCCCTTCTAAGAACTCTACTACTATTGACCTCACAGTTTTATATTTATTTAATTAAGCGTTTGTTCAGCTTAATTTTTGTAACGAAATTTCGTCAAATTTAAGTTTCAATCGTGTCAATCCCTAAATGGTAATTATTGAAACTGACTTTTTAGACACTCAATTTTGACAATCAAATGTTAGTTTGTTCTCGTCTCAGCTCCAAAAATATATTCAAATTTCTCTGATATTTTAAAATGAGCCAAAGTTCAATCATTTATTTTCTAGACCCACAGAGAAATACTTTTCCAAAAAAGAGAAGACGAATATATAAATGAACCATAGAACCAGTTTAATCGTATTTTCTACTTCACCATAACTAACATTGTATGTTATATTAGTATCGCATCGTATTATCGCTTAAAATATACCGTCATTACCGTTGGTTAATAGATTTCGTGTAGGCGTGCCTTCAATCACCGCACAGGGAGTACAATGAGTCATAACACAGACAGACGTTGGATCTATAGTCTCTTCAGTAAAATCTTCTAAAGTAACTATGGCACTACCTACGCTCGAGTCTCACTTTACATGACAACAATAATGTTTGAGTATCTCAATGAGGCTACTCTTTTCTAACGAAGTCTGTTTGCTTCTAACGGGAGTATTGAACGAAGTAAAGATAATTATCAAAAGGTATTGACTTCACGTTTTTATTAATACCCATATCGATGACAATTTTAAAATACAAGACCGGTTCACAAAACTATTATAACTCTAATATACAAAAGTGTATACAAGACTTGGCAGCTTCTTTTACAATACTAACAATAAACATGAAAGAGTGTGGTACTGGTTTAAAACGGTAACTTGAAAAGTCTGAGAACCAAAATTAAACAACAGGTTGCTTTTTGATGGACCTGAGTATAAAAACGAAATCGAAAAATAATAAAGCTAAGCCGCATAGCTCCACGCAGCATCATTTATTTTCCGTACGCTATAAAGAAATTTGGTATTCGTCGCGCGGCCGACGTTGAAAAAAGTCATATACCCAAAAGTCGGACAGGTAGGTACGAGGACAAAAAATAAATGGAAAATACTAATGGAGCGAAGCAAAGAGGTTGGACCGTACTGCAGTGTGGTAAGTAAGTGTTAGCTTTGATCAGACTTTTTTTTATACATACTACATTAGAAGGCTTATGCCTGTCGTATTTATATACAAACAAAATATTTAATATAGTTCTATAATTGTAGTTTGGTGAATATTTTGTCACTAATAAGTCTAGTTAATTAAAATTATAATGTATTTTTTGTTCCGACGGTGCTTTTATAAATGAATTCTTACGGTTATGTTGCAATAATCGTGGTCGCAGGCAGGTAACGTAGCCGAAACGTCGGGAAAATAAATATAAAAGGTAATACGCGGTAAATACCCGTGTCATATAAATATTTAATGTGTTCCGATCGCGAAAGTGTAAAAAATACTACGGTTCTCTACTGCTCAATAGATTTGATATGCCGATGCTAGTGTTACAATGTATAGTAAATTGTGCATTTAAATCTCAGTATTCAGTATGTTTATTGCCTTATTAAGTAGATAGGTTTCGTTGACATTGTCAGATCTAAAGACTAAATACTGGTTTTTGACGCCATTACACATAATATACCTTGCAAAGTGTTGCAATGCAATACATAAGAGCGGATCGACATAGCGGATAGAAAAATATGCAAAACTTTGTAGGTCATAAAGCAAAAACGTCTAGATATAGTCATAATAAAAATAGTAATAAGTATTCATTTCATTAATTGTTTGATCATCAAATCACTTGTCAAGTCTTGGTAAGGTAGGCAAAAGCACTGCCAGCTACATACAGTACAGCATCCACAGCCGGTTTGGCGGCACGCACTGTCCAAGCGACGTAATGGGAGCGACGTCTTGCCGCTGCCGCCGCTTCACACACAATTTCACCTCTGACTGACGCAAACATTCATTGTACCGAGGGTACTTACAGCTGACGGGGTCAGGTGCATTGAATTTACTGTTTTTTATAACTAAACTAAGTCTTGCAACGGACTAAATGTTCATTCTAAAACAAGCTATGATATTATTAGCTGACGTTGCTATGTGAAATTAGATTTACTGTTTTATTTACTGGCTTGAGAGTTCCGTTTGTGGTGATTCAGCCTTCTGCGCTGTAGGTTGCGGGTTCTATCCCCACCGAGAACAAACATTTGCGTGGTGAGCATGGATGTTTGCTCTCTATCTGGGTGTTACATTGTACTCTTAAGTTTAAAAAAAAAAAAACAATTATATAAGTATTGTACGAGTGATTGGCTTATTTTGGGGCTAAATGGTGCTGTGTCAAGTATTTATTTATTTAAATTATATCACGTTTTTAGGTGTTAGTATTCCATACGTGATAGGGTGCAAGCCCTTACTTGACGTTTCATTAATAAAAGGTTTTTTCTGAATACTTATTTGTTTGTGAGTAGGTAAGGTGCTCAGTTCGAATTAATAATTTTAAAACCTAATAAGCTTGTAGATATTTAATTTTACAATAAACAATTTTGAAATTCTGAATCAAATTAAATGTAATTTCATGCTTATCACGAACAGAATCTTCAATTACATTTTTTGCCAAATGTGGTTTTTGTGACTCCAAACCATGTAATAAGACTTTTTGTATCAGTTTACCTCTAACTGATGTGCATTAAAAAATGGCGCCAAGCAGACATGAGAAAAAACTTGACACTTGATCTGATTCAGTATCGAATATCTTCATTTATGAGTGCGCATGAATAGTCCCAAAACATAACTTTTCACGGTTCAATAACGCTTGGAACTTGAACACTTTTAATTAGCTATATGTGAAAAATAAAAGCAAAACAACAAAACAATACAACGTATTTTGCGGCTTACCACAAAACGTTTTTTAGGAGTAAAAATAATTCACGTTTTTGCACTCAGCTTTGGTAAAGGGTGACTAAAAAAGCTTATGACTGTTAATAACTTTCTTATTGTTCAAGCAGATGGCCCAGAAACCATCACCTATAACAAAGCGTTGCCTCGTGTCCAACAATTTGAGGCATTCAGTTGTTAAGCCTCATGTGCCTGTAATTTCATCAGCTCTCAAACCTGAACACAGCAAGCCTTGGCGGCAGAAGTAGGCATGGTGTTAGTACTTCTCCAGACAAACTTTTCAAAAATAAACCATTTGGTATGTTATTGCTTCGTAAGCCTGGACGCCGGTCTTGTTCAAGTCCTGAAGATGGCTCGTCAATAACAGTAAGTGCCATTATGTATTTGGTTGTACCTCTGGCTGATCCTATTAGACATTCCTAGATAAACAAAATTAAGTACTTGATACTAAAAACATGAGGGGATATCTAAAGGGCCTGGGAGATTAGAGTGATTTTTAATAAATATCTATATTTTTTTATAATAAAAGAGGTAAGTTTTGTGAGTTTATGAGGTTGTAAGGGGTAATCTCTAGATCTACTTAACCGATTTAAAAAAATCTTTTATCAATAGAAAGCCACGTTATTTGTGAGTGTCATTTATTACCCAGTGTGCATTTGTCAGCTAGTTTTTTAATAACTCGAAAAAAAATAATTAAAAATGTAGCTAGTTTTAAATAAGTATACTCCTTGTTTTATGCATTAAAATGTATCGGGTTCAACCTATCAGATCTATGACACAGGATTGATTTATGATGCTTTCTGGCAATTATATCGAGAACTCGAAACATTAATCAAACTATATTGATAGGCAACGTACAAATCCAATTAGATGAATCCTTGTTACAATTTTGTTGCATCGATCCAGCATCTCATGATTTATTAACAGAGGGGTACAATTAGGCCGGTGGAATAAGAGTGTTAATTTTGGTTTCGTCGTTAATCCAGTTTTAGTGTTGGGTGTAATTGAGCGTAATAGGCCGTAATCGTTTCGTATCGAAGATGTTTTATTGGTCGGTGGGAAGATGTTGAAAGTTTGTTAGGATATATTAATTTTTACTACTCTATTTTGAATCAAAGAGCTATCCAAACTTCCTGCTAATTAAAAAATGCGTAATTACTATTCAAGTTTCCACAACCACGAGTGGTTTAATGTAAACAAACGAGTGTGTTGTGATGAAAGCTTTTAAAAATGACATGCTATATTAGCTCTGCTTTTTCCGGTTGGTTCTAGGTTTGATTCCCTACCGAGGACAAACATTTGTACTCATCGGTATTTTTTCTTTTTTTTTGTATTTGTGTTATAAGTATGTAATTAAAAAAAAAGTATATAAGTATTCCACCAGTTATCATGTTCTCATAAAAAGCTTTGCTTAGTTTTTTACTCAAATTTTTATTCATAAATTGGTCCGAGTCAAGATGCTAAATATAATTATAAAGATTAAATTAAAAATTCAAAAAGCCCCCGATACCTAAAAACTCTCCCGACAATTCACCTATCAAACAAAAACTAAATCAAAATCGGTTCTTCCGTTCAGGAGCTACAATACTACAGACTGACACGTCAAACTTAAAACACCCCGTCGTTTTTGCGTCGGGGGTTAAAAATAAATAATATGATGCTATTCTATTATTACTGTTATCTGGTTCCCATATTGCAATTCATATGTCTAGCAGTAACGAACCGGAAGATGATCCTACCCAATGGACTGACGACATTATTAAGCGGGAAGTCGGTGGATGGAAAAAGCTCAAATCGGTCTTCTTGGTTTGAGGACGCTTATGTCCAGCAGTGGACAGTGGAGTTCTACAAGCTAATAATGATGATGATGATGTCCAGCAGTACAAGCTTTACTTGGATCGAGAAATTAAAGATATAATAATAACATTCTGTGGAAATATTTGGCCAGGTGAAATCGGTTTCGACCGATAAAAACATAAAGTAGGACAGAAAGATAACAATCAAATACAACGAACTAATTTGGTATGTTACATAGTATTTATTGCCTCCAACGTGTTATATTTATTACTACCGTAAAACACTAAGCCGAATAGCCTCTGTAGTAAATGATATAAAACTTGTCTAATTAATATAAGGCAACAAATGTATCAAAAGTCCGCTCTTTTTGGTAAAATATTGTATGATAATGTTTGAAAAAAGTTTTTAAGTCACAGTCTATCGTAAGTTCTGTTTTATTATTTTTATACATACCTTTGACAAAACCTTTAAATTTTCTAGTCTAGGTTTATTTCTGGGGATTTTAATTATACTTTTCCATTTCGGGTAGCAGTTTTTTGTTGAAGGCTTGTCCAGGAAAGTATTACTTACTTCCATACCGCCAAGCAGCATTGCTGAGTTTCGGTTTGAAGGAATGCCGAACACAAAACCGAGGCTTATCACATGTGTTATCAAGCCTTATATTGATAATAATAATAATAAATAAATAATGCTGGACAATTCACACATCATCTAGCCCCAAACTGAGCAGAGCTTGTGTTATGGGTACTAGATGACAGAAAATACCCAGAACACCCGGAATAAATATTTGAAGATTTTACAAACATTTATCTCAAGGAATCGAACCCGCAACCTCCTGCGTCGCAGGCGGACATTCGCCCGCTGCGCCACACCGGTTGTCAAAGTGATAAGACGCAGGGTAGTGTATCGTAGGACACGTCTCTAAAGTGCGTGACTTGCGAGGTAATCCTTTGTTATAGGTAGCCATCTGACAGTTCTACCAGCAAGTTGTGTAAAAAAAAATAGTAATTTATATTCTAAACAGTTTAAAAAGCCAATCAATAGTTTTAATCAGGCATAAACTCGGGTTGTACGACCTGTACGTGCTTAGCGGAGATTAAAGATGATTCCACAGACTCTGGCAATAAATAACATGATTATTTCCTTTTGAAAGTGCCCACATTCTGTAAGCCGAACGTTTTTTTGAGTGAATCCAAGCAAGAGAACGTTTCGTTAACGGGATTAAGACAAACTTACCGAGATGCTTTTGACTATTCATAGTTGAATTTGTTATGCTACCTGTCATTGCTAACAAATGTATGGAAAGCCACTAATTCAATTTTAAGCTTAGTAAAGAAAAATGGTCAATGGAATTAAAATCAACATCTATTTGCGTATTACCGAGTTGAAAAAGAACAGTTGAATAGAAAAATCAAGCCATGAATTTCCTAGTCATGTTATGTATACTATGTATTTAATACGAACCTGTAGGCTCTGCGGAGATTCGGACAAAACGCCTCTTTGCCTACTAGGAGAGTGTGAACCACTAATCCAAAAGCGTAGCTTCCATCTAAGAAAACATACTGTCATCCCGGATGAACTAAGAGACCTCCTTAGGAATCCTTCAGTTACTAATGCAAGGCTTAGTGGGGAGCTATAAACCCGCCTTCCAGGGGTTTTTTTATGATCGCTACTTCACAAGTGACGATCACAATAGGTCATATGGCCGTAGTGACACAAAAGCCGCAAAAATATAGTAAAATATTATAATATATGTAGTTAAAATACAGTTAAATAGTTAAAATTTGATGTACTAGACTGCGTGCGTGCATCTTTGTTTGCTTGAAGTTATTTTCATACATATTTCAAACTCTGCTGCACCCTTCTTTAGGGGTTCAATTTTGAGCATTCAACATTTCAGTATTGCAAGACTTAGTCTCAACAACCAGTAAGACAAAGATTCGATTTGTTGTTGATCAATATAGCAAAAAGATCGCAGATCTTTATGTATGTAAAAACTGTAAAATACATATAATCTGTATAGATTTTATATAATTTTAATACAAAATAGTAGTGAGGTTGTTTAATGGAATTTTATGAAAAAAGAACTAGTTTATCATCATAAAGAAAAAACTTTCTAGTAGATTGAAAGATACAAAAGCCGCATAAGGGAGTAGTAAGGTTCACCTACCAAGGACGCCCGGTCAGGTTCGAACCCCGTGGGTTGCGACGATAACATCGACCTTACTCATTTTCTACATTTTTATTCGAACCATAAAATATGTCAAATCCAAAATATTTTTATCTTGATCTTTGATTACATCCATATTTTATTGCAATATTGTCAAATGATCGAAGCGGCTTCTTTTATAGTTTAAGATAACTGAGTTTCTGTAGTGGTTGCACGAGTATATGTTATTAAATAAATTAATTGATACCGGGAAATAAAAACTCGTTCTAGGTTAGTATTGATAGTACAACTTTAAATCAGGAATTGTAAAGTATGAAATTGATTAGATACACACTGAATAATTTTAAATTTTAATGCTTTTTTTGCTCATAAAAATCCGCCAAAACATAAGTAATACCGCTTATTAAAAAGTCGCGGAATTGTGTGCGGTGGATTTTATAGGAGTTTTGTAGAATCAAATGTTAATTTTACTTTTGCTCTAAAACTTCTATGATTTTGTCTATATTAAATAATTTTATAGTAAAAACGAATAAAATAAAAATTCATATTTTTTTGTAATAGGTTGTGTTTATCTTTTACCAATAATGATAAAAAAATATAAGTAGTAATTATAAATAAAATACAATAGGTACTGATAGATATTGTTCTCAAGACTAAACATTTAAGTGTATTTTACAAGCTAAGATTTAGAAAATCATAAATGTATTCATCGATAACTTTTCGGATGAATAGCAGTTTGTATATACGTCTCCGATTGTGTGAGACTCTCCACTCCAGGTTTATTTTAGACGTCATTATGATTAATGGACAAACGTGGTCATCTGAGATTCCTTTCTTCTTTCGAAAATAACAATAAACTACTATTTCTTTTACCTTGTATAATAAGTAACGTATCTTAATTCTTAGTCTTGTTGCTAGTGATGCTGTTTCTCTGTTATTAAGAAATAAATATAGAATACAATATGACGACCGATGTGGCGCTGCGGGCGAATGTCTGCCTGCGACGCAGGAGGTTGCGGGTTCGATTCCCGCCTTGGGATAAATATTTGTACGATCTGCAAATGTTTATTCCGGGTGTTCTGGGTATTTTCTATGTATAATAGAAAATATCTATGTATGTAATGTATTGTATTAAGTATATCAGTCATCTAGACCCATAACACAAGCTCTGCTTAGCTTATGGCTAGATGATGCTGTGTGGATTGTCCAGCATTATAATTATTATTATAGACATTGACACAGAATAAACATCTTTGTTCATCACACAAATGTTTGTTCTCGGTGGGGGTTCGAACTCACCAACTATAGCGCAGAAAGCAGCTACGAACTGAGCTGAGATTACGAGTTTCAATATGTTATTCTGTACAATATTCTAGAATGCTTATTGTATGTAATTACAATATTCATAATAATAATGAGACTAGTATGCTAATGCAAACAAAAACTTTACTGCAAAGCTTAGGCATGACGAGCATAGGCTTTGTTTGTATAACGACCGGTCTGTGTTTGCTCGAGTCAAGATCGTCAAGACCACTCGGAAACTCAAGCGATCTTGAGCAAGCTGTGAACATTGGTGGCTTGGACCAAGTGCTTTGGAATGAGGATTTCGAAAGCGGGAGAGGAAAAACCTAATCAATTTAAGCTTACGGTTGATTAAGATTAAATTATACGTAACTAGCGGCCGCTCGCAGCTTCGCCCGCGTGGCAGTTTTTTCCCGTTCCCGTTATTTTTTCGGGATAAAAAGTAGCCTATATGTAAATCCAGGTTACAATTGATATCTATTCCAAATTTCATCCAAATCGGTTCACTGGTTAGAGCGTGAAAGAGTAACAAACATCCATCCATCCATTCTTACAAACTTTCGCGTTTATAATATTAATAGGATAATAATCGTAAAGTAGAAACATTGAAAACTAACATTTATCCGTCGATTGTTATTATATATGCATAAGTTATATGTTTTCTAAGTATTTATTCACAAAATAGTATATAAGTGTTGTATCAACTATCTGGTTCCCACAGTACAAGCTTTGCTTAATTTGGGCCCAGAAGGTGTTGTGTGAATGTGTGTAAATATCTATTTATTTATTGATAAAGCGACCGGACACGCTTCATTTTTTATTGGCCTTTTATGGAAGATTATTATAAAGGTAAATTAACCACAGAAAGAGTTCTAATTAAGAAATGAATTCACGTATATGAATGAATTAAAGTAAATACATGCAAAGTTAAGTTTTTAGATAGTCATGTTAAGTTTAATGTATAGCTTTTAATAATATCGTAAATTACTCATTGCCTAACAAACGGTAGTAAGTATAACTTCTAAACAAGCAATACAAATTGTAGCTACAAGCTTTATGGCTTTTTAAAACTGGATTAAGTAGCAAAGAAATGCTAAATCGACGATAAGCATACATCTTGTCAACCCACGCAATAAGATGTACTGTTGTGCTATTATACACCACAACACAATGGAATACGGATGATATTTGTGTAAAGGTGAGTCAGTAAGCTATTCAAGTTATGGTTCGACGGTCAAGATAAAGTCCCTATTGTTTAACCGACCTCTAAGAAATGAAATTTTATTAAAAGGACGATGTGATGTATGATAGAAGTCACAGCAATGACAAGTCCGATTCCCTGATAACATAAGCCGTAAGTTAGAAACCCGTTAAAACAAGTTTTCAAAAGGACGCTAAAGTTAAAAATATCCGATTGTTAAAAGGAATGAAATGTATAAAATTCTCACGCATCGGATTAAGCATTCCATGGGGGATTAGCGCAATGAACTTAAATTTGAATAGCACGCTTGATAGCAAGACTTCACGGAGAGTTTATAATGTGTAGTTTACAACGAACTCACATACATGCCAAAAAAATGTTTTATGTGCGTTTTTCGACAAAACCTTGGTCACACGAGGCGGGCAACATAGCATTACAAAGGCTATAAAATTGAAAACGGCCATCAGAAGAATAAAAAGACAAACAACCTCACGACTTGTAATCCCCAAGCACGGTATATATCCCCTGAGATCACCTAAACTTACCAATAATTACCAACTCAGGATTCTTTGCGGTGTCTTAAGGGGTAGTAACGACACGTCCAAATATACAGTCTAAATGTACCCGCACACAACAATTAAACTTTTAAAGTTGGTGAAATTTGAGTAGTTTTAGAACTTTTAGTAAATAAGCACATAGGATAGAACCTTTATAAACATATTTTTAAAAACAGATGTTACATTATAAATATTGGTCGTCGCTACTTAAAAATCGATTTTGAATGACTGTTATCAGCAACCATTCAATTAAAACTAAGGTTTCTATTTTACTTGTTCTATGAATTAAAAAGGTATTTGAGACTTGTTGTTATAAATGTTTTAGATATAGCTGACATTGAGAACAGAGCAAAAATATCTGAATCTGAATCACGCGAACACTAAACTTAATTGCCTGGATATAACGACAAAAAACAATGGAAGTATATCACGCAACCGATTTGAATAATACGTTTACCTGTCGATCGATTATAATATGGCATTTGAATATCTAAAGCAGTTTGATCCGTCAGCGCTTAGCACCAGATGTGCATGAAACGAGATTTGAAAGTGAACAATTTGCAGGTACTTAATCCGACTCGTCGTAGATCGTCGTCAGTCGTAGAGACTTGACATTTTCAGAGTACATTTGTCTTAGTGTGATGTAAAAGTGTACTAAGAAAGGAATTCCCGAATTTCAACACCTACACGGGTACAGCGGGAGTTGAAGTTTGTATGAAAATAACATCACGCGGACGGAGTCGCGCGCGTTTCGCTAGTTAAAAATATAATTGTACGTACGTATAAAATTGACTAAACTCGTTCTTTAAAAGACGTTGGTGGCATTACAAAAATTAATCGCCAAACAATACACTGACCGCAGACTTTGATATCGAATACCCTACGGTAGTATTTTGACTTATATTTGTGCAAATAAAGAACTATATTTTATTGAACTGCAGGTGTAGGTACTTACAGGATGCGAAGACCGTTTTTAATGTCAATACGAATGAAAAAAAAGTTGCGCAACATTCTCACAGAGAACTTTCAAAAGCCAATGAGATACTGTGAAATCGTCGAGTGGTTCGCGCGTACCGCGTATCAGGCTAATTATTCTAGAGCCTTGGTCACGATTCTTTGAAGCTACAAGTGTGTCTTTAAGTTAACTATTTGAATGATCAATATAAATGTGCTCAGCTATTTTTTTATTTTACAGGTGCTATCTTTTTGGTGGTTTTAAAAGCAATGGATTATAACACAACACCACTTATTTTGAATCTTGTGATTCATGGCCGTTTATGCTGTGAGGGTTGTATAGATGCTGAGCAGTTTCATGCAGTACATTATCTCCTAAATATCGGTATCAGTGAAAAGTTGCCCCTTATTATTACGCTATATGAATCTACGAAACCATGCAGCGTCTACAATAAATGTAACGATCTATTTAAATTTTATCTTATTTTGTGTATTTTTAAATTTCTAATTCTTATAAAATTGGTTTAAAAAAAATTCAAAAGTGGGTCGGTTTCTCAGATTATCTCGAATAACAGCCAAATAGGTCATTTAGTGTGTCACATGGAGATTTTCGATTTTCAACATCGCGTGACAACATACTGTTTCGCCTGGGGTATCGAAATTTCGGGAACAATTCGAATATCTCAGATTCCAGCCACCAATTTGATCGTTTTCAAACAAGATAAACTTCGATACAAAGTTATGATTGGCTCGCTCTACAAAATGATAATTTGTAAAGGTCCGTAGGCGAAACTCTTGTTCTTGGCCGAGTACACCTGCCTTCCTTTGATTTATTATGGATTCAGTATTAATTTGATATCCCTTTTTGCCTTGGCCCCTTGAGCGATCGGAACGAGTGTGGAGGCTCCGGTCTCCATTATATTATGTGGTCTTGGGCCAATCATAATTGCATATGAGCCTCAAGATAAAATGTTTAATGCAAAATAACTTTTAGTCCGACTTTGGCAACAGTTTGTACATTGATATAATTTGTATTTATTGGCACTGGCAACATAGATCTGAATGAGGTCAAATAATCTAAAGTTCAATAAGTTGAATTTAAAAGTACTAGTGGTATTTTATTTGAAAAAACTATGTTAGCAATGCTTCTTTCTACACGCTGAAGGAAAACATCCTTACGATGTTGATCCGCACGAATTGATCATGTCTTTCCTGTAGGTCAAGTTGATAAAACTAAAAGTAAGTTAAAATATAGTAAGTAAGCATGTATACTATAGGCATGACTACCTCATCTTAAATCATAATATTCAAGACACTATAGCGCCCAAAAATAATTTTTATAAGTGAAAAGTTAGATACGAAGGCCTGTTTACTTACTAAAATGCAACTTAAAGCTAGTTTGGGTTATTTGGGGTTGTAAGAAATCTTCAGAAAATTATTTAGTTAAGTCTCTAGTAGAAAGCAGCTATGTTATATTTATAACTATAGCTTTGTACTTTATGATTGGAGGCGTATAAACTTGATGAGATTTATCTTAACATAAAACGGTGAATCTTTAGAGATTCGTTGAAATGCGAGAAAGCTATTTGTGCCGCAGTCACTTACCTGCGTGTTCACACTAATGTTCGTAATAGAATTTTGATCTTACAGCGATAAAATATTATTGAAGTCTCGTAAGAGGAAGAATGTGGTTCTGTTTTATGGAAAAATCTAAAAAACTAGTAGTTTGCTTCAAACGAAGTTCTTTGAATCTAAGTATCTTATCTACTTACTTCCAGTATTACCATGGTAATATTTTAAGCATAACCTTATTGTATTCTACTCAACTTTAATGACTTTGAGTATGTGATTGTGATTGATAATATTGGCAGTGGCTGTCTCGGCATATTATATAGGAAAATACTTCCTGCATTGCTTATCTTCAGCTCAGCTGGCTTTTGTCACAGTTATACAATGTTTTTGTTCCTGTCACACTTTTTTCTATTGTTTCTCTGTTTGTTGTGTTTCTTTTTATGTGTGATTGGAGTTTTTATCGTGAACTTATGGGCTAAGTGTAGTCTGAAATAAAAACTTTTTATTTTATTTTATTTATAGTGGAATACTCTCATCACCTCCTATAAATATCGTAAGCGAACTAACGCGTCAAGAGATGGTGTTCATTTCTTGAGTTTTTTATACCAATACTGCAGTCATCAATCTGTTTTCTAAAGTGGTGGGTATGGCAAAATACCATGGACATTAGCAAGTTTATATCCAACGGTGGGTTTTTTTAAGGCTGGTAAAGAAAATTTCAGAATCCAAACAAAATTGCAAACAAAAAAGTCTGTCATGCAATCGGCAGGACACATCTTAGGATTTTTATTTACTCAGTAATTTTCTTAAAAATTTTAAGGCTCTAAAATTCTGATCACGCTTCGATTTCTTCGATCGATTTCGGATAAGCCTTGATGATTAAAGTTTATTTATATTTACGTAAGGCCAGTTAGTGGTTTTTTGTTAAATATTCATGAAATATTTTATCATATACATGTATTTTATAATTATCTGGCGTATAATAACAACTTTGGATCGGGTTTTGAGTTTTTGCGTATAACTTTCGTAGAATCGCGAAACAGCCATTTGTTTTTGAAGTAGTCCTTCAGAGGGTCAAATACGTTTAGTTTTTGGAGGATCATAATTGGAGAGGGCAACTAATGATATAGCATTATGCAGTTCATGTATGGCGCATGCAAATTATAATAATACAGTCATAACATTAATTGTTGTTCTTAAAAAACAACTTACAAATTATGACAAACTGAGTGATATCATGCATTACGTAGCTAAAACCTGAGGTAATTGGATTATTCTTGAAGGCCCGCATAAACATTATATCAGCTAAATGCTATACAATACAGCCAACGTTTTTAGCATATAACCTCACACCTTCCAAAAATGCAAAATAAAACTATTATCTTGACTTCAATCTCTGTCCAATGATGAGACCAAAGATTTAATGAGAGTTATTAGTTGATCAATTCTTTTTTCACTTCAGTCACTCACTTCACACTAGTTTTTTGTATGGAGTATGTGCGCAGATGCATTCCAGATGCATTTCAACCCTAGACTCTTAAGAAACTGGTGGCACACATACACAACCCCACACACACAATTTATTTTGAGTTCTGGATACTTGTAGAGCTCATTGTTAGTAGTTTATGATAGTTTGGTATATTTTTTTTAAGTAAAACTTCTAATGCGACTTCCAACAAGGTTGCGTTAAACGTTTACACTACCATGGAGGGGGTATAAAAGCACTGTTCATTCTCTTTTTCTCTCATAGCCAGTTACGTTTCGTATATTAAAGAAGTTTTACTTCAGTCATGTGGTCTAAAGCACGCTTGTTTTTTTTGTTCTTTATTCCTTTTTAATGTTAACGTACGCACCGCAGTAAGAAACATTTGTACCTAGTTTAAGGAGGCGGGCGTTGACAACTGCTACACTATCTAACGACTACTGTAGTTTTCCCATTTATATTGAACCAGTTAAGCTTAGTAGTAGTAGAGCTTGTTGTGAAAAGGCTTGCCCGGGAAAGTACTACCACAGTACCTATTTCTGAAGAAGTGCTGTGTTCCGGTTTGAAGGGTGTGTGTGCCGTTGAAATTACAGGCACACGAGGTTTAACACCAGTATAATTTTCCAAAATATTTTTTTTATTTATTTTAGTAGTTATTTGGCGTTACGTTGAAATACTTATGTACACCGTGTTTTGTCTCTTTCGATACAATTTGAAACTTCCTGTCAATGCAAAGAACAAAACACAGTGTAACTATTTCAACGTTACGCCGGGTTTATTAGTACCAGGGTTGATGAAGTCTAAAGTGAACTTTTTGTCGTGGTTTACATAGTTTTTATAGGCCAGTTTAAAATGATAATTTGAAACTCAAAACGAATGGTGTTAAATTGCCTTCAGAGGTTAAATACCGTTAGTAAGAAAAATTGCTTGCAAAAAAATTTGTGATAATCATAGATATTTGTTCTCTGTCTGGGTGTTATATTGTATTCGAAATATGTATTTACAAATAAATATGTATATTATTCTGTCAGTCATTTGGTTACTATAGTATAAGCTATGCTTAGAATGGGGCTAGATAATGTTGTGTAAAAATGTCGACAAATATTTATTTATTTCTTAATTAACACCTGAATACCTACTCACTGTAACGGTATTTTCAGCTCTCAAAAGCAGATTTGGATGAAACTTGGAACAAACCGAATTCATGGTGACTTGAAATAGCATGAAAAATTGTGTGATGGACATAGATTTATGTGTTACACTGCATTTTAATGTGTATTTATTTAAATAGGCTACAAGAGTGTTTTATCCGTTATGTGGCTTTCGTAGTTTCCCTAACTTTGCTTAGTTTAAAAATTGGGGCGAGATTATGTTGTGAAATTTAACTTTTTGTGTGAATTTGTGTACTAAATAAATTATCCATCTTTAATAGTTTGAACTATTTTGCCGACTGTACCCAACTCTAGCTCTATTACTGCGCTGCCATCAATAGAATCAGATGAGTCATCAGATCTTAAACTAATTGCGGTCCAAAAGTAAAAAAAAACTAACTTAATGTAAGATAAGTCCGTGAGTTGGTATTTTCGGTTCATCAAAATCATAACATATATAGTATTATAGTTATTATAGTTGCTAGCATTAAAATTTAGTTTTAATCTTACTAGCAGCTAGCTAACTATATCAGTTCAGGGAAGGCTTAGCAAGGAGACATCTTTGAAATTGTCCGGGAAAGTATTACCAAGATGCATGTTTCTGCTAAGCAGCGTTGCTGTTTCAGGGGTGTGGTGTGTGCCTTTCAAATTTAAGGCACAAGAAGCTTAGCACTTGAAACTTGAACTTGAACTTGGGAAGTTTGAAAGTAGCACCAATGACGGAAAGATTGAGGAGCAAAGGCTAGCGTGATACGGGCATGTCATCAGGAGAGATGCGAGTCATGTTACCAGGAGAGTGATGAATGTAGACGGATATGTGGGTAGAGGTAGACCAAAGAAAAGATGGATGAACGGTGTGAAAGATGACATGGATAAGAAAGGTGTAAGTACAAATATGACGGCTGATAAAGGGGAGAGGAAGAAGAGAACAGGTTGTACAAACTCCACATAAAGTGGGATAAGGGCACGTTTACAGGGCATATTCTTAACGAACGCAGCCTACAAGGAAGTGATTTGTTATAGGAGTTGGATTATAGCAGTAACTCCAGTTTTATCTACCATTATCAATACCATTTATAAAAATACTAGCAGAACGCGCGCGACTTTGCCCGTGTGAAGTTATTTTTAAACAAACTTTAACCCACGCTATACCCGTTTAGGGGTTGAATTTCGGGAATTCCTTTCGTAGTACACCTTTACACGCCAAGATACACCAAATATACCCCAAAAATTTCAAGTATCTACGACCAATGGCTTAGGCTGTGCGTTGTATATATATCAGTCAGTCAGCCAGTCAATCAGTCAGGACAAAGATTTTGATAATTGGTATAGATTTGTCCTGACTGGCTGACGGATTTAATATACAATTTACAGGAAAACCGTTCAAATTAAATAATTTGACCATTCTTTCCTTGTATTTTGTGTTGTTTGCGTTGAAACTGAATCAGTAGAGGAAATCGCTACTGCAACTCATTCTAATGACTAAACTGAGATTAAACAAAATTACACTCTACTAACGATATCGCTAATGGAAAAGTCCAAAATTATGAGATTGACTTGTGCCCATTTTCTTTCAAACCAGAACACAGCAAGATTTTTGGAGGCAGAAATAGACATGGTGGTATTACTTGCCCTTCACCAAGATGAGCTCTTCACTAAGAGCTTTACTACTACTACTTGACGACCGATGTGGCGCGGCGGGCGAATGTCCACCTGCAACGCAGGAGGTTGCGGGTTCTATTCCCGCCTTGGGATAAATGTTTGTACCGATCTGCAAATATTTATTCCGGGTGTTCTGGGTGTTTTTTATGTATAATAAAAAAAATATCTATCTATGTAGTGTATTGTATTAAAATATATCAATCATCTAGTACCCATAACACAAGCTCTGCTTAGCTTGGGGCTAGATGATGCTGTGTGGAGTGTCCAGCATAAAAAAAAATGACCATCAGTGTGAGAATTTTAGAGACTTAATCCCCAAGCACGGTAGTACCAAGTATCTACTCAAGATTCTTCGAAGATGTCTAAGGGAGGTTATCAGAGGTACGTCCAGTTAGTACATTTAGTATGTATGTATGTATTTTAAAAAAACTAGAAGTAGTCTATCAGTCACCCGGTTCCCATAGTACAAGATATACTTAATTTAGGGATAAATGATGTGTCAAAAATGTCTACAAATATTTTTATTATTTAATTTTTTACTAATAATATTTAATTTTATTATTTTACTAAGCTATATACTAGCGCGTACACATGGTTTCCGAAACATTCAGGTTTTTTTAGATGAACCGGATTGTTTGCTCTCTATTGTAAGGAAATGAAGATACAAAATCGTTTTGAAGCGAATGAACGTTGTCTAGACCCTCTGGCGTAAATGCACTGTACAATAGGTAACCTTTTTTCTGTATCACCCACGACAATAGACTTCGTATTAATTCCTTATGAGTATAATTCAGTTTAAAAAATGTCGTAAGACCAACTTCATTTTTTACTTGGGTGATATTCTTGTGGGTTATTTTTCCAGTTATATTTATTGGATGTATTTAATTATTATCTTTAGTGCAAGATATAAAGACACATAAAACCGTAATCGAATTAGGTTGCACACATTTATCAGCAAAAAGAACTCAAAAAAGTTTCTACCTAAATTTGGTTTGACTAAATTATTTTTTTCATGAAAATGGATTACTGAAAACAATATAATTATAAATTAAATTTTTACGATCGTACCTCACCATAAACATGACAAAACATAATAAGTTTCGGAAGAAATATAATAACTTGTTGTAAAATATTATAAGCCTTCTTAACATAAGTTATGTAACATAAGATTTGTATCCACCACGTGTTCTTAATATAAATCTTTATAATTCTAAGAGTTTTTGTTTATTAAAAATAATTAGTTAAACGTTATCTAATAAAAGCCTAAGAAGTAGCATTCGGGACCTTTGTGAAGACTGCGTACAAAGAATACCATACATTATTAGTAAGTAAAAAAGTACATTTCTTCTACGTTTTTCTAGGCTCCATCACGAGAAAATGTAGCTTATGAGACGATTCCAGGTACCTAGATTCTTCTAGATTTAAGGCAACTAAGGATTTACTGTGTTTCGGTTCAAAGAGAGTGAGTGTCGATGATATTAGAGATATGAGGCTTAAAAACCTGTATGCTCAGGCTTAAGACATTTATTTCTCTAAGAATACAATTTACCTAATGAAGAGAAATACAATAGTGACTAGATGTAAATTATACACTAGTGTGAGTAAGTACAAAGTATGTATGTAAGATTGAATGGACACAGAGTAGCTAATCGTAGACCTATAGGTAATGGTTGGGTCAACTATGTACTTGATCCACCAGCAAATAAAATGAAAAAAATAAAATCTTCTACCTTAATTTCTCGATACACGGATGGGCAAAAGTCCGACGCAGTTTTTTATAGATTCATGATAAACTATGATATTTTGAATCGGATCAACGTATACGAGTTTCTATTTTATACCAAGTTTGACTAGATTTTATTGGATCAATAAATATAAGATTAGATCCTTAGGCGAAGACCCGCCGCTATTTAAGTGGTTATATTTCATAGGATTGATGGGCTAGCATTTAATCCCTACATATTTATTACCTCTATTCTAGAGTTTTTTAATAAAATTACGAAGGCGAGAACCTGAGAACATGATTCAAGAACTGGACTACCAATCTTAATTAATAGGTGTTTTGTACAAAATAATGCTATCCAATTATTTCTAAAACTTAAACAGAATGTATTAATAGAAAAATTATACTATTGAATCAAGAAAGAGCTATTTCTACGAAACTACAATCAAGGAGCTTTATAAATATTTCAATTCCAAGTAGCCAGCCGGATGTAGCCACAGTCGGCTAAGCGTCTGCACCTTGAGTTACACCGGCTGCCGTATGAATATAAATTAACTAAACACATCATGATCAGTGTAGTAGAAAATTAAAATGTGCAGGAGACCGAACATTAATTGAAAATTGTGCAAAAAATTAAACTGTTGCATAACAAACAACATAAAAGCAATCATTCCTCTCTGGAAAATAACTGCTAATATTATTAATGCGAAAACATATATGTTTGTGGTTCATTCATGATGCTCGAACTACAATACCAATTTGGGTGAAACTCAGAATAAATTTAATTCGTAACCTGGATTAACATTATATACTACTTTTTATCCCAAACCTACTACAGAAACAAGAACTGAGGATATGTTCCTTAAATATGGTACGCAAGATCCTAAAAAGTTTATGTTGTCAAAATTACCGCTATTACGTGACCAAAGCCATGGCTAGTAATGGATTAGTAACAATATAACTGAAAATTGTTTTCCCATAGATGTAATAAATAAATTGCTTACCTATGGTCTCGTAAATGATCCTGTCTTCTAAATGCTTTGCCGCAGATATCACAGGAGTATGGCCGCTCGTCCGTGTGGGTCCGTTCGTGAATCAGCAGGTTATAGGACTTCGTGAACTGGCGGTTACAAAACTTGCAAATAAACTGCTTCTTAGGTCTTGATGCTCGTCCTGGGGCACGAAGCAATCTTCTATCCAAATGTGGGTGCATTTGATGAGGACCTGCGCCAGGGGGGAATAACCCAGCACCAGGGAAGGTAAATGTACCAGCTGATGTGGGTGATGGTCCTGGTGCGCCAAGGAATGCACCAGGTGGTCCGTATATAGGAGGTTGGGAGGAACCATCTGACATCATGCCTTCAATAGACGACGCCCGGTGGTGAGGAAGCAGCATAGCAGCAGCTGCTTCTCTCAACGCCACCTCTTTTCTTTTTTCAACCATCATAGCCATCAAATCAAAAGAATTTCGTTTCGGAAAATTACCTGACACTCTATCGGGCGATCCCTTAGCTGGCTCCGATCTGTCCCTTTCCATCATCCTCTCTCTTTCTATTATTTCAGAGGGTATCAAAGCGGGATGCAATTCGTTTGGGTACATGACAGGATGCATTGACCTTTGAGGAACGACAGGAACAAAAGCTGATGACTCTCGATGAGTAGATGTAAGAAGGGATCCTGTTGTCATCTGTCTATGATAGGGCAAAGGTGTCGATTCAAAACTGCCGCTTGGGTTTCTGCCATTAGAAGATGGCCGCTGCTGTGCTCTTTCAGCAGAGGTAGCAAGAAACTGGTCATGTCTAGACCTTATGGGGGCATTGGCTGGGGTGTCGGATACAGGGCGAGGTGTAGATGCCCTAGATACTACTGTTCCGTTTTCCGACATCACTTCATTTATACCTGAAAAAATAAAAATATGTTTTATCGATCATGTTTCGAAGCTAGCACTGCTTTAAAAACTTTCTGAGAAATAAGAAACCGTTTTAATTGCATTTTCTGTTCGCGTTTGCTTTACCATTAGCCTTCTAATCGCAGTTTATTTATCTTAATATTATTCTTCAGATCTTATCAATGACAACCGCTCGAACGTGATCCAATGTATGTCTAGCACATGTGAGGTGCTAAACATTTAGATTTATGGATCGAGAATCATGCTTAATGAAGTAGCTCTTTATTGTCTCTTCATGATTAGCATAGAAAATATATTCTCACGGTATGTCTAAAGTAATAGAGCATTCATTTCGTCTCTTATTTACAATGTAGGCATATTAATCTCTGCGTGTTTTATGGAAAACAATATCTACAAACTGAATGTATTATGATCTATTTAGATTTCTGGGTTTATGTTATGTATGATCTTGTTAGTGATGTTTGTGCCTCATGTATCATTCAACAGTTTACGTACGATCGTATCTTTAGCTTCTGGTGATATCAGAAAATGTTAATCGCGACCGGATTTTGCCGTGGCCTGAACATTAGTGTCATTACTTGATATATTACTATGATCTGCTTAAATTGCTTTGATTTGCCTTTTTCTCGATTTTATATTTCAATTTTAATTTATTGTTATTGCATTCATCAATTTACTTAAGATAAAGTTTGAAAAAAAGTTCAGATTCAATAAAAGTACCTATCATGGTACATGTTATTTAATTGGGTATTTCTGTTGCATTTCTTTCTGTAAACGAAATGTATTCTTTCATTCTTATTTGACATGGCGGAGACTATAAATGCTGCTATTCTAAGATTTACGGCTGGTTTTAGCTGTTACCATCATGCGTTTGAATAGTAAAACTGACACTTGGTTTTATAGCCGGTACCAACCTACCAAATACTGTTTTTCTAGTGTTTCCGGTGTTTCGTACGCAGACAATTTTTAACATGTTTATTTTTGTATATTATGCTAATGAGACAGTTTACCTCTTAAATAACTTTTAGATTTTTTTAATTTAAACGGGTTGATCTAAAAACATAACCAAGATTACAAATTAAAGTACAAACGAATATTATATTTTAAACATTTTGTTACCATAAAATGTATACTCCCTAATCATATTAAAAGCAATAAAAAGCTAGGCGTCAGATACATCAACTACAAAAGATTAATCTTAGAATCAATTTATTCAAGCGAGATCGAAAAAGAAGGCGATCGCCGGTTCCACATTTCACTGTACGTTGCCCATTCTACCGTAAAAGCCTTCTGATTTTCTCTCCCTCTCTTTTACACCTGTAGTTTTGTATTTCTTGTCTTTGTCGCACTTAGGCCGTTCTTGATCGAGTTTCTGCCTTCTTACTTGCTCCGAAGCTGTAGGACTACTTTTATCTCGTTTGGTTCGAGAATTTAGGGATATGAATATGTATGCAGGTACTGCAGTAAGTAATGGACACCGGGATGTAATACCGGTCATTTCAATAACATAAAGCTTTTAAAAGGAATATCTTAAAACATCTCCTTGGAAATTTAAATTTCCAGTGTGAGACTGAAGCCTTTTACTGTAATTACTGATAATGGTTACGTCTAGTTGTTTTGTTTCTGTTGCCCACTATTTCAATAGTAACTTTGCAATCACTTGCCTTATTTTTAGGCTACAGTGTTTTTTTACTGTCACAACTACTGGTATGTATTTATTATAATTCCCGTTCAAACTAAGAGATAACATTTAAATATAGTTATGTTTAAACAATCATTTTAATTATATCAATGTACCGATTTCAATTTATTTAAATTTATGGACCTAGACAAAACGTGAGTGGCTTTTTCATAATTATATTAGCCTCGAATTCACACTGAATATTTCATTGCGATCTGGATATTATTCAAACCGATAGAAAACTGTATGGGTAAAGCATAAATTATTAGGTCTTCTGTATAATTTAGTATCTTTATGTTGATACTCGACCAAACTGATTACCATGTAAAACAGATCAAATAAAACGTGGGACTCGAAATCAAAAAAGAAGTTAAATTAATTCTTATTAATTCATAAGCCAATTTTAAACTTATTTTAACTAGACTTTTAGTAGATAGACAAAATATTCAAATATAATATATGTTTAAAAAAAAGCTGGTAGATTAATTTTACAGCAGAACTTGTAACTGGTGGTCCAAAACTTATAAAGCTCCATAGCGTAATGAGAAGTCAGACATACCAAAGGTTTGAAATTGCATCTCAGCATGAAACTGTTCATATAATAAACTTCTGCAAACTACCTATACCTACTTAATTCTAACACGGCGGCCGGTCAGAATGTAACAATATAGTGTAACCGTTTTGGTAATTGAATACATTGACATTTTGCACATTATGGATATTGCTTCTGGGCTGACTTGGTAGATAAATATCGTCTTCCAAATACACACTACCTTTTGTTTAATTTTAAAGCTCTTTATGAGAACAGTGGACCTCGCTTACAAAATAGTGTATACGGTTGTTTAGCTAATCTCAAAACTAAGACACTTCGCTCGCTCGATTAATAAGTATAGTGGTAAGTTCAACAACTCTTTTCTTTGCAAAAATGTATTTCTTTCATCATCATCCATAGGACATATTTAGGCCTCCCCCATACGTTTCCAAGAAGAACGATTCTGAGCCTTTTCAATTCATCGATCTTTCTTTACATCACTATTAATCTCATATACATTCACGTACAGTCAGCTGCACTAGAATGTATTCAATTCGTAACTTACAGAATGGTTTTACAGCATCACAATTAATATTTACAGGGCAAAAACTCAAAAAATAAGTGAAATTATCGGCTAATTTCACGATTTTTTAGTTTTTACTGTTTAAGGGTTTACTATAAGGTTTTGATACCGTTTCGAAAGTTTAAAATTATAATATACATTTTCGTGCAGCTGACTGTCCTTACCTACATAAGTAATCACACCCTGACAACCTCTCTAAAATTATAGAGCTAGAAGCATAAGTTTTATTCCGTAAGACAAAATATAGATGCCACTGTTTTCAATTCAACTTCCAATCACCTACGTGTATGCTCTGTAGAAGCATTTCAGAGAATCGGTCAAACCATTTAAGTTATCAAAAGGTATTGCTAACGGTTTCTTTTATAAGGAACAATCAAGTTTATTGGTGAAATGTATGCGGCGTTTACTTTAGTCAAGGTGATAAGCATCGCACCTAACACGCCTGATTAGATTATGCTTATCGTCTGATGGCAAGAGATTACATACTATTTGATTAACTCCAAGTATTTCTACTGTTTTACAGTTACGCAGTGGTTCCGCGTATGGTGTTGATTTTTTGTACTCACAGCTATTATTTTTAACTTTACATGACCAAATAGGAACTTGTTTGTTGTAGGCTTATTTGGCAATCTAAATACTCCTATAAGCTGCCATGCCAAGCTTTCTGGTTCGTGTAGTTTAATTCATACAGCTGGTATATACCTACTTAGATTTTAAGAAAATGCTTGTTTTTAGTATTACTCATACACTATGTTACTGTACCTATTCAGCTTATTCATTTGCTTTATTAAAAAGTATAAGATAGTCAACCACATTACAGTCGATTCCAGCCACGGTGCTTTCTTTATGCTCTAGAATGACAGTATTCAAGACACACACCATTGATGCTCTGTCGTTTTTCGATTTGATCCTGGACAAAACAGACCAGAAGCAAGTGGGTGGTAAAACAATCAGATAGCTAGCTCGTGCCTCAACAACTTACCTTTTGTCTAAAACCTCATCACAAATACCCACGAACAATACAACTACTGTTAAAATAATTACCGCGAAACACAGTGGCAGGAAGCGTTTACTGACAGACTGAGCAAATGAACAATAGAATTAACCGCAGTCCGTTATTTCCCAGAATTGTGTTTTCGTCACCATCTGCTATTGGAATAATAAACAAGTGAGCATAACCCTCACGCATCCATCACATCACCAATAAAACAGGTAGCACGGAAAGCGCACCCTGCCTACCCAATTTATTCCACATCCGCTGTATTAAATTACGAAAAAAAATGAACTCACACGTCGACTGGTTGCCCGATCGATTGTTGGACGCGTACGCATCCAACCCTGCAATGGGCAGGTAGACCCGCAAAGTTTACAGATTGTGGCTTCGGCGCGACGGGGCTAACAATAGGCGATCATTGCAGTTTTTGTCACATTTCACAGTCCAATCGCACTCGGTGGCTCCGAGACAGGTGAATAAGAGATTAGTGGAAGCGCACACAACAATAGCTGTATAGGCCATAAACAGGTAATAGGCACAAAATGTCACTAATGTAACGTCATAATTGGTATTTCACGTATAATTTTGCACACTGATTGTTATAGTTCACTGTGATCCGTTGGTATTGTCACTGGTGAAGTAGGAAAGCACTGTACACTGATGTATTTAATGATTGATAGCGTTGACGCGAAGGCTGCGCGTGCGCAGATAGCGCGCGACTGGTGGGAGTAGAGCGCGCGTACTACTGACTGGTAGAGCCAGAGGCAGTAGCGCTCCCGGTGCCCCCCTACCCCGCAAAGACACCGAAGCCTCCAAACCGTTTTTACTTTGGAAGCGATAAAAAAGGGAAGGATATCGTATTGTTTATTTTTCGTGTTAGTAGCATTAAAGTCGTGTAAATTAACACGACCCTCGGATTTTGTCGAGTATCCGAAATTTCGCTTGAGCATGCTAATTGACAAAATAAATTTTATTCTGATCTTTTATTAAATTTCTTACAAGGCGCTGCTTTCCATGAATTGAATTATATTACTATATCAAAACATAATGGAAACGAATTTAATGTTTTTTTTTTGGTAGTTTCTTTATTACAACGAAATCTAATAATTTTAGTTACATAAATATTGTTAATATAGTTTTCGTATATTAAAAAACAATGGTTTTTTAAATAACTGGATAGTACATAGTACAGTTAAATTTCTTCGTGATAATAAAATTATGGAAAACTTAGCAATACTAACATAATATGAATATTTTATGATTTTTGAACACAATAATCAAAATGTTTGTCTAAAATCCAAGATTATAAGAAAAATATACCTAGTGACAATGAATCTTAAATTTCAGATTAATTACTGAACACATTATATACTATCTATTTTTATGAATATTGTAGATACATTTACGAGCATATAAATATTTGATAAACTCATTATATATAATGTGCATTTATAAATTTGCAATAATCAAAACAATTTATTTTTAAATATTTTATATTTTTAAACATTCACTATACAATCTACTCTATAAGCATTTAATCGATTGATTTCAATCAAGTCTTTTATTTATTATTTAAATAATGTATTTGAGCCTCACATGATTATTTATATACATAACGGTTATGGATTATTTATATTATAATTTATATCAGTTTAATGCACTATTTTATTTAAGTCACCTAGTATGGACCACATTCTAAGGGGAAACAGTTACTTAAGACTAAAAATTATTTATTATTTTTATTAAAATAATTAATGAAATGGCGATGTTAATTTTTATAACAATTATTCAGTTCAACAAAAATATTTTATAGAAGATTCTGTAATTGCAATCTATTTACAAAGTACATGATTAATAAAAAAAATATACAACATGGTATTACACATACACAAAAAGTATACAAGAAAGCAGTTAGTAGGTAATACTATAGCAAAGTTTTCTAAAATCACAACACTGATAATTAATTACGATTTTTAAAACAAGGTCACACAGAAGATGAAAAACTAACCTAAGTGTATCGATTGTGCTTTCCAAAGTCAAAAATATCTAACCTACTAGTATTTTCTAAAAGTTTGGCACATCAATACTGATAACTACTTTATTTTCTACGTTTCACATGATAGATCGTTCATTAGTTACTATAATAGGAATAGTAAAAATGTTCAATGCTATATACTTTCATCTGTCATTTTGAGCTGTGAAGTCAGTCATTATTTTACTTCATTGATAGGGTATCTCAAGATATTTTTAGTGTACTTGCGAAAACACAAACTTCAATGCCCGTGTTGGGGTTGAATTTTGGGAATTCTTTTGCGCCAAGAAGGTTAATAACCTGAAAATTTCAAGTCTCTACCACCAGTGGTTTAGGCTGTGCCAGTACTGTTCCAGTCAGTCAGGTCAAAGGTTTTTAAAGTTGGTATATATACAAATTTTTTCATTCATGGTACTTTATTACCTGCTTTAGGTTTTTTCCCAATGATCAATAGCTATTCCATTTCATTATTCTTTTAATTTATTCCATTTCGTTTTAGTCTCATCATTATCAGTCACAATATAAGACGTTATTTTATGATTACGCTGACATTATTTTAACACTTATTTTAGAAAAAACATAGATTAAAGCTATGTATTATCTTTTATCATTTTCGATGCGTCGTTTCAATGATATTATTTTCATAATGTAATATGCGTTGAATTTAATTCGAATAAATTTTTGATTGCGAAATAATTTGGCTTCTGGTTTATAAATACGAATACAATTATTCATTTTTTAAACCAGTTCTCTAAAATTACCCCAAAAGTGTAACATTAGGACGGGAATCAAACGTTGTTACAATCACGCCATGCTTAAAATAATATTTTACAATACCATAATAAAAAAAAAATTAAGTTTTTAAAAACAACAAAAATACTAAAAATAAATTATAGAAACAGAACAAAAGCAAAGTAGACTGCCCTAAAAATTTTAAATGGTTGAATCCTAGTTTTTTTATTGATCACTACCAAAAAAACTGAAAATAGGTTGGTTTAGCTACATTAATAAAAGTACCAGATGATTTTTTCAAAACCTCAATTGCTAAAAATTTAATGTAGTTTTTGGTCGGACGTAATAAAGAGATTTCTTTGAACTCAGCAGTGCCAGTGGTGGAAACAAACTAAAATGATGATTATAAACTAGAATTTCCTTATTTTTGGGGATCTTAACTTGACTGTACCCATAACAAAACTGACCTAAAACTAAATAGCCAAAGCAAAAAATAAAAATGAGTAATTTTGATCTATGTTTAAATTAAGAATACGGTGAAATCAAAAACTTCAATAAACCAAAAATATATGATAAAGGCAAATAAAAGATAAAAAGGAATGTGAGAGGTGAATAAACTTTATTGACACTAAATTAAACGTAGTGGAAAGTGTTTTTCCATTGTCTTATGTCGTCAACCAGCTTTCATCCATCGATCTATGGAGAACTCTAACGCTGCCATCCACCTGAAATGAAGTAAAAAATCATTACAGTTATTTGACGTATACTGTTGACAAATACACAAGAGTTTTTTTTTTATTTGACTTGCTGATAGAACAAGCAGATAACAAAGCATTGTGACGCAGGCCACGTTCGTTAGAGACGTGCCCTACAATGCAATACTATGCGTCCATCAACCTGAGGCATACAGGCGTTAAGCCTCATGTGCCTGTTATTACACCGGCATCCACATCCTTCAAACCGGAACACAGCAAGCTGCTTGGCGGCAGAAATAGGCATAGTGGTAGTACTTTCCCGGACGAGCCCTTCACTAAGAACTCTACTACTATAGTGAACTCTAACCAAAACATTATAAACTAGAGATTCTGTGAGAACAGTAGACCTCGTGAGCTCTTATAACCATGGAATAACCGACACTTTCCCCTTTCCCAAAATTGAAATCCGTCCATATAACGATACAGCAATCTTCTTTCATTTCCCCTTTCCACTTTCCCTTTTGAATTTTTCACAACATTTTGTGTAGAATAGAAGTTCTTAGTGCGCCTCTCAAATTTAATTAAAATCTGTCGATAAATGTAACAAACTTTTCCCTTATCCTGCCTATTCTCTCTCCAATCGAATATTACGATCGATTAAAAAATAAAGATAAACCAAGAAACTTTTGTGCAAATTTTTGTCAAAATCGGTTGAAAAATGTGACTTGTAGGCGAGAACAGACAGACGGACAAAAACATTATTTACCCAATCTCTAAACTGAGACGCTTTGCTCACTCGCTCAATAAATATATATTGACAAAAATTTACACAACGTCCTCTAGCCCCAAACTAAGCAAAGCTTGTACTATGGTAACCATGGTATTGTACCATGCTTGGGGATTACAAGTCGTCAAGCAGTTTTTATAGTTTTACCGTTTTCGATCCATCTCTGATTCGGTGTGGAAGTAGAAATGTCTTTGCTTCGGTTCCGTTGGCATCACCTCAAAGGCATATTTCTTGCCTCCTGGTGCACAAGTCTGTATTCTGTATCCGTGGAGACATGCCATGCCTGAAAAAAATATCGATTATATAACTACCACCATCGTCAAGCCATGGCAAGACTTGTAATGCAACAAGCATATGGCCCATCTGATGTTTAGTCGTTTATCATCAACAGCCTGTAGAAGTCTACTGCTGAAAATAGGCCTCCCAGGAAAAATAATTTTGAGCCCTTTTTATCTAACCACTTCCCGCGAGACGTGGTTGCTTACTATTGGTCTCATACACAAGCTCAGAACGGTTGTCACAGAACCGACAACCGTTGGGGAATAAAGGTTCTCGAATGGCGACCACAAACCGGAAGACGAAGCGTAGGATGTCCTCCTACCCGATGGACTGACGACATTGTTAGGACCGCGGGAAGTCGGTGGATGGGAAGGGCTCAGAATCGTTCTTCTGAAAAGGCTTCTGGTTCTGGGAGAGGAGCGTTCTACGCTTCGACTTCTATTAGTACACAAACAAACATAGTCAAAAAAAAACAAATCTTCATTTCACGACCAGTGGTTTAGGCTGTGCGTTGTGTATATGCCAGTCAATCAGTCCTTTCAGGACAAAAGTTCTTATAAATAGTATAGCTTTTGAAGTAATACTTCTTGTGCGACTTCCAACAAGGTTGCGTTAAACGTTTAACACTACCATGAAGGGGTATGAAAGCACTGTTCCTTCTCTCTTTCTCTCATAGCCAGTTACGTTTCGTATATTAAAGAAGTTTTACTTTAGTCGTGTGGTCTAAAGCACACTCGTTTTTTTGATTTTTTTACACTACTTGTAGATGGAACAAGCTGATGACGCACCTAATGCGAAGTGGTTTCTGTCAGATATAATAAATAAATAAATAAATAATATAACAAAGCAATGCTTCGCAGGTCACGTTAGTTATAAAGAACGTGGTTTATTATGCACTGCTCTGCGTCCATCAACCTGAGACATACAGGTTCACATATTTAAGGTGCCTATAATTTGTTTTGTAGTTAGATATAGATTTGTCCTCATATAGTAAAAGGGTTTTTTATGGAGTTGTTTAAACATAATTCTTACCAAAAGCATTCTTGCTGTTCCCATCACTGTAGAAGTACAGACAAGCGTCCTTCAGCACGCAATACCTCTTTGCCCAAGACTTCCACTTAGAGCCGAGTTTCATCAGGTATCCGAAACAATCTGGTCGGGGTATTGAAGAAGGTGGTAGCTTCATGTTTCTCATTGTGACTTCTAACCAACCATCACGCTAAAAGAGTAAAAGTTTTTAATTATAATGAAGAGTTTTTTATGTTCGGAACTGTATTTTTTTGTGGTTTTTATCGAAGTTATGTCAAAAGCAATTTCCCAAGGAAAAAAAAATTAAAGAGCAAAGCATCAATGGTCTAGTGGTCCCGTTTTTTGATCTCTCTCTTTTTATATTCGAAAGATGTAGGTAATGCCAGTGCCCTCAAACGGTGAAGAAAAGCATCGTGAGGAAACCAGTTAGTAAGCAGCAGCGCTGGGCTTGCATCTTGCCCAACACTGGGTTACTACTAAATGTAATTTACGTACCAACTGTAAATTTGAACGCAATTAGTAGTCAGTGCTAGAAACCAAGAGATCTTAAGGGATATCTACTGCAGGCGCAAGCCCTGGCCTAGGTCAACGCAGGCAAAAGCCTGATGTTTTATACAACAGCTGTCTACAAAAAGGTAAAGGGCTATTTAAATAAATAAATACTAATGCTGGACAGTCCACACAGCATCGTCTAGCCCCAAGCTAAGCAGAGCTTGTGTTATGGGTACTAGATGACTGATATACTTAATACAATACATTACATATAAGTATAGATATTTTTTTTTAATATACATAGAAAACACCCAGAACACCCGGAATAAATATTTGCAGATTGTACAAACATTTATCCAAAGGCGGGAATCGAACCCGCAACCGCTGCGTCGCAGGCGGACATTCGCCTGCCGCGCCACATCGGTCGTGACGTGGGTCGTGGTCACATTTACTTGAACCCTGTGTAGTAAGTTGTAAGAGTAAATTGTTGTACCTGATTGGTTGCATCAATAGCATGGGCAAGTACAGCGCGCCATCTAGCGGCCGCTTCCGAAGTATCCGCTGCGAGTTGCAAACGTGTGCCGCCACCGCGTTGCAGTCTGAACCCATGTGGTCTCCCCACGTCTTCCTCAGTGAGCTGGTAGTTCACCAACATTAGGGCTCCAACTGGGTGAATGCTCTGAAAATTTCAGTCATTTTGCCATTGTTATTTTTACAATTACTCCATAATTTTTTTTAAAGAATTATTGCTCAACAATAACACCGTTTATTATGTTATATACTCTTGCTTTTTTAACGTTATTTTAAAGTAGGTAATATTACTTTATCCGAAAAATCATAATTAAAAATAATACGTCTAATCGTAAAAACTAGGTAAAATTATGGTATGGCGTGGTGAAAAACTTTATTCACTAGGTATTTAATTTCAATAAGTTCATTAGTTTAATGAACTACAGCCAAGTCAATATAAGTACTACGTTGAGTCACGGGACTCCCATTATACCAAATTTCTATATTTTTAGACTAAATTTCATACATCGTTCTGATGTTTGTCCTTTATTTTGTGACAACTTTCACCTATCTAGACTGCAGTTGCTTAAGTTATAAACTCAGCACTATGGCTCAATCTATACAAATAAATAAAATTGAAGTGTCTGTTTGTAATATTAAAATAACCGCTTTTTACAACATGCATATGAATGTATATGCGATACATAAACCAAAATAGCATTTTTTTATATTTTTGTCTGTCTGTCTGTTTGTTCCGGGTAATCTCTGGAATGGCTGGACCGATTTCGACGGGACTTTCACTGGCAGATAGCTGATGTAACAAGGAGTAACTTAGGCTACTTTTTAATAACGAGAACGGGAAAAAACTAACACGCGGGCGCTATTTTATGCCGTATTAACGCCATCTGTTGGCGATATCGAGTACTACTTCAGTTAAGATTTGTAAGTAAAAATGTTTACCGCCCAACGAAGTGGGCACGGGTCAGCTAGTATATCATACAAACTCCCGAAAACTCACCGAATCCGTCTTGTAATAATACAAGCAGTTGTCTCTTTTCAGCACAAACCACCGTCTCGTCCATCGTGGTGGGTGATGGGGCTTCAACGGCGCGGCCCGCCATAAATAACCCGAGTAAAGAGCCGCCGGACCCCCTTCATGTGCTAAGGAAGCTACCACTTCACAAGTTCGAGCCACCTAATGAAAACCAAAAACACTTTACAGAGAGACAACGGAACATGCACAACAGAAAAGGATGAGATAATGAGCATTTATTTTATAATACTACCAATCAGGCAGCTCCACTGGAAAATAAAAGTTCTTGAATGGCAACCACAAGCCGGCAGACAAAGCTTAGGACAATACTGATAACATTGTATATATTGCCAAAAGTCGGTTGATGAAACATAAAATCGTTCTTTCTGGAAACGTATGGTCTATATATCCAACAGTAAACTTTTTCAGGTGATGATAATGATGATGATGACTCGGAAAATGTGCATAAGATTGATACACCAGTTTAGACTAGCAGTACCAAAAGTATCAATATCGCGTTGTCAATCGAAGACTCTATTTAGATAAATTGTTTGTCTCATGTAATGCCCAATATTTTTCATTTACTACATTGTTTGTTGTATATTATAGCTTTGCAGAATACCTGGTACTGCAGTAATACCTACTTGAGCTGGGTTTATACCACTATACCATCAGTGTGCCCTGATGAGCAAGTAACAACAAACTTGCATATTGTTGACGACAAATTCGTTCCGTATGTCATGGTTTTTATATGATATGGTTTTTATGGCATGTTGCAATAGACGTTTCACAAACTTTCTATGACCAAAGCATCGCTAATAGCAGTAAATCTTTGATTCTATGTGCTTGCTAATTAATAATTTAGTATAGTCATAAAACTCGAAGACAGCAGATTGAGAAAACTATTGAACCCATCGCTAAAAAATAGCAGTTCGGTATTGCGTTCGTAGAATTACAAACTGTAGTGATATATGATATTAAATTTAAGGTATTCAACACATAAGCAAAAAACGAGGAGAATAAACATAGTATTATATACTCGTTCGCAGAAGTATTACCACCATCTTCGATCAATGATACCCCGCCAAGAAGCGTCGCTGTGTTTTGGTTTGGGCTGTGCCAATGAAGCCTGTAATCACCTGTATTTTAACTCCGTGCATTTATTTGTGTGCGTCATGTAAACTTATTTTTTCCTTCTTTCTTTCCTTCTGTATGCCTCATGATGACCGAACCAGGGTAATGCATTGTTAGGTATAAACTACCTGTTTTGTTTATAGCTGATGGTTACCACTTACTATTAGGTGGATCGTCTGATACATCAGCAAATTGTACAAAATTCAAATATTAAAAACTTACATCTAATTCTAATATTTGTGATCCCGAGTGAGCAATCTTCACCACTTCTGAATGTGTTTTGTCCAAAACGTTGATTCCTGTAAATATTAGTAGTAGTAGTAAAGTTTAGGTTCTGAATTAGTTTATTTCAAACAAACCCTACAGTATGTACGTACTTGCTAAAACAATAGCTGTGACTATGGTAAACACCTTAAAACATAGATGGTCTATATAATGGTGACAAGGTCCAACAGTAGACTTATTTAGGTTGATGATGTGACGTGGCTTTGGTCAAGCAGTGTTAATCAACTTTATAAAAAGAGAAACAGCAGCGTGCTGAGGCAGAGTGAAATAGAGATAGGAATGCGTTTATCTACTTTCCTTATTAGTTTGTCAGTGTAAATTGGCTTACCATTAACAGCTATTACAATATCACCAACTTCAAGACCAGAAGTCTCGGCTGGTGTGTCGGGTTCGATCGCTGAAACCACAACTGGCTTGCTACCGTGAATCCGGAATCCAAACTCTTCGTTACCACGCCTTACGACAACAGTCTTGTCGCTTTCTGAAATCAGTAAAGTAGTAGTACAGTAGTAGTAGTAAAATAGTATTACATTAAATACTAAAAGGTATTTTTGCACAGCACCACCTAGCCCTAAACCAAGCAAAGCTTGGCACTAGGTAACTGATAATACTTTTATATTGAAATTTATATAACAAATTCTGTATCACCTAGATACGAAATAAACATGTTATTAAATATGTTTGTTTTCCACACAAATGCTTGAGTTAGGTAGGAATTAAACCAACCTGCAGTTAAAAAGTAGTACCATTTCGAACTGAACTGCGTGGTAAGTAAAATATAATAGTAAAACGTTTTTGTAAAATAATAGAAAGGCGTTAATGCACGCCTTTCTATTATTTTACAAAAACTTTTCTTATTCATTAAAAAGGTAATCACAAACTAAATATATCTTAGGATTCTATTGAAAATATTTTAAGTCAGCTACTAAAAAGAAAACTCCCGACCTTATTTTCGAAAACCCGCTTGACCTAACTTTTACTCTCTTATCTAAATAGTACAATGATGTTGGCCTACAGACGGCAATAAACTCCAAGAAAACGTCGACCCTGACACAGTTAGAATTGGAAACCGTGATTTTTATCCGTGGTGATATTTGCACCATAATAGACTTTCTTCACTTGGCAAACATCCAAAGTATCTGGCTACAAAGTTTCATTCATGCATTAGCGAAATTGTTATGAATTGTAATGACTTAACCGGAATTCGTTATCAGTTGTTTTGTAACCGTTGCAAATTGCAAATCGGTGGCGTCAAGATTTACGGCTGATCGTCGAACTAGATGAAAACAAGGCACACACGAAAACAGTGCTTTTAATTGACAGACAAAGAAAAAAGTCGTACAGTGTGAACCAACTCGTTAAATAAATAAAAGCTCGCTTTTTTCACAGGTCGAGGTTAACCAAGGTCATTACTCAAAAGTCTGGACTGAACTAATACATGTGGCATTTTTACTCATTTATCTACAAGGTATGTAAAGAAAAATAAGTCAGTGAAGATTTAGCTTTAAAATAACTGAAAAAATTAAAATTTCAATGATTTTATTTTTTCATTTTGTAGGAATTGTTAAATTATTTTCGTATTTTACAATTACTTTTCAAAAATAACAAACTATTTTAAAATATTAAGTAGCATTATGAGTCTGCAATATAAAATAAATAAGATCAAACACATTAAGTCCAGCAACATTTAAGTTACTAAGGTATTTGTGATGTTATTCAAAGCATAACCTGAGTTATTTATTTGATTTGAAAGTGGACAAAACATGTTAACTGTAGTTTTTTAAATAAAAATTATTACCACAAGGTTCTGAAGCCACAAGTCTATTCACTTCGCACTGCCGGCACCATAGCACCAGCATTAACTTAAAAATCTCCTCCAGTTTCTCTCTTATACAGCCCTTAGGGTTCATGAAGACTTCTCTAACTAAAAGATCAAACACAAAACGGTTTTCAGTGACGAACACTTTCAAATAAAAAAATAAAACTCAATATTGATTTGTGATCCACTTACACGAGCGCCCCATATTCAGTTTTGCAAGAGATTTGGCTAACATTCACACGATCTTGAACTTCATGTAACTTCTAACACAAAATTCGGTTGAAATACGTCCAACTTGCGTCATCAATACTCATCAAAAACTACGTACGCTTAGGATGGTTTAATCAATACGCTTAAAACATTTTCTAAACCGTCTCGAGTAAAAATACCACCAGCCACAGTAGCGTTTCGTCAACAACTGAACTCTGACGTTAGACCTACCTACTGCGTAACATTAAATATAGATCATCAATTCCAGCCTTTTAAGTTTGGCTAGAACTCTCATCCGTTTAATCCAGTTTAACTTTGCCTTCTTAAGCTTATCACTCTTGTTAATACGAACAGTCCATAGTCATACAAGCTTTCAAGGTCATTTGAATACAGCTTAGAGGGTCGATATTTTTGTAGGTATCATTCAATTCCCTTGTATAATAGTGTAAACATTTATATGGTCTCACTTACGGTAATTTTTCAAGGTCATCCAATTTCAGCCTAAACTTAGACTTTTTTAACGTGAATCATTGAAACCATTACATCAGCGGAAGAAAAAATATTCGTGCCAGTGGATAAGCAAAAGAATTCAGAGGACGCGTCTAAAATAATAGGTGATGCTATATAAATAGAGAGTACTCGAAATAGTTCTCACGTCACAAGTGGACCAGTTAGTGTCTTTTGGTGACGTAACAGGCTAACCGAAAGTTGTTACTAAAGATATTGTTACTATGTTAAAAAAATGGTCTAAAGCAAACGACAAAGTATTACAGTGTGATGTTTTCAAAATTCTAAGTCAAAGTTGATTGTACTTATGTCGTTAACTAAATTGTTATATAACTTAAGTTATTATCAGTCTGGAAATGTAGGTATTTGGAAAGACTCGAAATAGCCACCACGGTTGGTAGGAGGATTGGTTACTGCTAGTGATTGTTTAATGATCAGGAGGTGATGGAGAGATCATCATTTAAACTGGGACCACCACGGCTAATTGTAGTTACTCACGAGAACATGTACGTGTTATCAGAGGCTGGCGCTTTTTTTACAAGATTTCAAATGTTTTGATATTTCCTTCAGTTGCAGCGCTCAGAGGCTTGCTCGGATAAAAAAAATAAAATTCGCCTGAGGTGATTCACGTTTTTCGTTAAAAAATCCTTAGTACAGCCTTAAAAAAATCACAACCGGCTCTACTTAACGACGCGTGAAGTATAAAAATACCATGAAATCTTTGCAAACTTTTTTTTTCGAAAATATCATAGCAAATCGCATTTTATCCACTAAATTTGATGTAGTTAACCGGTTAGTCACCGCATCGTCGCTTTCGTGACGCAGAACTCGTTGTACACAAATCGCTATGGACCGTAAAAATAGCTTTTTATTAGAAGTGCCTGCCCAACGCAACTCAAGCTTGTTGCTAGATAGAGATAGTGATATTTATTCAATACTCTTTTACTTAATATAATAGATGCGAAAGTTTAGATGGTTGTAAAGGGTATTAATTCATGGCTCAATCACGCCTTACAATATAATGTTACTTCCTATATTGTGATAAGCTAGTACAAGTGTAACAGTTTGTAGTAATATTGACGATAGTAACATGTGTATTCTTAAATATCCCGTTTCTAATAAAACTTTTATTACTCTTATGTTTATTGTTTTTCTGATATATTCTTATGCATGTTTTCTGATCATTATTTTTCCTAATGCCTTATTTCAATTATATTATGAATTGTACGCTGTATTACAGCTATCTCATTTGATCTGTATTTTTTTTATCTACATTTAATTTTTTTATTAGTATAGTGGTTTTAATAGTTATTACCACTATTGACCAAGGTTGCATCTCTGCTTTAAGTCTGGTTAAATTTACTTTCTCCTCTCAGTTTGTTGGTACTTCAGATCGTATTTTACTACGGACAAAGCCACTTCATTTGATAATAGTTTTCAGCCGCATTTTTTTGTTGTGCACTTATGCGTCTAAATAAAACGCGTGATTTGCATTCCTAAACATCTGCCCTGTCATTCATCTCGCGTTTGGTGATGCATCTAAAGTCTATCATTCCTGTACACTTTTATAATAGAAGTGATTACATTAGCACAGACTACACGGGTCTGTTTCCTCTGGTTCGTGTCTCTGTTTGCCCCCATACAAAATGTCTCATCTCAGACAGTCGATTCTGCCCTATTTTTTAAGTTTTAGCACTAGCCACTTACTAAGAACCCACTAGAGTTGTCCATTTTAGTATTTACCTTCAATTACATTTATAATGGTCACGATAGTGAAACTAAATTCATAGTGTAACAATATCTACATCAGTATTATCGTATAGCGCCATCTAGCGAGCTACATAAGAACTATGATTTGGCGCCATCTAGCTAGCTAGATAGTTCTAGATAGCAGCATATTTTTGTATCTTGTCCTGTATCACTCTTACGACGTTTACACGAAGATCTTCCCTTTTTGCTAGAGGACATTATATTCCAACTTTGTCCACCATAATTATTATTGTCAAAGTCAAAGAATATTTATTGCTTGAAATACATGTTAAAAAGATGTCAATTATTATATTATACTAGCGGCCGCCCGCAGCTTCGCCCGCGTGGCAGTTTTTTCCCGTTCCCGTTATTTTTTCGGAATAAAAAGTATCCTATGTCCTTCTCCTGGCTCTAACTGGCTAAATCGGTTCAGCCGTTCTTGAGTTATAAGTGAAGTAACTAACACGACTTTCTTTTATATATATAGATGTTTCAATGTATTCTGCTTAATTCTAGGCGTGCAATATTTAAATTTACATAGTACAATCATACAATTAATTTATAATTGTATTTTATATTGTGATATTCCAATTTTACTTACCAAAACTATTATCAGCCTGTCGCCGGTTTAGCTCAATGCAGGCACGTCGGTGCACGAGTCGGTGCGTCAGTGCCACATATCGTTTGTTGAACTCTGTTTCAGAATCCGTTGGATCTTCATTGCTGGGAACGGTGTGTTCTAATACATCTGTGCAAGGAATATTCAATACAACTTTAACAGTTTTATTTTATCACTTAAATACTGGGGAGATTTACTACGTTTGATATGATTATAAAAATAATCAGAGAATAAGAAATGAGGAAATCCGTAGAAGAAGCAAAGTTATTGACGTTGTTCTCAGAGTCAGTGAGTTGAAGTGGTAATGGGTAGACGATATAGCTCGTAAAACCGTCCAAGACTCTTACTCTTAGGATAATAATAAATAATAATAATGCTATAATAATAATTATTATTATAGCTTGTGTTATGGGTACTAGATGACTGATATACTTAATATAATATATTACATACATAGATATTTTTTTATTATACATAGAAAACACCCAGAACACCCGGAATAAATATTTGCAGATCGTACAAACATTTATCCCAAGGCGGGAATCGAACCCGCAACCTCCTGCGTCGCAGGCGGACAATCGCCCGCCACGCCACATCGGTCGTCAAACACACTTAGAAAATATAGGTACTTAGGATTGCGGGAAATTAGTGGGTGAAAAAGGCACATAAACGTTCTTCTTGGAAAAGTAATACGTCTAGCAGTAGTATATGCTGATTATGGTAATAACCACATGGAATCGCTAATCCAGTTTTTTCTGTATCCAATAAAACTTAATATTTAGTAAGTACTGTAAGTAATTCATACATATCTAAAGCCAGTAGAAACACGATGAGCAGAGGGGTAACCGTGAGCTCGGTAGTTTGTTTGCCTAATTATCTGTACCGACAGACTCGAACAGACCTGAACAATGTATACGAGGTCAGATTCTTACGAATCCGGAATGCATGGAAAACAATGCTAATCTGTCAAGCACGATTGCAACAGCAATTTTGGTTTTTGACAGTTTACAACCATGCTAAAAGCTCATGGTAGGGGGCAGTAAATGGGTACAACCTTGTAGATCATATTAATACTATTGACATCAAAATATTTATAGTTTGATTCTTTTTTACGTATAGTTTTATTATGTTTCTTCAGAAAACATTCATATATAAATATAAATTTACCTGGCGGAAACCTGGCCCAATGATCATCGTTTGCAGATAGCAGGATCCAGTTGCCACACCACCAAGGAGCTGCGTAGATTCCCTTTTCTTCCCGAGGACGTTCACCGTCTGAGCTTCCAGAATATTCTTCTTGCTCTGAGATTTACAATTTAATTACTTAATTTTGCCTTAACATTTCAATTAGAAGTAGGGTTCTCGGTGAAAGGTTTGGCCAGAGAATCAAATCAAATCAAATCAAATTCATTTATTTCAAATTAAGCACATTCATAATCAATATAGGTACAAACAATCTAATTTACAAAACAGAGAAAGAATGGCTTGCGTAAATTTGTGGTTACAGCATCTACACTAAGTTGTTAAACTTGTGTTGTAGCTGCTGCTTACCTTCCAGGAATATTACAATTAATTCTAAAGCCACTCATAATATATGAAATACATGCAAAATTTACAATTTAGTTTTGGGTGATTGTTGTTGTGTGAGAGAAGTACTACCTCCATACATATTTCTGCTGCCAAGCAGCTTTACGGTTTTGTGTGAAGAGCTTGACTGCTGGTGAAATTACAAGAACTTATACTGCTGAGCTGAATATAGGACATTGTATCATACGGCACGCTCCTAAAGGCAGAATCGGATTAGACCCGTTTCGCGTGTCGCGATCGCGACGCATCAGAAGCCTATCGGTCCCATCATTTCTTATAGTAGTAATTTCAAAAGAGCAGAGTGTGCGACCTTATTCTCCTCTGCCTGTCCCATACAAAATGTATGAGACAGAGGACGCGGGTCCACGTATCAAAAGGTTGGTTTTTTATTTGGTAGCAAAAATAACATTTTGAAAGCCGTCATTTAAAAATGTACGTAAACCTCGGAGGTACTGGATATTTACTGGTGTACATTCTATTCTTAAAAAACATGTCAAAAACAAACGCTAAACAAAGAATTTTTAAATTGAGTTTATCCACAGCAAGGAAAGCAAGGTAGTTAGAAGTATCAATTTGAATGGTGCAAACATGACTAATCAGTTACGTCTGCACCATTAATGGGGCAAATCAATGGTGCAAACGTAAACGCGGGACGTGGCCCGCCCGCCTAGCGCCGCCCTAGCGTGATTTCCTAGGGCAATGTATAAAGACCTATGCTGCCATCACTAGCTGCCATGTTTGTGTCATCAGCAAGTAATTAAATAAATATTTGTGGATTTTTCCAGGCCATCTAGCCCCAAACTAAACATAAATGGATTGGACCGAACAACGCCCCTAATAGTTTTTAAGAGCAAATCCGTAAGTAAGTTTGCAAATCGGTTTGGTAAGTAAGGTAAAAAGATCCAAGTATTGTAAGATACATCAAGAACTTTATATGTATAGAAAGAATATCTTATACCGTTTTGATATTTAAAGACAGAAAATCGAAAAATTTTAAACAGTTGGAATTGAATGACAGTGTTGTCCTATAAATTAAAGAAACGCATGGCTTGGCCAATTTCTGGCAATTTTAAGTCACTGAATAACCACATATAAATTAAAAAGGATAAGTAACAATATCTTATTTGGATCTTTATACATTAGATTTAATAACATAGACATAAACTGAAAGTCTTTTTTTTTTAATTTGCCAACGGAACACGTTTTTAAACGTAACTATAGTTACGTTTATATTTTTGTGATTTTTATTTTGACTTTGATAATTTATTGCACATAATATCCATTACCTATCTATGTTTAATTTAGTAATTAGGTAAATAGCTTGTACTTACCATCAGGGTCTACACTGGACCCAGCAAGCTTGTCCAAACTGTTACCAGCAGATTTTGCTATACGTATGTCTTGAGGCTTATCACTTGTTGCATATTCTTCTTTCCCTCTTTCCTCAGACTAAAACAAAATAAAATATGGTATAAATATGAAATAAAATATCTCTTAGATTAGGACCCTTCCATTGCCGGGTCTTGAATCTCTCATAGATGTCGTCAGAGGCGAAAAAAGAAACACACAAGGGAATGGCAGGTCACCAATCCGTCTGCCACGTCCCGAAGAGGGAGGCTTAGTTCAAACAGTAGACTTATTTATAGGTGACTAACGGCCGCTCGCAGCTTCACCTGCGTGGCAGTGTTTTTCCCGTTCCTGTTATTTTTTCGAGATAAAAAGTAGCCTTTATGTTAATCCAAGTTATAATCTATGTTTATTCCAAATTTCATCCAAATCGATCTACTGGTTAGAGTGTGAAAGAGTAACAAACATCCATCCATCCATCCATCCATACTTACAAACTTTCGCATTTATAATATTAGTAGGATATAGTTCGTATAGGTAAAGCCTATGTCCAGATGTCGAGCAATGGACTTCCTCAGACTGACTGGAGTTTCATTATTTACATTATTATTACTTTGTAAAAGGATCATACAAAAAAACGGTAGGAACCAAGCCGTAAGTTTCTTGCCGGTTCTTCTAGGCTTGGTCGCGAGGAACTGGCGCTTAGATTCACCTAGATTTAAGACGTTTCAAGATGATCCCTGCGGATATTACTGAATAAATGATTTTTGACTTTGACTTTGACTTTGACGATGATGATGATGAATGAATGAATGAATGAAAATTATTTATTGTACACCTTAAAAAATAGAGAATTAAAAAAAACAATAATAGTAAACAACGGCAAATAATGTACAATAGGCGGTCTTATCGCTAAAAAGCGATCTTTTACAGACAGATGAGTATTTGTAATTTGATGTAAAGTTTTTTTTTTGTAGTATTTTAAGTTGGTTAACTTTCATACCTTTGCTCTAACTTCAGATCGGTGCCTGTAATGCCTTGATTTATCTTCAGACCGGTATCGCTTGTCTAGTTTCTTATACAATCTTACACCGCTTGTGGACTTCTTGTGAGATGATGAACACGGAGAATCAGCAAAACCTGCGGGAGCGGGTACTATATCTGGAGTAACACAGTCTGCGTAGGACTCCTGAAACGAAAGCAAACAAATGTTTATCAACTTGTAAAAGCCAAGCAATAAATGTAAGAGTATGCGCACTGAGAAGCAGTCTCACGGCTTTAATTCCCAGGCATGGTAAATATCCCCTCAGATCCCTTAGGGCCTACCAAGTAATACCAACTCAAGATTATTTGAGGATGTCTAAAGGGTTAGTGGCTTAGTATGGGGGACGTCCAACGATCGCCAAGAAATTCTAGCGCAGCAATAGGTCACATTCATTTTAATAAAGGCATTTCAAAACTGGAACATTGTATTGAAACTTCAGCATAAATTACTGTTCTTGTAGTCTTTAGACGAGGTGTAATAGCTAAATGTTTTAGTTACATTTAGCTTTCACACTTTAAAGTATGGGATAAAAAAATAACTTGTTGCAGTGCTCACATCAGTATGAGAGGTCCTTGACGCCACACTATCGTGTTCATGCGCTGCTGCTGTTACTATGTGTACCTCTTTGCCACAGTGCAGACAATGTGCTTTCGCCTCACACTCCACGCTATGCACGCTATGTTCTGTCTGCTCTGAGTAAAACACGGAATCTGAGCCAGGAGATACAGAACGCAGCGATTCAGCTGATTGCGTTTTTCCGAATTTACCGTCTGAAATCAAATACAACATAATTCCTCAAAAGCGTTCTCGTTTTAGCCAAATTCTAACAATTGATAATAAAATCTAACATTTCTGATTGAAATAACCGAAGAACAAATAATGTTTTGTACGAACTGCGAAGGATAAGGATTTGACTAATCAAATGTATTGCCTATCCTTTGCATAATAATCAAAGACCTTAGTAATTAAATGTATGCTGTACACAGTTAGAACACATTCAGCAACAAAATGGTCTAACCGTAGTTTTTTCATAATACTATACTTGAAAGTTTTTGGTCCTGGATCATAACTTATTATTGGCTTACTTATGTGCCTGGAATTTCACCGGAAAACTCTTCAGAGACGCTACTTTGCGGCAGAAATAAACACCGTGAAGAATTTCTGCAGACGAGCCCTTCAAAATAAACCCTACTTCTGTGATCATGATTTACTTTTGATATTGACTGTTATAATAAAGTAGGGCTCTAAAATATAAGATTGATTAAATTAATACCTTTATCTTGTTTCTTTTGATGTCTAGGTGATGTGTTCGGACTGCGAACATAGCGTAAAGGTGTTAACCTCGATCCAGCACTAGTAAGCGTTCTAGTCGTTTCTACATCTTCTGCTTCTAAAGATCCTATACATGGTAGGGTTGGTATTGATTGTTTTCTTCGTGGCAGACTGCCTGGCAGTGATATACTTTCATTTGAACCACTTTTTCTCCTCGGCCTAAAAATAATACATTCATTATTTTTTGTTTCAGAAAAATAGATTAAACTTTAAAAGTATTAACTCTTTACCTATATCCTGAATGATTGTTGGTTGTAGGTGATTTAGCGTTGCTAGTGTTAACACCAGTTTTCCTCCGAGGGCTATCTCGCAATCTTCTATGTTTTCTGGGAGATATATTTCCGTTGCTTGCACCTTCTTTTCTATACTGTTCACTAGAATCATCAGACGTTGGTATGTTTAGATGCAGTTTTACGTTTGATCCCATTGTATCTCTTCTATCATAATGCTGGGGCCTATAACCATAGCTTCCATCGGAAGTCTTACTCTGCGTTGGGCTTTTAGCTTTAAGTTTAGTCCGTTTAACGTATCGTTCTCTGTCTTGTGGTCTCTTTGTCTCCACTTCTTTTTCCTTGGCTTGTTTCTCTTTTACAGATTTTTCAATATCTACAGCATCTCTAGGAGAAGATGAAATATTTTTAGTTTTTTCGGCAAAGTGCGTTTTCTTTTTTCTAGAGACTTCAGCCGACTTTTCCTCTGGAGACTTCATACTTGACGGTTTGAAAATGCTTCGCTCAGACTTTTGGCTAATACTGTCAGGGTCTTTTGGTTTTTTGCTCCCGAAATCATCTTGTGATGTGGATATTGAGTCGTCGTATGACTTAGAGAATTCTAAGGTAAAAGCTTTTTTCTTTCGTCTCTTTTCATCACTCAGCCATGTTTTCGGTCGAGTAGTTGATCTATACTTCTGAGAATGCTTGTAAGCTGAAATTAAATAAGTTTAATAAAAAAACATGCAGTAGTTTTATATTTACAACGTTCTAAAAACGTTTTCAATGTCTTACTCAAACCTCCATCGTCGTCGTCTTCAACTGGACTTTCATAGTATCCAGATGATGAATAGTGTGCACTTCGTTCATCATCTGATAAAGAACCCTGCGAAAGAAACAATATTTAGAACATTTTATTCTACATTTATAATTAAAGTATTTAGTTAGTATTTTATAATTTCTTACAATCATTTTTGGCACAAGTTGTTCCATTTCCTTGACTGGACTTGTGACGTTTTCTTCTGTAGGCTTAGATTTTTCAAGCATTTCTTTTGGTTTTTCAGTTGGCGTTTTGTCATCGAGGTCTTCAGTGACATTAGGGTTTGAACCACCTAAACTATAACTTCCGCTAGAACTGCTTTTTCCACTCATAGTTCCTTTCATGGTCTAAAACGAGAAAAATAAATATAGACTAAATAAGTAAACTCTTGTTTAAGCTATGCTACTTGCTGACTTCAAGTACTTACTTTTGTTAGTTTTGATGTCTCTTCTTTTGATTTCGTTTCAGTCTTATCTCTCCTTATATGTTCATGGTGTGGAGTTATATCCGCTTTTACTTCTATTTTTTCTACACATGTTTTGTGCGGAAGCCTATCAGGTAATGGCAAAGGTGGTGATGACAAATCAGGAACTATAAAATCATCATTTATTTCCAAAGGTGGTGAAAAACTTGGCACTATGAGGTCTTCTGCTATGTTATCAGTTCGAGTTGATGAATACAAGCTAGAAGCGCTTTCGAAAGATGACCCATCTTGAGCTCTGTTGCCTTCTGGATCTGAATAAATGACATTAATACATTTTAGACTTAAGTAATAAGTTTTTAAAGTTTGTAAAATAGATAATATTTTTTTTTCACACTTTGACTCTCGCTGTATAAAACATGTCATATTTTACTCTATCATAAAAATAAATATTAGTAGACATAAAAGACTTCAAGCTCTAAACAATGCAAAACTCTTCCCACTGATATAGTATAGAATATAGAAATATAGAACACCGATGTATTTTTCAGTACTAGAATACAATTCAATATTTATTCTTGGTAGGGATTGAACCCGCAACCAAAGGTAGAACTGTAACAAAAGGTTTACTCTAAACAGAACTAGATGTCGCCACTAGTAGATTAGAACGCGCTATCGTTGCGTTTTACTATTTGAATGACCTGTCTGTAAATATTAGATATTGTGGAGTTCTCTCAGGTAGCTAAATCTAATGCGGATACGGATTCTCCGGACCAGTTAGATTTAGAGTACGATCATCCTCAGCCCTTAAGTTGGCGGACCGGTTCCCGGACCCTGACAGACAGCGCGAAGGTTGATTCTTGCCATCGGTGCACTTTACCGCGGTCTATTGTCGTCTCCCCTTGTACAATAAAACACCGTCCCACGTAACGTGTGTTTTATTTACGCCGAGTCTCCCTTACATTTGGCGCTCAACGTACGGCCGTGGGTTCATGTCCCAGGACGCCTCCGGCGCCGGGACTCCCCAGGGACCTACACTTAGGACAAGGCCTCGGCGGGTTATTATCAAATCGTCATCTTCGTCAAGAGCGGCGAAGAAGCGAGTTAAGATGACATCCACCAACGTAAGCATGTCACCGGAACAACTGAAGGAGCTAGTAGCGTCCATCACGACAGCTGCAATGCAGGCAGTTACGGCAGCCGCGGCGTCAGAAACAAGGACAAGCGGCGAAAGCGGTTCCAAGAAGTCTGTCTCGGACACAACTGTGAGCTTCAGCGGAGCAAGAGATACCTGCACCTGGTGGCTAAGTGTGAAGAGCGGCATCGAAACTTGGTTTGCAAAAAGTCAACCGCCTGACATGTTGACTGAGGTGTTCGTGGCAAATAATCGGGTGCTGCTCGCGCAACTACCAGAACCAGTAGTCTGCCTGCGCCAGTGCAACCTATCAGGAGAAGAGGACGTCCTAAAAAGGCAGCGGCGATGCCCACGGAAATACTTCCACGGAGGCAACGAGGCGGGCCAAAGAAGAAACATGCGTTTTATATGTTCTACTCGTCGGGACGCCATCATGAACATAGGGGGAGAATGTAACAAAAGGTTTACTCTAAACAGAACTAGATGTCGCCACTAGTAGATTAGAACGCGCTATCGTTGCGTTTTACTATTTGAATGACCTGTCTGTAAATATTAGATATTGTGTAGTTCTCTCAGGTAGCTAAATCTAATGCGGATACGGATTCTCCGGACCAGTTAGATTTAGAGTACGATCATCCTCAGCACTTAAGTTGGCGGACCGGTTCCCGGACCCTGACAGACAGCGCGAAGGTTGATCCTTGCCATCGGTGCACTTTACCGCGGTCTATTATCGTCTCCCCTGCACAATAAAGCACCGTCCCACGTAAAGTGTGTTTTATTTACGCCGAAGCTCCCTTACAGAACTAATTATTAGTTTATTTTATTTTGAGTCAAACTTATACTAAGACCACTTTACTGCTGTTTAAACTAAAGGTACTTACTTTGGTTTTGGGTTTTACCACTCTTTTTGGAACTATCAGAATTAGCAGTAACATAATCTTCAGTGGTTGTAGTACTTTCTGATACATCTGTTGTGTTTAATCTTCCTGAATCAGCTCTAGCCAAGCTAGTTTCACTACTAGCTGCTTTAGTCAAAGGTGGTTCAATCGGTGATTCTATGATTTGACTTGGAATTGTTCCATTTGGTTCTTTAGGTAGCGCTTTTTTTTGCAGTTCCCTTCTTCTTGATGGACTAAGGGCTCTTTCTCGTTTCTTGTTTATAAAACTTGGCGTTCTTTTAAACGGAACATCAGCTAGATCTAAGCTAGGATGTGTGATCGCTATCGCTGGTGTGTGGTTTATTTTTGGTGGGCCTACTGGTGATGTAGTTTTAGATATAGTTGGTTGCTTGGTGATTGGTGGGAGAATTACATTAGGAACCACTGCTGGTGGTGACAATGATGCTCTCTGCACAGAGCTTGAACTTGACGTATCCAATTTATTTCTTGGTGATGTTGGTGATTGACTCTGAAAATATTATGGTTAGTTAATTTGATTATTTGGTAGGTAACACAAACTTTCATATAACCCTTATAAATATAATATAAATAAATATGAATACTTATTTATATTATATTTATAATTATACTTAATTACTTAACTTTAAATATTATGCAAACAAGTTTTTAGTTAAGATAAAGTTAGTTTACCTGTGAGGCATCAAATTCTTCATCTAGAGCATCTGTGTCCAATGATGAACGTTGTTGATGTTGCAATAAAAGAAGCTGTTTTCTTCTTGAAGTTGGAGTCAACAATGCAAGAGCTCCAGGAGATGCTGCTAATGAACTCAAGTCTGATGAACTTATGACTGTACCATTTTCTGTGCCAGAATCAATTTGCAAAACTGTTGTTTGTGATTCATTCCACATGCTATCAGAGTGATCCCTGCAAAGAGGGCTATAATTGAATTTCAGGCACCTGAATATAGTTTGATCAAAAAAGAACAGATATACTAACCTATTCTGATCAACAGTCAATGACTCATTAGATGCACATGGTGAAATTTTTTCTAACGGAGCGAGTATAGTAGTTACATTGTTTAAAACCACATGTCGTTTAGCTTTTTGGTCCACGTTTACTTCCGTTTTCTCTGGTGATCCTGGGCTGGATTGGGCAGTGCTGTAAACCAAAACAGTTATGAAGTTTCAAGCAGACTAAGAGTAACCAGAAAATGGAAAGGTACACACTTACCATGCACATACAGATGACAGCGTTACAAACACTCAATGAATCATACAATTTTATAAGGGTCTTATGTAATAGGTTTGCCTAAGCCTGTCAATTTAACCCAAAACTTACATAAAAAAAAAAAAAGATAGGTTCTATTTGATATTTTTTTCGCGATTGAGTTGCTTGAACCTTGAGTTAAGTACCTTATATACCAATTATAACACTAATAATAATACAAACTAAGGTTTATAGATTAGACCTATTTGTAAGCAAAGAAGTTATATTTAAGTCTACGAAAAAATTATTACTTCTGATTTTATATTTGGCATACTTTACTATAAACTAAGCTTATAAAAAAAGAAGCCAGTGAGTGATCCGTACCTGGATTTAGAAATTTCAACATCCTGCGCATTGACAATTTCAGGTTTTTCTTCAAAACTTACACTTCGATTTCTAAATGTTTCATGCTTGTAACTAATATATTTTTCGTGAAAGTCTCCATATGGTGGATTCCCATCTGAAGAACTATGAAAAAATAAATGACTGATGAAATGACGGCAAGCATTGAATTACGAAAGTAAACTATATTTGCAGAAGAATAATTTAACGATAGCGCTATTATCATGTTAACGAAAATTTAAATAGTGCCGTGTGGGCATTTTCCATGGATGTGAAAATAGATATGTGCGTAGTCAATAGTTTAATTTTGCTGTGGTATTAGTCTTTAGTTAATATATTTACCTAAAGGAGCCATCCGGCTCAAACCCAAAGATACCTTCATCTTTTATAGGTGTTTGACTATAATTCAGAGCGGTGTATTGTTGATACATCGTTTCTCTTTCTCTATCTTTTCTAGTCATGTTTTCTTGACTTGTTGACATAACCAACGGTGCATCTTTGATGCCATCTCCGTTGATTATCTCAGTTTTTCGTCTGAAATAACAAAAAAAAAATTTATTTTGTGTAATTAACAACACAAACCAAATGATATATTTAAAACTTACGCGTCTAACAGAATTTCTCCTTCTGAAAGAGTTTTCTGTAGTATTCTTTTGTTTTTCTTGCGAAGCGATGTGAATAGAATAATTTCATTGTCAGGCCTGGGTTCGAAGTCTATTATTATTTCTCTTTCATTCTTTTCACTATCATCAGTGGTCGTTGCAGATGTTTCAGTCGAAGGCTCCGATTGAAATGTTGAAGTTTTAGAAAGCGGGTGCGAAGAATTGATTGTTTTTTGAGAAGTTTCACTGGCACTCTTCGATAGAATAGATCGAAGGCACTTTTCACCTTTTGCTTGCTTGGCAATTTCTTGCTGCAAGTATTCTAGATTTTTCCTGTTTAACGCCATGGATTTCTCAATAGTTTCGATATCATTATCTACCGTATCATCTCTGTCGCTTTCGTGAATAAATTGAAAATTTTGTTGAAAGTATTCCTGAGCTTGTCGTTGTAATGCGCTTAGTTCTGAGTCATCTACTTTTGATGAAGCGACTGATTTAATGGAACAGGATGTCACGTCGTCGGAGTCTCCTCTGGTTAAAGGCGAAGTAGGTAACATAGTAGAAATCGGTGATCGTGGTGATCTAGGCGGTTCTTCTGATTGAGTGCGATGTAGTTTTTCGTGGTCGACTCCAATGATACTGTGTTCAAAAAATTATGAATATACACGACACGTTATTTCACGTAACCCAGCTAAAGTACGAATAAAGATGAAAAGTTACCTTTCAATACAAGCAATATCATTTGGACTTTCTTGACCAGCAAATCGATCTCCTGCTACTTCAGAGAATGATTTGGTGAGTCTTCTTGGTCCAACGGCAAACCCGTTTGTCTGCACTCCTTGTTCTGCTACCGCCTTTACCTAAAAATCATTATTTTAATTCATCAACGACCTTAATGCATAATTACAGCGTTATATGTGAGCCCGTTACATCTTCACTAATTATAAGAAGCTTTGCCCCAACTGACATATAGGCAACGCACGGCCTAAACCAAAAGTCGTAGAGACTAGACATTTCCAGGGTATATTTGTCTTGTTTCGTAGAGGTGTACTAATAAAGATATTCTTAAAATTCAACCCCTAATCGGGTACAGCAGGGTTTGATGTTTGTATGACGCACATTTCAATAGTTTTACATAAACAGCAAATGTATCGTACCCTTTTTATTGTCCGTGGACTCAGCGATAAATAATTTGGCGGCAGAGGTTTTCTTCCTAAACAGACCTCTGTTTGCGTTGCCTGTGTTCTCATCACTCCTTTTTTTAGTGAATCTGAAAACAAAAATAATTTTTTTATCAGCTAATTTAAGAACATGCATTTTCTTTCGTCCACTACCAAAATGAATAATAGAAACCGGTGGTCTAGTGGGAGCGACCCTGCCTTCAGTTCCTAAGGTAATTGGCTCGAATCCAGCAGACCACATTTTTCCCATACAAAAAAATCATGTGGGCAATGTCACAGCTCTCTAACAACAAAGGAAAATATTGTAAGCGAACCAGTTATTAGTAAAGCAGTGAAAATTGGCTCACAAACTCTCACACATAATACCAAGTAGGTACTGCAAAATATGAGTATTTGGTAAATGTAATATTTGGACGAACATTTGACTTTAACATTAGATATCCTTAAAAAATCTTCAGTCGGAACTACTTGCTGCTAAAATAATCTAGAGATATCTACCGTGAGTCGGGATTAAAGCCATTAAGATATAGTATTAATAATACTATATTGATTATTGCGTATTAATTTTCTTGGCGATTCAATATAAAATAAAAAAAAGCATTCATTGTATTTCTGGGTTTTTAACTGTAGGGCTCGTCCGTAGAAGTACTAAGTACGGTTTGAAGTGGCAATAGGCAAGCCATATAGCTCGTAGAAGCGACAACCGCTGGGTAATAAAGGTTCTTGAATGGCGACCATGAATCGGAAGACTTAGCGTAGGACGTCCTACTACCCAATGGACTGACAGTGCTAGGACCGCGGGAAGTCGATGTATGGATGGATGAAAACCTTTTTTTTCTAGAAATGTATGGGGGACGGAGGCCTTTGTCCAGCTGTGGACTTCTATATGCTGTTTTTTATAATTTTTTTTTTTTTTTTTTATAATAATGCTGGACAATCCACACAGCATCATCTAGCCCCAAGCTAAGCAGAGCTTGTGTTATGGGTACTAGATGACTGATATACTTAATACAATATTATATTTTTACATACATAGATATTTTTTTATTATACATAGAAAATACCCAGAACACCCGGAATAAATATTTGCAGATCGTACAAACATTTATCCCAAGGCGGGAATCGAACCCGCAACCTCTGCGTCGCAGGCGGACATTCGCCCGCCGCGCCACATCGGTCAGTCGGTGTTGATGACGATGTACAACAAAGACTGAACCAATGTGCGAGTTCAAAGGCCCAGGCTTCTCGTCGTAGGACCGATTTTCTCGCTGGCGCATGTGATTTTAGTGGACTGTATTTAAGTTGGGCTTGTAGGATATATATACAACTTATCACTAAACTTAAAATCTACGTTGTCGTGCACATGGTTTGAAAAGCTAGTTACCTAGAACAACAACTTTGGGCTGGTCAGTGTGCGATGGCCTCGGCAGAGACGAAGACATGCTGGCAGGGTGTGGCATGGCTGCGGCTTGGGGTTGATAGTGAATAGGCGGTGCTGGAGCTCCTTGTGGCATGTACTGAGCGTATGGTGGAAACGGCTGATACATTATTGGCAATGTTGAGTATGGCTTCGGTTCCGGCTGAAACATAATAATAATAATGCTGGTCAATCCACACAGCATGGTCTAGCTCCAAGCTAAGCAGAGCTTGTGTTATGGGTACTAGATGACTGATATACTTAATATACTACATTACATACATAGATATTTTTATTATACATAGAAAATACCCAGAACACCCGGAATAAATATTTGCAGATCGTACAAACATTACTCCTAAGACGGGAATCGAAACGGCAACCTCCTGCATCGCAGGCGGACATTCTCTCGCCGCGCTACATCAGTCTTGACGACTGATTATTATAATCTAATAACAAGCATAAGGCCCACCTGATATTGAGTGGTAATCATCACCTATAACAAAGCAGTACCTAGTAGGTCACCAATCTGCGTCCACCAACCTGAGGCATATATATATTCAGCTGACAGGTCTAACAGCTCTGTCAGTACTAACTACTTTAAATGCTGTAAGGTTATGGGTTCGATCCCTACCAAGGATAAAATTTGTGTGCTGAACATAGCTGTTTATTTTCTATCAAGGTGTTATGTTGTATTCTGACTATTACTAAAAAACGTATGTTCTTATTCTATCAGACATCTGGTTTTCATAGTACAAGCTATGCTTAATTTGGGGCTAGATGATGTTGTGTAAAAAATGACCATAATTAAATATAATAAATATTCTGTGTCAGAACAATGATGTTTAGATTACCTTCACAACACGTCCATCAATCAGTCTCTCACAGTCTCTCCTGTAGCGGCTACCACTGACAGCAGCAGGCATAACTGAGTCATCGAAAGTCGTCAGAGTGTGCGAGCGAGCGAAAGATACGTGTTTTGTTCTGAAATTATAAACAAACTCCTATCATATCGAAGTTTCAAAACTACCTTCTCGCTACATGTGATATTTTGTTGCATTCGTGTGGTGGAATGAGACTGTTCTTGATATTTTCCTATTGAAATAATTCAATTAAATTTCAATAATAATATTGCAATAGTACCTATTTCAGTGGCGTGATCATGGATTTTCGGTCGACAAACTTATTGTATCGACAAACTAGTGGCTTACTAAGACAGAAATTCCCTAAATTTAACCCCTGAACGACGGGTAGGTATAGCAGGTTTGACGTTTGTACGAAAACAACTTTATGCGGATGAAGTCGCGCGCGTTTCGCTAGTGTTATAATATAAAGCTCCAGTGTGGTGACAATCAAAACGTGAATGCAATATAGAAATATTTCAATCACCATTTTTGATAATTTTGTCACTTGGAATATTGACTTGATTTAGAACGTAAAGCAGAAGTAGGTACCTAAGTACATAAGTAAATTATAACATAGGTAAGTATTATAGGTAGGTAATTATAAAAAATAACTAGGCAGTACTGTTACGATAAATCTTATTTTTAAGTTATTTTAAGTAGTGGCCTGTAACAAAAACTTGTGGAAAGAAATAAATTTAAAGGCAATATTTATATTCTTGAGTACTCTCCACATTTAAGCGGCGCTCTTGTATGTAGTTACTCAATGCAAGCGCAAAAGCTTCTGAAGATTTATACGGTCCTCCGAATCCCCCGTGATCCGGGTAACCAAAAAACATGCAAAAGCTAAGTGCTTGTATAAAATTACACCACAAATGACCCGCACTGCGAAAACCCTAATCCGCATAACATTTTCAAGTCGTAAAGCAGCTATTTACACAAAAAGGCTCTATTTACCTGTGCGGTGGTATCGTGAGAGGGGGTGGCGGGGGCGGTGGTGGTATGGGTGTGTGAGCAGGACAGCTGGAACACATAAAACTGGCTTAAGTACTAGACACGGCTTTTTGACCTAAATTTTGAAGGGACTACTAGTCCGTCTCGGCTTCGCACGGGATTTTGTTAGGATCCCTAATTTTTTTAAATATAATATAGCCTAAGTCACCCGGGAATAGTGTAGCTTCCCAACGGTGAAAGAATATTTCAAATCGGTACAGTAGCTTCGGAGCCTATTCAATGCAAACAAACAAACAATCAAAACTTTCTTCTTTATAATATTAATATAGATACTGTCTTTTTGCAATGCTTCTAAAGTTGTCAGAAAAAATAAAAAGTTGTGGACGAAAAAATTGAGACTTTTTTGACACGGAGTTAGAAAGATAAATGTGTATGCTAACGTAAAGCGGAAGTAGCATCAGCTAAGCTTTGGTTTCTTGCTTGGTAAACATTTTGTTAGTAGTTTTTTAAAAAATATTCTCATATAAAGAAACTTTTTAAAGGCACACTAGGATTAAATTGCATTGAAACTATAAAGCACTGCTTAAATATAAGTAACGTATTAGTTATGTGTATGGATGTATAAGTAGTTTCAAGTTTTATTTACAAGAAAATTGCGATATCTTTTGAACTACGAAACCCTCCATTATTTTACGTAGATGTTAAATTAAACGACAGGAGCGCAGTTAGGAATGGGGTGCAGCTATTCCTAAGTAAATTGGTACTAACACCAATACTGCGTACGCCAACTCACCTCAAACTTGGTGACTGTGATGGTAAACCTATCCAAATATGAGAGAGGCATATGTCCAGTGGACTCATTAAAGTCGATGATGACAACCATTAAAAGTGGATCTACTCAGTATAATTTAATAATGTTTCAGCAAAGCATTTTTCACTTTAGCTGAGCGAAAAAAGCCTAGTACGAAAATGTTATACATACCAGCCTTAGACGAGTAAACCAGGGGACACGATACGCTCGAAAATCTAATGAAATCACGATCAACCAATATTTGCGGAGCACGGGAGGGAGGGTCTATTTCTGCTTTACTTCCACAGATAGCGCTGTCACTTTCTAAAAGTTCCTGCTGATTTAGACTAGTGCTTGATGCAATCGATGAAATAAATGAATGAATGATAGATTTTCCATCATTCACTCCGTCAAAGTATGAATAGAGAAAGACGCGTGCTGTTTTTTATTATTAAAAAAATCGTTCTTACCTTGTAATAAAGTACTATGGTGTTTTTTTAAAATACCTTCATAAATTACGAAATTATTTATCTTTTACGACATGATCAGTAGAGCCTAAAATAAATTATATGGTTTAATCTAAATTTATCTACTACTACTACTTCATAATTATCATCACCACCCTAAAATGTCCATTTCTATGTTCTATGTTCTTCTATGTTCACTTCCTTTACTTTACAAAACTATCGAACGACTCCGATCCGATCCCAAGACAGACAAGACGTTTCCTACCGCTCTTTCCTATCTGAACGTCAGACTGTCAGCCATCTTGTCTGTCAAGCAGACTACCGTCAATCTCCGTCAGTATTGCCAGTACAATAAAAGAAACTTCTACCAAGTCATTTGCAAAAATGTCTCAAGTAATCAAGTATCTTACAATAACATACCTTTTCACTTATTAGCACATGTTTTGGAGATAACTAAGCTAAACTGCACTTTTTTTCTACTCAAAATACGACAAAATTTTATATCTTCTTGGATATCTCTTTAGATCTTCCTGTGCTAATATGCCAGTGTCAAAAATCTATCTCGATCTGTCAAATAAAGACTTAATGCTAATGTTTAGCTATCTGTGAGTTTTTTATCTATGATTTTTTAAATGTCAGTCAATAGAAAAAGTATCTCGTTCGTCTCAAGCCCGACATATCTCACGTTGCACATCTTAGCCCAGCTGAATTAAACTAAATCAAGTCGTCGAAAAGACCTCAAAAGAGTACGCCACGTTTACTTTAAAGCAACAGAAACAAGTATCTGAAGCCGTTGATCTAACAATTCTATTCTGCTGGTCAGAAACGAAATTTGAACCACATAAGTTATATTCCAATAAAATCGTTAGGGTGCCAAACAAATAAATAAATACACTTGCTATAACATTTTATGTTGACAATATCTAAGATTATTCTAGCCACACTGGAGTACTTTCATCCGAGTAATTTTTCGGTACTTTCGGACTATGCATGTGTGATATATTCATATCATTGTTTTTCGTTTCATGTGAGTGAAAGTATCAGTACATGAATCATTTACTTTTCCAATGATGTATAATTATAATAGGTACTAACAACCATCTTGTAAAACAACATCACTATCAATTGTTCATGGAACAAGATTATGATGATGATAAAATAATTTAGATGACATGCCCAAGGATCTAGCAAGCTGAAGTGGCACCGTTTATGTCTTTGGCAAATGTAGTGTAGGATGCTGGCAGTAACTGAATGAGTAAGCCGAAGATCGGGCGATCGGTTGATGATGATGATGACTTATAAAATCTGCTATAACTACGATGCTACGACAACAGTTTCACTCTTCACTATAAAAGCCAAGGAAATAAATGAATAAAAAAAACAAAAATTGTCTAATCTTCGTGTCGCACCCATACCGGTTGACGTTGACGGCAAACGCAGAGGCCGAGGAAAGTCGATGACTGTAGGTAGCTCAAGATTGTTTGCCATTGCATTCGGTTTTTTAATGACCTTTTTCAAATAGCAGACTTTTAGAACTCGTTAATGATGATTATGATGATGATGATTATAGAGCTGCATGTAGAAATTTAAGCTCTACTTACAAATTCAGGAAAATTTAATGTAGGAACAGCATCTTTATATAATTTTCGCTGTTTCTTAGAATTTGTATTATAGCACTCTGGCTCAAAATGCAAACTTCATACTCTGTTTTATGGGATCCATATCCGCTCTCTACGAATTGCTTTCATCCACTCTATTTTTCGTAAGAGATTAGTTAGAAATCTAAAATCGTGTTGAATTGTTCATTCATTTACATCGATATTTTTTATCGATACTTTCAAGCCCTATTTGGAAGAAGAACGTAGGAACGAATGAAAAATGAACAGTGTGATTCGACTTATTTAGTTGTTCGTCAATTTTGGTTACAATACCTTAAAAAAGGAGTGCTTCTTAAAATGGTGTACTGTTTGCAGTGATCGCATTTATTGGGTTTTATGAAAAAATAGCCGCTTTGGTGGCATAAAATTGTACTCATCTTTGATGAGAAACATGAACTGTGCGGCCACTATAGTTTTAACAAAAAAGTACGGCGCATTTTGTCATTTTTCTCGCCTTGTGTTGTCTTCAGGAACCGTGGTTACACTGACTGGGTAAGTTCGTTTACCATGGGTTATAAGCACCATACGTGGCAAGAGGGGTAAAGGCAAGAACGGCTTAGTAACGTGTCCCGTGGTTTACTCGTCTAAGCAAGAGGGGTAAAGGCAAGAACGGCTTAGTAACGTGTCCCGTGGTTTACTCGTCTAAGATACCAGCCCTGTAATTGGCAATTCTCAGCGCTTAACCTTTCAGTTCTTCCCACAATCCCATTGTGAGCTATCATGCGTAAGCAGGATGTCTACCCCAAAAAACGATAGACTAGCCCCTGAATACTCACAGATGACGAGTTTTTGACAGACTTTTATTGTAAACTGACTTGAGACATGATTAAAATCTGAGATGCGTTTGTGTATTCGGGCACAAGTTTCGTATTATCGTTTTGAGTTACACTGCGTGAAAAGCCATGCAGTGACATATTGACTGTGAAATAATTGCTAAGTTGCCCGTAGTGTAACTTGTTTTTATAACATCAAAACGGTAATATGAATCTTGGCTTATAGTTTCTTGCAGTAAGCACTCAGGGCCTTACGAATTTTTAGTTTAAAGATACTTACGGTATTATTGAAGGTGGTCTAGGTAGTGAGCCTCCTCGGCTAACAGACGCGATTTGGTCGACATTATAATTTTGCGGCCAACCCGCGTTATCTTCTATTACCGATCTGAAATTGAATACGAAATCCATTTAGAATGAGCATCGGAAACTTCATTAATCATTCTGTAACCTTTGATCAAGTAACAGAAGCGTGAGGATGAGAGAACCCACTTATACAGTAGGTCTACTCTTAGAAACGATAAACGAAGTTTCGTATTGTCGTTTTGAGTAACATGTGCGGCATGTCAGGCAGCGACAACTTGACTGTGGAATGGCTACTGAATTGCCCCGCGGTGTATTACAAAACGACAATACGAAACTTTGTTTATCGTTTTCAAGAGTAGACCTGCAGTACCACCAACAAGAGGAAACCATGATGGCATTTCATTTCGATTTGCTGTCACTTGCTATCTTTTGTTTCACTGATTTAGTTTGTGTTGTCTTTGTCTACCTACGCCTGCTATGAATATTATACGAGAGTCCGTTTGTAACAAAGTTCTGCTGCCAAGCAGCTTGCTAGATTCCGGTTTGAAGGACATCTTAGAACTCGTTCCTGATGAGCGTGACATGGCAATACTTTGTTTTAGGCGATGGTAACCACTTAACGTCAGGTAGGCAACCTACGTGTTCCATCAGCAAGTTACATTTAAGCACACTGGCCAATGCAGTGAGAGTTTATCTGACAGGTATCGACCGTACTTCCCACAGGCGCTCGTAGGAAATTGAATTGTAGGGATTAGGACCTTACTCATTTAAATCTAACATAGGATAAATAATGGGAACGACAAACAGGGTAATGGATGACAATAAGTAATTTACAGTTTTTATAAAGTGGCTTTTATAAAATTAGACTGAAAATTTTGTAGATCTGATTTAAAAACGTTTCTTAGAAATTTTAAAGGTTTTATCGATCTATCGATCTTCTATAGGCTACATTTCGGAGAATATGCCCAGGAACTACACGATCTCATACCATCATCTCCTTTTTACCATAGGACGAGTAGACGTACTGGTTAGTACCACCCTAACTTGGTAAGCATACCTATACCATTCGTACCAAGCGTTTCGGTTCCACCTACATCATGCGAAACCACTAAGGATGCAATTCATTGTCTGTTTTTCCTGAACACTATAATCCAGAATCTCTTTAAGGCAAGAGTGAATAGGTGTCTTCTAGACCGTCCTTATTTATCGTCGGCTTCATCGTCACTTACCACCAGGTGAGATTGAAGCCAAAGGACAGTCTATCTATGATAAAAAAATAATAATCATTAAAAGTATGCAAGCTGAGTAAAACTGTGTTTGAACAAATTTTGCGATCAATACGAGAGAATTATCAAGTTATAATAAAATCAGTGAACTTAAAAAACTGAAAATAAAAGCAATTTTTCTTTCTTCGTTGTGATAAACTTTTCACAGTAAACCACTTGTTTTTATTTAATATTTAAAACAAAAAGAAGATCAAAACCTCTCTACCTTTTTTTATTTACGCCAAACAAAGGTTGGAACTTTAATAGACTCCCAAGAAGGTATATTGTAATGAATTCCTAGTACTACTTACGTCTTAATCAAAATTCTTGTAAATAAAAAGCTCATTTTGTAGGCTCTTGTCAATGAGTGCTGTATTTTTTAGCCAATTGCCCAGGAGGGTAATGTTTTTTACGTAGTGTTTCCCCCTCAGAATCAATTATGCGCGGAGTACAACAAAGCTCTCTGAACCGCGGTAATGTAAATTTCAAAAGGTGCCCTCAAGTACTTATCGTTATTTACCGTTGGCCAAAATAAGAACTCCCTGTACAGGGTGCCCGACCGTGACCTCTAGCTTTTTCTGTTCAAAAAAAATATTTTAGTAATGCCAGTGCTCACAAACGGCGAAGAAAAATAACGCGAGGACACGCGTGGTTAGGCAGCTCCGCACATATTGACCATGTCTTTCCTATGGAAGCTGACTAAGTTGTGAGAATGGTATAGGTTCTGGGTCAGCCTACTCCATCTCAAACTCTGTCCCAGCACAAGAGGGTCCTTTAAATAGGAGTATGAGCAAAAAACTGCTCGTAATACTATATAAATCATCTAAAATATATGCGACAGCCTATTTACTTTTTTTAGTTGTTAATAATTCTTATTGGTTATAGGCAAAGTATAGTAAACAGTCATAACTATTAGATTTTGAGAAAAATGTTTTACTCTCTGTATTAAGTAGGAATTTTCCATCGGAATATTTTCTCTTAGAACTCGTTAAAATCGCGTTGAAATTGATTAGCCGTTATTAAATTAAGGGGTTAATATATTTGTTTTATAATCTGGAATTAAATTTATCAAAATAATCTCGAAAAAAAAGTTTATTACCAAATGCCCACTTAATAATCTTAGAGGATGTCTAAGGGAGGTAGTTAGAGGAGCGTCCAAATATAACATTTAGCACAAGACCAGATTTTGTAATATTAGGCATTTACGTAACAAGTTACACGTATGAAATACTAACTGGTTTCATCATAACTGGTTTCTTCTTTCATCGTTTGTGAGCACTAACAATTCACACATTTTTTTCATTTATATCTACTAGTGCAGTAGTGCAAATAGTAGATTAGGTAGGCAGGTAGATTCAATCCAACGATGTTAGCATCAGAAGATTGCTCCCTCTAATAATCAGTGATGCTCTTAAGATATTCAACATAATTTTAAATGAGACCAGTTTCTTTACAGTTTATGGGATGCAAGAGGTGTTGAAAATCTTCTTCTTTTATTACATCGCTTAGACACAGTAAACCCCAGCAAAAATAGATTTAAGTAGTGGTCTAATATCGAGAAGGCAGTAAAAGGCCTCAATAATGCGTCAATGACATTTCAAGATGTAGCAACGGTCCTCCTAGTGCAGAATTACTTAAACGCCCGACCCCAGATTAAATGGAAAAGGAAGAAGAAGAAGACTAGAATCATACAGATCTTTGAAAAGTCTCATAAACTTATGAAAAGTGTAATTTAGGTCTTCAAATACTTACTGTGGCCATTCCATCCGTGTGAAGTCTTCATCCTCTGGCATCCACGTGTACCGTTTGGGGTCAGGTTGGCTACAAACGGAGCGTGGCCGTCGACGAAAGTACGAGCACTCCAGATCGGCGTCATAGGCGCATAGCTCAGGCGGGGCCGGCGATGGCTGGCCAAACCTGGGGACAAACGCATTGTAGCCTAGAAAAACATACACAGTCCTTCTCACAACCAAGGTTTCCTATTGTAAAGTTTTTTCGTATTCTTCTTTTGTATACCATCGGCTTCTTTTTTGTGCCTTCACTATGTGAAAATTCGCACATTTCCATGTAATTTGTACCCATTTTTTTAACTTCATATTATCAAAAACCGAGAACCTTTCAGCCCTTTGATTACCCTGCATTCGTCTACCAGACTATACAACCATTTCATTTTCAGAGACATTTTCATACAAGCAGAATATTGACGGGTACAATGATGAATGTGAAACTTTCCCTGAAGATATAGCTCCCACAACCCCTGTCAGTGGAGTTCTAAAGCAATTTATCAACAATAAAAGATCTCTAATCTCCGATAAGTCTCCAAATTTTAAGAAGAATCAATAATTTTCATCAAATTGAGTGACATTATTCGTATTCAATCAAAAAGAATATCGAGGTTTTAACAATCTATTGATTTTTGTTTTCATATTTTTATTTAGAAAGTTACAACAAAAATTGCTTTAATAATATAACCCATACTGATAATTACAATTTTATAAAACCCAACTTACCTGGGATACCGCTGTATTGGTGCATAATCGGAGTTGAGATTCTCATCGGAGGGCACTCTACGACGGACACACACGGATAAAAATGATGCTCTGAAAATAGAAAGTTAACATTAAACATAATAAATAACTTCCAAAAGAAGTACTCTCCAAAGTTAGTAAAAGTTAAAGGCTGGTTGGTGTATTTTTCACAACTCGCTTCACAAAGATCTAAATAAAACACCTTCAGAGCTAATGAATTGATTCAATGAAAAAACGCATAAGCATGAAATTTTTCTTTCAATTTTCTAAATTATTTTACTTTATTGGCAAAATTATTGTAAAGTATATAAATATTCACAAATTTTGATGTGTTTACTGAGGCTAAAAGTTTCTTGATCTTTCATTGCGAACAGGAAAAAACCACGGCGTATTACAGACCAAAGAATACCTGACAAAAAATGTTTAAGGAAAGTATCAAATTCATTTAGCTACTTGACTGCAAACACGATTACAAGGGTGAAGAATAATAAAATGGGCAATTTGCTACCCCACCTTAGAGGTGCCCTAAAAGGAACCCATTTATCGCTGAAATCTACTTAGGCAGGCCAAGGTTGGAAGAGGAAGGTATATTTTTTTGAGCTAGCTTGTCACAGTAAAGAAAATCAACGTAAGCTAACCAGTTAGTATTTTAGAAGTGGTGGTGAGCAGAACCTGGCCCTATAACTGGTATTACGAGTACCTCAATACTTACTAAAACGTGCTTGACTTTCTCTGCATGTAGCTACTTTCATACAAACTTAACATTTAGAGAAATCACAAAGGAAAAAGACATCTCAATGCTTATATCGTCGGATTAAATTGGCTCTGGATAGCACAGTTGGCTAGCGCATCCCCGTAATAAGGGGAGGGTTGTGGGCTCAAATCCAACTCGAGGGTATAATTTTTGGAATAATATAAAATCTTTAAAACCTAATCCTCGTTAAGGTTTAGAAATTAAAAAAATTATACTCAATCTTTCAAATCTTTCGTCATTAGCTTAATAAGTCCACACATAGGCCTACCCCATATTTAGTAGGATTTGCCACCAGTGATCGCAGGCAGTTAGCCTATGAGGTCGATTAGTTAGGAGCAAAGATTCCTATAAAATTGTTATAGATTACTTTTTTTATACAACTTGCTGATGGAACAAGCAGATGGCCCACCTGATGTTAAGTGGTCTTTAGGAACGTGCCCTACGATGCACTCCTTAGCGTCCGTCAACCTAAAGCATATAGGTGCTAAACTCATGTGGCCGTAGTTCGTAGCACCCACACCCTTCAAACCTGAACACAGCAAGCTGCTTGGCGTACTTCCCCAGACGAGCCCTTCACAAAGAGCTTTACTTCCACTAAACTGCCTTCTACCTTTTAACAGCCCCGTTCCATTGCCATACCATATCTCTATTTCAATTAAATTTCATTACTAAACAGAATTCTAACAAGGGCACTAATGTAATAAAGACGGGAGAATTTTCATTTTTGTATTTTAAAACACTAGTCGTTCATAAATTAGAATAATTAATTACTCATGTACTAAGAATTAATATTATACTGACTCACAGCTGAGAAGTACAGATAATTCATATAGAAATTGTATTTTGTGTTCAGGCGCTATATACCGTCCCGAGCTGAGATCTCTCAATGTCCAAAATCTAGCTATGACCAATTTTATCTGAATTACAGTTCTTAATACTAAGAATTAATATTATACTGACTCACAGCTGAGAAGTACAGATAATTCATATAGAAATTGTATTTTGTGTTCAGGCGCTATAATACCGTCCCGAGCTGAGATCTCTCAGTGTCCAAAATCTAGCTATGACCAATTTTATCTGAACTGTAAAGTTATTGAAACTTTATCAAATGAGATATTCTTTGTTAAGTACTTAAAAATGTACAGCTTAGAATAAAAAATATTCTATTTAGAATGTATGGTTCTAGCGTCCTTTTTCGTACGCCTCCTCATTTGTTATCTTTATATTTCTTCTTTGGGACCCCAGTTAACTCTTTGGTTAATTTTACTTATATTCTTACGAACAAATCATTTTAACACAACCTGTCGATCATGTGGTCACAATTACATTAACGATTCGACAGCAAACGTGCATACATACAAACATGCAACACCAATTCATCCAAGTTGTTTAGAAATCTTCGTTCGCTGGTTGAACTGCATGTTTCACTTACCGGTTGGTTCGTGAACATGGACTCTCGATGTGGTACTGGGACAGACATCCGAGGAATCTGTCCTTCTTGGACTTCTCCAATTCCAGCAGATCCAGTTGTTTGTTGCTGATGCAGTACTGCTCCCGAAACTCCTAAATAAACATTAGTTAGTAGTATACTCGTATATCAATATAAAACATATACGGGACACTTCACACAGTGCTATCTAAGTTGAAGTAGTTTCCTAAAATATCGTACTGAGGTTTCCAGTCTCACGGGTATCAAAAGACAAACATACTACACTATCCAAAAAAAAAAACAATGAGATTAATAAAATAAAAAAATACTGCGAATAAAGACTAGGTGAATGGCAGAATGGTATTATCTGTACCAATTATAAGAATCTTTGTCCTGACTGGCTGATTGGGATATAGACAACGCACAACCTAAGCCACTGGTCGTAGAAACTTGAAATTTTCAGAGTATCTTCGCCTTGGTGGGTAACGGTGTACTAAGAAAGGAATTCCCAAATTTCAACCCCTAAACGGGTACAGTGGGGGTTGAAGTTTGTATGAAAATAGCTTCACGCGGACGAAGTCGCGCGCATTTCGCTAGTTTCATAATTGGGGAACAGTGTGATAAGAAAAAAATGTGAAGTGAAAAAAGACATGATAATGAGAGCACAAAACGGCATGCTAAGATGGTTTTGGTATGTAGAGAAGATGTATGAAAGACGATTGACGAAACGTGACGTGCATCAGACGAGTATGAATGAGACGCTTGGAAGAAGACTTTGGCGAATATATCTTAATCAGATAGCAGTTGTTTTAGAGAAAGGCCAGGTCAAAATTACCCTAAACTGAAAAGCATAATATGTATATATGAAATGTACCAAAAGAGGTCTGACAGGATCGTAGCAATGTAGAATAGTTTATATATGTAAGCAGGTATGTATGTGAGTGATGATACGGTATGCAGGCCATGAGAAATAATTGTTTTGTAGCAACAATTGAATCCGTATTTCCTGATTTCTGTTAGAAAATATCCGCTACAAGTGTATTTAATATTGGAGCTGAATTATTGAGAACTTATTGTCTAGAAAAAGTTTAAGGCTTTGAGACTCCTGCATCTTTTTGATTTGCTGCGGCCTTAACAGCGTCAACAATGATATTATGTATGGTTGTACCACTGACCTGTTTGGAGTACATGGTAGTCTTACTGGCTGGCCGTTCGTCGCTGGCGCTGGCCTTCTGCCACTTTCTTCCTGCGTTTTCATCCTCTGACTCGTAGCCTTTGGCAGAATGCGCTATATCAGCCTACAAAGAAACAAAAACAGATTGTTAGTTATTACTCCTCTAGGGGTCAAGTTCATAGAATATAGGTCCGGCCGTACCTTGCCTGCTCTTTTAGGTTTTTGTCCCAAGAAGTTAGTAACTGGGTTTACAATAAGCGTTTAGAAGTGGTCTTTAGTTCGAAAAAAATCATTATAGTAAAAATAAATATATTTTATTGCGTTCTAAGTTTGCATTTATAATTAAGTAGGTACCTACACACACACACACACGCACAATATATCTATAATTATCTTTGTGGAGAGCTCGTTGGGGGAAATACTACCACCATGCCTATTTGTACTGACAAGCAGCATTGCTATATGTTGGTGAATTTAGAGGCATTTGGATGAAATAAAACACACTTGGCTTATACAACAAAGCTTTTGCCAAAGGACACCCTTTATAACTTACACAGGGGATTCATCACAAATAACCTTGTTATTACTTATATATCGATAGGTTTAAAGTGATTATGCTAATCTTATGTTTTGGTATCTCCAGCGCTTGTCAGTTCTACGAGCTATGACCTGTTTATTGTCACTTCAACGTGCTGATTCTGAATTATTTCTTATCTTATTCTAAACTAGTTCAGGGGCTGGAATCTACTCAACCTGTTACAGTCAGTTGTTGCGGTCTATGGATTTAAGATGTTGTTGTTGTTAGTTGCACTACATTCTTATATGTAAACTTAGACTTAGTTTTTTTTTCCTACTGTTTGTACTGTTTCTTTTTTTCGTTGTTTTTTCTTACTGTGTTACTTAGTTTTATACGGTTGTCTGGAAGATATCGCGTCCAGCGATAAGACCGCCCATTGTAGGACAATGATTTTTAGTTTCTTTTCTTTTGTATTAGTAAATAAGTATGTTTAGTTTTAGCTTAATTGCTAGCTTTTGTCCACAATAAAGTTATTATTATTATTATTATTATTTGTATTTATTTATTTAACGCGCAAAACACGTTACGACCACAAAAAAACTACAAATACTACAGTTTAGAACTTGATGGTGAAGTAAAAATATGCGCGTACTATATACATAAAACCGTAAATAAACAATTTGTTATGGCTACAAGTATGAGGTTAATGTACAAAATATCTAGAATGTACAAATAGATATGTAAGTGTTCAGGAAACCTTTGGAGAGCTAATTTATTACATACTAGCAGCTCATCCTGGCTTCGCACGGGTCCTAGTAAGGATCCCTATTTTTTTTTTGAAAATATAATATAGCCTATGTCACCCGGGAATAGTGTAGCTTTCCAACGGTGAAAGAATTTTTCAAATCTGTCCAGCGTTTCGGAGCCTATTCAATGCAAACAAACACTCAATCATTCCTCCCTATAATATTAAGTATAGAATCATATTTAATAATGTTATACTCTTTATAATATTATGTTCTAAGAATGACCTCATTTCTGATTCTATCACTATTGGTTTAAGATAGAAACCCTATATACCTAGACAGAAAACTAAACTATAGTATACCTACGATACTGTGTTGTCAACTTGGCACTTACATGCTTAACACACGCTGTGTCCCTAGAGGGATGACCAAAGTGGAACGTTACGTTAATGGCTTTTATTTGTAGTTTTGCTGACACATTAACTTCCCACGAAGTATCTACGTGAGCGATAAGTTTTCAAACAAAGTAAACTAAGTATGTGATTTCTACCCCATATATAATAATATTAAAACCTTACAGTAACTATTCTCTCTCAGTACAATTGGATTAAACTTTGACTCCCTTACTTACAAACACTATTAAAATATTGCATAAAATGTCTCCTGTCACCGTTTGTCCTTACTCATTGACAAGAGATGGCAATTGTTTAAGCATTGTTTATCTTTTGACAGATTTTTTGAAGTAAGGAAAATGAGACCTTTGTTGAAAAATGAGACCCATGGGCGAGAACAGACAGACAGACTGACAGAAGGACAAAAATATTTTCTGACCAATCACGAAACTAAAACTTCGCTTGCTCCACTCACTCGGTCATTGATCTCTATTGATCTACTTGTAATAAATGAAATATAAATAAAATAATGACATACATTTGACACCACGCCATGTAGTTATAAACTAAGCAAAGCTTGTACCATGGGAACCTGATAACTAAGCTTGTCCGGAGAAGTACTACCATTATGCCCTATTTCTGTCGCCAATCAGCGTTGCTGTATTTCAGTTTGGAGGTTGTTGGTAATGGTGTAATTACAGGTACATGAGACTAAATGCATGTACTTAAATATGACGCATGATAGTGCATCATAGGACACGTTCCTAGCGTACGTGACGTACGATGCAAAGTTTTGCTAAAGAAAAGTTTTACCACTTGCTTCAGGTTCGTTTTGTTCCGTCAAAAAGATGATATTAGTGCAAATTGTCCCCCAGTTCTCTTGAGCGAAAACAAGCGTAAATTGTCCCAAAATAAGAGAAGGACACAAATAAAAAGAGTTCGTACCTATAAAAGTTTACAACTCAATAAAATTAAGTTAGTAGTCATAAAACCTTTGTCTTTAATTGGTTTGTACCCTTCAGGTACAAGCTTTGAGGTCTTTGATTAAGTACCAGTTCTCAGTCGCACATCAACACACTCTACATGCACACACACTTTCCTCATTCAAAACACTTGCATTGCAATAACACATGTATACTATAAATACATACCTGCATGCTATATTTATCAAAATATATATATAATTTTATTTCACCTAATTTAATGCATTTTTACCACCACATTCTGGACCTCGTGGTATTCTACGTCCACAGGGTGGGACGTGGCAGAACCCATGTTATTTGCAACTTTATTTCGACAACATTATGCGCATAATTTTAAATCGCTCGCTCCGTGCTCGATTAACGTAGAATCCATAATAAAATTTTAAAACAAACCTGAGTAGAAACTGATACGCCGGAGCCGCCAGCGACGCCACCTGCAAAAACAGAAACAAAATTATTGGAGCAATTCTTCTCTTATCTTTTTTTGCCTCTTCCATCCGTTGACTCCAGTTACGGGGTCCTGTAGGAGTTCCTCATACATGACCCCTTGGCTCGAGGCAATCAATCTTACTAATATTATAAACTCAAAAGTTTGTAAGTATGGATAGATGGATGGATGGATGGATGGATGGATGGATGGATGGATGGATGGATAAATGGATGGATTGATGGATGTCTGTTACTCTTTCACGCTCTAACCAGAGGACCGATTTGGATGAAATTTGGAATAAATATAGATTACTTACTATTTATCCCTAAAAAATAACGGGAACGGGAAAAACTGCCACGCGGGTGAAGCTGCGAGCAGCCGCTAGTGTATTATATATAACCGTCACAGCTCTATACAATATAACAGAGAACAAAAATCAATGTTCATCACATAAATGTTTGTTCTCGGTGGGGACTAAGCCCACAACCTACTGCACAGTACTAACTGAGCTATGCCGACCTGATGTTAAGTGGTTACCATCGCCAATAACAAAGTATTGCCTCGTACGCTATTGGTCACGCTCGTTAGGAACGGGCCCTACGATGCAATTTTTGGTATTTTATGGCGACGATAAAAACCGGATCAGTCTTCTGAAACCATCTTCGTATTTATTGTTAGCTAACTTGGGTCCTGTGACCTTCTTTTGTGTATATAAATACATAAGTTATTTAAAACCTGTTATGTAGCAACAGGGACCTTTCAAAGGGTAGTTTTTATAAATAAAAGCTATAAGCGAACTCGCTTGGCATTCAGGTATTTATGACAGTATCAGAAGGGCAAGGTGAACATAAAAGTTTGGTAAAATATTAAAATATTGACTGAATATTACCGGAAAACAAAAAGTCAAAGTCAAAGTCAAAATCAAAAATCATTTATTCAGTAATATCCGCAGGGATCATCTTGAAACGTCTTAAATCTAGGTGAATCTAAGCGCCAGTTCCTCGCGACCAAGCCTAGAAGAATAGAAAATACTTAGTAGATTGTTTAGCAAGGGATTAAAATACGATATATTGCTTGGGAGGCTATCAGTATATCAAAAGAAGCCTCCTTTAGCATTAGCATTTAGTATAAATAAATAAAATAAATAAATAAATTGTCCAGAATTAAACACAATACTCTTTACAGTTTGATTGCGAAAATCATCAACAGCCTGCGGTAGTCTACTTCTGGACATAGGCCTCCCCACATACGTTTCCAGGAAGAATGGTTTTGAGCACTTTCTAGAAGAAAGAAGAAAGAAAAGTCTATCGGGTAGGAGGGCGTCCTACGTTTCGTTTTCAGGTCCGTGGTTTGCTGTTCGAGAACTATTCCCCAGAGATTGTCGATTCTACGAAGCCTGATGATGCCTGAAGATGAGCCTGAAGATTCTATAGCCTGCTCATTGCCTCATCAACTTGCTGATTTTAATAGCTAAGCCAATAATATTCGTTCTATACCGCAGTATAACTTCCAGCAGTGTTTCCACAGCCCGTTGTGCAACTTTGAGCTTGTGTATGAGACTAAGATAGCGATCACGTCTCCGTTGCATTAGTTAACACTGGTAACAAACACTGATTATATACCATTGTCTTGAGGTGCGAAAAACAAACCTACCTGAATTCGGCAACAGCAAAATTTGAATTAATTCATTCTCAAATAGTTAGTCACGGCCACTTTCACTTGTATTACAGTAAAACCTAAAGATATTGCGGCGACAACAACTTTTTAAGTTTATTTTTAACTAACAAACTGACGCGTTTCCAACAAATTGTTGATATTGTAGTAGAGCGGGGCAGTGCTGCCACCATTCGTTCCATTTTCAAAATTTTAATAAATTATTTCAAAAATGGAACATCGAAATGCCGAGTCTTTATGCTAATATTGAAATATAGGTCTTTACAGATTAACCATTTACTAAACATTATTTTAAAAATAGAACTTCAAAATGAAGAACTCTTGCACTGAATAAAAAAAAAATTAGACACTAGAGGTGGCAAAGGTCAAAAGAAACGGAACAACAAGGGAAAGAATTCAATGATAGCAAACAATAAATAGTAAAAAATAGTTTTCATTAACGCTCTTAACCATACGAAAATTACACTCGAAACATGTATAAGGCACTATAACCATGTAAACACACCTAAAAATCTCAGACTTGAGACTAAGTTGTGACGCCAGTTAATTAAAAGGGCCAATTTCCACTTCAGAAATCGATTAGTCTTGATAAATGTTAGATTGGCAACTGATTCACATCGGAAACTAACTTCAAACCGGATATTACGAATTGAACTAAGATGCATAGCAATTTGACTAGCACTTATTGAATGTGTCTAGTACGCGGCCCCGTTTTCTGATCCTAAGATCAGGGGTTTGAATCCAGTCATGTACCTCTAGATTTTCTGTTTGAATAATGTATATATGCAATGCTAGTGCTCCTAAACGGTGAAGGAAAACACCGCAAGTAAACCCGCGGCTTCGTCAGTTTCGCAAGTATAAACCATGTCTTTCCAGTGGTTTAAGCCAACTAGGATGAGACGATGGTATAAGTACTGGGCAAGCTTACTCCGTCTTAAACCCTGTCCCAGGCACTATTACAGCGTCCTGTAAATTGGGTTACGACTACCACTGACGCTTATAAATCATTTACAAGATATATTTATACATTTTTATTAAATAAAATCATAAACTGTTTTTGGAAATGGTTTTGCTTTCTATAGATTACGGTATGAGCCGCTAATAGGTTCTTGAACTACTCTACTGAACTGAATTTCTCAGAATCTATACTATAATGAAACTATATTCTAAAATCTTACAAATAGTATTTATAAACCGACCGATGTGGCGTGGCGGGCGAATGTCCGCCTGCGACGCAGAAGGTTGCGGGTTCGATTTCCGGCTTGGGATAAATGTTTGTACGATCTACAAATATTTATTCCGGGTGTTCTGGGTATTTTCTATCTATAATAAAAAATATCTATGTATTTAATTTATTATATTAAGTATATCAGTTATTTAGTACCCATAACACAAGCTCTGCTTACCTTGAGGCTAGATGATGCTGTGTGGATGGTCCAGCATTATTATTATATTATTATTATTTTTTGAGAATTATCTTGTCGACAAAATTCATTTATTTTGACATCATCGATATTTGTCGAGCGTTCCCAGATTAAGGCCCATTTAACATTCAGCTCGACAGCAATTCAAGTTTGAATAGGATGATTGAACGCTAGTCGTTAGTGATTAACGTTTCACATAACATAAATGACTCGTCATTTGACTAAAGTTACTAAGTATTTAAAATTCAGACTTACTAAGTATTTAAAATTACCGGTGAGAAGCGTCGACTTCGCAAACTCTTATAACGCTACAGCACCGGAATGCAGATATGGGCATAGGTTCAACATTAGATTCCTTCAAGCGAAGGATGATGAATTGTTATCCACAGCCTGATTTCGCCCACTGCTGGATACAGGCATCTTGTCTCATCTAGGTCTTACCCAAGATTACAAACGGTCAATACACAAAATAAGCTTTTACTCTTAAATCTTCGTAGTCATACTTTTAGTATTTTCCAATAACGCTGACGGATATCTTCTCGTAAATATTTATAACTTCACGCGGAGATTAAATTGCGCACAGGCTCTCACTTCATGCGATTATATTATTTTAACCATGCATGGAGAAAACGGGTTATGATAGCAAAATTGGGTATTTATTTACGGTGTGTATTTTGCTTTTTATGATAATACCTTTACCAAGAAAATCTCATTAAAACATAACCTTCGGTTGTATTAAGGCTCTTTGTGAAGGGCTCATCCAGGAAAGAACAATATAAGGTAGTATAATCAGGTGAGCCGTCTGCTTATTCCAGCAGCAAGTTACAAAAAAAAGAAAATCATTAAACCGGAACACAGCAAGCTGCTTGACGGCAGAAATAGGCATGGTGGTAGTACTTCCCCGGACGAGCCCTTCACTGAGAGCTCTACTACTACTGAGAGTGGGTGTTGGTGAAATTACATGCACAGGAGGAGTAACACATGTATGCCTGATGTACGCAAATCAATACATCGTAAGGCACGTTTCTAACCAACGTGTGAGGCAATGCTGTGTGTAACCACTTAAGGTGATGGTTACTACTTAAGATAAGGTGAGCCCATCAAATCTGTTAATTTCATCAGCAAGTTAAAATAAAAATCCAACCTCAATTTTAGAAGCATTTCGCGAGGTAAATGTAAAGGAACCATTATTTCACTATCCTATGCCCGTTCGTGGTTCTCATATAAGTTATGATTTGAATTTAGCTTTGTATTTTAGATACGAGATAAAACGTGGATATACTTAAAGTGGTTTTCCACGGATAAAACTTTGTGGAGAATAGTGATAAATTGATGCTACGATACCCATTTTGAGCAAATACCTACCTACTTTGTATAACACGTACGTGCTACCTCTACGCACCAAGATATACCTAAATATTCTAAAAATTTCAAGTTCTTACAACTAGTGATTTAGACTGTGCGTTGTTCATAAGTCAGTCAGTCAGTCACTTAGGACAAAATACTCTTAGAATTGGTATAGATTAAACTAAAGGTTAGTAGTAATAGTGTTCTAATACCTTAAATAATTTTCCAACTGTTATTTGCTGCATTATTTACTGGAATTCCACTGACTGAAAACAATTTTAACCAGAGTAGAATTTCAGAGCCTCTAAATTGTTTTAGCATTTTGTATTTTCCAATATTATCCGTATGGTAACAAAATATTTAAACTTTCCACACTTGATTTATTCAACATAATTTTGTTGGAAACTAAAGACCTTGCTTATAAAAAAACAATGTTCTCTTAGCTTCAGTAAGACAAGCAGTAATTGCCTCATTTAAGCAATATTTAAATTTAAATAAGATTTATAAGTATGCGGGTTGAGGATAACAAGGGACTAATACAGACCTTTTCCAAACAGGGGAGTCTATAGAATCGAGATGGATGGGTCCCTAATTAAACACTCTACTTTTAACATCGATTGCGTTTGCGAGAAATTAATTTAGCTAAGTACGTACAATGTTTAGTAGCAATGGGCAGGCCGATATAGCCTTAGCAGCATATAGTAGTTAGGTATCTTTCTACCTTTAGTTGAATATTAAGCTTTAGCAAAATGAAAAAAAAAACCTCTTCACGACCTTAACCCCCAGGCTGGGTAGATATCCCCTCAGATCTCTAGTACCAAGTACCTACTCGAGATTCTTAGAGGAGAAGGAGAGTAGTCAGAGGTACGTGTAAATATCACATTTGATACATACCCATACATTTTGGAGTAGTTGGTATTCCATACGTGACAGGTAGCAATCCCATCGCCACTGATAGAATATAATAATAATAAATAATGCTGGACAATCCACACAGCATCATCTGCCCCAAGCTAAGCAGAGCTTGTGTTATGGGTACTAGATGACTGATATACTTAATACAATATAATATTACATACATAGATATTTTTTATTATACATATTAGAAAATACCCAGAACACCCGGAATAAATATTTGCAGATCGTACAAACATTTATCCCAAGGCGGGAATCGAACCCGCAACCTCTGCGTTGCAGGCGGACATTTGCCCGCCGCGCCACATCGGTCGTCATACCCATACATTTTGGAGTAGTTGGTATTCCATACATGACAGGTAGCAATTCCATCGCCACTGCTAGAATACTAACACGATGCTTAGCCATTTGGAATTTGACACGATCAAAACTTGACTATGAAGATTTTTTGTTACGAGAATGTAACCAGACCATGTTTTATGCAATAAATTTTATTTCATTTTTTTTTAGTAACTTAACACAATACTTTTTTTGTTAACTAAAAGTGCTCATGCACAATACAACTTTAAATAAGGAATTCAATTAGTGTTCTTCATTTCTTGTAAGATCATTTGCCGACAGGAAATAAAGATTTTCGAATGGCGACCACGAACCGGAAGACGACGCATAGGACGTACTTAAGCACGCACGGTTACCCCACTGATGCGTCAGATTGGTGGACGCAGGGCAGTGCGTTCTACGGCATGGCACGTTTTTAATGTGCGTGACCTACGAGGCAATGTTTTGTTATATGCTTTATTTTGACTGACTGACTGAAATATAGACAACGCACAGCCTAAACCGCTGGCCATAGATACATGAAATGTTTACAGTATATCTGTCTTGGTACGATTTTAGGTGTATAATTAAAGGAATTCTTGATTCAACCTCTAAACGGATACAGAGGTCAAAGTTTGTATGGAAATAACTTCAATCAGACGAAGTAGCGCGTTTCCACTTGTGGAAAAATAAAACAGAACATAAAATCAATGCTTTTTCAAATCTCATAGCAAATATTTTCTTGTCTAAATTCCTTTCTCGTTAAAATTCCAATAAGCGCACGGCTCAATCTCACCGCTGCTGAGAACAAATCGATTCTGTCAACATCTATAGCCTGAAGAAATTGGTTTCGAGAGACCCAAACTGAAAATCTAGTTTAAACGGGTGCCAATGTTATTGGTGAACTGCGCTAACGAGAAAAATAAGCCTCGAAGCTTTTAGCGTTGAGTTTTCAGTTTTTAGTATCTGAAATTTAAATTTCTTTAATAAAAGATCAAAGGTATAAGGTCGCTGGGAAATAAAGGTTCTCGAATGGCGACCACAAGACCACCACCGGAAGACGAGGCGTAGGGCGTCTTTGTATCCGATGGACTAAAAATTTCAACTCTCTAACCATCACGGTTAATGAGACACACAGCCTAATGATAGACGAAGAAACACAGGCAGACAGACAGCGGAGTCTTAGTAATAGGGTCCCGTTTTACCCTTTGAGTACGGAATCCTAAAAAATAGTGGTCGAAAATGATTTTCCTATACGAAATTTCATTTGCGCTATGCTAGTGCTTTCAACGTGAAGAAAAACACCATTAAGAAACCAGTTAGTTAGCGACGTTGAGCTTGCTAGCTGTCACATACATGACACCAAGTACTACAAAATGTTGGTATGTGTCAAATGTAATAGTTGGATGTACTTCTCACTACCCTCATTAGATAACTTCAAAGAACGTTGAGTTGGTACTACTTGGTAGTAAGAGATCTGAGGGTATAACTACCGAACCTGGGTAAATAATATAATTATAAAAGCTAAGTTATTTTTAGATAAAAATTATCTGGCTTCTGAATGCGAAAATAAAATACATCGTGATCATCGTCATCAAGATCAACAGCTTCTGTAGAATTCCACTGCTGGACGTATAGGCCTCCTCCACACGTTTCCAGTAAAAACAATTCTGACTCTTTTCCATCCATCGACTTCCCGCGGTCCTAACAATGTAGCCAGTCCATCGGGCAGGAGGACGTCCTATGCTTTGTCTTTCGGTCTGTGGTCGCCATTCGAGAACCATTACTACTCAGCGGTTGTCGGTTCTACGAGATATATGGCCTGTCCATTGCCACTTCAACTTGCTGATTCTGAAAGCTATGTTGATGACCTTGATTTCTACTCAAGTCAAAGTCAAAGTCAAAAAGCATTTATTCAGTAAAATTCGCAGGGATCATCTTGGAACGTCTTAAATCTAGGTGAATCTAAGTGCCAGTTCCTCGCGACCAAGCCTAAAAGAACCGGCAAGAAACTTACGGATTTCCTCATTTCTGATTTTATTTCGCAGTGAAATTCCCAGCGTTGCTCTTTCATGTACATCGTGGTAGAAGTCAATAAAGTAAAGTCGGGAAAGCGTAGAATAATGATCCCAGTGGAATAAGTACGAATACGTGACCTAAATGCGGTTATTGGTTTTCTGAATTCTTCATTCTTTTATTAAACACACTGTGTTTTAAAATTATTTGTATCCACTATGGATACAAATAATTTTAAAACGGGTTCCCAAAAATATGTACTTATGCTCTGAGGATTTATAGTATGGTGCGACAATAATAAAAATATTTTTGGACATTTTTAGATATCATCTAGACCCAAACTAAGCAAAACTTCTACTATGGAAACCAAATGACTAATAAAATACGTATAGTTTTTTTTGTAAATACATACTTAGAATACAATCTAACACCAAGACACAGAACAAATACCTACGTTCATCACACAAATGTTTGTTCTCGGTGGGGATCGAACCCACCACCTATAGTGCAGAAGGCAGGGCTACTAAAACTGACAACTACTTTCTCTCTCTTCTTCTTCTCTATCTTTTGTTTTCTTTCTTATTCTTCTTCTTCTTCTATCTATAATATAAAGAGAAAAGATTTTATTGTTTGTTTGTTGTCCTAATTTCATACTACTACTACAGCTGTGATGGCTGTCAACTGTCAAATTGACTGTCAAACAATAAATAGATTATAGCACTCCTCTACTATGTTTATGAAACTAGCATGAAACGGACACTGGCAGAATTGTGACAATAAGCCACAGAGCCATAAATCAAGAAGTCAAGTCAAATAGATTATGTTTAGATAGATTAGTGTTCAGAAAAAACAGACGCAGATAATGAATTCCACCTTAGCAGTTCGCATGAAGGTAGAACCGCAACGCTTGCAATGCTGCGCTGGTTTTCAGACAGGACTTTAAACTGGGTTCACACCTTTGCTTTATTTACAATTGTGCTCTTCGCTGATGTTTGTATCCGTACACAAGGGTACACCACACCCAACATAAACATAATGATAACTAAATTTTGGAGAAAAAGCGCTTTAAATGTAAGCATAACAAAAGGCCTTAGTAAAATTACCTTAACACTACGCGGCTGAAGCTGATGGTGGCAACTAGAATGATTTAGATTGTGTTGAAAAAAAATAACTAAGAATCATGATTTATAATAATAATAACAATGCTGGACAACCCACACAGCATCATTTAGCCCCAAGCTAAGCAGAGCTTGTGTTATGGGTACTAGATGACTGATATACTTAATACAATACATTACATACATACATATTTTTTTATTATACATAGAAAACACCCGGAATAAATATTCGCAGAATACAAACATTTATCCCAAGGCGGGAATCGAACCCGCAACCTCCTGCGTCGCAGGCGGACATTCGCCCGCCGCGCCACATCGGTTGTCGTCGGATTTGGTTAGTAAGTGTCGAATTTAAGAGATCTGAAATGATTTCTAATGTGTCTATGAGTTTAAGTCGTGGATTTTTTTTATTTACAATAAAAACAAGTCACATGAGAAACACTATAAAGATGAGTAACTTTGTACTATGAAAACTGTGTCTACCGTTTTTCATTAAATGACAACACAGCAATAAAAACATATTTACGAGAATGATCTCGAATATTCTATTAGATTTCTTTTGACAAGGGTCCTTTCAACAGATCATTTGATATTATTGCTCCTTCATGTAGTTTTGTGAGACTGAATTCACATAGAAACCCGGATCTGTACAAAAATAAATAGAAAGAATGATTAATTAACGGAAACAGCTCATAATAAAACAAAACGCACTTAATAAAGAACCAAAAATAATAAAAAATACAAAGAACGGCCAGGAAACCATTATAGTCTAAAAAAAAATCATTCAACTCATCCGGCTGCTACTTGTACAATAATAAAAATAAATATTTGAGACATTGTGACAAATGTAAATTTTTATATGACAGCCTATTTTTTAAACCTGGGTTGAATCTGCAAGATGGGCTGTCCCCAAATCGACGCTCAATATTAATAACCTATGTTAAAATAACTAACTAACTTTAACAAGTTTTAACCAAGTCTTGGTTATTCCGATCAGAAGAAAACCGCCTGTTTTACATGTAAAATGCATCATAGCAGCTGTACTTGATGGTCCTATGATATAATTTGCCCAACCCTTCTCATATTTTTAGAATTCTTAGAAGCAGAGAGAAATAGAATACTTACATTGTTTTTCTCTATCGTATCTTTTGTTTGTAGCTTACATTTTACTTATTTTGAAAACCCATGTAGAAATATCTATCATCTAAGTTGGCAGTAGTGTGAAGGCCGGTGAAATTACAGCCCATAGGCATAACACATGCATGCGTCAGGTTGATGGACGCAAAGCAGTGCATCGTAGGCTACGTTGCTAACGCACGTGACAGCGAAGCAGTGCTTTGTTATAGGTAGTAATAACCAACTTATCATCAAGTGGACCATTTGCTTGTACTATCAGCAATTCGTATAAAACCATTTTAAATATTATCTTTATGCTTCTGACGATAAGAAATAAAATTGTTGACCGCTATTATGCTAAAATATCATCGACCCATTGGGTGGGTGGATGAGCAGATTTACTTAACCGTAAAGATACTTTAAAAACAATTATTTCAAAGTTACATTTTGTTTTTACATCATTACCATTTAAATTAAATCCAAAACTTTATCATCCAATGAATTTTGCTTTTTCTGATTTTATTTAAGGGTCTAGACAAAGTTCATTAGCTATTTCTATATTTTATTAGCGCACAAATTACTATTATATTCCCCTATTATTATCCCTATTTATATTCGCTAGCAAAAAATCACGTGACATTGTGACATATACCTTATATACTAAGGACTTTTCTAATTGCTTCGCTCTTTCGATTAATTATTATAATCAGCCCGAAAAAGTTTGTGGCCTCCCCTGTAATATTTGTGAGGTTTTGCTGTAGTCACCAATTAGGCAGGCGAATTGGTGACCCCAGTGTTTATGTTCAGTATTGCTACCCCTGGTGTGTTTCTTTAGTCACTGCCTACAACATCCTCAGGACATGGAGTGATCCTATTGTATTTCAAAGTCATATCTCACTACCAACGAAGTCGGTCTAACTACCTCGAAATAGTCACACCGTGTTTTGTCTCTTTCGATCTATTTAGAAATTTTCAATGCAAAAGACAAAACACACTAGAGATCGTCCAATCTTAAAGTGCATGCCCCACAATTTCAGTAATTTAAAGTGAACGGTTCTTTATTATCTATCGGACAAGGATTATTTTTAAGTAATTTGCTGGTCGTCAAAAGTCAAGAAATGCCGTGGAGGGGCGTGCATTTTAGGCTGGTTTATCTCTTCAATGTAACACCGAGTTTATTCTCTTCTTTTATTATAAAAGCTTATTGTAATACAATAGCTTATTACAACTAGAAGTATCTCTACCATTTCTTAGTTGTAGGTTGTAAGTTAGATTCAAAGACAAATATTTGTATGATGAAAGTAAATGTTGTCTGTGTAAGTATTATAATAAGTTCTAGGAATTTACAAAAAAAAAACTTAGCTTAGTTTAGTTCCGATATAACTGTGTAAAACGTTTGCACAGCATTTAATAAAATTACTTCCGAAAACTGAAACTACGCATTCTGATTACAAAAAAATAAAATTATATTTTATTTTATATGTATACCCGGTATATTTGGGTTTGTTATATACTTTTAGATAAATGTGTTTATGAGTTACTCATCAGTGTAGGTATTTTAAAATCATATTAAATTTACACTCTGGTAAATCACTGTCCCAGTCAGCTTTCTTAAAAGACTGTTTCTATTTTATTTGAAATGGGACAAACTTTTATTTTATCGAGTTTGTTTCGATGGCAATATACTTTATACTTTATCTTTTCAAACTTGACTTCGAGTGATGGAACAGACGAATTGACTTTTGTCTATTTTATTTAGTTATTCTTACAAAGAAACGTGGACTTGTTTGAACTGAGATAAGTTGGGTAGGTTTTGTATAAATAGTACCCTATGAAGTAGGCTAAGGGAGAAAAATGAAGATGAATTGGAAATAGCGGTGGTTCTAGAAATAAATTAGGAGCAGCACGGCAACACAAATCGTGTTATAGTCTATTTAAATCTTAAATGAAGTTTCTGGTATTCCTTTCTACAATTCTACTTTTTATAATTGCAACGCACCAAGGCACCAAGATTTTAGACATCCTGAAAATACTAAGTCTCGACGATCAGCGGTTTAGGCTGTGTTGCCTATAGTCAGTCAGTCTAGACTAAGATTCTTTTAACTAATTTAGATTGCAGCTGATGCCTCTGGACCCATTGGATAATTTATGGCCTTTACTAAACAGGCCTTTGTATCTATTGTGGATGATTTATTCAGCTTCAGAGGCAACTTTTTCAAGCGTGCCTTTGTTTACAGGACGTGTGAGCGTTTTAGATGGAAAAGCTAACCCAGCACCTAACTCATTTTCATAGCTAAGTAAGCCTTAAAACCTTGATAGAGCGATAAAGGCCATTGTTTTAAACTTCCATCATCATAGTGTCAGTACGTACACAGTGCTAATTAGTTGGGAAACTTGTTTAATAGCCCCACAGTTCCAAGCAAGTTGGCTCGTTACTCTTGCGTAGCACGTTTGTGGGCGATTAAATTGATATACAATGTGTATAATCGAGTTGTGATAGACCCTTCTATCTAACAGTTTATGGAGAACTTCTCGCATGACTGCCTGCACTGAGAAAAATGGATTTCGAGCCTAAGGTTAAAAAAGTCTTACACCGTTGAATTGTAATTACGCTGGGCGAGTTTGTAACGCTTACGTTAGTTTTTACCGTTCAAAGTGAATACGTCAAAATGATACCGTCTATTACACTTACACAGAACGACCAGAACAACTTTATAAGGCGTTTCTGTTCGTTGTTACGTTTGGTCGGTTTTTTGCCGTCATACGAACAAAATCGGCCGTAATAACGGCACTTTCCGCTTTTCATTTTTCTCAGTGTGCCTTTTGGCTTAGTAGCCAGCGTTAGTATACGCTTTGTTTACTTACGTGCGTGTATTTTGTTTGTAAGAAAACTCACTGATCGACCAAATTGATGGTTTACCTGATGTCAGACCTAAAACAATGCATTGCTTTTGTAGAAACGTGCCCTACAATGTCTAGCTATGCGTTTTCAACCTGAAGTATATAGGTAATTTCCGGCCTTCAAACTTTTCAAACCGGAACCAGAAAGCTGCTTGACGGTATAGGAATAGACATAGTAGTAATTGGTAGAGCTCACTGTTTAGCGATAAAACCGCTCATTACCTATACTAGTCATAAGTTTTTTCTGTAAATTGTTACTTTATGTTATAGTGTGCAATAAAGTATTTTCTATTCGATTCTATTCTACCTTTTCTCCGAACGAGTCTTTCACTAAAAATGCGTCTAGAAATAAAATCAACAAAATGCGCAGGAAGCTTCTATTGAGTTAAATTACAAAGTGTTTTTGCAGTTGAAAAACATTGAAAACCTTTCCCGCATACAAATTCTTGCATTTGCTACCTAATTAAAATACTTCGCTGTAATTAGCCTGAATTCACAGGAATGCATGAAGATATCTGACATATAACTAAAATTTTAGCTTTTTTTTATACAACTTGCTGATGGAAATATCCAAGCACAAAAAAAACACATATAAAAGAGCAAAAATGTTTAAAACCCATATAAAATCGTTTTTGTTTTATCTCGGACGTTTTAAGAGATTGGATGTAGATAGATTGCTGCAACTGTATGTACGTTTTAGCGATTTATCTACATTCAATCTCTTAATACAGTGTGATCACTGAATTCAATTCAGTAGAAAACTCCACTTCAGGGTTCAAAGCTTTCCATATTGCCGTGAAACGTTATACTGTTTTTAGTAGTAGTAGAACTCTAAGTGAAGGGCTCGTCCGGGGAAGTACCACCACTATACCTATTTTTGCCGCCAAGCAGCTTGCTGTGTTTTAGTCTGAAGGGTGTGGGTGCCGGTGAAGTTACAGGCACATGAGGCTTTATACGCTGAGCAGTGCATCAACCGTACGGCAACAGTAAGGCACGTTACGAGGCAATACTTTGTTATAGGCGATGTTAACCACTTAAGATCAGGTGGGCCATCTGCTTGTTCCAATGACTTCGTAGCAAGGTTCGCCATCGACGGATACATCGCGGAGAACATCTATCTCTCCATTAGTATGTCAAAAAAAAAACACCTTTACAAGCTTTGCATAGTATGGGGTAGATAGTAGGGTAGACGTACATAGTCAGCAAGTTCTGGCCAAAAGGTTCGTGCTCAGGTTAGTGCTAAACTTTGTGTAGTAGGAATAACATGGGGGTAGTGCGCATTTACTTACTGTTTAAACTAAACAATAGATAAAACATCAATCATCCGGAATAAAAAACAAAACTTAACCAAATCAGAGGATTAAAATAAACATAAACACATAGGTATACTTAAGCATAATACATACAAATAAATTGAATTATATGTTTACAAAGTAGATCTTGTTTTGTAGTTACATGATGGTGTGTACAAACATCCACAAATATTTATTTTATAATTTTACTTTTTTTAATTTAATAAGTAGTTTGTAACAAAAAATTTTGAAACGGTAAAACCTTAATAAGCAATAAGGCCCATTGAACTTTGCTACCTAGATCTATATTTAATTTTAACAAAGTACTGTGTAATGAAGTGTTATTTATCAAACCAAGTTGAAAATAGCTCAATCGGAAACTAGTTTAGTGAGTAGGTCTGTTGACTTACTAAACTGACTCACAGAACTGTCCCGCATACTGGACTCGTGTCCAAAGGGCTTTAAAGTTTCACAGTCTCATATGGGTACATGAACTCGTAGGGTGAACGCACTGACATGTTTATCTCAAACACAATAAGCTTTCTGAGTGCAATTTGCAAGTAGAATACTTAAGAACCATCCAGTTGTCTGCAAAATGTTATATTATAAAATAAATAAAGTAGTTTGTTCAGCAAAAAGCTTTTTCAACATTTACATCATCTTCTTCGTGCTGTCAAGTACATGTTTTTATAAATTAATTTATAATAACGTTATGTTTACAGTAAAACGTTTTATAAAAACTTTTTGTTATATTTAGACGTAGTTTGTACTTCGCCCCGTAAATACTTATTAAATGCCAGCTTATTAAATGGTCGTACAAATATAATACAAAAATTATGTGAAATTTATAAAACTTCAAAGGCCTGCTACATTTTCATGTCCGACTTTTGATGATGCTACGGGGTTTTGCTACGCGTCTGCTACGAATATGTGCCACAGATTAGCTGTTACTTCATGTTTGTATGATTTTACCTATCCCAAAATAAATGTTTTTTTTTATACAACTTGCTGATGGAGCAGAGAGAGATGGACAAGCAGATGGCCCACCTGATGTTAAGTGGTTACCATCACCTATGACAAGACAAAGCATTGCCTCGTAGGTCACACTCATTAAGAACGTCACCTACGATGCACTACTCAGCGTCTATCAACCTGAGGCATAGAGGTGTTAAGCCTCATGTGCCTGTAATTACACCGGCACCCACACCCTTCAAACCGGTGGAAATGTGTTTAAAAAATGTAATGAGGTTTTAAAAATGTTTCACGATATTTTCTTTCGCCGTTTGACAGCATTGGCATAAATATTTGGCATACTGACGTTAGCATAAATGTTCTCGAACGCTATTTCTTAAATCACAATAGTTTAAAACAAGATACGTATATGTATTACGTTACTTTATACAAACAGTAAACATACATAGGCGAGTATATAGCTCGGCCGTTTCATTTACCAGTGTAGGCCGTAAGCAAAACAGCTACAGTCGACAAAACACCATATCATCAAAGGCTCTACATATCCCGAGGCAAAACCATCTTGCAGTGCTTTTAAGGATCAAGTCAAATGTACAGAACTCTACAAGTAGGCAACTATATATATTTATACAGCTTCAGAAGTATCTGAATTTGGCAGAACTAAGAATTAGGTTTACTTTTTTTTATGCTACTTTTGCAACAAGCATATGGCCCATCTAATGTTAAGTGGTTACCATCGCCTATAACAGGTCACGCTTGTTAGGGTCATGCCCTACGATGCTCTAGTTAAGCCTCACGTGTCTTTAATTTTACCGGCACCCACACCCTTCAACCCGGAATACAGCATGCTGCTTGGCAGAAATAGGCATGGTGGTAGTACTTCAAACTAAACACTTCCAACTCCATCAAACTTCACCGTCACTTTGCAGTTTAAGCTGGATTTATTGATATGTACCTGAAACAAGATAAGAAATATAAATAAAACGATTAAATACTTAGTTAAACCAACTATAACTATCTTTCTTCTGACTGATAGATTATATTAAACAGCTGCCAGCCCAAACCACTGGCCGTAGGGACTTGAAACTTTGGGTATATTTGTTTTGGTGCGTAGAGGTGTTTAAGTAAGGCGTAGAGTTTTTAAAGTTGTCAAGCCCTGGGGTGCAGTAAGGGTTAAAGTATGTATGAAAATAGCTTCTCGCAAATAAGTCGCGCGCCTACGTATTGTTTTAAATAAATAATCTAGCCTCAATTACAAAAAGAACAGAACGCTTTATTTATCTGTTCAGCAACACTCAGAATTCCTCTTATGGGCAAAAATCGATTGCTTAACCTTTGGGGAGGTTCGTTATTACATACAGGCAAGTTGGTGACCAAAATATTGGTGCTCCCCACCAACGTTTTTTTGTTACCACTTACAAAATCCTTAAGGTGAAGCTGGGTTATATTATTATTGGCTTGGTCCATCAAAGATGTGGGAATGATAAACAGCTTATCTAAGCGAACCACAAATGTAACTAACTCTAAAAGGAATCATTTCAAGGAATATGTAACAACAAAACGGTGCATCTGGACGTGATACCGCATAATGCAATGACACGGTTGGACGCATTCATACACAAAGCCGGTTATCGACGCCGACATATTAGAAAATCAAACGAACCGTAAAAACAATGCGACTACCGACAGTGCGTAGCATCAAAAAAACAAATAACGACTGACAACTCTCACACAGCCGCTATTAACACAAAGATGGCAGAAATTATTTAAATTATATTATATTAGTGCAATAATTATCTGACAATAGACCTGTTTTCAATCAATTGCTGCATAAAAAAGATTTGACAGAAATGATAGCTCAAATCTATACTAATCTACCTCATATCATCTACATTTGACGACCGATGTGGCGCAGCGGGCAAATGTCCGCTCGCGACGCAAGAGGTTGCGGGTTCGATTCCCGCCTTGGGATAAATGTTTGTACGATCTGCAAATATTTTTATATATAATATTAGTTTTCTATGTATAATAAAAAATATCAGTCATATTAAGTATATCAGTCATCTAGTACCCATAACACAAGCTCTGCTTAGCTTGGTGCTAGATGATGCTGTGTGGATTGACCAGCATTATTATTATTATTTATGTTCATATTTCATAAGTTTTAATTATTGTATGATACAAGTATGTTGTACCTAAATAATAATTCATATTTACATGGTTTTTATGTGATTGTGTCCACCGGGGCAATGGCAGACCGCCAAAACGATACCCAACCTGAGAACTCTACTGTATGATAGATATTTTATTTCTTTTGCTACATAGTTTCAACATCTGCTACATTAGCTTCATTTCACAATCTGCCGATGTAACTGTATTTTTTGCCAACAGAAGTTTTTTTTCCCTTTATGATATAAAATAAATAAATAAATAACGCTGGACAATCCACACAGCATCATCTAGCCCCAAGCTAAGCAGAGCTTGTGTTATGGGTACTAGATAACTGATATACTTAATATAATACTATATTATATACATAGATATTTTTTATTATACATAGAAAATACCCAGAACACCCGGAATAAATATTTGCAGATCGTACAAACATTTATCCCAAGGCGGGAATCGAACCCGCAACCTCCTGCGTCGCAGGCGGACAATAGCCCGCCGCGCCACATCGGTCGGTAGGTACCTATATTATTAAAATAAATAAAAAGAATCATGACTTCAATCCCCTCAGAACTTTAAGTACCTTTAAGAAAAATTCTTCGAAGATGTCTAAGGAGTCAGAAGTACGTCTAGATGTTACATTTGGTACATACCCTAATTTTGCAGTAGTTGGTATTCCATACATGACAGGTTGCAAGCCCATTGCCGCGGCTAGAAGCGCGGGCAGCCCTTAGACATTCTCGAAGAATATCTACCGTACTTGGCGATTACAGTTGTGATGCTATTTCTGTTTTTTTTTTTCTTTTTTCGATTTTATTAAATAAATTAACAAGAATAAAGTGTTCGCGGAGCGATAAAGACCAGTTTTAATGTTAATTAAAACTAAGCTATAATGCCATATGGATAATATTTTCATTGTCTACTCTAGTGCAATTATTATTAGGCAGAGGTAACATCTGGTAAATCTGTAACATCTGGTAACACTGCCCACTCGTTTTACGTTATAAGTTTTCTTTACCCCACGTGAAGTACCCTTAGCACTAGGTAGGTGTTGTTTTAACGCTAAAGTTGCTTTCTATACTTCCTCAAGGCCCCAGTATACTAAGCAGTTCATATAAAAAGATATAACTGGAGTTCACGGTATCAAAAGATAACACGGCAAGCAAAACAGAGTTGAATTAGGTTTGATGTTTGTGGTTCAATCACGCTTTTACTACCAGACCGATTTTGACAAAATTTAACATAAACATCACCATCATCATCATCAGCTTGTAGAAGTCCACTGCTGGACATAGGCTTTCCCCATAAATAACGAATATATATAACGTTTCCAGGAAGAAACTTGGGAGTTTTCAAGTCAAGAGTGAATAAGTGGATTATAGCTAAGCGTGCTCCACCTTAGGCTGCATCTACACTTTCCATCAGGTGTAATGGCAGTCAAACGCTTAGGTATCAAAAAGTAAAAAAAAAGAACGATTCTGAGCCCTTTCCATCCATCGGGTTCTCGCGGTCCTAACATAGACATATCTTGCGTAGTGTAACTCAAAACGACAATTCAAAACTTCGTTTAACGTTTTTAAGAGTAGACCTGCAGATCGGGACGGACCACTACTTTTCATTTCAGTACATAAACTGGTGCTAAACCCTTTAGCTCGAGGACGGCACTTTGCCGCAAGCTTTTAGCTGCCACAATCTTGCGTCTCTTTTGATGTCAGGAGCTGCATCTTGTGGTGTTGTCGTGGAAAAGAGACAGTTATTGTATAGTCAACTGCACTAAAACGTATACGATTCGTATCTTTCTAACTTGTGTAGCAATCTATACCAGTTATAAGAATCTTTATCCTGACTGACTGATACATAGACAATGAACAGACTGAGTCTGGTACCTGATCGTAAAGACTAGTGGGAATAGCGGTTTTATTTTATACTAGTGGCCCGTCCTGGGTTCGCACGGGTTTTAGTAAGGATCCCTAATTTAAAAAAACATATAATACCTATAGCTTATGTCACTCGGGGACAGTGTAGCTTAAAAGGAAAAAAAACCAGAAGTTTCGGAGCCTATTTAATGCAAACAAACAAACAATCAAATCTTTCTTCTTTATATTATTAGTAAGTATAGACAAAATTTAACCCCCGTTTAGGGGTTGAATTTCAGGAATTCTTTTCATTTAAACACCTCCATGCACCAAGATGAATATACCCTAAAAGTTTTAACTAGAAACATAATATTATAGTAACCTATAGGAATGTGTAATCAGTTACATACCTTCAGAACGTACCCTATATGCCTGTGAAAAAAGCTTACTATACAGGTCTACTTTTAGAAACGATAAACGAAGTTTCGTCTTGTCGTTTTGAGTTACACTACGCGGCATGTCAGCCAGAGACAACTTTAACTTTTGACGGCTACCGAGTTGCCCCGCAGTATATTACAAAACGACAATACGAAACTTCGTTTATCGTTTCTAAGAGTCGACCTGCTGTACAAGCGAATTGGTCAAATTAACTAGCAGGAATAGAAGTTATATTTAAAAATATATAAGACTGAATTTTGTGCTATATAACATGCTGATATATTAACAGGAGCAACACAATGTTTCAACGTTAAGGAATTGCTAGCAGTATTTTCACAGTATTAAACACCTAGTATAATAAAACAAAATGAGGTGTGCGCTACTTTAACTCCACTGAGACCAAGATCAGACAAGTTCCTCGACATAAACCACAACAAAATTAAAAAATACTCGTGAAAAATGAATGAACCAAGGCAATTTCCAGAGTTATTTCTGACGTAAAACTTTGGCTTGACAAAATACTGCATTATGGCGAAATAATGACAGCCGTCACAGCTCAGTTTGTAGTAGTCCTGCCTATCCTGCCTCCTGTCGGTAGTGGGTTCGAGCCCTATCGAGAACAAATATTTGTGTGAAGAACACAGATGTTCGTTCTGTGTATGGGTGTTATGTTGTATTCTTAGTATGTTTGTAAGTATGAATGTTTGTTACTCTTTCACACAAAAACTACTCAATAGAATTTAATGAAACTTTACAGTATAATAGCTTATACATCCGAATAACACATAGGTTTTTTTGGGCAAAATATAACAATGAGTGTTAAGTTAGTCGGAAAAAACGAACCACGCGGACGAAGTCGCGGGCAACAGCTAGTATTATTATATATTAAAGAAAGATGTAATGCTTTGTTAAAGGTGATGGTAACTACTTAACATAGGGTAGGCCATCTGCTAGTTCTATCAGAAATCGCATAAGAAAAAATATATATCATAAACTATACTATGCTATATCTACTAGAATGCATCCAGTAAGCATCAGAACCGGACGTTTGTTCAAAGAGATATCGCACTATTTACGGGGTCTATAGTGCAAAATGTGAGAACAATACCCAGCGTGGAGATCCGGCGCAACAGACGTTTTTTTCTGACGGACGTTTGCTGAAAATATGCGAGCGGCGTTTGAGTATCACCCACATTTTTTTACTTCAACCACGTTTTCGCCGCCTCATTGCATCTGTCATCATTCTTAATCTCCATTTCTTTGAAGCAAAGTTTAATAAAATTACGCTGGTGTTGACTATGATAAAATTTTACGGAAATTTTGCTTGGGGATTAATTTTTCTTACTAACTCACTAACTACTAACAGAACTGTAAAACTTCGTTCGAGTTATTTGGACTTTTCAATGGTAATGTATTTTTTTGGGCTCGTCCGGGTAAGGAAGCCTTTTTTTTAATGCTACTGCTGGAACAAGCATATGATCCACTTGATGTTAAATGGTCATCATGACCTTCAAGCATTGCCTTGTAGGTCACGCACGTTTTGTACGTACCCTGCGTCCACCAACCTGAGGCATACTGGTGTTAAGCCACATGTGCTTGCATTTTCACTGGCACCCACACCCTTCAAACAGGAACACAGTAATGCGAGCTGCTTGGTAGCAGAAACAAGTACGGTAGTAGTAGTTCCCCGGACGTGCCCTTGCACAGAGTTTTGTTTGTACCAAACTATCTGGAGGTACCTCTGACTACCCCCAATAGACATCCTCGATGAAACTCGAGCAGGTACTTGTTACTAAGAGATCGAAAGGGATATCTACCGTGCTTGTGGATTATGGTCGTAATGCTATTTTTTTTTTTTTAAACCCAAAATGCTTCTGATTAATTAATCTTCGTCATGTTTCCCTGAACTATAAAAAAACTTTTAAGATTCCAACTTCATTTTAATTATGAAACTTGAAAACCTTTTATGAAAGGGTGGAAGGCGTAGAATATTTTATCGATAGCATAAAGAGCGGATATTCGCCATTATAAAGAACAGCTTTTTGCGACACAGACACGAAAGTGCTCAGTTACGCTTTCATCCCATATTTTATCCCCTTGGTGGTAGAATTAATCAAAATCCTTTCTTAACGGATGCCTACGTCATAACATCTACCTGCATGCCAACACTATGTCAGTCAGTCAGTCAGTCACCTTTGAGTTATATATATTCAGATATAATACTTCGGCATTATGTACATACATACTTAGGTACTGCTAACTATACACATTTATATTATAGCCCGCGGAAAGAAAGCACCTGGGTGACCTGTAACACAGGTTTCACAAACCTATCTCAGGCACCAGTTTCTCACTAAACAGCTGTATAGTAAATGGTACAATAAATGTTACTCTTACTAACAACTATTTTCAAATTAGTTTTGAAAACCTTTGTGAGAGAAATAAATATTTTTTTATTAATTACTTACTAAAAAACTACTTTTAAAGACCCAATTGTTATGTCGTTATTAAGGAATAATAAAGGCTTTTTATTTTTTTTATTGAAAAGTTAGTGCAATACGAAAAATACAGTTTGTATTTTGGATTAACATAAAGGCCACATTTTAGGTCGAAAAACTAACAGAAACAAAGAGAGAAAGATCGAAAAAAATAAGAGAAAATGTATCCTGAACTTTCTCGTAAAAGATGCAGCAGCTTCAAAACTACTTTTCAGTCTTGTCCTTATTTTTTTATATCTATCAGAGCGCCGCAATAGTTATGTTAGCGAAATTATTTTAACCACACGGGTGAAGTCGTGGGTGGCTGTTGGTAATTAATAATTGATAATGGTGGACTTAGCACAGCTTTTGTAAAACTCGCAAATTTGTATATAACTTTAGAATACAAATATCCAGTACAAAAGAGGATTAATTTCATAACAATTCTAGGACAAGGTTATCCGTTTTACAAAGTAACTAACTCAATTAATTTTTGAGCCGTTCTCACCTTAATTTTAAGGATTCGAATAATTTTGCGTTTTGAGGTCCCCGCGGTTGTTAAACATTTGAATGTTTGGGTAAATTAAATTTACTGAAATTCTTGTTCATTTAATCTTTGTTTTCTTGACTGGTTTCATACCTGAGTTAGTAGTATTTTTTTTAGAGTTTATAGGCAAACGTTTGACCGCAATCTCACCTGATGGTATGTGATGATGCGGTTGACGGTGTAGCACGCTCACCTAAATACCTATTCACTCTTCTCTTGAAAACAAGACAAAAACAGACGATGGTAACGAGTTCCATTCCTTTGCTGTGCGCATTATAAAAGTTGAGGCAAAGCGCTTGGTGCGGATGGAAGGAATGTCAACCATAAACAGGTATCTCGTCTCCGTACGTCTGTCTTGTCTGTCTGTCTTGTAGCTCTGTTTTGTGTTCTGTCTCTGTCTGTCAGTTGTGTGTTTAATTTTATACTAAGCGAAACTCTGCCTGAAACCATTGCATTGCTTCACATACACTAGTACTAACTATACTCACATAGTAGTAGTAGTTCTTTGTGAAGGACTCATCCGGGGAAGTACTACCCCCATGCTTATTTCTGCTGCTGAAGCTGAAGGTTTGAAGGGTGTGGTTGCCGGTGAAATCACAGACACATGAGGCTTAACACGTGTATACCTCAGGTTGATGGACGCTAAACAGTGCATCGTAGGCAGGTTCCTAACGAGTGTGACCTACGAGGTTATACTTTGTTATAGGCGATGGTAACCATTTGCCTATAACAAAGTATTTTCTTGTAGGCTACGCCTTAGGAACGTGCCCAACGATGCATTGCTCAGCGTTCTTGAGGCATATAGGTATTAAACCTCATGTGCCTGTCATTTCACTGGCACCCGCACTTTTCAAACCGGAACATAGGAAGCTGTTTCCCCGGATGAACCCTTCACAAAGAGCTCTACTACTACCAAAGTAAAGTTATAAACTCCATTTAAATTAAGGCTTTTTGCAGCTTAAAACACAAGATAAGCTTTTAATGTCCCTTTCTCTAGCTGAATTCAATCTATTTAATTGCAAACAATCATTATCCTAAGTGACAATAGCTGTTTCAGTCGATCGATCATAGACAAGATAAGTTAGTTGATTTATGAACCCAATAAATGAGATTGAAGACGAACACATGCCAGATTCACATAGAAAGCGCGTAAAAGCAACTTACTAGTGCCTATTTCTTAGTTACCACGCCTATTTCTGCCGCCAAGCAGCTTGCTGTGTCCGGTTTGAAGGGTGTGGGTGCCGGTGTAATTACTGGCACACGAGGCTTAACACCTGTATGCCTCAGGTTGATGGATGGAGAGTAGTGCATCGTAGGTCACGTTAAATAGCGTGGCCTGCAAGGCAATGCTTTGCTATAGGCAATGGTAACCACTTAACATCAGGTGGGCCATCTGATTGTTCCATCAGCTGATCACATAAAAAAAAACTAAAAATAATTAGATACTATCATATCTATTTTTGCTGCCTAGCAGTGATACTTGCATTACTGTCCTATTTGAAAGGTATGAGTATCGGTGCAACTAATTTACCTGCATTTAATGTTTTATAAGAGCACCAATGGTTTAGTGGGAGTGACTCCACCATCAGATTCTAACGTTGTGCGTTCGAATCTGGCCGTGCACCAATGGTTTTTTTCGTTCAAAAAATTAAGTGCACAATGGTTAGTGCTCTCAAACGGAGAAAGAAAACGTCAAGAAAACTAGTTAGTATTCTAGCAGCGGCTAAGGGCTTGGTACCCTTCACGTATGGAATACTAACTACTTCAAAATGTGGGTAAGTACCAAATGTACTATCTGAACGCACCTCTGACTACTCCCTTAGATATTCTCGAAGAATCTCGAGTAGGTGCTTGTACTTAGAGATATGAGGAAATATTTTCAAACGTTGAAAATCAAATTCTAGTTTCAATCTCGTCTCAACTCCAATTAGAATTACCGGTGCTACTAATTTACCTATATTTTGTACCGATGCTTAAATGATAAACAATCGTCATGATTTTACTAGCGAGTAGGAAAATAGAGTTTTGTAATTTTGTATGACGACCGATGTGTACGATCTGAAAATATTTATTCTGGGTGTTTTGGGTATTTACTATGAATAATAAAAAATATCTATGCATGAAAAGTATATTGCTGCCCGACCGAATTTGTACTGTATTGAAGTAGATTAAAGTAGTAAGATTTTACATTTTATGTCGAAGCACCAGTCATTTCTTGTTCAAAGAAATTAAGTTACAAGAGTATTTATGCTTACGATATTTTCTCATTCCATTCTTAAAACCATGAAAGAGATAGCCGTTTGAGAATAAGGTCAGTTAAAGACGCGCTAAAGCCACAAAATACCGCATTAAAAAATAACTACAGCATGAGTTACGGTCAGCATTTTATGTTTTTTTTTTATACAACTAGCTGATGGAATAGGCAGATGATCCACCTGATATAAAGTGGCTATTCTTATAGCAAAGCGTTATGCACTGCTCTGCCTCCATGAATCTGAGGCAAACATGTGCTATGTATTATGCCTGTAATTTTAAAGGCATCACAACCTTCGAACCGGAATACAACATGCTGCGTGGCGGCAGAAATAAGCATGGTGGTAGTACTTCTCTAGACGAGCCTCTCAGTATGAGCTTACAGTTGACGCCAGTGGTTGCTATATGCTACAAAGCATCGCGACTTGCTTTGGGTGGCCACCACCACTGAACAAAAACGCTGAGACAAAACGCTGATTATCTCCACTAGCGCAATACTAGATCTCCCTTTTATTTCAAAAACTTTAGCGGTACTTATGTCAACAGCTAATTACATCAACTCAAAGTTCATTGCGACTAAATAGCCACTTCCAGCTTCAGGTGGTGACATTATGTGGCGTGTGGTACGTGTGCGGCAAGCTTAAAACCTTTTTAAAGTTCCAGTCCAAGTTTCGCAAAACGGAGTTTAATAACAGACCATAATTTCAGCGCTGTAAACCAGGTTTCTGTGTAAATACAAACATATGTTAGCGCCATCCATCACGCTGGCTATTGTGTGAACGAACAATGCCTGAAACTTTTTAATCTAACGAACGCCTTTTCAACAAATAGAATTCGCTGGAATAGGTTTTTTCGGTGAAAAGCTATTTAAGACATGCTTGTAGGTACCTATAAGAATTAAAAAGACATTTTATTAAAACCAGTCCTTCGTACAGATCCGTTAATAGTAGACAGAGGTATGTCCATTTTCATTAAGCACATACACATATTTTGCATTCCATGTGGGGCAGGTCCAAGACCATCGCCGCTGCTTGATTACTAACTAATTTCCTCTCGGTGTTTTCATTCACCGTTTAACAGCACTGGCATTACGCACATAACTTTTTTTGAATAGAATTGGTGCTCGACCGGTTTTGAGATCATGACCTAATAGTCGGCATGTGCCAAATGTCATATTAGAACGTGGTGGCTCTGATAATCTAAAAGAATCTCTGAAATGAAAAAACTCGACAGTTTGAAGAAAACGGTGCCGCATTGAGAAGATACTGAGTAGAAAAGAATTAATAAAAACTGTGTCCCGCGCATTAGTTGCACATGTTAATTTGATCTGAGTTATGGTACTGTGTCTAGGATGATGATGATCCTATTTCATTTACAAACGCTCCACGTATCGCCACAGCATATTCCTATTGGGAAATTGCCCAGGATTGAACAAAATGACCGCCCAATTTGTACATCAGTAAACACGGCTGTATTTGAATCAGCAAATAAGTCACGAACGGGTTGGGAACTGGTAATTAGTTCCGGGAATCACGGACACGTGAGGATCCGGCATTGAGGAAAAACATCGCTTCGGGCAAATTAACACTAACGTTTTTTTACTATTTTGCCAATTTCTACGAAGATAATGATGTCTCTTCTCTTTCTTAAGCAGAATCCGTAACTACAGAAATTGTATTTTCGTCCGAGAAAGAACTACTACCATACTCATTTCTGACATCAAAAACCTTGCTGTATTCCGGTTAAAGGTTGTCGATAAGAGCGAGTGAGACTTGAGCCTAAAGGTTTCGTATCGTCACGTCACGTCATTAGTCTAAAAGAGGCTACTGCTGGACATAGGCCGCTCCAATGTTTGAGGAGATTGCCACTTTTGACACTCTTGGCGGGCGGATCGGTGACAACAGTATCTGGTGTAACGTACTGTGGAGTAAGCTTTCCAACCTCTGGTGTTCCATCCGCCACTTATGTCATGCATGGGTCATCACCATGAACGGATCCTATTCTCAGCCGGGATTAAATAAATAAATAAATAAATAATGCCGGACGATCCACACAGCATCATCTAGCCCCAAGCTAAGCAGAGCTTGTGTTATGGGTACTAGATGACTGATATACTTAATACAATATTATATTACATACATAGATATTTTTTATTATACATAGAAAATACCCAGAACACCCAGAATAAATATTTGCAGATCGTACAAACATTTATCCCAAGGCGGGAATCGAACCCGCAACCTCTGCGTCGTAGGCGGACATTAGCCCGCCGCGCCACATCGGTCGTCATCGATTGTCATGGTTACCATGCCGTACTGTTTTTGAATCGTAAATATACTAAATCTTTTTCTAGTTTCAAATACGACTATTTATTACAAATCCTACCTTTAATTCTTGGTTAAAAAATCTACGGAAAACATACACTTGTAAACTTGATTGCAGCAAGCAACTTCGTGGTAATACTTCTATGGATGAGCTCTTTACTAAGACTTCTGCTACTACTGATTGATGAAACTATTTTAAAATGAAAGTTAATTCAGATTAGTACTATTTGTAGAACAGTTTCAGACTCAAATAGCATTTTAACCTCTTACAAAACATGTGGCAGATTGTTAATGTTTTAGAAAATTCTACCTGATTACTGATGATTATTAAAGAAATTATTGCTAAATTCACTGGAAATCCGTATTCAAAGCGTAATTGCTCAAAAGTTTGGTTAATTCTAAAAGGCTCTCGTAACTTTTGGTACTTGCTTTATTTCAAGTTCTTGAAAACTTTTGAGTTCAGAGAAAGCTGAAACGTTTTTACTTAAAAATTATTACAACAAACGGGGAATTTTCCGTTAGTAGTTACGTGGACTACTCGTACTACAGGAGCAAGTAAACTAGTAGAAACCTGCGCGACTTCGTCTTCGCGAAGGTTTTTTTTATACAATTTTCTGATAGAAGAAACCGATGGTCCACTAGATGTTAAGTGGTTACCATCGCCTATAACTAAGTATTGCCTCGTCAAGCTCGTTAGGAACATGCCCTATGATGCACTGCTCAGCGTCCATCAACCTGAGGCATATATGTCAGGACATTTTTTACACAACATTATCTAGCCCCAAACTAAGCATAGCTTACTATGGGAACTACTATGGGAACCAGATGACTGTAAGAATACTTATATACTTTTTTTTTGTAAATACATACATACAATACAACACAACACCCAGACACAGAACAAACATCTATGTTCATCACACAAATGTTTGTTCTATAGGTATATAGGTGTTAAGCTTCATGTGCCTGTAATTTCATTTTCTTATGAACTTCAATCCCCGATGTACCCATTTATGAATTTCGAGGATTCCTTCTTTAGGCAACTCTACACACCAAAACGAATATACCCTCAATATTTCAAGTCTCTGCAACCTATATATACATATTTTTATAATTATACATTTTTGAAAGTATCATTATTTCGATAAATATTTTTGTGAAAAACATACACGTGTTTACCATGAAAAATATGACTCGAAGTCTAACGCATGCAACTTTGACTAAATATCCGTAAACAATCAAACTTAAAAATTGTATAATATCCTGTTTTTAACGAATTTATTATGGAGATTAATTATAAACGTGCCCTTACGATGCACTACTCTGCGTCCATCAACCTAAGACATACTGGTGTTAAGCCTCGTGTGCCTGTAATTACAACGGTACCCACACCCTTCAAACCGGAACACAGCAAGCTGCTTGGCGGCAGAAATAGGCATGGTGGTAGTACTTCCCCGGACGAGCCCTTCACTAAGAGCTCTACTACTTCTTCTTTTCTTTCTATTATGAGTTTTTTTTTTTAATATTGTTGGACATTTTCACACAGGATCATCTAGCCCCAAACTAAGCATAGCTTGTATTATGGGAACCAGATGACTGAAAGAATACTTATAATACTTTTTTTTTTAAAATACTTACTTAGAATACAATATAACACCCAGACACATAACAAATATCTATGTTCATCACACAAATGTTTGTTCTCGGTGGGAATCAAACCCACACAGCGCAGAAGGCAGGGCTACTACGAACTGAGCTGTGACGGCTGTTAAAAGTTAAGATTAATTATTCAATTCAATATGTTTTAAATGGATTTCAATAATTCTTTAACTCGTTTTTACTTTTGTACAATTTCCGATCGGAAATATTTAACGTCAGCTGTGAAGGCGACAGTAAAGTATTAAACTTGCTCAATTATATCCACTCCTGCATTTGAAAACTTGGCCAAAGTAAAGCTACGTGTAAATAAAGCCTTGCCCCGCAGGTCACGCACGTCAGCGACTTGCCCAACAATGTACCTACTGTACACTCCCTTCTTGGTTTGTGTGTCACATTTCTCAAAAAAAGACTTGATTTTTTATATCTATACTAATTTAAAATAACTTTTTAATTAATTATTGGTTCTCATAGTCTTTTACCTAATCCGATCTCTTTTTTTATGGATCTAAAAAAATGATTTTAACCAAAGTAATCTTTTAATTAAAGGTTCTTTCGGGCTTTTTAATTGAAATCGGGTTTTAAAAAAATGGTTTTATTAAATTTCCAGCATTTCAATTTATGCCTTAAAATTTCTTTAGTCCTTTGTTCAATTTATTTTTTAAGTTAAATGCCTGCCGTTTTCTTTATTTACCTGAAGATCTCGTGTTACAAATTTAAAACCTATTTAAGGTAAAATATAAAATTAACGATAAAATATGTATGGTGCTTTATTTAATCATCTACCTTATAAAAATAACCATTGTATAATAGTAATAATGGACAATCCACACAACATCATCTAGACTCAAGCTAAGCAGAGCTTGTGTTATGGGTATTAGATTACTGATATATTTAATACAATAAATTACATACATACATATTATTTTTTATTATACATAAAAACACCTAATATACCCGGAATAAATATTTGCAGATAGCTCAAACATTTATACCAAGGCGGGAATCGAATCCCGTAAATCCCTGCGTCGCAGGCGGACGTAACGTTAGACTGCCATTAACGTGCTCTCCGAATGTCACTACCAGTCACCTACTCAAATAGCGGCCGCGCAGAAAGTTCCTTAGCTCCATCAGACAGCTACGCTATTGACTGCTTTATTCATAGATATTTAAAAGTCAAATAAAATGTTTCTTTTGTTTAAAGAAAAAAGAACACTTCGCATAAAAATAATAATTGTATAATACTACAAAGGACAATTTTTCATTCTTATAAGAAAATAATAATTTCGAGCGAACTGAATGAAATTTAAAATGAAACAAGAAACAAACCTAGCTTTTGCATCTTTCATGACTTAATCTTTCAAGTGGCTTCCTTCTTGTATGCATAACGAATTACACTAAATTACTCTTACGACACTATTACATTTGTTTTTATAAACTTGCGTTTCTATTTTTTATAAAACGTGGTTCACGAACTATTCTACTTTCCCCTAAATTGCTACGTTTAATATATACAGAAGCTGATTAAAGAGTTGTCTGGGTTGCTAAATATAGTTGTTAAATTATTATTAACTACCATTGATTTTTTTTAATAAAAACAATAGCGCTGTACAAAATATAACCAACATTGACTAATCCAACTCCGTTTAGATTCAATGGCGATGGGCTTGCAAACTGATACATATGAAATACCAATAACTGTCAATATTTGAACGTGGCTTTTGACAACCCCCTTAGACAGATTGAAAGAATTTTGAGTTAATTTTCTGTCATCTTCGGAAAAATATGACTTTTAGTAATGTTATTTTAAGTTCTGGTGTGTAATCTCAGTGGTATTTTAATTAACAGGAGGTCTTAGCCCAAGTGAAATCAATTGAAATAAAAGTTTTATATGTGCCATTCTGATTTTTCAAAAAAGTGTTTCTTGGGTTTTGAAGAAAAACGCTATCTTTTCTTTAAAACCAACGACAAACTTTACTTTTTTTTTTGACTCGACTTGACGAAACACTAATAACTAAGTCCACTTGACATTGGCAAAATTGTCCGAATGACGGACACATATCACAGTAAAAAACAACCTTGAGTGAGTTTGTAACAAAATTTTGAAAGAAATGAGGGTGACACTAGTCAATGTTTTTTCACACTAACTTACTACATTAATGCAGCTTGGTAACATACGTCCAAAGCTAAGCATTTTATAGCGTAAAGATTTTTTATAAAGTGCCATCTGACGGTTGCTTTAGTAAGTAAAACTTCATTGTTCATAACTTTGATAATTTGTTACCCGCATCAACCCACGCGTTTGCCCATGTCATGTCATAGTCAAAACCTCTAAACCAATAAAAACCATCTGGATTCATTAATAACGCATTGTGTTAAATTTAATATGAATTTGCGAGAACCGGGAAATTAAATTTTACACGTAAGCCGCAGCGATACAACCCTATTTTAAACCAACATCAATAAAAGAGGTGTTATGTGCGACTGTGTGTATATTTTCTGTGTGTTTCTGAATTTTTCGTTAATTGTGAACCGATTAAATAGCTTGTGTTTACAAACGGTCCCACGAAAAATAAAAATTTGGAAAAGATAGAAACAGAGGCATAGTTGGCGACAAACAAGTTGTCCGCTAACTGACGCACCACGTGAGCTGCGTAGTACGAAAATTAATATAAGAAATGCGTTCTACGCAGCTTTGTCACGTGGTATGTCAGGGGGCAACTTGTTTGTCACCAACTGTAGCATACCCGTAATATCTACTCTCAATGTAATCAGTTCATACTAAATATGGTGCCAATAGGCTTCAGACGCGTCACGACACGCGGTGCTGACATGACAACTTAATAGAGATCCGTTGTACATAACAATCTTATTTACAGTATTGTATATATAAGTCAAGCTTTTCTGTAAGTTTTGTTTGGGTCTTTATAATTGAAAGCAGTCGTGCAAGAGCCTACGTTATTGGCACAACCTTTCAAATGGAAAAGTTCTGCGAACCATGAGTAATTTTTGTTAAAGTCTTTGTTTTCATCCGCTTACATTGGTCCTGGTATTCTTAGATATCAGTTAGCTTACTCAAGCTTATAAGGCTTTTCCAATAAAATGTACGTTTGTTTGATTTTTTTAATCGTTTGAGCTTGAATATTTCTTTTAAGGATACCAGCGGAGGCTTGACTTGAAATTGTTCTAATACGGCAATACTTGACATTTGCTAAGCAAATTAAATAAATTTGAATTTGTTATAATCACCAACTTAAAACGTTTTTTTCTTACCTTTGATTCCATTTCAATATTTTGGTAATATTTTGTTATATAACGTTTCAAAGAACCTTTGGTTATCAAAAGATCACCGGTTAGAGCACTGGTGGTCAAGTGGGAGTGACCCCGCCTTTTGATCCTAAGGGCATGGTTCAAATCTGGTCGTGCACCAATGTATTGTTTTTTTTAATTTTGGATGGTGAAGAATAACGCTAAGCTGGAGAAGCCAATTTGTTGCAGTAGCATACAACGTTATTTGTATTATTTAGTTTTTTTTGTATCCTTCACTACCTACGTTTAGTTAGTTTTATCTAGGTTTATTACTAGGGAAAAAACCTGCGGTTTCGTCTGCGTGAAGTTATTTTTATACAAACTTCAACCCCCGCTTTACCAGTTTAGGGGTTGAATTTCAGGAATTTCTTTCTTAGTACACCTTTCTCTATGCACCAAGACAAATATACCGTGAAAATTTCAACCACGACCAGTGGCTGTGCGTTGTATACATGTCAGTCAGTCATTCAGGACAAAGATTTTTAAAATTGGTATAGATACAGATTATTTCTCTATTTAGTTATTTGTACCTACTTATCACTTTTTTAATATTTCATTGTTTGGTTTTGTTACACTGTAATGTGTAAGCTAAAGTAGCAAATAAATATATGCCTTTAAATCTTATTAATAAAGTGAGTAATATTAACAATAAACTGATTACTGAGACTCAAAGGTTTAAAAAATGTCCAATTATCTTTTGACTCGATAGCTTTGATCATAGAAAAAAAAAACAAAAACAGCCTCACGACTGTGACGGTAGACCCCCAGGGATGGTAGATATCTTCTTAGATCTCTTAAAATCTATCAATAACTCAAAACTCTTTACAGTTGTCTCAGGGATTTTTCTTTTTATATTTCATCGTAGATTGACAATAAAATTTTAAAATTCAATTCTATATCACAAGCCAAAAAACCACAATCAGTTTTACTAAAAGAGCGGAAGACATGATGTGGGATAAGTAGGCTTTCGCTGAAAAATCACACCACCAGAGAAACGATATCGCAGATCGCAAAAAAGGAATTTCCAAGGAGATATTAAGATGTGAGCTGCTCGCTCGCTCCGTGAAAAAAAAACGATCTGTCAAGCGAGTCTGGAGAAACCGTATTTATAACGGACGATACGATCTTTTAAATTGAAAAATATTTTATTACTTTAGCCAAATCCTAACAAATTTACAGGGTTGTTGCTCTCGAGTAGGTAGACAATTTATGGTTAACTAGCGGCCGGCCAACTTCGCCCGCGTGGCAGTTTTTTTTCCCGTTACCGTAACTTTTTCGGGATAAAAAGTAGCCTATATGTTAATCCAAGTTATAATTTATATTTATTTCAAATTTCATCCAAATTGGTTAGCTGGTTAGAGCGTGAAAGAGTAACAAACATCCATCCATCCATCCATCTATACTTATAAACGCGAAGTTTATAATATTAGTAGGATGTTGGAATGTAAATTGTGTTTTTTATAATATTTCAAAGTTATGCACCAAGTGGGTATAAGCTTCTATGACGCAATCGGCTAACGCATCAAGAGAATGTGTGTGGGTTCAAATCCCGCTCGATGCAAAACTTTTGGGATAGTATAAAATTAACGTGATTTTTTAATGAATAAGTAAATACTTTAAAAACCAGTAAAATACTAAACTGTGCTATGTTGTATTACTTTGTGTTCTATGGAGAACCCATGCATTGTAATGTTTAATATTTGGATACCGTGTGATATCCAAAGCCAATGTGGTATCCGTGTGGTATCCAAAAAATAAACCGTACATATAAGCATCTTTTCATCACACGCAATTGAGATATCAATTCAGCACCATAAATGTCAAAAATGTTCTATGCAAGACCCGTCCAAAAAAACAGAGGAATATCAGCATGTGTTCTGACAGTGTAAAAGTTAGATTACGAAATCCCAATTTCGTTCCATCTGAATAAAACCATGCATTTTTAAGGCCTGATGGGAGCAGTTGCAGTTTGCGGTCATTTGGTTGCTGCATAACTCAATTAACTCTATGCGCCATTGCAGGATGGGTTTGCTAGGTAAATAGGTTGACTTTATCGAACGCTTTTGTGCTTGAAAATTGACTCTAACGTGAGTTTTTTAGTGCAAACTGTCAGCAGCCAGCTATGATTTTTTTAGGTTTTTATGTACTAGAAGACAGTTATTTCGTAACATGAACTTTCAACAATTGCTTCCGGATTTTTTTTATGTAGATAGATTGCTACCAGCAAAGCTGATAAAAATTAACAAACTTTTAAAAAATATATATTTTACATTTTATAATACATACTAAATTAATGAAATTACTTCTTAGGGTCAAGTTTATACCAGTGCACTTGTAAATATGGGTTTTCGTACAGAATAATGAAAGAGAATAATGTCGGAATGTGTAAAACTATAACAGATATCGTAAAACCCGTCGAGTGTCAACACTCGAGGCTCTACTTCCTCCTACCGAATAAAGATCCGCATTTTGAAACGTTTTACGCATTTTTCACTTCCTTAGCACAGACGTGTTTGAGTTTTCATTTATTTTTCTTTCTTATTTTACCTAACTAAACAGTCTGTAGTCACCGTTCTTTTTTATTATTAATTTGTAAAAGAAACAATTATACAAACGGTGGGAACCCAGCGATAAGTTTGTTGCCTGTTCTTCTCTAAGCTTGGTCGCGAGGAACTGGCGCTTAGATTGTTTCAAAATAATCCCCGCAGATAATATATTACTAAATAAGTAATTTTTGACTTTGAACTTAAACAGCGTAAATAAACAGATTTGTAGTCATTGTTGCTAAAAATATTACGTGTAACTAAAATCATTTATTTAGTAATATCCAAGAATCTCTTAAAAAAGGCTTAAAGCAAATTGAATCTAAGGTTTAAGTTTGTTTAGTTCCTCGTTCCTTAGCTATCACAAGTTGCAGGAAGCGATAAATTATTTATTTTGTTTCTTATTTTTAATAAAATAAGGATCCGAGTGGAACTGGTCAAAAGATATTAAACACACTAACATAACGTCTTTTAATAAACAGATTTTGCTACGAATGTTCGGAATGATGGTAATTTGGCAGCCAACCAAGTGACCTCTCATTTGCCACAGAAATCAATAAAAATTAAATCTTGATAGTTCTTATACGGCAAAAAGTATATATTTTGGTTATAAGATCATTTTTGTAAGTCGTATTTTACACAAACAATCTTTTATCCTATTTTCTATCCTATGAGATAATCTCATAGAAAGATTCAAATAAAACTGAATGAGACAAAAGACAGCGTTACTATTTTAAAGTTACGCAAAATTTATTAGTGAAAGGGTTTATATTTAGACTACTAAACATTTCGCTTATTGGGTAAACCCTTTATTTTAAAGACTTTTCGAGTTCAAACCCATTTATTTGTAAATGATGCGTCCATATCTATACTGGTTACAAGAATATTTGACCTGACTGACAGCTAATCGTAAGGACTTGAAATTTCCAGGGTATATTTGTCTTGGTGCAAGGAGATGTACAGTCAGCTGCATTAGAATGTATACAATTCGTAACTTACAGAATGGTTTTACAGCGTCACAATTAATATGAACAGGGCGAAAATTCAAAACATAAGTGAACTTATCAGCTAATTTCACAATTTTTAAGTTTTTGCTGTTTACGAGTTTACTTGAAGGTTTTGATAACGTTTTGAAAACGTTTTGAAAGTTACAAATTGTATACATTTTAGTGCAGCTGACTGTACTTAGAAAAAATGACTCTCGATGACGACTCTCTGACGACCGATGTGGCGCGGCGGGCGAATGTCCGCCTGCGACGCCGAGGTTGCGGGTTCGATTCCTGCCCTGGGATAAATGTTTGTACGATCTGCAAATATTTATTCCGGGTGTTCTGGGTATTTTCTATGTATAATAAAAAATATCTATGTACGTAATATATTGTATTAAGTATATCAGTCATCTAGTACCCATAACACAAGCTCTGCTTAGCTTGGGGCTAGATGATGCTGTGTGGAGTGTCCAGCATTATTATTATTATTATTAAAATCTTCGAAATACAACCCTTAAATGGGCATAGCGGGAGTTGTAATTTCACGCGGACAAAGTCGTCCTCGAATATCTCAAAGCACGTTAGTCCCAAACTAAGCAAAGCAGTAGCATTGGAATCAGTTAACTGATAGAATATTGCTTTTTATAAAGCAAATAGGCAAATAAAAAAAAGTATATAAGTATTCTTACAGTCATCTGGTTCCTATAGTACAAGCTATGCTTAGTTTGGGGCTAGATGATATTGTGTAAAAAATGTCCTGAAATATTTATTTATTTATTTATATAAAGCAATTGTATCTGTTGTAGATGATTAATATAATGTCAGGGCCATTTTCAATTATACCCCTATTTACGAGACCCTGTATTAGTGCCTAGAAAAAGAATTTGGCAGAAATAGGCTTGCACCGCACCAAAACCATCCCCACAGCCTAATCTGCCACATCCACAGGAAATACATGGTCGTGCGGAACTGAATAAGTCGCGGGTTTCTTTACGCTGTTTTTCTCAACCGTTATCATTGCAGACCATCGTCGCTGGAAAGCGTCTTGCACTACGTGCACCTAAACGTGGTCTTGACGTATTCGTTTGCTCCAACGATTGTTGGTTCTACGACAAACATGGACAGCCCACTAACATTGAGCTGGCTAATCCTATGAGCTATGTCAACCTTCCTGGTTCTTCGTCGGATAAAGGATAGAATCCGAAATGAGGTCATTTCGGATTCTATCCTTCAAAGAAACTCGTTGAATACATTATTTATGTGTAATTTTTGTACGACGGTTTTGAACTACGATAAATGTCGGGCATACTCAAGTAGAACTGATTTTGCTGGTCAAAATGCGAGTCTTGAGAGTCGGACTCGCGCTCGAAGGGTTCCGTATCATTATTTATAATAAAAACGGCAAAAAAAACACTTTTGTTGTATCAGAGCACCCTTAAATATTTATTTTATCCTGTTTTTCAATATTTGTTCTTATAGCAGCAACAGGAATACATCTGTGAAAGTTTCAACTGTTTAGCTTCACGGTTCATGAGATACAGTCTGGTGACAGACGGACAGATAGACAGACAGCGTAGTCTTAGGGCCCCGTTTTACTCTTTGGGTACGGAACCCTAAAAATGAACCGTGTACACAACACTAACCGTCTACATTACAAAATTTCGTGCGGTTTCAAATTTTCATGCGAAAAGAACACATTAATTTACAGTACACGCGCAATATCGTTTTGTTTGTTGCCATTCCCCATTTATTTCCCTACTATGTTCCTAATTCTACAAAACATCACAATGATCTCAGCTCAATTCACGAAAGTAATTTCGAAAATTCCCAGTCGTCCCTCCAGAGGCCCCGCATCCGGTATAAAGTTCTAAATTTATACCAGGCACTGGTGTTTGCTATGTTTTCCACCCTAAAGTTCGTCCTTCACCGAAAATATAAAGCAAGAAGTGAATAAACCTGACAAATTACACCACTCTTTTTTTAATTACATCACACTTGTATCCAGCCACGAACCATTTTTTTTATATTTGTAGTAGTTTTTTACACAACATCATCTATTCCCAAACTAAGCATAGCTTGTACTATGGGAACCAGATGACTGATAGAATACTTATGCATGAGTTTTTTGTAAATATTTACTTAGAATACATATAACACCCAGAAAATGAGCAAACATCTATGTTCATCACGCAAATGTTTGTTCTCGGTGGGAATCAAACCCAATACCTACGCCGTAGAAGCAAGGCAGGACTACTACGAACTCAATTGTGACGGCTGTCCACGATCACGTGATATTTTGACAGAATCAATGACACAATAATATAATGTAGGTAATACTGATTTACCTAATGTTGCATGCCAAAAGTTTACCTACAATGTAATTTTCCATCGCAAAGTTTTTTTCGTCGCAAAACCAAGACGATATTTTTAGAATCGTGGAAAGTCGTTAGCTCAAAATCACACTTTCAATAAACTTACAGGAGAGTTTTATGACCAGCATTACATTTCTGCCTGCTGTTGATGATGAAAAATTCACTCTGTACAATAGTTTGAATTAAATTCTTAAATATTTCAATGTTTATGACCATAAAATCTAATTGCGGCGTCTAAGTAATGATTCTGTTTTCTCCAATCGGAAAATTGATGGAAGCTATAAATTAGTTTGTTTGTACCAGATTGAGGTTTTTTCTCAGTTTATTTGTGCTAGTAATTTTCTGTGCCAAGCATTTTTTGCCCTCTATTGTCAACATAATCTCGGCGATTTCCTATTAAATTAACTGTGACACTATCTCTGTTTATCTCAAGGTCTTTACTTTTAAACCCCGATACAGAGATAAGGGAAAACATAACATAACAGGACATAACATAACATACAGAGAAAATATAACGTGTGTAATTGTGACAACTTAACTTTTAAAAAGATAAACCAGTTTTAATTTAGTTTTTTGTTTAAAATGTGACTTTATAGACTTTTTTTCAGCTACGATTCGAAAAACCTGTTTAGCTATTTAAAATTCATTAGTTCAAGGGTTTTTAAAAGCTATTAAGGTATTTAGCAATTTTTTTTTTATATTTAAAATTCTTATTCCGTTCTGATTTCATAAGGTATTTAAAAATAACTTGAAAACAGTTGTTTAAACATTTTCAAGTCTTTATACAATAATAAATAAATAATAAATATTTGTGGACATTTTACACCACATCATCTAACCCCAAACTAAGCATCGCTTGTACTATGGAAACCAGATGTCAGTCATCTGGTTTCATAGAATACTTTATATACTTTTTTTTTGTAAATACATACTTAGAATACAATATAACACCCAGACAGAGAACAAAAATCTATGTTCATCACACAAATGTTTGGTCTCGGTGGGGATCGAACCCACGGCCTACAGCACAAAAGGCAGAGCTACTACTAACTGAGCTGAGAGGCCAGTCAAAACCTACTCAATGTATAACATTTTAGATGAACGTACCTAGTTTTGTGATACCAACGAATAATTTGTTGAATTTTAAATCAGTGTAGGTAAGTGAAGTATTGTGTGGCGTGTGATGTTCTAGCGCGTGGTTCACGAAATAACGTTATTCAGTTTTATGACAGACAGACAGACTGCAAGGTTGAAATTGTTGAACTTTGGCGAGAAGATTGTTAAATTTATAATGCGAATGCACCCCTGTATAAAACATTCTACCGAGCGCGTTAATTATTTTTCTCTACGATAAAGCAGTTTCAGTTTACTAATCTATCTATTGATAGATATATAGACCTTTGCCCAGCAGTGGGACACAATAGGTAAAAAAAAAAAAAAAAAAAAAAAACCTATCTATAGCACATAAGATCTTTGTCCTGACTGACTGACATATAAACAACGTCGAAGAGACGAAATTTTTCAGGGTATATTTTTATCGGTGCGTAGATATGTGCTCGGAAGAAAGCTTTAAATTCAACCCCTAAAAGGGTGCAGTATGAGAACAGTTTGACGTAGACGAAATTTTTCAGGGTATATTGTTATTGGTGCGTAGATATGTGCTTGGAAGAAAGCTTCAAATTCAACCCCTAAAGGGGTGCAGTATGAGAACAGTTTGACGCAAGTAGCGTCACATACTAAGGGACTCCCCAACTCCCAAGGGAGGTCGTCTATCGTCACGAAGCAACTACTCGGCTCAAGAATGGCTGGCATGTTCATAGTGGTAAAGACCGGCCGACTGACGGGACGAGGCATTGGATCGGCAGCTCTAGTACATGATTATCCGTGATGACCAAGCTAGTCACCTGCAGTACCGCACTGGCATAGATGAGGCGCACAGCACCGCGCACTCATCCGTAAACAAGTTGCAATACAGAACGTGATATAGATTACTCCCCATTAGTACAGTACAGACAGATCGTGGTAAGAACAAATAAATGCTTAAAACGACATCGATAAGTTGAGTAGGTAGACAGAGGTGGCAGGGAATTTGGTTAGTGCTGTAAAAGATTTTTTATTGTCTAAGGTTTGTAGACAATTCGCAATCATGAAAATAAGCCATAGTAAATATAACTGCTACTTTATTTCGGTCATTTTATGGCATTTCTAAAATCAAATACCAATAAATCGTTCGTGTTTATTTCGTTTTTTATTGTTGTTTTATTGTAACATGCTATTAAAACTAACGGAGACTATTATTTTACGAGTCTTTACATGGCGGTGACGCAACGCCAATTCCTTTTAATTCAAAGGTTCACGATAAATACCTAAAGATAAGGAAATGTCTACCATGCCTTACATATAGCCAGAGCTCACAGCTCAGTTGGTAGTAGCTCTGCCTTCTCCGATGTAGGTTATGAGTTTGATTCTCTGAGAATAAACATTAGTATGACAGTGATAGATTAGATAGATTATATCTTTATTGTACACCATTAAAGTAGTGAAAAGTATATAAAATTACAACTTAAAAACTATTGGTACAATGGGCTGTCTTATTGCTAAAAGCAATCTCTTCCAGACAACCTTTGGATGAACAGAAAAATATTGTATAGGTAAGGACGGGGGCGTACAAAATAATAATATAATAAATAAATACCTAATAATAATAATAATAAACTACTAAATAATACCTATGTTAGACCTATCCTCGACATATTGAATCGAGTGATTAGCTTGTTCACAACTTGTCGATGAATTCGATAAAACTTTTCGAATTTATCGACCTAGTGTCAAATTGTATCTATTGATACATGTATGCTTGGGCACCTAGTACGAGTATTTCATTTAGAAGTATTAATAGAATTACATTGAACTCAAATGCCATGAATTTGATTGAATCTGAAATTACAGAGGGAATAATATTAAATCGATATTCAGCAGCGAGATTAAATTCCCGAGCAACAATAGAATATCTCTCGGGGGAAATATTATATATATTTTAGTAAGCACCGGTGGTGGTTCGGTATAGAAGCTACTCTGCGTTCCTAACATCGTGAGTTTAAATCCAGACATGCACAGACTGTGCCCTCATACACGTTGAGGAAAACATTACAAGAAAGTAGTCAAATCAAAGTCACAAAGCATCTATTCTATAGAGTAAAAGTGATCACTTGGAATATAATTATTACTTAAATTTAGGTGCCAGTTCCTAGCGACCAAGCCTAGAAGAACAGGCAACAAACTTACGGCTTGGTTCGGTTACGACCGTTTCTTTGTGTGATCTTTTTTATAAAATAATAGAATATGAAACTCTAGTTTGATGACAATCTTACTTACGTTGATCCATGACGTTTGTCTCTTTCGATTTCATCTAAAAATTGCTGTCAACGCAAAAGACAAAACACGGTTTAACTATTTCAACGTTGCGCCTTAGTACCAGGGTTCTTTAATAAGAAGTCACGTTTTATGGGCGTACAAAGTTTAAATTACACACAGAATATTCAATGAGAACTCGTAAGTACTCTTCTTCTGCTTGAATAATTAATTCCAGTGTCTTTGTCGTGCATTTAATATTTTAATCATAAAAAAGCTCCAATTTTCCGATACCATAGTAAAGGAAAGGTAAAATAATTAGCAATATGAAATACATCAGAATTTCTAATGATAAATTTGAAATAATAATCAAAACTTTTTGATTATTATTGGTATAATTAAATATTCTATTATTATTCATAATCATCATGATAATGAATAATAAAATAATAATATATTATTACTTACAATATTAATTATTAGCATAGTATTAGTATAGGTACCTATATTAGTTCCGTCTTATCAATAATACCTAATTCTTCTCCTTCAATTATTTCCTAGCCTATATTGTTCCAAAGATCTGGACACAGAGACGTGTCCCTGAATACTCTCCTAAGATATCCTCTATAAATCTTAAGATATTTATTTTTCACGTTGCAGTAGTTCTAGTTTAGGGTCAACATTTTATGATATAATACAGAATTGCATTAGTATTATAATATAACGATCGATCTTAAAGATCCCTCTACACTTTATCTAAAGGCTTTTACTTAAATTTACCCAAAACATCGAAACATTGTTTAACAAACTTGTCTTAACAAGTCTAACATAATAGTTGGATCTACGACAGGTGTACAAGTTTTAGACAATAGTATTATATTAGTTAGCATAATTTGCCTCGTGTTATGAATATTTGGTGTTAACACATACTTCGGTTCTCAGTGATGACTGGTAGATGAACTTTTGTGACATTGAGGCGTGGCGGGACTAAGACGTGGTAATGGGTTTGATTCCCAGTTGCAAAATTTTGCCGGTTTGTTGCGGGTATGATGATTTATTTCTTTATTCAAGGTGTTTCATGGAGGCAGTAAGACAAATACATCGACAAATATATATACGTCGTCATGTTACAAAGACTAACATGTAAGTTCCGTCGTACAAGCGTGAAACTAGTTTAATTACATTAGTATGTTATGACATACAAACAACCTTGAAAGCTCAAACGGAAAGTTAACTGCTTAAGCAGAACTCCAACATTCAATTGAAAGTCGGAAACATAAGATTAATTTATGAACTAATCAAAGTCGTGAACGAATAAAACTTTTGTTTTTCAAAAAGCGGCCACCGTCAATGACGTAAGTTATATCGAAGAGGCCTTTGCATTTGATGGTTTATACAGCGTCAGGGACAACTTTTCCACTCACACCCTTATTTACGGTATGCTGTAGCGTATAAGATGTTTTCCGATGGAATAGGCTTGCCCAGCACCTATACCATCTTTACAGCTTAGTCGGCCTATTACACAGAAAACATTGCCAACACGTGCGGGGCTGACTATTAGGGCTTCCTCACGATGTTTTTCTTCACTGTTTGAGGGCACTGGTATTGCGTAACGTATTTGTAACGTAATTCTACAGTCAAAATGAAACTGAGGTCTGACCCACTATATAATTTCTGGTGTCATGGGTATCGGAAGCTCCAATTACCATTTAAACTGATATTTGCATTTGTCGTGTAGGTGCTTGGTGTCTTGATTAATCGTTCCAAACGATTAACATAACTGTTGCTTATAAACATCATTCAGCGCAGTCCTTTGGCTATATATAGGCCATCGATTGATATCGCTAGTAATATTTTATAACCGAGGTAAAGCTTTTTATGGTTTATTTATTTGCAAGAGAGCGTTATGCGAGTGATTTTTGTATGGAAGCACGTCTGTTTTCATAATACACGATAGGGGCGCTTATCGTGAACTGTAGGTTCACAATATATAATAATATATCTCAGTTGCTTAGTCACAACGGAGTTAGGTCAGTAGCTTTTAGGCCACTTGAAATAACTTTGCCACCAGAGGTAGCCTATAGCTCACTAGAACTTTTTTTACGGCAAACACGTTACGGCCACCACAGTTTTAAGAAAATCAGGGCTTTACCACAGTCGTAATTTTGATTAGAGTGTTGAATTTTCAATTGAGAAAATTAAGTGAGTTTTATTGATCTGCGCAAAGTGCTGATAATGTATGTATGTAAGCCGGGTGGGAATAATGGGTAATAACTTTTGTTCTTAAACTTTAGGAAGTTTGACTTATTTCCATAAAAAAATGCTTTGCGAATATTAGAAGTTTTATGGTCACACAGTTCAAGCCAACGAAAAAAACCTTTGTACGAGTTCTGCTTAGATTGGGGCTGTGTGAGAATGCACAGCAATATTTTTCTTATTTAATTTGTCGGAATTTAATAATATTTGCCAAGGGTCCGTATTCATCTAGTAAGGCTAACTATTTATGTAAAAATACTAAAATCCCCCCAAATGGGGCTTAGCGTCACACTTGTAGCAGTTCTGCTTAGCTTGGGAATGTGTGAAAATCCACACCAATATTTTTTTATTTATTGTCCAGATTTTGTATATGAGAATTCAATAATACGAACCAAAGGAAGAATTTATCTAATTTTCCAAACTGGTGTTCAACTTATGTGAAGTTTACCCAAATTATTTCAGGAAGTCTCTCAATTTGCCTGAAACCGTTTACCATGTAATGGAGGTAATTTCAGTCTCCTATTCCTAATCGATTTAATTGTAAAAGTTTTTACAAAGCGTTTGGAGTAGCTGGATGAACAAGAGAAGGTTAACAAACAACAAACTAGTAACAACATCGAATGTAACAAAAATAATAATAATAATAATGCTGGACAATACACACAGCATCATCTAGCCCCGAGCTAAGCAGAGCTTGTGTTATGGGTACTAGATGACTGATATACTTAATAAAATACATTAAATACATAGATATTTTTTATAATACATAGAAAATACTCAGAACACCCGGAATAAATATTTGCAGATCATGCAAACATTTATTCCAAGGCGGGAATCGAAACTGCAACCTCCTGCGTCGCAGAACGATATTCGCCCGCCACGTCACATCGGTCATCAAAAATACAGTCATCAAAATTATTACTGACTTATATTAACAAATGTATAATAATATTTTTAGGTACCTATTTTTTCATTTTTTTTTGTATTCATTTAGTATGAAATATACTTTTTCATTCATTAAATTAGTTGACCCTGTAAAAAGTAATCTACAAAGTTAATATCTTAATTTCCAGTAAAAAGTTATGTCGTGTTTTTTAATGAAAACCTGAATAGGATATTAACAGAATGTATATTTTTTGTGATGAAACAACAAAAGGGATTGGTTGGAAAACGGGAAGTGTTATATTTTATTCAAAAGGGTACGGCATCGTAAATCCTTTTAAAAACCTTTTTACTCTGGTTATTACAAGAAGTTACTACCAAATCTGGGTACCTTAGATATTCGTCGAAGAGCTATGGTTGGTTGAAAACGGCACTAGATTTCAAATGCATTTCACAGTTCACATAAAAAAGCAGGTCTTTGCATATCTTGTAGATATGCGATCTGGCGTTGGGGGCAAATGTCCACCCGTGACGCAAAAGGTTGCGGGTTTGATTCCCGCCTTGGACTTATATATTTGCAGATTGTACAAACATTTATCCCAAGATAAATGTTTGTACAATCTGTAAATATTTATTCCGGGTATTTTGTAATGTATTGTATTAAGTATATCAGTCATCTAGTATCTATAACACAAGCTCTGCTTAGCTTGGGGCTAGATGATGCTGTGTGGATTGCTCAGCATTATTATATTATTTTAATATTTTATATTATTATATTATAAAACCCCTGTTAATGACAACTAGTAAAGCTGGAAAAAAGTATTGCCATTATGGGCATTTCTACCGCCAAGCAGCTTGCTCTGTTCCGGATTGAAGGGTGTTGATGTCATTGACATTACAGGCACATGAGGCTTAGCACCTGTTTACCTCACGTAAACGTAGTGTATCGTAGGGCACGTTCTTAACGAAATTGTCCTGCGAGGCAATGCTTTGTTATGTTACTTATATACCTAGGTTGACGTTTACCACTTATTATCAGGTGGGTTAAATAAAAACTATCTTCAGAAAAAAATAAATAAAATTTAAATATATATATTTTTTTTATAAAGGTGATGGTTACCACTTATGATCAGGTAGTTAAATAAAAACTATCTTCAATCGTGTCGCTTTTGTGTCAAAGAAGAAGAGTAAATGTCTCTGCTGCCTTCTTCAAAGTATCTTGAGTAGATACTACTTAGAGATCTGAAAAGATATCTACCATGCTTGGGAATTAAAGTCGGGAAGCTTTCTTTTCCTTTCTCTTGGTTTGAATGGTTCAAAAGCTAGTCGGAAATGGAAATTTATTTTTCCAGTTAAAAACAGAATGAATTCATGCCCCGTGGTATAATTTCACAGCTCAGTTATTTTATATCAAAGCTCACGTTATTTAAAGCCTCAAAATATCACACTTTGTGCCTTTGATCCTATGGGTTCCGTCTCTCGTTCATAGGGTCACTAGTATTAGGTATATTATCTTTAATCAATAATCAGTATCAGAAAAACGAAGAATAGCATTCGTATTCTGAGTTTTTTACGTTTTCCGGAAAACGGATTTCGATTTGCGAGCTCTAACTTTTCGTATGGTATTATGATAAGCGCCCCTAGCGGTTCCTAGGGGTACTAGCGTATCTCCATGCAAAAAGTTCGAGCTCGCAAACCGAAACCCGTTCTTTGAAAAACGTAATAAACTCAGAATCCGCCTACAGCTTAGACTATTTCGTTCACTTTAAAGTCATTATGTTTCAATAATTGATAGCGCACTAATTACTATTTAGAAACTGACTAATCTGCAGGTACGATAGATATCCTTTTTTATACATTACTAGCTGACCGGTGCCCACTTCGTTGGGCGGTAAACATGTTTACTTACAAATCTTAACTGAAGTAGTACTCGATGTCACCAACAGATGGCGTTAATACGGCATAAAATAGCGGCCGTTCGCAGTTTCGCCAGCGTGGCAGTTTATATCAGTTCCCGTTATTTTTTCGGGATAAAAAGTAGCCTAAGTTACTCCTTGTTACATTAGCTATCTGCCAGTGAAAGTCCCGTCGAAATCGGTCCAGCCGTTCCAGAGATTACACGGAACAAACAGACAGACAGACAGACAAAAATTTAAAAAAATGCTATTTTGGTATATGTATCGTATATACATTCCTATGCATGTAGTAAAAAGCGTTATTTTAATATTACAAACAGACACTTCAATTTTATTTATTTGTATAGATTTTGTCATAAAACTATATTACATTATGAATTAATGTCCTTTTTATAAAACACCTGCGTAGGGAGCCGACCTCGCGTCGGAGCCGCGCGGGTACCTAATTCATAGATCTAAACTACTCCCCTGCACGCGCACTCCCAACTTGGTGACGCTCACTTCGCAACGGGCCGTGCAGCAGAAAACGTAATATTTTAATTTCGCCATAACTTCAAAACCAAACGTCCAATTCTAATTATTTAAAGACCAAATATTATCAACATGAACTGTACTTAGTGATAAAATAATTTATTTCGATAAGGATTAATAGTATGAGTAAAATAAATGCGTTTAAATGTAGTCCAAAAAAAATTGAAGATTTTTAAATAAAAAAATGGTTGTTGTGCCTCACTCGACATAGATAGGTATAGTGTGTCGCTGACTTTTTTGTAGATATTTATAAGATCTACAATTATGTAGAACATTTTATGGTTCTATCTTTTATAGTTTAGGCAGCGTACGCAAAATAAGTAACTTTTCTGGTTGATTTTTTACACCTTGTGTCTGAAAAACCCAAATATTTTACGAAACGCTATTTTTTTCCAAAATAAAATATAGCCTATGTTACTCAGTGATAATGTAACTTTCTAATGAAAAAAGAATTATTAAAATCGGTCCAGTACTTTTTGAGTTTATTCATAACATACAAAAATACAAAAATACAAAGCTTTCCTCTTTATAATATTAGTGTAGAAGAAACAACGCGAGATTATTCGAAGATGTCTAAGGGGGTTACTCAGAGGTACGTCCAACTATTACATTTGGCACAGACCCACATTTCGCAGTAGTAAGTATTCCATACGTGATAGGCTGCAAGCCCATCGCCGCTGATAGGTACTAACTGGTTTCCTTACGATCTTTCCTTTTGAGAATACTGGCATTGCATACATTTTTCGAATAGAAAATCGTTTAGTGCACAACCGGGTTCAAACCTACGACCTTAGGATCAGAAAGCGAGATCGCTATTTCACCACCAGTGTTCTCGTTATTAATCGTAGTTATACTATCGTATTAATGGCAGTGGGCAGGTCATAGAGCTCGTAGAACCGATAACCGTTGGGAAATAAGGTTCTCGAATTGCGACCACGAACTGGAAGACGAAGCGTAGGACGTCCTCCTACCCGATGGTGCTACGTGCTTGTTTCTAAAATATCTGAGGGGATATCTACCGTGCCTGGGAATTAAAATCGTGAGACTTCTTCTATTTGCGATCTGTATAAAATATAATGCATAATTTAAAACTAGATTACCACCTACACTTCACGTAATTTCCGTTATCCAAGGAAGATAACAGTTTAGTGTGACACTGTAACTTTTATCTTGCACTAGCGGCCGCTCGCAGCTTCGCCTGCGTGGCAGTTTTTTGCCGTTCCCGTTATTTTTTCGGGATAAAACCATAGTAGCTTTATGCATGCAAAGTCTCAGCCCGATCGGTTTAAAATTGACAAAGTTTCATACAAACTTTCATCCCCTATTTTATCCCCTTGGGGGTCGAATTAATCAAAATCCTTTCATAGCGGATGCCTACGTCATAACATCTACCTGCATCCTATCCATCCTATCTATCTGATCCGTCCAGTGGTTTGGGCTTTGCGTTGATAGATCACTATGTCAGTCAGTCACCTTTGAGTTATATATATTTAGATAACATACATTTCTGGAAAATGGGATAGTGGTTTCATGTAGGTATTCAATCCTGTTACACCTACGGGCAAGATAGTGTGAGCAAATTTGTGGTGGAATTCTCTTGTCTCCATTTATCTTACGGATTCTATACCAGGCGAGCGCAATACCTCAACATCGAAACAATAGGGTTACCTTTAGTAACTCACCTAGCCATGTAGACTATTCATATATTTATGACGACCGATGTGGCACGGCGCGGCGGGCGAATGTCCGCCTGCGACGCAGAAGGTTGCGGGTTCGATTCCCGCCTTGGAATAAATGTTTGTACCATCTGCAAATATTTATTTCGGATGTTCTGGGTATTTTCTATGTATGATAAAAATATCTATGTAGGTATTGTATTAAGTATATCAGTCATCTAGTACCCATAACACAAGCTTTGCTTAGCTTGGGGCTAGATGATGCTGTGTGGATTGTCCAACATTATGATTATTATTTTAATTCACAAAATATATACTAAAATGAAACCGTAACGGACTGACTGACTTTATATATAAAATCAAACCCATTTATGTGATGGGTAAATACTAGCAATTTTCCACAGGACTCTTTGTGAAGGGCTCGTCTGGGGAAGGACTACCACCATGCTTAGTTCTGCCGCCAAGCAGCTTGCTGTGTTCCGGTTTGAAGGGTGTTGGTGCCGGTGAAACTACAGGCACAAGAGGCTTAACACCTGTATGCCTCAGGTTGATGGACGCTGAGCAGTGTATTTATAGGTTACGTTCCTCGAACGTGACCTACAAGGCAGTGCTTTGTTATATGAGATTAATTAACTCATATAACATTCTACTAATTTAATCCGTTAGGCGGATTAAATAAGTAGAATAGTATATTTAATAGTCTATTTTACAATGGACTTCCACAAAGTCACGTCTGAATTGAAGAACTATGTCAATCTCCATTTAAGGTTAAACAAGTCGGTACGTTGACAAGTACAAGTAGCGTCGAGTAACGCTTGTAACTTTCAAGGTAATCTGATTTTACTGTAGAATATAGGGTAACGTACCTAGATAACGGCAAGATAATTCAGTATCAAACTTAACTTCGGACGCACGTTAATAAATAGTAGACATTAAACACTTACAGCGTTTGTATGGACAACGTACCGACTTGTTTAACCTTAAACTTCGTGATCACAATCCAGGTTAGTTTTTATAAAGCTCGCTAGATGGCACTAAGCAACTATCATCCATCTTTACCACATATTATTCATAACACACAACTGTTTCACGTTCGTAGTCCAATAAATTTTGCTACGCTCGATAGCCACGCCCCGGGTATCCATTGTGTTGCAATTCTCCCGTTCCTCATTCATCTTAGCTGGACCATACGTCATGATTAAGCTCGCCTGCCTTCATGTGTTTGAAACAGCACGTCATTTCATTTTATATATTCTGTTCTCACAATTGTCTTTTATCTTGTACTCTAAGTATGTATTTACAAAAAAAAAAAAAAGTATATAAGTATTCTATCAGTCATCTGGTTCCCATAGTACAAGCTATGCTTAGTTTGGGGCTAGATGATGTTGTGTAAAAATGTCCACAAATATTTATATATTTATTTATTTATACAAGCACTAGCGAAACGCGCGCGACTTCGTCCACCTGAAGCTATTTTCATACAAACTTCAACCCCCGCTGTACACGTTTCCTTTCTTAGTACACCTCTACGCGCCAAGACGAATATACCAACTCTGACAACGCACAGCCTAAACTACTGATCGTAGAAGCTTGAAATTTTCAGAGTATATTTGTCTTAGTACTTAGATTTTTACTAAGAAAAAAAATCCCGAAATTCAATCCCTAAACGGGTTCAGCGGGGGTTGAAGTTTGTATAAAAATAACTTCGCGAGGTTTCTAAATATGATTGTTAAGGCTCATCACAAAAAACGGTAGGAACTAAGCCGTTAAGTAAGCTGTTAAATAAGCGTAGAGCCATATTTATAGGCACCGGTGACCACTTACCATCAGGTGGGCCGTAAGTTAGTGGTAGTAGTATAAAACAAAAAAAGGTGGGGAGACCTAACTGTCTAGGAGTGGACTTACTTATGCTAATGACATAACATGACACAGCTAGATAGGTACAGTCAGCTGCACTAGAATGTGCACAATTCGTAACTTTCAAAATTGTATCACAGTATTAAAAACACAAAAACTATGAAATCAGCGAATGAGTGCACTTATTTTTTGTGTATTAGTCAATTTTTTACGAATTGTATACATTCTAAGTGTAGCTGACTGTACTGAAAGTTTTCATGTCAATGCTCAAATAAAGTCAACCTTTTTTAATATTGTATCATAATGCTATGAATAATTCAAATTATTATTATCTAAAACAACATAAAAGAACCGTCATAAACCTTTTACGCGACAAAAAACGAAGTGGCGAAAATATAAATTTACCTAACCCAAACAACGCTAGAGATTTCCTCTTGTAGTTTCTTTCCCTAAGATAATATCTCTTGTGAACCACAAACCCCTGAAATAATTCAACAAGTGCCTACAGACAGTCACAAAGTTTGATTTTACTTACCTTTTATTTTGCCTGGATTCTTGTAGGAAATATTCACAATTCGCCGTTTAATTGTTACTGCTTAAAACACGTCATATACAAAAACACTGAATCTTCAAAAAATATTTTAGTCAATTTTTAAAGATAATTAGAATAACACTCAAAAAACACTAAAACATATTTTAAGAAAAAAAACACAGTTCAAACAAATATCTGTAGTAAGTTAATGTACACTTTCATATAGTTCACTTAGTCAAACTATTAAAAGTCACCTAAAAATATAAAATTTATTATTAAAACTCGGACACGGACAAATCTATGCGTAGAAAAATGTGCCTAATCAGTCACAGACCCATTTCAAACAAAAGTCCCTTTTTTAAAAATTAAATTTCGAATCACAAGTCCTAGGTTAGGAATGAAGTTAAAAGCGTTAGTTCCGGTGCGCGGCCTGCGAGTGACTACCGCTCAGATAGGTCGAGGTGGTGGGGTAGAATAGGCCGGTGAGGTTCTACCGCGCGTTTTAAACTATAAAAAAAACAGACCAGAGATACTGGGATTTCAAAAGAGAATTCGTTTTTCAAATATAATAATTCTGTAGCTACAATAAATTTTTTATGTTCACAATGTTTATCCTCGGTGAATATCAAACAAATGACCTACAATGCAGAAGGCAAAGCTACTACATAAATAATCAAATACATTCTTACTTTATGTAAATACATTATTTTAACGTTAGAGATTGCTTTGTTGAAATAAAGTTCAAACTAATCAATATCTAGCTTGACATTTATTTACTCTTAGTACTATAAAGTGTAAAGAATATGTTTTATAATATTTATGCTATATAACAACGAGAACTTTTTTTACATTGCTTATTGTAGATACTTTATTGACGACTGATGTAGCGCGGCGGGCAAATGTCCGCCTGCAACGCAGGAGGTTGCGGGTTCGATTCCCGCCTTGGGATAAATATTTGTCCGATCTGCAATTATTTATTCCGGGTGTTCTGGGTATTTTCTATGTATAATAAAAAATATCTATGTATGTAATGTATTGTATTAAGTATATCAGTCATCTAGTACCCATAACACAAGCTCTGCTTAGCTTGGGGCTAGATGATGATGTGTGAATTGTCCAGCGTTATTATTACCCATTAGCAAAACATACGCGCTTTCGTCAGATTGAAGTTATTTTCATCCAAACTTCAATCCCCGTTGTACTTCTTTATGGGTTGAATTTCAGGAATTTCTTATTAATACACTTCTACGTACTGGTAACAATACGAATATGACCGTGGTTTAGGCTGTGCGTTGTCTATGTTAGTCAGTCAGGACAAAGATTCTTATAATTGGTATAGATAGCAGAGTCTGTATAATGATGGCACGGCTGCGGTTCTAATTATCAGAATAAAGCCGAGATATACACTTACAGTAAGTAGGAATAATACCATTGCTGAATGACAGTATACCTAAGGCTGTGTAGACAGACAGAATCCGCAAGCACAGCACACATTATAGTGCAGTAGAAACTAGGTTAGTTTAATTAATGGAAGATTGACGCCCGTATTTTTCTTCTCAACTCATGGAAACCTCAAGCTTAAAGCGCCGTTTTGATGAGAAGACATGCGATTATTGAATGGATATAAAAAAACTGGATTCGTGTAAGCCACTCGAATATGCAAAATTGCCTGGAAGTTCTAATATTTGATGAAAGCCCTCTTAATTCTCATTTTATTTTGTTTTTTAGTATTTGGTGTTATAGCGGCAACAGAAATACATCATCTGTGAAAATTTCAACTCTCTAACAATCACATGAGACAGACGGACTGCCTGGTGACAGACGGACAGACAGACATAGTAATAGGGTCCTGTTTTACCCTTTGGGTACGGAACCATAAAAAGCATTTACTTTTTGGAATCGTGAAGACCACTTAGGCCCAATTGCACAAAAATCAGATGTATTTTTATTTAGCTAATCACGTTTACCAAGATAAAGATTTTAAGCGTAAACGTAATTAGCTTCCTAAATGCATTTAGGGCCTCACTAAATACATATATTTATCGTTGTGCAAGCGGGCCTTAGAAACAAAGCTAGGTAAACATTTTTGTATGGAGATACGCTAGTGCCCCAGTATGCCGCTAGGGGCGCTTATCGTACTTCTACACAAAAAAATCCGGTATCTGAAAAACGTAAAAACTCAGAATATGCCTTCAGGATAAAGGTATTTGGTATAAACTAAACTATGTTCATCATCATTACCAACCTCAAGAATTCCGCCGCTAAGATTTCCTTCCAGTTCTTTGCAAAGTGCACAACAACTGAATTAAACACAACAAACCTCGAATGGCCCTTAATTTTCTTAGTTTTCTTTTATATTGTCTTTGTTAATGGCTACAAGATTTGAGAAGATCCATAGACAATGGCTCTCGTCCGCTACAAAATGATCAACAACGGCGGGCGACAAAGGACTCCAATTTGAGAATAGCCCCATTTTCATTCACAGCAGGGTGTCACGGATTTGAAAGCGCCCCTTTTCATTTATGACGTTTTCACAGTTGCTTGTGAATGTTATAATTACTTCGATCAATGATACCCCTAAATAAAGGGTCGGCGCAAAATGGTTGTAATAAGGTTGAACTTAAGACTGTAAATCATTTTTTTCTCACTTCGTTAGTAAACAAATGTATTTGTCTAAGAATATATTTACGCGGACAGCTTTTAGCTACGATTTTTGGTTGTGTGCCATTATCTAAGGGTATCATAGAAGCAATTTTTTTGTGACAGTGTAACTCAAAACGACAGTTCGTTTATTTTTGTAAGTAAATATTTTATTTTAAGACCAATTTAATAACTTTTGACAGATTCTACTTATAAACCTAATAATAACTTGGATTCGTATACTCAAAGGATTACAAACGCTACTGGAACAGAAATTGTGTAGGTAGAAAGTTAGCGCAGACTATTCCCACGGGATGCAGAACTGAGTATTGCGCTTACATTCCTGTAGTTTTATTATTATGGAAATTAGTCCTTTTATCAGACCTGATCCTAAGAACAACTATAAAATGTTAGATAGAAAATATAAAGTCTAGGACTGACGCTCAACTTGCTCAGATAACTAGTTAATAATAATAATAATGCTGGACAATCCACACAGCATCCTCTAGCCCCAAGCTAAACAGAGCCTGTGTTATGGGTACTAGATGACTGATATACTTAATACAATACATTACATACATAGATATTTTTTATTATACATAGAAAATACCCAGAACACCGGGAATAAATATTTGCAGATCGTACAAACATTTATCCCAAGGCGAGAATCGAACTCGCAACCTCTTGCGTCGTAGGCGGACATTCACCCGCCGCGCTACATCAGTCGTCAAGTTTAACTATTTTATTAGTTTAACTATCCAAAGAGGCTGCCAGCCTTTTCAGCACAATGCTGAGTTCGGTAATTTGAACTCTGTTTACTACTAAGTGGTTTGACTGGCATCACAGCTCGGTTAGTAGTAGCTTCGCCTTTTGTGCTGTAGCTGTAGGTTCGATCCCCACATTTGTGTGTGATGAACTCCTATTTGTTCTTTAAATGGGTGTTATATTGTATTCTATGTATGTATTTACAAAAAAAAACGTAGATAATGTAAGTGTTTTATTAGTAATCTGGTTCCCATAGTACAAGCTATAATTAGTTTGTGGCTATATTGTGATATATGATATTGTGTATAATTTGAAAAGAAAAAACACGACTTATACCCAAACACGCGGTTGTCGGGTCTACGAGCTATATGGAATACCCATTACCATTTCAACTTGCTGACTCTGAGAGCTTAGTCGGTGACTTTAGCTCTTCTACGGATTTCCTCATTTCTAATTCTATCTCGTATTGAAACTCCCGGCATCAATCTCTCCATAGCCCTTTGTAAACAAACCAGCTTATATCCTAGCAAATTCAACTTATGTCTAGTTCCAATATCCGATAACTACGCAGTACGTTGCTTAACATATGCCCGATTTCAGTATCCTACTAGCGTCCGTTAGTAGTTCTACGCCTACGGATAGATGCCGTAAAAATTAAAAGAAGAAGAAGGCTTTTACTATAAGCAACGGTTCTTAGGAATTCAAATTAAGCGAATAAATTGTGACATTACAAAAACCACAGTACAAAAGGGTGTTGGTAAGCCGTCACGTATCATTAAAAACGCTTTATAAGACCTTAATCCTTTTGGAAAATGCGTGAAAATATTAATTTTCATTGGAACAAAAAGGGTTTTATTGAAATACGAGTATCTTTAGCAACGGAAATGCTTTTAATTGGTGTTCAAAATCCTTCAATTAAAAAATAATTATCCTTTCCAGTTGGAATATTATTTTTTGTATAATTTTATTGTTTTTGTCGCAAGCACCTTTAGTTTTTTAAGCTTATCTGATTTATTTTGTACTAAATAACCCCCTCGCAACTTTGTTCGCGTTCATTTAAACTAACCCTTTTTACACCCGTTTTAAGAATGACATCTTAATGAAACCCGTACTAAGACCCCTAAAAAGCGGGGATTAAACTTTGTATGGAAATAGCTTTACGCAAGCAAAGTCACATGTTTCCACTAATGTTTAATAGATTGTGGTATCTGATTGTTCAGTGTAAGTGTTTCAAAGCAAGTAAAGCACTGCTTAATAAAGATTACCGCTCCATTTAATCTCCAAGAAACCTTTAGGTTAAGCCGCACTTGAAATACATACGAAAAAGCCAGCGAATATTCAGACGTATCTCTTAGGAATACAGTACAAATTTCTACGAAGTTCAATCAGTTGAACTTGTTTGGGTAACTTGCTAGTAAGTAATACGGGCCTAAATTCTCACTGCATGGATTAAGGATGAAATGTTTGAATGAGTTATTATAAACTACTAACAGAATATTATAATATATGAACTGAATGAAATTATAATTGTGAACAGTTTTGTTTTATGCAACTTGAATATTCAACAATGAGATGTTAAGTGGTTACCATCGCCAATAAATAAGTATTTGAATATAATTTAATAGTAAGACCTCGTAGGTCACGGTCATTAAGAACGTGCTCTACGATGCACTGCTCAGCGTCCATCAACTTGAGGTGCAATTTCACCGGCAACCACACCTTTCAAACCGGAACACAGCAAGCTGCTTAGTGACAGAAATAGGCATGGTGGTAGTACTTCTCCAGACGAGCCCTTCACTATGAGCTCTACTACTACTAAACTATCTTTATCTATCTTTACAATTACGAATCTTTATCCTGACTGACTGACATTAAAGACAGTGCACACAGAGGTTTATGCATTATTACAATAACTAAGAAAGTAATTTCCAAAATTGTACCCCTAAACGAAATTGAGTAGAAATTTAAATAGCAGGGTTGAAATTAGTGCAAAAATAATTTCGCACAGACGAAGTCACGCGCTTTTCCCTGGTAGTTTATAAAGCTTGTAAAATATTTTTTGGAAATCTCTACGACAGAATAGGTTAGGACCCAAATAAATATTAGTACCTGTGAAACCCTGACCCCCTGAAATATGCATAAGCCACTTTAAAACTAAACCCCTGTTTCAAATTTCTCACCCTTATTTGAAGGATGAATAACATATTAAAGTAAGACTCGAACGTTTTAAATATTAAATTGATCGGGGTTTTGTTCTTACCTGCTAATCAGAATCACGACTTTCTGACACAGATTTAAGTTAGTAAAATTGACAGGGCAGCGATATTGCGCAAAATCGCGGGAAATCAGCGAATGGAAAAGGCTCAGAAACCTAATTATTGTATTTTTTTGAAACTTTTTTTTACTATTTTGGTAGTAGTAGAACTCTTAGTGAAGGGCTTGTCCAGGGAAGTACCACTATGCCTATTTCTGCCGCCAAGAAACTTGCTGTGTGTGTTCTGGTTTGAAGGGTGTGGGTATGGGTGGGTCGTAATGGCATGTTTATAATGAGCGTGACCTACGAGACAATGCTTTGTTATAGGTGATGGTAACCACTTATTATCACTTATAATCTGCTTGTTGGAAATGTGTGAAAGTAATCTTTGTCCAGTAGTAGGCTGATAGTTTTTAACAGACAAAAAAGGAGGTCCAACGGATGTTTAACGGGACCGGTTGTTAAACGGATGATCGAGTTTAAAAGCTATTTACAATAGCACATTATTCACGACAATTCTCTTCTCAGATTTCAGTTTGCAGCTGCAAAAAAATGCAATACTCATTTCCATTAGTAGCAAAACGCATAAGCTGCTCATTTATCGGAGGAATACACAAGTTCCAATTAAACGTCTGTTTGCTGGATTTGAATAAAGTTCCAACCCAGCGCAATTTCAAATTTTAATTCGTATCCAATTTTGTTCATCGTCCGTTTCATAAAAAACCGAGCAACGTTTTTGCGAAATAAAATAAGCAAATAAATGCAAAATAGCCTCAAGATTTAAACTCCCAGGCAAGGTAGATATCATCTAATCTACCTAGTACCTATCGAGATTCTTTAAAGATGTTTAATGGGGGTAGTCAGTTTGCAGTATTATACATAAACATTTGTTATATACAACAGGTAACCAAAAAATTGTACAAGTGTTGTTGCTAGGAACTGGCGCTTAGATTCACCTAGATTTAAGACGTTTCAAGATGATTCCTGCGGATATTACTGAATAAATGTTTTTTGACTTTGACTTTGACATTGCTAATAAACTCCATTTGCAAGTGTCAAATATGACATAATATTTCCCATAGCAAATCTGTCATATTTGACATTTGCAACAGGGGCTTGTTAGCAACAGAAGATCAGCCAAAATGTATGGTAGTTTTGAACTTTATGACTTTGTCTACAGCCTCTGAAATTTTCAGGAGTAGTTATAGAATTAATTTACTAGTAGGTGTAATAAACCTACTTGGTATAATACATTATACAAAATTCAAGGAGTATCAAAATTCAAATTCAACTAAATTTATACTCTGTATATGATACCCAGTAAAGGATTACAGTATAGCAGACAGCCTGACTGCTGTCTAACTTTTAATGATGAGGGTTGGAAAGGCCTGATATTATACAAAGGGGAACGTAAAGGAAGTTTATGAAATATTAGCATCATGTTCAATGTACTATCCAGAAAGAGAACGGTTTCAAACTGAAAGATGAATATCTTTTTAATAATTACCAACATATCGTAAGGAAACCTATCTTAGTACCTACTCGAGATAATAATAATAATAATGCTGGACAGTCCACGCAGCATCATCTAGCCCCAAGCTAAGCAGAGCTTGTGTTATGGGTACTAGATGACTGATATACTTAATACAATACATTACATATATAGATATTTTTTATTATACATAGAAAACACCCAGAGCACCCGGAGTAGATATTTAAAGATCGTACAACATTTATCCCAAGGCGGGAATCGAACCCGCAACCTCGTGCATCGCAAGCGGACATTCGCCCGCCGCGCCACATCGGTCGTCAAAATTAATAGTTTAAAAATCAGAACAAGAATATTGGCAGTAGTTTCTGTGATAGTACAGTAAAGATGGATATTTTTTTTACGATGTACAAACCTCAATATTTTCTTTATCTTATCGGCACTGGCAGCGATGTTGACAGTAAGTCTTATTAGGTATAGAACACACGCGTATAAGCCGCGGACGTTACAGCTAGTCCTGATATATAGACACCGTAGTAGACCTCTGGTCGTAGAGATATGGAGAACTGGAATCTAAGAATGAATTTACTGAAAAGTTTTTTTTATACAATTTGATGATGGAACAAGCATATGGCCCACCTGATGTTAAGTGGTTACCATCGCCTATAACAAAGCACTGCCTTGCAGGTCACGTTCGTTAGGAACGTAACCTACAATACACTGCTCTGCGTCCATCAACCTGAGGCATACAGGTGTTAAGCCTAATGTGCCAGTAATTTCACCGGCACCCACACCCTTCAAACCGAAACACAGCAAGCTGCTTTGCGGCAGAAATAGGCATGGTGGTAGTACTTCCCCAGACGAGCCCTTCACTAAGAGCCAGTCAGTCAAGACAAAGATTCTTATATTTGCATCATATAATATATAGATGCATATTTTAAATTTAATACTTCCTAGAAATAATCAAATCACTTGATATTTTTTTCTAACGTTTTGCTAAGAAAAGCGCAATGTAATGACTTATTTTTGAACCTCGTCCTTTATTAGTCCTTTAATTAAAATGCGTTAGACAATAAGGACAACAGTCTTTGAACTCTCAAAGGCAAATAAATGGCTCTCTTTAATTACACTTCGTCTCGACTGTAAGCAAATTGATTGATGTATAAATACTTATAGGTAGACCACAAGACGATCCAGTCGGCCAACGAATAATCAAAATATTTTTGGTGAAACTTTTTTAGGGACGTAGAATTTTTCGTAGCAATTATCTTGGTATAATTCTTTAGCTCTTTAGGTCTTTTACGTCTTTAGGTATTTGATTTTTTTTATACAACTTGCTGATGGAACAAGCAGATGGCCTACCTGATGTTTAGTGGTTACATTCGCCTATAACAAAGTAGTACCTCATAGGTCACACTTGTTAGGACCGTGCCCGACGATGCACTGCTCAGCGTCCATTAACCTGAGGCATACAGGTGTTAAAGCCTCATGTGCCTGTAATTTCAGCTTGGGTATCTTGGTATAATAATACTATGTGCTGTGATTTGCTAGAAAAACATGACCGCATTTTCCACCTTTCAGGGAAGACTTTTGATCAGTTCTTTAAAATTTACGGTTCAAAAAACGACTTAAACAAACTTTTTCGCTTCCCGTGATTATTTTCGAAGTTTTTACATAATTTACATTTTTATTATGATTTAGGTGTGAATCGTTTAGGGCGTATTTACACGGCGCGGAAAAATTAGCACCGTCTAAACTGAAAACAAATTTGAGAAAATCAATACCGAATAATATGATCTCTATTTTCTAGGCAACAAAGTTCAAATAGCTGTCAAGCCGCCAAACGAGCGGACGACCGCGCGGCTTCCGCGCAGTTGTAAATATCAATACCGAATATTATGACCTCTATCTTCTAGGCAACAACGTACAAATCTAAGAATATGGACTTAACAACAAATAGTTCAAATAGCAAGCAGTCAAACGTGCGGACGCTGGGCGGTCACAACGCGGTTGACGCGCGGCCAAGCGTGCGCGCGGTTAGCCGCTTGACAGGAGTTTGAACATTGTTACCCAGAATATAGAGACGATACTGGATAAGCGGAATTGATTTTCACAACCGTGTGGACATAAGAATGTTTCTATTCAGTTTCCTTACGATGTTTTCATTTACCGTTTGAGAGCCCTGGTATTTTATATTCTATCTATACATATATCGATATACAGCTAAACCCTGTCTGTCTATTCAATATAATAGATTAGGATTACATAACAAGCCTCAAAGGCATATAACCCTCTGAAACGTGACTTATCAATTACAGGCAATCGAATTACGGCTTACCATTTCATGAACAAGCATCCCTTTGTTATAAACAGGCACCTATGTATGTAAGTATATAAAGCCAACCGGCCGATATGGCGCGGCGGGCGAATGTTCGCCTGCGACGCAAGAGATTGTGGGTTTGATTCTCGCCTTGGGATATAGAATGTTTGTACGATCTGTAAATATTTATTCCGGGTGTTCTGGGTATTTTCTATGTATAATAAAAGATGTGTATGCATGTAATGTATTGTATTAAGTATATTAGTCATTTTGTACCTATAACACAAGCTCTACTTATAGCTTGGGGCTAGATGGTGCTGTTTGGATTGTCCAGTATTATTATTATTATATTAATATTCAAAATGTAATGTGCGTATGTGTGTGATTTAATATTTGAAGGTTTTGAAGGTACCTTTTATAATAATATTATTGACGGACCAATCAAAAGATTAACTTGATAATATGGTATCCATCACAAAGCATTATGTCACAGATTAGATATGAGGAACGTGCCCTACGATGCCCTGCAATGCTCTTCGAGCCTAGCGTCTACCAACCTTAGTAAACAAAGCAACGTTACTTAGTGGTAGAAATAAGCATGGTATAGTAGGTACTTCCCCGGACGAGACCTTTACAAAAAACCTTATAAAAATCTAATTTTAATCAATATTAATCAATCAATCATCAATATAGTAGTAGTAGAGCTCTTAGCTACCACCATGCCTATTTCCGCCGCCAAGCTGGGCTGCTGTGTTCCGGCTGGAAGGGTGTGGGTGCCGGTGAAATTACAGACACATGATGCATAACATAGTATATGCCTCAGATTGATGGACGCAGAGCAGTGCATTGTAGGACACGTTCTTAGCGATTCTGACCTGCAAGGCAATGCTCTGTTATAGGCGATAGTAACCACTAACATTAGGTGAGCTATCCGCTTGTTAAATCAGCTATCACATAAAAAAAAACATCAGAAGCATCTTTAAAATAATGGTTGTACTATACGAGTAAAATAGTAATTTGGCTAGAGCTTACTTTTACATACAGCTCAATACAACAACTTTTCTTTCTGATCTCAAATTCCACAAAGCTAACCCACGATTTCTTTCTGATCTCAAATTCCACGAAAACATCAAACTAAATATTTTTTTCTTTTCCGCAGTCGGGTAGAATCAATTGCCTGTCTCACTCAGACCGATAACAGGATCGCATCGCATTTCAAACTCAAACAAGATCGAAGTAAAGAAAAATCACTTGAATCTAGGCCACCGCCGTTTGCAACCTCAAGATTGAAGAGGATATAAGGATACAAAGGCTTTCTCACAGCTTAAACATTTCAAAGCTGGAACACTGTGATTTTTACAACACTCGGTAACATTTAAAAATGTAGTCACAATTGTAATGGCTTGGAGCAATATGGGGGGAAAAGTAAAAATAGTTAAAAGTAGTAATAGGAGAATAGCTAGTAAATCTTGGTTTCAGGGAACCAAGCCAGACGAACTGACGAAAACCTACCGCTATATTAATCAATTTCTAGCGTGTTTTGTGATTCTTTGAAAATATATCGTAATTTTCTATTCTATTCTGGGTGTTACATAGCTAGTATGTCGAAAAAGGTATAATAGTTTTCTATAAGCTATTTGGATGACATAGTACAAGCCTAACTTAGTTTGGGGCTAGATAGCGTTTAGTTAAGGTCTGTTTATAATAAACCTTCAAAAATATTTTGTTACTAAATAACGGCGGAACACATTGTGCCATATGGCAATTTGAATGTTATAATTACATTGTTAAATCCTCAGATGATCGTAAATAGTACAACGTAATAAAATAACATGCAATAAAAAAGCACTATAAAAGCTAAAAAACCATGTGGTCAAACAAAAGTATTCAAACAACAAAACAGGTTTTCTGGTATCATAACAAAATTAAATCACATTTTAAACAAAAAACAAATCGAAATCGGTCTATCCGTTTGCGAGCTATGATCCTACAAGCTTTGTCTCCTTTTGTTTTGCAACGGAGCTTAAAAAATGGTTTTAATATAAACCAGCTGATTCTACCTAAGCTTTGGCATTGCCGGCATATAAAATGCAACACACGATCATTGTGTCAGCTTAAATGGCTTTTGCAGCTTTAGCTGACTTAGAAGAACGTAAATTTTTTTTTTTTTTTTCAATTTACACTGTATACTCAACTTGACAACCTCTTTAGCTCAGCTAATAGCTAACCAATCACGGTGTCAAGATGCTTGGATGTAATTCTCAGGGTAAAACCAATATATGTATGTACAGTCTGCTGCACTAGAATGTATACAATTCGTAACTTTCAAAACGGTACCAAAATCTTATGGTAAACTATTAAACAGTAAAAACTCAAAAATTGTCATATTAGCTGATAAATTCACTTATTTTACTTAGTCTAGATTTGTTTGTACTAGTTGTACAAAAAAAAATTAAAACAATGCCAAAATAGCAACGGCGTCGTTTGTCAGTTTGCAGGATAGTGCAATTTTGCTGTAAGAGCTCACGGAAGGTAGGCTGGGTTTCACTTAACTTCTCCCGTTGCATCCTGTTTACTAACTGAATTACCTGAAACAAAACGAATGAAGCAAGTTAGTTCAGTAATTTCATTGTGCTATTGAGTTTTTCAGATGAAAGTGCTTTGTAGGTCATCTCTTCTGGGACCGTGTTTGGCCGACTTTACGGAAAGGAGTTTTGGACTCCAATGTTCAACTGTGTGTTGAAACTAAAATTTAAAGTAGCACCAGTCGTCAACTTGAAGTCATCGAAAAGCTAGGATAAAATTCATGCTATATCACTTTACATCATGCCAGAAAGAGGACTCACTGATGAGGAGAAATAAGATATAACAAGTCATTTAAAAATCCTTAGAAGTCTTACAGTTACCAACACAGCTCTCAGAATCAGCAATTGATGTGGCAGGACTGAAACTGTTTGTATATAGAAAGTACTTAGTCATAATAATTTAAACTTTTAAGGCAAAAAGAGATGAACCTTTTTTTCAACTCCAAGTAAAAATGACTGTTACAAAGTTAATTTACAAACAAGAATTTACAATTTACAGAATATCCACGAAGGAGGATCAATGGAGACGAAATGGTATCTTCAGACTGTTGCAAACAAGACAGCTCAACTTCTCCAAGTCGTGATTTGGAGAAGTTGAGCTATCTTGTTATGCAATTGGAAGCTTCAAGACACTGGCTGCATTGTCACACTGAATAACAATGCAATTTCAAATTTTCATCAAAACCTTGTGGTTTGTACCTGAAATTTACTTGTGTACACTTTTTTAAAAATGTACACAAGTAAAGTAAGTAAACAGGTCTAGAAATATTTATTCCGGGTGTTCTGGGTATTCTATATTCTACTAATATTATAAATGCGAATGTTTGGATGGATGGCTCTAACCAGTGGACCGATTTGGATGAAATTTGGAATAAATATAGATTGTAATCTGAAATAGGACATAGGCTACTTTTTATCCCGAAAAAATAACGAGAACGGGAAAAAACTGCCACGCGGGCGAAGCTGCGAGTGGCTTCTAGTGTTTAATAAAAATACTGGATGAATGTTGATGCGATTTGCAGAATTTTATAGTCCAACTTAAAACTTAATATGAGTTTCATTGAGATGTCATCCCTAAAACCGATGTAAAAAAGGGATGAAGCTTGTATGAAAAACGCGAACAAAGTCGCGTGCGGGTTACCCAGCGTTCTATATAGGTAATTGTCATAGATTGCTGGTATAGATACACTATGACATGTCCAGTTAAATAGTTTCAAACTGAGGAAATGGAACACGACAAGTCGAGTGAACTGTCAATATGGGAACCCTTCAAGCATGGAAGTCAACTCAACGCTCTCAATGGTCCTGAATACACTAGCACCATCCTACACTTGAGAGCAATAAATCCAAGTTATTGCAAACAAAGTTAGCGTTCTATTCACGATATCGCTAGTAGAAAAGTTCAAAACATATGGGATTACATAAGTTATTGCAACGCCACGTTGTTTATTGTCAAGAAACATACAATAGTACGCTAGCGAATCAAATTTGTTTAGGCTTTCTGTTGTTACTGGTTACTTATTTTATTCGTTTTAGTACTCTTAACACAGGAAAACATAGTATTAGGCGAATGTGTTGAACCTAAGTATGCGAACCAGATAAAATCGCTAAGGTTAAATAAATGACAATAGCTAAACACTAATTTTGCATTTAAGTATATTTTAATACTGCAGTTTTTTCATAGTTTAACTTAAAAAAATATATTTTTTTAAAGGTTACTGAAGCGTTTGCTGTATCGTAATAATATGGACAGATTAAAATTTCGGGAAAGTGGAAAAGGCCGGTTATTGCCTATATGTATATAAGGGCTCGCAAGGTATATGTACTCACAGATCAATACTGTACTTACACTAGTTTTATAATAGGTCAGTGAACGCACTTTTTACAACTTGCCGTCCAAGGTCCCAAGCCATACGCATGCTCTAACTGTATACTCGTAAATGTGATAATTTTGTAATTCGAATTCCATTTATGTTTGAATCATGAAGTAATTTTGTATTCTAATCTCATAATACGAAGTTAAAGTTCATTTTGCATCCACCATAGCAATAAGCACAAATAACCGACGTGCGGAAGGTGCGGTTATCCAAAATACGCAGCCAATACAGTATGTTTGCATTAGCACCGTACCCGACTACCACATTAAAGACAATACAGTATCTCAAATATTAGTTCGCTGACAAGACTATATCACGGGTTTTCACCATCAAATCACACGATTCAGAGGCCTCGTATTAAGTTCAAAGGGTGTGGGAACCGGTGAAATTACAGGCACATGAAGCTTAACACCTGTATGCCTCAGGTTGATGGACGCTGAGCAGTTACTTACAGCTTATAGAGGTACTGGTACATCTTATGTGTAACTGGGCGAGTGACACCAGGGTCCGGAAATCTATGCCCTCCTACCCGAAGGACTGACGACATTGTTAGGACCGCGGGAAGTCGATGGATGGAAAGGGCTCAGAATCGTTCTTCCTGGAAAAGTGTGGGGGAGGCCTATGTCCAGCAGTGGACTTCTATAGGCTGATGATGATGATGATGATGAGGCCTCTAGGTGCACAGAGAAAAACGTGTCGCTTTACGAGTTGTTATACTACACATTCTCGACTATGTCTTTCGGTTGGTGTTCGCCTCGTTTGCATAATGTATTTACCTGACTCTGCGTGAGAGGACCGTGTTTGGTGTGCCAGTACTTTGCTGGAAGTTACTTTGGTAATGAGATTTTGAGGCACTTACTCAAAAACAACGTTAACATAATTATTATTTCCCTGTACTTCCGTTCCGTTGTGGTCCTAGTATAGAATAAGACTTCTCCGTCACGTCTGGAGTAGGAAACAACTAGGAATCCGCACCAGGTTATGGGTAGCTACAGCTCTTGAGTAGGTATACAGGGTGGGTTTTTGCGACACGGCAGTAAGGCCAGCAGGTCTTTTTTTTATACAATTTGCTGATGGAACAAGCATGTGGCCCATCTGATGTTAAGTGGTTACCATCGTCTATAGCAAAGCACTGCCTTGTAGGTCACGTTCGTTAGGAACGTTACCTACGATAAACTGTTCTGCGTCCATCAACCTGAGGCATACAGGTGTTAAGCCTCATGTGCCTGTAATTTCAGGTCTACTCTTGAAAAAGATAAACGAAATTTCGTATTTTCGTTTTGTAGTACACTTCAGGGCAACTCGGTAACCATTCCACAGCTAAGTTGTCGCTGCCTGACATGCCGCGCAATGTAACTCAAAACAACAATACGAAAATTCGTTTATCGTTTCTAAAAGTAGACTAACAGGTACCTTTATCGTTATAGCTACAGAAAAATGTACCTCAAAGACCATTCAGAACTTTTTGAGATATCCTGAACTGCATTCACAGATTTTTGAAAAAATGTAGTCACTAAAAAAAACTTGCTTGCTTTTACTGCCCTCGAACAATGTCCGCCTGCGACGCAGGAGGGTTCGATTCCTGCCTTGGGATAAATGTTTGTACGATCTGCAAATATTTATTCCAGGTGTTCTGGGTGTTTTCTATGTATAATAAAAAAAAATCCATGTATGTAATATATTGTATTAAGAATATCAGTCATCTAGTAGGTACCCATAACACAAGCTCTGCTTAGCTTGAGGCTAGATGATGCTGTGTGGATTGTCTAGCATTATTATTATTATTATAATACCACCAGACAGAGAAAGGGTACCGTGGTCTAATTTGTTTATAATTTAGGATATCCTTGTAAAGGGTTCGTTGACCACTGAAAATCCCATTAGCTATCAACCAGCTGCGGTCAGACTAAACCTCACCCTTAAATTACTTTGAATTATATAGAACTAGCGGCCGCTTGCAGCTTCGTCCACGTCGCAGCATTTTCCAGTTCCCGTTATTTTTTCGGTATACAAAGTAACCTATACGTTAATCCAAGTTATAATCTATGTTTCTTCCAAATTTTATCCAAATCGCCCAATCAGTCTACTGGGTAAAGCGTGAAAGAGTAACAAACATCCATCCATCCATCCAGCCATCCAGCGGCTCGTCCCGGCTTTGATTTTCTAATTTTCCAAATTTTTTTGGAAATATAAATAATAATAAATAATGCTGGACAATCCACACAGCATGATCTAGCCCCAAGCTAAGCAGAGCTTGTGTTATGGGTACTAGATGATTGATATACTTAATACAATATATTACATATATAGATATTTTTTATTATACATAGAAAATACCCAAAACACCTGGAATAAATATTTGCAGATCGTACAGACATTTATCCCAAAGCGGGAATCGAACCCGCAACCCCTGCGTCGCAGGCGGACATTCGCCCGCCGCGCCACAGCGGTCGTCAATATAATATAGCCTTTGTCACCTGGGGATAGTGTAGCTTCCCAACGGTGAAAGAATTTTTCAAAACGATGCAGTAGTTTCGGAGCCTGTTCAATGCAAACAAACAATTAAATCTTTCCTCTTTTATCAAGTATAGACTACTAGGATACCGTGGCTCTAACTGCTTGTGTTATTTTTATTATTCTACTTGTTGATGGAACAAGCAGATAACCCACCTGATGTTAAGTGGTTACCATAGCAATAACAAAACAGCACCTCACGCTCACGCTCACGCTTGTCGAAACGTGCCCTACGATTGAGCCATACAGTTGTTAAGCCTCATGTGCCTTTAATGTCACCTCCACCCTTCAAACTGGAACACAGCATTTGAAATTAAAATAACTGGAAAAAAATCACTCAAAATAATGTCATCGAAGTTGAAATCGGTTTCACGCGAAACAGTTCTTTGTCTTTTGTATTGACAAAACACGGTGTAACTATTTCGAGTCAGTCAGACAGTCACAGTTTTATATACATATTTAGATAACCCCATCAACAGACGTGTTGGCTAGGATATTACGTAACTAACCGCCCAAGGCCTCGCCAATCTGTCTTCTCAACTAGCCTGTTGTTTTCTCTTTCCAACTAACGCTCATTGCAAGCTATCTCACTTTGGTAAATAGAATTGTATGACGTTCTAGGCAAAACTCAAAGGAATAGGTTAGTTACTGTCATTTTATGGCACAATAGACAGCCTATGTTTCAGGGTATTTGACATTTTGACCACGCGTTTTTCTTGAATTATGAGTGCAATGAAACTTTCTGGTATTTTAATTTAACATACATGATATGAAATGCTTGACAAATATAATAATAATAATAATGCTGGACAATCCACACAGCATCATCTAGCCCCAAGCTAAGCAGAGCTTGTGTTATGAGTACTAGATGACTGATATACTTAATACAATACATTACATACATACATATTTTTTATTATACATAGAAAATACCCAGAACACCCGGAATAAATATTTGCAGATCGTACAAACATTTATCCCGAGGCGGGAATCGAACCCGCCACCTTCTGCGTCACAGGTAGACATTCGCCCACCGCGCCACATCGGTCCTCAAATATGACTGACTAGCGGAACGCGCACGACTTCGTTTGCATGAAGGTATATAGATACAAACTTTAATCTTACTCTCACTCCACACATCCATCTCAACACTCGCATTGACGACCGATGTGGCGCGGCGGGCGAATGTCCGCCTGCGACGCAAAAGGTTGCGGGTTCGATTCCCGCCTCGGGATAAATGTTTGTACGATCTGCAAATATTTATTCCGGGTGTTCTGGGTATTTTCTATGTATAATAAAAATATCTATATATGTAATGTATTGTATTAAGTATATCAGTCGTCTAGTACCCATAACACAAGCTCTGCTTAGCTTGGGGCTAGATGATGCAGTGTGGATTGTCCAGCACTATTATTATTATTATTATTATTATCTCCTCTTCTTGCATCCGTTCCTTTATCATTTGAATTATTTTTCTAGTGTCATTTTAGGTTGGTGTGTAATTTTGGTGGTATTTTATCCAATATTACTTTAGGTCTTATCACAAGTCCGAAGACTAGACACGTTCATCACCGCAAATGCGGTGGAGACATCCTGGCAACATCATAAGCCCAGGTCCGTCCGAAAAAAAAAATATTGTGTCATCTGTGTCATCTGTTGTAGATTGGGTTAGGTTAGTGGGTAGGGTAGTTATATGGAATATATAGAATGTATTCAAACAAGTGTTATATTATTATAAATAAACTTATTATAAATATTCAATGTAGGTCTGTACCAGTAATTTTGACCACATTACACGAGGACGTCATTAACATGGCTGCCCGCTGTAATAGATTGGCAGTTGGGAAATTGTGTTCGCCCGTCGGAAACAAGAGTGGTCCGTTTTAAATTACAATTTTCTACATCATCATCATCAGACTGAAGAATTCTACGGCCGGACATCTGTAATAATAATAATAATGCTGGACAGTCCACACAGCATCATCTTAGCCCCAAGCTAAGCAGAGCTTGTGTTATGGGTACTAGATGACTGACATACTTAATACAAACATTTATCCCAAGGCGGGAATCGAACCCGCAACCTCTTGCGTCGCAAGCGGACATTAGCCCGCCGCGCCACATCGGTCATCTGTGGCCTTTTTATTTATTTATCACGAACTAATAGGAGTTAAGTTCTTTGTTAATTCTTTGTAAAGTTATATCAACGGTTTCTTAATATTAAACCAGCCAATAATTTTGGAATTAACCGTCAGAAGCGACAACGTCTTTTGTCAACATTCTTTCAATAAATCTTTAAAAACTATATCATCTCTTGTCACTATATTTTTCAATTAACCTTACCTATTTTTGCCGCTAAGCAGTGACACTTGCATTACTGTGTTCCGGTTTGAAGGGTGTAGGTGTACCGGTAAAATTACAGACACATGACACTAGTATGCTTCAGGTTGGTGGACGCAGAGTAGTGCATCGAAGAGCACTCGATGGTTACCGTTTAACATCAGGTAGGCCATGCGAACAACAGAATTAGCATAAAAAAACAGCGTAAATTTTTACTACATTTGTTTTCAATCAACCTTCAAAACGACATCGTTATCATTTAATAGTTTTAATGAGATTTATTTAATTTTAATGGACAGTACTTAATACAGAAGTAACCGGGTCTTTATAAGTTTGCCTACAAATAAAATTAATTTAATTTTCAGCCCAAAAATAACAAATTGAAGCAGCAGGTGCGCAAAAACGAGCATTCAGTTCAATAAATTACATGTTTTATTATAAAGAAATTCATGATGTTTTTTAAATCGCTGCACTGTTGTTTAATTTTAAACTGGTTTTTTTTATGCTACTGTTGATGGAACAAGCATAATAATATGGCCCACCCGATATTAAGTGGTAACCATCACCTTGTCTTGTAGATCACGTACGTTAGTTACGTGCCCTATAATTCACTACCCTGCGTTCACCAACCCGAGGTATACTAGTAGTAGTAGAGCTCTTTGTGAAAGGGCTCGTCCGGGGAAGTACTACCACCGTACCTATATCTGCCACCAAGCAGTGATGCACGCATTGCTATGTTCCAGTTTGAAGGGTGTTGGTGCCGGTGTAATTAAACACTAACACCTGTATGCCTCAGGTTGATAAACGCAGAGAGTGTTTCGTAGGGAATAAGCGTGACGTGCGAGGTAATGCTTTGTTATAGGTAATGGTAACCACTTAACATCAGGTGGGCCATCTGTTTGTTCCATCAACAATGCACATACATTTTTTTTAAGAACCTCTTAACATTTACAGTGGGTTGTAAAGTTTTTTTGAAAATAACTTCATAGTTATAATTATAAACATTACACACTTCAATGTTTAGTGAATAATATATAAAATACAGTTTTTACGTATCAACGATAATTTTGTAAAAATCTTTTCCATCCCAGACGTTTTCATAGAAAATTAATGGCAAACTCGTTTGAGTCACGTTTTACTCGTAAAGTGAATATATGAAGCTTGAAATAAGCCTTAGAAAACTTTTTAAATATAAATAGGTTTAGGAGTTTCTCAAGCGGTGAAGGAAATCATCGTGAAAAAACCAGTTAGTATTGTGGCAGCGGCGGTGGGTGTGCAACCTGTCAGTGCAAATATTTATTTATTTTATTTATTTACTAGCGGCCGTTCGCAGCTTCGCCTGCGTGGCAGTTTTTTCCCGTTCCCGTTATTTTTTTTGGGATAAAATCATAGTAGCTTTATGCGTGCAAAGTCTCAGCCCGATCTGTTTAAAATTGCCAAAGTTTCATACAAACTTTCATCTCCTATTTTATCCCCTTGGGGGTAGAATTAATCAAAATCCTTTCTTAACAGATGCTTACGTCATAACATCTACCTGCATGCCAAATTTCAGCCCGATCCGTCCAGTGGTTTGGGCTGTGCGTTGATAGATCACTATGTCAGTCAGTCAGTCACCTTTGAGTTATATATATTTAGATTTATATGAGAACCAACAGCTTTTTTACACTAAATTAAATTTCACCGTTGGGATGCTATTTTTATATTTAAAAAAAAAATAGGGATCCTTACCCTTACCCGTGCGAAGCCGGGAAGGACTACTAGTAAATTAATATTGGCGGACAGCGCTACTTAGCGGTAAACTAAGCAAACCTCATCTTGGGAACCAGATAATACATTCAAAAGAACTTGGACACAGAGCGAAATAAATTGCGCGTAATAGTTAGTAAAATAAGTGAAACATTCTGACCATCTATTTATACCAAAAAATAATATTTGTCCTCACTGACTCTCATATGTAGATAACGCACAGATATAATCTAAACCACTGGTCGTAGAGACTTGAAATTTTCAGGGTATATTCGTATTGGTGCGTATAGGTTTACTAAGAAAGGAATTCCCGAAATTCCACCCCCAAACAGGGCTTGAAGTTTGTGTGAAATATTTTCACGCGGTCGAAATCACGCCCGTTTTGCTAGTATAACTATACAACTAACACGTAGGTATACAAATACGTATGTAACGTGATTATCCGACAGGCTGTGTGTTTGTTCATTTGAGCGTGAATTAAATCCCTATTTAGATTATCAATGGGCGTAATATCGCAAATGATGTACAGCTACAATTCGTGGATTTACTCGCCTGACACAGGGGTAAAAACAATAAACACGACGTATCATCTACAGACCGTTGCAAACGATCTAAAAATAGTTCACCTGAAGTTAAGCTGTCAACGTTGCTTATAACAGTTGCATTACTTGACATCAATTAGTAATCAGAGTAATAATTTACAGATCCAATAGCTGTTAAGCGGTCACATTTGCTTATAACGGAAATTTTATTTTATCCTTGATAGACTGTTTTTTGGCTTCAATCTCACCTGATGGTAAGTGACAATGAAGCCGATGATGAAGCATGATATATATACACAATATTATAGTTTACATGCAGATGGCCCACTTGATGTTCAGCGGTCATCTCAGTCAATAACAGTTACACTAGAACACGTCCAATGAGGCCGTGTATTTTATGCTATAGCGTAAAATTCAATAAAGTTAAAATAAAATCTCACAGTAGAATAAAATATTGCTTTTGTTCCCCCAGCGTTGACACAGAACGATCAATATTTCCAGGACAAAGAATATGCAGTGACAGGAAGTGCTGAAAGCATGGCTTGCCTGCAGGCATAGCTCGGAGCTTACAATAGGTTTTAATGGCATGCCTGGCTACACAGCTTCAAAGCCTACAAAAAGACAAATCTTAAGAAGAAACTATACTATACCCTAGATAGCTACATTAATGATAAATCTGCGTGGCCAGATGTTCCGATTGCTCTACCTATCGACAGCTAGAATAATAGTTTAGCAATCTCTGTACTATTCTCATAATTGAATTCATTAGACTGTAATTACTATTAGTCGAAGCGTAGCGTGTGCTGTCTTTTGAACTTGTGTGTATATTAAGTTCTTCATATGATTGCCTTAGCATGTTTTCTGTCTTGCATTCAGTTAGATTGGCACCACACTGGAGCTTCATTATTTACATTATTATTATTTTGTAACAAAATCATACAAAAAAACGGTAGGAAACTAGCCGTAAGTTTCTTGCCGGTTTTTCTAGGCTTGGTCGCGAGGAAGCGGCGCTTAGATTCACTTAGATTTAAGACGTTTCAAGATGATCCCTGCGGGTTTTACTGAATAAATGCTTTTGACTTTGACTTTGAGTAGTAGAGTTTTTAGTGAAGGGCTCGTCTAGGAAAGTACTACCATCATGCCATTACAGCCGCCAAGCAGCACAGCGTGTTTCGGTTTAAAGGGTGTGGCTGCAGTGAAATGACAAGCACATAAGCCTTAACACCTGTATGCATCAGGTTGATGCACGCAGGGTAGTGCATCGTAGGGCACTTCTGGCATTGCGCACATACATTTTTCGAGCAGAAAAATCCATTGGTACATGACCAGATTCAAACTTCAAGCCCATAACGGTGTCACTCCCACTAGACCCGGTAATCTCTGTAAAATTTTAATTGTTCTTATAAATATTTAGATAATTGGATCTTCTACTAGTTTTCCTTCTGTGTATATGTGATGACGTCAATCAGACGCAGCAAAGCGAAGGGCGTTTCAGATTATAAGCGTTTGCGGGATTTGCCTGTTTTAGTTCAACTGTTCTATAAATGGTCTAGGTATCTAGTTTAGGTTTGAATGTTTTTTAATTTTCACCATTGTAAATGAATATAAAATAAAAATTTGGGGACATTTTTATACACCATCATCTAGCCCCAAACTAAGCATACCTTGTACTATGGGAACCAGATGACTGATAGAATACTTATATACTTTTATTTTGTAAATACATGCCTAGAATACAATCTAACACCCGAACACAGAACAAACATCTATGTTCATCACACAAATGTTTATTCTCTCAACAACAACTAATATATTACACTTGAAACATGGAGCACAATGCTAGCACGACTGCTTGGCGGCAGAAGTAGGTACGACTCAGTACTCTTGATGAATACTTTCACTAAGAATTTTCTCGCCGACCTTCTGCAAGAACATATTAGTATAAGATATTTTCTTTTTTATGTAACTAGCTGATGATGAAACAAGCATATGACCCACCTGGTGTTAAGTGGTTACCAGCGTCTATAATAAAGAATTGCCGTGTAGGTTACGCTCCCAAGGATCGTGCCCTATGATGCACTGTTAAGAGTTCATCAACATTAGGCATACAGGTGTTAAGCCTCGTGTACCTGTAATTACACCGGCACCCACACCCTTCAAACTGGAACACAGCAAGCTGCTTGGCGGCAGAAATAGACATGGTGGTCGTACTTCCCCGGACAACCCCTAACTATGAGCTCTACTACTACTGAATGACTATTATTATTTATTCGTTTTTTTTATTTATACCAGTAAAAAACCTGAAAATGTTTGTTCTAGAAAAACAGTTACCAAAATGTCACCGTGTATAAAATTCGCGAAGCCTACACAATAAATAAAGATACAACCCTTAACGATGAGTGACATGTGCAATTGGTTAGAACGACCCTCTACTTAACTGATTAGGAACAAACGAAATTACAAGGTATAGAAGGAGTCTTACAAGATAACAAAACTTTTCTTGCAAACCTTACGTAACCTACAAACCAGAAAATTTAGAGAAAATAAAAGGCTAAATATTTATCTATAACAATTATAAAAAAACATACTAACTACTAACTTAACTATTGGTCTCATACACAAGCTCAGAGTCGCACAACGAGTTATGGAGAGAGCAATGCTGGGAGTTTCACTACGAGATAGAATCAGAAATGAGGAAATCCGTAGAAGAACCAAGGTCACCGACATAGCTCTCAGAATCAGCAAGTTGAAGTGGCAGTGGGCAGGCCATATAGCTCGTAGAACCGACAACCGTTGGGGAATAAAGGTTCTCGAATGGCGACCACGAACCGGAAGACGAAGCGTAGGACGTCCTCCTACCCGATGGACTGACGACATTGTTAGGACCGCGGGAAGTCGATGGATGGAAAGGGCTCAGAATCGTTCTTCCTGGAAACGTGTGGGGGAGGCCTATGTCCAGCAGTGGACTTCTATGGGCTGATGATGATGATGATGATGATTATAAAAAAAATGGTCCTGCCTAATTGACTGACACAGTGGAGTGCCATAGACATGCTAAACCACTTGTTGTAGAGATTTGAAATTTTCAGTGTATTTTTTCTGAGCGTAGTAAGGAATTCTCTAAATTTAACCTCTAAACGTACACAGCAGGAAGAGAAATTTACGTAGACGAAGTCACGCGCGTTTCTCTAGTAATATAATATTTATTCGTATTTGGTACTACATGAATAGTTTATTTTTAAAATGAATAAGTAAATTACAAATGTGTGCTTCTAATCTCGCGGCTTAATAGCCGCGCTAATTCCAAAAAATCTTATTTAATAATTAAGGTAGATTTTAAATAGCTTTAACAACTCAAGCCAAATCGATATATCTGTTTTCAGTCCAGTTGCAAGGATATTTTTTAATCTTTCTACATTATCATCATCATTAAAACTATTTTATAAGAATTATTACAAATCTTAGGTGATTCACCACGTGAACTTACACGTTACCTTTCAAAAAGCTTACGCTTCTTTTATTTTAGCTCGCACACTTCGCAAACCAAATAAAATAAGTGAGCGCTTTCTATTCCTTTTATCTCGCCAGTGACAAGTTTGTCCAAATAAAGCGTTATTTTTCTCACTTCGAGAAAGGACAGAGCCACTTTCGAGGGTTGTTGAGCGATAAAAGTAAAAACAACTTATTACTGGCACTTTTGTTAAGGAGTACATTATAAGAAAATACCTAACGCGCTACGAAAAACACCATACGTACTATTATTTATTCTGTTATTATTGCATCACAATCATGAGAGCCCCTTTCACAAAGAGTTCTACTACTACTAAAAAGAATTTGAAAAATGTTCACAAATTTAAAATATTTTTGTTTATGTTCAAGAATATTGAGTGCATATATGTAAACCTTGTATTCGTAATAGCGAAGTTTAAACAGTATAATTAATACCTGCAAGTTAAAACAACACGATGATAAAACATAATAACCGTTTCTCAAGAAACGTTTGTTCATTGTTTACATCATAGTTAACTTCAAATCACAACTAAGTTATACAAAACTAGTGGCCCGTCTCGGCTTCGCACGGGTTTTAGTAAGGGTCCCTAATTTTTTTTTAATATTTTATAGCCTAAGTCACCCGGGGATAGTATAGCTTCCCAACGGTAAAATATTTTTTGCAAATCGGTCCAGTAGTATGTGCATGCCTCCAGCTTCCTCATATGGAAAATGCAGATTCTGAAAATGCCAATATTTAGTTCATATTTAGTACCATCATAGATTACAACCATAATTTAGGTGCCAAAAAAACAACGACGCTACAAGCCTTTGAAGGTGTGTTAGCTGAAGTAACATGCCACCAGCTTCCTCATTCAGTGTGGGCAAACGAGTGCTGATAGAGCTATAGAACAAACGCTAGCATTTAGTACCAGATTAGTGCACTAGGTAGCAAAATTTCCAAACCTGCAGCTAAAAAACTCTCGGAGTTATAAGACTTCATCAACGTGTAAGCTGACGTACCGTTATTTCAGCACGCACATGCTGGTTCTCTGAAACGGCTGCAGCTATAGACACGGTTGATATCTCCAGATTCAGTGCACAATTGGTGCCAAAGGTACCAAATATTTGAGGCTTCTAGGTTCAAAACTCTTTGAACTACAGGCTTTTAGCAACGTGTAAGCTGGGGAAACGTTTCTCCAGCTGACACATGCTGGATCTCAGAAACGGTAAGAGATAGAGATTCGGTTGATATCTCCAGATGTCAATATGAATTAGTGCACTTGGCACCAAAATTTTGGAGTCTCTAGGACCAATAGTTACATCACAAGAAGCAAAAAACCATTTAACGGTCAACAAATTCAAACCAGTTTTCGCTTCTATAAAAGCGCGGCGTTGCCGCTCTGCACGCTACAATAGCGAGCGAACATTATGCTTGTTCTCTGTCTGTTTTTATATCTGTCTCTGGATACAACGTGTGTTGCCAGTTCAGTTTTAGTAGGTCGACAGTTTTATTCGAGTCTTGTCAGAACAGGTATTATAGGTACGAGGTACTACTAGATAGGTACAGGTACTTTATTTTGTCTAGTTTAAATTGGGTTTGTATGTACTCAAATAGTTGATTTGACGACCGATGTGACGCGGCGGCCTGTGACGCAGAAGTTTGCGGGTTCGATTCCCACCTTGGAATAAAATGTTTAAACGAACTGCACATATTTAATACGGGTGTTCTGGGTATTTTCTTTGTTTAGTAAAAAATATGTAGGTATGTATGTAACGTCAGATTTGGAATTCAAAATGGCGGGTGCAAATGATGGTACAAAAAACTGACATGGGGGTCTTTTTTGACTAATTTGGGGGTGCTGATTACGAATATCTGGTCAGATTTGAAATTCAAAATGGCGGGTGCAAAAGATGGTACAAAAAACTGACATTGGTGTCTTTTTCGACTAATTTGGGGGTGCTGATAACGAATATCTGGTCAGATTTGGAATTCAAAATGGCGGATGCAAATGATGGTACAAAAAACTGATATGGGTGTCTTTTTCGACTAATTTGGGGGTGCTGATTACGAATATCTGGTCAGATTTGAAATTCAAAATGGCGGATGCAAAAAATGGTACTAAAAACTGACATGGGTGTCTTTTTCGACTAATTTGGGGGTGCTGATTACGAATATCTGGTCAAATTTGAAATTCAAAATGGCGGGTACAAAAATGGTACAAAAAACTGACATGGGTGTCTTTTTCGACTAATTTGGGGGTGCTGATTACGAATATCTGGTCAAATTTGAAATTCAAAATGGCAGGTACAAAAAATGGTACAAAAAACTGACATGGGTGTTCTTTTTGACTAATTTGGGGGTGCTGATTACGAATATCTGGTCAAATTTGAAATTCAAAATGGCGGGTACAAAAAATGGTACAAAAAACTGACATGGGTATCCTTTTTGGCTAATTTGGGGGTGCTGATTACGAATATCTGGTCAGATTTGAAATTCAAAATGGCGGATGCAAAAAATGGTACTAAAAACTGACATGGGTGTCTTTTTCGACTAATTTAGGGGTGCTGATTACGAATATCTGGTCAAATTTGAAATTCAAAATGGCGGGTACAAAAATGGTACAAAAAACTGACATGGGTGTCTTTTTCGACTAATTTGGGGGTGCTGATTACGAATATCTGGTCAAATTTGAAATTCAAAATGGCGGGTACAAAAAATGGTACAAAAAACTGACATGGGTATCCTTTTTGACTAATTTGGGGGTGCTGATTACGAATATCTGGTCAAATTTGAAATTCAAAATGGCGGGTACAAAAAATGGTACAAAAAACTGACATGGGTGTCTTTTTCGACTAATTTGGGGGTGCTGATTACGAATATCTGGTCAAATTTGAAATTCAAAATGGCGGGTACAAAAAATGGTACAAAAAACTGACATGGGTGTCTTTTTCGACTAATTTTAGGGTGCTGATTACGAATATCTGGTCAAATTTGAAATTCAAAATGGCGGGTACAAAAATGGTACAAAAAACTGACATGGGTGTCTTTTTCGACTAATTTGGGGGTGCTGATTACGAATATCTGGTCAAATTTGAAATTCAAAATGGCGGGTACAAAAAATGGTACAAAGAACTGACATGGGTATCCTTTTTGACTAATTTGGGGGTGCTGATTACGAATATCTGGTCAAATTTGAAATTCAAAATGGCGGGTACAAAAAATGGTACAAAAAACTGACATGGGTGTCTTTTTCGACTAATTTGGGGGTGCTGATTACGAATATCTGGTCAAATTTGAAATTCAAAATGGCGGGTACAAAAATGGTACAAAAAACTGACATGGGTGTCTTTTTCGACTAATTTGGGGGTGCTGATTACGAATATCTGGTCAAGTTTGAAATTCAAAATGGCGGGTACAAAAAATGGTACAAAAAACTGACATGGGTATCCTTTTTGACTAATTTGGGGGTGCTGATTACGAATATCTGGTCAAATTTGAAATTCAAAATGGCGGGTACTAAAAATGGTACAAAAAACTGACATGGGTGTCTTTTTCGACTAATTTGGGGGTGCTGATTACGAATATCTGGTCAAATTTGAAATTCAAAATGGCGGGTACAAAAAATTGTTCAAAAAACTGACATGGGTATCTTTTTCGACTAATTTGGGGGTGCTGATTACGAATATCTGGTCAGATTTGAAATTCAAAATGGCGGATGCAAAAAATTGTACTAAAAACTGACATGTGTGTCTTTTTCGACTAATTTGGGGGTGCTGATTAAGTAGTCATTATGAATTTCAAATCTGACCAGATATTCGTAATCAGCACCCCCAAATTAGTCGAAAAAGACACCCGTCAGTTTTTTGTACCATTTTTTGTACCCGCCATTTTGAATTTCAAATTTGACCAGATATTCGTAATCAGCACCCCCAAATTAGTCGAAAAAGACACCCGTGTCAGTTTTTTGTACCATTTTTTTATCCGCCATTTTGAATTTCAAATCTGACCAGATATTCGTAACCAGCACCCCCAAATTAGTCGAAAAAGACACCCATGTCAGTTTTTAGTACCATTTTTTGCATCCGCCATTTTGAATTCCAAATCTGACCAGATATTCGTAATCAGCACCCCCAAATTAGTCGAAAAAGACACCCATGTCAGTTTTTTTACCATCTTTTGAATCCGCCATTTTGAATTCCAAATCTGACCAGATATTCGTAATCAGCACCCCCAAATTAGTCGAAAAAGACACCCATGTCAGTTTTTTGTACCATCTTTTGCACCCGCCATTTTGAATTTCAAATCTGACCAGATATTCGTAATCAGCACCCCCAAATTATTCGAAAAAGACACCCATATCAGTTTTTTGTACCATCATTTGCATCCGCCATTTTGAATTTCAAATCTGACCAGATATTCGTAATCAGCACCCCCAAATTAGTCGAAAAAGATACCCATGTCAGTTTTTTGAACAATTTTTTGTACCCGCCATTTTGAATTTCAAATTTGACCAGATATTCGTAATCAGCACCCCCAAATTAGTCGAAAAAGACACCCATGTCAGTTTTTTGTACCATTTTTGTACCCGCCATTTTGAATTTTAAATTTGACCAGATATTCGTAATCAGCACCCCCAAATTAGTCGATAAAGACACCCATGTCAGTTTTTTGTATCCGCCATTTTGAATTTCAAATTTGACCAGATATTCGTAATCAGCACCCCCAAATTAGTCAAAAAGGACACCCGTGTCAGTTTTTTGTACCATTTTTTGTACCCGCCATTTTGAATTTCAAATTTGACTAGATATTCGTAATCAGCACCCCCAAATTAGTCGAAAAAGACACTCATGTCAGTTTTTTGTACCATTTTTGTACCCGCCATTTTGAATTTCAAATTTGACCAGATATTCGTAATCAGCACCCTAAAATTAGTCGAAAAAGACACCCATGTCAGTTTTTTGTACCATTTTTTGTACCCGCCATTTTGAATTTCAAATTTGACCAGATATTCGTAATCAGCACCCCTAAATTTGTCAAAAAGGACACCCATGTCAGTTTTTTGTACCATTTTTTGTACCCGTCATTTTGAATTTCAAATTTGACCAGATATTCGTAATCAGCACCCCCAAATTAGTCGAAAAAGACACCCATGTCAGTTTTTTGTACCATTTTTGTACCCGCCATTTTGAATTTCAAATTTGACCAGATATTCGTAATCAGCACCCCCAAATTAGTCGAAAAAGACACCCATATCAGTTTTTTTTACCATCATTTGCATCCGCCATTTTGAATTCCAAATCTGACCAGATATTCGTTATCAGCACCCCCAAATTAGTCGAAAAAGACACCCATGTCAGTTTTTTGTACCATCTTTTGCACCCGCCATTTTGAATTTCAAATCTGACCAGATATTCGTAATCAGCACCCCCAAATTAGTCGAAAAAGACACCCATGTCAGTTTTTTGTACCATTTTTTGTACCCGCCATTTTGAATTTCAAATTTGACCAGATATTCGTAATCAGCACCCCCAAATTAGCCAAAAAGGATACCCATGTCAGTTTTTTGTACCATTTTTTGTACCCGCCATTTTGAATTTCAAATTTGACCAGATATTCGTAATCAGCACCCCCAAATTAGTCAAAAAGGACACCCATGTCAGTTTTTTGTACCATTTTTTGTACCTGCCATTTTGAATTTCAAATTTGACCAGATATTCGTAATCAGCACCCCCAAATTAGTCGAAAAAGACACCCATGTCAGTTTTTTGTACCATTTTTGTACCCGCCATTTTGAATTTCAAATTTGACCAGATATTCGTAATCAGCACCCCCAAATTAGTCGAAAAAGACACCCATGTCAGTTTTTAGTACCATTTTTTGCATCCGCCATTTTGAATTTCAAATCTGACCAGATATTCGTAATCAGCACCCCCAAATTAGTCGAAAAAGACACCCATATCAGTTTTTTGTACCATCATTTGCATCCGCCATTTTGAATTCCAAATCTGACCAGATATTCGTTATCAGCACCCCCAAATTAGTCGAAAAAGACACCAATGTCAGTTTTTTGTACCATATTTTGCAACCGCCATTTTGAATTTCAAATCTGACCAGATATTCGTAATCAGCACCCCCAAATTAGTCAAAAAAGACCCCCATGTCAGTTTTTTGTACCATCATTTGCACCCGCCATTTTGAATTCCAAATCTGACGTTACATACATACCTACATATTTTTTACTAAACAAAGAAAATACCCAGAACACCCGTATTAAATATGTGCAGTTCGTTTAAACATTTTATTCCAAGGTGAGAATCGAACCCGCAAACTTCTGCGTCACAGGCCGCCGCGTCACATCGGTCGTCAAATCAACTATTTGAGTACATACAAACCCAATTTAAACTAGACAAAATAAAGTACCTGTACCTATCTAGTAGTACCTCGTACCTATAATACCTGTTCTGACAAGACTCGAATAAAACTGTCGACCTACTAAAACTGAACTGGCAACACACGTTGTATCCAGAGACAGATATAAAAACAGACAGAGAACAAGCATAATGTTCGCTCGCTATTGTAGCGTGCAGAGCGGCAACGCCGCGCTTTTATAGAAGCGAAAACTGGTTTGAATTTGTTGACCGTTAAATGGTTTTTTGCTTCTTGTGATGTAACTATTGGTCCTAGAGACTCCAAAATTTTGGTGCCAAGTGCACTAATTCATATTGACATCTGGAGATATCAACCGAATCTCTATCTCTTACCGTTTCTGAGATCCAGCATGTGTCAGCTTACGGCAACGCCGCGCTTTTATAGAAGCGAAAACTGGTTTGAATTTGTTGACCGTTAAATGGTTTTTTGCTTCTTGTGATGTAACTATTGGTCCTAGAGACTCCAAAATTTTGGTGCCAAGTGCACTAATTCATATTGACATCTGGAGATATCAACCGAATCTCTATCTCTTACCGTTTCTGAGATCCAGCATGTGTCAGCTGGAGAAACGTTTCCCCAGCTTACACGTTGCTAAAAGCCTGTAGTTCAAAGAGTTTTGAACCTAGAAGCCTCAAATATTTGGTACCTTTGGCACCAATTGTGCACTGAATCTGGAGATATCAACCGTGTCTATAGCTGCAGCCGTTTCAGAGAACCAGCATGTGCGTGCTGAAATAACGGTACGTCAGCTTACACGTTGATGAAGTCTTATAACTCCGAGAGTTTTTTAGCTGCAGGTTTGGAAATTTTGCTACCTAGTGCACCAATCTGGTACTAAATGCTAGCGTTTGTTCTATAGCTCTATCAGCACTCGTTTGCCCACACTGAATGAGGAAGCTGGTGGCATGTTACTTCAGCTAACACACCTTCAAAGGCTTGTAGCGTCGTTGTTTTTTTGGCACCTAAATTATGGTTGTAATCTATGATGGTACTAAATATGAACTAAATATTGGCATTTTCAGAATCTGCATTTTCCATATGAGGAAGCTGGAGGCATGCACATCCAGTAGTTTCGGTGCCTATTCAATGCAAGCAAACAAACAATTAAATCTTTCGTCTTTATAATATTAGTATAGAAGTATAAATAAAGACAATTATTAAAAAAAAATTAGTGTATACCGTTAAAATTAATAAGTGTATACCGTTCTGTGTCTGGGTGTTATACTGTATTTTATGTTTGTATTTACAAAAAAAGATACCTGCATAAGTATTTTTGTTGAAAATAAACACCATCTTATCTTATTTTATCTCATCTTATCTTATTCTCAGTCATCTGGGTCCCGTAGTATAAGCTATGCTTAGTTCGGGGCTATGTCCATAATATTAATTATTTATTTAAGTGTAGCTGACTGAACGAGCACTTTGGTCAACGTCCTTAAGAACAGGCAGCTCGAGCTTTGTGGTAATTTGATTGTGTACAGTTGTGAGAATCAGCCACCGGCGAGTGTTGATAGGGAAGTTGCTAATTACTGCTTTCAGAAACAGAACAATAGGATGAAAACAATATACCTATCATTTCGACGACCGATGTGGCGCGGCGGGCGAATGACCGCCTGCGACGCAGAGGTTGCGGGTACGATTCCCGCCTTGGGATAAATGTTTGTACGATCTGCAAATATTTATTCCGGGTGTTCTGGGTATTTTCTATGTATAATAAAAAATATCTATATAATAATATGTAATGTATTGTATTAAGTATATCAGTCATCTAGTACCCATAACACAAGCTCTGCTTAGCTTGGGGCTAGATGATGCTGTGTGGATCGTCCGGCATTATTTATTTTTATTTATTTATATTTATGTAACTGAAATAATATTAGTAGAAAGGTAGTACAATGATAGCCTACAGCTCAGTTTGTAGTAGCTTTGCCTTTTACGCTATAGGTTGTAAGATCATTTAATATTATCGTCACCTATTTTGGGCACTACCTGAAAACCAGCGCTGCATGGCATAGTAGACATCTAACTGTGTGACGACGACTGATGTGGCGCGGCGGACGAATGTCCGCCTGCGACGCAGAGGTTGCGGGTTCGATTCCCGCCTTGGGATAAATGTTTGTACGATCTGCAAATATTTATTCCGGGTGTTCTGGGTATTTTCTATGTATAATAAAAAATATCTATATATGTAATATAATATTGTATTAAGTATATCAGTCATCTAGTACCCTTAACACAAGCTCTGCTTAGCTTGGGGCTAGATGATGCTGTGTGGATTGTCCAGCATTATTATTATTATAACTTGTAAGGCAGCAACTAAGCTGAGGTAGAACCTTTTTAGCATGCCATTCGGCACCGGACTGGACTAACTGGGACCCACTGTTAAATGCTACGTTACCTACTTTCTGTTTTATTAATTAAGTTTGCTCTTTCCACTATCTAGATATTCTATCAGTTATCAGGTTTTCATACAAACTCTGCTTATTTCGAGGTTACATGGCACTGCGTGCAATATTATTTTATTTATTTATAAAACAGTTTTTTAGAAATCGTTTAAAAACTAATACACTCGTCTCCTGCTCCAAAGACCCACATCGATAAAAATAAAATATGAAATATCCACAAACTGCCCCGTATAAGCGGAGGTAGCCGTCTGCCGAAGGAAACACATTCTTCTTAGGAAATGTTGTACCCTACAGCACCAGTTGCTGGTATCGAAAAACTGGTATGGATCAACCATGATAAACAGGGAGAGCTTATGAATAAGCGTATAGTTTTTAGGTTTCCGTACCCAAATGGTAAGACGGGACCCTATTACTAAGACTCCACTGTATGTCTGTCTGGCTGTATCCCATGAACCGTGATAGTAAGAGTTGAAATTTTCACAGATGATGTATTTCTGTTGCCGCTATAACAACAAATACTAAAAAATAAAATAAAATAAATATTTAAAAAGGCTCTCATATGAACTTACCTAGACGTTTGTTCTGTGTCTGGGTGTTATATTCTATTATAAGTATGTATTTTAAAAAAGTATAATGAATTTAGTTAGTTTTTATAGTGTTTACCTGCACTTTAGGAAATCACAAAAATTTTATATCATCCCAAAAATTATTTCTTCAAGTGGGATTTGAACCCACGACCTCCTTGATACGATTCCAAATTTTATTTTCATCGAGCCATTTGAATCCTCGGTAGCGAAGTGGGTTATCGCATCCCCGTATCAAGGGGAAGGTCGTGCGTTCAAATCCCTTATTAGGATGATATAAAATCTATGTATAATGTACCTACCTAAATAAGTATTCTATCAGTCATCTGGTTCCCATAACACAAGCTATGCTTAGTTTGGGCCTAGATGATGTGTAAAAATGTCTCCCAAAAATATGATATATACATATATTTACCATCGACTCACCGAGGGTTTCTATAACACAAAAAACCAATGCTAAAGGTATAGGATATGATATGATTTATAGGCGCACTACATCAAACAAAGTATTCAAGTTCCCGCCCACAACATTAGTATGGGGGATAGCTATAAAAACATTCGTGTTAAATCGAGGCTGAATTTTGTAAAAACAGATGTTTTTAAAAAATTGTGGCCCAACAATCATTACCATCAGTCTGAAGAAGACCACTACTGAAGCCAGATATAGATATCTGCCATACGCTCAATTCTTATAACGAAACATCGTCAAATTCAAGTTTCAATGCAGGAGGTTTTGGGTTCGATTTCCGCCTTGGGATAAATGTTTGTACGATTTGCAAATATTTATTCCGGGTGTTCTGGGTATTTTCTATGTAAGCACAATAAAAAATATCTATGTATGTAATGTAAGTATATCAGTCATCTAGGACATATAACAAAAGCTCTGCTTAGCTTGGGGCTAGATGATGCTGTGTGGATTGTCCAGCATTATTAATATCATTTTAATCTTGTCTCAGCTCAAAAAATACTACAGTTGGGCGTCTGATAGAAAACACAACAAACAGTTGTGTTCCCACTAATGTTTGTTCTCGGTGGGGATCAAACCCACCACCAACACCGCAGAAGGCAGGGCTACAACGAACTGAACTATGACAGCTGTCATGTTACCATGATAAACAGGGAGCCTAGCACGAATAGTTTTGACATTTGTTCGGTGGTAATCGAACCCACAACCTAGAGCGTAGAAGGCAGAGCTTCTATCAAATGTGCTCACACACAGTATCTCTAAAGATGCCCAGTATTTTTTCAAGATTGCCTTTCATTATCATGAAACTTCATTGCACCCTTAATGTTTTATCGCGAGACATCACCATACTTAAGTGTTCCCCATAATAAGTTATAAAGACGATTTAAGTGCAAATAAATTCACAGGTTAATGGTTCTTTAACGGGCCTCGTAAAGATACGCACTGTATCTTTAGCATGAGTTTTTGGCGTTATCTAGTCTGAAACGAGTCGGTTGTAATGTTTAGACGAGCTTCTGACTGTTTTTCTTGAGCCTTCAAGCCACTATCAAGTCATTCCCAATGATTTCAACATTTGAAGGGATATTTACCAAGCCTGAGGGTCAAAAGCCCGAGATTTTTATATATTTTTTTTAATAAATAGAATATCCTTTGGCTAGCAATAAAGCATTGCTTCGCAAGTCATGTTCATTAAAAACGTGCACAACGATGCACTTCTTTGTGTCCATGGACACAAAGAAGTGCATCGTTGTACACGTTCTTCTGATACCTGATATACCTGATGTGCCTGTAATTTTATCGACATCCACACCCTTGTAACCGGAACACAGCAAACTGCTTGGCGGCAGAAATAAGCATGGAGGTAGTACTTCTCCGGACGAGCCCTTCACTAAGAGCTTTACCATTTATCTACATTGACATAAGAAATAACACATTCTTACAAGACCCCAAACTAAACAAAGCTTGTATTATGGACACCAGATAGCTGATAGAATACTTATATACTTTTTTGTAAATCCATACTTAGAATACATATAACACACAGACAGAGAACACACAGCTATGTTCATTACACAAATGTTTGTTCTCGGTGGGGGATACGTGATAAGTAATGCTACGGGTACTTAGTAATTTTGCTGAATATGATCATTACTTCGACAATGTCTATGAGACAGGAGCAATCAGAATTGATCAGAATCTATAATTAAAAGGTCAAACCTGAAGTATAAGTCAAAGTCGTCCAGTCTATAAAGTCTATAAAGACTATAAAGTCGTAAAGACTACGCAAGCAAAGGTCACTTTGAAAAACTATTTTCTATTAACATTTTCAGGCCTCACAGCTTAGTTAGCTTAGTAGTAAGCATCCTTCAGTGGGTTATGGGTTCGATCCCCGCCGAGAACAAACATTTGTGTGATTAACATTAAATTATTGTTCTACGTCTCTTTTTTATGCTACTGCTGATGGAACAAGCATATGTCTTGATGTTAAGTGGTAACTATCACCTATAATAAAGCACTGCTTTGATAATTGATCGAAGCTTAGCACCACCCTCACATCTTAGTAGACGTAATCCACAGAAAATACATGGTCAATACATTTCACAAGTTTCCTTACGAAATTAAACTAAGACTGAGTTTGAAAATGCTTCGTTTTAAAAGGTTAGTAAAATAACTGACACTGCAATTTTAAAAATCTTATATTCGTATTATTCAATCTTTTAAAATCTTATATTCTGTCTAGGTGGATGACGTTAGCTTTTTATTTTGTTAGAATATAAAATGTCACACACACAACCTAGCTCAAAAGGCTTTAATAAGCTTAGCATTTTCTCGTTTTATTTCACAGCGTGACCAGTCAGCGTTTTTTAGCTTTATTCATTTTATTTTTCGCTGACGGCGATGCGTCAGTAAACGCAATCACCGCGATAAAAATCTTTTGTGTTTCGTTTTGTTGAGTTTTTTAAACGGTCCAAAAGGTTTAGAAGCTTTTAAATAGAACAACTTAGGGGTGTACTAAGGGATTCCTGAAATCCAACCCCTGAAGTAACCAGCAGGGGTAGAAGTTTGTACTTTTTTAATACCACTTACTGATGTAACAAGCAAATGACTCACCTGATGTTCAGTGATTACCGTTACCTATAGCAAAGCACTACCTCGCAGGAACGTACCCTACGATGCAGTGATATCAACCTGAAGCATACAGGTGTTAAGCCTCATGTGCCTGTAATTTCACCGGCACCTACACCATTCGAACCAGAACACAGCAAGCTGCTTGACGTCACACAGAACTAATGAATACTGCGCAAATCGTATGTCATTACCAACACATGAGCAACTGAACAAAAGAATTAAATTATTTAATGGCACGTTCATACGCGCGCCACACAGCTCAGCCAAATAGCCCGGGGAACTGCCCGCTACGTCGTCGCCTAGTGTGCCAGACCGGTCATGCAAGCTGTTCACGCGTTCGCGGATATATCAGTTAGTAGAAGCAATAGCGTATACCGATACCGATACCGATATATAGATACCGTGGACGTATCTCGAGTTGGCTAATGCGTTTTGCTTGTATTTTTTTTTCGGTAGATTAATAGCCTTACCTATAAAACTTTGTCATATTATACATTAAACAAATTAAATATTGCAAAACAATGTTTTAAGCGATGATTTAAATTTAAATAACGCTTATAAGAATGGGAGATAAAATTACAGGTCATAAGGTACATAAAAATGTTGAATAAAGTATATTTTATTCGTCCGCACTAATTATTAAATTAGTTCGGGTCATCCGTTCGCGTTCTCCACAAATTTGCAAACGATACTAACGCAACACGTGTAAACAGGTACGCGTAAGCACATTTGTCTTTTGAACTTTGTCTACATGCCGATACTGGACCAATCGGCGGCGCGCGGTCATTCAATAATCAGCCTAATTACACGCTCATACCCGTGCTCGGGCTTACTGAATGTCGTTTTGAACGCGCGTATATCAACGCACCATAATTGATTGTTATATTGTGTCCCGGGAATTCAGGATTTGCGTACTTTGTGTAATAAATACAATTCTGGCCATCAGGGTACTGTAAAGGATTGCAATATTCCATTACCCAACATGTTCTAATTTTCATTTCAATGTTAAATAGATTCAATGCAGGGTCGATATAATGAGCTAAGGCCCACATGGGAGTCTACTGTAGCTCAATTTATTCTCTCTCATAAAATAAGCATTTTCCCATTTTGGTTACACAGTAGTTGTACTGTGGTTTCTGTCAGCGTATGCATTGATACTTTAAATTCAGTAGCGCAATATAATTTACTTCAAACTAGAAGCGATTTTTTTCAAAAGAGAAAAGGTATCTTAAGTTCTCAAAAATATATGATGTATTTTGGTTTCTTTTACCGAAACAGTTTTCGTAGAGCCCTATATTATGGCATTGCACTGTGTCCATCACTCTGAGATGTAAAGGTCGTAAAGGCCATTGTTCCTGTAGGTATCTGCCCATATCTTAAGCTCCTCTAGTAATTATTTTCCTAACGTTTTTCTGTTAATGTTGCATAGTATTCGTTGCATTATGTAGTTATTCCGTCAGTAGTACTAAGTACTGCAAAAATTTGTCAGTAAAACGGTTGGACGTAGATGATGAGTAGATGATCTTAGGGTTTACACTTCAATTTTTGGTTATTTACAGAGAAAATACAAAAAAAAATCTGTATGTAGGCACGTAAGGCTTATCAAAAAGCTCCGCATTAAATTGAAAGCTTGTATTGCGGATAGCAGCAACAGATACATCATCTATGAAAATTACAACTCTCTAACTATCACGGTTCTTGTAATACAGCCTGGTGACAGATAGACAGACAGACAGCGGAGTCTTAGTAATAGGGTACCGTTATACCTTTTGGGTACGAAGCCCTACAAAAGAAAACATGAACCGAGGTAAACATATTGATACTTAGAAATATGATATAAATGCAAAATTGCTCAATAAAATTGCAAACTTCCATATCATATCAGTTGAGATACTGTAAATCCTATACTACGGCCAGTCTCTAGAGGCAGCGTGTACACAACTTTATTGCGTACCACTGTTTATGAGAAAATGTTTGTTCATGTTTTAGATAGAAGCCGTATGATATTGCGCTTGATCATTGGATTTCAATTAGTTGTTGAGAGTTTCAAATTGTAGGTAGTTGCAATACTGTGGTACCGCGGTGGTATAGTTTTTAAAATAGTTTTTGAGCAATAATCGAACAGTGAAGGAAAATGTCGTGAGGAAACCAGTTAATATTCTGGCAGCAGCGATGGGGTTGCAACCTGTCGTATGGAATACCAACAATTGCAAAATGTGGACGTACCTCTGACTACCCCTCTAAGAAGTCAGGTCATATCCAGTAGGTACTTGGTACTAAGTTATCTGAGAAGATATCTACCGTGCTTGTGGATTAAAATTGTGATGAAAAGTAAGCACTACTGAATAATTAGTAATTCAACATTTTAAAGTACCCACTAAATAATTAGCGTAATAGCTTTGTGACGTCATTAGCGTATTCACCAGCGTGTCATTATTAGTTTAATGAGTTGGCTAATGAATGTTCTCTATTCTTGTTTGATGAATAATATTTATTTTAAATTAAATATTTGAGAGCATGTGGCATACCTAGTATTTCTTATTGCGGATGGAACAAACTGATGGAACACTTGATGTTAAGTACTTACCATCTGTATAATCTTCTAATATTATAAAAATGAATCCCTATTTTCCTTGGTCACGCTATCACGCGTGAACGGCTGGACCAATTTCGCTAATTCTTTTTTTGTTGTGTTTGTTACTGTCAGGAGAAAGTTCCCATGAAAGAAAAAATTAAGAAAATTGCGCTGAAAATTAGAAAATTTAAGAATACTTAACCACCATATAAAACTATTTCTAATCTAACTTTAGCTCTTTGGACAATATAAACGTTTTTAATGTAAACTTATGACGTTTGACATAGAATTGACAAAACGCGTGTTGCAAAAATGATTTTTGGATTTTCAGGTTTATCTTCGTCCGAAATAGGATAATATGTGTGATTTGAACGAAAATGTTTCCCTTTGGTTTTGAAGAAAAACGCCATCTTTTTCTTCAAAACCGATAACGGCTGACTTTACTTTTTTTACCGACTCGACTTGACTAAAAAGAATTTATTCAACCCACTTGACATTGGCAAAATTGTCCGCAAGACGAACAGATGCCCCAAAAAAAAAAGGATAATAAGTAACATAAATAATGCTAAACGAAGTTTGCTGGGTCAGCTAGTGACCTTTAAAAAAGTATTGTAGGTCACGATCGTTTAGAACGTACCCCACAATGCATTGCTCTGTGTCTAAAATTATGTTTCAGTCATGTCTTAAATACTTTCCTCGGACTTCGGGTAAAAGTAAAACGCTTACCCCAAGAAACTCATTTATTTTCACCTCCAAGAAGGCACAAGAGTGGTCAAAGGTCATCAAAGTAATTGCGGTCGGGATTCTACCTCACGCCGAGCAAATTGAATCTCAGCTGGTATCGTTTTAATTTAAAAAGTGAGTAGCTTGGACATTTAACCTGCATTTTTCTTGAAAGGGTTTGAAACCTAAGCTTCTGGTACCTACTCCGGATAACGATACACGAAGTTTCGTATCATCATTTATAGTTATTATCGTTTTAGTTTAAAGTTTTTTTATACAATTTTCTGATGGAACAAGCATATGGCCCACCTGATATCAAGTGGCTACCATCGCCTATAACAAAGCATTGCTTTGTAGGTCACGTTTGTTATGAACGTAACCTACAATACACTGCTCTGCGTCCATCAACCTGAGGCATATACGTGTTAAACCTCATGTGCCTGTAATTACACCGGCACCCACACCCTTCAAACCGGAACCCAGCAAGCTGCTTGGCGGTAGAAATAGGCAGCCAAAAAAATAAAGTACTACCAGCGTACCTGTTTCTGCTGCCAAACAGTGATGCTAGCATTGCTGTGTTTCGTTTTGAAACGTGTGGGTGCCGGTGAAATTACACGCACATGTGGCTTAACACCTGTATAATTCAGGTTAGTGGACGCAGTGAAGTGCATCGTAAGGCAACCTTACGTGCGTGGCCTTATTATTATATATTAATATATTATTATTATATTAGTTATTGATATTCATGTAGGGCCCTACTTATTTTTATCCGAACAAATTTTATGACCTGTGAACATACACTTTACCAACAAATTGATTATTACTGATTATTACTTATTATTCTATAGTAGTAATTCAAGCCTTCTTTTACTCTAACGTTTTAGTTTTAAACGACATATATTTTCTCAATACTTACTTATTGTTTGTACACCTACCCACTAGTACTACAATCTCCTCTCTCTATTTTCTAAGGTTTGCTGAAAGAAAGCTCTTTTTACGGTTAAGCTCGTCTTGTACACGACCGCTGTGTAAAATACCTAACCGATTCAATTGAAAAAACGCGATAGTCTCATTCAAATATCGATTGTTACAGTAAGTATTTCAAATTTTCTTTCACAACCCAAAAATAAAACCACAAAGCCTTCATTTTCAGGAATTTGCTCAGCTGCATGATAAATTTACTGAATCCCAGCAACGCGTAATGCCACCCACACTTTCTCAATTTCATTATTCACACACACGTACGAATACAGAATGTATAGTGATCAAATAGAATAAATAATAATACGTAATACATAATTTTCACCTAGCTTCGAGGCATTTTAGAATGTTCCCTTTTAGAAACTGGTATTTGGTAGCCTGGTAGAGATCGCTTTTAGCGATAAGGCCGCCCATTGTATTACTGCATTGTTTACTGTATATTCTTTATAAAATGTGTGTACTTGTGGTAATCAATAAAGAGTTATCTATCTATCTATTTGGAAAGTAAAGCAAAAGATGTCCACACTAGATGGATTGATAATGTTGCTAGGGTCGCCGGTAATCGGTGGACTGACGCATAGAGATAGATGGCTTATGTACTACAATGTATTTCTGTTACCGCTATAACAACAAATACTAAAAACAGAGTAAAATAAATATGTAAGGGGACTTTCATACAGCAAACGTGGTTTTTTGTCGTTTTTATTACAGATAATGGTACGAAACTCTTTGTGCGCGAGTCTGACTCACTCTTGGCTGGTTATTTATTTATTTGTTTAATTTAAATTGTTGTCTGTGCAGCGTTATACTACCAACATATAAACATGAGTAAAACAGTTTCATTAGTTGTGTTTTTAATTTACATTGCTCAAAATTGTTCAAGACATTAAAAGATCTAAAAACGCAACTAAAAATCAAGCTTTTAATATTCAAGCCAAATTGAATCCAAAAGCCGTAGTCATAAAGCTCATTTTGTATTTTATTCTAATTGGCAATGCGATAGACCGCTATATGAATGTAGAATTCCATTATGAAATGGGAAACAGCGTCTTAATCTTTCAGCGCAAAAGTGCCACTTCCATAAGTGGAATATAAATGTAGATGCTTACATTCCTAATGGGATATAAGTCTTTTAAGCCCGTATTCTGCACAACACTCATTTATAAACCAATCATTATAATAATAATAATAATAAATATGTCAGGACATTTTTTACACAACATCATCTAGCCCCAAACTAAGCATAGCTTGTACTATGGGAACCAGATGACTGTAAGAATACTTATATACTTTTTTTTTTGTAAATACATACATAGAATACAATACTACACCCAGACACAGAACAAACATCTATGTTCATCACACAAATGTTTGTTCTCGGTGGGGATCGAACCCACCACCTACAGCACAGAAGGCATGGCTACTACAAACTGAGCTGTGATGGCTGTCATTAGTCAATTAGTCTGAAGCCTTAGGTTACTACGATTACAATCGAAATTACTTAGCTGATTTTGATGAAATAAATGGGAGCAATAAGCTATATTTTTATTATTTTAATATCACATATCTACTATAAACATAATATAGCTAGCATGAATAATATCTACCTATGTAAATTCATAGCCTACCTACCATTTACTGTAACCGACGTCTGGTTTTTCATAAATATTCATATTCAAAATAAAGATAAAAAAACCGACTAAGTGTGAGTTGGACTCGCGCACGAAGAGTTCCGTACCATTCTATAATAAAAACGGCAAAAAACCACATTTGTTGTATGAGAGCCCCCTTTTATATTTATTTTATTCTGTTTTTTAGTATTTGTTGTTATAGCGGCAATCGAAATACATCGTTTGTAAAAATTTCAACTCTCTATCACGGTTCATGAGATATATCCTGGTGACTGATGGACAGACAGACAGGCAGACAGCAGAGTCTGCCAACGACTGCAAAATGCGCTAAATGTAGTATTTGGACGTACCTCTGCCCACCCCACCAAGACATCCTCAAATAATGTTGAGTGGATAATAGGTACTAAGAGCTCTATCTTACGGTTTAGGATTGTGAAGCAACTTTTTTATTTATATTTTTAATCAAAATTATTTCAAACAGATTGCGCTAACTTAAAATTCTCGCTTTTCAAAACCATAACAATAACAAAACGAAAACTCAAGGAAACGATCACACAAAGCAATACCAACTTGAGCACTTAGAACTTCGTCCTAATTTCCTACGAATCCCTAGTGAACGAGCTATAAACCAAAACAAAATCTTTCCGGACTGCCACAGACTGGAATGAAAAGCTGGTTCACTTTACTCTTCTATTACGTCACTTTAGATAGGTAGGTACCTATCTAAAGTGACGTAATAGAAGAAAGGGACGGCAAACAAAACGCTGGGAAGATGATGACAAAGTGTAGCTGGTCCAGAATGGATCAAAACGGAAAAGAAACGTATGGATATCTTTACAGGAGGCCTGAAAGACAAACTTTTTAAAAGAAAATACACCGAACGCCGAATAAAAACTCGTGTAGTTTATTTTAGTATAATTAAGAAAAAAACAATGCAAAACAAAAATAAAGGTTTATTTTATTTTTATTTATATAAAGTGGCGATAGGCTTGCACCTTGCCGCTGGCTTTGCGGCTGTTCTGAAGTGTTTCTCTAGGTTTAGAGGCAAATAACTAGGCATGTCCACCTGCGTCGCAGGAGGTTGCGGGTTCGATTCCCGCCTTGGGATAAATGTTTGTACGATCTGCAAACATTTATTCCGGGTATTCTGGGTATTTTCTATGTATAATAAAAAATATCTATGTACGTAATGTATTGTATTAAGCATATCAGTCATCTAGTACCCATAACACAAGCTATGTTTAGCTTGGGGCTAGATTGGATTGTCCATAAAAAAAACTGCTTTTGACAATGCATGGTTTTTATCATAGGCTAACGAGTGATGGAGTGACCCAGCTGTTTGATTGACTGTATTGTGTCGCGGCGCAGAAGTTTTTGAGTTCTCTCGTAAACCTCAAGAAGTTGAAATACAGGCTGAAGGTAATCTCACGATTCCGTTTGCCTGAAATGACTATTTCATGGTTATTGCTATGTCAAGCGAAAAGCTGAAGCAATTATGAAAGAGTAGCACACTTGATCATCACGGATTCGTTTTCTGTCATCTTTGAAAGCAACATTGTATTTTCATTTTAATTGTTTTTCTAGTGTTATTTTAAGTTCTGATGGGTAATTTTGGTGGTATTTTAACCATCATTACTTGAGGTCTTAGCACAAGTGTGAACAATTGAAATGAAAGTGTGTTATGAGGCATCCTGATTTGAACGAATATGTTACCCTTTGGTTTTGAAGAAAAACGCCATCTTTTTCTTCAAAACCGATGACGGCTGACTTTACTTTTTTTACCGACTCGACCTGACTAAAAAGAATTTATTCAACCCACTTGACATTGGCAAAATTGTCCGCAAGACGGACAGATGCCACAAAAAAAAAAAAAACGTCATGACTGGAGCTTTTTTTTCACAAAATAATAATTATTAGGAATATCTATCAAACAAAACAATGGTTTTATTGGATACTTCTTTTTTTTATACACCTTGCTGATGAAACAAGCAGATGGCCCACCTGTTGTTAAGTGGTTACCATTACCATTACCTCGCAGGTCACGCTCGTTAGAAACGTAACCTACGATGCACTACTCAGCGTCCATCAACCTGAGGCATACAGGTGTTAAGCCTCATGTGCCTGTAAATAAAGTGGACAAATGTTTCATAGTCTAATCTTACCCGTATTGAAAAACAGTAAGATTTGTTAACCCAAAATAAAAACCTACTAGGTTTATTGACACCTTAAGTTTATGACTTGGGCCAATCGCCATTTACAAGCAGTCCAAGTACTAATCCAATTCAATTTGTTAACACGTCAAGTAGTAACATTTTCATTTAATTTCGTCACTTGCAAGTTACTGCTTGATTTAAGGGGTACCTTATTACCGTCTCCCTTTATTAAGTAAACTGAGTGTAAAACGAGTTGATAAAAGCCGGCAATGACAAAAGATGGCGGAAAGTTACTGGCACTGAGCACAAGTTTAAATGTTGGTACAAAATTAAATGTCAAATGTTTTATGGTTTCATTTGGCCAAAGGCTCACAACTTGTTTTTTTTTACAGTTTATAGGTAAACGTTTGACCGCAATCTCACTTGATGTTAAGTGATGATGCAGGCGACGGTGTAGCACGTTTACCTAGAAGATACCTATTCACTCTTTTCTTGAATCCAAATTGACGTGACCGGAAAAACAGACGGCGGCAACGAGTTCCCTTTGCTGTGCACATTATAAAAGTTAAGGCAAAGTGCTTGGTGCGGATGGAAGGGGTGTCAACCAGCTTAACAACTCAGTTGGTAAGCTCTGCTTTTGCGTGATTTGAGATGTAATCCCCAGCAAGGACAAACTTTGTTTGATAAACATAGATGTTTATTCTTTTTATGGGTAGGTTAGTGGGTATGGTGTTCTATTGTAAGTATATAAATATAATATATAACTACGCATTAACAAAAAAAACATCGGTGTTTTTGCTACTATCTGGTTAGGTTGAGGCTAGATAGTGATGTATTAAAATATCCACTGATATTAGAAATATGATTAAAAAACAAACCAAAAAATTTGTAGGTTGTATATTGATATAGTAATTGCTCTGTACAGAACTCTGTAATGAACACTCCCAGAATAATTGCTAAAAATTATTCTAAGGATATATTTACAAAAGTATAAAATACACGAACAAATAATAATACTGTATTGGATCTTCGTAAAGTCACGCCTGAATTAATTTACTCAATATGTCTACACTAGCTGACCCACCGAAAAAAACCGACCAAAAAGTCTTACAGCCCAGCTGAATGTTTCCCAGCGGAGAACTTTCTGCGTTTTCCAATGCCTAGTAGTACTGTAGGGCAAAAGGCCGTTTAGACGGGAACAGTTTTGGGACGAGAGACGCAAACTCGCACGTACGAGTTGTTAACACAAGGCCACACTCGCGTCGACTGTCTCGAGACATTTGGTAAAACATAGACAGAAAAAGAAGCAGTTGAGTATAATGTATAGGATTGATAGCCTTTTGACGTGTCAAAACACATAAGTCGGTTCTAAACTCATTTTGCCTTTAATCGGACCATTCAGGAGAGAAATTTCCCTCATCTAAACAGCGCTTAGCATTTAGGGACAAAGTATAAACAATAATTTAATCTAAATTGGTCTGAACTATGTCAGCCGTAAGTTTTATTTCAGTAAATTTACTAAAAATCGATCTTCATTGATTTTTACAAAAAGTAGCACACAAGTTGCTCAATTTATAAAAATTTTAGTCGATCTCGATTTTTGATTCACGGGAAATAGATAGGAAATGAGAAGTTTTCTGTAGCGTTATTTATCGACGGATTTCAATCCAATTTGATTTCAATCCCACTAAGGACTTGATTCTACAGAAGATGTTGCGAAAAAACACAAAATAGCGTTGTATGGACGTCGAATACAATTGGAAACGTCAGCACAAGCCTTTATTCAATAGTTGATTGACTGCTATGAGCGTAAGCCATTCAGAAATCTTCAGCTTAATAAACGTCTAAGGACTTTCGATGGCTTTAGAAAGTACTTTGTCTCACTATCGGCCGCGGTTCAGTGACCTTTATAAAACTCACGTTTTCTTTTATTGGTTCTTTCACTGGTATAACACGTACGGGAAAATACGTGTGTATAAAATGAAAATACAAAAAAGCTAGGTATTTTAAAAATACTTTTCTTATAATGTAGACTGATATATACAAAAAAAAATATTATCGTCTGCATGAATGAGTCCACTGCTGGATATTTGTATTATAAGGCCTTCCCATATCTATACAAATATTATGAAGAGGCAAAGTTTTGTGAGGTTGTAGGAAGTGCACAATTCATTAAAATAAAAAACAGGTTCTTATTAAAAAACAGATGAGCGTAGTAATCTTGCAGCTGAATCTTTGGCTATTAGGTTCTCATGGTACAAACTATGCTTAGTTTGGGGCTAGATGATGCTGCATCCAAAAATTCCATAAAATATACACAAACATATTTTACTAAAAAAATTATTTACCCAATTCGTTGCCAAGTAAATGAATTTTAATGGAACTGAATATTTCAGTAGTAAACTAGTTTGTAGCTAGTTTAAAACTATTAAAATACCAATTCAAATTATAAAGAATAAAATAAATTCACTGAACGAAAAAATACTTTTCAGAATCCCAGACAGTCATTGACCAGTAACAGAATAACTAGAGCTTAAACAAGGTTTGAACACTTTAAACAGTAGTTATTTCCAACGGGACGGTTGCTCCGAACGCAAAAATACCAGATTATTTTTCTCATTCTGCTTTAGAGAGATTAGAAGTATAATCTTTTAAATTGATGTACTTTATAGTGAAATAATGTAAATTAACATTCAAAGTTATCACTTTTAATAGTTTTATGTCTATCTAGGTGACAGTTTCTTGCGACCAAGCCTAGAAGAACAGGCTAGAAACTTACGGCTTGGTTCCTACCGTTTTTTTGTGTGATTCTTTTTACAAAATAATGCTATGCTATAAAAAATAATTGTATAATGAGACCCGAGCAGGCTCGAACAGGCCCGAATATACCCGAACAACGGATTCGAGAACATCTTCGTACAAATCTGGAAGCCTTTGCTAAAAGTTCGTGTTACAAAATTATTGCCTTCTAGTACATACTAAAATCAATCTTAGTTATCGAGCACGAAAGTTTGGCGTCGTTTTGAGGTAAATACTATAAGAGCTTATGTAAGAGGGCCCAATCGCAAAAGTTTAAAAGAATACGTCTGCATGATATTTATTTATAAAGTAGCTAAGTATAACCCAAATCAGGCTTATCCCATCAAACAAGAAAAGTAGGTTTATACACCAGTTTTTGCGGCAAATGATACAAATCCGATTTCCTTTCAAGAGCTTCAAAGACTTTAGATCAGAAAGACTTTGGATATTATCATGTTAGATTAGAACGCGCGCGACTTTGCTTGATTGTAGGTGTTTAAATAGAAAGACAAACCCATTGCACTATTTTAGTGGTTAACCCTTAACCACCTACCATCCGTCTCACAGACGGCAGAAAAAATCGTTAGTATTTTGGCGCCCGAAACACCTATCAACTTGTTCGTCCCTGTGCCTTCCCACCGCGTATCTAAGTACGGTACAAGCGCTTGTCGTGGTTGTACGTACGCGCGTTTGTCTTTAGTAAGTAAAATCTGTCATTGAACGTCCGAGAGACGGGTGGTAGGTGGTTGTGTGACTTTTTTGAAATAGTATTTTTTTATGTTTTAGATTAAAATGGCTTCTAATAATAGTGTTATATAGCATTAGATATACAAGATCCATCTAATGAAAAAAAATCAACCTAATAATGAATGTAGCGATGTAGATTTGGATATCGGAATACAGCACGCAATAGAGGATAGCTACGATTCGAATTCTGAAATCGAAAAACCTGCTGTGGAGAATAACTTTATTTCATCGGTTTCGTCTGAAGATGATGATGAGCCTTTATAAGAAAGTAAAAAAAAACTTTTTGTATTGAATGCTCCAACAAAATGTGCATTCACTGTTGCGAAAACCCCTAAGATTCATTGGCCTGCAATTTTGTTGAAGATTTGATTATAATGACAAACATTTGATTTTATATTACTTGTTGATTATTATATTTTAGGTAAAAAAAGATTAGAAGTTCCTATTCAATTCCATTATTTTTGTAGACCTCATTCTTTGAATAAGAATATTTTTAAGCTAGAATTAGGAGTTGTTTCAAACAAATTGAGATTTTAAGAAAAATTGACATTATTTGTGTCAAGTTTGCTTTAATACATACTTTTATATGTCTTTAAACCGATTTTAGTTCACAAACAAATATCTCTGCCTTAGATTTCACATACGATAGTCATTTCACTCATAAGTCTCAGAGACGTATGGTAGGTGGTTGCGTGACAAAAATAGGTGGTAGGTGGTAAAGGGTTAAATTACAAGAATTAAGGCAGAATTCTCCGTGTTAACCCCGCGTCGCTTGACTCAGACATTTTGTATGGGACAGACAGAGACAGAACCAGAGGGAGTTGACCCGTGCCGTTTACTCTAGTATAGTCACTTTCGTACAAAATGTATGGGACCGATAGGCTTCTGACGCGTCGCGACACGTGGGGCGGGTCTAATGTGTTTTTGCCTTTATTTTAGAAAAAAAAATTTAGTCTTAGTAAACCTTTATGTACTTACCCTTATGTGCACAAAATTATACCTTGAAAATGTCAAGTCTATACAACCAGCAGTTGTATTGTCTATAGTATTGACATTATACTTCTTGACCACAGCATAAGATACTTTTTTTAAACTTACTCATACGCGTCCATCAATTACACCGGCATCCACACCCTTCAAACCAAAACACAGTAAGCTGCTTGACTGCAGAAATAAGCATGGTGATAGTACTTCCCCGGACGAGCCCTTCACTAAGAGCTCTACTACTACTAAACAAATAACTAAAAAACTTTTGTAAAACAAACAAAAAAAGCTTATATGCGATATAAAAGTATTTAATACGTGTTCCTATCGCGAAAGTTTAATGAATAGGATCACACAATACACTCTAGAAAAACGCTAAGCAACTAGAGGGATCCTAATAAGGCCACAGTTGTTCCAACTAAATACCTAAACTATCAAATATACCCTAAACAAACGCACCCATATAGATAAAGTTTAGCCTTGCTGGATTAAATCTAGGTCAAACCAATATTTGGGAATTTACGAACCAAAGCGTTCGGGCCGATACGAGCAAATTGAAATCCTATCTTCCTTTATATATTTTGCTTCGAAAAACGCTGTTGTATTCGAAGTGGATTTTTTTAGCAAATGTAAAAATCTGTTCTTTTATATAATATATACCCAGTTATACCTGATTGGCATAGAAGGCTTTCTGTATTGTATTGTATTGAGCGTTCGAGTACCTACTGGTAGCTGCGCATTCTGTAGGTTATTTTGTTGTGGACGTAGATTATGTATGTGTTGGTTTATGTGCGTATCAATTGTTATCATCAAAGTCAAAGTCAAAAAGCATTTATTCAGTAATATCCACAGGGATCATCTTGAAACGTCTTAAATCTAGGTGAATCTAAGCGCCAATTCCTCGCGACCAAGCCTAGAAAAACCGGCAAGAAACTTACGGCTTGGTTCCTACCGTTTTTTTTTATGATTCATATCATCACATATTTATACGAGTGTTCACCCACACAAACCATATGCGGTTTATAGGGTACAATAGTTAAGTTAAAACTGTAGTATGGAATATAATTTTGAATAAATAAATAAAAAAAAATTTTTTCAGCTACGATGAGATCAGTTTTTGTTATGTTGCAAGAAACAAAGTCGCGGGCAGACTGGGGCATTGAACTTGAGATTTACTGTCTGTAAAAGTTGTATGTTGCAGTGTGAAACTACCACTGCTTCTCAACGACGATAGATCTCAAGTTCAACGCTCCAGACCACGGTTTTAACAATACAGCCGAAACGTCAGGAAATTTAATAAAAAATTATAACGTGATAAATACCCTTGTATTGTTAAAGCTTAAGTAAGCTATTTTATGTGCAGTGTTTATCAACCAATTTGAATCTTCACTTTGTATGTAAGATTTACAAACGAATACTGAAAGTAGGTAGGTAGTTTGTATTGATACTGATCAAATAAATCGGTAGGTAGGCATAAAATCAACAAAGAAGAATTTTCTAAGGTATAAAACAAACCGAAACAGACTATAGGTATCAGTATTTAACTAGGTATATGTACATGCAAATGTTATGAATATATGAAAGTTACAATTATGTTCTTTTTAAATTGAAGTTCCAACCTGGTAACCCAGTTACCAATTTCAGCTACGATCACGTTTACTGAATAAATATAGTGAATCTATCTTTATACGGGTCAGATTTACCAACATAACCAATATTTTGTTTGCATAACTGCACAGCTCTGTTCCAATTTGAGCTTTGAGCTTATTAAAATAGAATATTTGGAATAGAATATTTATTGATTGCCAAACAGAGTCACATGATAACAATTACACAGTTATAAGATACGATAATTTTGAGTACCTATGATATGTATGCATTAACGGCAAGCCACAAAACTAGACGAAAAGTCTATATCTTGAATCTCAGGAGAACGAGTTGCCTTATTTTTAGGTAGGCACTAGTGTATTATTTTGTGTATTTAATTGTTTATTGAATTTGAATGGTAATTTTATAATTTATGTTTATAGTTCAAGTAATATTCATATACGATTTGTAAATTAATTGTGATTGAACAAATTTAAATCAATAATGAAAATAACTTTACGCGGATAAAAATACGCGCGTTTTCAATAGAAGTACTATAACTTTTCGTTAGTATATAACTTCAAATGACTTGTGAAAAAAAAATCAGTAAATTTTCAACTGTAAGTATTTTATCTTACAAATTCAAACATGTGCATCAACAATAATATCTCATGTCAAATGAGACATATCGCACTTTATACATCTTAGCCCGATATGACTGCATATCTGTCTACCAGTGTATCTTGACACACGTTGTTGTGGGTAGACGACCAATGTGGCGCCGTGGACGAACGTCCGCCTGCGACACAGGAGGTTGCAGGTTCGATTCCCGCCTTAGGATAAATGTTTGTACGATCTGCAAATACTTATTCCGGGTGTTATGGGTGTTTTCTACGTTTAGTAAAAAATATCTATGTAGGTATGTATTGTATTAAGTATATCAGTCATCTAGTACCCATAACACAAGCTCTGCTTAGCTTGGGGCTAGATGATGCTGTGTGGACTGTCCAGCATTATTATATTATTATTATATATTTTATATTTCACTTTATACATTTTAGCCCGATATGACTGCATACCAGTCTACCAGTGTATCTTGACACTCGTTGTGGGTTAGATTTCTGAATGGGCACTGTATCAATAAAGATAGCGGGGATCCTATTTTGAGGTTCTGTGACGATCAATAACAGGCCCTTGTATTTATTGAATATGATACAGCGTCAGGGAAAACTTTTCTCTTATGCCTCTGTTTACAGGACGGTGGTGTTTGGGACAGGGTTTTAGATGACGTGGAAATAATAATAATGTTGGACAATCCACACAGCATCATCTAGACCATAGTTAAGCCGAGCTTGTGTTATGGGTACTAGATAACTGATACTTATACATTACATGCATACATATTTTTATTTTACATAGAAAATACCCAGACCACCCGGAATAAATGTTTGCAGATCGTACAAACATTTATTTCAAGGTGGGAATCAAACCCGCAACCTCCTGCATCGCAGGTGGACATTCGCCAGCCGCGCCACATCGGTCGTTTATAATATAATCTTAATAATAATAATATTGTAATTATATAAACATTCAATTTCTTTTACTGACCTTTGAAAAGATCAGTATTCTTCAAAGAAAAATAATGCTAGTAAGTAGATAATACGGAAATTCACCAATATTGCTACGAAAAAGCCTACGGCGTAGACCCCCGTAGCTTCCGGCGGCGTAGCAACTTTACATTACTCTTGTTATTGTTCTTTTATTCGATAATCCTTACAGCTTCTGAAAATAGAATCCTTTTAGTTTGTTTTGTACTAACGGAATGCTCACGACTTTGCCTGGTGGATTTTACTGAAACCTTCCTTCTGCTTTTTGTGCGAGTAGAAATTGAAAGATGCTTTTTTCGAGCAGTCCAACATTACAACACGCTGTTTTTAAAAAAGTTGTAACGGGAGGTTTTGCGAACAGGTTCGTATTTTATACTATTTATTAAAGCAAGCAGATAGCCCATCTGGTGATAATGGGTAATCTTCTAATCGTTAAGGATATGCTTTACGATGTACTAATGAAGCCTCTTGTATCTTTAATTTCACCCGCATCCACACCTTTTAAACCAGAACATTGCTGCTTGGCGATAGAAATAGCAATGGTGGTAGTACTTCCATGAACGAGCTCTTCTCTAAGACTACTACTACTAAATAAAGAAAATGGTTATCATACTAGCACAAAAGGTGAAAGAAATACCATTAGCTTTAGTAGGTACAATAAAATTGAGAAACAAAGGCATTGCAATAACCCCAACGGCTGTGGATGGCATAGTTGGACCGTCATCGCTTTTTATTGCCAAACTACTATTCGCTAATAGCTTTAGGAAAGCGTTCCTGTTCTAAACGGTTCATTATTTCTATAGTTACACCACCGTCATTTGACAGTCGGAATATAGCGGGGATCGAATGGTGAAAGGCGAATCAGAAAACGCACTCTAAAGGCATGTTAAATCTTTTTTTCCTTAATAAGCTAGGAAAAAAAAAAAAAGTTTACCACTAAAATACAGTAAGTACCATAATAAAATTACGATCTAACTAATTAGAATTAAAAAGGGCAAACAGGCATTGGCACTTTTTTTATACAATATGCTGAAGGAACAACTATATGGGCCACCTGATGTTAAGTGGTTACCGTCGCCTATAACAAAGCATTGCCTTGTAAGTCACATTCGTTAGGAACGTAACTTATTTGCTTTTTTTGTAAATATATACTCAAGTGCACCCAGGCACAAAATAAACCTCAATATTCACCACAATGTTTGTTGATGAAGGGGATCGAACCCGCAACCCATAGCGCAGAGTTCAGTTGTGAGTACTTCTCTTTGAGGTGAACATGTTCAAATAACTTTTAACTTGTAGAAGTTTGGTGTCCTAGTTCCAATTTAACTCATATTTGTGAAGCCTGCTCGTTCTATTTCATTTGGAGATGTTTATAACTTCCGTACTGTGGGCACGAGTTTTTGCCATTATAGAAAATGATTTTTTAGGGTTCCGTACCCAGAGGGTAAAACGGGACCCTATTACTAAGATTTCGCTGTTTGTTTATCTGTTACCAGGCTGTATCTCATGAACCGTGATAGTTAAAGAGTTAAAATTTTCACAGATGATGTATTTCTGCTGTCGCTATAATAACAAATGCTAAAAAACAGAATAAAATAAATATTTAAGGGAGCTCTCATACAACATACGTGATTTTTTCCCCATTTTTATTATAGATGTAATGGTACGGAACCCTCCGTACGCAAGTGCGAGTCGCACTTGGCTGGTTTTTTTCAAACATGATGCTGATGGAACAAGTAGACGGCACCTGATATTAAGTGGTTACCATTGTCTCTAACAAAGTATTACCTCATAAGTCACGCTCGTTTGGAACATGCCCTACGATGCACTGCTCTGCGTCTATCAACCTGACATATACAGGTGTTAAGCCTCGTGCGCCTGTAATTACACCGGCACCCACAACCTTCAAACCGAAAGTCAGCAAGCTGCTTGGCGGCAGATATTGTTATTTAAAAAAAGTAATTTTTGAGAGCTTTGAGTTGAAATCCACATCATCACTATCAACTTTTGTCATTGGACCACGAAAGGGAAAATCTCAAACACTGGTGCTTAAACCACAGAACAGTAGGAACAAACTTTTTCATCTCTACGTCGTGTGACAGTTTTACTGAACTCCTGACCCCATTTGTGCAACCGCTACTGGACGTTGGGGTAATCACCCTTTGCACATTTGTTGCAGCTAGGAAGCGTTTGTGACGTAGTTCTAACAAATGAACTGGAAACAATGAATTGGTCAAGCAAGTGCTGCGAACAAGATTTCTTAAACAACCGATGTGGCGTGGCGGGCAAATGTCCACCTGTGACGCATATTGTGGTAAATGTTTGTACGAACTGCAAATAATTATTCCGGGTGTTCTGGGTGTTTTCTGTGTATAATAAAAAATATCTGTATATGTAATGTATTGTATATCAGTCATCTAGTACCCATAATACAACCTCTACTTAGGTTGGGGCTAGAGATGCTGTGTGGATGGTTCAGCATTATAAAAAAAACCAGAAACTACAATGTTTCCTATCGCAAGGTTTTGGACTGAAAATGTAGTCCTGTAGTGATTTAGGATTTGTATCGTCATCAATTTTTAGACCCCCTGCAGCCCTTTTGGGCTCCATCTGAAAATCAACCCAGATTTTCAAACGGAACTCAAATGAGTGAGTTCTCGTTTAAAAACACAAAAAAAGCAAAACTGGTGAGGTAAATAGAGAGGAGAGGTACCTATGGCAGTAGGTACGTAGATAGGTGATAGTTAAGCGTAGTGTAGAACGCCCTCCGGCAAGATGGAGCAACGATCTACGAAATGTAGCTAGGAAACAATGGATAAGACAAGCCGAAAACCGGGCTCAGTGCCGCGTCTTAGGAGAGGCCGACGTCCAGCAGTGGACTAATATAGGCTGATGATGAGATAGGCGATCGTTTCCACTTGACATCAGGTAGACCTTCTTGTTTTATAACCAACCTACATCACAGCTTGTTGTTTGAACTCACTTTTAATAATATAGATCTTCTATAATCTTGAAATAACGACTCCTCTGAGCTAAAGTCAATCGAGCTTATCTATAAACTTCAGACTAAGAAAAACCTAAGTCAACCTTTATCTACACACGATGAATAGACCGAACGGGCCCTGGAGAGAAATTATTGCTTATATCAGCAAACAGCAGTGCTTTTAGACCCAGAGAATTAATAAGTTGTTTGATGATCTGCCATAAATAATACACAATGTTTATTAAAAGGATAATTTTGATTCTAATTCGTCATCAATCATCATAAAAGGAGGGGTTTGAACCAAGCTTAAGGTCCCAGACCTGGGGTAGGGCTGGCCACGTCTGCCGCATGTCAAACGATCTTTGAGCTAAGATCACATCTGATTGAGTGCCCAATACAAGACGTCAAGACAATATTACAAAACAAGTTTCTAGTATAACGTTTGTATGTCAAAGTCAAAGTCAAAGTCAAAAAGTATTTATTCAGTAAAATCCGCAGGGATCATTTTGAAACATCTTAAATCTAGGTGAATCTAAGCGCCAGTTCCTCGCGACCAAGTCTAGAAGAACCGGCGTAATAAACACAGCTCGGGACAACATATCGACTATTTTTCCCACGAGCAAACCACATGCAAAGTTTGTAGTTAACTTTGAGTGAAAAAGTTATCCATCTCATTAAAATTCACAAGATCCACCATTTCCTTCACATTCATCTATATTTCCATTCCTCAGTGCATCTGCAAGTGGTCGTGAAGCACCTTCGCACCCGGGTACAGATAGTTGGGAACTGGGTCGAGTCAGACGTACTCAGGGCTGTTTGAGATATGTACAGTTGATTTGCAAATGAGAATTATTTGCTTAATTTCAAAGGGTGTATGTCGTGGTCTTCTAGGCTTGGTCGTGAGGAACTGGCGCTTAGATTCACCTAGATTTAAGACGTTTCAAGATGATCCCTGCGGATATAACTTAATAAATGCTTTTTGACTTTGGTCCTATTTTCACTACGAGATAGAATCAGAATGGAGGAAATCCATAGAACCTTTATTAGTAGTTTTTCTCATGCCATACGATGCACTGCTCTACGTCCATCAACCTGAAGCATACAGGTGTTAAGCCTGACGTGCCTGTTATATTACTGGTACCCGCACCCTTCAAACCCGAACACAACAAGCTGCTTGGCGATAGATATAGCCATTGTGGTAATACTTCCCTGGTCGAGCGCTTTACTAAGAGCTCTCTACTACTTCTAAAACTCGTGAACCATATTCAGAAAAGCAAAATCTATTTCTTTTATTCAGCTTTCAATTGTTTTTATATATCATCCAGCTCTATACCGTCTTGTATATTATTCATTCTCAAGAGTGGGTCCTTTACTTTATACCACTGTTCTCACTAAGCTACAAAAATGCTCAGTATCTTTTTATGTTTAGATGTTGACGTACAATGTTTCCAAGTATAGCAGAAGCTATTTACGTCTTTTGTACGACGTCACGCATCACATTTTAATATAAATAATCTTATGCTAGGCGTAAATTCAGTAAACTTTTGCTGCAGAAACGATGCAAAGTTATTATAAGCTTAGACTAAGTAAATCCACTGCTGGACTACCTCCCCCATATTTTGGAGGCCTGCCATAGTCATCACGCATGGCAGGCGGTTTAGTAACCGCAGTTCTGGTGTTTAGTACTCAGGTACAGCTTCTTATTTTCTCACGTGTTTCCTTATTCAGGCGTGAGTTGGCGGAAGTCCATTGTAAAATTATAAAATAGATGATAAAATATATATAGTACTACTATTCCGCATATTAGTACAAACTCCAAACAACAGAGAGTAAACGTAAACACCTGACTACATCCCTGTAACTTTAACGTCACAAAAACCTGCAAAAACCGACCAACAAAAACTGGGTAAGCGTTGTTCAACTGATAGACATTGACAAAGGAATCACTTAACGGGCGAATATCTTTAAAAGGCGCACGAATTGTTTAAGCAAAATGACGAACGATGCGGCAATTTATTATGACAAATTATTTTTGAAAGTACACAATTATACAGCCCCAACAGATAGAACACCACATCCCATCCAACTGTATCACAGTGTGGGTTTTTTCCCATCGAGTCACACTGGATATTACTTGTTAGGAAAGCTATTATAAGAATCTTGGACAACCGTCACAGCTTCGCAGCTTAGTTTGTAGTAGCCTTTTGCACTGTAGGTATTGGGTTCGATCCCCACCGAGAACAAACATTTGTGTAATGAACATAGATGTTTTTGTCTGGGTGTTATATTGTATTCTAAGTATATATTTACAGTAATCTGGTTCCCGTAGTACAAGCTATGCTTAGTTTGGGGGTAGAGGGCGTTGTGTTGTGTGTCAATTTTTTTTTCCTGACTGACTGACTAACTGATCTATAGACAACGCACAGCCTAAACCACTGGTGGCAGAGACTTGAATTTTTCAGGGTAGGTATATTTGTCTTGATGCGTAGAAGTGTACTAAGAAAGAGATTCCTGTTTTAATAATGCTGGACACTCCACACAGCATCATTTAGCCCAAAACTAAGCTGAGCTTGTGTTATGGGTACTAGATGACTGATATACCTAATACAATACATTACCTACGTGCATAGATATTTTTTAGTATGTGTAGAAAATGCCCTGAGTACCCAAAATAAATATTTGCAGATCGTGCAAACATTTATACAAATACAATATTTTTTTATTTAGGCGGGAATCGAACCCTCAACCTCCTGCGTCGCAAGCCAATCCTCGCCCGCCAAGCCACATCGGCAACATCAATTTAATTCCTAAAAGATTTTTATAATTGGTATAGATAGGTCTAGGTCTAGGATCTTCTAGGCTTGGTCGCGAGGAACTGGCGCTTAGATTCACCTAGATTTAAGACGTTTCAAGATGATCCCTGCGGATATTACTGAATAAATGATTTTTGATTTTGACTTTTTTGACTTTGATATAAATTTATAGATTTGTTTTTTAAAATATTCAAAGCCTGCTAATTCCAAAATATTGCATTTGCTTTGTAGTTGGAATGTTTCTGGGTCAACTACACCATAATGGCTGGATCGATTTGTATAAAACTTTGAAAAAAACGTGATCTAGAATAACGAATCGAGTTTTATCCGGGAAGTAAATAAAACTACAGGTGAAAGCCCGTTTAAACGAATATAAAATTATCGGCAAAATTTACATTCATAACGACCCAATTTCAGTTATTATAAGAAATAACGGCACAATTACAGTTGTTTTTATAAGAAACAACGACACTTCACATCGTAATTTCGGCATAATGAAGGTCTTTATACCCTTAAAAAGGACTTCTTTGTTTTGTTGAATAAGTAGGTATCCGAGTCGCTGAAACATGTAATTATTTTTCAGGGCTTTGTTTTTTCTTCTTCTATATAAGATATATTTTGCAATGTCTGTACTATTCTCTTATTTGAATTCATTAGATTGGAAGCATTCGTGTGCTGTCTTTTGAAATTTTGTTGTATATTAAGTTCTTGGTATGATTCCCTTAACATGTTTTTTGTCTTGAAATCACCTTATTAAGTTAGATTGGCACCACACTGGAGCTTCATTGTTTACATTATTATTACGATAGCCGGATCATACAAAAAAAACTTACGCTTGGTCGCGAGGAACAGGCGCTTAGATTCACCTAGATTTAAAACGTTTCGAGTTGATCCCTGCGGATATTACTGAATAAATGCTTTTTGAGTTTAACTTTGACTTCTGAATAAGAGCTCTATTTAAAATAACAAGCAGCGGTAATCAATTTGCCGGTTCTTACCCACTGCCCACCTCATGAGACCATCTGGGTAAACCATTGAAAGTTTTTTTTACAATGGCGTTTTACTGCCTTTTTTGCTTGGAAACTATAAATCTTTTAGTCAAATATGAAGCTAAGCTCTGTGATTTATTCTTCTAACGTAAGACAAATCCCAAAATTAATATATTAGTAGCACCATCACGCAACTAAGCCGTGGACATAAACATGTGTGTTGAGGAAAAACATCGCCTGAACAAACTAACGCTAGCCCCCAGGGAGCAAAGCTACGTTGTCTGCGGGACAGCCCGGCTGTTCTACCATGAAAAGCGATAAGTAAGGTTTCGTTTTGATATCGTTATTACATGTGTAAGTGCAAAACCAATCTAATATTTGTGTTTAATCAAATAGTATTCCCAAGGTCAAATAGTATTACTAACATCAATCTTCACATTACAACAACATTTCAAAACTATCGACCGACTTCAATCCGAGCCCAAGACAGACTGCAAAGTTTTTTTCCTACCAACCGCTCTAGCTGAACTTGAGAGCTATCTTGTCTGTCAAACCCCGTCAGTCAATGATCCCCGTCAATGAGTCAGTAAATTAACTTTTTCAAATATCCTTTAAAAAATGTCCGGCTTGTAGGTAGATGGACGCAAGACATTGCATCGTGGGTTATATTTCTAACGTGTGTAACCTACGAAACAATGCTTTGGTATAAGTGATCGCTGGCAGTTTACATCAAAGGCCCAATACCTGTAACGAAATATCATCAAATTCAAGCTTCAATCGCCTCAACCTCCAAATGATATTCTTCAAAACTGACATGTTAAGACATGCCCAATCAAATTCTACTTTCGATCCCGTCTCAGTTCCAAAACAATACCGGGGATTGGCCATGCTCTTGTTCCACTAAAAAGTTGCATAAAAAATATTGAGATGCCTCACAGTGTGAACCCGCAGTTTCATTTATTGTGTTTCATGGTAGCCCAGCTGGAACTGGCTATGAGAGAAAGAGAGAAATAACAGTGCTTTTATACCCCCTCCATGGTAATGTTAAGCGTTTAACGCAACCTTGTTGGAAGTCGCATTAGAAGTATTACTTCAATAATAGTAGGATCTACGAACAGTGTTGTAGGCTGTGTGTAGTCTATGTCAGTCAGCGACAAAGACTATTTTTAGTGGTATAGATAGATAGATACGAGTAATTCAAAATAACGTCTTAGTATACTATGCTAGGTGCACTTTGCCATCAAAAGCTTAAACGTAGGTGGTCAGCTTAGTTAGCGGAGTGGTTTGCACATAAACACATAAACAGAATATAGTTTTAAACTTTATGTTAGACAGCTTTTAATGTAGGTGCTGAGAGCATTTAAGCACCAATTTTCGAACAAGCTAGACGTTTTGGTAAATTTGGCCAATAGCGTAAGCTAATGTTTGAGAACACCAGTGGTCTAGTGGGAGGGACTTACCTTCTAGTCCTAAGGTTGTGGGTTTGAATCCAGTCGTGTCCCAATGTATTTTTCGATACGAAAAGTTTATGTGCGCAATGCCAGTGTTTTCAAACGATGCAGGAAAACATCGCAAAGAAACCAGTTAGTATTCTAGCAGCAGTGATGAGCTTAGAATACTGCAAAATATGGGTTTATACCAATGTCTGGATTTAATAAAATATGGGTTTGGACGTACCTTTGACTACCCCCTTAGACATTCTCTGGGCTGTGCTCTGAGGGGGCTATTTATTTTCTTTCCATTTCCACCGTTTTTCCTAACTCTATTAAAATTTACATCATGGTTCTTGTGACCTTCCAAAATACCCCGTCGAATGGTATAAAACACCCTATATAGGGAAAAATAAGTAAGTCTGTGTTTCATAAAGCATTTTCACAAATGATTACATAAATATACAACCTTGAAGTAAAATATTCATGAAAGACGATCGAGAACACATCAAAACTCAGCCCCCTTTTTTCATATCATTAAAGCTAACAGGCAACAATGCGCCGAACTTTTACAAATGTGCCGAGTTTTATACAATATCTGACGTCAGTATAATAGGCTATTATTATTTACGGTAGCAAAGTTACTTATTGAAAGACTTTCTAAATGTTTTCGAACGGGTAGACTTGAAAACGCACTTCGTTTGAACTATGTAGCTTAAAAAAGTAGAAAAAATAAAATCACTATAGTTATTTGTGACCAATAAATTTCATATTATGGTCCACATAAAAATTACCATTGAAAAACCTAAATCACAAAAAAGAGTTAGTGGGGCTTTTGTATTTTGACATTATGCGACGCAGGAGGTTGCGGGTTCGATTCCCGCCTTGGGATAAATGTTGTAGACTTGAAAACGCACTACGTTTGAACTATGTAGCGTAGAAAAGTAGAAAAAATAAAACCACTAGCTTTTTGTGACCAATAAATTCCATATAATTAATTATGGTCTACATAAATATTACCATTGAAATACTTAATTCAAAAAAAAGAGTTAGTGGGGCTTTTGTATTTTGACATTATGCGACGCAGGAGGTTGCGGGTTCGATTCCCGCCTTGTGATAAATGTTTGTACGATCTGCAAATATTTATTTCGTGTGTTCTGGGTATTTTTTATGTATAGTAAAAATATCTATGTATGTCATGTATTGTATTATTATCAGTCATCTAATACCCATAACACAAGCTCGGCTTAGCTTGGGGCTAGATGATGCTGTGTGGATTGTCCAGCATTATTATTATTATTATTACAGCGTTTTTCGCTAGCGAGACATTTTGAAAGATGTGTTTTTCCCCATAAGCAAAGCCAAATGCGTGTGGTGATTTTCTCACAAGCGCAAAAACTTATTGCATGCTTGCATATGTGTGCAAAACCTAACCTATTCTAATTCCGCCAGTGATCACTCAGGCCGCCCTGGCAGGGTGGTCGACGACCCGGAAATTATGACGTCATTAATTTCACAGCCTCCTGGGCTGCTGAGGAAAAAACAATGCGAATGTAGGTTAATATTCTCGTGATATATCAGGCTTAAAGGGGTGAGAGCAAACAATTGCATTTGTTTACCGTACTACTTCTTCTTTGATTCAGACTACAATATTGGATGAATCAGTAATTCAGTGAATTTTATCATTATAAATTGTAAAGTCGAGAACACTTCTCTTTTAACATAGATGTTGATATAGTACTTTAAAATAAGTCACCATTTTTAGGGTTCCGTACCCAAAGGGTAAAATGGGACCCTATTACTAAATCTCCGCTGTCTGTCACCAGGCTGTATCTCATGAACCGTGTTAGTTAGAGAGTTGAAATTTTCACAAATGATGTATTTCGGTTGCCTCTATAACAACAAATACTAAAAACAGAATAAAATAAACATTTAAGAGGGCTCTCATACAACAAACATGTTTTTTTTGCCGTTTTTATTATAAATACCCTACGGAGGATACGTTACGGAATCCTTCGTTACCGACTCGCACTTGGCCGGTTTTTTTATGCAACAGACATACCACGTCTTTTGAGCCCTTACTATATTGCAAGCGCTGTAGGAGTTGCACATAAACGTTTACAATTTTTTGATCTTATAGGGATTGAAGTGGCGGAATAGTACTAATATTTAGCCGTCTATTTTATACTCTTACACTTACAAGTCTACTTTTGATAACGTAAAACGAAGTTTTGTATTATCGTTTTGGGATACATTGCTCGGCCTCGGAAACTCACAGCTAATAAGTTACAGCCTGACATGCCGCAGTGTAACTCAAAACGATAATACAAAACTATATCCATCATTTTCAAGAGTAGGCCTGCTGGATAGTGAATTGCTGAGCTGCGGAAGTTATCAAAAGAATCTAAAACAGTTCAGGTCAAGAAAAAAACTCGCAGCGGTTACTCCTAGTAAAATATCTAATGACCAGTCGTCAGTTCAACCTCGCTGTGACGACGCCGACGCCTAATTGCCTATCGACCTGAGATAGATGCATACCCCAAATCGTGATAGGCTCCTTTGCATGTGTGAGTGAACTGGAATTGTAGGGCTGGCGTCACAAACTAGTTTAACAAGAAGTAGGGCAGTGTAGAGTAGTGAAGGGTTCGTCAGGGGCAGTACTATCACCGTGCTTTTTTCTACCGCCAAGCAGCTTGTTGTGTTCCGGTTTGAAGGGTGTGGGTGCCGGTGAAATTACAGACACATGAGACCTAACACGTTAACAATTATAGGGCACGTTCTTTACGAACATAAATTGTAAGGTAGGTAATGCTTTGTTATAGGTGATGGTAACTGCTTAACATCAGGTGCGCCATCTGCTTGTTTCATTGTTAATCGCATAAAAAACCAAGATATTTGTATCTAACAAGTCAAAGAGGTCGGTAAGAAATTTTAAAAGCATTTAGGTCAAAGAAATACGTTTGTGACGGTCGCTTAGCAAAAGCTGTAATGAGCCCTCGGCTTGACGACGGCTAATTGCCTATCGACCTGTGGTGATGCACCTTACCACACCATGGAGTAATTCATCGTACTGACGGGTTAAATGCTTTCGTTTGTGTTCGGGAACGGTGAGTGTGTTGATGTCTACTCACACCCGCACTTAGGCCCCATCTGAAAACCAGCGTCGCTTCACATTGGTCCCCGATGTGGAGCGTCATTATGCTGAGATGGGACCATTTCAACCCATGTCCACGCAGGGAGACTAGACTTGGCACGGTGTGGTACCGTACCGCCGACCCAACCTCCATTAGAATAATTATTGTTTGTTTTATTTTTTTACTATAAGTGTTTGTGAGGTAGTTGGGATAGGTTTTTACTTTACCTATGTACTTGTACTGTGATGTCTTTATGTGTGTGTATGTGTTGAATAAAAACTTATTCTATTCTATTCTATTCTATTCTCTACTCGGAAAAAACAATAAATTTTAATATTTTTTGTATGTCTTATCGAGTAACCATAACTTAACGAATCTTCGAAATTTGTTTATGTAAATTTGTATGTCGAAATATACACATAGAACCGGCCAAGTGCGAGTCAGACTCGTGCACAAAGGGTTCCGTACCATTATAATAAAATATTTTATGAGAGCCCACTTAAATATTTATTTTATTCTGTTTTTTAGTATTTATTGTTTTAGGGACAACAGAAACATCATTAGTGAAAATTTCAACTCTCTAACTATCACTGTTCATGAGATACAGCCTGACAAGACGGACAAACAGCAGTCTTAGTTTAGTAATAGGGTCCCGTTTTACCCTTTTGGGTACGAACCCTAAAAAGTAACAAGTGTAACAAGAAATAAATTCCTAAAATTCAACCCTTAAAGGGAGGCGAGGGGTTGAAGTTTGTTTAAAAATAACTTTGTGGAGGTAGTCGCGCGTTTTCGCAAGTAAAATTCATTTATTTGCTTGGAAACACAGGCTTATTTATGTTTAAGGTTAGGATGTTTAATTAAGATGTTTTTCTATTTCATCACGCAACCAAAATGTAAATACAAACATGAACTCCATCTTACGCATTTATTTACGCAGTAAATCCGAGCATGAGCAGAAATGAAACGGTAATAAACGCCCAAAAATTAATTCGCCTTAATATTGTGTGCGAATTATGGCAGTAAAAGGATGGGTAAGATTTCCCCACTCTTCCCTGTCGGTTTTCTTATTGTTATATATATCTTATAGTAGTATTTTATATACATAGTATAGTAGTAGTTTCTTATAGGGTACTATTTTATGATGTATAATTAACTCATCATAATGGATTATTTCAATAATTTTTTTAATCGATAAAGTATGTGCACAATTCCAGTACTCTCAAACGGTGAAGAAAAACAACGTGAGGAAATCAGGAGTATCCTAGCAGCGGCAATAGGTTTGCAACTTGTCACGTATGGAATACCAACTACTGGAAAATATGGGTTGCTAAATGTAATTAAATTAATTGTAATGGTGTAAAATTTTCACAGATGATGTATTTCTGTTGACGCTATAACAACAAATACTAAAAACCAGAATAAATTAAATATTTAAGGGGGCTCTCACACAGCAAACGTGTTTTTTTGGCGTTTTTATCATAGATAATGGTACGGAACCCTTCGTGCACGACTCGCGCTTGGCTGGGTTTTCTTATATAATGTGTCAAACTTATAAATTAACGTAGTAGCTTATATGCCGGGGAAGTACTACATGCCTTTTTCTGCCGCCAAGCAGCTTTCTGTGTTCCGGTTTGATAGGTGTGGGTGCCGGTGTAATTACAGACACATGAGGCTTAACACCTGCATGCCTCAGGTTGTTGAACGCAGAGCAGTGAATTGTAATACATGATTTTATCGATCGTGATCAGCATGGTAATGCTTTGTTATATGTGATGGTAACCATTTAACATCAGGTGGGCCATCCGCTTGTTCCATCAGCTATCCCATTACTTAGGCCAGATTAACAGAACGGTTACAAACACAAAAAATAAGATCAAGTAAAAACTTTACCCACACAAACTTATCCATTTTCATTGTCACAATAAACCCTTTCTTGCATTAATATATTATTCTAGAACACGCAACATAATTTACATTTATGTATATAGTCCTTGTTACGGAAGCTTGGTTCCCCCCCCTCAACTCCCCCACTCCCTTTCCCGTTTTATCCTGGATAAGATAACAAGGGATAAGTGGCATCTCGATTCCTGATACGCGATATCTGCTTCCTGTACCCGTTTGCCGATAGTTTTTTATTTCTACTGTTTATTCTATTGTATTCTATAATATTCTATTATATCTCAATCAAATTATAAATTTCTAGCTGACCCATGCCCACTTCGATGGGCGGAATTATAGGCCGTAAAAGGGAAAAGTCTTTTAAACACGACTTGAAACGATTAATGCTGTCGCTGATTTTTTGTGGACATTATGAATTTCTACAACTTTTCTCTTGAACTCTCTAGAATTTATTATAGTATAGATTATAAGTGATTATTAAAATACATTAGGGGAGACATTTATTTACAAAGAAAATTACAGCTAATACAGGTATTTATAATAGGTATGTACAAAATACATATGAAACAGTTGAACTATCTACAGACCGTTGCAAACGATCTAAAGGTAGCTCAACTGATCCAGATCAGTGCCAATCGGAAGCGTTCCCAAAACACTGGCTGCATTGCCACACTGAATGGCAATATAAAAAAATACACCATAATTATCGTCTGCGAGTCGTTTGTAAGTAGCTTTATGTTAACTGCAGTAGGTACAGATTACTGATATCGGAGGGGTAGTAAGATAAGGCCTGCTACAAACGTCTACGTCGTAAACTCCAGGGAGTCAGTAAAGTCACAGTTTAGCAAAACGCAATAGAGTAACGTGTACGTTTACGTGTGTTAGTATAACTTTTAGTAGTGAGGGTGAGAGAGGCGCGTTTATACAGCGCCAGCGCTTCAGGGCACTGATAGTCTCAATATTCTAGGTAACAAATTCCTGTTGTTAGCGCTTGGCCTCTTGACAGGACTTTGAACGTTGTTACCTAGAACATAGAGACTAAACTCAGTGCCCTGGAGCAATTGCGTGACAACTTGGGTGATTTTGCTTTGTATGTATGTAGTTTTGTATGTTTTTTTGTGTGTTGATCTAATTTGCATGAAATTTAATACGTTGTTCTTATAAGAAAATTCTTGAAAAGGATATCATTTAAATTGAATAAATTGGTAAAAATATATATTTTTTGCTTATATACCTATGAATCGACCCACTGCAACAACCTTAAAATACTGGGTAGACAAACGCGTTCTACCTGATTCCGGGGCTGCGTTGCAATATCTGAAGAAATGTTCTACTGGATACCAGTAAACTATGTACCTGAAACAAAAATATATCATTTTAAGATGGGTTGTCTGACTCCATATTTTAGTGTGATTGAAACACCTTGACATTGTAAAACACATCACTATCAGCCTGAAGGAAAAAGTTCCACTACTGGGCGTTTTTTTTATGTGACTAGCTGATGGAACTAGCAGATGGTCCACCTAATGTTAAGCTATTACCATTACCTATAACAAAGCATTGCCGCACAGGTCACGCTCGTTAACGTGCCCTACAGTGTGCTACTCTGCGTCCATCAACCTGAGGTATACAGGTGTTAAGCCTCGTGTGTAATTTTACCGGCACCTACACCCTTCAAACCGGAACACAGCAAGCTGTTTGGCGAGAGAAATAGACATGGTGGTAGAACTTCCCCGGACGAGCCCTTCACTAAGAGCTCTACTACTAAAGTGAACTGAATTGAATCAATTATATTTTTTTAGAAAATCCGTTAAAACTGTACTATCGTAAAATTTCTTTATCATTATGACGTCACAAACATGGCGACCAATCGTGGCGCGTATGAAGTCATTATTGTTTTTCAAATTTTATTAATTTTCAAAAATTTTTGGAACTTTTACGCATCGATTTTTACATAATTTATGTCAAAATTGTAGAAAAGGTAAGTAAAATATTTTTTTTTTTCAATACCCAATTGTCTGTAGTTTAGTTAAAAGAAGGCTTTTGAGTCTTTTCCATCCATCGACTCCCCGTGATCTTTTTAATGTTACTATGTTGTTAACCTACTAACAGAAAAAAACGACTTTTTTACAAACTACGTAAACATAAGCTTTCCATAAAACTTCCTCCAGTAAAAGTTAACGGCTTGGAATGGAGTTATTCATTCGTTATGAGGAGAGTGCAATAAAACCGGGACCTACCGAAGTGTCTCGGACAGGTCAAGCTGCTTTTAGTTCCGTAACTATGCTGAATACAGAACCCTAGGTAGCTATTTTTTATCAATCTATCCCTATCTATGTTTTATCAATTTGACGGCCAATGTGGCGTGGCGGGCGAGTATGTCCGCCTGCGATGCAGGAGGTTGCGGGTTCGAATCTCGCCTTGGGATAAATGTTTGTACGTTCTGCAAATATTTATTCCGGATGTTCTGGGTACTTTCTATGTGTAATAAAAAATATCTATGTATGTAATATTGTATTGTATATTAAGTATATCAGTCATCTAGTACCCACCACACAAGCTCTGCTTAGCTTGGGGCTAGATGATGCTATGTGGATTGTCCAGCATTATTTATTTATTTATCGCAGATGGCCCAGAGTGGTAACCGTGAGCTCGATAATTTATCTAGATAGCTCTCTCCCATAGCCCGTTATACGACTGTAAGCTTGTGTAGGAGACCAATGGTTAGAGACCACGTTTCAGCTTCAAAAGCAAAAAATGATATGACGAAAGTATGATCGAAACTGACGTTAAATCAATTTCATATGTTTACTGAAACAATCGTTCAACGTAATCGAATGATTACTCCACCAGCTCCCGAACCTACGTCAGACTGCACGCTTGTCAAAGTAAAATAAGCTTTATAGCAATGGGTTACAATCCAATATCTCTAGAAAGCCAATCTGCGTTTGTAGTCAAGATGCAGCATCAAAAAACACAGCCAAGTTGGTATTTTTTTATGATTATGAATATTATTTTAATTAATTAGCAATGCAGCCAGTGTTTTGGGAACGCTTCCGATTGGCACTGATCTGGATCAGTTGAGCTACCTTTAGATCGTTTGCAACGGTCTGTAGATAGCTCAACTGTTTCACATGTATTTTGTACATACCAATTATAAATACTTGTATTAGCTATAGTTTTCTTTTTAATTAATTAGTGTCTTTTTTTTTTAATAATTAGTGTATGTTTGAAATGAGTTATTCACCATATATATTATTATACACCAGTATTCCCAAGGAGGGTTGACGTCAGGCAGGCGGCCGGTTGTAAAATACTAAGCCAAATCCCTCTACAACATGGTTAATAGTAAATATGGAGATAGCGATAATGTTAGGGCGTCCCCCCCAGGCGACGCGCAGGCGCAGCACCCGGCACCTGTGAGAAATGGATTAGGGTTGTTGTATCAGGGACGGGTGCAACGTAAGACGCGAGTCCGTGAAGTAAGATTGAGGATGGGAAGTTGGAATGTGGGAACGATGACTGGAAGAGGAAGAGAGTTAGCGGATGTTTTAGAAAGACGAAGAATAAATGTTGCTTGTCTGCAAGAAACCAAATGGAAAGGTACGAAAGCTAGAGAAATTGGAGTAGGTTATAAATTTTTCTACTGCGGATGTGATGGTAAGAGGAATGGCGTGGGAGTTGTTTTAGATAGGGAATTGAAAAAGTGCGTGACGGATGTTAAGAGGATGAATGATAGATTGATAGCTGTAAAAGTAATGCTTGGAGATTCAGTTTTAAACATAATAAGTGTGTATGCACCGCAGACTGGATGTGATGATGCTGTGAAAGAGAAGTTTTGGGAGGATTTTGATGCGGTGATGATGGATATTTCACAGAGTGAAGATATTTATATTGGAGGTGATTTTAATGGACATGTGGGAAGAATGAATGTAGGGTATGAAAGAGTGCATGGAGGGTGGGGTTTTGGAAATAGAAACAAAGAAGGAGAGGCCTTATTGCAAGCTGCGTCTGCGTTCGATCTTGCGGTAGCTAATACATACTTTGAAAAACGAGACCAACACCTAATTACGTATCAAAGTGGTAAGCACACCACCCAAATTGACTACTTTCTTCTTAGAAGAAGTAACATAAAAGTAGTCAAAGACTGCAAAGTTGTGCCAGGCGAGGCCTTAGTCCCTCAACATCGTCTGCTTATTTTAGACTTGAAAATCAAGGTCCAACCTGTTCAAAGCAAACCAAAGCCACCACCCAAAATAAAATGGCATTTGATAGAGAAGGATGAGTATGCAAAGCAATTTAAAAAGGAAGTGGTAGATAAGATGATTGAAATGAAGGATATGGCAGAGAAGTCAGTGAATGAGTGTTGGAATGAAATGGCAGTCTGTATAAGAAGAGTGGCGAAGAATGTTTTTGGGGAAACGAAAGGGAAAGGTAAAATAGATAAGGATACCTGGTGGTGGAACGAAGAGGTTCAAAAGATTTTGAAAGATAAGAAGAATGCATTTAAGGATTGGAAGAATGTTGAAGCAGGTGAGGATGTTATGAAAGAAATGAAAAAGACAGTGTACATAGAATGTAAGAAGAATGCTAAGAGAGCTGTTGCAGTTGCAAGGGCCAGGGTACAGGATAAGCTGTACGAAACTCTACAGAGCCCGCACGGTCAAAAAGAACTATACCGAATAGCAAAAGAAAGAGAGAGGAATGCAAGAGATATTCTACACATTAGATGTATAAAAGATGAAGATAGAAAGGTTTTAACAAGAGATGAAGATATAAAAGAACGTTGGAAGGGATATTTTGAAAGACTGATGAATGATGAGAATGATTGGAGTGGTGTGCTTGATAAAACGTCAGTAAACATGGGATTAGTAAGGGAGGTGACTATGGATGAAGTAAGAATGGCTGTGCAGAGTATGAAAAATGGAAAAGCGGTAGGACCAGATGGTATACCAACAGAAGTATGGAAGTTTTTAAAAGCGGATGGATGGAAGTGGTTGGCTTTATTCTTCAATAAGTTGCTGCATGAAGAGGCGATCCCGGACGAATGGTGTAACAGTTCACTGGTCCCCATCTTCAAAAATAAGGGTGATGTACAAGACTGCAACAACTATAGAGGAATAAAGCTAATGTCGCATAGTATGAAGGTATGGGAGAAAGTGATCGCGAGACGAATGAGAGAGGAGAGTGAGGTATCACAGAACCAGTTTGGGTTTATGCCTGGACGTAGTACCACGGACGCCATATTTGCAATACGTCAACTGTGCGAAAAGTACAAACGAGTGCATAAAAACTTGCATATGGTTTTCGTGGATCTGGAGAAGGCATACGACAAAGTGCCCCGGAAGGTTCTGTGGTGGGCGTTGAATGAAAAGAGAGTGCCTGGGAAGTATGTGCAGCTGGTTCGGGCTATGTACAGTCGAGCCAGCACACACGTTCGGTCAGAAGCCGGCGTCACCGACAAGTTCAGTGTGGCTGTAGGCTTGCGCCAGGGATCGGCATTAAGCCCGTATTTGTTTCTCCTGATTATGGATGCACTGACATCGGACATACAGGAAGAAGCACCCTGGTGTATGCTGTTCGCCGATGACATTGTCCTTGTTGGTGAAGATGCACTCGAGGTCCAGAGCAGGCTGGGAAAATGGCAGGAGAAATTGGAGTGTCGGATTGAAGATCAGCAGAACAAAAACCGAGCACTTGTTCTGCGACTTCGGTGGTCCCTCCAGTTTCACCCCTATTGCCTTAGACGGTGTATCCCTACCAGCCTGCTCCGATTTTCGGTACCTCGGTGCATCAATCCAAAACGACGGTGAGATTGATCGAGACGTGAAAAATAGAATAAATGCGGGATGGATGAAATGGCGTCAGGTCTCAGGAACAACTTGTGATCCACGTATGCCCCTTAAACTTAAGGGGAAAGTGTACAAGACCATCATAAGACCTGTCGTACTGTATGGATCTGAGTGTTGGGCAATGAAAGGGATGGATGAGAGAAGAGTGCATGCAGCAGAAATGCGAATGTTGCGATGGATGTGTGGAGTGACAAGGATGGATAAAATAAGAAATGAGTATATTAGAGGTAGTTTGAAAGTAGCGCCTGTGACGGATAAGTTGAGGAGTAATAGGTTAGCGTGGTATGGGCATGTCATGCGGAGGGAAGAAAGTCATATAACAAGAAGAGTGTTAGATATGGATGTGAAAGGTTATAAAAGCAGAGGAAGACCAAAGAAAAGATGGATGGATTGCGTGAAAGATGATATGAGTAAGAAAGGAGTGAACACTGAGATGACGTCTGATAGAAGAGAGTGGAAGGAAAAAACCTGTTGTGCCGACCCCACTTAGTGTGGGATTAAGGGCAGGAAGATGATGAGTGTATGTTTGAAATGAATGCCTAACTTACCTTCTTTTTTATAGTTTTAGATTTATTTCTTTAGTATTTTTAACTTTGAATTTTTTAAATTTAACAACTTTTTTTTTTATTGTTTTGGCTCATAATTCTTTTGATAAATTTGGTATCTACCGCAATTTGTAGGTATTTTGTACCATGTCCGCTAAACTAAACCGGCCCTAACGGAAGACCAGCGTGGGTTGTTGCCAACCTGCATCATGCTGAGTTAGGTTCCATTTTGTAACACTTGTATTATTGTTAATTGGCTATTTGTTTTTTTTTTTTGTTTATTTGTGTGTTGCAAATAAACGATAATTCTATTCTATTCTATTCTATTCAAATGTTTGGCTAATTTAGTTACTATTTGCATCATGCTTCGTGCTTTGGAGGGGTTGCTAAACTATCGGCTTGGTTCTAGCTGTCATTAGTATATGACGAAGGTTCTTAGATAGACCGTCTAAAAACTGTGTCACCAGAGAGTATTTCACTAGCGATAATAGAATTACGTTTATTTCAATTCGTTCGAAGAGTAAATTCAATTTACTGTTCACTCAAGTGAATCTACAAAAGTTACTTTTCCGTGAGTTTGAACAGATTACTTGGGTACCAAATAAAAAAATTTGTTCAAGTAACAATTCAACACATCGTCCTGTCTAAGCAGTCTTGTATCAAGTACACAGCCCACCCAAAAAGGCCTATAGTAGTAGTAGATGTCTTCAGGAACAATGTTTTTGAGTCCTCTCCATCCATCAACTTCAATCTATCAATGTCGTCGGTCTATTAGGTAGGCGGCGCTCACACTTCGTGAGTGAAACATCTGGGTTAAGTAATTTTATTCTGTGCCGCTGACGAATATCAGAAAAATAACGAATATTTTTCAGTTAAATCGATTACAAAATTGACAGGGCATGCCGCGCGATCTGAAGCCGGATATTACCTAACCGCGTTTTAAGCCGCAGTCTTGTGTGCGCGAATGTATCCATTATTAATTTAATTAACTATATATTCGAGTACAAACATCACGCCTGTATTCTGTAGGAATAGGCAAAATCTAAGCCCAGTCGGCTTAGAATAGGACATGGACGTCATAAAGAGATGACAAAGGAAAGGCACTATAAGAGAAGGGCAGCAGCATCTAGTTTTTAAAAGAGACACTCTTGAAAACTATTTACGAAGTTTCTTTTTGTCATTTTGAGTTTCATTGCGGGGCCTTGGTAAGTCATTTCACAGTCACGTTGTCGCTCCTGACAACCCACGCAGTGTAACTCAAAGTGACAATACAAAACTACGCATATCGTTTTCAACAGTAGATCTGATGAATACTGTGCATCAAAATAACAAATACCAATCGGCTTGTCAAACGTAACGATATTAAAACCCCCCCAAATATGGGGAAATGAGTCCAGTAGTAAACTCATTCAGGTTGATGACGAATAACGAAGACAAAGACCACTCATAATCCATTAAAAGTTTGTTCAGAATATAGGTTTTGAAAAGAATAAAAACCGTCCATTATACATTCTTGTTATCGTAGGCGATAAAAGCGGAAAATATACATATTTTCCATGCTTCTTTGAACGAAGTTACAAAGGCCACTTTGGTTATATTGTGTTATTTGTAAATATAAAATATATATAATTCCACTAAGATAATATACTAAGAGTAATAAGACTACTCCAAAAACTGTAACTGCGCATTTAGACCTTGATTCTGTTTGAATTGATTGAGTTTATTGTCTTCTAGTAAAAAAAAACGAGTGTGCTTTAGACCACACGACTGAAGTAAAACTTCTTTAATATACGAAACGTAACTGACTATGAAAGGAAGAGAGATAGAACAGTGCTTTCATACCCCCTCCACAGTAGTGTTAAACGTTCAACGCAACCTTGTTGGAGGTCGCATTAGAAGTATTACTTCAAAAAATTTAAATCATAGCTGTCAAACACGAAAGTTTAGGCCTCGTTCTGACAGTTTGCAGTAGTGCCTTAGAGAGTTCATGGAAGATTGTGGATGACATAAATCACTTCTCGTCAGTTGTAGTTTTCAGTCTATAAAAAAGTACTCTGTGGTTGTAGTCGCAAAGGCCAGCCCACGGCTTAAACATGTCAGTTATTTTATTAAGCAGATCTGAGGAACGAAGTAGACAGAGCGTGTTATCGGTAATATTGTTTCAATTTCCTACAAGTCTATCAAAAAGTTCTTTAGAAATTGTTCCATTATAGAATGACGTCACTGATAAAGAGGTATGGATTATAGCAACTAAAAGCTAATATTTTAGTAGTAGTAGAGCTTATAGTAGAGAGGCTCAAAGTAGTTCAAAATCTCAAAAAGCCATATAACGTAGTGAGTGTTTGATATGGATGTGGACTAATAGATACTATAGTTAAAAGGTACTAATAAGTATAGAAACACTACAAACGGGAGACCACGTTATACTGGTTTTACAAATATTTCCTCACTTGGTCAATGACGTATTGTGTGACCAATGTTACAAAGCACTTTTTCCACCTTTATTAGCAAAACAATCAATCGAAGGGTATTTCCGAATCAAATGCAAGTCAATTGGCTTATTTCCACACAGCAACGGTAAATCATGGTCGCAGCCCACTTCGGTAAATGGGCGAGCAGTTAATGGCCCAACACAAAGGATATAAAATGCAGCTAATAATAACTATGTAGCTGGTTAACAAAGTAAGTATAAAGTATAAAATACACGATAAAAAAAAATATAAAATAGAAAATTCAAACTTAAGGTTTTCATTTTGTAGATTATCATTATCTTTTTACGTAATTACGCTTTTTTATGCTGGACAATCCACACAGCATCATCTAGCCCCAAGCTAAGCAGAGCTTGTGCTATCGGTGCTAGATGACTGATATACTTAATACAATACAATACATACATACATATTTACTATACATAGAAAATACCCAGAACTCCTGGAATAAATATTTGCAGATCGTACAAACATTTATCCCGAGGCAGGAATTGAACCCGCAACCTCCTGCGTTGCAGGCGGACATGCGCCTGCCGTGTCACTTGCGGGTTTAAATCAAGATATTAACTATATTGCAGGTGCTTTAGGAGTTGCACATAGTAATTTCTTATTGCTTGCGTTTCTACCCTGTTACGTAATACAACTCTAACTGACCGCATTGCTCATCCTACAGAAGGCTACTTCGCAGAAGGCGATCTACTACTAACAGAGCTGTAAGCTTGTCAACTATCTCACAGCTGCTGCTTTTTATACCAACCCAGCGAAACCCACGTAGTTTCGTCTGCGTGGAGTCATTTTCATACAAACTTCAACCCACGCTGTGCCCGTTTAAGGGTTGAATTTTGTAAATTCCTTTTTTATCACACCTCTACGCACCAAGACGAATATATCCTGAATTTCAAGTGTCTGCGACCAGCTGTTTAGGGTGTTCGTCTATTATGTCAGTCAATTAGGATACTAATTCTTAAGATTAGGGTAAATATAGATATAGGTGTGAGATTATGAGCTGTTTAGTCATAGTCTGTGGCATATAATGTATAAGATGGGATTCTCTGGAGGCCGCGATACCATAACTCTGATCTGGATGTATTTATTGGTAAATGTAAACAAAGAACAACGTTTAATTAATAAAATGCGGATTGTGAATTTCGTGGGACACCTGCCTATTGGCCTGATAGCCTGTTTTCTGCAGTCACCATTTTGGTGACTGCGTTTGTAATCTGATCACTTCTGTGCTTTGTAGGGGACGTTAAGGTGGCTTGTTATGGCTCTTGCAGTTGTTAATATAAATTAAAAAAATATTTTTCGTAAAAAAAAACATATCCTAGAAAATGTTCATTCAGCCATGACATTTTTAAGTTATCTGTATATTTTCGTTACTAGGCAACCTAAGATAAAAAAAACGAGTGTATTTTAGACCACACGACTGAACTTTCGTCTTAAGGTTTTGCGATTCTCTCATTAAACTTCAAACGTTCAAAGAAATTGTTTCTAGGAAAACTCGTGCATAGTAAACCTCATTTCACACCGCAAAAATCTAACCCTATATTCCCCACAATCTTCGCCGCCCAAGGAATACTCTCTCATTTTCCCCGACCATTTCCTCGAATTTCCCCGCCTTAAAGTGGAATCAACTGAAATAGCGACGCGTGCTTAGAACACGGAACCCTGATGTCTAAGATATTCTCGAGGGTGGATAAGATGAGGAGTTTATAAGCATTTTGGGGCTTCGCATTTTTAGAGGTTCTTGTAAGCTAACGGTCAATGTGGAGCCTACGGATCCTGCATCTACATAAAAGGCAAATAATGCGTAGGTACTAATTAATAGAGTGACAAAATTTAATGTGTTTTGAAATCATGAATAAAAATCCTTTATGTGTAATGTCCTGTAATGTTTGTAAGGTGTACAAACACCTTACAAACATTACATTCTCAAAAAATCTTAAGTAATTGGTACTAAGATATTTGGTATTTAAAGATATAGAAACTTTTTTTGATATCTACCGTGCTGAAGATAAACGTCATTAGTTAATTTTTGTTTACAAACTAACAAAAATAGAAAAAAGACACGGATTCAAAAGATTTTGCTAATAATGTAGAATACAGTCTTAGCGCTAAAAAATTATAACTTCCAGACTTTGCTCAATGGTCAAAACTATTAAAATAGTTGCGTTTACTATCCGCTAAGGTCTGAAATGACGACCACAAACCGTAAGACGCCCCTCCCAATGCGGGAAGTTGGAGGATGGAAAGGGCTCTAAATCGTTCCTGGAAAATTATAGAGGAGGCTTGTAGAAGTTCAGTAGTGGACTTCTACAGGCTAATGTTGATAATGATGACATGTTATTTGTAATTGCAATGTTTATGGTGCTCGATTAACATTAGGTGGCCCGGCTCAGTTAATAGTAGCCCTGCTTTCTGTGCTGTAGGTTGTGGGTTTGACCCCTGCAGAGAATAAACATTTGTGTGATGAACATAAATATTATATTTATATGTTGTAGGTATATGTTTTCTAAGTATGATTTACGAAAAAAAAGTATCAACGTATTTTATCAGCTTACTGATTTCCATAGTACAAGATTTGCTTAGTTTGGGGCTAAAATGCATCGTGTGAATATGTGTCAATATTTATTTATTTATTTTATTTTATTGCAATATGTTCATTGACATTCTTATCTACGGTTGTACTCCACACGCTCAACAATATCAAAGGTCATCAAATCTTCTTAGTTTTAACCTTTTAACCCCGCAGTTGCAAGACGTCCAGATGTAACGAGAAAATTGTAGTAACTTGAGCAATATTTATTGAGGCTGGCGCCGTTCCAAGGGTGTTTGTGACAAGGTTATATCTGGGACGGGGTCGCGCAGTTCAGTGTGTGAATTTGATTAAATTGTTCATCTGATTTATGCTTTAAGTAGGACGCAATCTTACAATTACATGCAAATGAATTACATGACATGTTTTTTTTTTAATATAAGTAGCTGATTAAACAAGAGTATGACCATCGATAATAAATAATATTAAATCTAGCCCCAAACTAAGCATAGCTTGTACTATGGAGACCAGATGGCTGATAGAATACTTATGTGCTTACTTTTTTTGTTGTAAATACGTACTAAGAATACAGTATAACACCCAGACACAGAACAAACATCTATGTTCAATACAAAAATATTTGTTCACGGTGGGGATTGAACCCACCACCTACAGCACAGAAGGCAGGGCTACTACAAACAAAGAAAGAAAAGAAAATGCGTTTTTTGGCCCTAATAGAATAAATAAACTTGATAATAATAATATAATTATTATCAAAATTTTCAATCGTGTTAATCTCTAAATGGTATTATTCGACAGACAGACAGACAGGCTCAATTTTGACTATCAAATTCTAGTTTTAATCTCGTTTCAACTCCAAAACATGCGAGAATTGGGCCTCTGGTCATGCAAATCCTTTTTAGGGTTTCATACCCAAAGGGTAAAACGGGACCCTATTACTAAGACTCCGCTGTTTGTCTGTCCGTCTGTCACCAGGCTGTATCTCATGAACCGTGATAGTTTGGGGTTATACATACCCAAAGGGTAAAACGGGACCCTATTACTAAGACTCCGCTGTTTGTCTGTCCGTCTGCCAGCAGGCTTTATCTCATGAACAGTGATAGTTGGAGAGTTGAATTTTTTACAGATTATGTATTTCTGTTGCCGCTATAACAACAAATATTAATAAACAGAATAAAATAAATATTCAAGGATGCTCTCATGCAACAAACGTGATTTTTTGCCGTTTATATCATAGATAATTATACGGAACCCTTCGTGCGCGAGTCCGACTCGCACTTGGCTGGTTTTTTTAGTAATAAAGAAAAAGTAGCATAAATTTTGATTTGAGAAATAAAAAGTTCAATCCTAAATGAAACCGTAAAATGAATTATGAGATAATTTAAATAATGACAAAGTTTAAGGCAAATACAACTCAACAAGGAAACTGGGAAATGACAATCTCTGTCTGTTCAAATTTAATAATAAATCATTCGCAACGTTATATTTTTAGATAAAATAAATTGTTCTTTTTTTGCGTAAAAAGAAAGTTGAATCCCATTTGGCATTTGGTCACAACTTTGCTATCTTCACTTTTTCTTATAGAACGCACATATTTACTTTATTGGAAATCCCTCAGTTTATTCTAACTATATTCGAAAACAACATAAAGCTTACACGTATAAACTAGTGGAAACGTCTGTGACTTCGCCCGCGTGAAGCTATTTTAGTAAAAACTTCAACCCCCACTATATACTATACAGTGATGAAATACTGGATACCCGGGGTTGCATTTCAAGAATTTCTAAGGAGAGCGTTACGAAAAGGTGTCATCGGGCGAGGCGAACGAAAGTTGAGAAGAAGATATAAGTTAGTGAAGATAGAAAGAGAGAGAGTTACGTTTCGTATATTACTGTAGAGGCAAGAGAGAAAGGTGCGAGCACACATTTTTAACTAAAGTTTTTTTTACCTTGGTTAAATTTTTCACTCAGATTGTAGTCAACAATTTAAGTTGATCGGGATCACCGCGACCCAAGATCGGCAAATTTGACAAAAACCTTATCCCAGATAAAAAAAAATAAGGCAGTCGCTGGGGACTGCCGATAGAAGTGAAAACTAGGCCAAATAGTACACATATATTGTACTTGTATGTTGTACTTGGAATAAATGTTTGTAACCATAACACAAGCTCTGCTTAGCTTGGGGCTAGATGATGCTGTGTGGATTGTCCAGCATTATTATTATTATTATATATACAATACACAGTATACATATAGCTCATGGAAAGCGTTCGGTGACGATGACGCAAGTTCCATGATTTTTGTTCACCCTAAAACTGCTCAGCGCGCCTAAAGAAGTTTTCACTTCAAAAATCCCGTAATGCACGCGTCAAACACCCTTGATGCTATATAAATCATCTACATATGAGAACTGACTCCATGACATACATAAATAATTTTCTATCTCAGAAGTGTACTGAATTTCACGAGGAAAAGATTTACTTATTCAGACCGTGATATGCATGGCTTGTAATAATTTTACGCCTGTCATCATATTCGTTTAGCTTTCGGTATAAAGAAGTTTACTCTATTTGATGCTCGTGTATGATATTTTCATAAATCAATATTTAAAGACTTTTACGAAAACATTGTGACGAAATAGTCAGCTCCGCATGTATTGACCATGTCTTGTGGATTAGGCCTACAGCTGTGAGAATGGTATAGATGCTGGCCCAGGCACTACAGCGTCCCGTAAATAGGGGTATAGTGAAAATGGATACTGACGCCGTGTTAATCATCTACAATAGATGCAAATGTTTACTATTACTTTACGCAAAAGCTTACTATATTATTTAGCAAAAAGAATCACAAGAAGAAAGTTAGGAACCAAGCTGTGAATTTCTTCGAACGGCACCTAACTTTAAGACAATTTTGAGTGATATTTACGTGTTCAATGAATATTAACTATCAATTAATTAATTGACAGCCATCACAGCTCTGCCTTCTGTGCTGTAGGTAGGTGGTGGGTTCGAATCCCACTGAGAACAAACATTTGTGTTATGAATATCGATGTTTGTTCTGTGTCTGGGTGTAATATTGTATTCTAAGTATGAAAATAAAAAAAATGGTTATTTGTAAAGTCAGTTTACAGACGTTAATAGTACGTGTACGTCATAAGAAAACATCATGCCTCTCTATTGCTCCGCGTTCTCGCTTGCACGCTTGGCTCAGACGGAACGTGACAATGCGTCATGCTTTTTCGTGCGTGCAGCTAGCGTTCATCGATTTATAAGACGGTATCTCGTTAAAAAACGTTACTCAATGATGTCATTTAAAAATGTCCACATATATTTATAAATTTATTTAATACCTTTCTGAGTTTAACTTGAATTGAACTTTATCATAACCATTGCTAAGAGATATGGATATCGTTTTATAGATTGTTTGTGGTGCACAGTTTCAGAAAGTATAGGTCAAGAAAGTCTTAATCTTATATATCTCGACCTAAATTGCAGCTAAAATGCTGCAAAACACAAAAAGAAGGAATATTCAGGTTGTACAGTTTCTTTTAAAAATTATATAAAAAAAATTATGATTCCAGCCACAACTCACGCCAGCGAAAGTAAAGATATCACTCACAAAATGTGGGTGAAAATGGTTACAGACGCAGATGCCTTGAAAAGTCGTAAATTTTCATGAAAGACTAGTAAACCCGCCCTACTTCACCCGGATGTACAAACGAAGCGGAACTCACAATAAAAAACTGTGAACTGAGATGGTTGGTTATGATGTAGTTTTTAAAGGTTCGTGGAATAACTATTAAACTAAGTATAAAACTATTTGTAACTGAGGACACTGATGGTGCAGTGAAAACGGCCTCACTTTTTGATTGTGGGTTCGAGTCTGGTCGTACACCAATAGATCTTTCTATTCGAAAAATGTATGTGTGGTGCTCTCAAACAGTGAAAGAAAATCGTGAGGAAACCAGGTATCGATGCGCTTGACCAGCGTCGATGGGCTTGCAAACAGTCACGTTTGGAATATTTGCTACTGCAAAATGTGCCAAATATAAAATTCGGACAGACTAACTACCCCCTTAGACATCCTCCAAACAAAATTAAGTGCTCGGTAGGCTCTAAGAGAAGTGGATGGATATCATCTGACGATTAAAGATGTCAGGCTGTTTCTGTTTTTTTTTATTAACTATCGGAATATTTGTCCCTTTGTCCTGACTGACTGATTATATGACCGAGTTGTTATTGGTGATGGTTACCACTTAACATCAGGACATCTGCTTGTTTACCTTCAGCAAATGATACAAAAAGAAAGATCATAAGAATAGCTTACCAAATCTTAAACCCAAATTGCATCGCAATATTTGATCTCACCTAGTTCTACTTTATCATACTAATATTTTAAAGAGGAAAACTTTGTTTGTTTGTTTTGAATAGGCTCCGTAGGTCCGTGAGTGTAGATGTGTGGATGTTTGTTCCTCTTTCACTCAAAAACTACTGGATGGATTTTAATAAAATTTGGTACACAGGTAGCTTATAACCTGGAATAACACATAGAATACTTTTTGTAGCGATAACCGACATAGACGCGGGCGGAGCCGCAGGCAACTGCTAGTATCTTTATAAGACTGCTTCCATGTTTAGGTTAAGTTAGCTTTAAGTTTTTCTGTGATTGAAACGTAGTTAACCTAGAAGGATTAGGTTAGTACTAAAATTTTCGTTATTATAATGAATAACTATAAATAGTTTATTGTTACTGTACGTCCAAAACGGATAAACTGTTGCTCCTAATTTTAGTTTTATAACACCTTTATGTATTACTCAGTTATGCAATAAAATATTCTTATTCTTATTCTTAATAAATTAAGTGGTTTACCCGAGAAAATGTAACAGACAGTCATACATTCGTATTTATAAATTGGTAGATATCAGTCACAAAGCGTGAAGAGTGAAGACGGCTACAGACGCAGATGCCTTGAAGAGCCACCCATTTGCATGTCTATAGCTAGACGTCAGAGCCTAACGTCATATGACAGTTGTACGTGACCCAGTAAACTGACACAACTGATGAACAGCTAGATCACTTCAAATAATATGTTAACTTTAAATCAATAAATATACAATAGATTATGATGTCTTTCGCGACGTACATCGGCGATGGTGACCCTTGCTACGAAGTTTTTTTTATCAATTTTTATTATAAGCGAGAATGACTTGTTATTCTTAGCTGTTGATGATGAAGATAAAATAACAATAAATCTATATTTGTATCATCTAGCCCCAAGCTAAGCAAAGCTTGTGTTATGGGTACTAGATGACTGATGTACTTAATACAATACATTACATAAATAGATATTTTTTTATTATGCATAGAAAATACCCAGAACACCCGGAATAAATATTTGCAGATCGTACAAACATTTATCCCAAGGCGGGAATCGAACCCGCTACCTCCTGCATCACAGGCAGACATTCGCCCGCCTGGCCACATCGGTCGTCTAATCTGTGAGGCTATTCGCAGACTGGCTTGAAAAACAAGATAATAGATATAAAAACTATACCAATTACAAGAATCTTTGTCATGTCTGATTAACATACAAAACACACACGACCTTTGGCTGTAAACACTTGAAACTTTCAGGGTACATGTAGTCTTTTGACTTTCACATATATTAGCACCAACGTTTTTAACCGATTTGTTGTAATTAGACTGGACTATCTCTTCATTGCCTGTGACGCACAAACCGTTAGGGCTGCCAAATTTTGTGGAGGGAGAACTCGGCGTTCCATCTTGAAGGCAGAATTGCATTATGCAATACAATTTAAAACTTTCCTACATTGTGAGAACATACAATGCATTTTAATGGAACTACAGTTTCTCGAGTTACCTATCTATTAAAATGAATCTAATTTTCTCTCAACCTAAAAGTTGCATTAATTTCTACACAAACTATAGTATATTCGTTAACAATTGATATTCGAGACTCTAGGCACGGACCTAGTAGTACCGAGGCCCTCCGGGTTTTTTAAATTCTTTCGGGGCGTCTGGTTGAAGCAAGACACGAGAGCTGGTGAGTATCTGGCTTAGCAAATTAGCATTTCCATTCAGCATGGCAATGCAGCCAGAGTTTTAGGCACTGATTTGAATGAGTTGGGTTCTCTTTAGATCGTTTGCAACAGTCTGTAGATAGCTCAACTGTTTCATATGCATTTTGTACATATCAATTATAAATACTTGTATTCGCTGTAATTTTCTTTGTTGATAATTAGTTTACTGGTTCATTCATATTTGCCTGCCGCAGAAAGCTGTTTTTGATAGATGAGTAAAGTTTTATAACTGAACTAGCAAACCTCTCGCGACTTCACCCGCATAATATAAATTTTATACAAACTTTAACCTCCGTTGTAACCGTTTAGAGGTTGAATTTCGGGAATTTCTTTTTTAGTACACTTCTACTCATCAAGACAAATATACCCTAAAAATTTCAAGTATATACGACTCATTAAACCGGAACACAGCAAGCTGCTTGGAGGTGATAGGCATGGCGGTAGTACTTCCCCGGACGAGCCCTTCACAAAAAGCTCTACTACTATGTCAGGCAGTCAGTTAGAACAAAACAAAGATTCTTATAATGTATCTAATTAATTATGAGATTTATTTAGGTACATAAAATAAATTCGTGGTGAAAGAATGACGAACGAGTGATATTTAAAATACACAGCCAGCAGATAAATTTGTAAAATCAAATTACAAAGTAAATGAGACTTGAAAACTTCAGATTGATGCTATCAATCGCCAATCAATCGTTCGGAGAGATTGAGTTTGTAACTTAGTCTCATTTCACGCTCTTTCACGTAGTTTCAGATGTAAGTAAAACGTAGTTTCAGACTGACTTTCCAACACGATATTTCTTTTAACTTATTTTGGTTACTAAAATTTTGTAACCAGATATGAAAAATATTTTTGTTTCTTTAATTATTCCTTTGAGAAAATAAGATAGGAGTGATTTTTTTTCCAATATTAATAAAAATAATAAAATAATAAATAAATAATGCTGGACAATCCACACAGCATCATCTAGCCCCAAGCTAAGCAGAGCTTGTGTTATGGGTACTAGATGACTGATATACTTAATACAATACTATATTACATACATAGATATTTTTTATTATACATAGTAAATACCCAGAACACCCGGAATAAATATTTGCAGATCGTACAAACATTTATCCCAAGGCGGGAATCGAACCCAAAACCTCCTGCGTCGCAGGCGGACATTCGCCCGCCGCGCCACATCGGTCGTCAAATACATCATCATAGAATAAAACAACTGTAAACGTTTATTAAATATGAGAAGAAAAAATGTAGCGTGTTTTGTTTCTGACTTAAAACGCGTTTTCTTTATGTAGAAAAAAGAATTGACTTCAAAATTTATTTAATAAATATATGAATATTTTTTATACAATCATGATTATTCCCAAAAAAATCATCAATATTTATTTCTTACCTATTAAATTTCGCGGAGGTAGTAACTGCCACGGCAGATAATATTTTAATATTAATTTCAACGATTTTACGTATGTAATCTAAAATTGCACGTGCCGAAGTGCTCGTTTAACGTTAGATGGCCCCTTAAATGTCAAATTCTGAACAAACCCCCGGGGGGTCTTATTTCCGGATGATTTGATAAAACATCAAATTATTCAATTTTCTCTCCCCTCTATCGAGCAAATCCTGAGAAAACGAACCAAATCGCTATGAAATAAGGAAATTTTCGAATTCTATAACAGAAACATTAAGCTGATTAAATTCAAATGCTCATGATGGGTATTGACTTATATTTTTACAATCAATTTCAGCTATCAGATACACCGGTGGTCTAGTGGGAGTAACCCCGCCTTTTGATCCTTAGGTCGTGGGTTCAAATCCGCCACGACCGGACATTAGTACCAACTCGTGGTTCTTCGAAGATCTCTAAGGAGGGTGGGTAGCCACAGGTACATCCAAATATATTACATTTGGTACATATCCGATTATGTTATCGTTGTCGTTCTCGTTGTATTGGTACACGACCGGATTGGAACCCCCGACTTTAGGATCAGAAGGGTCACTCCCACTAGACCACACCGGTGATCTCATCCGTATAGGGGTAGGTAAAAAACAGCTTTATAAGTTACTAACTTTTACAGCCTTCAAAATTTATAGAACTTATAATACGGAGTATATTTTTGAAGTGGTCAGTGTGTGTCTAAACACGTAAGTTTCTTACATTAATTTACAAAGAAAATTACAGCTAATACAGGTTTATATGTATAAAATACAAATGCAACCATTGAGCTATCTATAGACCGTTGCAAACAATCTAAAGATAGCTCAACTAATCCAGAGCAGTGCCAATCGGAAGCGTTCCCAAAACACTGACTGCGTTGCCACGCTGAATGGCAATGCTGATTCATTGAGCTAGATACTCACCAGCCTTCAAATCACGCGTCGCTTTGACCAGACGCCTCGAAAGAATTTTAAAAACCCGGAGAGCCTCGGTACTCCACGAACCTAGAGTCCCGACTCCAAGAGGATAAGTAACAACTCTTATCATTCTCCTTAAAAGGCCCTAACACAGTGGCAACTAATACGTATTTGTCGAAATCTCTAGAGTGATGCTGCGAATATCCCATTATCAAAATGTCATCGATCCCAACCCATTTCATTGATAATTCATCGACCACAATCTCAATCCTAGTCCCATTTGATATTCGCACAAACATTTCCTTAAACGATATGTTACCGTTTTGTACGAAAGTAGGTCAGCAAAACTATATCAGATATTACGGCTTTCGTCACTTTACTAAACATTAACTTACGCTAGAGCATGTTATGAGTTATTTGTGAATATTTCAACATCATATAACCCCAAAATAAAAGAAGCAGATGACTTTTATTTTTACTCAAATTGCTGATGGAACAAGCAGATGGCCCACTTGATGTTAAGTGGCCACCATTACCCATAACAAAGCATTGCCTCGCAGGTCACGCTCGTTAGGAACGTCACCTACAATGCACCATTCAGCGTCCATCAACCTGAGGCATGCAGGTGTTAAGCCTCATGTGCCTGTAAATTACACCGGCACCCACACCCTTCAAACCGGAACACAGCAAGCTTGGCAGCAGAAATAGGCATGGTGGTAGTACTGCCCCAGACGAGCCCTTCAAAAAGAGCTCTACTACTACTGATAGATAACTAAGACTGATAGAAAATTTATATATAAAGAAGAAACATCCTAAGCTTTTATCTTTATTTTTACTCGTGGGGATCAAACCCACAACCTACAGCACAGAAGGCAGAGCTGCAACTAACTGAGCTGTATGTAAATAGGAAAGATTCTCTTATAGGTTACCAGAGCAACTGAACATTTGTGGCTTGCATCCAATGGTAATTTTTTTTATTGACAACCTATGTGGCCCGGCGGGCAAATGTCCGCCTGCAACGCAGGAGGTTGCGGTTTCGATTCCCGCATTGGGATAAATGTTTGTACGATCTGCAAATATTTATTCCGGGTGTTCTGGGTATATTCTATGTATAATAAAAAAAATATCTATGTATTTAAGTATATCAGTCATCTAGTACCCATAACACAAGCTCTGCTTAGCTTGGGGCTAGATGATGCTGTGTGGATTGTCCAGCATTTTTTTTTTTTATTTGACTTGATGAAAGAACATCAGATGTGAGTGATGATGTGGTTACCATAACCTATAACAAAGCATTGCAGGTCTCGCTCGTTAACGTGCCTTAAGGTGCATTACTCTGCGTCCATCAACCTAATGTAAATAAGTCCGTTTACATGGAAATAGATATATGTTTTAGATTAATTTTCTGACATGAGGTGTAAAGAGAATACACTGAATTAAGACACCGCTACTATCTTAATTTCTTGCTCTGCATTTAGCTACGTGTAAAACGGGTGTAAGATATTTCCAGAATGGTGTACTCATCTGCATAAATGAATCATCTTTGACGTTAAACTAGTTTACCAAGTCATTAGGCTCTTTTCATACTAGTCAATTTGATGATTTTTATCGTGTCAAATACGTTACCTAGATATTTTACCGCATGCAATATTCGTAGACCCTCTACGGCGTAGAGGGTCTACGATTATGTGTGGTTTAGTGACAGCTGAGGGCCAAACTAATCACAAAATATGTTTGTTGAAGCATGATAAGGTAAACAAAAATTAAAATGATGAAGAAATAAATGAAATTATACACAAATAAAAGGTATTTTTGGAAATTTTTATACAACATCCTCCAGTCCCAAACTAAGCATAGCTTGTACATATACAATAAATATTTGCAGATCGTACAAACATTTATCCCAAGGCGGGAATTGAACCCGCAACCTCCTGCGTCGCAAGCGGGCATTTGCCCGCCGCGCCACATGGGTAAACAAAACACTAGACAATGCATATTTCGATTCATTTAATAAGTAAACAGCTTATTTAAACGCATTAATAATCTCCGGTTAAAAAAATGGTATCGTCTATGCCTCAAACAATTTACAAATTATACTGCTGTTTCGCTTACGTAAATAGTTTGTGAGCGGGACAGCTATACAATGGCAGCAATAAATTGCCACAAACTAGCCTATTTACAAGCGTTGTAGCAAATACGAATTGGCGAGGCCCTCGGCTCAGGGTAGAAGCAGGGTCTATGACGTAGTGAAAATGCCCCAATAGAAATTTCCGGATTCAAACCGTCGGCGTCGTATATTTGATTACCTATTACGTAACTTGCAGCAGATTTGTGACAGTCATCTTGGTTTAGTGAAGGGGAGAAGGGAGGGGGGATTGTAACCTGTCACGGAATGCCAAATACTGTAAAATGTGGTTATTTAACAGGATCGACATAAGTGGAAAGAAGAGGGGGAGGCCTTTGCCCAAGCGTGGGATAAAATGGGCTCATAAAAAAAACCACTTTAGGGACAATGCTACTAAAGAGTCCAGGAACATATTCGTATATTAGACTAGCGAATCGCAAGGGGCTTCGTCTAGAAACATTCAGAGACTTCCTTTGTAAAGTCAGTACAACCAGGGTTGTAATCACAATCTTCAGCCATGAAGTGCCGACCATAGAGACTACTCTGTTTGTATTTACCTTTACCCTTCATGGAGGGTACCTACATTAACAATCTGAACTTAATTTAACTTTTGGGTACAGTTGGCAACAGCCAATGTGCTTTAAACTATACCTACTAATTTGAAGGCAAGAGTACTAAAATCGATCCACAAACCAATGTATCAGTGGTATTTGACGACTGGTGTGGCGCGGCAGGCGAATGTCCGCCTGCGACGCAGGAGGTTGCGTATTCGATTCCCGCCTTGGGATAAATGTTTGTACGATCTGCAAAGTAATAATAGTAATAATAATGCTGGACAATCCACACAGGATCATCTAGCCCCAAGCTAAGCAGAGCTTGTGTTTTAGTGTTGTGTTGTGTTTCTGTATTGTGTTGTGTAGTAGCAGGCTTATCATTAAACAATGAGCAAAGTTTATTGAAGTAAAACTTCTAATGCGACTTCCAACAAGGTTGCGTAAGACGTTTAACGCTACCATGGAGGGGGTATGAAAGCACTGTTCTTTCTCTCTTTCTCTCATAGCCAGTTACATTTCGTACCTATATTAAAGAAGTTTTACTTCAGCAGTGTGGTCTCAAGCACACTCATTTTATTTATTATGTAAGTGTATTTTATTTTGCACGGCTTCATCGTAGTCGTATCGCTGTCGCCCGTTTAAGGCACGGTCAAATTGTGCACCAATTTTAATCAACATGCCTCAAAGTTATATTAACTCTGTACGCAGCCCAAATATCCCCCAATTTTAATTTACATGCCATAATGTCAAGTTGATTAAAATCTTATTATAATATCATAAATTCGAAAGTTTGTATAAAAAGATGGACTGACGACCGAGGTGGCGCGACGAGCGAATTTCCACCTGCGACGCAGGAGGTTGCGGGTTCAATTCCTACCTTGGGATAAATGTTTGTACGGTGCGGTCATTAGATCATACAAACAATACAACACGTGGCTAAGTACAAGTATGCCTCAAGTTGAAGGACGCAGAGCAGTACATTGTAGGTCATGTTCCTAACGGTCGTGCCCTGCAAGGCAATGCTTTGCTATTGGTGATGGTAACAAATTAACCGGTCACGAGAATTGAACCTACTTCTTTTACACAAATTTAGTAGTAGTAGAAGTTTTTGTGAAAGGGCTCGTCCAGGAAGTACTACCACCGTACCTATTTCTGCCGTCAAGCAGTTATACTCTCATTGCTGTGTTCCAGTTTGAAGGGTGTCGGTGAAATTACAGGCACATGAGACAATTACAAGCACTTTAGTATCCCTCAGGTTGGTGGGCGCGGTAGTGCATCGTAGGGCACGTACCTAACATGCGCAACCTACAAGGCAATGCTTTGTTATAGGTTATGGTTACTACTTTTTTTATACAATTTGCTGATGGAACGAGCGTATGGCCCACCTGATGTTAAGTGGTTACCATAGCCTAAAACAAAGCATTGCCTTGCAGGTCACGTTAGTTAGAAACGTGCCTTACAATACACTTCTCTGCGTCCATCAACCTGAGGCATACAGGTGTTAGGCCTCATGTGCCTGTAATTACACTATGGTTATGGTTACTGCTTAACATCAGGTGGGCCATGCGCTCGTTCTACTGCAAAAGCGTAAAAAAACCAATGTGCACCAATTCTCGAGAAATGCATTTGTTCCAAATTCATTTATCTGAATAACAAACCTTTCACTCAACGTAGCTGTTCTGCACAGATGATCGTGAATACTTCGGAAAATTCAATACTTAGTCCAGGTTTAACCTAGTTTCAGAATCCAGGGTACCTATCTTATCTAGGCACTTAAGCGCATCTCTTTGTTTGAAATTCAAAAGATCTTCCCACGTTGCAAGTTTCTGCGTAGGTTAAAAACGTGGGAGTATATATCTATATCTATAGGTATATATAATCGTTGAAACCTTTTGTTTATATTGTAATATATTTTATACTTACCTATGTAACCTAATTTCCACAATAACAAACAAAGAAAGGCTTAGTCACCTCAAACTTAATAAAACTTTTGAGTTTGCTCCTCAATAACACACTAGAGTAAAGTAACCCATGAATATTTATCCTCCCACGCCTAATGAAATTCTAAGAAAACCCTTTCCATTACTGTCGTTTCTTTCATCTGTTAGCTCCACGCGAAATTGACCCCTATGTCAAACAAAATGCGGCTGAAATGGGCATGCTCACCTGATCTCAGTTCGAAAGGCATGATCAAGCGTGGAAGCCGCCCCTCCCCCTGCAGTCACAGATCTGTCCCGTCCATTTCACGCAGACTAATGCACTACACACACTTGCACAACACTTGGTACACTCAAACGTTCTATGGCTACTTTAGCGACGCATGGTTATGTATTCGTTACGTCAAAAAACGTATTAGGACGGTTTTTTGAGAGGCAACACAGCTGTCTCGACGGTAGCGGGGTGCTCTCTGCCGTAGGAGATGCGGCGCGCGCCGCCAGCGCCCCGCGTTGTCATGGCAACGCTCCCAGGCTATGCTCTACCACAGTTCACTCATAGTCTTACCACTTGCCCGATCCTGGACAAAAACAAAAATAGCAAATTAATTGCGTAATCGTGTGCCGTGAAATTTTTGGAAAGGTTCATTTTTACATCAAAGGGTTTTGGGCCGGAAAATGTGTGGTCAATGTTAAGGGTGAGTGCCAATTTTGTTATATTTATAAAGCTATTTTGCTAAGGGTTGTAGTGACGGTATTCGTGCCGGGTAGCATTGATTTGCTGTTGTTTTTCTGGCATATTTTCATGGATACATCATTTTGATTTATCGAATAAGAGATGTAGATATTGAACGTAATTTTCCCACATTTGATACTTTGGGAGAGCTTTCAATTTGTCCGTAACATTCAGATGATAACTATTCCTATAACCGCTGTTTGTCAGCTGGACATAGGTTTACCCCATATTTGGGAAAGTTTGCTAAAGTCACTACGCTTGACAGGCGGATATGGGACTGCAGTGTCGGTGTTTAGTACTCAGGAGATGCTACTAACTACCTCCCGGTCGATCCCTTAATCGTCTCGTACAACAGTCACGGGAATAAATACAAGAGTCTTAGTCCAATTCTCTAATTATTAACACAGAGTTTTATTGTCGTAAACTAAAAGGCGCGGGAATTCGTCCGTATCAAGTTATCTTTATACAAACTTCAACCCCCGCTCTACCGCAATTTAGCGGTTGTATTTCGGAAATATTTTTCGGAGTATATATCTACGCATCAAGACAAATATATCCTGAGAATTTCAAGTCTCTACAACTAGCGGTTTGGGCTGTGCGTTGTTTAATGTCACTCAGCCAGGACAAAGGTTCTTATTTAATTAGATATAGAATATAGATAGTAATAATATGCTGGACAATCCACACAGCATCATCTAGCCCCAAGCTAAGCAGAGCTTATGTTATGGGTACTAGATGACTGATATACTTAATACAATACATTACATGCATAGATATTTTTAATTATACATAGAAAATAGGTACCCAGAACACCCGGAATAAATATTTTCAGATCGTACAAACATTTATCCCAACGGGAATCGAACCCGCATCCCCCTGCGTCTGCATTGTACAAATTGTATGGATCTATGTCTGAAATAAATTATTATTATTATTATTATTATTATATATCGTATCGTACATATGGGGGAGTCTTATGTCCGGCATTGGATATTGACGTGATGTGACAGAGCCTAACTACGCATGAAGCAATATTTATTTACGCCAAAACGTGACTGTTCATGATTTTCGCTAAGTAGGTTAAGAGCCCAGAACTAATTAGTAGGACACATTGGACGGTAAACGGTATATACGGAGATATATTCGATAAATGATTTTCTCGTTGGGTTGAAATATTTATCAACAATGTTCTAACCTCTTCTACCTGGAAACGGAAGGCCTGTATTGTCTGGTAGAGATCGCTGTCTAGCGACAAGACCGCCCATTGTACCTTTATTAGAGTTAATAAATTTTTGTGTTAATCGTTAATCAAGTATTTTTTATTTGTTCTATCTATGTCCGATGTACCAATAGATTTTTAATCGAAAATGTATGCGCGGAATGTCTGTGCTCTCATTCGATGAAGGAAAACAGCGACAATGGGCTTGCAACGTCACGTGCGTCATGGCCGTGCGTTTACAAGCATTTATCCCAAGGCGGGAATCAAACCCGCAACCTCCTGCGTCGCAGGCGGACATTCGCCCGCTGCGCCACATCGGTCGTCAAGCAATATTACTTTGCTTAGTTTGGGGCTAGGCGTTATGTTAATGTTTGTCAATATTGTTATTATTTACTTAGTAGGTAGGCTGTCGTAAACCCAGACTACCTACAATCAAACACAATTTCACTTAAAACATCAAACAAAGTTATACTTTACCTACCAACTTTCCAAAACGGAAAACCTTTTTAGCTAATTAACAATGCACAAAATCGTGTTATTTTCGCTTACTTTCATCAGTCTACTTTATTACAGAATTCTAAGCAAACACGAAAGTAGAAAGTTTATTGGGACGATTGTAGGTCTACTCTCAGAAACGACAAACGAAGTTTCGTATTCTCGTTTTGAAATACACTGCGGGAAAAATCTATCAAGTTTCCTCAGTCATGTAGACGTTGTCTGCCATGCCCCGTAATGTACTCAAAACGACAATACGAAACTTCGATTATCGTTTCTAAGAGTAGGCCTTTTGATTAGAAATTTGTCTCCTCTGTGGTGTTTGATTGTATAGGTAATGCTTTTTGACTTTGACTTTTGACTTTGTACTCACAGCTCGGTTAGTAGTATTATTATATTTTTGCGGCTTTGGTATCACTGCGGCCATATGGCCTATTGTGATCTCGGTAAGTAGAAACTCAGACTTCTGTGCTGTAGGTTTGTGGGTACCAAATGCACCTACTAAACGTAGGCTGACCTCACAACTTAGTAACTCTGTCTATTAGAATACATTATAAGACCCAGATAGTTATCTATCTGGGTGTTATAAAAACAACAGTGCTCATCACATAAATATTTGTGAGGTAGGAATCGAACCCATAACCTGCACAGAATGCAGAGCTTCTACTATCTGAGCTGTGAAGACCAGTCACTAAGCTACGAGGTTAGCCTGATATCTATTACCTATCTATCTAGGATTCGAATCCGGGTGTGGATGAGCCAATGGTTTTTTCTGTTTGGAAAATTTATGAGCGCAATGCCAGTGTTCTCAAACGGTGAAGAAAAACATCGAGAGAAAACTCGTGGCTCAAAGAAAGAAAGAAAGAAAAACTTTTTATTAACCCAACACAAACATTAACAACTATTTACCTACTTAAATACCTACTTACATCTGTAAACTTAAAACTACATAATAAGAAGCACCTAGGTACCCAGGTAAGTACCACTTACGTAGGTACCTACCTTCCTCCACAAGAATAAAATAGAAAAATAAAAATAAAAAACAAAAGGTAAGCATTGGTATTCAGAACCTTGAAATAAGTGGCGGTAAAAAAACAGAAGTTTGGTGGGGTCAATTAGGTCCCTGGCTCAGTATTAGTCGCACGGTGTGGGGCACAGTGCGACACTGGTATTCTGCCCGGGCCTATGACGAGTAACCTCACGGTACCAACCTAAATGTAAACAAAACGTTAAAAATAAGTTTTAATGAGCAGTTTTTCTGGCCTCAAACCAATCAAAGCTTGTACTTGTATGCGTTGAATTCTTAGACGAGTAAACCGTCTAAGGTTGAATTAAACGTACTATTTGTGTGCAACTACAATATAATAGTATGCTTGCGTACCTACCTACCTAGTGAACAGCATAAGTAAACAGTAAAGCTCCATCTACCGGTAGTTTTTTACAAGAATCAATGCAAGTCCGCCACAGGTCGATGGATTGGCTTTATTCGGTCATTTGGCTCGCTATTGGTCGTTCATGAGCTGCATGCGAAATTGTCACGATGTGAGCCAATGAAAATAGCGGCGACGACAGGCGGGCGGGCGGAAATGGCGGAAAATTGATAATCTTTATGGAAATTGAAAAATGGCTGATTTGTTATTTTGTTCGAGTTTATTTTATTTTATTGCAGTATTGCGCTGAGCCGAATTGTATATAGTAAAAGTGAAGTGCTGAATTTACTTCTAATGAAGGAAAGCTGTAAAGGTTGATTTTATAAGAAGGAAGCAGAAAGTGAGCTGAAAAATTTAGTGACAAAATGAAGGCAGATTTGGGCGGAAAAATTGGAAACTGATTATTTTAATAGTAATACTGATGCATTGTTTTGTTTCTAAATGGGATAGAATGTTATATTCTGACTGCGGCGGCGGCGAAAGAGGGGCGGTGACGCTTCGTGCAATCACCAAGGGTAGGTATTCTTATATTGTTTTGTATGAGTATTGTTTAGTTTAGAGTGTTAGATGCCTAGGTTGAGATTTGTAATTTAAAAAGGTGCTTTTTGAGCAATGTCCTAAAAGTGTTGACTGTTTTCAGGGCACGTATTGGTGGAGGTATAACATTCCAACATCTCGAGGCAGCAAATCTGAAGGATCCTCGGAATGCCATCGACCTGTGTTTTGGCGTGACGAACACAAAAGTGCAGGCTCTACTAGGAAACCTGGACTGTGCTTGCGCCCACACTAACTTTTCCGAGAGATACTTGGGGGATCCATTTTGTACCACACCGAAAAGAAGTACTGCTAGATGCAGTTTCCTACGTGCAATCATTCTAAGTAAGTTTGATGTGTTTAAATAAGGAGTGACATGAGAGCGTGGTGGAATATGAAAGCAGAATCGTGCGCAAGCATTCTGAACCCGTTGAATGAGTTTCTCTGATTTACTGAGCAAACACGGGCCATAAACAACATCACAGTAATTAAGTTTGGAGAGAATGAGGGACTCGCAAAGGTTGATCCTAACTGTTTCACTAATGTATGGTCGAATTTTATAAAGTAGCTTCAACCGATAGAAGCAATTACGCACACTATCCACTACATGGTTCTCAAAGTGCAGACCCCTATCCATGGTTAGCCCAAGGTTCTTTGCCTCCAATACCTCCTGCACATTCTCACCATCCACTATAATATTGAATGGGACGTCTTTAAGCTTCTGGATATAGTGTTTACTACCAATCAACATATATTTGGATTTATTGGGGTTTATAACAAGTGAATTAGATCTAGACCAGTCAGCCACCCGTACTATGTCCTCATTGATTTGGTTTACAGCATCAAGCAAGCTTGGGGGGTGGAAAGAGATGTACAGCTGTAGGTCATCAGCATATAGATGGTAGTTACAGTGTGTGACACCATTAATGATGTCCGCACTATAGAGAACAAATAATAGAGGCCCCAATATAGATCCTTGGGGGACACCGCGTGGAACAGGATGAAGGGCAGACTGCACCTTAGACCCATCCGGCATTGACAATTCAACATACTGTTTTCTATTTTCTAGATAGCTGTGGAACCAATTGACTGTCTTAGCATCAAAACCATAGAAAGCCAGCTTGGATAAAAGAAGTGGGACATTTATTGAATCAAATGCACGGGAGAAGTCAAGAAGTACCAGAATACTGCTCATCCCCTGATCTTGAGCCTTCAGCAAGTTGTCCACAACATCTAAAAGAGCAGTTGATGTGCTGTGACTTTTCCGGAAACCAGACTGAGCCTGCGGGAGTATACTATTCTCTTCTAGATATCTTGTGAGTTGAATGCTTACTGCTTTTTCCAGAACCTTTGACAAACACGGCAGAAGGCTAATAGGGCGCAAGTCTTGAAGGGAGGATGGATTGTTATTCTTTGGTAGCGGTTTCACAACTGCAACCTTCCAACTCTCAGGAAAAACTCCACTTATGATTGATCTATTTACTATGTTGGTTATTGTATTAAGAGATTGAGGCAAAGTCATTGTCAGCATATCTAATGAGATGCCATCAATACCCTGCGCATTTGATTTTAAACTACGGATGATTGCTAGAACCATATCCTCACTTACGGGACTTAACGAAAAATTCTCAGAGTGAAACCTGTGATGTTCGAAGTAAGTGAGCTGTGAGATAGAAACACATCCATCACCAGGTATGTCAAGAAAATGGGAATTTATTGTATGGGGGTTATCAAATTGAGGAGGGAGTTCTATGGCCTGTTTTTTATTAGGTATAACTGTCTCTTTTAAATTTTTCCAAAGTTTTTTTGAGTCTTTGATATTATTATTTATATGCTGATTGAAGTAAGCTTTTTTCTCACTCACCAACGCAGCGATAACTAAATGTTTCATCTCTTTGTAGGAGTCCTTAAGGGTTTCTGTTTTGAGTAGTTTATATCTTACATGGTAGTCGTCCCGAATACTCATCATAATCCTCACTGTGTCCGTAATCCACGGGTGTGGCGGGTTCCTGAACTTTCTTGTTTTGATAGGCGCATGGAGATCAAACAATATTGTGATGAAATGTGTTAGTGTCTCTACTAAGCTGTTAACATCTGTCACGCTTTTGAAAGAGTCCCAGTAAAGTTTATTGAGATCATTGGTAAAATGATCCATAAGGATACTTTTTAGGGGTCTGTATGTAACTAGGCGTGGGGGTGTTTTCGCTTGTCTGAGACCAAGCTCAGTCAAAATCATTGCATGGGCTCCCAAGTCAGGAATGTGCTTGACAAGCACCTTCCGGACATGAGCATCGGTGCATACAACATCCAGCAGGGTCTGACTGTGATCAGTGTAGTGAGTAGGCTCGGATACTACTTGGTGTAGATTTAGGCAGTGAAGGAAATCATTGAATAATTTCACTTTATTGCTACCATCGTCAAAAAGATCTATATTTAAGTCCCCAACCAAAATTAATTTGTCACACTGAGTAAATGAGGATATGGACTCGGTGATTGCGTCGAGAAATATATTTACATCCTGCCAAGGAGGTCGATAGGCTGTTCCAATGATGAGATGAATGCCACTGACATTCATCTGTAACCACATCTGCTCGACCGACGATGTGGTGGTGGGGTGAGGGCAAGTACGTGCACTTATGCCCTTGCGTATATAGAAGCCGATACCCCCACCACGCCCCCCGCGCACATGTTCTGGTCTCGGAGAGTGGCGCAACCGAAAACCTGACAGTTTTGGAGCTTTCTCGTCCTGTCCTGCCCTTAGCCAGGTCTCGTTGATAGCCAGAATATCTGGCATGACCTCCTCCACAGCAACAATGAACTCATCGTGTCCCGTGTTTAGCGAGCCTGCATTGAATAGACCAACTCTAAGGTGACGTGTGTTAATCATTGTAAGGCAAGACTAACTCGTACCAATTTACGAAACAATTGCAGTGGTAACGAGGCTTAATTTGATTGACTATATACTTTTTAATCATTATGAACTGTTTATAGTGAAAAAATGATGAGATGCTTAACAAAAATTGGGAAAGTTTAAATATACTTGGAGCACACAGTACAAAAGCAATATACGGTAGTTTGTTTGGCTTTTTTGATCTACATTTGTACATATCTTTGAACATATTTAAATATAAAAAAAGATTTATAGAAAACTGCAAATAGTAAAGGTAAAGTGGAGTTTTTGAAAAAATTAGAGAAAGTTCAAATATACATAAGGTACAAAAAACATAATAATCAATGTGAGGAAGTGTGTTTTGCTTTCTCGCCCTACATTTATACCTACATAAAATATCCCTAAACATATTTATATATAAAAATAAAATATTTATATAATAAATATAAAATAACATGTAGCGTGGTTTTACTGTTTTAACATTAAACTCTTTCTGTACAGGAGCGAACTCAAACAGAACCTGGCCCAAAAACCCTCGAGACGTCGGCCTCGGATCGTACCTGGAGAGCCGGTTTGCCCTCGGCCTGCCGCGCAAAAATGCGGCCTCGCTTCGTCCAGTAAAATCTCCATCGGAGCCGGCGACACTCCTCGCGGACGCGGTGGAACAGCTGTGCGTTGGTGCGGGTCAGCCTCTCGTTCACATAGATACGCCCGCCTGGCGCGGCGTCGCTGCGGCCGGCGTCTGCTGCGGTCAGAGTGCGACGAACACGTGCTGCGCGGATTAAATCATCGCGCAGCGAGCGCCTCACCAGGCGGACCACGATGCGCCGCGAACGTAAGCTCGCGCCTTCACTGGACTCCCGGCTCGGCGCAGCACCTACTCGCTCAGCGAACACGATATCGCGTTCATCGAGCTGGACGCCCAGCTTCGTAGCCAGCACCGTAATGGCGTGAACGGGGTTCTCCCCCGCTGACTCGGGGAGCTGCCCTATCTCCAGGTCAGAGAGCAGAGCCTCCTGGTCCCGGTCGGCGAGCTCCTGCCTTAGCTGCGCCACCTCGCGCTCGTACTCAGCAAGTTCAGGGGCGGGAGCAAGCGCTGGCGCAGGTGCAGTCTCCAGCACGTCCAGTCGGCGCTCGATGCCGTCCATGCGCGCCGCAACGCCCGCCACGACGATGCGGTGCTCCTCCATCTCTCGGTGCAGGGCTCGCATGTCGGCCGCGTACTCGGCGAGCTCTCGACGCAGCAGCTGCACGCCCTCGGCGGCGGCGGAAGCGTTGGCGGCCACCGCAGCGAGGAACACGTCCGCTTCGGGCACCGACGACGCGTTGGGTATGTTGGTGGTGGTGGTGGTGGTGGTGGTGGTGGTGGCGGCGGCGTCGGTGTCGATGGTCAGGGTGGCGGCAAGGTTTTCTCGAGAAGGTCCCGCGTCCTGCGCAATGCTGCCGCAGACGCTCCTGACAGGGGTGCTACTATTGTCACCCCTGCGCGTTTTCTTCTTGCACTCCGGGCAAGCCCACTCCTTGCTGACAGGTGCGCCTTCGGAGATAGAAACGCATCCCCGGTGATACATTGCCGGGCAGATACTACAGGTGGCGGCCCCTAGTGTTGAGAGAAATTTACCGCAAGCCGTGCATTTCATCTTTCTGGGATTTTCCAATGGCATCTTGCGCCTCTAAAAAGTTCAACAGCTGATGGATAGATGGCGCTAGTAGCAGCAGCTTTGTGGAAGAGTCAGGTCAGATCCCTAGATGGCACTGTAAGGCAAACGAGTCACTGGCAGATGATCAGCTGATTTAGCCTACCCACCTCTATATATAAAATCACAGGGAGCACTGGTTTTGTAGATAGCCCGGTAACGCTGTCGGAAATCGCTAGGCGATTATACCAGCATTTTAGTCCGTTCGAAAAAAAAAAGAAAAAAAAAAAAAAAAGGTTTTGTAGATAGTGATATCCCACGGGAAACTGAACACTGACTCACACCGACACTACCACGACTTTATTGTGCGTTGATTAACTTTTTTGAATTGGTTGTACAACTGTTTGAAGCGAATAAATATTTTTACTGCTCGAAAATGTACTTAGCGTATGCTTCACTTACGGCGTCCGTGACGTCACTCAGACAACTCCGCACGTATTGACCATTCACTAAACTGTAAGGATGGTATAGGTGCTGGGCAAGCCTACTTCATTTAAAAAGCCTGTCCCAGAAACTACAGCGTCCCGTAAATAGGGGTATGAGAAAAAAAATCCCCTGATATCTACAATAGATGCAAAAGCACTTAGGAAGCCTAGATAAGTAGGGAGACAACTTCTAGCAAAAGTTTTAAATCCTCCCAAGCATTTTCATCACCATGAACTTCGCCAAACAAACAACAGAAAACTTTGCAAAGCTTCAAAGAACTGCAAACTTTGAAGCCTTTATCCAACTGAAAGAGTAGGTAATTGGCTCTAGGATTCAGTTCGTTCAATATTGATTTCTTTGCTTGTCTACTCGTAGCAATCGGTATTCATTTGTCTACTCTGAAGCTAAAGTTTTCAGACATTTGATCTCCTTAGAGTCTCTCGAATGTAGGTGGGTACCTACTTGGAATAAGATACAAAACTTAAATTAGTCGGCTTGTAAAAATAGTAGACACCGACCTAGATAGGTAATACCTACCTACCTACCTATCTTTCTACCAAGCAAGAAGGCAGTTTTTCAAAACTATATTTATTAAGAATAAAATTACAAGTAGGTACCTACCTACTTTGGTACTTACGTAATACAAGTTTAGAATAAGATATATGTAGAAATTTGTTGGAATAGTTGAGCGATCTGCAGACTGTGGCAAATGATCTAGATACCTATAGGTAGTTTAACTATTCCAAATCATTACTAATCGGCAGCTTCCCCAAGATGCTGTTTCACCAGATACCTACCTACTTGGGATAGGTACATTTAGATGAGTACACCAGATGCTTACTTAGTTAGGTAGGTTTGTGCATGAGGACAGGCTAAAGACTTGCGTCCCGTAAAATAAAATTCTTAAATATAATGTAGGTATTATGCTTGTATTCTAATATTTAGCTATGTATAACATCTAATCCGTGGTATAACCTAGTTATAACTAATGATGTCGCTTATCAGCGGGTTTTGACTTTCGATAGTTCAGCGGGGTTACACAGAGGGGAAAAATGGAATAGTTTAGGGAAGAGCGCGCACTAACCTTTATCTGGAGTCCGGGACAGGCAAGATGCCGGCAGGCTTTCCTTCTTCTGGTCCACTGCGCTGGCGCGGACTCGCGACACACGAATCTCAACGCACAGATTTGTATTCCCACGACACCATATAGATTTTATAGAATGCTAGCGAACTGCGAATGTGTATTAGACGGATGCGAAGACTGCGGTATGATAAGGACCCGAGAAGATCACTTTCTTCAAGGGCTGCGGTAACTGCGGGTTGCGTACTTACTCGATGACGCGTTGAATCGGACTGCGTACCTATTAGGATTGTGTCGATCATGATCGATCGGGTCATTTGATTGCAATCACGAACCGCGCGTGAATGATCCTATCAGTAACGACAAAAAGACCCGATCTTGCGATCGATCACGCACACGCACGGATCATCCAGTCTATGTGTCACAGACACGGTAGATAGATTATGTCTGTGTACCGAACACAGAACATTTGATTGACGTCGAGCAATGATCGGCCGCCGCTGCATCTCGCTCTTGCGAGTGTTCTTGAGGTGAGAGGTGAGACAGTCAGTCACGTGCGATGAAGTACTGTACGGAAGCAGGAATAAAAAATACCTTATTACAACGTAATAGAATCTGGAATCCAATCATTCAAATGATCGGGTCATATGAACCGGTTCATTGTCACAACAGTTCATGATTGATATGGTTCTTCGTGATTGAACGATCGACACAATCCTACTGCGTATGCGACCTTTTCCTAATTACTCCACAAGGGGGCGCTAGTGCGCGCAATAAGAAAGGAATTTATAGGTAAGGAGAGTAAATGATCTAAGGTAAGGATAGGTGAAATAGTGTAACCTCACTATGCTGGCGTTACCAACTAATAATAGGTAGGTATACTTATGTAGGTAGGTAAGACAAGAAATTCCGAACCAGACTGCTAGCGCCTTGTACAATTTTCATCTAATATTGAGTTTCTGGCAGGCTTGCTATAATAAAAGTGAAAGGTGAATAAGCTTAGGCTTATTTTTTTTTAGGCTTGTTTTAAATAAATTCAACCTACCTGTATGCACCTATTTCGAATTTGAATCCATTTTAAATCAGTGCTATATCTACCTACCTAATTATGTAGGTACATATTGAATTACTTAATCAAAGATTGTATCAAAGGCACAGATTAAAGAAGGAAAAAGGCCAACGGTGTGTGATTGTGTGGTAGGTAAGTATCAATATCAAGTATAGATAAGACTTCCAAATGCTCGTTTTACTATTGCATGAAAAAACATAGGTACCTACCTACCTAGGTAGGTACCTAACTACCTACCTACCCTTTTACATAATGGAGTTAATTTAGGTAAGTAGGTATGTAGATTATTAATTACTTTCATATAGGTAATACCTACCTATATGCTATCGTTGTTTGCAGTAAGTATCTAATTATGTATGCAGGTAGTAAAGTAAGTACCTATCTACCTACCATGTTAGTTTTCTTTTGAAGCGGAAAGTGATTTAAAAAATGTACCTACCTACCAATTCCTTTTAGTTAATTCTTTATGTGGGAGGTATGTTTATATAATCTAACTGAGTTAGGTACTGAAGTTGTATAACATTACTAACTAGCTAATGGAATGTTTTGAATCGCAACACATTTTCAATTATAAAAAAAAAAAATGTATTTATGTAATGCATTGTATTAAGTATATCAGTCATCTAGTACCCATAACACAAGCTCTGCTTAGCTTGGGGCTAGATGATGCTGTGTGGATTGTCCAGCATTATTATTAAAATTATTATTAATTATACCTACTCATATCAAAATGCTAATGGAACGTGCGCTAAGGTTTCTTGGAATGCAGTGAGTGAAGGCTAAGTAACTTCTAGAGTCTAGGATCTAGATAGAACATCTATCTATCTAACATGTTTGATATATGATCTGTTCTCAGTAGGTACCTACTCTGATCTGTAATCATAACTAGATTTATAAACAAAATGCTTTTCATAAATTTGTTGGTTTTGTTTTGGTAAGATGTAGGTTCGATTCCAACTAAGGACCAAAATTTGGAAATATAACTAAATAGTTGAGATTTATTCTATGTCTATGTTTTTACCAAAAAGTGTATCCATACCTAATCGGGTTATCATTTAGGTAGGTACAAGCTAAGTAGGTACGCTTGGTTTGTAACTACTTGGCTTGTAAATGTCCCCAAATACCTATGTGTGGATTAAATAATATTTGTTGGTAAATGTATAAGCTGTAGTCAAAGAAACAATAAATGGTTTAGCGTCTTTTGTTACCAGCAAAACAAATGATTTTCGAGTGCCATAAAGTGTCCGTTCAATGCCCATTTTTTCAAAATGTATGCTGCAAAATAAAATCTATTTCCGCTGTCAGAGACAATAACTATTTACGCCTGGTACACTCCACATTTTAACAGTCTGAACACAATAAATACACGTCGCTCGAGAAAAATAGAGCTGCACCGCAAAATGTTGCAGCTATGCAGCTAAATAATACTCTTCGAGAGAGCCATAAATAACCATTTCAGTGGTAGAGAGTTGAACTTATCTTCAATACTGTCGAAAGCATCTTTGTTTCGAATTGAATCTTAGAACACATGAGTTATTGTCTTTAAAATTTTGTGTGTATTTTGGTACATAGGTGAAAAATACAGTAGGTAAAACTCAGAAACAGCTAAACACTAAGAAAGTTATGCTTCAGTGTAAAGATATAATCTCGTATGTTCAGGAAGCTCTAAAACAAAAATAACTAAATTGAATAATGTTGTCATAGGTAGGTATTTGGAAAAAAAATAACAACCGAATACCCAAACTGAACTTAGGTAAATTTAATCTCGTCTGAAGTGACGAATTTTTGATAGACTTTCATTGCAAACTGTCAAAAAATCGCCACTTGAGACGTGATTAAATTTAAGTTGCGATTAAGTACCTATTTGGCTTAAAGGCCCGCTCGTACAACAATCTGATTTAATTTTCGACGACCGATGTGGCGCGGCGGGCGAATGTCCGCCTGCGATGCAGAGGTTGCGGGTTCGATTCCCGCCTTGGGATAAATGTTTGTACGATCTGCAAATATTTATTCCGGGTGTTCTGGGCGTTTTTATATATAATAAAAATTATCTATATATGTAATGTATTGTATTAAGTATATCAGTTATCTAGTACCCATAACACAAGCTCTGCTTAGCTTGGGGCTAGGTGATGCTGTGTGGGTTGTCCAGCATTATTATTATTATTATTATAGTTAGCTAATTACGTTTAACGAGATTTAATTTAATAAATTGTATTTAATACATACCAATTATAAATACGTGTTTTAAGTAGCAGCAATTTTCTTTGTAAATAAATGTCTTGTTACACAAGATAGACATCTTTAACGTAGGTAAATGTAATAGCGACTAAATTTGCTCTGTGCAAGATGTTAAACGTAATTAGCTTTTTAAATGCATTTAGGTGCTCGCTAGATATATTTGGTGGTCGTAAAGTATCTTGTTATCCAAGTAAGCTGTTATTTACAATTTAATGTTATCCTAAATCAACTATAATTTCATCAATTAATTACAACGGTAATTGCATTATCTTTCATTATTATAAAACAGAATCATGAGCGCTTCTTGTTTGTTTATATATTTCTTGTGGTAACCATTACCTATGATATAACAAAGTATTGCCTCAAAGCTCACGCACATTAAGATCGTGCCCTGTACGATGTACTGCCCTACATCCATACAGGTTAAGTCTTATGTAATTGCGCCGGCGCCGGCGGCACCCGGACAAAATCTTACACAAAGAGCTCCACTACTACTAAAAAATTTTGTATAAATTAACTTTTTTTAAATATGATATATCTATAATGATAATATTTTCTAAACCATGCTATTTTAGAAGGTACAAGTACTACAATTATCTAGCAAAATATCATACATATACACAAGTCATGTATGCTACTCAGGAGTCATAAAAATATCGAGAAAGAGTTTTTGAACTATCTATATAAAACCTGTATAGAATATGCATAAAAAAGGTTATTCAAATAACGTTAGATTTCCATGGAATTCTCGCCGAGCCGACCTTGGTCCACGACAAAGGAATCTCATGAATGAACAGAGGGTGCCGAAGACTTAATGGCCAGGTAAAATTTATTTTACGTTCGTCTCTTGAAGCTTTGGAGTACATGATTGGCACTTTTAAGTTAATTTTCCACTTGCAATATTGACTTTACCTACCCTGTGGAGAATAAAATGGAGATGAATGAAACAGTCATAGTGCTTACCTCTACAGAATGAAAAGAGAAAGTTTCATAAAAATCTCATGATTTAGGCTGTCCTTCTCCACGAATAGTTGCATGGCAAATATGGCATTGCTATTATGAAGTATTCCAAGTAACTTACCAACAAGTAGCTTACCAAGTTACTAACTACCCTTGCTGTGAAGGTGTACTTTTGAAATTCCATTTAGAAGTACCTAAACCTATGATAGTTACACACGTAATCCTAATCGTCTATTACAATTGACGCAATTCTCTAACAAAGCCGCAGTAATTCGGCTAACCTTGACAAGTTCATTTACTTGGTCGGGCGATGACATTTTTAATGAGATAATGTGGCCATTTGTCTTCATAAAGGGTAAAGTTTTTATAGAGCACCCACAGGATAAGGTAGCGTAGGCAAAGTAAGGAAAACTGATCCAATTATTCTAGCTAAATGGCCAGCGGAGCCAAACCCACTTTCAAGAGACATGTGATGTTGTTGTAGACAGTTTAAAATAAGCTAAGTATATGTTACTACAAGTGTTCAAGCGTTGAGAGCAAAGACCTGAAAGTCTTAGGTTAGAATAACAATAAGTATTTAACTTTATTTTTCATAGTACTTATCATTCTGAAAGTTAAACTATTTAAAAAGTTAGGCAGTCTAGTGAGCCCGTCACATAGCAATCCCAAAATAATAACTAAAGTCAAAAAGTTAAGTAAGAATTTTCTAATTAACAGAATATAATTTATATTGGATAAGATGGAGTTTAATCGATATGGAATGGAACACACTAAAATCCATTTAATAACAAGTCTTAATAAAAAAAATATATGTTAGTAAATGGATTTTAGTGTGTTCCATTCCATATCGATAAAACTTTATCTTATCCAATTACATATTCAGTAGCACAGAAGCAAACACCCATAAATCCCATTACGGCACTAATAATTGCGTTTCAAGTAGCTAGGAATCCCAAGGGTTGCCTTTTTTGTGGGAGCATCTCGAGTGGGTGTAGAGGTCCTTTGTTTACCCACTTTTGTGATAAGATCTATTTTTCTTCAGCTTTCTGTGATTTTGGTGCATTGTGCATTCTTGACCGGTCGTCTGGCTTGAATTTGATTTTATGTCTTTCTTTTCTTCATTATGGCATCTGTCCGATATTCGACAGACAATTTCGCCAATGTCAAGTGTAAATAATGGACTAAGTAAATACTTTTTAGCCAAGTCGAGTCAGTAGAAAAAAGTAAAGTCGACTATCAAAGATGGCGTTTTTCTTTATAATTTTGGGAAACATTCAATTCTGGATACCACATAAGACACTTTCATTTCAATTGCTCACACTTGTCCTAATACCTCAAGTAATGATGGTTAAAATACCACCGAAATTACACATCAGAACCTAAAATAACACTATAAAAACAATTAAAATGAAAAACCTTGCTTCGAAAGATGACAGAAAACGAATTCATTAAAGTAATTTAATTTATTGTATGGTCGTCAATTTCATTATTGACAGATATAAATATCTAAAGTAATAGGTACCTAAGTACTCACTATAATTAATATTTTTTATCTGCCCTTACCTAGCTACATAAGAGCAAAGGCAAAAAAATATTGTCTCTTTAAAAAATATATATATCTAACACCACTCCTCTCGATTTACGATACCATAAAAAGAGTAAGCAGCACAACATCCTGTCAATTGATGAGATGATGAAAGATAATATAAAATAGAATACGGGCGTTTTAACCAATTTTTTATGTTACTCATTCCAGCTGCGTTTTTTCAGCTCACTTGTTTGGGTACACGTGCTATGCGTTTTTTAGAATGCTGTCATTCTCTAATGAACCGTCTCGGAAATGGCCGCGGGATGGCGACGCCGCCGCCAGGATATCCTGTTTAAAAAATAAAAGACTACCCCTCACACCTTTCCAGTAACGCATAGGAGAAACTTGCAAACGATATAGGTTGCTCGGTGCAGGTAGTAAGGTTGAAAGTTGAGTTAGACAAATGTTTGTAAGGGGTATGAAGCGCAACGCCAAGGATAAAATGTCCATGTGGGTGTGTGAGAGTTCCCAAATTGCCATCGCTTTGTACTGTTTCAAGGGGCTTGAACATTATGTTTTCTTTATTGGTGAATATTAGAAGATTTGATTTGTTCCCATTTGTTGCTTTTTTGTGGGACTTACCTACCTATACTAAAAAGTTAACCACAGTAAAAGTAGCGAGATTTGCAATAGTCTGCATTAAATAACCTTCACAAGTAGGTAGATAGATACAATATGATATTATAGATAAGTAAGTAGGTAGGTACATTACAGTTTAGGTGGGGTTAGTACTTACTTACCTAATTAATATCTATTTTAACATCTTTCCCAAGTCCCAATAAATCGATAGTATTATGAATGAGTACTACCTACCTACCTACCTATTCCTCTTCTAGATGCAGTATTATTGAAAGTAGATGGTTAAACCTTATAGTCAGTAACGGAAGTGCTTGAATATAAAATGATTTCAAATCTATTCCTATTTCCTATTGGAAATATTGATATAATGTAGTATTACAAACAGCCTTGGGTTCATGAAAAATACCACAAGTGACACATCTAGCGAACATTTTTAAGTCAACTATGGACCAACTATAACATTTAAACACAAGTCTAGGTAAAACAAATGACCAACAGTGCTAAAATACGTCTAAAGTGAACGACGGCTGTCGATGAAGTGTCCACAGAGTACCACATGGTGTGACCATTTTATACCACGTCGCTCGGCTCAGCCCGGGTTGCAGGTAGAGTCTCTAACACGGCCTCTCCTGACCGCGAGGCGCCCTCGACCTCGGAATCTAGGAGGTCATGAGCAGGTTGATAGCTGCCTGCAAAAGAACACTTCGTTACTAAACTGAAAACAAACCCGTTGAAGAGCTAAGTCCGTTAAACATTACGATCGTAAGCGTGCACTCAAACGATCGCAAGCAAAACAGATTTCACTCAATATGCAATTTGATTTATTTAAACGACAGTGTGCACAAACAACAAACTCCGGATCTTCGTTGTTGTGCCGCATAACAAAAGCATTAGGTATTTAACTGCAATTGCTATGCCCCGCGATGGAAGCTCGCAGTTCGCTAATCGCGTCTCCTTGACCACAGACTAAGCACCAAGTTCGCGTACTATGGCCACCTACTCACATAACAATGGCATCAGGCTTGTTGATGCTATCGCTATGCCCCACGGTACAAGCACCCAGTTCGCTTACCGCGTCGACACATAATTATGATCATAGCCTATGCACCCAGTTCGCCGGCGATGGTCACCGTGACATACTACATCAACATGTAAAATACATCACCAGGGCACACGCCCCCAGTTCGCAGCGAAAAACAGGCCAAAATATATGTCAATGTCCACGCACGTCAGCTTTCAAACGATACTCGTCAGTACCCAACGATAGGTATCTATTCACAAACATACAGTAAGACGTGCAGAAACACGCGCAGTAGCACGTAGCAAAGCGTCATTGAGCACGCGCAGCAGCACAAAGGCTTGCATGAGCCCGCGTCACACCATACGAACATCACCACAGTTTCGTTGCTAGACATTAACTCTTTCACAAACGCTTCGACTTGATACTTGCTCGGCTTACCTGACCATTACTGATCGTTTGACCTACGTAATGTCAATCGGTAAACAAGTAGGCAGAACACTTTAGCAAAAGATCAAATATTTTCGACCGTTGATGATGCTGATTGCATCTATATTTTTTCAGCCAGGTATTTCGTTCAAAACTGACTACTGACTTAGTAGGTACAACACTTAGCATTAGCACTAGACTGTATTAAACAACAAAGCAGAAAGAAGACGCTGCCTGTACACAAAACTGCACTTGGGAGTAGCTACGACTAGCAATGTGCCATGCGGCTCGCTTGACAGAGCCGATGTCAGTAACGTAAAGAAAAGACACAATGGTTTTGGCGCCGTCTATACTGCGCACTCCAAGTAGCAACCCGCATTGTCTGCGCTCGCGCTACAACGACTTCGTCAACGATCTAGAACTAGTCGATATGTACGAAGCCAACTAAAAGTTTTGACGAGTGAGGTTATTACGCGAACTATCACAATACCCCCGTGAACTATGCGTAGGTAATTGAACGCCTAGGGACTTAACAATTTGTCTCGATGATCGATCGAATGATTCTGTCTTCAAGAAGGTATCGACGAATTTCCGTGCAAAACGGCACTCACAAAATCTACTCCTTCTACCATCGTCAAATGTTTCTCGAGTACCTAGGTAGGTATATCACGAGCTTTGAACAAAATCACGTCCTTTGTATTGAACATAACCCTATCCGACACTATTATTTTTACCAGAAAGTAAAATGAGACTTACCCACCAAACTACACAAATTATTTTTGACACAAACAACATTTGCTCAAAGTGCACGACAAAAACAGACAAAAATCAGAAGGCAAAACGGTCATAGGAACACGTGTGATCCCACGGCCTGATATTACAAACAGCCTTGGGTTCATGAAAAATACCACAAGTGACACATCTAGCGAACATTTTTAAGTCAACTATGGACCAACTATAACATTTAAACACAAGTCTAGGTAAAACAAATGACCAACAGTGCTAAAATACGTCTAAAGTGAACGACGGCTGTCGATGAAGTGTCCGTCCACAGAGTACCACATGGTGTGACCATTTTATACCACGTCGCTCGGCTCAGCCCGGGTTGCAGGTAGAGTCTCTAACAGTAGATTTACCTACGTTCATCATACCTACCTACTTAACTATTTTTTAGCAGTTATTTACAATTTATTTACTTATTTACATGAAGAAGTAAGTAGGTAGGTAGGTAAGTAGGTACCTACTTACCTACTTAAGTAAGTGTTTAAAAAAACTCAAACTAGGTAGGTATTAATCAACTTTTACTACCAGAAAGAATTGAAATATTAACATCCACGTAAGAACCTACTCCTACTATACTAACCTATATACTATACCTCATCATGCAACATTAAATACAAATGCAAATTCATCAGCTATAATCTTATCCACATTAACCTTTTATTTTAATTACATTGTCTATTTCACTTGCTCATTACATTTTCCAGAACCTCTATCTCTTTCTATTTTGTCCAAGTGCCGGATACCGGCCGGTGCGCCTGTGGTGTGGTGGTTGTTCGTTCCGTTTTCATTCGATTTCGCCACGTACAGTACAAATCGTTCTTTCTTGGCGTTCTTTTCTTTTCGTTTCGTTTCGTTCAGTCAGCCCGCGCGCGCCGTCGATGTAGGAAGTGTCGTTCTGCGCATGCGCTAGCTTTTCAAGCTCGCCGATAGTCAAATTTCGAACGAAAGTAAATAAACAAGTGAAAAATTACTCGTGTCGCTAAACAATTAATTAATTGAAGTTTCAAATTGGTTGCTAATTACAAGTGGATACAGATTGTGCAGTTTTTGAGTGAGTTTCTTTTATTTTCGTTTTCGCATGCTTGAGTCGCTGCCGGCTCATTTGATTTTATCCAAGGGATTTGTTTGGATTTTTTTATTCTTATTTGGACGTGTGAGCGGGGGAGATGACACACAAGCACAGCATACTAAGAATACCTAGGTATACCAGGTGGGACTAGGACCTACTTGTGAAGTTTGGTTTTAAAGTTTTGTTGTGATTTAATAGTGCTTTATCCTCCCAGATAAAGTGGTAGAAGGGTACTTATCTAGGCTCCTAACCTAGGTGGTCCTCAGCTAATAGATTTGAGTCCGATTTCAATTCAATTTCAATTTATTCACATAAAATAGCATAACAGAACTAATTCTAAAGCGCTATTCTACTTACTTAAAAATTAATAGCTAGACTAAACGGAAATTTCAGTTCGGGGTGCGAGTCAGACAGGTCATTGCACTTTTTACAATTTTCCTGGATGGGTAATCACTTAGTTTATGTTATGTAGGCTAAGTATTTCTACATACTTACTGATTACCTACTCTAACTATGATTACCATTTAGCAAGCAAGCTTTTACCTTAGAATAAAAAATGCAAACCTACCTACTCTAAGTACCTAGGAACTAGGAACCTATCTATCTACCTACTTCGTACCCACTCTAGGTAGGTAGGGTACGGGGACTGACCGAGTGACTAACTCGTAAATAATTTTGTGGGATAGGTGAGTAGGTATATCTTTATTTACTTACCTAGGTAGGAAGGTACCTACCTGCTTATTATGAAACATATAGGTACCTACTTACTTAGGTAAATGGGCAGTGTGAATAGGTAGGTAGGTACCTACCAGCTACTCAGTGGTTATTCACTCATTACCATTATTACTAACACTGGGTAGGTAGGTAGCCTACCTACCTACTACTAAAGTGACAAAGTTATTACATTATTATTATTTTGTAACAGGATCATACAAAAAAACGGTAGGAACCAAGCCGTAAGTTTCTTGCCGGTTCTTCTAGGCTTGGTCGCGAGGAACTGGCGCTTAGATTCACCTAGATTTAAGACGTTTCAAGATGATCCCTGCGGATATTACTGAATAAATGCTTTTTGACTTTGACTTTGACAATGGGCAGGCAATACAGCTTGAAGAACCAACAACCGAAAAAATAAAGGTTCTCGAATAGCGACCACGAATCGGAAGTCCGACGACAGTAGTAGGTAGGTACCTAGGGCTCTTTGTGAAGGGCCCGTCCGGGTAAGTACCTACTACCACCGTGCCTATGCTATGCTATGTTCCGGTTTGAAGGGTGTGAGTGCCGGTGACACTGACACATAAGGCTTAACACCTAGGTGGGTAGGTAGGTAGGTAGTAGGTAGGTATATGCTTCAGGTTGATGGACGCATGGCAGTACATCGTAGGGCACGCTCGTAATATGCGTGACCAGCGAGGCAATGCTTTATTTAGGTGATTGACATCAGGTGGGTCATCTGCTTCCAACAAGTTGTATAAAAAAACATTGTAGGTAGGTACCTACCTACCTAGGTAGGTATTTATAATATAAAAAGTTTTTTTTACAACCGCGGGAAGTCTGTCCCTAGTTGGAGAAGGTTCAAAATCGTTCTTCATGGAAACGTATAGGGGAGGGCTATGTGGACGACATAGGCCTTCCCTGTACGACATTGTCGAGTAGGTAGGTAGGTAGGTACCTACCTAGTAAACTCATAGGGACTAGGGACTAATAGGTACTATGCGCGGGGACAGCGAAGCGGTGCGCTAAAATCTCACGAATTGAATATAATGATACATGAGAGTTATTTTTTCTGAGAACAAAATAGAAATCAGAAATCATTGACTACAATAAAAAGCTAATTAACGGTTACATAGCAACTATTCGAAAAATCAGGTTCATTGAACCCGAGCCAAAGATCTGCAGCGGATATGAGCTGGCTACTTATTTTAGACTCATAGTAATTTGTGTGGGTTTGAATCGGCTACCTTACTTAATTCCCTGCTAATACAAGCTACCTACTAGAAAATCTATATATCCGGTGGCTAAAGTTATTAAAATCTATAGGTACCAATTACCTATAACAATCTTTGTCGTGACTGGCTGACTGACTGGGATATAGACAACGCACAACCTAAGCTATTGGTCGTAGAGATTTGAAATTTTCAGAGTTTATTCTTCTTGGTGTGTAGAGGTGTACTAAGAAAGGAATTCCCGAAATTCAACCTCTAAACGTGTACAGCAGGGGTTGAAGTTTGTATGAAAGTAGCGCGAAAGTACGCGCGTTTCGCTAGTAACCAATATAGGTATACCTAATAAATAATAATAAATATTCGTAGATATTTTTACACAACATCATCTAGTCCCGAACTAAACATAGCTAAGGAAGCTGGGGGAGTCTGACAAACTAGCTATGATAGCATTTTTATACTTGCCAACTCTAGACATAAATTTAGGGATGGAATACCTTAGGAGTTAACTCGTATTATCCAGCAGTAGACTTATTTAGGCTAGTGACATATACCTATTCCGATGTATTCCAAAACTCATGATCTTTAAATTCTTTTTATCTGAGTCAGGCTTAGTCAGGCAGCGTATTTCAAATACAATTATATTAGTCAGATAGTTTATCTGCCAACTACCTACCTAGATAAATTTGACTAATATAATTTTATGTAGGTACCTACAACAATTATAATTATGTACAACACATTATACAGTAGTATTAGAGCTCTTAGTGAAGGGCTTGTCCGGGGAAGTACTACCACCATGCCTATTTCTGCCGCTAAGCAGCTTACTGTGTTCCGGTTTGAAGGGTGTGGGTGCTAGTTAGATTACAGGCACATGAAGCTTAATACCTGTATGCCTCAGGTTGATGGACGCAGAGTAGTGCATTGTAGTGTACGTTCGTGATCTGCAATGTAATACTTTGTTATAGGCGATGGTAACCACTTAACATCAGGTAGGCCATATGTTTATTCCATCAGCAATTATATAAAAAAAATACAGTATAACGTACACAAATATATAGGTAGTGTAGTATACTATTCTACCTAATTCTTGTAGCTAAAGCAAAAGTATATTATACCTTTAGAGTGCCATACCATAGTAACTAAAAAGGTCATGAAAAAAAACCGGCGTCTAAGTTTCAACGCTAAACTAAAATAAAATAGCAGCCTACTTACCTACTCGTCGGTTTTTATCTCTGCCGGATTTCAAAACACCGTGCTCTGGAATTGAGGGATTTTCTACCTCATTACAAACTTTTTTACATACATTAATTAAGTTATTTTGAACTGTTAAAAGCCAGGTAAAGCCGGGGAACGACGCATCTAGATAAGCTAAACAGTGACTTCCTGTTTACGGTGTCCATGCTTTATGGTACTGTAGGATTTTTTCTTTATAAGCATTTTTTGTAGCTTTTGTTTCGTCCGCGCTTTTCGTGGGACTAATAAATAATACAGTATTAGTATATCAGTTATTTTATTTTCTTACATCAACAAGTTTAAAATATAAATGTTTTCCTGATACAAAACATAGCTAAAAGAGCCGAGTTTTTAAACAACTGAATATACATTTTTTTTTAATATTTTTTTCTAATCAAGTCATCTTATAAACAAAAAAATAAATCAAAATAAGTTCACCCGGTTGGGAGTTCGATGCAACATGCCACAAGCATAATAATCACACGTAAAATTAAAAAAATTGTCAATATATAAGTATTTATAATAAGGTATATTATGTTAAAAAATATTGAGCAAACTACAGACCTTTCGAAAAACGATCTACAGATAGCTAAAGTGATCCAAATCAGTAACAATCGGAAGAATCCCTAGATGATGGCTGCATGAAATTATTAAAATACAAATACAACTTATAACAAACTTCGAAAACTGCAAACCAAGACCTAGGTACAATTTCGGAAAACCTCGACCATTGCAGGTATAAAAGTAGCATAAATACGTCCCCGGAAAGTAATCTGTGCCAATTTTCATCTCGCTAGTGGTTTTACTGATAAAACGTTACAACAGAGATACTTTCGTATTTTTATAACCTATTAGTGTAAGCACGCTCGAGCGCGTTTTTGTAATTTGAGGCGGAATCGTCTTTTACTTTTCCTAGCTTAAATTAAATTACAGAACTCTGTCCCCTGAGCCGTGCCAGTCTGGTCTGGCTTGGTCTCATTATTTGCAGACTAATGTCATGGAGGCTGCTACCGAGATTTGTATTTTGTAAGGCAAAGAAAAATATGTTATCACAATTCCAAATAAGATTGGAATTGGATTGCGCAATTGAAGTAAAGATCGATGACGTCATTTAAGACGCAAAACACATTACAACCATAAAAAAATTAGGTACCTGCCTAGTATTATTATAGTTTTGAGCTTGTTTTGAGTTACATAAACATAATTGTATGCACATGATTGTTTTTGTTACTATTAAGTTACAAAAAAATAACCTCTAAGATTCACATCTGATGTTTTTACGTGTTTTTTTTGTCTATACCTAGTATATTTTTTCATAAATACAGCTTAGTAGATTTTATTACTTTGATGGCGTCACGTGTCGTCGGCGTACTAATAAACTAGACACAAATTCGCTAAGAAGTTGACAAATGAAAACGGTGTCGTCACAGACATGACGTCATTTGCTTTTATTGGCTTTTCACCAATCATAGATTTGTTTTATCTAAAATCTCACTAGGGTTGCTGATACAAAACCTTTTTTTAAATTCTTTTTGAGTATTTTTTTCTACTCTAGACCTTTTATTAGTGGCTCTGTTACTGTAATTATGACTACGGGTGTGGTAAAGGATACTGGTAATTGGTCGCTGAGGGCTCCACTAGCTAAAATGGCCGTAAAGTTTATTGCCATCTGTTTCGTGGTTAGTGACATTAGTTCACATAGCCGATAAAATGGGACAAGGATAAAGGTAGAATCACATTAGACCAGAGCCAAGTGTCGTGACGCGTCAGAAGCCTATCGGTCTCACACATTTAGTATAGAAGTTTGCTCTTTCTGTTTCTGTCCGTCCAAAACAAAAATCCTGAAACAATTGGCACAGATCATCGTGTATAGTGTCTGCTCCCTCTGTCTCTATCCGTTCAATACAAAATATCTGAGACAGTCCACACGGGTCGTGTCCAGTGTCTGTTCCCTCTGTCTCTGTCCATCCAATACAAAATGCCTGAGACAGTCGACGCCGATCATGTCTGGTGTCATTCTACTTTACTGGCTTTGAAAACCTTCATTTAATCTGTGCCTTCACTTTATTTATTACGCCGTATTCATGGTCACTGTGATGGCATGGCGTTGACTTTAGCCTCGACCTCGACCCTCAATGGCATTTAACTCAATAACTGTTTTATTTCGTTGCATAAAATTCTGCGTGAATCACAAACTCATTTAGCTATAACTACTGAATTTGTAGAATCTTTAAAATTATGTGACATAGCTTTTGTAACTGATATGTTACGAATTTGTGTGCTATGGAGACCCATTTCGCTTTTCTGATTTGTTGGTGAGTTCGAATTCGGTCGAAAAATTGTGAAGGTAAAACTAGTTTTAATTTAGCAGCGGCACTGGATGGATATATTTATCTGAAAAAAAATCATCATTGTAAGTGCTTGATAATCCTACTAATATGATAAACGCGAAAGTTTGTAAGTATGGATGGATGGGTGTTTGTTACTCATTCACGCTCTAACCAGTGGACCGATTTGGATGAAATTTAAAATAAACATAGACTATAACTTGGATTAACATATAGGCTACTTTTTATCCCGAAAAAATAACGCGAACGGGAAAAAAACTGCCACGCGGGCGAAGCTGCGAGCGGCCGTTAGTAATATATCGTCAGTGGAGCACAAGTAGCATTTTGGCGCTTTAGCATTTTTTCCTTTCCACTGGCGATATGATTCTCGTATTATTTTTAGTTCTGTTTGTGTTTGTTGTATTCGTTTGTGTTTAGGTTGCATTACTTGAAGTCTCAGCACTGTGAGCAGTTGAAATGAAAGTGTGCTAGTGATTCTGTGAGAATATTAGTCTTAGCTTACATATGAGCAAAATACAGGTACAGATAGACAAACAGACGGACAGCGGAGTTTTAATAATAGGGTCCCGTTTTACCATTCGGGTACGGATCCCTAAAAAAGGAGAGTTTATTGGCCATTTTAGCTAGTGGAATACAAATAACATGTAAGATATGTATTTTACCGACTAGGTTACTCAATACCTTCGACTATTGGTTAACCATTACTTCATGAGACACAACAAACAATGTAATATCCTGTTTTGATTGTCCAAGGTGTGTCATAGGTGAAGTGCTTCGTGGAAGGGTTTGGCATGCGGCCATTTACAAAGTCTAACGTACAGATTGTAATTTCTCAGGCTTTCCTACTAATATTATAAACGTGAAAGTTTGTAAGTATGGATGGATAGATGGATGGTTGTTTGCTACTCTTTCACGCTCTAACCAGTGGACCGATTTGGATGAAATTTGGAATAAATATAGATTGTAACTTGGATTAACATATAGGCTACTTTTTATCCTGAAAAAATTACGGGAACGGGAAAAAACTGCTAGTTATGAATAGTTTGATATTTTCCTACTATATTGGCGGGACTAACAGATATTCCGAAGCATCATCACCTATAACGCCATCGTTATACCACCAATAACCCACTAAAAACCCACCCATGCTATGCTATAAACCCATGTTTGCAACCTGTCACGTATGGCATACCAACTGCTGCAAAATATTGGTGTGTACCAAACGTACCATCTGGACGTACCTCTGACTACCTCTATTAAACTAAAAGTAGGTACTTGGTACTAAGAAATCGGAGGGTATATCTACCGTGCTTGGGGATTAAAATCGTGATGCTATTTTATATTCTTATATTTATGTAGATTTTTTTTATTCTTATTCATATTTTTTCTTTTTTTTCCTTTATATATTATTATTTTTATATAAATGGACCTGAAAATAGTTTTTTAGGCATAAAAATGAAATTGTAAAAATCATTTCCATTTGTTACTAACTGTACGAAATCTCGGAAAGGATAAACTAGTTAGCACCAGTCTCCCGTTTGGGATCGTGGGAGTCTGAGGTGCTAATGATAACAAGGCTATGTTACAACTCAGTTTTTGCTTTTTACACCGCCGTAAAACATGAATGGACCGATTTGAAAAAATCCTAAGTGGTCAATGGAATCCGAAAAAGCGTGGTCACTTGATAGTAAAAAAAAACAACTAGGTTCATAGCGTTTTGTATTTCTCTTAAAATATTTATTACATGCTAACCGATTTCGGCTACGGCGACTGTAATGAACAGGCATTTCAACTCAATAATGCTATGTGAGGACTTCTATGTTTTCTGCTCTCATGTGGCTGGTGTACCCAAGTTTATTCACAAAGGTACGAGCGTATTAAGGACACGTGAATACCCCGCCAGTGTAGTTGTAGGATATGGTCACTAGTGGTGTGGCCTTCAATTCATCTCGCTTTTTAGGATTCCGTACCCGAAGGGTAAAACGGGACCTTATTACTAAAACTCCGATGTCTGTCTTCTTTGTTTTCCTACTATAATAGTTAAAGTACTTACAATAGAAAGCTCGTAGTGTTGTGAAAATTATGTTATTTTTATTGCACACTGTATTGTTCCTGGCACACATCACCCCCATGCATGTCGACTAAGGGAACGCACCAGCAATGCATCTCTTGAGTTTCTACAATGATTTTTTGACTTTGACTTTGGATTCCTATGTCAGCAGTAAACTTATTTACGTTGACTTGATCTGAACTTTGCGAAACAAGATATTCCACAGGTTCCCCTACTAAAATAAATCCCAATGAGGAAATGAAACGAGGTCATGAATTAATCTCAAATAGTGCGTTTACAAAAGAACCCTAAATTGAAGCTCAAAAAAGCAAACCAAGGGTCCAGTCCCACCGAATGAAGGTCGTTTCTCTTAAACGCTTACGAGTGGTTGAACATTGTATGAGATTGAAAATATGAATACAGCGTATGCTTTCACATGTATATTTTACAGTTGAACTGTATACACTTACCTATGCTTAGATACGTTATTTAAATGTTTAAAATGATCTCTGTCATTGTTTATCATTACCCAATAAGAGTTTTTTATACAACTTGCTGGTGCAAGCAGATGGCCCACCTGATGTTACGTGGTTACCTGATGTTACGTGGTTACCATCGCCTATAACAAAGTATTGCCTCGTAGGTTACGCTCGGTAGGAACGTGTTTTTCGATGCACTGCTCAGCGTCCATCAACCTGAGGCATACAGGCTTCATTTTATTCAACTTGTTTCGAAGAGAGACAACGATAATTCCACCACGACTATTCCTGCCCTCAAATAGCGTTGTTGTGTTTCAGTTTGATGTTTACATGAGACCTGTCTGCTTTGCTTGACCTTTTAGGCAATGCTTTGTTATAGGTGATGGTAACCACTTAACATCAGTTGGACTATCACCTTGTTGTTCCATCAGCAAGTAATATAAAAATAGTTGTAATAAAAAATATCCGATTATTATCAATATTTGCAATATCACAATGCTCTTCTGAGAACATCTTCTACAGCAGAGGTTCTCAAACTTATTTCATCTACCGCCCACTTTAAAAAATTTTCACCCCCATTTATTTTTTTACCATATCTTTAAAACCATAATGACATTCATTACTTTAATTATAGTGTACTATATAAGCCTGGTTTGGAGTTTAAACTTTAGTTTTTATACGATCAAAATATAAAATAAATAATCGATGTTGTGTAATAGGTAGGTTTTAATTTCAGTGAATTTCAGAAGTAGCAATTATAGATCAGCGAACGCCCCCTAAACTATTTCATCATCCCCTATTTTTACTGGGCCTCTTACCGCTTCCCTCTAGGCCTCCAGCGCCCAAAGGGGGCGTTATCACCCACTTTGAGAAAGACTGTTCTACAATTATCAAAAAAGCTTCTCAAGTGGTACCTACCTACATACGTTCACGGCAGTAAAATCAACACTAGATAATACGAATAAACCACAACGCGTTACCTACATTCTAAAGGCGATTCATAAATTAACAAGTGATAAAGGCCAGACATAACTGATGTAGGTACTCAAATTGTATGACTGCATGAGTCATGTTTCATTACAATCTAAGACATGTCGTGACCGGTCTATACAAGCCATGAACTTGACAGATCCCCCACATTTATAAGTCAGATGCCGACTTAACAAAACTGAATGGATTGTTATAATTAGTCGAATTAACTGTTGGCATGTGTTGATACAGAGGAAATTGTTATTTGAGACGGGAAGCGTGTGAATTTATATGTTGATGAACTCTGAATTACAGATGTAAAGTACTAAATACAGAGATTTCCACGTGGCTATAAATGGAATACAAGTAAGACATTAGATGCGCGGATTTTAGTGCTCAAACTCAGGACATCAATCTTTTGTAGAAGTCCTATTAAGTATAGTACATTATTTTTTTTATATAAAAGACTAAAAGCTACGTGTTATAAAACATTTATAACTTAATAAACATTAGAGAAAACAGCCAAGTACAAGTATTTCTTAATAGAAAAACAAATAAGTATCAAAACAGGTAACAGTTAGGTTTAGGTCAAAGAGCGTCACACTAAAGGTGGGTGAAAGGGAGGGTGTGTTTGTGTTCGAGTGAGTTTGTGTGGGCGGGGGGAGGATGTGCGAGGGGGTGGAATGAGGGGGTGTTTGTGTGTTTTTATCATGTACAAGAATTCAGTTAACTTTACCCAAAATACTAATTTTCCTGGAGGCTTCGTAGACTTGGAAGAGTGACCTGAAGACGTCATTAAGAATAGGGTCTACCATACCAAAATTTTTATGAAGATTGAAGATACATGCATAAAGTATTCTATCAGCTATCTAGTTCACATAGAAACTATGCATAGTTTAGGTGTAAAAGTGTCCACAAATATAAATATATTTTTTTTTAAACCTGACGTACTACTACATGAGCTTTTAAAACCGTTCCCATAACATAGTTTCGAATTGGTTTTAAAGCAACTAATTTAGTGACATTCCAAATGCAGCTTTCAAATCAAACATGGTCACTCAAAGCCCATGTAACTGGTTCAAATCTTGTTTCTTTAATGATATCCACTTTGAAATTGTTTAAACCAATTACTTCTTTCGTGCCAGTTTTAATCTTTTTCGGAGGAAGTTGCTTATTAACAGGTTTTGTATCTTTATGAGCTGCCCCCGATGCCTCTGATTCATATCCAACGTTTTAAGTGGGAATAATTAACAAATGATTATTATCTTAATTTGTTAAAGGTAAAAGGTCGGAAAATTGACGAGACGAATCACTATTTGATATTTTGATTAAATAATTGAACAGCGTTCGTTTTATGCGATTGCTGATAGAATTAACAGATAACCCACGTGATAGTAAGTAGTTACCATCACCTATAACAAAGTATTGCGTCGCAGGCCATGCTCGTAAGGAACGTGCCCTACGATGCACTGCTCTGCGTCCATCAACCTGAGGTATAGGTACAGGTGTTAAGCCTCATGTGCCTGTAATTTCACCAGAAAATGACAAATTACAAGCACAGAAGAGGTGTGAAGACACCGAAACACAGCAAACTGCTTGGCTGCAGAAATTGGTGTGGTGGTAGTACTTTTCCGGACGAACCCTTCGTTAAGAGCTCTACTACTACTACATTTCTTGGAATTTACTAATTCGGTAAATTGTTTTTTGAAATAAGTAAATATTTCAGATTGTATATTACCTCAGAACTGCTGATTGATCGAGTACCTTACTCAATCTATCATTCTCAATTATTTATGTCCCTCACAATGCCCAAACAGATAATACTAAATCACCTAAAAATAAATATTTGTGGACATTTTTCACAACATCATCTAGCGCCAAATTAAGCATAGCTTGTGCTACGGAAACCAGATCACTGATAAAATACTTATATATACCTACATTGGTTTGTAAATACACACTGAGAATAAATAATAAATAAATAAATAATGGTGGACAATCCACACAGCATCATCTAGCCCCAAGCATAGCTTGTGTTATGGGTACTAGATGACTGATATACTTAATACATTACAATACATAGATGTTTTTTATTATACATAGAAAACACCCAGAACACCCGGAATAAATATTTGCAGAATACAATATAACACCCAGACAGAGAACAAACATTTATGTTCATCACACAAATGTTTGTTCTCGGTCTAGATCGAACCCACTACCGCAGAAGGCAGGGTTACAAACTGAGAAGTGACGGCTGTCACAGCTTGATGTAATAAATAATTGCTTTGATAACAGTTGGAATAGATAGGCATGCTAATAAAAGAAGTACATGCTATTTCGGTATTAAAGTTCAAACTACTTATAAGTTCCGTTGTAGTTATAGGCTCAAGAGTGTAAGTAGACATGCAAAAAACTTAAATTACTTACACGTAATGACCCCTTACGGCAGGGGTGCTCAGACTTATAGTGTCGGCGATCTACCAAAAAATATTTTGAAAGCAAGAGATCGACTAAGCTACTATGTAGGTAGGAACAAATTTTATTTTCGAAATATCGTTTTACTGTACTTTAAAATTGAACGAACTACAAATTCTGTCTTGATGATGATGCATGGCACTGCATATTATCCGCGTACTTTTCATAGGATGGTACGTAGTTACTGAGCCCCAACCGCAAGCATGATGTCAGGTGTTCGTCAGTGAGTCGATTACGATATTTGGATTTGATAATTTTCATTTCTGAAAATGCGGCCTCGCACAAATAAGTCGATGCAAACAATCCTGTTAACTGAAGAGCTACTTCTTTCAAACATGGGTATTTTTCTTCAGATATCAAGGACCAGAAGTTGGCATCAGTTGCTCTGGATTTAAGATATACCTATGTCAGAAATCATCTGCAATACCTCATTCTCAATAGATGTTATTTCCATGTTAAAAGTGTTTGATATTTCAGTAGCAGATGTTTCGACGTCTTCACAAGAAAACGGATAACTCATGAAAGTGACGATATTTTTCAGTTTGTTAAAGTCAGAGAAACGTCTCTCAAACTCACCAAGAATGTTTCTTAGCTCTGTCACATAAATATCACTACTTGTGTGAGTGCTTGCCCTTGCTTTCAATGCAGGAAAATTTTTCAAGTCATTTCTTTCAAATTGACTAATTAAAAGTTTCAATTTGTTTTTAAACCCGCTTATTGCGCTAATCATGTCGGTAATATTTTTATTTTTACCTTGCAGCTCTAAGTTTATGACATTTAAATGACTTGTCACATCTGTTAAGAAGGCTAAATCACAGAGCCATTTTTCGTTCTTAAGTTTCTCGGTGTCGTCACCTCTTTCGTCTAGAAAGGTAATTATTTCAGGCAGCAATTCAAGAAACCTTTCTAAAAACTTTCCGCGACTCAGCCACCTCACGTCCGTGTATAGAAGTAAATCAGTGTGATCAGCAGCCTCGCTAGCTTCCAATTGCGCTTTGAAGAGACGACGTTGTAAGCTTCGGGCACGTATGGAATTCACTATCTTTGTAGCAATGCTCATGACGTCCTTCATGTTCAGTATTTTGGAACATAGCACTTGCTGATGTATGATGCAATGAAATGCGAAAAACGATGGAAAGTCATCATTAGCTCGACACAACGCAACAAACCCATTTTTATTGCCAGTCATGGATGGTGCTCCATCTGTTGTGATGCACAAGAGTTTGTAAATCGGCAGTTCAGTTTCATTTACATAACTCATAAAAGCTGTGTAAATATCTTCTCCACGAGTACTTTCTTTTAAGGCAAGCATGGTTAACAATTCTTCTTTAGCCGACATATCAGAAAACACCAGCCGAATGAAAACACACAACTGAGCAGTATCTGTCACATCAGTGGACTCGTCAAACTGCAAGGAAAAGTATTTACAATCCGCGATGTCGCTTATGATCTCTACACGTCTAGTTACAGTTGGACGTGATAACTGGACCTCTTTGATAGCGGACAGTATCTCTGTTTTATTTTTAAAGTCATCAAATAATACTTCAGCTGCTTCAACAAATGCTTCTTTTACCATCACTCCATCTTCGAAGGGTTTCTTGTGCTTTGCCAATATGTAAGAAATTTTAAAAGACGCGATTGTGGCAGCTGCTGATTGCTTGGCTGGTCTTTTGAACATGGATTGCTCTGCTTTCAAACTACTTTTCAGATCTTGTAATTTTCGTCTTCTCAATTCACTCTTTTGCGGGAAATCAATTTCATAGTTTTTATGTAACGTTTTAAAATGTCGTTCTAAATTCCCGCGCTTCGGCAAAGCCACTGAACTTCGACAAACGAGGCACACACACTTATCTTTTACCATGGTAAAAAAGAAGTCTTCCTCCCAATCATTATTAAAATGATACGTTTTACTTTTCTTCGACGCACTCATTTTATATCAAAAATACTGAGAACAACGCAAACAAAGAGAATAAAAACACTTCGTTCTAAACGCAAACTTCATCTACGCAAGGTAATTGAATGAAATAGATAGGTAAATCAGAATTGAAAAAAGAAAGAGACAAAAATAGTGCAGTGCGCAGGTGGACTGATTGATAAAGTTCAAACAGAAAAACAGACTTCCTAATGTGAACTCTCTCCTGAGCCTAATTAGACTCAAAATCGCTTGTGGTAAAGTAATACTAAGTGATTTTACTTTGTTTACATTACGCGGCACAAAATAAGTCTTGTCTCTGCTAATAGGTGGCGTTGTCTCAGTGATCGTCGATCGTCGCCGCGCACCGTTCAATGTTAGGTACCTATTATTTTAGGCATGAGTAGGTACTAGGTAGGTATAATGAGTATATTGCTGGCGATCGACTCGAAAAGCTTTCGCGATCGACCGGTCGATCGCGATCGACCGTTTGAGCACCCCTGCCTTACGGGCTTCAGCGGATATCCTGTCGTATGTCGGGGAAACGAGCAGGTTTGAATCGAGCTACCGTTTGTTCCATTTTAGAGTTCCGTTTATCTCTATGTTTAAAAAACGAGACTATATTTAGAGTGTTTCTTACCTTTTAAGGTTGGCTGGTAGAAAATGCCATCGAGCATTAAGCTCAACTTTTGTAGAATTTATTTTAGTGCAATAAAGAATTAAATAAATAAATAGAGCGATTGATTAAATATATCAAAATTAAGAAATGGTTCAGTTTACAATATTATTAGGAAGTTAAAACGAGGCGAATTTCTGGCTTGGTATTCCTGCAACTTTAGGCATTTAGCGCTGTCTCGGGCCGCACGCGAAATACGTAGCGCGGACGCAGCGGCAGTGAACTCGTATGCCCCCGCCAGCGACATAGTATAGCAATTAGCAGTAGGATCATTTTATTTGACTTTAGAAATTCATCTTTTGTGATCAAACTTTGTTTATAGTAAAGTAATAGTTTCGTAAATAAATGAAGGAACCTCCCTATTTTTGTTTTCTAAGCATAATAAGGTATTATTTTGCCGGTTTTTTAGCGCTGAATGTGGTTGTGGTTGTGGATTCGATTCCCGCCTTGGGACAAATGATTGTAGGATCTGTAAATATTTGCTCCGGCTGTTCTGGGTATTTTCTATGCATGATAAAATATATATATCTATGTAATGTATTATATTATGTGTAATAGTATACCCATAACACAAGCTCTGCTTAGCTTGGGGCTAGGTGATGCTGTGTGGGTTGTCCAGCACTATATTTTTAAATTATTAATTTTGTAAACAATATGAAGACGGAACAAGCAAGTTGCCCACCTGATGTTAAGTGCAGCTATTGCCTATAATAAAGTACAGACCTATTTATATTTTTCTCCAAAAAAAAAAAAAAAAACAGTAAGTGAATTTTTGTTAATTCTTATGAGAAATAAAGACTCTTAAACCTGAAAGTAAAGTCTAGCTACGTTTGTAATATTCTCAATTTGGTCTTCTTTATTTGGTTATTTCGTCGTATCTTAGAAACAGGGGCATAACTGTAAAAAGTCAACTTTACAGGAGAAGATTTTTTCTGATTATTTTATAAATTAGAATATTTTTAGTATTAAGGTGGTTCGATTTCCATACTAATGTATTTTACTAATTGTAGGCTAAGGTAGTATAATTTCACATTGTTATAAATATTGTTGGTGTTTTTAGTGGTTTTCATTTGCGTGAAATTATATTTTATTAAAGAAAACAGAAGAGTAATAGCAAAACTAGCATCGAAATTTTAGTTCATGTCTGTCAGTGTTTATGTGGACACAGATAGTGTCGTCACTTACGACTACGATTCTATATGTGTGAGTTTCGCGACGTTGCCAGCTCGCGGCAATCGCGGGTCGTGGGTTATTGCCGCTCTTCTCCGTGTTTTCATAATAAGTTCGGCTTAAAAAACTAACTTTGGAGGATTGAACATGTATTGCCAACATAATAAGTTTCGGATAATTATGGGAAAACATTTCATTACGAACCATAGTAATAACTTTATTATTATGAGGTACATATCAAAAGGACTGTCGACTGTAATCCCCAGGCACAGTAGACATACATCCGTTAGGGCAGCCGTCATACCTCAGTTCGTAGTAGCTTTCTGCGCTGTAAGTGGTGGGTTGGACCCCCACCGTGCACAAACATTTGTGTGATAAACGTACCTAGATGTTTGTTCTGTGTCTGGATGTTATGTTGTATTTACAAAAAAATACATAGGTATACAAGTATTCTAGCAGTCATCTGGTTTCTATAGTACAACCTATGCTTAGTTTGGGGCTAAATACGAATATGTGGTCAGGTTTTCAATTCAAAATGGCGGGTACAGATCATAGTACTAAAACTGATATGGGTGTCGTTTTCGACTAATTTGGGGGTGCTGATTACGAATATCTGGTTAGATTTAAAATTCAAAATGGCGGGTGCAAATGATGGTACAAAAAACTGACATGGGTGTCGTTTTCGACTAATTTGGGGGTGCTGATTACGAATATCTGGTCAAAATTGAAATTCAAAATGGCGGATACAAATCATGATACAAAAAACTGACATGGGTGTCGTTTTCTACTGATTTGAGGGTGCTGATTACGAATATCTGGTCAGATTTGAAATTCAAAATGGCGGATACAAATCATGATACAAAAAACTGACATGGGTGTCATTTTCGACTAATTTGAGGGTGCTGATTCAGAATATTTGGTCAGATTTAAAATTCAAAATGGCGGGTACAAAAAACTGACATGGGGGTGTCGTTTTCGACTGATTTGGAGGTGCTGACTACGAATATCTGATCAGATTTGAAATTCAAAATGATGGGTTCAATGGCGGGCATCAGCAAACTCAAATCAGTTGAAAACGACACCCATGTCAGTTTTTTGTACCATTATTTACACCCGCCACTTTGAATTTCAAATCTGACCAGATTTTCGTAATCAGCACCCCCAAATTAGTCGAAAACGACACCCATGTCAGTTTTTTGTCCTATGATTTGTACCCGCCATTTTAAATTTCAAATCTGACCAGATATTCGTAATCAGCACCCTCAAATCAGTAGAAAACGACACCCATGTCAGTTTTTTGTATCATGATTTGTATCCGCCATTTTGAATTCCAAATTTGACCAGATATTCGTAATCAGCACCCCCAAATTAGTCGAAAACGACACCCATGTCAGTTTTTTGTACCATCATTTGCACCCGCCATTTTGAATTTCAAATCTAACCAGATATTCGTAATCAACACCCCCAAATTAGTGGAAAACGACACCCACGTCAGTTTTTTGTATCATGATTTGTATCCGCCATTTTGAATTTCAAATTTGACCAGATATTCGTAATCAGCACCCCCAAATCAGTAGAAAACGACACCCATGTCAGTTTTTTGTATCATGATTTGTATCCGCCATTTTGAATTTCAAATCTGACCAGATATTCGTAATCAGCACCCCCAAATTAGTCGAAAAAGATACCCATGTCAATTTTTTGTACCATCATTGCTCCCGCCATTTTGAATTTCAAATCTGACCAAATATTCGTAATCAGCACCCCCAAATTAGTGGAAAACGACACCCATGTCAGTTTTTTGTATCATGATTTGTATCCGCCATTTTGAATTTCAAATCTGACCAGATATTCGTAATCAGCACCCCCAAATTAGTGGAAAACGACACCCATGTCAGTTTTTTGTATCATGATTTGTATCCGCCATTTTGAATTTCAAATTTGACCAGATATTCGTAATCAGCACCCCCAAATCAGTAGAAAACGACACCCATGTCAGTTTTTTGTATCATGATTTGTATCCGCCATTTTGAATTTCAAATCTGACCAGATATTCGTAATCAGCACCCCCAAATTAGTCGAAAAAGATACCCATGTCAATTTTTTGTACCATCATTTGCACCCGCCATTTTGAATTTCAAATCTGACCAAATATTCGTAATCAGCAACCCCAAATTAGTCAAAAACGACACCCATGTCAGTTTTTTGTATCATGATTTGTATCCGCCATTTTGAATTTCAAATTTGACCAGATATTCGTAATCAGCACCCCCAAATTAGTAGAAAACGACACCCATGTCAGTTTTTTGTATCATGATTTGTATCCGCCATTTTGAATTTCAAATCTGACCAGATATTCGTAATCAGCACCCCCAAATCAGTAGAAAACGACACCCATGTCAGTTTTTTGTATCATGATTTGTATCCGCCATTTTGAATTTCAAATTTGACCAGATATTCGTAATCAGCACCCCCAAATTTGTAGAAAACGACACCCATGTCAGTTTTTTGTATCATGATTTGTATCCGCCATTTTGAATTTCAAATCTGACCAGATATTCGTAATCAGCACCCCCAAATCAGTAGAAAACGACACCTATGTCAGTTATTTGTACCATCATTTGCACCCGCCATTTTGAATTTCAAATCTGACCAGATATTCGTATTTAGCCCCAAACTAAGCATAAGTTGTACTATAGAAACCAGATGACTGATAGAATACTTGTATACCTATGTATTTTTTTGTAAATACAACATGACATCCAGACACAGAACAAACATCTAGGTACGTTTATCACACAAATGTTTGTATACGGTGGGGGTCCAACCCACCACCTACAGCGCAGAAAGCTACCACGAACTGAGGTATGACGGCCGAACTCATTATGAAAACACGGAGAAGAGCGGCAATAACCCACGACCCGCGATTGCCGCGGAGGGCAACGTCGCGAAACTCACACACATATAGAATTGTAGGCGTACGTGACGATAATATCTGTGTCCACTTATACACTGACAGAAATGAACAAACTTTGTACTGTTTTACCCCCTCCACTCCCGTTTTCTGGAATTATTTTTGTAACATCTTATGAAAAATAAAGTCCTTATTGTATCTCTCAAATTTAATTAAAATCTGTCGATAAATAACGCTACAGTAAACTTCCCTCCTTTTCCCCCTCTTTTTACATCCAATCAAAAATCGCAATCGACAAAAAAATTCCTTTAGCTCAAGGAATATGTGTGCCAATTTTTGTCAAAATCGGTGGAAAACTGCGACCTCTAGGCGAAAACAGACAACCGGGCAAAAGCATTTTTGCCCTATCTGGAAACTGGACACTTCGCTCGCTTCGCTCGCTCGGTCAATAATAATAATAATAATAATAATGCTGGACAGTCCACACAGCATCATCTAGCCCCAAGCTAAGCAGAGCTTGTGTTATGGGTACTAGATGACTGATATACTTAACACAATACATTACATACATAGATATTTTTTATTATTCATAGAAAATACCCAGAACACCCGGAATAAATATTTGCAGATCGTACAAACATTTATCCCAAGGCGGGAATCGAACCCGCAACCTCCTGCGTCGCAGGCGGACACTCGCCCGCCGCGCCACATCGGTCGTCAGTTGTTGTTTATATACGTTTTTGAACTCATGCATGATGTAAACACCAATTATATTTTTTATTTATAGTGCAAATGGTCAATGCAGCACATGGTACGCAGAGGTAGGATATAGACAAAATATAAAAATCGGACAGCGATATTCATTAGTTATACCTACTAGTATTCTTATACTATGGCACTATGACCGCAACAGATCATATCATATTTACTTACTTTCTTATATTTTTATAGTGCATTCTTTTAATTTATTATTTTATGCCTGTAAACGACTTTTTTCGCTGGCGTTGTTTATTGCCCATTATGAAACTTGCAATAATTATATAAATTCGTCAAAAACTTATTGATTGGTGCACTAAATTCGCCGCGGAAAAAATTGACACAGGTCCGTCGTCTGTAAGCGCCAGCGCGCGACTGATCGCCGCCGGGCTTGTGCATTTTGTGGTTATTTAAACATAGTGATTATGAAAATAATTTTAACAAGTCAAAATCTACGAATTTGTTTAGATATATTTTGTGTCTTTAAATCAGTACAAAAAAAAAATTCAAAATATCAGTAGTTTAGTTTTCATGTTAAAAAAACATTTGAAAATGGGGTAACTTTGAGATTTTTTTTTATCGAGTGAAGTTCATCAGATCTTGTAACCGAATACGAATTTGACTAGACCAGATCCTTAAGTATTAAATATATTTTTTTCTAAATTTTAAACACTATTTTCTATGTCTCAGATGCTTTTAAAAATCACAAAAGCGCGGCCTTCTGGGAATAGAGGCCGTTAAAGCGAGATCATTTTTGCATGTCGAAAATTACCCAGAGCGGAAATGTTAGCAATTTCCATAATTGTGGGTTCAAAAATGCAAATTTTACTTGAGTAGGTTTATTTCTCATCGCTCAAGTAAATAAATTGTGCTATAATTTTTTAACGTATCATATTTTTCAAATTTAATAATTTTTACTGTATTTTAAAATGGGAAATTAAAATACAGAATATAAATATAGAAATAGAGAATATTTTTTAATGGGAATGTTTATTAGGTAGGTCTTATAGATATACCTACTAGAGAAAAAACCCACGACTTAGTCTGTGTGAAGTATTTGTTAAACAAACTTCAACCCTCGCGGTACCCGTTTAGGGGTTGAATTACGAGAATTCCTTTCTTAGTACCCTTGTTCGATCAAGACGAATATACCTACCCTGAAAATTCATAATCAAGTAATCAATGGTTTAGGCTGTATGTTGTCTGTATGTCAGTCAGTCAGGACAAACATTCTTTTATTTGGTATAGATGTGCTAAAGTACACTCATGTGTTATATAGCATTATATATCTATCAGATCTATGTATGAACATAGTAGATCTTTGGAAGCACCATTGTTTATTACTGAATGAATCCAAAAACAATTCTAGTTTTATATCCACATTCCTTATTTTCCGCTCCAGGTATTCAAAGCCGGTTTTTCCTATCTATTAATCATCAAACCTCTTCATTCCAAACTTATTTACCACTAGCAATTTGATACGAAATCAATAACCATCGACTTATTATTAGTAGCGTTCCAATTTAAATAATTTGTTCTTCTTGTAACTACCTCAGGTGCTTTGGTTTAAACCACGTCTGATGATGAATGATTACAGAGATTTTGTATAATGACGGCTTTGAACAGGCTCTTACTGACATGGTAAAAAGACTGCCTAAAATGGTTTAGTATTTTTTGTGATCCATAGTGTAATGAAATGTGTAATCACTCTTCGTATTGAAGGGAATGATGGATAGGTTTATTGCTCGATACCGTTAGCTTTATGCGTAGTTTTGTGTAAAGTTTGGGCATAGTCTGTAGGTTTTCTATAAGTACCCATGAAATTGATTCTCTACCAGCTGACCCGTCACTAGAGACTAAAAACCTCGACAGCGTGGTTACTGTAATTTTTATAGAAATTTTCTTTTCCTTTTTTAGGGTTCCGTACCCAAAGGGTAAAACCTAGGTTTAACCGTAAATAGGGACCCTATTACTAAGACTCCGCTGTCTGTCTGTCCGTCTGTCACCAGACTGTATCTCATAAATCGTGATAGTTAGAGAGTTGAAATTATCACAGATGATGTATTTCTGTTGCCGTTTTAACAACAAATACTAAAAAACAGAATAAAATAAATATTTAAGGGGGCTCTCATACAACAAACGTGATTTTTTTTGCAGTTTTTATTATAGATAATGATATGGAATTCTTGGTGCGAGTCCGACTCGCACTTGGCTGGTTTTTTTAAGCAAGATTTTAGAAAAATACTTTCTGACCTCTACAGTTTTATTATTACATAGTATAATAGATCCTGTCATAAAACTGTCCACTCGATATTGATCGGGGTTCGTTAAGATTCCAGATGCCAGATTCTCATTACACTGTTTACCTATTTTATTTAACCTACTTATTATCTGACGATAAATTCGCCATGTTTTTCTTGTTTAATTAGGATTCTTTGAGCACTCGTTTCCTTCTCCCAGTTATGTGTAGGTGAAATATCTCACGCTTCCAATTTTGCCGATCATTTCTGATTCTTGTTTAAAATTAATTACTTCCTATGTCTTGTTCGACTTACTAGACAACATAAAAGTAATGACGCGTTACCAATTAAAATGTAACAATAAAAACAACAAAGTGCTTCCAAAGGAATAACATATAGAGCCGACCAAAGAATAAATAAGTGTTTCGGAATTCACGTAGGCGGAAGAATGGTCGGGTTTGTTGACTGATTCGTCACTAAACTCGTTATGATGCAACTTTTTGTTGACAGGCGATACGAGGACAAGTCTTCCTCGTATCCTTTTAACAAAACTTAATCGTTTTTAGGGTTCCGTACCCAAAGGGTTCGTTTTACCCTTGGGGACCCTTATTACTAAGTGTAATGTTCAATGAAACACGGACTATCGCAGACCGATTTATTGTGGGTAGCGTATGTGTAGCGTAGCAAACAGTGCTACCCTCCATACGAAACATTACACTAAGTCTCCGCTGTCTGTTTGTCTGTCTGTCTGTCCGTCTATCACCAGGCTGTACCTCATGAACCGTGATAGTTAGAGGGTTGAAATTTTCACAGATGATGTATTTCTGTTACCGCTATAACAACAAATACTAAAAAACAGAATAAAATAAATATTTTAGGGGGCTCTTATGCAACAAGCGTGATTTTCTTGACGTTTTTCTTGAGTTCGTCTCTCACGTGGCCGGTTTTAATATAACTCGAAAATGCAACAAGTAGATCGCCCACCTGACATTAAGTGGTTACCTACTATCGCCTTTAACAAATTGTCTCGAACGTATCCTACGATGATTCTTAGCCGCCATCAACCTGAGGTATACAGGTGTTAAGCCTCTTGTGCCTGTAATTTGCACCCACACCCTTCACACCCAGCAAGCTGCTTGGCGGCAGAAATAGGCATGTTGGCAGTACTTTCTCGGAATCTTCTTTCTCTTAGTGAAGTTTATTGAGTGGTCAGCCTGGGAATCTGAATACAGAAATCTCAAAGAACTTTCCCAAATTCAATTCATTGTATATTGTATAGTATAACAAACCGCCATTCACTGGTTCACATCAAACTGGCAACACTGACAGGTGTGCTCCCGCCGCTCCATGCCCCTTTTTTCAACGTCCGTTGCTTAAAAATAGGAATAAAGGTCTTAACAAACTTTTTGCTTAATATATAAATATCTACCTCATGTTCTCAGAGTTAGGGTTGAAAATACTTTAAACAAAGAATAAAATTTGTATAAGAGTAACAATGAATGGATCATTTCCCTTACAATGTGCTTTAACGGTTAGTGTTTCTTGTCATTGGAAAAATACTCTTACGGCTATGGTTTTAATACCTGATTTAAGTTTAATAAAGCTGTGGTATCGTATCTCCCTAGCGATTGTGTTAAGTTTGTTTTAATTTATTTTGGGACCTTCAAAATCTGAGTCTGGTTGTTTGGAAGTTTAATCAGTTTTGGCAATTTAAAGTTTGGGACCTACAAAACAAGTTTTGTTAGGTATAGCTTAATTGCAACCTAGCATTTTTAACCTACTTGAAAAAAAAAGAAGTTCTTAATTCTCTTGTATTTTTTTAATGTTATTTATAAACCGAATTAAAAAAAGGCTTTTGTAGGTATTTAAAAAGATTATACTTCCAGATTTATCCCATAAGTAGTTGATAATTTCATGAAAATGAATTCAGTAGTTTGGTTTTGAAATCAGGATAACAGGAGAAAATAGATCCAAAATAATGTCATATTAGTAAAAGTTGAACTTTGTTTTACGCCCTTAGTCCAGAAGACGAAGTCTCTTTCACTTAGACCACCGGTGCTAATTAATTCTAAAAAAAAACCTGCAGCAGCTATTACTGTGACATTTCACTGTGATATTTTGAAAATCCCTTTTTCAAATAAAATTGCAAAGGGCGATATAGTTTTATCGTCTATAATTGAACTATTGTTTGATTTTTTACACAATAACTCTAAATTTGCCAAAAAGCTGAGTGTTTCTGTTATGATATCGAGGTAAACGATAAAAGAGTGATTGATGCAACAGAAAAAACACAAAGACGAAAGATCATAGGCACTTTATAAAACCGTTCTTCACAGCAAAATCTATCAATTTCTACGCTTCACACGCAATAATCAATTACATCTCGATTGGAAATCTCATGGGTTTCTTTATGGTGTCTGAGTATTCACATAATAATCTTTGTATCTACCTCAGCTACTAAGTTAACGTTTTCAAGGAGAAAAGATCATATGGGCCCCTGAGAGAAAGTACCCTTGCATTTGACGACCGATGTGGCCGCCTGCGACGCAGGAGGTTGCGGGTTCGATTCCCGCCTTGGGATAAATGTTTGTACGATCTGTAAATACCGACGAATACTTTAACGTTACTAGGTATACATAAACACAAGGCAAGATTATTTACCAACTCATCAATACTTCTAACATTTTTTTCTATGACAAAATGATTCGTCATTACCGTGGGATGAACGATCGAATGCAATTTGATTATTTATGAGAACAAAAATGAAAGGAAGCAATATAATGAATATCTCATGAGTCAAAGAACGGGACGAAACAAATCAAACGCTACAAGCGAATAAAATAACTGATACCGTGACAAGGCACGTAGGTATTTTTTTTTTTAGGTATTTTGAAAATGTAGATCAAGTTACTTTTTCTGTTCTCTCTTAGTCAAGTGGCTTTTTTTTATACACAACTAGCGGCCGCTTGCAGCTTCACCCGCGTGGCAGTTTTTCCCCGTTCCCGTTATTTTTTCGGGATAAAAAGTAGCCTATACGTTAATCTAGGTTACAATCTATGTTTATTCCAAATTTCATCCAAATCGGTCTACTGGTTAGAGCGTGAAAGAGTAACAAACATCCATCCATCCATTCTTACAAACTTTCGCGTTTATAATATTAGTAGGATTGCTGATGGAACAAGCAGATGGCCCATCTGATGTTAGTGGTTACCATCGCCTATAACAAAGTATTGCTTCGTAGGTCACACTCGAACGTGCCCTACGATGTACTCCTCAGCGTCCATCAACCTGAGGCATATAGGTGTTAAGCCTCATGTGCCTGTTATTTCACCGGCACCTACACGGAAAAAAAGGATCTCTTAATCCAAGAATACCGATATTCTCAAAAAAATTGTTTCAATCCAAGTAAATATATTATTAAGTTAAGTAAATGTTCTCAATTCAAGAAACCGAGTTTACTTTAATGAAGAATAATATTTTCTTCCTTTTAATTCTTGATTTAAGAAAATATTTTTGACTCAAGAATATTGCAATCTCGATTAAAGAAATATTTATTTTTTGACGAAATACTATAAAAACTTTTCACATCAAGATCATATTGTCTTCTTTCAAGATAATAATTGACTTCATTTAAGAATTTGAAATTTTTTTTGGTTTGAGAAATACACTTTCTTAATCTAAGAAACGTTTGCTTCCTAGAAGAACATGTCACTCTTGTTTCAAAATTAAATACTTTTTTAAACTCTGGCTTATCTGAACATTGTAGAAATACTTCAAACCAAGAATATTTTTCTTACTTCAAGAAATTACTATCTTAATTTAAATCATTCTGCCTATTTTTGAAAGAAGACTCACTATATTCTTAGTTCAAGAATGTTTACATCTTCTTCTAATTTTTTTATTTATTTCTTAGCAAGAACACACATTTTTTTAATTCAAAACAATTTTTTGTCACGTACCAAGAAAGTGTAGTTTTGCTTCAAGAATTTCTGATTACTTTCATTGTGGTAAAAATATTCTTGTTTTTTATGCTTCACTTAAGAATATGTTATAGTTAATTGAAGAATTTGTTAATCTCGTTTCAAGACTGCGTTTGGCTTAACTGAACATTGTAGAAATACTTTAAACCAAGAATATTTTTCTTATTTCAAGAACTTACTTTCTTAATTTAAAACATTTTGTCTATTTTTGAAACAAGACTAACTATATTCTTTGTCCAAGAATGTTTCCATCTTATTCTAAAATTTTATTTATTTCTTAGCAAGAACACATATTTTTTTAATTCAAAACAATTTTTTGTCACGTACCAAGAAAGTGTAGTTTTGCTTCAAGAATTTCTGATTACTTTCATTATGATTAAAATATTCTTGTTTTTTATGCTTCATTTAAGAATATGGTATGGTTAATTGAAGAATTTGTTAATCTTGTTTCAAGACTGCGTTTGGCTTAACTGAACATTGTAGAAATACTTGAAACCAAGAATATTTTTCTTATTTCAAGAACTTATTTTCTTAATTTAAAATATTTTGCCTATTTTTGAAACAAGACTCACGTTATTCTTTGTCCAAGAATGTTTGCATCTTATTCTAAAATTTTATTTATTTCATAGCAAGAACACACTTTTTTAATTCAAAATAATTTTGTTTCACGTATCAAGAACGTGTAATTTTGCTTCAAGAACTTCAGGATACTTCACTATAGTAAAAAAAATATTCTTGTTTCTTATGCTTGACTTAAGAATATGTTATGGTTAATTGAAGAATTTGTTAATCTCGTTTCAAGACTGCGTTTGGCTTATCTGAACATTGTAGAAATATTTCAAACCAAGAATATTTTTCTTATTTCAAGAAGTTACTTTCTTAATTTAAAACATTTTGTCTATTTTTAAATTAAGACTATTATATTTATTTATCTAAAACTTTCGCACTAAACAATGGAGTGCTAGGAGTAACTTAAACACTACTTTAAAAAAAAAAAAAATATTCAGTAATATCCGCAGGGATCATCTAAGAGAGAGACTAACCCAAGAAGTGGTTTAACTCAATTATATTAAACTTCTTTGAATTTTATTAAAGTTTAAATAAATAAATAATAAATACGGGTGGACATTGCATACAACACCACCTAGTATCAAGCTAAGCAAAGCTTTTACGATGGAAACCAGATGGTTGATAGAATACTTAAATTCCTTTTTTATGTAAATACATACTTATAACAGATTGTAAATACGTCGTACTTATCCAGACAGTACATCTTTTAATACTTAACGACAAAGCCTACTTACTACAAGAACTTACCTAGTAGTACTTAAATAGATACCTACTTAAACAAAAGCCAGCACTTATTTCGAATTCATTGTGATATTTCTCGGTTAAGTTATTGATACTACTGGTAAAGAATAGTTTTTACTGTCTGTTTGTCAATGCAAGCGGCAAAAGGCATAAGTAGGTACTTATTTAGATTCATATTTAAAATTATTTACGTAGCTATGTAGTTTCTTAACCTATTACATTTGTTGACACTACAAACTAGGTAGTTGTAAAAAACATTACCCTCCTACTGCTTCCTGCAGTCGGGTAAAATCAAGACTCATTCTCAGAATTCATTTAGTTAGATAAATAATAGATTTATAGTTAGATAAATGATAAAGGTAAAGCAGGTTACTCAGGTATACTTACCTACCGATTAAACTGTGGTAAGTACTTAGGTAAGGTAACCAAACCTAACCTAATGTTATGGTAGGTAGGTAGGTACCGCCAAAACCAGCTTCATGGTAAGTATATTTTGTACGTCTAAGGTTTACTACTAATAATACTGTGGTACCTATAGGTACCTTAGTATTATTAGTAGTTAACCTACTTACGTAGGCAGTTGAGATTTTTGTCTCTTTTTATTCTGTACGTTCATGCTTTTTTACCTGTATTCATACCTATTTCAGTCAACGCAGAACCAACAGGCGCACGATTTGTCGTACCTACCTACCTACCTTTGGTAGGGACAGACAGACAGCAGAATCTTAGTAATAGGGTCCCGTTTTACCCTTTGGGTACAGATCCCTAAAAAAAAGTGATGAAATCCCTCCACTGCCCCTTTTGGGTTTTTTTTTGCAATGTCTTGTCTAGAATGAAGTCCTTATTGTGCCTCTCAAAGATTGAAATCCATCGATAAATAACGCTACGGCAAATCTCTCCTTTTTTGGCTCTCTTTCCCACTTTTTAAGACTATTTTATATCAACTTGTTAAAAATCGAGTGCTTATGGTCTCCACCATATATGAACACTATAGATCAATAAATGGCACCACAGTAAACAATCCTCTTTTTGCCCCCATATTCGCCCCAATGGAAAATCGCCAACGACCTACAAATTTCCTAAAGTCAAGGAACCCGTGAGCCAATTTTCGTTAAAACCTGTTGAAAATGCGATCTATAGGCAGAACAAATAGACTGACAGACGGACAAACAAGGTAGGTTTTGAGATGAGAAAACGTTTTTCGAATACAGACTTTATTTGTTGACTAAAGAAATACAAAATTCTCACTCCAAGAATTTTTTTCTTGAATTTGAACTCTTCATTCAACATTTCACTCAATCTAGCCAATATTTGTTCATTTCATTCCGTTCCACCCGCCATCCGCCATTATTCTTCCTTTCTTTCTTGGCTGGCGGTTGGTGAGCATCGTAATTATTATTTGTGTGAAAATGTCAGAAACAGAGCTGCAAGTATTTAGTGAAGAGTGTAAACTATTCTGTGGTGCCGAGCTTCGTGAGCTGAGGAAGGTCGGGATATCGAGGAAGCCGTAATTGTCAATTTTGCAAGTAAGTCTTTCAACATTGTTTCTATGGACCTACAACTACCTACTGCGGTTCCTCTTTTAAATTGGTAAGTAGATACGGTGTTTCTTCTAATATAAGGGTAGGTACTACCTATAGGAACATAATACTAATCTCGGATTCCTCAATGGAATCTCTGATCTCTTGGATTGGGTCTTCAATTTGAAAGAAGTGAAGTAGGTACCTATATAGATGTAATTGAACTAATTTAACTATACTGCAAGCCTTGCTTGGCAGCAGTTATTTTTATTTGCTTGGTTTATCAATTTTTTCATACTTGCTTATTCATTTTAATATTTACTTACATTATAAGAATTGTGTTCTTTAGTTAACAAATGAAAAATCTTCATTCGAAAAACTTTTTCTCAAATTCAAGAAAAAAATTCTTGGAGTGAGAATTTTGTATTTTTTTAGTCAACAAATAAAGTCTTTATTGGAAAAACGTTTTCTCATCTCAAAACCTACCTAGGTAGGTATAGTATGGTAGGTATGGTCAGTAGCAAATTTTATACTTACCCCGTTTTCTTTTGATAGGTACAGGTTTGATATGTACCTACCTAGCTAGATAAATGGTAACTTCGTCTCGAAAATTGTTGTGTAATGACCACAAAAAAGTTATTTTTTTTAACAAATCAAAAAAAAACACGTCGAAACGAATTTTGTTGACGTTTAAAATATTATGAAAAGAAACTATAAAAATGTAATCCATTTGGTAGAGTAGTAGGTTGGTAATGTAGTATGTGTTGTAGTAGCAGCCTCAAAGATTTTGTGGTTATTTAATGATATTTGTCTTGTTTTGTTTGTTTTAGAGTTACACAAAGATGATTTTGTATGGCTTAAAGTAAATTCTGAACCATGGGAGGATGTAATCACCAAGTGAAGGGCTACATATAAACTCCGCCAACAAATGCAATTTTAAACCGTGGAAGCATTGATAGAAAATTGGCCCATATTAAATGACGTCAGAAGCGATGTGCTGGTAAGTCAACAACTCCTTTTTACTGACTACAGAGGGTTAGGTATGTGCTTAGCATTAGCATATGGAATGTAGGTAGGTACTATGTGTTTATGTTAGTATTTTAAAATCGTTAATTAATAACATTATTAAGTGAAATTTATCAATTTTTTAGGATAAATGTGTAAAAAACTTTTTAATTTTTAGATTCAATTAGACTTTGACGCAATACATCCTGGAAGAGCAAACAGGTTTTACCTACTGTGGAAGGAATTCATTGCCAAGATTTAGGACATAAGAAAACCAAATCCAACAGAAGAGGTGGTGTCCATTACATTAATGGAATAGTTGATGACGGTTGGTTTTTACTTTTTTTCGATCGAGTGAGCGATGCGTCTTCATGATTATTTATTATTATTTCAGCTTAGACAAAAAATCTTTCGTATTCTCGTGAAATTTTGTGAGCACATTCGATATTTTTGTGGATTTTTTAGTAGATTTAGTTTTCGGAAATTTTACAAAATAGTGGGGTTATGGGTGTTGAAAACGTAAAAAATACCATATTTAAAGACTCGCGAGGTCTACAGCTTACAGAGCCACTAGTTTTAGGAACTAATTAAAAAATTAACACTATAAAGTTATAATTTTATTCCAGATCACAAACTTCCATCTCAGACAAAGCTGCTCTGTAAATTGGTACCTACCTCCAAAAGGACGCCTGAACAAACGACAAAAAAATTCTATAACCAAATGCACTGGTAGCTTCTTTGTGACTGTTAAGGTAATAATAATAATAATAACCGTTGTTGGGGCGATGAAAGCGTCCACTACATTATTATAGACAAAAAATAGTTATTTTAAATATACCTAGTACTTAATTAGAACCTAATTTATATAGAAGTTGCGTTAAATGGTGCTAACAACCACAGTGATATTTATTCTAATAATGTTTATAATTTTAATAAAGTTCATCATCATCAACAACCTGTAGAAGTCTACTGCTGGATTGCAACAATAAAGTTACTTTTTACTAATTATTTATTCTTAACTTTTTAGACATCTGGCGATATACAAAAGAAATTCGATGAAATATCAACTGATGCGTCAGGAAAACGGAAAACTGCACAACCTTACATTATCCATTGCACCAGCGACGAAGAAATTGGAGGAACATTTTATCTGATTATAGATAAGGTCAGGTATGTTTTTCAAACTGCCTATAAGGCCTTTGACACATTATTCAAGTGTTATCATGCACTCCATGTATCCTATCAAAAATCAGGCTTCCACCTGTATTTGCTAATTCAGAAATGTATCTATGACATAAGCACTAAATATGATGTTATCTCACCCTACATCCTGGATCTGATTTCGGATGCTAAATGTACCTAGTGATGTGAGTAATTTTTGGTATTAAAGTATACTATAGTAATATAAGCTTGTGAGTTGGTAGGTTACATAAATTTTCAAAAAAATGCAATGTAAAACTAATTAAGATGATTTCAAAACGTACCTTTCTGTCTCATTTTTTAATGTGGCTGTTACGGTTTGTTAACCGCAAACTTTTATTCTTTTTTAGAACTTATTATGTACTTGCATAGTGTTTTAACTTAGATTACAGGCTTCACCTAAGGTTATTTTTTAACCGCATGCAGGGAAACTATCTTAGGAGCCTTCAAATTTTTTTGTTAAAACTATTTTATCTAGTAACATTTTTAGTCCATTGAAATATCTAATACTGACTGTTTTGTTACTTGTAGAGAATTTCATTGCATTGTAAAAAAAAAAAATTGGAAGGGAGGAGTTATTCAAGTTTAACAAAATGCATTTAATTTTGCATTCTTCTATTTAATTAGCCGTCCCAAATTAAGTGTAAGTTATATAGTCTATGAACAAATCATGCTTAACCAGAAAGTTATTCATGTCAAGTGGACAATTCTCTAGCATTGAATCCTAGCACTATTTGTGTTTTGTGTAAATTTTTTAAATAATTAACAAAAAAAATCGATTGTTCACATAACAGTTTCCCTGTATTTCATATTATGGTTTCAAGTTTCCCAAAAACTACATTGTACAGAATTGAGGCTCAAGAGTGCTATTTTCATCCTTAAATATAAAAAAAAATATTATTTGAATTAAAATTATATTTAAATAACATAATTAGTATGTAATCTTGAATATAAATATCCTAATGAAGAGCTTGCAATGTTTTCATTCTCAGGTTTAGTTTCATACCAACTTGTAACTTTTGTTTACTTACCTCGTGCCATGTTGTGATGGTTACTTTTGCTCTGTATGTATTCATTCTGTATTTTTTTATACTGTGATTTCCATTGCACATGCAATATTATTATTATTTTCAATAAAAAATAATCATTATTTCATAAAAATGTATTTAATTTATGTGACGCTTCCAGAACCCCAGACGATTTGAGGCAACACTAGTACATTTTACGTTTTATATTAAAATAATATAGTATTAGGTTAAACCTCTACTGTTCTTAACTGAAAAGATATTTTTGTTGAGTTCAGACAAGACTCGTTTGTTTTCTATTAAAACCATTTAATCTTAGGTGAAGCTTCTCTTATTCTTAGCTTAAAAGATATTCGACTTGGTTTTTCGAATCAATCGAATAACTTATAAGCTAAGAATAGAAGAAGCTTCACCTAAGATTAAATTGGTTTTAATTGAAAACGAACGGGTCTTGTCTCAACACAAATATCTCTTCAGCTAAGAATAGTAGAGGCTTCATTTAAGATTATATTGTTTTAGTAGAAAACAAACGAGTCTTGCCTCAACACAAATAGCTCTTCAGTTAAGAATATTAAAGGCTTCACCTAAGATTATATTGCTTTAGTAGAAAACAAACGATACTTGCCTCAACACAAATAGCTCTTCAGTTAAGAATAGTAAAGGCTTCACCCAAGATTATATTGTTTTAGTAGAAAACAAACAATACTTGTCTCAACACATATAGCTCTTCAGTTAAGAATAGTAAAGGCTTCACCCAAGATTATATTGTTTTAGTAGAAAACAAAGAATACTTGTCTCAACACAAATAGCTCTTCAGTTAAGAATATTAAAGGCTTCACCTAAGATTATATTGTTTTAGTAAAAAACAAACAATACTTGTCTCAACACAAATATCTCTTCAGTTAAGAATAGTAAAGGCTTCACCTAAGATTATATTGTTTTAGTGGAAAACAAACAATACTTGTCTCAACACAAATAGCTCTTCAGTTAAGAATAGTAAGGGCTTCACCTAAGATTATATTGTTTTAGTAGAAAACAAATAATACTTGTCTTAACACAAATAGCTCTTCAGCTAAGAATAGTAAAGGCTTCACCTAAGATTATATTGTTTTAGTAGAAAACAAACGAAACTTGTCTCAACACAAATAACTCTTCGGTTAAGAATAGTAAAGGCTTCACCTAAGATTATATTGTTTTAGTAGAAAACAAACGATACTTGTCTCAACACAAATAGCTCTTCAGTTGAGAATAGTAGCTGCTTTGCTTAAGATAATATTCTCTCAGTATGAAACATAATGGGTCTTGCTTTAAAAATAAAGAATCTATAGAAAAAAAAAACAAAAAAATATTAAAACAGTGTATTCTCTACCTAAAATAGCGTGCGTTCTTCGAACAATACTTCAGAATTCTTGTTTCAAAAACAAATGTCTTGGGCGAAGACAATAAAACTGAGACAATAATTTACTCCGTTGAAGAATATATTGTTTTCCCCATATATGAGTCTCGATTTGTCTTGACCAAGTCGATATTGTCTTGACTTAAGACATCTTTTTTTTCCGTGTACACCCTTCAAACCGGGATACGCTGCGCCGCTTAGCGGCATAAGATGAACTAGATTGTATATATTTCTTCACCCACTTCAAGCCTAGTAGCTTTTACAATGTCGTCTGTCTCCCGATTCCTGGTTGCCAATCGATAACCCTTTTTTCCAAACTGTGGTCGGTTCTACGCGCTATTGCAACTGTTTATTGCCATTTCAACTTGCTGTTTCTAAAATATGTTTAAACAAAGTTAGGCACCGGATTTGGCGAGCGCAAAAGACTGCCAATGAAGAATTCGTTTTGGGATAACGAGCACAAAGTTACCAATTAGGTATGAACTACGAACCTCGGCTTGGGCCACTGCCAAAATCAGAAAAAGTTAAAATCATACAACCTCTGAAAACTGGAAACAAGAAATCTCATTCGTATTAGTAAACCAAATAGACGAAAAGAAAAATAATACATTTTCTTTTCGTCTTTTTGTTTAGCTATGCTACTACAAAAAAAAATCATTACAAATTATATAAAAATACATAATATGCATTTAATTTCAATACAAAAAATTTTTTTTATAAGTTTAACATGAACCGATTATGCTACAGCTCCCCTACCGTGAGCTCTTAGAGCACGATTGCAAACTGCCAAGAACGACGCCAAAGTTACCGTTTCTTGATAACGTGCTTGACAGATAGCATTTTTTCCATTTTTTTGTGTACTAAGTAACGGATTCTAGATTTGTACAAATACTTTTTGGGCCTGTTCGGACTGAGCACACGGTACAGATAAATTAGACAAACAACTATCGAGCTCACGGTTTACAACATGAATAGAGCGTACCCCTCGGTGTACAAAATGGATGTGTGGCAAACGAGCAATGGAGAGATGAAATTGAGTTGAACGTTGATTGTATCCGAAATAAGTTCCAGAGTAGTCCACAGTTTCACATCTGTTGTACATTCGGTCTCACCTGCCAATAACCCCCGGCAATCTCGGCGCTAAACGATGTACCGGAACAAATCGAATCGGAAACAAGGCCGCAAGCGTGTTCCGATTAATTACAGAATGGTTTTGGTACTGCCACAACGTCACTACAAGTGCACACGCAATCTAAAATGTATCTTATGGCATTTGTATTAGATTAAAAGTGGAAGCGATCGGGGCATCTGGTTTGACGAAAAGGTGTGAACGCTCTAATCTAAAATCTTCTAATTATATATCCTCTGCTGATTTCCAGAATCACGTGGGTGGGCACTATTGTATCAATTGTTTTTAAATACATACTTTTCATTGTTGTGAGTCCTTGCGTCTGCTACGTATACCTGCCTAAGTGCTAGAATAGCGCAGTGGGCTGCAATATTGTGTTTCCTCTAAGTTATAATATAAACTAACTTATTTTTGATAAAATTATTACTTATATTGTATACTAGCTGACCGGTGCCCACTTCGTTGGGCGGTAAACATGTTTACTTACAAATTTTAACTGAAGTAGTACTCGATGTCACCAACAGATGGTGTTAATACGGCATAAAATAGCGGCCGTTCGCAGTTTCGCCAGCGTGGCAGTTTTTATCAGTTCCCGTTATTTTTTCGGGATAAAATGTAGCCTAAGTTACTCCTTGTTACATTAGCTATCTGCCAGTGAAAGTCCCGTCGAAATCGGTCCAGCCGTTCCAGAGATTACACGGAACAAACAGACAGACAGACAGACAAAAATTTAAAAAAATGCTATTTCGGTGAGCATATGTATCGTATATACATTCCTATGCATGTAGTAAAAAGCGTTATTTTAATATTACAAACAGACACTTCAATTTTATTTATTTGTATAGATTTTGTCATAAAACTATATTACATTATGAATTAATGTCCTTTTTATAAAACACCTGCGTAGGAAGCCGACCTCGCGTCGGAGCCGCGCGGGTACCTAACTCATAGATCTAAACTACTCCCTGCACGCGCACTCCCAACTTGGTGACGCTCACTTCGCAACGGGCCGTGCAGCAGAAAACGTAATATTTTAATTTCGCCATAACTTCAAAACCAAACGTCCAATTCTAATCATTTAAAGACCAAATATTATCTACATGAACTGTACTTAGTGATAAAATAATTTATTTCGATAAGGATTAATAGTATGAGTAAAATAAATGCGTTTAAATGTAGACCAAAAAAAATTGAAGATTTTTAAATAAAAAAATGGTTGTTGTGCCTCACTCGACATAGATAGGTATAGTGTGTCGCTGACTTTTTTGTAGATATTTATAAGATCTACAATTATGTAGAACATTTTATGGTTCTATCTTTTATAGTTTAGGCAGCGTACGCAAAATAAGTAACTTTTCTGGTTGATTTTTTACACCTTGTGTCTGATAAACCCAAATATTTTACGGAACGCTATTTTTTTCCAAAATAAAATATAGCCTATGTTACTCAGTGATAATGTAGCTTTCTAATAAAAAAAGAATTATTAAAATCGGTCCAGTACTTTTTGAGTTTATTCATAACATACAAAAATACAAAAATACAAAAATACAAAGCTTTCCTCTTTATAATATTAGTGTAGACTAGCTGACCTGTGCCTACTTCGTTGGGTGGTAAACATTTTAACTTTTCATTTTTCTATTCGTATAAAAATTTTCAAAATCGGTTTAGTAAATCCAGAGATTACCCCCCACAACCTCACAGACACTTTTTACCTCTTTATAATATTAAGTGTAGATTGTAGCCGTTTGTTGTCTAAGGTACGATCCCTACCGAGAACAAACATTTGTGATGAAAATAGATGTTTATTCTGTTATATTCCATTCTAAGCATGCATTTACAAACGTATGCAAGTATTCTACCAATCATTTGGTTCCCATAGTCCAAGCTATGCTTAGTTTGGGGCTAGTTAGTATAAAAAAAGGACTACAAGTACCACTTACCAGACACTTAGTTGCCAGTAAGAATAAAAGCGAGTAGGCTGATGTATGGAGGCATTAACGGTGTGGCAGCTGCACTTTTCTGAACGCATCAAACGCTTCAGTAGTACCGTTTGAAACGCTTTTTCTGATAAATTATCTTACTAGTCTGCTTCAACTGTTGAAAATTGTAAATCACTCGATCACACGTTACAAGCATCATGCTGTATAGAGGCTGGATGCCTATTGATAGTTCTATTTATAAATCAGTTACTAACGCTGTAAATATAGAGAAAATGCTACTTCGATAAGAGAGAATACTATTATGGAAAAAAGCAGTTACAAAACAGTTATAATTTTTACTAGCAACAAGAACTAGGTACTTCTATGTCCATACGGTGTTTGGCTAAAGAATTCTAAACAACATAATGTGAAAAAACTCGCGTGTTTTCATATGATTACTGATTAGGTCAAGTCTATTATGGATTATCCGGTTCTTGAATCGAATTGGTTCGTTTCGCTACATTCTCTACAAAACTTCCTCAAGGTTTGATAGGTGCAAAGAATTTCTTTAGAAAGTTAACAAAAAGTGTTGGTATTTTTTATCAGTTCTCGTTCAGGTCTGAAGAAACATGTCCTATCACTGTCAATAATTACTGTGATTGACTCCGATGTCACTTCTATAAACTGTCGCGCGAACGGGAGTTGATATTAAAGCTTAGCTAGAACATTTTACAGCTTAAATTCAATTCCAGAGAATATCTAAGTAATCAGCTATTTTTGGGTCTCAAGATTAATTAGCATCCAAGCTATATTAAGCCCAAACACAGCTTCATAAAGCTTACTTTAAGTTAGTACTGGTTCGGAATGATACAGACTTGGTTCCAGTTGGTTCTTGCTGTTGGAATGTTCACGGTCCGCGGCGTCTTTCGAAACAGTCTTGGACGTGCTAGTGCGAATGTTTTTATAGACATGCCTATTGCCTTAATGGATTTGTGTCGGCACTCGTACCTATTCCGAATTTGATGGATCATCTAGACAAGTATTTGGTATCACTTCTCTTGTTTTAAAGTGGAGTACGCAATAATTTCGATGGAAATGTAGCGCCGGCGTATAGCGTGCCAAATACCATGTGCCAAATGATTACACTCGGAAAATAGTATCGCTACATAGATACCTAGTAATTAAAATATCGATATATTTAGCGTAAATAAGACTATGTGATTGGCTAGTGATGTAGTGACAAAGCGTACAAGGCAATCTGTTTGCTGACCTCGAAAATGTTGTAAGACGTTGAACTCTATTATAAGGATCTGCGTTATCTAGTGAATACTAATAAGGGCATACTGCTGATACTTCTCAATGTTCTGTTCCGCCTAAAACCAGCTCAAGATTAGCGCCATACTTCAATATCAACTGGTTATAAGAATTAAGCAGAAACTATCTATGTTGTTAGTTTTGAAAAAGAAAATCTCCCTAGTCCGTACTTTCTCATGGACATCACTTTAGGTGTAAATTCAAAACATCTCCGACTGAGATTATTCAGTAGTTCACAGGCAATTATCATATCTCTGTAAGGTATGAGTCAGTGTTTGCAATAAAATTTATGTTATTTTTAGATTTATCAGAGACATTCTTTGTATCTTCGACCTCGAGTGATCAGTATTTGTTACTATCTACACTAATATTATAAAGAGGAAAGCTTTGTATTTTTGTATTTTTGTATTTTTGTATTTTTGTATTTTTGTATGTTATGAATAAACTCAAAAAGTACTGGACCGATTTTAATAATTCTTTTTTCATTAGAAAGCTACATTATCACTGAGTAACATAGGCTATATTTTATTTTGGAAAAAAATAGCGTTCCGTAAAATATTTGGGTTTTTCAGACACAAGGTGTAAAAAATCAACCAGAAAAGTTACTTATTTTGCGTACGCTGCCTAACCTATAAAAGATAGAACCATAAAATGTTCTACATAATTGTAGATCTTATAAATATCTACAAAAAAGTCAGCGACACACTATACCTATCTATGTCGAGTGAGGCACAACAACCATTTTTTTATTTAAAAATCTTCAATTTTTTTTGGACTACATTTAAACGCATTTATTTTACTCATACTATTAATCCTTATCGAAATAAATCATTTCATCACTAAGTACAGTTCATGTAGATAATATTTGGTCTTTGAATGATTAGAATTGGACGTTTGGTTTTGAAGTTATGGCGAAATTAAAATATTACGTTTTCTGCTGCACGGCCCGTTGCGAAGTGAGCGTCACCAAGTTGGGAGTGCGCGTGCAGGGGAGTAGTTTAGATCTATGAGTTAGGTACCCGCGCGCGGCTCCGACGCGAGGTCGGCTCCCTACGCAGGTGTTTTATAAAAAGGACATTAATTCATAATGTAATATAGTTTTATGACAAAATCTATACAAATAAATAAAATTGAAGTGTCTGTTTGTAATATTAAAATAACGCTTTTTACTACATGCATAGGAATGTATATACGATACATATACCAAAATAGCATTTTTTTAAATTTTTGTCTGTCTGTCTGTCTGTTTGTTCCGTGTAATCTCTGGAACGGCTGGACCGATTTCGACGGGACTTTAACTGGCAGATAGCTAATGTAACAAGGAGTAACTTAGGCTACTTTTTATTCCGAAAAAATAACGGGAACTGATATAAACTGCCACGCTGGCGAAACTGCGAACGGCCCCTATTTTATGCCGTATTAACGCCATCTGTTGGTGACATCGAGTACTACTTCAGTTAAGATTTGTAAGTAAACATGTTTACCGCCCAACGAAGTGGGCACCGGTCAGCTAGTTGTTTATAATTTGCATAGAGTAAATTTTCAATGTATTTTTTTGGAATTTAATTCTTTTAAAATATGTCCCATTTTATATTACTAATGAAATGCGCGTGGTTTCATCCATGTGAAGTTATTTCGATACAAACTTCATCTCCCGTTGTATAATGGATTGAGTTTTGGAAATTCCTTTCTTAGTACACCTCTACGCAGACAATACCTATACCCTAAGTTCCAAGTCTCTACGACTGGTATAAGCTGTACGTTGTCTATATGTCAGTCAGTAAGTCGGGACAAAGATTCTTATAATTTAGATATAGATTGATTCTTGGACGTGACCTAACTTGACTTGTTATATCTAAGGTACCTACATGATTTATACCAATTCGTTCCTCAAAATTTTTTATTTCAAGATTACCTGACTATATTTAATTGGACAATAAAATTAATACAGTGACACGAAATGAATAATGAATGGCAATTTTTAGTGATAAACCTTCCTTTTGTTTGAATAAAAGATCAAACATGTCAACATTGTCTCAAATGCAGACTATATGGAAGGCAATAATATCTCTTGCAATAAATGCCCTTTAATATCAACGTCGATAGGTCAAATAATTGCAGGTTTGTGAAATTATATTACTGTGGCATCCGATCAAAGCAAATTGAAACTTCTTCATTAGTCCTAAAGTCGAAAATTTGTTGGAGAACATTCGCCACCTGGTGTAATTTATTAATCTGGCACCCGGCGCCCTTTCTTCATAGAAATCTGATACTTAAAAGGTTATTTTCAAGACCTAAAGTTCTTTGGATCAAAGTTGACTGTTGCAATATCATGTCCTGCTGAATGGAACCGTCTCCGTAACAAATTGGTTCTTATATACTTCATAAGAAGGTTTTAAGTTGCATGGTAAGGTTTCACAGTTGCAGTAGTGGTCGGTATGCCAGATCGTGATGGCACAGGTGCAGGGGCGTTGCTCCCCTGCTCGTGCCGCTTCGGAGTCATTCGGCCGGATCCGTGACATTCGAATTAGGAACGTGCTTTGATTGGAAGTTTTAAGATTTTCGGGTATTGCAAAAGAAAATATTCTTCTCCTCTCTTTATAGATATTAATTTGGAATCCTTGAAAACAAAATAATTAAACGTTTACTTGGGACATCTTCGGAACCTTAACAAGGCAGCTTTTATTTATTTTTTTCATTTAGATATAGTTTTTATTTTATTTGGAAAACAAAGAACATCAATTAAAGTAATTACGAATTATATGTTTCTTCATACACAAAACTAAAAAGGAACGGAGAAACAGATAAGATTAAGATTACTTACATCAATTTATAAAAAGCAGTTGATAAAAACAACAGATTTACAGCGCTTTTTTTTAATCATAATCTTCTGTGTAATCAACAATAAAAACTTGACATCTAATTAGTTTGCAATTGTATATTCTCGAGCTGGAAATAATTACCGGTGTTAGGGATACTAGACACTGAAGCGCTGAATAGATGCTACGCAATGAAAGGGTTGCAAGGGTAATGAGATGATTCAGTGCGCTTTATTATTAAATGTTTTCTATGAAGGTATTCAGAAAAACCTTCATAACTTATAGTTATTTCTAAGACAGTCGTCACACCTCAGTTCGTAGTAGAACTGCCTTCTGCGCTCTAGTTAGTGGGTTCGATCCCCACCGAGAACAAACATTTGTGTGATGAAAAAAATCTATAAGTATTATATCAACAATCTGGTTCCTATAGTGCGAGCTTTGCTTAGTTTGGGGCTAGAAGGCGCTGTGTGAATGTTTGTAAAAAAAAATTTAAAATATATAATAAACATTTTGGAGCATTAACATTTACCAGTGTGGTGATCGTGTACCTTTTATTGCAATGATAATTTGGTTGCAAATGTCAAATATGACAGATTTGCTAAAGCATGTTATATTTCACACTTACAACTGAATTTTAATAAAATTACAACAACAGATAAGAAGGTACACGATTCTCTCTGGTGGTTAAGCTTAAGTTTTTTTCCGTCCGAAAAGGTATTTGTTGTACTAGTATACTTAGTAGTGGGTGTGCCTAATCAGGGAATAGAGTCGACCTCTGTAATCCTTATTGTTCTAGTTTTTCCCATCCCATGGCATCTTTGCTGTAATTACCAGGGGTCTATTGTTTGTTCTGAAATTGGAACAATTCGTACGATTAACTGACTTATATATATCTCGTATTCCTGTCAAAGCATTTGAGATAGGTAAACGCTTGGGAGCTCTTGATTCCAGCAGTCGTTTAATCATGACAAAGGCCTGAAAAACTCTAGCAATCGTGATAGATGTCTTGTTAGGAAAGCCTTATAATAATGAAACAAGCAGCAGAATTTCCCGAGTAAATAACATCAATATTGCATCACCTATTCACCTGTCCAGCATGGTGACTATGCCAAAACCTCCCCCTCCCCCATGATGAACATAAGAGAGAAATGACATAGTCTTTATAGGCAGCATACTCATAGGCATAGATGGACCGACGTCATTGATAGAATCGTGGAAAGTCGGTGAATGAAAAAGGCTCAAAATCATTTTTCCTGGCTGGTTTTTCTTCTAGACTTGGTCGCGAGAAACTGGCGCCTAGATTGTCCTAGATTTAAGACGTTTTAAGATGATCCCTGCGGATATTACTGAATAAATGCTTTTGCACTTGCCTGGGGAGGCCTAAGCCCAGCGCTGGATTTCTACAGGCTGTTGATTATGATGATATTTCAGTAGCGATATATTCCGGGTAACCGTTTTTGATAACACTGTGATCAGAGCTGACTGCTAGTCACCTATTCTAACAGTAAATCATTCACTATCGGTATAAATAATTTATATGTTCTATGTTCCATTTTGCTAATAACACGATTCTGTTCTTCGCCGTCGTCAGTAGAACGTGGTAGAACTACGTCTAACCTCGAAAGTGTGGTCTCATCGCTATTCGTAAGTTAGCCTCGTCAGCGTGTGGCAGGTGTCTAGATTGGAATAAGAACAGATGGAAGCGACAATCGATCTAGACGTGACACAAAAAACGTATCCACAGACATTTAAAAGTGATCCTTGGGTTTTAATGAATAAAGACCATCTTGATTTTGTGACGAACTCTTCATCTTTCCGAATCAAAAGCCGAATAGCGACCTCGAAAGCCTTATCTGATATCTCATTCAAGTCCTAAGTAGAGAAGAAATTGAGATGGCAACAGACACATCGGCCATTATAGCTAGTGTAGGCCTTAGGACCAATATGAATACGACCATTCCCGTTGAAATATGGTTTAGTTATAGTTACTTAGCCGTGGTAGACTCAGATTAAAGAACCCCCCTCCATTATCTCCCATTCGTGTCGTAAGAGAGGAGTAAGGGAACACATGAGATGAGCAGGAGTATCGCTTGTGTTCTAAACACCGAAAATGCGGTCACCAATCCGCCTATTAAGCGTGGTGACTATGGTAAACCCTTCCAAATTTGGGGCAGGCTCATCTACAGCATTAGACTTATTTCGACTGATCACATACTTAGACGTTTTTTTAGATATCCGAACTATGTTATAGTTTGCCAAATGCCATCATAATGATTTTTTTTTTCTAAAAAGTGCTTTTGTATACTGAAATTACAATCCACATCGTAAGTCCACTACTGAATGTAGTCTTACCGTATATTTGGGGAGGTTTACCATATCCACCATGCGTGGCAGGCAACCGTAAAATAACTATAAAATAGCTCGTTTATGCAATGTGATACCCAAAACATTACCAACGCCAATTGATTCCCTGAACTGATGATGTTAGTATCACAAATATCATTAGTATTCAACTCGTTTCAAGTATTCAACAATTGATGTGCTTGCTGTGCTTGCTGTCGTTTCTAGTGATTGCTTCATGCATTTATGTCCGTGTCGAGTCCATATTAATATGCGTTTCAGATATCGTGAGAGAATCCTTTGACATGGTCTTGCTAATTCTTTGGAATTTGTTTTATGTTAGTCGTTTGGTTACAAAGTTTATGGAATATAAAAACTTATCATGAAATAACGCTTGGTATGTGAATCAGTTTGAAAAGAAAAAATAGCATCACGATTGTAATTCCCCAAAACGGTAGATATATGCAGCGTGTGTGCTGTGTTTCAGTTTCAAATTGGGTGTTGGAGAAATAACAGATCTGTGACTTTACATGTGTATGATTAAGATTCAGTTTTCGTTTCAAAATTTTCTTTAACATAATAAAATATAAGATTACAGAGGACTTGTGTAGCTTTAATATGCCCGAGATTGATGGACGCATGGTAGTGCATTGTAGGGTACGTTCATGTCCTGCCTGAACTGCGAGGTTACCACTCAGCATCGGGTGGGCCATCATCTGGTTACATCAGGACATATAAAAAAAACCACTGCTTGTATACTAACTGATATTCTCATAGAATTACTCTTTACGATATCTATTAAGAAAAAAAATTGGTGCCTGTACGGATCCGAACTTACGACCTTAGGATCAATAAGCGGGTTTCTTCCACTTAACCACAACAGTTCCCACTTAAGAGTACCAATAGTAATCAGTAAAGTTCTCACGGACCTAATAAACGGAGCCAATTTTTAATTCTAGCTGCAGATTTAACTCAAACAATCGATTGTCGATTCGGCACGGTTGTTAATAAACTAGGAAACACCGTGAGGAAACCAGTTAAAATTCTAGCAGCGGCAACAGGCTTTCAACCTGTCCCTTATAAACTAGTTGTTCTACCCGAAACGAGAATCTGAGATATACCTATATTTATTGTATCTCAAAAATTATAAATGAACCCTTTTATTTGACACCTCTATTTATATTTATTAAATAAATAAATAAATAATGCCGGACGATCCACACAGCATCATCTAGCCCCAAGCTAAGCAGAGCTTGTGTTATGGGCTTGTGTTGTGTTATATAAAAAAACTTTCCGCCTTATGTCCCCATTTTAACAATCCCTTGCCTGATTGTAGTTATGTATCAATATACATATCTACAAACATACAAACGTCAATATACAATGTACCTCTGACTGATATATCCAGAAAAACATTGGTTTATAAACTACTTGCAAATTAAATAGATGATCCACCTGATGTAAAGTGATACCCATCTATAACAATGCATTACGTTGCTGGCCACGTTAATTATGAACGCCAGCGAAGATATTAAAAAAAATATCGTGTTATAAAATATCTACGGAGATTTTTACGATGTCATTTATTTCTTTCTTATTTTTCCACTGGGAAACCATAATACAAAAACGATATTTGATCAACCAATCCACATTATCGCTGAAAGTAATAGCTGATATACGATATTCTAATCTACCTACACAGATATGATGTATTGACTTCCTCTCATCAGAGATCCCTTGTTTTCTGATGGTCGGTATGATATCAAATATCACTGTAAAAACAACGATATATTGTGATAACCTCTACCACAGGGGTCTTTCTTTATTGACTGCGGCTCTGTTTGAGTGTTGAAATATATTTTATCTCCGGCCTATGTTTCCGGATTTGGATAGAATACTGAATGTTTATTTAGTTCAAATATTTATTTGTTTATAGGTGACGTAGTGTTTTTTTTAAATCGCTGCGCATTTTTTTTGTTATACAGTGACCTCGTAAGACACATTCATTAGGAACGTGCTTACGAATGTGACCGGTCTTCCTATGCGTCTACGTATTATTTCTAAAACTTACGTAAACCATAAGCCTATAAGGTCAGAATTATAGAACAACTAGCGGCCCGCCCCAGCTTCGCACGGAGGATTAAATTTATGAAAATAACTTAAGCGGACGAAGTCGCGCGCGTTTCCCAAGTCTACAAAAAGGTATTCTACACACACACATTTTGTTACTATTATATTTTGTTAACTTTGCAGGCAGGAACAACGTCTTGAGTATTGGGTTTTAGGCAGGTAACTAACCAAACTACCAATAGTAACATCGCTGGCCATTTTCGTACAACTTGTTTCTTTTATGTTGAAAAAAAAAAGGTTGACATTTCATGCAGCGCCCTCTACCTTGAAACTAAACACCGAACATCACTTTTACCATATTTTTCCTCAATTCAAGGGAAAAAAGATCAAAACCACACCAGGGTCGTAATGACTGCGGGCGATTATGTTTCGACACGCATCCACTAAGTTTTTGCAGCAACCTTTTCGTTCATTGATTATTGTCCCTAATTTAGGTCGTACTATAGAGTTTTGTCAGAAGTCTCTTTGATGTGAAGAAACATGTCTCATTATGTCACGTCATTATTCTAAATAATAATGAAAGGTGCTTATCTAAACCAATTATAAAAATCTTTGTCCTGACTGACTGACTGGGATATAGACAACACACAGCCTAAACCACTGGTCGTAGAGACTTGAAATTTTCAGAGTATATTCGTCTTGGTGCGTCAGGTGTATTAAGAAAGGAATTCCCGAAATTCTACCTCTAAACGTGTACAGCAGCCGTTGAAGTTTAAATGAAACGAGCTTCATTCTGCTTAGTAAAATATTCTTTCAATGTTAAGTTTAAAAGACAACACTCACTATGATGTCACGAACTTCTGACGCTCATATAATGGATTAACAAAACAATTATCTCAGAGCCTGTGAACTAACTAATTACTCATTGAAACCTGAATAAAACCCGTTGTGCATGTGATTAACCTTGAGAAGAACAATAAGGAAGCTGTTGAATTCTTTATGGTAACGCGAAAATGACTAGAGTTTTTTGAAGCAAGTTTTTAACTAATGTGAAATGTGGAAGTGATAATGTAATATTGTATTGTATTAAGTATATCAGTCATCTAGTACCCATAACACAAGCTCTGCTTAGCTTGGGGCTAGATGATGCTGTGTGGATTGTCCAGCATTATTTATTATTATTATTATCTATCCATTCCCAGATAGACCAAAGAAAAGATGGATGGGTTGTGTGAAAGACGATATAAGTAAGAATGGAATGACTACTGAGATGACGGATGACAGAGGTAAATGAAAGAAAAAAACCTGCTGTGCTGACTCCACGTAAAGTAATAATGATAATAATGCTGGACAATCCACACAGCATCATCTAGCCCCAAGCAAAGAAGAGCTTGTGTTATGGGTACTAGATGACTAATACACTTAATACAATACATTACATGCATAGATATTTTTTATTATACATAGAAAATACCCAGAACACCCGAAATAAATATTTGCAGATCGTAAAAACATTTATCCCAAGGTGGGAATCGAACCCGCAATCTCCGGCGTCGCAGGTGGATATTCTCTCGCCGCGCCACATCGGTCGTCAAGTGCGATAAGGCCAGGAAAATAATTAACCTAAAGCCTAATCAATCAAGAATCAATCTTTGATATTTTTTCCGTACCGTAACAATAATTATAATTTTTGCTAAAGAACGCCTATTATTACCTTCGGCCATCCATACAATGCATTGACTATGCATGAAGATTAACTGCGGTTGGTTTTTACCTTTTGCCCGACTGTGAATAAGGTGTTATGACTTTCGCAGAAGCCTTTGCGGACGTGATATGAATGCATTAATCGAGGGGGCAGTGTTATGGTACTTGCAGACTTGCGCTTGTTGGACGAATAGAGAGACTGACTGGGGCTTTTTAAACTGAAATCTTCATATGCTGTATTTGGGGTCAGTTTAAAGCCATCAGCTAAAGAGAAGAAGCAGCAGCATCTTTTACCATTGAGAAGCTACACTATCCCCGGGTGACATAGGCTATATTATATTTTTAAAAAATTTGGGATCCTTACTAAAACCCGTGCGAAGCCGGGATGAACTACTAGTATTTTATAAAACAAAAAACGCCCGTCTAATTTTCTAAATGCTCCCAGATGGCATATCATAAAATGTTTGGTCGATGACCCCGCACTGCAGGTTAATTTTTGTATAATTGTAGATAACTAGATAATACTTTATTGCACTTGAAAATAACAGTGCAAATGTGAACTTAATGCTATGAAGCATTATCCTCCAGATAACCTTTCTATTGTGGAAAATAAGTTGAATTATAAATTATAATAATAAATTGTGGTTTTAGTATTGTTTTTTTATGAAGTTATAAATTTAGGAAAGGGTATAGATTGCATGGGTGTCGGTTTTGATGTGGCTGTAAATATTCGCTCTATCTCGCTCTAAAATTGACCATAGACTGAAAACGTTAACTGCCCCAATGCCCACTGTGTGTAAGGTCCAGTATGCATTTGTTTTCTTTTATCTTCCTGAATATTTTATTATGTAGGAAAAGTGCTTTGTTCTCGATTTGGGTCGGTCAGTGCCTTATTATTAAAATGAATACACTCAATGTTTTCTTTTACTGGACTCCAATCCCAAACAAATATGTCACAGGTTTTTCTTGATTTTCTACTGTAATATCGATTACTGCAAAACTAAAACAGTCGTAGTAGAGTTCGAAAGGGCTCGTTGGGCAAAGTAGTCACTTCTATGCCTACTTGCTGTGTTCCGGTTTAGGTGCCGGTGAAATTACAGGCACATGATGCTCAACATCTGTATGCCTCGGGCTGATAAACGCAGGCCACGTTTTTAACGAATGTGACCTGCGATGCACTGTAAAACACAGTAAATCATTGCCAACTAGCGGCCGCTCGCAGCTTCGCCCGCGTGGCAATTTTTTCCCGTTTCCGTTATTATTTCGGGATAAAAAGTAGCCTATATGTTAAATCAAGTTATAATCTATGTTCATTCCAAATTTCATCCAAATCAATCTACTGGTTAGAGCGTGAAAGAGTAACAAACATCCATCCATCCATACTTCCAAACTTTTGCGTTTATAATATTAGTAGGATACTATTGCCATCAACAACAACAACATAATGCCAACGGTGATAGGAGACATTTTGAGCAATATTTAATTTTAAATTACGTTTAAAAGTATGGGAGTAGATCTTTCTAGATAGAAGTCTCTGAAAAAAGTTGGAAAGCTTTGGATTGGAAAGTTTATAAAGCTGTTGTATTTCTAAGTTTTTTTTACCACTCCAAGTTTGAACTCACTAGACGATACAGTTGCGCTGAGTACTGATACTGATCTTATAAAAACCGGCTACGTGCGAGTCGGACTGGCGCACGAAGGATTCCGTACCATCTGTGATAAAAACGGCAACAAAATCACTTGTTGTATGAGAGCCCCCTAAAAATTTTTTTTTTTGTTTTTATTGTTATAGCGGTAACAGAAATACATCATCTGTGAAAATTTCAACTCTCTAACTATCACGGTTTATGAGATACAGCCTAGTGACAGACGGGCAGATAGACAGACAGGCAAACAGACAGCGGAGTCTTAGTATTAGGGTCCCGTTTTACCCTTTGGGTACAGAACCCTATAGATGAAGCATCTATTTGCTGTGTCAAAATAACAGTGCATGAAAGTATACTACGGTATTTTAACAAATAAACAAATTTCGACAATCAAATTATCAATTTAGAGTCAGCTCCAAAAATATACGAGAATTAGGCCGCAGGTACTATGTAATTTAGTTCTGTAAATAAACATAGAATTGTTACCAGGAAATTCTTTATCACCTTATTGTTTAACCGAACACGAACACATCGGCAATTAATATGATAATTGGTTAATTTACTCATGCAAATTTACTCGCACCAATATTAGTAACACCATAGTGACCCAATTAGCGACATGTTTTGGGTTTACCTTATTAGACTGTTCTAATATTATTTACACCATAGTGACCCAATTAGCGACATTGTTTTGGGTTACACGGTTGTATAGCGGTTGTATAGAACCATCATCATCATCATCATCATCAGCCTAAAGAAGTTCATTACTGGACATCTTCCCGGTACGTTTCGGGGAGAATTTGAACGATTTTGAAACTTCCATCCACCGATTCTGGACTAATTAACACAGTCCCCTCAAACAGACCTTGATTTCGTGATATACTTTTCTAACATCATAATCTTCATGCCCTTATCCCACTTTATGTGGGGTCGGCACAACGTGTTCTTTTCTTCCACTCAGTACTACTACCATGCCTATTTCTGCCGCCAAGCAGCTTGCTGTGTTTCGGTTTGTAGGGTGTGGGTGTGAAATTACTGGCACATGAGGCTTAACACCTGTATGCCTCAAGTTGATGGACGCTGAGTAGTGCATCGTAGGTGACGTTCCTAACGAGCGTGACCTACAAGGCAATGCTTTGTTATAGGTGATGGTAACCACTTAACATCAGGTGGGCCATCTGCTTGTTTCATCAGGAAGTTTTATAAAAAAAAAATGTAGCCTTCTTTCAACAGTCCCTTAGTTACCCAACGCTCAGATAAGACAGGTCTAATTATCATTTTGTACTTGAGAGGTATACTTTTACTAACACCCAGTGGAAACGTCTGAAACATGACTTTCACAATCTCTCCACATCCTCCAGGATAGCTATCAGAACACTAAACTTTTGTAACTGTGTCGCAAGCGGTGTCAAAAGTAAAAAATGTTTTAGGAAAAGTTATTGCTACAGTTTTAATTTATTAAACCAAAATTTTGGGTGCTATCACTCAGCAGTCTAGTAATATCTCCGGTTCCATTTTAAGACCCTTGTGGAAAAGCAATTTGTCAAATTTGTGTGGGGATAAACGTGGATACTTATTTTCATCCCTACAATATCTCTGTTAAAATAAAATACCTACTCGTCTTTTTCAATAAGTTGAATTATATTTTTCGCCACGCAGTCAAAAAAGTAGTAAAAAAACCTTTGCTGTAGATTATCTATGAAGCTTCAGGGGAAACTTTTTTTACTTCTGCCCCCGCGGGAATATGTAGTGCTTCCGTCAGAGACTGAGTTTTAGATAGTGTTGGTTTAAGTATATTCGATACCTACCTATATACTATTATCGAGAAATTTTGAATTTTTCACAGAAAATGCTTAGTCAATCCCTGAAGAACTTACTAAACCACATAGTACAACTTACCGACCTAGTATATACCTATGTACTGAATTAATAAATATAAATTCAGCCCCATCCAACATCATTAAGCCCCAAACTAAACATAGCTTCTACTATGGGAACCAGATGACTGATAGAATACGTTTTTTTTGTAAGTACACACTTAGAAAACACCCAAAGAACAAACAGCTATGTTCATCACGCAAATGCTTGTCTTCGGTGGGGATCGAACCCACAACCTACAACACAGAAGGCAGAGCTACTACTGAGTTGTGAGGCCAATGATTATTGTCGGTTTTCAAATAAATTCTATGAACGCAAATGATTCATCCCACACGAATCTCATAGATTCAAAAGCAGTATTGCGGATCTAAGATGTAATACAATAATACAATGCACTTTTTGTACCGGTTATGAGAACCTCAAGGTTCTCAGGATTAATAAAGCGATTCTTATCTGCCCGCTGATTGGCAGTTTTTTGCCCACATGTCTTGTGGCTGCAGTCTGTTGTAGAAGTTTTGGGTTACTTTGTGGTCTTGTATTTCGTTTTTCTGTGGGAATTTACGTATCGTTGGGTTTATAAATTTGAACCTTACTGAAAATCCTACTAATATTATAAACGCGAAAGTTTGTAAGTATGGATGGATGGATGGATTTTTGTTACTCTTTCACGCTCTAACCAGTAGACCGATTTGGATGAAATGTGGAATAAACATAGATTATAACTTGGATTAATATATAGGCTACTTTTTATCCCGAAAAAATAACGGAAACGGGAAAAAAACTGCCACGCGGGCGAAGCTGCGAGCAGTCGCAAATTTATTATAAATTTACTAGCGAAAACCCTGGTTAGAATAGTAAGGTAATAGTATTTATCGTCATTTATTTTATGACGATCAATGTGGCGCGGCGGGCGTATGTCCGGCTGCGACGCCGACGTAGGAGGTTGCGGATTTGATCCCGCCTTGAAATAAATGTTTAAAAAAAAATATTATATCAGTCATCTAGTACCAATAACACTATCTCTGCTTAGCTTGGCTAGATGATGCTGTGTGGATTGTCCAGCATTATTATATTATATCAATTTCTAAATTCAAAATTCAATTTTAATCTTTTATCACGAAAAGGCAAAGTAACTTCCCAAATAGAAATACTTTAGTATTAAATCTCACTAAGCTAATACGAAGCAACTCCTAAAAATGTCAGCTCACGTTATCTAAATACTGGTATTCGTATCTCAATATAATATATCTCTTTTTATATGACACCTCACTTGATATATTTGCATAATAACTAAAATTTTGTGATGTTCTTTCGGTTTTCTTTATTTATTCGATCAAATAGGTAAATAGAACCCTTTTAACCTAGCCTTGCTTTTTTTGTCTTGCAAAAGGTGTGAAAAGTGGAATGTTTTCTTCGTCTCGGTGATAAAACCGTCTTAGCCTCGAGCAAGCCTGAATCCCTCGTTGCACTCAAGATTCAATATTGCGCTCTTGAGGTTTTAGACGCTTCCTTTTTGCAAGGTAGACTTAATGGTGAAAAAATTTCACAGATATTACTATTTTTATGTTACGATAATATAACAGAAATTAAAAATATACGAGCTTCTTTGTTTATCTAGGTCGGAGTAGCGTTTTAGGACACTGTTTTACCCCCTTGGTTAATAATTGACTGTTATTAGGGAACATTATTTTGACAATTAGCTTTCATTTAAACGTGCGTAGCCGAGGCAGCGCCTCCGGTTGGCCAAATGGCATTTATGTTCAGAGGTTCTCATAACAAAATATCTTCAAAATCAAGTTTCAGTCGTGCAAAATCAAGTTTCAGTCGTGTCAACCTCCAAATGGTATTCTTTGAAACTGTCAATTTCAAACAGTCCCAATTTCGACAACAACATTCTCGTTTCAATCTCGTCTCAACTCAAAAAAATAGGTGCGTCAATTGGGCCCCAGAGAGTAGCTAGCAAGGCGATTATTAGTTCGTTGCGAAGGTACCACTTCCAACAGTAAGTTTTTGTCGAACCACTCCATTTGCCTATAACGACTGTCTCGGTTCCAACTTCCTCTCGATAAGTGGATAATGATCTGTTGTCTTGTTGCTCTACCGCAATTGGTTCTTTTTTACTAGTTCGCCTATTCCGTTCTGTTTATACTGAGTGAAAAGTGTTTTTGCCGTTATTTCTTTCAAGAAGTTGCAATTTATCTGCTACTTCAATAGTTGTGCAATAAACCAGTATTGACATGGATATCTTTTTAAAAGATGGAGTACACCGTGCACTACACTTACGGAAAACAGTCCCAAGACTTGCAATAAAAATATACTAAGAACATACAGTGTTTTATGTCTGCTGTGTTGAGTACCTACCTTAACCTTAGATCATATTCTTCTAAAAATAAAATAATTATTTTGACTGTATTTAGTTTTTATTACAAACCAACAACAGTAGATTTTCAATCTTAATTATTCATTTGATTGATTATCTTTTTTCTCGGTTTCATACAACCAAGAAATACTTACCTAAAAACTTCAAATCTTCATTTTACAAAATCAGTAATAGTTATTCATTTACAGTACGTAAAGTATAATAAAATTTGTATTTTTATAGTCATCAAATTAAATAAGATGTGTCTTTTAAGCTTTTTAAGTCCTTATCCTTCAAATATTTACTGCTACATCACACCTCTCAAAAGACAGTTTATTTGTAAATATTTCACGCCACCTTTGATCTCGTCTTGAGTGTAGTAAAGTCAGCATCGTTTTCTCATCTGATTTATTCACAAATTCTCTCATAAATATTACATTGGTCCTTCGATCCAGATGGCGCTTCCGATTTTTTCCACCCAACTAGAATTTCTCACGTATGTTTTTGCAAACGTGAGAAAATTTGTATTTCGTCGTTCCATCTTTTGAAATTAAACTATTATAAATTCCATATTTTAGTCATACCTACTCATAAAAAAATAATGAATAGATTTATTGTAAAATAGATTTGGAAGTCGAGAAATTAATAAAAAGGTGTTTTTAGTTGATAAGTTCTAACAAGGCATTTTTGTTAATGGATCCGCTTTATTATGAGACTATTGACTCACTCGTTGGCGGCGCCAAAATAATAGCTAGTATGGTAATGAGACTGGCGTTTGCCTATTATTATGTCTCGAACTTTCGATCCTCATTGTCAAAGCGACTACACGATTTTTTAGTAAATCTAGTGCGTATTATCTTGGCTTGAATCCTTATTTTTCTTGTTATATGTACTTTTTTCGCTGATGACAAATGAAAGCAAATCGATCAATGCATTCAAAGAAGTGTATCAATGACAAGATTTCCCCACGAATGAAGCTTCCGGTCATGCACTTTCATTGTAAAAGAAACCGCATACCTCAACTCAAATCAATGTGCTGTAAAGCCTATAGAACGACTCTCAGATCTCGTTATGGTCCAGTTTTTACGATGGCAGTGGCTATAATGCCGGAAATATTACCTGTTCTCAACTGCATCCTTGCTCTTAGCGTTTTAATAGGTTTTTTTATAGGTGCATTCAATTTACTGTGTCCCAAATAAACCATAAAAATTCGGCAAAACCGGTTATAAGGTTAATAATGTAAAATTTCTTTTTGTTGCAGATAAGTGATGAACAATTGAAACAAGATGCATTTACCAATAGTGTTTGCACTAAGCGCTATTTTGCTGTGTGATGCAAAATTACCAAAAAACCACCACATCCAGCCAAATGAGTTGCCTGCAAATCCTACGCAGAATGCAGAGGCGATGAAATTGCTACAAATCGAGAGGAAAAGTGGCAAGACTAGTCGAATCATTGACCAATACAGAACGAGAAATAGGAGAGAAGTGTTCGATTCAATGTCGTACGAGTCTGGCTTGAACTGGGCACATTCAGAGAGACTAGATAAAAATGGAGAAGTTGTCCTTCGATGGGTAAACTCAGATTCGAGCATAACCTTCAGACTGGAAGCGAAAACACTTGGTTACGTCGGCTTAGGGTTCAACTCCGCTGGAAACATGAGAGGCGCCGATTTGATGGTCGCCTGGGTAGACGACAGGAATGGCAACGCTCAAATTTTGGTAAGTTTGATCATGATAATCAGCATCTGTTGTATTATTCTCTAACTAAGGGGTGATCTGTATAATTTACACAACTTAAACAATGAAATGTTGACGTATTTAGTAAGCAACAACCTCTGTTTTTTTGATTTCGATCTGTTTGTTTTTCGTACAATACCGTTTTATGTAATATTTTTTTATTTGTTTATTTATGGTCTTATTCATAGTTTGTCTCTGACAACTCTTTTAGCTAAAATGGCAGGGTCTGTTGCCATCCTTTTTTGATATGAAAGCTACAAAACAATTTTAAAGAGCCGTTATAAATAGTATACAGTATTTAAAATGGATGCTATTGACACATATTGTAAACTTACCCTTATACTAATAAACACGGCGTACCGTTGAAATAGTTATACTGTGTTGTGTATTTTGCATTGGCAGGAAATTTCAAATTAGGTCGAAAGAGACAAAACACGGTGTAACTATTTCGAGGTTACACTAAGTTTATTAGTAGTAGGGTTAGTGTCTGTACGGTACTACTCGTAAGTTCACTATTGTCACAGAACTTGTGCTCTCCTTTGTACTTTACGAGGACCGCGAAGACATAAAAGTGTTTACCGTGTTGAGACAATAGTAGGTAAGTACTTTGCGGTTTTCGATAGGCGTGTCAACGTCCGGAGCGTCGTCAGGCCGTGACGAACTACGGTCTCACTGTTTGTGGTTGAACTTAACAATTCAAATGATATTTGTGGGATAGCTAATTTGATTTGAGATTGAAACGTACTTGTTATTGGCCTATTTGGTCTGGTAGGAATCCAGGTTTTTGAAAGCAAAACAAAAAAGCAAGCAATAATACAATCAAAGCTGTACCGGCTAAAATAATACCATCTGAATTGAAGTAATCATTAGCTACTCTTTACTAAAATATATACAGTATAATGTTTCTCCGGCATATCAAAAGAGCCTTATTTAGTACTGAAGGAACCACTAATTTGTATTTCGCGTGGAGAAAGGAGAAATTGCTACTTTGTAACATTTACGGAAGCTTCTAATTTGTATCTTGATTGAATTGTTGTTTTGAGTTGTTTAGGAAATTATAATCGGTGTCTGAGCCTGAGGGTTTCAGAAGATTTGGGCTGGATTCGTTCAGATTTTCTTTAGCATCACTACTTGTATCTTGTTTTTATTCGTTATTATTAGAGGCACTATTGTGTTATGTATGTTCATCATCATCATCATCATCGTCGTCATCATCATCAGTCTAACTTCACCCTTGCCATTCCTTACCATCATGTGTCAGTCTTGCCCAGTTTCTACCACCTACAATACCAGCAATGACGTCTGCTCTGGCGATCTCGCTGTAGGACGACTAATACTTTTGTATCCAGCCTTGGGCGTCATTCAGTTACCGCCTTACATCACTGTCATCACTTTGCCCTGTCATCAAGTATGCCTTACTCCATTTTAGTACCGTCGAGGCCCGACATTTTTGTCCTTAGTTCGTTTCGATGTATCGCTGGTGTATTGTCTTTAGAACCACTTTTTAGAGTGTAATTTTGGCATAATTACCTTTGTATATTTCTATCTTGTATACATATCACTAAGTTGGATTGTAAAAAATAACGCAGAAAAGTAGTAGGAATCAAGGCGTAAGTTTTTTGCCTGTTCATCTAAGCTTGACTTCGAGGAACTGGCGCCTAGATTCTACTAGCTGTAATATGATTCTAAGCGATAAACGATATAAACAAATAAAAGCCTTTTTGTCTATGACTGTACTACCAATACCAAACAACGCATCAAAGCTTCTCAGCATTTCAAACTCCCAATTCTATCCACCCAAGCCAATTTCCAAACAAATCGAAAGTTCAATTTGTGTATCTACAAACTAGTAAACTAAACAACACTTATTTTACCCTTGCTAGCAATCCAGGTTTGCGGTTGCAAGTTGTCGCTACTCTACTTTGTATCGACTTGGTTCCCTAATTGAGTTTTTAAGCTGCTGTAAGCTGGGATCAATTCAGAGACAAATTCAACTATCCGTAAATTGGTTGACCTATCTGCAGCGGACGTGATTGCTTCTGGCTTTAGGCCGTGATATGCATTTATGTTTTATAGCTGAGTTCGGATTACAGAAAATATAATTGAAAGTTGTAAATAATATTTAAGTTACTAGCGTATCGTTTGGATAGACATTAAAGTAGACCCGCCTGAGATACATACGGGATAAACAATGTCTGAATGATTAAAAACTTTTTATTTACTATGTTGTGTATCAAAAAACTTGAGACAAATTACAACCGCAAGCCGGCAGATAAAAATAGAAAAAGACAAGTGTTAAAACATATTCTATACTATAAACTATATTGCATACACTCCACTAAGGTGGATTGGCATAGCACTACACTGGAGCTTCATGAAACGGTAAGAATCAAGATGTAAGTTTCTTGCTTGTTCTTCTAGGCTTGCTCACAAGAAACGCCTGGATGCATCAAGCTTTAAGATAACTCTAAAATGCCATTGAATAGATTCCTTTCGACTTTGAATTTGTCGACCGACACCTTCGAAAAATTCATAAGGTCGACAAACTGTTGCCGAGTTATTCTAGTATTCCAAATGTTAGAATATTGATTCTGTAGCTCGAACCTTCTGAGTTTATTGCTGACCTTTTGAAGCTACCTAGCTTGTAGGAGAACTATACACAGTCTGGGAGACTGACTCTAACAAATAGGCGAATATTTAAAGCGTGCAAATATATGGCCTGCCCATTGCCACTTCAACTTGCTGATTCTAAGAGCTATATCTGTTACCTTGGTTCTTCTACGGATTTCCTAATATCTAATTCTATCTCGTAGTAAAACTCCCAACATATCAACAGACACTCTCAAATACCATCTGTCAAGCCAGTCGGGTTAGCTCAGCTGCTGCAACAATACTAGAGATGGTGAGACGTTATTTGTGTGCAAATGTACATTTCTTAGCTGAATTTACGCCAGCTTAGTATCTAACATACGAAGTTTGTCTTGCAAGATACAAACTAAGGGACTTCACAAATACAGTGTAAATTCTGTAGAGTAAATTTTGCTTATTGAAAACGTAAATATTTGAAAAATATATGATTAAATCGCTTTTATTATATCAATCGCGCTTCGTGCTAATGGAAATCTGTAAGAAAAAATTAGGCCATTCAGTAAAATTAAATTAAAAAAAAATACCACGACTATAATCCCCAGAGACGGTAGATATCCTCTCAGATCTCATAGTAGCAAGAAGTACCGCCTCAAGACTTATATCTAATGGGTAGTCAGAGGAACGTCCAAATATTACGTTTTACAGTAGCTGTTATTCCATGTATGACAAGTTGCAAATCCATTGGCTGTTGTGGGAGCACTGGTATTGCACTCAATTTTTCGAATATAAAGTACATTGGTGCATGACCGGATTCGAACCTTCGACCTAAGGATCAGAAGACGGGGTTGCTCCCACTAGACCACCGTTGCTCTCAAACATAGACAACTACTTTTGTATTTAAAGTGTGTACTTGTTTGTAGTGTTATAGATAGATGTTCTCTAAAATTCCATACTAAATTTAACCCCTAGTAAGGACAATAACAGACAATATGGCTGTATACAAACAAGAGCCTCTGTTCTTTAACTGTGCACGTGCTCTATGAATTCTAAATGTGCTTGTTTTGCTGTGGCAATAAGGTCCATTGTTCTATAAAACAATCGGTCTAGCTTTGTGAGGAATAGTAGAGCTTTGAGCAGCTAAGAATAGAGAACTGACGCCAATTTTATGACCTGTGATTTATTCATTTTCTTACGGTCACTGATTTTTTGGTCTCGAAAACAAAATTTAGTCTAGACTTTAATAGGTACTAAATTTTACTCAACTTTATGCCAAAGACTAGTGAAACTCGCGCGATTTTTTCCACGCGAATTTATCTTCATACAACTCCATCCTGTACCTGTTTAGGGATGAATTTCGGGAATTCCTTTTTTATTACACTTTTGCGCACCAGGGCAAATATACGCTGTAAATTACAAATCCCTACGACCAGCAGTTTAGTCTGTACCTAGCCTATAATGTCAGTCAGGACAAAGATTCTTTTAATTGGTATAGATAAAGATAGTAGGTATGAAAAAGAGTGTTCAATTATTTTAACATAGTAGAATCATACGTAACACAAATATTGAATAACCGTGTACCTACATAGTACACGGTTGTAAAAGAACCTGTCCACTTATTCAGCATTAGAGGCAAATTTTCACTTATATGCCCCTATTAACAGGATGAGGTAGTGCCAGGACAGGATTTTAGGAGTAGGCTTACCCAGAACTATAATACCCTTACAGCTTAGTCGACCTAATGCATGGGAAGTTCTTCTAGGCTTGGTCGCAAGGAACTGGCGCTTATATTTACCTAGATTTAAGAGGTTTCAAGATGATCCCTGCGGATTTTACTGAATAAATGCTTTTTGACTTTGACTTTGGAAAGACAGTCAATATGTGCGGAGCTGACTAAGGCACGTGTTTCTTGGTTTCCTTACGTTTTTTTCTAACTGTAGGTACCAACACAGATTTTAAATCGACGCAGACAGTACCCAAAAGGTTGGCAAGTTTTCACCGCAAGTAAAAGAGAAGGCCACCGAATTTCGACCCAGTTTTTGATGTTTTCAAGTATTTTACTTAAAACCACTTTCCCATTTTCTCATAATTACATGGGGCACTTCACACTGCATCGTAATTTTGAAGCAGTAATTTCGCTTTGAATCGTTAAGCCGTGGGTAAAGCTACACTACCCGAGGGGCAGCCTAACAAATGGGCAACCACTCCTGCGAAATCCCTGTTTAGAGAGTTATGAGGATAGGCGAGCAGAGAAGTGTCTAGAACGGAAGGTATATTAAATGCAAAAGTGTCTTTATGAAGTTTTAAGGTAAAATGCAATGCAGAATTGCGAATGTATATTTATTTAGTCTTTAGATAGATAGATAGAATGTAGTAAGGGTATGCGCAGTGGACGCAAAACAGAACCGGCCAAGTGCGAGTCGGAGTCGCAGTGGAAAGCAGTACTTTAAGTTTACGCACTGCCTCGTGTACTGCGGGATTATTTTTTCGAGGGTTTTTGTATGAGAAAAGACTTGTCTTACCTACTGGTGAATAAGCGCCCCTGGCGGACGTGTTGAGAACTATTGTTACTCCATACATAATCCACTCGAAAACTGAGCTCGCTTTTCACAAAAAACACCAATAGAATTTAAAATCGCAGTCTATTTGGCTTATAAATACCCGACAAAGGGGTACTTTTAGGGTTTCGATATTGGAAGTTTAACGAAGCCCTTAAAGTAAGAATTCGTTATTTATTTAAATAAAAGATCACAAGAAAGAAAAATAAAGCTTTACCTACTTCTTTTATGTAGCTCTGATAATTTGACAACCGATGTGGCGCGGCGGGCGAATGTCCGGCTGCGACGCGGAGGTTGCGGGTTCGATTCCCGCCTTGGGATAAATGTTTGTACGATCTGCAAATATTTTTTCCAGGTGTTCTGGGTGTTTTCTATGTATAATAAAAAAAATCTATGCATGTAATATAGTATGTATTGTACTTATTAATTATATCAATCATCTAGTACCCATAACACAAGCTCTGCTTAGCTTGGGGCTAGATGATACTGTGTGGATTGTCCAGCATTATTTATATTTATTTATAATATTGTGTCCTACTAGTTCGATATTCACATTTAAATTACACGTTTTGCGTAGTAATTGCATAGTATAAATCAATGTTATAGAGAGAAAAGTATCAATCAATCCAATGCAAAGTGTCAGTCAAGAAATTAGATTGATATTTTGCACACTACATATAAATTCACACAGAACTATCAAGTTCAACATCAAAATTACACTGATATACTTACCATGTCACTAAATCTTATTCTGGTTCGTCAATCTTCAAATCACACATTCCATCGACACGATTTTCATAAAAATCACACAAAATACGTTTTAAAAAGTCAACACGCACATTACCATTCCAGACTCAGTAAAATGACTCATTGCTTCTGTCATCGAAGAATAAGATTTGTATTCATCAAAAGTCTATACTGGACGTGTAAAGTTTCGGGAATACGTGTTTTGTGCGCGACTGTACTTTAATGTAGGACCTTTGTCACACGCATCGCAGATTACCAGCAGTTTATAAATACAGTACAGTCACGTACAGGTACCACGTGACTCACTGAATTTAATATAATTTTGACTAAATAATTAGTAGGGTACCTCCCTACTATTTATAGGTATAGTCTAAATTATATTGACTATAATATAAATAGTAGGATCCTACTAATATTATAAATGCGAATGTTTGGATGGATGGATGGATGGATGTGTGTTCCTCTTTCACGCTCTAACCAGTGGACCGATTTGAATGAAATTTGGAATAAATATACATTATAATCTGGAATAGGACATAGGCTACTTTTTATCCCGAAAAAATAAAAGGAACGGGAAAAAACTGCCGCGCGGGCGAAGTGCGAGTGGCCTCTAGTATCATTATATGAAAACAAAGCATATATATCACTTTTGTGCTTATCACTTTTGTACCTTCGATAAAGTCACAGAAACTGAGCGTACGAAAACAGATGAGTGCATTGCACTTAACTAATGCACGCAAGATATCGCTAGTGCTTACAAATAATATAAAACCTACGTCACGTCAATTTAATAGCGTACAACTGAGCGCATTGCTCTCACTTGAGAACTAAATAGCACACAAAGAGAGCAGTTTGCGGTATCTATTTCAGTATATAATATATTTGTATGGTACCTTTACAGGTCTTCATAAAACGTGCTGTAGTTTTTTTCCACACATAAAGATGTTTCAAGATGATATGATATCTGTTTCTATACTTACTAATACTATAAAGAGAAAAGATTGAATTGTTTGTTTGGTTGCGTGTTTGTTTGCATTGAATAGGCTTCGAAACTACTGGACCGATTTGAAAAATTCTTTCACCGTTGGGAAGCTACACTATCCCCGGGTGACATAGACTATATTATATTTTCAAAAAAAAATTGGGATTCTTCCTAAAACCCGAGCGAAGCCGGGACGAACAGCTAGTTACTGAATAAATGCTTTTTAACTTTGACTTTAACTTTGACTTGTGTGATAACCTTAGCTAGGTCCAATATAGTCGTATCTCTGAAAGCTTGTAAATAATATTATCTTTTATATAATTTTTTGTTACGAATCTAAACTAAAGTATCCAAACGTGACGTGACAAAACACCAGTTCTGTATGAGTCAACCTAAGTTTTGTACAAATTAATTATAAAATCTTTTCTCTACTAGTAAGCGTAACCACATTGTAAGCAGGATATGAAAACAATACATAATCGACCCATAATTATCCATTTTAAAATACCCATCGATTTTCGAACCTTTCATATTAACTATTCAAGAATCTGCGGTACACCCCTTTGTAACTGATAAGTTTTCTGTGTCATGTTCTCCTATGATTGCCCAAAAACATCAACGTAGTTTATTTAAACTGTACTAGCTATTTATTATTCTGTATACGTTACCATACTAACTATTACAGGATCTATGTCTCGGGTTCATATTAAAATATCGGTCCAATTTCATAAAAATTCTACCGAAACCATTCGTCATAGTTTCGATAATTTATAGCCCGTACACCGTACTTAAAGGGAAAAGGGCACCTTTTTGTTTTATGACCTTTGGGGTCCTTGAAAGTCGGGATAAAAATGTAGTGTCTTATTGATGATGATTGGAAAACTTCGGTATTGGCGATATTGTAAAGGTCGAGAGATTTAAAGGAGTTTGGAAGTATTTTGATTAGCAAAACAAACAACAAACAAAAGTTGCACGGCGACAGGAAACAAGGACTCACCTAATTGGACGAGCACAGTTTTTTTTTACTTTACAAATTGAATTTGGAATATTCTTGAAGATTAAAAACCGAATTCAACCTTTTTAATTCGAATCTTTCCACGATAAAAAACATTATATAAACCATTGAATTTAGTGTTCCGCTGAATCGAGAAGGGCAATTCAAAATTAGATTCGATTATAAGCGCATCGTTATCGGAACCAGTTTCATGACGTGTCAGGTAGCCTCAGTTGCATCTGCCTTTAATTAAGATTAGTAAAAGAAGTGAGGGGTGATACGAACTAACCAAATGAGCGCCTCGTTTTGTATTATCTTACAAACAACGCCCACTGCGCCTTATAATGGGTTAAATTTCTGGAATTTCTAACACCTCTAAACCATAAAATTAAGCTTCTCTACTCTCTTTATTTCATAGTTTTTGGGATCTGTGACATGGAAGAACTAAGTGTCAGCAACATCAGGTGGGCAATCTTCTTGTGCCAAGTCACATACATTTTTTTATCTGATGGAACCCACCTGATGTTAAGTGGTTACCATTACCTATTACAAAGCATTGCCTCACAGGTCGCTCTCATTATAAACGTGCCTTTACGATGCACTACTCTCCGTTCATTAACCTGAGGCATGCAGGTGTTAAGCCTCGTGTGCCTGTAACTACATCGGCACCCACATCCTTCAAACCGGAACACAGCAAGCTGATTGGCGGCAGAAATAGGCATGGTGGTGGTACTTTCCCGGACGAGCCCTTCACTCTACTACTGCTAGAACAACTAGAATCTAGATGGTGGTTATAAGAGAGGTTTATAAAGTTTATCTGCCGTAAAACGACATGTAAGAAAGAATATAGAATTTGACGAATGTCCGCCTACGACGCATAAGGTTGCTGGTTCGATTCCCGCCTTGGGATATATGTTTGTACGATCTGCAAATATTTATTCCGGGTGTTCTGGGTATTTTGTGTGTATAATAAAAAATATGTATGTATGTATTGTATTAAGTATATCAGTCATCTAGTACTCATAACACAAGCTCTGCTTAGCTCGGGGCTAGATGATGCTGTGTGGATTGTCCAGCATTATTATTATTATTATAATATCTACTGTAGTCGAGTCATACAAATCAGACTCAATAAAGGTGATCCAGAGGTGTCCGGCCAATAATTTGGACATTCGTCAACCGTATCACGTATAACGCCCAAGTTACTTTAAATTCCTTTACCGAGACAGCATTCTAAATGAAGTCAGTTACAGGGTCCTATATCACTCGTTTATGAGAGGATACGCCTTGAATTGATAATTTACGTCGGGTGCCTGAAGGAGACAAGTCACCAATTAGGCATTTTGGATTACGAGTATAACCTTGATTTTGGTTCTAATGTGTCATTTTGACGACCGATGTATCAGCCTGTAAAAGTCGACTGCTCTGAAGAACGACTCTGAGCTCTTTCCATCCATTGACTTCCCGCGATCTTAACACTATCGTCGGTCCATCGCGTAGGAGCAGGCCATTTCAAAGGCCTGGCCTGATTAATGCATCAGAACTGTTTTTAAAGTGATTTCGGGCATAACTGCTAACGGTTTCAAATTAACTTGTTTCAGACTGTGCTGTGTATCATCTTTGACTTGTTATTTCTTGAGTCATACCTTAAAATATCAGGTTCAGGATACGATGCTCATCCAGACTAATCTTATTGACCTTGTCACTTGAATTTGACGGGTATCATCCCAATTGGTTTGTGGTACCGAGATTGTCTTTGATTGGAGCGAGTGATTGATCATTTAGATCTTTCCCGAGGTATATTTAACGCACTTAAACTTTGGCTTCATTAGCATTTTCATGTTGGAGCGGTAGTTTTTATGGCAATTATTTGAATTGCTTGCGAAGTTGCGACTAATATCAATACTAAGTACAAATAAAAATATTTTCAACTAGCGAAACGCGCGCGACCTCGTTTGCTTGAAGCTCTACACGTTCAGAGGTTGAATTTCGGGAATTCCTTTCTTAGTACACCTCTACGCACCAAGACGAATATGCTCTGAAAATTTCAAGTCTCTTTGACCAGTGGTTTAGGCTGTGTGTTGTCTATATCTCAGTCAGCCAGTCAGGACAAAGATTCTTATAATTGGTATAGATAACTAAAAAAATATTTATTTCCCAATGTTATGACATATCTAGGTACTTCTTTAATATAAGTACCTTAATATTTGTAACAATTAACTAGTTTTTGTATAAGTATCTACGTTTTTTATTTTTTTGGTCTATTTGTTTTACCTTTGAGATGTCTCTTTCATAAGGGCCAAGGTTATTTTATTCAACGCGTAGAAATCTAAGCCGCAGTTTCTGAAGGAGACTTGAGAAACTAGAGCTTAACCCTCATAATTTTGTGAATGGGAATATTACGTGTAGTAAAATTCGATTTTCAGAAAATTATCACCACACTACTTATAAATTTAAATTTTACTAAAAATTGGTTCTGTCACTGCGATAACCCCCTATCACACAGTGTTTATCATTTGACAGTTTTTTATAAGTAAAAACATGTTGAGTTTGACATTGGGTTTCACAGCTTCTCACCAAACTTTTATCAATTATCGTGATATCAAATAATCCTCTATCATCAGTCAAAACATTACCATATTAAAGCTTCTGAATCTGTTATCAAGCTTCTGTCGAACGTGTCAATAGCCACTATCTATTCAATTATATTATCTTACAGATGGCTTATCTAATACCCTATTCTCGATATGCTAAGACGTAGCGTGTGAGATTCTAAAATACCAGAACTGATCCCGCAAACGACATTTTCGAGACCAAAGACCCCTGATCAACAATCTTTAAACGTACTTACTGAATCAGTGATTTAAATATCACTTCCTAGATTAGGTCGTGATCAGAATTAAATAAAAATAATCAACATTTGTGTGGTAATGCTTGTGTAAGGAATAAAAAATCAAAATGATGGGAATTGGAAACAAAGTAGAGGATTGGGGAAACCCACACAGTGCGTTGAATACCGTGAGAAAAAACGATAAAACGACATCATTGAATTGGTTTAAATAGGGAGTTTGAATAGCTCCATATTATTGATCTACAAAATGGGATACTTCTAAGCTTTGATAATATAGTGTAGGTACTAGAGAAACGCCCGCGACTTTGACCGTGTAAAGTTATTTTCATACCCACGCTGTAACGGGTTCCCAGAGTTGAATTCCTTTTTTAGTACAATCTATGCGCCAGGACGCATAAAATCCAAAAATTTCAAGTTTCTACAAACAGTGGCTGTGCGTTGTGTATATCACAGTCAGGCCAGAAATTCTTATAATTGATATAGATTTTTAAAAACGAATAAAAGTCCCTAAATGAAAAAAGAAAACTAAAGAACCATCTTTATCTACATCTAAGATGTATATTCTACAAGGTTTTACGAAGACTTGTATATATTTACATTCAAGAACTTTAAATGCCAATTCCACATTCTTTGTCGTGAAGGGTTAGTTCGTTTTGTTTTCCTAAGCTAACATTTTAGCAAGCCAGCTGCAAAAATACACCTGCTAGTAAATATGCTCACAGTAAAGACAGAATGGAATGCACGGGCCCTGTATGTATTCAAAGTAATGCATTCTAGGAACGCTTCATGTAATATCCAATTTCGGCGCTTTCAGCTTACTCTATTAGGTTACGTTGTGAATCGCTATATGCTAATGTCCTAAAATAAGTTGTCTTTGTACTACTTAGATAGGTTAGGCCCGGCGCCTGTTGGAGGCACGGCAGCAGATAGCCAACCTGATGAACAGTGGTTACCATCGCCTTTAACAAAGCATTGCTTAGTAGTTCACGCTCTTTAGCAACGTGCCCTACGAAGCACTACTCAGCGTCTATCAACCTGAGGTATACAGGTGTAAAATGTGCCTGTAATTTCACCGGCACCCACACCCTTCAAACTGGAACACAGCAAGCTGCTTGGCGGCAGTAATATGCATGGTGGTAGTACTTCCCCGGACGAGCTCACAAAGAGCTCTACTACTACTATACTTAAACAGCATAGTAATTAAAACAGCAATACGAATCATAAGTACCTGTAGGCCGTGAATTAAAATAACTTCGAGAAACACAATGTCTCGTATTGTATTCGAAACATTACGTCGATTACAGGGCAAGGTGTGCAAGGTGCATGCGGGCAGACGGACAGACACCTGCGTTGTATGTATGTGGAACGCGAGTTGAATAATATAAAAAGGCACATGTTCAAAGCGAAAACAAAGGGAAAACCCAGTAGGTACCCAACGCATGTTGAAATTCTGCAGGGGCCTCAGTAACACATTACACAGTCAAGTTTTGCCTGACAAAATTACAATATGTATCAATCGTAAAAGAACGACATACCTATTATCATAGGACAAAATATTGGTAAATCTGGACGGTAGTACCGACTAAGCCCAGAAGAACAGGCAGGGGGCCAACTTACGTCTTGGTTTCTACCGTTTTTGTGTGATACTTTATACCTTTGGTTCGTACTTAAGTGATGCCCTTGCGCTCGTTGCCAACAAACCATGTTTTGTATAATGGCGCAGCGTCTTTTGCGCTCACCAGTAGCCCGTTAACGCCGTCTGAAATAGCTAGGCGATTATAACAGCATTTTAGTCAGTCCGGAAAACGAAAGGCGTCGGCGGCGACGGCGGTAGCGGCAGCGGCAGTGGCGGAGGTGTCTAAATCTAATATGCAAGATTTGTAGCTATTTTAAATTAGCGATTACTATTGTTCTGAAAATGTTGTTTCATTTTCTTACGGATTTTGCAGTAACCCTAAACGTTTTTCGGTTTTTTTAAGTACTTATAAATACAAAACAAACTGATTTGATATCATTTTATCATGCAGTACGTGTAGCGCAGTCGCAGCTTGTATGTCTTGTATCTTTACTCATCTAGGAATCAAAGCAGGACAAAAACTGCAAAATCAGTTTCGGCTCCAAACACACGATACGGGCTAATATTAGGGTCTGGTAGTTCGTTCAGGAGTGCAATTGTGCATACTTCTGTCGTTTGCATTGTGTTTCTATTTGAAGGGAGAATATTATACAATACTAGCGGCCGCTCGCAGCTTCGCCTGCGTGGCAGTTTTTTTGCCGTTCCCGTTATTTTTACGGGATAAAATTATAGTAGCTTTATGCATGCAAAGTTTCAGCCCGATCGGTTTAAAATTGACAAAGTTTCATACAAACTTTCATCCCCTATTTTATCTCCTTGGGGGTAGAATTAATCAAAATCCTTTCTTAGCGGATGCCTACGTCATAACATCTACCTGCATGCCAAATTTCAGCCCGATCCATCCAGTGGTTTCGGCTGTGCGTTGATAGATCACTATGTCAGTCAGTCACCTTTGAGTTATATATATTTAGATATAGAAATCCTCGACGTTAGAAACTCCGGCCATTGAGGACTGAACGGGGAAGTTTTTGAAACTAAACTGCAATGCTCAGAAAAGATTGATAGTCAGAAAAAGTACGAGGGATCTGGAGAATTTAATTGTGCATTGTGAAGATTCCGGAAAGTTGGCAATAGAGACTCACCTTTTGTACTTCCCACAAAGATTATATCAAAACCGGCTATGCATTCTATCGTTTGCGCAAAACATGCCGCCAAAATTGCATTTCTTGCAGTTACTTGTATGACATCACAGATGTATCTTATTACAATAACATAAGGGTCAATATCCGTTTACCTAGAACTTTATTTGCCAGTGATTGACGTACATCCACGGCCATCTATTGTGTCTCGAATTCTCATGCGCAAACCATGAAGTAAATTCTAAAAAGTTATTCTTTTGTGTGAACGTAGAAAGAATGTTAATGTTTCCGTTTGAACTTAACGAATCTTGCATTATAATGAAAGCACTTTGTTGCGTAAGTACTTGATAGTCCAGTCGGCGAGAAAATAATATCTAGTAATATACTATCGAAGTCTAGTCATATTAGGGTTCCGCACATAAATACTTAAAAAAATGGGCTCATGACTATCCTGAGATGACAATTATAGTAAGTAAGGATATGACCACTGACCGAGAGGAATGGAAAAAAAGAACATGTTGTGCTGTGAACCAAAGTGTGATAAGGACAAGAGATGACTTCGTTAAGACACGTAAATAGTGTTAAAATTATTTATTTTCGCCCATAGAACAAAACAGTACATGGCGAGAAAAGACTCCTTGCATTTGCTATACTCGTAGAAGCGCAGTGGCTTGTATAGCGCTATTTTTCAGTGGCATCTTGAGATCAGATCTCTTAGTACGACAGATGTCAAGGTTGCATACTGCATACTACTGCATGATTAGAATAATATAATGCCGTCGACTCGCACCCGATTGAAAAAAAATTCTCTATTATGGCTCTTACTAGAACTATCCCGAGGTCGCCCCTGAGTTTCCCTTCGCCCACTCAACCTTACGGTACGAAGGTCGCATCCGAATTACCATATTGTCTATTGTTCGTTTGTTCTACCAATATTTTACTATTAAACGACTTTCCTTTAAAATAATCTATATCTGTACCGAGTATAAGAATCTTTGGCCTGACTGACTTACGCAACGCATAGTCTAAACCACTGGTCGTAGATACTTGACATTTTCGGGGTATATTCGTCTCGGTGCGTAGAGGTGTACTAAAAAAGGAATGCCTGATATTAAATGCCTAAACAGCTGGTGTTTAGTAGTTGTAGAGCTATTAGTGAAGGGCTGATCCGGGGAAGTATTACCACCTATTCCTGCCGTCAAGCAGCTTGCTGTGTTACGGTTTGAAGCGTGTGAGGTGTAATTACAGACACATGAGGCTTAATCTGTATGCCTCAGGTTGATGGACGCAGAATAGTGCATTGTAGGGCACGTCTGCTATCTGCTTGTTTCATGAGCAAGTAAAATAAAAGAAAACATGTGCTTACAGTAATAAAGTTTCGCTAGTTATTACACATAATAGAAGTACCACCATTTTAAAGGCTACAGCCTTGATTCTCGAAACTAAAATGTGCGAAAAAGATATAAATTCTTTCGACATACTGAAATAGGGCATGTTGAACTTTTTGACCCTTATAAATAAAGTATTCTGAAATTGCGTAACTTTGACTTTTAACCTAGAGCAGGTGAAGCTTGGCATGAAAGTTATTTACAACCTTTTACCAAACATAAAATAAAACAGCGCCAAACTATGTATTTTCGAAGGTCTGTAAAAAAGACAAATGATGTATTTCTGTTGCCGCAAACAGAGTAAAACAGTTCTGTTAACTAAGTAAAATAAATATTTCAGGGGGCTCTCATACAACAAAGGCGATTTTTCGGCTGTTTTTATTACCTACAGATAATAGTACGGAACCCTTCGTGCGCGAGTCCGACTCGCACTTGGCCGGTTTTTTGAGTACTATTAACAAGATTTCAGAGTAATATCTTTATTGTACTGTATTTTAGTAATATTTTATCATAGCATATATTTATGTAAGATACCAAAAATTATAAAATTTCCGGCTCTTTGTAGTTAAATATGATAAAAAAAACATATATCTATTGCGATCAGCGCATAGTAACTGCAAAGAACCCTCAAATCTCTAACACTGCGCTCTTGTCCCTTTATCATTTACTCTACACACGTTTCTGCAATGTTACAATAGCTAACGGACTATTTCCAGGTCAAATAAGCGAATATGGTAATTAGTGACAGACAGGCTACCATCAATTTGCTGGTGTATTTTATCAGACATTTCACTCATTGTGATTCTTCATGGGTATATTCGATTAGATTGAATATTACAAAGCATAAAATAACAATCGACGCAATCGACCCTATCATTTATGCTCAAGGGCACACAAAGGGTGCATTGAAATTTATTGACTTCGAAAACTCTCGGTTAAAGGACCTTCGTAGCCCATATTTTGAAATTTACAGAATCTAAAAAAACGGCCAAGTGCGAGTCGGACTCGCGCATGCAGGGTTCTGTACCATTATCTATAATAAAAACGGCAAAAACCACGTTTGTTGTATGAGAGCCCCCTTAAATTTTTTTTAATTTAAAGGGGGCTAGACGGAAAACATTCTTACGAAAAGTTGTCACGACACTTTTTGCTATAGTAAGCTATTGTAAGCTGTGCGGCGTCGCATGTTTCTCTGTCTGTCTCTCTCTCTCTCTTATAGAAAGCAAGCCAGATATTTTCATTTCTATTTCGGATTGAACTTCGTTCCATCCGGGTGTCCCTTGACACCTCTCAAGTTTTTTTCTGTTTTTTAGTATCTGTTGTTATAGCGGCGAAAGTAATAGGTACAGAACCCTAAAAATAAATCTCATTACGACTTTTATTTCCAGGAACAGTAGATATACCTTCAGATATCTTAGTACAAAGTAACCACTAGTGATTATTCGAGGATATCTAAGGGCGGTAGTCAGAGGTATGTCCAGATATTGGTATATCTATCCATATGTCCATTTGGTACAAACTTGCTCTCTTACTAGCCAAACCATCATTAATTTCGAAATCAGAACTTAACCTAGCTATCTTGATTTTAATGCCGTGGGAATTATTCTCAGAGTCAAATCACCCAATAAATCCTGCGAATACTGGTTTTGCTTACATGTATTGTACAGTTTATAATAGACTATCTGCTACAATCACCCGGTTTTGTCCGTGTAGAGATGTTGCGTGCAGATAGAGAAACGGTTTATTTTGAAGTCAGTAGGACTTTTCTTGGAATAGTAAATTTTATTTGTATACACTGGAATAACTAGGGAAAATAACCTTGAGAGAGAATTAAAAAAACCGGCGAAGTGCGAGTCGGATTTGCGCACGAAGGGTTCCGTACCATTGTCTATAGTAAAAACGGCAAAAAAATAACTTTTTTTGTATGACAGCCCCTTTAAATATTTGTTTTATTCTGTTTTTTAGTATTTGTTGTTATAGCGGCAACAGAAATACATCATCTGTGATAATTTCAACTCTCTTGCTCACGGTTCATGAGATACAGCCTGGTCACAGACGGACAGACAGACAAACAGACAGACAGCGGGTTCTTAGTAATAGGGTCCCGTTTTACCCTTTGGGTACTGAACTCTAAAAAGTAATATTTATATTAAGTATCTGGGTGTCTACTCGCGCGTGACTCGAGGGTTGGTGAGTAATCTAGCTTAGCGCATCAACATTGCCATTTAGCGTGATGTAGCGTCTTGAGGACGTTTTCGATTGGATACGTTGAACTATCTTTAGATTGTTTGCAACGATCTGCAGATAGCTCAACTGTTTCATTGTACATACAATATACCTAGTATAAATACTTGTATTTGCTGTCATTTTATTTTTAAATAAAATAAATATTTTAGTGCACGTAAAAGAATAAAAATACAAAATGTACTTAATTAAAAACTTGTTTGGAACACCAACAGTCTAAGGTCTTATTCATGCTAGTCGCTGAGGATTCTATTAGCTAAATCACCGATAAGTCTGTTGCCATGTTTTTTTTATTGACATAAAAGTGACAGTGACGAGAATATTTAGAACGAATATTTGAAAACTGTGAAACTGACTTTTTCTTCCTGGATCCTGGAATTATTCCAATACATATCTTGACATACTTAACATATATTTTCGCATATATACTTTTCGCAGATTTTTATAATATAAAAATCTGGATATATTTCTGTTGGTGCTAAGAAAGGAATTCCCGAAATTCAACCCTTAAACGAGTACAGCGGTGGTTGAAGTTCATATAAAAATCCTGTAGATAAAATCGCGTGCGTTTCACTAGTAATATTAGGTCAGGATTTATAAAGTATTGTAGGTATCATAAATGTCAATTTTATTAAAAAACTTTTAAAGGCGCCATAGCCTGTTGAGTTACCTACCTAAATGTAAATTGAACTTTACTAAACTGTGTTTAGTTTTTAAGTTTCTGTTTTAAGTTTTAAAAAACATTTTTAATAAAGAACTTTTAAAACAAAACAAACAGTAATATTAGTTCAAAATCTAGAGCCATATGAGAAAAGATTCAAGATGATCCCTGCGGGTATTACTGAATAAATGCTTTTTGATCTGACTTTGAAAAAACAAAGGTCAAAGTACAAGCTTACGCTACTTCAAACGCAGATGAACTAAAGGTTACTATGACATTTGTGCACAAAACCCCCTATCATTACAAACACCAGGTGCACCAACAGAAGGCGCCGCACGTGCGAGGCGACATCTGCCGGCGACGAAAAAAAACAAAACAGCAAAAAACGCAATTATTATTGATCTTTATAGCATACCTCTTGCAGCACATCTGTTCTATTTTTGAAGTCCCATCATCTGCTTGGCCCATAATATCTCCTCTCACGTGCACAGGAAAATCACCCTTGTCTGATTTAACTTAGCGGTGATATTCCTAAGAAGTAGGTATTTGAAACTGAGTACGGATGTTTCATAGATAAATGGAAGTAAAAGGTATTCGACAGAAAAGGTTTGCTCATAGAAGGTTAACTTTTGTTTGGTTTTCGATTTATGAAAGTTCAATCGGTGATTTTCCTTATTTAATCGCTTTTTCTTTGAGAACGGGCAACAGCTGTTGTGATTTTTGGGGAAATATTTACCGTAACTTTTGTGTACTTATTGATGTCTCGATTGGAGTTTAGACCGTTACATTTCTTTGGTTTACATTTACATATTTATATATGAGGAACTCTACAACAATTACTGAATAGGAATTAAATAAATACTGTCCTATTTGATGACGGTAGGTTTTTTTAAAGAATGAAGTCCATGTTGATTTTCGCTAAGTATTTTTTAAAACAAAAGAAGATGGTAAGTTGTAGCGACATCTGGCGAGCTACATAAGAACTATTATTACAAAGGTTGGCTATAAGAAATACTTCCAAATACCATCTAATCGTTGGAAGACATACATCCCAGTATAATCGGGGTTACCAATGTGGAAGTCATTGGGGACCCCGACGTGATTTAACCGTCGACCACTTCGAAGTTGCTGTGCCAGAGTTCATAAGCAATCATCCGTGAGGTCTAAGTCGGGACAACTGACATACCTTCCGCGTTTAGTTGTAATAGTTTTAATCTTTGCATAATCACAAGCCGATTTTTATAATATCCCAGAGCAGGTATGGGTTTATATATCCCAAGCTTTACGAACTAATTGGAATTCTCTGATCAGTATATGTGATATGAGTTAATAATTTTACTCAAAACTATAATTCTTTTTCCAGGATTGCCACGGCCTAGAGTCCATTGACATAGTGGAAGCTGACGATAACCAGGACTACGAGCTCATCTCCGGGTACCAGAACAAAACGCATACTTGTGTGGAGTTCCGGAGACCACTGGATACTTGTGACAAGCAAGATTTTGTGATTGGAGTAAGTTAGTAGTAGTAGAGCTCTTAGTGAAGGGCTCGTCCGGGGAACTACTACCACCATGCCTATTTCTGCCGTCAAGCAGCTTGCTGTGTTCCGGTTTGAAGGGTGTGGGTGCCGGCGAAATTACAGGCACATGAGGTTTAACACCTGTATGCCTCAGGTGTTTATGTAATGCTTTGTTATAGGCGATGGTAACCACTTAACATCAGTGGGTTATAAGCTTGTTCCATCAGCAATTACATCTAAAAAATTTACATGACGACTGATAGAATTTTGGACTTCGTACTGTTACTGTTTAAATTTCATGTTTTTAGAACTTCTGGTTTAGACGGTGCGCTTAATATCAGTTTGTTCTTAAGCTCTTAGATAATGGAACAGAAAGAAAGCTCATCAGCTTGTCAGTTTGTAAAGGTCACGTTCGTTAGTTTTTTTTATTCGACTTGCTGTTGGACCCAACTATTGTTAAGTGGTAACCATCACCTATAACAAAGTATTGCTAAGGTCACGTTCGTTAGCAACGTGCCCTACGGTGCACTGCTCTGCATCCATCAACTTGAGCCGTACAGATGTTAAGCCTCATGTGCCTGTTATTTCACCGGCACCCACACCCTTCAAACCGCAACACAGCAAGCTGCTTGGCGGCTGTATAGGCATAGTGGAAGTGCTTCTCCCGACGACGACGAGTCCTTTACTAAGAGCTCAACTTTCAAAATGTCGTCCGAATCTAAACTTTTCTGCAATGCGTACGTAGTTCCAGGATCTGTCTCTAATCTATCAAAACTTTTGCAGAAGGACACAACACAAATACTCTGGGCACTGGGTCCCTCAGGATCTGACGGCCAGCTCCCAAACCACGTGAAAAATGGATCTCGACCATTGCGGCTTCTACAGCCCGTGGCGAAGCCAGAATCCATTCCTCTGAAGCAATGGGATGTGCGGTTGTCGAATGTAAGTAAAGTTTGTCCTATCCTAGCTGAAGGCTTTTAGTTTGACATCATTGATGCACCCCACCACGAGATAAACTAAATCTTATAGCCAGATCCAGTTTTTTAATAAATAATAATAATAATGCTGGACAATCCACACAACATCATCTAGCCCCAAGCTAAGCAGAGCTTGTGTTATGGGTACTAGATGACTGATATACATAATACAATACATTACATAGATAGATATTTTTTATTATACATAGAAAACACCCAGAAGGAATAAATATTTGCAGATCGTACAATGTAGCAATATTCCTACAAAACTTTTCCCCTTTATTATAAAACGCGACCTAAAGATACCAGATTTAATGCCGGGTTCCACTTGATCCACTGTTGAGTGTAAGCCTTTCTTTGTGCCATTCTATGGTATTGTGCTAGTTTCTTCCTGTTTAGCCCATTTTACCAGTGGAGCTTAGTATGGTTTACCAATATGCCCTTCACGGATTAGCGGTTGACGGAGTTGACAATCCATCATTAATGAGCCGTTCGCTGAAAGTATTCTTCGATAGTTGATCAAAAGAAACTCACTACTCAATGCCGCTTTGTATCCAGTTCATCACCTTCTTGCCTTTATCTCTAGGACGTTTTTATTCTAACCTAAGACGTTTATTTATCCAGAATGCGAGCAAAAAGCGTTGCAGTGTGGCAACACACTGTGGTATTAAACTAAACTGAAGACCCTTCTACCGACACCTTCAACCTATATTTTAAAATACATGTACATGTATATATTATGCAAAAAGTAGTTTGATTATCCTGTCCGTTTCTATGTGATGTTTTTTTTATTGTTGGATACCTCAGCGTTTGACTGCCATCACACTTGATGGAAAGTGTAAATGCAGTCGAAGGTGGAGCACGCTTAGCTATAATTCATTTGTTCACTCTTGTCTTGAAAACTCCCAAGTTGTAACGTTCCGGAAACACCGACGACGGAAAGAGTTCTACTCTTTGGCAGTCCGCACTAGAAATGGTCTGAATAGTCTGGTAGAATGGTCTGAAAATATGTTTTTATCTATTTACCCATTGCTTTTTTCAGCTCACCATCCCCCATATAATGGCAACGCTGTTCTGGTGCAAACTCTTCAAGACTCCCGAGCTACCGTCCAAACACCACATAGTAGGATACGAGCCGATCATCGACAGTCACCCTATCAAGGATGGAGTACCAACCACCGACAACTCAGAATCACCAGTACATCACATGGTGCTCTTCGAATGCGAAGTACAAGAGGATGACCAAGTAAGCCAAAGTTTTGTTAATAAAACTAGCAAAAAGATCGGGCTTTCGTCCGCTTAAAGTTATTTCCATACAAACTTCAAACTCTGCTGTACACGTTTAGAGTTGAATTTCAGAAATTCTTAGTACACACACTAAAACGAATATACCCTGGACATTTCAAGTCTCTACGACCAGTGATTCAGACTGTACGTTGTCTAATGTTAGTCATTTACGGCCGAATACTCAAACGCAACTTAAAATTCGTCTCAAGTGACGAATTTTTGACAGACTTTCACTGAAAACTGTCAAAAACTCGCGACTAAACGTGTTTAAATTGCATTTGAGTATTCGAGCGTTAGTCAGTCAGGGCAAAGAATTGTATAATTCGTATATATTGGTATAAATAAATCAATATTTGTGGACATTTTACACAATATACTATACTTAGATTAATAATAATATATAATAATAATAATAAAGTTTATTTGACAAAAAGGCAGAGTGTACAAGGTTTATAAAAACAAGCATAGAAACATTCAGATTGACACATTTGCAGTTGTACATGGTTGAAAACAAGATGGGCTCCTTGATTCCCAACGTACCCAGACCCAGATTAAACGTAGAATACGACTGCTTGGCCGGCAGGTATATCCATGGTGGTAGTACTTCAACGGCCGAGCCCTTCACTAAGAGCTCTACTACTAATATATACTAATGTTTTATTTTATTACAGGTTCTTTGGGACCGCTGGACCGAAGGCGCTGGGTATTTCGGACCGAACAGACCGAGTAGTTGGGTATCTTGTGCTACGCCAATCGCTGCTTGGGCTATGGGCTCCAAAAGTAAGCTTATAATTTAACTAGCGGCCGCAGTTTTTTCCCGTTCCGTTATTTTTTCGGGATAAAACCATAATAGCTTTATGCATGCAAAGTATCAGCCCGATCGGTTTTAAATTGACAAAGTTTAATACAAACTTTCATCCCCTATATTATCCCCTTGGGGGTAGAATTAATCAAAATCCTTTCTTAGCGGATGCCTACGTTATAACATCTACCTGCATGCCAAATTTCAGCCCAATCCGTCCAGTGGTTTGGGCTTGTTGTATTTGTGCGTTGACAGATCACTATGTCAGTCCGTCAGCCACCTTTGAGTTATATATATTTAGAGATATTATTTATCCATATACCACTTGTCCTTAAAGACCCTGAATTTTTTTGAAAATATATTTCAAAAAATGCTAGTTTTTAACGCGGGCTTTAGATACCATACCACGCCACAGAGAATGTGTGCATACCTACATACCCTTATCCAAAGAATATGGACTAAATTCTTATTCTATGCCCTTATCGGCATTCGCGGATATACGGATATACCTACTTACCTAACTTCCTTCCGCCAAATACTACTCGGCTGTCAATGTCAGAAGACAGAGAGATCCTAGGCCGAGAGAGAGAGACGGAAGACCGGCACGAAAGCGCGCCGACGCATTTTCTGACAAGATTTTTCCTGATTGTTTTGTAAAGTTGTGTAGAAAGTTTTCCATACCAAATATAATTGTGACAGTTGTAATCGTGCATCGAACTTATTTATCAACCAACACCCCCTGAGAAACACCCATCCTATACAGTTTATTTTTGTTTTTAAAAATATTTCTAAAGCTATTATTGTTTTCAGGTGAATTCTTGCCAGAGAATGTCGGCATCCCCCTGGGTGAGAAAGGGGGTGTGACATATTACATGCTCGAAGTTCATTATGACAACAAGGAACTCCACAAAGGTAAATTACCTAATTACTTGTATAAACATCTGCTTTGTTACGAGCAAAATTATTATACAAGTTTACAATGTTGGCTTGATCTGCAAATAATTTTTTTGCGCTTTTACGACACGGTAACAATGAAAGCAATATCTTTTTCATTTTAATTGTTTTTCTAGTGTTATTTTATTTTTTATTTATGATCATGAATAAACATTGTACAAAAACAGTGACAGGAGATATTTTAAGCTAAACTTGAGGTTTAAAAGTTTTACTTTTTAATTTCAGTTCTTGACAGCTCTGGAATCAGGTTGCATTACACGCCATCATTGAGAATGCATGACGCAGCACTCATGGTGGCTGGAATAGGTATCTCGGCGTTACACGTCATCCCACCAGCGCAGAAGCAGTACAAAACTGTTGGGATTTGTAGTTCTGAGTGTACTGAAAAGGTAAGACACATTTTGTGAGCATTTAATCAGACGTTTAAAAAAAACCTTAATGAATGACTGGGTTTGTATTGAACCAATGACCTTAGCTATAATGTGCTGTAGAGGCGAAATCACTGCTACCAAAAAATCCCCTATTCTTTTAAATATTTGTTTTCTTTGAAATGGTTTCTCACAACTTACTTTACTCCATTCTCGTTATCTACATCTCCTTGTCTTTCTTGTTTCAGACAATGCCAGAAGATGGTATCAACATCGTATCAGTTCTTCTATACGCACACGGAACAGCCAGGAAGATTTCGTTGAAGCATGTCAGAGGAAACGTAGAACTACCTAGAATATCTGAGGTGAGCTTATAAAAATTGTATTTGCATTGTTTGCATTTAACGCCATCTATTGGCATTAATTCTTACTAGATCTTATAGTACTGAAAATAAATGCAACAGCGTTGATTGAAACTTAGTACTAGGCGTATTACATAGATGGCGCTGAAACTAACTGTGTAACTTAGCGGTATAGTTTATCTGTAGTGCTCACAGATGGCGCATAAACCAATCTAATCATTATTACTATATTGTTTTAGGAAAATTCGTACGATGCGCGTTACCAGCAATCCAGGGTGGTACCAGGCGGCAGAAAGTTCCTGAGAGGTGACACGTTGCTCACAGAATGTACTTACGACAGCACTTCCAGGGATAAGCTTATTTTAGGCGGCTATTCGGATGCTCAGGTACCTACCTAACTACTTATAAAAATCTGTTAAAATGTAAAATAATGTTTAATATATTGCCATCTCTTATCAATGGGTAATGAAAAGCAGTGACAGGAGACATTTTAAGCCATATATAAATTAAAATAACGTTTACAAGTATGGGCGTTACTTGTTGAGTTTATAACATCATTATAAACGCGAAAGTTTGTAAGAATGGATGGATGGATGTTTGTTACTCTTTCACGCTCTAACCGGTCGACCGATTTGGATGAAATTTGGAATAAACATAGATTATAACTTGGATTAACATACAGGCTACTTTTTATCCCGAAAAAATAACGGGAACGGGAAAAACTGCCACGCGGGTGAAGCTGCGAGCGGCCACTAGTACTTCAATAATAATACAATGAATTTAATTATGTAATAGTAGGTGTTACGTATTCATGCACTACAATGTAGTTCGATTCGATTGATCACATTATGACTGATTGAGAGGACATCCCTAGCTGTGTCCTTTTTTCCTACCGTGTCCCATCCCTATCTCACCCCTCTTCCTAAAAATCAATTGGTCAGTGCGCACGTCTTCAAACCAAATAATTAGCATAAACTCTCCAAAAGTGGTTCCCGGTCCTGCCCATCCGTGCAAAGGGTAAGTCCTTAACATATCAAACATAATTGTGGTCCTTCGAGTCGAATAAATTGTGTTTTTCACGAAAACAGAACACGCTCCACGCGGCCGGTTTCTGTGCCGGTGGGCAGCCATTTTTTCGTGTGAAAATTTTGCGATAAAAGTTAGTGAATATGTCTAGAAGTCAATTAATTACGTTAAAATTCGAGTTTTTATGCGAGAAAATTAGTTCGTTGTACAATACTGCTACTGCGCTTGATGTTAGTAATGAAATTGAGGTAGGTAAATTCAAAATTCGATGTGCAGAACTCGACACTTTGTGCTCAAATACTGAAGAATGTTTTCTGACGCTTCAATCCACTTTGAAGGATGACGACGTATTAGATTCTTACAAGAAAAAGTTGGTTTTGTTCGAGGAGCAGAGCCTGGAGGTCAAGTATATTCGTAGTACGACATTTGCAGATCAGTCAAATGTCGATTTCAAAGAGGTTATTCACAAAGACCTGCCTGATCACTGCTCCTCGAGCAAACGGAGTGACATAAAGTACAAATTACCGGACATAGGATTGCCGCGGTTTTCGGGTAATTACACCGATTTTCCAAGTTTCCAAAACATGTTTGATGCGTTGGTTCACAACAATGAGCGATTGAGTCTTGTCCAGAAAAAACATTATCTAACGAGTTGTCTATCGGGCGAGCCTGCTAACCTTATAAAACACCTTTCGAGCATCCCAGACAACTATGAGGTCGCTCGGAAGTTACTACTAGATAGGTACGACGACAAACGATTGATCGCAGACGCTCATCTGACGGCGATATTAGCGTTACCTACGGTCTCAATTAAGAATGCTACACAATTACGTAATTTTGTGAACGTTTTACAAGAAAACACAAGTGGTCTAACTAGTCTAGGATTCCCCGTAACGGAGTGGTCACTCATTCTACTGCATATCTTCACTAGAAAGCTTGATAATGAGCTACGATCTAGATTTGAGCTAGCTCACCAACAAACGAAAATACCTACATTCGAAAATCTACTAACATTCCTCGGCAGTTACTGCAAAACGTTAGAAACAGCTGGCGTAGTAAGTCAACCTAGCTCCGGCAAGTCGACGAGCACTTTGCCAATCAGAAGTAACAAACAGTCTTATGCGTCCAGTGTAGTATCAGCTGAGCCGACCAAACAACAAAATTCTGAAGAGCAAAAAATACTGTCATGCAAATACTGTAAGGGCGATCACGTGATGAGTAAGTGTGCGAAGTTCATTGCGATGGACTTGCCATCTCGTCAAGATTTTGTCAAATCAAAAAACCTCTGCTTCAATTGTCTGCGCCCACACAGGGTGTATGAATGTCGTTCACGATTTCGATGTCAAAACTGCTCACGTAAACATCATACTTTGTTATGTTCGAACGATCAGCCGCATACCAATCTAGGTACGACTAGCAATAACGAAACGCAAGTGTCGCTTGCCGACAAGCAAGTCGCTCATTGTACGAGTAGGTCCGATGCGTTATCGGCGCTAACCGCTAGCGAGGCAGTGGCGCCTCTTCTGTCTCTTTCACACTCGCACGATCCAAGAGGCAAGGACTGCAACGGGAGCGTAACGCATCATTCTTTGCTTGCTACAGCAATAGTCGAATTTTCAACTTCAATGAGCGGCGAATATCACTCAGTCCGTGCGTTGCTAGACCCGGGTAGTATGGCGAATTTCATAACTTCGTCATGCATGCAGCGACTAGGGATGCGCTACCACAAAACAAACATTGCAATTTCAGGTGTAGGCGAATCGAATCGGGTGTACCCCAAAGGCGAACTACAGGTGTTTCTAAATAACAAAGTAGGAGATCCTCTATGCGTAGAAATGTTAGTTCTTCCAAAGATCACGGCGCCACTTCCTACGGCAGACCTCGACAGCGCGATTTTAGCCAAGTATAGCCACCTTCAGTTGGCCGACCCGCAATTTCATGAGAGAAAAAATATTGATATGCTGTTAGGCGCGGGGGCATGCGCCAAAATTTTCAACGGGCCTAAAGTCGAGGTAGGAAAAGGATTACCCACGGCATTCGAAACCATTTTCGGTTGGGTTCTAATGGGGGACGTCGCGCGACGTCAAACCGAAATCCAAACATTTCATTGCGTGACATCAATAGACGAGACATTGAAAAAATTTTGGGAAGTAGAAGACGTAGAAAGTAATGTTAGGCAGCCCGATCCTAGCGATGTTATTTGCGAGGACCATTTTAAGCAGACGCATTCGCGTACTCCAACGGGGCGCTTCATCGTGCGTTTGCCATTTCGCAAGGGTGACCATGATGTTGGGCAAAATTTCGGGGACACTTTGCAGGTAGCCATCCGTAGGCTGTTATCATTAGAAAACAAATTCAAGCGAGATAAAGTTTTAGAAAAAAGGTATAGGGACTTCATGCGGGAATACATTGAACTGGGCCACATGCAGCCTATCGAAACGTCGATAGCACAGCGGTTCCCACGATATTTCATACCTCACCACGGGGTATATAAAAAGGGTACGGAAAAAATTAGGTGCGTTTTCAACGCTTCTTCCAAAGGCCCGGGTGGGAAATCGTTAAACGATGAGTTATTAGCTGGACCTAAATTGCAACAGGATATAGTAGACATCATACTACACTTTAGATTACATGAGATAGTTTTCTCCGCAGACATTCGTATGATGTATCGACAGGTATTACTGCATCCCTTAGACCGTCAATATCAGCTGATCGTATGGCGCGATCACATTCAGGAGCCAGGCAACAATCGCGTTCAGGGTAACGATCACATTCCGCCTGAAATTCAACAGTTTCAGCTAAACACGTTAAGTTATGGTGTCACTACATCAGCGTTTCTCGCAATGCGTTGCTTACATGAGTTGGCTTATCAACACAAGGAGACACATCCACGCGCCTCTCAGATTCTTCTCCAAGACATATTCGTCGATGACGTAGTTACAGGTGCGAGTTCAGTGACCGAAGCTCAAAGTATAAAATGTGAGTTAGTAGACCTTTTGAGTAAAGGCGAATTCGAGCTTCGTAAGTGGATTAGCAACGAACCTCAGTTGCTTAGTGACTTGCCAACGGAGCATTGCGAACTTAAATTTAGTGAGGACGCGAACACGACGCTAAAGATACTAGGTTTTAAGTATAGTCCAAACACAGACACATTTTCCTATAAAGTGAGTCTAGATAGTAATGAGTGCACTAAACGTATTATCTTGTCGCGGGTTAGTTCCATCTATGATCCCAACGGGTGGTTAGCACCATGCGTTATATTCGCAAAAATAATGATGCAACGTCTATGGACGTTAGGATTGCAGTGGGATGAAACTCCCCCTCGCGATATTATCAAAGACTGACAGTGTTTCTGCAACGATTTACATCATCTGCAAAACTTAGCTATAGAACGCAAAGTTTTAACTAGTACGGTTCAGCACTTCGACTTGCACGGTTTTAGCGACGCATCTGAGTCCGCTTATGCGGCTTGCGTTTACATACGATGCGTCCATGCGGACAGTAGGGTAACCATACATTTATTAATTTCGAAGACACGTGTCGCTCCAATAAAGCAAAAACTCACGGTTCCTAAGCTGGAACTTTCAGGCGCTCACCTTTTAGCGAAACTATTAGTGCGAGTTGCTGATTGCCTAAAATTAAGAACGAACCTTCATCGAAACACGTATGCTTGGAGTGACTCGTCCATTGTATTATGTTGGTTACGTACCCAACCTCACCTTCTCAAGGTATTTGAATCGAATCGTGTTAGTCAAATTCAGGCTTTAGTTTCCCCGGAAAATTGGCATTACGTCCCGACAGACCTAAACCCAGCCGACTCCGCCTCTAGAGGCATTACACCACAGGAGCTAGTTCATCACAAACTTTGGTGGGGTCCGTCTTGGCTCGTTCTCGATCCGAAATCATGGCCACCGCCATGTCAACAGCTCGAACGTAACTCGCTTCCTGGTCTAAAGAAACTCACTCAGGTAATAGCTGCCGTCACTAACGAAATAGAACCTCCTATTTTTATTCAGAATTGTAGTTCATTTAGTAAGCTCGTGCGAATCACTTCATGGTGCCTTCGATTCGCACACAATGCTTTAAAATCAAAAAAGTCACGGTCATTTAGTGGGCCTCTGGCTAGTGAGGAACTTCAACGAAGCTTAAATGCTCTCGTTAAATGCGTACAATCCCAATCATTTAGTAACGATTTACAAAATCTTCGGGCTAAAAAGCCATGTAGTACCGGGATGCTGCGCTTGCAACCATTCTTAGACGATAACGGTTTACTTCGGGTAGGGGGAAGATTAGTAAACTCTTCTCTTAGTTACTCGTCGAAGCACCCTCTCGTGCTTCCTCACTCTCATCACTTTACAAATCTTGTAGTAGATTATTATCACATCAAGTACTTACACGCGGGTCCTAATGCGTTAATGTCTTTTATCCGGGAGCAATTCTGGATATTATCCGCCCGACGCGTCATACGTAGTAGAATTTTTAAATGCATCGTGTGTTTTCGGTTGAGGTGTCAACCACCTCAGATCAAGATGGGTGACTTGCCCGCCAACAGAGTTACCGAATCTCAACGGCCTTTCCTTTCAGTAGCCATTGACTATGCGGGTCCCTTTCCATCCAAGTCTAGCACATTGCGGAATGCTAAAATAGTTAAGTCATACCTGTGCGTATTCGTGTGCTTCACTACGAAGTCCGTCCATTTAGAAGTAGTCAGCGACTTAACTACTGACGCATTTTTAGCTGCTTTGAAAAGATTTGTTGCAAGACGCGGATTACCTAAGGAAATTTGGTCAGATTCCGGGTCTAACTTCAAAGGGGCTTGCAACCTTTTAGGAAAATTCAAACGAGACATTAACCAAGACCCTGATTTAAATCATTATTATGCTGAGCATTTCATTCAATGGCGCTTCTCGCCTCCTCTGAGTCCTGCTTTCAACGGGCTGGCTGAAGCAGCTGTTAAGTCAAGTAAATCACATCTAAAGCGTGTCATAGGCGATCGTCCTCTGACTTTCGAGGAGTTAACGACAATTTTTGCTCAGATTGAGGCGATCTTAAATTCTAGACCGTTGTGTCCTCTATCTAACGATCCGAATGATCTTTCTGTATTAACTCCTGGCCACTTCCTAGTTGGTACTCCGCTGGTCTCGGTTCCTGAGACCATTCCTGTAGAAACCACGCGTACCAACCAGTTGGCTCGATGGCAACTTCTTAGACAAATGGCTATGAATGTGTGGAAGCGTTGGAATCATGATTATCTTCACACATTGCAGCAACGTGCCAAGTGGCACAAAACTCAGTATAACGTTAAGATAGGCGATTTAGTCTTAATTAAAGAGGACTGTCTTCCTCCACTTCATTGGTCTCGTGGTAGAGTGACCAAGCTTTATCCTGGGCGAGACTCAATCGTTCGCGTAGTAGAACTGAGGACAGCTAAAGGATATTTTATCCGATCGTTAGCCAAGCTGATCCCTCTCCCTTGTAACCAAGACTAAATTAGTAATTTATTCAATCTTAATAGTTAGGTAAACTTAGGCTTAGTTTTTTAAAAGGTATACAGTCCATTCGCTAAAATCTAACATCAACAACTATTGTAAAGCAGTATGGTACAACCTATTAATTTGGTAAATTTATGCATAGGTTAAAATTTCAGATTCTAAAAAGGGCAACCCCTTTTTGTGGGGGGCCATGTTACGTATTCATGCACTACAATGTAGTTCGATTCGATTGATCACATTATGACTGATTGAGAGGACATCCCTAGCTGTGTCCTTTTTTTCCTACCGTGTCCCATCCCTATCTCACCCCTCTTCCTAAAAATCAATTGGTCAGTGCGCACGTCTTCAAACCAAATAATTAGCATAAACTCTCCAAAAGTGGTTCCCGGTCCTGCCCATCCGTGCAAAGGGTAAGTCCTTAACATATCAAACAGTAGGGTTCTTTGTGAGCGGCTCGTCCGGAGAAGTTCCATCGTGAAAGAGAGTTCTTAGGCCCAAAGAGATCTGTGGAGATATGTACCGTGCTTGGGAGTTTTCGTGAGGTTAAATGGTACCATCAGTACCTACCATTTCTTGGCAAAGTTACTTACACTACAAACAGTGGCCTAAAAAGGTTTTTTTTTTTTAGGAAATGTGCCTGTCTTTTGTACTGTACTACCCTCGGACACAGCTAGCAGGGTGCTACTCAATGACTCCCGTCAAAGAATTCTTCGAGACATTTGGCATCAAAGAGTTCTACGGTCTCAACTTTAGGCAGGTTGAGAATATCTTCCTGTCTTCTGGGTAAGTCATATTATGTTGATAGGCTTCATAGCTCTACCGTCAGTGCTGTAGGTTATGGGTTCGATCCTCACAAAGAACAAACATTTGTGTGTACATAGATGTTTGTGCTGTGTTCTAGACATTGATATATTGTACTCTAAATATGTATTTACAAAAAAAAGGTAGGTACTTATAAGTATTCTGGCAGCGGCGAAAGGCTTGCAATCTGTCACGATTCTATTTTATATCATCATTCTATAACCTATGAGATTACCTATATAATTAGGTATGTATAATCAGAGTACGCATCTTATTACAGCCGATTGTTATGTGTTTGGTAAAGTCAAATTAAAGTCAAAAGGCTATTTCGTGGAATCTTAAAAATTACTTAGTATTAAGTACATACCTACTTATTACAACCTAGGAATGGGCTGAGTGATGATTTTTTGATATCAATGACTAGACGACAGTGACAAAAAAATATCGGTGATGCGAATCGGTGATGATTAAATCATCAAATGATTATTGAAATAAATATTAAAGTAAAAGTAAAAGTAAAAAAGCCATTTATTCTACTACATTTAAAATCATACAGCAACAATTTATAATAATTACAATTATAATTAATTTCGTCCTTAAAAAAATTATAAATTTGGCAAGTCTTTGTTATTGTTTAAATTATAATATTATATTCTAATTTTTACTACATATTATTATTTTTAAATTATTCTTATACATTAATTGTTATTAGTCATATCATATATTTATTTACATTATTATGTCAGTAGTAGTCGCCATTCTGGCGTAGGCCTCCCCCGTTTCTTTCCATACTTTCCTATCTGTAGCTTGACTCCTCCAGTCTGGTCCAATTTTCTGCCGGAAGATGTCTTCCCAACGCTTTTTTGGACGTCCCCTGTTCCTTTTGTAGTTGCGTGGTATCCATTCTATTACTTTCTTCGTCCATCTTGTGTTATCCATCCTGCAGATATGTCCAGCCCAGTTCCATTTTAGTGTTCTAATTCTACTTATAATGTTGCACAACTTTGTTCTTGTTCTAATCATTTTGTTACTTATTTTGTCTGATAGTTTAATACCTAGCATACTCCTTTCCATTTTTCTTTGGCAAATAGCTAGTCTATTTTCTTCTTCGTTGGTGAGAGACCACGTTTGGCAACCATAAGTCAAGCACGGTAGAATAATCACTTCATATAATTTCTTTTTAATGTTAATGTTAGTTTGCTTGTTTTTCATGATCTCCTTTAAGCTCCAATATTTTTTCCAGGATATAGCAATCCGTCTCTGTACCTCTTTTCCTGTACTGTTTTCAAACGAAACTGATTGGCCTAGGTAGATGTATTCTCCTACGTACTCTAGTTTTTCCCCGTCTACTACTATGTCCAGGGCTGTTCCATTGCTCAGTACTTTAGTTTTGGATGTATTGATTGCTAAGCCGACTTTCCTGCTTTCTCTTGTAAGGTCGTTCAACATTAGTTCCAGAGCTGTTGGGCTTTCAGCAAATACCACTATGTCGTCTGCGAAGCGTAGGTGGCTTAGGTTCTCTCCATTAATATTCAATCCTTGTTTTTGCCAATTTAGATTTCTAAATACTGTTTCTAGAACAGCTGAGAATATTTTAGGTGATAAGGGATCACCTTGTCGAACGCCTCTTTTAATATAGAACTCTTCCCCTTCTCTTTCTAATCTGACTTTAGCACAGCATTTTGCATAAATGTTATGTATTAGGTCAATGTATTCTTCGTCTATGCCCTGTTCAAGTAGTGATTCCCATATAGCATTATGCTCTAAGCTATCGAACGCCTTCTTAAAATCTATGAAACACATGTATATAGTCATTCCATACTCATTAGCTTTCTGTATTATTTGAGTGACTACTTGAATATGGTCCAGTGTTGAGTAGTTTTTGCGAAAACCTGCCTGCTCCGGAGGTTGGTTCTCATCCAGTGTCTTCGTCAGCCTTTGTAATATTATTTTGGAAAAGATCTTGTATAAGTTTGATATAAGACTGATGGGCCTATAGTTTCCCAAGTCGTTTCGGTTACCCTTTTTATGTAGAAGTGTAATTGTAGATTTTGACCATTGTTTTGGTGTTGTTCCTGTGTTTAAAATGTTATTAAATAGTGCTTGAAGTGGACTCTGTAAGGACTCTGATAAAGATTTTAGTACTTCATTTGTAATGTTGTCATCACCGGGTGTCTTGTCGTTTTTCTGAGATTGTATTGCATTCTCTATTTCAGATACGAGTATACTATTTGATGGTGTTAAGTAAGTAGAGATCTTAGTTGGAAATTCGAATGAGTGTGACGATTTAGGTAAGTCAGATGTATAAAGGTCTTCGTAATAACTAGTCGCTTCTTTAACTATTTCTGGCCGTTTGCACGTTACTTTACCAAATTTGTTTTTCAGGTTAGCAGTCCATTCTGTTTTGTTTCGCAGTTCTCTGTAGGCTTTTTTAACTCCTCCTGTCTTCTCGATATATTTATTGAAAGTTTTTTGCCTTTGTATTTTTTGTTGTCTGGTAATTACTTTATTTATTTCCTTGCTTATTTCCGTTATTCTTGTTTTGATGTCTCTTGTTCTCTTGCCTTTATACATTTGTTTACGTTCCTCTAATAACTCTTTTAAACTTGAATCAGTGATGTTTGCTGGATGTGATGTGTTCTTTTTGGTTTTAAGTATCTCTTTTAAGAGCAGTTTCATGTCGTTTTCAAAGTTATCGTATTGAGTTTGCACATCTGTTGAACTGTTTATCGACTCTTTGAACTTATTTTCCCAGAGCTTTCCACCTTCTCTTGAGACTGTTAGTATATTGCGGACTTGTTGGGAGGCAACCTTTACAAATTTTCTACTTTCTTTTTTTGTTTTCATAGCAACTTTGCACCTAATCATTCTGTGATCTGTATAAAAATTAAGGTTATTTATTATGTCAAAATTGTGAATGTTTTTAGGCTGGTTTGTCAATATATATTACTGAAATAAATATTACTACAATTAAAATAACATCTTTTTTCTCTCTATCTCACTCAAGTCGATATGTTGCTGTCTACAGCACGTCACTCATTTCATCGAGTCGCCTTATCCCTTTCGCACGCTTTGCATGTATGCATCATGCTGTCACTGTTTCACTCAGTGGCCGGCTGGTAGTCGCAATCATTTTTGGCGAGTAATGATTATGTGATTTGATTAATCATTGGTGATTTTGTTGCTGTCACTTGATAAACCGATTTTAAAATATCGGTGACATGATAACATGATATCGTGACATGACATAACATGATAACATGTGATATGATATCGGACTCATCTCTAATACAACCTAGAAACATCATTGTATCAGTTTATCGTAGGTATTAACTTTTGAAATTTAATTAAATATCTTCTATTTTCAGAAGCTTCGAAAATCCACCATCACAATCAGAGGACGGGATATCTAAGCGGGCTGCCTCCGAGCCTATTCTGCAAGGGGATGATCAAGGGGTTGGTCTCATGAGTAAGTAGCTTTATCTACCATATTATGTCTGTCTATCTGTCAAAATGACGAACGATGTGGCGCAGAGGGCGAATGTCCGCCTGCGACGCAGGAGGTTCCGGGTTCGATTCCTGCCTTTGAATAAATGTTTGTACGATCTAAAAATATTCTGTTCTGGGTATTTTCTATGTATAATAAAAAATATGTATGTATGTAATGTATTGTATTAAGTATATCAGTCATCTAGTACCCATAACACAAGCTCTGCTTAGCTTGGGGCTAGATGATGCTGTGTGTATTGCCCAGCATTATTTATTTATTATTTATTAACACTGGTCTAATATCAGTCAATGGACAAAGATTCTTTATAAGTGGTATGCTAAATAATGAGAAATATTATCTTACAGAAGAGCTGGTAATCTGGGAGCCTTCAGAATTTCGCAACAAATCTTTCATGGCTCATCTGAACGAGATGCCGTGGCACGAGCCACTCCTGACCAAACAGATCCAGAAGTCTCTATACTACGGCCTGCATATGACGTTCTGCAAGAAACGAAACGATAACTGGGGCGTGGTAAGTTCAATAATCATCATCAGCCAGTAGAAGTCCAATGCTAGACATAGGCATATTTTAATAGAATTTGTTGATGAAACAAGCGGATGGCCCTCCTGATGTTAAGTAGTAACCATCCCTTACAACAAAGCATTGCCTCGCAGGTCACGTATTCTCCGTGCCGGTTAAGCTAAAGCATACAGGTGCTGTGTTTCGGTTTGAAGGGTGTGGGTGCCGATGAAACTACTGGCACATGAGGTTTACTCATGTGCCAGTATTACTCATGTGCCAGTATTACTCATGTGCCAGTATTACTCATGTGCCAGTACTTTCATCACTCATGTGCCAGTAGTTTCATCGGCACCCACACCCTTCAAACCGAAACACAGCAAGCTGCTTGACGGCAGAAACAGGCATGGTGGTAGTAGGTACTTCACCAAAAGTTCTACTATTAATAAGCCATCTCCATACACCGACTTTCGGCCTGACCTGCAATCTTAACAGTAGCATATGCTTTGTCTTTCGGTCCGTGGTCGCCCCTTGAAAACCTTGTTTCTCCAGAGCGGTTCTGGGTCCAACTCAATTCATAGTTCATGTAAATTTGCAGTGCAATAGGTGTTCGCTCTGTAATAAATACTGGCTATTTGTTTGGCATAACTGGATGTAGATAGTAAAGCGTATTAACTCATTTTTATCTCTTTTCAGCCGGTACAAATCCAAAACTACCCAACCTTCAAAGAGCTTGAACAAAATCAAACCTCACACAAATCTTGCCACTACAAAGGTATGCGACTACCGTCGGTAACGAAAGCTGCGAGTACCCACACTAATACATATCTATGTCAACTAGTTTTGGTTTTATACACATTTGTAACAGTGCGGTAGTAAAAGACTTAAGAAGTTCACTTGCGCCAAATTTTTCCCGTTGTTTTTGTTTGTAACTTGTTTTTCTTTTTGTAAATTTTCAACATTTGCTTCGCCAGATTATGTATCATAATTTGCGTTTTGGCTTTGTTACTGCGCTGCTATGGTCTAAAACCAAAGTGTATTTTTGTGCGAATGAGTTTGTGATTTTTGTACTTATGAGGTTTTGCTCATGTATCTTTCAGGCGTGAGTTGGTTGGTGTGTACTGTTTTTATGAATAAGTAGATTGTAATTTACCAAGTACCTAATGGTATTTTTACGTAAGATTTGAATATGTATGTTTTTATTAGGACTGATTACGCTACTTTTGTGGTAAAATTTATTGACTTTCGAAACCAAATCAATACCTAAATTTTCTGATATTTCTTTAAAATTTGAGTTATTTATTTTAACTAGTGACATGCCGATTATTGTTAAACAAGATACTTGTAAATAGGTATTTAAATATTATCTGCAATTCAATGCAATAAGGTATTTAGTAGTTCCATCAGTTTTCAAATTCAGTACATATATTGCATATTTAAATGCAATTTTAGAATTATGTATTTCGTACCAAGTTCGGATAAACGGAAAACACTTCTACGGTCAAATTTCTGATATTATCAGGAAATGTATGAATGTGTGGACGTGCGACAGTTTTGTAAAGAATAGAAAAGTAGACCTACGTGATTTTTTTTGTTTGTGTTATGCGAGGCCGTTTTGTGAGTGATTTTGTATGACACTTGTAAGCAAAGTTAAATTCTATATATCGCAAGTATAAACTGCCGTGGTATTGGTATGAATTTGTTCCATGGAAACATATTTCTATAACTACAAATTTTAGTTTCAAGCATCGCAACCTGGCATTAACTGAGCGTGATTCTTAGTAATCATAGTTTGCCAGAGAATGTTTTTTATAATGCAAAATGTTTGGACAGAGTATTGACTTTGTCTTTCCTGTGGAATAGACTGGCTAAGCTGTTAGGATAGAACAGCGTCCCTTTAATAGAAGCACGATTGTAAAAAATGCCTCTTTCGCTGCATAAATGATCCACAAAAGTGCAGAATGCGCTAATCTATGCTCGTTTTAGATTCATCTTGTATATTTCTGTAGGAATAAGTGATAATGTCACTTATGGCTGTGTTTACTAGGCTCAAAATCAAGTGCCTACTTAAATTAAAACTATAGTGGATAATACTTTTGTATTTTTGTAGAATAAATTGTAACTTAAACTTAGATTATGTAGAGATCTTACAATCTTGCTGGTTTTGAAATGATTTGTGTTTTGTAAAAAATAATGGATTTGAGTCTTTTTAGTACCTATTACGAACAATGATGCATTTTGCTACGTATTTTATTATTATTTATAATCTTATTCTAAGAATACGCTTAGTAATTAAGTTAAATTATTTAAAAGTCAATAAAATGTTTAAATAATTTTAATAATGTTTTATTTATTTGTGTAAAAAACAATCAAAAAAAATATGAATGTAACATATCTACTAACCTATAAAAAAATATTGAATCCATCAATAAATTCACATTTTAGGAAAAACATAAAATACCTACTACTAAAAAACTATAAATTTAAATTGAGTTTTAAATTAGTGTATCTATCTCCAATATGGAAAACCAGTTACAGTGTTACCCGGTTTACGAATTGAACTTGCAGAATCTAAGTTGGTAAACGGTTCGTTTTCATAATACCGGTTCGGTTCTATGCCACCACTAAACCGATCAGCGATCGCGCCAAAGTTACTGGCAGAACTAGGCTTCGCTGCGTTCACATTGCCTGAATTAGAATTAGTTTCTATGTTTCTATTGCCCAGATTAGTGTTAGCATTGGCTGTCTGAGAAATAGAGCTTGGCACTGCAAAATTCCTTCTAGAATTCAAGTCTACGTTGCCAGAATTGGGAACTCCTACGTTGCCAGAATTGGGAACTCCTACGTTGCCAGAAATGGGAACTCCAACGTTGCCAGAATTTTTGTTTCCAGTGGTCAGTAACGGGTCGACAAATGGATTAGGTTTCTGCGGGTAAGTCATAGGCTTTTCCCTATTGCTCTCCAGAGCTTGCCAGTTGATAAGCCAGAACGGCTGTTTGTCGATAGGCAGCTTGCTTAGACGGTCGACCAGGTCTCGATCGCCATTTGCTTCGATAGGGAGTCGCTGGGTTGTACTTGTTGTACCATTGACTTCGCCGAAACTAGAAAGAGATTGGAAATAGTTGTACATAAAGCTTTTATCTTTTTGCATCCCTCACGGAGCAGGCTAAAGTCATAAGGTCATACCTCCACGTCTCTTTTTCAGTGTTAGTGGATCCTAATTTTGTATTTCATGACTGCGAGTTATTTTTAAACTATGTATTATGGTTTTATCAATATTTTGCATAGACGCGAGATATTTAGTAGAGTGCTGTAGGTTGTGAATTCGATCCCCGCCGAAGACAAACATTTGTGTGATGAACGTAGATATTTGTTCTCTGTCTGTGCGTTATATTATATTCTGTAAGTATGTATTTACAAAAAAAGTATATAAGTATCAGTCATCTAATTCCCATAGTAAAAGGTATGGTTAGTTTGGGGATAAATGATGTTTAAAAACACCACACTTATTTATCCATAGTTTTTCTTATTGGTGCACATGTTATGTACATTAGTGTACCTACACGTAATACCCCCCATAGAGCTAAACACTAGTTTATAAGTCTTTTGACAGAACGAGATGGATTTTACCACTATCTTAGCACAGGTATACGTAGATAGGCAGGTAAGGTAGAGCTCTTTGTGAAAGGGCTCGTCCGAGTTTATAGGGTGTGGGTGTCAGCGAAATTACAGACACGTGAGGTTTGGTGAGGTACCAGTGTGGACGATGGACGCAGGGTAGGGCACGTACCTAACGTGCGTGACCTACAATGCCATGATTTGTTATAACAGCCATTGCCATTTGTATTTGTGGTAACCATCACCTATACTCCTTAACATCAGGTGGGCCATATGCTTGTTTCACGAGCACCATGTAACAGTAGACAATGTTTTCGTCGCGTTGCACGTCTTAACCCTACAGTAGCGTTACCTTACCCGCCTCTAACAAGGGGAAGTAATGTATGGTCCCAACTATGCCGGGACCACCAACTCAAGTATCAACTAATTTATTAAAATAATTGTTAATTTATTGTCTTAAAATGTAATTGTTCAAATTAAGGTTGGAATAAGGATAAATACAACACCTATAACTAGATTTTCTGTTGTTGTGACTACCTACCTACTTACAAAACTGGTATTTATAATGCAAAGGTAAATAAGTGGTTTGTACACGTAAACGACTTGATTAGCATAAAATATTTGTGATTTGAGCGTAAGTATTTGTATCACAAAAATGCTAAAACGACAAAAGATCTAAGTAAGTATCTATCTTTCTGATTATGTTTTATTACAAAATGCGTATTTTTTATAATATGAAATGTAAGCGATTGCATTTTGCAAATAATACGACACAGATGAGATATTCTTCCTCATCATCATCTTCATCCTACATTGTCCACTACTGGACAAAGGTGCACCAGTGAGTCCGGTTTTCGGTCTTTCTCATCCAGTGTTTGCCAGCTACATGTCGGAGAACATCGCCCCACTTCACCGAATGATGTTCTATAGAGTTGTTTAATGTCAAGAACAACGATATCTTAGTAGGAAAAGCTTATAGAACAAGACAGTGTAATACAAAAAATGTCTTTTCATTCAAAAAAGTTTTTGAATTAAAATTATTACCGGCGGTGGCGCGCTGGTTTACTTTCTTTTTATAACAGGAAATAAAAAGTCCAATATCCATTTGAACAAAGTAGGTCTATTACGATACCGTCATTATAATTAGCCTTACCAGAACGATGTTGACCCTTTCCGAATTACTTTATGCTCAGGAAAAATATATTGAAATTACGATTATAGGCTTTAAATTATTTATATAATACCATGGATCACATACCGATCTGCTAATCCTTCTGTGGTGGTTATCGTTGGGTATCCTATAGGTCTGCTTCCTGCATAGGTAGGTCGTTGACCCTGCACCAAGGCCGCTGACAACGCCAGAAGTAATAGGGATAATTGCATCATCTGAAAACGTGATAAATCTTAGGCACAGCAGATTTTACAATCAAATTCAATCCTTTGTTTATTCAGTATCATAACACTAAAAATAAAATGAGTTCTTTCTAAATAACCAATTTTGAAACTGTGTGTTCTTTCCCTGAAGACCCCTACTGATGTCACGGTAGCTAAAAATACCAAAAAAATTACTTAAACAACACAAAAACTTGCGTTTTGGAACCGGAATGATAAATTTGTTAATTTATTTACAAATTGGTCCAGACACCTTTAAATCAGACAGGAGTTTAGGTAAATACTCCCTCTATCTGGGGAAAGAAAACGGACAAAGTTCAGCGTACAATTGAAATAAAAAAGTAATTTAAAAGTTTAACCAATAACTAATATAGCTTTCATTACTTTTCATTCAATTATCTTGTAGGTATGTAGATTCAGTAGTTATAAAATCAAAATGAAATAAAACCACAACGTGCGATAGATTTAAATTCACTTTCTACCTTTAGTAAACACAGCTATTTTATGCGTAGGTAATAAAATAATGGCACGTTAATGTAAACAATAAAAATATTCACTTACGAAAGTAAATAAATAAAACTCACCATTCCTCAAGAGTTTATAAACGAGACTGAATACGGCGGGTGCGTCAAACGGTACAAATACAACAGGTTTTACCGTCATCTTTGCAAAAAGAAAAAAGTAATAAAATGCGAATAAGGAAAACTTTGGTGACAAACAAACAAGATACCTACTTTTTAAAACCTAGACCGAACGCGTGGTGAATTTTAAATATATTAGTTTTTGAATTACATCATTAAAAAACGAATCGATATCATAACAAATAATCTTGTCGAATAGGTTAAAGATCATTCTTACATAATTCTACCTTATATATTTTAATAAGCCATATTTAAGGTGGCACTACTCACCGAGTCGAACTCGTTGATGGGTGAGGCTGATATGCATATGAGGAGGGTTAAATTCAGTGATGAGCAGTAAGAAGCTATTGCGCGAACACATAAACATAAACTACTACCGTAGAGTAGGTACACCGCCTAAAAACCACCTAAGAGTTGACGAATAGGTATTTTTATGGAATAGGAACACAGGGGTTTTAAAATAATAAAAAAAAACGGCTAAATGCGAGTCGGACTCGCGCACGTAGGGTTTCGTACCATTATCTATGATAAAAACGACAAAAAAAATACTTTTGTTGTATGAGAGCACCCTTCAATATTAATTTTATTCTGTTTGTTAGTATTTATTGATAAAGCGGCAACATAAATACATCATCTGTGAAAATTTCAACTATCAAACTATCACGGTTCATGAGATACAGCCTGCTGACAGACGAACAGACCGACAGACAGACAGCGGAGTCTTAGTATTAGGGTCCCGTTTTACCCTTTGGGTAAAGAACCCTAAAAATTATGACTAGTGTCATCTTAAGTAGGAATATTTTTTTTTCTTTATAAAATATGTACCTATCTAGAATATCTCCGGCTGAAGCTTTTAAAAGTTTTGAACATTGGTAAAGTTTTTTTAAGTTATAGATAGTTTAGATTAGATAAGGTTATGTACAGTCGGCTGTACTAATATGTGTATACATCATAACTTTGAACTTCACATAATTTTCGAGTGTTTGCCTAGTTAATTATATTTATTGTAATATTGTCACACCATTCAGAAAGTAACCGATTGTATAGGTACACTAGCAAACGCACGCAAGTTGGCCCGCGTTAAGTTATTTCCATACAAACTTCAACCCCCGCTGTACCCGTTTAGGGGTTGAATATCGAGAATTCCTTTCTTAGTACACCTCTACGCACCAAGACGTATATCTGAAATCTCCAAGTCTCTACGACCAGTGGCTTAGGCTGTGCGCTGTCTATATGTGAGTCAGTCAGTCAGGAAAATGATTTTATAAGTGGTATAGATATAGATTGTAGACACACCTGGTACCTCTCTAGGTAAAAAAGGTAATACAGGTAACTTAACTACCCACTACTATTAAACCTTGTGTGTTGGAAAATACGTCGTAGCCTAGGTAGATACCTAATTTTTTTATAGCCAATTAATATCTTCGTAAGCATATAATTTCTGATTTATGTGTCTTGTTGTTCTCAATCTTAAAAATACTAGTAGCTCGGCCCGGCTTCGCACGGGTTTTAGTAAGGAACCCTATTTTTTTAATATAATATAGCCTATGTCACCCGGGGATAGTGTAGCTTCCCAACAGTGATTTTTTTTTCAAATCAGTACAGTAATTTCGGAGCCTATTCAAGGCAAACAAACAAATATTTACTTTTTAGACAGAGTATAATAATAATAAAAACTCATTTATTTCGTTTTACAAAGTGGGTAGGAGGTATGAAGTGAATACAGTGCGAAGGATTTATAAGACTAAAAAAAAACAACACACAATGTACCCACTTTGCAAGGAGCTTGGGAGAGGTAAAACCTGTAATACAAGTCTCCAGATCCTTCCACCATGGTTATTGGATCTCATTTAATTTGACCTATACCTAAAAGTTATAGTATAGTATAGTTATAGTATAGCTTAGTCTAAAGTAAAGATTATACTAAGTTCTAGTTTTTCTAGTTTTCCGGATAAACCGGTTCGTAAAAAATAAAGTAAACTTGTAGGTATGTATTTTAAAATCTAGATCTAAGTAGCTTTATTCATGCAAGTAAGTAAGTAACCACTAGCAAGTTATTTTTATACAATTTTCAACCCTCGTTTATGCCATTTTAGGGTTGAGTTTCGGAAATTCCTTTTTTAGTACACCATTACACACCAAAACGAATTACGGGTTCTAAAATTTTTAAATCATGTAATGTCCACTAACTTCTAATGCTGACTGTACCCGTAAAAGTTTCCAGACCATCCTAGAAAAGCGATGTGACGTTGACATTTTTATTAAATTATTGAAATGAGATTTTATGAGATAAAATCTCATTTCATTAATTTTAGTACAGATACGGTACAGATACGTACCTAAGTAGGTAAGTATTTATAAATTATACTTATACTGTCAGGCCTCAGTTAAAGTTACTACCTTGCCTTCTGCGCTGTAGGTTGTGGGTTCGATCCCCACCGAGGACAAACATTTGTGTGATGATCATTGATGTTTGCTCTCTGTCTGGGTGTTATATTGTATTCTAAGTATGTATTACAAGAAAAATCTTGCATAAGTTTTATATCAGTCATTCTGGCCGTTATATATATATCACTCTAATTGAATATGAACACACATAGTATTTAATTATATAATTTGTAATGAAAGTATGATCAGCAGACGGCATTTTGACTGATAATCGCCCAAATACGAATGTTCGGTAAAACCTACCGAACATGCCGAATACCGAATTTAAAACGAATATTCGGCCAATCTCTACCCCATAGTACAAGTTTTGCTTAGTTTGGGGGTAAATGATGCTGTCTAAAAATGTCCACTAATAATTATTTAAAAAAATGTAGATATGTTCTTGAAAACTCTACCCAGCGAATATTTGCGACGATAAAGGAAAATTACATTATGACATTTAAATTATTTACTATCTAGGTATTCTGGTACATTGCGTATCGATCGATAACTTCCTTGAATGATGCGTGAATACACAAAAATATCATCATCTTCCTTAATGACACAAACAATAGGGGTTCCCTGGGTGTATTTATGGTATATACATGATAAGAATGACTAATTAATGACGACATATAAGTTTTCCTCTAAAAATTTCGTGCGGGCCACGGGGAAGTATTGCATAGTATTGATAAAAGTTTGTAAACAGCCTTACAGCTCAGTAGTAGTAGCTCTGCCTTTTGTGCTAGGTCGTGGGTTCGATCTCCACGGAGGACAAGATGGAAGTACATTTGCGAGATAAACATGTACTTATGTTTTTTCTCTGCCTGGGTGTTCTATTGTATTTTAAGTATATATTTAAAAAAAAGTTGGTATTAATAAATAAATATTTGTAGCCATTTTTACACAACTTCATCTAACCCCAAACAAGCATAGCTTGTACCATGGGAACTATAACTAATAGAGCTGTGACGGCTGTCTATGTAAAGTATTGTATAAGTATTCTATAGCGCTATTCTTCTGCCTTCTACAGCGCAGAAGGCAGGGCTATCACGAACTCAACTGGTGCGGGTCTCTGACACAGTATAAAACAACTACAATAGATGCAGGCGCCTGTATTTTATGTTCAAAAGTAGTAGGTACTTGCTGTACAGTAGAATTTAAAACAGGCAATTCCAACTTTCCACGAAAAAATCAATTTTTTCTAAAGTCGCATGTTTCTTATCGCAGAAAAAGTAAGTTATTTACTGGTATATTGCTAGGTAAGTACAATCAATGGCAAAAGTTTGTTAACAAGCCCAGTTAACCTATTTTTAATTCACGACGGGGCGTTGACGTCTGATGTGTCTGTGTCTGTGTCTCTGTCTGCGGCATCGTAGTTCCTGACAGGATGAACCGATTTTGATTTTGTTTGAAAGGTCGGTAGTCGGTAGTTTTTTTAGGGGCCGGTGTTTTTTTTAATTTAATCTTGTTATATTGTTTATTTGTATTATTTATCATGTTTGTTCTCGGTCTCGGTGGGGATCGGTTGTTATAGCGGCAACAGAAATACATCATCTGTGAAAATTTCAACTCTCTAACTGTCACGGTTCTTGAGATACAGCCTGGTGACAGGCAAACAGACTAACAGCGGAGTCTTAGTAATAGGGTCCAGTTTTACTCTTTGTGCACGGAACTCTAATAATATCAGTAGGATAATAAATATGGTAGAAACATCACGTTAAGTCTCTGACTGTACCTAGACAACGGTGACGTTTCGCCTTCGTGACTCGTGCTGACGAAGTCAGAGGTTGAGCGTGACCAATGGGCATTCTATACTCCCTTATACCGTCGTCAGTAGGTACACTTTCGATGGGCGATAAAAATAAATAAAAGCATTTAAAAGTTATAGGTTTTTTCAGAGTTAGCTAGTATTGTAGGGGTAAATAAAGGGCGGTCTTATTGCATAGTGCAATATGTTTTTATGCAACTTCTTGACGGACCAACAGATTTCCTCTTGTTTTCTAGAAACTCAGTGTGCTTGCAATCATTCAGATTTCTCTATAAAATAGTAACGTTAATTCGTCTGGTATAAAACTTCGAAAAAAATCGGCCAAAAATGAACAAATGAGTTTCATTGGGTACAAAAATAAAAATAATAGGTAACTTTATTAGGATTGCAATTTAGTCACAGTGGTAACCTAATGATTATTTATTTGTTATTTACCGGATGCCATAACGCCTGGAAAAGAACTATAGATGGACTAGACTTGCCTAGCACCTATATACCGTCCTCACTGCTGTCGGTCTAATTCACAGAAAATGCGTGATTAATACGTGCGGATCTGACTAAAACACAGGTTTCTTCACGGTGTTTTTCTTCAACGTTTGAAAACATTACCAGAGCGCATACACAATTTTAAAACAAAATAATCCAGAGAGACACTACTGTAATCAAACCCATGATCTCGCGATCTAAAGACAAAAGTCCTACTAATACCAGTGCAGTATGTCTACTCTTAGAAACGATAAACGTAGCTTCATATTGTCGTTTTGAGATAGAATACGCTAAATGTCAGGCAGTGTCAATTTGACTGTGTAATGGCTATCCGGTTGCCTCGCAATGTATTACAAAATGGTAATACAAATCTTCGTCTATCTTTTCTAAGCGTAGACCTATAGTGTAATATAAAATTATGCTATCGATTATTTTCACGCAAGCATTATTTTACCCAATCAGCTTATGGCACTGCAAATGCATTTTAAGTGAGTAATAGTTAACTCTGAAAAGTGTACAGCAGGCACTAGAAACACTAAAATCACCGACTTAAAAGTTGTTTTGTAATAAAGTTATAACACTTCCGATTTACCGAGCTTTATTCAAAACTTTCCAGAAGAAATATTTTTTTTAATCTTAGCTTAATACAGATAAAGAAATATCTCAATAGACTATACAAAAATAACATTAAAAGTGATTCAATAGATACTACGACAGCAAGAGCATAACTAAGAACAAAGTTATCAAAGTATCTCCCCCTTTAGAGAGAATGGAATTCGCGCCAGAATCCTCTTCTTTCTCTTTACAACACTTTGTGCCAATTTCGACAACTTTCGGGTAGAAGTCCGTCCAAAACTCGAAAGCTTTGTAATTTATAGTCTCCGGCGTGCTCATTGTAAAGTTCTGCCGATCTATTATAAAAAAACCAGGTTTTTCCACTTCAAACGCGTCCCATTCTATAATAACTCCAGAGTTGGTCGGATTCGAATACCACGCGAAATTGGTCCACATTTTCATTACGATCTCAGAAACGCTTTTATCTCTGTAATCCCATTTGCCTAAGTCTTCGGGCAAAGGCAAATAGGGCATGCCGAAAGTGAAAATTAAATCGAAATTATGCGGGACCGCTATCCAATCGGGAATCCCCTCGTTCGCCACATCAGAAAACGGTTTCAAATCAAATCTGTAAAGGTAGACCGGAGCGTGTTTGCTGATGTACTTGGCGAGCTGGTACGTAGTAGCTCCGTGTACTTTATCCGTGTAGAAATCCAAAAATAGTTTTCTTATAATAGTTTCGTTCGTTGTAGGTGGTATTGGCTTGTAAAAAAATGCCACAGCATCTTGGATATGGTGCTGGTTTGTGAAGCACGAACTGTTGTCAATTGTTATGTCGGAAAGAATGATTTCTTCTCGCATTACATCAAATTCCCTTTGACTGACTCCAGAATCTTCTCCCTTATCGAGCAAGAGTGCGTCTTCCATATTAGTGTAGCCGGTCAGTACTGGAACCGGGCTGAACACCTCATCCCTGAGCAATCTGCTTGGAAGATCAGGTAAGAACGGTCCAGAAACATTACTAAAACCGGTGTCAATAATCGGTTTCCAGTCTGCTAGAGGTTCTCCAATATCAAGTAGCGCTTGATTTGGTACTCTTCTCAAGCAGTCTAGTAGTTGGTATGTTGGTCTTCTAAAGCAGCTGAAAGCATTGGCGACTTTGTCTACTGTTATGAGTTCTTTTCTCGCAATATTGACTGTGTCTGGAGAAAGCACGTTTCCACTCATAGCTATAGCTTTCTGGAAGAGTCCAGCTGAGAATGCTGATACTAAATGCAACCCAACGCTGACTGCTCCAGCATCGTGACCGAATATGCAGACGTTTTCAGGGTCACCTCCAAAGCTGGCGATGTTGTTCTTGACCCAATACAGCGAAGCTACTTGGTCTAGTAGCCCAAAATTACCGGAGGCTTCGTTGTCGAGGGTTGAGAAAAAACCAAAAATATTCAGTCTGTAAGCTACTGAGACGAATAACACCTGAAAGCAGAAAACAGCCAGTTAGTCCATCTAAGAACAAATATATTTCATTTCATAGAATTAGGTAGAAACACATACAGTTTTACAGTATAAAGACAATTTGAAAAGGTAGTTATAAAAACAAATAGAAAGAGTAGAAATAATTGTGTAGGTGATACTAGTATGTGTGTAACAGCAGCAAAATGGCCTAGACTCAGCATTATGTCTACTATCTATCGGTTTTATACTTTGTACCTTTTGTTTTAGCACCAACTGAAAGGGATTGACGCTGTTAGGGCTACCTCTGAGGAAGCCACCTCCATGGAACCAGACAAGCACCGGGTAACCTTCCACTTTGAAGTCTGAAATGAAGAGTTCTGAAATGAAATGATGATAAAAAGAATAATGAATGATTCACATGTTTTCTGTGGGTACTGATTTGACTGAAACTTTTTAGTCCTAAGATAAATGTATACTTAAATACATAATTAGGCACCAGCCGGGCTAAGATGTACAATGCGAGATATATCGCGCTTGACATGAGATACTTTTTATATTGATGGACATCTTAGAAATTATAGGTAAAAGACCCACAGATAAGCTAAAAAATTAGCATTAAGTTTTTATTTGACAGAACGAGATATTTTTTTGGCACTGGCTTGTTAGCACAGGAAAATATAAAGAGATATCACGAGATAACGAGCAGATAAAATTTTGTCGCGTTGCACATCTTAGCTGGGCATACAAAGTCTCTCATATCCTTCTATCATCTGTCGCTTTCCACCAAGCCTTGTAACAGGACATCAAGTGAACCATCTGCTTTATTTATTAGAAACTAAATAAAGAAAAAATGTAAAAGTAAGCCATCTGCACTAGGGAATAATTCTTGAATAGCAACCGGAAGACAATGCGTAGGACGGTCTTCCACCCTTCGACCTACATCTTTACCAGGTTGCGGAAAAGGTAGAAGAATACAAAAAAATTTGGCTCTGTCCACATGTGTTCAGACTCTTAATAAAAATAATAAATAAAATAAGCCAGCTTTGTAATATAAAATTATGCAGTTAACTTGTCAGAATGTCAAGTCCCTCTAAAGCATGGCTCAGCCAACACCCCAAGTAGAAAGTGCAAATAAAGGCATTAATGCAAGAATGCCGTGCCAATAGTTCCTACTTTGACATGGCTGACCTAACCTTAATCTCATTCTTGACCCGAATACTTGACGTTAAAATTGGTGTGATTCGGACGAAATGTATCGTTCGGTGTTGGCTATTCTTGTGCAGCAAATACCTGCTTCGGATTTATATAACGTGGAATAGATTATGTAGAATAAGGTAAGTAGAAGATTGGTATCTTGGTAGCAGGTACCTTAATAATATTAGTGCGACCGCGAAACTGTAATGGTGATAAGGATCAAGACTTTGGTGATGATTTTTACACAGTATTAGTCCTCTTTTATAGTATACTAGCGGCCGCTCGCAGCTTCGCCCGCGTAGCAGTTTTTTCCCGTTCCCGCATAAAAAGTAAGCCTAGTAAAGCCTATATGTTAATCCAGGTTACAATCTATATCTATTCCAAATTTCATCCAAATCAGTCCACTGGTTAGAGCATGAAAGAGTAACAAACATCCATCCATCCATACTTACAAACTTTCGTGTTTATAATATTAGTAAGATACTGTCTAGATTTTCAGAGCACTGGTTCGATAGGACGACCTCGCCTTTATCCTAAGATCCCCTAATCTCTTAGGGCCTACCAACTCAAGATTCTTTATAGATGTAGTCAAAGGTTCATCCAAATATAAAGTTTTGCAATAGTAAATATTCCATACGTTAAAGTATTCCATATTGAAACAAATGATCTTCCAAGTTTTTATTACCATTTCGGTTTTGTGGTCATTCTGCTAGAACTGAATTATCGTAAAGTCGAGACACCCTTATTTACAGACCCCTACCCACAGTACACCCTTTATTTCGATTAAAGTTTATTTGGTTTAGTGATATGTAATCGTTTTAATGTTACATGACGTATACAAAAACTGTAAATCCGTTTTTGGCTATGTATGTATGCAACATTTTAATTTTTTTGTTATAGAATAAAATCATAAGTTAGATGAATTTATGACAAAATTATAAACTTTTTTGTAGTCTTTAAAAATCATCTAAATGGGAGTAAGATAATTTTTTTATCAAATTTAAATTGTGTACAAAATTTACGGGTGCCAAATAAATGTCTGGAGGTGCCTTCTTACTATAAGGATATTCTAATATCCTGCCAAATAAATATTTTGATGTGCCTCTGTCAAAATATTTATTTGGCAGGATATTTGAAGTCTAAGTTTCTTATGGTTTTTTCTTTCTTTCTAAGTGTTTTTTTTTAGTGGGGATTTTTTAATTTGAACCAATTTATCAAAAATGTCGAGTGCCAGAGTACTAAGAGTGCATTATTATTTGTCTTGCCTCGAACATCAAACCGCACTGCGCCTTAGCCGGTTAGTCACTCACCGCACAGTTGGTCATAACATGAACCAGTATTTTTATCGTAAAAATATAATTATTATTAAGACGCAGTAAGTCTTAACCTATTAAAATGACGAGTCGTATAATAGGAATACCTATTACCTGTATGACTCATACACTCTCAGTCACTAGAATGTATACAGTTCGTAACTTTCAAAATGTTTTCACAGCGGTGCTAATAATATTTACATGACAATTATCCAAAATTTTAGTGAGGTCATCAACTAATTTCATGACTTAATAGTTTTTGAGGTGTAAGAGCTCATTGTTGTGCTATAATACCGTTGTGAAAGTTACGAACTGTATACATTCTAGTGCAGCTGACTGTACATACAGGGTGTGAAAGATTACTCCTAAAAATGTATTGTAATGTAATAGGTCCAAAAATTATCGTGCGCAATGCTCGTGCTCTCAAACGGCGACGGAAAACACTGTGATGCCTGTTCATCATCATCATCATCATCAGCCCATAGAAGTCGACTGCTGGACATAGGCCTCCCCCACACGTTTCCAGGAAGATGCCTGTTATGTACGGAATACTACTGCATAATATCGTATGTACCAAATGCACTATCTGGACTACCTGTGACTACCCTCCTTGGACAATCTCGGAATCTCGAGTAAGTACTTGGTACGAAGAGAGCGGAGGAGATACATTTAGCATTTAGGAGGACGTTTAGCAGTAGCTGTACGTTGTCTATGTCAGTTAGTCAGAAACATGGTCCACCAACTGTAGCATAAAAAAAAAATAGTTTTGTGATTGAAATTTAATCTACTTCATGATGTATTTTGGACATACTTATTATAAATATCGCGGTGTCTTGCTACATGACCAGCCCATCGCCACTTTAATCTTAGACTGTAGTGGGACATCGATTATCTTTGTCTTCTTTCGTATCAATAAAATTCGCTTCTTACTTTGTGTATTTTTCTTATCTTTAAAAGCGATAAGCGATGGACAGTCGAAGCGACGAGGTGGAAAGGACCTAACGGGAAAAGACGAAAAGGTCAACCAATGAAACGATGGAGTGACGACATTGTAGCCACAGCAGGAAAGAAGTGGATAGAACGAGCTAAAGACAGGACAAACTGGATCAAACTGGAGGAGGCCTGTACCCAAATAGGGGTTCCTATCGCAGAAACGGGGTAAAAAAAGGAAAAAGACTAAATAATAAACTGTTGAAAATAAATGTAAAAAGTGATTAATATTAAGAAACTAGTTTGTAATACTTGGGTGATGGGAAATAAAAAGGCTTTATTATTATTATTTATTATTATTATTATAAATATTTTTATCAGCAGTAATTTTATGTGTAAATTAATATTAATTGTACGATCGTAGATAGGTATTATAAAATTTAAAAGGGTTTAAATGTCCACAGCTCATGAATATTGACAGCACTAAAGGAAATTAATTAATGAACTTGAGTCAGGGTTTCCCGGTTTACGCAGATTATTTTATTTTAGAAACATTAGAAACCTCTATTTTCTCAAAATACACAACACCCTATCTATACCAATCATAAGAATCTTTATCCTGACTGACTGACATATAAAGCACAAACAGTGGTCGTAGAGAATTAAATTTTCCAGGGTATATTTGTCTTGTTGCGTAGAAGTATACTAAGAAAGAAATTCCCGAAATTCAACCCCTGAACGAGTAGGTTTAAAGTTTGCATTAAAGTAAACTAACGCAGGCGAAGCCTGGTTACTAATAAACTCGCGCATATCGTGATAGTTTTTTCTTTTTTGATCTAAACTAAAACCTTCTGTCAATGCCAATTACAAAACACGTTGTAAATTATTGTGTCAAGATTACGTAGAATTTGTTTTATTGAAGTGTAGTTTTATTTGAGTGAAAATGAAATGACAGTCACAGGTTGACGACTGCGTCAATTGCAAGGAACGTTTTTTGTGTGTCCTACGGGGCAATGCTTTGTTTTAGGTGTTACCACTTAAAATCAGGTGGGTTCTGTTTCAGTTAGCAAAGAGAAAAAAACTGGCCATTAACAAAAGTTTGGAATAAGACACAAATTATCTTTCCTCCACTCTGATGAGGTTAAAACTTTGACCACTAGTTAGGTGCATACTGGAAAGTAAATAGGTAGTATTTAGACGACTTACCTGTCTAATCCTGCTTAAAATATGTTTTATTAGTAGATTGATTCAGGCGACACTCTGCCACTTTTTTTACTTTAAGTTAATAAAAGTTAACGTTTGTGTTCAACTCCTACAGCACTTACAATAAAGCGAATATCTTAATTTACTGAAACTTAGTGTATATCGACAGCTAAGATATCGACATGTATTTCACTTCTGTACGAAGTACTTCGAAGATCTTTTTATACCTTTTTCTGACCAGCAAAGCGCCATTTTTGCAATGCGTAAACACTATTAAAAAACAAACAAATGATCTTATTCAAAATCCTTGACACTTTATAACGGTTATATAAAATAATATTGCTACTAACACTTTCATTTCAATAAAAAGAGATGGCAACAGACTTATCGGTAATTTTGGCTAAACGAGCTTTGAGGGAACATTATGAATAAGATCATAAGGCTCTTATTCAAATTGCCTGATATTTTATATCGGGACTATAAAATATCATTGCTACTGTCATTTTCATTTCAACGAAAGAGCCCATCACCAGACATCAAAGTCATGGAGACTTATCGGCCATTTGAGCTAAAGAAGCGCTTACCGACCAGTATGAAAAAGATTATATCGTCACCTGTATGGCAAACTCACGCATCGTCTGCACTTTTCACGAAAATTACTTTTTAACGCCGAACAATTTAAAATGCTTTTAAGAAAAGCTCAAAAAAAAGATACTTTCAATCAAATTAACAAAAAGATATAAAAGTTCAAAATAGGCCCTTGGGAACTATTTGAAAAGTGCAAAAACATATTTTTTATGAAGTTTTTTAGCTCTCCTGTGAAATATGTATTTTTCAGATTCGTGAATTCGCCATACAGGTGACGATATGGCCCAAACTTACGACGCCTCTTGTTTTAAAAAAAAACTGAATATAGGTACTAAGAATACAATATACTTAACACTCAAACTGAACAAACATCTACAAAACACTTCAGTGATTCGAGAAATAAAAAAATCATTTTTTATACAAATTGATTTAATTTAATAATGTAATGGACAACCCTAACTAGTAATTTGCGCGGGAAATGGGAAAAATATGGAAAACTGTAAGAGCCATTAACCTTCTGATTGAATACTAATGGTTTCTAGATTATTAGTAGTAGTAAAGCTCTTGCCTTCAGCTTTCACGAGTTCTTGCTCGTCCAGGAAGAACCTCCATGCCTAACTTCTGCCGCTAAGCAGCTTGCTGTCTTACAGTTTGAAGGGTATGGGTGCCGGTGAAATTATAGGCACATGAGTTTTAATACCTGTATGCCAGTTTGATACGACGCAGAGCAGTGCATGTTAGGGCACGCTCCTGCGAGGCCACGCTTTGCTATAGATGATGGTAACCACTCAATATGTAACACTTAAATAAGGATGGTAACACTTAAATCAGGCGACTAAGCAAAGCTTATACTATAGAAGCCCCACTAAAAACAAGTATTTGTGAACATAGATATAGCCAGCTCTAAAACGGTGAAGGAAAACATCATGAGGAAACCAGTTAGTATTCTATGGGCTTGCAACCTGTCACGTATGGAATACCAACTACTGAAAAAAGTGGGTGTGTATAAAAAGTAATATTTGGACGTCATCTCTGACTACCGTACAGAGATGAACATGATTGCTGGTTTTTGGGGTTTTGACATTTTTTACGCGTTTTTAAGTAGGTAATTGTCGGTATTGATGTCGAAAACACGGGAAAAAAAAGACAAAAAGTGTATTATAAACGCGTAAGTTTGTAAGTATGGATGGATGGATGAATGGATGTTTGTTACTTATTCACGCTCTAACCAGTAGACCGATTTGGATAAAATTTGAAGAAAACATAGAGTATAACTTGGATTAACATATAGGCTACTTTTTATTCCGAAAAAATAACGGAAACGGGAAAAAAACTGCCACGTGGGCGAAGCTGCGAGCGGCCGCTAGTACGTATATAAATCGTGGAGATACAATCCAAGATGCGAGATCGAGTTAGTTTCCTTTGAGTGCTACGAGTGCATTGTGAAAGCCATTTATCGCCACTATCCTTCACATAAATTGCTTTGATAAAAATTGCTCGATTATACCGACCGATTTGACGACCGATTTGACGCAGAGGTTGCGGGTTCGGTTCCCGCCTTGGGATAAATGTTTGTACGATCTGCAAATATTTATTCCGGGTGTTCTGGGTATTTTCTATGTATAATAAAAAATATCTATGTGTGTAATATAATATTGTATTAAGTTTATCAGTCATCTAGTACCCATAACACAAGCTCTGCTTAGCTTGGGGCTAGATGATGCTGTGTGGGTCGTCCGGCATTATTATTATTATTATTATATTATTATTATATGAAAAAGTCGTTAGTTATCTACGCGTAATCTTGTGCTCGAGATTCAATAAATTGCTGTAATAAAGCTAAAAAACTAGTGAAACCGTCTTTAACAAGCCAATAGTCTATCAATGATAAAAAAAAGAAAACTTGTACTTTGATGGCACTTTTTCGGGTGGATTTTTTCAAGTTATGACGATTTAGAAACCAAACTACTGAACTGATTTTGATATGTAATCAATAAATAATACTTACCCGTAACCTTTTAAATATTTTTTATAAATAGTCGTTTATAAATAGGACGAGCAGAAATGTCCCCGTTTTAGAGGTATGTTGCCATGAAACGACGAGAACTACTATCTGCGCATTTCACGAAATGTTAACCGTGACTTCGGGATTTCTAATCCGGTTTATTCATAATTCATTCAGTCCTAAGCCTTCTTAAGCCTAGCGGTTAGTTAAACATACCCTAAGATAAGATGGATACGTAGGTACTAGTCTCCGTAAGCATCCCGAATTTTAATCCGCAAAGAAAACTCAAGCGCAAGTTTGCTTTCAATCGATTGGTTCCGTATCCGTTGCCTAATATAAACTACTAATATACAAAAATGCAAAAGTATGTTTAGATGTTTGTGATCAATATTTAACGTAGGATGTGTAGCGTAGGACACCCTCCTATCCGATGAACCGATTACTTAGGATCCCGGAAAATCGGTGGAGTAAAAATCGTCCTTCTTGAAAGCGTAATCAATTTTTCCCGCAAAGGTAAAAGCGCAAGTTTGATTTGCCTTGAGTTTGAGTTTGAAAAATATATCAAATCAAATTTATTGATAAAAACCCAGGTCCGATATATATCTCAAGTTTCATCTAAATCCGTTCAGTCGTACATGAGTTGGAACAAACACACTCAATTTCAAATTTTCGCATTTATAGTACTATTATTATCAAACAGTTGTAAAAGGTCATCTTTTATTAAATTTGAATTAGTGCCAAATAGATTTAACTTGTTTTAAAAGTTCTGATCCTATTTCAAAACTGTTTTTGATTTAAAAAGTTACGTTTATAAGTACAACTATGAACGAAAATGTTTTCTATCTTTTATTAATCCTACAGAATATTTTGAATTCACGTACTCCAAAATTAAATAAAAATGCGGTCCACGTATTGCCTCACGAGCAGAATCCAAATGTTAACAGACTAATGAGATATGCCGCTTATGCAATTAAGAGAGATGCTTTCATTTTTATTATCCCCCACGGAACCCTAACGTAAAGCCTTCCAAGTCGGACGTAATTTAACGGAGATGTTAGAAGTTAACTGACCTCACAGTCCAGCTCGTAGCTTTACCGTCTGCGCTGTAAGTTGTGGGTTCTAATTTGAATCATGAAAAAGTTTTCTTGACTTGAAACCCGACTTGACTTTTATATTATACTACATATAATATTATAAATGTGAATGTAAGTTTGTTTGTTACACTTTCACGCAAAAACTACTAAACCGATCATCGTGAAACTTTGTACACATATTCTTGGAGGTATTAGAAGTAACATAGGAGAGGTACTTTTTATAAAAAAAAATAATGAAAGATTCAATGCGAGCGGAAACGCGGGTAAAAGCTAGTTATAAATATTTTTCTAGTATTATTTTAAGTGTAACATTAGCATAATGTGTGATGTGACGTTGTGATTTGAACGAAGATTTCAAAACCAACAACCGCCAACTCTACTTTTTTTTGAACTGATTTTAACTAACATGGCAAAATTGTCTGTCGAATGGACAAATGCCATGAAAAAAACAAGAAGAAGGAGATAGCCGTGGGCCGGTTTTCTCTGACTATATTCACAGAATATATGATAGTATTTTCTCGTGGTTGCCGTCGTAATATAACGTTTACAGTTTTCCAGTAAACTGCAGCTTAGTAATATAATATATGGTACGTGTCAGTTTAGCCAAGGATCTAGAGCTTACGGGGTCCTAAGAACACAATAATTGGCTTATTCAGTATAATAAAGGGTAAGGATATAAATGAATTCATTTGCAACTGTTTCTTAGAAAAGTAGCAGACGTTCGCAAATGACAAAGTTAAGTAACTTTTCCGCGATGTATGTGTAGATGGATGACGGCTAGTAGCAGTCGTAGAGGCAAAACGGAGGCCTTAAGGAGGCCTATTACTCTGTCATCAAAGTTGACTTATACAAGCATGCCTCTCCTTCAGGTAAGTCGGTTATGAAACAAAAATCGTCATATAAAACTAGACTGTTAGTGTTCCCGCTAAGCATGCTAAATGTGTGAACTGTTTCCGACCGTTGCACCGGGAACACAATTCAAATGTTTTTTTTATACTTGTTCTACCTTTTTAAAAACGTCACTGAATATAAGCATCTTTGTAAAACCAACAGCGTTTTCTATTTTTTAAACCCAGGAGCTTTATATCATCATATCGTCATACATTAAAAGCGCCAGGGACTAAACAGTTAGTATGTACAATGAGATAACGCCTGTAATAGTAAGTAAGCTGAAATTATAGGTACATGAGGCTTAACACCTGAGGATCTGCGCAACGCCAGTGTTCTCAAACGGTGAAGGAAAACATCGTGAGGAAACCAGTTAGTAGGTATTCTAACAGCGGCGATCGACTTGCAACTTATCACGTAGGGAATACCAACTTCTACAAAATGTGGGTATAAACCAAATGTAATCTCTGTATGTGTCTGACTACCCCTTTTAGATACCCTTAAATTATCTCGTGTAAGCTTATGGAACTTTGAGATCTATGGGGATATTTATAGTGCCTGGGGATTAAAGTAAATAAATAATAATAATAAATAATGCTGGACAATCCACACAGCATCATCTAGCCTCAAGCTAAGCAGAGCTTGTGTTATGGGTGACTAGATGACTGGTATACTTAATATAATACAATATTACATGCATAGATATTTTTTAATATACATAGAAAATACCCAAAACACCCGGAATAAATATTTGCAGATCGTACAAACATTTATCCCAAGGCGGGAATCGAACCCGCAACCTTCTGCGTCGCAGGCGGACACTCGCCCGCCGCGCCACATCGGTCGTCATACTGTCATGAAAGTACTGTCATAAAGTCATGATACTGTTTCGAAAATTATATATTTTCATATTTTTACGATATGGTGACTGAATTGATACGAGTAAACTTAAAATACTTTGATCCGAAGACACCAGCGGCCTTAGATTATTGATTCATGAAATGCACCCTGTCTTCACCTGTCTTTTCTCACGATTCATGTATTTTCCGATATTTGCTTTAAATAATTGATTGGCTGGTCCAATTAGTAGCCAGGTAAGGTTTAACCTCAGTTGCCTAAGAATTAGAACTTTGATAATATCTTACATAAGCATTTAGCTAGAGTAATTTGAGTCTAAAGGGTTTTTCTTTCAGCAGGGAGAGCCTTCCACAATATGGGTAAGAGCTGGAGGAAATTCCTCTAAAACTGAACTGTGTGATAACCTCTTTACCCAAATGACCTTAACCCCTACCGCATTTACAATCCTGAAAGAAAATAAATATTTAATACAATTTTCAGTAGACTAAACCATATTTTATGGGGTCAGCTGTACATACTTCAAAAAAATCAAGTTGCCTTCAAAGGTAACTAATCAAATACTTTTACAGCTATGAAAACACGCAATTGCGTGCCTTGAAGTTATTTCACAGTATTTGCAGCATTTTTGCATTGCTATAGGTACACTCAAGAGCAATGAATACAGGTGACAAACAAAAACCCTACCTCAAAAACAGAAAATCAGATTAGACTCAGAAACGAAAAAAAAACTTTAAACCGTCCGTTACTTTATCCATAGAGCTCCATCCATCCATGGTTTGTCTTGTTTATAGATATTAAATATATTTCAAACTAAGCCATGTGATTGTTCTAGAAATAAATAGTTTACTTTTGACATCGCAGTCCTGCACTATTTTGACCCAGACTAATTTGTTGCAATGTGTAGTCATGAGCGGTAGAGTCGTGCGTTCACTAATTGTCGATCACACTAGACCACTTTACGCTTAGGTAAAGGTACGCTATAGCCATTATTATACTAAGTTACTCGAGCTCACCGCCTAGTTATGTGGGTTTATGCCAGTGACCCGGATTCATTGCTCTCGAGTGTAGTTAAAACAACGTTGATAATCAGAATTTCTGTAGTTTTGTAGTCTGCGTAGTTTAGCTGCATTTTTCATAACATGCAAAACACACCATTTTAACTAGAGCTTTTGGTTAATTGGAGCTTTAGAGTACTCGGTGAAATTGAAAGGGTTCAAGCTACGTTGGTAATTTGGATGGTAAACATTTTCGTGATTATTGAGGGTAGTTTTATTTATTTAGGCGCTATAAAGCATACTTTTGTTTAATTTATGGCTGTTAGTGTTTTAATTGTGCTGTTAATAAATGTATATTACGCTATTATTGTTCGAATTTATTATGTACCAGTTTTTAAAGTTAATTGGTTTATCACTGGTTCTTTCTTGGTCTCTTGGTGGGCCTTGAAACTATCGAGCAGTAAATAGCTGAAACTCTCATTATCACTGCAGATTAAAAGTCAACGCAATTAAAATTGCAATGAGGAAGATGAATGTAATCTTTTTTTAAATCACTGTTCATTTAAATCATGTGTCTATGTTCATATTCATCTTTAAATTTTTGCGGTTATTATTGAGTTGTTTTTAAAACGGGAAGAAATTCTTTTTTTTAGTTAAATAATTATGTCTTACTAAAAAGAAGCAATACTGGTTATTCAAAGTCCCTGCCCTCTTCCCGTTACGCTACTTTCAAAGACAAATCCAGAATTTTGTAGGTATTTAAGTAACTTTTTATACTACTTGGTTATGAAACAAGCAGATAGTATAGGATAGATGGTTACCACTAAGTATTAGGTGGGCCCTGATACTAAGTGATAAGCAAGGTCACGTGAAGAACGTGCCCTGCAATGCACCGCTCAGCGTCCATCAACCTGAGGCATACAGGTGTTAAACCTAATGTGCCTGTAATTTCACCGGCATCCACCGGCATTCAAACCGAATCACAGCAAGCTGCTTGGCGGTAGAAATAGGCTTGGTGGTAGTACTTCCCCGGATTTCTTCTGGTGTTCAGAAATTCCCAACGCCACATAGAAAATTTATAAATACGCTATTACGTTGAATATAAATTAATTCGTACGGTGTGTTGAGATTGTCACGTGACCGTTTAATTAACATTTTACGCACACGTTATACCTACGCCTGCTTTACATAATAAATTAATAATGAAATAGAAATTATGTTTCGAATTTTCTTTGGCTTTCGACTAACTTTTTATAAAACGGAATTCCGCAGTTCATCTATCTGAATCATCATAATTTCAGTCTTAAAACCTCATCTAATATTCTTTTTAGATTTCTAGTGACCTACATTGTGCGTCACCCAACAGCAAAATAAGAACTGCCTACTAAGAACTCTACTACTATTGAGTTTGACGCGTTTGTCAAATAAACTTCGTGTTTGGCGTGTTTGAGAGAGTTTTGATTGGCTGCGTGTTTGTCAAATTTGTTTGGACGTTTTTGTCAAATAACTTATCAACAGTGCCCAAGAAGCTGCATCATAAGCTGCATCGACACTGACGTCTTTTTTGACCAATTAAAGTGTACGTCAGCAAACGATGTTTGATGAAAACGTGTAAATAAAACGTAAAATTTGTTTATTTTTTACTCACAGTAGAAAACCTTTTTTTATATCACTTGCTGATGGAACAAGCAGACGGCCCACGTGATGTTAAGTGGATACTATCGCTTATAACCAAACGTGCCCTGCGATGCATTACCCAGCATGCATCAACCCGAGGCACACAGGTGTTAAGCCTCATGTGCCCGTAACTTAATAATATAATTATTATTCATAGGGAGATTTATTTAATTTTGTAAAAATGAAATATTGCGAACTTTCTCTACCGGGGGCAGACACAGGCCGCTTAATTAGGATTTAACACGTTCATTCGAGTCCCAAGACTCCAACAAATCGCCAGCCATAATACATTTTCCTCGTAAGTGGCGATTTTCCTCTATGATTGCTGTGGGACCGGAAGAGTTTGACAAAGTATCTCTATTAAAGCACCTACTACAACCCTTTTCTGTCATTAACTGGCGAAACTTGCATCACATCCAACATGTAGGTTTTGTCTACTTTAGTTGGGCATGTCATGTGGAGGGAAGAAAGCCATATAACGAGAAGAGTGTTAGATATGGATGTGGAAGGTTATAAAAGCAGAGGAAGACCAAAGAAAAGATAGATGGATTGCATGAAAGATGATATGAGTAAGAAAGGAGTGAACACTGAGATGACGACTGATAGAAGAGAGTGGAAGAAAAAAACCTGTTGTGCCGACCCCACTTAGTGTGAGATAAGGGTAGGAAGATGATGAGTTGTAATTCAGCTAGTTTATCTGAGGAATAAAAGTTCTTGAATTGCGACTCTTCACTAAAAACCCTACTACTACTATAAACACGCGGGCTTAACTTTGCGAAAAAACGTTTTTTTTTGTTGCAATTTACCTGGTAGCATTTCCAGTCTAATTTCACCACTAGCAATAAAAACTTTGTTGTACACGTGGCCGAAATTGACTTTTCTTATCAGATCGAGGGGTAACATCGTGGATTTCCAAAACTGGGTTAATGAAGAACTTCTTATGCTGTTTCCTGAGTGCCATATTTTTAAGGTCAGTTTTTTGACGGTACGTAAAATCAGCATACATTTCTTTACTTAAACAAATAGCTAGGTTATCCTGGTTTTGCACGGGTGAAGGGTAAAATGGTGACAGTTCTACTATTTTAATTTCCTATACCAACCTCATTTGACAGCACTGCAAATACTGCCGTCTCTTTCAATAAACACATAAACAACAAGGACGGTCTGTAATTTTGATGCTGTCAAATTAAGTTAGCTGGAAACTATTACAACGGGGTGCGATCATGTAACTTCGGTCGACAAACTGTTTTTATCAATCGAATTTTATCTTCACGCGCTGGCACAGAATTAGCCTTGACATATTGTATCGAGTGATTTCCTTGCTCAGAGCTTATCGATAATGTCGGTAAAACTTTTCATCGATAAATTTCGAGAGATCAAATCGAGAATTTACGTCAAATTTTAGCTATCGATACATTCATGCTTGTGGAGCTGAATAGGTTAGATAGGTACGCTGTCAGTGTGTCGGTATAAGTCGACGGCCCCACCGAATAAACGTGTAAAGTGAAAATCGCAATTTTACAGGAAAAATAAAAAACATAAAAAAAAATATAGCTCATTATTGATTAGATGTACGTCAATACAATGTATAGACAAATTAAAGGAAAAAAAATTATCTATATTTCGTTAAAAAAACCGATAAGCTAATATTAATGATTTACGAGAAATTAATAAAAACCCCTTTTACATTTTTATTCTAGTAACAAAATTTTGGTATGCTATGTTTACTCTATTATTCGTGGGAAAATATGTTATTACCTAAAAGTGTAACTTATTATACCTTTTTGTTCTATGGACATAATAGGATTTGTCAATATTAGTATTAGGTAGTTACACATCGGCAAAACTCTTTACAGTTACAGTATTTTTTGAATTTCCGACGAATAATATTCTAAAGTAAGTTTGCATTAAACGTATAAGAGTAAACGGTGTGCAAAATCACATTGTTGCAATATTCGTGTGAGTTTAGTGTTTTTATTTTCCGTAGAATAAACATTCGAAGTACGCTTTTTTTGATTGTTTTCGTTAAATTTATTGGAAAATCTTTCTGAAAAAAATTTAGAAGGTGTATTTTAAATCGACACACCGAAAAACAAAAAAAAAAAAAATTACGGTAAGAGCTCTTACACGTTTATTCGGTGGGGCCGTCGAAGTGTTAGGCACTTGTGTATAAAATACACCCTTAGAAAGTTATAAGTACCCGACCCGTTGTCAACCAACCAAATACGCATAGCAAATAAAAAGACGAGAAAAAATTATCGTCATAAATCGCCATAGTGTTGTACCTAAGTGTGAACGTGATCGATAGAATGGATCATTTGTCAAAGATTCCACAAGGAAAAGGAAACGGGCTCAGCCTTTCATAAGTCGTTTTTGTCGGATTGCTTGAGTCATTCCCTCTTAGACCCTTGCCCTTTGCTACTTGCTATTTCTGTTGAAGAGGTATTTTATTTGGTTAGGTATTGTTTTAATACAACACAACATGGTGTCAAGCACTCTTTCTTTTTTTCTCGTAAAAAAATATATAAAAAAAGAGAGGAAATAACTTTACTACTATAATCTCCAAGGACGGAATCTTTTAGTTTTAGTAGTACCAAGTAGGTACTATAAAACTCGAGATTCTTCGAGGAAATCTAAGAGACTCTTTCAGTCAGAGGTACGTCCAGATTGTACATACCTATATTTTGCAGTAGTTGGTATTCCTTACGTGACAGGTAGCAACCCCATCGACGCTACTAGAATACTAAAAAAATTTAAAAACTTATGTTAAATTGAACTCAAGTTTCATTCCGATTTACAAATACCTATCAAAATCTGTTATAGCATGCAAAGCTTTTAAGTATTTCTCCATAAATGCTTAATTTTGGGATAAAAGACTTCAGCTATTCATATTGCCTGACATTTTTAGAACGACTTATAATTTTGGTCACTGTCACTTTCATGTCAACAAAAAGAGATGACAACAGACTTATTGACCATTTTTCAATATGTAACTTCAGAGGATAGTGTATCGAGAAATTTTCATTTTTATTTTTAGGTGTTATTCTGTCGAAAAGTGTTGTTTCAAGGTCACGTGCAAGTTGGGTAGAGTTTTTACACCCTGTTACTTTATTTATACTCGTAAAACTTTTTTACGTTGATATCATGCTAGCGTTTCAGATTTACAATAACGAGAAAACGGCGCTATTCCAACGTACTCCCAAAATGATAATTTTATTGTGAAATCTTCTCGCGAGGAAATTTTATGAGCGGTAAATGGTAATCCAAATTATAACAACGTAAATATTATTATCTTACTGATTACGTTTATGAAAGTTAGACATCCCAAGAAAAGTCAGCATAAAATGCATAAAATATTCTACTTAGAACTCAAACTCCAAGATGTCTTTGAATTCATTAACAATGTACGAACCAGTCAGATGCCATTGTGTTGAGTATGCTACATGAATAATGTACACGCATTACAAAGAAGCAGGTAAGAGGTACGTCACTCACCGTCAGGCACATAAACGTTTAGATAAAGACAGTCTTCGGAATACTCTCTTTTCCTCGGTTCCGTCATTTGGGAATCTTGTAGCTTCATAAACAACTCATCGTGCTTACTCAGAGTACTCTGTACGTCTTCCTTTTTTGGGTCGCTTTGCATACAATCCGGCGCGTTAAGTGTAGCATTCCTTACCCCTTCCCAGTTGGGTAAATCAGTATACTCAGGAGGCATGAACCTTCGAAAATCAATGGGAGGTTGCGCGTACGGTATGCCAATGTAGGCCGCTATCCTCTTCGTTCGAAATCGTGTGATATACATTCCAGAAACAGTTCCTTGATTGGCCAATGTTATTTGTTTTGGTTCCCGCGCCGATAAAACTATCGACAGTTTTAAGAGCAACACTATTGTTCGAATCATTTTTATCGGTTTATCTTAGTTTTAAATTTCGAATTAGAATGTGTCATTGTCGACTGGCGTTCCTATTTCAAAATATTCACTTTATTTTTATTTTTAAATTACGATTTAGGCTAAGACATTTTGGCATACAGCCTGGTTTTGTGGCCGTTTGGGTTCGAAGGTGGTGCGTTACTGTTTCTCGTGCAGACTTCGGCTCGTAAACAGTGGGGCTGTCCGTCGTTATAGCGACCAAGGAATTGCTATTGTGGGCTAAAGTGGTTTAGAAGTGGCTTTTATTATGGTTTCACTCAGGAAGAAAATTGTAATGGCACACAATATTGTAATATTATGTGTCAGGTTCTGCGCGAATACTCTAACTGCTAATCTGAAAAAATGAGAAAATGAATAAATAAATTACTCTTTTTAGGAGTTTATCAAAAAATTTAGTGTGATATGTACAGCAAAGATAAAACAAATTTACGTTAATCAAAATAAAAGAGCGAGTTTTTACTGAAATTCTCAGAGAGATAAATTTCTTCTAAAGCCTCGTATTCACATAAATCTTGCAACATTATCATTAAAAGATTTCATGAATTATCCTGAAAGTTAGTGCTACTGTGGGAATACTTAAAATTATTTGTTTCATAATTTCTGTTTCATTTTACGTCATTTAATCTCACATTCCCTAGAGAAATGTAATCTTAGCACAAGTTTCTAACGTTTTATATCAAGTAACAGTCTTCGATATAAAACCTGTAAAGGTCAAAAAGGTATATTAAACCAGGCTTAAGTGACATTTAGTAATTAGGTATATTTAATTCGTTTACGGTTCAAGACTGAGAAACCAGTGTTAGGGGTATAGACTAATTATGTTTTTCATCCATGTTAGCGCAGCGTAAGTTAGATTATACTTTGTAGCGTAAAATTCTAAATTAGAGATTAGATAAGGCTTGTAACTAGTAATAGTGTTTAGACAATGCCTAGCTTTTTGAAGCTGTACTATTTAAGATTCTGACTATAATTTAAAGATAGCTATTGAAAAGACTTGACTTAATTACACACTGAGGTATCATTTACATTTTTTACGTATGATAGAGTACATTATTTTTAAACTATAAAAAGAATCAAATGAAAGAAAGATTATATACCTATAAACATAAACATATTATAGTGTACTACCACTATACCTATTTCTGCCGCCGGCAGCTTGCTGTTTTCCGGTTTGAAGGAAGTGGGTGCCGGTGAAATTACAACCACATGAGGCTTAACACTTAAACGCCTCAGTTTGATAGACGCAGAGCAGAGCAACGTAGAGCGTTCCTTACGAATGTGACTTACGAGGCAATAAAAAAAATTACATCAAGAACATTTGTTTTTAATTATATTTGTTGTCAATGGGATGGCAATACTCAAATCCTTCCTTAAATACTATTATGTAGATTCATCGAAATGCTTAAAACCTTTTAGATATAAAATTGATAGAAGGAATGACGTTACAAAGTTTTGATTCCTATTACACGGAAAACGCTGCACTAGGAAAAACCATAGGGAAAAAAACATTTTTTTTGACGACTGATGGGGCGCGGCTTGCGACGCAACATTCGATTCCCGCCTTGGGATAAATGATTGTACGATCTACAATATTTATTGGGTTTTTTAGTTGTCCCAAAGAGTTCACTGTTTCTAGTCCCTATAATAGTAAGAGGGGAAGCATATTTTTTTAGAGTCATTTCTAAACATTTATTAGTCTACAAATAGTTGGCAGTAAGCTTGCGACGCGAAGATCGCGTGACTGAAGTAAAGGGAGTCATTGCATTCAAACACTGGTTGTTTTTATATTTTTGTAATCCACCTCATGCTTCATCTCCCCCTATGTGGGTCATCACGACTTTTCTATCGATTTTGGTAGCACGGGTGCAGGGTTGTTTTATATATCTTTTTAACCTTCAGGGGAAGTGCCAACGCTGACACTGAAGCGCGACCATATTTGAACCCACGACCTTAGGATCAGAAGGTGGAGTCACTTCGACTAGACCACCGGTGCTCTTTATACATTACAATTTATACTGTGATTAATCAATAAAGTTTAGGCTGTGTATTGTCTATATGTCAGTCAATAAGTCAGTCAGGATAAAGATTCCTATAATTGGTATAGACAACAATGTTGAAAAACGATCACCACTCAGCATTTGCTATAAACAAAAAACCGGCCAAGCGCGAGTCGTACTCGTGCACCACGGGTTCTGTACCATCTTCTATACTAATAAATAAAATTGAAGTGTCTGTTTGTAATATTAAAATAACCGCTTTTTACTACATGCATAGGAATGTATATACGGTACATATACCAAAATAGCATTTTTTTAAATTTTTGTCTGTCTGTCTGTCTGTCTGTTTGTTCCGGGTAATCTCTGGAACGGCTGGACCGATTTAGGCGGGACTTTCACTGGCAGGTAGCTGATTTAACAAGAAGTAACTTAGGCTACTTTTTAACCCGAAAAAATAACGGGAACGGGAAAAAACTGACACGCGGGTGAAACAACGAACGGCCGCTATTTTATGCCGTATTAACGCCATCTGTTGGCGATATCGAGTAACGGGAAAAACTAACACGCGGGCGAAACTACGAAAGGCCGCTATTTTATGCCGTATTAACGCCATCTGTTGGCGATATCGAGTACTACTTCAGTTAAGATTTGTAAGTAAAAATGTTTACCGCCCAACTAAGTGGGCACGGGTCAGCTAGTCTATAATAAAAACGGCAAAAAAAACACGTTCGTTTTATGAGAGCCCTCTTACATATTTATTTTATTCTGTTTTTTAGTATGGACAGACAGACAGCAGAGTTCCGTTTTACCCTTTGGGTACGGAATCCTAAAAAGCATACAACAACATGATAGAATACTGTACAACCTATACATTTCAAATAATAAAATGAAGAGACGAATACAAAAAACTTGTAACTTTAAATGAGATAAGCGCAGAACGACTACCTACCTAAAGATTAGCTTGCGATAGCTTTGAGTTTTTGCTAAAGTGTAAGAGCCTGTTTAGACGACGCAAAAGATTTTGCGCTGTGACCTGTCGGTCTGCTGTTTTTTGCGCGCTCATTTTTGGTTCCATATTAAAGGTTGTTTATACATCTAAGAGAGTGTATTCGTAAGTCTTATATCACTGAACCTTAAGGTTAAACAAGTCGGTACGTTGTCCATACAAACGCTATAAGAGCTTAATGTCTACTGTTTATTAACGTGCGTCTGAAGTTAAGTTTAATACTGAATTATCTTGCCGTTATCTAGGTACGTTACCCTATATGCTACAGTAAAATCAGATTACTTTAAAAGTTACAGGCGTTACAAGATTTAGTAGTAAATCTTTCGACGCTTGTAACTTTCAAGGTAATCTGATTTTACTGTAGAATATAGGGTAACGTACCTAGATAACGGCAAGATAATTCAGTATCAAACTTAACTTCGGACGCACGTTAATAAATAGTAGACATTAAGCTCTTACAGCGTTTGTATGGACAACGTACCGACTTGTTTAACCTTAAGTCTGAGATTTTTAGGAGTACACAATTAGTCTCGCGTCCACGGTTCATGTGTAATTTTTGTATGGATACGCGATAAGCGCCTCTGTCGTGCGTTAGAAGAACTTTTGCTAGACAAAACCACACATGACAAAGATAGATAACTAAATATATAGATAATATGATAATAATAATGCTGGAAAATCCTCACAGCATTATCTAGCCCCAAGCTAAGCAGAGCTTGTGTTATAGGTACAAGATGACCGATATACATTACATTGCATGCATAGATATTTTTTATTATGCATAGAAAATACCCAGAACCCCCTGGAATAAAGTATTTGCAGATTGCACAACATTTATTCCAAGGCGGGAATTGTACCCGCGATCTCCTGCGTCGCAGGCGGACGTTCGCCCGCCGCGCCACATCGGTCGTCAAAGATATGGGTGATGTACGTCAACCGTGTACGCAGTGTATTTTTAGCTATAGTTTTACCAAAATGGGCACAGTTATTCTTATGTAATGTGTAAGAATCCAAAATCGATTTTCCAACATTTGCATACATTTTACACCCACGTGGTTATCGCCCCGCTTAACTTTGAAAAGGGTGTAGTTTCAATACTGAGCTATTTTATGGGCTTCAGTCACGTTATACAACGTTATTGGGACTGCAGCGAGTTTGTACCGAAGCCTTCGGGGTATCATTGATCGAAAAGCGAAGGTGTATTTTATATTACCGTTGGTTTTTTAGGGTTCTGTACCCAAAGAAATAAGCATGGTGGTAGTACTTCCCTGGACGAGCCCTTCGCAAAGAGCTCTACTACTAACTATTATATTATCAATATATAGATAACTCTTAACTCTAGATCCATTCGCCAGTATGACGGATTGTATTATTAGCATTAATTGTCAAAACAAAATAAGAGCTCTCTTCTTAAGTGAGCTCTTAGATTCGCTACGTTTTCTGGGCCGGGCCGTTCGTCGCTTTCCATCCTCAGACATCCAAGGAGCGGCATGTTTTACCCAGTTTAAGTGGCCAGTTTAATCCCACTTGAACTTATTTACAAACAAATATTGCAGATGGCGCTTGAAAAATAGAAATTGTAAATGTACTTTTGCCACTAGCTGTACAAACCACACCAAAGTTTTTATAAGTTTTGGCAGTTTTCCAATTTCACTCAACGAGCATGTATGAGCGTTTGAAAGATATGAAAGCCTTCAATCAAAACTAATAAATACCCACAGGCTAGCTATAACACTGGATTGTGGTGGTAGTTATATAAATTACCCTTCTAACGGTCATTGGGACCTTGAAAGACCTTTGACGGGTTAAAGGCGTGCTAACATTTTTACTAGGTTTATTTTAGAGTGTGTTTTTGATAAGAATTATTTTTCAAAGCACTTTATTAATGTCATGTAAAAGTGTTGCCATTTAAATTGTGACCGAAGTACTATAATTGTAGAGAGAATTATTATTAAGACTTCAATGAGTCTGGCGACGACGCGACGCGTGACCCGAAGGCTGATGAGTATCTGGTTCAGCGCATCAGAATTGCCATTCAACGTGACAATGCAGCGAGCGTTTTGGAGACGCTTTCAATTGGTACCTACTGATCTGGATCAATTTAGCTATAGTTAGCTTATAGCTCATCTTGAAACTTAGTATGGGTTTGATGGAGCTATCATTCCTAAAACGGGTATATAAAAGACATGAAGTTTGTATGAAAAATTCACAAAACAACGCAGACGAAGTTGCGAGCATCTAGTTTGTTAATAGAAGTCCTTAGATTGTTAAAAAAATGGGCTGAATAATTATAAACACTTTAGAGCCTAGATTTATGAATGAAGAGTTCATTCCCTCGATGGGGTGAATCATACTAGTACACAAAACTTCAAACTTTTTAAAACCAAATCAATAGTTACCTGTTTGATTATAAAATTTTAAATGTTGTAGTTTCGTTTCATTAGAGTCTGCTGTAATTGGCATACTGAGGCCACACTATCGCGATAGCGCAAAGATTTGCGTTGTCGCGACACGTCTGGCCAAAAAAATCGTCTATCTCGGATCATCTTTGCGAATAGGAATGCCCTACGCACCGGTGTCGGTAAATTGCCGCACATCAAAGGGTTTTGTCACGACAAAGTTCATGCAGTTGGCTACACTTCGCGGGCTTTAGATGACTGTGAGACGCCGAGTAGTTTGAGCGTGTTTGATTAAACTTGTTAATCATGGATTGGAGTAATGAGAGGATTTTAGACTTCATACAAACGAATCTCTGCAACCGCCTCTTCCATGTTTTTCGCGAAATTAATTATCACGACGTTCTAGATTATCGCAACGACGTAGTAAAGTTTTTTGGTGTGGCCAAGCACTTCGTCATGGATCGAACACGAACTTTTACGACAACGCGAACACGAATCTTCGCCTTCAAGTCTGGCCGTAGCAGCAGTGTTCTAGCATTATTTGTTGTTGAAGAGTTTTTAGAGCTGTTCTACATAGATATCTCAGTTTTCGTATCTATGTAACCATTTTGTACTGAGCACTTGTAAAACAACCACTTTTATTAGTGGCCATGATACAGTTACATAATTTCTGCCATTAATTCTATAGACGTCTACACCCTTCGCTATTTCTTATCACCCCTAGATTTAAATCTAACCTTGGCTTATAGTCACATTCTCTATAACCGAAACGATTTGTACAGTTCAAGGGTGAATTTTGTTATTCATGTGGTCCTTATCAAGATTGCCAAAGCCTTTAAAAATGTGGTTGATTTAAATACATTTTGTGAAAGAATGGTGATTGGTCTGTACGGTTTATTTACAGTGTATTATTCTTTATTCCCCTGGCTTATTTCATTTATCTGTACTTAGCTACTAAGTGTACTTTTCGTAAACTTTAGTCACTAGTTACAGCTAATGCGATAGAAATTTAAGAAGTGTTATCGGGCTAAATGCGCATAACAGTTACCAGAGGAGACGAGCGCGGGAAGCGACGTGAGAGGCATTGTCCAATGGACCGACTCTGTAGCGACGTGGTAGACAGAAACGCTATGGGTTACATTATTGAAGTTATCGTTTACAAGACGTATCTGGACAATTTCCATTTATCTCCAACTAACTTGAAACTCCGCCAAAATATTTGCGGGTTTCCGACCATGCTCAATTTACGATAGCTGCCATTTGAACAAAATATTTGGAATAAATTTAGACAGGAAAAGTTTTGTTATTTTCCCAAGGCTTTTGAATAAAAGAGTAAGTCACGATTTTTGAATTGAGTTCATGTAAATTTTTATCTTCTTTGTAACTTGAGACGGTCTAATATGGTTCTAGTTCAATGGTCATCATCATCAGCTCAACAGTATAAGAACCCAAAAGAACTTTGCAAAGATGCACTTTCTTCTGGGTAGCTTTAATTTTTCTTGGTTTTCTATGTATACTTAATATTATAAAGAAGAAAGACTTGTCTTGTTTGTTTTTTTGCAATGATTAGGCTCCAAAACTACTGGACCGATTTGAAAAATTCTTTCATCGTGGGGAAGCTACACTATCCCCAAGTGATATAGACTATATTTTGCAAAAAAAAATCATAAAATTAGGGATCCTTACTAAAAACCGTGTGTTAGTTGTTAATAAAAACGGAGTGTTTATCATGGTTCTTGAGTTTATTCGTTCCTCGATTTTTTGGTACAGTTGCATGCACCATAATCACGATACAAATTATGATAGTTTGACAAATATTTTTTATTATATAGGGAAAATTAAAATACCCTCGATTTGCGAGACCTGTTTTTATTTAAATATGGAGATTTTTCGATTAATTAATTGTTAGCTCACTGATGTTAATCGTCAAAGTTTTTGGGTATAGCCACAGCTGGGTTTGAATATAATTTAGGAACGGATTTTTGGATATAGGGATTATATGGCTTAATGTGCTGAATTAATCTAGTTCAGCATATTAAAAAGTAGTTTCATTTGTCCAGCCGTTACATATTCAAAATCACTTAAGCATGCAACAAACAGAAAAGGTTATGTGGTCGTGTGTGATCCTATTATTTGTAACTCTATTCAACCCGAGTGACCCGCCTTTTGATCTTAAGGTCGTGGGTTCGAATCTTGTCTTGCACCAATGAATAATGTCAGTGCTCTGAGACGGTGAGGACACCAGTTAGTATTCTAGCAGCGGCGATGTGCTTGCGACCTGTCACGTCTGAAATACCAATTACTTACTGCAAATTGTGAGTAAGTACCAATTGTAATATTTGGACATACATATTAGTAGATATTCTCGAAGAATCTCGAGCATTAGCAACCAAAAACCTTAGTTTACCTACTAAAAAATCTGAGGAGATAGTTTATTTGTTTTTATAGTGCTTAGCGGCACCAAATCCAAAACACACAACAAACCAAATCTCCAAACCAAACATCCAAAACACATTCCAAATCTTATTATCGTCGAGGCATTTGAATCCCCGATGGCGAAGTTGGTATCGCATCCCCGTATCAAGGGGAACGTCATGGGTTCAAATCCTACTCGAGGAAAATAATTTTTGGGATAATATAAAAATCTATCTGAGGAGATGTACCCTGCTTGGGGATAAAAGTCGTGATGCTATTGTTTTTCTTCTATGCGACCAGTCTAAGACCATTTGTCATACTACGATTACAAATTGCTAAACTTTGTCCAGGTAAAGCTTCGAAGTAGCGTAGTTAAGCGCAGTCATTGTTGCATAGTCTGTGGTAGTCTTGCTAATACTAGCCACTTATAATGGTCACAGAGAATGGCTAAAAACGTTTTACCTTTGACTAGAGGAAGGTAGAATCATTTTAGACACTAGTGGAACGCTCGTGACTTCGTCCGCATGAAGCTATTTTCGTACAAGCTTACACAAACCAACCCTGCAAATTTTATGTCTCTACTACTAACCGTTTAGGCTGTGCGCTGTCTATAAGTCAGTCAGTCAGTCAGTCAGACAGGACTAAGGTTTTTATAATTGGTATAGATATAGATAGCCAGCGTGGGCTGGCGTCGACTATCTCAGGCATTTTGTATGAGACAGACAGACATAAAAAAGCAGACCCGCACCGTCTGTTCTAGTGAAATTACTTCTGTACAGATTTACTGTGCGGTCTCAAATATATGACGCGTCGCGACACATAAGGCTATTTTAATATGATTCTGCCTTTATTTGTAAAGATTATTTTAATTTGTCTTATAGCTTGGTTTATAATAGCTTTGTTTTTAGTACTTACGAAATTTGGCATTTAAGTATGATTTGGACATTCAAAGTTCAGTTTGTAGTAACCCAGAGTATAGTACAAGTTTTGCTTAGTTCTAAGTGCCTGCTCGAGATTTTTTAAGGAGGTCTAAGGTACCTACGTCAGAGACACGTCCAAATGATACATTTGATATATATACCCACATTTTGCCGTAGTTGATATTCCATACGTGACAGGTTGCAAGCGCATCGCCGCTGCCTAGAATACTAACTGGTTTCTTCACGATGTTTTCGTTCATTGTTTGGTAATATTGAGACTTTTAAATTAAAATACAAGGCTATCTGACTTGTTTGAAGGTAAGTTGGTTAATAACGCAATCTAGCACTAAACTTGTCTGTGAAAGTATTTATAGTTTTTTTATTAGGCTGATACAGAGTTTTCTAACTTTACTCATTTTATTCGTGATGTGGAAACTATACAAAATAATTTAAAATAGTTCAGATGACAAATAACAGTAGAAAATACAAAATAGTTTTTAAATTCTATTTACAAAGTTTACAACTGTATTTGAGGTTTCAAGGAAACAAGAAACAGACACATTAACTATACCTTGAAGATTTTCTATAAGTCATTAAAAAATATTTTATCTACACTAATATTTTTTTGTAAGGTAAAGTTTGTAAGGTTATAGATTATATCTCTGGATCTACTGAACCAATTTTAAAAATTCTTTTACCTATAGAAAGCTACGTTATTTGTGAGTGATATAGGTTATATACCACCCTAAAAATCAAAATACTTTTTCGTGATAGTCAGATTTGCAAAGTCGGAGAAAAAACGGTTGAACGAAACCGTTTCTTACAAACGCTGCCTTAATTATGAGATATATATGATTGAGCTCTTGAGGAAAGTTGTAGAGCTTGATAATGCCTACAAAAAAATCTAATTTAACTTTTTTATTAAAGTCACAAAAGTAGTTTTAATATAAAAAAAATGTAATCGTTAGGTCATGTTTATTGGTCATATTATCAATAATTATAAACTATTATCAAAATTAGTAAATTTATCGTCTTAAGTGTTCAAAGCAAAAGACTTTTAGATATAGATATATATAAGATAGACTAGTCATCTCTATGTGAGCGCGCCACGTGAAAAGCAATACCCTTCGCAACAAACTTTGTTGATTAATTAATGTTGCAATAATTATGTATCTATTTACAGTTTGTTGTTAGTTTCAGTTCTGAATTGGATCCCGTTCATTTGTTTACTTGCGGCAACCCGCGACTTTGTCTGCGTAATTTTAATTTCCCGCGGGACTTTGCAGTAACTCACAAAACGACCTTAATTTTTGATACCTGAAGATGTGATTACTCTAAGTTATTTTCTTAGTACGCCCTTGCAAAGTGTAACGAATAAATTCTCCACATATAAAACTCTCTAAGACCAGTGGTTTTAACGTACCGCATGTGTGTTGCCAACACTTCATTAAATTTGGCACCGGCGTCATGTTATAAATAAATAAATAAATATTTGTTGACATTTTTTTACACGACATCGTCTAGCCCCAAACTGAGCTTAGCTTGTACTATGGGAACCAGATGACTGATAGAATACTTATATATCTACTTTTTTTTTTGTAAATACATGCTTAGAATACAATATAACACCCAGACACAGAACAAACATCTATGTTCATCACACAAATGTTTGTTCTCAGTAGGAATCGAACCCACCACCTACAGCGCAGAAGGCAGGGTTACTACGAACTGAGCTTTGACGGCTGTCACATATCAGTCGGTAGTGTCGGTGTTATGTTAGAAGAATGATAAAAAAGTATTCAGTTTGTAAATACAGTAGGAACCAAGCTCTAAGTTTCTTGCCTGTTCTTTTTAGCTTGCTTTCGAGAAATTGTCGACTAGATTCATTAAAATTGTTGACTAGAAAAAATAAAATTAAAATTAGACAATTTGTTTTATTTTAAATACTTACTTAATAAAAACTGACAGCACAATGTGAGTTGTGTAATCAACAAAAGCGTCAGTTTTTGAGTTACATACCAAAATGTTACATCAACACGATACACGTGTTATATGTGCCAATAAAACTTTAACTAGGCCCCCCGTTTGAAAGTTTTAAGCGGAAATACCTACACTACGTCATACAATCATGACGCTGGCTTATTTGGCCGAGTTGTTTGAAGAACGCTTCGTTCACCGAACTCGAGGACTCATTGAATAAATATTTATATACTTACATATTATGCAGATAAATGGTACTTGAGTTTTCCAAAGTTATTAAATCAGTAAAATCTTAATTACCAAACTCGTTTAGATTTTACGTCATGTAATTTTGATAATAGCTACCGGTTTTAGGGTTCAGTTTTACAGAAGAAAATCCATACGGATTTATCAATCTTGCGATTTTTTAGAATCGCGTGATTTTCGATCAAACAAACAAACACACCGTTTAATGTGAAGCAGTATAGTTTTCTTAAACAGATCACCATCATCACCATCATCAGCCTATGTTCAATGCTGGACATAGGCTTCTCCAATTCGTTTTCAGCAGGGCGAAGATGTGCAACGTGACAAAATTTTATCTACACATTTTCTCGTGCACAATAGAGAGTCTTATAGTACTTTAAGTCTATCTCTGCTAACATGATAGTATTAAAAACCGATCTCGTTATGTCTAATGAAGACTTAGTACTAATGTTTTAAATGCTTATCGTGGACAAGCGATACGGAACCTTTAAAGAGCAAGTCCTACTCGCTATTACTCTAAAGCGGTATGCTTCTCACATAAGTTGAATATATAATACACAAGTTTGTTTTGAAATTGACAGTGCATGATAATTTCTTGAAGGAAATAGACGTGGAATATTAAGTTACTTTAAATTAACGTTTGTAGAGTTAACTAGTAGATAGGTATATAATCTGTGGTTCTGAACGTTTGTTTTTTGATAACAGACTTTATGATTGGTAAGTAAGCAACTTTTTACTATCACCAGTGGCGTAGTTATCATAGGGCAAGAGGGTGTAGTGCACCAGAGATCCGGAGCTCAAAGGGCCCTCTAACTTAAATTTAGAAACTAGAGGAGCTTATAAAAAATAAAAGTTGTTAAACTTTTAACTTTTGAAGTGTATATTAGTCCAAGCTACGTGGAAAGACCCCCTCTTTCCACGTAGCTTGAAGTCCCGATTTTTTATCGATGGATTGGGCCCTTGTCCACCTAGCTACCTTACTGCTTATAACCCTATTTACGGGGCGTTGTAGTGCCTGAAATCCTGAAAATATCTCTTCTGCACACTAGGCTGTAGGGTGTTTGTTTCCGCAGGTCCATTGTTATTATGATAAGCATTAAACTGATTTATGTAACTTCTTTCTTTTTATTAATGTCAATAAAGAAAGTCTTCGGCTTTTTTCGAGGTAAAAGGTGATAAAAGTTGGTACCAATATATTTAAGAAAGGGTCTAGTTTCCAGTCAGTTCTTTAATATCCGTCGTTTAGCTGACCCGTGCCCACTTTGTTGGGCGGTAAACATGTTTACTTACAAATCTTAACTGAAGTAGTACTCGATTTCACCAACAGATGGCGTTAAAACGGCATAAAATAGCGGCCGTTCGAAGTTTCGCCCACGTGGCAGTTTTTTCCCGTTCCCGTTATTTTTTTCGGGATAAAAAGTAGCCTAAGTTACTCCTTGTTACATCAGCTATCTGCCAGTGAAAGTCCCGTCGAAATCGGTCCAGCCGTTCCAGAGATTACCCAGAACAAACAGACAGACAAATATTAAAAAAAACGCTATTTTAGTATATGTATAAAAATCGGTTAATTTAATATTACAAACAGACACTTCAACTTTATTTATTTGTATAGATGTATAGATACATTATAGGTATATCATATATTATAATGGTTGTAGTAAACAGATGAAAAAATGTATTGATAAAGTATGTAAAAATTTTATACGTATTTTATTTATTTAGTTGAAAATTTATTATCATTCATATAACATTATCATCATTTATCACCATCAACAGCCTGTAGAAGTCAGCTGCTGGACATAGGCTTGTCCAATACGTTCCTGTCCTGTTCCTGGAAAAGAACGATTCCGAGCCCTTTCCAACGACTCCCCGCGATTCTAACAATGTCGTCAGCCCATCGGCTAAGTGGGCGTGTTCCGGTTCGTGGTCACCATTCGAGAACCTTTATTCCGCAGCGGTTGTGGTCGTGGTACTGACATTATGATTTATCCAGAGCAAATTATAATTGACTGATAAATGTTTATTTTCAATAGCGTTATCTCTGGCAGATAATTTACATATAACCTTTTGTGACCTTTTGCGTGTATCGGAGAGTTAACTTATTTAATTAATTTCTATTTTACATAGAAAGTACCCAGAACACCCGGATGTTTGCGGATCGTACAGACATTTATCCCAAGGCGGACTTTCGTCTTGTGTTATTAGTGTTAACATACAGTGAACTTACCTACCTTTTTTTTTCGTTTTGAATTGAATTTTCATGTAATGTAGTTTAAATTAAAATTAGTAGATAATATTTCATACTTACCTAGGAAAACCTGTAATTGGCTAGATAATCATACATGTATAAGTTTAAAACCTGTCTATCATAAGTGCTGTTGGTTTTCTAATAAAAATAAAATAAAAAAATAAAAATAAAAAAATGTATTCAGGGCTTCTGATGAGTAATACATATTTCTTACAAGCTATAGGTGTTGTTCCGGTACTCACTTCTAAACGTACTTACTCACTTTTTAGGGTTCCGTACACAAAGGGTAAAACTGGACCCTATTACTAAGACTCCGCTATCTATCTGCCTGTCTATCCGTCTGTCACCAGGTTGTATCTCATGAACCGTGATAGTTAGAGTTGAGAATTTTCACAGATGATGTATTTCTATTGCCGCTATAGGTAACAACAAATACTATAAAACAGAATGAAAATAAATAAATTTTTATTTTTTTATGACCAGCTTATTTAGACTGTGCGTTGTCGATATGTCAGTCAGGCAGGATAAAGATTTTTTAAATTGGTCTAGATATATGAATTGTAATATCTATATTACATAAAACTAAAATTCAGTTCAAGATAAGTTCCGCTTAGTTGTAATTTCAGTAAACTAATATAAACTATATTATATTGTTTTATACATATTTAGTTTCTTGAAGTGTACGACAAATTTAACATGAAAATTGTTTCAACGCTCGTTTTATGAGATAGGTTAACTATAAATTTTTGTTTATTACCTACTAGAAAGTATTATCTAAATACTTGTTTTGGCGACCTCAATATCAAAAAGGATAACGACATTGTTTTATTGCGCTGAATGTCTAAATTGAACCGTTTGACAAGATCTATGAATTTTATTCTGTCGTGACAGTTCAATTATAATGCAATTCACTTCGAGAATCGTGGCAAAAACTGGCACATCAGTTTAATAAATTCAAAACAAAGATGGCATTGCCTGGCGTAAGCTGGAAATTCGCGTATTTAATACTAAGTATTACCTATTCGTAATTCGGTTCGTCCGGGGAAGTATTACCCCCATGCCTATTTCAACCGTCGAGCAGCTTGCTGTGTTCCAGTTTGTAAAGTATGGGTACCGGCGAAATTACAGGTACATGAGGCTTAACACCTGTATGCCTCCGATTGAGGAACATAGAGGAGTGTACTATAGGGCACGTTCGTGGCCTGCAATATAATGCTTTGTTATAAGCGATGGTAACCACTTAACATCAGGTGGGCCATAAGCTTGGTTTATCAGCAATTTTTTATACAACTTGTTGATGAAACAAGCAGATGGCCCACCTGATGTTAAGTGGTTACCATCACCTATAACAAAGCATTTCCTCGTAGGTCACGCTCGTTAGGAACGTCACCTGCGATGCACTACTCAGCGTCCATCAACCTGAGGCGTACAGGAGTTACATTATTTATTGAGGAATTACATAGATGTGGTCACCGTCACCCATAGACACCAACCAGATAGTTTCGAAAATAAAACGTCAAACCCGTTTGAAAATATAAATTTACCATTAACTTATGAGCGGTTTTTATAACCGACGACCGATGTGGCGCGGCGGGTGAAGGTCCGCCTGCGACGCAGAGGTTGCGGGTTCGATTCCCGCCTTGGAATAAATGTTTGTACGATCTGCAAATATTTATTCCGGGTGTTCTGGGTGTTTTCTATGTATAATAAAAAAAAATACCTATGCATGTAATGTATTGTATTAAGTATATCAGTCATCTAGTACCCATAACACAAGCTCTGCTTAGCTTGGGGCTAGATGATGCTGTTTTGATTGTCCAGCATTATTATTATTATTATCATTATAATGTTTCAGATATCAGCATGAAGTACGCAATATTAGTAACTCTATCAGTTCTCGTCGCAAACTGTGCTGCACAGAGGGCACCCTACGCTGGGAGAGAACCTCATGGATATCCTTCAATAACAGCACCCACTCCAGATCCTTTAGCTAATAGGTAAGTAAAATTTTACCACTGTTACCACTGGAGAAGGGTAGCAGCTGACAGAACCCAATGGAAGATTTTGGAGGAGGCCTGTGCCAAGAGGCACACAGAGCTACGGGACATTATATAAGTTACCAAAAACTATAATACCTACACACCGGTAGTTCTGAATAAACGGCTTTATTATTTTTATTATTATAAGTAAAATTTAAAGAAAAAGAGACAGAAATTACAGGCACATGAGGTTTAACATCTGTATGCCTTTGATGGACACAGAGTAGTGTATTGTAGGTTACATTACTAACGAACGTGACCTACAAGGCAATGCTTTGTTATAGGCGATGGTAACCACCTAACATCAGGGGGGCCATATGCTAGTTCCATCAGCAAATTGTAAAGTAAAGAAATAGTTCGAATATCCTTGACGAATCTGTAGTACTTGTACTTGGTATTACGAGATCTAAGGGGATATCTACCGTGCTTGGGAATTAAACCATTTTTTTTTTCTTTACGTACGAATTTAATCTTTTCTAGGTTCGGTGAAGATGACACACCAACCACAACAATAAAACTGCCCATAGAAGCTTTAGGAGACGCTGAGCTGGTGAAGCGATTAATGAAGCTGCCGGTAGACCAACGTCCGTTTTGGCTGCTCAACTGGGAAGCTCTGCAAGCCAATCGTAATAACCCACAAACCTATGAACAGAGAGAAAACGTATTTGTTAGTGGTAACCGAAGGAATTAGACTGCAGTTATCAGTAAACAGCATAGCAGCATAGCCAAACCAAAAAATATTAGAAATTATCACTAAGAAAGTAGGGGCAATTATTGACGACCGATGTGCCGCGTTCGATTCCCGCCTTGAAACAAATGTTTGTATGATCTGCAAATGTTTATTCCGGGTGTTCTGGGTATTTTCTATGTATAATAAAAAATGATTGTGTATGTAATGTATTGTATTAAGTATATCAGTCATTTAGTACCCGTAACACAAGCTCTGCTTAGCTTAGGGCTAGATGATGCTATGTGGATTGTCCAGCATTATTATCATAATTCTCTTGCAGTACCTACTCGTAGACGTTAAATGTCGATAAATAAAAACATCTGATGTAGGCTATTTTTACACAACATCATCTAGCCCCACTAAGCAAACCTTGTTCTATGAGAACCAAATAACTGATAAAATAATTACATACAATTTTTTGTATATAAATAAAATACAAATAACCGTGCGGTAACACACATTTATGTTCACCATACAAATATTTGTCTTTGGTGAAGATCGAACCTACCCACAACGCAGCATAGAACGTAGATCTACTACTAACTGAGCTGTGAAGCTAGACTGGCTTCTAGATATAAATAAACAATCCGCCATTTTGTCTCTTAAATCAAAATAAACAATATAGATAAAGATAACCCGACTCAAATCAATACCCGTCAAAGAAATTACGTCACAGAAATGACTTTATCCTAAACAAAGATGGTTGACACAGTAAGAGACAATTTATTGCATTGACCTATATCGTATGATATTAGTAGTCATAATAGCCATTTATTCATAACTAGCGGCCGCTCGCAGTTTCGCTCGCGTGGTAGTTTTTTTCCCGTTCCCGTTATTTTTTTGGGATAAAAAATGTCTATATGGTAATCCAAGTTATAATCTATGTTTATTCCAAATTTTACCCGAATTGGTCTACTGGTTAGAGCGTGAAAGAGTAACAAACATCCATACTTACAAACTTTCGCGTTTATAATATTAGTAGGATAGTCATTTTATGTTACAGAGGTGAAAATGAGAATTAGGAACCAAATAGGTCGATAACGGCCGTGTTACTGTGTTAGGTATTTATTTTATTTTGTTCTATGTATATTGTGCCTTGAAAACAACTTTTGTTTTATTTTATTTCTATTATTTGAGTATCTACTGGCAAAAATGGATTCTTTGTAATTGTAAACTAGTTTTCAATAAAATAAAATAATATCTATTCTACCGTTCTAACGCCCACCTAGGAAGCCAAAGTGTCACCCGTTTTTAACCTCGAGTCTATATATTATACTGTCTAGACTGATAATTTGTATTGTGAAAGATTTTATATTGCGTTTATATGGTTTCTTTAACAAAACAAATAAGAAATACTTATATTTTTATAAATCAATATATACGACTTACCTACAAGGCGCATTGCCTTGTTAGGTTGCCTTTTAAACAGTAAGCTAACAAACGGTCACGTTTGTTAGGTGATTGTTACCACTTAACATCAGGTGGGGCTATGCTTGTTCCACCAGCATAAAAAAATTACCCTTATTTGTTACAAAAAAGTCCCAATATCCATCCTTATAAATTTGCCATACGGAAGTAATAATAATAATAATAATATTGCTGGACAATCCACACAGCATCATCTAGCCCCAAGCTAAGCTGAGCTTGTGTTATGGGTACCAGATGACTGATATACTTAATACAATACACTTCATACATAGATTTTTTATATTATACATTATCCCAAGGCGGGAATCGAACCCGCAACCTCCTGCGTCGCAGGCGGACATTCGCCCGCCGCGCCACATCGGTCGTCGGAAGTACATTCATACCTAAAAAAATAGTAAACATAATAGGTATGTGACGTCAGAAACACTGATAACGTTTTATCAATATATTTAGGACAAGGTAGTGTGAAATGTCTACAAATATTTATTAACCAAGAGAGCAAAGCGTCTCAGTTTTGAGATTAACCAAAAATACTTTTGTCCGGCTGTTTGGTTATCACCTACACAGGTCGCATTTACCAACAGATTCTGACGAAAAATGGAATAAAAAGCCGACTGCAATTGATTGGGTGAAAAATAAGGGGGAGAGGGGGGAAGTTTACTTAAGCGTTATTTATCGACGGATTTCAATAAAATTGGAAAAGCACACAAGGATTTCATTCTCAGCAAGCGAAAACAGCTTTTAATTTTTAAATTGTTTTTGGAAAATTATACCTACCCTTATCAATTAGACTAAGCAGCCTTCTTTGCTTTCGAGATTAACCCGAAGACACAAGGTTCTACTTTCTAGAACCAAGGAATCGTGAGAAATCGCTAGTACTTGTACTCTTACTTTGCTCAAGTCTACATACGAGTAGGTAAGCGAGGTCTATTGTTCTCACAGAACCACTAGTTTATTTATACACTGATAATATCTTATCAATATATTTAGGACTAGATTGTATTGTGTAAAATATCCACAAATATTTATTTATTTACTATTTTCTTAAAGTGCTAACCTATTTCTATCTTAAAATAATTGCCAACAACCTACCTAACCCAAAGTCCCCAATTCTGCTAAAATTTATGTAAATAATTGTATCCTTCAATTAATTATTGTCTCGGTACAAAGGACTCATACATATTTTAAGTCAAATTTAAATTTATTAATCGTTTTGTTGTGCTCATGACATTCTGGAATAAAGAAGTAATTACAAGCACTGACAAAAGGTGCTTTTTGAAGTAAAACTTCTTTACGCACGCTTGACTTGGGGTGTAAGCTGATGTATGCGTGACGAGAGCGTTACGAAAAGTGTGATCGGGCGAGGCGAACGAAACTACCACAAAAACCAGATTGCTGATAGAACACTTACATACTTTTTTTTGTAAATATATACTTAGAAAATAGGCATGGTGGTATACTTCCTCGGACGAGCCCTTCACTAGAGCTCTACTGCTACTAAACCTGATAACTTGGTCTAGTTTCCTACAGAGGAAAGTTATTCAGTATCTGAGTGTCAGCTACAAATAAACGCAATTTATTCTGCGACACGATGTTGCACCCTTCGCTAATGAGGTCGTGATGCGTAGGCATTGTTGTACAACATCAGTATCTCTACATAACTGTAATGCCACAAAGTAAGTAGTAGTGTAAGTAAGTAGGGGTTTGTCTGTTTGTACTGCAGGTCTACTCTTAGAAACGCAACTTCGTAACCGTCAAAAGTCAAGTTGTCGCTGCCTGACATGCCGCGTAGTACTCCAAACAACAATACGAAACTTCGTTTATCGTTTTTAAGAGTAGATCTGCAGGATACATTTACAAAATACTGAAACAGATGTTCAATTCAGAACAAGCATATGGTACAGCTGATGATAAGTGGTTTAGTAGTAGAGCTCTTAGTGAAGGGCTCGTCCGGAGAAGTACCAGCACGCCTATTTCTGCCGCCAAGCAGCTTGCTATGTTCGTTTGAAGGGTGCGGGTGCCGGTGTAATTACAGGCACATGAAGCTTAATACCTGTATGCCTCAGGTTGATGGACGCTAACTGCTAAGCAGTGCTGAGTACGGCACGTTCCTCATGTGCGTGACTTACGAGGCAATATTTAATTATACGTTTTTATCGTTTCTAAGAGTAGACCTGCAGTACAAACAGACGAACCCCTACTTACCACTACTACTTACTTTGTGACATTGCAGTTATGTAGAGACACTGATGAGGTACAACAATGCCTACGCATCACGATGGTAACCACTTAATATCAGGTGGGCCATCTGTTTGTTCATTTGCTTATCTGTGTTCTCATCATCTGCTTGGCCATTTCAATACATCCCCATAGAAGTAATTTCAAATAACTTCTAGGGATTAATAAGAAGATAAGATATAAGGAAAAGATGTGTTGATATTTGATAATTTAATACGAATTTTCTGTCCAAAAACGTGTTATTATAGATTTTGATATGATACTTTTTTTTACAAATTGACCATTTTACTTTTAAACTTGATTTGTGTTCTCATTGAAGATACTGGGTCTTAATGGGTAAGTTTGAGGGTTCTTCATAGCTTCCTCGGCATGCTTCCTATTTATCCACCAGATCGGCTGCTTGTCTAGCGGGAGGCTGTCCAGCGTGGCTGCGTAGGATGCATCTCCATTCAGTTGTGGAGGAAGGGCTGCAGTGTCTCCAAACTTGTTCTCCAGGCCAGTTGGTTTGACGGCTGGGTATCCTATTGGTTGGCGGCCAGCGTAGAAAGGCCTCTGGCAGAGGCAAGGTACGATTGCGAGGATTAGACAGAGAGCTGTTGTGGACATCATGGTTTCTGTAAGACACAAGGAGCACGAGGGTTATTGATGGACACAAGACAATGATGACAATTGATGTATAACAATAGGACAATGTGGCGCGGCGGGCAAATGCAGGAGTTTGCGTGTTCCATTCCTGCCTAAGGATAAATATTTGTACCATCTGCAAATATTTATTCCAGGTGTTCTGGGTTTTTTCTATGCATAATAAAAAATATCTATGTTTGTTATATTGTATTAAGTATATCAGTCATCTAGTACTCATAACACAAGCTCTGCTTAGCTTGGGGGTAATATTCAGTTTTATCTTACTTCTCGTAAGCCAAGACGTTAGTCTACTGATGTTAATTAATTAATTAATTAAAGTTAAGGTAAAGACTACTAGTATGGTTTTTATGGCTTGTCACGGACCTGTCGCAAGCTACGCAATAAGAGCGGTGACTGTTAGTTAAATGATGATCAATACATTAATGCAAAGTATTTTATCTGCATACATTGTCAGGAAATATGGCTATGGTTTTTCCGCCCCCTTTGATCACGGAAAAGTATTCTTAAGAAACGTGCAACTTAGTCATCTCCATACTAAATTACTGCACTAGTATTGTCTTTTCCGTGTATTCTTTTTGTAGCAGCCCTGCGCTGTAGGTGGTGGGTTTGGGGTTATCTAACCCCAAACTAAGCATAGCTTGTACTATGGGAACCAGATGACTAATAGAATATTTTGTATACTTCTTTTGTAAAAAAACAAGCTATGCCTAATTTGTGACTAAATGTAGGTATGATAAGTGCATTTACAAGAAATATAAGCTAAATAATCGATTAAATTTTCTACCTTAGCATGTAAATTATGTGTAACGTCACGGTTTAATAATGATTCTTTAAACTGTGACTTATTTTATGGTTTTTACCATAGAACCATAGAATAAATGTAGTTAGGTACAATGCATTGTTTTTAGCTCGTAGAACTGACAGAACAAGCTCAAAGTCACAGAACAGGCTATGGAGAGATCGATGCTGGGAGTTTCACTGCGAGAAGAATCAGAAATGAGGAAATCCGTAGAACTAACGTCACTCACTGACATAGCTCTCAGAATCAGCAAGTTGAAGTGGTAATGGGCAGGCCATATAGCTCGCAAAACTGACAACCGCTGGGGAATAAAGGTTCTTGAATAGCGACCACGAACTGGAAGACGAAGCTAGGATGTCCTCGTATCCTATGCACTGACGACATTGTTAGGAAGTCGATGAATGGAAAGTGCTCAAAATCGTTCGTCCTGAAAACATATGGGGGAGGCCTATATTCAGCAATGGACTTCTACAAGATGTTGATGATGACCACTAATTATGAATGAATGAATGAAAATTATTTATTGTACATCTAACAAACTAGCAATAAGTGAACACAATAATTAACATTAGCAGGTAATGTATATTGGGCTGTCTTATCGCTAAAAAGCGATCTCTTCCAGACAACTTTTGAATGGAGAGGATTTTAAAATAAGAAGGTTGGCGGTGCATAGAAAAATACTATTAGTAAGTAGTACCAATGAAGAGAATGAATGAGGGAGAGAATGAGAGGGAGGCCTGAGTCCAGGAATTGACTTCACAGGCTGTTGATGATGATGTTAAATACCAATGAAAGAACAAACTAAAAATCTAAACTTATTTTCATTAAATTGTTATTATGTTAAGAAAGTTTTCAATAAATTGCATTAAACATTGTCAGTCAGTGTGTCAATGTAATGGTGTTTTGGGGACGCTTTCGATTGGTACTAGTTTAAATAAAATGAATAAATAAGATAAGATAAAATTTATTTATTTAACAATAGCGTTATATAGTACAATGGAATAAGTTGAGTCCATATCGTTTGCAATGGATAGTAAACAGCTCAACTGTTGGATATGTGTTTTGTACATACCTATTATAAATACATGTATTGGTTCAATAAATAATGTTTACAGTATTATCTTAATAAATACAATTTATACAAGTATTTATAATAGGAATAGATTCATGACTTTAATTGACTAAAAAAGTGTTTTTTACCATTATATATAATAGAACATTATATTGGATCGTGACCTACAATGCATTGCTCTGCATTCATTAACCTGAGGCATACGTTAAGCCTCACCTGCCTGTAATGTCACTGGTATCCACACCTTTTAAACCAGAACAAGCAAGCTTGGTGGCAGAAATAGGTATGGTGGTAGTATTTCCACAGACGAGCCCTTCACTAAGAGGTCTACTACTAACTCTGAAATTACATTCATGAGGCTTAACACCTATAAACTTCAGAATCGTAGGGCACGTTCCTAAGGAGTGTGACCTACGAGGCAATACTTTATTATAGGCGATGGTAACCACTTTACAACAGATGGGCCATCTGCTTGTTCTATCAGCGAGTTATATAAAAAAAAATACTAAACTCCTAACCCACACTTGAACTAATTTAATAAATTTACGATGTAAAAAAATATGAATGAAAATTTACCTTGTAATCTTCAGATATTCCACGATCAGAACACGAGTATTGTACGCAGTTATCACTTGAGGAATGTATTGCAGCGTAAAAACGAAACAAATATATAGTTTTTTCATGCCCTACCGCGATATGGGTAAATCATAAAACTTAACGCATTTGCTATAGAGTTACAAATGCAAATAAGTGCATAAGACACGACTTAAAACACAATTCGATGATTTAGTACAGCTGTGTAAATCACGGAACACGTTTTGAATTTGATTAAAATAATTATAAACAAACAAAATTATAAACAATAACTTATAAACGTTACATAAATTTAAACATTGTTTAAAATATCTCCTGTTACTGTTTGTTAGTTCCCATTGATAAGAGATGGCAATAGTTTAAACATTGTTTATTTTTTGTGAGTTTTATAAGTCAGGCCATAAATATTTATGGACGTTTCATAGTGGCATCCAACTCCAAGCTTAGCAAAGTTTGTTCTTTGGGAACCAAATGCCCGATAGAATATTAGGCATACCTACTGGTTTTTTATGGTTTGGGGAGTAATAAAATATACATTTTAGAAATTCTATACCTAAAAAAGGGGTACATGAAAAGTATTTAATGAACTATAAACATGTCATAAATATTCTTTAGTAAAACAGCTATAGTTATGTCATATTTTTAAATGCATTATCTATGTAACTTGCTATATTTTTCTAAGTTACGTTAAAGAAATTACCAAATTATTATTATGACAGGACCTAAGCTAATAGGTGTCTAATAAATCCACGAATGAAGGTTTCACAAGCTGAAATGGCCGGGAAATTTCTAATCTACCTATCTCATCTTTTTTATTTAAGGTCCATAATTTTGCCTGTGATTTATTGATCTGATTGTCAGTACTGATTGAATCAGTACTGTCTCGTGCTTTATAACTCTTCAAAAAGTTCAATTCACGACAAACGGTCGGTGGGCTTACCTACACGTATTCCGAAGACGTCACCGCGAGTGTGCACCTTTGAATTTGCGTGTTTGACTCATGTAGAACGAGAATCACGGATCAGTTTATTACGTCATAGTTCTGTTAATGCCTTATCTAACTTAACATCTATTGATAAGTATTATTTGTTAGGTATTTCTTATATTACAGCTAAATTACTCACGCGACTTCGCCCGCGTGAAGTTATTTTCATACAAACTTCAACCCCCGCTGTACCCGTTTAAGGGTTGAATTTCAGGATTTCTTTCTAAGTACTCCTCTACTCACCAAGATTATACTCTAAAAAAATTAAGGATAGATAGATGTACAAAATACATATGAAAAAGTTGAGCTATCTACAGACCCTTGCAAACGATCTAGATAGCTCAACCTAATAGGATAGATAAGTAACTGAGCAATAATGTTGGCTTAGTTTTGCTTCATAACTTCTAACCAATTGACAAAGTGCCCGCCTCTAAGCGTCCGTTAGAATTACTAAAATAGTTACTTATCGAAAAACCTTTCATCTCACTGGCTAATGAGATAAAACCTTTTGATAAAACCCTAGATGAAACATGTCCCGTCATCAGGTTAAATAAGTTCCCAGCTGGACATAAGCCGCCCCCAAATTAGTGTATGGGGATTAATTAAGGGTCTTATTCTAAGCAATAATCATCAAAGCTTTAGGTCTGTATAATTCTTCCTATACTTATTTCCTATTATATTCAGCAAACTTATCACAGAGATGGTGTATGTACTAGAAAACCCTACCCTATCTGAATCCGTCCCAGATAATCCTACTAATATTATAAACGCAAAAGTTTGTAAGAATGGATCGATGTTTGTTACTCTTTCACGCTCTAGCCAGAAGACCGATTTGGATGAAATTTGGAATAAATATAGATTGTAACCTGGATTAACATATAAGCTACTTTTTATCTCGAAAATATAACGGGAACGGGAATAAACTGCTACGCGAACGAAGCTGCGAGCGGCCGCTAGTACCTACTCTATACTATTTATTCTATACTACAATATTACAACTATATACCATGATAAGATAAAGATAATACAACACATTTCCCTTATTATATTAAATCCTAAGTAAGTAAAAGTTTAGTTGTAAAAAAAGAATGTTATATATACTTCATGTTATGTCATAATATTCTTTTTGAAGTAATACTTCTAATGCGACTTCCAACAAGGTTGCGTTAAACGTTTAACACTACCATGGAGGGGGTATGAAAGCACTGTTCTTTCTCTCCTTTTCATAGCCAGTTACAGTATTACTTCAGTCGTGTGGTCTAAAGCACACTCGTTTTTTATACACCTGAACCTTTTGCTGTACCCTTTAAAAGTTGAATTTAGTTTTATTTTCACCCTTACAGTACGAAAGCAACCATTATAGCCTGTGCGCTGATTATTAGTCAGTCAAGTTTCTTAGGTTTTCTTAGGTTTAAGATATGTGAAGTTTTATCTGTATCTTATCATGGTATATAGTTGTAATATTGTAGTATAGAATAAATAATATAGAGTATTATCTGGAACGGATTCTGATAAAGTAGAGTTGTCTAATACATACCAGCTCTATGCTTAGTCAGCTAAATTAAGAGGAAATACGTTAAGTACGTGCAAATGCAAACTATGGATTTCCTCACTCATGGATTTGGCAAGGAAATAGTACAATGATGCGGTATGAATTTTAAAATACCTTTTTTATATTATACTTGTAGCGAACAAATAATTAAACCAATGTGTGTCTAATTATTTTTCGGGGCTTCCCATCATGTCGAAACGCAATGATGATGCATGCCCACAGTCCTAAAATTCAGCCTTCTGCGATACATCGATCTTCTATCTCACGTAATGGAGAGTGAAAACGTAGCTGTATTGGTTTAAGTGATGGATCGACGGCAAACGGCCTCATACGTTTCCAGGAATAACGATTCTGAGCCCTTTCCATCCATTGACTTCCCGCGATTCTAACAATATCGTCAGACAATATTGTCAGGTAGGAGGACGTCCTACGCTTCGTCTTCCGGTTCGTGGTCACCATTCGAGAACCTTTATCCCCCATGAAAGGCTCGTCCGGGGAAGTATTACCACCATGCCTATTTCTGCCGCCGAGCAGTTTGCTGTATTCCGGTTTGAAGGGTGTAGGTGCCGGTGTAATTACAGGCACATGAGGCTTAACACCTGTATGCCTCAGGTTGTTGGACGCAGAGCAGTGTATTGTAGGGCACGTTCCAACATAACGTGACCTGCAAGGCAATGTTTTGTTATAGGTGATGGTAACCACTTAACATCAGGCCATATGCTTGTTCCATCAGCAAATAGTATAAAAAAAATTATACATATAAATAACGTAATAAAATGACCACAAGCTCCAGAGCTAGTGTGTTGTGATCTCATTGTAAAGTATCTTGAAACAAAAGGCAGTACCACGAATGTTTGTTGACCTTTGTTAAGTTTTGTTTGTTGACCTTTGTTTGTGACAGACATTCTGAACACGACATTTTGTGGTTTAAGCGTCTGCCAAAGGGACTAATCGAAGGATTTGTTGAGTAAGTCCTTATTTTTAAATGTATTCCAAGGCGGTATGGATAATTTATAAACGTTACATGTGACAAATGGTGTTAAAATAAAATAATACTTAAACTCGCATCTTTAAGGTTCATATCGTCCGAGCATAAGTCAAGACATAATCATTATTTTTTTACTTTAATAATTTGTCCGGCTTTTAAGACCGTGGTTCACAAGGGTTTTATCGGAATATAAAATTAAATCCCTTTATCAGTTCCCGTTGATGTTGTAAGGTGCGTCATTTTAATTTATATTATAGCAAACCATTTTATAGCAAAAAAAGAGCAGCACTTCTTAGTTAGGTACATCGAAAGTTCACTGTTGCTACTTAAACCTGTCGATCTAACCTTCCTTATGATGGCAAGTTAAGACATTTTGATAACTTTACCTGTTCGGGATAAAGTGAGGCATCACAGGCATGAAGCATCTTTCAGCAACACTAGTCAACAATAGTAGTAGAGCTCTTATGTGGAGGGCTCCTTCAGGAAATTACTACCACTATGCCTATTTCTATCGCCAATCAGCTGAAAAACTCTTCTGGTTTGAAAAACTTGGCGAAACAGGCAAATGGTTCATGACGAATGGTTCATACAAACTTCAAGCCTCGCTATACCAGTTTTGGTGTTTTTCTTAGCACGCTTCTCAAGCTTTCTCAAGAAGATAATACCCTGAAAATATCAAGTCTATATCTATGACCAATGGTTTAGGCTGTGCATTATCCATATGTCAGTCAATCAGTCAGGACAAAGATTTTTATAATTGGTTTAGATTTAAGGGATAAAATAACGCAGGGCTGAAGCGTGCGATGTAAAGTTTACCACCCTTGTCATTCAATTTATGTTCTAGTATAACTTTAAAGTAAAGCTATCCTAAAATTGCTTTTACAAAATGAATTTTAAGCTCTTGGCAGCGTAAATAAGGTTAAGGTAGCCAATCTTTTGCATCTATGTAGATGTTTTATACTGCATCAGGCAACGCCGGATTCAGCAAGCACGGGGCTCGTACTAAATTTTTTTTATGAGCCTTTGACAAAAAAATTAAATTTGCGTGATTTTTGTAGTAAACTGTATTAAAGTTGCCCCACAAGCGCTGTAAGAAGGCGCTAAATAAATTTGCTTTAGTTCTAATTCAAGAAAACTTCTTTTTCCCGAAATAAGACACAAGTGTTCAAACATTCATATTTTTATTGTAATTTCGCGCGCGTTCGTAATGTCAGTGTCAAAAGTTGTCATCCACTGATTGGCTTAAATGACAGGGTGAGTTTCCGATACGAAAATACGTTTTCTTTGTTTTCTGTCATTTAAGTAAGCAACATAGCTTTTTTCTCTTAAAAATTGTTTAGTTTTACTGCTGTTATACCACGTTTATTTTGATTTTATCAATATGTTATTATCTTTTAAGAAGTTTGCATATTTTTTATTTTCAGTCCAAATTTGTATTTTTACGGGTATTTTATAGAATAGAATTTAATAACTAAATAATGCTGGACAACCCACACAGCATCATTTAGCCCCAAGCTAAGCAGAGCTTATGTTATGGGTACTAGATAACTGATATACTTAATACAATACTATATAACATACGTAGATATTTTTTATTATGCATAAAAAATACCCAGAACACCCGGAATAAAAATTTGCAGATCGTACAAACATTTATCCCCAGGCGGGAATCGAACCCGCAACCTCCTGCGTCGCAGGTGGACAATCGCCCGCCGCGCCACATCGGTCGTCAATTATTAATTAGATATAAATAATATATATTCTAAAATTATTAATCCTGGACAATCCACACAGCATCATCTAGCCCCAGGCTAAGCAGAGCTGGTGTTATGGGTACTAAATGACTGATATACTTAATACAATACATTACATACATAGATTTTTTTATTATACATAGAAGTTTTTAACTGGAAAAGTCTCTATGATATTTATTAGAAAATGTACGTTGACCATGACTTGCGTTTTATTGACACATTGAGTTTATGCGGGTCGTTTTATCTGTGGTTTGTTTGTATTAATCATAATCTATCCTACTTATGGGATGAGTCAGACTTGAGTGTAGGTGCAATGTGTAACTAACTACTCTTAAGTATTTATAAAATGCAAGAGGGGCGTAACATGTTGACAGGAGATAAACTAAATGTGTCACAACGGGTGAAAGAAAAGCAATCCTACTTAATATTTTGGATAGAAACGGGATATTTACCATGATTTTTGAGTTTGATTGTTTCCCGTTCAGTTCGACCCGTGATCATGGCGCATGCAACTGTGCCGAAATATCGGGAAACAATCAAACTCAAAAATCATGGTAAATATCCCGTTTTTATCCAAAATATTGATCAAAACCATGATAGTTTAAAAAGTTAGATCCTACTTAATATTATAAACGCGAAAGTTTGTAAGTAAAGATGGATGGATGGATGTTTGTTACCCTTTCACGCTCTAAACACTAGACCAATTTGGATGAAATTTGGAATAAACATTTACACTAATATTATAAAGAGGAAAGCTTTGTATTTTTGTCTTTTTGTATGTTATGAATAAACTTAAAAAGTACTGGACCGATTTTAATAATTCTTTTTTCATTAGAAAGCTACATTATCACTGAGTAACATAGGCTATATTTTATTTTGGAAAAAAATAGCGTTCCGTAAAATATTTGGGTTTTTCAGACACAAGGTGTAAAAAATCAACCAGAAAAGTTACTTATTTTGCGTACGCTGCCTAAACTATAAAAGATAGAACCATAAAATGTTCTACATAATTGTAGATCTTATAAATATCTACAAAAAAGTCAGCGACACACTATACCTATCTATGTCGAGTGAGGCACAACAACCATTTTTTTATTTAAAAATCTTCAATTTTTTTTGGACTACATTTAAACGCATTTATTTTACTCATACTATTAATCCTTATCGAAATAAATTATTTTATCACTAAGTACAGTTCATGTAGATAATATTTGGTCTTTGAATGATTAGAATTGGACGTTTGGTTTTGAAGTTATGGCGAAATTAAAATATTACGTTTTCTGCTGCACGGCCCGTTGCGAAGTGAGCGTCACCAAGTTGGGAGTGCGCGTGCAGGGGAGTACTTAGTTTAGATCTATGGGTTAGGTACCCGCGCGGCTCCGACGCGAGGTCGGCTCCCTACGCAGGTGTTTTATAAAAAGGACATTAATTCATAATGTAATATAGTATTATGACAAAATCTATACAAATAAATAAAATTGAAGTGTCTGTTTGTAATATTAAAATAACGCTTTTTACTACATGCATAGGAATGTATATACGAAACATATGCTCACCGAAATAGCATTTTTTAAAATTTTTGTCTGTCTGTCTGTCTGTTTGTTCCGTGTAATCTCTGAAACGGCTGGACCGATTTCGACGGGACTTTCACTGGCAGATAGCTAATGTAACAAGGAGTAACTTAGGCTACTTTTTATCCCGAAAAAATAACGGGAACTGATATAAACTGCCACGCTGGCGAAACTGCGAACGGCCGCTATTTTATGCCGTATTAACGCCATCTGTTGGTGACATCGAGTACTACTTCAGTTAAGATTTGTAAGTAAACATGTTTACCGCCCAACGAAGTGGGCACCGGTCAGCTAGTAGATTATAACTTGGATTAACATATAGGCTACTTTTTATATCGAATAAATAACGGGAACGGGAAAAAACTGCCACGCGGGTGAAGCTGCGAGCGGCCGCTAGTTATTAATAAAAACGTATGTATATTGAAAAAAAGTGTCTTAAAAGTATTATATCAGTGATCTCATCATCTGGTTCCCATAGTACAAGCCATGCTTAGTTTGGGATTACATGGTGTTATTATTTATTTAATCGTATGACATTTGTAGCAGGCGTAAAGATAAAAATAAGTAAACATATTTAAATCTAAAATTCTAGTCAAATTAAATAAAATTAAAATTAATAAACAAAAACAAACTTCTTATAAACTAAAAATTTACAATTACTAAAATCAATCAATATAAAAAGAACGCTAACTAATACTATAAGTCAATGTTCAGGTCCCTGATCCAGGATACAGCATTTGAAGGCAGATCTACTAGATCGCTCCAAGGGCCCGGGTACAAGTGGATTGGGCAGCGTTGGATAATATGTTCAATGGTTTGGTCCTCTTCGCCGCATTCACAGAGCGCCGAGTCTGTACATGGTGTTATGTACAAATATGAAGTCGATGGATGGAAAGGGCTCAGAATCGTTTTTCCTGGAAACGTGTGGGGGAGGCCCATGTCCAGCAGTGGACTTCTATAGGCTGATGATGATGATATACAAATATTTATTTGTAAAAAAGAACGAAGGAAAAGTTTATTTAAAAGAAATCAGTAGTATTTTTTGCTGAATCCTCTACCGAAAACTTTGAATAAAAATACGCGCAGAATTTGTATAGATTAATTTCCATGAATTTCCAGTAATCTACAATAACCCGTTAACAGAATATGTTACATGATTGATTAAACGCCGTTCGTTTGTTTGCGAGTGAGTGGACGTGAGTACAGGTAAAATAAAAGAAGATTATCCTTTTATTTCAAACCGACACCAAAATGGCCGGATATTCTGTTATTGTTGTGTTTTTTTATTCTACATGCTGATGAAACAAGCAGATGCTCACCTAAGTTAAGTGGTAACCGTAACAAAGCATTGCTCCGCAGGAACTACAATGCACAACTCTGTGTACACAACCAGATGCATACTAGTGTTAAGCCTTATATCAATGTAATTACACCGGCACCCACCCTTCAAACCGAAATACAGCAAGCAGCTCAAAAAAAAAAAAAAACAAAATGTTTTTATTCAGTAATTACAAGTTTTAAATATTTTGGGTTGGGATCTCTTCTTTTAGGTCGTGAGACCTGTATTAGAAGAGTCCCCTCTTTTCTGTGGTAATAGGGTCTTGTAAATTTAAGCAGCTTGGCGGCAGAAATAGGCATGGTGGTAGTACTTCCCCGGACGATCCTTCACTAAGAGCTCTACTACTACTAAAATAAAGGAATGAAAATGGTAATGAAAGATAAATAATAAATTCTCTTAACAAAGCCGTCGTAAAATCCTGAAGGCTGTGCAGTGTAACTAATTATATACATAACTTTTTGTTCACGTTCATAGTTAAGATTATTGGTTCTGTGAACAGCTAGTTAGATTTACATGATAGTGAAACGGTTTTCTATAGATTACTTTATGGACTATTTAATTTTAATACTTAGAAAATCAACAGCGGCCACATCTAACAACTTCTGTATAGTTATTTTTATAAGCTAACTAGCAAAACGCGTGAAGAAAAAATTATTAACTATTTGTGGTCCTTTCACAACATCATCTCGCCCCAAGCTAAGCATAGCTCGATATACTCTAAGCTAAGATATACTCTGTATAGATTTTCGCAACCACGCTGACCAAAATCATTCGCGGATTCGTTTTCTGTCATCATTGGAAGCAACATTGTATTTTAATTTTAATTGTTTTTCTAGTGTTATTTTAAGTTCTGATGGGTAATTTTGGTGGTATTTTAACCATAATTACTTGAGGTCCTAGCACAAGTGTGAACAATTGAAATGAAAGTATGTTATGAGGCATCCTGATTTGAACGACAATGTTTCCCTTTGGTTTTGAAGAAAAACGCCATCTTTTTCTTCAAAACCGATGACGGCTGACTTTACTTTTTTTACCGACTCGACTTGGCTAAAAAGAATTTATTCAACCCACTTGACATTGGCAAAATTGTCCGCAAGACGGACAGATGCCACAAAAAAAAAAAAAAAAAAATCATTCGCCCCGTAAACGCACCCGAGGCTTGTGATTTTAATATCGCATCAAATCAACCTCATTATTTAATTACTGTTTAACCGGTATGAAGGAAACCTTTCACTTAAGTGAATGTGTTTTCTGAATCAGAGAATCTTTTAAAAGTTGCATTTAGGTTTTCCCAACTTTCCCAACTTATGCGTACTAATTGTGCTAAGTATACGTAAGTGCTTTTAAGTACTTATTTAAGACAAGGTCATTGATCTTGGGTACTTAAAGATCTCAAGAAATTTCTATCATTAGCCTAAATAAGTTTACTACTGGACTTTACGGCATTTATTAGTTTTATTTTATCGTTTAATTTATATCGAGATTTAAGTAAAGCAAAGTTAAGATTTCTTTTGTTAAAACTTAATATATCCGTCATCTAGTACTCATAACACAAGCTCTGCTTAGCTTGGGGCTAGATGATGCTGTGTGAATTGTCCAGTTTTAATTATTTTATTTATTTAGTATAAAATTTATAAAAAAAAATCAAATAAAAGACAGAACACGGCAACCATGTTGAATCCATCAAGTCTCTGTGTTTCCTAGGGGAGGTTAAAAAGTAAACAAAAAAGTATCGTGTTTCAAAAAGGCTTTAACGAGTAAGAAACCTTATCATCGGTGTTTATCGACACGTGTAATTTATCACCAGGGAAGAGTTTATCACCATGACTAGTTCCCTTTTGTTCAGGTACAATCAACAACAATAGTAGGTATATGTAGGAAATGAGAGCATCAGTGGTCTATTGGTAGTGCCTTTTGATTCTAAGGTAAGGGTTCGAATCCCGGCATGTACCAATGAATTTTTCTATCGAAAAATGTATGTGCTTAATGCCTTTGCTCTCAAACAGTGAAGGAAAACATCGTGGGAAAACCAGTAATTCTAGCAGTGGTGATAGGCTTGTAACCTGTCACATGTGGAACACAAACTACTGCAAAATGTGGGTATCTACCAAATGTTATATTTGGATATACTTCTGACTACCCCTATTAGACGTCTTGGTACTAAGAGATCTGAGGGGATATTTACCAAGCATGAAAGTTGTTAAAATTCAAGTTTTGGTTTTGTTTTGTTATATTTTTTTTGTAACTTACTGATGGAACAAGCAGATTGCCTACCTGATGTTAAGTGGTTATCATGTGTTATGTGCTCAGGTGCAGTCAATGCCCATGTGCTCGCGTATCCATCGTGCCCTACCTGCACAGCTGGTAATCTCATGATCTGCTTGGATAATACTGTGGATGTTGCCTATTGGTCAAAGTGGCTTAAAAATTGGAGAAGTTTTAACAACGACACAAAAAAAGAAGAAGTATCATCGCCTATAACAAAGCATTACCTTGTAGGTCGTTAGGAACGTGCCCTACAATACACGCGCAGCTTTCATCAATCTGAGGCATACTGGTGTTAAACCTCTTGTGGCTATAAATTCAATTCAAATATTAAATAGTAATCGTAACATCAAGTATTTTCCTGGCTCATATTAGTTTTCAAGGCACTCATAACATTTACGACCGATGTGGCGCGGTGGGCGAATGACTGCCTGCGATTCATGAGGTTGCGGGTTCGATTTTCACCTTAGAATAAATGTTTGTACGATCTACAAATATTTATTCCAAGTGTTCTGGGTATTTTCTATGTTTAACAAAAAATATCTATGAGTATGTAACGTATTGTATATCAGTCATCTAGTAGGTACCCATAACACAAGCTCTGCTTAGCATAAGCCTAGATGATGCTGTGTGGATTGTCCAGCATTAATATTATTGTTATTCCTTTACTAGCAGCCACCTACGATTTTTCCCGAGTGATAACCGCAGATGCGATTTTGCTAACATTAATTTTATCTAAGCAAAGCGCCCTAATACAAATACACGCAAGCATCATTTAAGACACTCGATATTCAATAAATTTAAGTGCTTTCACATGGCTGAAGATTAAGTTTTAAATAACCTATTAATTTGCTTATAATCTACACCAATTCTTATAAGAATCTTTGTCCTGACTGACTGACTGACATTAGAGAATGCACATCCTGGATGCACTGGTCGTAGAGGCTTAAAATTTTCAGGGTATATTCGTCTTGGTGCGTAGAGGTGTACTTGGTGCGTAAAGAAATTTCCGAAAATCGATACCTAAACGGGTATAGCAGGGGTTGAAGTTTGTATGAAAAGGACTTCACCCAGACGAAGACGTGAGTTTTTTGCTAGTATTTAATAAAAAGTTAAACAAAAAGAAAGACGGAGTCATAAAAAGGACGTGAAAAAGCAGCTTTTTTCCAGCTGATTGATTAAGCAAGTTCTAGAGAACATGACTTTTCATTTACCCGTCGAGAATAAAATGATATTGTAAGATTGAACTAAAGCCGGGTTCATACTTTATTTTATTTTTATCATTAATAGACTGTCTTGTAGCTTCAATCTCACCTGGTGGTAAGTGACAATGAAGCCGACGATGAAGCAGGACGGTCTAGAAGACACCTTTTCACTCTTGCCTTAATTCAGATTATAGTGTTCAGGAAAAACTGTATCGGGTTTGTATACACGTTTACAAGTAGTTGAAAGAAACTCATTCAACATCAAAACATTTTTTATGCGCATTGCTGATAGAACAAGCAGATGGTCTGATGTTAATACCATTGCCAATAACAAAAAATTACCTCACAGGTCACGCTTGCCAGGAATGTGCCCTACGATGCACTACTCTGCGTCCATCAACCAGAGGCATACTGGTATTAAGTCTTATGTGCCTTTTTTAATAGTCTTGGAAACAAAAAAAAGGAACATAAATAACTTCACAACTTTAATCCCCACCCCAGGCACGGTAGATATCCTCTTAGTCAAAGTCAAAGTCAAAAATCATTTATTCAGTAATATCCGCAGGGATCATCTTGAAACGTCTTAAATCTAGGATCTTAGATCTCTTAGAACCAAGTATCTACTAGAAATTCTTTGAGGATGTCTTATGCTACCCCCATGGTCAAGGGTACGTCTGAATATTACATTTTGTACATAACCACATTTAACAGTAAATAGTGTTCCATACGTGACAGTTTGCAAGCCCATTGCCGCTGTCAGAATACTAAATATTTTTTTTTTGACTTGTTGATGGAACAAGCAGATGGCACGGCACACCTGATGTTAAGTGGTTACTACCATCACCTATAACAAAGCATTGCCCCGCGCAGGTCACGCGCATCATGAACGTGCCCTACAATGCACTACTCTGCGTCCATCAACCCGAGGCATACAGATGAAAATGAATAAAACTAGTAATCCTCCTAAAAAAGTTAAAAATAAAATATTTTTCTCACGATTTTTTCTTTCACCGTTTGAGAGGGCTTACATTGGGCAAATAAATTTTTCAATGCAAAAATCTATTAGTGCATAACCAGATTTGAACCCACAACCTTAAGATAAGAAGGCGGGTTCATTCCCAGTAGACTACCAGGACTCTCTTAGTCTTAGAAACTACTATGTAAATAAGTGTTTACAACATTTCGCACCGGTATGTGAAAGTGGCTTAAAACTGTACTCAGGAGGGTAGTTTACAGTAGTTTGAGGATCAAAATATTCAGAGATGGCAAATACACAAGGGTAAATGCGCGTTTGTTCCAAGTTACCCTTTTTCATCAAAAAAGAGTTATTTTGTTACTGAATTTATATTTTTTCTATCTTGAAGTTGAGACAATGTGAAACTATTATTTATTATTTATTTTTTACGACCGATGTGGCGCGGCGGGCGAGTGTCCGCCTGCGAGCAGAGGTTGCGGGTTCGATTCCCGCCTAGGGATAAATGTTTGTATGATCTGCAAATATTTATTCCGGGTGTTCTGGGTATTTTCTATGTATAATAAAAAATATCATATCTATGTATGTAGTGTATTGTATTAAGTATATCAGTCATCTAGTACCCATAACACAAGCTCTGCTTAGCTTGGGGCTAGATGATGCTGTGTGGAGTGTCCAGCATTATTATTATTATTATTATTTAGTAGTAGTAGAGCTCTTAGTGAATGGCTCGTCCGGAGAAGTAAGACCACCATTCCTTTTTTTACCGCCAAGCAGCTTGCTGTGTTCCGGTTTGAAGGGTGTGGGTGCCGGTGAAGTTACAGACGCATGAGGCTTAACAGTTTCGTTTGTTGATAACTCAGTAAGCTTATGGTGCTAATGTTACAAGGAACACTAACTTGCCACAACGCATTCTAGCCCAAAACTAAGCAAATGTACTATAATGGGAATCAGATAACTGATAAAATACTTTACTTAAAGCTATGCCAAATTTTATTAAGATTAATTGAGGCAGTACCATAGAGAACGGTAGGAATTAAGCCGTAAGTTTCTTGTCGGTTCTTCTAGGCTTGGTCGCGAGGAACTGGCACTTAGATTCACCTAGATTTAAGACGTTTCAAGATGATCCCTGCGGATATTACTGAATAAATGCTTTTTGACTTTGACTTTGATATTCCACTTGGCACCTGCCAACTTACAACAATTGGCGCCTTATCAGGGTTACCAATCCACCTATATTGGTGACCCTGCGATCACCAATCTGTTCGACAAACACTCCCAAACTCCAGCAGTCAATTTTTTAGGCTAGTGACGATGACAACTTTGCAGTACAAATTTTACTGAAAAAGAAAGAAAGAAAGAAAGAAAAAACTTTTATTTGTGACGGAAACACAATTCAAAACACACTTAATATTAACACCACAGACAGATAGAGAGACAGTAAAACTTTGCTTTCTTTGTAACAGGAGCGGTAATCTAATGAGATATTAACCAATAAAAAAATACTTTGCATAGTACTACCTTAAATGTATAGATATCATGAAAAATTCATAAAAACGTTTTAGCTGAGCTAAAAGCTTTTTGGTAAAAAGAAAAAACGAGTATTTTATCAAACAATATTCATTGTTGAAGGCTTGCGGTTTTTCTTCATGATGATAAACAACAAAAGAGGTTGACTACCAAAAGGTAATAGCAAAAGAAAATGGGTTTATTGCTTTTTGTCTACCTGATCCAACTCGGTTTTACACGGAACATCTTGGTTTTTTTTTTTTTTTTTTATGTAGAGATTTAATATGAAGTATGCTTGCCCAGTACCCATTCCATCCTTACAGGTTAGTCAGCCTATTCCACAAGAAAGACACGATCAATAAGTGCGGAGCTTACTAAACCCAGGGTTTCTTACGATGTTTTCCTTCACTGGTTCTTGAGATCTTAAACAGCCATGAGAAATGACAGGATGTACCAAGAATGAGGCGACGCTATAAGAAAAAAGGTATACAAGATTGGCTTTTACTAACTGATTTGATTACTTATACTGCTTATGTGTTATCAAGTCAGGCAAAATTACTCAAAAGCACCAGTAGTATTGGGGGTGACTCCACCTTCTGATCCTAAGGTCATGGGTTCCAATCCAGTTGTGCACCAATGGATTTTTCAATCAAAAAATGTATGTGCGCAATGCCAGTGCTCCTGTGCCAAGTGCCAAGGAAACAAGGTGAGGAAATCTAACAGCGGCGTTGGGCTTGCAACCTGTCACGTTTGTTATAAGTAATCACCTAAGTGATCACTTTGATTTTATGAAATAAATGCTATTTGACTTTGAACTTGGCTTTAAAAGTCGTTCTTGTAATTCATTCGACTAAATTCCTTTTGAATTTGTTATAAATTGATTGTGTCGTAATAAACCGTAATTATTTAACTAGTCAGCTAAAGTTTGGTTGAAGCGGGTCGCTGAAGTTTGGACAGGCTAGATGGCTGGAAGCTTAGGTAGTTATTTGATATAGAAGATCGAAACTTGAACGATTTTCTTCATCTGTGTCGTTGGGAATTATTTTAATAAAACAAAGTGATTTTGTGAAAATGTGAATGAAACAAATATATTCTCGAAGTTATGGTTTTAAAAATATAGAAAAAAAAAGAAATAGCGTCATGACTTTAATCCCCAAGCACGGTAGATATCCCTTCAGATCTCTTAGTACCAAGTATTCGTCCAGATTCAGAAGAATCCAGATTCTTCGAGGATGTCTAAGGGGTGTAGACAGAGGTAGATATTACATTTGGCACATATCCGCATTTTGCAGTAGTCGTCAGAAATTCATTTGTGAAAATTTCAACTCTTTAACTACGGTTCATGAGATACAGGTCGGTGATCGACGTACAGAAAGACAGACAGCGGAGTTTTAGTAATAGGGTCCCATTTTACCCTTTGGGTACGGAATTCTTAAAAGTTTTATGCGTACAGTACCATATAGCCAATAACTAAACGGCGCTTGAGTACATTAGACAGAACGCACGGAACCACGAAGAATCTTCGTCTTGTAAATCTGTGAAGAAAGGAGCGTCAATCTAGGCGCTAAGGAACCTGGAATTTTGGACAGATTCATTGGAGAGAGGCGGTTTACCGTATGAAAATACCTATATTAGATTATCTGATATGTAGATCTGCTGATCTGACCAGACTTTTAAACCAGAACACAGCAAAGTAAGCACCAATGCTTGGCAACAGAAATATACAGTAGCATTTCCCAACAAACTCACACAAAGAGCTCTTCCACAAAACACAGGCAACTATTTATACTAGTATGTATAAACCAGCGATAAAAACAATGTGTTTTATAGACTGTAAGTGATAAACTGGTTTGCCCTACTAGATGCATAACTGCTAACGTACAAAAACTGCACTCGCTGCCAAAATCTTTACAATCGCACTATTCTACATTTTATAGAGTGGGTACAAGTTCCGCATAGATATAAATAATTCTGTTTAAAAACTGCATGCTGTTGCATTTCTAGGTTTTCGTACCCAAAGGGTAAAACGGGACCCTATTACTAAGACTTCGCTGTCTGTCTGTATCTCATGAACCGTGATAGTTAGGGAATTGAAATTGAACCCTTCGTGCGCGAGTCCGACTCGCACTTGGCTGGTTTTTAAATTCAGACACCTGATTTAGATTCAGATTTTAAGCGACATCATAAACTATCGGTCGTGGGTTCGACTCCCAGCAAGGACAGGTATTTGTACGGGGAACATAAATGTTTGTTCTGTGCCTGGGTGTTCTGCAAGAAATTCTGTTCGGGTATTCGTAATTATTGACAGTAATAAAGTAGATAATTATTACATGCTCGAAAGTTAATTTTGAGCAAATGAACTTTGAACGCTATTGTCTATTGTTATGTTATTTGACAACAAACAATCCTGAAGCAGGGAAGTCAATCACGCATGCTGCATTATTGTGACCTTCAATTTCCGCCGTAATGTTACAATTTCAACGGTTCTATGGGCCTTACTACCAAATTATTTGCACCTGTCTAAATTCTATTTTATAAATAGCTTGTGAAGGCACGCGTTTTCGCTCGCTTAAGTTATTTATATGCACGCTGCACCCGTTTTATAGGTTAATCTCGAGGAATTCTTTCCTTAATACACCCTAACCAGGGAAAATGTTACCCGGAAATGCCAATTACCAAAGAGCAGTTTAGACTGCGTGCAGTGTCTGTATATTTCAGTCAAATATTCATTGAACTGGTTATGAATAATAATAGTAATAATAATAATAATAATGCTGGACAATCCACACAGCATCATCTAGCCCCAAGCTAAGCAGAGCTTGTGTTATGGGTACTAGATGACTGATATACTTAATACAATACATTACATACATAGATATTTTTTATTATACATAGAAAATACCCAGAACACCCGGAATAAATATTTGCAGATCGTACAAACATTTATCCCAAGGCGGGAATCGAACCCGCAACCTCTGCGTCTACAACACGTAATGCGTATATGACGTAAGTAAATAAGTCCAAAACTGTGTAAGATCGACCTCAAATTTTCTATTATTATACGAATATTTGCTAGGGTTGAATGACTGATGTAAATATGAATAACGCACTATACCTATTTCAGGATTATTATATTTGCCTGGGAGCGTAAGGTAAGGGTGGGTAAGTAAGCATAAGTGTAAGCAAAGTTATCAAAATGTCACGTGTTCTTACCTAGATCTTACATTGATAATACGTTTTGGTATAAACTCTCGATAATATAGAATTTGTTCGAATTCGTCGAGATCGGTAGCACGGAACTTAGTTTATCGATAAGTTCGAGAAATTACATCGAATTTTGCGATAGCTTATATTCATCTTGTTTTGTCATTACGTGAACGTCGAGGCCATCCAGCTCCTCGACAACACGGACATAGTGAGAAGGCTCAAAAGAACTAAACCTTTTAAGCTAGCGTAGTGTTTAAACTAATATTGTGTAGTGTAATAATAGTTCTACTTTTAATGAACACAAGAACAAAGTGTCCTCCCCTTAAATAGAAACTGTAAGAAAAGTGCCAATGGACACATTCTTAGTATAAGTATTCATATAAAAATAAGTCAAAGCAAAGTTACTCATTAGCCTAATTGGCTAGATTGTGATTTTATTAGGGTACCTACTGTATTTAGTTGGTAAACTAATTAAGGAAAAAAAAAAAAATTACGTGATCGATATTTTTTATAGATCTTATCGCTATATAACATACCGATTACACCAATTGGTTATTGGGTTTATCGATACGATAGACTTTTTACCAATATAATATGCTCGCGGCATTGGATTTCATGGAATTTATTAACGTTTAGTCCTTATTCTATAGAATTTATCAGCAGCGTACCTACACAAATACTTCAAGCTAACTGTCACACTCTAAAGCGACAGCTTTCGATTATCTCATAATGAAGCTTTCTCTAGTTGTAAAAATAGAACAGTTTAAGAGCTAATAATGCCATTTTCTGCTGCCTTGTAATTTGCTTTTTTGTTTCACTATTTCCGATGGTGGCGCCCCTGACTGAACAGATAATTTGGCACCACTGTTAGCTTTGTATATTCGAAAATGCTTTGTCATTGAACACCTGAGCTTGCATTCAGTATTTTCCGAACTTAAAAAGCAGCTACCGCTATAATGCCACCGTTTTCATCAAGCTAATTCGAGTGAAATCTCCTCGTCAAGTAGGACTAATAATATTTTTTTTACATTTTGCATACTAATGACATAAAAAAATAAAAGGTATGTGTGACCAAAACTTGACTTTACTGACTTGAATAAAAACTTTTTATTAATAATAATAATAATTTTATTTCAGACTCCATAATACACATAGAAATAATTACATAGTCTATAGCAAAATAACACAAATAAGATTAATACTACTTATAATAAAATACACAATATAGTTATAATGGTCAAGAGTACACCATATGCGCTTTTGTCCAGTACTACATAAAGAGGCATTTTTTTTAATGCTGGACAATCTACACAGCATCATCTAGCACCAAGCTAAGCAGAGCTTATGTTATGGGTAATAGACGACTGATATACTTAATACAACACACTACATACATATATATTTTTATTATACATAGAAAATACCCAGAACACCCGAAATAAATATTTGCAGATCGTACAAACATTTATCCCAAGGCGGGAATCGAACCCGCAACCTCCTGCGTCGCAAGCGGATATTCGCCCGCTGCGCCACATCGGTCATTTGTCTCTCGAATGATGAACAGGTGCCACATAAAAGAAGAAGAGCACTCGATAAAAGTGCTTAAATGGTAACCATCACATAAAAAACAAACACAACGATGAATTTAATAAAACAAAATGAGGAAAATGGCTAGTTTTACTTTGATTCAATTATAACTTGTTTACAAGTCAGTGATAGGACAAAGACCTCATCATTTGGAATTTAATTTCCCTCGTTTTGAAATGACATCAACACCGGCAACGTAAACAAAAGAGATTGCTTTCAATTTTGGATAAGATCCAAGTTAGCTCTATGTAATTATTATTACAGGAGGTAAAAATATTACTTACAAAAACTTTTTTTTTTAAAAAAGCATTTATTCAGTAATATCTGCAGGGATCATCTTGAAACGTCTTAAATCTAGGTGAATCTAAGCGCCAGTCCTCGCGACCAAGCCTAGAAGAACTGAAGACACACTCAAATCTATACCAATTATAAGAATCTTTGTCCTGACAGACTGACTGTGATATAGACAACGCACAGCCTAAAACAATCGTCGTAGAGACTTGAAATTTTCAAAGTATATTTTTCTTGATGCGTAGAGGTGTAACTAAGAAAGGAATTTTCGAAATTCAACCCCTAAACGTGTACAACGGGGGTTGAAGTTTATATGAAAATAGCTCCACGCTCTGAGAATGAGATAACTGATAATGTAAAACATACATAGAATACAACACAACAACTATACTTAGAACAAATATTTGTGTTCATCACACAAATTTTGTTCACGATGAAGATCGAACCCACCAACAGCGCAGAAGACAGAGCTACCACGAACTGCGCTGTGACGGTTTGTGAAGCTTTCAAGGTAAACCACAGCTACATGGGCTTTATATAATTTCGAGACAAACCAGGATTATATTTCAGGATCTACTTCAGGTTTTGACAATTATAAAGAGGGTTCTACTGTTCGTATTAATTATGCCTATTTACTGTAATCCTGTCTTTTAGGTTAAGGTGACCGTAAGCCGGGAATTTCATAAAATACAGCAAAATTTACTAAAAAATTTAGTATTTTATTTGTCGCTTTTTTGCGGTAATTAAAAATAATTTGTTTTAAAGAGTAGTCTTTTTACATCCTGTATTACTTACTTACAGCAAAGAAGATCAGAATAGTTTGTTTTAAAGAGTAGTCTTTTTAGTATTACTTACCAACAAATAACATAGCGGAACTTAAAATAACTAGAAAAACATTTAAAATAAAAACCCATGTTGCTTAAAACGACGACAGAAAACGAATCATGTTGTCTATTTGATAAATATTTTATTGGGAGCTTCAAGTACAACGTAACGCAAGTGGAACCTGTCAATGCTAGTGACAGTTCTGTTCATTTGTTTAATTTGATTAAAAGGCCGCTGTCACTTTAGTGTTCGACTGGACGTGGCAACATTAAGCCGGACGTACAAACTGTAGTTTTAATTTAATAAAACGGCTAAGGTACACGGGAACTGGTCTAATGAAAAGCCTTTGACGACGCAGCAGGCCCAACAGTTATGACGAGACGATCTATTGATTGTAAATTTTTAATCCTACTAGTAAAGTAAAATTTGTAAGTATGGATGGATGGATGGATAGATGGATGTTTGTTACTTTTTCAAGCTCTGAGCAGTGGATCGATTTGGATGAAATTTGGAATAGTTATAGATTGCAACCTGGATTAACATATATGCTATTTTTGTCCCGAAAAAATAACGGGAACGGAAAAAAACTGCCACGTGGGCGAAGCTGCGAGTGGCCGCTAGTGTATTATATAGAAAACAAAACTAAACCCCGGTCTGCCTCCCATCTACTGTAGATCAACTGTAGATATATATTGTAACGCCGTAGTGGGCACACATTGTGATTCTATTGCATTATGTAACCACCATCATTTCTACTAATGTGAAGACAGTAAAATTTATTAAGTATTCAATATTAAAACTTAGTCAAATGAAAGTTAAGTGCTCCGCTCCCTGACGAGCCAACGCTTTCAAGAGGTACCTATACTTTTTATTAGGTATTATTGAAACGCAACTCTGAAGGTGACATTACTTGTACTTTATGGCTATAGAAACAGTAATATTGTCCGTTTTTACTGTAAGATAATTTTTTTTTATATTTGTGGACATTTTTACGCAACATCATCTAGCCCCAAACTAAGTATAAATTGTGCTATAGGCACTAGATGACTGATAGGATACATAGGTACATGTTTTTTGTAAATACATACATCGAATACAATTTAACACCCAGACACGAACAAACATCATCACACAAATGCTTGTTGCCGGTGGGGATCGAACCCACCACCTACAGCGCAGAAGGCAGGGCTACTACGAACTGAGCTGTGACGATTGTCAAAATAGAATCCAATATATTGGATAACTTCGGTAACTTTAACGGACTTCCTTATAAGGAAATCCGCAAAATAACCAAAGTTACCGAAATAACTCTCAAAATTAGCATGTTGAAGTGCAGGCCAAAGAGATCGTAAAACCGACAAAGACTGAAAGATAAAAGTTCTTCAATAAACAGGAAGATATATGAGGCAAACTCCTCTTCCCTAAGATGGATAAGCGACATAGTCTTAGTACTACCACCATACATATTTCATTCTAAGTATGTATTTCTATCGGTCATCTTGTTCATAATACAAGCTATGCTGAGCTTGGGAGTAGATTGATGTGTAAAGGTGTCCATAAATATTTATTATATTTAAATGCTCATTTCTGCCGCTAAACAGTTTTTTTGTGTTTTGGTTTGAAGGATGTGCGTGAAATTACAAGCACATGAAGATTAACACCAGAAATATGGTTGATGGGCGCAGAACTGCGAAAATCGTTTGACAGAGAAGGCTAAAATTCGTTTTTCCTGCTGGAAATGAAGGTGACATGACATTTTGTACTTTACCAATCAAATTTTGTAACTAAACAGAAAAACAGAAACATCATCTTAGTGGAGGGCTCATCCGGGAAAATATTACCACCACGCCTACTTCTGCCGCCAAGCAGCTCTTCTGGTTTGTGTGTGGGTGCCGGTATAATTACAGGCACACGAAGGCCCAGTACCACCACCAACCAGTATGCCTCAGGTTGATGGACGCAGAGTAGTGTGTCGTAAGGGCACGTTACCTGCGAGGCAATGCTCTGTTATAGGTAATGGTAACCACTTAACAGCAGGTGGGCCATCTGTTTGTCCCAGCAACATCCAACTTAATATTATAAACGCGAAAGTTTGTAAGTATGTGGATGGATGGATGAATGGATGTTTGTTACTCTTTCGCGCTCTAACCAGTTGACCGATTTGGATGAAATTTGAAACAAACATAGACTATAACTTGGATTAACATATAGGCTTCTTTTTATCCCGAAAAAAATACAGGATCGGGAAAAAAAAACTGCCACGCGGGCGAAGCCGCGAGCGGCCGCTGTGTTACATAAAAAACCCACGATCTTAGGATCAGAATACAAAAATATTATCTAGTTTCACTCAGTCTTAGCAATGCAACGAACTTTAAAAATACTTAAACGTTTAGTTTATTATTCCTAGACTTTATTCTTATAGTCCTATAAAAGCTCGGTGATAAAATAGCGATGTAAAGAATGTTTTATCGGTATCGTGAAAGGGGTTCAAAGCGACATGTGCTCTTTACTTATTTGAATGTCATTTTAAGTTCAACCCTTATTTGTCTTACGCTGGAGAAGGTTAAATTCTGACAAATTATTCTTTTGAATAAATTGTGAGTAGGGCCAGAAAAGTTCGTCCGGGCAAGTACTACTTTTTCTGCCGCCAAGCAATGTCGCTTTGTTTTGATTTGAAGGGTTCGGGAGTTATTGAAGTCAAAGTCAAAGTTAATAAGCATTTATTCAGTAATATCCGGATGGATCATCTTGAAACGTCTTAAATCTAGGTGAATCTAAGCGCCAGATCCTCGCGACCAAGCCTAGAAGAACCGGCAAGAAACTTACGGCTTGGTTCCTACCGTTTTTTTGTATGATTCTTATACAAAGTAATATTAATGTAAATAATGAAGCTCTAGTGTGGTGCCAATCTAAGTAAATAAGATAATTGCAAGTTAAAGCCACATGAACACCAGTATGCTTCATATTGATGGACCTAGGGTACCTATTACGTAAGGTGTTCCTAACGTGACTTACCCTAGAAATGCTTTATAGATGATGATTACCACTTAACATCAGGTGGTTCATTCGCTGGTTCCATTCAGCAATTAGTATAAACATTCTATTGGCCTCACAGCTCAGTTACTAGTAGCTCTACCTTGTGGGTTCGATTCCCATCGAGGACAAACAATTTGTGAACATAGATGTTTGTTCTATGTCTGGGTGTTATACTCGTATTGTATTCCAAGTATGTATGTACAATAAACTTATATAAATCAGTCATCTGTCCCATAGTACAAACTATGCTTTTTTTTGTATAAGTCTCAGATATTTTTCCGTAGATTACTTTATTATGCGTAAAGTTAAAAATTTATTCTTTGTAACAAAGAGACAAATAAATTTTTTCATAACTTTGGTTCATGTAATCAAATCATATTCGTAGTATTTTTGTGACTTTTGTGATTTGTGACAATCAGAATTCATAAAATTTGTGCCGTGGGTGGGCGTTAAAAGTTTCTTCCAGTTTCCATGAATAACCAAGGTGAACCACTTAGAACCAGTAAGTTGACGTGGAAATGGGCAGGCTATATAGGTAGCTCGTTGAATCAACAACCGCTGGAGAATAAAGTTTATTTATTGAAGGCAGTTTTTAGCTGCAAATTTCTTCAGACTAATAGTTTAATAGTTGTAGTTTTAGTAGTGAAAGGGCTCGTCCGGGTAAGTACTACCACCGTACCTATTTCTGCCGTCAAGCAGTATTGCTTGCATTGCTGTGTTCCGATTTGAAGGGTGCCGGTGAAATTACAGGCACATGAGGCTTAGTATACTTCAGGTCTGTGGACACAGGATAATGCTTCGAAAGGCACGCACAAAACGTAACCTACTATACATGGTGATGGTTACTACTTAACATCAGGTGAGCCAATGCTTGTTCCACCAGCAGTAGCTGAAAAAGGACTGCTGATAATGATGATAATATATTAAAATAAAAGATAATGTATACCAACCTCAAAAGCTGCTAAAAAGCTCTTGCTTGAGACCTCATTTCAGGATTTTGAGACTTCATGCCGGGTACGAAAAGACAGGCACGCGGTTTAACACCTGTATGAGCACATTCTTATAAACGTGACTTTCAGGGTAATGCTTTGCTTGTTCCGTCAGCAAGATATATGATAAAAAAAGAAAGTGCAGGTTCAGATCTCGTTACAAAGCAATGTAAAATGCAGACTGTAAATATCATCCCAACTAACTAGCATCATCATTTTCCTGCCCTTATCCTCGGCACAACAGGTTTTTTTTGTTCCATTCTCTTCTATCACATCTCAGTGTTCACTCCTTTCTTACTCATATCATCTTTCACGCAGTCCATCTTTTCTTTGGCCTTCCTCTGCTTTTAAAACTTTTCACATCCATACCTAACACTCTTCTCGCTACATGGTTTTCTTCTCTTCTCCAAACTAACTAGCGTACCGTATGTAAACATATTAAAATACTCGTACGTGTTTTGCGAAAACGAACCACAGCTTTCACCTCGTTAGAACCTTACCAAAACATTTGTGTTCATTTGCGGTCACCAGCCACGTGGTACTCTAGAATACTAACAGCAAAAGCTTTGGTTTACAAAAAGCGGTGACCGCCTTACAGCGGTAATATTTTTCCAAAATTTTATTTCTTAGAAGCGCCCAGAGGGTAAATTTGGTACATACCCACGTTCTGCTGTAGGATTAAATTGAGGTTCTAGGGATACCTACCGTGCTTGGAGATTAAAGTCGTGATGTTATTTCTCCCTTTTTCTTTCTTATTGTTTTTATCTTTAAAAAAGTCCCACAAAACACAAAGGTTCTCGGATTTACTTCCAGACATGGCAGACTTATTAAGATTCAGTCTACAACCCTCCTCTACAACCTGGCAAATAGCCCAAGCTGAGATAGTGTCATAGTGATGAACTTGCGTCTGCTGAACCGAAATATAATACCGGTTGAGTCTTAAAACCAACTACTACAAATACTGCAAATTGTGGGTATGTACCAAATGTACTATCTCAACGTACCTACCTCTGACTACCCACCCTAGACATTCGCGAAGAATCTCGAGTAGGTAGGTACTTGATACTATGAGATCGGAGGAGATATCTCCACGATTCAATTCGTGATGCTATTCCTATTCTTAAAATTACATGAAAAGTCATAAAAAATGCCTCACCTCTCGATTCGCTTTATAAGTACTTCATCCTCTGACAACAGTCCTGCTGAGAGAGTTTCCACTCAAGTCCTGGAGTGCATTTGAGTTTTTTATACAGCTTCCATCAGCAACAAGTTCATGGTTCACCTGATGTTAAATGGTCATCACCTAAAACTAAGCATTACCTCGTAGGTCACGCTCGTTAGTACTTCCCAGGACGAGCCTTTCACAAAAAGTTCTACTACTTCTGAGATATTTCCTTTAATCCATTAATACCAGCCAGCGCATTCCACGCCACTGCTTGTTAGTGTGGTAAGATTTATAATAAAACAACTTCTAGTAAGGTCCGCTCCGCTTTTTAGCGTGCACCGCTTTTTAAGAAAGAAATACAGCTTCTGGTGGAATAAACGCTACGCGAGTAATTGAAGGGGTTAACACCAGTTTAATGATAAACGTATATATTTTAATGAACACCCCACAGTCAGTCGCCACATATGTAAATAATATCTTCTATTCGTAAAATAACTAACAACTGCCAAATTGTTGGTATGTACCAATGTTAGTTTTTTATGTTAGTTTTTTATTTTCAAAAACTGGTTTCTTCAAGATGTTTTACTCTCAAAAAACACACTCACAGTAAAAACTTACAGCTTAGTTAGAAATAGCCCTGCTTTCTGTATTGTAGGTTGTGGGTTCGACACAAATGTTTATTTCCTGTCGGGTGTTATATTGTATTCTATGCATATAATTTACGGAAAAAAACGTATATAAGTATTCTATCAGTCATCTGTTTCCATAGCATAAACTATAAGTTTGGGGCTTAATAATGTTCTGTAAAAATGCTTATGTACCGATATTTATTCTTATTTTATGTATTTAAAAAACATCAATCATGTTTTGATATATTTTTAATATTCCTGGTAATCATTCAAATTAGTGACCACAACCTGTTCTTTGTAAATATTTTTCATTGCATGGTTCTGGCAAAACTCCAACGGGACCTCCTTGTAACCTTAACAAACAAGAAAATGTTAAAAACATGTTTTTTCATTAACTTTTCTCTCTTTGGGGAGCTTTCTATCTACAAATACAAATACAAAAAGGTTCATTGTTTTATTGTCATAAAAACGATACATAATGACGACCGATGTGGCGCGGTGCGGGCGAATGTCCGCCTGCGACGCAGGAGGTTGCGGGTTCGATTCCCGCCTTGGGATAAATGTTTGTACGATCTGCAAATATTTATTCCGGGTGTTCTGGGTATTTTCTATGTATCATAAAAAATATCTATGTACGTAATGTATTGTAGTCATCTAGTTCCCATAACACAATAGCACAATATGTCCGGGGAAGTACTATCGCTATCCTTATTTCTGCCGCCAAGCAGTTTGCTGTGTTTGGGTTAAAAAAGTGGGGGTGCCGGTGAAATGATAGGCACACGAGGTTTAACACCTGTGTGCCTGTATGTATAACGTTATCTGTAGTCGTCAAAAAAGTCAAATATACAAAAAAATATTCAGTGATATTTCGTTGTTGTTGTGTTTATTTTTAGCATATTTTTGATATAAATTCTGGAGAGAGATGTAAATTGGAAATTCTTACTCAGTTAGCCGACGTTGTTTTTAAGGTCATATAAAGTAGGTAGAAAACCAAAAATGTTTCTTCCCTGAAAACCAAAATCTTCCGGGTTTATTTTTGTGAGATAGTGAACTTCTTCAGTATGATAGACTGACGATTATCTACCACCAAATAGTGGCTATAATGACTTTAAACCTGTTGAGCCAGAGGCAAGGCGCAAATATGCAGGTCTCGACAGAGCCTACAAATTTGCTCCTCTTGGAGTCGAGACTTTAGGTCCGTGGGGTATCGAGGCCCTCCGGGTTTTTGGCACAGCGAATCAGCATTGCCATTTAGCGTGGCAATGCAGCCAGTGTTTTGGGAACGCTTCCGATTGGCACTGATCTGGATCAGTTGAGCTACCTTCAGATCGTTGCAACAGTCTGTAGATAGCTCAACTGCTTCATATGTATTTTGTACATACTAATTATAAATACCTCTATTAGCTGTTATTACATTTTAACGCGAACATTTGACAAACGTATCGTAACGTTTCATTTTGAAGAATTTCATTACATCACAAAAACCAACTCGTAAATTTCAGAGATGAACGATTAGATACCGTTACCTGAAAAATCATCGCCCCGGCAATTGATCATGTCCAAATAACATCCGTTAGTGAAGGTTCTGTACGCATAAGTCCTGTATTTCGAAGCTCCACATACAGGCCTGTAGTGGTTCGGACAGAATACTGGGCAGGATTCTCCGTACATCCTTCGTGAAGATAAGTGGCTGTTGATGCAGTACTTTAGAGGGGTTTGGACGAATTCTGAAAATCATAAATGTAACCTATAGTATAATATATAAAAAATATCTATGTAAGTAACATAGTATTGTATTAATTAATACAATACTATGTTACTTACATAGATATTTTGACTGATATACTTAAGTATATCAGTCATCTAGTACCCATAACACAAGCTCTGCTTAGCTTGGGGCTAGATGAGATTGTCGAGCATTATTTATTTATTTTATGAACCTATAGTGTAAGTACCAACGAATTAATAAAGGAAAGCTAATTTTGCCCGTCAACTGATAGTAAAATATTTGTGGCTAAGCCACACCATGCATAAAAGTTAGTGTTATATAAATAATCAGGACTACCATATGGGTAAGAAAACCTGGAGTATACAATGATCTGGGCTTTTTATTTTGGTCCCATGCGAGCAAAACCGCTGGTGGAAGCTAGTAAAATATGTAGAACATGACGCATCCAACTCAAGCTGAACCTTTGTAGATACTTTGGTAAATAAAATGTTGCTTTATGAGTAGAATATTAAAGCCAGGATTTCATATTGATAGAGAGATTTTGACCGGACAGTGAAAACTTATTGAAATTCAGAGTATAACCCGTAAGATGAAATTTCAAAAAGAATAGACCTAAAGTTTTCTTTGTTCGCTGTTAAATCTACTATTCTTTGAAGATTTATGAGTTTCGTTATCGTTCACAAACCTTTTTGCTCATAAAGGCTTTGAATAATTTAGAAAGGTACAAAAAGTAAGGTGAATTCGGTGAAATGTTTTCTTGTAATTAGATAGTAGGTAGTAGTAAGTGTATTTAGTACAACAATATTTGATGAATCGCATTCAATTAGTAGTACTGTATGGTAACGATTCCATTCCATTTAGTCCAATATCCGGTGTTCCTCAAGGATCTAACTTGGGTCCTCTTCTTTTTTTGGTTTTTATCAACGGTTTCTTCGAAATGATAAATAACATGTCTGGCATACACTGATGGCATCAAGTTTTTCAAAGAAAGACATTTGCATTCTGTATTGAAGACTGCTTGATCTTCCAACTTAAACCTACTTAGTTCTTGGTGTCAAAATAATTCAATGTCTCTTAACGTCGCCAAATGTCAACAAATAGTTTTCGCGAGCAAACGAATGTCCGCCTGCGACGTAAGAGGTTGCGAGTTCGATTCCCGCCTTGGGATTAATGTTTATTCAATTAACCAGTGGGAATAAAAATTGGGACTGAACACTACTGGGGATAAAATGTGACGAGCGGTAGTAGCCCCCGAAAATAAACCGTTTTTAGTTAACCGTCATCTTTAAAAAGTTTAAATATATCAGTCAGTATACTATTAAAAACCTGTCTCATATTAAATGATGCTTTTTTTCAGTCTATCTCTAGATTTTAGTAACTATGTAATCAAAACATAACTTTAGCTTAACCCGATTTTTTGATGAAAAGTATATTTTTAAAATGCTTTGTAAGCTAAATTAAACTGCTAACGAAATAGCGATTGCAAATCCCAGTTTATTTATAAAATACGTTAAGGGGAATGGAGGGTGTAAGTTAGTAGTTGAGCGCACTCGCCAAGTGTATCCTATAAACAAGATTAAAGCCATAAAACTTTGAACCGGACCTCATTGAGTGGAAAATTTTAAATCACGACTCTTTCTTTACTTAGTTTCTTTTATATTTTACTATTTCATTTATTATGATAAGTGGGATATTATTTTCACCTTACTACACTGCACGTCACGTAAACGAAGCAAAGTAAGTATACTTTTTATATGTAGCCATTTTGGACTTAATTTGGCTGTATTGCGGGCGAATGTCTGCCTGAAACGCAGGAGGTTGCGGGTTCGATTCCCACCTTGGGATAAATAATAATAATAAATGACACTGGAGAAACAAGAGTAAAATTACTAAACTCGTGTACGTTACTTAATAAGTAGCATACTCCAAACCAGCATTTATACAGCGCTACTGCTTTTTGCATCACAATACAAGCTGTTCTGTTTTGTCAAAAAAGGCATTTCCTTAATGCACCGGGCTATACCGAGTCGTCCAGAATCTGGGACAAGACTCTTGTGGATACCATTACTTTGCTGAGAGTGAATGGCTCAGACTGATTCATTTCTACGTAATTCTGGGCCTTTATTAATAGATGATCTGTGTAATGAAGTTACACATATTTCTTGAACACCCTCATAAGGATAAACTGGCACATTTGAGGGTCCATTAATGTTAAAAATCAAGAAATTTCAGTTTTGTTTTACTCATGTCTTAAGACAAAACCACATCAGACCCAAGCTGCGTGTCGTGACGCGTCAAAAACCTATCAATCCATACACGTTGTAAAAATGTTATTACATTAGAGCAGGAGGTACTGCGTTCTCTGTCTCTGTCCGTCTTATACAAAATGTCTGAGACAGTAGATGCGGATCCACTCGGGTTGTATGACTAGTATGATACTTACTTTTGGTCTAATATTTAATTAACAATCTCGCAGCTCAATTAGTAGTAGCTTTGCCTTCTGTGCTGTAGGTTGTGGATTCGATCCCAATCGAGCACTAACATTTATGTGATTATCACATATGTTTGTTTTATATCTGGGTATCATATTGTATTCTAAGTATGAATTTACAAAAAAAACATATCATTATAAGTATTCTATCAGTCATCTGGTTCCCATAATACGAGCTACACTTAGTTTTGGTAGTTTGGGCTAAGTAAAAAAGTTCACAAATATTTATTTATATAGCAATACTGTGTAGTAGGTAAAGTTTAGTGTGTCGTGTAGGTACGTTAAGAACATGGTATTTATATGCTCTTAAAGGTGACAGCAACTATCTCCCTTGGAGGTGATTCTGACCCACCCTTATAATACAAAAAGTGTAATGTTTTCGACGGGTGTGTAAGATTTCATATAGATTATCGCAGTCTCAACTGAAGCGACTACGCGACTGAGTTTTAAGCAATAAATCAAGACTGAAAACTTCAAGTTTCTATAACCAGTGGTTCAGGCCGTCAGTCAGGACATAGATTCTAGTTGGTATAGATAATGTGACGCAAAAACACTACGATATCCTAGTAGTAAAATCCATTCGTGGACGATCGGATACGTATACCCACAACCTTAGGATCAGAAGGCGGGGTCGCTTCTGTCTCTCTCTAGTATTAAAGCAGTATCACATTATACCTGCACCACGTGTTGCAACACAACAGAAGCTTATCATTGTATAGAAGTGTTTAGAGTGCTTCCCCGTTCAACCCACAATTTTTCTACATTAGAGCAGAGGGTGCGGGTCTTCTATCTATGTATCTGTCTGTCCAATACAAAATGTCTGAGAAAGTCTACGCGGGTCCGCAAGGGTTTAACGTAATATAGAGTAAGAATGTGGTCAATGATGATTTTTTGCTATCAATGACTGGATAACAGTGTCAAAAAAATATCGGTGACAGATGATAAAATCATCAAATGATTTTTATGTGACAAATAAAATCATTTCAGTAAAGTAAACATCTTGTATCTCTATCTCACTCAAGCCGCTATTTTGCTATCTACCGTACATCAGTTATTTCATCGAACTGATCATTTCATCGCGTCGCCTTATCACATTCGGACGCATTGCATGTACGCAGCCTGCTGTCATCATCCTACTCAGTGGTCGGCCAATATTCGCAATCATTTTTGCTGCGTGATGATATGCAGTTTAGTCATTGATGATTTTGTAGCTGTCACAACATGGTAAAATAATTTTTAAAATATTGGTTATTTTAACATGTGATATGGTATCCGATAGAACAAATAATAGTATTACACCTAGTAATTGTCGTACCCTACCAGGCTCATGTTGAAGCTTTATTTATGCCCTAAGATCTTCTGTACACAACATGATCGCAATAAATATATTTGATTTGATTTGATTTGATTTTAGATCAAGCGAAGGCATTGGTATCATTCTAAGTCGTTGGTCGCAACAGAATCAAGTCGGTCGCGTGTACTTGAACTAGAAATAGAACGACGCTTCAAACTGATGCCGGAACCTTTTACGTTTTTATGCTTGTTGAAGGAGACATAATTTTAGCTAAGTCTTTTGCTGTGTTGGTTCTTTGGGAGCTATAAATATGGGTTGTAAAATACCGAAGTCTATAATTTAAGGCTGTTATATTTTTAATGTGGAATCTCAGTGGTCGTCAGAACACTGGCTGGACTAGTTTTTTCCAAATGCAGGTAAGTCTTTGCAACATTTTGATGACTAGGTTTTTAATATTATCCTCAATAGTTATGCAGCGAGTGGGATTCAAACCCACGCCCCTCCTCTTGATACGAGGATGCGCTAACCACCTTGATATAAAACAAAACCGATCAAGTCGGACTCGCGCACCAAGGGTTCCGTACCAACGTCAAATCGGCAAAAAAATCATATTTGTTGTATGAGAGCCCCCTTAAATATTATTTTATTCTGTTTTTTAGTATTTGTTGTAGCGGCAATAGAAATACTTCATATATGACAATTTCAACTAACTATCACGGTTCATGAGATACAGCCTGGTGACAGACGGACAGACAGACAGACATCGGAGTCTTAGTAATATAATAAGGTTCCGTTTTACACATTGGGTGCGGAACCTTAAAAATGACTTACGCAAATGCTGTAACGTGTTATAAAAATGAATAATGAGTTATAGTTTTTTTTTTCGATCAAAAACTGGTTATTTAATAATCATGTGTGTCTATTTTTATAAACTTGACTGTTAAATGCCAATCGTGATGCGTGGGAAATTGAGCTTTTATGAATTAAATAAAACATAAATGTCATTATTGAGAGCTACATTCTGTCAAAAAATATACACAGCAGAGATATAACAATCAACCAAGCTTTACGCTTTTAGCTTTAGGTGGTTTTATCGCGTACAGTGATTTGTTCTAGACGACCGTTTCTAACCAAAATCTTAAAACTAGATGATGATTTCTTCAGCGACGTATTGTTGATTCGCCATCGACCTTACTACGAACCTTATATTTATTTTTCGACAGCCGTCACAGCTTAGTTAGCTAGCTTGTCTGCCTCTGCGCTATAGGTGGTGGGTTCGATCACCATCGAGAACCAACGTTTATATGATGAACATAATATATGTTTGTTCTGTGTCTCGCTGTTATATTAATATTAATAATAATAATAATGCTGGACAATCCACACAGCATCATCTAGCCCCAAGCTAAGCAGAGCTTGTGTTATGGGTACTAGATGACTGATATACTTAATACAATACATACATAGATATTTTTTATTATACATAGAAAATATCCAGAACACCCGGAATAAATATTTGCAGATCGTACAAACATTTATCCCAAGGCGGGAATCGAACCCGCAACCTCCTGCGTCGCGGGCGGACATTCGCCCCCCGCGCGACATCGGTCGTCAAATTCCATTTACATGGAATGTTTATGGCAACCGCGAACCAAAAGACAAAGCGTAGGACGTCTTCCAACCTTATGGACACAGAATCGTTCTTCCTGGAAACGTATCGGGAGGCATTATGCCCAGCAGTGGACTTCTACAGGCTGTTGATGATGATGATGAATATTTACCAACTTTGTTACACTCAGAATACGCGGCCAGCGCACATTTACTCGCGAACATGCTGTATTTCAAGGATTTAAGGTCAAGTCCGCATTCCATAGTCGTATCTTCTGCAGGGCATACAATGTTGCATTCCTTTGAATGTACTGCGCATAATGCTGCAGAAATGAAACAATAATTTGTTATTACTCTTTTAGGATCAATTACAGGCACATGACAACACTTCTCATGTTGATGGACGCAGAGCAGTGCATCTTAGGGTATGTTCCTAACGTGACCAGCGTGGAAATACATTGTTTTAAGTGATGATCTGCAAATATTTATTCCGGGTGTTCTGGGTGTTTTAGATAGATAGATAACTCTTTATTTATATATGTTTTCTATGTATAATAAAAAAATTATATGTATGTAATGCTTATATCAGTCATCTAGTACCCATAACACAAGCTCTGCTTATAGCTTAGGCCTAGATGACGCTGTGTGGATTGTCCAGCATTATTATATTATTATTATTATATTAATGGTAACCACTTAACATCAGGTGAGCCATCTGTTTGATATATCAGCAAGTCATGCAACAAAAACACACTTAGTTAAAAGTAATTTATCTTTTAGGTTTTCTTTGTAAAAAGGTTTACTTCCTTTCAGTCAAAACTCAAGTCTAGGGGAATAAAGATAATTAAGACGAGGTGGGAGCCTAATCAGCACCTGTTTTTTATGTAAAAACAACATATTCATATATTTTTTTAAATTGAATATTACATTTAAAAGGACCATCTATATTTCGGAGCGACCAGAAACACTCTTGATTCCATTGGGTTCGATAAAAGTTTACACAAAGTTTTACTAAAATTCCGAGGGTGACCCTCCGACCCAGGGTGTTTTATTCGATTGTTAATCGAGATATTTCAACGATTTTTCTGTTCATGTGTTCCTTAAAATATACGTAATCTTGTGCCGAAGTAATTTTTTTGTTAGCTAGCTTACTTTTTTATAAAAATAGTAGATAGCCTAAAATATAAATACGCGAGACGTACCTATACAAGCTCAGTAGCGCTTTGGCGCTTCAGGAGGCAGGGTCCACGTCAAAAGTCGTTCCGAGCAACTATACATTATTCTGTGGCTCGTTTGACAGTGATAATCACATAGTTACTATAGGTGTCATTTATTTGTCACAGTGAATACAAATACAACAAGACACAGTGTAACGAAATTACGGCTGGGTCATAAAATATCAACATCATCGTGTGGAAGAAGTCCATTAGTCTTAGGCGTTCTTTATCATAAGATACAAGCGATCGTCGGTTCCAGGGTTTGATCACATCAATCCTTGGATAATGTACTAGCGAAACGCGTGTGACTCCGTCCGCGTGATGTTATTTTCATATGAACTTCAATCCCTGCTGTACCCCGTGTAGGATTTAAATTTCAGGAATTTATTTCTTAGTATCTTAGTTCCTTGGTCTTTTCACCCAATAAGATAAATATACCCAAAAATTTCAATTCTCTTCGACCAGTGTTTTAGGCTGCATGTTGTCTTATGTTCGTCAGTTAGTCAGGATAAAGATTATTACTAAGTAGTGGTTCTATGAGTAGTAGTAGAGCTCTTTGTGAAGGGCTCGTCCGGGGCAGTACTACTACCTATTTCTGTTGCCAAGCAGCTTGCTGTGTTCCATTTTGAAGGGTGTGGGTGCCGGTGTAGTTACAGGCACATGAGGCTTAACGCCTGTATGCCTCAGGTTGAGGGACGCTGAGTAGTGCATCGTAGGTGACGTTCCTAACGAGCGTGGCCTACGAGGCAATGCTTTGTTATAGGTGATGGTAACCACTTAACATCAGGTGGGCCAGATGGCCCAGATGGTACAAACAGATGTTTGTACCATCAAAAAAACAATAGGTATAAATCGAAAAATGCGACCTGTAGGCGAAAACAGACAGACTGACAGACGGACAAATGCATTTTTATGCTAATATCGAAACTAAGACGCTTCGCTCACTTGATCAATAGTTGGTATTTTTATATTGGATGTATGAGGTTACCAAGTAACTATGCCCCTTGTTGTCAAAATGCCAAATTCATACAATTTTTGAATCTATCTGAACTCATTATTGTTCATCGAAGCTAAAATTGACATAAAACTTGCACCAGTATAGATAAGGTTGAGATTTCTTTAACACCCCGATTTACTAGTGTTTTCGCTTAGATAACAATCGAATACAGTCGCGAGTTGTATTCTAAGTATGTGTTTACAATAAAAAGTACATAAGTTTTCTGTCAGCTAGTTTAGTACGGTGATAAGCACTCCAAAGGCGATAGGGCACTTTATTCCATCTACTTTTCTTAGTTGTTCCGTAAACATAATAATCTTATACCTCGGCAAAATTTTTTTAGATCCATTTTCTATCCAATCTAACCACAAAAACAAAATTTTTAATGAACACCTATTTTGAGTTAGTGTTGAGATTTGTTTTGGAATACGAGCGTTGGTTTCAATTTGACATTTTAGATTGACAGAACATTGTCCAAAAAGTTCAGTTTGTGTAAGTGTGTACAATACTCTGTGGTACAATATTTCATAATACTTTATGTAAAGATAAAATTTAATTTATCCATATTTTCAATATAAATCTATATATATAAAAATTAATTGATGTTTGTTAGTCTTACAAAAACTCGAGAACGACTGAACCGATTTGCCTAGTTTTTGATTTAAAGTATATGTAGAAGTCCAAAAAAGATTTAAAAGGTGAGAATAGTATTTTATATATTATTTTAAAATTTTACTATTACCATCATCACCCTGAAGACATAATCCACTGCAGAAAGACCAATTGGGGTTTTGAATTTTTTTTTTGCGGTAATTGAAAGGTCATATATGTTTTATTTTTTTTTACAATAATTCAAAAGTTATTTCAAAATAAAAATATTTTTTTAATCCAGTACTGAAAACACGCCGGCAGCTCCCGAACAAACCCGAGCGGTTTTCACTCATTGCAATAGCCGCGCACGCTGTACTGTTATTAGATAGCTATAACTTAATGAAGTCACTATGTGACAACAACTATGGTGATCAATCATGGCGCGTTTATAGTCACGTGATTTTTTTCTAAATTTTATCAATTTTTAATTGTCTATTATTAGTTTTTTTTTAAGTTTTTTGCATTAAATATCAATATTATTAATAATAATGTATTAAAATACATAAAAAAAAAAACATTTTTTTTTTCAAAACCCCAATTGTGAAACTTTTTATCCTCCGACTTCCCGTGATCCTAGCAAAGTATCGGATGGAAGAGCGTCCTACGCTTCGTCTTCCTGTTCATGGCCGACAATCGAGAGTCGAGAGCCTTTATTCATCTGTAGTTTGCGGTTCTACGAGCTATGTCTGTCTGTTGCCACTTCAACTTGCTGATTGTGAGAGCTATGTCGGTGATCGTGGTTATTTTTCAGATTTGTTTATTTCTTATTCAAACCTATTGTAAGTTAAATTGTTGCTTTAGTTGTGGACACTCTCCGATTAAGCACATGAAACCCAAGTATAAATAACTAAAAAAACTATACTCTTCCATATTTAATAATTAGGTTCCAGTCAGCATACGTATATGTATATACATATATGTAATTACAGGCACATGAGGCTAAACACCCGTATGCCTCAGGTTGATGGACGCAGAGCAGTGTATTGTAGGGCACGTTCCTTACTAACGTGACCTACAAGACAATGCTTTGTTATAGGCTATGATAACCACTTAACATCAGGTGGGCCATATGCTTGATCCATCAGCAAAATGTATACATAAAAAAAAAACAAACGAAAACTCTAAAATATGTGTCAGATATTTTTCAATAACATACACAGGAGTGCATTATTGAAAACCTTACGGATTTTTGACATCTTTGAAACTATGATTCTGATTCCCGTTCTGGAAGATGTTCTATAATCTGTGACATTTATTCTATCGTATTACTTTCTTATATTTCATTTTCCAAGTGAAAATTTCAGTCATCTAGGTACATTAAATGCATAGTGACATAAGTCAAACTTCAAGTCGATATACCACAGAAGATGTATTATTACCTGCTTTTATATTGTGAATTCTTACAACAATGTAAGAAACATATTTTCAGTAAACAAAATTATTGTTTATCGACTTTTACAAATGACGTGTGCATTCGCATCGAAAGTCAGAACCGCCGAAGTGATTTTGGTAGTGTTTGTCCACCGTCACGAAGAGAGAGAAAAAAATGCATTTCACCTAATAATAATCCTACAAATCTTTATCAATGCAAACATTATAAAACATTATAAGAAAGCTGTACAGTCATATTCCGAAGCACAAAAACTCCTAATTTGGTTCAAATTCTTCAATTTGAGTTCAATTCGAATACCGACCTTAAGACACGTTTGAAAAGTTGATTCTGAATGGTTTGTCACTGACGTAATTTTTTAAATATGCTTCAGTGTAGAAGTAATTATCCAACATGAACTTCTTGTAGTAAAATAAACGTTACCTTGTTATAAACTGAAATCAAACTCTCACTCACCCATTGCTCATGGTTCGGATCCGAATCGGATCACTCGATCCACGTGATCCTTAAAGACACGACAAAATATTGGACCGGAACTGGACAAAATAATATAGCGTACCAGAATATGAACCGGATGTGACGTAGCATAGCGCACAATTCAAGCACAGAATAAGTAATACTTAGTATCAAATACGTGAATTTCCAACTTACGTCAGGCAATGCCATCTCTGTTTTGAATTTGTTAAACTGACGAACCTGTTTTTGACACAATTCTCTGAGTGGGTAGGACCTTAAAAAACACATGTCACCAATAGGGCGTACTCTGAATTTTTTCGTTTTCCGGCCAGTCCGATTTTTTTCCGGATTCAGTTTGCAAGCTCCAATTTTTTGTATAGAGATACACTAGTGCTTCCATAGGCCGCTAGAGGCGCTTATCGTATCTCCATACAAAAAATTGCTCGCAAACCAAAATCCGGTATCCGAAAAACGAAAAAAACTCAGAACCTATCTACATGCCTCTCTTAGGATAAATTTACACTTTTACTTTTAAATAGGGTAATTTCCCTACAAAGTGTTCTACTTTCTTTCAATCAAAACCGAAAAACAGGGAAATACAGAAATCAAAAAAAAATACGTGTCACCATTCCAGAATCAGATAGGAACATAAAAAACTCCCTGAATGTATTTATTATGTTACTAGCGGCCGCTCGCAGCTTTGCTCGCGTGGCAGTTTTTTCCCGTTCCCGTTATTTTTTCGGGATAAAAAGTGGCCTATGTATTAATCCAGGTTGCAATCTATAATTATTCCAAATTTCATTCAAATCGGTTCACTGGTTAGAGTGTGAAAGGGTAACAAACATCCATCCATACGTATTCAAACTTTCGCGTTTATAATATTAGTAGAATAGAATCGTACTTACTGATTAAGAATATTCCAACGGACAAGTTCATTTCCTGAGCGTTGACTGAATGCAATCCAATCAGCACGCCTGAGATACTTCGATAGAGGTACTGAGCCGACTTCAATTATGATAAGCCGTGGTTTCATGTTCGAGTAAGGGATATTATCAATACACTTTGATGTTGAAAATATTACTGGACAACCGTAGTATGAACAAAGATGACTGATAGAATACTTATGCGCGTTTTTTTGTATATCATCGATATAAACTAATCTATATGACGACCGATGTGGCGCGGCGGGCGAATGTCCGCCTGCGACGCAGGAGGTTGCGGGTTCGATTCCCGCCTCGGGATAAATGTTTGTACGATCTGCAAATATTTATTTCGGGTGTTCTGGGTATTTTCTATGTATAATAAAAAATATCTATGTACGTAATATATTGTATTAAGTATATCAGTCATCTAGTACCCATAACACAAGCTCTGCTTAGCTTGGGGCTAGATGATGCTGTGTGGACTGTCCAGCATTATTATTATTATTATTATTATTATTATATAAAATGTTGCATTCCCAATACTTGGCCACACCTATGGCGTTTTCGGTGGTAGCATACACATCACTCAAGGTGCAGGTATTGGGGCACAACGAGCAAGTCATAAAATGTGACATGGATTGAGGATCTATGCCACCATCACACTGTGATGTCTCTGAGTAGCCCCATTTGCTCAGGTTTAGCCTGCAGCGGCTTACTTGGGTCTGTAGCCTGTTCAGAGACTTCCAGGTGAGCCATGGAAGTCTATGGCCAGCAGGGAACTTTTCGGTGGGTTCAAAAAAATACATACTTAGAATACAATTTAACACTCAGACAGCGAACAAACATCTATTTTCCCCTCACCACACAAATGTTTGTCCTCAAAAGGCTTCACAAGAATGAAGTTAGCTGCAAATCCTACGTAACTGTTTCATATACATGGCCTTAATAGTCTTTGACCCACTTTATCACTTGATCTATAGTAGTCACCATCATCTACAAAGCATTGCCTCGCAGGTCACGTTAGTTAGGAACGTGATCTACGACGCAATGCCCCCGTCTATCAACCCGAGGCATGCAGGTGTTAAGCCTCAAGTACCTCTAACTTTACCGGCACCCGGAACACAAGCTGCTTGGCGACAGAAATAGGCATGGTGATAGTTTTTCCCCGGAGAAACTCTTCACTATAGCTCTACTACAATTAAAAATTGTAATATAGCAAAAAGATATTTCTCTACATCTTATTATATCAGTGTAGAGACATCTCCGAGTCTGCTAACGTCATGAAGGATTTAGCCACTCTATCATCAGATTATACACTGAAACGACTACTTTAGCGCTTAAAACTGAGTCTCTTAAGCCCTTGTTTTCAAAAAAACGGTGGCCGTCTTTTAACTGTGCACGCAAATTATAATATTTTATATTAAAAAAAATGTTTGCGCTTAAGATAAGATTTTACCGTGGACATAGTAACACCCCAAAAGGGTTTTAAATAAAAAAGAATATTTTTTTTCACGACTTTAATACCCAAGCACGGTAGATATCACCTCTGGTCTCTTAGTACCATACGTACCTACCTAGTCGAAATTCTTCAAGTCTACGGAGGGTAGTCAAAGATGCGTCCAGATAGTAAATAATAATAATTATTATTATTTATTTATTTTGGAACAGTTCAAATTTGGTACATACCCACATTTTGCAGAAGTTAGTGGTTTTAAATAAACAAATAATTATTGGCAGGCATTCAAACGAACACGATAAGTAATAGAATAAGTACTTTTTTTAGTAAAACATATTTTTAAAAATATATTAAAGGTACCAAGACGGAAAAAACTTCTTTGTAGTACAAATAAGAATAAATGTTTGATGTACAAAGTTTCTAAATCAAACATTTATTCTTAGTGTGTGTATAGCGTACTTGCTACTGCAACCGCGTGACCGTCAAACGATAGTAAACATTTCTGGGATAAAGATAACAAACAATGCTGTCGTTTGCACCAGTGCTCTAGTGGAAGCGATCCGTACTATTAATGGTTCGACAGCAAATAAAAATACCACAGTGGTACTATTTAATCTATTATATAAAAGAGAAGTCCATTCACTCACTGACTCATCACGATTCCTCCGAAACTACAAGGCTTAGAAGTCTGAAATTTGGCACAAGGATTCTTTAGAGGGTGTAGACGCTCACTAAGAACCGATTTTTGAAAATTCGCACCCTAAGGGGTTGAAAAGGGGTGAAAACGTTTGTATGCAAAATCGTATTCAGTGGTCGTATTGAAATGAAACTTTGGATAAATGTTACTTATGGCAAGGCTAATAAAATGCATCATTGTTTTTTTTTAAACAACCCTTATAAGGGGTGCGATGGGGTGTTAAAGTTTGTATGAAAAAATCGTAATGCGTGTTGCGATTTGCTTCAAACTCAGTTTGGCTTCTTAAAATACAAAAATATTAATGACTACATTCAAAATTTTTCAAAACTACCCTTCCGAAAGGGGATGGTCGGGTGTCAACATTTATATGGAAAAATCTGTATGCTTGGCTTGATTTACTTCAATCTTTGTTCGGACACTTAAAATACGATATTACTATACAAGTATTTCATGGTTTTAAAAAACAACCCCTACAGCTACCCCTACCCCAATAATTTCATACAAAATAAAATTATGCCAACTTAAAAACATTTGGTGTACTAAGCAATATTTATAAAGCTTGAGTGCTTACTAAGAAACGATTTTTGAAAATTCGCACCCTAAGGGGTTGAAAAGGGGTGTAAACGTTTGTATGCAAAATCGTATTTAGTGGTCGAATTGAAATGAAACTTTGGATAAATGTTACTTATGGCAAGGCTTATAAAATGCAACATTGTTTTTTTTTAAACAACCCTCATAAGGGGTGCGATGGGGTGTTAAAGTTTGTATGGAAAAATCGTAATGCGTATTGCGATTTGCTTCAAACTCAGTTTGGCTTCTCAAAATACAAAAATAATAATGACTACATTCAAAATTTTTCGAAACTACCCTTACGAAAAGGGATGGTCAGGTGTCAACATTTATATGGAAAAATCTGTATGCTCGGCTTGATTTACTTCAATCTTTGTTCGGACACTTAAAATACGATATTACTAAACGAGTATTTCATGGTTTTAAAAAACAACCCCTACCCCCAGCTACCTCTACCCCAATAACAAATTCACTTGGATGGCAAACCGTGAAAGGTCAAGTGGTAGGCGATGCGCACCACAGTTATCTACACAACCGCACAAAACTGCTGCGTTCCGAGGTAGTTTCCGATATGCAGCCACCAAGTGTTGGAACAATATCCCACTCCCATCAGAACCCTAAATAACGTCAACTGTTTCAAGAAGAGATTGAAGTGCTTTTTATTAAAAGAACAAATGAAGCGAGAAGGTTTCAATAATGACGCTTCGATCATCTGATATACCGGATTATACTAATATTACTAATTTGGGTAGGTACTGTGTACCAGTAACCTACCAAACTGTTTGATGTAGGTATATATATATCTACTAGCTGACCCGTGCCCACTTCGTTGGGCGGTAAACATGTTTACTTACAAATCTTAACTGAAGTAGTACTCGATGTCGCCAACAGATGGCGTTAATACGGCATAAAATGGCGGCCGTTCACAGTTTCGCCCGCGTGGCAGTTTTTTCCCGTTCCCGTTATTTTTTGGGATGAAAAGTAGCCTAAGTTACTCCTTATATTACAAACAGACACTGCAATTTATTTTATTTGTATAGATATAGGCATCAATGAATCGGGTGGCAGGTAGGCACTGCATTGTATGTCTTTATATTTATTTATTTGTTTTTATTGTTCAGGGTTCTATAGTTGTAAGTTACCCATTTCGCACTTTTCTACTACCTTATCACACTAAAATATTTTGTTGTTATTTATTTACTTATTTTTGTTGGTAGGTACACACTATCTTATAGCACTGTGTTTAAGCAAGTAGGTACATCCTCAATCTTTGTGTGGAGAGTTGGTGCGTTTGTCTGACGTACGTCGTCACTAGAAACTGGTGCAGCTGAAAATCAGCGTTGGATAGGTAGATACATTCTACCTCTTCAGCATTTTGTGCTGAGCTGGCGCCAAGTTGACAAAACATTATTCCGTTTTTTGATAGGATGAATGGGTAAGAGCGCGGGACTTTTGTTTATGCCAATTAAGTAGGTAGTCGTGTTTTGTTATTTTTTTTTCCGTGTTTTCCCTTTATCCTTATCCTTTATTTTGTAACCGTTGTGCGTTTTGTCAATAAACTTTTTCATTTTCATTTTCAATAATTTCGTAGAAAATAAAATTATGCCAACATAAAAACATTTGGCGTAGGCACTCGTTAAAAAGCTTAAGTGCTTACTAAGAAACAATTTTTGAAAATTCGCACTCTAGGAAGTTGAAAAGGGGCGTAAACGTTTGTATGCAGAATCGTATTTAGTGATCACATACATTGAAATGAAACTTTGGATAATGTTACTAATGTCAAGGTTTCAAAAATGCATTATTGTTTTTTTTAATTACCCTTATTAGGGGTGTGATGGGATGCCAAAGTTTGTATGGAAAAATCATAATGAGTGGTGCTATTTGCTTCAAACTCAGTTTGGCTTCTTTAAATACAAATACAATAATTACTACGTTTAAAAATTTTTCATGACCACCCTTATGAAAAGGGGAGGTCGGGCGTCAACATTTATATGGATTAAATTGTATGTGCGGCTTAATTTACTTCAACCTTGGTTCAGACACTTAAAATACGTTATTATTATGCAAGTTTTTCATGATTTTAAAAAAAAACCCCTACAAGGAAATATATTAATTTCATAAATACGCCAACTTATAAACATTTGGCTTAGGCATTCTTTGAAAGGTTTAGGTGTTTACTAATAAACTATTTACGAAAATTTACACCCAAGTGGTTGAAAAAGGGTGTAAACGTTTGTATGCATGTTTAGCGATCGTATTGAAATGAAATTTAGGATAAATGCTATTTTAAAAGGCGTTATGGTTTTTTTTAATTGCCCTTATACAGGGTGTGATGAGACGTCAAAGTTTGTATGGAAAAATCATATTGATTATTGCGACTAGCTTCAAACTTAATCATGGAATACACAACCATGGAAAACACAGCCAGGAATTGGTTTACATTCTTGCATCCAATTCCATGGTCGTGTATTTCGTGGTTGTGCTTTTTAGGTCATACCAAATTTTCTGCACTTTTGGAAAACACAAGCTTAGGATTTGATGCCAAAACCTATGCTCCGTTTGCACTCGCTTTCTAGGGCGGATCTGACTCGGATACGTTAGGTTAGGTTAGAACATAAAAAAAAACGCGCGAGGCGAGCGAGCGGAGCGCGCGTGCTGCAGCAGCAGCCGCCGAAGCGCCAGAAATAAAACTGCATGATCTACCTATACTAAGATACAACTTGACTCTTTAGTTGCGTCTTTGCACTCGCTTTCTAGGGCGGATCCGACTCGGATAGGTTAGGTTAGGTTAGAACATAAAAAAAACGCGCGAAGCGAGCGTGCTGCGGCAGCCGCCGCCGAAGCGCCAGAAATAAAACTGCATGATCTACCTATACTAAGATAGAACTTGGCTCTTTAGTTGCGTCTTTGCACTCGCTTTCTAGGGCGGATCCGACTCGGATAGGTTAGGTTAGGTTAGGTTAGAACATAAAAAAAACGCGCGAGGCGAGTGAGCAGAGCGAGCGTGCTGCGGCAGCAGCCGCCGAAGCGCCAGAAATAAAACTGCATGATCTACCTATACTAAGATAGAACTTGGCTCTTTAGTTGCGTCTTTGCACTCGCTTTCTAGGGCGGATCCGACTCGGATAGGTTAGGTTAGGTTAGAACATAAAAAAAACGCGCGAGGCGAGCGAGCAGAGCGAGCGTGCTGCGGCAGCAGCCGCCGAAGCGCCAGAAATAAAACTCCATGATATACCTATACTAAGATACAACTGACTCTTTAGTTGCGTCTTTGCACTCGCTTTCTAGGGCGGATCTGACTCGGATACGTTAGGTTAGGTTAGAACATAAAAAAAACGCGCGAGCGAGCGGAGCGCGCGTGCTGCAGCAGCAGCCGCCGAAGCGCCAGAAATAAAACTGCATGATCTACCTATACTAAGATACAACTTGGCTCTTTAGTTGCGTCTTTGCACTCGCTTTCTAGGGCGGATCCGACTCGGATAGGTTAGGTTAGGTTAGAACATAAAAAAAACGCACGAAGCGAGCGTGCTGCGGCAGCCGCCGCCGAAGCGCCAGAAATAAAACTGCATGATCTACCTATACTAAGATAGAACTTGGCTCTTTAGTTGCGTCTTTGCACTCGCTTTCTAGGGCGGATCCGACTCGGATAGGTTAGGTTAGGTTAGAACATAAAAAAAACGCGCGAGGCGAGCGAGCAGAGCGAGCGTGCTGCGGCAGCAGCCGCCGAAGCGCCAGAAATAAAACTCCATGATATACCTATACTAAGATAGAACTTGGCTCTTTAGTTGCGTCTTTGCACTCGCTTTCTAGGGCGGATCCGACTCGGATAGGTTAGGTTAGGTTAGAACATAAAAAAAACGCGCGAGGCGAGCGAGCAGAGCGAGCGTGCTGCGGCAGCAGCCGCCGAAGCGCCAGAAATAAAACTCCATGATATACCTATACTAAGATACAACTGACTCTTTAGTTGCGTCGTTGCACTCGCTTTCTAGGGCGGATCCGACTCGGATAGGTTAGGTTAAGTTAGAACATAAAAAAAACGCGCGAGGCGAGCGAGCGGAGCGAGCGTGCTGCGGCGGCAGCCGCCAAAGCACCAGATTTAAAACTGCATAATCTACCTATACTAAGGTACAACTTTACTCTTTAGTTGCGTCTTTTGCTCTCGCTTTTAAGGGCAGATCCGACTCGGATAGGTTAGGTTAGGTTAGAACATAAAAAAAACGCGCGAGGCGAGCGAACAGAGCGAGCGTGCTGCGGCAGCAGCCGCCGAAGCGCCAGAAATAAAACTCCATGATATACCTATACTAAGTTACAACTGACTCTTTAGTTGCGTCTTTGCACTCGCTTTCTAGGGCGGATCCGACTCGGATAGGTTAGGTTAGAACATAAAAAAAACGCGCGAGGCGAGCGAGCGGAGCGAGCGTGCTGCGGCAGCAGCCACCGAAGCGCCAGAATTAAAACTGCATGATCTACCTATACTAAGGTACAACTTGACTCTTTAGTTGCGTCTTTTGCACTAGCTTTCTAGGGCGGATCCGAATCGGATAGGTTAGGTTAGGTTAGAACATAAAAAAACGCGCGAGGCGAGCGAGCGGAGCGAGCGTGCTGTGAGAGCAGCCGCCGAAGCGCCAGAATTAAAACTGCATGATCTACCTATACTAAGGTACAACTTGACTCTTTAGTTGCGTCTTTTGCACTCGCTTTCAAGGGCGGATCCGACTCGGATAGGTTAGGTTAGGTTAGAGCATAAAAAAAACGCGCGAGCGAGCGTGCTGCGGCAGCAGCCGCCGAAGTTCCAGAATTAAAACTGCATGACCTACCTATACTAAGGTACAACTTGACTCTTTAGTTGCGTCTTTTGCACTCGCTTTCTAGGGCGGATCCGACTCGGATAGGTTAGGTTAGGTTAGAACATAAAAAAAAACGCGCGAGGCGAGCGAGCGGAGTGAGCGTGCTGCGGAAGCAGCCGCCGAAGTTCCAGAATTAAAACTGCATGATCTACCTATACTAAGGTACAACTTGACTCTTTAGTTGCGTCTTTTGCACTCGCTTTCTAGGGCGGATCCGACTCGGATAGGTTAGGTTAGGTTAGAACATAAAAAAAACGCGCGAGGCGAGCGAGCGTGCTGCGGCAGTAGCCGCCGAAGCGCCAGAAATAAAACTGCATGATCTACCTTTACTAAGGTACATCTTGACTCTTTAGTTGCGTCTTAACGAAGCATATGCTTTGGTTCGACCAATCAGAGCAATGGTCACCAATTCCCAGGTCGTGTTTTCCATGGTTGTACATTACCAACACGCGTTGGGAAGGACTCATAAACTACCCTTATGAGGGGTGCGAAAAGGCGTTTGTATGGAAAAATTATAATGCATGGTGTGATTTGCTTCAAACTCAGTTTGGCTTCTTAAAATACAAAAATAGTAATAACAACGCTTAACATTTTTTAAAACTACCTTATCGAAAAGGGGAAGGTCGGGTGTCAACATTTACATACATATATGGAAAATCTGTAGGTACCTTATATGCGTGACTTGATTTCATTCAATTTTGGTTCGGACACTCAAAACACGATATTGTTATACAAGTTTTTCATGATTTCAAAAAAAACAACCCATGCAGCTGGTTGGAAGAGATAAAAATGTTTATTTCATCTATACAAATAAATAAAATTGAAGCGTCTGTAATATTAAAATAACCGGTTTTTACTGCATGCATATGAATGTTTATAAGGTACATATACCAAAATAGCATTTTTTACAATTTTTGTCTATCTGTCTGTCTATCTGTTTGTTTGTTCCGGGTAATCTCTGGAAAGGCTGGACTGATTTCGACGGGACTTTCACTGGCAGATAGCTGATGTAATAAGGAGTAACTAAGGCTACTTTTACTTTAGAAAAAATAGAAAATGTCCAAGTAGGTACTGCCCAATATCGCGTGCAGCCTTTCACGCTCTAACCAGTGAACCGATTTGGATGAAATTTGGAATAAATATAGATTGTAATCTGGAATAGGACATAGGCTACTTTTTATCCCGAAAAAATAACGGGAACGGGCAAAATCTGTCACGCAATCTGCGAGTGGCCGCTATTTTATGCCATATACCCTCTATTAACGCCATCTGTTGGCGACGCCGAGTACTACTTCAGTTATTTTATAATGACTACAATCATCAGTACTTATGTACTAGCGCCACCGTGCATCTTTATTTTTACATAGTACCTTTGTAAAAATGTTTACCGCCCAACGAAGTGGGCACGGGTCAGCTAGTGGTATTATATATGATATGGGTAAAAAGAAGTGACTAAAGAGATGACGGATGATAGAGGCAAATGGAGGGAAAAAACCGGTTGTGCCGACCCCACATAAAGTGGGATAAGGGCAGGAAAATGATGAAATGATGATGGTACTATTTAATGGTATCGTGAACGAAGGATCGCGCTTTCTGATTCTCAAGTCGTGGGTTTGAAACTGGTCGTGTAACAATAGATTTTGGCTTGCAACCTGTCTGTTACAGGGTCTAACATTTAGGGGTCTAAATATTACACTCTGTATACCAAATGTAGTATTTGAACGTACCTCTTACTTCCCCTAAGACATCCTCAAATAATCTCGAGTACTTGGTACTAAAAGATCTAATTGTATCTACTGTGTTAAGTTGTAAAGGTTTTTTTTTTCTGTCGTTTACCACCATAATGGTCTAATTTGGAACTTTTGATAAGTCTTGTTTGTCATGAGAATGAGACGGCCAAAGTTTCCCGAGCAACTAAAACTTCATCTTATGACAAGCTATTACTGAACTTTACTGAGTTCAGTGCAACGAGAAAACCTTTTAAAGATGATAAAGTTAGGACTGATATAATGGGGTATATTTGTAAAAATATACCCCATTTTATTACCATATGACTTATATTTCTCATTTAATTGTAATATTATTTCTTGTTATTGGCAGTAAGTGTTGTTTATAAGTTTTAAGTGAATATCTCTAAATGCTGATGATTCTATGATTAATAAATAAAATAAAAAAAAAAAAATTTTTTAGAAAGTGAGTACAATTAGTAGAGTAGGTAGGTATAAGTTTCCGAAAAAAATACAAAATCTAAACTGTCGATACATAAAACGCTACAGTAAGCTTCCCCCCTTTTCTACCTTCCATTCCCTCTTTTTTAATGTTTTTTTCTTAACATCTAGTGGTAGTTTAAAGTCCTTATTGTGCTTCTCAAATTTGATTGAAATCCATCGATAAATAACGCTACAGCTGACTTCCCTTTTTCCTCCCTATTTCCCCCCCAATTAAAAATCGCGATCCATTACAAATTTTAAATAAATCAAGGAACTTGTGTGCCAATTTCATCAAAATAGGTTGTAAAATGGGATCTATAAGTGAGAACAAACAGCCAGACGGACAAAAGCATTTTTGGACGATCTCGAAATTGACACGCTTCGCTCGCTACGCTCGCTCGGTCAATAACCCTCGGTATGGGGATAAAAATAAAACCACACAAAGAGGGTAGAAAAGTTCAACGCTTCTCATATTTCCCGGAAGAAAGTAAAAGCAAAATGGATTTTCTCTCATCTTTCGTATTATCTGCGAAATGTTTTTTCAATATACCAGATCACTCAACAACCTGACACGTAGGAGTTAGAGAAATGGAAGATACCACTTCACCATAGATTTATCTCTGAGTTATATTATTTTTAGGAATAAACTTACGAAAGATCATAAAAAAAAGATTATGTCACAAGACATAACTTATTTACTTCAAAATATAAACCAAAACTAAACTTCTAACCAAAAAGAAACAAACCAAACGTACACTAAACCACGGTTAATATTAACAACTCAATCTAAACACAAAAACAGCCTAATCACACACAAAATATCTCACATAACCTCAATTGACAAAATAACAGCAATTCCTACGATGTTCACCCATCGAGAGCCTGAGCGCAATCCACAATAGATCCCGCCGAAAAACACTCTGTGGCCCGCCGTCTATTGTACAGCCGCGCCGTCTATTGTACAGCCGCTTATATCGTCGGTTTTATTCGATGTCGCTGGATGATATAGCTAACACGGCCTCTCCTGACTGAGGGTCGTCCCTGACCCGACGTGATGCTCTGGTGGTGCCGCTAGGACCGGCGACGCCGATCGCGCTCGGCCCTTCCTCAAGATCTGCCTCCAGTGGTAACATGGAACGTGCAGAGGCTTGATCCCGTGCTGGAGATAATGGACCTGCAATAGACTCATTGACCTCGTCATCTGGAAGGAAACGTTTATGTTAAGAGGAAGCTCTTAAAGCTTTAAAGTGCTACACTCTCTAAAACATACTCCTCTCATCATTTATCTTTCATTTAATTTATACTTCATCTCAACAGACCACAGTCAATCCTTACAAACTTCACCTTAGAATGAGACGTCTCAAATAGTAACAAAACAGGGCCCTTTTACTCAAGCAGTCGATTGTCTAGACATCACCGGTCGCGCCGTCACAACACGCGTGCGTCGGCTGCAGGCGAGGGCTGGCGAAGCCTCGCGCAGCAGCACGCCGTAGCGCGTGCAGAGGCACGCATCACACCACGCGTGCGTTGGCTGCAGGCGAGGGCTGGCGGAGCCTCGCGCAGCAGCACGCAGCAGCGCGCAACAGCGCGCAGCAGCGCGTGCAGAGGCACGCGTCTCACCACGCATGCGTTGGCTGCAGGCGAGGGCTGGCGGAGCCTCGCGCAGCAGCACGCAGCAGCAGCGCGTGCAGAGGCACGCGTCACATCACGCTTGGGTTGGCTGCAGGCGAGGGCTGGCGGAGCCTCGCGCAGCAGCACGCAGCAGCAGCGCGTGCAGAGGCACGCGTCACACCACGCATGCGTTGGTTGCAGGCGAGGGCTGGCGGAGCCTCGCGCAGCAGCACGCAGCAGCAGCGCGTGCAGAGGCACGCGTCACATCACGCATGCGTTGGCTGCAGGCGAGGGCTGGCGTAGCCTCGCGCAGCAGCACGCAGCAGCGCGCAACAGCGCGCAGCAGCACGTACAGAGGCACGTGTCGCACCACGCATGCGCTGGCTGCAGGCGAGGGCTGGCGGAGCCTCGCGTAGCAGCACGCAGCAGCAGCGCGTGCAGAGGCACGCGTCACATCACGCATGCGTTGGCTGCAGGCGAGGGCTGGCGGAGCCTCGCGCAGCAGCACGCAGCAGCAGCGCGTGCAGAGGCACGCGTCACATCACACATGCGTTGGCTGCAGGCAAGCTGGCGGAGCCTCGCGCAGCAGCACGCAGCAGCGCGTGCAGAGGCACGCGTCACACCACGCATGCGTTGGCTGCAGGCGAGGGCTGGCGGAGCCTCGCGCAGCAGCACGCAGAAGCGCGTGCAGAGGCACGCGTCACATCACGCATGCGTTGGCTGAAGGCGAGGGCTGGCGGAGCCTCGCGTTGCAGCACGCAGCAGCAGCGCGTGCAGAGGCACGCGTCACACCACGCATGCGTTGGCTGCAGGCGAGGGCTGGCGGAGCCTCGCGCAGCAGCACGCAGCAGCGCGCAGCAGCTAGGTAAGTTCCATCTGTAACATGACGCGACTAACGCGTCTGCCCGACTATGCGACTACCGCAGACACAGGCAAGTCCGACTATGCGACAAGCGCAGACACGGAAGTCCGACTATACGACAAGCGTAGATACGGAAAGGTCCGACTATGCGACAAGCGCAGACACGGAAGTCCGACTATACGACAAGCGTAGATACGGAAAGGTCCGACTATACGACAAGCGCAGATACGGAAAGGTCCGACTATGCGACAAGCGCAGACACGGAAGTCCGACTATACGACAAGCGTAGATACGGAAAGGTCCGACTATACGACAAGCGCAGATACGGAAAGGTCCGACTATGCGATTGTTGCAGACACGGAAACCCGACTAAGCGACAAGCGCTGACACAGGCAAGTCCGACTATACGACGAGCGTAGACACGGACGGTCCGACTATACGACAAGAGCAGATACGGAAAAGTCCGACTATGCTATTGTCGCAGACACGGAAACCCGACTAAGCGACAAGCGCTGACACAGGTACAAGCGAGGGCTGGCAGGGCCTCGCGCAGCAGCACGTAGCAAGACGTGCAGAGGCACGCGTCACCACACGCGTGCGTCGGCTGCAGGCGAAGACTGACTGAGCCCCTCACGCAGCACCGCGCAGCTAGGCGTGCAGAGGCACGCATCGCACCACGCGAGCGTCGCTGCAGGCGAAGGCTGACTGAGCCCCTCGCGCAGCACCGCGCAGCTAGGCGTGCAGAGGCACGCATCGCACCACGCGAGCGTCGCTGCAGGCGAAGGCTGACTGAGCCCCTCGCGCAGCACCGCGCAGCTAGGCGTGCAGAGGCACACATCGCACCACGCGAGCGTCGCTGCAGGCGAAGGCTGACTGAGCCCCTCGCGCAGCACCGCGCAGCTAGGCGTGCAGAGGCACGCATCGCACCACGCGAGCGTCGCTGCAGGCGAAGGCTGACTGAGCCCCTCGCGCAGCACCGCGCAGCTAGGCGTGCAGAGGCACGCATCGCACCACGCGAGCGTCGCTGCAGGCGAAGGCTGACTGAGCCCCTCGCGCAGCACCGCGCAGCTAGGCGTGCAGAGGCACGCATCGCACCACGCGTGTGCCGCCTACCGCGCCCTGGCCGACTGGACGCCGCGCTAGCACGACATCTCGCACCCGCACATGATGTCGGCGGGAGCTGCACCCACATGTAGAGGTGAAGTGGTTTGCGTGACAGTTTAACTGGAAACCAATAAAATATTTCAACAAAAAAAAAAAAGTCTGTGGTCTTATTTTTGCCAACGTGATTTCATGAAACGTCTCACCTCTGTCTCGTTGTTAGGCATTAATTAGCGCTATAACAAACGCTTCGACTTGATACTTGCTCGGCTTACCTGACCATTACTGATCGTTTGACCTACATGTTAATAGGTAAACAAGTAGAACAGGTAGAGATGATGCTAACTGCATCGACATTCTTTTTTGTTAGATATATCGTTCAAAACTTATTACTGACCGAGTAGGTATGACACTCAGCACTCAACTGTACTAAACAACAGAGCAGAAAGAAGACACGGCCCGCATTGTCTGCTCTCGCGCTGCGACGACTTTGACAGCGATCTAGAACTAGTCGATATATTCAAATCCAACAAAGTTTCAACATGCGAGATATTACGAGAACTATCATAATATCCATGTAGACTATGCGTAGGTAATTAGACGCTTAAAGCCTTAACAACTTGTCTCAATGATCGATCGAATGATTCTGTCCCCAAGTAGATATCGACGAACTACCGTGACTACCGTCGGTATCGTGACGATAATTGACGCTTGATGAGCGTGACCTATCTCTATAATTGCGTCGTGATGGTGACCGTCGGTAGGACGCACCTCGAGAACGATATTTTAGCCTACTACGACGCTGGCTACCGCGCGAACTCTTCCGCGAATCCTTCCTTCGCGGTCCTTCTAGACCGACGACGCTTACGATTACGTGAGCTATCTTGTGAACGGCGTCTAGAACTACCACGCGAATCACTTCGTGGCATGATATCAAACGATTAAAACTGATAAACAGTAACAAACCGACGACCGAGACCGACCGAGTACGTTATCAAATTGTACCTACTTACCAATTGTGGGTAGGTGTTTTTTTTTTCGTTTGTCTCTTTTTAGTTCGTGGGCTTATCGAGTTTTTTATCCCACAACTGATTTTAGGAATAAACTTACGAAAGATCATAAAAAAAAGATTATGTCACAAGACATAACTTATTTACTTCAAAATATAAACCAAAACTAAACTTCTAACCAAAAAGAAACAAACCAAACGTACACTAAACCACGGTTAATATTAACAACTCAATCTAAACACAAAAACAGCCTAATCACACACAAAATATCTCACATAACCTCAATTGACAAAATAACAGCAATTCCTACGATGTTCACCCATCGAGAGCCTGAGCGCAATCCACAATAGATCCCGCCGAAAAACACTCTGTGGCCCGCCGTCTATTGTACAGCCGCGCCGTCTATTGTACAGCCGCTTATATCGTCGGTTTTATTCGATGTCGCTGGATGATATAGCTAACATTATAATATAAGCCACACGTGTAGGAGTAAATGAAATGGGACATATCGCTCATCTAGCCTGGATTTCCGTTAGAGAAATATCGATTTTAGTTTCAAAGGTTTAGAGTTGAGAATACTTCACAGCAGCGCAGACGGTTGAAATATGTTCATAATTACTTATCATGTGACAAAAATAGCAGTTTATATGTGAATTGTTGCTGGTAAATAAAATACTTGAAAAAAAAACAAATATTGGTAATGGAGTTTTGAGAGCTCCGGTAGTCTAATGGCACTCCCATTCCCCGCCTTATCGTCGGAATCGGTTTGAATCTGGTCGTACACCAATGTATTTTTCTGTTCGAAAAATGTATGTGCACTATACCAGTGTTCTTAAACGATGAAGGAAAACATCGTGAGGAAACCAGGTATTTAAAAATTATTCGCAAGTTTCTTGCCGGTTTTTCTAGGCTTCGTCGCGAGGAACTGGCGCTTATAGATTCACCTAGATTTAAGACGTTTCTAAAATAAATGCTTTTTGACTTTGACTTTGACTTTGACCACTGTTGGACATAAGTCTCTCCCATAGTGCGCCCATAGTCTAAAAATAGTTTCTCCCATGGTCTAAAAATACAGTCCACTAATCGAATATTTTAGTAAATAACCTAAAGTAACCTATAAAAATCAGTTTTTTTTTTGGTTTGATTGAGAGATCACATGTATGAGAGCCCTCCTTAAGAGCCGATACCGATCTAATGACCTTGAGAGTTTCGTTCCTCTTTACCCCACCACTCCTCTGCAATATTTCGCAAATATTTAATTTATTTTATTCTGTTTTTTAGTATTTATTGTTATAGCGGCAACAGAAATACATCATCTCTGAAAATTTCTACTCTCTTACTATGGTTCTTGAGATACAGCCTGGTGAAAGACGGACATACAGACATGCAGACAGACTGACAGCGGAGTCTTAGTAATAGGGTCTCGTTTTACCCGTTGGGTACGGAACCCTAAAAACATGCTGAGTAATGTTAGCAAAAAATAAAATTGCTTAGGTAATCCCATACGTGATCTAATCATCACTTCGATATCCGTTCTGCGCTGAATATATTTTTATTTCGAAATATCCGAATCGGATATCAAATTCACAAGGGATCCATCAACGTAATACATTTTACCAATTTGTCTCATTGAACTTTATCTCATGGCTTAGATCATTTACTCTCATGATCTAAGTCTCATGGTAATGTGTCATTTTACTACTAACAGGTTTCGTAAACAGACTATAAATTGAAATAAATAATTTAAAGATTTTTTTAAACCTAGTTTTTTTTTATACAACTTGCTGATGGAACAAGCAGATGGCCCACCTGATGTTAAGTAGTTACCATCACAAACAAAGCATTTCCTGGTAGGTCACGCTCGTTAGGAACGTCACCTACAATGCATTACTCAGCGTCCATCAACCTGAGGCAAACGGGTGTTAAGCCTCATGTGCCTGTAATTTCACCGGCACCCACACCCTTCAAACTGGAACACAGCAAGCTGCTTGGCGGCAGAAATAGGCATGGTGGTAGTACTGCCCCGGACGAGCCCTTTACAAAGAGCTCTATTACTTCTTAAGATAGTCTGTAGACAGTAGTTTTTTTGTATATTTTTAAGGTTTTTTTTAAATTTCATAATCTAGCCCCAAAGTAAATATAACTTGTACATGGTAACTAGATGATTTAAAGTAAACACCTTATTTACGAAAAGTCATCAAGCCATTTTAGGCTCACAAAGGAAGATACATAAGTCAAAAATTAGTCAGAATTTCCGTATTTTTAGTATTTGCTCTGTAAATGTTTATTTTATTTGTGCTACCATTTTAAGAGTTCCAAATTGTGTGTATTTAGAGGTCTGCAGGTCTACTCTTAGAAACGATAAACTAAGTTTCTTATTGTTGTTTTGTAATAAGCAGAGGCGGCTTTACCCATTGCGAGGCTCCGGGCGGCAGGTCTTTGCGAGGCCCCTTGTCCTTTGTGAAAAGTATGTGATGCGAAAGTAGGTCTGGTTGTTCGGTTTAGGTATAATGACGACCGATGTGGCGCGGCGGGCGAATGTCCGCTTGCGACGCAAGAGGTTGCGGGTTCGATTCCCGCCTTGGGATAAATGTTTGTACGATCTGCAAATATTTATTGGCTGGGTGTTTTCTATATGTAATAAAAAATATCTATAAAAATATCTGTAATGTATTGTATTAAGTATATCAATCATCTAGCTCACACAAGCACACAACACAAGCTCTGCTTAGCTTGGGGCTAGATGATGCTGTGTGGACTGTCCAGCATTATTATTATTATTAATGAAAAATCAATATTTTCCCGGGACCCGTCATAGTTTTATCTATGAATGCAGTTTTATAGGCCTTGAGAAACTAAAACATAAAGTGCAAAAAATTTTTTTCTACGGCCAAAACTGACTAGGTTATGGGCAAATACCGAATGAGGCTCACTGACCGCGCGAACGGCCTAGCGCTGGGACATTGTGACGTCATGTCACAATGACCCAGCGCTAGCCGCCGAACCACTGCGTGCCCCGCGCGGTTTTATTAAAAAAAAATTAATAAATTAATTTAATTAAACCGACACCCACATCCTTCTAATCGGAACGCAGCAAGCTGCTTGGTGGGAGAAATAGGCATGGTGGTAGTACTTCCCCGGACGAGCCATTCCTAAGGGCTTTACAACTACTACATGCCTCGTAGTGTAACTCAAAATTACAATACGGAACTTCGTTTATCGTTTCTAAGAGTAGACCTACTGTATTTGCCCTACTAATCAACAGAGTGTGACAGATACGATAATCTGACTATCTTACTGTTTGAGCTGTGGAACAATCGGCGGTGCGTTGTGTTTATAGAGCCTAATCTTGTGTTACACGTGAGTTGATACGCTTGTTGCGTAGATTCAGTCACATATAATTTTTTTATTTGACTTATTTATTGCACTACTAGATTTAAGACGTTTCTAGATGATCCCTGCGGATATTACTGAATAAATGTTTTTTTACTTTGACTTTGACTTTGCACAAGCCTACCTGATCCTACCTGATCCTACCTGATCTTCAATGGTTACCATCACCTAAAACAAAACATTACCTTGTAGGTCACGTTCGTTAGGAACGTGCTCTATAATGCACTGCTTGCGTAAAGGTGTTAAACCTCATGTGCCTATAGTAATACTGGCACCCACACCCTTCAAACCAGACCACCTTTTGGATAGTATAGTTTTTTTTTGTTGTTTATTTTGTTGTTATTTGTTGCTTGTATTATCTACTTGGTATTAAAAGATTAGAGGGGATATCTTACGTGTTTGGGGATTCAATTCGTGATGCTATTTATTTATTATTTTATTTATTTATTCTTCGTTCTTTTTTTTTGTGGCATGTGTCCGTCATGCGGACAATTTTGCCAATGTCAAGTGGGTTGAATAAAATACTTCTGTCAAGTCGAGTCGGTAAAAAAAGTAAAGTCAGCTGTCATTGGTTTTGAAGAAAAATATATGTCGTTTTTCTTCAAAACCAAAGGGAACCATTTTCGTTCAAATCAGGATGCCACATAACACACTTTCATTTCAACTGTTCACTAAGACCTCAAGCAATGATGGTTAAAATACCACCAAAATTACCTATCAGAACTTAAAATAACACTAGAAAAACAATTAAAATGAAAATACAATGTTGCTTCCAAAGATGACAGAAAACGAATATTTTATTTATTTATTCTTTGTTCTTTTTTTTTGTGGCATCTGTCCGTCTTGCGGACAATTTTGCCAATGTCAAGTGGGTTGAATAAAATACTTCTGTCAAGTCGAGTCGGTAAAAAAAGTAAAGTCAGCTGTCATTGGTTTTGAAGAAAAATATATGCCGTTTTTCTTCAAACCAAAGGGAACCATTTTCGTTCAAATCAGGATGCCACATAACACACTTTCATTTCAACTGTTCACTAAGACCTCAAGCAATGATGGTTAAAATACCACCAAAATTACCTATCAGAACTTAAAATAACACTAGAAAAACAATTAAAATGAAAATACAATGTTGCTTGCAAAGATGATAGAAAACGAATATTTTATTTATTTATTCTTTGTTCTTTTTTTTGTGGCATCTGTCCGTCTTGCGGACAATTTTGCCAATGTCAAGTGGGTTGAATAAAATACTTCTTAGTCAAGTCGAGTCGGTAAAAAAAGTAAAGTCAGCTGTCATTGGTTTTGAAGAAAAACATAATGGCGTTTGGGGGATTCGTTTTCTGTCATCTTTGGAAGCAACATTGCATTTTAATTTTAATTGTTTTTCTAGTGTTATTTTAAGTAAAACTAGAAAAACAATTAAAATGAAAATACAATGTTTCTTCCAAAGATGACAGAAAACGAATCTCTCCTTTATATTCTTATTCCTGTATGGTACTTGTCCGTCATTCGACAATCAATTTTACCAATGTCAAATGAGCACTAGTGGAAAAAGAAAGCTCAAAATTGATCGTCCTGGCAACGTATAAGGAAGGCCTATACCAGTGGACTTCTTCAGTCTAATGATAATGATGATTTTGATCCTCTGGGATATAGAAGAAAAAACTAAAAGTCGATTACAAATTGATTGAATCCGTATTTGAGATCGGTTTGAATTAATGTCAATTTACTTTTATTTACCTCTACGTCCCGAACACACATCTCTTGAAAGGCTCAAAGAGCCTGGAAATGGGATATTAAAAAGTCCATACATTTTCCAACTCATACAACTTTTGATTGTCCTGGAATCTTGTTTGAAATATTATAACCCTTAAGGAATATTGTAGGAAGTTGATAGACCGAGAACTATCACGTTTTTCCTACAAAGAATCCTCTAGATAGGTATCACAATACTATTTTGTAATGAGACCACTTCTAAATACTTCAGGAACGTGTAAAGGTACCTACAACAAGGTCTCATAGAATACCATTTGGTTGACAGTCAAATAGATTTAAAGTAGTAATAGTAGTAGTAGAGCTCTTTCTGAAGGGCTCGTCTGGGGCAGTACTACCATCATGCCTATTTCTGCCGCCAAGCAGCTTGCTGTGTTCCGGTTTGTAGGGCGTGGGTGCCGGTGTAATTACAGGCACATGAGGCTTAACATCTGTATGCATCAGGTTGATGGACGCTGAGTAGTGCATCGTCGGTGACGTTCCTAACGAGCGTGACCTACGAGGCAATGTCATCACACAGGCACATCAGGTGGGCCATCTGCTTGTTCCATCAACAAGTTGTATAAAAAATAAAAAAAATAAAGTAATACGATTATTTTTGCTGAAACTCCTATTTATCAACCAGACATAAACATACATTTATTTGCTACAAAAACACACATACACATACAAATTAGATCAAAAGTAGAAAAAAAAAAGTCAAAAAGAAAGACATAAGCAGTAGGTGCCTGTGTGCTACAGCAGCAAAAGGGTCTCGACTCAGCGTATGCCTCACCACTATTTTTGTCTAGTGGTTAACCAGCGATGTATTCTCTTCTCACTGCATTATATTTTTTCTGTGCATTATGTTAATTAGTGTAAGTGGTAGCCAATGATTACCGTTCTAATCCTACTAATATTATAAACGCGTAGGTTTGTAAGTATGGATGGATGGATGGATGGATGTTTGTTACTCATTCACGCTCTAACCAGTGAACCGATCTAGATGATATTTGGAATAAATATAGATTGTAACCTGGATTAACATATAGGCTACTTTTTATCTCGGAAAAATAACGGGAACAGGAAAAAATGCGGGCAAAGCTGCAAGCGGCCGCTAGTTAATAAATACGTGGCGAAGATCGCGGAAAGACGATGGATGAAAAACGCTCAAAGTCGTTTTTCCTGGAAACGTATAGGGACCCATGCCTAGTAATGGACTTCTACGGGATGAAAAGTAATATCAGTAAAGGACTGGGCAAGCTCTTTAATTCCTGTCTCGTATAGGTACTAAGCGTCCCGTAAAATAGGAGTATGACTGCAAAAGTTGCCTCTAACTCTGTATTTATTACGGATGCCAAAACGTACTTACTCATATTTAGTTAAAAACACGTAAAACCGCCGGCGGAAGTTAATTCGTCTTAAAGTGTTGTTTGTAGGCGGTTGTACCAGAGATTTTATATTTTATAAAGCAACATTTTCTTGAACAAAATTGTAAGAAAATTTCAACAAAAATCTGCAGGCACCAAAATAATAAGGACGCGATAATTTTCATCAAATTGCTTTCCTGCTGGTAGCAGCAATCACGGGACCCTACAGGACCGTAAAAAGCTCATTAGTAGACGCTACATAATATCGTTGGTGATATTAGTAGTACAGCTACTAATATTCTGTGGAAATTGGTAGGTACTGCAGCGGTAACGATGGACCTAATGCTTTGGCATAGGACGTAAGAAATACGGGGAAATACTTTTAAACTGCTTAATTTGAAGAAATAAAGAGGTTTTTACATTATTCCTAAAATGGTACAACACGTTGTTTTAGAAGAACTTTTAGCCAATAATGACATCATTACATCATCATCATCAGCCTATAAAAGTCTACTGCTGAACATAGGCCTCCCCCATACGTTTCCAGGAAGAACGATTCTGAGCCCTTTCCATCCATCGACTTCCCGCGATTCTAGCAACATCATCAATCCATTGGGTAAGAGGAAATCTTACGTTTCCTCTTCCGGTTCGTGGTCGCTATTTGAGAACCTTTATTCCCCAGCGGTTGTCGTTTCTACGAGGTATATGGCCTACTGCCAACTTCAACTTCAACTTGCTGACTCTGAGAGCTATGTCGATATGTATAATATTGAAATCTACTAACACCAATGTTTTTTGAGGTATCTTGATGTTAATTATCATCGTTATTAGCCTGAATAAGTATACTGGACACAGGTTTTCTTTTTATTTGGAAAGGTTTCTGTCGTGACTTGGCAACGGTATTGATGCGCACAGTGTTGATGACTCAGATGTTATTGTCCAGTTTAGCTGCACTAGCCTGAAGCTTAAAATTAACAATACAATTCCCAACGATCGAGAAACGGTTGAGAAAAAGTTGCTCCCTACCAACTTTAGCTCAACCGTTTGGTTGACAGCAGAAACGTACGAACTTCGACTGACTAACGTTTGAACCAAACGTCAAATTATTAGCGCGCTTCGGATCATTCAAAAAGTTGTCATACGGCTGAGGTTCGATTGCGATCCAGCTGAAAATAATTAGCGCAATTAGGCCCCAGGGTAGCTTTTTTTTGTAATAGACTTGCCCTGCACAAACAGACAGACAGACAGCGGAGTCTTAGTAATAGGGTCCCGTTTTACCCTTTGGGTACGGAACCCTACGGAAAAAAAAGGAAGTAGATTCACGCAGTATTCCACACAACTCGAGTACAGTTTCAATTTCATATCCAAAGCGTACTTCGGTAATCAAAGCAAACTAAGCAAACTAAATTAGATCTAAGTTTACAACTATGACAGAAACAGATATACTCGTGACATGGTAAATTGCCTCAGTTGAAATGCAATAGTAAGATATTAACGAGGTAATTTCGCCTTTAGGATTACCTCATTAATTCTCTGAGACAGTACTGAACTGTGGTCGCCGCACACTGACCACGCGCCACAGCCACAAAACGCCACTGCCCCCTGAACCTGGAAACAGCTGAAGTGCAAGCCACTTACAGACGAATACTTTAGCTGAGGTACGTGAGAAAAGGTTCCAATAAAGATTTCCATCACTCAAAATAGATTTTTTTTATTTAGTAAAAAAGTTATTCTAAAACGAAATTGGATAATTAATTTTGCGCCACCTTGTAGAAAGGATGCATTCGATTTTAATTCACAGGCAGATCACGAACTGTGTAGGTACTTTGCAAACCATCACATACATTACTTCATATTGCCAATAATCAGACATTCTCCAAATAACAGTCGAAAATTTCAGCTGCCGAAGGTTAATGGATTCCAGAATTATCGAATCATTATGTACCTTCTTCCCTCTTCCCAGACCGTTGGCGCCGAAATAGCTTTCAAGCTAATGCGTCCTGTCACGCCCGCTGGTTTTTCTCCTGTCACCTTAGGGGTGATTGTCATTAACTTCGTTAGGAAAGGGCGCTGGGTTTTTCTCGTGAAAGTATGGCTCACATCACACTTAATCCAAGGGAAACTCACGAATATTGTGATGGAGAATTTGTTAGTTTTTATAGTGCTTACCTGCTCTTACAAAGATTTTATATTATCCCAAAAATTATTCTCTTGAGTGGGATTTGAACTCACGACCCGCCTTGATACGGGGATGCACTAACTAAATGCGCTATCGAGAATCAATCGGACCCGACGAAATAATCTTTGGGATGGTTTTTAATACGGTACTTAAGCGACCATCTAGTTTGTCAGTTAGCAGTTAGTGCAGATAGTTACCCGTACTTATCACCGACACTGCGGTAACCAATCTGCCTGGCCAAACGTGGAAGATAGGCAACCTCCCTCCTAAATAGCAATAATAATAAATATTTCTGGACATTTTTACAGAAGTAGTAGAGTTCTTAGTGAAGGACTCGTCCGGGGAAGTATTACCACCATACCAATTTCTGCCGCCAAGCAGCTTACTATGTTCCGGTTTGAAGGGTGTGGGTGCACACGAGGCTTAACACCTGTATGCCTCAGGTTGATGGATGCTGAGCAGTGCATCGTAGGGCACGTTCCCCACGAGTGTGACTTACGAGGTTATATTTTGCTATAAGCGATGGTAACCACTTAACACCAGGTGCCATCTGCTAGTTCCATCAGCAAGTTATAAAAAAAAATTCAAATATTGGGGCTAGATGATATATGATAAATGATGATATCTTAGCATAGATTGTGTTATGGGAACCAGATAAATGATAGAATATAAAATTGCGAAACTGTGGCATGAAACAGGAATATGCCAAAAATATGGGGTAGGCTTTAGACTTATATATATAGGTTTACTCTAAGTGAGCGTGTCACCACTTAATCACAATCCACGAGCTATACTAATGATCTATTATGCCGGCTACAGATTAAAGGAACGATAACAAGTATAAGTGTAAGCCGATACTAACTTTCTTTACAGATCTTGCTTTTGTTGCAAGGATTTACCATAATATCGTAATGATAGATATACAGATAGAAAGATAGAGAACTCTTTACTGTACACCACAAAGGACAAAAAAATAACATACACATGTTCAAAGCTTAGTAAAGTACATTTGGTGGCCTTATCGGTGTAAGCGATCTCTTCCAGACAACCTTAGGATGGACAAGAAATTAAATGATGAGAAATTTTGATTTAGTTTTAAAATGTTGACATGCTGGGTTATGTAGACACTCAATAATTTTTTATACAATTTGCTGATGGAACAAGCATATGGCCCACCTGATGTTAAGTGGTTACCATAGCCTATAACAAAGCATTGCCTTGTAGGTCACGTTAGTTAGGAACGTGCCCTACAATACACTGCTCTGCGTCCATCAACCTGAGGCATACAGGTGTTAAGCCTCATGTGCCTGTAATTACACCGGCATTAATTACTATATTAATGTATTATATTACGCAGATCTGAATTTACACACAGTTAGCGTGGTCATCCGTTTCAGTCGCTTATCTACCTTCATTCTTTCGCTCGCTTATTTTTCTGCCGTTCCGTCGCTTAGTCTGCGCCGGCATTAGACGGCTCGTGTTAAACATGAATTAAATGAGCATAGGTAAGCTTACATGATGCTATCTTGATTACTTTTTAAGTCCCTGGCTCGGTTACATTTGCATACTGCTCCGACATGATTAAATAAAGTACATTTAAAGGTACAGTCAGCTGCACTAGAATGTATACAATTCGTAACTTACAGAATGGTTTTACAGCGTCACAATGAATATTAACAGGGCAAAAACTCAAAAATAAGTAAACTTATCAGCTAATTTTTCGATTTTCTGTAAATGCATTTCATTTCATTTGTATAAAGTTTATAAGTATTATATTACTCATATGGTTTCTATATCCCAAGCTTTGATAAATTTAGGATAAGATGTTGTTTTGTGATATTTTTTGATGATTGTTTTGTTTGGCTTTGCACGGGTTTTAGTAAGGACCCCCGATTTTTTTTAAATAGAATATAGCCTATGTCACCCGGAGATAGTAGCTTCTCAACGGTGAAAGAATTTTTCAAATCGGTCTAGTAGTTTTGGACCCTATTCAATGCACATAAACAAACAAAAAATCAAATATTTCCTCTTTGTAATATTATTAGTTTAGATAGATTCTTTACGCGTGTGGTTTGTCATAATAAAAAGGTGTAGCAAATAAGGAAACGTTTATACATTCTGATTCCTCTATTTACGATTTTAGCTTGTATCGAAAACAAACTGCGTACATACATACGCAAACATGAAATGAAAGCATTGCCGTCGCAAAGTCTCAAGTGTCAAGATGACGAGTATTTCAAACGCAGGGCGCTCCGTAATTTATCGGTTTTATGAACAAACACAAAAGAGCGTTGTGAGCTCAAAGCACCGAGAACAGCACCTCAACTCTGTGATTATAAGGTATACACGGTTAGTTTTGTGTACACGGTTCATGTGTATTTATATAGATACATGAACCGTGTACACTATGCTAAATGTACACCTAAAAATTTCAGACTTGGGGCTGATGCGAGGTACTTGGTCGGTTCGTGAACGCACAGCGTCTACTACTGATATGAAATGCTTCATTCACGATACATTACGCGTTACTTTTCTGTATGCATCAGTCTGTAACAAAACGAAACAAAAATTTACTGTGATACAGTAAAAAACTTAAAGAAATCTACCAAAAACTTGAAAAGAATGAAAACTTGAACTTGTTAAAGAAACTTGTGTTAGTTTTCGTCAAAATCGGTTGAAAAATGCTTATAGGTTGCATTTTTCAATAGAGAACAGAAAGACAAACTGACAGACAGACAAGCATTTTTCGGTCCATCTCGATACTGAGCTCGCTTCGCTCGCTTAGTCAATAAATGCATACTACAGCTCATTAGTTCAATCAGTGCCCAGTGGTCCGTGATTCGTACTAACTCAATCATGGCTTGAAACATATTATTGTCGGGTTTTACCGCAAATAATTATCATTTTAATTGTTTATGTAGGAGTAACGTGGGCGAGAAACGATAGTGCGTGATATCTATAAAACATGTTTTTGTGGAACTTTCTGGGGTTATAGATAACAATGTATGAAAACATCGCTTGTTTTGTGATGATATACCTACTACTTAACTAAGTGAAGTTAAACAAATAAAAGTTAAACAAACAAAGTAAAGTTTTTAGTTTAAGTAGGTAGGCAAACGAATGAAATTAATCTATGTATAAAGTATATTGGGGTCAATAAAAAGCTTTTTTTGAAGTAATACTTTAAATGCGACTTCCAACAAGGTTGCGTTAAGCGTTTAACACTACCATGGAGGGGGTATGAAAGCACTGTTCTTTCTTTCAAGTTTCGTAGGTATATTATTATTATTATTATTATATGCACCGAGACGAATATCGCATCTAACAAAGCATTGCCTCAATAGGCACGTTCTTAACAAATGTGACTTGTAAGGCAATGCTTTGTGATGATGATAACCACTTAGCATCGGGTAGGCTATCTGCTTGTTCCATGAGCAAATCGTATTTATAAAAAAACCTTTTCATCTACTTCTGTGAACTTCGACATTAAGTAATTAAAAGTTCTAGGAAACTAATAAATTGATCAAACAAAACTTTATTACTATAGTGATTAAGTCATAAAAATAAAAGACTTGAATACAATCCTACTTCCTACTTATATTATAAAAGCAACAGTTTAGATGATTCTAACCTAAAAACATGAAGATTATTATAATTTTCCGAAAAAATATCCAGTCTCCTAACAGAAGGGCGAACACCAAAAAAAAAAAAAAAAAATGTCATTTCATTTCATTTTCATTTCATTTCATTTCACCAGAACCCATTGGGTTCCTGACGGACTGCGGACTCGGGGTCACCCGAGAAAGCGTTGGCGAGACGATCTGGACACCTTTGAAGTGATGTAGTGGAAGAAGGCTAGGGAAAGGGTGAACTGTAGTAGTAGTTTTCAGTAGTAGTAGAGCTCTTTGTGAAGGGCTCGTCCAGGGCAGTACTACCACCATGTCTATTTCTGCCGACAAGCAGCTTGCTGTGTTCCGGCTTAAAGGGTGTGGGTGCCGGTGAACTTACAGGCACATGAGGCTTAACACCTGTATGCCTCAGGTTGATGGACGCTGAGTAGTGCATCGTAGGTGACGTTCTTAACGAGTGTGACCTACGAGGCAATGCTTTGTTATAGGTGATGGTAACTACTTAAGATCAGGTGGGCCATTTGCATGTTCCATCAGCAAGTCAAATAAAAAAAAACTGGAAGTTTGAGGGAGGCCATTGCGCAGCAGTGGGACGAAATAGGCTAAACAACAAGTGGGGATAAAATCTATGACGCTGTGCCACCATTGGCCTTACTTCCAAATAATACCTAGTACTATAAGATCAGTAGGTACTCAACATGAGTCAACATCTTCTAAATAGTTATTTGACGAGTAGAAAGTACTTATCTTTTACTCTTATCAAAATAAGGAAAAGAAAAAAAAGTGCTACTTATAGGTAAAAAGTTTTACTGTAAGTTACACTAAGTAGTCATTGTAACATGTAACTAGACATAACAGGAGATACAATTTACAAACAATGAGAGTCGGACTCTCTATTTACTGTTATGTAACCACAAGATCATGTTTTCTTTGTTGGTTCAAATTCCCGCAATCATTTTCAGTACGTTTGAGTTGTTATACCTTCTCTTTCTTATAACTTCTTCTGTTTGCTGTAGTAGACTTTTGTTTTTGTATTCATCTTCTGACAAAATATAGGATCACTTCTTGATTTACACAGATTAAAAATATTCTTACATCATCTGAATTGAATCCCATCATCTAAACAGCGATTCTTTTTTCAAATTCATTACACGCGCGACACACAACACAATGTATTCCAATTTCAAACTTATTTTGAAAAGCGGTTAATAAAAGAGTTTGGCCTTAGTGGGTATGTCTGTGGCTGCTGCCTCAAGGCATTGTATTGCCTCCAATTTAGGTACCAAAAAGGTTGCTGATCAATAGGCATAGCATTGAATCTGTTGACAAGACTGCCGTCTCCTCGAACTTCTATCGGCTGGGGTTCGTCTTCACCAAACCTGTTGGCTAGGATATTATTTTCTGGTGTTTGTGGGTACCCAATCGGGCTCAGTCCAGCGTAAAATGGTCTTTGCCCCTGGACAACGCAGACAAAAGCAACAAGAGCTAGCATGATTCTGTACGCTGCCATTATATCTGTGAAAAAAGAGAATAGGTTTTATTATGATGCTATATTTTTTGTTTGAGACCCAGATCTGGTTTCAACTGGTTTTTCTTTCCTGTTTACTTTGCATTGCATTAAGTACTAGTTCTGAAGGGCAATGCAATTATCTACTTAGTTCCTATCTCATTAAATCCATGTAAATGTCAGTAAAACCAGATGAGTCTATAACTTTGTAACTATAAGTAAATCTATTATTAAAAGTTTTTTTTTGTTGGTTATTAAGGTCATAAACCTTATTACAATCAAAATTTATAACAAGGAACATTATTTAATTATTGCAATCATCAAAGTACCTACATCTACCTATTAAGCATTCATTTTTATTGTTAGATGCGTTAGACAACCATTTATCAAGATTGGAAGATCACGAACCGGAATAAGCATTATTTAGTTATTATTTCTTACAGTTTAAATTATTTTAAATATGATAGTTAATTATTTATTAATTATACCATTATTTAATAGATAATAGTAAATATACTATAAATAATATTATACTATTGTGTTTTTAATAATATCGTATCGAGTTAAATAATTTTAGTTACGATCCCATGGAAAAAAGTACCACCTTTGAAAAACAAAAAATATGTATGCTGGTTATAGAAAATAGTAGTAAATTTATAAATATTTAGTAAAACTATTAACAATGTAATAAAGTATTTACCTGATTTATGAAAATAGAGTTGACCAGAAATAATATGGCGAATGCACAAATTTTCAAAGCGTCTGTACTTAGTGGCGTCGTAATATTTACTGTGGCTTGATTCGACTCAACGAAGTTTAAATAGTAACACAATTCAAAAGTAGAGCAATGTAGAGTGTAGAACTGACGCATGTTTATTTTAAGCTTTACATATTAGAGGTAAAATAAAAAATACCTATTTTTGTTCGTGATAATCTATGCAAGGTATTGTGTTTTGTCAAATTTATACCATTTATAAAAACCTTTGTCCGAACTAACTGATTGACAGACATTGTATATAGATAACGCACAACCAAAACCGCTGGTTATAGACATACGGAATTTTCAGGATGGTTATCGTCATGGTGCGTATAGTTGCAAAAATTGGTGATTCAGTAGTAAAATGATGTAAACACTACTACTAATACTACTACTATACTAATAAAGCAAGATTGAGTAATTATTTTAATGACAAACTTAACCTAACAGCATCAAAGTTAGTTTTCTTGATTGCTTCCAGCTGACGAAAGCAAAGGTGTCTCCAAAATGTATTTTTTATTAGAATATTGCAACACGTCATTGCGGCACTCTAATGTAATAACGATTCTAGCCAAGTATGCTAACAAATAATCAAACGACTTAATTTAATAAAAACATGTCCATTGGCACATTTACAGTATCTAGGTATTCACCGTATTACTAGGGATACTTTGTTCTTGTATTCATTTATCAGAATTATGACTACACTTTGGTGGTTTTAAACACAAATTCAAATTATTATGTTATATTCAATGATACCCTTAGATTAAATTATGGGTCACATACAAAATCATAGCTTAAAACTTTCCGCATGAATAGACTTTTGCATGAATATGAATTATGTTATTGAGAGCCGTAGTGGCCGGTTTGCCGGCAAGATGGAAGAGAGAGAGCGAGATGGAGAGCGAGACAAAGACAACAATATTGGTTATGACTTTTGACAGTGACATTAGATTTAGGATGACAATACTAAACAAGCTACATTTGTTTACTAACGAAATATGAAAAAAATATAAACATTATTATTTCAACCTAATTACAACCATGTCACCTAGTAAATAATGTCACTAATCGTCAAAACAAGATAAGAGCTCACTTCTCAAGTGAACTCTTATTTATCGAGATGGATTTTTTTGCGCTGACCCTATACTATCTAGGGTTATCATTGATTGATGGCTGTTACAATAAGTGATACAAAAAGAAGTCAAACATACACCCTGTGTGGGTGTATGTTTCACGAGATACTTTTTCTATTGATGGACATTTTAGAAAGTATAGATAAAAGAACCACAGATAAGCTAAGCGTTAGTATTAAGTTTTCATTTGACAGAACGAAATAGATTTTTAGCACTGGCATGTTAAGACAGGAAGATATTAGGAGATATCTCATTCGTTTTCTGTCATCTTTGGAAGCAACATTGTATTCTCATTTTAATTGTTTTTCTAGTTTTATTTTAAGTTCTGATGGGTAATTTTGGTGGTATTTTAACCATCATTACTTGAGGTCTTAGCACAAGTGTAAACAATTGAAATGAAAGTGTGTTATGAGGCATCCTGATTTGAACGAAAATGTTTCCCTTTGGTTTTGAAAAAAAACGCCATTCTTTTTCTTCAAAACCGATGACGGCTGACTTTACTTTTTTTACCGACTCGACTTGACTAAAAAAAATTTATTCAACCCACTTGACATTGGCAAAAGTCCGCAAGACGGACAGATGCCACAAAAAAAAAAAAGATCTCTATTTTGCACGAGATAACGAGCAGACAAAATTTTACACATCTTAGCCGGGCTTGTGAGTTTATTGAGATTAATTCCTTACCAACGTTATTTTTATTATAATCACTTGATCTTCATCGAAAAACTCGTGCAATGAATAGAAAGTGTTAGTGATTAAATTTTTCAAAAACTCGAAAGGTTCTTTTGAGCCTTCATTCTGTGAACATTGTTAATTTCAAATCGTTCTCTGAACATTTTACAGTAACATAACTACAAATATAAAAAAAGAACAAGTCTATAAGCTTCATAGTGCTATTTACGAACTCGTAAAACCCATGCAATGTATCGGCACCGTTGCTTCTCGCAAAAATGACGTCACGGCAACGTTACGGGCAATCAATAACGACCAATATACCGAGACCCTTGCTTTGGCTACATTGACTTGGTTACCACTGTCATGACAAATTGGTGTTTGGGTTTTATCATTTTAGATTGAATGAAGTTGGGTTTTTGCAAGTTAATGGTTATCACACACCCCCAAACCTTACGTAAGTATTAGTTTTTACTGTATTTTTATATTTTTTGCTGCAATTTACTGACTAATGTTTTGTGGTAGATAATAAATTATTAGCATCGTTAGACTGTGGTTTTGCTTTTATAGTTTTTAATCTGTAAAATTTTGTACCTACATTGTGTTTCCTGTTCCATTTTGCTTTATAAAATGGTGGTTATCATCATCATCAGCCAGTAAAAGTCCACTACTGGACATAGGCCTCCATCTATACTAATATTGTACAGAGGAAATATTTGATTGTTTGTTTGCTTGTTTGCATCGAATAGGCGAAACTACTGGACCTATTGGAAAAATTCTTTCACCGTTGGGAAGCTACACTATCGTTGGGTAACCTTACTAAAACCCGTGCGAAACCAGGACACGCTGCTAGCACATTCCTAAGAAGAACGATTCTGAGCTCTTTACATCCATCGAGTTACCACAATCCTAACTATATCGTCAGTCCATCGGGTAGGAGGATGTTCTATGCTTCGTCTTCTGGTGACCACGAAGTCGCCATTCGAGAACCTTTATCGTCTAGCGGTTGTCGGTTCTACGAGCTATATGGCCCATTGCCACTTTAATTTGCTAATTCTGAGAACTAAGTCGGTGACGGCTCTTCTACAGATTTCCTCATTTTTTATTCTATCTCGCAGTGAAACTCCCAGCATCGCTTTCTCCATAGCCTGCTGTGCGACTTTGAGCTTGTGTATGAGACCAATAGTTTTGACCTTGTTTCAGCTTTATAAGGCTGCACGGCTTAAAATTGTGTTTCAAGATACCAATTGACCCTCTCAGTTTGTACCTACAACGTGATTATTATAATTGAATTACGTGTTAGTTATTGATAGGTATTACAAAGTCCACGAAGACCTATTACGGGAAGATGGTAAGATTATAATTGATACTGAAGATGACGCAAAATAAAGCATATCTCAGACAAAGCGTTTTTTTTATAGGACTTGCTATTAGAACACCGATTTCTCGTATCTTTTTGGAGCTAAGACGATTCTAGTTTAAAAATTTCGTTGTCAAAATTATTTGATAGTATTTTCTACGATAATATTAATTATTTATTGGTAGAAAATACTAATAAATAATAATAAAAATACTAATAATATTATATATTAGTGGAAACTTTGTTGGATTGTGCATTAGCTATAGTCTATATTTTTTAAGTACCATTGTTCTGCTGGTTTTCCAAATAAAATAAAATAAAAAATACTATTGGACATTGATACGATCGAAATTTGAATTTTATGATATTCGTTACGGAACTAGATCTTACCGATACAGGCAGGCACCTAAATGCGAGTTCGATACCCATGAAACAAATGTTTTTTTCATGGACGACCGATGTGGCGCGGCGGGCGAATGTCCGCCTGCGACGCAGAGGTTGCGGGTTCGATTCCCGCCTTGGGATAAATGTTTGTACAATCTGCAAATATTTATTCCGGGTGTTCTGGGTGTTTTCTATGTATATTAAAAAAATATGTATGCATATAATGTATTGTATTAAGTATATCAGTCATCTAGTACCCATAACACAAGCTCTGCTTAGCTTGGGGCTAGATGATGCTGTGTAGATTGTCCAGCATTATTGTTATTATTTTATAATCATAATTAAACCGTATAAGGTCACCCTTCCCGACTTAATGTACCGACAACATTGTTGGGAAGACAGGGAATTCAGTGGACGGAAAATGCTCAAAATTGGTCCTGGAATCCTTTAGAAAAGGTCTATACACAGTAGTAGTCTTTTTCATGCTGATGAATTATCATCACCAAGAAGAAGGTCGCTGCTGGACATAATAATGATGATGATTAAACCGTATATAATACTTTGCGTCGTCTGAATCCACCTTTATGCAGACTTGGGTATTATTTCCTTATTTTATAGCAGTGTAATTTTCTTGCAATTCATTCTAAAATAGCAAAAACCCACGCGACTTCTGCGTAAGTTTATTTTTTTACAAACTTCAGCCCCCGCTTTACCCGCTTTGAGTTGAAAGTCGGGAATTCCTTTTCTTAGTATACCTCTTCGCACCAAGAGGAATATACCCTGAAAATTTCAAGTCTCTGTTCTTAAGTTTTGTGGTTTATGCGTTATATATGCCAGTCAGTCAGCTAGAACAAAGATTCTTATAAATTGGTTTAAAGAATATAGATTATGATAAATATTAAATCTAGGAATATCAGTTAGGTAAGTAGTACGCTCTTAGTGGAGGGTTCGTCCGGGGAAGTACTACCACCATGTCTATTTCTGCCGTCAAACAGCTTGCTTGTTCCGGTCTGAAGGATGTAGGTACCGGTGTAATTACAGGCACACGAGGCTTTATACCAATATGCCTCAGGTTGATGGACGCAGAGTAGTGCATCGTAAAGGCACGTTTATAATGAGCGTGACCTGCGAGGCAATGCTCTGTTATAGGTGATGGTAACCACTTTACATCAGGAGGGACATCTGCTAGTTCCATTAACAAGACACATAAAAAAAAATTGGTGTGTTGTCCTTGCTCTAAGATGTTTTATCTCTGGACAGATATCTGTGATCACCAGAAAATAACTTACTTTTTTTCATCCCTGTTTCTCTTAGGGTATTCATGTTTGTCTAAAATTAGGTAATCATAGTGTCACATATTTCAACAAATCATTGGCATACATGTGCCATTGAAATTACACACATCAACACCGTCTAGGGATATTTTGTATAAAGCTCTTAAACTCTAAAAATACTGGCCGGTTTTAAAATCTTTTGATGAAACCTTATTTTAGAGGCTTTTTTGAATGATTCCAAATTTGAATTTGAAAAATTAAATTGGAAACAAAATATTTGCGCGGCATTACTATAGCGAAGGTCAAAGGTTACAATTTACCTACCATAGTTTTTGGTAGTTTTTTGTGTCAAATTGAAGTTTTAAAACAAGTTATCAATTAATTTCGAATGTATACCACTAATGCATCATGCAGCGGCGTCATTTAGCTACAGATGAAATGTTAAGGGCAGTAGACATGCTCCAAGTTGGGGCTACTCAGCTGAGTATTGCTGAGGAAATTGGAGCAAAACAAAACGTGATATCAAGATTATGGTCACGTTATCGTGTCACCGGTGAAGTGGCTGAAAGATACAAAGGCGGAAAGCGCATATCCACTCAACAACAAGACCAATTTTTGCAAGTTGCCGCGAGAAGTCAACCAAATGTTACGGCCATGCAGTTTGTTCAAAGGCTCCAGTCAGAATACCAGTTGCTTGTGAGTGACTAAACTGTGAGAATAATACTGCATGAAGCTAACCTTCATGCTTGCAGACTGCTTAGCACTCCAGCACTACGCCGAGGAAATCGTGGACGAAAATTACAGTGGGCCCGTGAACATTTGCATAGGGAAGAAAACCAGTGGTCTGTAGTGCTGTTTGCCAATGAGTCCCAGTTCGGTTTCCATCCCGATTCACGAAGAGTACGTGTATGGCGAGTTCCTGGTCATAAGAGCCGTCTGTAACACCCTCAGGAAGTCCATCCATACCGCGGCGGGGCAATTATGGTTTGGGCAGGAATTCGTGTTGGTGGAAGAACAGACCTCGTTTGGATCAGAAGCACCATGACCGCTGAAAAATACTGTACCTAGGTGCTAGTACCAATAGTCTACCCCTATCGACTGCAAATGGGCCAAGAATTTACGCTCATGCACGATAATGCCTGTCGGCACACAGTGCGAGTGGTGACCAGCTGGCTGCAGGAGCACGACGTGTCGTTCTTAAACTGGCCCACGCAATCACCAGACCTAAGTCCCTTAGAGCATGCGTGGGACATGCTCCAAAGAAGGGCTATGAACAATTTTTCCTGCAAACATTGCGACTAAAGAGCAACTTTTTTGCATCTTAGCAGGATCTGAGACAATATACCGCAGTTAGACTTTGATAACTTGATTCAAAGCATGAAAACCCGTTACAGGACCATTGTAAACGTCATGAATGATTTTACTGTCTACTGATTTTCCATACAATTGCAAAAAACGGGGTCATTTTGCTTAATTTTGCACATTTTCTTAAAAAACACATTCATCCTTAATTGTTAAATTTTTTCCCTTTTTGTTATTTAAAAAAAAAAAAAAAAAAAAAAATACTTTTATTTCGAGCACAAAACTCATATACAAAAGAAATACACTAACTTAAAAACTAATTGGATTGCTGGACAGGTGTCGCTCACAGCAATGCCTTGTATAAGGACAGTCGACCCTAGTGGCTATCATTGCCAGGACGATAAAATTATAGGATATATAGGATATTTAGTCGGTAAAATTTTATTTACGAAATAAAACTATTTGTATTTTATTCTAAGATCTAGTCTGCTAAACGGGCTTTTTAAAAATATACACATGTTGCATGTTATTTATAACAAGTTTTGTGTAAATTGAAGAAATCCAAAATATCCCTAGACGATGTTGATGTGTGTATTTTGATAAAATAGTTAATTGATTCAGGCGTGACTTTGCGGAAGTCCATTGTAATATTTTAAGCGAAACACGTGTCGATATCTACGGATTGAAGTAGCGGAATAGTACTATATATTAAATCGTCTATTTTAAAATATGATTTTGATAAACATAGATATAAATATTATATTTGTAATATTTATATAATGTCAAGAGTACCCTAAACCGACGAGCATGTATGAAGAATGTTATGCGAGTGAATGAAGCAAAAAAGGTTTGTCAGGGCCGTAGCGAGTGGAAATCACTGGTCTCTGCCTACCCCTATGGTAAACAGGTGTGATTTTATGTATGTATGTATGTTATATTCCATACTTTACTGATTCTTAATATAATTAAACAAAGTCTATAAATTGTCAATGAAGTAATAAAATAACAATAGTATAGAAATACAGTGTATGTATACATTCATAGCTTGTCTCTATTCAAAAAGCCATAAATCATTATTGTATTAACTATAATAAACTTTTCACGAATAACCTAGTTACTAGGTTTTTTATTTCATGGTGAACATTATTAGACTGAAATGCGTCACGCTTTGGTATAACCGATTAGGCACCCATCTCAGTGCATACTTAATATTTATTTAAAAAATGTGTAATACGTTTATCAGTACTTTACGGGAAGTGGTCATGATTCATAATAAAACGGTTAAACCACGATTTAAATATAAATTTAACGGGGACAAAGTTTCGGAAGTTAATTATGAATCATTTAAAACTTTTTACTACCGATTTCAGAAATATGAATGAATTTACGAATTTAGATGTTTTTGTAGTAGTACAGTTCTTTCATCTACCTTTCTTTTTTAGACCTTAATATCGTCTCTCAACAGGTGGGTCTTAAAATGAACAAGAGTAAGACGAAAATGAAGTTAAATACTCATGTTGGGAGCGATGCCATTGAAGTTGTAGACCACTATGTGTATTTGGGTCAGACCACAGATATGTCTGTGGGTCAGATGGTCCAACTAAGTAAGTCCAACTAAGACAAAGAGATCAACCGACGAATCCAACTCGGATGGGTAGCCGTGGTGGTTTTATTGTTCAGAAAAAAAGTATAATAATGATTATATCAGTTATCTGGTTTCCATAGTTTCCATTGCTTAGTTTGGGGCTACATGATATTGGATAAATATATCCACAAATATTTGTAATAAAAGAGAAAAAAACCAGGGTTTATTTTGAAACCGAACTAAGAAAAACTTGTACTATGGTAACCAGATAACTGGGAATCAAACTTTAATACTTTTTTTCTAAATACATGCAATACAATTTAACACCCAGAAACAGAACAAACATCTATATTCATCACACAAATGTTAGCTACATTCTATATTTGTATTTACAAAAATTACCTATGTATCTGTTCTATTAGTCATTTGGTTCCCATAGGTCAACCTTTGCTTAGTTTGGAGTAAGATGGCGTTATATTAAATGCATCCTGTATTTATTTTATCTGGTTTTCCCATGTACTTACTTATATACTTAGCAGAGGTTAATTACATGAGTCAACGCGTCATTTTCCACCGAGATAGCCACTAGCCCTTTACGTTTGTTATTGCAAATTGCTAGTAGTAAATACTTATTTCTGTGCATCGTACTATATCATATTATAAACGCGAAATAGTTTGTAAGTTTGGATGGATGGATGGATGGATGTTTGTTACTCTTTCACGCTCTAACCAGTAGACCAATTTTGATGAAATTTGGAATAAACATATATTATAACTTGGATTAATATATATGCTACTTTTTATTCCGAAAAAATTACGGGAACGGGAAAAAACTGCCACGCGGGCGAAGCTGCGAGCGGCCGCTAGTGTTAAATATTCGATATTGTCTAGAAATACAACAAGATAATTTGTAGAACTAAGGTCGATGACACCAAAGTGTAACTTAAGACGTACTGATAATAAGAAACTGAAGAAAAGAGAACTTAATTCTATAAGAATTAAGAAATGAAAGTTATCCGACTATGGTAGATATCCCCTCAGACATCTTGTGCCAAGTACCTACTCGAGATTTTTTAAGGATGTTTAAGGGGGTAGTCAGAGATACGTCCAATTTTTGCAGTAGTTGGTATACCACACAAATGGCAGGTTGCAAGCCCATCATCACTGCTAGAATACTAACTGGTTTCCACACGATGTTTTCTTCCACCGTTCAAGAGCACTGGAATTTCGCACAATTTTTTTTCGATAGAAATATCCATTGGTGCACGATCGGATTCGACCCCACGACCTTAGAAGGTGGACTTGTTTAGTGGACCATCAATGCTCTTATTTTTTGTTTCATTTTGTTTGCAAACGATGACTAGTTATTATAAGTTATTATAAATTCTTAGGTGCGTGGCTCTCACACAAACAGCAAAACCGATTTTGATAAAAATCTTACATATAATATTTCTTATAGGATGAAGAGTAAATGTTACTTTTAAAGTTGTATAAGTTATTTTTTATCCAGACAAATGCTCGGGAATTAAGAAAAAAATACAAAGTTCTGGAGCAAGAGTTTTTTATGATTACAGTGTAATGCATTGCAATATATAATTTATTATGATATGATTTACGTGAACAAAGACGCCACATAATACTTTTTTTTATATAAAGCTACTGGTTACTGGCATATCAGCATCTTGACTTATGTAACAAAAGCTAGACAATAAATAGAAAACGCTTAGAGCAAAATACAGAGCCTTATTTAAATATCAAAGCAAAATCACCTTAGTAGTAGATAGCGTTTTATGAAGGGCTCGACCGGGGAAGTACCACCATGCCTATTTCTGCCGCCAAGGCTTAATACCTGTATGCCTCAGGTTGATGGGCGCAAAGTAGTGCATCGTAGGGCACGTTTCTAACGAGCGTGACTTGCGATGCAATACTTTCTAATAGGCGATGGTAACCAGTTAATATCAGGTGGGCCATCTGCTTGTGCCATCAGCAAGTATAAAGAAAACAGACCAAAACTGAAACATTAATAAACATATTCTTAATCTTCCATTTTTAAACAAAAACAAACAAAGATATTTAGGTAAGGATTTGTTTACTTACTGTTTTTAGAAGCAACATGGCTTTTTCATTTCAATTGTTTGTCCACAAGAAAGACATAGTCAATTTGGTGTTATGCTTCATGTGCCTGTAACTTCACCGGCACCCACACCCTTCATGTCGGAACACAACAAGCAGCTTGGTGGCAGAAGTAGGCATGGTGGTTGTACTTTCTCGAACGAGTCCTTGATTAAGACTAAGTATACCTACACTTGCATGCCAAATTATCGGCTCACCTTAGATTAAAAAACATTATGCCTATGTAAATACAAAAATGTCAATTTCTTGCGTTCGAAATTAAAACGCACGTCACCGTATGAGCTTAAATTTTTTGCACGCATACTTTCTATGTAAAAAAGTATGCAGCTTTTACCCTTTGGTATCACATGGTACGGTTATTGCCACTTTGACAGTCCAAAGCTACAATATTAGACGGATATTGCACGCGAACCGCGTACAAACTTCGAATAACTTCATGTCTTACGTGACTTGCTAAACTGCGCGATGTTTACACTTAATAGCCATACCAGTTACAAAAATTCTGGTACATCTTTTCAAACAGCTTTATTAGTAAATAACAAAAGAAAAAACACATGCAGTAAATTCGTATGCCTCAAGTTGATACACGCAGAGTGTTGCAACATAGGGCACGTGAACGTGCGAGGCAATACTTAGTAACTAACCACTTTACATCAGGTAAGTCAGTATATAGAAAGGGCTCAAAATCGTTTTTCCTGGTAACGTAATTCAGGTTCTGGTTGGACAAATTCAGCTGTAGACTTCTACAGGCTGTTGATGATGATGAGTCTAACTGTGACTTAGCTTGTGATAATAGTCTTAGTCTAAATATATATAACTCAAAGGTGACTGACTGACATAGTTATCTATCAACGCACAGCCCAAACCACTGGACGGATCGGGCTGAAATTTGGCATGCAGGTAGATGTAATGACGTAAGCATCCGCTAAGAAAGGATTTTGATTAATTCTACCCCAAAGGGATAAAATAGGGGATGAAAGTTTGTATGAAACTTTGTCAATTTTAAACCGATCGGGCTGAGACTTTGCATGCATAAAGCTACTATGATTTTATCCCGAAAAAATAACGAGAACGGGAAAAAACTGCCACGCAGGCGAAGCTGCGAGTGGCCGCTAGTTATTACTAAAATACTTACTCTTGCTTTTGTACGCGCAGATGTTTATTGATGTATACCACGAGTCAGCCAAACTCGATCCAAAACAATCGATCACAGTCTGAGTTTGACATTGTCATGTTATTGCCATTTCGACAGTCGGAAGCTGTAGTTTACGACGGATTTGCATGCGAACGGCGTATTTGCTAATAATGTACGGATAGTTCTATGTCCTACGAGGACGAATCTACGCATCGAGTCATAAACTGCTGCTATACTTTCAAACATGTGGTATTCTAAGTTGATAAATAACTTTTTCGAAAGAAATATACATTACTGGTAGTAGTAGTGTCGGGCTTGTTAGGGAAAGTACTATCACCATGCCTTTTTCTACGACTACGCTACCAAGCAGCCTGCTGTGTTTTGGTGCAGTGTGGGTGTCTTTAAATTACAGGCGCATGAGGTACTTGTAATTTCACCGGCACCCAAATGGCACTTTACGTCGCGGAGCAGTGTATCGTAGGGCATATCCTAACGAACGTGACCTGCGAGGCAATGCCTTGTTAAATAAACTCCATGGTTTTTTTGTAAAGACCTTGCAAACTTCTTGTAGTAAACTTAATCAGACGGTTTTGTTGTTTTATCGGACTACGTACATAAAAAACATAGCTATACCTTACTGGTTAAATCATAATACAAATTTTCAAAAACCAATCAGGCGATTGGCAACATGTGGGTCGTTGAAGACCCACGTCATATCATTTTATCCAGGTTTAATAATATAATGATTTGTATAATAGTATCGCAACGCTTTGCCGCTTGGGACGACGTGTTGCATACCGCCAACACATCACCAACAAGACTTATTGCGTACCACTGTCCACAACGCAGGCCGAATACATTTCGAACACTACTGTTCAGAAACTTATAAGCCTAGATGACACGATAGGTTTGTTTTACAATATTTACCGACCCATGTTTATCAAATACAATGTTTACCGATTTTTATTTAAACCACAAAGCGGAAGACGAAGTGTAGACACACCCATGGACTGACGATATTCTGTCGCGTGGGTGAATTGAGAGGGATTAAAATACTTTTTCTAAGACATGTATTTTTTAGAATATGTTTTATTCATTGCCACACACAGCCGCGTAGTAACAATAAAGTTATAAGGCACGATCGTTTCTTAGTATGTACAATACACTATTCTGCGTCCATCAACCTGAGGCATACAGGTGTACCTAACCCTCATGTACCTGTAATTTTGCCGGTACCCTTTAAACTGGAACGCAGCAAGCTGCTTGGCGGCAGAAATAGGCATGGTGGTAGTACTTCCCCGGACAAGCTCTTCAGTAAGAGATTTAATACTACTCCTAATTAATTTAAAAAAAATACAATCTAAGACAAAAGACAATGGCAGTGTATGTATCTGTGTGTATTGTACGTATAAAAGAGAATTCGTTTAAAACTAGCAAGCAGCAACGCTGCGCACATACGAATAGAAAAATTTATTGAAAAATCTGATATAAATTCATGAATTTATTGAAAATGACACAAAACGCTGGAAGGCAATGAGCGATGCGAGAATTCCTGTCTACAAACTGCAAACTATCTGGAACTACAGAGATTGTTCAGTGCTTTAATAACTCAAACTAAAATTCCCTACTTTCAACAAAAAGTGGTGATAGAGACTGATGTAATGTTTGCGAATCGGAAGTTTTAAATTCAATTAGGTACTTAGTTTCTTTCGCTATTTTACCGCTCGGAAACAGAGTATGGTAAAAAACCTATTTAGTACATAATACTTAATATGCTTGTTTTACTATTAGCACACATTTGTACAATTTTAAATTGTAGTAATTTGATAATATCAAATTTCTTCTCCTATATTTATAGAAGTATAGTGAAGGGCTTGTCCAGGGAAGTACTACCACCATACCCATTTCTGCCGTCATGCAGCTTGCTGTGTTTTGGTTTGAAGTTTGTAGATGTCGGTGAAATTACAGGCACATGAGGTTTAACACCTGTATGCCGCTCACTGCCATACTGCACAAACACTGCTCACCTGCCGCTGAGTAGTGTTTTGTAGGGCACGTTCCAAACGAACGTGACCTACGAGACAATACTTTGTTATAGGCGATGGTAACCACTTAACATTAGGTCATATGCTTGTTCTATCAATAAATTGTATAAAAAAAAACTCAATCGCCAGCATAAAAATGATATATAAAATGATAATTGTGTAGGTAATAAACTAGTGCAATCGACTTTTTAGTTGGATGAATTTCTTTTATCTTCTAGTAATTTTATAGTTTGAATAAATTTGGATTTTATAATAATAATATCCAAAAGTTTTGAACAACCACTGAAGTATTACAACTTCACAACTTTAATCTGCATCGTAGGGCACGTTCTTAACTAACGTTAGCTGCGATGCAATGCTTTGTAATAGGTGATGGTAACCATTTAACATCAGGTGGACCATCTGCTCGTTCCATCAGCATATCGTATAATTTTATGATAATAGTGATTGTGTTGGAATAGCCTTATTAGGTTATTCCGGACATATAATTTTCCAACAGTAAAATGCGTCTAAGCCCTGTGGAACACTTTGATCTAGAGAATGATGTTTACCATCAGTTTGCGTTCCGTTTCGATTATGCCTGCAATCTGTCTGATCAAACAGCGCAAGTTAGATTAATAAGCACTGAAATATACAAAGGTCTGCCAGATCTGTCATAAAAACGAAGAATAAAAATTCATAGTGACTTATTGAAAAATACTGCGCAGCATGCGAGGATACAACTTGCTTGTGGAATGGTTACAGTAGTTACGGCGCAGTGTAACGCAAAAAATTACAAACTTTTTGAGTTTTCGTTTTTCATGATGGATCTACTGAGAATTTATCAATATTCACGATGAATTAATAATTCATGACAGCTCAAAAGTCTTCTGTGTTACAACATTGAGAGTTTTGAGTTATGGGTTATCTTCGCCAAGGGCAAACACTTACCTATTTGTGTGATGAACACAAGTGTTTGTTCTGCAATAAGTGTAAGAAGTGTGTAGATACACAAATACAAATAAACAAATAATAAAAGCTTTCCTCTTTATAATATTAGTAATTTTGAAAATATACTAATAGCCTTTGTCACCCGAGGATAGTGTAGCTTTCCAGCGGTGAAAGATTTCTTGAAATCGGTCCATTAGTTTCGGAGTCTATTCAATGCAAACAAACAAAAAATAAAATCTTTCCTCTTTACAATATTATTGTATTATAGAAAAAAAATAATCTAAAACGTTGCTAAACTGTGACAAGGGCGTGAGTGCGTCTCACGACCTGACCTCAATTTTTCAATGCACGGATCTGGTTTGAACAAACAGAGACCGTTTAAGGTACCGTGTTTGAAGCACCTTTATTGAGAAAGTTTGGTCTGTTTGTTATTGCCCTCTCTCTGATTTGATCGAAATCTTTCGCGTCGTAACCTACCCGTATGACCGGAGATTTGTGAACTTGTAATAAAATATTATGGTACTTATGGCATGGGTGCTTATATCAGGTTCTCGCCCAGGTTACTTATGTACTCTGGGTTTTTCCAACAAACAGCTTTTCGAGATTATTGCTCCACTTTAACTCTCGAATAAGGTACCATCTAAGATTTTCCGCTTACTTTTGACATTGACATTTCAACTACTTTGAAAAATATTTAACTGTTTATAGCAAAAAGCTGCTTTTTTCTTTGAGTACACCTGTCGAGCCACGGGATGAAGCTAGTTTACAGATTAAACAATTGAATTCTAATAATTTAGATCCAGAGACAGGGTGTCACATCAATCTCGGTCGCATTTTGCAAACAGAAACGGCTTGTAAAGGGGTTACCGACATTTTGTGAACAAAGCTATTCATTTAGCCACGCGACACGTCAAGTCTAATTAGATTAATTATCATTCTGCATACATACGTGAAAGGACATTAATTACTTTCGGGTCCTATCACAGATGAAGTTGTAGTTAGTACGGACACGGGCTACGCCGAACTTTTAACTTGAACCTCGGAGGTTTAGTGGTTTTACGAAAACAGATTCTAGTTTTAGGAGGTGTACACATATAAATTTCAAACTGAGCATACTGGCAATAAATAATAAAGCTGGGGCATAAAGGTTCTTTATTCCCCAGCGGTTGTCGGTCCTACGAGTTACATGGCCTGCCCATCGCCTCTTCAGCTTGCTGATTCTGAGGGATGTGTCAGTAACTTTGGTTGGTCTACGGATTTCCTATCTGATTCTATCACCTAATGAAACTCCCATCATTATAATCTCTCTAGAGCCCGTTGAGCTATTTTCAGCTTGTGTAGAAAGCCAATTAGTATGCTGGATTTAAGAGATGATCTCTTCTTTAATAATTTAATTAATAATAATTCTCTTCTAATCTATATCTATACCAATTATAAGGATCTTTGTCCTGATTGATTGATTGACTGACAGACTGACTGACTGACAGACTGACTGACTGACTGATTGACTGACTGACTGACATATAGACAACGCACAGCCTAATCCACTGGTCGTAGAGACTTGAAATTTTTAGGGTATATTTGTCTTGGGGCGTAGAAGTGTACTAGGAAAGGAATTTCTGAAATTCAACCCCTAAACTAGTATAGCAGGGGTGTTTGTATGAAATAATACGGCTCCAGCATTGTCGATCAAATAAATTAACGATTCATTTTGAGTCTTAAATTAGGGCAGTGAATCTCATTTTACAACAAAAACTCATCTGAAGTTACCCAGGCTGAACAATGTTCGGCGCTATGAGCCCTCATACAGGGCTTGTGTGCCGAGACAACCGCAGTTAAATTTATGAATTTATTACACAGCCTCATGCCTGAAATTAAATTTGAATTACACAGTTGATAAACCATTTTGTAAGGCAATTAGACTGTACGAACAAAAGTAAGCCACTACCGGTTCGTGTGCGGTTTTTTCGACATACAATGATGATAGAGGTTCAGTGATAAAACTATGCATTGTTTTTTTATATGTTACTTAATGATGGAACAAGCAAAGGTGGATGATAAGTGGTAACTATTACCTATAACAAAGCATTGCCGTGTAAGTCACACACGTTAGGTATGTGCCCTACGATGTACTACTTTCCACCAACCTGAGGTTTACTGGTGTATAATCCTGAAGTATTCAGGAGTAATCTTCTTGCACCAGTTTATGTAAAACTAGCGGTCCTACCCGACTCCACACGGGTTTTATTAGAGATCCCTGATATTTTTAATATATTATATAGCCTATGTCATCCGGGAATAGTGTAGCTTCCCAACAGTAAAAGAATTTTTTAAATCGGTCCAGTAGTTTCGGAGTCTATTCAATGCAAACAAACAGTATAGATGATTAGTCGTTGTTACTAAGAACGATAGATATCTAAATTCTAGAAATACTAGCACTGTGTTTATTTCGCTTCGGTAAAAACCCATGGTCAGGAAAATATGAATGAAATATATTTTTTGCTCATCAATAGAACTGACGTCATTCGTGTCACTCATGTATGCCCTACTCTTGGATACGATAAACGAAGTTTCGTATTGTCGTTTTGAGTTACACTACGCGGCATGCCAGGCAGCGTCAACTTGACCCCGACCTTGTCCTACAACCTGAGGAGAGCCATAGGGGTCTGTCAGGCTCTTCACTAAGCTGGTGGCTTACTGACTAAAAACACCGATACAACTTCAATCACTTTAGGACCAATGCGTCTTAAACCATTCATCAGCAGATGTTTCGTTCGACGACGCATTTGCACCTGACAGGGTAACGGGTTCCCGGTTAGATACGACCGCGACCATCTTGGTGTGAACCCTTCGATCCAACCCTTGCATGGCAGGGGTATGTCACGGTATATTTAGGACAACCCTCAGCAGTAGATGCCTGTACAATGCAGAGCTTCTCGCCTCCGTGCCGTGCCGACCTCCATCGGATGAGAGAAGGCAAAATTAACTAAGTAATTCTTCTGAAGCTGAGGTCATAAACCTTAACCTTACTTGTAGTTCTGCGAACAGTAGACCTCGCAAACACAAACTTTTTTCCAACAATAAATATAACAAGGGTTTCTATTCTCTGAACATATCGTTTAAAAGAATACACACCTTTGAGTGGGTTCAAGCCCCGACTGGGGATTGAACACATGACTCTCACTAACCAACTGTGCCATCATACACCACCAACGCGTAGGTGACCTTCGCTTGATGACTTTAGCACGTTTTATTCCATTTCCCAGCAAAGCTCGTAGTAAAAAGAATAAAATTGCATCACGACTTTAATTCTTAAGCACGGTAGATATCCCCTCAGATCTCTTATTAGCACCAAGTACCTGTTCGAGATTCTTCGAAGATGTTTAAGGGGATAGTCAAAATTACGTCAGATATTACATTTGGTACATACCCACATTTTTCAGAAGTTGGTGTTCCATACGTGACAGGTTGCAAGCCCATCGCCGCCGCTAGAATACTAACTGGTTTCATCATGATGTTTTCTTTCACCGTTTGAGAGCACTGATATCTGGTACTGTCAAGCTCGTGGTGATATTAAAATATACCGTTAGTCGTTTTAAAATCCACATAACATAATGTTTTACAAAGTTAATTAAGTTAATTAAACTTGAACACGGCATATGCGTGGGATTTCGCTTGAAATTTTTGGTACGGATAAAAATACTAATAAAATTATATGTTAATGTTTCTACAACTAATTAGATAATTACCTGAACATCCCTTTAGGTACTCGTTGAATTCCCGCTACCTAGATCACATAGTGTGTTTCATTTTTTTTAGGTTCCCTAGGTACAGTCAGCTGCACTAGAATGTAAACAAATTTTTTTTTTTTTTTTTTTTTTCGAACGGATTAAAATGCTGGTATAATCGCCTAGCAATTTCCGACAGCGTTACCGGGCTACTGGCGAGCGCAAAAGGCGCTACGCCATTACAAAATTGGTTTTGTTGGCAACGAGCACAAGGGCACCACTTAGGTACGGACCTCGGCTTGGGCTGTTGCCGGAGAAGGGAGCTACGGAGAGACTCTTCGCCCTGAAGGGGCGTTAACGGGGAGACGTCTTCGACCCCGCCGCCGGGGTCGGTGTGATTGTGGAGTGTTTCCTGTGTCCGGACTCGATGAAGCGACCTCCGCCGCATTCGCGGCGGTGATCGTGTCATCTGGGTCACATAAAACGTGTCTAGCAGGTAAACAAAATTGTAACTTTATTCTTAAAATTTAAGGACTTTGAGTCGCTGAGCGACTATGTCAGCCCTAAAATTGTAACTTATAAATGGTGTTACAGCGTCACTACAAATATTGACATGGGTATTGATAGAGCATGTAAAGTTGTAAACTCGTCCACTAATTTTATGTTTTTGGAGTTTTTGCTGTTTATTGTTTATGCTCTTATATTATTTTGAAAGTTCCGAATTGTATTCATTCTAGTGCAGCTGACTGTACCTATATACAGGTATTTTTTTGAGAAGGGCGGTGACAAGTCCGAAACCACGCTATGCATTTATTGTTTTATACAGTTATTGTTTTCTCATAAATTGAGTGCATGACTCCTTTCATGACTTTTCTATAACTCGCGTAGTTTCGGCCTTGCCCATCGGGCGGTGATCTCAAAACACCATTCTGTAGAATAGGATAAGCCGTAGTATGTTTGAAATGAGCTTAGGCCAGGGTCGACAAGAGCATACCCCAACATTACAATTTTTTTTATGTGAATTGTAGCTGGAACATGCAGATGGCCCATCTGATGTTATGTAGTTACCATTACCTATAACAGAGTATTGCCTTGCAGGTCACACTCATTATAAACGTGCCCTTACGACGCACTATCTTGTGTCTATCAACCTGAGGCATACACGCTCCGTTACTTTCATCGTAATAAATTTTCAAAGTACTTATGATAAAAAAAAAAGTTTAATAAAGACTAAATTATAATTCATCAATATTTTGAAGAAGTATTTTATTTTCGTGTTTGAAATAAGATTGGATTACAAAAAAATACTGTATTATTTACATTAATTTAAACCTTCATATGGGGCTCCATTTTATTATTTTCACAAGCAATTTTGAGTAGACGTATATATTATTACAGCAATTTAATTATTCAATACTCTTTGGTATTTTTATCGTATTTGTTTATAGCTACTTCGTTTACATTAAATAATTATTCTTATAAGTATACATTTTACATTAAACATGCAGACTTAAATCTAAACAAATAAATAAAATTGAAGTGTCTGTTTGTAATATTAAAATAACCGCTTTTTACTACATGCATATGAATGTATATGCGATACATATTCCAAAATAGCATTTTTTAAAATTTTTGTCTGTCTGTCTGTCTATCCATTTGTTCCGAGTAATCTCTGGAACGGCTGGACCGATTTCGACGGGACTTTTACTGGCAGATAGCTGATGTAACAAGGAGTAACTTAGGCTACTTTTTATCCCGAAAAAATAACGGGAACGGGAAAAAACTGCCACGCGGGCGATACTGCAAACGACCGCTATTTTATGCCGTATTAACGCCATCTGTTGGCAACATCGAGTACTACTTTGTTAAGATTTGTAAGTAAAAATGTTTACCGCCCAACGAAGTGGGCACGGGTCAGCTAGTACTTAAATAAAAATTATGTACAATAAAGGTCTGACTCCAGTAACGTACAAGCGTACATGACCGCAATGATAGTATCATTTCCGTAAACGCGTTTAACTTGCATACTAGATAATGAGCACAAAATGGTAAGTTTGTTTTTATTCTGGCTGTCTACTCCGAAAAATATATATTCGGCTATCGGATTTGCACATACAGCAAACCCGTGTGACTTGACTGAATGGTTACCGAATTGGTATGCAGTGTTTTAAAACGTTTTTTTACAAGCAAACGTTTGACCGCAATCTCACCTAATGTTAAGTGATAATGCAGTTGACGGTATATCACGCTTACCTAAAAGATACCTACTCTTCTTATGAAAAAAAAAAACAAATTATAAAAACAGACGACGGCAACGAGTTCCATTTGCTTGCATTGCGCATGATAAGCAAAGCGTTTGGACGATAATATGAAACAATATTTATGATTTTTAGAGTAAACTGCAAATTATACTATCATTGAATAAAATAAATACATAGCTACGGATGCAGGTATAACGCGTTGGTTAATTGATTTACGATCATGGTCCGGTACTGAATAGTGAAGTCAGGCCTTAAGACTAGATATTTCAAGCAGCTGCTTTTTCTTAAACTCTAAAATTATATAACTTTATAGGATTCATTTTAAACATCCATTCAATAATAATTTAGTACTTGGTCTTTTTGTCTGATTAACTTTCCACTCGTTACTTATACTTTTAAAATATAAGCTAGCTATATAAAAATGACTTTTTCTTATATAACCGTATCGCAATTTACTTTATCCTAATATATACATACATTTACCTCATATACATATTAACTAGATTGACAATGAATCAATTAATTAATCACTTTCTGTTTTTGGTTCACTTATTTAAGTCTTTCAAAATTTTTTCACACTCATAGTACCTACATTGTATTAACCTTATAACGGTTTTAGCATTGTAAGATTTTAGCACACACCATCTATCTATCGTTTTACGCAACTTTCAACATCTTCAGCCAAAAAGTCGCTGGGTTCTCGAACCGTCATGATGGTGACCCCTTCAGTACTGTTTCTGATGATGTTGGCTTTCTTCTTAGTGCTTCCATAGTCGTAGTTTGATATCACCACACTTTCTGTCACATTCCTGTAATGTTGATAGAAATATCACGTTCAAAGAAAATTACCTATTTTTTTAAATTATTTTGCAAAATTAACGTCTGAATACTCAAACGCAACTTAGATGTAATCACGTAAAATAGTCTGTCAAAAATTCGTCAGTTGAGACGTGATTAAATATAAGTTGCGTTTGAGTACCTATTCGGGCATAAGGCTCGTGGTGAAGGGTTTGGAAAGTATGCTTTGCCTATTTCTGCCATCATACAACCTTGCTGTAGTTTGAAGAGCGGACGAAATATCAGGCACAGAACACTAAAAGCTATTATGTAGGTACTAAGCGGACACCGACCAAATTTTAAACTGGAGAAAAGAAGCTTTACAAACAGACGGAAAACAAAGATATCTTATACTTTCGGAAAAGTATTGCCTTTCTGTTGAAAAATCAACTTCGCTTTGTTTTGATTTAAGGAATGTGGATGCCGGTGAAAAACAGAACCAAGAGGCCACTAGAAACACTAAAATGACCGACCAAATTTTAGCCTGACTAAAAAGTTTACAAACAGTCGAAAACGAAGTGATCTTGTTAGGATTTTGTTGTTTAATATTTAACAGGTGCTAAATAGGCCACAGACCAAATTTTAGCATGAGAACTTTAGGGTATTTACGGACAAACAGATAATAAAGTAATTCTATGAGATTATACTAAAATAATCACGGACCAAGTTTTGGTCTGAAAAAAAAATCTTTAGAAACATACTTATCAAGGTTTCTTTTTTTCAAAGTTAAGGTACGGAACTCAAAAAAATAAGTTTACTCGCTCATACATCACAGAGTAGAGTACGCTCCGTAATCTCTCACAGTAAACAATTCAGTGGAGTTTCAATTTTAAACAAGCAGCACGTCCCAAAACTAGTGGATTTAGGGTCGGACGTGTTTTAGTAAGACCTAGCGTGGGGATTACCTTGGCTTGAAATAATAAAGAATACAATCCACTCGTGTATTTTATATGAGTTACATTGTGCATAATGCTGGAGGTTCCGTGAATATGGGATGATTGAAAGACCATTGACACTGCATCTACTATAAAATGTAAAGATGTACAACCAACCACCGACAACAGACATGTGTGTGATGAACATAGATGTTTGTTCTGTGTCTGGGTGTTATATAGTATTCTAAGCAAAATTTACAAAAAAAAAAAAGTTTGTAAGTGTTCTATCAGTCATCTGGTTTCCATAGAAAAAGCAATGCTTAGTTTGGGGCTACATGTGTAAAAATGTCCACGAACAAAAACAAATATGTAAAGGCCTATTTTTTCAGTTACCAACGACAAAAATATGTTTTGGCAGTATCCAATTGCAAAATTCAAATCTCTACGACCAGTGGTTAAGTGTATGCGTTGTCTATGTCATTCAGTCAGTCAGGACAAAGTTTCGTATAATTGGTATAGATATAATATGCTAAAGATATTGGCGTTTGGTTCTACGTAGTCGTAGCTTTTCTTCGGAATCCGTAATCAATCATGAAGTCTAGGTTTGCTAAAGTGAATCACTTTTATGTTAAGTGTAGCGTTGATTCCGGTACAAGTTAACGATTACCGGTAACCGAACATCTGATACGATTCGTATTAGTAAACCAGCTCAATCAATACATTTCATGGAATATTTGGTTCAAGTTTTAGTTATTTCTAATACATAATGGAATTAGGTTACATGTTAAGTTTTAGGAACTCCTTTAATGATAAAGGATGTTTTTCTTCTTGAAAATGCTATTATAGAAAGGACGTAAAAAACATGACATTTGACATTTTAACATAATGTAATTAAGCCCCAAACTAAGCATAGCTTGTATTGTGGGTAGAGAACCAGATTACTGACAGCATAAAGCAAATCAAACATCTATGTTCATCACATAAATGTTCTCGATGGGAACTGAACTTACAACCTACAGCGTAGAAGGCTGAGTTACTACCAACTCAGATATGGCTGCTGTCGAATAGTCATTGTTTACAATGTTTACTTTATGTAATAAGCTTATAGGCTTACATGCTCTAAAAACTCTAAGCCCAATTGTAGTTATAAGAAGCTTAGGAAGATAGATTCTTTGAATGAACTTTGTAACGCCCATCTGCTCGGCGGTAAATTATTAGGACATTGTATAAGCTAACAAAGAAAGGAAATTGTTTTGAATAGACATTCAACCTTCGTAATGATTTAGCAGAAAATATCTTTTATTCTGTTTATCACTCAGTCAATCATAAAACATTATTAAATTTTATGAAAACATTCTTTTGTATACAAACAAAGAAATTATTGTTTACTGTCCTATTTTTAGTTCTTAGAGTGGAAGAACCAAGAATATGTGTGCAGATTATACCGGGTGTAAAAAGACTACTTCCGAAAACTAAAACTGCGCAATCAGACCATGATTTTTATAACAAAAAAAAATTTACAGAAAAATCGACATTTTAATCCGTATTTTCAGCATCAATAACGACAGTACATCATAAAATAAACATAAGTACCTAATCATCTTATTAAAATGACAACACATCAAAAACTGCAATCTAAAGGAAATCGTGATCATCTGATCGGTGCGTTGCTTTAGGAATTTCAGCAAAGTACTTGTAATAATTGTAACTCTCAATCTGTTTGACTGTCAGCCGAGTAGTACTCTATAGACCTTGTCGTAGGTAACTTTACATTTACTGAAGTTTGCCATTTAATTTTTTTTAGGCGCTTTTGTTATTCGGTGTTAGCTAGTAGAACACTTATTGTAAGACGCTTATTATAAAAGCACTTATAGGAAACGTAATGTACGGCAGAAAAAGACATGGCAATAGTACTATAGTAGTACCTACTAGTATTTCCAGGGGCAAACCCTTCACAAAGAACCACGGAGACATCAGTCGAGCGTATAATAAGATTATGTAGCTTGCAAAAGGTCTACTGTAGGTAGCTTTATAAGAGTTCGTTCTTATTAACTAAATAAGTGTCTAATTTGGAGATAAATATTTTTTTCTTTTTTTACTTTTTTCTATTCGTCTATCTTGCATCTTACCTACTGTATACTTTTTGCGTCCAGCTTTTTATTCTTACCTTGTGGTACAACGATGTCGGTGCGTTGTTCTGAAAGACGTCTCGCATATCGCCGTCCGCGACAGTCGGGAGCTGCAAGTCGGATGGAGAGCACCTCTCTTACAGCATAGGTACCGATTGAAGTGCTGCCTAAAGACCCCACTCACGCAGTACAGTGCCACTGGGTTCACACAGGAGTTGAGGAAACTGTAGATGGAGAAATAAATTTTACATATATTCCTGGTTCTGAACCCAATTGTTTCCTGTTGTAATGGGTATTAGAAACTTAAAAAAAAAGTTTGTATGTTTGTACGATTGTTTGTACACGCATCACGCAAAAACTACTAAATTAATATGAATGCAATTTGCAGTATTAGTTAACTTATAGTCCAATTTAAAACTTAGCCATCCCAAAAGCGGGTTTAAAAAGGGATGAAGTTTGTATGAAAAATTCAAAGAACAACGGAGACATTAGTTATATGAAGTATGCAGTCCATGTTCATAAACATGTATTGTTATGCTGTTTTACTGATATTCAGTACCTATACCTAGCTCTTTATCATGAGCACTCGTAAACGTTTTTGACTGCAAATCGGCTGAGTACTTTTGGAGTTAATTTTCCCAATAATGTAATGTATCTGACATTTATGAGAAAAACTTTTTAACAGACACAAAATGTACGACCTTTGCGTATAAGTGTAAGTGTGTGACAATAAACAGTAACTTCTCAAATCAAATCAAATATATTTATTGCGTTCATGTTGTGTACAGAAGATTTTAGGGCATAAATATAAGCTTCAACATGAGCCTGGTAGGGCACGACAATCTATCACTAGCACCTTTTGAAAACAGATAACCTAATTAGTTGAAAGTACGGCTTTATTTTCTGAACAATAACAAAGATTTCTCGGAACGGATTTGTTTAGGAAACAATTATAAGTTGTTTTTCAAATAAAATACGTGTGCCGTATCTTTAATAATACTTAATATGAGATTAACACGACTTCGTTGATTTGAAGACATACTTAAGCCACCGTTGTATCTGTTTAGGGGTTGAATTTAGGGAATTCCTATCTACATTTTCCTTGCCAGAGCAGGACTCTGGCTGTAGCAGCGAATTGGCTGCCATGTAAACGTGCGCGTTCTAATGGCTGCCGCAGCCATAAATTCTCGGCTGCCTAGAACGCTGACTCCTATAAACCCTCATACATCGGATTGCCTGCCGCAGTCTGGTTTCCGCAGCCAGGCTGCCTAGTGCGTGGATACATTTTAAGTGATTCTAAATACCAAAAACCTTTTTACCATGACTTAGTGCGGCTTCAGAAGTTTCTATTGCTAATAATCTTACCTCAAACAGAAACCCAATATCCTCAAAGCGTGAGTCCAATCGTTGTAGTCAACCTCAGCAGTTGGAGATAGATGGAACCAGATTTCAAAGGCATGGTATGGCAGGAAGCAAATGAAGAAGACTGCAACAATAAATTAAAATGTAAAAACTAATCAAGAAAATGTAAATACACGAAGTTGGTGTTTTTTAAAAGAAATTGTTATATTATTTTATTCCATTATTACATTATATTATTCCATTATTGCAGTATCTCGAAGGGCACGTCAACTGAGTACGTGCTTGTGTGTATCGCCTTATGATATAAAGTACATTAGAAATAGGCGCGGTGGTACTTCCCCTGACGAACCCTTACAGAAAGCGATCTATTACAATTTAAATTGATAAAAAAAAACATAAATATTTGAGGGCATTTTTACAAACATAATTTAACCCTAAACTAAGCATTAATAAAAAAATTTTGTAAATACATACTTAGTATACAATAAAACACCTAACTTCCACTAAGGCCATCGTCGTTGCTAATTTTATTATACTACCGGTGTCACACACCGTTGAGTTTTCATTCTAAGGCGTGGCGCCGGTGTCTTAACGATGTATTCCATTATCGTTTGTGAGCACTGGCACGGCAAAAACTTTTTGAACAGAAAATTTCAGCATTTTCAACCTGCAACCATCATTATGCCAATAGATGAAAGACTTTTCACAGTGACTGCCAGGGACTTTTTATAAAAGACTTAGCAGAGGAAGAAAAATAATACACTAGCAAAACGCGCGCGACTTCGCCCGTGTAGCTTTTTCATACAAATTTCAATCCCTACTGTAACCGTTTAGGGATTGAATTTTGGGAGTTATTTTCTTAGAGGTACACCTCTAAGCATCAAGACCAACATTATCCTGAAATCTGAATTTTAAATCCCTACGACCAGCGGTTTAGGTTGTGCGTTGCCTATATGCCAATCAGGACAAAGATTTTTGCGATTTTGTATAGACAATTCGGAATGTCTTTTTCTTGTTTCTGTGAGATCAAGTATAAAAAAACAAAACTGAAGCAAAACCCTCGTAAAAATAGGGAATACTCATAATTATCAGTCTAAAAATTTAAATAAATTGAAAGTGTTGTTTCGCCCGCGCCTAAACTCATTTTTACCTTTAATTTTCAAAACATTTAAGCAAAGTCCACTGTTATGAAATTTAATGGTTATGTAACCAGATATTCTGAAATACTGGTGTAAATTGCCTATAGCTAACAAAAGTTAAATTACTAAAAGAGGTTGTAGTCATACATGACAAAGTATACGTTCGAAACGAAAAATAAATGTGAAAAGACGGCGGATTCTGAGTTTTTTACGTATTGCGGATACCAGATTTCGGTTTGCGAGCTCAAATTTTTTGTATAGAGATACTATAAGTGCCCCTAGCGGCATATGGGGGAACTAGCGTATCTCCACGCAAAAAGCTTAAGCTCGCAAACCAAAATCCAGTATCCGGAGAACGAAAAAAAACTTAGAATCAGCCCACTGAACTGTGTATAATCGTTATTATATTTTCAGGAAGCTTTACAGCAATCACAGTAAAACCAACAAAAGACCAGGCACAATACAATGAAATTTATGTTGTTTCCTTTTACAATACACAAATTGATTTTATCTCTGTTGTGTTATATTCTAGGCTAGTTTCATTTTGGTAAATAGAAAGTTATGGCATGCATACACAATTTATGAGGATTTCATTGCATGTTTTTCCGAGCATAACTGTCGAACAGTAATTCAGACCTGCATGAAATTTGAGAAGTTGTTTGTTTGTTGTTGTCCGTCTTATAATTAATATGTTTTTGTATGTGCATTGTTGTGTTTTGTTGAACAGAAGCTAATCTTCGTTTTTTTTTGGAAGTAAGATGAGCTTTTCAAAATTGAGCTTGTCTGAAATATAGTTTTGAAAAATACTGTTTGGACATTGAACGATCGAAACTTGAGTTTTATGATATTTCGCCACGAGAATTGATTCTCTGAAAAACATCGGGTCAAGGTTCAAAACGATGGTAAAAAAATATTCTCTTAAAAGATTTTCTGCATACATTCTATGCCTTTATCAATTTTGTTAATTCTTTACTTAAACTTTAAGAGACAAAGAAAATTTTAATAATTTTCCCTAATCTCCACTCTGGGTATGCGAGTGGGGTCTTTACTTATATATTCCAGATGATTTATACACTGTTAGGGGTAAATTTTTCACCCATGCCCACTTTCTCCCGAAACTTAACGGGACGCTGCTGTAGACATGTGCCTGGGACATGATTTAGATAGATAGATAGATTCTTTATTGATTACCACAAGTAAAGTACACACATTTTATAAAGAATATTAAAGTATTTAATTTTGTAGAAAGAAAGTTTGAACACTAGTCTTTTCACATGGAACTTAAAACGTTTTAAAATGATGCCTTCTGTCTGATATGGCATTAAAAATAATTATCTTATTATTCATTATAGATGAGAAATATTTAACACTAGCAAAACGCGCGAGACATCGCACGCATGAAGTTATTTTCAAACAAACTTCAACCCCCGATGTACACGTTTTGGAGTTGAATTTCGGATTTTTTTTTCTTAGTAAATCTCTACGCACCAAGACAAAATTTCAAGTCTCTACAACCAGTGGTTATGCTGTGCGTTGTCTATTTGTCAATCAGTCATCAGTCAGAAAAATAAATTCTTTTATTTGGTATCAGGGAATTTATCTTGTAAATAGGGCTATTCTATTAATAAACAACCATCTCTCAGTCAATCTTATCCACAGTAAAGTCATGGTCAATACGTGCAGAGCAGACTAAACCGCGGTTTTCCGCGAAAAGCTATTTATAGCTACGAGAGAAAAATATGTAAATATTATATTTATTTTTTGGACATGTAAATTCAATTTTATTAAAACAATTATAGCCACAGGGTTCTAAACCTTAGAAAGGTCGTTTATTGTTACCAAAACATTGAGTTTTGTTGTTTTATCAAATACTTATGAAGATTATTATGCCCCAATTATTTTAATAGAGAAAATTACGCTTCCTTTGTTTAGTTTTAAACAACAAAATATTAGTACCTACTTCAAAATAATAGCCTTTAATAACTTAATTAAATGTTAATAACCTTCTTCTATAATTGTATAATTTATTAACAGTTCAAAAATATTGAAGAATAGCAAAATAAACAACAATCAAAATTTTTTTTAGCCTAACTGGAATGTCACGCAAAATCACGAAGCCTACTATTCTAAAAATAATACATGTGTATTACCTACCTACTTTATAACCTCAGCCTGGCTCCATGTTGCTATACCCTATTCAGGGTTCATGTGATACCTACTTACACATAAGAACAATGTTTGTATCAAACCTAAATCATGTGAAAGCAATAAATGTATGGAGTATTGAGTATTTTTTTATGAATAGCTGTTTTATATGACAACGGTATTTAAAAGACGTCCTTACGAACGGTCGGAAAATAGCGTACGACATAACCTCTATTAGATATTCCCTCAGAACACTCATGATTGTTTGAAGATGTCTTAAGGACCGAGGTAATATACACATTTTGCAATTATTGATAGTTTGCAAGACCGTCACTGCGATTCCGTTAGTTTCTTCACCGTTTAGGTATTTTTTGTAGTGTAGTCAGAAGTACGTTCAGATTTTACAATTGGCACATACCCATATTTTGCGGTTTAATGCTATATGTGACAGGTTGCAAGCCCTTCGCTGCCGCTAGAATACTAAGTGGTTTCCTTACGATGTTTTCTTTTATCGTTTGAAAGCAGTGACATTCCGCACATACATTTTAAAATAAAAAAAAATATAGCATCACGACTTTAATCCCCAGGCTCGGTAGATATCCTCTCCGATCTCTTAGTACCAAGTACCTAATCGGGATTTTTCGAAGATAGATAGTGCATTTGGTACATACCTACATTTTGCAGTAGTTAGTATTCCATACGTGGCAGGTTGCAAGCCTATTTCCGCTGCTAGAATACTAACTGGTTTCCTTATGATATTTTCCTTCACCGTTAGAGCACTGACATTCATAACATAAATTTTTCGAAAAAAAAACGCACGCATTTGCGCGCGACTGAATTCAAACCCACGACCTAGCATCAGAAGGCGGACCCACTAAACCACCATTCACTATATAGCTCATGTTCAAGATTGTTTGCTTATAAAAAAAAATTGTATTCTTAGTAAATAATCCAACTCCAAGTTATATTAGAGTCAAAACTACTTGAAATTTTGCTCAAGTAACCCAGTTGCCATGTAAATTTATACAAAACGGGTGAAGTCTTCAATGTCATAAACTTTGTTTCAGAAACAATATTAGTTTTCTAATAAACTGCTTTATAATTTTCTTTACAGTTTGATCTTATAATATTTTCAGTATCTACCACCTACAAATTCATTATTATCATCATCAGTTGACATGAGCCCAGCCGGGCTAAGATGTGTAACATGAGATACGTCGCGCTTAACATGAGATAATTTTTCTATTGATGAACATTTTAGAAATTATAGATAAAATACCCACAGGTAAACATTAGCACAAGTCTTTATTTGACAAAAAAATAGAAGATTTGAGATAGATTTTAGCATTGCCATGTTAGCACAGGAAGATATAAAGAGATATTATCTCTCTATTTTGCACGAAATAACGAGTAGACAACATTTTGTCACGTTGCACATCTTAGCCGGGCTGGACTAGATATAAGCTTTCCCTATATTTTGAGGGTTTAGCGAAAGCCTTGTCCAGGAAAGTATTACCATCATGCCTAGTTCTGCCGGCAAGCACCTTACTGTGTTCCCGAATGAAGGGTTCGGGTGCCGAAGAGATTTACATAGAGGCAATGCTTTGTAGGTGATGGTAACCACTTAAAACCAGTGAGTCATCTGCAGTGACGGGACAAGCATTGAATAAATGAATGAGAATTCTTTATTTGTACACCTTACAAGCTAGAGAATAAAAAAAAACAATGGTAGTCAACAACAGATAATGTACAATGGGCGGTCTTATCGCTAAAAAGCGATCTCTTCCAGACTTGATTGGATTGGTGGTCATAGTGGTTGTTATGCACTCAAGAGATATACTGCTGCACACTTCCAGGTCTAAGTGCGTTCTTTTTGTCATTTCTTATGACACAACAAATGACGTAGACAAATTAATACACGCAACAAAGTCCATTGTTAGACAAAGACCGCTCGATAAGATTCGAAGAACGATGTTAGGCTTTTTCCATCCGCTAACTCAGTATTCAGTATATTTATTGCCTTATGTAAGTAAGCTTAACATTGTATAATCTTAGGACTAGATACCAGTTTTGGTGCCAATACACATAATATACCCAGTAAGGGTAATTTCACATGGTCTTCAAATATCTTGCTATTAAGTCGAGAAGGCTATCCAATACTTCTAGTTTTGGCACGTGATCACTATATGGTTGTCAGGTGTATGTGCCTATGATTAGTTTGCTGCCACTTCTATCATGCTATACTTTGAATTCTATGTCGTAGTATAGCAGCAAAATAACGTAGGGTTATATCAAATAGCTAGCTGACCTGTGCCCACTTCGTTGGGCGGTAAACATGTTTACTTACAAATCTTAACTGAAGTAGTACTCGATGTCGCCAACAGATGGCGTTAATACGGCATAAAATAGCGGCCGTTCGCAGTTTCAGTTTTTATCTGTTCCCGTTATTTTTTCGGGATAAAAAGTAGCCTAAGTTACTCCTTGTTATATTAGCTATCTGCCAGTGATAGTCCCGTCGAAATCGGTCCAGCCGTTCCAGAGATTACCCGGAACAAACAGACAGACAGATAGACAGACAAAAATTTAAAAAAATGCTATTTTGGTATATGTATCGTATATAAGTACATTCCTATGCATGTAGTAAAAAGCGGTTATTTTATTATTACAAACAGACACTTCAATTTTATTTATTTGTATAGATTTTGTCATAAAACTATATTACATTATGAATTAATGTCCTTTTTATAAAACACCTGCGTAGAGAGCCGACCTCGCGTCTGAGCCGCGTGGGTACCTTACTCATAGATCTAAACTCCCGCACGCGCACCCCCACCTTGGTGACGCTCACTTCGCAACGGGCCGTGCAGCAGAAATCGTAATATTTTAATTTCGCCATAACTTCAAAACCAAACGTGCAATTTTAATCATTAAAAGACCAAATATTATCTACATGAACTATACTTAGTGATAAAATAATTTATTTCGATAAGGATTAATAGTATGAGTAAAATAAATGCGTTTAAATGTAGTCCAAAAAAAATTGAAGATTTTTAAATAAAAAAATGGTTGTTGTGCCTCACTCGACATAGATAGGTATAATGTGTTGCGGACTTTTTTGTAGATATTTATAAGATCTACAATTATTTAGAACATTTTATGGTTCTATCTTTTATAGTTTAGGCAGCGTACGCAAAATAAGTAATTTTTCTGGTTGATTTTTTACACCTTGTGTCTGAAAAACCCAAATATTTTACGGAACGCTATTTTTTTTCCAAAATAAGATTTAGCCTATGTTACTCAGTGATAATGTAGCTTTCTAATGAAAAAAGAATTATTAAAATCGGTCCAGTACTTTTTGAGTTTATTCATTACATACAAAAATACAAAAATACAAATCTTTCCTCTTTACAATATTAGTGTAGATATCCTACTTATATTAAAAACGCGAAAGTTTGTAAGTATAGATGGATGGATGGATGTTTGTTACTCTTTCACGCTCTAACCAGTTGACCGATTTTAATGAAATTTGGAATGAACATAGATTATAACTTGGATTAACATATAGGCTACTTATTATCCCGAAAATATTATGGAAACAGGAAAAAAACCAGGCTAGCCGGCCTGGTTTTTTTCCTGTTTCCATAATTTTGCGAGCGGCCGCTAGTATCTAATAAACAGTATACTGTAGATATAGGTCACTTACCACTTACAAACACAAGCACCATGCAAGCGACAGACTTCCTGGCTTTTGCCTGTGCTTCTCCCTGACCTCCATGTAATGCCCCCGGCATCTCCCTCGTGCTAGCCAGGAGACGTAGTGCCATCAGAATGTAGAAGAATGATATCACAATAAGAGGAAGAGCGTAATATATGACAGCTTTGAATATTGTCATCCATCTGTGGAAATAAAAATGTATTAAATAACAATAATATTACTCTATTTCAGACAAGCATAGATCGTATTAATATATATTAAATATGTATTAATAGATATCGTAGTTAATATATATTTGGACCCGATCTTTAAATACACTGCTCTGACGTACGTCAGTGTAAGTTCAACCCCACATACAAAAAAATACAAAAATACTTAATAATAAAATAAAAAAATAAGTCGTATTGACGCTAGGTGAATCTACAAATAGGTAACAGTTTTTGGCAGTCAAGAAGCTCATACCTTTGTTTCTACCATATTTTCGTACAAATCTTTAAGAATTCAGCTCTAAGGTTTGCTGGAAGAAAAATCTTTTTAGGGTTAAGCTCGCCTTTGTACATGTTTTTTCACCAATTTGTAAATATTTTTGTGTACAATAAAGAATTTAAGAATTCATAATAATTTAAATAATGAAGCTCCAGTGCTGTAGGCGAAGACACGACAGAAAATGAAAATTGTTCTTTTGATTTGGTTCAAAGACATTTTAAGGTTTCAGCTGAGTCGATCGTATTTATTAATTTAAAAGCTTTCAAAGTCAACCCAACCACAAAATGTATTTCGATCCTAAATGTCACTTTAAGTATTCAAATCCAGAAAAGTGTTTATTTATTCAGTGAAATGGTTTGCTGCGAGCATTACTTAAACTGAATTTGAATAATTGATTTATTTTTCGGGATAATATTATAGCTTAACGCCCGAATACTCAAACGCAATTTAGATTTAATCACGTCTCAAGTGGCGAATTTTTGGCAGACTTTCATTGCAGACTGTCAAAAATTCGCGACTTGAGACATTTTTGAATCTTAGTTGCGTTTGAGTATTCAGCCGTAAGACACTTACAAATGACGTGCCTTTTATTGGTGAAAGAATTTCCAAAATAGGTTCAGAGATTACCACCCCCTATAACCTCACACACTTTAGGACCTCTTTATGGTATAGATATAGTTATAGAATAAGACTAGTATCACAAAGTAATTTCCGCTAAGCACTTTTTACATTATTTGATTTAAATATTACTGGTATTAGCAGATTTGATCAAATCCTGAATTAACTCAAAAGGTTAATAACAGGATTCTTCAGCGCGTGTACCTAATTTTTTTTATACAACTAGCTGATGGAACAAGTAAATGGTCCACCTGATGTTAAGTGGTAACCATCACCTATAACAAAGTATTGCATCATAGGTCACGTTCGTTAGGATCATGTCCTGCGATGCACTACTCAGCGTCCATCTTATCAGCGATCCCTACTAAAACCACTTATATGAACCATTGCGCTCTTTGGCAAATGCTGAGTGGATGGATGCCTTTTTTCACCACTTTATTTTTATTTTAAATTTGCTGTGTTTTGTATTGTTTTGTTGTGTGGTGTCAATATTATAGAAACTTCAACCCCCGTAACTTCAACTTTTACCCGTTTAGGGGTTGAATATTGGAAACTCCTTCTTAATACACCTCTACGCACTAAGATTAATATACCTTGAAAATTTGAAGTCTCTACGTCCAGTGGTTATGCGTTGTTTATTATGTCAGTCAGTCAGTCAGGGCAAAGATTTTTATAATTGGTATAGATTTATTATTTAATTGGTATAGATCAAATAAAAGCAACCACTCACGATAGAGTATGTACACACTCTGTCATATTATAAATGATTGGTATTCGAGAGCTTATAGTGCCAGTTCTTGTACGTTAGAATGCCTTTTGGCCTTTTCTAGCTTTAACAAAATGAGAGCACGAAATAAATACAATAAATAAAATCACTTATCGGCAAAACAGCATCGAAAATCTAAATTAGAGAACAACGGAAAACACGTCACAAAGCTGACGAATGGGCCCGAATCAATCAGTCCACATCTGGCAATCAATCACAAGGGCCCGTTAGGGCTGCCACACAATAAAATAAATGATTTTAAAATGCCCTCTCAAATACCTAATGACCTTTCCACTAGCAAACGATAAACAATAAATCAAAGTGACTTATGAGGATTGGCCTTACAGCTTAGTTAGTAGTGGCTCTGCTTCTATGCTGCAGGTTCGATCCCCACCGAGGACAATAATTTTTGGGATGACCATAGATGCTTATGTTTTTATATTCTTAGTATGTATTTACGAAAAATGTATGCAAGTGTTTATTTATTAATTGGAAAACCAACACTTGTACTAACTAAATAACATTGGGATAGAACCGGAAAGCCAATTATAGGTTTTCACGTATAGAAATTAGTTAGGATACAGTTGTTTAGAATGGTTTCCCCTGCGTCGCTCTGCCACCGCGTCGCTTCTTGGCTCGCTCGCCTCAAGGTCATCGGTACAGTCGTCTCAAAATTTGAATTTCACGTTTTCCGTGGATTGTACGTACGTTAGTTGCGACAATATTTAGATAGTATCTAGCCTATACATGTAAGAACTAGGAAAATTGTTTTTTTAAGTTCCTTTGGTAATATTGAAACCCATCTAACATACATAGTGAACCAGAAAGTCGTATTATAATCCACAAACCTACAAGTATTATAACAGTCGTCTGGTTCCTTTTTTGCTGTTTTATTTTTATTTAATGCAAGCTATGCTTAGTTATTCATTATGTTTCCCTCGTTGACTGTCGGTCATACTACCTACATGCGTTACTAGCAAATTAGATTTAATATTTAATTTAACTGAAAAGAGAAAACCCAATAAGAAATAACATGAGTGGATAGACTTTCATTTTCTTGATGATGTCTATTGCAGTATTGAAAAAATTGGCAGCCCTAAAGCAATTTGCACACCATGAACGCGTAAAATGGTCCCAATATTAGCAGTTCCACATCGTGTCATCTTGTTTATCCTCATCTCAATCCTTTATTTAGTTTAGAGCACCGGTGATCTAGTGGAAGTGACCCCGCCTTCTGATCCTTAGGTCGTGGGTTCAAATCCGGTCGTGCAGCAATGTTTCCGTTCGAAATTTTTGTGCGCAATGCCAGTACTCTCAATCGGTGAAGGAAAAGGAGACCAGTTAGTATTAGCAGGGGCGATGAGCTTACAACCTGTCACGTATGGAATACGTGATTGTATTTTTTTGAGCCGAGACGAGATTGAAACTAGAATTAAATTATCAAAATTGGGCCTGTCTGAAATGTCGATGGAAACTTGAATTTGACGATAGTTCGTTGCGAAAATTAGGCCCCAGATAGCAACTTGAATATTCTACCCAGCGGAAAATATCAGTGTTAGTCTCTTACTATCGTATTTATGTCTTTATTGAGTGAGTTTTTAAAAGGCACTATTCCTTGGTTGACTCCGCAGACGGAGTTTTATCAAATCGATCGAACCTGGTGCCCAAGCATGGGTGTAACAATAGATAAAATTTGACTTTGCTGGCATGGAACTTAGTTAAACGTGTATAAATTTAAAAAGTTTTACTGAATTAACGACGAGCTGTCCACAGGGAAACCAGTCGATAAAATACGTCGAGGCTAGTTCTGTGCTAGTGGGTGTAGGTCAAATTCGAAAGATAAAATCAGTCTGTCGATATGACAAGTTTGTCGACCGAAATTCCATTTTGCTTTTGATGCTTGCCGGATGCACTCTGATGTACGGCCTGTCCGGAAGGCCGGCCGGCGTGCGTCAGAACTATTCTGTTAGATGTTTAGTGATAAAGACCAGGCGATATAACTAGCCAAAGTACCAAAATACAAACTTTCAGATCCGCTGGATTTCAAAATCTAGGGGTATGGCGGCCATACTCGGCATACAAAGCATTAGAATTAGAATTAAAAAATCCTTCATTGCAGAAAAAACAAGTACATAGGCTAACTTAATGCTAATTAGCATTTTCTTCCAGTTAACCTTTGTGTGATGTGGAGTGGGCTGTAGTGCTCTATCTATCTATAATATAAAAATGAATCGCAAAATGTTCGTGAACGCATAACTCAACAACGCCTGAACCAATTTGGCCAATTCTTTTTTTAAAATGTTTGTTGAAGTTCAAAGATGGTTTTTACGGCGAGAAAAATTCGAATAATTGCCGGAAAACCCCTAAAAACAGCCCTTTTCTTTTTCCCATACAAACGTTTTCTAACTAAAACGAGCTTTATTGCTATAACATAAAGTTCATATTGAATTACAAGCACCCACTGTTGTTTAAACAATGTAGGTATGTTCCTAACGTCAAAGAGTCAATTTGCACTTTATTACCTCTGCACAAAGTTCAAATTCAATCATATCTATCAAAACAGTGTGTGTTGGAGCACAGATAAACAAAAAAAAGAAAACGAAATCGAATAGTTCAATTTGGTCGGCTTCGCGATATTATTTCATTTGTTTTACTTTAAAATGCATTAGTTTTCAAGTCATTACAATAGTCAAACAAAACCAGCGTTACCAAAAGTGTTTTATTATTTTAAGTTTTTATTATTTTATATCCTTATTTTAAATACGGCTTGAAGGATTTAACTCCAAGTCATATCAAATTTAAAAAAAGTTGAAACAACAACAAACTGTCAATGTCAGTGTTTTTTTTTCTTGGATTTTCGGTTACCTACTCTAATGTTTGCAGTTTGCTTTTGTCAATTGATACACGAAACAAATTCGTACCTATATAGTATTTTGTGCAGTGTTTATTGTGACAAAATAATCTATAAAAATAAATAAAATTGAAGTGTCTGTTTGTAATATTAAAATAACCGCTTTTTACTACATGCATATGAATGTATATGCGATACATATATCTATAATATAAAAATGAATCGCAAAATGTTCGTGAACGCATAACTCAACAACGCCTGAACCAATTTGGCCAATTCTTTTTTTAAAATGTTTGTTGAAGTTCAAAGATGGTTTTTACGGCGAGAAAAATTCGAATAATTGCCGGAAAACCCCTAAAAACAGCCCTTTTCTTTTTCCCATACAAACGTTTTCTAACTAAAACGAGCTTTATTGCTATAACATAAAGTTCATATTGAATTACAAGCACCCACTGTTGTTTAAACAATGTAGGTATGTTCCTAACGTCAAAGAGTCAATTTGCACTTTATTACCTCTGCACAAAGTTCAAATTCAATCATATCTATCAAAACAGTGTGTGTTGGAGCACAGATAAACAAAAAAAAGAAAACGAAATCGAATAGTTCAATTTGGTCGGCTTCGCGATATTATTTCATTTGTTTTACTTTAAAATGCATTAGTTTTCAAGTCATTACAATAGTCAAACAAAACCAGCGTTACCAAAAGTGTTTTATTATTTTAAGTTTTTATTATTTTATATCCTTATTTTAAATACGGCTTGAAGGATTTAACTCCAAGTCATATCAAATTTAAAAAAAGTTGAAACAACAACAAACTGTCAATGTCAGTGTTTTTTTTTCTTGGATTTTCGGTTACCTACTCTAATGTTTGCAGTTTGCTTTTGTCAATTGATACACGAAACAAATTCGTACCTATATAGTATTTTGTGCAGTGTTTATTGTGACAAAATAATCTATAAAAATAAATAAAATTGAAGTGTCTGTTTGTAATATTAAAATAACCGCTTTTTACTACATGCATATGAATGTATATGCGATACATATACCAAAATAGCATTTTTTTTTAATTTTGTCTGTCTGTCTGTCTGTTTGTTCCGGGTAATCTCTGGAACGGCTGGACCGATTTCGACGGGACTTTCACTGGCAGATAGCTGATGTAACAAGGAGTAACTTAGGCTACTTTTTATCCCGAAAAAATAACGTGAACGGGAAAAAACTGACACGCGGGCGAAACTGCGAACGGCCGTTTTATGCCGTATTAACGCCATCTGTTGGCGGATGGATGGAAGTGGCTAGCTTTATTCTTTAACGAATGGTGCCACAGCTCGCTGGTGCCCATCTTCAAAAACAAGGGTGATGTACAGGATTGTAACAACTATAGAGGAATAAAGCTCATGTCACACAGTATGAAAATTTGGGAAAAGGTTGTAGCGCGACGGATGAGAGAAGAAAGTGGGGTATCACAGAACCAGTTTGGATTCATGCCTGGGCGCGGGACTATGGATGCCATCTTTGCGCTTCGTCAACTTTGTGAGAAACACAGACGAGTACACAAAAATTTGCATATGGTGTTTATAGATCTTGAGAAGGCGTATGATAGAGTACCCCGAGAGGTTCTGTGGTGGAGTATGAAAGTTAAGGGAGTGCCTGAGAAGTACATACAGCTCATTCGAGCTATGTACGATCGAGCGAGTACTCACGTCCGGTCTGAGGCCGGAGTTACCGCCAAGTTCAATGTGGGTGTAGGCTTGCATCAGGGGTCGGCTTTGAGCCCTTATTTGTTTTTCCTGGTGATGGATGCTCTGACATCAGACATACAGGAAGAAGCACCCTGGTGCATGCTGTTTGCCGATGACATTGTTCTGGTTGGAGAAGATGCGCTTGAGGTCCAGAGCAGACTAGGAAAATGGTGGGATAAATTGGAGAGTGTCGGACTGAAGATCAGTAGAACCAAAACAGAGCATCTGTTTTGTGACTTCGGTGGTCCATCCAATTTTATCCCAATAGCCTAAGATGGTGTATTAGGGATACACCAGTTTGTTCCGATTTCGGTACCTCGGCTCATTGATACAGAGCGACGGCGATATTGGCCGAGACGTAAAGAATAGAATAAATGCGGGATGGATGAAATGGCGACAGGTCTCAGGAACCACGTGTGATCCGAAAATGCCCCTTAAACTTAGGGGGAAAGTTTACAAAATGATCATTAGACCTGTCGTATTGTATGGATCTGAGTGTTGGACAACTAAAGGGACTAATGAAAGAAGGGTACTTGCGGCAGAGATGCGAATGTTGAGATGGATATGTGGAGTTACTAGAATGGACAAGATACGAAATGAGTATATCAGGGGTAGTTTGAAAGTAGCGCCAGTGACGGAAAAATTGAGGAGCAATAGGGTAGCGTGGTATGGGCATGTCATGAGGAGGGATGAAAGTCATTTAACCTTGAGAGCGATGAACATCAATGTTGATGGATATGTGGGTAGAGGTAGACCAAAGAAAAGATGGATGAATTGTGTGAAAGATGACATGGATAAGAAAGGAGTGAGTACAGATATGACGGCTGATAGAGGGGAGTGGAAGAAAAAAACATGTTGTGCCGACCCCACATAAAGTGGGATAAGGGCAGGAAGATGATGATAACGCCATCTGTTGGCGACATCGAGTACTACTTTAGTTAAGATTTGTAAGTAAAAATGTTTACCGCCCAACGAAGTGGGCACGGGTCAGCTAGTGAAATAATATAAGAGAGATACGCCTAACTTCTAAATAATTAGAGAAAAAGCATTATGTGCAAAAGAAAATAAGTCGCGTGAAAGCGTGACTCGTCGTAGTACTTCCTCAGACTAACTTATTTACAATGACCTCTACTACTTTGAACTCTTATGGTGACGTAGACATCTAGGATTCGTACATAGGGTAAATCTTCCAAGCAGGAGGATACGGCGTGCAGTAAACGAAGGAGACGTTGTGAGGAAGGTCCATCTCTACGGTACTGGAGAACAGCGCCGCTGGTGTCGCGAAGACAAGCGCCGCTCCCCATATGAAGGTAGCACAGGCTAGTGGTAACTTGCGAAGCTGAAACATAGATCAAGTTTAGCATATTTTTAGATTTCAGTAGTAGACGAGCTGTGAAAGGGCTCGTCCGGTGAAGTACTACTACCGTACCTATTTCTGCTGCCAAGCAGTGATCCACGCATTGCACCGATGTGAAAGGTTTGAATGCCGGTGAAATTAAAGGCACATGAGACTTAACACCAGAATGTCTCAAGGTTGGTGGACGTAGAGTTGTGCTTTGTAGGGCACGTAGCTAACGTACGTGACTATCTACGTCTGGTCGTAATGCTAGTGGTTACCATCATCTAGCTAGCTAGAAAAGCACTATCTTGGAGGTCACAATCATTAAAAACGTCCTCCTAAATAATCCATTAACCTGAGGCATTCTGGTGTTAAGCCTCAAGTTCCTGTAATTTCACCGACATCCACCATCGATCTGTCAGCCAAGCGTGGAGACTAACCTTCCAAATATGGAGACCTATATCCAGTGGACCTGTCTAGGCCTATGCAATGTAAAAAAGCTATACTCCCGATGGTATGACAACATTGTCAAGATCGCTGAAAGCCGGTTAAATGAAGAAGGCCCAAAATCGTAATATGAAACGTGATGTGGTTAGGTCTATACTCAGCATAGAATCCTTCAGATAGATGGAATTAATCGATACGGAAACGTGATCTTTTTGAATAAATCTCCATAGCTCTCAGTTCTAAAACAAAAAGCACACTAAAAAGAGCATTTCAAATTGAGCGAGATATAATGGTAAAAGGAAAAACGTAAACATAAAAATGGACGCATAACACGTCTGATTTTACGAATAAAATCACGTATGAATAAAATTAAAAGCCCTTAAATAATTAAAAGTCGACTATAGCGCCGTGCCGCCGCGCCGTTTAGATATGTTTTTGGGGCGAGAATATTCATGCGACTATCAAATTCGAAAATCTACTTCTGCGATTTCAATTGTACTAATTAAGCACTTTTTATGCTAATTCGGGTGGAACATGCATATGACCCACCTGATATATGTGGTAACCATCACCTATAACCCCGACCGATGTGGTGCGGCGGGCGATTGTCCGCCTGCAACGCAGAAGGTTGCGGGTTCGATTCCCGCCTTAGGATAAATGTTTGTACGATCTGCAAATACTTATTCCGGGTGTTCTGGGTATTTTCTATGTACAATAAAAAATATCTATGTATGTAATGTATTTATTGTATTAAGTATATCAGTCATCTTGTACCCATAACACAAGCTCTGCTTAGCTTGGGGCTAGATGATGCTGTGTGGATTGTCCAACATTATTATTATTATTATTTTATAACAAAACATTGCCTTGTAGGTCACGCACGTTAGGTACGTGCTCTACGATGCGCTACTCTGCGTTAGGGATTCAAAAAAGAAGACTGACGAAATCACGAGCGGGTCAGCTAGTTTTAAATAAGACTGTCAGACCTCGTCAGAACACTCTTTATCCTAAAATCCTTCAGCTGGAATCTTTTCAAGGAAACCTTCCTGATTAAGTTCTAGCCAAGCTTTAAAAGCAACGTAGGGCGATGAGTTTAATGAATTCGTTATATAAAACAGAAAGCTTAGTAACTTGTTAATCAAAGTGAAATTAAAACACCCCAGAGATAGGGTAAAAGGGGACTCTCCGATGCTGGGGCACTGGATACGCCTACACACGACTACTGCGTAGTAGTGTGTAGGATACTGGTGTTAAGCCTCATGTACCTGTAGTTTCACTACTTATATACGATGCTACCAAGAATAATAAAACAAAGGTTATCAACATAGCACTTAGAGTAAGTTGAATTGGCGAAACGAGGCCATGATTATAGCTTGAGAATAAAAAAACAGCCAAGTGCGAGTCGGACTCGCGCACGAAGAATTCAGTACCATTATCTATAATAAAAACGTTAGAAAACCCCTTAAATATTTATTTTATTTTTTAGTACTTGTTGTTATAGTGGTAACAGAATTACATTATCTGTGAAAATTTCAACTCCCTATCTATCACGGCTCATGAGATACAGCCTGTGACAGACGGACAGACAGACAGCGGAGTCTTAGTAACAGGGTCCTGTTTTACCCTTTGGGTACGGAACCCTAAAAAATGTAGAATATAATTTTATTTATACACTTAAGGCTAGTTTATTAAACTCATAATCTAACTTCATCAATTAATTTGAGCACAAGCGTGCTCAGTCCATTTCTGTCAAACTTTGTCCCAAACGTTTTGAACTGAATATATCATGACATTTATTGCCTGGAAAATGAGGGTTGAAATATTTTGTGTTAATAAAACTGAACCATTGGCTATTTAATTTGATCAAAGCTTCATTTTTATGAGTTATGGAAAAAAGTTTAGGGTCTGGATAAATTTATTATTTGGTATTTGGTATGGGCAAACTTTTATCATAAACTAGATGACCCATCTTCGTTGGGCGGTAAACATTTTTACTTTTAATTTTTCGGGTTAATAAATTATAGCCTATGACACACAAATAACGTGGCTCTTTTGGTAAAAGAATTTTCAAAATCGGTAGTAGATCCAGTGATTATTACCCCTGATCAACCCCTGTTTAGTGGCAGAAATAGGCATGGTTACTGTGGTGTGGTCTCTAATCAGCCTGCCAAGCGTTGATACTATCTCAAACACCCCCAAATTTGGGGGCGGCCTATGTTTTTAGGATTTATTTACGTTGATTATAATGATGGTGAATAAAGAAAAGTTACTATATTGTAAGTAAGTTAAGTCTAATGACCTTGTTTCAATATCCTACAAATATCCGTTAGTAACTGGTATTACTGTTTTGATCTATTTTCATAAATCGACTTTCCACGATCTTAGCAATGCCGTCAGTCATTCGGGTGTACCTACGCTTTGTCTTCTTGTTCATTGTTGCCATTCGAGAACCTGTACCCCAGCAGTTTTCGATTCTAGCTGTATAGCCTACTCATTGCCACTTCAACTTGCAAATTCTGAGAGCTATTTCGGTGACCTTGGTTCTTCTACGAATTTTTACATTTATGATTCAATCACGTAGAGACCCTCCGGGTTTTTAAATTCTTTCAGGACGTCTGGTCGAAACCACACGTGACCCGAGGGCTGGTGAGTATCTGGCTTAGCGAACCAGCATTACCATTCAGCGTGGCAATGCAGCCAGTGTTTTGGGAACGCTTCCGATTGACACTGATCTGGATCAGTTGAGCTACCTTTAGATCGTTTGCAACGGTCTGTAGATAGCTCAACTGTTTCATTATGTATTTTGTACATACATACCAATTATAAATACGTTGTATTAGCTGTAATTTTTTTTGTAACTTAATGTTTATATCACGTAGTAAATCTCCCGGCATAGCTCTCTCTATAGCTCAGTCTGCTTTGTTATTAGTTTAGACTTACCTGTAGCTTCCGAAAAGGGTTAACAATCGCGCAGTACCGCTCAACGGACAACGCTGTCAGTGTGAACACCGACACGCCAATACTGACGTCCTTTCCTGTCTCTGATACTCGGCAAATCACGGAGCCCCACGGCCATGACTCCAGGGTGTAGATCACGGACACAAAGGGCACGCAAATAAGGATCACCAGGAGATCAGCCAGCGCCAGGGAAAAGATGTACCTGATGGAGAAGAAATTATAATACTTAGACACAATTTTTTTCTACACCTTTCATAGAAAATAAAAATTTATACCAAAAAAACCGCGTGTGCTTTAGACCACACGACTGAAGAAAAATTTCTTTAAAATACGAAACGTTACTGGCTATTAGGTATGAGAAAAAGAGAGAAACAGTGCTTTCATACCCCCTCCATGGTAGTGTTAAACGTTTAACGCAATCTTGTTGGAAGTCGCATAAGAAGTATTACTTCAATTATAAGAATCTTTGTTCTGACTGATAGACCGACTGACGACCGAAGTCGCTCAGGCTTACGTGCAACCTGTCCTGTATGGAATATCAAAACTGCAAAGAGCTGGTATGTACCAAACGTATCAGGACTTACCTCTGACCCTCATTACACATCCTTCAAGAATCTTGAGAAAGTAATTACCTAGTTACTAAAGCGAAAACTAGAAAAAACGGACTAAAAGTGTCGATTTTTCTTTACTTTTTTTGTAATCAGAATCATGGTCTGATTGCACAGTTTCAGTTTTCGGAAGTACTCTTATTACACACTGTATATCTGGATATAACAGTGATAAAGCTACAGTTTCCTTTAAACAGGTCTAGGTCCATTTCCGCTTAAAGGAAAGTTAGTCTACCCAAAATAATAATGGGTTGCAGAGATTAACTAACCGCCCTGTTTGACGGTCATTGAGGACAAACTTTTGGGACACTGAGCCTCTTTGTTACAAGTCTCTCTTGTTAAATATTGAGTACGTTCTATATAAAGGCTTGTCCTGTTACTGTTAAACTCAGCGAAACGTTGAAATAGTTACTCCGTGTTTTGAATTTTGCATTGACAGACAGTTTCAAATTAGATCGAAAGAGACACAACTTGGTGTAACTATTTTGGGGTTACGTGCAGTTTATTAGTTGTAGGGTAATGGTTTTATTCATATTGGCTGCTGAACGGAAACTATGCATATACCATTCTTCCTGTTAATAGAGCAAGAAAGAAACAGCAATTATTTATTCGAACTACCACATACCTTATAATTTAGATACAAAAAAGTATTGAAAAAGTATAAAATAGGCGATTAAATACTATAGTACTATTCCGCCACTTCAATCATTATAAGTTCAAAAAGTTGTAAACGTATATGCAAATCCTACAGCACCTGCATAAAGTAATATCATAATTAAAACCTGCAAGCGTAATTACGTAAAAGCACAATTATAATCTACAAAATTTAAAGCCAGACTAATCTAAAACTTACTTAAAACTAAAATATATCGACACGTGTTTTACTTCTCTACAAAACATTTTGTAGAGAAGTGCTTATATACCCTAGAACAGATAAAAATAAAATAAATAAATAATGCTGGACAGTCCACACAGCATCATCTAGCCCCAGCTAAGCAGAGCTTGTGTTATGGGTACTAGATGACTGATATACTTAATACAATACATTACATATATAGATATTTTTTATTATACATAGAAAACACCCAGAACACCCGGAATAAATATTTGCAGATCGTACAAACATTTATCCCAAGGCGGGAATCGAACCCGCAACCTCCTGCGTCGCAAGCGGACATTCGCCCGCCGCGCCACATCGGTCGTCGACGTGGATGTGGAGATGACGTGGGACTTCATCTGTCTCTGTCTATCCTATATATGGATAAGGATGGATGGATAGATGGAAACTTACGTGTTAGGTGCATTCCTCATGCCTCTATGCCTCACGTAGACAATCACCAAGGTGCCATTCCCAAGCACGCCCACTATGAAAATGATGGCAAAGATTACAGGAACCAGGTATGTCTCCAACCGCTCTCCATAAGGTGTGTAGTCATCGGTACTGTTGACATCAATTGTTGAGATCGTGGTATTGTTGACATGCATTGTTAACGCCTGCAACAAAAAACAAATATTAGCTCACGACTATAGTCTATAAATAATATAAAAATAATAATGCTGGACAATCCACACAGCATCTAGCCCCAAGCTAAGCAGAACTTGTGTTATGGGTACTAGACAATAACTGATGTACTTAATACAATACATTATATATTTTTATCATACATAGAAAATACCCAGAACACCCGGAATAAATATTTGCAGATCGTACAAACATTTATCCCAAAGCGGGAGTCGTACCCGCAACCTCCAGCGTCGCAGGCGTAAGTAGTTGGTATTCCATACGTGACAGGTTGCAAGTCCATCGCCGCTGCTAGAATACTAAATGGTTTTCTAACCGAGATTTTCCTTCACCGTTTAAGAGCATTGCGCACATAATTTTATCAAACAGAAAGATCGGTGGTTATAATTTATTACAGATAATTGTAATAATCATTATTAATTATATGCATAATCCTGACATGTTTGTGTGGTTGTTGTTGTTCGCAATAGGGAAATTTCCTTTTTATAATGTGCCACTCAAACATTATCCTTTTCCACTAAAAGGAGGAGGATTATTCATTTATTTAGGCAACTATAAACTTCGACAAACATAATAGTTACACTTTTTTAGGGTACCGCACCCAAAGGGTAAAACGGGACCCTATTACTAAGGCTGCTGTCTGTCTGTCTGTCCCTCCGTCTATCACCAGGCTGTATCTCATGACCCGTTATAGTTAGAGTTGAAATTTTCACAGATGCTGTATTTCTGCTACCGCAATAACAACAAATACTAAAAAACAGACAACAAACGTATTTTTTTGCCGTTTTTATTATAGATAGTGGTACGGAACCCTTCGTGCGCGAAACCGACTCGCATTTCCTTTGTTTTTGCTAATTGTTTGTTTGATCAGCAAGTTTACAACTTTTGATTGAATTTCGGGAATTCCTTTCTTACTACGTCTCTACGCACCAAGACGAATATACCCTGAAAATGTCAAGTCTCTACAACCAGTAGTAGTCAAGTTCAGGCTGTGCCAAGGCTGTGCGTTGTCTATTATGTCAGTCAGTCAATCAGTCAGGACGAAGATTCTTATAATTGGTATAGGTATATATGTACATTAATAAGAAAGTCGCATACAAAATAAAAGAGCTATAAATATAGCTTCTCGACTTTAATTACAAGGCATGGTAGATATCGCCTCAGATCTCTTGGCACCTAGTACCTACTCAAGATTCAATATAACATTTGGTACATCCCCACATTTTACAGTAGTTAACTGATTTCCTCACGATGTTTTTCTTCACCGTTTGAGAGCACAGTGCAAATACATTTTTCAACAGAAAACTTCATTGGTGCACGACCGGGTTCCAAACCACGACCTTAGAATCAGACAGCGGGATTCACTCTCGCACTAGACCACCGACCGGTACTATTTATTCATTTCAAGATAGAAGCAATTACATCAAAAGTTCTTGCACAAAATCCGTGCTAAGTTTTAATGAGTGAAGGCTTTTATTACAAATAAAAAAATAAAAAAAAATATTGTTGGACAATCCACACAGCATCATCTAGCCCCAAGCTAAGCAGAGCTTGTGTTATGGGTACCAGATGACTGATATACTTAATACAATACACTACATACATAGATATTTTTTATTATACATAGGAAATACCCAGAACACCTGGAATAAATATTTGCAGATCATACAAACATTTATCCCAAGGCGGGAATCGAACCCGCAACGTCCTGCGTCGCAGGCGGACACTCGCTCGCTGCGCCACATCGGTCGACAAGGATATTTGTCGCGTATTACCTTTTTATTTATTTTCTTGGCTTTATGACCACTTTATATCGCTATTACTCTAAGATCCGACTGCAAGATCACTACGCTGTTTTTAAATCAAAATTAATATTTTTATTTAAGAATATAAGTAATAATTTGACGACCGATGTGGCGTGGCGGGCGAATAGCTTGCGGGTTCGATTCCCGCTTTGGGATAAATGTTTGTACGATCTGCAAATATTTATTGCGGTGTTCTGGGTGTTTTCTGTGAAATAAAAAATATGTATGTACGTAATGTATTGTATTAAGTATATCAGTCATCTAGTATACCCATAACACAAGCTCTGCTTAGCTTCGGGCTAGACGATGCTGTGTGGATTGTCCAGCATTATTATAAAAAAAAACCTAGGCATATTCTAGTATTTCCCCGGACGCGCCCTTTACTAAGAGCTCTATTGCTACAGATATTTCTGAAGTAAATTTCGGTGTGGGTTCAGACCGTGCTGGAACAAAATGTGTAAAGAGCGCGCTTTCCGTCATTCTGAGTCATCAAATTTATGTCAGTAGTTGGTATTCCATACGTGACAGGTTACAAGCACATCGCCGCTGCTAGAATACTAACTGGTTTCCTCAAGATGTTTTCCGTTAACGTTTGAAAGCACTGGACGTGCATATAAATATTTCAAATAGAAAAATCCAATGGTGCACAACCGGATTTGAACCTACAACCTTTGGATTATTAGACGGGGTCTATCCCACTAGACCACCAGTGCGGTACCTATCTAAGTATTATTACCAGTCGTACGGTTCCCAAAAAACCAGCTTTGTTTATTCTGGTGCTGTGTGAAATGCCCACATTTAAAAGATAAAGATAAAAAAGATAAAAAATATTTATTGCTTAGTCTTCTTACAATGTAACAATACAATTTTAATATAAGTCCGTAAATAATCCTTTAAATTCAAGTTTACATTTACAATGCTTCGTTATTTAAGACTTCCATTGTCAGTCATTATGATGAGTTCCTTGCTCTAACTAAGCACAAGCTTGTGTGTAGAAACAAGGGCTCTTCCTCTGGCTAGCTAATAGCAGTCTAGAACTAAACAATACGCAAATTGTTAAATGGTGAGATGGTTAGCGGTGACTTATTTAAATTGTTAGTTCAACTAACAGTACTGTAACTATATCTAAATGATGTAATACTAGGTACCTATTAACTATACTTAAACATATTATTAAATAACCAGTGGGAGGAATTATAAATTAAGATACTGGTAAATAGAAAAAGAACACGTTATGCAGGAATGTGTCTGTTAAGATGGTTTTGAGGAAAGTAAAGAGAGGGGACTGAGAGGGTAGTAGGTTACGGACAGCGGCTAGTGCATAAGGTTGGTCTGAAGACATACCGCATAACCAAGATTGGTACAGCCCGATATTGTCTAGGATGTGGTGTGTAAGATTATAGAATATACTTGGTTTGTTATGCTATTATATGGAAAAGGTCCTCTGTCTGTTTGTATGTTAGTGTTTGAAGGTGTTTGTTAACTTTTAATTTGCATTCATTCATAGATAAGTCATAAATTTGTAAGGTTTTATTTATTTTATTGTAAATGAACGGGGCTAGAAAGGAGTTATGCTTTTGTGCAAATGCCGTCCTACAGGTATTCGTTTTAAAAACTTTGTCTCTGCGTCTTCCTAGACTTTTAGCAGTCGTTGGTAGGAGATGCTGTTTCAATACCAGCTGTTGTATAAAGATCTGCCTGCAAGTCAAGATTTTGGATTCCTGGTAAAGCTGTGTCGTAGGGTACCTATATGGGTGGGAGAAGGCTACTTTAAGAACGGCTCTTTGCGCTCTCTCGAGTGGTAGCATATGCGTCTTAGCTGCTCCACCCCACGAGGTAACACAGTACAATAGTAGGGAGTGGCATAGAGCGTAGTAGAGGAGTCTTAGTTGGTCTTCATTGGCCGCGTGTCGTATGTTTCTAAAAACTGCGATAAGTTTACGCACCCTGGCCGTGAGTTTATTTATGTGGCAAGCATAATTTAAACTAGCGTTTATAATAATACCCAAATATTTGATGGTCTTACAGGTATTAAGAGTCGGGCATTGACAGTTAATTGACTGATGGAATGGGCAGTTTACTAAATGAGCCTTGATGTGGAGTTTATTTATATCCGGTGATTTATCATTTCGCAATGTAAAAGGAATGTACTTTGTTTTCTCTGTGTTTATTGTTAGTAAACTGCGGTTAAGAAGGATAGAGATTTTATTGAATCCTAACTGTGCACTTTCGAACGTAGCATCCCAGTAGTGGCCTCGGAAGAGAAGCACCGTATCATCTGCGAAAGCAATTAGTTTTCCATGATATATCTCCGTTTGACATAACTGGTTGATATATATCAAAAAGAGAGTTGGTCCAATAATACTTCCTTGTGGAATCCCGTATTGGGATACTGCTATTTCAGAGCTTATATAACTATCAACTTTGACACTTTGTCTACGGTTACTGAGGTAGCTTTGGAATAATTTTAGCTCACCTCCACGAATTCCCAAACTTTCCAGTCTTCCGAGAAGCAGTGGGACTGATACCGTGTCGAAGGCTTTAGCCAGATCTAAAAATATAGCTAGACACTTGTCTCCTTCATCTAGTGCAGAGGTGACATACTGGTCCAGTTCCGACACGGCATCTCCGGTAGATTTACCTCTCCGAAAACCGAACTGTTTATCGGAGATTAGTTTGTATTTTTCTAGGTATTTGATTAAACGGTTATTGATAGCTTTTTCTAAAATCTTTGAAAGTGTCGGTAATATGGATATTGGTCGGTAGTTCGAGGCTTGCATTTTATCACCGTTTTTATATATAGGGAGAATAAGAGCTCTTTTAAATATGTCCGGGAAAACGTGAGATGTAAAGCACAAGTTACATAAGTATGTGAGAGGAGGTGTTAAAATGATCTTGTTATCTTTTATGATGTGCGAAGAGATATCGTCCCATCCAGTAGAGCAAACTGATTTGAGAGAGTCAATGAGTTGGAGTATTTCTTTTTCATCCGTATCAAAGAGCACAAACGAATTTAGGTTTGAACAAGTTTTTAATTGCGTCGCATCAAGTTGCATAGTACTAGATATAGGTGTAATTTTTTCAGCTAAGGATTTTCCGACATTTACGAAGTATTCATTTGTAGAGTTAAGCATAGCGATCGGGTCATTACTAATTATTAGTTCCACAGGAAGCGTTTTTTTGGGTTTATAATGCGAAATGTCGTTGATAGCTTTCCATGTTTCCCTAATATTTTTGCCGGCTTTCTCCAGCAAAGACTTTTCGTAGCTTTTCTTGAGTCTCCGGAGTAGAGAGCTGCAAAAGTTCCGATATCTCTTGTAAGTAGTTTTGAGTGCGTCATTATCTGGTTGTTTCCTAAGTTCAGTATGGAGCTTGTCACGATGTCTCATGCAGCGTAATTTAATTTAAGTTTATATTTAAGTAACCGTTCAAAATCAGGTAGACCGTCTGCTTCTGTCACATTTTCTCATAAAATTGTCAATAAAAATCCTATTGATTTACGTTTTCATTGACTACAAAAACAGTATGACGTCACATTATGACGGCCTGTCTGATTTTGACGTCAATGAGATAAATAATACAGCAAATAATGCGTACATAGATGCCGCAAGCGGTTATTGGCAGCTTATTATTTGCATAGTAAAGGAGCTTACTCTATTTTTAGCTTTTATGGAAATTTTATTTGTTTCTTTTACATTTTTATAGTTTCAATACAAGCGAGTCAAAACTGAACTGCGCGTAGGTACAAACACTTTTTATAACACCTGTCCTTTATTTGACAAACAATAAATATTTGTGGACTTTTTTACACATCATTTAGCCCAAAACTAAGCAAAGCTTGTAGTGCTTGTAGTATGGGAACCCAATAGCTGACACCTAAACAAAACTGCTAAAGTAAAAATAAATAAAAAATAAATATACAGTATAACACCCAGACAGAGAACAAACATCTAGTATATTCACACTACACAAATGTGTGGTGTTGAACAATTTTGTTGACTGACTCAAACTATCACGGTTCATGAGGTACAGCCCGTTTACGGTACATACCGGTCCCGTTTTACCCTTTGTGTACGGAACCCTAAAAAAACAAAATATTAAAAATAACAGTTATCTTCAGACAGAATTAAAACTATAGTCATAAAGCGCTGTTACTAATAAACTCAGCGTAACTTTCTAATATACCATGTTCTGTCTCTTTCGATCGCATTTGAAACTTACTATCAATGCAAAGGACAAAACACGGTTTATGTGTTTAAAATGTACACTAGTTTATGGCAAACTCTCTGACTAGGTACTATATCAGAGTAATTACCTTCCGGACGAGTGAACATGTCACAAGCAAAACAGACGCCGTTGGCAGCCGATATAGAGTTTATATAAGTACCACAGGCAAGTATTTTAAGAGCTTATTATGAGCACCGGTGATCAGTAAGAGTTTCTGCCCCCGCCTTCTGATCCTAAGTTCATAGGGTTTTCTATGGAACAATTGTGTGCTTTGCTTTCAAGGGGATCATTATTATCAGCCTGAAGGAATTAACAGTAGGTCTACTCTTAGAAACCATAAACGAAGTTTCATTTTTTTTTTTTTTTTTTATGGGATCTGTCCGTCTTGCTGACAATTTTGCCAATGTCAAGTGGGTTGAATAAATTCTTTTTAGTCAAGTCGAGTCGGTAAAAAAAGTAGTCAGCCGTCATCGGTTTTGAAGAAAAAGATGGCGTTTTTCTTCAAAACCAAAGGGAAACATTTTCGTTCAAATCAGGATGCCTCATAACACACTTTCATTTCAATTGTTCACACTTGTGCTAAGACCTCAAGTAATGATGGTTAAAATACCACCAAAATTACCCATCAGAACTTAAAATAACACTAGAAAAACAATTAAAATGAAAATACAATGTTGCTTCCAAAGATGACAGAAAACGGTATTGCCGTTTTGTAAAAAACGTTTGGTAACCGTCAAAAGTCAAATTGACGCTGGCTGACATGCCGTGTAGTGTAACTCAAAACGACAATACGACTTTTAGTCCATATTCTTTGATACGAACCTACGTTTATCGTTTCTAGGGGTAGATCTGCTGAGCATAAATGCCGCTTCGTTGCTTTTACAGGAATTTGATAATTAAAATAAATTTTTGTCTATCCACCGACTTCCTACGACCCTACAAAAATGATGTTATTTTTGAATTAAATTTAACTTAGTTATAAAAAAGAAGTGTAAAGTTTTGTAAGTCCAACTGTCAGCTTACAATAGCTTTTATATTTAGGCTAAGTCATATATTAGGCGTAAGTTTAACTTTAGGATTATGTAGTTTTTTTTATGAGTTCCTGATAGAACAATCAGATGGTGTGGTTACTATCCTACCTATAACAAAGCATTACTTCAAATGTCAAGTGAGGAAAGTGTCCTACAATGCCCCGCTCTGCGTCTATCAACCTGAGTATACTGATGTTAAGCTTCATGTGCCTGCGATTTCACCGGCACCCACACCCTTCAAACCGCAACATAGCAAGCTGCTTGGCGGCCGAAATAGGCATTATGGTATTTTCCCGGATAAACCTTTCACTAATACCTTTACTTCAGCTACTGGAATAAGGCATTTTGTGTAATAAATAAAGGTAAAATAAAATATCGTTGGTGCATCGGGTGGGTGTAAATAAAGGCGACAAAAGTCTGACGCAGACCGATAACAAGCATTGTTTGGCTGAAATACCTACTGTAATTCAATGAATGTATTTAATTTTATCATCTGGTGCACGTGTGATACGTTGGAACTAAATTTTGTTAAATTATATTTTAATAACAATGAGTACTTTCAATTTGAAAGCATTCTATTCAAACAGAATGAAGTAAACAATGTAAATTAAAATTTATTGCACCAAACATTCAGGTTGATGTAATAAGACAACTCCCAAAAACTTTGGTTCCCGGTTCCTCGGCGGTTGAACTATATAGACAAATACCCATGCTAGCGCAAAAAAAATCTTCTGACACACAAATAATGGTTTGGCGGATTTTTTGATTGAAGTACTTTTACCACACACCCCCAAAGATTGAAAATAACCTTATTACACCCTGGTATACCTGAGTAAGTATGCTTAAGGGAAAAGTAATTCAAGAGGCTTTCGGACAAGACTAATGATCAAAAAGTAACACTTAAATAGCGTAAGAAACAATTAGAAAATTTTTAATTTTTGCAGCTCGTAGAACCAAAAACCGCTGCGAAAATTCGAACCTAAAGACGTAGGAAGGTAGCGTAAATATATCATTTTTAGTTATATTTACAGAAATATGCTAGACATTAACGCCATCTTTGCTGAATTAAATGTCTCCTAATTTAATGTTAACCAATATAAAAAAAAAACGTTGATATTTTCACAATTCTATAACAAAAGCGACCGCCAAACAAAAACACTGTATACATGCTGAAATGTAAAAAAATCCTTTTGCACTGACTACTTCTACTTCATGGGGCTGACGTAGCTGTCTTGACACCTCAGCTACAGAGATAAGAGCGAGCAGAAAGAGACGCATAATTTTCAAAATGATGATCAACAACTGATGGAACTTCCTATGTCAAGCGCAGCAGATCTACTCTTAGAAACGATAAATGAAGTTTCGTATTGTCGTTTTGGGTTACACTACGTAGCATGCCAGGTAGCGTTCACTTGACTCTTGACGGCTACCGAGTTGCCCCGTATTAGATTACAAAACGACGATACGAAACGTCGTTTATCGTTTCTAAGAGTAGACCTGCAGGAATCGATCCGACGCCGACGCATTTCGTCTGGTTAGATACTCGTGAAGTGGCGGCACGAGTTTATATGCATATAAAATGAGATTAAACGCCTTGAAATTGTATATTATCTGTAAGCGCTGTAATTTATTCTGATTGGAGATGACATTTGACCTCTTGTTTTTAGAAAGTTTCTAAAACAAAAACAGAAAACATCGCGCAAAGTCACAAAATGAAAAGATAAAATGTAATCTGTAATTGGTTCTAATTGAAGGCAAAGAAAGAAAAAAAAAGTACTTTACGCTTTTAGGAAGATTTTTTTTATAATAATGCTGGACAATCCACACAGCATCATCTAGCCCCAAGCTAAGCAGAGCTTGTGTTATGTGTACTTAATACAATGCATTACATACATACATATTTTTTATTATTTATAGAAAATACCCAGAACAACCGGAATAAATATTTGCAGAATGTACAAACATTTGTTCCATGCCGGGAATCGGACCCGCAACCTCCTGCGTCGCAGGCGGACATAGGCCCGCCGCGCCACATCGGTCGTCAAAACATCGTCGTAGTTGTTTCTAAAACAAACAAACAGAAAACAACACGTAAAAACACAAGTGGAAAGATCAATGCAGTCTCTTCACATGTGACTTCAAGCGATGTTTTCCGTTTCCGCCATTACTGTTCCAATATTCGCTCAAAGCAAAATCAGTTTCGTGAAGCATTGTTTTTCGACTTTACACTGAGAAAAATGGTTTTCGAGCCTAAGCTAAAAAAAGTCTTACACCGTTGAATTGTAATTACGCTGGGCGAGTTTGTAACGCTTACGTTAGTTTTTACCTCTCAAAGTGAATACGTCAAATAATACCACAGAACGACCGCAACAACTTTATAAGGCGTTTCTGTTTGGTCGGTTTTTTGCCTTCATACGAACAAAATCGGCCGTGGTAACAGCACTTTCCGCTTTTCATTTTACTCAGTGTAGATACGGCGATATTCACCTTAGAAAAACAATCTTAGAATGTGTGAAACATTATATTTGTAACGTATAATTTATATTTTATTTACAACATTATTAAATTATATTTATGACGTGGTTCGGTTATAAAACTTTGTTTTATTTTTCCTGTAATCTATACCAATAACTTTTGTCCTGACTGAATGACGGACAACAAGCCGCTAGTCATAGAGGCTTCAAATTTTTGGAGTATCGATATCTTTATTCAAAGGGGTGTATCAAAAAAAGGATTCCTGAAATTCAACCCTAAAAGGGATGAAGATTTTTCAGCAATACAAATGGAAAATTATTTTTAAGCATTATGGCTTACCTGATCCCGAATGGTAACCATCACTAATTACTGATCATTGCGTTACAGGTCATGCACGTTTATTTGTATATCATACTAAAAATATGTAAAATAACATTATCTAGTCTTATTTCTCGATGCTTGCAAGAATTTAATTTGCAAAAAAATCCATTCTTTTCCATAATCTTATCTAATTTGATGCAATTGAGTTTGCCTTACGCCGCTGTAGACATATTAAAACGTTTGTGAGATGAACAAAGATGTTTGTTCTGTGTCTGGGTGTTAAATTGTATCGTATGTATTTACGTTAAAATTGTAGGTTTTGGTGCCTACAATTTCAACGCAAACACATACGATACAATATAACTACTACTATTGACTAGTGTAAAATAGTTGACCATGCATCATACCAGGATAAATTTACAACATAATCAGCCTATAAATTATGTAAACACGCCCAATTTATGAACCTAAGGATACTAAAATTAAACATAATTCAAAAGTTAACAATTAGGAAAAATGGGTTAAATGATAAAAAATACATCAATTTATCTGAAGTATTTCTGATGTATTTTTATAACAACTCACTTGTATAAAAAAAGATGAGATATAACAAATGTTTGTCCTCGGCGAAGATTGAACCCACAACTTGACCATAACTGAGCAATGAGGTCAGACAGACAGCGGAGTCTTAGTAATATGGTCCCGTTATACTCTTTGGGTACGGAACCCAAAAACCATAGCAAAACAATAATTTCGCGACATAAACCAAGCCCCAAGTCGGCAGGGCTACGCTTGAAAACGACAAACATCTTAACTGTGAAATGGGTTACCGAGGCCCCGCAGTGTAACTCAAACTACAATACAAAACTTCGTTTATCGTTTTCCAGAGTAGACCTGCTGAGATTTCGGTGACACAGTTATAATCGTGGACACGGTTCATAATGTGTAATTTTGACTAGTAATATCAGTTCTCCGTCCAACAACGTCAATAGCGTATCCATACAAAAATTACACACTGACCGTGTACACCTAAAACCTCAGATCTCACGAAAACCTTATCAAGACTAGTGTACTAAGGTGATGGTAAATAAGTACGCTTGAAATTTTTTTGGAATCCAGGTTTGGTAGGTTTGTTATTTTAAATGTTTATAACTACTTGTTACCTATCCACATAGTGTCTGTCTAAACAGTATTCTGGTTCGGTGCTATCTTAGCGTTACTGTACTGTGCTTCATTTGATAAAATGGTTTCATCAGACAAAGCCAAGAGGTAACCTGTATCATTACCATCACTTACAACTCTTTTCTTGTTTTGTATCGATGGTACACTATCATAAACATCGTTACGTGTATTCTTGTTTTGTGTTGATGGCACATTATCATAAACTTCGTCAAGTGGCTTAGCTAATGGCTTAATGTCATAAAGCTCGCTAGTTGACCTGGGTGATGTCGGAAAGTTATGCAATTCAGTATGTGGCTTAGGTGATGGGGGAAAGTCATATAACTCGTCATCTAGCTCGGGTGCTGTAGGAAAGTCAGGTAATTCGTTATACTGTGGTTTGGGCGATGGTAGAACGTCATATATTTCGCTTTGCGGTTTAGGTGGCGGAATATCATATATTTCATCTTGAATTTCTTCAACTGCAGGCTCATTCTCTTCATCTTCAGATTCATTTTTCGGATTGATTTTGCCGTGGTTCAGCTTTGACTTAAGTTCACATAGAACAATTTTGGGCATTTTTTCGTGTTGAATGAGGTTTAAACTTATATCATCTTGATCAGGTTTCAAACTACTTTTTTTATTATTCAATGACGTAATTTTTTCATTGTGTATTGCAACGTTTATTTCGTTATCGTTTTTCTTTTGGTTAAACTTTGCCATAATTTCATTTCGAAGATTCGCCTCTTTAGAGTTAGCTTCAAAAATAGGTAGTTTTTTCACTTTCACAGGAGATGTCAACTCTTCAAAGACATCTAATATCGGTGTAGACGCACTATATTCAGGTAATTTTGCCTTTTTTTCTGCTTCTTCCTTAGCTTCGTTCACAATTTTATCAAGATCAGACAAACTTGTGTGTTCTTTTTGGGGATGTTTGTTCACAGCATTACAAAATGCTCTTATATGTTCTTGATTCATGTTGGGAACAATTGGCACTTTGATCTGTTTTTGGATTTTATTTGGTTTTTTTACAATTGGTTTTGTTTCATTTGTTTCATCAGTATTAATGTCGGCATCACCATCCTCTGCATATGAATAGTATTTGATTTGACTTCGTTGCAACGTGTCAACATCGTCATCCATACAGTCCTGTCGCTCATACTTGATCATTGAAGCATGCCTATTAACTTCGAAAACTGGATCTTCATTGTTTTTGCCACGCCTGAGCCGGTACACATATAACCCTAATACTACTATTATGGCTAACAATATCGGTATAATTATTCCTATAAGATAGGCTACAGAAGTGGGTACTGGAACTGTTGCATCTGGACACGTACAGCTTGCTGAACAATCTGCAAAAGCCAAAAATATACCTATTTCATTTATTATAATGATAGATCTTATTTAGATACTGTAGCTTTGCTTTTTGTGCTGCAGGTTGTGGGATCGATTCTCACCGATAACAACCATTTGTTTGATGAACATAGTATGATCTCTGTGTGGGTACTATCTGTGTGGGTGTATTTTAAGTATGTATTTACAAAACAAACTAGTAATTAAATATCATTAGCTATAAGTTTCGATCGTGGCAATCTCCAAATGGTATTCTTTGAAACTGTAACTTCAGACAGGCTTAATGTTGACAATTAATGCAAAGCATTTTTTTACATTGTAAATTTGCAGTAAAAATGACAAAAGACAGTTAAAATACTTACAGCATATTTGTGCCACAAAAACTACAAAAAAGTACAGTAACATTTTAAAAATCACATAATAATTAAGTCACTCATGTCATCGCATCACTAGTACTGAAGAACTGGTTTTATAAACCATTGCCACATATGACTACAAAAGTATATACTGTGGAAGAGGGAAAATAAAGACATGTTATACTATAGTGATACTTATGCCTATTCAAATAAAGTTTATTCAAATTTATCTGACAAATGTCGGTACTGAAATGTGTGCTGAGGATAAGAATTTAAATTATCCTTGTAATTGTCCTGCAATAAAAATAGATGCTTGTTGGAATCACGTTGGATACCATATTAAATTGTTTATTTAAAATAAAATTACGTTTATTAGGAACATTTGAACGCTCATGTTCTCTTTTGGGTTTTTTTTAAAAGCGGAGGTTCTCGATTTTTTTTTATGTTTGTTTCCACACAACTCTAGTCTCTTTAGTAACAATACATTTTCATTTATAACTTTTGAATTTTGATGCATTTTCTACAAATATCGTACGTTGTTGGAATGCGTGGCTCTCAGCGTAAGTTCGGAATGTCTTAGAAGAACGTTAGTACTACAAGCATGTTTCTTTTATCAAAAGAAATTCTTACATATTGATTCAAAAACGGGAAAACCTTTCAACTTTGATCTATCCTGGTTTATTATTGAAAGGTAAAATGATACATTTGTTTCATAAAATTAGCCTGTTTCAAACAGTTGGCATTTCAGTGGCTTTTCTTTGGCCTTTCTGGTTCACGGTGCATGGATTCTTTCCCTGCAGGTCTACTCTTAGAAACGATATACGAAGTTTCGTATTGTCGTTTTGTAATACACTGCAGGTCAACTCTCGAACTGTTTCGGAGTCAAGTTGTCGCTGCCTGACATGCCGCGTAGTGTAACTCAAAACGACAGCACTCTTAGAAATAATAAACTTTGTTTATTATTTCTAAGAGTAGACCTGCTGAACTGTAAAGCTAAACAAAATAATCACGCTGATATCGCGCGTACATTTTTGAAACACAGGAATCTGAAACTCATTATTATCCGTCAATTTTGACATAATTTGAAAACTTGATTGAGTTTAACTGGAGTTTATTAAGCCAATGTTGAAACTTAAACCATTCAGCGTTATGAGGTCGACGAGCGTTACTAAAGGAAATTGAACTGCCACCGTGCTGCGAGGGATCACTTTCAGACGCATGTTAATTAAGTAATTTCCTATAAACCGACTGGCATAGCTCTAATGCAACTGACGATGCGGCTTAATGGTAGCGACACCCTTTCTGATCCGAAGGTCGCAAGTTCAAATCCCGTTGTTACTATAATTTTTAAAGTTTGGAAGCGTACTAACTTGCACTTGTTTTCTCAAACGCTATTCAACTGAAAATTACTACTACATCGTGGGGTATCGAGGCCTTTCGGGTCTCAGAGCGACTAGGCGAACGCTGAGCCACACTGGAGCTTCATTAGTTACATTATCGTTTATCTATTTCTGTTTATCCTTTCCATCCAAAGGTTGTCTGGAAGAGATCGCTTTTAGCGATAAGACCGTCCGTTGTACTCAGTGCTTATAATTATTTATATTGTGTTTTTACTTCTTTGTGTACAATAAAGAGTTAATCTATCTATCTATCTATCTATTATTATTATTTTGTAACAGGATCATACAAAAAACGGTAGGAAGCAAGCCTTTAGTTTCTTGCTGGTTCTTCTAATCTTGGTCGCAAGGAACTGGCGCTTAAATTCCTAATTTAATACCTAGATTTAAGACTTTTCAAGATGATCCCTGCGGATTATACTGAATAAATGCTTTTTAACTTTGACTGAGTCGTTGAACACTCAGAGTCAGACCTATACAAATACTTAGTTTGAAGGGTGTGGGTGCCAGTGAAATTACAGGCACATAAGGATTAATACCTGTATGGCTCAGGTTGATGGATGCTGAGCAGTATATCGTAGGGGATTTTCTTAACGAGGAGCGTGACTTATTAGACAATACTTTGTTATAGGTTATGGTAACTACTTAACATCAAGTGGGCCATATGCTTGTTCCATCAGAACGTTCTAGATAAAAAAAAGGTTAAAGTAAGGTTTACAAAATAAAACAAAAAACTTTTAAAGCGTGGTTGTTGATAGTTAAATCTACTTTCAACCCTTATTAAATATTCAGAGAATTTTATACAACACTAGCTGACCCGCTCACAACTTTGTCTGTGGGTTACTGTAGTTTTTCATACAAACTTCATCCACCTTTTTATACCCTTGTTAGAGATGATAGCTCAATGAAACCCATACTAAACTTGACTAGTAGCTAGCTAATTCAACAAATCGCATCAAAATTAATTTAGTATTAGTTTTTGCGTAATGCGTGTACAAACAAACGTATAGGCATTTTAATTTAAAGTTGATTCCGTCTTTTTGCCATTTTAGGGTTCCATAACTGAAGGATAAAACGGGACCCTATTGCTAAGACTGCGCTGTTTGTCTGTCTGTCTGTCCGTCTGTCACCAGGCTGTATCTCATGAACCGTGATAGTTAGAGAGTTGAATTTATTACAAATGATGCATTTCTGCTGCCGTTATAACGACAAATACTAAAAAACAGAATAAAATAAATATTGAAGGGGGCTCTTGTACAACAAACATTACTTTTTTTGCCGTTTTTACTATAGATAATGGTACGAAACCCATCATCCGACTCGCAATTGGCCGGTTTTTTAAGTACTATATGCCAGATTTCAGAAAATTATCTTTAACTAGCGGTCCGTCCTGGCTTCGCACGGGCTTTAGTAAAAATCCCTAATTTTTTTCAAAATATAATATAGACTTTGTTACCCAAGGATAGCGTAGCGTCCCAGCGGTGAAAAAAATTCTCCAGTAGTTTCGGAGCCTATTCAATGCAAACAAACAAACAATCAAGTCTTTCCTCGATATAATATAGTATAGATGTATAAACTTTTCGACGTCTACAGGTTTATTATAGTATAGATAGAGTTGAAACCTCATTTAAAATTCCAAAAACAAATGGACGGTACAAACCGTACAAACGCAAATATTCAACTTTTGTCCCTGGACAGTCTCAACTTAAATTGTATGCCATTAGACCGAAGCTGGTGGGTTGGCAGGATAAAAAGAATTCCAAATGTATTGAAAACACATTTATATGGAGCAATTTAAGAGCACATGTGACCATTTTACTAGGGTAAGACAAAAGAAATAGCTTTACAACTCTATTCCTTAGTCACGGTAGATATCCCCTCAGATATCTTAGTACCAAGTACCTACTCAAGATTTTTTAAAGATGCCCATGATGATGATGTGTAAAAATATGTAGAATTTATTTATTAATAAAACGCTTTCAATTTAAGTGCGTAATGCCAATACTCTAAAACGGTGAAGAAAAACATCGTGAGGAAACCAGTTAGTATTCTAGCAGCGGCGACTTGCAACCTGTCACGTATGGTATACCAACTACTGCAAAATGTGGCTAGGTACGAATTTTAAGATTTGGACGTACCTCTGACTACCCCCATTAGAGTTCCTCAAAGAATCTCGAGTAGGTAAGAGTATACTAAGAGATCTGGGGGAATATCTAACGTGGCTAAGAATTAAAATCTTAAAGCTATTTTTTTTTCATCTTGTTTTTTACTGCTCTCAACAGAACAGGGTTTAATACAAAATTAAATCGTATTACTTTAAAAGATTACTAAAACAATATCCCGTTTAATAAGAACTCCTTGGAGAAACTTGGTCTTGAGTTTTCATTAAAAACGTTCGCACGTTTCAGAATCTTCTTTGTGGAACTTTATTTTACACGACCAATAGGACCTTTTGTATGCGTTTGTTTGGTTTCTCAAGTTTGTTTTTGGTTCTTATCTCAATAGGAAAGTTGAAGAGTAACAATATATAAATATATATAACTCAAAGGTGACTGACTGACTGACTGACATAGTGATCTATCAACGCACAGCCCAAACCATAGGCCCAAACCACTGGACGGATCGGGCTGAAATTTGGCATGTAGGTAGATGTTATGACGTAGGCATCCGCTAAGAAAGGATTTTCATTAATTCTACTCCCTAGGGGATAAAATAGAGGATGAAAGTTTGTATGAAACTTTGTCAATTTTAAACCGATCGGGCTAAGACTTTGCATGCATGTAGCTACTATGATTTTATCCCAAAAAAATAACGGGAACGGGAAAAAACTGCCACGCAGGCGTAGCTGCAAGCGGCCGCTAGTATAAAATAAAGTTTCAAAGTAACTGACAGCTTAGAAATACATCTTGTTTAAATTTCACCAAGATTTTATCCTCATCAATAGCCTGTAGAAGTTCCACTGCTAGACATAGGATCTTTGTGCCCTCTATTCGTGTTTTTAGGGTTCCGTAGCTAAATGGCAAAAAACGGAACCCTTATGGATTTGTCTTATCTGTCTGTCTGTCCGTCCGTATGTCACAGCCACTTTTTTTGTATTATGCGTATGCAATAAAGAATTAAGAATATTTTATTCTGATATCCGCTATTATTACATACTTAGTACTCCGCTATTTTCCACCATTATTTTAAGCCAAATTTACCACATTTTCCAGTAGGTAGTATTCCATACGTGACAGGTTGAAGGTTCAACGCCGCTGCTAAAATTGTAACTGGTGTTATTCGTAAGAGATTTTTTTTTCTGTTTTCTAACTTGCACACCAAAGTTTTTTCGCAAAAAAAACGTACTACCTATACAAGTTTAACTAGTTCAAAAACTTCGGTCCGTTTCAATTGACGTATATGTGTAGTTTTATATAGCCTCATTGCGATGCTCGGTTAATACTTAACTACAAAACAATGTTGTTCACTTAGAATTCGCCAACCAACTTTAGGATTGTTAGGAACTTGTATCCATTGTCTCGACGCGATCTTTGTATAAAACATTAAAGCATTTAGTATGTAGATGTAGATAGCTTCACAATTGTCTCCAAAGTTCCAAAAAAACCAGAGTAATAATAATAATAATAATGCTGGACAATCCACACAGCATCATCTAGCCCCAAGCTAAGCAGAGCATAGTTAAGGATACTAGATGACTGATATACTTAATACAATACATTACGCACATAGATATTTTTCATTATACATAGAAAATACCTAGAACACCCGGAATAATTTATGGACTTACCTCTGACTACTTCTCTACTACTTACTTAGTTTGTACTACTTGATAGTATAATGACTGAGGGGGTACCCACCTGGGGATTAAAGTCGTAATGTTATGTTATCCTATGTTCACTTCTATGGCACATGAGGCTTAACGGCCCGGTTGAAGGCGAAATACCTATTTCAAAGCCCCCCGCTTCAGTCATACTATACATACATATGCATTGCACTGCGTAGTTAGAGTTCAATAAGCGCTTAAAATTTGCCATCTAGCGAGTATCACTCGAACTACATGTTCAACTCACTGTCTCACTCTCACTGCATTTGGTCGTCTAGGGTCATTGCGCTAGTTGTCGGCCTATTAGCGGAGTGTCCAACTAAGCCAATTTATTAGCATGCAATATTTACTAGATATCTACTGAAAGTGTTTTACATGGTTCCACACATGATCAAGATATATTCAAAATAAAAAAAATGACCCAAACATTAATATTTGAAATTCAAAATGATAGTGCAACTGATGGTGCATGTCATACCTACCTAAGTAAGTAAGTAGGTAGGTAAAGAAAGAAAAGCTGATTACGAATATCTGGCCAGATTTGAAATTCAAAATAGCGGGTGCAAATGATGGTACAAAAAATTGACATGGGTATCATTTTAGACTAATTTGGGGGTGCTGATTACGAATATCTGGTCAGATTTGAAATTCAAAATGGCGGGTGCAAATGATGGCACAAAAAATTTACATGGGTATCTTTTTCGACTAATTTGGGGGTGCTGATTACGAATATCTGGTCAGATTTGAAATTCAAAATGGCGGGTGCAAATGATGGTACAAAAAATTGACATGGGTATCTTTTTCGACTAATTTGGGGGTGCTGATTACGAATATTTGGTCAGATTTAAAATTCAAAATGGCGGGTGCAAATGATGGTACAAAAAATTGATATGGGTATCTTTTTCGACTAATTTGGGGGTGCTGATTACGAATATTTGGTCAGATTTGAAATTCAAAATGGCGGGAGCAATGATGGTACAAAAAATTGACATGGGTATCTTTTTCGACTAATTTGGGGGTGCTGATTACGAATATCTGGTCAGATTTGAAATTCAAAATGGCGGGTGCAAATGATGGTACAAAAAATTGACATGGGTATCTTTTTCGACTAATTTGGGGGTGCTGATTACGAATATCTGGTCAGATTTGAAATTCAAAATGGCGGGTGCAAATGATGGCACAAAAAATTTACATGGGTATCTTTTTCGACTAATTTGGGGGTGCTGATTACGAATATCTGGTCAGATTTGAAATTCAAAATGGCGGGTGCAAATGATGGTACAAAAAATTGACATGGGTATCTTTTTCGACTAATTTGGGGGTGCTGATTACGAATATTTGGTCAGATTTAAAATTCAAAATGGCGGGTGCAAATGATGGTACAAAAAATTGATATGGGTATCTTTTTCGACTAATTTGGGGGTGCTGATTACGAATATTTGGTCAGATTTGAAATTCAAAATGGCGGGAGCAATGATGGTACAAAAAATTGACATGGGTATCTTTTTCGACTAATTTGGGGTTGCTGATTACGAATATCTGGTCAGATTTGAAATTCAAAATGGCGGGTGCAAATGATGGTACAAAAAATTGACATGGGTATCTTTTTCGACTAATTTGGGGGTGCTGATTACGAATATTTGGTCAGATTTGAAATTCAAAATGGCGGGAGCAATGATGGTACAAAAACTTGACATGGGTATCTTTTTCGACTAATTTGGGGGTGCTGATTACGAATATTTGGTTAGATTTAAAATTCAAAATGGCGGGTGCAAATGATGGTACAAAAAATTGATATGGGTATCTTTTTCGACTAATTTGGGGGTGCTGATTACGAATATTTGGTCAGATTTGAAATTCAAAATGGCGGGAGCAATGATGGTACAAAAAATTGACATGGGTATCTTTTTCGACTAATTTGGGGTTGCTGATTACGAATATCTGGTCAGATTTGAAATTCAAAATGGCGGGTGCAAAAGATGGTACAAAAAATTGACATGGGTATCTTTTTCGACTAATTTGGGGGTGCTGATTACGAATATCTGGTCAGCTTTGAAATTCAAAATGGCGGGTGCAAATGATGGTACAAAAAATTTACATGGGTATCTTTTTCGACTAATTTGGGGGTGCTGATTACGAATATTTGGTCAGATTTGAAATTCAATTTTTTGTACCATCATTTGCACCCGCCATTTTGAATTTTAAATCTGACTAGATATTCGTAATCAGCACCCCCAAATTAGTCGAAAAAGATACCCATGTCAATTTTTTGTACCATCATTTGCACCCGCCATTTTGAATTTCAAATCTGACCAAATATTCGTAATCAGCACTCCCAAATTAGTCGAAAAAGATACCCATGTCAATTTTTTGTACCATCATTGCTCCCGCCATTTTGAATTTCAAATCTGACCAAATATTCGTAATCAGCACCTCCAAATTAGTCGAAAAAGATACCCATGTCAATTTTTTGTACCATCATTTGCACCCGCCATTTTGAATTTCAAATCTGACCAAATATTCGTAATCAGCACCCCCAAATTAGTCGAAAAAGATACCCATGTCAATTTTTTGTACCATCATTTGCACCCGCCATTTTGAATTTCAAATCTGACCAGATATTCGTAATCAGCACCCCCAAATTAGTCGAAAAAGATACCCATATCAATTTTTTGTACCATCATTTGCACCCGCCATTTTGAATTTTAAATCTAACCAAATATTCGTAATCAGCACCCCCAAATTAGTCGAAAAAGATACCCATGTCAAGTTTTTGTACCATCATTGCTCCCGCCATTTTGAATTTCAAATCTGACCAAATATTCGTAATCAGCACCCCCAAATTAGTCGAAAAAGATACCCATGTCAATTTTTTGTACCATCATTGCACCCGCCATTTTGAATTTCAAATCTGACCAGATATTCGTAATCAGCACCCCCAAATTAGTCGAAAAAGATACCCATGTCAATTTTTTGTACCATCATTTGCACCCGCCATTTTGAATTTCAAATCTGACCAGATATTCGTAATCAGCACCCCCAAATTAGTCGAAAAAGATACCCATGTCAATTTTTTGTACCATCATTGCTCCCGCCATTTTGAATTTCAAATCTGACCAAATATTCGTAATCAGCACCCCCAAATTAGTCGAAAAAGATACCCATGTCAATTTTTTGTACCATCATTGCTCCCGCCATTTTGAATTTCAAATCTGACCAAATATTCGTAATCAGCACCCCCAAATTAGTCGAAAAAGATACCCATATCAATTTTTTGTACCATCATTTGCACCCGCCATTTTGAATTTTAAATCTGACCAAATATTCGTAATCAGCACCCCCAAATTAGTCGAAAAAGATACCCATGTCAATTTTTTGTACCATCATTTGCACCCGCCATTTTGAATTTCAAATCTGACCAGATATTCGTAATCAGCACCCCCAAATTAGTCGAAAAAGATACCCATGTCAATTTTTTGTACCATCATTTGCACCCGCCATTTTGAATTTCAAATCTGACCAGATATTCGTAATCAGCACCCCCAAATTAGTCGAAAAAGATACCCATGTCAATTTTTTGTACCATCATTGCTCCCGCCATTTTGAATTTCAAATCTGACCAAATATTCGTAATCAGCACCCCCAAATTAGTCGAAAAAGATACCCATGTCAATTTTTTGTACCATCATTGCTCCCGCCATTTTGAATTTCAAATCTGACCAAATATTCGTAATCAGCACCCCCAAATTAGTCGAAAAAGATACCCATATCAATTTTTTGTACCATCATTTGCACCCGCCATTTTGAATTTTAAATCTGACCAAATATTCGTAATCAGCACCCCCAAATTAGTCGAAAAAGATACCCATGTCAAATTTTTGTACCATCATTTGCACCCACCATTTTGAATTTCAAATCTGACCAGATATTCGTAATCAGCACCCCCAAATTAGTCGAAAAAGATACCCATGTCAATTTTTTGTACCATCATTGCTCCCGCCATTTTGAATTTCAAATCTGACCAAATATTCGTAATCAGCACCCCCAAATTAGTCGAAAAAGATACCCATGTAAATTTTTTGTACCATCATTTGCACCCGCCATTTTGAATTTCAAATCTGACCAGATATTCGTAATCAGCACCCCCAAATTAGTCGAAAAAGATACCCATGTCAATTTTTTGTACCATCATTGCTCCCGCCATTTTGAATTTCAAATCTGACCAAATATTCGTAATCAGCACCCCCAAATTAGTCAAAAAAGAGACCCATGTCAATTTTTTGTACCATCATTTGCACCCGCCATTTTGAATTTCAAATCTGACCAGATATTCGTAATCAGCGTTTCTTTCTCTACCTACCTATTTACTTACTGTAGGTAGGTATGACAAAATAAATTCTATTCTATTCTTATATTCTAATTTAGTTGGTATTTCTATGAATCTTGTCTGCATCCCTTCTAACCTATGTCGCAGTAGATCTAAATAAGTATAGTACCTACCTACCTACTTCATAGTAGTGCTAGTCATTTGCACAAATATGAAAAAAATGAAATGATAAAATGGCAACTCCACCGTGTTTTGCCGTGCTTTCGATCGGTGGTGCGGCGGCAGTCGGTGGGTCGTCGGGTAGCGACGCGCCGCCGCCGCGCCGCCGCCCGCGCCGCGACAAAGGTAAGGTAGGGAAGGGGGGTAGGGGAACGCCTATGTCCAACCGTAAACAATCTACAGCTACAAACGACTACGTGAAGAAATAAAAAATAAAATTAAATAATAATATTTGACCCCACATAATAAAAATACATAAGTTGGTAGGTAGGTAGCTAGTAGGTACATCCTTACATAAAAATTGGTTGGATGGTAGGCAAGGTAGATGAGATAAATAGACGTACGGTACTTAGGTACTTTTACCCGTCGCATTACACATGCTTTCGCACTCATGATTTTCATAAGTTGTTTCTTTTTAACTTTTTTTTACTACCCATACTTTTAGATACGAGTAAATATAGAACTGAACTAGCTGAAATATTGACTAGAATACACTTTGTTATTAGAGTTTTTTGTTTAAAAGTCCCGCGCTTTTAAATCACGTCGATCGTGAGCTTGGTTTGTGTACGGTGGAGAGGCACAGGTCCGTCGCTGGCCGTTGCCACTGAGTGAGTGAGGGCAGGCGGTGACAGTGACGCTATAACGTCTAATCCACTCGTAAAAAAGAGATGGCAATAGCGCGTGTGTCGTATTTGTAAACGTCGTAAGTGCAATAACACAAAATATTTTTTTAAATATAATAAAAATAAGCTTACTGTATAATCCGTATAGTAAAGGAATGAATATGAACATAATATTTTTTTTTTGTAAAAATCATTCGTTACATTGCTACACTTTCATGGCACTGACTGAATAAAGTATTTCCAGCGCCTAATTTGAAATTTATATTCTATCGAGAAAATTTAATCTAATCGTGTTTTCAATTTTGATAGTTATAGATATGCTCAATTTGATACTCATACTTAAAATTTAACCCGCTCAGAGTTCTATGCGATGATTTACAGTAATCGCCGTGAACCTCGTTTCTATTGAAGGCAGCCCTTAACACCTGTATACGTCACCTGTGCAATGCCAGTGCCCACAAGCAAGGAAAATTTCTGTCATCTTTGGAAGCAACATTGTATTTTCATTTTAATTGTTTTTCTAGTGTTATTTTAAGTTATGATGGGTAATTTTGGTGGTATTTTAACCATCATTACTTGAGGTCTTATCACAAGTGTGAACAATTTAAAAAGCTTTTCTTCTTTCTTTCTTTCAATTGAAATGAAAGGGTGTTATGAAGCATCCTGATTTGAACGAAAATGTTTCCCTTTGGTTTCGAAGAAAAACGCCATCTTTTTCTTCAAAACCGATGACGGCTGAATTTACTTTTTTTACCGACTCGACTTGACTAAAAAGAAGTTATTCAATCCACTTGACACTGACAAAATTGTCCGCAAGACGGACAGATGCCACAAAAAAAAAAAAAACATTGTGAGGAAATCTATTAATATTCCAGCAAATAGCAAATATCCACATTTTGCAGTAGTTGGTATTCCATACTTGACCAGTTGCAAGCCCATCGCCGCTGCTAGAAACTGGCTTAAACACTAATGCCAGTGCCCTTGCCATTTCAGAGAACTGGCATTGCGCCCATAATGTTATCTTATAGAAACATTCATTATTCAAAACCCCAATTATGAGAAGCAGGAAACGGTTAAGTTGTGTTCCCTTGACGATAACAGAAGAGGTTTTTACGCTGAAGCTTGTAATGAATACCCTATTGTAAAAATAAACATTTTTTCCGAGATAATTATTATCGGCGAGCTTATTATAAATGTATAAACATTTTTTATAAACACAATATAACAATTTTTTTTGAATTGAGATGGACCGACGACGGTCAAAGTTGCGGGAAAGAGTTGGATGCAGAAAGCCCAAGAACGAAAGGAGTGGCGTGCATTGGAAGAAACCTTTACTCAGCATCGAGTGGATATAGATTGAAGAGAAGAAGAAGAAAAGAGAAGAGTATAAACGTTTTTAAGGCCAGCACAAACACAACAGGGTTTTTTTATATAGGTATATCATGTCTAATAAATTTAAAAACCCGACTTTAGCTTTTATATCAAAGAATCACTAAAAACGAAATTGGTAAACTAATTTTACTGAATTTCTATGTGATAAATATGAGATTACATTTTTTCAAAAAATGGTTTTAACAAATCGGTGTATATATGACGGAAAACAAACATAAAAAAATGACAACCGAATCGAGAACCTCTTTATTTGCGGCTGCGTAAAACTGTACGTGTACTGGGAAACGTGTACTTTCCATTCAGATAGAACACTATAAAACTATCCAGAGTTTCAACTCCAATCTTAGTTTATCTGGCTAGAATGAATCCTAGAAATGATCTGTGTAGAAAAGGTTTCATTTTAATCGAAACTCAATCATGGAAGAATCGCGATTGTATACAGCTTCACAAGTCAATGAAGATTAAATAACGCCAGCTGTTGGAAAATGCTATTTGCACTGCAATTGTGGGGTATTAAGCCATACTGTTACCCATCTTTTAAGTTAGTAAGTAGTGCCTAACAAAGGAGGGTGAATTGCAATCTTACAAGCTGTAAAAAAAACTCTGCACTTGGTTTGAAATGGTCTTTTGTACCTCCGTAGTTTGCAAATATCTTTGTGGTGACATAATGGATATTTAGCAGTATATTTTAGTGGAAAAAACATAGCTGTTGACCGTTTGACATAAAATAATAATAATAAATGCTGGACAATCTACACAGCATCATCTAGCCCCAAGCTAAGCAGAGCTTGTGTAGGGTACTAGATGATTGATATACTTAATATAATACATTTATAGATATTTTTTATTATACATAGAAAACACCCAGAACACCTGGAATAAATATTTTCAGATCGTATAAACATTTATCCCAAGGCGGGAATCGAACCCGCAACCTCCTGCGTCGCAGGCGGACATTCGCCCGCCGCGCCACATCGGTCGTCAACTTACTAATAAAGTATTTACGTAACTGTTGGATGCTTAATTTTTTCCAAGTTTTTCAGAGGTCCAAACCGTTTTGTAACGAGAATACCGGCAAATGAATTCATAATATTTGAAGTAGCACAACATTTTTTCTTTCAAAGACCTCCTAATGGTCTTGCTCAATTTTTTTTATAAGGCTTTAATCAAAACTCACTCGTATCCAACAGGCAGAGTAATTGACACTCAATCAAATTCGATTAGCTATCAGAAAATTGTATTGCCTCTTATTAAGAGATGTCTGTTTTGCATTGATTTCTTCAGCACTGCTAGTGTTTAATCTTTTTGTCTTTATGACGCACTGTGGCAATTTCACAATGTCATATTATACAATACATGTGCTCATATGACCCATTGTGAGTCAAATTAAAAAAATACTAATTTATTTATTTATTTTTATTTATTTTATATAACTAGCACGGTTACACAAGCACCAATTACGCTAATTATAAAGATAAGTATGTCACAGAGTCAATTTATACGGATTCAAAATACTTATAATGTCAATTTTTTAAATTACCTAATAGAAACGCATAAATAAATTATAAGATAAGTAGTAATGTCACAGAGTAAATTTTTATACAAATTCAAAATATAATGTTACATTTTTAAATTACCAAACAGAATTTAAAGTTTAACAAAATAAAAACTATAAAATAAAACAGCGGGAAAATGTCATATATTTTCGCTGAACGCCAGACTAAATAAATCTAAGTCAATAATACTTGTAATATTATTTTATGAATATATTCAAGTTTATTTTATTTCATTTACAGCACATTTATAATCTAACTAGGTATTTAGGTAGGTTTACAATAAAATTTTAATTTTCGGATAAAGTGAGCTATCCACAAACCCTTAGAAATCGATCTCTAAGTAGCTCGACTCATGCATGTAGGAACATACACGTGGACGAAGTCGTGAGCGGGACAGCTAGCAGTAGGCAAATATGTAGAGCCTTTCAGGATGAAGGACTACATTTGGGACATTCTTGCTCTTTGTAAACAGAATCGCTTCACGTTAAATATTTACTCTGACCTTCCATTAATAAGACGAGGATAAAAGATGCCTTATTTCGCCCTAAGCCTTAAGCTGGTTATAAAGCCATGTGGGACTTATAGTCCCGGCTTCTATTCCCACCAATTTTGCTGTCAGCTGCTATCTTTTGTTCACAGTATTTTGTGGTTACACCTCTCAGACATAAAAATTGCAAGCACAGTGCAATGCCACATAGGTAGTGATAGGCAAAATAATAACTTTGCCTCGTCAGCATCAAATGGGCCACCTACTGGTTCAGTATAGTATTTATATATAGTATTTTTTACTGAACCAGTAGGTGTAATAAAGTGATACCAAATTCAAAGTAAAAGAGTATTTATTCAGTTATATCCGCAGGGATCATCCTAAAACGTATCTAAGCGCCAGTTCTTCGTGACCAACCCTAGAGAAACGGCAAGAAACTTACGTCGTTTTACCTTTTACCGTACCGTACCGTACCGTAAACCCACCGTTTTTTTGTTTGATCTTGTTTCAAAATAATAATAATGTAGATAATGAAGCTCCAATGTGGTGTAAATCTAACTAAATGCAAGACAGAAAACATGCTAAGGCAATCATACCAAGAACCTTATACAACAGAAACATTGTTTGCCCTTTAAAAAATACTTCAAGCCGCTCCAGAAAAAAAAAACAAAAAAATATATGTAGACATTTTTACATATTATTTAGCCCCAACCTAAGCATAGCTTGTAATATGGGAACCAGATGACAGATAGAATACTTATGAACGTTTTTTGTTGTAAATACATTACATAGAATACAATATAACACCCACAGAGGAACAAACATTAATGTTCATCACACAAATATTTGTCCGCGGTCGGCTGAGATCAATCAAGTCAAAAGTCTCGACAACTCGTGGTATGGGTTGTGCGTGTGTTGTGTTCTACATGTTTGTCAGTCGGGACAATGGTTATCATAATAGCTACATAGAATAAAGATTCATCTTTTTGCCTATCTCCAATCATAACTTAAATGATTGACTACTTGTGATGTGTAAGTGAAATTGATCTCAATAAAAGGAATAGATGGGTAATAAAATTGGAAATAGGACGATGGGTTGGAGAAAATCGCCAAATACTCAAAATACCATTGTAATATAACTATAATATATACGGTTTTTTAGTGGGAGTGACCCCGCCTTCTGATCCTGAAGTCGTGAGTTCGAATCCAGCTGTGCACCAATGGATCTTTCTATTCGAAAAATGTATGTGCACAATGCCAGTGCTTTCAAACGGTAAAGGAAAACATCGTGAGGATATTTGGAGTACCTCTAACTACCCCCTTAGACATCCTTGAAGAATCTCGAGTATGTACTAGGTACTAAGAGATCTAACGGGATATCTACCGGGTTGCCACTTATTTTATATACGGTTTGAGGTGTTTCTGGTTGAAACACTTCAAATCGTTAAAAGTTATTAAATTTTCGTGTTAAACTTGCGTGTCTAAACGCGCCGTACTGTGTAGGTAGGTACACCTAAAATACTCAGACTTAGGGCTCAGACACGGAAATGTGTGGGACCGGAACACTAAAAACCAATTTATATTTTGCTAAGTCCTTTATTTCGTAAAGTAGTTGTTTTTTCCGGAGGAGACAAAGTCACGACTTAAGGTTAAACAAGTCGGTACGTTGTCCATACAAACGCTGTAAGTGTTTAATGTCGAAAGATTTAGCACTAAATTTTGTAACGCTTGTAACTTTCAAGGTAATCTGATTTTACTGTAGCATATAGGGTAACGTACCTAGATAATGGCAAGATAATTCAGTATCAAATTTAACTTCAGACGCACGTTAATAAATAGTAGACATTAAACACTTACAGCGTTTGTATGGACAACGTACCGACTTGTTTAACCTTAAACCAGGAAACAAGTAGAAATATCCTACGGATTGTCAAAGCTTAGTTGAAAAGAACAGTTTTCTTGTGTTCTAAGTACGATTTATGTTACTTATACCTACCATTCGGCAGTGTTTCAGGCATCGAGGTTTATATGGCTTATTATACCCATAAAATGGCCAGTCGGCCCTCGTCCCTAAGATGGCCATTTGGGAAATAATTTATTTTCTAAGCCAAATAACTCCTTTTATTTTGCCAAGAGGCTGTGTAGGAATAATGAAGAATATGGGTTGGTCAGGCTGGTGCAACATGACTGTGGAAGGAGTATCGAGTTACTGCGCAGTGTAATGCTAAGCTCGTTCTAAGCCGTGATAGTCCCAGCTTAGAATAGAACCTCCAATAACTTCCATGGACGTCGTAAGAGGCGATTCATTAGAACCTTACAGATCACATACAAACGTTTCTAGGTGTCAGTTCCACGTGTCCAAACCTAAAAGAACAGGCAACAAACTTACAGCTTGGTTCCCACCGTTCTACTTGTATCTGCTTATAATACCGATCTGTCAATGTAGCGCATCCCCGTATCAAAGGGGTTGTAGGTTCAAATCCCGCCGGGCTAAGATGTGCAACGTGAGATATGTCGCGCTTGACACGAGATACTTTTTCTATTGATGGATATCTTAGAAATTATAGATTAAAGACTCAAAAATAAGCTTAACATTTAAGTCTTAATTTGACAGAACGACATAGATTGCCAATGACACTTCTATGTTAGCATAGAAAGGTATAAAGAGATATCTCTATATTGCACGAAATAACGAGTAGATAAAATTTTGTCGCGTTGCACATCTTAGCCGGGTTGGGGGCATAACTTTTGCGAAAGCATACAATATTTGATTTCCTTAAGTGCAGCCAAGCATTATAAAACAAATAAATTATGAAATGCGGCCATCGTTTTATCTTCATAGCTATCAAAATATCTTCCATAAAATTCCACAGCTTGCTTTTACCGAACGTAAAGGCAAAATGTTTCAAGAAAGGTCACGGCAAATCATAAATCAAATCTAATATATTTCATTGCGTTTATATTGTATGTAAATAAATAATGTCTTAAAATAAATAAAGCTTCAACTAGAGTCTGAGTGAGAAGATAATATATTTCAATATTGCTTGTAAAGTTAATTCATCCATGTCATTTATAAATGTGAAAGTGTCTGTCGTCTGTCTGTCTGTAGAATATGTCTTTCAAGGCACGTGTAACCGATCTCAGTTAAATTTTGTATGAAGTATGCTCAGAATACAATATGTATCACATAGACTATATAGACAGCGAATATATGTTTATCACCAAAATGTGTGTTGTAAGCAAGGATCGAACCCACAACCTACAGCGCAGAAGGTAGAGCCACTACCACCTGCATCGTGACAGCTGTCAAGTAATGAGAGAAAAAAAAATGAGTGTGCTTTAGACCACACGACTGAAGTAAAACTTTTTTAATATACGAAACGTAACTGGCTATGAAAGAAAAAGAGAAAGAACAATGCTTTCATACCCCCTCCATGGTAGTGTTAAACGTTTAACGCAACCTTGTTGGAAGTCGCATAAGAAGTATTACTTCAATAATCTTAAGGACCCGTTATGTTTTTGCCACTTAGTCAGTAATACATCAGTAATATTTCAAAGTATAAATTCTTATCAAAACCCTTGATATACCAGTATGACCCCTGGACCACGATGATAGATTACGGTCTCTGTAATCTAGAGGCAACCTGACGTAAGTATGATGGTTGATGGTGATTACATAATGATATACCACTTCCAACATGATTTCAAATATGTATGACATTAGCTTTGCACTGAATAAAAAAAATGTAAAATGTTTTTTTTTCTGTAGCCAAATTATAAAGTACACAAAACAGTGTGGATGCCCTCTTTTAAGTATGAATCAAATATGAAATACATTTATTTAGGAACCATAAAATATACACGCAAAAAATATGAATATACATACTTGTGTTAGAGGATCACGCTCTTCCAATATCCATTATTTATGGTTATAAAAATAAAAATAAGAGCATATTGAATACTTATATAACTGGGGTATTTACTGTGTATATCCTATTAATATTATAAACGCGAGAGTTTGTAAGAATGGATGGATGTTTGTTACTCTTTGACGCTCTAACCAGTGGACCGATTTGGATGAAATTTGGAATAGATATAGATTGTAACCTGGATTAACTTATAGGCTACTTTTTATCCCGAAAAAATAACGGAAACGGCACATATGCCTGTGCCAGCACCTACACTCAAACAGAAACACAGCAAGCGGCTTGGTGCTAGAATGGGTATGGTGGTAGTATTTCCCCGAACGAGCCCTTCGCTAAGAGCTCTACTACTATGTATCCTGGGTTCATTTACGCTTGTCGCGGATTGGTCGCAAGTTATGTGATAAATGTCAGATTCCAGACTTATAAATTGTGTATTTCTGTGAAAATAAATATACTTATTGATATTGGCCGGCAGAAATGCCAGCGCTGCTTCTCCTAGTAGGAGCAGCATTAATCTGAGTTATGACCTTTTTGGGTTATGGCTACGCTGGTCCATATTCAAACTAATATGAATGCCTCTTAGTGGGATTAGATAAAATACTAAATAAATAAATAAATATTTCAGGACATTTTTACACAACATCATCTAGCCCCAAACTAAACATAACTTGTACTATGAGAACCAGATGACTGTTATAATACTTATAAACTTATTTCTAGTAAATACATTCATAATACGAGTAATACAATATAACACCCAGACATAGAACAAACATCTATGTTCATCACACAAATGTTTGTTATCGGTGGGGATCGAACCCACTAGGTACCTACAGCAAGGAGGGGGAGCTACTACAAACTAATCTATAAGTCTCCTCGTTCAAATGTTTATTACGTTTCTGTAGTATGTAGGTATAAAATAGCAAGCCTTTAGTAGCCTTTGATGTGGTTGGCAAATCTAACGAGACAATTAGTTGCCGTTCGCAAATTGAGTAAGTATAAGTATAGTACAGAATAGGTAAACAATGAGCATAGCTTAGCAAATAGTTTGTATACAGAATCTTATCTACGTGTTCTGCAAACTAAGCGGTTTCCTGTAGATAGATTAATATCTTATTGTGATGAACATGGCTAGAGTAGGTACGCTACGTTATTAGGCAGGTAGTATTTAGTAGTAGAAGCGTTCTTGGTAAAGGAATCGTTCAGGGTAGTACTACCACCATGCCTATTTCTCAGCCAAGCAGTTTGCTGTGTTCCGGTTTGAAGGGGTGCTGGTGAAATTACAGGCACATGAGGCTTGAGCTATGAGGTTGATGGACGCAGAGTACTGCGTAGAACACGTTCCTAATAACCGTGACATGCGAGGTAATGTTTTGTTATAGGTGATGGTGACCACTTAACATCAGGTGGGTCATCTCTTGTTTCATCAGCAAGTTGTATAAAAAGGTATTATTATTTATTATTCTAGCAGCTTGCTGTGTTCCGGTTTGAAGGGTGCCGGACAGACACTCGTATAGGATATTGGATATTGGCATTAGTGTATATATTATAAGTACATAATAAAAATTATAAGTATATGCAAAATAAAGTTTATGTTGATGATGATGATCTACAAAGAGGGTCCTAAGTTGAAATTCATCGGTATATGATATCATTGTGACAGAAAGACTATCAAACTTTGGGGATAACGCAGTTACTTTTCATAGGCAAACTCTTTACAACTTCTTCCGGACACATTAGAAGCACTTCAAAGTTTTTTCAAGTTCTATTAAATAGGTACAGTTAGTTGCAGAAGTTGATGACACTTTCTGAACTTTGATTTTATTACCATTGTTATTCGCTAATGAGCTACATCTTTGAACCCGCAACCTGTCACGTATAGAATACCAACTAGGCCTAATTTTTTGAGCTAAGACGAGATTTATATAAAAAAAACGAGTGTGCTTTAGACCACACGTCTAAAGTAAAACTAAGGTAACTATGAGAGAAAAAGAGAAAGTAGTACTTTCCCCAATAAGTGGAACCTTTCTAAGTTTAAAGTGCAATCTGCTTGCTTCTGGTTCATTTGTCAGAAACACGTTCATTAATAATTGTGTTCTTATGTTAAATGGAATTGAATCTTGTGGTATTACACAACATTATAGTTATACCAAAGCGCGGGAAGTAATGTTTTACCGCCACGCGCAGACTTGAGTGTTGCCAGCATTAAATATATAATTTATGATCTCCATAATGGAATGTACATTAAATAATTATGTAAATCATATGTAAATGCAGGTAAGCGCTCATTACGTTGCTATCCTTATTTAGATTCCTGGCAGTCCTTATTTAATAATAGTAATAATAATAATGCTGGACAATCCACACAGCATCATCTAGCCCCAAGCTAAGCAGAGCTTGTGTTATGGGTACTAAATGAATCGGTGATGACACAGATATTTTTTTATACATAGAAAATACCCAGAACACCTGGAATAAATGTTTGCAGATCGTACAAACATTTATCCCAAGACGGGAATCGAACCCGCCACCTTCTGCGTCGCAGGCGGACATCCACCCGCCGCGCCACATCGGTCGTCATTTGAAGTTGTGTTCATAAAACGAAGACCAAACAAAGCTAAATAACATATAAGTACCTTCCTATATCAACAATACAGAAATTCTTCATATTGGTTTTTTGTCCTCCTGAAGTTTATGACAGTAGTTTTATTGCATCCGGTATAATACAGTGACAGAGAAAATATATGTAAAAGGGTTTATTTTTGGAAAAACTCCTAAGTGATCTCTTTAGTATACAAATTATAAGAACCTTTGTCCTGACTTTTCTTTTTTTTATCTTTACATCTTGTATTTGAAACAAGAAGATGGCCCACCTGATGTTAAGTGGTTACCATCGCCCATAACAAAGTATTGCCTCGTAAAGCACGCTCGTTAGGCACGTGTCCTATGATGCACTGCTTAGCGTCTATCAACTTGAGGCACACAGGTGTTTAGTCTCAAGTTCCTGTAATTTTACCAGCATTCACACCCTTCAAAGCAAATCACGGCAAGCTGCTTGGCGGCAGAAATAGGCATGGTGGTATTTTTTTTTTTATTTTTTTTTATACAACTTGTTGATGGAACAAGCAGATGGCCCACCTGATGTTAAGTGGTTACCATCACCTATAACAAAGCATTGCCTCGTAGGTCATGCTCGTTAGGAACGTCACCGACGATGCACTACTCAGCGTCCATCAACCTGAGGCATACAGGTGTTAAGCCTCGTGTGCCTGTAATTACACCGGCACCCACACCCTTCAAACCGGAACACAGCAAGTTGCTTGGCGGCAGAAATAGGCATGGTGGTAGTACTTCCCCGGACGAGCCCTTCACAAAGAATTCTACTACACGACTGACATCAAATATAGACAACGCACAGCATAAGCCGCAGGTCGTAAAGACTTAAAATGCTTATAGTATATTCATTTTAGTGAACGGTGTAGTAAGAAAGGAATTCCCTCATAACCCTTTCTGGTACAGCGCGAGTGGAAGTCTGTATGAAAATAGCTTCACGCGGACAAAGTCGCACGCGTTTGGGCGTTTTCAGACTAGCGTATTTTTTTGCGCGTATACGGTCGTTTCAGCATACGCGCTTATACGCGCGCTACATTACGCGCTTCTAAAAACCATACTCGCGTAAACGGGCATATTTCAGCGTGTTCGCTCGAACCGGTGGTGTCGTGTCAGTATCAACCGCGCTTATACGAGCTTAGAAGCGCGTCAACGCTCGTACGAGTTGCGCGCGGGCCAAAAGGCGCGCCTATACGCGCCTACGTGTGCTTCCAAAAACGAGCTAATACGCACGTATAAAACGCTAATCTGAAACCGCCGTACATGCGTAGGAATTCGATTTATTTCAACCCAATAACAAATACCTCTTACGAATCAATGAATGAAAGTGGTTTTCAGGAATTCCCCAATTTACTACAGAACTTTTTCTGCTGACACAAAAGGTCTACTTTGAAGTCTTCTAGAATTGACCTACAACGTTATATTTTCATAGAGTTGGCCTAATTTTAAGCGTTTTTGTCTGACGTTTATGTCATTTTACAATTTTCACTTTTTTCCATCCAGACATTCTGCTCACACACTACCATACGAATCTAACCCATATTATTATTTCTTCTGACGCTGCTATTTAATTTAATGTAACATATTGAGATATAACATCTTCATCGTACGTATTACTTTGACTGATGTTACGAATATAAGGCAATTGACCACTATAAGATAATAAAGTATGATTTTTGTTTTATTACGGTGAGAAGGTGTGTAAGTAGAAGTCACGACTACTCCAAATCCAAAATACTTTTTTTTCTAGAGATTTATACGTCAGCATAAATGACGCACTTGATACTGAAATATCTATATAAACTTATCTTCAGAAACTATTGTATATAGACGTCTTCGAATATTAAATATAAGTTACGTTTAGTAGTAGTAGAGATCTTAGTGAGGGCTCCTCGGGAGAAGTACTACCACCATTCCTATTTATGATGCTAAGCAGCTTACTGTGTTCCGGTTTAAGGGTGTGAGTGCCAGTGAAATTACAGGCACATGAAGCTTAAACCTAGATATGCCTCAGGTTGACGGAAACTGAGCAAAGCATTGTAGTGCACGTTTCTAACAACCATGACCTACGAGGCAATGCTTGGTTATAGGTGGTGTTAATCACTTAACATCAGGTGGGCCATCGACTAGTTCTATCAGAAAGTTGTATAAGGTAGACCATCTGCTTGTTTCATCAGCAGGTTGTATAAAAAAAATATTTGTTTAGGATGTTTAATTCCAAAAATATTTGACCTGTCTTAAGCTTTTTGTTTGTCTGAGAGCAGACCGAGAGTATTTTCAGGAAGTTTCGTATTTTCTTGTAACGTTTGAGCTAAGTCACTTTAATTGCGAAGTTATCTGGGACCTTTGTGGGTACGAGGTATTTCTGTAGATCTACTTTATAGGTACCTACTCGTATCATCTCGTTTTCTTTTATAGGTTTCTTCCAATGTTTTATTACATTTTTCCTACTAGTGTCCGTGAAATAACATTGATTTTTTGTTGTAATGTATTTTATTTTCTTGACGAATGAAATAAAGATTTACGGAATACTGCAAAATGTGAGCAAGTAATGTTTTGACGTGCCTCTGATTAATCCCTTTAACTCAAAGGGTTATAAGGCAGGTACAGGCTACAGTCGTACGTAAGCATTTGAAAACTGTCTTTTACTAGCCTTACAGTTCATTTTATCCATCCGGCAAAACATAAACATAGGTTCATCACACAAATGTTTGTTCTCGGTAGGAATCGAACCCACCACATACAGAGCAGAAGGCCGCCAAAAAAAACGAGTGTGCTTTAGACCACACGACTGAAGTAAAACTTCATTCATATACGAAACGTAACTGGCTATGAGAGAAAGAGAAAGAACAGTGCTTTCATACCCCCGCCATTAGTAGTGTTAAACGTTTAACGCAACCTTGGAAGTCACATTAGAAGTATTATTTCAATATAAAAAATATGATTAAATGTATATATACCTACCTGTATGTTTATCAATTTAAGTTGTAGGATATAAACTTTTCTGTCTGTCTTTCAATTCGGGAACCTTTATTCAAGCGATTATCGTTCTACGAGCTTCATGCATACAGTAGGTAAATTGCAACGTAAACAAACTAAAACTATGTAATACGGTGCATGCTATGGGTCATTCGTTTACATAATTCTGTCTTCAAACGTTGATGGATGAACTAACCCTGCAATGACTCATTTGTAATAAATCAACAGATAGATGCGGTTAAGGACCTTTATCACCGACTGCAGTTCGTACCAAGGACGTAGTAAAGAAGAAGAAAAGAAAAGAAAAGCTTTTTATTGACCCAAACAGACATTAATAACTATTTACCTACTTAAATACTTACATCCGTAAACTTAAAACTACATTATAAGAAGTACGTAGGTACCTAGGTAGGTACGTAGGTACCTACATAAGAATAAAATAGAAAAAATAAAAATAAAAAACAAAAGGTAGGCATTGGTATTCAGAAGGAACCCACCCAGGCACCTACCTGGAAATAAGCGGTAAAAGAACAGTAGTAGAAGTGTGGTGGGGTCAATTAGGTCCCTGGCTCAGTATTAGTCGCACGGTGTGGGGGCACAGTGCGACACTGGTATTCTGCCAGGGCCTATGACGAGTAACCTCACGGTACCAACCTAAATGTATACAAAGAGTTAAAAATAAAAGAATATGTTTTTGTGAACAGTAGTAGAGCTCGTAGTAAAGGGCTCGTCCGGGGAAGTACTACCACCATGCCTATTTCTGCCGCCAAGCAGCTTGCAGTGTTTCGGTTTGAAGGGTGTGGCTGTCGGTGTAATTACAGGCACATGAGGCTTAACACCTGTATACCTCAGGTTGATGGACGCAGAGTAGTGCATCGTAAGGGAACGTTTATAATGAGCGTGACCTGCGAGGCAATGCTCTGTTATAGGTAATGGTAACCACTTAACATCAGGTGGTGTTGCTTGTTCCAGCAACAAGTCACATATAAAAAGTAACAAGTGTGCTTTAGACCACTATTTAAGTGGCTATGAGAGAAAGAGAGAAATAACAGTGCTTTCATACCCCTTCCATGCCAGTGTTAAACGTTTAACGCAACCTTGTTGGAAATCGCATTAGAAGTAAAAAAGGACTGCAAGGATTTATATTTATATTTGCACCCACCTCACTAAGATTGATTATAATCACCACACTGAGGCTTCATAATAACACTAGCGGCCCGTTCCGGCTTCGCACGGGTTTTAGTAAGGATCCCTAGTGCAGCTGACTGGTACATGTCTTAATTTTACTCATTTACATTTTAATGTGTACAGAGAATGATGAAATAAAAGTTATAGATTTTGAAGTTCAAACCAGATGGCGCTTTGCTGTGATGAAACATCAAACGGTGAAAATAATTATAATATTATTTTAGTGTCAAAATCAATGCCAAGCAAAGTTAACAAATTTATTTTTAGTTTATAATCAAATAAACAAAAGTTTCATCTCAGTTAACTATTGCGTAAAACACTCTAGAAGCAAAATAAAACATGAACAGACAGGATATTATTCAATACAGACACAATACGGATTGACATTCAATACGGATTTATCAAATACAGGATAGGAAAAAAATCTAATAAAAAATACATTTTAAATATGACAGAAGTTGATTAACAAGACTAAAATAATTAAAATCGCAAAATGCTTTGTATTTTCGTCATCGTCATCATTATGCTTTATCATATTCTTGCCGGTTCTTCTAGGCTTGGTCGCGAGGAACTGGCGCTTAGATTCACCTAGATTTAAGACGTTTCAAAATGATCCCTGCGGATATTACTGAATAAGTGATTTTTGACTTTGACTTTGACATATTTTTTCCTTTTAATAAATAAATTATATTTGCCGCTATAACAATAAATACTAAAAAATAGAATAAAATAAATATTTAAGTGGGCTCTATCACAACAAACGAGATTTTTTTGCCGTTTTTACTATAAGATAATTAATTGTACGGAACCCTTCGCGCGAGAGTTTGACTCGCGTTTGGCCGGATTTTAGTATTTTTTTATAATTATTTAACTCTAATTCTGCAGCACAGTGAGAGAGGCCCGAAGTTGATTACATTTCAGTTTATGAAGCGATGTGCAGACATTGCGGTTTGAGAGCAAATCGATGGTTAGAGCAATAAACGTCTGGCAGCAGCCTTCAATCGATTTTGGCAAAGCTGAACAAAATGCTGAAGTGGTTCTAATATAAAGTGTATATAAATAAATATTGTTTTTGTTTTATCTGCCACTAGCTTTACGCTTGTCTTTTTAAGGGTTCCGTACCCAAAGGGTAAAACGGGACCCTATTACTAACCCTTCGCTGTCTGTCTGTTCGTCTAATACTAAACTGTATCTCATGAACCGTTATAGTTAAAAGTTAAAATTTTCAAAGATGATGTATTTTTGCTGCCGCTATAACAACAAATTCTAAAAAACAGAATAAAATAAATACTTAAGGGAGCTCACATACAACTACGTGATTTTTTGGCCGTTTTTTTATAGATCATGGTACGGAACCCTTCGTGCGCGAGTCTGACTTGCACTTGGCTGGTTTTTATATGCTACTGCTTGTGGAACTAGCGGCTCATCTGATGTTAAGTGGTAACCCTCGCCTATAACAAATCATTGCTTTGTAGGTCACACACGATGCCCTAAAAAGCACTTCTAAATAGACCACCGGTACTACGGATAACTACGGTGGTGATTTAATAATATTTTTGTTTAAGGACGAAGATGCAGTCTTTCGACGACCTCCACAAAGTCGATTCATCATTTTTAAACAGTCGAGCAATATGCAAAATTGCTTTAACCGACCGTAAAAATACAGATTTATTTCTTGTAAAAACAACATAAAGTATTGTTTATGAGTTTGCTCCGTTAATAATTATTATGGCAGTAATAAATTCATAACCTGTCATTGTTTTGAAGCTAGCTGTAATGAGAATATAGACTTATAAAAGGTCGAGGTAAAGATGAATATTTGGATCCAGAACAAGTATAGTCAGTGACAAATTAATAACAATAATGCTGGACAGTCCACACAGCATCATCTAGCTCCAAGCTAAGCAGAGCTTTATGTTATGGATACTAGATGTCTGATATACTTAATACAACACATTACATGCATTTATATTTTTTATTATGCATAGATAATACTCATATTACCCGGAATAAATATTTGTAGATCGTACAAATATTTATCCCGAGACGGGAATCGAACCCGCAACCTCCTGCGTCGCAGATGGACATTCGCCCGCCGCGCCACAACGGTCGATAAACAGTTCAAAAATAAGTACAACAAACAAGCATGCAGAAATAATAAGCATGGAAGTGTAAAGATAGAAAGACTGTGGATGCGGGTAAAATTGCAAACACATGAGGCTTAACACTTAATATGACTCAGGTTGAAGGACGCAAAGCAGTGCATTGCAGGGGACGTTCCTAATGAGCGTGGCCTGTGGGGCAATGCATAATATACATACATATATGTATAACTTGATATACATGTATTATAGTAGATAGTACATACTGTATCAATCAATCAGCAATAGATTTTATTAGGTACATTGTTTTGAAGGCCAGTGTTTTATTGTACAGTTTCAATGATTTTCTATTTTAAGACACTTTAAATATAAATCAACAAAAAATCATCTCGAATTATCGTTTGCGAAATTTCGGGCCATCTTATTGCAACTACGAGGCAATACTTTGTTATAAGTGATGGTAACCATTTAGCATCATGTGGGTCTGCTTGTTCCATCAAGCCGTTTAAAACCCTGTATTTTTAAATTCAGACTTTCATCTTTGATAGGTATATGTTTCATCATGGTGCATAGATATTTTTAGCGTTAATGTAGTGTGAACTCAGACAATATTGATACTGAAGATCAAGTGAGGGTAGTTCTTGGAACTGCCACCGCTTCTTATGGACGGAAAATCTCAGAGGCCAATCCACGGATTTGTATTTATTTAGAGTGAGGTTGAAACTAGAATTTAACTGTCAAAATTGGGCCTATCTCAAACTTGAATTTGATGAACGTTACGAAAAATGGGCTTCAGGCCCACGAACTATTGTTACATAGCATTCGGAAAATAAATAAAAAAGTAGTACGCGATAAATACTCGTGTTATAGAAGTGCGCAATATGTTCCGATAGCGAAAGTTAAAAAAATACTGGTGCTATCTATCTATTATATTCTTATAGAACTATGTATGTCAGTTGTCATATACTTTCTTTTCTTTTATTTGATTTTATTTTTTCTTTTTAAAAATTTATAGTATTTTAACTTTGTAAGTATTTAGTAAGTTTTGCCTTGTTTCTGTGTATCTGTTTTTTGTATTTAGATATTCGTGGAATTTGACGACCAATATGGTGCGGCGGGCGAATGTCCGCCTGCGACGCAGGAGGTTGCAGGTTCGATTCCTGCCTTGGTATAAATGTTTGTACGCTACGAATATTTATTCCGGGTGTTCTGGGTGTTTTCTATGTATAATAAAAAATGTCTATGTATGTAATGTATTGTATTAAGTATATCAGTCATCTGGTACCCATAACACAAGCTCTGCTAAGCTTGGGGCTAGATGATGCTGCGTGGATTGTCCAGCATTATTATTATTATTATTATCGTGTTTGTACTCTGGGTCTCCCGCGATACAGGCTCGTCCTAGTACGGGCCTACTACTACATATATTCTACATATATTCTACATATATATGTAGCATATCCATAAATGTGGTGTGAAATAAATTCTTTTTATCTAGTGTAAATCTATCAATTCTACAAATACAAAACAAAATACAAAATTTATTTATTACCGAATAAGAAAAATAAAAAAGCTAGGGGTCGCCCGAGAAAGCGTTGGCGAGACGATCTGGACACCTTTGAAAGCACGTGGTGGGAGAAGGCTCGGGACAGAGAGAATCGGAAGTCTTTGGGGGAGACCTTTGCCCAGCAGTGGGACGGAATAGGCAAGGAAAAAAAAAATGCTACATATAAAACAACGTATATTTCACCCAAACACAGAACAAACATCTATTCATCACACAACCTACGCAAATAGTAGATCCACTACCAACCCAGTGCAAGGCCAGTGAATAACTACTTGTTCCTAAAGTGCACTCTACATCGATAAATACACCACTCTTTATTGATAAATTTGTTTATTTTTACACCATAAAAATACTTAAACCAGTTTAAGTTCATCGTGATAGTCAATCGTGGTTAATCCACCGTTATTGATATCACGTAGGTATTTTTAAAATATAATTTATTCTTAGGGACACGGAGGGCTAATAATAAAAATTTAAAACAAATTTATATTTGGTTTGAACTCTCAGATTACCTACTGATAGAATACTTACATACTTTTTTGTATATACATAATGAGAATACAATATAACACCCAGACAAAGAACAAATATCTATGTTCACCACACAAATGCTTATTCTTGGAGGAGATCGAACCCACGACCCACATATAGCACAGAAAGAATAGCTTTTACTAATTGAGCCGTGATGGATGTAACACTATGAATCATCTGCATAAAATCAATCAATACTACACCAAAAGATAATCCAAATGTGAAATGATAGTGCTATAAAATACCGGTTGAAATGTTGAACGCCCATTGAAACATGATCCTGAACGATCACACGTACCATACAGTTTTTCATGAAATGTTTATGCGTACTTATTGGCCGAGCAAGCGAAGCGAGCAAAGCGTTTCAGTTTCAAGATTGACTAAAAACGCTTTTGCCTGTCTGTCTGTTGTCGCCTACAGGTTACATTTTTAACCGATTTTAACAGAAATTGGCACACAAGTGATTTATTTTTTTAGTCGTAATTTTTTTTCTGAAAGAAGCTTCAGGTTGCTTTAAGAGATAAGACCGCCTAGTAATTTCATTTCTTTTTATGATTATTTTAATAGTGTACATTAAAGGTGAATTTGATCTATCTACCTTAGCGTTATTTGGCGACGGATTTCAGTCATATTTGAAAAAGGTACCGAGGACTTCATTCTACAAAAGATTTTATGAAAAAAAAATCAAAAGGAAGGAGAAGGAAGGTTTGCTGAAGGAATTATAAGAATCTTTGTCCTGTCTAACTGATTGACTGACTGTCTGACATATAGACAACGCAGAGTCTGAACCACTGGTTGCAAAGACTTGATATTTTCATGATATATTCGTTTTGGTGCGTAGAGGTGTACTTAGGAAGGAATTCCCAAAATTCAACCCCTGAATGGGTAAGGTATAGCGGGGGTTGAAGTTTGTATGAAAATAACTTCACGCGGACAAAGTTGCGCGCGATTTACTAGTCAATTCTATTCTAGGTAGGAATTTGATTTATTTCAATCAATACCTCTCACGAATCAATGAATTAATGTTGACTTACGATTTATACAAGTTGTAGGTTGCATAAAGTAGGTCACGATACACGATTCCAATCAGATCCTGAAGGTAAGTCTTCAGAATCTGATTGGGATCATGTCGGAATCTAATCGGGATCGGTGAATAGAACAAAGATACTGAGTAAAATGAACGAGCAGGCGAAAATAGACATAGACATAGACATACATTTATTTGCTACAAAAACACACATACACATACAAAACAGATCAAAACGTAGAAAAAAGAGACAAAAAGAAGGAAAATCAGTCATAATCGCTTCGATTTGACTTTTTCAAGCCAAAGGCTTTTAAATTGGGGTTTTCTGGCACGTGTATATCACAGTCTTTCCAATTTTAGCCTTCATAAACAGGGATCAAAAGGAAAATTGGTTTTGAATCACTGAAAGTGGCATTGTTTTCTAAAAAACGATGACCGTCTTATAAAGGTGTTAATAGCTGTACTTAACTGAAAGCAACGTCCATATTTTACTACTGTACGAGTATTATAAATAGTAACTTCATCACCATCACCATCAACAGCCTGTAGAAGGCAACGCGAGGTATGTCGCGCTTGACTCGAAATACTTTTTCTATTGATGAACATTTTAGAAATTATAGACAAAAGACCCACAGATAAGCTAAACATTAGCTGAACATAAATCCTTACTAATATTATAAACGCGAAAGTTTGTATGTATGGATGTTTGTTACTCACGCAAAAACTGCTGAATGAATTTTATTAAAAGTTTACAATAATATAGATCAAACATCAGAATAATAATAATTGGTAATAATTTATAAAGATATTGTGTAAATTAGCCAAAAATCCAAAATATAACGATAAGACGAATAGGGCGAAAGCTTTTTTCTCATTTAACAATAATGAGAGTATATTTAAGTGTCGTCTAATAACATTAAGAGGGTAAAAGGTGTAAATTCAGCAATTACTGGATGTTGCTACATTAAGGGCTGTTTTTTAATTAACCCTTCTCTGGGGAGTTAATTACTGAGAGTTTTGTACATGTGTATTTTGTATATAATATGTGTATATAAAAAAAAAGAAAAGTGAAAAGAAATACCTTCAAAACTATAATCCCTCTGCCAGATAGCAACAGATCGGTCCTAACAGTTCAATTCTCTGAAGATGTCAAAAGAGGGTAGTCAGAGGTACGTCCAAATATTACAATTGGTACACACCCACATTTTGCAGTAGTTGGTATTCCATATGTATCAGGCTGACAGCCCACCGCCGCTAAGAATACAAACTGGCTACTTCACGATGTTTTCCTTCATCGTTTGAGAGCACTTAAAGCAAGGATCAGAAACACACTGCTGCACATAAGCCTCCCCATACGTTTCCAGAAAGAACAATTCTGAGCCCTTTCCATCCATCGACAACAATGTCGTCAGTTGCATAGTGTACCTATACCTATTAAAAAGTCATTGTTGATGTTTTACAGCTGGAATATTGAATATCACCATCATCATCAATCTATATTAGTCAACTACTTGGAGTAGGTTTCTCCAAGATACGCCTCTAAGCCCGGTTCTATAGAAAATAATATGTAATAATTTATTTTTCCACTATAGTATATATATTTTTCTTCTGACATATAGATGACTGCTTAAACTATGGGAGAAATCACTAGCTCCTGAAATACTTTTTACTTGTTCAGAAGCCTCTGGATTCAAAACTATATCTTGTAAAACTTTATGTCAATAAAACACATTAATTAGATAATCATTGAAAAGGCAAATGTATGAGATATTTACGGTCGGCATAAGACGGTTGTGTGCTTGATATGCAGAAAACTCACCGTAGAATTCCACTGCCAGGAGCTAGTCCCTGGACGGAATAACAGTTCTGGTGCTTCACGGTCACTTGTAGGATAGGAAAAGGCACAGTTTTCACAATTTGAGTAGTAGATTTTAGTGTTTTTGATTTATTTGCGTTTAGTAGAAGTTGCGCGCGCGCGTTCCCGAATGTCGGGCGAAGACAGTGGCGCTCTCGCCGTGTTGACGGCGGTTAGTGTAAACTTCTCGACCAAGACAGTCGGAAGCTAGGCTCGTTTGGCGGGAATCTGGTTCGTTTTCAAATCAAGCCTCGTAAAATGTATATAAACCCAACAACGGTCGTCTCATATCTTGGAACCTGGGTTTATGAACCAATACGAGCTTAATTGTAATTTTATTAAAGGTTCGTTACATTTAATACAATCTAAATGTTACTTTATTGGGTGAAATGAAAATATGTTACAGATTGTTATCACAAAAAAATTGTTAAGAGGTCGGTGAAGTGGTTGTTACATAATTTAATATATACCAATTATTATAAGAATCTTTATCCTGACTGACTGACATAAAGACAACGCACGCAACGGCAGGTCCAGGCTGGACCTGCCGGACACGAGATAGGTACTTTTTCTATTAAAGGACATTTTAGAAATTATAGATAAAAAACCCACAGATAGGCTAAACATTAGCTAAGTTTTGATTTGACAGAACGAGATAGATTTTTGGCACTGGCATGTTATAGGAAGAGACTGAGACTCCGCAGTCTGTTTGTCTGTCCCTTAAATTATTGTATTCTGTTTTTTAGTATTTGTTGTAATAGCGGCAACAGAAATACACCATCTTTGAACATGAGATAGGTACAGCCTGGTGACAGACGAACAGACAGACAGACAGACAGCGGAGTCTTAGTAATAGGGTCCCGTTTTACCCTTCGGATGCGGAACCCTAAAAATGAAGGAGCACCGATGGTCTAGTGGGAGTGACCCTGACCCTTTTGATCCTACGGTCGTAGTTTCAAACCCAATCGAGCACCAATGGATAATTCTCAAACAGCTAAGTGCGCAATACCAGTAGTCTGAAACGGTGAAGGAAAACATCAATGAATCAAACAAGTAGGTAGAGTAGCAGCGGCGATAGACTTGCAACCGTTCATGCTTAGAATACTTATTACTGTGCCAATTGTAGTATTTGGACATCGTTGACTTTTTTGACCATTAGGCATACTCAAACAGTCTTGAGTCAATACTTCTCAGTGCTTAGATATCTAAGGGAGTATCTACCGTGCCTATAGATTAATAACAATTTTTGTTAATTGTAACGTATTTAATTAGAACTTGATATACCATTATTCTAGTCACGGCTTCGTTGCAATTTTTATCATCAAAATTAAGGTAGCTTTGGTTAGCCACGTTTTATATGAGCCTTATTAAGCCCGTTAGATTTCCCTAAGGTACAAAATACATAATATCTTGTGGATTATGTCATGTACCTAGTAATATCTACATTTTCACATTTCTACTAAGCTGTCAACTGACTTGCTGATAGTAAAACCTTTGAGTAGGTATCTAATTTATCTGGTTGCATAAAATATTTATTTTTATTTTATTTTTATGGTTTTTATTTATTGAAAGACGTACTACCATTTAAAATGAAAAAATGTGTGACAACGACGGTAGTTATTAGAAGCAAAGATAATTTAAATAATTTAAAGAAACCATAGTAATTATCTATAATTAAAAAAGAATAGTATACCTACAAATTGATGTAATTAAAAGGTATAAACTTTTGTAACAACTTACACTTACTCGAATATTTGATTGTAAATTGTTAAGTTGAAACATGTAATTTGTCAGTTTTGTTATAACCATTATTTTTGTTAGTACCCTTTGTTTATACAGCCATACAAGTTCAGTGTCATACAAAAGTCTTCAAAACTTTTTATGTATGGCACTTCTTCTTCTTTGCTTATCAAGTCGAGTCAGCAAACTAAAACCCGGCCAAGTGCGAGTCGGACTCGCGCACGAAGGGTTCCGTGCCATTATCTATGATAAAAGCGGTAAATAGATCACGTTTGTTGTATGAGAGCCCTCTTTAACATTTATTTTATGATATTTTTTAGTATTTGTTGTTATAACTATCACGGTTCATAAGATACAGCCTGGTGACAGACGGACAGACAGAAAGACAGCGGAGTCTTAGTAATAGGGTCACGTTTTACCCTTTGGGTAGGTACGGAACCCTTCGTGCGCGAGTCTGACTCGCATTTAGCCGGTTTTTTTTATTCATGTCAGTAATTTACGTCAAGTCAGGCCATCACCTTATGAAGAGACAAATGGCGGTTTGCTCCAAGTCTAATGGAAACCTTTTCGTTTAATTCAGGACACTTTCGTTTCAATTGCTGACACTTTACGCTAGCACCCGAAGTAATGTTGATTAAAATACCACAGAAATTACACACCAGAACGAAAAACGATTAAAATGAAAAAGTTAAGTTGCATCCAAAGATGACAAAAATATAATTAAGAGTTCTCAACGAAACTTGTAAACATATGAACCACCTGATGTTAAGTGGTAACCATCAACGTGCTTATAAATATTTTTATTTATATTTCAGATCAGAAACTTATATTGACATTAGTTAATTACTATAGCTACTGCAAAATGTACTAAAATGTGTATACCTACTATTTGCACGTAGCTCTGACTTCTTCGACTGATTCTTCGAGGATGTCTGAGGGAATGTCTCGAGGTACTTGGTACTAAGAGATCGGAGAGGATATCTACCGTGCGTGGGAATTCGTGTCGTGACGCTATTTTTATTTGCTATTTCTATAAAGCGTCTGCTTGTAAAAATAGGGCCTAATTTGGACTTTAGTGGTCATGGACCTCCCTAAATCTATTGTGAATGCCGTAAGAGGCGATAAAGACAACACACCAGCAGGGCTAAGATAAACAACGCGACATAGTTTAGTCTACTCGTTTTCTCCTGCAAAATAGAGATATCCCTTTATGTCTACCTGTGCTAACAGGTATACCTGTGCTAGCAGTGTTAAAAGCCGGTCTTGTTATTCTAATGAAGACTTAGCGCTAATGTTTAGCCTATTTGTGAGTCTTTTGTCTAATATGTTTAATATATGCAGCGATATAAAAAATATCTTGTGTCAAGTGCGACATATCTCACATCTTAGCTCGGCAGGAGGTAGGAAGAATATCGTGAGTACCAAACACCGATACTGAGGCCACGAATCCGTCTGCCGAGCGTGATAACTATGGCAATACTTCCCAATACGGGACAGGTATATGTCCAACAGTGGACTTATTAACACTGATAACAGTGGTTACCATCGCCTATAACAAAACATTGCCTTGTAGGTCACGTTAGTTAGGAACGTGCCCTACAATATACTGCTCTGCGTCTATCAGACTGAGGCATACAGGTGTTAAGCCTCATGTGCCTGTAATTACACCGACACCCACACCCTTCAAACCGGAACACAGCAAGCTGCTTGGCGGCAGAAATAGGCATGGTGGTAGTACTTCCCCGGACGCGCCCTTCACTATGAGCTCTGCTACTACTAAAAATCTTATCAAATGCTGTTAATTTTTGGGGTTTCGTACTGAGAACAAAGCAAAACGACGTATTCAAAGAAAAGCAATAATTATACTGTAACATTTTCTACAACAACAGTTCTACAATGTAACTGGTACTACCACCCTGCTGATATTACATCAGGCAATTGTGCCATTATACAGCTAGAAATAGCAACTTTTGGCCTCAGAAATAAAAGCAATTTCGCTACCATATGAGCAAATAACTGTGTCATAAAATTATACCTACTGAGCTCGCAAATAATTAAACCCATAAAACCATCATAACTAAATATATACCACCATTCCTGTTTCTACCGTCAAGCTTGCTATATTCCGGTTTGCAGAGTGTGGGTGGCGTTGAGATTACAGGCACATGAGGTTACCTCCTGTATGCCTCAGGTTGATGGACGCAAAGCAGTACATCATAGGGCACGTTCCTATCGAAAGTAAACTATACATGTTTTACAATAAGCGATCACTTAATCAGCAAGTTGGAAAAAAAGCAATAACCATTGTCATGCTAATTGTATAATGGTATGTAGGTATGTTTGTTACTTATTATGCATGTAGATTGTGTTTAGGAAGATTAAATAGGTACCTACTAGGTGTGTCAAGTATTCAACTAAATAGGTTTATCTCCTTTTTGCGAAAATTATTTACCTTCACTATATGTGAAAGTATTTAATTTAATATAAAAATGTATTTAAGCTTAATGTTGCCATGAGTCAATTTTTCCTTCCATATGTCCCAACTTGTGGGACTTTATTGCCGATTGTGAATCACCTACTGCTGTAAATTCGTAATTAAACGCATATCTGCGAGTTTTGAGTCCTAATTTTATGACTACCTGTTTTTTATATTACAAAGAATTACTAAATGCCCATGTATAGTATTTTTTGCCATGAAGATTTACATTAAAGTAGGTACTTACCTAAGTAGTTAGTAGCGCTGTGTAAAAAATTTCCTAGCTGCCAAGTCTGTGTCGACCATCATAAATCATCTAAAGTCAACAAACTTTCAGCACTTGAACCAAAATAGCGATTCAAAACATTTGATCAATTAAAATTTTATTGCACGTAGCAATACTTTTTCCACACTGGCACATCACTACTCGAAAATAAAAAAATATTTAAACCAATCGTATCACATTCGAAATTTAAAACAGCATCGAACATCGCTCAAAGTTGGCGGCAATCGGAATTCTGTCGTGCCCGCGACCACGCAGGAGAGTCTCGCAATATAGACTGGGAGTTATAACAGAACTCTGGACGAAATGGGAGTAATGCGCATGGTTTGGTATTATTATCTGAAGAAGAAGTAAGCTGAATGCCTGTAGCTTTCAATGTAAGAGCAACCGTTGAAAAGGAAATGCAGGCGACTGATTAGGTACGGCCACGAATGAAAAACGCGATTTTCTGAATTTTTTGGTAAGATGGTTTGATTTTGATCATTTCTTTTCAAGCATATTATTGATCTTTTGTTTACGAAAAATATCCCAAGCAAACCTTTACTCAAAAACTTTTGTAATAAAACACACATTTCACGATGGTATAATAAAGAAATCATGTTCAGGATGAGTTTCCTCGATAGCCCTCTGAGAGTAAATTCTAAACGGCTAGTAAGGATTGTTGCTCACGGGCCCGAATATGACCAAAATAAGAACTGTATTTAAAATGTAAGTCTATCATTTATCGAGAAACTTTATTTTGAATAATATGAAAAAAAAACTTGCGTATTAGGTACCCCCCATACCCTTTACCATAATCATCTTCACTATCAACCTAAATTAAATAAGTCACTATTGGACACATCTAAGGCGAAAGTGTATAGTGTTGATATTTGTACTACATTGCGCGGCATCGATAACTCAACCACGGAGTGTTGCCTCGTTGCCGCGCAGTGTAACACGAATATTGTAACTATACGTTTAGGTACGTCACAAATGTCAAATATATTTGCGATACGCCCTGCATCATAATGCATTCCTAATGGACAGGTACGACTTTAGACAAAATGCGAAAACGTAAATTAAAAAGTAATTTTGGATAAAAAAACAAATAAGGAATAGTCGTTTGAGAAGGTTAAACCATAATCCCCTATTTAATATTTCCACAAAAGGGTTCACGATACAAAAGGCACAGAATGGGCTTTTTAGGATGTTTTCTGCGATAATGGGAAATGTGGGAAGTTATCTATAGCAGCCATTATAGTATTAAAGCTTTGTGATGAAAAAAGTATTCAAACGCGCTATGGAGCGAAAACATGTGGGTTGTTTCTATAGATAAAACAATTACTTGCCAGGACAGAGTAGACCACTAATAGAAAAATGTGCATTTCAGGCTTGGCTACCAGACTGCTTAAACCCTAGTGGCCCTATACCACGACTTTCTCCACTTGTTTAGGGTTCCGTACCCAAAGGGTAAAAAAGGGGCCCTATTACTAAGACTCCGCTGTCTGTCTGTCTGTCCGTTTGTCACCAGGCTGTACCTCATGAACCGTGATACTTAGAGAGTTGACATTTTCACAGATGATGTATTTCTGTTGCCGCTATAACAACAAATACTAAAAAAATCTCATACAGCAAACATGATGACAGATAGTACATTTGGTACATACGCACATTTTGCAGTAGCTAGTATTCCATACGTAACAAGTTACAAGCCCATCGCCACTTCTAGAATACTAACTGGTTTCCTCAAGATGTTTTCCTTCACCGTTTGAAAGCACTGGCATTGCGGACCTTAGGATCAGAAGGCGGGGTTACAACCACTAGAACGGTGCGCATTTTATTATATAAATAAAAGTTTTCTCATAAAGCAGTAACTTTTACCAAAAGGTAGGTACCTCAGTTTTATTGCTCTTGAGCAGCGCTGGGCAAAGTACGGCCCGCGGACCAGCTCTGGCCCGCGAAAGCATTTAATCCGGCCCGCCGACGGTCCTTCGACATGAATAATATATATGGCCCGCGATAATTATATTTTGACGGTCCAGAAGTATAAAGTAGATTCTACTTTTATGCATTTTTATTTTTAACATTTGTGCAAGTGTGTAATGCTGTAATCTATCTATATCTATACCAATAATAAGAATCTTTGTCTTGACTGACTGACTGACTCGGACATAGACAACGCACAGCCTCACTGGTCGTCGACACTTGAAATTTTCAGAGTATATTCGTCTTGGTGCGTAGAGGTGTACTGAAATTTCTTAAACTTTCTGGCCCTCCACTTAGAAAATTTGCCCAACCCTGCTCTTTAGGCCATACCTCCAATAATATACGTAAATTTGTTTTGATCGTGGTAATATCGGACCCCTTATAATATTCCTAACCTACATTGGACCTCAAAGATGTTTGCAGGATTGGAAAAAACAGACAGGTAACGGTTTTGCATGATGAAATATGGTTACTTGGAGTTTTATTAGTTAAATAAATATTGCCACAGACACACATCACCAACATAATCCAACTAAAAATTTGTAGAGAATATGGAATTTATGAATTAGCTTAACGGTTAGACGGCTTGAGAATAGCTTAAAGCTTAGCAGCGCCTTTTGTGAACCTCTCATCCAAGGAAGTACAACCATGCCTATTTTTACTGCAAAGCAGCGTTGCATTTTGTTCCGGCTTGAAGAGTGTGGATGCCGCTGAAATTACAGGAACAATGCCTTAAGTTGACGGATGTAGTTTGCAATTTTAAATCTAACTCCTATCGTGCGTGGCCTGTGAGGCTTTATTCAACGTGTTGCACACTAAAAGCTTATCAATTACAAGCTAGTGAGTTGTGTCAGGTTTTGCTCGTCTGAAAAATATTTGTTGATAATTCTTGGCTTAGTTTTCATCAAATAAGTCAGTGTTTACGAAAATAACCAAATCACTTCACAAATACGTTACATATTCATGAACTATACTCAAGAGCAATGAATTTGGATCACAAGAACCCGTTTTCCCAAAATCTAGATAACACCAGGTCATTGAAATAAAGACGGCGTCTCTCTCAGCTAACGCTTTTCCAGGAGATAGCGCCTATACATGCTACAGGCAGGGGCTCTCAAAAAACGAAACGAGTGATGTGATACTTACACAACAAAGTATAAGCTTTATCCCGCTAGGTAAGATTGTCAGTGACCCGAATTCGTCGCTTCCAAGTGTATTTGAACCAAATCTCTCAGCTGGTAGCAGTCAGGCCGTATTATTCACACCCTCTTTAATTATAATCGACCCTTTTAAGTCCTGCTCTTAGCATTTGTGTTGAGGTCGGCTTTTCAAACTTTTGGCTTATGTAAGATGTCTTTAAAGTATCTTCTGTTTCAGAGCTAGCTAGTTTGTAGATTTTGTTATTTTTACGATGAAATGATACTATTATTGCTAGTATTTACTTATAAGCTTAGAGGTAAATGCAAGGAAGGTAAAAAAACACGAGGCCAGAGCTCGATATGGTCTGGCTGACTAGATTCGTGCTACGCTTGACGTGAATGTCCAAAAAGTTATGAAGGTATGAGGTAAGAATGAGGAGTACCTACGATGCAAGGAACAGGAGGAAACTTATAGGTAAATGAAAATAGTCTCTGACTTGGCATATTTACGTCTGTGGTATCAATACCTGGAGATAACTGGCATTAGGCGATATCGTCTTGTTTTTAGGGTTCCGTACCCAAATGGTAAAACAGGAACTGCTTGGGGATCGTGTGTCGTAACGCTATTTCTTTCTTGTTTTCTTTGAAACACATAGGTATAATTAACCGAGAGATCGAAGCGAGCGAAGCGTCTCAGTTCTGAGATTGGCCAAAAAGTTAGTTCCACACGACCAAGCCTAAAAGAATAGTTGACTGCTCTGAAAACGATAGCTGAAGTTTTATGTTTCGTTTTGATACTGCGAGACAGTTCATAGACAAGTTGCCTGGCATGCCTCGCAGTGTAATAAAAAACTATACTCGTAATATATCCGTTTATCGATTTTCAGACATCCAGGCAAAAACTGGGACTGGATCCTATTTTTATGTTCTTTTGTGCAAAACAAAAATATAGCTCCATTGTATTGCCATTTCAACGTAATGAAGCGTAGTCAGGACAACCGGCAAACATAATGAGTTTTCCGTGTAGATTCCGTCTTACGTACCACAGGCAATTATTATTTCGATGGTATTGCTATAAGCTCACAGCTCAGTCGGAAGTAGCTTTACCTTCTACGCTGTAAGTTCGTGAGTTTGATCCCTCTCCGGGGAAAAACATTTGTATGACAATAAACTCAATTTTTTTTTCTTTCTATGTTAGTTTCTATGTTGTATCCAGAGAAACTGGCCAACGTTTTTTGATTTCAATGTAAAGTTATCGCCCTAGTATAGCAACATTTTTATTCTACAGGGTTGTTTTTTGAGAAGGGCGGTTATGGACAAGTCCACCACGCGAGTTAAAGAAAAGTTGTGATAGGCATCATACCCTCAATTTATAAAAAAAAACAAAAACTCCCCATAATTTCCCCAGCAACCACGCCCTTCAAATCGAAACATACAAGCTTACTAACATAAATAGACATTTATTTCGCTATCCAAAACAAAACGTTAAATGTAGATGTTTTAAAAAACTTTTATTTCGAAGGAGGGCGCTGGAAGTCAGGATACAAAATTTCTTGTCCGACCCCCAACACCTTATCTATATTTAGTTTAAGTAAATACTTACTTATCACCTCACTGATTGTTATTCTGCTTATAATCTAGTTTATTTTACGTATTTCAATGTTATTTGTTTGAGAAATAAATTTAATTGAAACCTATAAAACCTTTATTGATGGTTAAAACACCTTTATCATATTGATAAAATTAGGTAGTAGCTACAACCTAATCTTATCAATATAAATCTATAAATTATACGGAGATAGTGAAGCTTTTTGTATCGAACGGTAGATAACCTACTTTGGCAATTCTAATTATATTACATAGTAATGTTTGATTAGCGTCACTTACCGTGAAATGATCAGGTACACGAGTGCCTGACAAGTGTTGTTTATCATACTGGGACCCAGTTAGGCGAAACTCGAAAACAGCTTGCTGTGTTCTGCAGGTCTACTCTTAGAAACGATAAACGAAGATTCGTATCGTCGTTTTGTAATCTAATACAGGCAACCCGGTAGCCGTCTAGAATCAAGTTGACGCTGCCTGACATGCCGCGTAGTGTAACCCAAAACGACAATACGAAACTTCGTTTATCGTTTGTAAGAGTAGACCTGCTGGATTGACACAACGTCATCTAGCGCCATATTAAGCATAGCTTGTATTATGAGAACCAGATGACTAAAATAATAATTATACCTAGACACAATTATGTTCATCACACAAATGTTTGTCTCTCTCGGTGGGGATCGAACCCACGACCTACGAAACACTGAGCTGTGACGGCTGTGTGAGCGGTTTGGTTGCGTAAAGGTGTACTAAGTCAAAGTCAAAAAGCATTTATTCAGTAATATCCGCAGGGATCATCTTGAAACGTCTCAAATCTAGGTGAATCAATGCGCCATGCGCCAGTTCGTCGCGACCAAGCCTAGAAGAACCAGCAAGAAAGTTACGGCTTGGTTCCTACCGTTTTTGTATGATCCTGTTACAAAATAATAAGAATGTAAATTATGAAGCTCCAGTGGGGTGCCAATCTACCTGAAATCAAGACAGAAAACATGCTAAGGCAATCATACCAAGAACTTAATATTCAACAGAAGTTCAAAAAATAACACACGCTATGCTTCTACTAATAATACTGCTTACAATCTAATTAAAATAAGAGAATAGTACAGACATTTCCAAACTATATTCTAGCTGTCGATGGGTAGAGCGATCGGAACATCTGGCCACGCAGATTTATCATTAATGTAGCTATCTAAGGTATAATATGCTTTTTTCAAAAGATTTGTCTAATGTAGGCAAGAAAATTCAACTTTTTGACGTGGGTTGAAGCTTGTTTGAGAATCAACTTCTCGTTTCATTTTCGCTAGTGCTATTTAAGTACCTACTTATAACCTCTGTGAAGACTATAAAAAGAATTTTGATAAAAGATGGTAATGCTTGGATATTTTGTTAGCTTTTGGTAAAGTGGTACAGTTAGCATCAAACGTGACGATCATGCAAACTTTTAAAATGGTTTTATTATTAGTGGGAGCCCTGCCTTCTGATTTTAAAGTTTTGTGTTTGAATCCAATTGTGTACCGAATGCTTTTGTTGCCAGTGTTCTCAAGTTATAATAGTAGTAGAGCTCTTAAGCTCTACTACTATTATAACGTGAAGGGCACGTCCGGGGAACTACTACCACCGTGCCTGATCCTGTTACAAAATACTTTTTATGTACTACTACTACTACTTCAACCTACTTTTTTTTTTTTTCTTAATGCCGGACGATCCACACAGCATCATCTAGCCCCAACCTTAGCAGAGCTTGTGTTATGGGTACTAGATGACTGATATACTTAATACAATATTATATTACATATATAGATATTTTTTATTATACATAGAAAATACCCAGAACACCCGGAATAAACATTTGCAGGTCGTACAAATATTTATCCTAAGGCGGGAATCGAACCCGCAACCTCTGCGTCGCAGGCGGACATTCGCCCGCCGCGCCACATCGGTCGTCACTTTGATCCACTACTACTAAGGGTACTTAGATGTTTTACGTTTGTGGCACTGGCATTGCGAACATATCTTTTTTATACAATAATCCATGTAAGCCTGCAGAATAATAGAAATAGAAATAGAAAATATTTATTCTCACCACACAAAACAATACAAAGAACACAAAGTAGATATAAAACTAAAAGGAAAGTGGCGAAAAAAGGCATCCACTCAGCATATGCCAAAAAGCGCAATGGCTCATAATGAATAAACACTTTTCAAATTCTGCAACAGTCAAGTCTGATGCTGACTATACTTGTACACCCTCCTACACTTGACTGAAGTAAACGTCTGCTCAAGTGTGAGTCTGAGTTTCTTTATGATTGGCAGCAGAGCGGCTCAGCTCACGGACGAAAAGATATCAAATACCCACTTGGCCGGATTGTGATACAACTGGATTTAAAGGATAAATCGTTGAAGTATTGGAGGGAGTACAGCTTTACAATCAATTGCCTAACAACATTAAAGAATGCGATAACATGAACTTATACAAATCTAAGCTGAAAGAACATATAAGCAAAACTTATGTGTCCTTTTAGTTAGATTATTCACAGTTTCGTTGTTTATATCTGAATACCTACTATTGTTTAGTGTAAGCTACGGCAGCGCTATCAAGAGGCGTAATAACTTTGTTATAGCAATAAGCTTATTCTATGTATCTCATTATAAAAGAAATGTAAAATTATATTATGCGAATAAATGTCTTTAAACCTAAAATGCTTTACAGATTTTTTTTTAAGAAGGGTATGCGCAACAGATATGTGAATGTTGAGCTGGGTGTGTGGTTGTGAGATGTTAAATAAAATACAGAATGAGTACAGTCCGCTGTATGCTGATTGCGTATCTTCTGTTGCTAACGAGCTCCAGTTGAAAGTGTCAAATATGACAGATTTGTTATAGAATAGATGTCATATTTGATACTTGCGGCAGGAGTTTGTTAGCAACAACACACAACTACCCCTCAGGTACACAGAGTAATTAATATGATTGTAAATAGATATTGTGGGTAAAATTAGGCCAAAGAAAAAATGGATTGAACTGTGTTAAAGTTTGATGATGGATAAATTGGTTGGATTTGAATAGATGCGGTACACACGAGACAACACACAGGGAACATCATTGGTGAAAATATTTCAAGCAGAGATCAATATCAAATATACCACCATAGTTCAATCACTTAAAAAAACTAGTAAGGTACCACTTTGTATCATGGCAACACAGAACTTCTAAAAGCATTCCGAACTTTCTTTGTAATCTTTAGAAACCCAAGAGTAACCATTCTTACTCAGGTAAGGTGAGTACCTAAACAAATTTACTCCCAGTAAATAAATTACCTCCATTAGCCCGAAAGTATTGAGTTTGGCCCGAATTCTCGAACTAAACATCTCCTACAAAATGAACTATATAAACAAGAATTTCCAATTACTTGGTCAAGAAACTCTCAGTCACATCATGTTATCTGTCTAAAATGTCTACTGTCACCACAGCGTGCTTGCCATAGTCACTACGCTTGGCAGACGGATTGGTGGCGTGTCGATGTTTAGTACACAGGAGATACTGCCACCCATCACCTGGTGAGTTCCCCTAGTTGCCTCTCACCACATCCATGAGAGGTAATCCTTATCATGGGGACCTTCTCTAAGCCGGGACCGGGACCGCTACGGTTCTTTCTGTACACCTGCCAAATTCCATACAGATCGGATGAATGGTTCCATAGACAACCAAAACTCATCATTTACATATTTATTTTATAATCAGGAAACGAGATTTTTTTACAGGTAAGTCTGTGCAAAATAATAAATAACTTATTTTGAGAAATTGCTAGACTGAGCTACAGGTTATTCTTCTAAGCATCACTTTTTAACATCTTAAAGCTAACTAACAAACTAGTTAACCTAACTAACTACTACTAGTACTACTAACTAGTTAACTTAGTTAGTTAGTTAACTAGGGCAAAAACTTACTGTTACCGGTTTTTTGTAATATTTTGTACGGAGGGTTTGCTACGCTACTCAAAAGTAGGTATTCGCAATATTTAGCCATAGTTCGTGTTTCATTGAACATAACAATTTTGTATGCTACTTTTTAAGTAGCTTATATAAAATGAAGCTCCAGTTTAGTGCCAATAACTAACTGAGGCAAGGCAATAATGTAGAGGCACTATTTTGAGAGTTTAGCTCAAATAAATTCCCGTAAAAAAGTCCCCAAGCTATTTGTACAAAGGTACATAAAACTTATTTCAAAGGAGAGTTGGTAAACTACAACTGAATGTTAATTCGATGCCTTTTCCAGTAACTCCTAAACATACAAACACCCAGCAAAACCTTTTCAGGAACGTAAGCAACTTAAATCTGTCAATGAACTACGCGTATTGGCTATAAAACAGGTTTTTAAGGCCCCTCTTATGAAAAGGACTTTTCTTACCTATTTTGACTTTTTGAAGGTTGATTTCAACAAACATAATTAAAAATATTTCGAGACACAAAATTCATTCCATGATATTTCATCCCCGTATTTAAGTATGGTGGGTTCCGCACCAACTCGCTTCTTAGTAGGTTACTCGTGACAGTTCTGCTTTTTATTGCTGCTCAAACAAAAAAATTACGACAGAAAGTGATTTGTTATAATTTACTTTGCTGCGTATAAATCCTCGTCGGTTTATACAGAATGAACGTTTTTTATTAGCGAGAGTTCATTATATAGTATTGTGATATCTCTCTATTCCTTCTACGCCACTTTATTCTATCTCGATATGAGATGATGAGATACTGAGAGCGCCGGTGATCTAGTAGGTGCGACTCCATTTCTGATCCTAAAGTCGTGGGTTTGAATCTGGCTGTGAACCAATGGATTTTTCGATAGAAAAAATTCGATGGGTACTAGATGACTGATAGACTTAATACAAGTGCCCTCAAACGGTGAAGGAAAACATCGTAAGGAAACCAGTTAGTATTCTAGCAGTGGCGGTGGGCTTTCAACCTGTCACATAAGAAGTACCTAGCTACTGCAAAATGTGGGTATGTACCAAATGTAGTATTTGGACGTACCTCTGACTACCACCTTACACATCCTCAAAGAATCTCGATATATCTAGGTATTTAGTACTAAGACGTCTGAGAGGATTCTACCGTGCCCGTTTGAAGTCAAAGCTTTTTTTCCAATTTTTAATTTAATTTATTATTTTTCTACTATTTCTCGAAAATGCCCACCATTTTTAGGTCAAGTACTCTCGAACATCGGGTATTCCCCTTGTTAAACCTTAACTACCTGCTATCAGAACTGCGTGACAACTTATTGTGTAATAAGTTCCATCGCTCTAGATCGTTACGCCAAAACAACCAGCATAAGGACACCTAAGCTTCTTTAAGAAAACACGAAAAATAGGTGTCTTATGAAAATGGTTCTTTTATTATCAGCACCCACCTCAACAAGACCCTTCTTTCCTTAAAGAATTTCAGATAAGATGGTGTCTAGGGTAAATGGGTGAATTATTACACCTATAAAGTTTACAATGCGCTGCTGAGCGTAAAACATTGACTAGATAAAGCGTTGACGCTAGAAAAGTATGGATTTTTCAGGTTTAATTAGAAATTTGATTTCATTGAATTCAGATGCAAATACTTTTCATAAAGGTTCATTGAAATATTAATGAAAAAAAAAGACGAAAAGATGCAAATTATGAGTCGCACTTAGGCGATTCGACTTGGACCCGTAAGCTTCATTAAAATAGCATCACTTGAATCCTCAAGCACGGTAGATATTCCCTCAGATCTCTTAGTACCATGTACAATCAGCTGCACTAGAATGTATACAATTTGTAACTTTCAAAACGGTATTACATCAAAATAATGAACTCTTACGCCTTTAAAACTAAAAATTCATTAAATTAGTTGATGACCTCATTTATTTTTTGAATAATTGTCGTGTAAATATTTGTAGCACCGCCGTGAAATAATTTAGAAAGTTACAAATTGTATACATTCTAGTGCAGCTGACTGTACCTATCCAAGTCTCTTCGAGGATATCAGGATAAAGGATATATAAGTAAGTAGTTAGAGGTAAGTCCAAATTTTACCCTTGGTACATACCGGACCCAAAGGAAAACTTGTACTTGTAAACTTGTAACCAGGTAACTGGTAGAATATATAGATACTTTTTTAGCAAGTACATACATATAGGGGCGAGACCACGGATTGTCACTCGCTATGATCCTGACAAATCTTTTTGTTTCATTCACTCATAAGTATAATATAATACAATATAACACCCAGACACAGAACAAACATCTGTCTTCATCACACAAATGTTTGTTTTCTGTGGGGATCGAACCCACAACCTACAGTGCAGAAGGCGCTGCTATTACTAAGTTGCGACGGCTGTCACATCAGATACAAAAAAAGTTGTGTAACTTGTAAGTATGTAGATAAAAATAATAACATTGTGTGACAAGGTCATAGTAAATAGTAATAACCAATGCCAGTTAGATTTAATGTTCTTTAGTCATTTTTTATAGTTTTTGCATGTAAATTGATAAGAAAAATATGCGTTTTATATCAGATACCATACTTCCATATGCCCCAAAATATTTTAAAGGTATCTTATTACACGTCAGTAATCCAAACCAATCAAAGTGATTATTTATTAAAAACCGGGCAAGTGCGAGGTGGAATCGCGCACAAAGGGTTCCGTATCTATAATAAAAACGGCAAAAACCACGTTTGTTGTATGAGAGACACGACAAGCGCCCCTAGCGGCCTATGGGGGCACTAGCGTGTCTCCATACAAAAAAATCAAGCTCGCAAACCGCAATATGGTATCTGGAAAATGAAAAAAAAACAGAACTCACCCACTGTTCTGAGACTCCAGTGAGGGAATAATCAGTTCCTTGACGCCGGATAATAATTATCATAAACTTCTTAAGCTCCCTTAAAACCCGCAGCTACGCTATAAAAATAATTTAAAGCCATTATTCACGACCAGCCAGTTAAATTAGCATTGTCACCGAGTGTCGTCGCTAGATTAAAGTGGTGTCAACAGTCAAACTTCAACAACGAACTCTACATATCGTTGCGAGATTTGAGAAGTAAATTACATTAGTTACAAAACTATTCACAATAACTCCACTCAATCAAAGTTCTCTCAAGTTATGAGGGTAAGTTTTCCTCAGCATTACTTATGAAACAAACTAAGATGGAAGGTTATAGTGAAGGTTATATCCATATCAGTTTTTTTATACATACGGTTAGCTGGAACAAGCGAATGGCCCATCTGTTTATTGCATCTTGTGTAGAATGTAGTCCTTATTGTGCTTATCAAATTTGATTGAAATCTGTCGATAAATATCGCTACAGCAAGCTCCCCCTCTTTCCCCCCCTTTTTTCCTTATTATCAAAAATCGCAATCGACAAAAAATTTAATAAATCAAGAAACTTGTGTGCGAATTTTTGTTAAAATCGGTAGAATAATGCGACCTCTAGGCGAAAACTGACTGAGACCAAACCAATATCTAAGCCGAGACACTTTTGTCGCTTCCCTTGTTCGGTAAATTATTGCTGTTTCATCAATATAGCATAACATAGCTTATTGTAATTACTCAGGCTATTGTATTTTTGTGTTATTTGTATAGAAAAAATAACAAGGATCTTATCCATACTAACCTAGCTTCCAACAGCCAAGGGGCATTGTATAGAACTGTTTCACAGATTTTTTGCCATTATTCGAAGCACATCCACCACACTGCTATGGCGTTATTCAACTTTTTATTTTCCTCGGCGTTGCTGTTCTCCGCGTCCTATTGTCTTTCTATACAACCCAGTGAAAACCAAGGCTTGTATTATTTTTATACGTACACTAACCAATAGATGCATTTCTGCGCTTCTAGCTAATATTGTTCGTTTCGAAACGTTTCCATGAATAGTACACATGAAGTGATGAACAAATTTAGAATAGTAGGTATGTATGTTAATTTATAGTGATAACTATTGTAAAAATCTTCGAAAGATAGTTTAGCATCGTTATACATGAAATTACTCCAGTCCTACTTTGTCACAATCAATGTAATATGTGAACGAAGTACCTAAACATAATAATGCTGGGCAATCCACATAGTATCATCTAGCACCAAGCTAAGCAGAGCTTGTGTTATGATTACTAGATGAAACATAAACATGATTATGTTATTTCATAATACTCCAGTAACTTGGTAGTTACCTGGAAAGTTTTCCGGGAGTTTTGAAAATTGGTGATTCTATAGATTTTGACGTGATTTATCCGAATTTTTCCTTTTCACCTCGTATCTTTGCGCCCCAAAAACGGGTTTTCAACAAACATTTCTTTCCTACTTATTTTACGATGAAAATAGTTTAATAAAAATAATATAGAAAAAATTGTCTATCTAGAACCTTCGAATCTACACTAATATTATAAAGAGGAAAGATTTGTATTCTTGTATGTAACGAATAAACTCAAAAAGTACTGGACCGATTTTAATAATTCTTTTTTCATTAGAAAGCTACATTATCACTGAGTAACATAGGCTAAATTTTATTTTGGCAAAAAATAGTCAGTAAAAAAATAATCGGCTGTCAATGGTTTTGGAAAAAGATGGCGCTTCTCTTCGAATCCTCAGAGAAATATTTACATTTTTTTATTTCAAATACAAAAGCATTTTATTGACATAATACACAGTGCACTGTAATGAATGCATAGGCTCCCGAACTAGTTAAGACTGTGTTTCAAGACTGCGCTACTGCGCTGGCCCTGTGAAACGTTTTGATTTATTTTCAGATACACTTCACTCAGGCACCAAGGTCGCTGACCCTGGTATTTTTGGAATCTGCGCTAGCATCCGTCCAGGAGCAACGACAAGAAAGGTTTGATCCAGTTGCATTTATAGAAAACTAGAACCCGCAGCTCCTTTAACTCAAGTAAGCAAACATCAGACGACTGATGTGGCGCGGCGGGCAAATGTCGGCCTGTGACGCGGAGGTTGCGGGTTCGATTCCCACCTTGGGATAAATGTTTATACGATCTGCAAATATTTATTCCGGGTGTTCTGGGTGTTTTCTATGTTTAATAAAAAATATGTATGTTTGTAATGTATTGTATTAAGTATATCAGTCATCTAGTACCCATAACACAAGCTCTGCTTAGCTTGGGGCTAGATGATGCTTTGCAGATTGTTCAGCATTATTATTATTATTCAAGCATTATACCTAGACATACACGTACAAAACCTAAGTGGCTTAGAATAGAATTCGTCTAAAACCTCCTAGAGGGCTAAGGGAACATAACAATTAATAGTAATAGACTCATTAGGCATAGACCACTCGCCCGATGGTCAGACGATATTATCGCGGTAGTTGGCCATCAGCTATAGAGAAGACTCCTCTTCTCTCCGGTCCTATGCTAGTCTTCTGAGCTTCCGCTTATACCCCTAATTTCATACCTCTGACTACCCTTTTACTACTTTTTTGAGACGAGATTGAAATAAGAATTTGATTGCCAAAATTGGGCCTGTCTGAAATGTCTGTTTCAAAAAATACCATTTGGAGATTGACACGTTCTAAACTTGCATTTGATGATATTTTTGACGAAAATTGGGCTTTGAGGCCTTCAAGAAATCACAACTCAGTTCGTAGTAGCCCAGCCTTCTGCGCTGTAGATGGTGGGTTCGATCCCCACGCAGAACAAATATCTGTGTGATGAACATAGATGTTTGTTCATATGTCTGGGTGTTATATGTAAGTATTTACTAAAAAAAAGTATATAAGTATTCTATCAGCTATTTGCTTCTCATAGTACAAGCATATTGCTTAGTTTGGGGCTAGAGGGCATTGTGTGAATGTGTGCCAATATTTATTTAACTTGACGAGTTTTGTACATTTACAGTTACTTTGCTTACTCTGCTTCGGTTTCGATCCTTCGTGCTTCCACGGTTCCACCACAACACCAGCTCCTCATAAAACAACTCATGCTCCTACCAAAAAACCTACTCCAACGCCCAAGCCAACCACAAAGAAGTCAGATGAAGACGAAGAATAAAGTTAGTAGTTACGAAGAAGAGTTATTTGATGCAAATGACATTAGATAAAAGCTACAGTAATAGTTTGTAATAAAAAAAACTAAGGAGTTTTTATTTTACTGTTTTATGATTTTATTGACGAACCAGTCGATTCGCCCGGTCTGTGGTTTTCTCTAGTCCCTGAGCGCTCTTATCTATACAAATAAATCAAATTGAAGTGTCTGTTTGTTATATTAAAATAACCGCTTTTTACTACATGCATAGGAATGTAGGTATATACGATACATATACCAAAATAGCATTTTTTAAAATTTTTGTCTGTCTGTCTGTTTGTTCCGGGTAATCTCTGGAACGGCTGGACCGATTTCGACGGGACTTTCACTGACAGATAGCTGATGTAACTAGGAGTAAGGCTAATAAAAGGCTACTTTTTATCCCGCAAAAATAACGGGAACGGGAACTGCCACGCGGACGAAACTTTGAACGGCCGCTATTTTATGCCGTATTAACGCCATCTGTTGGCGACATCGAGTACTACTTCAGTTAAGATTTGTAATAAACATGTTTATCGCCCAACGAAGTGGGCACGGGTCAGCTAGTAGCCAATAAGTCTACTGTCATCTCTTTTTGCTAAAGTGAAGTAAAGTGACAAAAATTTATAGAGTTATAATAACATTTTAGGTAGTATGAATAAGAGTCCGGTTACAAGGTGGGAAGATGAAATCAAACTAAGAGTTGGACCCTTCTGGAAAAGGGCCGTACTAGACACATCATTGGAAAGAGCTAGAGGAGGCCTTTGCCGAAAGGCACTCTGAAATAAGAGATTTAATTTAAGTAGAATAGGTATAAGATTTAAAAATAAGAGTATTAAGAGAGATAACATCAGTATTTGTTTTCTTTACTTTATATGTTATATCTACTGTGCCCATTGTCTAGCCTTGTCTATTTTAAGTATCTATTTTTAATTAGTTACTTTCAGTATTTGTTTTTGTACGTTGAGATGTTATACCTACCATAGAATAAGAACTATAGTAAGTTACCTAGTGAGCTCGCTCATGTCTAGCCTAATTATATGTTTGGTGTATTGTGGTGTATCTGTATCAGTGTTTAATGTGGCAAATAAATAATTTTCTTTCTTTCTTCTTCTTCTTTCTTTCTAGTACTAAGTACCTTTTCAACATTCTTGGAGGATGTCTAAAGGAGCAGTCAGAGGTACGTCTACATATAACATTTGGTACATACCCACAGTTTACAGTTGGTATTCCATACGTGACAGGTTGCTAGCTCATCGCCGCTGCTAGAATACTAAACTGGTTTCCCTACGATGTTTTCTTTCACCGTTTGAAAGCACTGGCATTGCGCTCATAAACGAAAAACCTATTGGTGCACGATCGGATTCGAACCCACGACCTTAGGATCAAAAGGTGCCGTCACTCCCACTAGACCACCAATGCTCTTTCAACATTCGCTCAGTCAAAAAAATGTAAAATAACAAAACAAGAACATAACAGTAAAACCAGAACAAAATGTGTTTTTCATTTAATAATTCATGAACTTAAACATAATAATAACAATAATAACTGTACAACGTTAAAGTATTCAAATTGTTTGAGCTATCTTCGTTTGTTCGTGCAATAATGATTCACGTGAATATTTATTATCCATCTAAGCTTTTGAGGTCTAAGTGCTTCTAGTGTATTTATAGGAACCACTGAATTGCAAATGGGTAAATTGGTTCAATTGAAACCAGGCTGAAGGCATACCCGTATTATCAATTGAATCAACCCGCTCCCGTTAGGGGAAGCAACTGAATTTACTGTTCCCGTTTTATTGCCTAAGATGCCTTTGGGTTATGTTCGGCAATGTATCAAAGTACCTAAGTAATGTCAATAAAAACCGGCCAAGTTCGAGTCGGACTCGCGCACGATGAGGTCCGTATCATTATCTAAATATATATAATTCAAAGGTGACTGACTGACTGACTGACTGACATAGTGATCTATCAACGCACAGGCCAAACCACTGGACGGATCGGGCTGAAATTTGACATGCAGGTAGATGTTATGACGTAGGCATCCGCTAAGAAAGAATTTTGATTAATTCTACCCCCAAGGGAATAAAATAGGGGATGAAAGTTTGTATGAAACTTTGTCAATTTTAAACCGATCGGGTTGAGACTTTGCATGCATAAAGCTACTATGATTTTATCCCGAAAAAATAACGGGAACGGGAAAAAACTGCCACGCAGGCGAAGCTGCGAGCGGCCGCTATTTTATGCCGTACTAGCTGACCCGTGCCCACTTCGTTGGTCTTTAATAAAACTGCAAAAAAATCATGTTTGTTAATTGTATAAGAGCCCCCTTAAATATTTATTTTATTCTGTTTTTTTAGTATTTGTTGCTAGGTTCTCAAAACAGTGTTCTCAAATGGTGAAGGAAAACACCGTGAGGAAACCAGTCAATTATCTAGCAGCAGCGATGGTTTTATAACCTGACACGGATGGAAAACAAACTACTGCAAAATATGGGTAGGTACTTATATTATACAAAATGTAATATTGATATGTACCTCTAACTACACCTATTAGATATCCTCAAAGAATCTGAACTCGGTATATATTTGACACTAAAATATCTAAGGGGATATATACCGTACCTAGGAAAATAAAGTTTTTAAAATTTTTCTAAGCAAAAACGTTCATAATTTGACAAGGAACTGTTTATTTTATCTAACAAATACAAATATTTCAACTGGAGTGTGACTTGTGGTGTGTCTTGCCGTGATTTACTGGTGTCTCTGTAGTCTGAAACAATATCAAACAACAATTTATGAGCATATAATTGTATGTAAGCTTTATTTGACTGGAATTCATTTCATTTGCCTATTTCTGCTGCCAAGCAGCTTGCTGTGTTCCGGTTTTAAAGGTGTAGGTGCCGGCGAAATAACATGAGGCTTAATATATGCCTCAGGTTGATGGACGCATGATGGAGTACATCGTATGGCACGTTCTTAATGAGTGTAATCTACGAGGCAATACTTTGTTATAGGCGATGGTAACCACTAAACATCAGGTGTTCCATCAGCAAGTTTTAAAAAAAAATATATGTATTTTACTGGCATCCACGTCCTTCAAACCGGAACACACCTTGGCGGCAGAAATAGGCATAATGTTAGTACTTCCCCGGACGAGCCTTTCACTAAGAGCTCTAACTACTTCTGTAATACCTTGTACCTAATACAAAGTCTGTGATTTTTTTAAGCGCAGGTAATCAACTTACATAATCATTATCATCGATAGATGTGCCTGCTGTAAACTCCGGCGGAATCTCAAAACTGCGGATAACCTCTGGTTGTGGCCAATGGCTGTCTCCGGGGGCGTCAGAGGCCTTCATACCCGATTTATGTTTCTTGTGGCTGGCTATGTAACAAAAAAAAATAAAGTTCAGTTCAGGTCATCAGATTAGTATGAAGTACTCCTGAATACTCAAACGCATCTCAGATTTAAGCTCGTCTCAAGCCGCGATTTTTGACAGTTTGCAATGAAAATCTGTCGAAAATTCGTCACTCTCTCTGCGTTTCTGCCGCCAACCGCCAAGCATCATGTTGTGTTCCGGTTTGAAGGGTGTGGGTGCCGGTGTAATAACAGGCACATGAGGCTTAACACCTGTATGCCTCAGGTTGATGGACGCTGAGTAGTGCATCGTCGTGACGTTCCTGACGAGCGTGCCCTACGAGGCAATGCTTTGTTATAGGTGATGGTAACCACTTAACATCAAGGGGGCCATCTGCTTTATTGACAGTTTGCAATGAAAAACTATTTGGGGGATAGTCTCTAACAGATGGTAGAAGGTTTTGGACGTATATTCAACATGAATATAATGTTACGCACATATACGTACTCAGTGACGCAAATATACCCGCGTCAAAACTCGAGCGTAAAACGTAAAACGCTCATCTGTTAACCTTATCAAGCAGCGCACATTTCAAAGGCGAGAACTTAACTTCTCATAATATGTTGCAAAGTACAAAAGTAACTTTGACATTCCACTTGACGTTTGAAAGAGATAAGGGTCATAGCCCGGTCAATTTAGACATTCGAAGTTACATAAATTCCCACCAAGCTGAAAATCAGTATAATGGTTTAAAATATGATTAATAATAAAATTTGAAAGTTCCCCATCTTTCCCCTGTATGGATTTTTTTTTATTCAAGGTCGACGGTCAAAAAAATGAGTTTTTCGTGATTTTCACCAAAATGGTAAGTTTTATCATAAAAATACCAAGGCCAAAATTGTAAATCATTAAATTATCTATCAAAAATGTATCAATACTCTTTTTTTCTACGAGCCACTGTTTTTGAGATTTAACGATTCAAAACGTTGACATGTAGGTGAATTCGCCGTCGCCATTCTGTACGCTGGGCTGCGCTTTGCTCCTACTCCTTGGGCTCAATTTTGCATCGCTTCATGTGTCTTTTCAGAACATCCTTGAATCTCAGGTACTGGCCACTGCGCTTACGCTTACCGTACTGGAGTTCTGAATAGAAGATGCGCTTCCTACTCTCCGCCGTACGAGACAGCGAAGCTGTCGTCTCATCAGATACCTCTCAATGCCTCCGATGTTAGCGCGTCTCAATACATTCGTGTTCCTAACGCGGTCTGACTATCTGATATTCATGATGTCTCGGAGGCATTTGAGATGAAATCTATCGAGTGTGCGAATGTGCTTGTATTTCAAAACAAGTGAACATCAATTTCATGGGCTTGTTTGTTTAAAGTTGTCGAAAATTTTTTGTTAAGGCACCTGTCGATATAATCCATAAAAAATAAAAATATATAAATGAGCTATGAACTGATCAAATAAGACCTGAACATTAGTAGTGTAGGGCGGCGTTTTTATACTACTCATGAAACAAGCAGATGGTTCACTTGATGTTAAGTGGTTACCATCACTATAACAAAGCATTGCCTGCATTGCATATTAGGGCTGCTATAGGCTGTGTTGGGCACATTCCTAACGAACGTGACTTGCGTGACACTGCTATGCGTCCGTCAACCTGAGGTATGCGACCAATTTGCCACAGCGCGAGAAAAGGTGCCTAAAAACCTTTTGCATTTACAACCTCCCTGAAATCTGGGTACCTTTGAGTCAGTGCATGCATGTGTAAGCAAAGTACACTATAAAGTACTTACACTATGTAATCGCGAACACAAAGGGTATTCAACCCTTTGTGTCAGTCCTCTATTTTCAGATTTCATTTTAGCAGATTGCATAATGGGCATTTGTAACGCAATGATTTTAATTGCATTGGTTATTGAGTACTGATCGTATTCCTCGCTAAGCGATTGAAAAATAACCGGTTTGCTCAGCAAGGAAGAGAGTTATCAGGTCTCATAGGAGTCTTAAGAGCCTTTTATAAAACAGACGGCTAGCCTTGCAGTTTCTGCGTGTCTCGTAAAAATCACCAATATTTATAGAAGCTCAGACTTTTATCAATAGGCTTTTCGTCCAAATTAATGATAGAAGCACTCAGGTGATTTAACGAGAACCTAAAAACGTACTAAAGCGATTAGAATTTATGTTAAGAGGCTGTGAGGGATCCCAAATGCCTGTAACGAGATTACTACGCAAAGATAATTATGGCTTCCTCTTTTCTATATTAGTTTTTGACGTAAAATAAATATGTCTGTTGTTAATATGTTGCTATTTAGTCTATAAGTGGTGAAGGTACCTAGATAATTAATCAGAACGGCACGAAACACACCAATTACAATAATTAACAGTATTTAAAACAAGCCTTTTAAATCACTATAAAACACACCCTAAAAAAAAATGCTGGCCAATCCACACAACACCATCTAGCCCCAAGCTAAGCAGAGCTTATGTTATGGGTACTAGATGACTGATATTTTTTTTTATTATACATAGAAAATACCCAGAACATCCGGAATAAATATTTACAAATCGTACAAATATTTATCCCAAGGCGGAAATCGAACCTGCAACCTCGTGCGTCGCATGTGGACATTCGCCCGCCGCGACACATCGGTCGTCTAATAATAACTGATAATAACCTACGAACATCTGTTAGTGTTTTTTGCATGTCAGATAAACTCTCACTTCATTGGTCGGTGTAGACTGTAACGATGATTACAAGGCTTATCCGAAAAGTAATAATTCTTAGTAATATTAAATGCTTATAATATATTGAATAGTATTGAGTAATAACAGTAATAATTGACAACCAATATAATTAAAACTTCACATCTTCAAAACATAACACACACACACTGAGCTGTGACAGCCGTCACAGCTCAGTTTGTAGTCGCTCTGCCTTCTGTGCGGGGTGGTGGGTTCGATCCCCACCGAGAACAAACATTTGTGTGATGAATATAGATGTTTGTTCTGTGTCTGGGTGTGGTATTGTATTCTATGTATGTATTTACAAAAAAAAGTATATAAGTATTCTATCAGTCATCTGGTTCCCATAGTACAAGCTATGCTTAGTTTGAGGCTAGATGATGCTGTGTAAAAATGTCCTGATATATTTATTATTTTATTTTTTTTATTTTATAACATAGCATCATGACTGTAATCCACAAGCACGGTAGGTCTCCTCCGATCTCTTAGTACCAAGTACCTGCTCGAGACATTTCAGAAAGGCCTAATTTTGAGAATTAAATTCTAGTTTATTCGTTTTTATAGTGCTTAAGGAAATCACAAAGATTTTTATATCATCCCAAAAATTATTTCCTCGAGTGGGATTTGAACCCACGACCTTCCCCTTGATACAGGGATGCGATAACAAACTTCGCTACCGAGGATTCAAATGACTCGACGAAAATAAGATTTGGAATGTTTTCATACGGTACTGTAGCGATACTTAAATTGGTTATCGTATGTTATGGAAGGTCGTGGGTTCAAATCCCACTCGAGCAAATAATTTTTGGGATGATATTATAAAAATCAAATTCTAGGTACAATCTCGTTTTAGCTTTAAAAAAAATTACTAAAGTACGAAGAATATATCTGACCTTAGTTTCAAAGTAAGTAGGAGTAAAACTGAAACATTTATTTGGCGCATGATGGAAAGACAACAAAAAAAACCAAAGTAAAGATGGGAAATGCTTACCGGATTCCACAGAAAGAGCGAACAATACAATGAAAACGACAATGGTTACCTTCATTCTGACTGACTTGCCATTACCTGTGATTCTACGATTTATATAGTGTGCAGTCTATACAAGCGACATATCCTTGCTTCATTTGGTTTCTTCATCAGAAGGCTGGATGTCCTCTGCATGTCTCGGCGTCTACGCTCACAGCATTATTACCTTTACATATTTCTGCTTTGCCTACGCCTCAGTAAGAAGGCTGATATTTGGACGAACAATGGTTAAAGAAATTAATTCAGAAAACACATGCGAGTAGTTATATAACGACGTGGTTGGCCGCCTGACAGGACTCTGAACGTTACTATCTAGAATATAGAAAATCAATACTCGTATTGATTTTTTTCATCACGCGGCCGCCGCGCGTTGACCGCATGGTTTACCACTAGACCCTAAACCTTAGCATTATTATTAACATTGCTATCTAGAACATAGAGACGATAAACAGTATTGATTTAACGCGCCATAACTCGTCTCAAGCATCCATCCCACACCATGGCAATAGATGTTATCAATAATATACATTTTGGAAGCTGTGTTTTGAACAAGTGAAAATTACAGGAGTTCATGGGTATGTCACCCGATGGACTGACGACATTGTTAGGACCGCGGGAAGTCGATGGATGGAAAGGGCTCAGAATCGTCCTTCGGTATGTAGGTGGTATATCTAGTGTAACGTAGATTTATTATGTAGATATAATAATTGACTACTTATTAATTTATTTTATATTTTTATTGTAAACATAAGTTTGTACTTTTTTTCATTTTGTTATTTTTATTATAAGAGTTAGATATTCTTTGTAGATCAAAGAGAGCAGTGGACCTGTAAATTTATTACTAATAAATAACTATTGACTATTACTCAAACAACTAATGGCAGTGACCTAATCTCTGATCCTCAGGTCATGGGTTCGAATCCGGTCGTACGCCAATGGATTTTTCTATCGAAAAATGTATGTGTGCAATCTGCGTGAATATCTACCGTGCTTGGGGATTAAAGTCGTGTTGATATTTTTTTGTTGTATGATCATATATAAAAGCAAGAACACAACAACAAACAGACAGCCAACACTCTCGAAGATTTGTTTCTTTATTTTCTAACGGATGTTAAAGATAGCGAAGCCTATAATTTCACGTCAATTATTTGCAATCAGTGAAAGAAGTAAAGCTGTTTTTAAATGCCATTTTCATATGACTAGAAAATGTAAAAAAAATTAGGCATACCTACTAGTAGTTCTACCAACAGTAGACCTTGCCTGGACAATCTTTTATTTAAATCTATACACAGCCGTCACAGCTCAGTTCGTAGTAACCCTGCCTTTTGCGCTGTAGGTGGTGGGTTCGATTCCCACCGAGAACAAACATTTGTGTGATGAACTTAGATTTTTGTTCTGTGTCTAGGTGTTAGATTATATTCAAAGCATAGTATATACAAAAAAATATTATAAATATTCTATTAGTCATCTGTTTCCCATAGTACAGGCTATGCCTAGTTTGGGGCTAGATGATATTGTGTAAAAATGTCCACAAATATTTATTTATTTATATTATTATTATATGTGATCAATTTACTGCATTTGAAGGAGGTAAGTACGCTGCTCATCACTTTGAAAATCAGATCTTTATCAAGTTTTATGAGACTACTACACACAACTTTAAGTTAGGTATTACCTTTTTAAATAATAATAATAACGCTGGACAATCAAGTAGAGCTTGTGTTATGGATACTAGATGACCGATATCTTAATACAATACATTGCATAGATATTTTTTTATTATACATAGAAAATACCCAGAGCACCCAGAATAAATATTTGCAGATCGTACAAACATTTATCCCAAGACGGGAATCGAACCCGCAACCTCCTGCGTCGCAGGCGGACATTCGCCCGCCGCGTCACATCGGTCGTCAAAAAAGAGTAAGTGAAAATCAGTAAGGACCGAGTATTCACCAACTATTGCCTCTATATTCTAGGTAACCACGCTCAAATTCCTGTCAAACGGTCGCGCAGTTGCCTTATGGCGGTTATTATGTAGCCCCGTTTTTGATCTCATCAAAAATCCCCGACGACAAAAAATCTATAAAGTCGTAAAACTTGTGTACCAAGTTTCGTCCAGCTCGGTTGTGAAGTACGAACCTGCAGAGAAATTCCAACAAATTGACGGAGAAAAGCAAAAAAAATAATTTTGTAATTGGTATAGGCAAGTAGTTAAATCTTTGGGTACAATGCTCTCATAAAATGCCTATAGTGAACTACCGTTCGCCTGAACACTGTTAGGAAATAATGGCGTTACAAGAATACCTAGTAACCGATATTATTCCATTGTTTGTCTACCCAACAGGCCATTGGTTTGAAATGCCCGAATGGCGTCTCTATTTGCCATACACTCAACTCTAGATTTATACCCCAAAATAATTCGTAGACGGACGATCTACAAACACTTGAAATAATGATGAGTGATTCAATAACTATGACAAGATTTGTAAAAATTTTTGTTCTAACAGGCGTTACATCAAACAAAACCGCCTGTTGCAGTGGCTCGGTCGAGCCAAAGTATTTTTTTCTACACTAATCTAATTTTATACCGGGTGTAAGAAGACCACTTCCAAATACTTCAGAAACGTGTAAAGTAACATAAAACCAAGTCTTTTAGATTACCACTTTGACTTGACAGCTAAATACATTTAGAGTAATATTATGATGATTCTCGTAAAATTCCTATCAACTAATTATGTTTTCCGTACAGCGGTCAACGACCATGCGACGAGGCGGCGACCGTGATTTCCTGTAGATCGGTTTTTGATATTTTGTTATTTTTACGCATTTTTAAATAAGATAATTAGGTACAAGATAAAGTGAAGCGGAAATCGATAAAGTGCCGAAAATAGAATGTGAAAATGATGGACAAAAAATTTATAAACCAAAAAAGATAACTATAATTACTTTCTTAACAAAAACGGTATTTAACACACACGCTGAGGTGCTTAATTATCTGGAAACACCTCTGAAAAATAGAAAAATATGCCAAAATGTGCAAAATTAATCTACCATCGATAACTAATGAAAAACCAGACAAATAAATTTCATTACATGTAAGATATAATAACATTTTAGAAAAATAATTTAAAAAGAAGAAAAGACAAAAAATATAGTTTTAGAATTTGAACAAATGAAATTAATTAAAAAAAAGTAATAGTTTAAGACACGGTCGAAATTCCCTTAGAGCTCTTAGTACCAAGCACCTGGTATGCTCAGATATTTGGTACCTACACATCCATATTTTACAGTAGTTGGTAAGTACGTGACAGGTTGCAAGCCCAACACCGCTTCTAGAATAATAACTGATTGTTCTCAGTCTTCATTCTTTATCTTAGAATAACTGAACTTTTACTGTTTAAGAGCACTATGGCATTGCGCACATACATTTTTCGATAGAAAAATCTATTGGTGCACGACCGGGTTCGTACCCACGACCATAGGGTCAATAGTTCATAGTTCATAGTTTAGTTCATTGTTATTTATTCCATTCAAAAAAATAAATTACATTGTATGCGGAAAACACAAGTAACAAATTAAAATTAATAATAATATCTAACAATAATAATCCTACCTACACGTTCTTAGCCGTAGTCAAATTTAAAAAAAAAAATATTAAAATTTAATGTCATTAAATGTCAAAATCCCCGAAGTATTCTGATGTGATCAATAATTTAGAAGCAGAAAGAAAATTAAAATTGTGGGTGCGTAAATGCCGCGCTTATAGGTCTTCGAGTGAATACAAACACTTTTCCAGAAGGAAAGACTTTAACTTTTGTTTAAGTAACGGAAGTTGATGAATAAAACACTAATAAATAATAATAATAATATAATTAATAGGCGGGGTGACTCCCATTAGACCACTGGTGCTCCCTTAAATTGATTAAATAAAAAAATATGTCAGGATTTAAACTTATTAGTATTATAAACTTGTATGTATTAACCTAGAATAGGTGCCTTTTCGCAGACAAACTTTAGTATTGAACCGGTATGTGTCAACCGAATATCACCGCTTCGGTGTAAAGAGCCGTAAGGGTACATCGGGTTAAAACCATATATATCGTTGATCCATGTTGATCCAGACTGCTTGAGGGTCTGACCTGGAATGAAAAGTACATAAATCTTTATAATCACACAAAATGTTAACAATTTTTTGAAATAAACACAAAGGTGTTTCTGTATGTAAATGTACCTGCGTGTTATAACTGAATTCTATGTATGTATTTACAAATTCAAATATTTATTTGTGCAAATCATTTAAATAATATTTTTTTCACAATTAGATAAATCAAATATTCTTCAAATCATCATCTAACCCTAAGCTAAGCGTAGCTTGTAATATGGGAACCAGATAACTGATAGAATAATCATATTATGTTGTTTTATGTAAATACATACATAGAATACAATATAACATCCAGACAAAGACAAATATCTATGTTCATGTGGCGCGGCGGGCGAATGTCCGACTGCGACACCGGAGGTTGCGGGTTCAATTCCCGCCTTGGGATAAATGTTTGCACGATATTCAAATATTTATTCCGGGTGTTCTGGGTATTTTATATGTATAATAAAAAATATGCATGTAATGTATTGTATTAAGTATATCAGTCATCTAGTACCCATAACAGAAGCTCTGCTTAGCTTGGGGCTAGATGATGTTGCGTGGATTGTCCTGCATTATTATTATTATTATTAAATGTTTGCCTTCGGCGGAGATCGAACCCTACTGAGCTAATGAGGCCAGTTAATATTTTTTTGTCAAATTCAAATTGTCAATATCAGTATTTATTATTACTATTTCGTCTAGTAAGTTTTTCAAATAATAAAACTTTGATTAACTCTCTGCATAGTTTCAAAACTGGCGATTGGGCTGGTCAAGATAACAAGATTGAGTGAACTCGAAAGGGCTGTGTTCCGGTTTGAAGGGTGTGGGTGCCGGGGAAATTACGGGCACATAAGGCTTAACACCAGTATGCCTCAGGTCAGTGGACGCAAGGTAGTGCTTCGTACGTTAGGTACGTGCCTTACAAGGCAATGGTAACCTCTTAACATCAGGTGGGCCATCTGCTCGTTCCATCAGAAAGTTATAAACCTTTTAGCCATTTAATGTCAATGTGACAAAACTTACCATCGACAGTTTTCCAGACCTTTCCTTCCATATAGATGCCGATCGACACGAAGTTATTGAGATCGTAAATAGTTTTATCAATTTCTTTAGGGTATCGATTAAATATTTCCAAAATTACTTCAGCTTCGACTTTGCTGTTAAGGAATGCTAGGCGCCCGCCTTCAAAGTGGCAGGTTTGGTTCGCACTAGGCCAAGTTACAGGATCTGTGTGGAACTTGTAGCATCGACTGGTCCGATTTGAAAACTCATATCCTAAAACAAGAGTAAAAGTGCATATCCGTACTTCAGATTCCTAAAACATACCTGAGAGAACTTTTCTTCTTAAAAAGGCATGCCAATTCATGTTTGGGTGTCATGCACAAGATTTTACTTTGGCCATGTTACAAGAGACGCGGGGACATATCCAACGTGATGCATTTTAATACAGAAAGGATAATGCCACTGGAGTAAATTAGAACGGGTTAGTGCGGTTTGTGACAATTACTACTTTTTGCCCAACTAAGCACATCCTACGTTCTAAATGAAAAGAAAATAAATAAGTTAACGAGTTTAATCCCCAAAACACGGTATCCACCCTCTCAAAGCTTTAAGTACCAAATGATTGTCTAAAGAAGGTAGGCATAGGTACTTATTACTTTAGAGGTACACAATATTGCATCTGGCCTATACCTACACTGAGAAAAATGAAAAGCCATTGAAAAGCAGTGACAGTGCCGTTATTACGGCCGATTTTGTTTGTATGAAGGCAAAAAACCGACCAAACGTAACAACGAACAGAAACGGCTTATAAAGTTGTTCCGGTCGTTCTGTGTAAGTGTAATAGACGGTATCATTTTGACGTATTCACTTTGAAAGGTAAAACTAACGTAAGCGTTACAAACTCGCCCAGCGTAATTACAATTCAACGGTATAAGACTTTTTTAACCTTAGGCTCGAAATCCATTTTTCTCAGTGTACCCACCTTTTTCAGTAGATACGTGGCAGGTTGCAAGATCATCGCCGCTGCTAGAATACTATCTGGTTTCCTGACAATGTTTTCATTTACTGTTCCAGCACTGGCATTGCGCACATAATTTAACTGTTGAAAAGTAAAGTTAACAGCCTTACCGATGCCCTCACAACTTGGTTCGAGTACAGGTGTTTGTTTTTCTGATGGTTTAGTGGATTCTTCTGCAGGTTCAGTAGTTATAATCGTAAGTTCTTGTGCAGGTTCAATAGATTCAGTAGTAGGTTTTCCTGGAGGATTAGTAGATTCTTCTGTAGGTTTAGGAGATTCAGATGTAGGTTTTTCTGCAGGCTCAGTGGATTCAGATGTAAGTTCTTGTGCAGGTTTAGTAGATTCAGTTGTAGGTTTTCCTGGATGTTTAGTAGATTCTTCTGTAGGTTTAGTAGATTCAGATGTAGGTTTTTCTGCCGGCTTAGTAGATTCAGATGTATGTTCTTGTGCAGGTTCAGTAGATTCAGTTGTAGTTTTTTCTACCGGCTCAGTAAATTCAAATGTAAGTTCTTGTGCAGTAGATTTAGCTGTAGAATTTTCTGGAGGTGTAGTAGATTCTTCTGCAGGTTTAATATATTCGGATGTAGGTTTTTCTTGAGGTTCAAAACATTTAGATGTAAGTTCTTCTGCGAGTTCCGTGGATGGCGCAAAGCAGACATATGGTAAATTTAAGCTACAGCTGACAGCTCCCGTTGTGCCGTTGGCATAAAATACTCCACACCGTTCTAGAAATAAAATACTAGTAAACCTCTTTGCCTCAGTCTAGGTTGGGTTGTGCCGTGTGTATCAGTAAGTATGTGTAAGTCACCAAAGCTTTTTTTTCGGACGGACTAAAATTCTAATATAATTGCCTAATGATTTCCGACAGAGTCACCAAGCTACTGGCAAGCGCAGGTACTCATACACAAAAATTGATTGTTGTCAACGAGCGCAAAGGCTGCTGCCAGGTACGGGAGCTACGGAGAGACTTTTTGCCCTAAAGGGGCATTGTCGGGGAGGTGTTTTCAACTCCGCCACGGAGGTCGGTGTGATTGTGGAGTGTTTCCTGTGTCCGGACCTGGTGAGGGTACGTTTATCAGGCGGATTTACTGGATAATCGAGCAGCGTTAGGTCACCACAGTACCCAGGTCAAGAATATAATATTCATGATGAATGAAACCCGCATCTCAACCCATAGATACAAATCTACTTAGGTTAAATCTAGTTTTTCTGTAATGGCGATTTTGATTTTTAGGATCATTTACAACTTTTATTTAATTTTTGTGTACTATTTATGCATACCGTCTTTAGAGCGATTTAATAATTGTAATGTAATTTAACTATCTTCTTACTTTCTACAACATCCCTGCGTACTGCATCAGGAACCAACACCTCTAATCCGGAAAACATAACTGGATGTTGAAAATTTAACTGTATTTCTTGCACAGCTGTCGTAAAATCCGAAGTCCAAGGCGAAGCCAAAGAAGCAACTGAAATTAACATATTTAGTTAATATTATATGCTAGCTGAAAAAGCCCATGAAAAAATGTTTTTCTTTAGTAGGTAGGTACTACTTACTGATGACAAATAGATGACTCACCTGATGTTAAATGGTACCTATAACAAAGCATTGCCTCACAGGTCACGTTCGTTTGGAATGTGCTCTACGATACTCTAACCTGCGTCCACTAACCTGAGGCATAGAGATGTTACGCCTCATGACCAATATTAAGATTTGCAATGTCAGCGTAAATTAAAACAAACAGGAGCGGTTGCAGTCGGAGTGAGCTTAGATTTAAACTATTATAATGTATTTTACCCGTAATCTGTGTCACACCCTAGCGCGTGGACTGGCGATCGAATCGCAGAAACCTTCGGAGCCAGAAATTATGTTGGCATTGATCCTCTCGATCAAATGACTACAGGCGACGTCTGCATTTTATTACTATTTACTTTTTTTGTTGCTACATATAATGCACACACTCTGCTCTGTTTGAAAATCAGTGCTGCCGCATGTTCCATGCATGTGGGGTAGCATATGCTGAGAAAAAACCGATTTAACCACACGAGACACATAGCGAGACTAATTGGCACAACTTTTTTGTACTTTGAACCGCTAAGGAGTGGAACTCATTGCCAGCTTCTGTTTTTCCTGACCACTATAATCTGGATCTCTTTAAGGCAAGAGTGAATAGGTGTCTTCTAGACCGTCCTGCTTCATCTTCGGCTTCATCGTCACTTACCATCAGGTGAGATTAAAACTTCTTTTTCTAATATAGTAGGTAAGTAGGTTTCTTACTTAAGTATAGGTACCTACCTTACCTACTTTCGTTTTATCTTTCTGATTACTTTCATTACGTTTCTGTGCTCTTTGTACTAATTTTCTGTTTTGTGTGTGTCAAATAACAGTATTTCATTCATTTATTTTCTAACATGAGTGTCTGAGGACTCAAGAAAAATCTATGTTCATCCCACAATTATTTGTCTTTGGTCAGAATTGAACTAGGATCGTACAGTGCAGAAAACAGAAGATTTTTCTTGGTTTCAAATATTTCATACTGACTAGGCAATCTTGTTTATTTATTTACCTTCATTGTAGCAGTTTAACTTGGCGGCCAACCAGTTGGTAGGTTCTGAATGTCGCTTAAGGTAGCCTCGGAGCTGTGGATAGTAAACGTATGCGGGCCAACCAACCCTGTCTGAACCTGAAAACCCTTTGAAACGTTTGTTTATGTTTATAACTATAATAGAAACTCATTCTTTATTGTTCTTAAATATTTTATCTTATAACTATTTTTAGTGACAAAAAATACGAAAATATTAATTCTATATTATGTATAAGATATTCCTTTCTCATATTCTAAAATATTAAAATTTTGGAAATCACAAAATTGTGCCAAACTACTTGTCTTGTTTCATTTTTTTATGCTACTGCTAGTGGAACAAGCATTTGACCCACCTGATGTAGAGTGGTAAACATCACCTATATAATCACCAAAGCATTGACAACAATCCCCAGTTTGTCGAGCACAGCGCCATCTCAACGCTCTAGTACACGCTTACCCAGACTGTGACATATTCGCTGACAGGTGGTCAATGATTGCAAGTTTCTGCCTATACTATTGTGAGCAACCCAGTTCACTGGCTCCTTGGTAGTCAGTTGGCTCCGGTGAATTTTAGTGCAATAAATTTAGTATGTTTAGTTATGTTCCTACTGATCTCCTATATTAGATTATTATTTTTTTGTTTAACGTTGTTATTTTATTTCTAGTTTTTACAGTTGTAGATTTTTATGTTGTATATAAGTAATGTCACGTGATATTTGTATTAATTTTTAAGTAGAATAGCGCTTTAGAATTAGTTCTGTTATGCTATTTTATAAGTGAATAAATTGAAATTGAAATTGAAATTGTAGCTGACGCACGTTAGGCACTTACGCTACAATGTACTACCCTGCGTCTACCAACCTGAGGCATACTGATGATGCTAAGCTTTATGTGCCTGTAATTTTACCGGCACCCACACCCTTCAAACCGGAACACAGTAATGCGTGCATCACTGCTTGGCGGTAGAAATAGGTACGGGGTGGTAGTAGGTACTTCCCTGGTCGAACCCTTTTTTTAGTTCTACTACTCATGCAAGTTTTGAGAATTTTCCATGCAAGCTTTACACCCCCTTCAAATAAATAAATTGTGCTGGACAATCCACCTTTACACCTCTTTTGAGGGATAGCCAACACAACCCATACTTAATACTACTGTGAGCACCCCATCAATACGGGGGTGCAATCATGAAACTTCGGTCAACAAACTTGGCGCATCGACAAACTGATTTTATCTATCGAATTTTATTAACACCTGCTAGCACACCCCTAGCCACGACATATTTTATCGAATGATTTCCTTGTTGACAACTTATCGATAAATTCGGTAAGCTTCTCGAACTTATCGACTTAGCGTTCAACTAAGTTCCATGCTACCGATATGGATTATTTTTAATTTTTAAAATAATCCATATCGGTAGGTATTGAATTTTTTATAAATAATTTTGTTTTTTTTTTAAATATGACCACTTTTATGGTTGGCTATTCAAATCAAATCAAATGTTTTATTGAGTAACTTAATCTATAGTTTTACAATATGGTTCGAAATCTCCTTTTAAGTATATAAATACCTGTGTTAGGAGATCTCACTCTTATAGCTGTTATTTATTAAAAACCTACATATAAGTTTATATACATACCCAAACACAAAACACTTAGATATGTAACAAGGAAAATCGTGTATAAATTCACAAACATGGTAATGCGGTCAATTTTACACTAGCTACGAGTAAAAATAATGATTACTTTGATGATACTGTCGCTTTTATATTCCTTCTATCGTGTTATCAGTTTGAAACAACTAATTTTTAGCGTTCCGTACGAATATTAGTCCGCAAAAATGCAACATCTAGACTAAAGTAAAGGGGTTTCCTGTCAAAACTAGTGTTTATTATTAAGTAAACACCATTGCAAATCCTAAAGTTTAAAGCTACATTATCAGTATGTACTGTAGTCGGTAGCTACCATACAGAGGGACTTTGGTAGAAGAGAAAATCTGAAGGTGGTGACTGGATGTACATTTATTAAACTTTCGTTCTTTCAACTGTTTTCACTTTTCTATTACACAACACTTACTAAACAATATGTTGTAAATCTTAAGATATTAGACTCTCTGATTGTTATGTAAGTTGTTGGTTTGTGAGACACGCCGTATACTGTTACCGATGACGACAGCATGAAGATAAATATTTACATATTTTTAATATGTTTAAAAAGGTTATCAAAAAGTAAACAAAAAATCCAAGTCATGATAATTGACATCACATTTCCAATATACAGAAATTACGCGGATTCGATAAAGACCCTAATTATTATTGCAAAAAATTTACCTTATTTTATGTTTTTATTTTATTTATTGGGGTAAACAAACAGTAGCACAATAAGGAATAAGGTAGAGGATTATAAAATAGACAATCGTTTGAAAGTGTAACCAAATCTGTTTACCACGGATTACTTAAATATTGGACTTACATCTATGTATAGCATTATGAAGCTTCCTCCATATGAAACGCCATCTATTTCTTGCTCGACTTTAATCCCCAAGTTCCTCTCAGATATCTCCTCAGATCTCTTAGTACCAAGTCTTTCGAGATTCTTTAAGGATGTCCAATGGGGGTAGTCAGATGTATGTCCAAATATTACATTTGGCACACACATTTCAACAGTTTTCTGATTCTCATAGTTCAAGCTTTGTATTAAATAGGCTCGATGGCATTGTATTAAATATTATGTATGTATACTATATTTTTATTACGGTTCCGGTAACGTATATCCACATTTCTTCACACAAAACTCGCAAATACCACTTGGGCCCTCCGTTGTCGTAGTGGTCGGCTTAGTGGTTGGTTTCTTCGTGGTGTGGTAGGGCTTGCAGTAAATGAAGCGTGAGTGATGGTGGTACGGCTCTTCGTCATCGATGTACGGTGAAGACTTGAGGTACGGAATGTAGTCTTCGTCATCATCCCAGTAGGACCCTAAAAATAATCAAGGTTTAACATAAAGTATGAATGACACTGAGCTGTGACGGCGGTCACAGCTCAGGTCGTATTAGCCCTGCCATCTGCACTATAGATGGTGGGTTCGATCCCCACAGATATTTTTATTTTTTTAATAATGCTGGACAATTAACACAACATCATCTAGCCCCAAGCTAAGCAGAGCTTGTGTTATGGGTACTAGATGACTGATTGATATACTTAATACAATACATTACATACATAGATATTTTTTATTATACATAGAAAATACCCAAAACACCCGGAATAAATATTTGCAGATCGTACAAACATTTAACCCGCAACCTCCTGCGTTGCAAGCGGACATTCGCCCGCTACGCCACGCAGGTTCTACAGGTTGTTATGTGCAAAACACATTGAGTAGTTTTTAAGCAAGCAACTTCAGTCTAAAATAAAGCATAAATTCTCAAAAAATTTTAAAAAAAATCCATAATTTTTTCTTTGATGGTTTTGTAGCCTTTGAGCGTTTAATCAATAATTTTTACACTTTATTTTTTTAATTTGACAGCCGTCATAGCTGCCCTTCTCTCTGCGCTGTAGGTAGTGGGTTCGAACCCCTCCGAGAACAAATATTTTTGTGATGAATACAAATATTTATCCTGAATGTGCCGGTAGCAGAGCTTTCACCAGCTACTGACTGAGCTGTGTGATGCTGTGTTATGCTACCGTCCATGAAATACTTTGGTAAACAACTCACCTGCATCACGCTTTTCTCGTTTTGAACAATACAACGGACAGACCTTCAGACAGAAATATAGGGACTTTGTCTCTGAAAGAAATAATATTATATACAGGCCGTATATTGAATACCGTCGAATATCGTAGCTATAGAAAATAAAAAAACTATTCGAAAATTATAAAATAAGATGTCTTTGTGAAAGAGTTCGTCAAGAAGGTCACAACGACTGATATACTAAAAATGGAAAGAATTTTTTCATCCAAGACTTTTTTTTTAATACAATTTGCTGACGGAACAAGCATTATGGCCCACCAATGTTAAGTGGTTACCATCGCTTATAACAAAGCAATGCCTTGTAGGTCACATTCGTTAGGTACGTAACCTATAATACCAAACCACCTATAATACCTGCTCAGCGTCCATCAACCTGAGGCATATATATATGAGGCATATATAAGTGTTACCTAAGCCTTATATGCCTGTAGTTTCACCGGCACCCACACCCTTCAAACTGGAACACAGCAAGCTGCTTGGCGGCAGAAATAGGCATGGTGGTAGTACTTCCCCGGGCGAGCCTTTCAATAAGAGCTCTACTAAGTAGGTACTACTAATTTTATGAACTTATCTTTGCTTGAAATAACAAAAGATTCGCTCACCCGTTAAAAAGAAAGGTTCACCAAGCTCAAAGCAAAACACGATGAAGTAAAATAAAATATGCAGCTTCATTTTCCGGATTACTCAAACAGTTGCAAGCCTTTCACTGCTATGTTAAGACAAGTTTTCTTTACCCTCTCGCGATCTTTATACCTTGGGTCTACCACCGGTATACGAGTGGTTATGGCACATGGGACATGTACACTGGATAGCAATAGCAATTGGCTTGGTTGTTCATCCACACAAGCAAAGTTGTTTGTGACGACCAGTGTGGCGCGGCGGACGAATGTCCACCTGCGACGCAGGAGGTTGCGGGTTCGATTCTCGCTTTGGAATAAATGTTTATACGATCTGCAAATATTTATTGCAGGTTCTCTGGGTATTTTCTATGTAGGTATAATAAAAAAATATTCTATGGCATTACAGTGCCATTGTACTACTGAATCTCTTCCAGGCAAGAGTGAATCTTCATACCGTCCTGCTCTAATATAGACTTCAGCGTCGCTTACCATCAGGTGTGATTGTGGCCAAAAGATCTAATAACTGACAAAATATCTAAGTTGCTTAAATATTTATCTCATATGCATCTAATTGTACCGACACTTAGAACCCCCTATCACAACACAACGAAGTGGTGGAACCACGAAACAAAGATTGTATCAACATGTTAGGTGCTTGGGGATAACAGACATTTTTAATTATTTTATTCAAGTACCATTTCGTCTCCTTTGAAAGGGTTTTAATAACGGGACAACGGGAAGTTTCCTTACTTATTTTAATCAAGTGGTACTGTTGTCCCTGCTACCGGAGATTTGGTAACGGGCAACGGAAATGATTGTCCATTTAATTAAAATACCACTCCCCGTCAACGGGGGAATCGGGAATACTGGGAATACATCACCCAGTGGCATTTACTTAAAAGCTATTGCAGTGGTTACCTAAGTAACAGCGCCACCGCATATTTTAGTTTTTCGTTTTTTTAATTTACAGTACAGGAAGATGATAATGAGGAGAGCTCTTTGTGAAGGGCTCGTTTGAGGAAGTACCTACTACCACCAAGTCTATTTCTGTCACCAAGCAGCTAACTGTGTTCCGGTTCGAAAGGTGTGGGTACCGGTGAAATTACTTGCACATGAGGCTTAACACCCGTATGACTGTATGCCTCAGGTTAATGAACGCTGAGCAGTGCATGGTAGGGCACGTTTCTAACGAGCGTGACCTACAAGACAATACTTTGTTATAGGCGATGGTAACCACTTAACATCAGGTGGGCCATCTGCTTGTTCTATCAGCAAGTTGCATAAAAAATAAATAAATAAAACTATTCGTGGTACTTAGTAACACTTGATTTCTTACTAGCTCTAACCTAACCTGCTTAATAGTTTCTGGTTTAGCCGGCTTGATAACAAGTACTTACCTATTGCATAACTAATGGAAACCCACGTGACTTCGTCCACATAACGCATATGCATTTTCAAATAAACTTTAACCCCTGCTGTGTTCCAGGGGCTGAACCTCAGGAATTTCTTTCTAAGTACACTCCTACGCAAAGACATATTAAGCTATCAAGCTGATGATGTCTACATATCTATACAAATAAATAAAATTGAAGTGTCTGTTTGTAATATTAAAATAACCGCTTTTTACTACATGCATATGAATGTATATGCGATACATATTCCAAAATAGCATTTTTTTTAATTTTTGTCTGTCTGTCTGTCTGTCTGTCCATTTGTTCCGGGTAATCTCTGGAACGGCTGGACCGATTTTGACGGGACTTTCACTGGCAGATAGCTGATGTAACAAGGAGTAACTTAGGCTACTTTTTATCCCGAAAAAATAACGGGAACGGGAAAAAAACTGCCACGCGGGCGATACTGCAAACGACCGCTATTTTATTCCGTATTAACGCCATCTGTTGGCAACATCGAGTACTACTTAGTTAAGATTTGTAAGTAAAAATATTTACCGCCCAACGAAGTGGGCACGGGTCAGCTAGTTATACATAAGACTATTAGCCATTATAACCAACTGTATCATTGAAGTTCAAAAACATTTCACGATAAACATTTTCAAAGAATGCAATGAAAGCGTAGTAGTTATTTTATTTCCACATATTCTCAACTCTATGTCAAGTCTTCAAAACACTTTCCTTGAAAAGAACTTCAAAGTGGCAATATCAATATTTTCTTACTATGAAAGAAAATGCTTTTAAAAGAAGATGGTTGATGTTAGTTTTGCACGCAATCTGTATAAATATTAAGCTTATAGACAGTTTGTATTCAACTCAACTCATGTTAGTACCTACTCACCAACATTGTTAGAAGTACCTACCGACTTACCTAAATACCAGTTATATTACCTAATAAAGTACCTACCTTAGAATAAAGATATCCGCATAGAATAAGGTACCCCTACCGTGAGCTCTTACAGCACGATTGTAAACTGTCAAAAACGACGCCAAAATGGCCGCTGCTATCCTTGACAGATAGCACAGTTTCCTATTTTTCATACTAAGTAACGGATTCCGGATTTGTACGAATATGCCCTCGTATTCATTGTTCAGGACTAATGCCTGATGTGGATTAGGCAATCAAAATATCGAGCTCACGGTTACCTATTAACGTTAAAAGTAACTTGCACAGTATATCACGCGTCAAACATCCTTTAAATAAACAAAGATCGTAATCCATTTGTCCTATTTTATGGCCAGCAATAAAACTCCACGCACTAAAAACCCCGTGAGAGTAGGATTTTACAAAACACTTGTATATTTTCAGGCAACATGTATGTTAAGGTTATGCCGGCAACGACGACCGTAGTAATAGAATCTAGCCATTGTATCCTTTAATATGATTGAAACTAAAAATTCCGCAGTATATCCGCAGGGACCATCTTGAAACGTGAATCTGACTGCCAGTTCCTCGCGATCAAGCATAGAAGAACCGACAGGAAATTTACGGCTTGGTTTTTACCGTTTTTTTGTATAATCTTTTTATTGTTACTTTTTTTATTATTATTTTTCAGCCAGTATTGTCCCGCTGCAGGGCAAGGCCTCCTGTACCTCCTTCCACTCTTCGCCGATGGCTAGAGCGGAAGCTTAGTGGCATTTTCTGGAAGTTTATTGTAGATCCGTACAGTGTTCTCCATAAACTACCCATAATTATGTAACTTAATTCATAAAATAAACATATTGTAACTTATTATCTTATTTAAAAACGCGTAAAAAACAGTAGCCTAAAGGAAATAGCGATTATCTGACTGGTGCATTGCCCTTGAGGTCCCCGCCACCGCGCGGTCATTGACCGCTGTATGAAATACATCGCTGGTTAATAAAAATTTCAGCAAAATAATCGTATTAATCTAAATATATTTGACTGTCAGTCAAGTAGTTATCTATAAGACCTTGTTGTAGATAACTTTACACGTTCCTGGAGTATTTGGAAGTGGTTTAACCTCCCCCGGTATAACCCTCCCGGTATAACCTCAAGCATATTAAAAAAGGTTTAACAAAAGGTACTTATCTATAATGTTTCGTTCACAAGCACACGAGTTGCGAGAAAATAACAAATAAAATAACTACACTTAAGTTCATATTTCCACGCATATTTAAGTAAAAATATTTTTGTCACTCTCTTTCACCATAACAAAAAGCGACGGCAACCGACTTATTGGATATTTAGTTAGTGGAGTCTACAAAGACCAATATATAACCCTGAAGTACTAACTGCACAAAAGTATTTTCACTTGCTTAAAAAGTCGTAACCGTCATTGTAGCATACCAGAGCGGGGATAAAACAGCATTTCATCCTACACAGGAAAAAGTTTTTTTTTTATTTTTGTGTGTCAAATGACAATGAGCCTACAAAAACGAAAAAGTTTTTAGTCATAAGTAGAATAATCATGAATAAAGACTCGACTTATTACTGTTTCATAAAAAAAGAACTTCATTTTAATTTTGAATATGGAACTAAAATCGGCGATTTCTGGTAGAATGCATGCAATGTGTTGCGGCTACAGAAGAAACAAAAAAAAGACATTGGCGCGAAATCTTTATAATTTTTCTCTAATTGCAAATTGAATTGGTAGTGACCGTAATTAATTTTACAATAGTGAAAATATTGGTATGCTACAATGACGGCCTTTTTGAGCAAGAGAAGTGAAAAGTATAGTGTAACACACTGAGCTAAAACCCATTAAAACTCGGTTTCTAAATACTCCCTCGCTTGAAGAAAAATTCTGTAGTGGCATGGAGGTTTTGTGAAATATTTCATCTGGGGATGAACTACCACACGATACTTTTATAGAAACTCTTTCCATTTTGCAATAGTTACAATAATATTATACTATGAAGGTTATATGTAGTTTATGTCGATACTCCTGTATCACAGCTTCATTCAAAAATGTTCAGCCAAGTATAAAGGGGAGAAAATATCAGTTTTACACTCACGATACATCGGAAATGGGTTTTCCTCAGAAAGGGACGGTTCGCCTCCTTTTGTTGTCTATTTTTGAGGCTATCTTAAAAGCCTTGTCCGTGCCGTGAAGGTTACTTTTTGTATCTGAAAATGACTTTATTTATCAAAATATTTATATTATACCGATTTATAAACGACGGTATACATATAATATCACTGCATACGTTAGTGCTAGTGAAGTGTAAGCGTATGGAAGTGGGTTTAGCTATCGATAAATCTATCTAAACTGGCTGATTGACTGACTAATTGACTGACTGACTGACTGACTGACATATACCTAGATAACGTAAAGCCATATAGCGGGTGGTCGTCGAGACTTGAAATTTACTGTTAGTAGTAGTTTAGTAGTCGATGTGTAAGTGGTTTTTATAACTAAGAAAAGAAATTCCGAAATTCAAGCCCTATAGGGGTACAGAGGAATTGAAGTTTGTATGAAAGCAGAAAGAAAGAAGATGGTAAATAGTATATAAAGGAAAATAAAATTACCCACGCATGGAATACTAAGTACTGCAAAATGTGAGTATGTGCCAAATGCTTTAAATGTAAAATTTGGACGTACCTCTGACTACTCACCCCATTAGATATTTTCAAATAACCTTGATTTGGTATACTTGGTTCTGATGTGTGTCTGGGAGTTAAAGTAGTGAAGTTATTTATTTTCCTGCATGTTTAGAAGAATAAGAAAAGATGGTAAGCAAACAGGAGTTTAGCTTTAGTATAAAAGGTTTTAAAGTAGAAGAATCTAAGTTTCTCTAAGGAGAAAAGTTTTTTTTATTTGACTTGCGGATGAAACAAGCGGATGGCCCACCTGATGTTAAGTGGTTACCATTACCTATAACAAAGTATTGCCTAGCAGGTCACGCTCATTATAAACGTGCCTTACGATGCACTACTCTGCGTCCATCAACCTGAGGTATACAGGTGTTAAGCCTCGTGTGGCTGAAATTACACCGGCCTACGCACCCTTCAAACCGGAACACAGTAAGCTGCTTGGCGGCAGAAATAGGCATGGTAGTAGTACTTTCCTGGACGAGCCCTTCACTAAGAGCTCTACTACTACCACAAGTACAATTTTACCGGGAAACTGCATGTTATTTTTATATTTCTTTCGTTATGAACAAATTCTTGAAATAAGCTACGAAAGCTTTTAGTAAAGTAGTGCGAAACGTTTGCTCGTCAAAGCCAAGCTTCGGACTTTGGAATAAATCCAGCTAAATATAGGTACGGACAGCGATAGAATTTAAACTTAAATATTTTATTATTTTTTTTAATACTGAACAATCCACGGCATCATCTAGCCCCAAGCTAAGCAGAGCTTGTGTTATGGGTACTATATGACTGATATACTTAAACAATATATTACATACATACATAATTTTTATTATACATAGAAAATACCCAGAACCCCGAAATAAATATTTGCAGATCATACAAGCATTTATCCCAAGGCGGGAATCGAGCCCGCAACCTCCTGCGTCGCCACATCGATCGTCATTATAAACTAGGTGAACAACAACATTACCAATTATAATTATGTTTATATAGAGTAGAAAACAATAAGACTAAGAGTAAAAAAACTAACAAATAACATAGGTAGGTATACATTATATTTAAGCAAACATTTTTACCTAACCAAACAGTTGAGACACCGATTCAAACCAACGGTTTATAAAAACACGCTTGAAAGACGGTTTGGTGACGAAAAGAGATTTCCAACTCTGCGAAACCAACCAGCTTGTTACAACAATTTGCAAATCTGAAATTCTGTCTGTAGTTCGTGGAACAGTGAGGAACATAAAGAGAGAAAGTGGCTATTCTTACGCACACGTGGGCACACGCAACCGAATCAAAAAGAGAAGATACATGGAACTGAGCTATTTTTACAGTTGTGAAAATATCGTCAAATGTGTATATCAGTATGTATATTTACTTTTGTCATTGATCGTACCTACCTTCTCAGACGTATCATAAAAATCGAATACACGACACATTTAAAATATATTTTGAGATGAAAATCACAGAAGCGGAATAAAATACGTAGGTACAGTACAGGTAAGTAGTTGTGTACAGGTAACCTATTGTTTGACAGTTAGTTTTTTTACGTTTCGCTAATGGCACAAGCATTATGGTCCACTGCCTTGCCATAATTCATACATAAAATATAACTAGATAGAGAACATTAGATAAGTTATTAGGCTAGGATATATAAATTGTTTTTGTGGTTTTTGTTTTTTATGCTAACAATTTTTTTTTTGGAAAATATACATGTGATATGTGTGTGTTGTGTAATGTATTCTATTAATAATAGAACCCTACCCGATCCTCCTACCCGATGGACTGACGACATTGTTAGGAACGCGGGAAGTCGATGGATGGAAAGGGCTGAGAATCGTTCTTCCTGGAAACGTGTGGGGGAGGCCTATGTCCAGCAGTGGGCTTCTACAGGCTGATGATGATGATGATTAATAATAATAGCCCTTACAGCTGTGTTGACCTGCAAGATGTGGATTCGATCCCCAACGAGGTCAAACATAAAGTTATACACGTAGTTACTGAGACCTGTCGCTATTTTATCTCTAAAACCGATCCACCTATAATGTCGTCTTTGAGAAAATCCCGTCCAAATTTTCTCGATATTTTCAGTGTTATTTATTTAAAGCTAAAACGTTATTTATACATTCAGTCTCTTGCACATGGATGAGCAACTAGAGGTGTTTCAATAAACACACCCAATTGAATTGACATTACCATACTTACCCTCGCATAATAAGTACCAACGCAAATTGACGCATGGTTTGACTGAGTAATCTACATACGCATAAATCAATATTTGTTAAGCCAGAAATATCTCTCCCGTGAGCTCTTAATAAATAATAATTAATAAATAATGCTGGACAATCCACACAGCATCATCTAGCCCCAAGCTAAGCAGAGCTTGTGTTATGGGTACTAAATGACTGATATACTTAACACAATACAATATTACACACATAGATATTTTTTATTATACATAGAAATTACCCAGAACACCCGGAATAAATATTTGCAGATCGTACAAACATTTATCGGTCGGATATGAAGGCATCTTCGTACAAATCCGAAATCCATTATCTATACATCTATACAAATAAATAAAATTGAAGTGTCTGTTTGTAATATTAAAATAACCGCTTTTTACTACATGCATAGGTATGTATATACGATACATATACCAAAATAGCACTTTTTAAAATTTTTGTCTGTCTGTCTGTCTGTTTGTTCCGGGTAATCTCTGGAACGGCTGGACCGATTTCAACGAGACTTTCACTGGCAGATAGCTGATGTAACAAGAAGTAACTTAGGCTACTTTTTATCCCGAAAAAATAACGGGAACGGGATAAAACTGCCACGCGGGCGAAACTGCGAACGGCCGCTATTTTATGCCGTATTAACGCCATCTGTTGGCGACATCGAGTGCTACTTCAGTTAAGATTTGTAAGTAAAAATGTTTACCGCCCAACTAAGTGGGCACGGGTCAGCTAGTTAGAAATAAAATTGCTATCTGTCAAGTACGATAGCAACGGCAATGTTGGCGTTGGTGCCGACAGTTTGCAGGATTGGACAATCGTGTTATAAGAGCTCAAGGGGACTGATTGACATACATAATATAGATTTTGCTTGTATTGTACAATTCGTAAGAATGTTGCGCTACATGAAAATGCTCGAGAAAAAAAGAATGGGTTACACTGTGTTTAACGAAGATGCTGAGTAATAATATTTGAAGTGTAAAGTTTTGTTGGTAACTGTACTTAAAAATAGCATTAAAAGAATACAGTTACATTTTAACTTTAAAGTGCTTATTAAGAAATGGTCAAGTTTTCTAGTCGAAAGAAAAGTAGTCCTTAAAACATTAAGAGCTATCAGGGTGCTGGGAACTCATGTTTGTCATACTAATATTATAAAGAGGAAAACTTTGTTTGTTTGTATTGAATAGGCTCCGAAACTACTGGACCGATTTGAATAATTCTTTCACCGTTGGGAAGCTACACTATCCCCGGGTGACATAGGCTATATTACATTTTCAAAAAAATTAGGGATCCTTACTAAAACCCGCGCGAAGCCGGGACGGAACGCTAGTTATTAATAAACGAAACAAATCTAAACAGTTTAAACATAACGTAATACATTTTAGATGAACCTTCCTACTAGTGACGACCGATGTGGCGCGGTGGGCGAATGTCCGCCTGCGATGCAGGCGGTTGCGGGTTCGATTCCCGCCTTGGGATAAATGTTTGTATGATCTGCAAATATTTATTCCGGGTGTTCTGGGTATTTTCTAAGTATAATAAAAAATATCTATGCGTGTAATATATAGTATTATGTATATCAGTCATCTAGTACCTACCCATAACACAAGCTCTGTTTAGCTTGGGGCTAAATGATGCTGTGTGAATTGTCCAGCAATATTATTATTATTACTATAGTTGGAGTAACCCCGCCTTCTGATCCTAACGTCGTGAGTTTTAAATCCATTAGGGCACCAATGATTTTTCTATTAAAAAAATTATGTGCGCAACGCCTGTCCTCTTAAGCTGTGAAGAAAAACATTGTGAGGAAACCAGTTAGCATTTCAGCAGCGGTGAAGGGCGTACAACCTGTCACTTATGGAATACCAATTATTACCAAATGTGGATATGTATCAAATGTATCTAGTTGAGTCTATATTTTAGAGCATGCTGTGGCATCCTATAATTGAAGGGACACATAGTTTTAAGACCTTTTGTAACCTTTTCATTTAATTTTTTTGTTTTCTTTGTTGGGTGTCCTACAATAAATAAATAAATGTTAAATTTGAACGTACCTCTGACTACTCCCATTAGACATCCTCGTAAAATCTCGAGTACTTGGTACAAAGACATCTAAGGGGATAGAACCGTGCCTGTGGATTCAAGTGGTGACGCTTTTTCTGTTATTTCTAATTTCATTAAGCGACGCCAAAAAAGTTTTGTTTCTTTCGTTCTACTCAAAGTTATAAGTTATTTTCCCATTTTAGTTTCACGGTTAGAAGGTTACTCGTTATGCAACGCTATTTTCGTCGGCATATCTACTAAATTAATGAAAACCAGTGATCCTAACACGACAGGGCCGATTCTCATGATTCCGCAACCGTTCTCGTAAGACCGATTCGTCATTGGACTGTTCGTCGACAGAATGATTTATTTATTTCCATTTCACCAGCAGACTCTTTTATCGACGGACATTTCGCCGACAAAACTTTTCATCTATGACACTTTCGCCGACAAGCCTAAAGGCTAAAAACCTAAGCTAAGGCTAGGCTAAGGCTATGAATTATGTAGCTGTAAACAGCTACATAATTCATAGCGTAGGTAGACATTAGGTGCCTGTAAACACAGTGGTGTAGCTAGGTTGACAAGGGCCTCGATGCAAATAGAGAAAGAATCGGACCCTCACCCCCTCTTCCCACGTAGCATGAACTTATACTGCCTTCAAAAAGTTAAAAGTTTATTGAAATTTATCAATTTTGAGGGTTTTATTTTGACGACCGATGTGGCGCGGCGGGCGAATGTCCGCTTGCGACGCAAGTGGTTGCGGGTTCGATTCCCGCCTTGGGATAAATGTTTGTACGATCTGCAAATATTTATTCCGGGTGTTCTGGGTGTTTTCTATGTATAGTATAAAATATCTATATGTATATGTAATGTATTGTATTAAGTATATCAGTCATCTAGTACCCATAACACAAGCTCTGCTTAGCTTGGGGCTAGATGATGCTGTGTGGATTGTCCAGCATTATTTATTTATTTATTTTCTTCAAAAATAACGACCGTCGGCTTTCCTTTTTTTTCTGATTCGACTAAAAGCTATTTTTTTATTCTAAGTGAATATTGGCAAAATTGTCTACCAGTACCAGTTGACGGACAGATGCCATAGAGAAGAAAGAATTGACAAAAATGTTGACTCGAGATTATATCGGGTGAAAATGAGAATTAGACCCCTGTACTTGTGCGATGCGCATTCCACTTGTCTTATTACTCGACCGTGTATTTCGGTCCAGTAACTCGCACCATGTAAACTATGCTTTAGAGTTGCGCATGAAAATGTAATTACGTTTCGGATGATCATTAAATTCTTTGAAACATTTAGTGTTGTTTTCAGAATTTATATTTCGTTAAGAGTTGCTCTAAGACTAAATTAGTATCTCAGGCTGTATTTAGTCTTTATTATAACTGACTAGCGAAAATGCGCGCGACTTTGTGAAATTACTTTCATACAACTTTAACCCAGTAAGGGGTTGAATTACAGAAATTCTATCTTAGTACACCTATACACATCAAGGCGAATATAGTTTGAAAATTTATCTGCATTGCCTACATATCACTCAGTTGGTCGGTCAGTCAGTCAGGACCAAGATTGGTATAATTGGTATAGATTTATCATATCTATGACAATTATAAAAAAAATTGTCCTGACTGACTTACATATTAGTTTATTTACTAGCTGAGACTTGTGTAAACTACACGTTTTTGACATAGTTTCTTTTAACAGTTAAATTAAAAACCATCCTTCGCCACTTTTATCCCTAAGCACTATAGATATGCGTTCAAACCTTTTAGTACAAAATAGTACCAAGGATGTCAATGGGGTAGTCAGAGGTACGTCCAAATATCAAATTGGGTTGGATATGTGCCATGATACCATTTTGCAGTGATAGTAATTCATACGTGGCAGGTAGGTAACAAGCTCATCGTCACTGGCGTTGCTAGAATACTAACTGGTTTTCTCACGATATTTTCTATAACTACCTAGTTGACAGCACATATATCTATTGATTTACATTGAAAATAGGGTTGAGAAACTGTTTTTTAGGGTTTCGTAGTTGTTTCAAAACACGAGATTCAGAGCGATTACAATTAATTCGTTTGTCGGCGTTTCGTCCCTCATTAGCTCCGGTACGGTTACGTCTGACAGACTGACGGCTGTGCCCGTCCAGCTGTGATAATCGGTTCCTGAATTGTGCTACCACCATTTTGTGTGCTAGTGATGCTACACCCTTGAATCATTAAATCAGTCCTTTTTTTAACGAAGAAAAAGAAGAAAAGCTTTTCAACATAATGCGTATTTCCACACATTATCCACACAGCATCATCTAGCCCCAAGCTAAGCAGAGCTTGTGTTATAGGTACTAGATGACTGATACACTTACATAATGCAATACATTACATACATAGATATTTTTTATAATACATAGAAAATACCCAGAACACCCGGAGTAAATATTTGCAAATCGGTTTATATTATTATAGATAATGGTACGAAACCCTTTGCGCGCGAGTCCGACTCGCACTTGGCCAGTTTTTCACCTTCATAAGTGTTTTGAATTTGGTTTCAGTTTATTTAAGGTAAAAAAACGAATATTTGATTAACATAAGCTGTCGTGATTGAATGAAACACCTCGAGTGCTAGACAACAACTGGTTTATTAACGAGTACCCACATACAAGTATGACTACCCACAACATCTCCCCCAACAACAATAGACATCATCTAGCTGTAATAAACTTACTGATAAGGTAATATAAAGAATACAGAATCTAATACTATGGGTACATATTTAATAATCCATCTTGCTACAATTATTTTCACGAAGTTTTGCGAGTATAAGATTTTGTAACTTTTGTTTGAGCCGAACTGCCTAAAGTTTTAATTGATTTTAGAACAGGCTTCACCAACAAATGCTGTTAATCGATTTGAAGCAGTTTTACTTGAATAATAATGATCTGAGTGTTTCTAAGAGTCAGTAATCAAAACAAGGGTAAGATACTTACTGGTTCGTTTTCTGTCATCATTGGAAGCAACTTAGCATTTTCATTTTAATTCTTTTTCTCGAGTTATTTTTAATTCTGTTGCGTAATTTCGGTGGCATTTCAACATTACTTGAGGTCTTAGCACAAAGTGTGAACAGTTGTGTGCATAACGTGGAATCCAGATGTAAACAAATTCTTTCTCTTGGGTTTTTGAAGAGAAACACTATCTTTTTCTTCAAAAGTAACGTCAACTGACTTGGCTTGGTTTTACCTATTTAGACATTTTGCTGTCTAAATAGGTAAAAACGAGTAAGAAAGGAGTGACTACAGAGATGACGGATGATAGAGGCAAATGGAGGGAAAAACCTGTTGTGTCGATTCCACGTAAAGTGGGATAAGGGCAGGAAAATGATGATGATGATAATGAGACACTTTGCTGTCATTAATATATAAGACACTTTTCTTATTCTTTTTTTAACTGGTTTACCGAACTATCTGATTGTCCACCTCATGTTATGTGGTAATCATCACGGTTCATTCCCGATGTCTTCGTTAACGGGGACAGTGGCCTCGGCACCTGTATAACAAAGAACTTCCTCGTAGGTCACATGTTAGAAGCATGCCCTACAATGCACAACCCTGCGCCCATTTACCTGTAGCATAACACATATAGTTAGTTGATTCAGACTTTGCGGAAGTATAAATGACACTGTACAAATATAAAAAAGACTATTAAATAATAATAATAATAATGCTGGACAGTCCACACAGCATCATCTAGCCCCAAGCTAAGCAGAGCTTGTGTTATGGGTACTAGATGACTGATATACTTAATACAATACATTACATATATAGATATTTTTTATTATACATAGAAAACACCCAGAACACCCGGAATAAACATTTGCAGATCGTACAAACATTTATCAAAAGGAGGAAATCGAACCCGCAACCTCTTGCGTCGCAAGCAGATCTTCGCCCGCCGCGCCACATCGGTTGTCATATAAATATAGTATTTCTATACTATTTTTAGGGTTCCGTACCCAAAGGGTAAAACGAGACCCTATAACTAAGACTCCGCCGTCTGTCACCAGGCTGTATCTCATGAACCGAGAGTTGAAGTTTTCACAAATGATGTGTTTTTATTGCCGCTATAACAAGAAATACTAAAAAAAATAATAAAATAAATATTTAAGGGGGCTCTCATACAACTAACGTGTAAGTTTTTTTGCCGTTTTATTAATAGATAATGGTACGGAACCCTTCGTGCGCGAGTCCGACTTGCAGTTGACCGGTTTTTGAATTCTGTTTCGACCAGATATAATACACGAGAAGAGACTAATCCTAGACCAAATCAAAAATAAATAAAATTAGACATCACTAATTTCACATTATTCCTAATGCCCAATTATTTTCGTAGGTCCTTTCCACTTGAACAGTTATATATAAAGTACTTGGAAATATAGGATATAATTAACTTCAGCATTACCATACATTACTATAAATAATTACATAATTGCGCATATTTATTTACACAATGTCATTGTGCTATAGGAACCAGATGATTGATATAATAATACTGCTGGACAATCCACACAGCATCATCTGGCCCCGAGCTAAGCAGAGCTTATGTTATGGGTACTATATGACTGATTTAGTATATATAAATATTTTACATCTAATTACATTTAACCTATCTACCTTATATCCACATATTTTATAATAACTCAAATTTTTTCTACCTATAGTAAACTGCGGGTCTTTTCTATAGGTAGAAAACAGAATTTAAATCACTGACCGCAGGAAGTGTACCCAAACATTACACACATATACATTATATTTTTTATTATGCATAGAAAATACCCAGAATACCCGGAATAAATATTTAACATCTGCCACGCCGCATCGATCGTCAAACTTGTGCTATCTCTTATTATATTTTATATACTTATTGGGCATAATAATGGGGATTAGAGAGTAAAAGGTTGCTTGTGAGATGCGTGCATGAGTGAGATATTGTGTTGGTGTTTCGTAATCCAGTCTCTTAGGAGCCTGGATGATGAAGGAACGACATAACCCTAAAAATTAAATAAACCAATTTAGTAAGTCCAAAAAAAAATCTCAGCCAATTTTATCTGAAAGAACCTGAAAAATTTTATGTGACATCGTTGAGTTTCGCAATTTAATTATCAACTAATTAAGGGTCTTTATTCACTTTTTGCGATTAACCTTTAATCCCAGTAGCCTAGACGCTTTATTACTCTCTTAATTAGAAGTAAATGCTTTATTCTATTACATTTCTATTTCATCTACCTATCTTATATCTATACCAATAAAATGCTTTGACCTGAATGACTGACTGGCGGATCAACGCACAGCCTAAGCCGATTTTCGAGCCGAAATTCGTAATTTCGTGATATTGTGGAGTGCTTTTTGTGTCCGGACCTGATGTGTCATCTAGGTCATCTAAAACGTGTCTAGGTTTATGGAGGGTAAGGTGCGTACTTGTGAGGGTGTATGAAGGTAGGTGAAAGGTATACACATTTTTGCAGTAGTAAGTATTCCATACGTCATAAAATCCATTGGTGCACGACCCGATTTCAAACCTACGACCTCAGGATCAGAAAGCGGGGACGCTCCCACTACACTACCAGTGCTCTAACTTAATAACAATTAGTAACCTGGATTAACATACCTTTATACCTAAAAAAATACAGGAACCGAATAAACACGACCGACACGCCCTGGAATAAAAGTGCCTTAGATATTGCTGTTAGCAAAATCAGACTGGTAGAGCTACGCGTACGAAGTCGCGTGAAGCTGCTAGAGTTTCATAAAATACCAACAGTACTGACTGAACTGAGATGAGGCTTATTCTACCCTCGACAAAATTGAAAGCTTTGACGAAAGTCCCAATTTTAGACTAATAAGAATCAACAAGCTCTAGACGTCATTAAGAATGACCCTAAGGGAGTTCCCTTCTTGGCGTTTCCCGATACAACTAAAGAAAAAATATGTATGAAAGAGCTGTAGAACATTGTATGAAAATCATGTGTTATGAAAAACACTTAACAGTGTCGGCGCCGTAATGAAACAAAAAATATCGTTTGTAAGTCTCTTCTACCAAACAGTAGAAATGGAGTTTTGTACTTTATTAATTAATTTAACTGTGTTTAAAACTACACCCGTCGCAGTGCTTGGCTCAACTCGCCCCTTCAAACTAAAACATAGACTAAACAAACATTTTATGATACGTTACTAAATAATAGTTACATTCAGTGTAAACACACTGAATCTAACTATTATTTTTGCTTTCAAACTTCGTCAGTAAATTGCAAATTTCAAATTTACCAACATTAGGTAGCTCTTTCATTAAAAGTTTGATAAAAGCCGCAGTAAAACGAATTTTAAACAAAACAATTTGTTTACGACGTCTTCAAGGTATTAGGGACAAAGTGAGCACTCTAAGTTCAGAAAAGGCCACAAATTAATTCGTCCCATTTGCAAACCAAAGTTATAATACTGGGGATTGAATGGAATCGTTGTCCGGTCACAGGGGAACAAGAACAGCTTATTAATAAATTAATTAATATAGACACACCTTCACACAGCGCCTTCTAACCCCAAACTAATCAAAGCTTGTTCTATGGGAAATAGATAGCTGATATAATACTTATTATATATACTTTTCTTTTATAGATACTTACATAATAACACCCAGACATAGAACAAACATCTATGTCCATCTCACAGATGTTTGTTCTCGGTAGGGATCGAACCCACCACCCACAGCGCAGAAGGCAGGGCTACTACGAAATGAGCTATGATGGTTGTCAATTGTATAGGACATTTCCTATCGCTAGCGATTCAACCACACAAGACTACCAAATGTCATACAGCATTGCCGTCATAGAACACATTGTCAGACCTTAAAATATATTGAGGGGATATCGTGAGCTCAGCCCGAACAGGCCCAAACAGACCCGAACAATGGATACAATGGATTCTTCGTACAAATCCTGAATCCGAGACTTAGTATGTACAAAACAATGCAATCTGGTACTGTACACCTGTATGCCTCAGGTTGATGGACGCTGAGCAATGCATCGTAGGACACGTGACCTGCGAGGTAATACTTTGTCATAGGTAATGGTAACCACATAACATCTGGTGGGTCATCTGCTAGTTCGATATGATATAAATAAAACAAAGATTTTTATATCGGTGTAATGATTATGAAATAAGCAAAAAGATAAAGACGTGCTAGCAAGAGATGAGAAAGTGGTCTAGCTTATGGAAACTGTGCTAGGATCCGGGTCTGTTTGAGGTCGGAAGCACTCAAAGACAATGGGTAGGTAAGTTACCGTGTAATTAACGGCCGTACGCCTCAGCTCTAGGATTGTCGCTTTGATAGTTTAAGTTATGAGTCTCTAAGTTTGAGGTATGTCTTTGGTGTGAATGATCAACACAATCAGATAAAATATGGCATAACCTAAACAACTAAACCGTAGGAAATTCGGGTTCATTTTCCCGAGCAGGAAATATTTCATGATCTTCAAACAGGACACAAAGAACGCCATCTATACGACACTAAGAAAACTGTGAATGCTTGCAGCCTATAGAGGTCGCTTTATTTAAAAAGTTGCATAACTTTGTACCTACTATAAAAATACTTGGACGACATCTAGAACAATAAGGTCTCTCAATTTTAAAAGTTGTCAAAATATGCCGTTCAACAAGCTTCTGCTAGCGACCTCTACCGATTACATGCGAAACTAAAAGGCTAGCTGCGAGAAGGCTGTGTTTACTTGCTTGTACATTTCATGCCGAAGTGCTACGCGCGTAGAACATGCTACGAGATTCTGCCGCTAGATCTGCGCTGCTATAGTTCGAAGAATTTTAACAATAAATTTGTAATTTTAATAATTGGGGTTTTGAATTTTTTTTTTGCGGTAAATGGAAAGATAAGGTACATAAGTACATACATAGGTACATAAGTTTATAACAAAACTATTTTTTTAATTTTTTTTTCGCAATAATTTATTTTTAAAAAGTTATTTCAAAATAAAAAAAAATTATGAATCCAGTACTTACCGAAAACACGCCGACAGCTCCCGGACAAACCCGAGCGGTTTTCACTCATTGCAATAGCCGCGCACGCTGTACTGTTATTAGATAGCTATAACATTATGACGTCACTATGTGACAACAACTATGGTGATCAATCATGGCGCGTTTATAGTCACGTGATTTTTTTTTAAATTTTATCAATTTTTAATTATTTATTATTAATTGATTTTTTTTTTAAGTTTTTTGCATTAAATATCAATATTATTAATAATAATGTATTAAAATACATAAAAAAAAAATTTTTTTTTTCAAAACCCCAATTGTTACAATAAATATTGTGGTCCCGGTTTATAATAGAAACTCTTCTATCACCTTCCATGAATATCGTAAGAGGCAACTAAGGGAACGCCCATGGCCTTGGAGAATCTCAGTAGTCATTCATTATAGTAATCAGAGGTAAGTCCTTATATTTAACTTATATTTCGCCCGCGTGGCAGTTTTTTTCCCGTTCCCATTATTTTTTCGGGATAAAAGATGTTAATCCAAGTAATAATCTATGTAAATTTTATCCAAATCGGTCTACTAGTTAGAGCGTGAAAGAGTAACAAACATCCATCGATCCATCCATCCATTCATCCATCCATTCATCCATCCATCCATCCATACTTACAAACTTTCGCATTTATAATTAGTAGGAAGTAGAATTTGGCAAATACCAATACACACATTTTGCAGTTGTCAATCCATACGTGACAGGTTGCAAGCCCATCGCCGCTGCTAGAATACTAACTGGTTTCCTCACGATGTTTTTCTTCACTGTTTGAGACCACTGACATTGCGCACATACGTTTTTCGAACAGAAAAATTCATTGGTGCTCGGATTCGAAGCTACGACATTAGAATCAAAAGGCGGGGTCGCTTCTAATAGATCACCGGTGCTCTTATGCCTTATATATTATCTTATGCACATAGTGTACACTATATGGCAGTATTTCTCAAAGTGGACGATAGCCCCCTCTTGTAGGTACCGGAAACCTACAAGGGGGCGGTAAGGAGCCAAAAAAATAAGGGATATGGAAGTAGCTTAGGAGGGGGTTGGATAATTTGTAATTTCATCTACTTGATGTTTACCCAATATTATTTGGTTCATATTTCTGCCCTGTTCGCTTGTATAGAAACTAAAAATATTTGAAATAGCTTTTGTAGAATACCGCAAGCAATCAGGTTTTAACAAGTTTTGATTGATTTACGCTATTTATGCCAATATTGAGGGCTGTGAAAATTTTTTGATTGCCAAAATGGGCGGTAGACGAAGTAAGTTTGAGAACCTGCTATATGCCTTCCTATAATCTCCCTTGCACGCTTATCTCCATTAGAGCTACTACGCTGTACCGAAAGGCAATCAACTAAATTGCTATCAATTATGGTCAATATGCGAACAGCTTATGGCGCACTAATTCTGTTGCTAATACCTTTAACATATTATACGTAGTTCACTTAGCCACAGAATACATAAAACAAGAACTTAGATTGTTAATACGTTGCCGGTTACACTAGTGATTCTGTGAGAACAGATTTTTTTAACGGACTAAAATGCTGGTATAATCGCCTGGCAATTTCCGACAGCGTTACCGGGCTACCGTGTATGTGAGAATAGTAGACCCCGCGAGCCCTTATAACGCAAACTATAAAGCTACCTGGTCCCTCAATATCCTTCGCCGACTCCTGTCGGCGAAGGATATTGCACTCTTAATTTTTTTACATTTACTTTTTTATGCTACTCCTAGTGGAACCAGCTTATGGCCCACCTGATGATTAATGGTAACCATCACCTGTAACAAAGCATTGCTTTGTAGGTCACACACGTTAGGTGCGTGCCCTACAATGCACTAGTCTGTGACCATCAACCTGAGGCAAACTGGTGTGTAATTTCACCGGTACCCACACGTTTCAAAACAGAACACAGCAATGCGAGCTTCACTGCTTGCCGGTAGAAATAGGTAGGAATGTGCAACTTTTGAAACCCAACGCGGGAGATTCTTTATTGTCCAAAAATCCAATTAGCGTCCTGAATGAGTGCTGGCAGGGGATTTCGTAAAGTTCATAAATCCTCTGAACCATTGTTACCTACCCTTTTATTGGAAAGTTGCAGCTCGCAAAATGGCTATTGCCCAGTTTCCAATAATTAGCTTCCAGTTATCAAAGGGCTTTACACTTCAAGCCTGATGTAATTGGAAGCGTACTAGCCTGTCTCAGATAAGACACACAAGTGCACTGTAGATGTATACACTTATGTACAAACATCTACGTATGGCTACTTGTATGTGTTTACACAGACTCGATCAGAATGGCTAAGCAACTCTGTGATTTGATTTTATACTTAGTAACTTTACTACCTTCATAATTGACTGCACATGTTGAAACGTGCCCTACAATCCTTGCGTCCTTCAACCTGAGTTATACGGGTGTTAAGACGTATATGCATGTAGTTTCACCGGCACCCACACCCTTTATACCTGAACACAGCAAGCTGCTTGGCGGCAGAATAGTAAGTTTGTACCTATAGACAAAATAAAAACGATGACACTTTCTCGAAAGAACACTGTATCACAAGTAGGTACCAACGTCATAGACAACAAACAATTAATTCATGCATTCAACGCCCTTATCATAGAAAACCCAAGTTCTAAAAAAACGAGTGTGCTTTAGACCTCACGACTGAAGTAAAACTTCTTTATTATACGAAACGTAACTGGCTAGAGAGAAAGAGACAAAGAACAGTGCTTTCATACATCTCCAAGGTAGTGTTAAACGTTTAACGCAACCTGGTTGGAAGTCAGAAGAAGATCGCATTAGAAGTATTACTTCAATAATACCTATTGGACAACTAAGCCGCTCAGCTACTTCTGATGGCAATCGGCGAGATGTTACATTATGTGATTGGAACGGCGACGTTATGTGTACCTAACTACCTAGGTATCAATACACCGAACCGATAGCTTCTAACAAAGAAGCTCGTCTCCAAGACACCAGGAGGTAGTAAACAAATGGAGATTCCATTAGCATATCTAATAATAATAATAGTGCTGGACAATCCACACAGCACTACATTTAGTAGTAGTAGAGCTCATAGTGAAGGGCTCGTCCGGGGAAGTACCACCACCATGCCTATTTCTGCCGCCATATATTCTGCCGGTGTTATTACAGGCACATGAGGCTTAACACCTGTATGCCTCAGGTCGATGGACGCAGTGCAGTGTATTGTAAGGCACGTTTCTTTCTAACGTGACCTACAAGGCAATGCTTCTTTATAGGCTATGGTAACCACTTAACATCAGGTGGGCCGTATGCTTGTTCCATCAGCAAATTGTATTAAAAAAAACACAAAAACAGCATCATCTGACGACCGATGTGGCGCGGCGAGCGAATGTCCGCCTGCGACGCAGGAGGTTGCGGGTTCGATTCCCGCCTTGGGATAAATATTTGTACGATCTGCAAATATTTATTTCGGGTGTTCTGGGTGTTTTCTATGTATAATAAAAAATATCTATGTATGTAATGTATTGTATTAAGTATATCAGTCATCTAGTACCCATAACACAAGCTTTGCTTAGCTTGGGGCTAGATGATGCTGTGTGGATTGTCCAGCATTATTATTACTATTATTATCTAGCCCCATAAGCAAGCTAAAAACATCGTGAGGAAACCAGTTAGTATTCTAGCAGCGGCGATGGGCTTGCAAACTGCCACGTATGGAATACTAACTACAGCAAAATGTGGGTATTGTATGTATGAAATGTACTATCGGACATACTTTGAAGAATCTCGAGTAGGTACTAAGAGATCAGAGGGGATATCTACCGTGCTTGGGCAATAAATTCTTTTTTTTTTAAATAATGCTGGACAATCCACACAACATCATCTAGCCCCAAGCTAAGCAGAGCTTGTGTTATGGGTACTAGATGACTGTTATACTTAATACAATACATTACATACACAGATATTTTTTTTATTATACATAGAAAATACCCAAAACACCCAGAATAAAATTTGCAGATCGTACCAACATTTATCCCAAGGCGGGAATCGAACCCGCAACAGGCGGACATTCGCCCGCCGCGCCACATCGGTCGTCACGTGGTCGTTCGTGATGCTATTAATTTTTTTTTATAGTTTTTCGTGTACGGTAAAGTTTGTGTTCTTAGCTCCATGGCAGCCCAACCCGTCTTCAATCTTGTACGGTACGGAAGCGTTGATTACGTTTCGATCTAACCTGGATGCTAACAGCCAGCTTTGACGTCACTCGTTGTACCGTCTAAAAGCAGTTTCCGTTGAATTAAGGCTGGGTAGTCTGACGTCACCAAGATAAGATAAGAACTTTTGGAACGAAATTTCAGAACTCTCACTTTTGATACCAACTGTACCGAGTATTTTGTAAACAATATTTTGATCAAATAAAAAAAAACCTATTTTGTAGGGTTCCATTCCCACAGGGTAAAACGGGACCATCGAAAACATCGTGAAAAAACCATTTAGTCTAGTTCTAGCAGCGGTGATGGGCTTGCAACCTGTCCCGCATGGAATACCAACTACTGCAGATGTAGGTGGTGCAAATGTGGGTATGTACCAAAATTTAGTATATTTGGAAGAACCTCTGACTACCCCCATTAGACATCCTCAAAGAATCTCGAGTACTTAATACTAAGAGATCTGAAGGGATATTTACCATGCCTAGGTATTAAAGTCATGAAACCGGTGCGCTCTAACAAAAGGTAAATAATTATTACGGCTAGCGTTTATGCAAGAAATCTATAGAATATAGAATGGCAAAGGAGAAATCCTCTTTACTGGCTCGGAGGATAATGTAAGCGGCTCAGGTTTCAGTTGAGACAGATCTAATCTACGACTGCAGACGCCGTCTGTGAGTTAGTTGACTAATTAGTAACCAGTAGCGAATATTCAACGCGTTAGATATAATGCAATATGCATTAGCTTACTATAGAGCCACCTAAATTACAGTATAAAAACAGAATAAAATAAATGTTTAAGGGCGCTCTCATAAAACAAACGTGATTTTTTGCCGTTTTTATTATAAATAATGGTAAGAAACCCTTCCTGCGCAAGTCCGACGCACACTTGGCCGGTTTTTTTATAACCTAAGAGAAACATTTTCGTTCAAATCAGAATGCCTAAATTACACTTTCATTTGAACTCCTTACACTTATGCTAAGATCTCAAGTAATATTGGTGAAAATGCCACTGAAATTATGCAACAGAACTAAAAATAACACGAGAAAAACAATTAAAATGAAAAGTTGCTTCCACAGATGACAAAAAACGAATAGCATTCATCTCTATCCCCGTTCGAAGTTTTCATATCGCTTTTGACAGCAATGCAATATCAACAAACAAGCAATTGGAACTGTCAAATCGTGCTATCGCTATAGACTACCAGTGCTCTATACACTACTGTGGTAAGCTTACGGATGTAGATAGATAGAGGAACCGGTGTTTACTCTAGCGTAGGTTTGATACCTACCTACATTAGTGTTGACAAACTTAGGGTTATCAAAACTCAAAACTCAAGATGTATTTTCAGATTTTAATTTAATGTTTATAAATTTAAAGACAATGCTTTGTTATAAGCTATGATAACCACTTAACATCAGGTAGGCCATATGCTTGTTCCATCAGTAAATAGTATAAAAAAAAATTTAAAGCTCATTCTGAACTCACTCAGTCTGAATGCGTCTTTAGTTATCAAGCAGCAAATTTGTATCGATAAGTTTGTTAGCGGTAATAAGGGGGAAACTATAAATAAATTTTGCACACATTCACACGACGCCTTCTAGCCCCAAACTAAGCTAAGCTTGTAACTGTGAGAACCAGATAGGTGATAAAATATTTTCTCATTTTTTTAATATATTAAAATACATATAAGGCCTCGACAACACACTAGACAAAGATAATAAAACCCCATAGAATTAGGAGTCTCCTTATTCTATGTAAAAACCAACTATGCAATTACAACTTGAGTACCTACTTGTGACAAGACTACTCATCTCTTTTCAACGCATGTTTATTACCGAAGGGTAATAAACATATGTGAGGGTAAGAATATGCTTGTCAGCAAAATAAGTTCTACAAACTCTCGGAATTTATTTGAAAAGGATATTAAAACCTAAGACTTTATCAGCGCTCTCTTTGAAGCAAATGCAGTCGACGATAAAGAGGAAACGCTGAAAATACATCTGGAAATTTCCTGTTGGAAAATTAATTTAATACGGCCGCTAGTAAAGTAACCTCTGTTTCTGAAGCGATAAAACTGGGTTTTGAGTGTTTGGTATAAACTTTGTGTCTAAGAAATAACTAGCTAAGCTACTTGAGGCTGCCTGCTGCAATCTCGGCGGATATGTCGGACTTGAGCTTCAGTGATATGCGAATTGATAAAATATGAAATATATTATCAGCATGCATCATTATCTGCTAAAAAAGAACCTTTGATTTAGTAGAGCTAAGCCCGGGAAACTACTACCAACATGCTTATTTCTGCCCCAAACAATTTGCTGTTTTCCGCATAAAAAGATGTAGGTATCGGTGAAATTACAAGTATCCACATGAGGCTTAACACCTGTATGTCTCAGGTTGATAGACGCAGAGCCGTGCATCTTAGGGCATGTTCCAAACGAACGTGCAATGCAGTGTATCCATTTAACATTATATTATATTACCCATTGTTCATCAGCAAGTCAAATTAAAAAACCCTAGTAATTTCGTTTTGTAAAATAAATGAAACAAACAAAAACCTCACGAGAATTAACAATTTTCGAAGTAATTAACAATTTTCTCAATGCCTAAACGATTCGTTAGGAAATATAAAACAAACAAACGAAATAGAAGATAATATTTGATCTGTTCAAGACATGACATAGGTACATACATTATTCGAAGGCATCCCTTAACCCGTAGTTAGGTAGTTATGTTACAACGTATCTACCTAATACCAGTAAATACAGCAGACAGCTCAATCCCCGGGACTACATAGTAAGCCGCTGTATTGATTTTAGCTTTTTACATAGCGGTTATGTAATACATAGCAGCATGAACTGTCCGCAAAATGCGGTGACGGTATATAACTTCATTTTTCATTGCAATTAGAGTGCTGTGCCCGCGGTTGTTTGCTTTTAAAACGTACTATGGTATATTTCTACCTAGTTTTATGGAGTTAAGGTCGTAAGTCTGGTTCAGACACTCCAACCTCAATCTTTTTGAACCTACGTCTTCCTACCTAGTATCGCGTTCCGTATATTTCTTTGTTTTAGAGTGCGGGTGCCGATTAAGTTACAGACACACACCTTTATGCCTCAGGGTGATGGACATGGAGCAGTCTATCATAGGGCACGTTCTTAATTCTTTTTTTTTTGTCTCGTTTTTTTATTATTATTTTTTTTATTTTTTTTTTAATTGCTATTATATCCGTGGCTATATAATGTTGTTAAAATAAATTTGTGGACATTTTTACACTGTTAAAGTGAACGTAAGATTACTCATTAGCCTACATTGTGGCTAGATTGTAATGATATAAGAGTACATTGATGATGTCCGCTAATATATATAAAAAAATTACACAGCTTCATCTAGCCCCAAACATAGTAGGTATAAGCATAGTTTGTACTATGAGAACTAGAATACTTATATCAGTTTTTTTTTGGTAATACATACTAAGAAAACTATGTATAAAACACGCATTCTGACATAGAGCAAACTCCAATGTTCATAACACAAATGTTAGTCCTAGGGTGGAATCGAACCCACAACCTACAGCAGAAAACAGAGCTACTACTAACTGAGCTGCAAGGCCAGTAACAGCTCAGGCATAATGACAAGACCCATTATATCAGTGTTTATCTGTCTGTCCATATAGTAGCTGATATCACATGTAGTGAACCTGAACCATAATTATAATTAAAAAAAAAGATCTTATATGTGTTGTATTCCCTATTGTTCACTTTAACTTGTAAAGTGGGGCTGATTAAACTATATTTTTTATTTAAAAACACATATGTTTAGTAATAAAATATTATAAAACAATCATTTATACTATAACTGACCCTTAGCATTTTATCTCAGCATTTTATAAAATAGTCTATGAATTAATTAAGTACTTTCGACTACTTAGCAATTTATTTTGTTACAGGTTGACAGACAAACGGGCTAAGTAAGGGCTTCACTTCGGAACCCTAAAAATTGGTATTCCGTCTTATGAAAGTGTTAGCTAAAGTTTACAAAGTTCATTCAATAGTGTTTATTAAACTTAAACTTTGCCAAAACTCAACAAAGGAATCACCGTCCAGGGTTCGTTTGTTTACCAATGCAAGTGTACACCTTAGAGACTTGTCCAGACAACTTGAGACGAGGCATGCGGTTCAGGTGGTGCGGCAGATGCGAGCCAGCTGCCGGCCCGGTTGGTCCCCGCACACCCGCGCAATCCCGATTCCCGCCGTTTTATTTCCCCGAATAAACTTTATCAAACAAAGCGAAACTTCCCGCATCTGTTCGCCCAGCTGCAAACCCTGGTAAGCGACCCTCTCGCTCGCACGCGCGTCGCTCCCCCGCCCTCTCTCGCTCCACGTAATCGTCCCTTCAACTCCCGTCTCGGTGCACAAACCATTCGAAGCTTGTTACCCGATGGAGTCAGTTGACAGTGATACCGATAACAAGATGAGTAACAAGCGCAAGGCTGTTGCCGAGCCGGAGCAAGATGAAGAAACGGAAGACGAGTCGGAGGATGAGTCGAGGGCGAAGCGCCCGCGGCGCCGCCGTCGCTCTTGCAGTGAGCCACGCAACACCGGCTCCGACACCTCTGAGAAGCGCGAGGCTTTGCGTCGTCTCTTCGGCTGGTACTTTCTCCGCGACGGCACCATTCACTTCGACGAAGGCGACGATAACTACATGTCGGACAACGATGAGAATGATGATCCATTTTACGTTGAGGATCCGCTGCTTTTGGACTCGATTCCGGAGTGCATGGACCCGGAGCAACTTGGATTTTTGCTGTGCGCCCAGGAGACTCTGCGCTATTTGCGCCAGACTGGTATGTCAGTCCGCCACACTGTCTACATGAGCCTCCGCAACCGCTTCGTGAAGGCTATAAAAGACCTTGGAATTGCCTGAAGGTTCCTGGGGCCGGAGCCGCTCCGCCCCTTCACCATGTAAACATCATTGCACCTGCTGAGATGTTTATAGAACTGTCCTAATCGGCCGTTTCGTGTTTTTAGTGAATCGATGTGAGCTTTTTCGAGTGTCTACCTGACAAGTGTACCTACTCTTCCTAGATGTGAAAACTGTATTAGAACTTTATACTTGAAACGGACTTTCAGACTCTAGTCAAATATCTAGTCAAATTTTAAATAAATGTATTACCTATTATAATAACCTATTGATGTAATCAACTTACCTATTGATGTAATAATAAAATAAATGAAAATGTAGCGTTGTTTTTTTTTTCAAACCTTCCTATAGTTTTTTTGTAGAATTTTCTTGCAAAGTTCGCATGCTAAATAAAAATTTAATGAATATGACCTTTAGTATAGGTATACATATTTGTAATGATTATAAGTAGGTAAATAGGGACAACACTCATTCAAGGTTTATATTACACTAGCTTTTGCCCGCGACTTTGTCTGCCGACTTATTTAATATATTTTGGCCACACCCATAGACATAATAATGTATAATCAGTGAACTTACAGTATTCTATTCATCATCAGCCTGTAGAAGTTCACTGCTGAATATAGGCCTCCTCCATCCATTTCCAGGAAGAACGATTCTGAGCCATTTCCATCCATCGACTTCCCGCGGTCCTAACAAGTCGTCAGTTCATCAGGTATTCTATACGCTTCTTCTTCCGGATCGTGGTCGCTATTTGAAAACCTTTATTCTCCAGCGGTTGTCTGTTCTACGAGCTATGGGGGGTGCCTGTTCATTGCCACTTCAACTTGCGGATTCTGTGAGCTATGTCAGTGACGTTGGTTTTTCTAGTTTCCTCATTTTTGATTCAATCTCGTAGTGAAACTCTTAGCATCACTCTTTACATAGCCCATTATGCTACTTTGAGCTTGTGTATGAGACCAATAGTTGAATGAATAAATAAAAAATATTTTATAACACACCAGATACAAGCAATCTCTTCTGAAGCGATCTTTTCCAGACGACTTTAGGATTGAGACGGAAGATTTGAAATATGACTATGGTATGATGGTAAGAGAAGAATATGATAATAAGAGTTGAAATTTTCACAGATAATGTATTTCTGTTGCCGCTATAATATTAGTAGGGACTAGCAGCCACGCACATCATCGCCCGCGGGATTGAGTAACTTTGCTATCATATATTTTTAGGAACGGGCTTTTGCAGTTCCCATAGTTTTTTCGGGATGAACCTATATGTTGATCTACGCTACAAACTGTATTTACTCTGAGTTTTATGCAAATAGGATGGCCAATAGTTAAAGCGGAATTTATTATAAAATAACTTTTGCATTTAGAATACTAGAAGAACCTAACAACCCTTATGAGCGTGACCTACAGGGCACGCACCGTGTTATAGGCGGCAGTAACCACATAACATCAGGTGGGTCATCTGCTTGTACCATGAGCTATTGGTAAAAAAATAGTGAAATGGCAAGTAAGGACTTACCTGTTAACCATGTTTGAAGACCGATGTGGCGCGGCGGGAATATCCGCCTGCGACGCAGGAGGTTGCGGGTTCGATATCCTACAAGCATCCATTGGAAGTAATACGTTTCGTTGCCTGTCAGTCAAACTTAAGTTGAGTTTGGCTGACAGGCAACTGGCCAGTACAGTTGACACTCACTGTAACAATTAGCCAATGAGATGAAGGCATATCTAACAAGGCGAAAGATATTTGAGAAGGGCTTTAGTAGAGAAAAAGTGAAGCAAATGATAGAAAGAATGACTGTTTGAGTAAATATTATATTACTTACTAAATATACATATACAGTATCAAATGCATTTTTTTTCTTATTTAAACATATCTCTTAATTATTTAATTTGTGGTAAGATAAGTGTATGCTTATAATGTATGCGAAAACATCTAATTGGCTGTTAGTATTTTAAGTTGTTTTGATAACACTGTTTGTTTAACGAATAAAATAAAATATAATGATTTTCTTAACATAATAAAACAGTTTCATCAGCCATACAAAATCCTGTCCTTATCCTCTATTCTACATCCACATGAAAATTTATCTATATTAAGCCAACCTGATAATCCTGGTTGAGTCTGTTACGTGTCAAATAAGTCCGGAACCAAAATAACCACTAAGTGGCCAACGACATGGGGGACATAAAGTACCACGGAAATGCACTAGCCTAGCGTTTTACAATTCTATTTTAACTTCTAACGAAGTAGTAGTAATCTATGGTAGTAGTAAAGCTCTTAGTGAAGGGCTCGTCCAGGGTATTTTCCACGAAATTCCGTCAGAATATTCAAATAATCTATATAATAAAAATCTAATCCTGCGCGTTAATCTCGCTAAAACTCAAAAACGGCTGGACAGTTTTGAATAGTTTTTTTTGTTTTGTTCCCTCTGACTCAAGTATGATTTGTATATTAATGAAACTGGCCACGTGCGAGTCGGACTCGCGCTCAAAGGGTTCCGTACCATTATCTATAATAACAATGACAAAAAAATCACGTTTGTTGCATGAGAGCCCCCTTTCAAACACAAAATGCTGACCTGTTTTTTAGTATTTGTTGTTATAGCGGCAACAGAAATACATCATTTGTGAAAATTTTAACTCTAACTTTCACGGTTCATTAGATACAGCCTGGTGACAGACGGACAGACAGACAGCGGAGTCGTAGTAATAGAGTCCCGTTTTACCATTTGGGTACGGAACCCTAAAAAACGTTGGTTATAATAAAATTCACCGGGTCATCTAGTCTTTAATAATACCAATTTTTATTCTAACTATTACTACTACACAAAGTGAAGGAATCATTTTTCAATTCGATTGACGATATCCTGGCGTTACGGATGCTCGTAGATTAAAGGACATAAATCAAACTTAAAGTGATCCAAAGCAGGGAAACTGTGACTCTCAATTATCGATCTGAAGGTATGTCAGAAGTTCAAAACATCTAAGGAAAAGTAACAATTATGCTATATTTAGATCAAAGCGACTTATTGAAAAGGGTGGAAGTTCAATTGAGTTATGCGTTCTTTTTAGGGTTCCGTACCCAAAGGAACCCTATTACCAAGATTCCGCTGTCTGTCTGTCTGTCTTTCTGTCCGTCTGTCACCAGGCTGTATCTCATGAACCGTGACAGTTAGAGAGTTGAAATTTTCACAGATGACGTATTTATCTTGCCGCCATAACAACATATACTTACTAAGAAACAGAATAAAACAAATATTTGAGCGGTCTCTCATACAACAAACGTGTTTTTTTATCGCATCTGTATCCATATCGTATCAAGGGGAAGATCTTGGGTTCCTTACTAATCCTTACTTAAACCCGTGCGAAGCCGGGACGGGCCGCTAGTCACTTATAAATGAAGCCAGATCAGATCCAATGTTCCGTAATATGATAAAATTGCAAAAACAATACTGTCGGATTCAATTCTGTCCCGTCCATTACAAAATGAGTTGATGCCAATCAGACCGTTAATCTGCAATTGTTTTCGTAGACTAATCTACCCGGCCCAGCTCTTTCAATGGACGTAATCAGACAAATAGGAGGGGCAAATCGAAAATCTGTAAAAAGGAATAGTATACATTATTATGACTCTAGCAAAACTAAGGGCCGCTTGCACAACAATCCCATTTAATTTTATTTAGCTAATCCAGTTTACCGTTTAAACGTAATTAGTTTCCTAAATCCATTTAGGAGCTCACTAAATACATTTAGTAATCGTTGTGCACGCGGGAATGAGTCTATTGCTCTTATTGTTTTGCACATTGTAGGGTCAGTGATCACACATTTTACGAATCGTCGTCTGAGGCATGTGTACTCACTTTTGTACATTTTTATGTTGACTTTGAAGGTGCTGATTTTGTATTCAAAATCTATGCCAAAAATACTAACACTATAGTAATTTGTGACAAATTGTTAAATTGACCTAAAATATACCATAAATATAAATAATAATTAAACAGCGAGGGACTTAAAATGATATTCATGTTACTATTTTGCCCTAAGATTTGTTTTCCTTACAATTATTAGCAAATTATTGCCAATCTTCCCGATTTGTTTAAGATTATGAGTATGGTTCTTATTTTACATTTTAAGACTAGTACACTTAATTGCAAAGTATTGCTACTATAAAAACTTATTCTAGATATCTTTGGATTACACTTTGGTCAAGTCTCAAGCCTATAATTTACTAAAAATAATCAAAGAGAAGATGCTAAAAAGAAAGTACTTCTAAAAAAAGTCCAAAATTATTCAGTCGAGTGAATATGAATTTCCACCATAGTGAGATGGATTTTTTTATACTAGGTACTTGCTGATGGAACAAGCAAATGGTCCACCTGATGTTAAGTGGAAACCATCGCCAATAACAAGGTATTGCATCGTAGGTCACGTTCGTTAGGAACCTGTCCTGCGATACACTACTCAGCGTTCATCAACCTACAATAAATTACAACGTGAAATACATAAAGTACATTTAACATAAAACTTACATAAAGTACATTTGGTTTTGATAGCTTGCATTTAGATTAATTGGCAATAGTCTTTCAACTGTTCAGTGCATGCCTGTTAACTAATTTACTAAGAATACCAGCTATAATCATAAATAAAAATCTATAAGTTTACCCTCATAAGTTCGTGCGAACTATACGCACACGAAGCTAAAAGAGCCCCCTTTCAGTCTTAACTCAGATCCTGAGTACGTCCATATCGCAAATCAGAGCCCTTATAGGCGTACTCCTTGAGCAAACGATCGATTTCCTCCGACTGGCTTTCTGTGTTGTCGTTTTTGCTGAGAAAAATACGGAGCAGTGCTTTGTAAACGTCGTCGGCTGACGCTTTAGAGATGTGTCGTGGTACTGCTTCTTTGGGTGTGCTCTCTGGTACCATTCTGAAAAGAACATACATATATACTGTACGGTACATAACATACGGTACTATGCTCACTCAGGGGGACTTGACACAGTGTGGTGCTGCTTACCTTGCCTCCTCACAGTGTCATTTAGGCTTATAACTTGTGACTAAACTAAAACTTGTGAGCTAGGTGGGTAGGTAGGTTTTAGATTAAGTGTGTTATTGTAGATAAATTAAGTGTTGTGCTGTCTCCTTGTGTATCGTGTGCTGAATAAAGATATATTATATTCTATTCTATTCTATACTATTTAGAGTACAGTTTAAAGAGCGAGAAAATTCGTCACGACCATATTCGCTAGCTTAGAGACGTCCACTGCTGAACATAAGCTCCATTACTGAATGGGTGCTCAGTATTACAATATCGTCTATTTGAGAGGAAAACTTCTACATGATTCTACGCTGAATTTTTCGTACATAGTAGCCAGTCGATACTCAAAAAGAAATTGTGTAGAACTAAGCATTATGCGACTGCAACGTATCCAACGTTTCAAGAACCCATAATAAACTAAAAAATCATAGTAAATCACATAATCACTCTTATTTACTCAGAAGATGCTGACTTGCGTTATTAAAGGACACTTATTTCGATTGTAGGTTAACATTTTTTTAACCCGCGAATAGCGAAATCGCGAATCCATTCGTACGCGACCAGATTTGAACCCACAACCTCAGGATCAGAAGGCGGGGTCACTACCACTAGACCATCAGTGTCTCTCAAACATATTCACTGATAATTTCACATTTAGAACTACGCTTGGTGGCAATAAGCTAATTACTAGGATGTATTGTATTTTCTCTGTAAGCGAATTTGTAAATTCTTTTGAGAAAATAAATGATTAAACCTAAACCTGATAAAATTATGTAATAAGTAGATATTACATACTACAGTCAAATATATATCCAAAATCAAGAAATAAAAGTATACTACTTCAAACGAAACCCCATGTATACGCAACAAACGCGTCCATTCAAAACAAATTACAAATGCCTCACTTGTCCAATTCCTCGAATCCGAAGGTCACAAGAACAGGAACAAAAAACAGGTTGTACCTTGTGCTTGGCGCCCCTTGGCCTATATCTTGCGAAACTGCACAACACCTTGAATTATAAAGAAAAAACACAACGCACGAGCTCCCATACGTTTCTAAACTGACGAAATGGCAGAAAGAACAGACTTCATTCAAGACCACATTTTATTAACCTTTACTGGACTTTGAGTCTGATGGATATAGATATAGAGTCTGGATTTGAATGAATGTCGGTTATCGAGGGGTGCATCTGGCACCCGTCTGGCCCTATTCGTTGATTAACCCTAACATGTGGCCGTTGCGTTGGCTTCGTACCCTAGCTACCACAGAGCATCGATACAGAAACTGAGTGATAATCTGTGGTAGCGTCATTTTGAATTACCCATAAGGCTTTCCTTATCAATGAATTTTTTGTTTGTTTTTTTAGATGTAATCTTCAGTGATACCAAATGTACGCGGTATACCTACATTTAGGAGTACAATTCTTCAGGCTGCCGGCTAAAACGTGGTAATTCTATTTTTGTCAGTTTAGAACAATAATGTTTAAATTATACCTACACTAGAAGAACAAAACTTTGCTCGCGTGACGCAATTTTTAAACGAACTTCAACCCTCACTGCAGACCTTTAGGGGTTTCGTTTTAAGAATTCCTTTCTTAGTAGGTACACCTCTTTGCACGAATAATACTGCACGTTTCAAGTCAGACATTAAGGGCAAAAATTCTTATAATTGGTATAGAGGCTTAGATAGATTATTCACCCTCACACCGACACACCGAGTGTTAGTGCCATCTAGCGTGCTACATAAGAACTATCCTGGATTGAGCGTAAAAAGCTTTCACGAAGATTGACTATAACTAATTCTTTCAAATACAAATCTGTTGATTCTAACCTCCTTGAACTCTGTAGGCGGATTTTGAGTTTTTTACGTTTTCCGGATAACGGATTTCGGTTTGCGAGCTCGAACTTTTTTATGGAGATTATGATAAGCGCCCCTAGCGGCCCATGGGGGTACTAACATATCTTTCTTCATAATCAGAATCCGCCTCCTGAGCCAAGGTGGAAAATCTTCAGCTTGAAAGATAAGATTTTATGTACACAATTGAAGCGAAATAAAAGGTTTATGGTTAACTTTTAAGGTTTGTTTGTTTTTTCATGAATTGATGGCGTGGTATCCTTAGGTGAAAGCTAAAAATAGTAATAAAACCTTTATAGCTTTTCTAACCGACTTCAAAATAGCATAAGATTCCAAGTCAGTTATATTATTATTATTATACCGGCACCCACACCCTTCAAACCGAAACATTGCTTGTCGGAAAAATATACCTGATAGCACTTCCCGGACGAGTCCTTCACAAAAAGCTCTATCTTCTACTAAAAATGACTAAAAATTGACAACCGAACTATAATTCCAACGAATAGCGACCAGAAAAATAACGAAATACGAAACATCATCAAAATCCGCAGGTTGTTTCTTTGTTTTTCCAAGCTATCTATATTTTGCAAAATCCCGTCCATATTCGGATATCATGTAACCGAGTTTTCAACAAACATTGCTGTACAGCAGTAGTAAAAAAACTCATACGTTCGTATTTGCTGAAAAATATCAGTGCAGGGTGCAAAAAGATATATTACGGTACTTTTGAAGTTAAGAACGTTTTCATTTATTTTTCTGTTTATCTATACCAGTAAGTTGAAGGTAATGAGTAGTTATAAAGTAGCGATAAAATCCATTCAAATACAAAATTTAAAAAATTCTGTTATTTAAAGTTACCAGTCCAGTAGAAAGGCTTTTTTTTGCTAAGAGCTCGCTTGGAGATGTACTAAAACCATACCTTTTTCTGCCGCCAAGTAGCTTGCAGGAGTGGGTACCTGTATGCCTACTCAGGTTGGATGCACGACAGTGCCACGCAGAATTTTTCGCAAAGTGGATTTTTAGATCTATTCCCTGAAAATTTCAAGGCCGTGCGTTGCCTATGTCAGTCAGCCAGTCAAGATAAAAACACTAAAATGGTGTACATATAGATCAGGAGCAAGTCGTGAGATGTGTTTTACCAAGTCTGACGACCGATGTAGCGCGACGGGCGAATGTCCGCCTGCAATGCAGGAGGTTGCGGGTTCAATTCCTGCCTCGGAATAAATATTTGTACGATTTGCAAATATTTTCTGGGTGTTCTAGGTATTTTCTATGCATAATAAAAAAATATGTATGCATGTAATGTATTGTATTACGTATATCAGTCATCTAGTACACATAACACAAGCTCTGCTTAGCTCGGGGCTAGATGATGCTGTGTGGATTGTCCAGCGTTTTTATTATTATTATTAAGTGATTGATGGGTCTTCAGATCTAGAGACTACGGATCTACAAACCTATTCAAATTGCCCTATCTGTACTTATTATTCAATGAGTAGCGTATTCTCATTAGCACATGATTAGTTGGACGCCCGCGGCTATTCAGTGGTAGGTATGTGTTCCCCATCCCTTTGACCGGGTCATATCTTCTTTTGGTGACGCTTTTACAAAATATCATATAATTTTAACCGATGTAAAAGAGTCTACATATATAACTACCATGCAAGTGACATGATATTACAAGCACATGCAAAACAAGAGGTCACATTTCTAACAAGAAATGAAAGAAATTTCCACAAGAATTACATTGTCAAAACGTGCAAAGTTGACTTAGCCACGGGTTTCCTCAGGGTGTTTTTCTTTCCTGTAGTACTTTAGCACTTATTTTTTTAGTATTTATTTATTCATTTTTTCTATAGTATTTATTTTAACAAATATAAAAAGAGTAATAACATGTGCAAAGGGCGGACACATGTCTTTCAATTAAAAAAACCAACAGATATACAACACACAAGCTTACAAAGAAAAACATTGGTTTCTATAGATTCAAAAGCTTCGGAATCTCTTTCGTAAGTATTTTAAAAAACCTGTTGAAAAACCTATTAGCCTGACGCAAAGGGTTGTAGCGAGCAATGCTCGAAATTCCACTGCGTTGGAAAAATCCGCTGAAAAATTGCGTAAAAGAACTCGAATCACATAGGTACAACTACATAGTATTTTTTTAGCTACTGCTGGTGGATCAAATGATCACTTGATGTTAAATAGTAACCATCACCTATTGTTATAAGTGGTTAACACTTAACATCAGGTGGCAAGCAGGGTAAGCATTACCTTGTGCCATACAATGCACGACTCTGCGTCCACCAACCTGAGGCATACGGGTGTTAAGCCTCATGTGCTTACCTCACACCTTTTGAACCGGAACACAACGCATACAATACAACATACAATACAATATACTAGCAACGCATGGATAAATGTATTTTCTTTTAACCTACAATATAATAAAGTATGCAACGCATAGATAAATATACTCTTATATTTACCATCTATGAGTATCTATACCACTTTTAAGAATCTTTATCGTGACTGACTGACTGACTTACAGACAACGCACACCCTAAAACACTGGTCCTAAGTCGTGCTTTTCTTTAACTCGCATTGTTTCGGTCTTGTCCATCACCATCCTTCTCAAAAAACCATCCTGTGTAGTGTCTCTCGATGTTAAGTAATAGAGTGCAATTTAGCGTACAGCTCGTTACATTGCTGCACATTGCAGGCTAGTTTTAATTGTATTGCAACGCGTGAGAGTTTCATTTGCTATAAACCTTTCCAAAGTCACTTTTTAAGCTGCAGCGCACACTGGACTGCGTATTCATTCAATGTGTCTATGAATAAAGGCGGGAAATACGTTATTAAAGGGAAACATTATTTTTTTACGTTATACTAAGAACCATCCTTATATATCTCTAGCTGACCCACTTCGTTGGGCAAAAAACTTTTTACTTTTAATTTTTCAGGTTAATATAGCCTATGTAACTCACAGATAACGTAGCTTTCTATTGGTAAAAGAATTTTCAAAATCGGTTCAGATTCAGATATTACCCTTTACAACCTCACAAACACACAAACTTTACCTCATTATAATATAAGTATAGATATTTGTTTTTTAAATTTTCATCAACCAGTTCCAACCAGTTTGCAAGTTTTTGCAATTGTTTTCTCTATTATTTTGGTGGATATGTGTATTTTTAATTAGTTTTAATTTAGTGAAAACCAATCTATTAATTTATTAGAGACTTGTTTATTTATTTATTAGTCTACAAAATATAAGCTGTCCTTGATTATGTAATTATAACTGTATATTATTACAATGGTATATACAAAAACTTTTACGTGCCATTGTAATACATAATATACTTTACAAGCAAAATGCGCGCGACTTCGCCTTCGTTAAATTATTTTTATACAAACTTCAATCCCGTTAATTAGGTACCTAAATTTCAGAAATTCCTTTCTTAGAACACACCAAAGAAAAATATACCTTAAAAATTTCAAGTCTACAACCGGTGGTTTAGGCTGTACGTTGTCTATATGTCAGCAAGCAGATAGTTAGACAAAGATTCTTATAACGGGTATAGATATTGTTTTCAATTATGTAAGATCAAAATATCTTGCTTCGAGAGGCAATACTGTGCGTCAACCCTTACTGCCTCAGTAGCTTCGCTTCGAAATGGGAAGACAAAGTCCACGTAAACGAAGTTGCAAGTAACCCAATTAGGCTTCCACATACCTGCCTTTGAAAACCTAAAGGCTCTTCTGAAAGACAGGAACGATATATGCATGTTACCTACCTACTACCTCTATCGTCTCTACAATGGGGAGTGTTCCGAGGAGTTGTTTAATTTGGTGCCCGCGGCCAAATTCCACAATCGCACTACGTGCCGCAAAATCAAGTTCCATCCGCACCACCTGGATGGCTGGTTTTCCACAACCACTCGTTTTTTACGGTCTTTTTTACCGCGCACGAGTAAGTTGCGGAATGATCTTCCATCTTCGGTCTTCCCGCAGAGTTACAACATTAAGTTTTTTAAGAAACGGGTTAATATTTTCCTTAAAGGTCGGCAGCGCATCGGCATCGCCTCTGGTGTTGCAGGTGTCCATGGGCGACGGTGACCATTTTCCATCAGGTGGCCCGTCTGCTCGTCTGCCTGCTATGGAATAAAAAAAAAAAGCTGTAAGAAATGTTATACATTAGATTAGATTACTGATAAAAAGCAAATAAGCGTAGATAAAACGTGTGAAACGCAAAACTACCTTTATGTAGCCACGCGGTGCTCAGAATCAGTCAACAAAACAACAAACACTGGGTGGAAATTGGCACTGATGGATAGCGTTATTACGTTGCTTGCGTCTGTGACACCGGCACGGGTCGGGTATTGAATGTGGGGATTCAGTCGATCTCGCGTCTAGTGAAATAAAAAATAGTTTTCACACAAGTCAGTCGAATTCTGTCAAGTTGGGATATCATTAATCGATTATCGTTGGGTTTTGAATTATTCGAAACTTTAGGAAAATCTAAAAAATTAATTGAAGATGCCATGTATTACACTTTTATTTCAACTGCGCGCACTTTTGTTAAAACCTCACGTAAAAATAACACCGAAATTACAAATAAAAACTTGAAATAACGGTAGAAAAACAATAAAAATAACAAAACTCGCGAATTCAGAAGAACCATTGAACCTATTTCATCTACTGACTTTCCGCAATCAACGGGAAATCATCAGATATCAAAATCAGTGTATTGATGCAGTTGTGTGGTTTTAAGTTAAAAAGAAGAATATTATTTCTTGACTGCTTTTTATTTGGTCATTTGGCTTATATATATATTTTGACAAAACGGTGAAGAAAAACACGACTTTCGACAGTATCTGTGGTACAGGCACGGGTGATTGCTGGCTGAGACACGAGGCTGTAATATTCTCTTCACTGTCACTTTTATTATGAAATGAAAGGGATGGCTGCGACCACTCTTTCAGACAACTGAAAGACTGGCTTATTGGTCTATTTGTTCTATTGACCAAGAATCTTTATTGAATACTTTTTAATACTATGGCTGTAAAAAAGTTATAAAGGGAAAATATAACAATGAATAAAGGTCAACAATTATAGAGCAGTAATTTCATTATACAGTTTAATAGATCGTTATTATTTGAATTATCAGCCATAAAATGATAAGTCTTAGTTCGCATATACATACTACAGTTATGTTTTTGGGATTTTGTTAAGATTTAATAACACGGTAGTGGTACTGTGCGTATCATACTATTGACCGAAAATTCACAAGCACTGCTTCCCTCAGCTACACAGACACTCACTGAGCCTTTAGGGAAAAACCGACTGGACATCGTCACCTCGCCGCATCCGCAAAACAGCTCAATAGAACTGCGATCAATATAGATCTCCATTTTCAAATGAAACGATGACTCGTATTTCGTACGCCGTACACCGTTGTCACCACCACGGTCAAGAGCTATACGACCTTTTTTATATTCATAGGTTATCTTAACCGTGTCGTTGGCGAATTCAGATTCGATCAAAAGCGTGAAATCTCTTTTACTTGACGTGCGTATTTTAACTTTACCGGTATTATTTTCCAACTTGACTTTTGTACCACTGCGGCCCTTTCCTGCGTGTAATTTTCTCCCAACCGCTTTCTTAATTGCTTTTATTGGCTGCTGTAAAAGGCAACCATCGGGAGTTAATTTCAAAACTCTAGGGATGGTCAGCTGCCCTGTAAACCCGTCTGCACCTTCCGGATAGTTTTGCTTCCACATATCCATCCAAGCAAAAAGCACTCTTCTGCCGTTTTTATTAAGTATCGTCTGAGTGGCATAAAAATCATGACCGTGATCTAACTCTTTAAAATTAGAAGTTTCTTTAAATGTATTACTTTTGTAATCAAAACAACCCACTATATAGCCGGTCTGGTATAAATTTCTGTATTTATCACCTCTAGGTTTTATGCCTTGAGGGGAAAACAAAAGAACAAAGTGACCATCAAGCTCGAAGAAGTCAGGACACTCCCACATGTGGCCGAGGAACCCATCTGATCGGCCCAACACCGCTTTTTCCTTCCAGCTAAGTTTATCCTTCGAAGTGTACAACAGTACTTGTCCAAGCGTGTTGTTCTTAAAAGAGTTCCCCAACACCATGTAATAGGTATCTCCATGTTTCCAAACCTTGGGGTCTCTGAAGTTAGGTTGATGGTGACTACCTGCAATGATCGGGTTACCGTAATATTTCTTAAAGATCTCTCCGTCGTTACTGGTTACTAGATTTTGATGCTGTTCGTGATTGGGAATCCTGTCCGTATGATTGATGTTACCTGTGTAGAAGATATACATAGTGTTATCTTCCACTAGAGTACTTCCCGAAAACGCACCAGTTCTATCGTACCATTGGTCTGGATAAATGGCTATAGGTAGGTGTTTCCAGAAGACAAGATCATCGCTCTTGGCGTGGCCCCAGTGCGCTGTTCCTGCTGATACCCCACTATCAGGATTGTACTGATAAAATAAATGGTACGTGTTTTTGAAAATACAGAAGCCGTTTGGGTCATTCATCCATCCCACCTTTGTTTTACAGGAAATCAACGGGCCGAGGTGGTATATGGGGTAATATATTTTTTGGGTGTAATTTTCACATTTTTCACAGACATAACAAGCAAGTATAGAAAATATTTGAAAAACGTGAAGAACAATCGTCATTTTACCACTTGTTGCCGGCACTAGTATAATAATAGTCCAAATTTACAACTAGCTCCTTATTTACAGTACCTAAATGCGTCGGGCTGCATTATCATTATCACTGTGAATAATTACTTAGTTTAAATTAAGTGCAAAAAAAACATTTTTGGAGACAGCGCGGATATGTGAGACATAGGAGACACCTTTTTGGCCAACCGTTTTTTTTATATACAACTTGATGAAACAAACAACTAGCCCACCTGATGGTAAGTGATCCATCATTACTCTACGATGCACTGCTCGGCGCCCATCAACTTAAGGCATGTACGGATGATAAGATAGTGTGGAAGGCAAATCATCATTTTTAAGGTTCAGTACCCAAAGGGTAAACCGAGACCCTATTGCTAAGACTCCGTTGTCTGCCTGTCTGTATGTTTGCCTGTCTGTCCGTCTGTCACCACGCTGTATCTCATGAACCGTGATAGTTAGAGAGTTGAAATTTTCTCAGGTGATGTATTTCTGTTGCCGTAAACAACAAATACTGAAAAACAGGGGGACTCTCATCCAACAAACGTGATTTTTTGGCCGTTTTTATTATAGATAACGGTACGGAACCCTTCATGTGCGAGTCCACTTTTTTTATATAAGTATTATCTGCAGATCTTGAGGCACGAGTAAAATGTAATTGGGATATGCGCACTCACTGGTGAGTTAGAGTTTTTATTTCTTGGTAGACTGGCATTCTACATGTGTAGGTCCTAGAGGAAAAACCGAAAAAGACAAACTGAACCATTCCACGACTACCCAGGCTCGGTCCCGACAAGTACCAAGTAGTAATCTTTGAAGGTGTCTGATGGGGTCAGAGATCCGTCAAAATATTAAATTTTCACACACTTACATTTATTTGCAACTAGCGGCCGCCCGCAGCTTCGCCCGCGTGGCAGTTTTTTCCCGTTCCCGTTATTTTTTCGGGATAAAAAGTATCCTATGTCCTTCTCCTGGCTCTAAACTACCTCCCTGCCAATTTTCAGCTAAATCGGTTCAGCCGTTCTTGAGTTATAAGTGAAGTAACTAACACGACTTTCTTTTATATATATACTAGCGGCCGCCCGCAGCTTCGCCCACGTGGCAGTTTTTTCCCGTTCCCGTTATTTTTTCGGGATAAAAAGTATCCTATGTCCTTCTCCTGGCTCTAAACTACCTCCCTGCCAATTTTCAGCTAAATCGGTTCAGCCGTTCTTGAGTTATAAGTGAAGTAACTAACACGACTTTCTTTTATATATATAGATAAGAAGATAGTTGGTATTCCATACGTGGCAGGTTGCAGTTAATTACGTTTAACATCTTGCACAGGGAAAATTAAGTTGCTATTACGTTTAAGCTAAACATGTTTATCTTGGTAAATGTGATTAGCTAGACAAAATTAAATTAGATTATCGTGCAAGCGGGCCTTAGATATGTATATTAATTTACTATAAAAATTACACAAGTATTTTAATAGGTATGTACAAAATACACATGAACAGTTAAACTATCTGCAGACAGTTGCAAACGATCTAAAGATATACCTGGGGGCCAATTCTCGCTCTTTAGAGATAAAGTCTAATTCGACCTAAGTCGAAAAAAGATGGAGAATGTCGAATAAAATGATATTATGCTATTCTCGTGATGTCACCAATAGACATAAGTCGTAAAAAAGCTTTCGACAAGCAAAGAGTGGTTCCGAGCGATAGAGATCAAATGTCGAAAGATCGCTGCCGTTTTTCAAGGACAACCCTGCCTATTTTGACAAAACTTTTGGTTTGCTTAAGTATTAATTATGCCAGGTATTTATAAGCCTTTATTGGTTTTCGTCATTACGATGCAATAACAACAGTAGGTAATAAATCTTAGTAAATCCTAGTAGGTATATTCTAAACAAGTGCTTTCTGCTAATAAAATTATGGTAATCAAACACATAGGTACCAACGTTTTATTTAAAAAAAAAAAAATCTCTGGCGTAGCTCATTATCGGCTTCGGTTAACTCAAGCAGCCGATTTTTGAGCTGACGTTGGGTAGGTTTTTTTTACGCTTGCATTATTTATTGATGTTATTTTCGGGCGCCTAGCAAACTTTCAAAGTAGGTAGGTACTCGTTGAGACTTTCTTTATTTTTTTTGTGGCCTCTGTCCGTCTTGCGGACAACAATTTTGCCAATGTCAAGTGGGTTGTATATAATACTTCTTAGTCAAGTCGAGTCGGTAAAAAAAGTAAAGTCGGCTGTCATTGGTTTTGAAGAAATAGATGGCGTTTTTCTTCAAAACCAAAGGGAAACATTTTCGTTCAAATCAGGATGCCACTTAACACACTTTCATTTCAATTGTTTACACTTGTGCTAAGACCTCAAGTAATGATGGTTAAAATACCACTAAAATTACCCATCAGAACTTAAAATAACACTAGAAAAACAATTAAAATGAAAATACAATGTTGCTTCCAAAGATGACAGAGAACGAATCCGAGACTTTCTTTACAAAACACAAATAGCCGCTGTAGTTTGATAGCTTGACTGACACTGACAGTTTAGTTACACAAAGTTTCGTACCACGCATGTAGGAACATGTAAAGATATTCAAATGTAATATTTTATTAAAAAAAAAATTTTGTGTACTTTTTACTGTAGATTCATATTCAATTTATAAAATCATAGCATAAACTATGTTGTGTACATACTTTGTGGCCACAAAACTATACAGTTAAAGATTCAACGAAATCTCGTTGAAACAATAGCTAAACCGGAACGTATATCTGAGATCTCTACAGAAATGTCGTGCCGCCATTTGTCGAATTCTAGTGAGAATACGGTTTTTTGAATCGTTAGACATTTTCGTGACATTTTGCGTAGACATTCAAGTTTCGACATGATCTCTATTTCGCCAAAATCTCTACAATCTGAGAATTGGCCCCCTGGTCTATTCAATATCAATTATTCAATCAGAAGCGTCCCCAAGATGCTAGCTACAGCACACTAAGTAACGACGTTGATGCCGCTAAGTCAGTAAAATAGTTAAATTATCCCGGGTGCTAATTCCCGAAATCAAATGTAAATAAACAAATAGTTACATAAACCCCTAATGGAACCACATGACTACGTTCTGCGTGGAACTCTTTTTATACAAACATCAACCCTCACTAAGCCACACTAAAACCTCTTTCACGAACTCACCGGCACAAACGAACTTAATACAGAACGAATTACAGGCACGTGAGGCTTAACACCTGTGCCTCAGGTTGATGGACGCAGAGTAGTGTACATTACGTTCCTAACGAACGTGACCTGCAAGGCAATGCTTTGTTAGAGACGATGGTAACCACTTAACATCAGGTCGGTCATATGCTTGTTCCATCAGCACATTGTATAAAAAAAACTCCTTTCTTGACATTTCTACGCACCAAGAACAATGTACTCTGAATATTTCAAGTCTCTACCAGCGGTTTTAGGCATTTTGTTGTCAATCAGGTATAAGGCCAGGTAGTCATGACTTCAGAACCAAACATGCATAGTTAAATATAGTAAAAAAAATTTTTAGTTAGTTCCTCAGATTTAGATTACAGCCTGTATTTTAAAAGTGCTTGGTTGTTCTATTCCAAAACTTTTCTTTTTTTTGTGTTTCGAAATACCTATTTTTATACAAAACAATAAATTAGCATATGTATCTAGTTCGTGTCTGGGTTAGATTAATTAAGTACCTACCTATAGCCCAGTCGAAATAGGATTTTACCCGAAAAAAATGTAATTAGCAATTTTCTAGGGGGGTCACTAGCAGTCTAAATTTTATTTTGCTTGCTATTCGATTCGTTGCGTCATCCGCCATCTTGATTAAAATTTTTGTTTATTGAATAACTCGTTTATTTTCAATTTTACACGAAAAATGGTGAGTACAAATTTGTTTAGAATCAAATTTCCTACAATTTTGGTTCCGGCATATTTTTTCCTAGGATCGATATTTTCCAATTTATACCCCAAAAGAGGTGGTGAATTTTTACCTCGCAAAGCTAAATTTAGACTGTCAGTGACTACGACTTGAGCTGTCCACAGACCATTGTAATCGATCTAAAGATAGCTCAAATGATCCAAATCAGTGCCAATCGGAAGCGTCCTCAAGCACTGGCTGCATTGCCACGCTGAATGGTATACATAATCTATACCAATTATGAGAATCTTTGTCTTGGCTGGACAAATTTAATCAATATTTGTACAAATTTCAACCTCCGCTGTTACCCATTTCGAATTTCGACGAAACCTTTCTTAGTACATCTCTACGCACCAAGACACCCTGAAAATGTTAAATCTCTACGAACAGCGGTTTAGCCTGTGCATGGTCTATTTGTCAGTCAGTCAGTCAAACGACAAAGATTCTTATAAGTGGTATAGATATTATCATCAATATAAATTTTATTAAATAAATATGTAAGTGAATATTTTCTACAGCATCAGCCTCAAACTGAGCGAAGCATGTTTTATGACATAAAAAATGATTTTATTTGTTACTTGGTAGAAAGTCCAGACGAAGTGAAGTGGAGCACAAATTACTGTAGGTCACTCTTGCCCGGAAAACACTCAAGAACAAATTCCCTTAGCATGCATCGAACCCACAACCTACAGCGCAGAAAGCAGAGCTATTACCAACTCAACAGCGTCTGTATCTTAATGCGATTTAGCGTAAATCCCTATTTGTGTAGAGTGAGTTGAAAAGCTCTATCTACTCTGGATAGTAATCAATAAGCTACATTAGAGCGAGACAGATTATAACGTCCTCGATGCTATTTCTAGTTTTCTAGGTAAATGCTGAGTTTGTCATTACTGTGCCCTAGATGGAGAGAGCTCGGGCACCTCGGGTCCGGGAGTTCTGAGAAACGCAAACACGATGTTGGATTTAAATATTTAGTTCTATTTTCTGTTTTAATTATAACAAGATATTTTTGCTGTGTTTTAGAATATCTAGCTATTTACATAGTCTTTCCCATCGATTTCGATGACAACGACTCAAACTATAATATGTGCCTACCTATTATTTTATACGCATGTCATAAATTATTTATTGTATTTTGTCATAAATTATTTTATCTCTAGGCACGGAAGACATCTACTAATAGGTTACTAAGAGATCGGAGGGGATATCTACCGTGCTTGGGTATTAAAGTTGTGATGCATTTGATTTAATCATTTTATATGCGTCGTTCGTAATTTTAATCGGATTATGAATCAATCAATGTATGTCTATCCAAGTACCTATAGATATATCAGCGCAACAATGAGCTCCCGTACCAAGTCGGAAAATGCATATATTATCTATGTAATGGTGTTCCTTTTACTCGTTTAGGTACGATACTTTTTAAATCATTGAAATCGTTCCATTGGTTGCGAAGATATTACACATTTTGTACCAGTCAACCGCGGGGCGGCCGAAAAGCTCATGTGACGTCACGAAATCTTTTCCGCCCGCGGGCGCGCTCTCCGCAATTCATTTATTAGAGTTCACTCGATCTGCGCGGGTCGTGTTGTGGTTTTTACGTGAATATGCCGAACTATAAGTACTGTATAGTACCGAAGTGTACTAATACTTCAGTTAGTACACCTAAAAAACTATTTTTCAATGTGCCAAAGGTCCCGAAAGTGCGCAAAAAATGGTGCACTATCATGAAGAGGGATGACAAAATTCCGCTTTCGTGCCAAACTTCAAGATTTTGTTGCGAGGATCATTTTGATGTAAGTAGGTAGGTACCTCCATAATATACCAACTATGATAATAGTTGGTATATTATGGAGGTACCTACTTACATCAAAATGATCCTCAATCATTACTCGTGTGGTAAACAGGTGCGTAGGTAGCTTAGTAAAGCTTGTTTACGAATGTTAAAGAAAAATACAGGGTCGTACCTACTAGGTATATTTCAATGAGTAAGTAAATGATAAAAAATGTAAGTAGTGAAGTTTCTAATAACCCTTCCTCGGTAGTCGGGTTAAAACCAGGGTCGTACTCAGGTCTAACTACAATAAAATGTGCCGTTCCCGGTAATATTCCCCAATGCGGGAATATCCCACAAGTTTTCCGGGATATCGGGGATCATTTTAGGATTATAGTTATAGATTCTATCTCATCATCATCATCATCAGCCTGTAGAAGTCCACTGCTGGACATAGGCCTCCCCCACACGTTTCCAGGAAGAACGATTCTGAGCCCTTTCCATCCATCGACTTCCCGCGGTTCTAACAATGTCGTCAGTCCATCGGGTAGGAGGACGTCCTACGCTTCGTCTTCCGGTTCGTGGTCGCCATTCGAGAACCTTTATTCCCCAACGGTTGTCGGTTCTACGAGCTTTATGGCCTGCCCACTGCCACTTTAACTTGCTGATTCTGAGAGCTGTCGGTGACCTTGGTTCTTCTACGGATTTCCTCATTTCTGATTCTACCTCGCAGTGAAACTCCCAGCATCGCTCTCTCCATAGCTCGTTGTGCGACTTTAAGCTTGTGTATGAGACCAATAGTTAGCAACCACGTCTCAGTGCCATAAGTCATCACTGGTAACACACACTGATTATAGACTTTCGTCTTGAGGCTTTGCGGTAACTGTGACGAGAAGATGTGCCGTAATTTCCCGAACGCTGCCCATCCGAGTTGGATTCGTCGGCTGACCTCCAACATATACCGGTACGGGTGCGACATGAGCATTTGACATAAGTTTCGTCTTACTCATGTTCATTTTAAGACCCACCTGTTGGGAGACAATATTGAGGTCTCTAAGCCTTGTTTCTAGGTCTTCCAGCGATTCCGCCATTATGACTATATCGTCGGCAAATCGAAGGTGACTTAAGTGTTCGCCATTGATATTGATGCCATACCTATTCCAGGACACGAGCTTGAAAATATCCTCCAGTGCAGACGTGAACAGTTTCGGAGAAATTACATCTCCCTGTCTCACTCCTTTTTGCAACTGGATAGGATTTGTACTCTGGTCCTGGAGTCGGATAGTCATGGTGGCATTACTATATAGGCCTTTCAACACTTCGATGTACCGATAGTCAATTTGACACCGCTGGAGTGACCGTAACACTGCCCAGGTTTCGACTGAATCGAACGCTTTTTCATAGTCCACAAACGCTAAACAAAGTGGCTGGTTATACTCTTCGGTCTTCTGTATAACCTGCCGGAGCGTATGAATGTGGTCTATGGTACTGAAGCCTTTTCGGGACCCGGCTTGTTCGGGAGGCTGGAAGTCGTCTAGCCTACGAGCGAGACGATTAGTAACTACTCTCCTTCAAAAGGGTGTTATCACCTTTCTTAAAGAACAGTACCACCACACTCCTGCTCCATGCCTCTGGCGTCGTACCCTCGAGGATGAGGATATCTATCTATACATGTAATAAAACTGTAGCCAAAGTGAATGAAAAAGAAGTACGTAAATCTAAGCGCGAACGAAGTTGCGAGCAAAAGTGATATATAATAAAAAAGAAAAAATATATACCTGAATTTATTATATTTTTAGGTGGAAGCTGATAATAATAATAATAATGCTGAACAATCCACACAGCATCATCTAGCCCCAAGCTAAGCAGAGCTTGTGTTATGGGTACTAGATGACTGATATACTTATTACAATACATTACATGCATACATATTTTTTATTAAATATAAGCAGATCGTACAAACATTTATCCCAAGGCGGGAATCGAACCCGCAACCTCCGCGTCGCAGGCGGACATTCGCCAGCCGCGCCACATCGGTCGTCATATGGAGAACTACGTCAAGTATAGGCTTGTGGGAGGAATGCTTAGATTGAAGAAGGAAGTATTGCATTCCTGTATTGTATTCCTGACCTTGATTATTTTATTGTATAATTTTTAAATAAATCTAGGTATAACCTACGACAAAATATAATTTAAATTCTTAGGGCTTATTTTAAACTTAACATACCTAACGCTTTCGTTTATTCATAGCTCTAAATTACGTGTCCAAAGAACTTAGGTAGGTACATTCCTGTCAAATTAAGTATTTAAGTCTAATTTTATTTATTTTATACCTACATAATATTTTTCTTTAAACCTTTAAGTTTCTACATACTTATCTACATACCAATGTTGAAAATAACAGCGTAGGTAGTTACAACAACAAACACAACTTCCCTGGCTGACTAACCTAAAACTTTTAGGTATTTTATAGGCTAGTCCAAGTATGTGTACCTACCTACATATTATCCTGTTATTCTGATTAGGTTGATAATGAGATTTGTTTACCTCTGAAGTTTCCAACCATGAATTTCAGCGCTTGTGTAATTTAAATGATTACTAAGATAATCAAATACCATGAAGGTATCAACTTTAGGTAGATTATCGGATTGCGCTTGCTCAAAACCGATATCTACCTTATTTTTAATACTCATTTGTTATATTAAAATAACAACCTTCTAATAAAAACCTAATCAAATCACTTGGTGACGTTATGCTCCGTGTCGGACGAGTATCGCGAACAGAAACGCGGGGCGCGCAGTGGTTTGGCGGCTAGCGCTGGGCCATTGTGACGTCATCGCTTCCGTTCGCGCGGTCAGTGAATCTCGTTCGGTATTTTGCCCATAACTTAGTCAGTTTTGGCCGTAGAAAAAAAAATTTTGCATTTTTTGTTTTAGTTTCTTAAGGCCTATAAAACTGCATTCATAGAAAAAACTGTGACGGGTCCCCATTTATAATTTCACATTCAATTATGAAACGCAAAACGAACTCTCAATTTGGACTGATTATTACTCGCTATTTTTACCTAAGTTCAAAGATAAAGTGTAGCGCGTACTGTTTTTTGAACTTCTGCGCGAGTGTAGTGCACAAAGCACTGCACTCGCTCACGAAGGGTTCCGTACCATTATGTATACTAAAAACGGCAAAAAAATAACGTTTGTTATGTGCAGAATGCAATTTTAAACAACTATTTATCTTGTTGTAAGTATAGTCTGTAACCTAGAATAGCAAATAATTACATATAAAATACAGGATTCCTAGGGTAGGTGTGCCTTAAAGATTGATAATAGCAATTGCCACTGTTACATAAGCACTGTTGCGGATGACCACCAATCTGAAGGGTTTAATTTATGTTTTTTGAAGTAACACTTCTAATGCGACTTCCAACAAGGTTGCGTTAAACGTTTAACACTACCATGGAGGAGGCATGAAAGCACTGTTCTTTCTCTTTTTCTCTCATAGCCACGTTTAGTATGTTAAAGAAGTTTTACTTCAGTCGTGTGGTCTAAAGCACACTCGATTTTTTTTTTAAATGTTTTTTTTAATTGTAAAAACGCAAAAAATACTTTACTGACTGATTTTTATTAATATTATTTACACAAAGAAAACTACATTATCAGCGAGTAATTAGACTTATGTCTACCCGTGTGAAGCGATTTTCAGTAATAAATAAATTAATACCAATAAATTAACAGAACTTAATATGTATTTTCACCTGTATCATTAGCTAGACTAGAAGACTTTCATAGACTAGGTACCATAATGCACAAAGACCCAGGTTCGTTGAAATATTAGCTAAACTTATTCACTTCCAGCATCTGTAAAGATAATAAAAATAATAATGCTGGACAATCCACACAGCATCATCTAGCCCCAAGCTAAGCAGAGCTTGTGTTATGGGTTACATGCATCGATATTTTTTGTTATGCATGGAAAATACCCAGAACACCCAGAATAAATATTTGCAGAACGTATAAACTATTATCCCAAGGCGGGAACCGAACTCCTGCGTCGCAGGCGGACATTCGCCCGCCGCGTCACATCGGTCGTCAAATGGTAGGTAGACAAGATACAAAGTTTCAAAATGGTTTCAAACAATGTTTGATGTTTTTAGAAAGGTGCAAAAGCTCTGCTTAGCTTGGGGCTAAATATGCTGAATTATCCGGCATTATTATATTATATTACCATTATTATTATTATTATACCATTGTACTGTAACCGACGTCTGATTTTATTAATAAACTGTGTTTTGTCTCTTTCGATCTTATTTGAAGTTTCCAAAAGAAAATTTGGGTAAAATACTACTGCAAAATGTGGGTATGAGCCAAATGACGTACCTCTGACTACCACCTCTGCACCCTCAAAGAATCTTCCATGAAGATAGAAGATATCTACCATGCCTGGGGCTTGAAAGCGTGGGGCTGTTTCTGTTTTTGTAGTACATAATGTAAAATAATCTGAAGGTTTGTATAAGGAGTCGTGAGGAACCCTCTTAAAACTTCTCCAACTATCAAGCTATTAGTGAAACCCGGAGTAAAATCCGTTCAGTGCTTTCCGAGATTAACCTTTAAGTAACAGTACAGACCGTAGGTTTTTGCTTTACGTTTTACTCTGCTTTATAATCCGATCCGATTATGAAATGATGCACGCCATAATGTGTTTGTAGGATTATTTACACGGTAGAGTGAATCGCAACCCCAGTATGTAAAATAAACCTTGACAGCGGCGACGAGACGACGGGACACTTGCATAGTCAACTTTCTAGCAATAGTGACTGAGCTAAAGTGAAAAAGCCAGCCAAGTGCGAGTTATAATTAAAATAAAAATGCAAAAACGAAAAAAAAATTATAACTATTTGTTAAATTCCACGCGGACGAAGTCGCGTGCACAGATAGTCTATAGTAAATACATCGTCCGCATGAAGCTATTTTCATACAAACTTCAACCCCCGCTGTACACGTTTAGAGGTTGAATTTCGGAAATTCGCTTCGAAATTTCGGAAGTGTGGACGCTGATGAAATTACAGGCACATGAGGCCTTAGGTAGATGGACGCTGAGCAGTGCATCGTAGGGCACGTTCTTAACGATTTCGAAACTGATTTCTCATATTGCAAAAAGTTTTCACCGGGTTCAGATCGATAGACTCAACAAGCAACAGCGATAAGTGGACCGACGCATCGTTCTCGTTAAACTCAAATTTCAACATTTCCCAGGAAAATTGTGCATTTTCAAGGGAAATGCAACATTTACCGGCAGAATTTAATTACAGGGCGACTCGATTTTCCAGTAAATCCCAGCTCAGTGCACCCTCAGGCACCTATCCACACAATGTTACTGTACTGTGGTAAAGCGCTTAGGTATGTTTATCTAGTTAGACAATATGAGATTTCACCCTGATGGCTCTACCTATTTACGAAACAGCAGGTACTAGATAAGCCTTTTGCACTAGGTAAATGTCATCATCATCAAACTGAATAAATATTGAACACTATTACACGGGTTTTTATCGCGTTTTACCTTTTTTTAACGACCGATGTGGCGCGGCGGGCGAATGTCCACCTGCGGCGCAGGAGGTTGCGGGTTCGATTCTCGTCTTGGGATAAATGTTTGTACGCTCTGCAAATATTTATTCTGGGTGTTCTGGGTATTTTCTATGTAGGTACTTAAAGTAAAAAATATCTATGTATGTAATGTAGTACCCATAGCACAAGCTCTGCTTAGCTTGAGGCTAGATGCAGCTGTGTGGATTGTCCAGCATTATTATATTATTTATTTATTTTCCTGACGTTTCGACTATAGTCGTGGTCGCGGGCTGGCTAGCAATACAGATTATTGCAACGTAGCCGAAACGTCGGAAAAATGAATAAAAAAGGTAGTAGGTATATAGGTACGCGATAAACACCCGTGTTATATAATAAATAAAATAAATAAATAAGTGTTCAATATGTGTTCCGATCGCGTAAGTTTGAAAAAACTAAAAAGTCATTAGATGTCAGTCAGTCACACAGTCAGTCATTCATTGTAAATATCTAAATACATTTATTTAAAAAGAAAATTACAGCTAATTCAAGTATTTATAATTTCAATTTCAATGTACAAAATACATACGAAACGGTTTAGCTATCTACAGATTGATGCAAAAGATCTAAAGATAGCTCAACTGATTCAAATCAGTGCCATCGGAAGCGTCCCCAAAACATTGACTGCATATCATAATGTGTATCTTCTTTACTACTTGTACCTAATATTTCAGTAATTAATTAGCTACCTTCCTATCTAATCGAAAAACTATGGCATAAGCCTGGTAATAAAGTATCTACTTATTACAAATGAAACTATAAAACACTATCAGCGGTATTCTTTACATTACTTATCAATGTAACAGATATAAAAGTAAGCTACAGATATTGATATAGATGTAAACTTACATTGCGGTGTAATGTGTATGAAGTTACCAATCGTCTTGCTTGTAGGTTCGACGACTTCCAGCATTTCATACAAGCCTGATTCCGAAAAGGTTTTAGCACTGAAGACCTAGGATTTTGGAACTGGCATAACAGATACATACTGATGCTGTGGCAGGTTTTACAAAACATCGTATAGTATAATCAGTTACTTTGCGTAGCGTTCGTGGACTATGAGAAAGCCTTTGATTTAGTTGAAACCTAAGCAATGCTGCGGTCACTTCAGCGGTGCCAAATCGACTATCAGTATAACGAAGAGTTGAAATAGTAAAACTACCGAGTACTAGTATGTATACCCGACTCTAGGACCAAAGCACGAATCCAATCCACTTCCAAAGAGAGGTGAGACAGGGGCATGTAATTTCTCCAAAACTATTCACCTCTACATTGGAGGTTAGTATATTCAAACTCGTGTCTTGAAATAGAAATAACATCAACATCAATGGCGAATTTTTAACTCGCCTTCAATTTGTCAAGTGTTCAAGTTTGTTCATGGTGGAATCACTGGAAGACCTAAGAACAATGATGCTTGGAGACCTCAATATTATTTCCTAACAGGTAAGTCATGAAATTAACATAAGTGAGATGAAAGTCATGTCAATTGCTCGCTCATGTCCAACCCGTGTCATGTACATGTTGGAAACAATAGGTACCATTAAAGTTGTAGATACTATGTACTAAGTATGTTTATTGTGGGTCAGATGATCCAACTCCGACAAAGAGGTCAGTCGACGAATCCAACTTAGATGGGCAGCGATCGAGAAACGTCACATATTCTCGTCACAGATACCGCAAAGCCTCAGAACGAAAGCTCATTGATGATGACATGAAAAACGAAGCGTAGGATCCCATCAGATGAACCGAAGGTGTTGCTAAAAGCACAAAATATTTTTTCTTGGAATCTTACGTCTATAGAGGAGGTCTATGTCCAACAGTGTATTCGTATTGAAGTAAGTATGTATACATTGTACAATACAAATGTTTATTTTCCAAAAGAAAGTGCTTACAAAGATAAAAGTCAACTCTGTCTCCTATTTTAGTTTTTAAGAAAACTGTGTTACAGTAGACAGTGCATTCTTCCAGTTATGTATACACAACCTTATTGTTAGCAAACAAAAAGAAAAACAAACAAATAATCTAATCTACTAACCAAGGTACCACCTAAAGTAAATATTTTCTATCAATTGTACATGACACCTCAATGTATTAAACAGAGTTTTACTTATTTGGCAAATATCATCAACCATTTTCACTATCCTAGCAATTTCCATGCTACAATAGCTCTTATCATGCAGCAGTAAAGGTGCTATTGTCGTGTACCCGTTCCCTTTTTGAACTCTACTTTTTTTCACGTGTGTTCAGTTGACTGTTTAGGTATGCCACCGCAATCGTTTGCAAACTAAGTCGGGGTATAGTCGCTTGCGCAATAATACGCAAATTGAATAATAACTACGCGAAAAACTCGTGACAATGAAGCAAGGATTATAAGCATCCACTAGATGTGATCTAAATGTGTACCAATAACTATTTGTGATAAGATATAAGATGTGTTTTGAAACTGGATCCAAAGAATTGTGCTATTACAGTCATCCGCGAACCAGTATCTGAATGTATCGACAAGTGAATATGAATGTAAGAATTTATTTTTAAATCATATCTGCCCAAAACGAGTTCTATACTATTTTTATGTTTAATTCAGTTTTTTTACTTTCTGTTGACGGAACAAGCAATAAAATAAAAAAAAAATTAAGTAAGTACTTATATATATTTGCAGCTTCATAAATGTGGGTATTACCAAATGTTATATCTGGACGTAACTCTGACTACCCCTTTTAGACATCCTCGAAGAGTCTCGAGAGATCAGAGAGGATATCTACTATGCTCGGGTATTGAGTAATCCCCCAAGCACGGTAGATATCCTCTCCTATAGATCCTATAGTCCTATTCAATCCTATGGTCATCATGCTATTTCTTTTTTCTTTTATAAATAAACCTATGAGTAGGATTTGAACCCACGACATTCCCCTTGATGATACAAAATATTTGTAAGCACTATAAAAACTAACAAACCATGAAACCTATGAGTAACTAAAAACAATTAAAATCAGGTAGGTACAGTAAGAAAACTTATAGAGAAAAATAAAAACCGCGCATGAAGGGTTCCGTACCATCCATCCATCCATGAGATCCATCGTGGGTTCGTCCATGAGGGGTATCTATAATAATGATACAGCGGATATTATTTAGTAATAGTTTACTATGACGAAGGCTCCGATTTTCAGAGTCAATGCTTATGTTCACTAACTGAAGCGAACGTGAGAATTTGAGCAGTAGAATGACCGTAGGTACTAACAAAAGGAATTCTGATAATAAGTTCTTCAATCGTTCCATTTCACAGAAAATAGATCGCTTTTATAATTTAGAACAAGAAATGCACGCTGAATTACAAACGCTGGACCAGTCTACGAGTAGTAACGAGTAGACCGGGCCCAATAATTACCTACTCTTGTTGATTTTATTGTTTTTAGTAGGTATTTGTTATTATAGCGGCAACAAAATACATCATTTGTGAAAATTTCAACTCTAACTATCGCGGTTCATGAGATACAGCCTGGTGATAAACGGACAGACAGACAGACGGCGGAGTCTTAGTAATAGGGTCCCGTTTTACCCTTTAGGTACGGAACCCTAAAAATATATTTTTATTTGTTTTGAAATGACAACTAAATTGAATTATTTTTTGTGTAAAATCTACAGGCGTTCTGGGATTTTTAAGGGTTGATCTAGATAGCTACTTAGCTTGCCGATGCAAAGACTGATATACTTATGTATTTAAAAAATGTGGTCATGGTAGTTAAAAATATGATAAGGGGTGTTCAATGCCAGATGATGACGACCGATGTGGCGCGGTGGGCGAATGGCCGCTTGCGACGCAAGAGGTTGCGGGTTCGATTCCCGCCTTGGGATAAATGTACGATCTGCAAATATTTATTCCGGGTGTTCTGGGTGTTTTCTATGTATAATAAAAAATATCTGTATATGTAATGTATTATATTAAGTATATCGGTCATCTAGTACCCATAACACAAGCTCTGCTTAGCTTGAGGCTAAATGATGCTGTGTGGACTGTCCAGCTTTATTATTTTCGATAGATGTTAGAATCCGTTTTGTAATTTCAAAATAAATTGAGATACTTTTTTTTTCTCAAATATTCATGAGTCATCTGGTGCCCGCTTATCGTTGAATTTTGGGACACGGTGTATATATTTTAAAAAGTTAAATTTAACCTCTGATACTGATAAAAATATCTTATATAGGTCATTATGAAAATAAACTACATTGTAGACATCGGAGTCAATAAACTGTTAGGTAAACAATAATTTTAGATAAGTACGACACGATATAATATATATACATATATGTAGTATGTATCTTATGTAAAAACTGATTAGGTTGGGTATTAGATAAAACGCTTGTGGCATTCTTGATCAATCCTTCTTCATGTGAGAATTTCGAGTTCCTGCAAAATGTGGGTTTGTACATACCTACCCCCCCTAGATATCCTCGAAGAATCCCGGGTGGGTACTTTGTAGTAAGAGATCTGAAGGGATATCTACCGTGCCTGAGGAATAAAGTCGTGATGCTACAGTTTCCTTCACAGTTTGAGAACACTTACATTGCGCACATAAATTTCTCGAACGGAAAAACCCATTGGTGTGCGACCGCAGTTGAACCCACGACCTTAGGATCAGAAGGCGGGGTCACTACCACTAGACCACCGGTGCTCTTATAATCATCATCAGCCTGTAGAAGTCCACTGCTGGACTTAGGCCTCCCCCATACGTTTTCAGGTAGAACGATTCTGAGCCCTTTCCATCCATCGACTTCCCGCGGTCCTAACAATGTCGTCAATCCATCGAGTAGGAGGACGTCCTACTCTTCGTCTTCCGGTTCGTGGACGCCATTCGAGAGCCTTTATTCCCCAACGATTGTCAGTTCTACGAGCTATATGGCCTGCCCACTGCCCCTTCAACTTGCTGATTCTGAGAGCTTGTTGGTGACCTTGGTTCTTCTACGAATTTCCTCATTTCTGATTCTATCTTGCAGTGAAACTCAGCATCGCTTTCTCCATAGCTCGTTGTGCGTTTCGTGTTGCTCTTATATAGATTATTTATTTAATAAATCTAGCAGGAGACGCGGAGATAACACGCAAGTTGCTGTTGCAAGAACACAACATTTATGTTGCTGATACTGTACTGTTCAATTGTTTGTACAGAGAAAACAATACAGCTTTATGTATGTAATGTCAGTGGCGGGCAACGTGAATATGTACGATCCCCACCGAGAACAAACATTTGTGTAATGAACATAGATGTTTGTACTGTGTCTTGGTGTTATAATGTATTCTAAAATGTATTTACAAAAAAAAAGCTATGTATTCTATCAGTCATCTGGTTCCCATAGTATACAAGCTTTGCTTAGTTTGGGGCTATATGTAAAAATGTTCACAATTTTTTTTATATTTATACTAATTATAAGAATCTTTGTCCTGACTGACTGACATATAGACAACGCACAGCCTAAACCACTGGTCGTTGAGACTTGAAATTTTCAGGGTATATTCATCTTGGTACGTAGTGGTGAACTAAAATGGTGAATCCTAAAATTCAACCCCTAAGCGGGTACAGTGGGGGTTGAAGTTTGCATGAAAATAACTTTATGCAGACGAAGTTGCGCGTGTGTTCGCTAGTGAATAATAATTTTCTAGCAAAAAATAAAATTGATTTAATAAACACAGTCGTTTTACTAAAAAAAACCGGCCAAGTGCGAGTCAGACTCGTGCACGTGCACTCGTGCATTATCTATAGTAAAAAGGCAAAAAAATATTTTACTCTGTTTTTTAGTATTTGTTGTTAAAGCGGCAAAATGTCTAAGAGGTACTTCCAAATATAACATCCGGTACATACACACATTATGTAATAGTTGGTATTCCATACCATACGTGAAAGGTTGCAAGCCCATCGCCGCTAGAATACTAACTGGTTTTCTCACGATATTTTTCTTCACCGTTTGGTAGCACTGGCACATACATTTTTCGAACAGAAAACGACCGGATTCTAACCCACGACCTCAGGCCACTATCAGAAGGCGGGTTGGCTGCTACTAGACCACCAGTCCTCTCCAAATTTCTAGGCTTCCTCTAGGCTAGGTCGCGAGGAACTGGCGCTTAGATTCACCTAGATTTAAGACGTTTCAAGATAACCCCTGCGGATATCTAAATCTAAATATAATATAACTCAAAGGTGACTGACTGACTGACATAGTAATCTATCAACGCACAGCCCAAACCACTGGACGGATCGGACTGAAATTTGGCATGCAGGTAGATGTTATGACGTAGGCATCCGTTAAGAAAGGATTTTGATTAATTCTATCCCCAAGAGAGCTAAACCGGCCCTAACGGAAGACCAGCGTGGGTTGTTGCCAACCCGCATCATGCTGAGTTAGGTTTAAAAAAAAAAAAAAAAAAAAAAAAAAAAGAGGATAAAATAGGGGATGAAAATTTGTATGAAACTTTGTAAATTTTAAACCGATCGGGCTGAGACTTTGCATGCATAAAGGTGATAATGATGATACTATGAGTTTATCCCGAAAAAATAACGGGAACGGGAAAAAACTGCCACGCAGGCGAAGCTGCGAGCGGCCGCTAGTTACTGAATAAATGCTTTTTGACTTTGCCTTAAATTATTGTAAAATCGCAAGCAGATCAAATTTACATGCATGAAATCAGTACATGTATATTCGAATGTACAATATGGAACGAGTACATATTTATTCGAAAATCAGCGCATAAAAACTGAATTCACTAGAACCATACATTATCAACCGGAGCGTATTCAATTCCAAGTTTTAATGAACATGTCTGAAATGTTATTGTGTCGAACATACCATTACACGCTTGTTATACCGTGGCCTGTACAGTTCCGTGCATTGCTAGCTTATAGGGTTCCGTGCCCAAAGGGTAAAACGGGACCCTATTACTAGACCTATTACTCCGCTGCCTGTCTATTTGTCTCTCCGTCTGTCACCAGGCTGTATCTCATGAACCGTGATAGAGAGTGGAAACTTTAACAGATGATGTATTTCTGTTGCCTCTATAACAACAAATACTAAAAAAAGAATAAAGTAAATATATTTAAGGGCTCTCATACAATAAACGTGTTTTTTTTTGCCGTTTTTACTAAAGATAATGGTACGGAACCCTTCGTGCGCGAGTCTGACTCGCACTAGGCCGGTTTTTGTCTGTTCTGTTGTTGATCGTACCTGCCTGGCGACCGCCAGAATACGGACCGGCATAATGGAATTCAAAAGATCTTTTATACAGTTATACAATAACAGATTCTTATTCTTCTGATTTCAAAGTCAAAGTCAAAAATGTATTCAGTAATATCAGTAGGGATCATCTTGAAAGCTAGGTGAATCAAGCGCCAGTTCCTCGCGACCAAGCCAGAGAAGTCAAGAAACTGTATTTTTTACAATACGATGTTAGCTATGTACCTAATTGGATGTTTTATAATGTAATACCTATTATATATAACCTATTATATTGTTCTGTACAACAATTGACAAAGAGTTAACACCGAGTATTTATGTATTCTTTCAGTTATCTGGTTTCCATAGCTTTGCTTAATTTAAGGCTAGAGGGCGTTATATGAATTTCTGATAATATTTATGAATGTTTTTAACAAAGATAAATTAAAAAAAAACATAGAAACCTCTTATCAATATTCAAAGGACTTAATAATGTACTGTAAAAAAATATCAAATGTTTTTTTATTATTCGTATACATATTATTATTATTTGTATGTATAATCTCTTTACGTACCGATACCACGTTCGTACCTACTTCAGTCGCCAAGTGATACTTTGTATTGCTGTGTACGAGATTCGATTTAAATGGTATCTTTGTGTATGAGAGATAGCATATTCCATCTCAGAATGATTGAAGTAGTGCAATGCACTGCACCACATAGTGAGTCCTCAGTGAAGGATCAAAGAAGCTCTTAGAATTTCAGTGGATGAAAAAGTCAAGTGAAAACTGTTATTCCAAGTGAGGCAATGACAACGAAGCTAGGTACACACTAGTCCGCGTGTTTTTATGTACCCCCGCTGTACGCGTTTAGGGATTGAATTTCGGGCATTCTTATTACACAACAAGGCAAATACGGCCTGAAAAATTATCTACTACCCCCAGTTTCAGACTGTGCATAGTATTCCAGTATAAATACATACATATCAGTCAGTCATCGCGTCAGGACAAAGATATTGGTATCTTATAAATGGCATAGATAAAGATGATATTTGTACGCGGTGCAACAAATTTATTTACATAGAAAATTACAGCTAAGAAATAAAAGTATTTATAATAGGCAAATATTTAACATCTAATATTTAACCTATCTACCTTATATCTACATATTTTATAATAGCTCTGTTTTTAATTGTAGGCCTTTACTACAGGTAAATTTAAATCACTGACCGCAGGAAGTGTGCCCAAGCGGCTGGCAACGTTACCTCTTTGGATAGCTAAACCAATTCTAAGCGCTAGCCCTTTGATCGTTAGTCACGTTAGTAAGTTTGTAATAGGTATATACAAAATACAGAAATCTATCTACAGACCGTTGCTTACCTTCTAAGGACAACTCAACTGATCCAAATCAATGCCAATCGGAAGCGTCACCCAAACACTGGCTACAATGGCACGTTGAATGGCAATGCTAATGCACTAATTAACCCAAGGCCCAATTCACGTAACGAAATATCGTCAATTTCAAGATTTGATCGTGTCAATCTCCAAATGGTATTCTTTGAAACTGTCATTTCAGGCAAACAAATTTTCAATCTCGTCTCAGCTCCAAATAACTACGAGACCTGGACCCCAGGCCTTGGGTCACGCATCACTTCGACCAGCACCCAGAGAGAACTTTAAAAATCCGGAGGGCCTCAGTACCCCACGGACCTAGAGCCTCGACAACAAAGTCACACCTAAAAAAAACATGCTCCTCGTGTTATTACAGCTAACTATTATCGTGGCATAAGTTTGTTAGGTTAGTGGACAAGGACCGATAGCAAATTCTTCTAAGATTTTTTTTTTTATCTGAATAAATCTGAATGAAGGTATAAATATTAGACAACAAATTGAAAAAAACAAATTATAATACATTTTTTTTTCAATTTGATGTTTTAAAACGGTAGTCGACAATAAAAAAACAAGTCGTACTTAACAATAAGAAATATATTTTAACAGTACGTATATTGATGCCATTTTTCTATTCCAGAAGTCAGCTCACAGGAAGCAGAGAAAATGTGGACATATTCAAGCATAGATATACCCCGAACCACACTAACTCGGACAGAGAGGTTGAAGATTTACATTTCGGAGTTTGTCGTGTGTTTCTGCATATTGTTCTTCATAGTTTGCGTGGTTTTGCTGTTGTACCTATTCTACCATCTATACAGTACCGTCAATAGCTCTGGAAAGATTCGAGAGCCTCTAGTGGAAAGTTGAAGGTCGAAGCATAATGATGTCTGTTGAATAGTTATTATAATTTACAATGATGAAAATTGTCCATATGGAATGCAATACTACCTGCGTCAGCAATATATTTACCAAAATGTAATTTAAGTACTTGTCTTAGCTATGTTGTTTTATTAGTATTTATTATGGTTAATAGTTTTGAATAGGGTTGTGAGTGAAAAAGTTAGCCTGATATAAGGCTGTTTTACTATTTTCTAATACTTTTAATCTACAAAAATAAAGTTTAAATCAGAGACAGTTCTAATAATTGACTAAGATTCAAATTTCAAATACTGTACTTACTACTGCGTCTGCGTGAAGTTTTTTTTATACAAACTTCAACTCCCGCTATACCCGTTCAGGGGTTGAATTTCGGGAATTCTTTTTTTATATACACTGAAAATTTCAAGTCTCTACGACCAGTGGTTTAGGCTGTGCGTTGTCTATTATGTCAGTCAGGACAAAGATTCTTATTATTATAGATCAATTTAAAAGAATTAAGATGTTTCAAACACCAAAAGATATTTTATACGAGCCTTCAAGGGTTGTTCAGACTCGCAGTGTGCGTTTAAAGAACTTTATTATTGAGTGCACAGTATGTTTGAGTATCGTGTTATTCATAATGTGCTTGGCGCTAATTCTTTACTTGTTTTACCATCTGTACAAAACTGTGGTCCTTGCTGGGTACGAAGAAGGAACTTTAGCTGAGAGCTAAACACTTTAGTATTATTTCGTAACATTCTTAACCTACCCATTGGCTGTGATTCTAGTGGTCCTAGAAAATGTAGAGCCTTAAAAGCTTAGTTTTGTAAGCTCTTTTGTAAGTGGTAAGTTGTTTTGTCCGTTTATAGTTGTGATACATTTTTTTGCAGCATTTAGGTAGCTATAGTATTATAACTTTGATAATTTTGTTATCTTGAACACTATTTTAGTTATACTTGTTTAAAACGTGTAGTAAATGTTCTCGTACTTTGTAAATAACGAAGTGACATGTATCAAAATAGCTCAAAATGTTATCTACTGTAAAATACATAATTTGTATGTAACTTGTAAACATAATTATCAGCATTTATGATTTGAAACGACCATGAGTATTAGTCTTTTGTGTAATAAACTAAATTTAAACATAAAAAATGTGACTGTGTGCAACATTTAGCGTGCGTGAATAAATCTACTTTAAAAATGAAACTATTTTTTGAATATAATTTGGTTGTAGGTTAAATCCTCAGTCCTCACCACGAAAAGAACAAACATTTGTGTGATGAACATAGACGTATATTCTGTGTCTGGGTATTCTAGTATTCTAAATTATATTTACAAACAAAAAGTATATAAGTATTCTACCAACTGTTTGGTTCCCGTATGCAAACATTGCTTAGTTTGGGGCTAGAGAGCGTAGAGCGAATGTTCGCTTAATGCTTGTTTTATTTATTCGTTACAAGTCACGGCTAAGACTCATAATATTATGTGCTAACCATACTAAAATTTACTAAAGTCGTGTCTAATAGGAGAACTGCGCTCATCTACAATTATAATTGTCGAAGCAACAAGACAATTGAGTATCGACTACCTCGACCTAAATATACCAATGTCTGGTTATACTAAAAGCTAAGTTTTAGTAGTAGTAGAAGTTAGAACTCTTGTGAAATGGAATGAATGAATGAATGAGAATGAATGAATGAATGAATGAGAATGAATGAACGAATGAATGAGAATGAAAATGAATGAGAATATTTTATTTGTAACTCAAACAATGAAAAAAATAAAAGACAAATTTAAGTCACAAAACGGTCTTTGTCTCAGCATGAGCTATTTGTGAGCACGTTACAACCAACGCTGGTCTTCCGACAGAGCCGTTCGGTGACGTCACGGAAGATAACACAAGACACAAAACAATCAAAAATATAACAATAAAACGAGAAACTTATTCTATATAACAAATGTATATTATGGTGCATTAAAAGAATAAAATTCTATGCTTTGTCAACATCAGGTGGGGTGTTATGCTTGTTCCACCAGAAGCATTTAGCATAAAAAAGGCATCCGTTTGTAGCCCAAACACTGTCTATTTTTCGGTGGAGATCGAACCGACAACTTACAGCGCAGAAGGCAGAGCTACTACTAAGAGTTATGAGGCTAGTCTTTATTATTATCATTATTACAACTAATACGATAGGTGAGTGATAAAAGGAGTGGAACTCATTGCCAGCTTCTGTTTTTCCTGACCGCTATAATCTGGATCTAGTGAATAGTTGTCCTCTAGACCGTCCTGCTTCATCGTCACTTATTACCATCAGGTGAGATTAAGGCCAAAGGATAGTCTAAAAAAATATGTGAATAGATAAGAGTAATGTTTAAAGGGTGTGGTGGATCCGACGACGACCGATGTGGCGCGGCGGGCGAATGTCCGCCTGCGACGCAGAAGGTTGCGGGTTCGATTCCCGCCTTGGGATAAATGTTTGTTTTGTACGATCTGCAAATATTTATTCTGGGTGCTCTGGGTATTTTCTATGTATAGGTAATAAAAAATATCTATGTATGCTGTGTGGATCGTCTGGCATTATTTATTTATTTATTTACTCGTATTTATGTAATGTATTGTATGAAATTAGTAGGGAACGAATTTTTTTGCACACCAGTAGTTGGTAAAAATATGTGGAACTAGAATACTTGTGACATCATTGTACTTATACTACCATATTTTTCTGCAAATAAATGAATTGAATTGAATTGAATTGAATTGAATTGAATTGAAATATATCAGTCATCTAGCACCCATAACACAAGCTCTGCTTAGCTTTGGGCTAGATGATGCTGTGTGGATTGTCCAGCATTTAAAAAAAAAAATGTTTCTCCTCAAAGATGTAATATAAAAAACATGCCTCGCGTAACCTCTCGTACATGGATGTTCTCACCACAAAACTCTCATTTAAAACTTAGTAGGTACCTAGGTAAACTAGAGGTAGCAAGGGTAAGAGCGAATCAAATTGGTATCGGCCAAGGCAGGTGACACGTCATCGTACTAACTACAATCTCAAAGTGACCATGAGTTATTATAACTTTATTGTTCGCTGGAGCCATGTCAATGACTTGTTTGTAACACAATGGTGCAGAAGTGTTGATTGGAGGCAATTGTTTACGTGAACAATTATTAAAAAAAAATAGTATCACGACTTTTTCCCCAAATACGGTGATATCCCTACACGGTAGTACCTACTCGAGATTCTTCGAGGATGTCTAAGGGGGGTAGTCAGAGTTACGTCCAGATAACATATTTGGTACATACACACATTTTGCAGTAGTTAGTATTCCATACGTGACAGGTTGTAAGCCCATCGCCGCTGCTAGAATATTAAAGGTTGCATTGCGCACATAAATTTTTGGAACGGAAAAATCCAGTAGTTCACGGCCGGATTTGAACCCACATCTTCGGATCAGAAGGCGGGGTTAATCCCACTAAACCACCGGTGATCTCTTATTACTATTATTATGTTATTATCGCAAAAAAAATTATATACCTACTAATATTATTCTTTTTGCGGGTTTGTTCGAAGCGACGCGTGATTCGGCTGGTGAAGATTTGACTCAATGCATTAGCATTCAGCATGGCAATGCACCCAGTGTTTTAGGGACACTTCCGATTGGCACTGATTTGGATCAGTTGAGCTATCTCTAGATTGTTTGCAATGGTCTATAGATAGCTCAACTGTTTTGTGTGTATTTTGTACATACCAATTATAAATAAGTACCTGCCTACCTACTTGTATTAGCTGTAATTTTCTTTGGTAGGTAGGTAGGTACTTACTTTTTGCTCAGATGACAAAAGCAAGACCAAAAGCAACCTACAACGAACGCATGAAATAAAATAAAGGTTTTTTAGTCAATGTTAACTATTCCACTGTTAGAGGGGTGTCCTTTAAACTCAAAGCCTTCCAATCTCAATCTTATCACCAATTTACTCTCCGAACCCATTCCAACTTTTCTTCACCACCGCCAAAATCCGTCTTCCCGCTCTTCTTCTTTTTTTCTTCGCTTCTCTGCTCCTGTCACAAACTACAAGTCCGTCAAGTGACAGTTCGCTGACAGCCCGTCATGTAGGTATGTCGCTACAGACGTTTCGGCGGTTGTTCACCCCCACTTCACATGAGCGTTGCCAACATCAAGTACCTACTAGGTACTTTCTTACTTAGGTAGGTAGGTACCTACCTACTTACTCATTTCACCGACAAGAATTGAACATTTCTATTATGTGCCTTAGATCAATGATCTAAGTTATGTGCATAGGTAGGTATCTTCTACACCTAGGATACGGGTTAGTTGCGATTTGCTATGAAGATTCACGAATTCACGGTGAATCACGAGGGCGTTGAACGTTCACATTCAAGCACACACAAAGGGATTGGCAAGACAATCTATACCAAGGTAGGTAGGTAGGTAGGTACCTACCTTATCTACCGTATACCTTAGACGAGTTACTCGTCTAAGCGTAGGTATACAGTATAGTAGGTAGGCATAGGTAGGTAAAGTTCGTGAGATTCGATCGATGACAGTTGTTTTACTTCGAAATAGGTAGGAAACGAAAACGCCTACTCATTTTCTGTTAGATAACCAACACACACCATCTTACTGTTATTGCTACTCATTTTTAATTTCCAAGGGTTCCGATCTATTTCTGTCCTGCCTACGCCTTGAACGCCTACGCCTTACTAAGTTGAAATGGCAACACACTGAAGCTTCGTTAGATAAATAAAATTGACGTATATGTAGGTACTTATACCTACCTACTTTGTTCTGTGTGAAGAATTATACAAAACGAGAGGAACTGATCCGTTAGGTTCTTTCCTGTTCTTTGAGGTTGGGTTGCGTAGCCCAGATTCACCAAGTTCCTGTCGTTTCACGTTTCGCGTCTTTGAAAATCGTATTGCTATAGGTAGGTAGCTTTGCTATTAACTTTCCACAGGCGATTAGACTTCTAGATATTAACACCTTCCTTATCTGTAACACCTGGATTCACAAACAATAAATGATTTGATATTTGGGAGTTTAGAGGAACACAACCCGGCTGGAGGTAAGTATAAAAGCCAAAACCATTTTTCTGTACTTCATATCCTAAGTTGAAATTAACTTAGCTAGACAAGGAACAAAAAATAGCTTCCTATACCTAAGTACGTATTAATAAGGTTTTCTATTATGCAACACAGGCAAATTATACATCGTAGGTAGGTAGGTAGGTAGGTAGGTACTTGTATTTTGATCTTGCAGAACCAAAAACTGTTGAAAAGGAAAGAGGACCTCAGAGTTTGACGCATTATTTACATACCGGGAGAGACGTAAGCGGTAGTTAACTCGTCTAAGCGTAAACGTGACGTAACCGTGACGAACCGGTGTTAACATGACGTAGGAAAGATGACAATGCAACGGGTTAGCGACCCCCACTCAATGGACAGAGGATTTCGTGGTAGTGTCGACTCGAGGGCCTCAATCAAGACCATTCTGTTAGAGATGACTTTTCTTGCAGTGAACTCTTGCGACTTATCATTGATCTAGGTATAGAAGAGTACTATTTTGAGTCTTCTGCATCCACCGGCTTTCCTTGATCTTTATAATGTCATCTCGTCGTATAAACGATATTGCATAATCTTTTTTTTTTAATTAAAGCCTATTTTGTAACTTTCATAAAAATCGTAACTAAAAATAAATAAATAGGTACTTCTTCCGGTATTATGACACTAAGTTTGTTCACAGTGCTCAGGTAGTTATTTGTAAGATTGCTAGATACATCCAGCAGGCACCTAGTGCAGTGGTAGACAATGACGGCAGCGGCTTCAGTGAAATCTTATAAAACATCGTGAGGGAAGTTAGTATTCTAGCAACGGCGATGCGCTTGCAACCTGTCACGCATGAAATACCCACTACTGCAAAATGTGGGTATGTTTCTGGATGTACCTCTGACTACTCTTCTAAGACATCCATTCCCCGAAGAATCTCGAGTAGGTACCTAGGTACTTGGTACTAAGAGATATGGATTAAAATCGTGATGCTATTTCTTTTTCCTTTTTTTTTATAAAACATACGACAAAAGATAAATGTTGCAAACTGTGATAGGTAAAATATTAAGTAGCGTTTATAAGTATAATAAAAATGTAAAAAAAACTAATTATACAGATCGATAAGCATTAAAAGATAAGATAAGGTAATTTATTAGGAACACAAAAAGAGTACATAGTAAATATGTTTACTGCTAATCTTACAACTTAGATCTGTAGCTCATTCTTATAAGAAGCTACGCCTTACACTAATTTAATCTACTATGTTAAAACAACTTATTACACATTATATGAGCAGTGGTGCGCTAGAAACCGGACTAGAATTATCTGTGTCCCGGCTTCCAGCACCCACCGTGTTTCCACCGTGTTTTATTCTACCTATGAGTAGTATGATTTGGTAGGTATCTGATATTGTAGGTATCTGATATTGTAGGTATAGATTTATTTGCGTTAACAATGGAGATATAGTATTATGTAATAGGCAATATAGTATTGAACTGTAGGAGGTCCATATGTTTGTTTGTGTGTGAGTTTATTTAGGATGTGTGAGAAATGAGTTCTCAGTGACCCATTGAGTGTGTAGGTACAATTTTATCTATTTGTTTATAGACTAACTTAAATTCTGTAAATAGATAAATTACAAACCTTTACGCATAGATAGTAACAGGGCAAACCTTTACAAGATTTATAATTCAAAACATCGTAGGTATAAGAATACAAGGGATACTTTTCTCATAGCTTTTTCATTTTAATTGTTCTTCTGGTGTTATGTTTTGTTCCGCTATGACATTTTGTGGCATTTATCAAAATGACTTGTGGATTTAGCATTACTCCTACTCTAATTACTATAAAATCGTTTTGTCGTTCAACGCTAGATACGATACGTAGTTTTACAGTCAGTATAGGTACTCACCTCTTATTTAGATAAATACTTCTTATTTTCTCCGGTAGTCAGCGAACACTGAATTGGACGACTAATTATACAGGGCAGGTTGGTATCTCCAAACGGTTGGCACAAAAACCTGTAACACGCTCCGTTTCTGAACCCGAAACCATGGAGTGTATTCGAAGTAGTTAGGATTGAGTGCTGAGGGGCACAGCACAGGCCACACGCAAAAACCCTGGAGAGTCTCAGGCAACTCCAAGCTAACTACTTAACTACCACCATGCCTATTTCTGCCGCCAAGCAGCTTGCTGTGTTCCGGGTTGAAGGGCGTAGATGCCGGTGAAAGGCACGTGAGGCTTAACACCTGTATGCCTCAGGTTGATGGACGCAAAGCAGTGCATCGTGGGGTATTAACGGTACCCTGCAAGGCAATGCTTTGTTATAGGTGAAGGTCTTAGCATCAGGTGAGCCATTTGTTTGGTCCATCAACATATCGAATAAAAAAAACAAATGCCATACTACTTTGCCTCAGAGAATTACCACAAGGAATAGGTTAGGTTTCAATGCATAAATAGAAAAACAGTGTCTGTGCGTATAGTGTGTTGTAGTCCTTTCTTCGCCTTTCTCCCAACTACGCACCTGAAGACGGGTACACAGTCAGCACTTACACAATAAAGTTTTATCATTTATCATCAGAAATAGGGTATTAGATAATTTTTTAGTAGACATGCTTAGACGTTGGTCCTGAGTACGCCCACGTGACCTTTTTGCCTTCCTGCCGCAGATCGTTCACCCGGCTGGCTGGAGTGGAGATTGACAAGACGAAAATAAATTCACAACACACCGGTGATTTACAATTTTGTCTACAGAATGTGGCGATGTTGATGAACTTGTACTTACCATTTATAATTACCTTACCGACTGGCAGAGTGCACTTTATAACTGGCTTTTTTTCCATCCAGGCTTGAAACATAATAAGCATCAGTGGACACTATCACACAGAATCGTCTAGCTCCAAATTAAGACTAAAATTTTGATAGTTACCTATTTCGATTTCGATTCTATTTCCACACTAAAAAATAGCATACTTAATTAAAAACATTTTATTACATTTGTTCAAAGTTCAAATTCACATGGCTTTGTATAACAAAATTTGATTCTAAACCAACACAGCAGGCGCGATAAAAAATCTATATTTTTAGTTAATATTATAAAGAGGTAAAGTTTGTAATGTTGTAGGTAGGGGATAATCTCTAGATCTACTGAACCGATTTTGAAAATTCTTTTACCAATAGAAAGCTACGTTTTTCGTGGGAGTTATAGGCTATATATTAACCAAACCGAAAAATGAAAAGTTAGAAATATTTATCGCCCAACGAAGTGAGCACGTGTCAGCTAGTTAGAAATATAATTAGACACACAAATAGAATTGAGTTATCGTGCGAGCTTCCAAAAAATGCACCTGTCTGTGTATTCTTAGCACATATAGGTACATACTCTGTGGAGCACTATTGCTCTGTGGAGTACCTAATAAATTAACGTGATTATGTGGTAGGTATTCATGTAAAGAGAAGAAAGTGTATGGATAAATGGCATGGTGTTGGATGAATGCGTGAGACGAGTCAGTGTCTAAGGTAATATGTTTCTTCTTGGGTACCTACCAACCCAACGTTTACCTATCAATTAAATCCCTACTGCGTAATCGAACGACTACCTACCTAACTACTTAATATTGTTATTTTACAATATGCTATGTAATTATTCGCATGTAAGTGACAATGTCTTTTTGTGAATAAATTTCTTTAACCCTAAGTGTATGGATAAAGAAAGTATGTATGATTGTGGATGGATAAAAAATTAGAGGTAGGCCTAAGAAAAGATGGATGGATTGTGTAAAAGTTGATATGGGTAAGAAAATAGTTTTTTATGCTTCTGCTGGTGGAAACACCATATGGTCCACATGATGTTAAGTGGTAACCATCACCTATTACAAAGCATTGCCTTGTAGGTCAAGCACGTTAGGTACGTGCTCACGAAGCACTACCCTGCGTCCACCACCTGAGGTATACTGGTGTTCAGCCTCATGTGCCTGTAATTACCCAGACCGTTCAATCCAGAACACAGCAATGCGATCATCACTGCTTGGCGCAGGAGTATGTACGGTGGTAGTATGTCCCGAACGAGCCCTTTCACAAAGAGCTCTACTACTAAAAACTAGTTACTAATGATACGTCGAATAATAGAGGAAAGTGGAGAGAAAAACCCTGTTATGACGTCACATGAAGTGTGATAAGGACAGGAAGATATACCTCTAGGTGGAATTGGCAGTGTCAAGTGACTTACTCTGGTAAAGTTCATTAGAATTAACAAGCAGATGCCTTACCTGATGTTAAGTGGTAACCATCAGCTATGACAGTTATAATAAAGATTTGATGCTCAGCGTACCTTTTACGACATAAAAAGTTCCATGTACAGTCAGCTGCACTAGAATGTATACAATTTGTAACTTACAGAATGGTTTTACAGCGTTACAATTAATATTTACAAGGTAAAAACTTAAAAAAAAAGTAAACTTATCAGCTGATTTCACGAGTTTTGAGTTTTTAGCGTTTAAGAGTTTACTATAAGGTTTTGATACCGTTTTGAAAGTTGTATTGTATACATTCTAGTGCAGCTGACTGTACCTACGCACGTTTCTCTCGTTCATTCCTGGAATGGAAATAAGTGAAGCAGGAAATCTGCTTGTTGTTAGCGGAAGGAAAAGTTTTGAATTTGAATTCCATTTTCACATCTTAAAACTTGATAACTTCAACTTTGTAACGAGGTAGAATGAAGAATCGTGGCGGGTTTATCAAACCTTGCAGCAAAATATTTACAATATTTTTTTAGTGGGCCACCTGATGTTAAATGACAACCATCACCTATAACATGCGCAAGCGTGTCGCCTCCCTGATGCGGCGGGTGCGCGCCAGCTCCAACAGCCTCCTGGCCACAGTGGCGGATCGGGTGGATGGCCCGATCCTCAGGCACTGGACCAAAACCCATGTGTTGCCCTGCAACGCACTGCGGTGTGCTAAATAATAAATTTAATTTAATTTGATTTTATTGTGGAAGTTTTATGTTTGTATATTTTATGCATGGATTGTATTATCTGAAATAAATGAATTAATAATAATAATAATAACAAAACAATACCTACAGTTTTCCAAGTTCAGGCTTATTGTAATTTACCTTGCGTTTATATTATTAACCTTAGCATGCTACTGGACAATGAATAAAGGTTTTATTCTACAACTAATTTTGATTGATGAACCTGAAGCATATAGGTGTTAAGCCCCATGTGCCTGTAATTTCACCAGCGCCTCACCCTTCAAACCAGAACACAGGAAAACTGCGTGGCGGCATAAATAGGCATCGTGGTAGTACTTCCCGAAACGATTAAAATGCGCCTCAATATCCGAACCACGCATTTTGTTGTTTCTTTCGCAACATATAGAAAAAAAGTTGTCCTGAAACTACCTATATGATTTTTTTTTTCGAGTGAAATTATCAGAAAACTGCTATTTTTTATCAGCGGTCCTGAGCACCACGGCAGCACGCGTGTAGTTTTGAGCTTTATTTCGATGGTCTTACGTGTGTAATTTGAAACTACATAAGTCGAGGTTTACAGTTAACGTAAAGTGGCCTCTAAGGTTTTGGATGATGTGATATGACCTCGATCGGAAAACAAGTAAAATGGCCAAAAGTGTGTGCGAATTGATCTGCCTGTTTGCTAATGAATGACTATTAGGTAACCTAAACGGTATCAAACGAGTGACTGTTCGTAAGTGATTGTCTACCCACTGCTTTGATAGGGTGGGTGTGATCAATTTATGGGACCACGTGTGAACAGTAGCGTAGAACTTTCAGTAGTAGTAGAGGTCTAGTGAGAAAGGCTCGTCCGGAGAAGTACTACCACCGCATACATCTGCAGCCATGTAGCATGCTGTTCCGGTTAGAGGTGCTGGGGAAATTATAGGCACATGAGGCTTAACACCTGTGTTATTATTATTTTTTATTGGAACGAAGTTCCTTATCGCGCGTTGTGAAAGGGGGCTAGACGGAAAAAATTCTTACGAAAAGTTGTCACGACACTTTTTGCTGTAGTAAGCTATTGTAAGCTGTGCGGCGTCGCATGTTTCTCTGTCTGTCTCTCTCTCTCTTATAGAAAGCAAGCCAGATATTTTCATCTCTATTTCGGATTGAACTTCGTTCCATCCGGGTGTCCCTTGACACCTCTCAAGTTTTTTTTTATTATATTTTTGCGGCTTTGGTGTCATTGCGGCCATATGACCTATCGTGATCGCCACTTGTTAAGATATCACCCTTTATCAGGGCGTTCATAGTTCACCACTGAACCCTGCAGCTATTAGGAACTGGAGGTTTTTTTTTGAGGTGACTTCTTGCAGACTTCTCATCCGGGTTCACCTGTATGCTTCAGATAAAGTGCGTCGTACGGCACGTACCTGCAAGGCAATGCTTTGTTATAGGAGGTAATCACTTAACATCAGGTGGGTATATCAGCTTCCATCAGCAAGTCGTTTCGAAGTTGACACGCGTTTTAGCTCAAAAACATTAAAATTTTTTTACATCTTATCTAGCAAAAAGAAAGTAAAAAGTCTTTATTTGGGAACATAATTTTACAGACAATAACAAAAATTGGCAGCGATGCGTGTGACCTGCAGAAGTAAAATACTGTGTCGCAGATCGCAACACCCACCTCCGGGATTAGAGTAGGATACGTTCCACATACTGAACTTAGGTATAAGTTTATGTAAGTTTATATAAGAAGATAACAATCAGCAGTATAGGTACTTTTTTTGGCACATGATGTTGATGCATAACTTTTATGTAAGTATTCTCAAATAGTATATTCTTGACTCGTTGATTTTTTATCTCTGAACCTGACCTTTTCATCATACCTCTTAAAATAGGAACGAGTGTGTACAAAATACAGTTGAAGTCAAGAGATAACTCAACTGATCTAAACCAGCACCAGTCGAAAGCATCTGCTGACTGCACTGCCACATAAGATCCTGATGCACTGAGCCAGACCTTACAACCCAAGAGCTACGCATTGCTTCTACTGATTTTATAAAAAAAATCGTCAGTCAATAGTTTAACACGTGAATTTTCTCTTCAAAAACTATATACGCATGATATTCTAATTATATAATTAATGTCTCACGCCTCGCTAGTCTCAAGGTTACGCATCTGAATGCGTTATCATTAAAAGCGTTATCATTAAAAAGGCAAAAAAATATTTTACTCTGTTTTTTAGTATTTGTTGTTAAAGCGGCAAAATGTCTAAGAGGTACTTCCAAATATAACATCCGGTACATACACACATTATGTAATAGTTGGTATTCCATACCATACGTGAAAGGTTGCAAGCCCATCGCCGCTAGAATACTAACTGGTTTTCTCACGATATTTTTCTTCACCGTTTGGTAGCACTGGCACATACATTTTTCGAACAGAAAACGACCGGATTCTAACCCACGACCTCAGGCCACTATCAGAAGGCGGGTTGGCTGCTACTAGACCACCAGTCCTCTCCAAATTTCTAGGCTTCCTCTAGGCTAGGTCGCGAGGAACTGGCGCTTAGATTCACCTAGATTTAAGACGTTTCAAGATAACCCCTGCGGATATCTAAATCTAAATATAATATAACTCAAAGGTGACTGACTGACTGACATAGTAATCTATCAACGCACAGCCCAAACCACTGGACGGATCGGACTGAAATTTGGCATGCAGGTAGATGTTATGACGTAGGCATCCGTTAAGAAAGGATTTTGATTAATTCTATCCCCAAGAGAGCTAAACCGGCCCTAACGGAAGACCAGCGTGGGTTGTTGCCAACCCGCATCATGCTGAGTTAGGTTTAAAAAAAAAAAAAAAAAAAAAAAAAAAAGAGGATAAAATAGGGGATGAAAATTTGTATGAAACTTTGTAAATTTTAAACCGATCGGGCTGAGACTTTGCATGCATAAAGGTGATAATGATGATACTATGAGTTTATCCCGAAAAAATAACGGGAACGGGAAAAAACTGCCACGCAGGCGAAGCTGCGAGCGGCCGCTAGTTACTGAATAAATGCTTTTTGACTTTGCCTTAAATTATTGTAAAATCGCAAGCAGATCAAATTTACATGCATGAAATCAGTACATGTATATTCGAATGTACAATATGGAACGAGTACATATTTATTCGAAAATCAGCGCATAAAAACTGAATTCACTAGAACCATACATTATCAACCGGAGCGTATTCAATTCCAAGTTTTAATGAACATGTCTGAAATGTTATTGTGTCGAACATACCATTACACGCTTGTTATACCGTGGCCTGTACAGTTCCGTGCATTGCTAGCTTATAGGGTTCCGTGCCCAAAGGGTAAAACGGGACCCTATTACTAGACCTATTACTCCGCTGCCTGTCTATTTGTCTCTCCGTCTGTCACCAGGCTGTATCTCATGAACCGTGATAGAGAGTGGAAACTTTAACAGATGATGTATTTCTGTTGCCTCTATAACAACAAATACTAAAAAAAGAATAAAGTAAATATATTTAAGGGCTCTCATACAATAAACGTGTTTTTTTTTGCCGTTTTTACTAAAGATAATGGTACGGAACCCTTCGTGCGCGAGTCTGACTCGCACTAGGCCGGTTTTTGTCTGTTCTGTTGTTGATCGTACCTGCCTGGCGACCGCCAGAATACGGACCGGCATAATGGAATTCAAAAGATCTTTTATACAGTTATACAATAACAGATTCTTATTCTTCTGATTTCAAAGTCAAAGTCAAAAATGTATTCAGTAATATCAGTAGGGATCATCTTGAAAGCTAGGTGAATCAAGCGCCAGTTCCTCGCGACCAAGCCAGAGAAGTCAAGAAACTGTATTTTTTACAATACGATGTTAGCTATGTACCTAATTGGATGTTTTATAATGTAATACCTATTATATATAACCTATTATATTGTTCTGTACAACAATTGACAAAGAGTTAACACCGAGTATTTATGTATTCTTTCAGTTATCTGGTTTCCATAGCTTTGCTTAATTTAAGGCTAGAGGGCGTTATATGAATTTCTGATAATATTTATGAATGTTTTTAACAAAGATAAATTAAAAAAAAACATAGAAACCTCTTATCAATATTCAAAGGACTTAATAATGTACTGTAAAAAAATATCAAATGTTTTTTTATTATTCGTATACATATTATTATTATTTGTATGTATAATCTCTTTACGTACCGATACCACGTTCGTACCTACTTCAGTCGCCAAGTGATACTTTGTATTGCTGTGTACGAGATTCGATTTAAATGGTATCTTTGTGTATGAGAGATAGCATATTCCATCTCAGAATGATTGAAGTAGTGCAATGCACTGCACCACATAGTGAGTCCTCAGTGAAGGATCAAAGAAGCTCTTAGAATTTCAGTGGATGAAAAAGTCAAGTGAAAACTGTTATTCCAAGTGAGGCAATGACAACGAAGCTAGGTACACACTAGTCCGCGTGTTTTTATGTACCCCCGCTGTACGCGTTTAGGGATTGAATTTCGGGCATTCTTATTACACAACAAGGCAAATACGGCCTGAAAAATTATCTACTACCCCCAGTTTCAGACTGTGCATAGTATTCCAGTATAAATACATACATATCAGTCAGTCATCGCGTCAGGACAAAGATATTGGTATCTTATAAATGGCATAGATAAAGATGATATTTGTACGCGGTGCAACAAATTTATTTACATAGAAAATTACAGCTAAGAAATAAAAGTATTTATAATAGGCAAATATTTAACATCTAATATTTAACCTATCTACCTTATATCTACATATTTTATAATAGCTCTGTTTTTAATTGTAGGCCTTTACTACAGGTAAATTTAAATCACTGACCGCAGGAAGTGTGCCCAAGCGGCTGGCAACGTTACCTCTTTGGATAGCTAAACCAATTCTAAGCGCTAGCCCTTTGATCGTTAGTCACGTTAGTAAGTTTGTAATAGGTATATACAAAATACAGAAATCTATCTACAGACCGTTGCTTACCTTCTAAGGACAACTCAACTGATCCAAATCAATGCCAATCGGAAGCGTCACCCAAACACTGGCTACAATGGCACGTTGAATGGCAATGCTAATGCACTAATTAACCCAAGGCCCAATTCACGTAACGAAATATCGTCAATTTCAAGATTTGATCGTGTCAATCTCCAAATGGTATTCTTTGAAACTGTCATTTCAGGCAAACAAATTTTCAATCTCGTCTCAGCTCCAAATAACTACGAGACCTGGACCCCAGGCCTTGGGTCACGCATCACTTCGACCAGCACCCAGAGAGAACTTTAAAAATCCGGAGGGCCTCAGTACCCCACGGACCTAGAGCCTCGACAACAAAGTCACACCTAAAAAAAACATGCTCCTCGTGTTATTACAGCTAACTATTATCGTGGCATAAGTTTGTTAGGTTAGTGGACAAGGACCGATAGCAAATTCTTCTAAGATTTTTTTTTTTATCTGAATAAATCTGAATGAAGGTATAAATATTAGACAACAAATTGAAAAAAACAAATTATAATACATTTTTTTTTCAATTTGATGTTTTAAAACGGTAGTCGACAATAAAAAAACAAGTCGTACTTAACAATAAGAAATATATTTTAACAGTACGTATATTGATGCCATTTTTCTATTCCAGAAGTCAGCTCACAGGAAGCAGAGAAAATGTGGACATATTCAAGCATAGATATACCCCGAACCACACTAACTCGGACAGAGAGGTTGAAGATTTACATTTCGGAGTTTGTCGTGTGTTTCTGCATATTGTTCTTCATAGTTTGCGTGGTTTTGCTGTTGTACCTATTCTACCATCTATACAGTACCGTCAATAGCTCTGGAAAGATTCGAGAGCCTCTAGTGGAAAGTTGAAGGTCGAAGCATAATGATGTCTGTTGAATAGTTATTATAATTTACAATGATGAAAATTGTCCATATGGAATGCAATACTACCTGCGTCAGCAATATATTTACCAAAATGTAATTTAAGTACTTGTCTTAGCTATGTTGTTTTATTAGTATTTATTATGGTTAATAGTTTTGAATAGGGTTGTGAGTGAAAAAGTTAGCCTGATATAAGGCTGTTTTACTATTTTCTAATACTTTTAATCTACAAAAATAAAGTTTAAATCAGAGACAGTTCTAATAATTGACTAAGATTCAAATTTCAAATACTGTACTTACTACTGCGTCTGCGTGAAGTTTTTTTTATACAAACTTCAACTCCCGCTATACCCGTTCAGGGGTTGAATTTCGGGAATTCTTTTTTTATATACACTGAAAATTTCAAGTCTCTACGACCAGTGGTTTAGGCTGTGCGTTGTCTATTATGTCAGTCAGGACAAAGATTCTTATTATTATAGATCAATTTAAAAGAATTAAGATGTTTCAAACACCAAAAGATATTTTATACGAGCCTTCAAGGGTTGTTCAGACTCGCAGTGTGCGTTTAAAGAACTTTATTATTGAGTGCACAGTATGTTTGAGTATCGTGTTATTCATAATGTGCTTGGCGCTAATTCTTTACTTGTTTTACCATCTGTACAAAACTGTGGTCCTTGCTGGGTACGAAGAAGGAACTTTAGCTGAGAGCTAAACACTTTAGTATTATTTCGTAACATTCTTAACCTACCCATTGGCTGTGATTCTAGTGGTCCTAGAAAATGTAGAGCCTTAAAAGCTTAGTTTTGTAAGCTCTTTTGTAAGTGGTAAGTTGTTTTGTCCGTTTATAGTTGTGATACATTTTTTTGCAGCATTTAGGTAGCTATAGTATTATAACTTTGATAATTTTGTTATCTTGAACACTATTTTAGTTATACTTGTTTAAAACGTGTAGTAAATGTTCTCGTACTTTGTAAATAACGAAGTGACATGTATCAAAATAGCTCAAAATGTTATCTACTGTAAAATACATAATTTGTATGTAACTTGTAAACATAATTATCAGCATTTATGATTTGAAACGACCATGAGTATTAGTCTTTTGTGTAATAAACTAAATTTAAACATAAAAAATGTGACTGTGTGCAACATTTAGCGTGCGTGAATAAATCTACTTTAAAAATGAAACTATTTTTTGAATATAATTTGGTTGTAGGTTAAATCCTCAGTCCTCACCACGAAAAGAACAAACATTTGTGTGATGAACATAGACGTATATTCTGTGTCTGGGTATTCTAGTATTCTAAATTATATTTACAAACAAAAAGTATATAAGTATTCTACCAACTGTTTGGTTCCCGTATGCAAACATTGCTTAGTTTGGGGCTAGAGAGCGTAGAGCGAATGTTCGCTTAATGCTTGTTTTATTTATTCGTTACAAGTCACGGCTAAGACTCATAATATTATGTGCTAACCATACTAAAATTTACTAAAGTCGTGTCTAATAGGAGAACTGCGCTCATCTACAATTATAATTGTCGAAGCAACAAGACAATTGAGTATCGACTACCTCGACCTAAATATACCAATGTCTGGTTATACTAAAAGCTAAGTTTTAGTAGTAGTAGAAGTTAGAACTCTTGTGAAATGGAATGAATGAATGAATGAGAATGAATGAATGAATGAATGAGAATGAATGAACGAATGAATGAGAATGAAAATGAATGAGAATATTTTATTTGTAACTCAAACAATGAAAAAAATAAAAGACAAATTTAAGTCACAAAACGGTCTTTGTCTCAGCATGAGCTATTTGTGAGCACGTTACAACCAACGCTGGTCTTCCGACAGAGCCGTTCGGTGACGTCACGGAAGATAACACAAGACACAAAACAATCAAAAATATAACAATAAAACGAGAAACTTATTCTATATAACAAATGTATATTATGGTGCATTAAAAGAATAAAATTCTATGCTTTGTCAACATCAGGTGGGGTGTTATGCTTGTTCCACCAGAAGCATTTAGCATAAAAAAGGCATCCGTTTGTAGCCCAAACACTGTCTATTTTTCGGTGGAGATCGAACCGACAACTTACAGCGCAGAAGGCAGAGCTACTACTAAGAGTTATGAGGCTAGTCTTTATTATTATCATTATTACAACTAATACGATAGGTGAGTGATAAAAGGAGTGGAACTCATTGCCAGCTTCTGTTTTTCCTGACCGCTATAATCTGGATCTAGTGAATAGTTGTCCTCTAGACCGTCCTGCTTCATCGTCACTTATTACCATCAGGTGAGATTAAGGCCAAAGGATAGTCTAAAAAAATATGTGAATAGATAAGAGTAATGTTTAAAGGGTGTGGTGGATCCGACGACGACCGATGTGGCGCGGCGGGCGAATGTCCGCCTGCGACGCAGAAGGTTGCGGGTTCGATTCCCGCCTTGGGATAAATGTTTGTTTTGTACGATCTGCAAATATTTATTCTGGGTGCTCTGGGTATTTTCTATGTATAGGTAATAAAAAATATCTATGTATGCTGTGTGGATCGTCTGGCATTATTTATTTATTTATTTACTCGTATTTATGTAATGTATTGTATGAAATTAGTAGGGAACGAATTTTTTTGCACACCAGTAGTTGGTAAAAATATGTGGAACTAGAATACTTGTGACATCATTGTACTTATACTACCATATTTTTCTGCAAATAAATGAATTGAATTGAATTGAATTGAATTGAATTGAATTGAAATATATCAGTCATCTAGCACCCATAACACAAGCTCTGCTTAGCTTTGGGCTAGATGATGCTGTGTGGATTGTCCAGCATTTAAAAAAAAAAATGTTTCTCCTCAAAGATGTAATATAAAAAACATGCCTCGCGTAACCTCTCGTACATGGATGTTCTCACCACAAAACTCTCATTTAAAACTTAGTAGGTACCTAGGTAAACTAGAGGTAGCAAGGGTAAGAGCGAATCAAATTGGTATCGGCCAAGGCAGGTGACACGTCATCGTACTAACTACAATCTCAAAGTGACCATGAGTTATTATAACTTTATTGTTCGCTGGAGCCATGTCAATGACTTGTTTGTAACACAATGGTGCAGAAGTGTTGATTGGAGGCAATTGTTTACGTGAACAATTATTAAAAAAAAATAGTATCACGACTTTTTCCCCAAATACGGTGATATCCCTACACGGTAGTACCTACTCGAGATTCTTCGAGGATGTCTAAGGGGGGTAGTCAGAGTTACGTCCAGATAACATATTTGGTACATACACACATTTTGCAGTAGTTAGTATTCCATACGTGACAGGTTGTAAGCCCATCGCCGCTGCTAGAATATTAAAGGTTGCATTGCGCACATAAATTTTTGGAACGGAAAAATCCAGTAGTTCACGGCCGGATTTGAACCCACATCTTCGGATCAGAAGGCGGGGTTAATCCCACTAAACCACCGGTGATCTCTTATTACTATTATTATGTTATTATCGCAAAAAAAATTATATACCTACTAATATTATTCTTTTTGCGGGTTTGTTCGAAGCGACGCGTGATTCGGCTGGTGAAGATTTGACTCAATGCATTAGCATTCAGCATGGCAATGCACCCAGTGTTTTAGGGACACTTCCGATTGGCACTGATTTGGATCAGTTGAGCTATCTCTAGATTGTTTGCAATGGTCTATAGATAGCTCAACTGTTTTGTGTGTATTTTGTACATACCAATTATAAATAAGTACCTGCCTACCTACTTGTATTAGCTGTAATTTTCTTTGGTAGGTAGGTAGGTACTTACTTTTTGCTCAGATGACAAAAGCAAGACCAAAAGCAACCTACAACGAACGCATGAAATAAAATAAAGGTTTTTTAGTCAATGTTAACTATTCCACTGTTAGAGGGGTGTCCTTTAAACTCAAAGCCTTCCAATCTCAATCTTATCACCAATTTACTCTCCGAACCCATTCCAACTTTTCTTCACCACCGCCAAAATCCGTCTTCCCGCTCTTCTTCTTTTTTTCTTCGCTTCTCTGCTCCTGTCACAAACTACAAGTCCGTCAAGTGACAGTTCGCTGACAGCCCGTCATGTAGGTATGTCGCTACAGACGTTTCGGCGGTTGTTCACCCCCACTTCACATGAGCGTTGCCAACATCAAGTACCTACTAGGTACTTTCTTACTTAGGTAGGTAGGTACCTACCTACTTACTCATTTCACCGACAAGAATTGAACATTTCTATTATGTGCCTTAGATCAATGATCTAAGTTATGTGCATAGGTAGGTATCTTCTACACCTAGGATACGGGTTAGTTGCGATTTGCTATGAAGATTCACGAATTCACGGTGAATCACGAGGGCGTTGAACGTTCACATTCAAGCACACACAAAGGGATTGGCAAGACAATCTATACCAAGGTAGGTAGGTAGGTAGGTACCTACCTTATCTACCGTATACCTTAGACGAGTTACTCGTCTAAGCGTAGGTATACAGTATAGTAGGTAGGCATAGGTAGGTAAAGTTCGTGAGATTCGATCGATGACAGTTGTTTTACTTCGAAATAGGTAGGAAACGAAAACGCCTACTCATTTTCTGTTAGATAACCAACACACACCATCTTACTGTTATTGCTACTCATTTTTAATTTCCAAGGGTTCCGATCTATTTCTGTCCTGCCTACGCCTTGAACGCCTACGCCTTACTAAGTTGAAATGGCAACACACTGAAGCTTCGTTAGATAAATAAAATTGACGTATATGTAGGTACTTATACCTACCTACTTTGTTCTGTGTGAAGAATTATACAAAACGAGAGGAACTGATCCGTTAGGTTCTTTCCTGTTCTTTGAGGTTGGGTTGCGTAGCCCAGATTCACCAAGTTCCTGTCGTTTCACGTTTCGCGTCTTTGAAAATCGTATTGCTATAGGTAGGTAGCTTTGCTATTAACTTTCCACAGGCGATTAGACTTCTAGATATTAACACCTTCCTTATCTGTAACACCTGGATTCACAAACAATAAATGATTTGATATTTGGGAGTTTAGAGGAACACAACCCGGCTGGAGGTAAGTATAAAAGCCAAAACCATTTTTCTGTACTTCATATCCTAAGTTGAAATTAACTTAGCTAGACAAGGAACAAAAAATAGCTTCCTATACCTAAGTACGTATTAATAAGGTTTTCTATTATGCAACACAGGCAAATTATACATCGTAGGTAGGTAGGTAGGTAGGTAGGTACTTGTATTTTGATCTTGCAGAACCAAAAACTGTTGAAAAGGAAAGAGGACCTCAGAGTTTGACGCATTATTTACATACCGGGAGAGACGTAAGCGGTAGTTAACTCGTCTAAGCGTAAACGTGACGTAACCGTGACGAACCGGTGTTAACATGACGTAGGAAAGATGACAATGCAACGGGTTAGCGACCCCCACTCAATGGACAGAGGATTTCGTGGTAGTGTCGACTCGAGGGCCTCAATCAAGACCATTCTGTTAGAGATGACTTTTCTTGCAGTGAACTCTTGCGACTTATCATTGATCTAGGTATAGAAGAGTACTATTTTGAGTCTTCTGCATCCACCGGCTTTCCTTGATCTTTATAATGTCATCTCGTCGTATAAACGATATTGCATAATCTTTTTTTTTTAATTAAAGCCTATTTTGTAACTTTCATAAAAATCGTAACTAAAAATAAATAAATAGGTACTTCTTCCGGTATTATGACACTAAGTTTGTTCACAGTGCTCAGGTAGTTATTTGTAAGATTGCTAGATACATCCAGCAGGCACCTAGTGCAGTGGTAGACAATGACGGCAGCGGCTTCAGTGAAATCTTATAAAACATCGTGAGGGAAGTTAGTATTCTAGCAACGGCGATGCGCTTGCAACCTGTCACGCATGAAATACCCACTACTGCAAAATGTGGGTATGTTTCTGGATGTACCTCTGACTACTCTTCTAAGACATCCATTCCCCGAAGAATCTCGAGTAGGTACCTAGGTACTTGGTACTAAGAGATATGGATTAAAATCGTGATGCTATTTCTTTTTCCTTTTTTTTTATAAAACATACGACAAAAGATAAATGTTGCAAACTGTGATAGGTAAAATATTAAGTAGCGTTTATAAGTATAATAAAAATGTAAAAAAAACTAATTATACAGATCGATAAGCATTAAAAGATAAGATAAGGTAATTTATTAGGAACACAAAAAGAGTACATAGTAAATATGTTTACTGCTAATCTTACAACTTAGATCTGTAGCTCATTCTTATAAGAAGCTACGCCTTACACTAATTTAATCTACTATGTTAAAACAACTTATTACACATTATATGAGCAGTGGTGCGCTAGAAACCGGACTAGAATTATCTGTGTCCCGGCTTCCAGCACCCACCGTGTTTCCACCGTGTTTTATTCTACCTATGAGTAGTATGATTTGGTAGGTATCTGATATTGTAGGTATCTGATATTGTAGGTATAGATTTATTTGCGTTAACAATGGAGATATAGTATTATGTAATAGGCAATATAGTATTGAACTGTAGGAGGTCCATATGTTTGTTTGTGTGTGAGTTTATTTAGGATGTGTGAGAAATGAGTTCTCAGTGACCCATTGAGTGTGTAGGTACAATTTTATCTATTTGTTTATAGACTAACTTAAATTCTGTAAATAGATAAATTACAAACCTTTACGCATAGATAGTAACAGGGCAAACCTTTACAAGATTTATAATTCAAAACATCGTAGGTATAAGAATACAAGGGATACTTTTCTCATAGCTTTTTCATTTTAATTGTTCTTCTGGTGTTATGTTTTGTTCCGCTATGACATTTTGTGGCATTTATCAAAATGACTTGTGGATTTAGCATTACTCCTACTCTAATTACTATAAAATCGTTTTGTCGTTCAACGCTAGATACGATACGTAGTTTTACAGTCAGTATAGGTACTCACCTCTTATTTAGATAAATACTTCTTATTTTCTCCGGTAGTCAGCGAACACTGAATTGGACGACTAATTATACAGGGCAGGTTGGTATCTCCAAACGGTTGGCACAAAAACCTGTAACACGCTCCGTTTCTGAACCCGAAACCATGGAGTGTATTCGAAGTAGTTAGGATTGAGTGCTGAGGGGCACAGCACAGGCCACACGCAAAAACCCTGGAGAGTCTCAGGCAACTCCAAGCTAACTACTTAACTACCACCATGCCTATTTCTGCCGCCAAGCAGCTTGCTGTGTTCCGGGTTGAAGGGCGTAGATGCCGGTGAAAGGCACGTGAGGCTTAACACCTGTATGCCTCAGGTTGATGGACGCAAAGCAGTGCATCGTGGGGTATTAACGGTACCCTGCAAGGCAATGCTTTGTTATAGGTGAAGGTCTTAGCATCAGGTGAGCCATTTGTTTGGTCCATCAACATATCGAATAAAAAAAACAAATGCCATACTACTTTGCCTCAGAGAATTACCACAAGGAATAGGTTAGGTTTCAATGCATAAATAGAAAAACAGTGTCTGTGCGTATAGTGTGTTGTAGTCCTTTCTTCGCCTTTCTCCCAACTACGCACCTGAAGACGGGTACACAGTCAGCACTTACACAATAAAGTTTTATCATTTATCATCAGAAATAGGGTATTAGATAATTTTTTAGTAGACATGCTTAGACGTTGGTCCTGAGTACGCCCACGTGACCTTTTTGCCTTCCTGCCGCAGATCGTTCACCCGGCTGGCTGGAGTGGAGATTGACAAGACGAAAATAAATTCACAACACACCGGTGATTTACAATTTTGTCTACAGAATGTGGCGATGTTGATGAACTTGTACTTACCATTTATAATTACCTTACCGACTGGCAGAGTGCACTTTATAACTGGCTTTTTTTCCATCCAGGCTTGAAACATAATAAGCATCAGTGGACACTATCACACAGAATCGTCTAGCTCCAAATTAAGACTAAAATTTTGATAGTTACCTATTTCGATTTCGATTCTATTTCCACACTAAAAAATAGCATACTTAATTAAAAACATTTTATTACATTTGTTCAAAGTTCAAATTCACATGGCTTTGTATAACAAAATTTGATTCTAAACCAACACAGCAGGCGCGATAAAAAATCTATATTTTTAGTTAATATTATAAAGAGGTAAAGTTTGTAATGTTGTAGGTAGGGGATAATCTCTAGATCTACTGAACCGATTTTGAAAATTCTTTTACCAATAGAAAGCTACGTTTTTCGTGGGAGTTATAGGCTATATATTAACCAAACCGAAAAATGAAAAGTTAGAAATATTTATCGCCCAACGAAGTGAGCACGTGTCAGCTAGTTAGAAATATAATTAGACACACAAATAGAATTGAGTTATCGTGCGAGCTTCCAAAAAATGCACCTGTCTGTGTATTCTTAGCACATATAGGTACATACTCTGTGGAGCACTATTGCTCTGTGGAGTACCTAATAAATTAACGTGATTATGTGGTAGGTATTCATGTAAAGAGAAGAAAGTGTATGGATAAAGAAAGTATGTATGATTGTGGATGGATAAAAAATTAGAGGTAGGCCTAAGAAAAGATGGATGGATTGTGTAAAAGTTGATATGGGTAAGAAAATAGTTTTTTATGCTTCTGCTGGTGGAAACACCATATGGTCCACATGATGTTAAGTGGTAACCATCACCTATTACAAAGCATTGCCTTGTAGGTCAAGCACGTTAGGTACGTGCTCACGAAGCACTACCCTGCGTCCACCACCTGAGGTATACTGGTGTTCAGCCTCATGTGCCTGTAATTACCCAGACCGTTCAATCCAGAACACAGCAATGCGATCATCACTGCTTGGCGCAGGAGTATGTACGGTGGTAGTATGTCCCGAACGAGCCCTTTCACAAAGAGCTCTACTACTAAAAACTAGTTACTAATGATACGTCGAATAATAGAGGAAAGTGGAGAGAAAAACCCTGTTATGACGTCACATGAAGTGTGATAAGGACAGGAAGATATACCTCTAGGTGGAATTGGCAGTGTCAAGTGACTTACTCTGGTAAAGTTCATTAGAATTAACAAGCAGATGCCTTACCTGATGTTAAGTGGTAACCATCAGCTATGACAGTTATAATAAAGATTTGATGCTCAGCGTACCTTTTACGACATAAAAAGTTCCATGTACAGTCAGCTGCACTAGAATGTATACAATTTGTAACTTACAGAATGGTTTTACAGCGTTACAATTAATATTTACAAGGTAAAAACTTAAAAAAAAAGTAAACTTATCAGCTGATTTCACGAGTTTTGAGTTTTTAGCGTTTAAGAGTTTACTATAAGGTTTTGATACCGTTTTGAAAGTTGTATTGTATACATTCTAGTGCAGCTGACTGTACCTACGCACGTTTCTCTCGTTCATTCCTGGAATGGAAATAAGTGAAGCAGGAAATCTGCTTGTTGTTAGCGGAAGGAAAAGTTTTGAATTTGAATTCCATTTTCACATCTTAAAACTTGATAACTTCAACTTTGTAACGAGGTAGAATGAAGAATCGTGGCGGGTTTATCAAACCTTGCAGCAAAATATTTACAATATTTTTTTAGTGGGCCACCTGATGTTAAATGACAACCATCACCTATAACATGCGCAAGCGTGTCGCCTCCCTGATGCGGCGGGTGCGCGCCAGCTCCAACAGCCTCCTGGCCACAGTGGCGGATCGGGTGGATGGCCCGATCCTCAGGCACTGGACCAAAACCCATGTGTTGCCCTGCAACGCACTGCGGTGTGCTAAATAATAAATTTAATTTAATTTGATTTTATTGTGGAAGTTTTATGTTTGTATATTTTATGCATGGATTGTATTATCTGAAATAAATGAATTAATAATAATAATAATAACAAAACAATACCTACAGTTTTCCAAGTTCAGGCTTATTGTAATTTACCTTGCGTTTATATTATTAACCTTAGCATGCTACTGGACAATGAATAAAGGTTTTATTCTACAACTAATTTTGATTGATGAACCTGAAGCATATAGGTGTTAAGCCCCATGTGCCTGTAATTTCACCAGCGCCTCACCCTTCAAACCAGAACACAGGAAAACTGCGTGGCGGCATAAATAGGCATCGTGGTAGTACTTCCCGAAACGATTAAAATGCGCCTCAATATCCGAACCACGCATTTTGTTGTTTCTTTCGCAACATATAGAAAAAAAGTTGTCCTGAAACTACCTATATGATTTTTTTTTTCGAGTGAAATTATCAGAAAACTGCTATTTTTTATCAGCGGTCCTGAGCACCACGGCAGCACGCGTGTAGTTTTGAGCTTTATTTCGATGGTCTTACGTGTGTAATTTGAAACTACATAAGTCGAGGTTTACAGTTAACGTAAAGTGGCCTCTAAGGTTTTGGATGATGTGATATGACCTCGATCGGAAAACAAGTAAAATGGCCAAAAGTGTGTGCGAATTGATCTGCCTGTTTGCTAATGAATGACTATTAGGTAACCTAAACGGTATCAAACGAGTGACTGTTCGTAAGTGATTGTCTACCCACTGCTTTGATAGGGTGGGTGTGATCAATTTATGGGACCACGTGTGAACAGTAGCGTAGAACTTTCAGTAGTAGTAGAGGTCTAGTGAGAAAGGCTCGTCCGGAGAAGTACTACCACCGCATACATCTGCAGCCATGTAGCATGCTGTTCCGGTTAGAGGTGCTGGGGAAATTATAGGCACATGAGGCTTAACACCTGTGTTATTATTATTTTTTATTGGAACGAAGTTCCTTATCGCGCGTTGTGAAAGGGGGCTAGACGGAAAAAATTCTTACGAAAAGTTGTCACGACACTTTTTGCTGTAGTAAGCTATTGTAAGCTGTGCGGCGTCGCATGTTTCTCTGTCTGTCTCTCTCTCTCTTATAGAAAGCAAGCCAGATATTTTCATCTCTATTTCGGATTGAACTTCGTTCCATCCGGGTGTCCCTTGACACCTCTCAAGTTTTTTTTTATTATATTTTTGCGGCTTTGGTGTCATTGCGGCCATATGACCTATCGTGATCGCCACTTGTTAAGATATCACCCTTTATCAGGGCGTTCATAGTTCACCACTGAACCCTGCAGCTATTAGGAACTGGAGGTTTTTTTTTGAGGTGACTTCTTGCAGACTTCTCATCCGGGTTCACCTGTATGCTTCAGATAAAGTGCGTCGTACGGCACGTACCTGCAAGGCAATGCTTTGTTATAGGAGGTAATCACTTAACATCAGGTGGGTATATCAGCTTCCATCAGCAAGTCGTTTCGAAGTTGACACGCGTTTTAGCTCAAAAACATTAAAATTTTTTTACATCTTATCTAGCAAAAAGAAAGTAAAAAGTCTTTATTTGGGAACATAATTTTACAGACAATAACAAAAATTGGCAGCGATGCGTGTGACCTGCAGAAGTAAAATACTGTGTCGCAGATCGCAACACCCACCTCCGGGATTAGAGTAGGATACGTTCCACATACTGAACTTAGGTATAAGTTTATGTAAGTTTATATAAGAAGATAACAATCAGCAGTATAGGTACTTTTTTTGGCACATGATGTTGATGCATAACTTTTATGTAAGTATTCTCAAATAGTATATTCTTGACTCGTTGATTTTTTATCTCTGAACCTGACCTTTTCATCATACCTCTTAAAATAGGAACGAGTGTGTACAAAATACAGTTGAAGTCAAGAGATAACTCAACTGATCTAAACCAGCACCAGTCGAAAGCATCTGCTGACTGCACTGCCACATAAGATCCTGATGCACTGAGCCAGACCTTACAACCCAAGAGCTACGCATTGCTTCTACTGATTTTATAAAAAAAATCGTCAGTCAATAGTTTAACACGTGAATTTTCTCTTCAAAAACTATATACGCATGATATTCTAATTATATAATTAATGTCTCACGCCTCGCTAGTCTCAAGGTTACGCATCTGAATGCGTTATCATTAAAAGCGTTATCATTAAAAAGGCAAAAAAATATTTTACTCTGTTTTTTAGTATTTGTTGTTAAAGCGGCAAAATGTCTAAGAGGTACTTCCAAATATAACATCCGGTACATACACACATTATGTAATAGTTGGTATTCCATACCATACGTGAAAGGTTGCAAGCCCATCGCCGCTAGAATACTAACTGGTTTTCTCACGATATTTTTCTTCACCGTTTGGTAGCACTGGCACATACATTTTTCGAACAGAAAACGACCGGATTCTAACCCACGACCTCAGGCCACTATCAGAAGGCGGGTTGGCTGCTACTAGACCACCAGTCCTCTCCAAATTTCTAGGCTTCCTCTAGGCTAGGTCGCGAGGAACTGGCGCTTAGATTCACCTAGATTTAAGACGTTTCAAGATAACCCCTGCGGATATCTAAATCTAAATATAATATAACTCAAAGGTGACTGACTGACTGACATAGTAATCTATCAACGCACAGCCCAAACCACTGGACGGATCGGACTGAAATTTGGCATGCAGGTAGATGTTATGACGTAGGCATCCGTTAAGAAAGGATTTTGATTAATTCTATCCCCAAGAGAGCTAAACCGGCCCTAACGGAAGACCAGCGTGGGTTGTTGCCAACCCGCATCATGCTGAGTTAGGTTTAAAAAAAAAAAAAAAAAAAAAAAAAAAGAGGATAAAATAGGGGATGAAAATTTGTATGAAACTTTGTAAATTTTAAACCGATCGGGCTGAGACTTTGCATGCATAAAGGTGATAATGATGATACTATGAGTTTATCCCGAAAAAATAACGGGAACGGGAAAAAACTGCCACGCAGGCGAAGCTGCGAGCGGCCGCTAGTTACTGAATAAATGCTTTTTGACTTTGCCTTAAATTATTGTAAAATCGCAAGCAGATCAAATTTACATGCATGAAATCAGTACATGTATATTCGAATGTACAATATGGAACGAGTACATATTTATTCGAAAATCAGCGCATAAAAACTGAATTCACTAGAACCATACATTATCAACCGGAGCGTATTCAATTCCAAGTTTTAATGAACATGTCTGAAATGTTATTGTGTCGAACATACCATTACACGCTTGTTATACCGTGGCCTGTACAGTTCCGTGCATTGCTAGCTTATAGGGTTCCGTGCCCAAAGGGTAAAACGGGACCCTATTACTAGACCTATTACTCCGCTGCCTGTCTATTTGTCTCTCCGTCTGTCACCAGGCTGTATCTCATGAACCGTGATAGAGAGTGGAAACTTTAACAGATGATGTATTTCTGTTGCCTCTATAACAACAAATACTAAAAAAAGAATAAAGTAAATATATTTAAGGGCTCTCATACAATAAACGTGTTTTTTTTTGCCGTTTTTACTAAAGATAATGGTACGGAACCCTTCGTGCGCGAGTCTGACTCGCACTAGGCCGGTTTTTGTCTGTTCTGTTGTTGATCGTACCTGCCTGGCGACCGCCAGAATACGGACCGGCATAATGGAATTCAAAAGATCTTTTATACAGTTATACAATAACAGATTCTTATTCTTCTGATTTCAAAGTCAAAGTCAAAAATGTATTCAGTAATATCAGTAGGGATCATCTTGAAAGCTAGGTGAATCAAGCGCCAGTTCCTCGCGACCAAGCCAGAGAAGTCAAGAAACTGTATTTTTTACAATACGATGTTAGCTATGTACCTAATTGGATGTTTTATAATGTAATACCTATTATATATAACCTATTATATTGTTCTGTACAACAATTGACAAAGAGTTAACACCGAGTATTTATGTATTCTTTCAGTTATCTGGTTTCCATAGCTTTGCTTAATTTAAGGCTAGAGGGCGTTATATGAATTTCTGATAATATTTATGAATGTTTTTAACAAAGATAAATTAAAAAAAAACATAGAAACCTCTTATCAATATTCAAAGGACTTAATAATGTACTGTAAAAAAATATCAAATGTTTTTTTATTATTCGTATACATATTATTATTATTTGTATGTATAATCTCTTTACGTACCGATACCACGTTCGTACCTACTTCAGTCGCCAAGTGATACTTTGTATTGCTGTGTACGAGATTCGATTTAAATGGTATCTTTGTGTATGAGAGATAGCATATTCCATCTCAGAATGATTGAAGTAGTGCAATGCACTGCACCACATAGTGAGTCCTCAGTGAAGGATCAAAGAAGCTCTTAGAATTTCAGTGGATGAAAAAGTCAAGTGAAAACTGTTATTCCAAGTGAGGCAATGACAACGAAGCTAGGTACACACTAGTCCGCGTGTTTTTATGTACCCCCGCTGTACGCGTTTAGGGATTGAATTTCGGGCATTCTTATTACACAACAAGGCAAATACGGCCTGAAAAATTATCTACTACCCCCAGTTTCAGACTGTGCATAGTATTCCAGTATAAATACATACATATCAGTCAGTCATCGCGTCAGGACAAAGATATTGGTATCTTATAAATGGCATAGATAAAGATGATATTTGTACGCGGTGCAACAAATTTATTTACATAGAAAATTACAGCTAAGAAATAAAAGTATTTATAATAGGCAAATATTTAACATCTAATATTTAACCTATCTACCTTATATCTACATATTTTATAATAGCTCTGTTTTTAATTGTAGGCCTTTACTACAGGTAAATTTAAATCACTGACCGCAGGAAGTGTGCCCAAGCGGCTGGCAACGTTACCTCTTTGGATAGCTAAACCAATTCTAAGCGCTAGCCCTTTGATCGTTAGTCACGTTAGTAAGTTTGTAATAGGTATATACAAAATACAGAAATCTATCTACAGACCGTTGCTTACCTTCTAAGGACAACTCAACTGATCCAAATCAATGCCAATCGGAAGCGTCACCCAAACACTGGCTACAATGGCACGTTGAATGGCAATGCTAATGCACTAATTAACCCAAGGCCCAATTCACGTAACGAAATATCGTCAATTTCAAGATTTGATCGTGTCAATCTCCAAATGGTATTCTTTGAAACTGTCATTTCAGGCAAACAAATTTTCAATCTCGTCTCAGCTCCAAATAACTACGAGACCTGGACCCCAGGCCTTGGGTCACGCATCACTTCGACCAGCACCCAGAGAGAACTTTAAAAATCCGGAGGGCCTCAGTACCCCACGGACCTAGAGCCTCGACAACAAAGTCACACCTAAAAAAAACATGCTCCTCGTGTTATTACAGCTAACTATTATCGTGGCATAAGTTTGTTAGGTTAGTGGACAAGGACCGATAGCAAATTCTTCTAAGATTTTTTTTTTTATCTGAATAAATCTGAATGAAGGTATAAATATTAGACAACAAATTGAAAAAAACAAATTATAATACATTTTTTTTTCAATTTGATGTTTTAAAACGGTAGTCGACAATAAAAAAACAAGTCGTACTTAACAATAAGAAATATATTTTAACAGTACGTATATTGATGCCATTTTTCTATTCCAGAAGTCAGCTCACAGGAAGCAGAGAAAATGTGGACATATTCAAGCATAGATATACCCCGAACCACACTAACTCGGACAGAGAGGTTGAAGATTTACATTTCGGAGTTTGTCGTGTGTTTCTGCATATTGTTCTTCATAGTTTGCGTGGTTTTGCTGTTGTACCTATTCTACCATCTATACAGTACCGTCAATAGCTCTGGAAAGATTCGAGAGCCTCTAGTGGAAAGTTGAAGGTCGAAGCATAATGATGTCTGTTGAATAGTTATTATAATTTACAATGATGAAAATTGTCCATATGGAATGCAATACTACCTGCGTCAGCAATATATTTACCAAAATGTAATTTAAGTACTTGTCTTAGCTATGTTGTTTTATTAGTATTTATTATGGTTAATAGTTTTGAATAGGGTTGTGAGTGAAAAAGTTAGCCTGATATAAGGCTGTTTTACTATTTTCTAATACTTTTAATCTACAAAAATAAAGTTTAAATCAGAGACAGTTCTAATAATTGACTAAGATTCAAATTTCAAATACTGTACTTACTACTGCGTCTGCGTGAAGTTTTTTTTATACAAACTTCAACTCCCGCTATACCCGTTCAGGGGTTGAATTTCGGGAATTCTTTTTTTATATACACTGAAAATTTCAAGTCTCTACGACCAGTGGTTTAGGCTGTGCGTTGTCTATTATGTCAGTCAGGACAAAGATTCTTATTATTATAGATCAATTTAAAAGAATTAAGATGTTTCAAACACCAAAAGATATTTTATACGAGCCTTCAAGGGTTGTTCAGACTCGCAGTGTGCGTTTAAAGAACTTTATTATTGAGTGCACAGTATGTTTGAGTATCGTGTTATTCATAATGTGCTTGGCGCTAATTCTTTACTTGTTTTACCATCTGTACAAAACTGTGGTCCTTGCTGGGTACGAAGAAGGAACTTTAGCTGAGAGCTAAACACTTTAGTATTATTTCGTAACATTCTTAACCTACCCATTGGCTGTGATTCTAGTGGTCCTAGAAAATGTAGAGCCTTAAAAGCTTAGTTTTGTAAGCTCTTTTGTAAGTGGTAAGTTGTTTTGTCCGTTTATAGTTGTGATACATTTTTTTGCAGCATTTAGGTAGCTATAGTATTATAACTTTGATAATTTTGTTATCTTGAACACTATTTTAGTTATACTTGTTTAAAACGTGTAGTAAATGTTCTCGTACTTTGTAAATAACGAAGTGACATGTATCAAAATAGCTCAAAATGTTATCTACTGTAAAATACATAATTTGTATGTAACTTGTAAACATAATTATCAGCATTTATGATTTGAAACGACCATGAGTATTAGTCTTTTGTGTAATAAACTAAATTTAAACATAAAAAATGTGACTGTGTGCAACATTTAGCGTGCGTGAATAAATCTACTTTAAAAATGAAACTATTTTTTGAATATAATTTGGTTGTAGGTTAAATCCTCAGTCCTCACCACGAAAAGAACAAACATTTGTGTGATGAACATAGACGTATATTCTGTGTCTGGGTATTCTAGTATTCTAAATTATATTTACAAACAAAAAGTATATAAGTATTCTACCAACTGTTTGGTTCCCGTATGCAAACATTGCTTAGTTTGGGGCTAGAGAGCGTAGAGCGAATGTTCGCTTAATGCTTGTTTTATTTATTCGTTACAAGTCACGGCTAAGACTCATAATATTATGTGCTAACCATACTAAAATTTACTAAAGTCGTGTCTAATAGGAGAACTGCGCTCATCTACAATTATAATTGTCGAAGCAACAAGACAATTGAGTATCGACTACCTCGACCTAAATATACCAATGTCTGGTTATACTAAAAGCTAAGTTTTAGTAGTAGTAGAAGTTAGAACTCTTGTGAAATGGAATGAATGAATGAATGAGAATGAATGAATGAATGAATGAGAATGAATGAACGAATGAATGAGAATGAAAATGAATGAGAATATTTTATTTGTAACTCAAACAATGAAAAAAATAAAAGACAAATTTAAGTCACAAAACGGTCTTTGTCTCAGCATGAGCTATTTGTGAGCACGTTACAACCAACGCTGGTCTTCCGACAGAGCCGTTCGGTGACGTCACGGAAGATAACACAAGACACAAAACAATCAAAAATATAACAATAAAACGAGAAACTTATTCTATATAACAAATGTATATTATGGTGCATTAAAAGAATAAAATTCTATGCTTTGTCAACATCAGGTGGGGTGTTATGCTTGTTCCACCAGAAGCATTTAGCATAAAAAAGGCATCCGTTTGTAGCCCAAACACTGTCTATTTTTCGGTGGAGATCGAACCGACAACTTACAGCGCAGAAGGCAGAGCTACTACTAAGAGTTATGAGGCTAGTCTTTATTATTATCATTATTACAACTAATACGATAGGTGAGTGATAAAAGGAGTGGAACTCATTGCCAGCTTCTGTTTTTCCTGACCGCTATAATCTGGATCTAGTGAATAGTTGTCCTCTAGACCGTCCTGCTTCATCGTCACTTATTACCATCAGGTGAGATTAAGGCCAAAGGATAGTCTAAAAAAATATGTGAATAGATAAGAGTAATGTTTAAAGGGTGTGGTGGATCCGACGACGACCGATGTGGCGCGGCGGGCGAATGTCCGCCTGCGACGCAGAAGGTTGCGGGTTCGATTCCCGCCTTGGGATAAATGTTTGTTTTGTACGATCTGCAAATATTTATTCTGGGTGCTCTGGGTATTTTCTATGTATAGGTAATAAAAAATATCTATGTATGCTGTGTGGATCGTCTGGCATTATTTATTTATTTATTTACTCGTATTTATGTAATGTATTGTATGAAATTAGTAGGGAACGAATTTTTTTGCACACCAGTAGTTGGTAAAAATATGTGGAACTAGAATACTTGTGACATCATTGTACTTATACTACCATATTTTTCTGCAAATAAATGAATTGAATTGAATTGAATTGAATTGAATTGAATTGAAATATATCAGTCATCTAGCACCCATAACACAAGCTCTGCTTAGCTTTGGGCTAGATGATGCTGTGTGGATTGTCCAGCATTTAAAAAAAAAAATGTTTCTCCTCAAAGATGTAATATAAAAAACATGCCTCGCGTAACCTCTCGTACATGGATGTTCTCACCACAAAACTCTCATTTAAAACTTAGTAGGTACCTAGGTAAACTAGAGGTAGCAAGGGTAAGAGCGAATCAAATTGGTATCGGCCAAGGCAGGTGACACGTCATCGTACTAACTACAATCTCAAAGTGACCATGAGTTATTATAACTTTATTGTTCGCTGGAGCCATGTCAATGACTTGTTTGTAACACAATGGTGCAGAAGTGTTGATTGGAGGCAATTGTTTACGTGAACAATTATTAAAAAAAAATAGTATCACGACTTTTTCCCCAAATACGGTGATATCCCTACACGGTAGTACCTACTCGAGATTCTTCGAGGATGTCTAAGGGGGGTAGTCAGAGTTACGTCCAGATAACATATTTGGTACATACACACATTTTGCAGTAGTTAGTATTCCATACGTGACAGGTTGTAAGCCCATCGCCGCTGCTAGAATATTAAAGGTTGCATTGCGCACATAAATTTTTGGAACGGAAAAATCCAGTAGTTCACGGCCGGATTTGAACCCACATCTTCGGATCAGAAGGCGGGGTTAATCCCACTAAACCACCGGTGATCTCTTATTACTATTATTATGTTATTATCGCAAAAAAAATTATATACCTACTAATATTATTCTTTTTGCGGGTTTGTTCGAAGCGACGCGTGATTCGGCTGGTGAAGATTTGACTCAATGCATTAGCATTCAGCATGGCAATGCACCCAGTGTTTTAGGGACACTTCCGATTGGCACTGATTTGGATCAGTTGAGCTATCTCTAGATTGTTTGCAATGGTCTATAGATAGCTCAACTGTTTTGTGTGTATTTTGTACATACCAATTATAAATAAGTACCTGCCTACCTACTTGTATTAGCTGTAATTTTCTTTGGTAGGTAGGTAGGTACTTACTTTTTGCTCAGATGACAAAAGCAAGACCAAAAGCAACCTACAACGAACGCATGAAATAAAATAAAGGTTTTTTAGTCAATGTTAACTATTCCACTGTTAGAGGGGTGTCCTTTAAACTCAAAGCCTTCCAATCTCAATCTTATCACCAATTTACTCTCCGAACCCATTCCAACTTTTCTTCACCACCGCCAAAATCCGTCTTCCCGCTCTTCTTCTTTTTTTCTTCGCTTCTCTGCTCCTGTCACAAACTACAAGTCCGTCAAGTGACAGTTCGCTGACAGCCCGTCATGTAGGTATGTCGCTACAGACGTTTCGGCGGTTGTTCACCCCCACTTCACATGAGCGTTGCCAACATCAAGTACCTACTAGGTACTTTCTTACTTAGGTAGGTAGGTACCTACCTACTTACTCATTTCACCGACAAGAATTGAACATTTCTATTATGTGCCTTAGATCAATGATCTAAGTTATGTGCATAGGTAGGTATCTTCTACACCTAGGATACGGGTTAGTTGCGATTTGCTATGAAGATTCACGAATTCACGGTGAATCACGAGGGCGTTGAACGTTCACATTCAAGCACACACAAAGGGATTGGCAAGACAATCTATACCAAGGTAGGTAGGTAGGTAGGTACCTACCTTATCTACCGTATACCTTAGACGAGTTACTCGTCTAAGCGTAGGTATACAGTATAGTAGGTAGGCATAGGTAGGTAAAGTTCGTGAGATTCGATCGATGACAGTTGTTTTACTTCGAAATAGGTAGGAAACGAAAACGCCTACTCATTTTCTGTTAGATAACCAACACACACCATCTTACTGTTATTGCTACTCATTTTTAATTTCCAAGGGTTCCGATCTATTTCTGTCCTGCCTACGCCTTGAACGCCTACGCCTTACTAAGTTGAAATGGCAACACACTGAAGCTTCGTTAGATAAATAAAATTGACGTATATGTAGGTACTTATACCTACCTACTTTGTTCTGTGTGAAGAATTATACAAAACGAGAGGAACTGATCCGTTAGGTTCTTTCCTGTTCTTTGAGGTTGGGTTGCGTAGCCCAGATTCACCAAGTTCCTGTCGTTTCACGTTTCGCGTCTTTGAAAATCGTATTGCTATAGGTAGGTAGCTTTGCTATTAACTTTCCACAGGCGATTAGACTTCTAGATATTAACACCTTCCTTATCTGTAACACCTGGATTCACAAACAATAAATGATTTGATATTTGGGAGTTTAGAGGAACACAACCCGGCTGGAGGTAAGTATAAAAGCCAAAACCATTTTTCTGTACTTCATATCCTAAGTTGAAATTAACTTAGCTAGACAAGGAACAAAAAATAGCTTCCTATACCTAAGTACGTATTAATAAGGTTTTCTATTATGCAACACAGGCAAATTATACATCGTAGGTAGGTAGGTAGGTAGGTAGGTACTTGTATTTTGATCTTGCAGAACCAAAAACTGTTGAAAAGGAAAGAGGACCTCAGAGTTTGACGCATTATTTACATACCGGGAGAGACGTAAGCGGTAGTTAACTCGTCTAAGCGTAAACGTGACGTAACCGTGACGAACCGGTGTTAACATGACGTAGGAAAGATGACAATGCAACGGGTTAGCGACCCCCACTCAATGGACAGAGGATTTCGTGGTAGTGTCGACTCGAGGGCCTCAATCAAGACCATTCTGTTAGAGATGACTTTTCTTGCAGTGAACTCTTGCGACTTATCATTGATCTAGGTATAGAAGAGTACTATTTTGAGTCTTCTGCATCCACCGGCTTTCCTTGATCTTTATAATGTCATCTCGTCGTATAAACGATATTGCATAATCTTTTTTTTTTAATTAAAGCCTATTTTGTAACTTTCATAAAAATCGTAACTAAAAATAAATAAATAGGTACTTCTTCCGGTATTATGACACTAAGTTTGTTCACAGTGCTCAGGTAGTTATTTGTAAGATTGCTAGATACATCCAGCAGGCACCTAGTGCAGTGGTAGACAATGACGGCAGCGGCTTCAGTGAAATCTTATAAAACATCGTGAGGGAAGTTAGTATTCTAGCAACGGCGATGCGCTTGCAACCTGTCACGCATGAAATACCCACTACTGCAAAATGTGGGTATGTTTCTGGATGTACCTCTGACTACTCTTCTAAGACATCCATTCCCCGAAGAATCTCGAGTAGGTACCTAGGTACTTGGTACTAAGAGATATGGATTAAAATCGTGATGCTATTTCTTTTTCCTTTTTTTTTATAAAACATACGACAAAAGATAAATGTTGCAAACTGTGATAGGTAAAATATTAAGTAGCGTTTATAAGTATAATAAAAATGTAAAAAAAACTAATTATACAGATCGATAAGCATTAAAAGATAAGATAAGGTAATTTATTAGGAACACAAAAAGAGTACATAGTAAATATGTTTACTGCTAATCTTACAACTTAGATCTGTAGCTCATTCTTATAAGAAGCTACGCCTTACACTAATTTAATCTACTATGTTAAAACAACTTATTACACATTATATGAGCAGTGGTGCGCTAGAAACCGGACTAGAATTATCTGTGTCCCGGCTTCCAGCACCCACCGTGTTTCCACCGTGTTTTATTCTACCTATGAGTAGTATGATTTGGTAGGTATCTGATATTGTAGGTATCTGATATTGTAGGTATAGATTTATTTGCGTTAACAATGGAGATATAGTATTATGTAATAGGCAATATAGTATTGAACTGTAGGAGGTCCATATGTTTGTTTGTGTGTGAGTTTATTTAGGATGTGTGAGAAATGAGTTCTCAGTGACCCATTGAGTGTGTAGGTACAATTTTATCTATTTGTTTATAGACTAACTTAAATTCTGTAAATAGATAAATTACAAACCTTTACGCATAGATAGTAACAGGGCAAACCTTTACAAGATTTATAATTCAAAACATCGTAGGTATAAGAATACAAGGGATACTTTTCTCATAGCTTTTTCATTTTAATTGTTCTTCTGGTGTTATGTTTTGTTCCGCTATGACATTTTGTGGCATTTATCAAAATGACTTGTGGATTTAGCATTACTCCTACTCTAATTACTATAAAATCGTTTTGTCGTTCAACGCTAGATACGATACGTAGTTTTACAGTCAGTATAGGTACTCACCTCTTATTTAGATAAATACTTCTTATTTTCTCCGGTAGTCAGCGAACACTGAATTGGACGACTAATTATACAGGGCAGGTTGGTATCTCCAAACGGTTGGCACAAAAACCTGTAACACGCTCCGTTTCTGAACCCGAAACCATGGAGTGTATTCGAAGTAGTTAGGATTGAGTGCTGAGGGGCACAGCACAGGCCACACGCAAAAACCCTGGAGAGTCTCAGGCAACTCCAAGCTAACTACTTAACTACCACCATGCCTATTTCTGCCGCCAAGCAGCTTGCTGTGTTCCGGGTTGAAGGGCGTAGATGCCGGTGAAAGGCACGTGAGGCTTAACACCTGTATGCCTCAGGTTGATGGACGCAAAGCAGTGCATCGTGGGGTATTAACGGTACCCTGCAAGGCAATGCTTTGTTATAGGTGAAGGTCTTAGCATCAGGTGAGCCATTTGTTTGGTCCATCAACATATCGAATAAAAAAAACAAATGCCATACTACTTTGCCTCAGAGAATTACCACAAGGAATAGGTTAGGTTTCAATGCATAAATAGAAAAACAGTGTCTGTGCGTATAGTGTGTTGTAGTCCTTTCTTCGCCTTTCTCCCAACTACGCACCTGAAGACGGGTACACAGTCAGCACTTACACAATAAAGTTTTATCATTTATCATCAGAAATAGGGTATTAGATAATTTTTTAGTAGACATGCTTAGACGTTGGTCCTGAGTACGCCCACGTGACCTTTTTGCCTTCCTGCCGCAGATCGTTCACCCGGCTGGCTGGAGTGGAGATTGACAAGACGAAAATAAATTCACAACACACCGGTGATTTACAATTTTGTCTACAGAATGTGGCGATGTTGATGAACTTGTACTTACCATTTATAATTACCTTACCGACTGGCAGAGTGCACTTTATAACTGGCTTTTTTTCCATCCAGGCTTGAAACATAATAAGCATCAGTGGACACTATCACACAGAATCGTCTAGCTCCAAATTAAGACTAAAATTTTGATAGTTACCTATTTCGATTTCGATTCTATTTCCACACTAAAAAATAGCATACTTAATTAAAAACATTTTATTACATTTGTTCAAAGTTCAAATTCACATGGCTTTGTATAACAAAATTTGATTCTAAACCAACACAGCAGGCGCGATAAAAAATCTATATTTTTAGTTAATATTATAAAGAGGTAAAGTTTGTAATGTTGTAGGTAGGGGATAATCTCTAGATCTACTGAACCGATTTTGAAAATTCTTTTACCAATAGAAAGCTACGTTTTTCGTGGGAGTTATAGGCTATATATTAACCAAACCGAAAAATGAAAAGTTAGAAATATTTATCGCCCAACGAAGTGAGCACGTGTCAGCTAGTTAGAAATATAATTAGACACACAAATAGAATTGAGTTATCGTGCGAGCTTCCAAAAAATGCACCTGTCTGTGTATTCTTAGCACATATAGGTACATACTCTGTGGAGCACTATTGCTCTGTGGAGTACCTAATAAATTAACGTGATTATGTGGTAGGTATTCATGTAAAGAGAAGAAAGTGTATGGATAAAGAAAGTATGTATGATTGTGGATGGATAAAAAATTAGAGGTAGGCCTAAGAAAAGATGGATGGATTGTGTAAAAGTTGATATGGGTAAGAAAATAGTTTTTTATGCTTCTGCTGGTGGAAACACCATATGGTCCACATGATGTTAAGTGGTAACCATCACCTATTACAAAGCATTGCCTTGTAGGTCAAGCACGTTAGGTACGTGCTCACGAAGCACTACCCTGCGTCCACCACCTGAGGTATACTGGTGTTCAGCCTCATGTGCCTGTAATTACCCAGACCGTTCAATCCAGAACACAGCAATGCGATCATCACTGCTTGGCGCAGGAGTATGTACGGTGGTAGTATGTCCCGAACGAGCCCTTTCACAAAGAGCTCTACTACTAAAAACTAGTTACTAATGATACGTCGAATAATAGAGGAAAGTGGAGAGAAAAACCCTGTTATGACGTCACATGAAGTGTGATAAGGACAGGAAGATATACCTCTAGGTGGAATTGGCAGTGTCAAGTGACTTACTCTGGTAAAGTTCATTAGAATTAACAAGCAGATGCCTTACCTGATGTTAAGTGGTAACCATCAGCTATGACAGTTATAATAAAGATTTGATGCTCAGCGTACCTTTTACGACATAAAAAGTTCCATGTACAGTCAGCTGCACTAGAATGTATACAATTTGTAACTTACAGAATGGTTTTACAGCGTTACAATTAATATTTACAAGGTAAAAACTTAAAAAAAAAGTAAACTTATCAGCTGATTTCACGAGTTTTGAGTTTTTAGCGTTTAAGAGTTTACTATAAGGTTTTGATACCGTTTTGAAAGTTGTATTGTATACATTCTAGTGCAGCTGACTGTACCTACGCACGTTTCTCTCGTTCATTCCTGGAATGGAAATAAGTGAAGCAGGAAATCTGCTTGTTGTTAGCGGAAGGAAAAGTTTTGAATTTGAATTCCATTTTCACATCTTAAAACTTGATAACTTCAACTTTGTAACGAGGTAGAATGAAGAATCGTGGCGGGTTTATCAAACCTTGCAGCAAAATATTTACAATATTTTTTTAGTGGGCCACCTGATGTTAAATGACAACCATCACCTATAACATGCGCAAGCGTGTCGCCTCCCTGATGCGGCGGGTGCGCGCCAGCTCCAACAGCCTCCTGGCCACAGTGGCGGATCGGGTGGATGGCCCGATCCTCAGGCACTGGACCAAAACCCATGTGTTGCCCTGCAACGCACTGCGGTGTGCTAAATAATAAATTTAATTTAATTTGATTTTATTGTGGAAGTTTTATGTTTGTATATTTTATGCATGGATTGTATTATCTGAAATAAATGAATTAATAATAATAATAATAACAAAACAATACCTACAGTTTTCCAAGTTCAGGCTTATTGTAATTTACCTTGCGTTTATATTATTAACCTTAGCATGCTACTGGACAATGAATAAAGGTTTTATTCTACAACTAATTTTGATTGATGAACCTGAAGCATATAGGTGTTAAGCCCCATGTGCCTGTAATTTCACCAGCGCCTCACCCTTCAAACCAGAACACAGGAAAACTGCGTGGCGGCATAAATAGGCATCGTGGTAGTACTTCCCGAAACGATTAAAATGCGCCTCAATATCCGAACCACGCATTTTGTTGTTTCTTTCGCAACATATAGAAAAAAAGTTGTCCTGAAACTACCTATATGATTTTTTTTTTCGAGTGAAATTATCAGAAAACTGCTATTTTTTATCAGCGGTCCTGAGCACCACGGCAGCACGCGTGTAGTTTTGAGCTTTATTTCGATGGTCTTACGTGTGTAATTTGAAACTACATAAGTCGAGGTTTACAGTTAACGTAAAGTGGCCTCTAAGGTTTTGGATGATGTGATATGACCTCGATCGGAAAACAAGTAAAATGGCCAAAAGTGTGTGCGAATTGATCTGCCTGTTTGCTAATGAATGACTATTAGGTAACCTAAACGGTATCAAACGAGTGACTGTTCGTAAGTGATTGTCTACCCACTGCTTTGATAGGGTGGGTGTGATCAATTTATGGGACCACGTGTGAACAGTAGCGTAGAACTTTCAGTAGTAGTAGAGGTCTAGTGAGAAAGGCTCGTCCGGAGAAGTACTACCACCGCATACATCTGCAGCCATGTAGCATGCTGTTCCGGTTAGAGGTGCTGGGGAAATTATAGGCACATGAGGCTTAACACCTGTGTTATTATTATTTTTTATTGGAACGAAGTTCCTTATCGCGCGTTGTGAAAGGGGGCTAGACGGAAAAAATTCTTACGAAAAGTTGTCACGACACTTTTTGCTGTAGTAAGCTATTGTAAGCTGTGCGGCGTCGCATGTTTCTCTGTCTGTCTCTCTCTCTCTTATAGAAAGCAAGCCAGATATTTTCATCTCTATTTCGGATTGAACTTCGTTCCATCCGGGTGTCCCTTGACACCTCTCAAGTTTTTTTTTATTATATTTTTGCGGCTTTGGTGTCATTGCGGCCATATGACCTATCGTGATCGCCACTTGTTAAGATATCACCCTTTATCAGGGCGTTCATAGTTCACCACTGAACCCTGCAGCTATTAGGAACTGGAGGTTTTTTTTTGAGGTGACTTCTTGCAGACTTCTCATCCGGGTTCACCTGTATGCTTCAGATAAAGTGCGTCGTACGGCACGTACCTGCAAGGCAATGCTTTGTTATAGGAGGTAATCACTTAACATCAGGTGGGTATATCAGCTTCCATCAGCAAGTCGTTGCGAAGTTGACACGCGTTTTAGCTCAAAAACATTAAAATTTTTTTACATCTTATCTAGCAAAAAGAAAGTAAAAAGTCTTTATTTGGGAACATAATTTTACAGACAATAACAAAAATTGGCAGCGATGCGTGTGACCTGCAGAAGTAAAATACTGTGTCGCAGATCGCAACACCCACCTCCGGGATTAGAGTAGGATACGTTCCACATACTGAACTTAGGTATAAGTTTATGTAAGTTTATATAAGAAGATAACAATCAGCAGTATAGGTACTTTTTTTGGCACATGATGTTGATGCATAACTTTTATGTAAGTATTCTCAAATAGTATATTCTTGACTCGTTGATTTTTTATCTCTGAACCTGACCTTTTCACCATACCTCTTAAAATAGGAACGAGTGTGTACAAAATACAGTTGAAGTCAAGAGATAACTCAACTGATCTAAACCAGCACCAGTCGAAAGCATCTGCTGACTGCACTGCCACATAAGATCCTGATGCACTGAGCCAGACCTTACAACCCAAGAGCTACGCATTGCTTCTACTGATTTTATAAAAAAAATCGTCAGTCAATAGTTTAACACGTGAATTTTCTCTTCAAAAACTATATACGCATGATATTCTAATTATATAATTAATGTCTCACGCCTCGCTAGTCTCAAGGTTACGCATCTGAATGCGTTATCATTATCAGAATTTATCAAAAGATGCGCGTGCGCACCGTTACACGCTGATGCAGGAGTTAATTTATTTAGTAGCGTGACAGCCGCCTGCTGAGGCGCACGAGTGTACACAACGTGCCAAAAATTTATACCTCGTGGACGAACCACGTGTACAGAAACATGGTAAGTTTTTAGTTGTGGAATCAGTGTTTTGTGTTACGTTTTTCCTGTAATTTTCTTATAAGTTACGTATATAATTTTGCGGAGTAAAAGATTTCCGCGCCTGAGCACGTGTTGTTAAAGCTTGTTTGAAATGAGAGAGGTTGCAAAATTGGTATACCTACTTACTGCAATTTTTTTATCGTCAATACACCTAGTGCTGCATAAAAATTTACCGCGGTTTTCTGTGTATTACAATGGATTCATTTTGCCGGCTTCGATAGGTATTTTTATTTTGCATATCTTGATTTACGTAAGAATCGGAAAAAAATTATAAATCAATAATTATAAATACAAAAGAAACCCGGCCAAGTCCGACTCGAACTCGCGCACGAAGGGTTCCGTACAATTATCTATAATAAAAACGGCAAAAAAACACGTTGGTCGTATGGGAGCCCCCTTAAATATTTATTTTAAACTGTTTTTTAGTTTTGTTATAGCGGCAACAGAAATACATCATATCTGTGAAAATTTCAACTCTTTAACTATCACGGGTCATGAGACACAGCCTGGTGACAGACAGACAAATAGACAAAGTGCGGAGTCTTAGTATTAGGGTCCCGTTTTACCTTTTGGGTACGGAACCCTAAAAATCAAAGCTATGCAAATATAGCCATATATTTAGCAAAGTGAAATTCTCATTCTTAAACTGGTATTTATAATGAGTTGTAGCCAGCACTGATTAAACAATTATTAGGTTTTGGCTAAAACAACCTACCCAAAGTGATTCATACTGAGTACTACTGAGTATTATATTCTATACTTTCGGCATTTCAAGAAACATTTTTGGCTCTAGTTCAACCAAAAAAAAACCGCCAAGTGCGAGTGGGACTCGCGCACGAAGGGTTCCATACAATTATTTATAGTAAAAACGGCAAAAAAATTACGTTTCTTGTATGAGAGCCCCCTTTAATATTTATTTTATACTGTTTTTTAGTATTTGTTGTTATAACGGCAACAGAGATACATCATCTGAAAATTCCAACTCTCTAACTATCATGGTTCATGAGATTACGGCCTGGTGACAGACGGTCAGACAGACAGACAGCGGAATCTTAGAAATAGGGTCCCGTTTTACCCTTTGGGTATGGAACCCTAAAAATGTTGGCATTAGTTTGACTGTAGATTGTGTTGTTACTTATAAATTCTGTGTAACGTTGAAATAGTTATACTATGTTTTGTCTTTTGCATTGACAGGAAGTTTCAAATGAGATCGAAAGAAATTAAACTATGTGTAACTATTTTAGGGTTGCGAGTCTATAATTTGTAGGGAAAGATTGCAGATATGAGGTTAAAGGTTTTTATACTCTGTGAGAAAAATACATATAGCTACAAAAAAAATATAAAAGATATTTATTGTCTATGGAAACTAGGCACAAAATTGGTGTTAGGGTTAGGTTATCCAGCAGTAGTCCAGCCAAACGCATAAAAACATTTTCACATAATTTAACACAGTATTCGAGATTCAATCAACAAATATCAATAAATGAAAATTAATAAATGAGAAATGTCAAAAAAAAGAAGTAAAAGTGAGATGACAATATCACAGTAAAGTAAGTAGGTACTTACCTAGATGTCAAGGTAAAAATTTGTCATTTAAAAAAGTTTAGTCAGGGTATTTTTATAGCTTTTTATCATACGTAAAAAGAAAAAATAAAAAGCTACAAATTACGCGTGAAACAAGCGTTCGAGATATAAGCTTAACAGATTTAAATCAAAACCATTAATAAATCAAAGTCTGAATAGCAATACCTTCATTGAAAACGCAAAATATCTTAGGTAATTTAAATTTTTACCTTGCAATATTATTGCATTGTTATTTTGCAATATGTAATTAAAATACACCGTTTTAAAACGTGCCTACACGTCGCGAAATCGCGCGCCCTTATAGTTCATGTTTCTTATATCAAGCCGGTTTTAAGAGGAAAATTTATTAGAAAAATATGAGCAAGTAACAGCACTACAATCTATAAAATTCGTAACTTTTAAAATGGTAGCACAAATAGCATGCAATAAACTCATACACAGCAAAAATATAAAAAGCATGGAATAAGTGATGAGGTCATAATATTTTTGAGTTTACCAATTTAGCTGAATGTAGCTTAGGTACTTAGGTAAAAAAATAGTTTAATCTCCCCAATTAATGCCACTTCTGATTGTTATCATATTAATAAAATATATCTTGAGTTGATAGCCGTTATCCAGAGATTAATTCGTATTTCTTATATGAAGTTGGTTTAAAGATTACGCATAATTACAAGTCTTTTTTGTGACTTGTTTAAAGATGTTGTTTTCAAGATAGAGAGAAAACATTTACAAGTGTCTAGTTAATTAGAAATCTGTGCTAGAATTCCAACGGTGTTATTAAAATCTGACAGAGCATAAACTAATGCCCCATCTTTTACTAATCGATACAGTAATTATTATTTTGTGTCTCAAGTAATCAAGACTTATTGTCTTCTTCTTTCTCTTCTTATTTTATTTAATTTTTGACTTGACTGATTATAGGTAACGCACAGCCGGAAGCACTAGTCATAGATACTTGAAATTTGAGTGTATTAAGAAAGGAATTCTAGAAGTTCAACCCCTAAAGTTGAACCTGCGCGCTTGTGTTTATACGAGTCACATTAAGGTCATCAAAAAATAGTAAAAAGACGTACATACCTATTTTTACCGCATCTTCGCTAAGTCAATAATGTAATAAAATAGCTTATTATGTAAAAACCCCGACAGTGATTTATAAATAAAATAGAGCTTACAAAATGTTCAATTCATATATTCAAATGGCACAAAAAAAAGAGTTTTATTGATAAAGTGTCAGGTAGCGGGGACCTAGATTGCATAATTATGAGCTGTCCATTGCGTCAAGCCATTACGGTCCTGTCTTCCGCACACCCTTCTTGGAAAGACTTTGTTACGCTGCCTTATCGTCCATTGATGTTAGGTATGCCGGTGAACGCACCTGCCACAAATACCAGTTTATTTGATGTTTTTTTCGGGACTATTTTTAAAGTTAGGGGTCGAATTTAAGCGTAAAATGCATTTTAAATCTTTTGTTGTTATTCAAAATATTTTAAGCCGGTTTTATTAAGGCAAGCGATAGCATAGATAAGGTAAAAATACTTAAATATGGTATTTCTTTGTTATTGTCACCAACAATAGGACAACCACAGCTCAGTTCACAGTAGCTCTGCCTTCTGTTCTGTAGGTTATTCGATGCTCATCGAGAATAAACATTTATGTGATGAGCATAGATGTTTGTTCTGTGTCTGAGTATTATATTGTATTCTCAGTATGTAGATACATAGATAGAAGATGGAAAACACTTTATTGCACACCACATTACGATAAACACTACAAAACTAATACACATTTATAGAAAAAATCATTAAGTGGAATACAATGGGCGGTCTTATCGCTAAAAGCGATCTCTTCCAGACAACCTTGGGATGGACAGGACTTGCCAAGAACGAGAAAGGACGGTAGTGTAGTATAAACAATAAGAATAATGCATACAATAATATCAACCTACTCTAATTTGTATTACCTATATAACTACATACATTAATTACTTATACCTACGTATTTATGAAAAAAAGTATATGTATCTATCAGCTATCTACTGCGAGCTCTCAAAAACGACGCCAACATTGCCGTTGCTATCGTGCTTGACAGACAGCAGCATTGTTTTCCATCTTAGTAACAGATCCCAGACTTGTACGAAGATGCTCTCGTATTTATTGCTCGGGTCTGTTCGGGCCTGTTCGGACTGAGCTCACGGTACACAGATACTTTAGCGAACAACTGTCGTGCTCACGTTTACCCCACACTTGGGACTGAAGAGCGTTGTGTGAAACTTTATAAGAATAAATTGCTAAGATTTCTACGCAAACGCAAAACTTTATAAATGTTGCGGCTATGCATTGTGTTCAGTCTTTTGATCCAAAGCTATATTTAACTAACTTTTGAAACCGATTCAAATAAATGGCTTCAAACAAAAAGTAGGTAAATTTGAAAACAAAACATATTCGCAAGAAAAAGGTTTTATTTTTGCAGCAACAGTTTTAATACCATTGGGTAATCAATATGTTTAAAATAACTTTAAACATTATTAGACGTATTAATTGGTATTATACTATTAATATTGATTACTAGCGAGACGCGCGCGACTTCGTCCGCGTGAATATTTTCATTACTTCAACCCCCGCTGTACACGTTTAGAGGTTCAAATTCGAGAATTCGTTTGAAGTACACCTCTACTCACCAAGACAAAATACAAACACTGAAAAGTCTCTATGACCAGTGGTTTAGGCTGTGCGTTACCTATATCCCAGTCAGGACAAAGATTCTTATAAGTACTAGTATAGATTTGCCCAGCAAACAGGTTAAAGGAAAAAAAAGATGTACTTACCTATCAAAATAAACTATCATGAACACTAATGTTTATTGATTGAAATTGACCAAAATTCAGCAGTTCTACTCTCAGAAACGAAGAACGAAGTTTCGTAATGTCGTTCTGTAATACATAGCGGGGCAACTCGGTAGCCGTTCCACAATCAGGTTGAAGCTACCTGGCATGCCGCGTAGTGTAACTCAAAACCACAATATGAAACTTGGTTCTTCGTTTCAAAGAGTATACCTGCGGAATTTGAATTTGTATAATATAGCTGTTCCTCTAGTAACTAAAATAAGCTTAGCGGATACCACCCATCGATCTGTAAGCGATGCTAAACGCTCAATTGGTTATGAACGTGCAAGTGTCACTTACATTCCGGTCTGTATAGGATCCCCCGGTCTGTCAGTATGTCCCGGAAGTTCCTGTTGGGTAACAAAGGTTAGTATAGCACCAGTGCGGGCATTTTCAATCTAGCGATTTTATTTCAAACGGCATCGACCAGTAAAATTAAGCTTAAACTTAATTTAACTTAATAATAATAATGCTGGACAATCCACACAGCATCATCTAGCCCCAAGCTAAGCAGAGCTTGTGTTATGGGTACTAGATGACTGATATACTTTTTTTATGATATATAGAAAATACCCAGAACACCCAGAATAAATATTTGCAGATCGTACAAATTTTTATCCCAAGGCGGGAATCGAACCTGCAACCTTCTGCGTCGCAGGCGACATTCGCCCGCTGCGCCACATCGGTCGTCGAATTAGCTTTGGTTTAAATGTTAATTATATATTGATTGATTTGAATTTGAATGGCACTGGCGTTACCTTTCAATAACAGCTCTACTACTACTAAGGTTGCAAGGTAGAGCCAATTTACATAGTAAAATAATTATTAAAAATACAAAAAGTATTCTATAGATCATTTGGTTCCCATGATACAAGTTTTGCTTACTGTTTAGGGTTGCGTGCCCAAAGGGTAAATCGGGACCCTATTACTAAGACTCCGCTGTCTGTCTGCCTGTCTGTCTGTCTGTCTGTCGTGATAGCTTGTAGAGAGTTGAAATTTTCACAAATGATGTATTTCTGTTGCCGCTATAACAAAAACTTACTAAAAAACAGAGTAAAATAAATATTTAAGGGGGCTCTCATACAACAAACGTGATTTTTTTGTCATTTTTACTGTACGGAACCCTTCGTGCGCGAGTCTGACTTGCACTTGGCTGGTTTTATTATTTATATGTGTGATATGATTGCCAATTTTATATCTAGTACCGGCGACTATACTATCAGCATATTGGTATCAGCGAACGTTGAAACATGCCATAATTATGTTGTTTGGACCTAATTGCCACTGCCGTAGGTATTCATTTATCCTCAGAATCAATTTTCTGTAAACGGCAATGTCGTAATATCGAGTGGTGACGGGTATGCAGCGTTATTGACGGTATTATAAGGTTGAAAATCACATGTATAAATCTTTAAAATGTTTATATCTCGAAAACTTAAGAAAAACATAAAAGGTATGTTAGAAACTAAAGACAAGAGTAGTAAAACTAGACTTTAAAGACATTATTGGGCACGTAACTTTGGTTGAAGTGCAATTGATAATCTTGCTAACCTAATCTGACGGCAATAAGATGTTTCCGTCCTTTTCTAAAGAAACTGATGTAACAAAGATCAAAATACATAAAAAAGCATATTTTCATTAAATTCTTTACGATAATTCCTGGCAATTAAAAAATAATAAATAGCATCACGACTATCATTCCCATGCACGGTAGATATTCCCCCGATCTCTTAGTACCAAGTAGGTACCTATTATAGTTTCTTCGAGGATGTCTCGTGGTATTATTCCATACGGGACAGGTTGCAAGCCCATCGCCGTTGCTAGAATACTAACTGGTTTCCTCACGATTTTTTCCTTCACCGATTCAGCAGAGGCATTGCGCACATAATTTTTTTGAACGGAAAAATCCATTGATGCATGCACGCCAGGGTTTGAACCTTAGACGAGTAAACCAGGGGACACGATACGCTCGAAAATCTAATGAAATCACGATCAACCAATATTTGCGGAGCACGGGAGGGAGGGTCTATTTCTGCTTTACTTCCACAGATAGCGCTGTCACTTTCTAAAAGTTCCTGCTGATTTAGACTAGTGCTTGATGCAATCGATGAAATTGTATCGATAAAAATGAATGAATGATAGATTTTCCATCATTCACTCCGTCAAAGTATGAATAGAGAAAGACGCGTGCTGTTTTTTATTATTAAAAAAAATCGTTCTTACCTTGTAATAAAGTACTACGGTGTTTTTTTTAAAATACCTTCATAAAATACGAAATTATTTATCTTTTACGACATGAATAGAGAGCCTAAAATAAATTATATGGTTTAATCTAAATTTATCTACTACTACTACTTCATCATTATCATCACCACCCTAAAATGTCCATTTCTATGTTCTATGTTCTTCTATGTTCACTTCCTTTACTTTACAAAACTATCGAACGACTCCGATCCGATCCCAAGACAGACAAGACGTTTCCTACCGCTCTTTCCTATCTGAACATCAGACTGTCAGCCATCTTGTCTGTCAAGCAGACTACCGTCAATCTCCGTCAGTATTGCCAGTACAATAAAAGAAACTTGGTGTCTTTTGCAAAAATGTCTCAAGTAATCAAGTATCTTACAATAACATACCTGTTCACTTATTAGCACATGTTTTGGAGATAACTAAGCTAAACTGCACTTTTTTTCTACTCAAAATACGACAAAAATTTATATCTTCTTGGATATCTCTTTAGATCTTCCTGTGCTAATATGCCAGTGTCAAAAATCTATCTCGATCTGTCAAATAAAGACTTAATGCTAATGTTTAGCTATCTGTGAGTTTTTTATCTATGATTTTTTAAATGTCAATCAATAGAAAAAGTATCTCGTTCGTCTCAAGCCCGACATATCTCACGTTGCACATCTTAGCCCAGCTGAATTAAACTAAATCAAGTCGTCGAAAAGACCTCAAAAGAATACGCCACGTTTATTTTAGAGCAACAGAAACAAGTATCTGAAGCCATTGATCTAACAATTCTATTCTGCTGGTCTGAAATGAAATTTGAACCACATAAGTTATATTCCAATAAAATCGTTAGGGTGCCAAATAAATAAATAAATACACTTGCTATAACATTTTATGTTGACAATATCTAAGATTATTCTAGCCACACTGGAGTACTTTCATCCGAGTAATTTTTCAATACTTTCGGACTATGCATGTGTGATATATTCATATCATTGTTTTTCGTTTCATGTGAGTGAAAGTATCAATACATAAATCATTTACTTTTCCAATGATGTATAATTATAATAGGTACTAACAACCATCTTGTAAAACAACATCACTATCAATTGTTCATGGAACAAGATTATGATGATGATAAATTTAGATGACATGCCCAAGGATCTAGCAAGCTGAAGTGGCACCGTTTATGTCTTTGGCAAATGTAGTGTAGGATGCTGGCAGTAACTAAATGAGTAAGCCGAAGATCGGGCTTTGTAGAAGATTCTAATGTTCAAACAGTATATCCAAACCACATGTTATTTGTTCATAATCACTCTTTGGCTCAGGTTTTTGAGTAACATAACTGATCTTCACGATACATTCTTGTATAGTGCGAAGACTGCTGAGAAATACATTTTTGTTAAGCGTATACAGCACTGAAACCTACCTACCTACAGTGGACTGCGATCGGTTGATGATGATGATGACTTATAAAATCTGCTATAACTACGATGCTACGACAACAGTTTCACTCTTCACTATAAAAGCCAAGGAAATAAATGAATAAAAAAAAACAAAAATCATATTGTCTAATCTTCGTGTCGCACCCATACCGGTTGACGTTGACGGCAAACGCAGAGGCCGAGGAAAGTCGATGACTGTAGGTAGCTCAAGATTGTTTGCCATTGCATTCGGTTTTTTAATGACCTTTTTCAAATAGCAGACTTTTAGAACTCGTTAATGATGATTATGATGATGATGATTATAGAGCTGCATGTAGAAATTTAAGTTCTACTTACAAATTCAGGAAAATTTAATGTAGGAACAGCATCTTTATATAATTTTCGCTGTTTCTTAGAATTTGTATTATAGCACTCTGGCTCAAAATGCAAACTTCATATTCTGTTTTATGGGATCCATATCCGCTCTCTACGAATTGCTTTCATCCACTCTATTTTTCGTAAGAGATTAGTTAGAAATCTAAAATCGTGTTGAATTGTTCATTCATTCACATCGATATTTTTTATCGATACTTTCAAGCCCTATTTGGAAGAAGAACGTAGGAACGAATGAAAAATGAACAGTGTGATTCGACTTATTTAGTTGTTCGTCAATTTTGGTTACAATACCTTAAAAAAGGAGTGCTTCTTAAAATGGTGTACTGTTTGCAGTGATCGTATCGCATTTATTGGGTTTTATGAAAAAATAGCCGCTTTGGTGGCATAAAATTGTACTCATCTGTGATAAGAAACATCAACTTTGCGGCCACTATAGTTTTAACAAAAAAGTACGGTGCATTTCGTCATTTTTCTCGCCTTGTGTTGTCTTCAGGAACCGTGGTTACACTGACTGGGTAAGTTCGTTTACCATGGGTTATAAGCACCATACGTGGCAAGAGGGGTAAAGGCAAGAACGGCTTAGTAACGTGTCCCGTGGTTTACTCGTCTAAGGTTTGAACCCACGACCCGTAGGATCAGAAGGCCGGGTCACTACCACTAGACCACCGGTGCTGATGACTAAACCAAAGAATATGATAATGTAATTTTAGGGCTGTCAAATAAATGATAATCACAGAATTAAAATAATAAAATAATTAAAATTAAAAGAATTGGCACCAATATCAATAATACGAAACAGAATGCCCAATATTTTCTATAAAAATCCATGTTCTAGTTATTTTGTTTTATTGTTACAACTTTAGAAAAGTGAAGGTTACGTTATTTCTGTGCTGTCTACAAATCTGTGAAAAACGTAAAATACCCAGTGTTGATTTTTAGAGTTCCGTATCCAAAGGTAAAACGGGACCCAACTGTTTGTCTGTCTGTCTGTCCGTCTGTCACCAGGCTGTATCTCATGAACCGTGATAGCTAGAGAGTTGAAATTTTTACAGACGATGTATTTCTGTTGCCGCTATAACAACAAATACTAAAACACAGAATAAAGTAAATATTAAGGGGGCTCTCATACAGCAAACGTAATTTTTTTGCCGTTTTAATTATAGATAATGGTACAGAAACCTTCGTGCGCAAGTCCGAGTCGCACTTGGCCGGTTTTTTTTATAATAATAATGTATTTATTTTGGAACATTTTAGTGGTACATCAAAAATAGGAAAACGATATTATCTGTAGTAAGTAGTTGTTAAGACTGTGACGCAGCCATCAAGGCTCGTCTCCTTATTCTAGGTACAGATTTCAAACTTATGCAAGGGGCGCTATGATACATTTTATAAACGGACCAAAACTACTTATATATATATATATATATATTTTATTCAGTAATATACACAGACACACACACAGAGAAAGACAGCACACGCTACGCTTCAACTAAGAGTAATGCTTACAATCTAATGCATTCAAATAAGAGAATAGTACAGACATTGCAAAAAATATCCCTAGCTGCCGATGGGTCGAGCGAGCGGAACATCTGGCCGCTGGCCACGCCGATTTATCATTAACGTTATATAATACCTAAAGCACTAATATGCTACTACTACTATAAAGCGGCTGCTTTATAGTAGTAGTACCTACTACGGTTGCCGCGCTGAGTAACTCGTATTTTGGGTACGATACGTTTATGTTACAATAGGTTCGTGCTAGGCCCTAGGCATACAAAGTAATACACACTTAAAACATATTTCGCACGTGCGACAGTAAATTCCTAGATAAAATCTTTTCAAAAGTAAGAGAAGTATTTTCCAACAGTCTGAAAGGAATGTAGGTCAGTCTTGCTGGGTGCATTTACCTAAGTATTTCCGCTCTAAGATCTATCGATTGCTTCCTTCCGTTGAAGGAGTTTCGCTAATAAGTATATTGCTTTGGAAAATGAATGATTCATATCTGTTTCTTAACTGTAGGTATTCAAAGATCAAAATGTATGATTGAAAAAGGGTAAAAGCTAGTAAAGCTTGGCCAACCGCGCGAGTGGCCGCTCGACAGGAATTTGAACGTTGTTTCCTATTTTTTGCTGTTATAGCAACATCATCTGTGAAAATCTCTAACTATCACGGTTCATGAGATACAGCCTGGTGACAGACGGACAGATAGACAGACAGACAGCGGAGTCTTAGTAATAGAGTCCTGTTTCACCCTTTGGTTACGGCATCCTTAAAAACGGATGGACCGCTGAAATCTATCTGTGGAAGGCCAGTAAACGTAGACTTCTTCAGGCTCTGCAGTGTAAATGGTCAAAAAACAAATTATCTTACTAGGCGATGGAAAGACGCAGAGGATCGGGAAACAGAATTTCTTGTCTGAAACTCAGAGCTCCAAACCATGGAATGTCTTTAGTTTACATACCTAAGCTACCTGGTGACATTTTGCTCCTACCTTTTTTTCTGAACAAAAAAATTAATTTAACCTAGTTAATAAATGAAAAAAATGCAAACTATGTAATTTATTAGAAAGATTTAGTACTAAATCTTTCGACGCTTGTAACTTTCAAAGTAATTTGATTTTACAGTAGAATATAGGGTAACGAGCCTAGATAACGGCAAGATAATTCAGTATCAAACTTAACTTCTGACGCACGTTTATAAATAGTAGACATTAAACGCTTATAGCGTTTGTATGGACATAGTACCGACTTACAGCTTGCTGAGTTCCGGCTTGGATAAACAATTGTTTATCCAAGCCGGAACTCAGCAAGCTGATTGGCGGCAGACTTAAGCATGGTAGTAGTACTTCCCCGGACGACCCCTTCACTATGAGAGCTCTACTACTACAGAGGGTGATAATTAAAAATAAATTGAGAATTTTAAGAATCCTCTCATAAAAATCTCAGTTTAGCTACGCTATTCGTAATGACTCTATTTCTTTATTTTTATCATCAATCAAGTTCATCTTGCTTGAGCAAGTTTCAGCCATACATAATGGGCGTGGGTAGATTATAAAAATGAACCTTTTTGTAAAATTCGCTACAAATAAACCCTGCGTTTGGTTAATTCAGCTGTACATTTTATCGACATTTTGAGCCCGATTCACAAAAGCTCTCCATTTTAATTAAAAATATATTCAGCCTTCATGCTCCAGGTACTAACGATCGCTTTTATCATACATACGCATTAGTGACGTGAAGAAAAACCCAAAAATTTTATCGAAAACTAAATTGGATAATTTTATCGACATTAGTAGAAGTTAGTAGAAGATTAGTAGAGGCTAAATTCACGTAACAACATATTATTATCATGAAATTCAAATTTCGAAAGTGTCTACAAATGGTCATCTTCGAAACTGACATTTTCAGACACTAAAAGGTAAAACGGAACCCTATTACTAAGACTTTGCTGTCTGTCTGTTCGTCTGTCACCAAGCCATATCTCATGAACCATGATAGTTACAGAGTTGAAATTTTCACTGATCATGTATTTTTGTTGCCACTATAACAACAAATACTAAAAAACAGAATAAAATAAATATTCAAGGGGGCTCTCACACAACAAACGTGATGCCGTTTTTATTATAGTACGGAACCCTCCGTGCGCGAGTCCAGCGTGCACTTGGCTGGTTTTTTTATATACGACTTTTTTTAGTAATAACTAGATAGGTACACTTCTCTGCGCCCATCAACCAGAGGTACACAGGCATTAAGCCTCATATTCCTCAAATCTATTACGAGCAGGCACAGCCTTCAAAGCGAAACGTATATAAACTCTGCTTAGTGGCAGAAATAGACATGGTGGTAGGATTGTTCCGGAGGAACCCTCCACAAAAAGTCCTACCTAGGTAGATAGATAGATAGAAAACACTTTATTGCACACCACATATTATGAATTTACATATAACACACAAAAAAAAATACAAAAATAACAATGGAATACAATGGGCGGTCTTATCGCTCAAAGCGATCTCTTCCAGACAACCTTTGGATGGACTGGATACGGTGAGAACGATAGAAGACGGTGGTGTAGTGTAGTAAACAATAAGTATGCAAACACAGTAAAAGGACCTACATACGTAAAAAACATAATACAAGTTCAAGTTGGTAAATACATAAACGTTAATAATGATAATAATGCATGAACACTAGACCTTTGAAAAATAATTGAACAAATGCTTCTTGAAAATAGGGAGAGATTTAGCAGATCTGATATTTGAAGGGAGAGAGTTCCATAGACGGATAGCTACTACTACACTAGCCTAGCGGAGGTACTACCACCATAACACACACAGCATCAGACACAACATTCCGTATATCAAAACAATCCAAAACAAGTGAGACTTCAGTCTGTCGAATTGATCCTTATTAATTATAAGGTCAAGGAAATAAACTTGAAACGAATTGAAATAAATTAAAAACATACCCTGGCAAAAATAACTGTTTCGATTCAGTTTGAGTTAGCTTTGGAAGTTGCTCATACCATACACAAAAAGGTTTACATCTAACTTACCTAGCAATGGGTGGATGTTGATGATGAAACTCTGGAATATGATGAACCAAAGGCCAGCATTGTACCTATAGTTGAGTTCAAACAATGTAGCCTCTCTTTTGTTTTCCCGAGTAAAACTATCGAATAAAATTTCGTAGTTTTCGAAGCACGGCCCTATTAAACATCACTATTGAAATTCAACGCAAAGCCCGCGGTAAAATAGTCGATGCAAAAACCACGTCAGCGCCGGAAAATGTAATATGTATTTGGAAATGACAGAGGGATATACCTATATGTTTTACCTACGCTTATGTACTCGCAAAATTATAGCTACTGCGGTATTGGGAAAAACGGAATTGAATATATTATGCAGTAATCTGACACAGACTAATAGAGCTCCAAAGATGAACATAAAACAAATTATTAAGTTATTGCAAAACAACCTGTGTAGTATAGCTCTTTGTGTAGAAGTTCACCTGGGGGACTACCACCGTACTTTTTTCTTACACGAAGCAAACACGCATATGTTACGATTTGAAAGGTATGTCATTAGTTGAATTTTATGGCATCTTTTAATCTCAATGTTGAACTTAATACCCGGTTCCAATAACCTACTAACATTAGCCAATACGAGAAACGCTTATCCGACATCCACCCATTCTTTAAAATACCAGCGGACGCTTATAAGAGATTGGAACCATACAATAATGCCACATAGTTGGCACGTCTTTGGTGGACTTGCTCTGTGAAATAATGCATATGTCAAAGGCACTTCATCGTAGGTAATCAAACTATACCAGCACTTTTTAACATATAAAAGTACTCATTCTTACTACAACACTCGTGTTTCTGTTTGAGACCCCATATTTTTGATGATAACTTACTATTTTTTTTCTTATCGCTAAAACAATGAAAACCCCTTGTTAGTAACTTAGTAATTAATTATAGAAGGAACCGATGCCCAGTGTAACGGTTAATTTTGTCGCCATACAATTTTGCAACGACTTACAAAATTCTACAAAACCTTCCGTGTATTAAATGTTTGTTCTCTATCCGGGTGTTATATTGCATTCTAGTCTGTATTTACAACAAAAGAAAACGTCTATAAGTATTTTATAAGTTGTCTGGTTCCCATATAATAGGTACCTAAACTATACTTAATTTGTGGTTAAATGAAATTGTGTAAAAAAGTCCACATATATTTTGTAACGATTTATAATTACGACTGCATGGAGAGTAACCACTCTGCTCTTCCTAGGCTGTGGTCGCACACAAAATATAACTATATATAGTAAGTACATATGATCATTACTGTGGAAAATGAGAATTTTCAGAAACAGCAAACGCTGTTAGCGTTTTCATTCATCGGTACAATGCCGTAATGGAAATGCCAACGACTATGTAGCAGTATAAACCCAAACCAAATGTTTTATTTCTGTTTTGAAATCGCTTTTAAAATACTTGTTTAGTAAATAGCGCGGTTATTAAAATAAAATAAAGCAAAAACTTATCGTGATCGTCTGTAAAGGTTCAGTAATATCCGGGACACAGAATCTTGTAAAACTTAGGTGAATCTATAGGTGCCAGTTTTTTTATGTTACTTGCTGAGAAAAAAACTGGTGGTCGGGTGGCAACCCGACGTCAAGCGGCAGAAAAACATTTAAGGCTTAGTTCCTATTGATTTCTGGTATAATCCTTGCACCACCCTTGGGGGGTGGTGAGTATCTGCCTCAGCGAATTAGCATTGCCATTCAACGTGGCAATACAGCCAGTGTTTTGGGAACGCTTCCGATTGGCACTGATCTGGATTGGACCGTTGCAAACGATCTAAAGATAGCTCAACTGTTTCGTATGTATTTTGTACATACCAAATAGAAATACTTGTATTAGCTGTAATTTTCTTTGTAAATAAATTTTTGCACCAGTTAACAATGTAATAATGAAGTGTACCTATGTAAATAATTAAGTGTAGTGCCAATCTAACTAAATGAGGCGGAAGCAAGACATAAAACAAGGCGACCATGACACTGGCTACATTTTCAGGAAGGATTATTTTGAGCCTTCACCATCTCCACCGACTGACTTCCTATGATATTTATATAGTGTCGTAACGTAATATATGATGTGCAGGTACTTAATTAAACTACTTGTTCACCTTGCCGTAAACTTTCGGATATCAAGACACCTGAAAATATCTTGTATAACCGCAACGATACCTATAGCGTTTTGGGATCGCATCGACAAAACTAGCAGCGCCATCTTAGTTTTGTATTTTTGTAAAATAAGGTCTAAAATATCAACAAGGAAATATTTTGCAGTGGGTAGGCACCTACTTTCTACTGGAAAACGAAGCATATACACCACCCACATTGCAAAGATCCGGGAAAAAGGCGGTGAATGAAGATAGCTCAGAATTATATTTCCTGGAAATACACAGCTTGTCAGCCCTTGTCAGCTGTATGACCTGTACGTCTACCATGAGTTGTCACAGAAAAAACACCTGACGCTACTACCGTAGTAACGTAAATACGCAGATTGTATAGATAGCATAAAGAGCGGTACCATGAGTAGTGTTGGTGCTTGACACTTATGATATAGTTACAACTACACCCTATGTAGATTAGCGTTGTTAGGTTGGCATCATTACAAACGATGCTCACTTCGCATTGCATATTTTCATCTCTTTTTAAGTAATGCACGATGATAGAGACAGAAGATAAAATAACAAAGTACTATTATCCAACAAAATTAAATGTGGAAAGTCGCCTGACTTACTCATTTCGATTCAATCTAATGAAGCCCAAATTTATTCGTGTTACAACGGTTCCAATTACATTTAGCTCTCGCATTTTATTTACTTTAGCTACAAGTTAGTCAAACTACACGACCGAGGACGACGGTGGGATGCACGCGTGCGTAGTGTTTATAAACTTAAAAATGCTGGAAACTTAATAAACATGTTCACAACAGTTGGCTGGGGTAGGGCTGCAGTTACTTCTTCAATATATGAACTCATCGCTTCTTGAGAAAAATGGTTTGCCTCTCCAACAACACGTTGATAATCACCGTGAGCATAGAATAATAGAGCACATAACACCTACAAAAAATACTTAATTAAGTACGTACCTACTTAGTTGTTTCAATGAGCTGCAAAATCATTTTAATCTAAATAAAACAAACTACCTACTTTGATTCTAATAAGACTCTGTGTTGATTTTTTATCCGTATGTTGCCGCAATAAATCACACAATTTCTCAAAAGCTTCTTTATTTAGTCTATAAAATTTCACAAATTTGGTGTCACTAATAGTTTGAAGTGGAAGAACACGCATCTCACTTTGAAACTTTCTTTGTTCGCGTCGTTTATCTTCTATTTCGGCAGAATAATTCCAAGACAAAACGTGCTTTATTAAGCATTTTAAATTGAAAAATCACAAAATCTATCACAAACTATAGTCTTTTCACGAAGCAAAACATCGGTGAGTGCCGTAACTACAGTAGTAATAGTACGTTACTATGGCATCTGTCAAATTAGTAACTCATGGTACCAATTTCTAAGCAAATGAAGGCCAATCTACAGTCGTTGTAGTATAGTTTACTACACAGTGACGTAGGATAGTTAACTACGTGACTCATGCTGCGCATTTTAGTACCCATCTATCCGCTAGAGGCGCTGTACAAATCTTCATACATTTTTTTATCTACAGTCGCTAGCGACTGTAGATTGTAAAAACTCATGGTAGACCTACTGTTGTAGTTTTTTTAAGGTTCTTGATAATGATTATGCGGAAGATAGAAAACCATTTACAAGTTAGTCTTATGTATGTGAATGGTTATAGAAGTAGAGATTGACCAAAGAAAAGATGGATAGATAGTGTGAAAGATGTTATGAGTAAGGAAAGAGAAAAGACGAACGATAGGAGGGAGTAGAAGAAAAAAACCTGTTATGCCGACCCAACTTCGCGTGGGTTAAGGACAGGAAGATAATGATGATTGTAATGATGTTATTGGTTATCTTTGACAGAATAAATGCGAATATCGACTCCTATGAAGGAAAAACGGAAATTAATTAAATAACAGAGGAAACTGAGCTGACTCTCATTCCACAGTCCGACCGACCTGTCTAGAACCTCATTCTCAGACAAAGCGACATTCCCGGCGCGCGTCACGGGGCTCGGTCTATGTTTGCCTATTATAAGCTTCAACCCATATCTATCAAAAGATATTCAATGTTTAAACTATTACCATATCTTATCAGTGGGTATCATTTTAAACAATATTAAAATCTATACTAATGTTATAAAGAGGAAAGATTTGATTGTTCGTTTGTTTGCATTTAATAGGCTCCGAAACTACTGGACCGATTTGAAAAAATTCTTTCACCGTTGGAAAGCTACATTATCCCCAGGTGATATAGGCTATATTATATTTTCAAAAAAATTAGAGATCCTTACTAAAATCCGTGCGAAGCCGGGACGAGCCACTTAGTATATTATAAATAACGTTTAAAAGTATGAAGGTTACAAGAAAAGAGGACATTAAAGAGTTGGTGGTAAATAACAAGGCGCGGTTTCTGATTGTAAAAAAAAAATATAAAATACTTTTGAACATTTTTACACACCATCTAGTCCGGCATAGCTTGTACATGGGAACCAGATGGCCAAGTCTGGGTTTTTTTCGTTTTGCGAATTTCGGATTTCGGATTGCTACCTTTGGTAGTCAGAATAAGCACTACGACTCTTATCATTATTTCATTATCACGCCATAAATCGATAACTCTAGATGACTGACAGAATACTTATATTTGAAAATAAATTGAAACAACACACAACTGTGCGTAAACTCACACAACAGGCACGTTAGACCCTTACTGCCCACTAGATCCTTGAGGACCTCTAAACGGTGTAATTAAAGCCCAAATACGTTTGGTTCAAACGTACCGTTTGCAGTAGTTTTGCTGCCCACGTATATTGACAACACCAAGGTCCTGAATTCCAGACTTTTCTGAATGTAACTTGCCAAACAGCAATGAACTTCAAATTAACAAAAACTAGAATGGTCTGACGGATTCGTGAAGCGAAGATTCTTTTATGTATGTTTACACTTTTTATTCCCGAGCATTTTAATTCGAGTGTCCGAAAACGCAGGTAGGCCTATTATTCCCTACTGAGCGAAGTAAAAGTTATTTAAAAATAAATGTAGGTATAGTCAAAAACCAGTTAGGAACCTGTAAAAATGAAGACTACAGTTTTTTTTCACCTGATCTTGGTATTGCGTAACTATCGATTTTAAATTACTATTCCATTAAAGAGACCCCAGGGGGTCCCGACAAAGAACTCTCTGTGGATTTCGTGCGTACCCACACCAGGAGGTGATCAGCAGTATTCCCTGACAAGCCACATCACAACACTTCGGTCACCCATCTACCTATCAAGCGTGGTGACTCATAAACCCCCAAAGCACGCAACTTAAATTTAATCACGTCTCAAGTTGCGATTTTTTGACAGTTTAAATGTTGCTGTCTGTATATATTCACGCGCACAACTTTTAGCTATGATTTTGTATGTGACCCGTCATCTAGCAAGGGGTATCATTGATTAAACCTTACAATATAATATAACACCCAGACACAAAACAAACACATATACACAAACAAACAAACAACAAACAAACAACCAACAAACAAACATTTGTGTTCATCAGACAAATGTTTGTTCTCGTGGGGATCGAACCCACCACCTACAGCACAGGAGGCACGGCTACTACGAAGTGAGCTGTGACGGCGGTCTTCTTCAGGCTAATAATGATGATGATCCCAATTGGACGAACCTAGTGGGATACTCAGCATTAAAGACAAACTAGGACGGTACTATAAAATCACGTGACAACACAGTTCCTTCGTAGCAGTAATATCATTAGTTCATTGATTCCGCCGAAGGGAATACGAGCCCTCTTTCTCCCACTTCCCCCACTTCAGTTGAATCCTCAGTTTCAGGAAATTGGACAGGGATCAGTTTCGCTCTTAATCCGAACTCGCAAATTGATGAAACACAAAACGGTGCAATTAGTCTTTATTGATCGTATTGAACTTGATACTTAGCTAAATGAAGACTGTAGAAATCCAGAACAGAACACCGCTGGTCTAGTGAAAGCGACCCTGGGTTCGAATCCTGTCCACCAATAGATTTTTCTATTCGAAAAATGTATGTGCGCTCTCAAACTGTGAAGGAAATCAGGAAACTTGTTAGTATTCTAGCAGCGGTGATAGACAACCTTTCGCATGGAATACTTACTGTAAAATCTTTGTAAAATCCTATGTGCCAAATATAATATAATAATAAACAGGTCTTTAGTAAATGGTATAGGTAATGTTACTTACATACTAATTTAAGAACCTTTGTGAGAGGAATAAATGTTTTTTATCATTTTTTTATCATAATATTTGGACTTTTTTTATCATAATTTATCATAATTTTTTTTATCATAATTAGTCCTCTGACTACCTATTAAACATCCTCAAAGAAGCTTGAGTGGGTAACTCGCTACTAAGAGATCTGAGGGAATATCTAAGAAGAAAATAGTTTCACGATTTTCCAGAGCACGCTTGGGATTAAAGTCGTGATACTATTTTTATCTTTTTTATAAAGCTGAAACCGTATGCAAGTTTGACACGCGATCTTTGGAGCTTTCTTATTCACTATTTACATATAGCAATTTACAAACTAAGCTAAATTTTGAACTGTGTGTAGTGGGTACCAGATAACTATACAATATGCAGTACACTTTTCTCTGAGAAAATTATCCCAACTGAGTAGAGGCCAATTTTGCTTACCAAATTAGCGACATTTGGTTTGTGAGCAATTTACTAGTAGCATTGCGAGGATCGGTGTTCGTTTGGTATAATATTATGGTAATTAAAATCGTTTTGGTGGAATACTTACTTTTTACCATCATTAGCATGGACATAACAGTTGGTTCTAATGGTTCATTGGGTTTGTTATGAATAATAAACGAAATTGACCGATAAATGCTTAAAATAGTCAAACCACAGCAGTATGCCGAAACATTTTGAGATTTAAAAAGTATTGGTAAACAGTAACCATGATTATAATTTGTTTATGGAGTTTGCTAATTAAGTATGCAACTGGTGGTATGGTGCACAGCGCATTACTTGCGTAGAACTGGTGTTTAGAAGATTTATTGAACAATTGAATTCAAACCTTTTATAGGCTCGCATCTAAATTCCAATGCTTGGCAATCTACCAACACTCTTTCTCATCTCAGACATGAGATTGACGCTCCAATAACGCCACCTCGGCTGGCCCAGATGTCATCTTTTGTCCAGCAGGTCTACTCTTAAAAACGATACATGACATTTCGTGTTGTCGTTTTGTATTGAACTACGCGGCATGTCAGGCCAGGTTATCGAAGCCCCGCAGAGTAACTCGAAACGACAATACGAAATTTCATCCATCGTTTTCAAGAGTAGACCTACTGCAAACGATTCATATTCAATTTTAACAAATATAATAATAATAATAATAATACTCGACAATCCACACAGCATCATCTAGCCCCAAGCTAAGCAGAGCTTGTGTTATGGGTACTAGATGACTGATATACTTAATACAATACATTACATATATAGATATTTTTTATTATACATAAGAAACATTTTTATTATACCCAGAACACCCGTAATAAATATTTGCAGATCGTACAAACATTTATCCCAAGGCGGGAATCGAACCCGCAACCTCTTGCGTCCCAAGCGGACATTCGCCCGCCGCGCCACATCGGTCGTCAAATAAATAATATCCTTCTCTTTCTTCTAGAAACACCAGGCTCTAGTCCTCCTATCAACAGCAGCATTATGCCTAGGTGCGCTAGTCCAGCCTCCTAGTGGCAGTGGCAACGGCAACTTTGAGCTGTTGATCCTCCACAACAATGACATGCACGCGAGGTTCGAGCAGACATCGCGACTCAGCGGTGCCTGCACTGCAGCTGATAGAGAAGCAGGGAAATGTTACGGCGGCTTTCCGAGAGTCGCTCACGTGTAAGTAAACAGGCCTTTATCACTATCTCTAAATGTAATATAACTCAAAGGTGACTGACTGACCTAGTGATCTATCAACGCACAGCCCATACCACTGGACGGATCGGGCTGAAATTTGGCATGCAGGTAGAAGTTATGACGTAGGCATCCGCTAAGAAAGGATTTTCATTAATTCTACTCCCTAGGGGATAAAATAGGGGATGAAAGTTTGTATGAAACTTTGACAATTTTAAACCGATCGAGCTGAGACTTTGCATGCATAAAGCTACTATGATTTTATCGCAAAAAAATAACGGGAACGGGAAAAAACTGCCACGCAGGCGAAGCTGCGAGCGGCCGCTAGTTTCATAATAATTGACAGATATTCAAACAACGCTTTCTAGCCTCAAAAGAAGCAAAACCTGTACGATGGGAATCAGATAACTGAGTTTTCTTTGTTGGATGGTCCTACTCATAAATATATGTAAACATTTTTGTAAATGCATAAGAATATACTATCAAAATACAATCTAACACATAAACTTACAACACAAAATATGAATGTTCTCGGTGGAGATCACACCCATCGCAGAAGGCCGAGCTACTACCAATAAAGCTGTGAGGCCAGTCTGATGATTTAATACAGCGCTTGGGGTTCCTTTTTACCGACACTGCAGTGCTTAGGACATAACTTTAGATTAAGACTTGTAATGAAAATGTTGATATAGAGTTGAAGTTTTCTATTCCGTCCACATCAATCCACTTGGAAAGCAGTAAAAGCAGGGGTCTCTAAGGTCCATAAGGGAATAAACTTCTTTTGGCAGAGAGACAGGACAATAATGACCCATTTGGAAGCTATGTCTACCACAAAAAAATCAGCAATAGGGTTATAACGGCTCCTCTGCCGGACGGAGTCTGCCTGCCAAGTCTGCTTACTCTTTTAGCAAGATGATACTCTGGCGTGAAATAATATATCAGATGAAATATTTGTCTCGAGTGTCTCGTTCTCCACGTTGCCAAGGCTATTTGTGGCATTTTGAGAAAAAACTAAAGTATATACCTAAGTGTATACTAATTACCAATTTACAAATCAACTTCACGCATACTTTATAATTCGTAACGGTTATCATGAAGGTATTTATAATTGTAAATAAATATCAGCTGATAAAATACATTCGGCCTGAAAAAATACCTACGAGTACCAAAATAATGGCTCGTCGTTGGTAACTCAGTAGTAAGTCTGACTTCTGCGCTCTAGGTTATAGGTTCAATCCCCACCAAGGATAAGCATTGATGTGATATTGTATAAAGATGTGTGTATCCATCCAAAAGTTGTCTGGAAAAAATCGCTTGTTAGCGATAAGACCACCCATTCTAACCACTAAACCTACGAAGGTTGTATTAATTACAGCTTGCCATTGCCATTGACAAAGAGCTCTACTATTATGAGTTGAACCAGCTTGGTTTTGGTAAATTAGTATGACCTTATGTATGATCAATTGATCATTTTGCTATAATAAGCCAAAATAAATACTGCCTTCATACATTAACGAGGCCCTTATGCCAACGGAAAGCATAATTGATCCAGAATTTTGCTAGTACGATTCACCCCACTCAACGACTGTGTTCTGTGATCCACCCTGTGTAAATTTAAAACTATTGGATTCGTGATAAAAATTGTTCTCTATTTGCTGAGTTTGGATGAAAAATCACAAACCAATACAGGACGGCACGTACGCGTACGTTACGTATCCGTGCGTATTGACAAAACTCTGGAACTGTTAGATTTCTGTTCAACCATTTTTTTCACTAACGTTTACCTACCTGTACCGTGCGCTCTTATAGCATAATTGCAAAATGTGTAAAACGACACCAAAATTACCGTTACTACCATGCTTCATATATTATGTATAGCATTGTTTTCCATTTTTTGTACTAAGAAGCGGCTTACGGGTTTTTGAGCTCGGTTTCCGAAAAGCACTCCTAGTTATGCTATGAACTTCATACAAAATCCACTCGGACGCAACTCAAAATCAATGAGTGGAACTCAAAATCGCATTACTGAATGTTCTATTATGGACTTCTATCATAGATCTTGCTTATACTTCTATCATGGCTGGCTTAACAGTTCAGTTAGTAGCAGCTCTGCCTTCTATGCTTGTAGGTTGGGAGTTCGATCCTCACCGAGAATAAACATTTGTGTGATGAACATAGATGTTAGTTCTCTGTCTGAAAGTTATATAGCATTCTAAGTATTTACAAAAAAAACGCATGTTGTATCAGTCATCTGATTCTCATAGTAGGTACCTACAAGCTATACCTAGCGGCATCATTTCAGATTCAATTCTTTAACTTACGTTTTCTAAGACCGGAGAGCTATAACCTTTAAATCTGTTGAAATCAGAAATATCGAATGTAATTATTGAGAAGTTCAATAAAATAATTGCTTAAACTTGTTTTGACTATGAAATCACCAATAAAACTGGCCTTCGAAACAAATTTTTTACACGAAAATTCTCGTCTTGTTTATCCTCAATAATTGTGCATTCCAGTGTGAAGGAGGCTCGCATGGCGGCTCAGAGCGGCCAAGGTCCGCCCGTCCTATACCTCAACGCTGGTGACACTTACACCGGCACCGCATGGTTCACCATCTATAAATGGAAGATCGCTGCTGAGTTTATCAACGCGCTACAACCCGACGCCGTAGTAAGTCTACTACTAATTATGCTTTTTGTCATGTTTTTTGCTCAGTGACCGTGAAGTTTTTGCTGTGAATTCGTGATGTGATTGTTGAGAAAATGTACTGTGAAGCGCTCGACCTGCTTTTTGATGAAGCTAGAGATTGGACACGTGGACATGTAGTTTATGTCGGTCGGTAGAACGGGTATACCTTTTGAAGAAAATCAAACTTTAAAGGTAGTTCACTTTGCTCCCTACTCGGTGGCGTGAACGTGTTTATTTTCGCTATAAGCAAGTTTTTTCTTATATTATTGCGAGACTCTTCGAATAGTTTCGCTATAAATATATTTTAAAATTTGTGAAACGACTTCAAGTTTAACTTAAATTACGTTTGAGTGCATTTTTTTCAGTAAAATTAAAAACAAATTACCGAACCGATTTGATGAAATTTTCCAAATCATACAATCGACGGAGAAATCGGTGAATATACAAAAGTGCATACAGTTGAACAGAACCTCCTTTTCTGGTAGTAGTTAAAAGTAATTCGTCAGACCGTAAATGCGCTCTAGGTACAGTCTTTTTTCTTGAAAGCCTAATTGTTTATAAGTGCCGTCGCTTTATTTTATGTACGAGTAAGTATCATGTGTTATGTGTTTCGTCCTTTTTCATACATTGTTGTTGTTTATGATACAGTAGAGTAGTAGTTGAGGTCTTTGTGAAAGATTAAGCCTAGGGAAGTAGTACCACCAAATTTTCCCGCCAAGCAGTGGTTTTTGCATTGCTGTGTTCAAGAGTATGAAGGGTATGGGTGCCAGCGTTAGTACAGAGTTGTCCCAGTGCAATTCCACATAGGGCGCGTTTTGTTATTATTATAGGCAGAGGTAACCGCCCAACATCAGGTGGACCTTAAGCTTTGACATCACTTTTTATCGTTTATTTATCTATTTAATGAAAAATACACCAATTACACAGTCACAAAAATGTATTCAATTTCTCGAATAGTTTTTTCTCGAATAGTTTATTCGCGAATAGCGTCGTGAATAGCGACGCACCGGAAGACGAAGTGTTGGAAGCCCTCCTACTCGATAGACTGGCGGCATTATTACGATCGCGGGAAGTCGGTGGGTAGAAAGGGCTCAAAATCGTTCTTCCAAGAAACGAATGAGAGAGGCCTATGTCCAGCAGTGGACTTCTACAGGCTGATGATTAACTTGATTCTACCCAGAAATCTCAGCAGCATATCTGATTTCAAAAGATAAGATGTATATCTATACGACAAGTTGTTTACCTTATCGTAATTAGAACAAAATAAACGATAGCCTTGTCAATAGCCAATTAACTAATCAAGCTCAGACACTTGATATCAATTAATACAGATCTTTACAAGCCTGTTTAGACGACGCGAAAGATTTCGCGCAGTGACAGCGCGGCCACCGCACAGTTGGAAAAATCAATGCCACTTATCCACCAAGTATCGTCTTTTTATTCTATACCAGCCCGTCCCGGCTTCGCACGGGTTTTAGTAAGGATCCCTAGTTTTTTTAAAATATAATACAGCCTATGTCACCCGGGGATAGTATAGCTTCCCAACGGTAAAAGATTTTTCAAATAGGTCCAGTAGTTTCGGAACGTATTCAATGCAAACACACAAACAATCAAATCGTTCCTCTGTAATATTAGTATAGATAATATTCGGTATTCATATTCTCAACTGCGCAGCTGCCCTGCGGTTCGTTGCTTGACAGCTATTTGAACGTTGTGACGTAGAATATATCTCTATATTCTACGATTTTCTCAACCGCACGACGGCCGCTCGGCCGCGCGGTCACTGCGCGAAATCTTTCGCACCGTCTAAATGCACCGTAACAAAGATCCCAAGAACGCCAACACTCATAGACCCCACCCACCCAAATTAAAACTAGTAGTGCTGAAACTTCTTTAGATTCTTAGGTATGATTTATGTACTTTATTCCAAAGACCACCATAAAAAAACCAGAAAAATATTGAATAGGTACTGAAGACATTTTATTTTGCCTTAGTTATTTTTTTATAGTAGAGCTTAAGAATCTCGTGAAACATACTTTTGGTGGATCTTATCCAGTTATTTGGATTTAAAAATAACTGGGAAAAAAACGACAGAACTGATTTTGAATTTTATGGGATCAATCTGTTTATTCTTTCAAATAAAAAAATCCTTATCAGTATATAAATTAGTTTTGCGGTAGTAAAGATAAAAAGACATCCTTTTCTTGAAGATAAATACCAAAGTAAATAAAGCAGAGTCTGTCAGCGGATATTACATAATTTCCTACGCTAGTTAGTTAGAACGTTAGTTATAAATTATATATGATAACTTAATCAAATAGGTAAAATGTAAACACACACCGTTTACATCGTATCGTTGTTATCGCAGATGTTTTGTTTGTTATCGTCAGTGAAAGTCAACCTGTTTTTGTCGTCTTTCGCTTGTAGGCCTGCGCACACTGCACGCTGTGTCGCTATTGCATTGCTATTATATCCATAACTAGCGGCCGCCCGCAGCTTCGCCCGCGTGGCAGTTTTTTCCCGTTCCCGTTATTTTTTCGGGATAAAAAGTATCCTATGTCCTTCTCCTGGCTCTAAACTACCTCTCTGCCAATTTTCAGCTAAATCGGTTCAGCCGTTCTTGAGTTATAAGTGAAGTAACTAACACGACTTTCTTTTATATATATAGACTAGCTGACCCGTGCCCACTTCGTTGGGCGGTAAACATTTTTACAAAGGTACTATGTAAAAATAAAGATGCACGGTGGCGCTAGTACATAAGTACTGATGATTGTAGTCATTATAAAATAACTGAAGTAGTACTCGGCGTCGCCAACAGATGGCGTTAATAGAGGGTATATGGCATAAAATAGCGGCCACTCGCAGATTGCGTGACAGATTTTGCCCGTTCCCGTTATTTTTTCGGGATAAAAAGTAGCCTATGTCCTATTCCAGATTACAATCTATATTTATTCCAAATTTCATCCAAATCGGTTCACTGGTTAGAGCGTGAAAGGCTGCACGCGATATTGGGCAGTACCTACTTGGACATTTTCTATTTTTTTCTAAAATAAAAGTAGCCTAAGTTACTCCTTATTACATCAGCTATCTGCCAGTGAAAGTCCCGTCGAAATCAGACCAGTCTTTCCAGAGATTACCAAACAAAAACAAACAAACAGATAGACAGACAGATAGACAAAAATTGTAAAAAATGCTATTTTGGTATATGTACCGTATACACATTCATATGCATGCAGTAAAAACCGGTTATTTTAATATTACAGACGCTTCAATTTTATTTATTTGTATAGATGAAATAAACATTTTTATCTCTTCCAACCAGCTGCAGGGGTTGTTTTTTTGAAATCATGAAAAACTTGTGTAACAATATCGTATTTTGAGTGTCCGAACCAAAATTGAAAGAAATCAAGTCACGCATATAAGGTACCTACAGATTTTCCATATATGTATGTAAATGTTGACACCCGACCTTCCCCTTTTTGATAGGGTAGTTTTAAAAAATGTTAAGCGTTGTTATTACTATTTTTGTATTTTAAGAAGCCAAACTGAGTTTGAAGCAAATCACACCATGCATTATAATATTTCCATACAAACGCCTTTTCGCACCCCTCATAAGGGTAGTTTATGAGTCCTTCCCAACGCGTGTTGGTAATGTACAACCATGGAAAACACGACCTGGGAATTGGTGACCATTGCTCTGATTGGTCGAACCAAAGCTTATGCTTCGTTAAGACGCAACTAAAGAGTCAAGTTGTACCTTAGTATAGGTAGATCATGCAGTTTTAATTCTGGCGCTTCGGCGGCTGCTGCCGCAGCACGCTCGCTCCGCTCGCTCGCCTCGCGCGTTTTTTTTATGTTCTAACCTAACCTAACCAGACACAACTAAAGAGTCAGTTGTAACTTAGTATAGGTATATCATGGAGTTTTATTTCTGGCGCTTCGGCGGCTGCTGCCGCAGCACGTTTGCTCTGTTCGCTCGCCTCGCGCGTTTTTTTTATGTTCTTACCTAACCTATCCGAGTCGGATCCGCCCTATAAAGCGAGTGCAAAGACGCAACTAAAGAGTCAAGTTGTACCTTAGTATAGGTAGATCATGCAGTTTTATTTCTGGTGCTTCGGCGGCTGCTGCCGCAGCACGCTCGCTCCTCTCGCTCGCCTTTGCGCGTTTTTTTATGTTCTAACCTAACCTAACCTAACCTATCCGAGTCGGATCCGCCCTAGAAAGCGAATGCAAAGACGCAACTAAAGAGTCAGTTGTATCTTAGTATAGGTATATCATGGAGTTTTATTTCTGGCGCTTCGGCGGCTGCTGCCGCAGCACGTTTGCTCTGTTCGCTCGCCTCGCGCGTTTTTTTTATGTTCTTACCTAACCTATCCGAGTCGGATCCGCCCTATAAAGCGAGTGCAAAGACGCAACTAAAGAGTCAAGTTGTACCTTAGTATAGGTAGATCATGCAGTTTTAATTCTGGCGCTTCGGCGGCTGCTGCCGCAGCACGCTCGCTCCGCTCGCTCGCCTCGCGCGTTTTTTTATGTTCTAACCTAACCTAACCTATCCGAGTCGGATCCGCCCTAGAAAGCGAATGCAAAGACGCAACTAAAGAGTCAGTTGTATCTTAGTATAGGTATATCATGGAGTTTTATTTCTGGCGCTTCGGCGGCTGCTGCCGCAGCACGTTTGCTCTGTTCGCTCGCCTCGCGCGTTTTTTTTATGTTCTTACCTAACCTATCCGAGTCGGATCCGCCCTATAAAGCGAGTGCAAAGACGCAACTAAAGAGTCAAGTTGTACCTTAGTATAGGTAGATCATGCAGTTTTATTTCTGGTGCTTCGGCGGCTGCTGCCGCAGCACGCTCGCTCCTCTCGCTCGCCTTTGCGCGTTTTTTTATGTTCTAACCTAACCTATCCGAGTCGGATCCGCCCTTGAAAGCGAGAGCAAAAGACGCAACTAAAGAGTCAAGTTGTACCTTAGTATAGGTAGATCATGCAGTTTTAATTCTGGCGCTTCGGCGGCTGCTGCCGCAGCACGCTCGCTCCGCTCGCTCGCCTCGCGCGTTTTTTTATGTTCTAACCTAACCTAACCTAACCTATCCGAGTCGGATCCGCCCTAGAAAGCGAGTGCAAAGACGCAACTAAAGAGCCAAGTTGTATCTTAGTATAGGTAGATCATGCAGTTTTAATTCTAGCGCTTCGGCGGCTGCTGCCGCAGCACGCTCGCTCCGCTCGCTCGCCTCGCGCGTTTTTTTATGTTCTAACCTAACCTAACCTATCCGAGACGGATCCGCCCTAGAAAGCGAGTGCAAAGACGCAACTAAAGAGTCAGTTGTATCTTAGTATAGGTATATCATGCAGTTTTATTTCTGGCACTTCGGCGGCTGCTGCCGCAGCACGCTCGCTCTGCTCGCTCGCCTCGCGCGTTTTTTTATGTTCTAACCTAACCTAACCTATCCGAGTCGGATCCGCCCTAGAAAGCGAGTGCAAAGACGCAACTAAAGAGTCAGTTGTATCTTAGTATAGGTATATCATGCAGTTTTATTTCTGGCACTTCGGCGGCTGCTGCCGCAGCACGCTCGCTCTGCTCGCTCGCCTCGCGCGTTTTTTTTATGTTCTAACCTAACCTAACCTATCCGAGTCGGATCCGCCCTTGAAAGCGAGAGCAAAAGACGCAACTAAAGAGCCAAAGTTGTATCTTAGTATAGGTAGATCATGCAGTTTTATTTCTGGCGCTTCGGCGGCTGCTGCCGCAGCACGCTCGCTCCGCTCGCTCGCCTCGCGCGTTTTTTTATGTTCTAACCTAACCTTACCTATCCGAGTCAGATCCGCCCTAGATAGCGAGTGCAAACGGAGCATAGGTTTTGGCATCCAATCCTAAGCTTGTGTTTTCCAAGAGTGCAGAAAATTTGGTATGACCTAAAAAGCACAACCACGAAATACACGACCATGGAATTGGATGCAAGAATGTAAACCAATTCCTGGCTGTGTTTTCCATGGTTGTGTATTCCATGATTAAGTTTGAAGCTAGTCGTAATAATCAATATGATTTTTCCATACAAACTTTGACGTCTCATCACACCCTCTATAAGGGCAATTAAAAAAAATCCATAACGCCTCTTAAAATAAAATTTATCCTAAATTTCATTTCAATACGATCGCTAAACATGCATACAAACGTTTACATCCTTTTTCAACCCCTTGGGTGTAAATTTTCGTAAATAGTTTATTAGTAAACACCTAAACCTTTCAAAGAATGCCTAAGCCAAATGTTTATAAGCTGGCGTATTTATGAAATTAATATATTTCCTTTCAATCAGCTGTAGGGGTTGTTTTTTAAAATCATGAAAAACTTGCAAAATAATAACGTATTTTAAGTGTCTGAACCAAGGTTGAAGTAAATTAAGCCGCACATACAATTTTTTCCATATAAATGTTGACGCCCGACCTCCCCTTTTCATAAGGGTCTGGTCATGAAAAATTTTTAAACGTAGTAATTATTATATTTGTATTTAAAAAAGCCAAACTGAGTTTGAAGCAAATAACACCACTCATTATGATTTTTCCATACAAACTTTGGCATCCCATCACACCCCTAATAAGGGTAATTAAAAAAAACAATAATGCATTTTTGAAACCATGACATTAGTAACATTTATCCAAAGTTTCATTTATATGTGATCACTAAATACGATTCTGCATAAAACGTTTACGCCCCTTTTCAACCCCCTAGAGTGCGAATTTTCAAAAATCGTTTCTTAGTAAGCACTTAACCTTTTTAAAGAGTGCCTACGCCAAATGTTTATATTTTGGCATAATTTTATTTTCTACGTTATTATTGGGGTAGGGGTAGCTGTAGGGGTTGTTTTTTAAAACCATGAAATACTCGTTTAGTAATATCGTATTTTAAGTGTCCGAACAAAGATTGAAGTAAATCAAGCCAAGCATACAGATTTTTCCATATAAATGTTGACACCTGACCATCCCTTTTCGTAAGGGTAGTTTCGAAAAATTTTGAATGTAGTCATTATTATTTTTGTATTTTGAGAAGCCAAACTGAGTTTGAAGCAAATCGCAATACGCATTACGATTTTTCCATACAAACTTTAACACCCCATCGCACCCCGTATGAGGGTTGTTTAAAAAAAAAAACAATGTTGCATCTTATAAGCCTTGCCATAAGTAACATTTATCCAAAGTTTCATTTCAATACGACCACTAAATACGATTTTGCATACAAACGTTTACACCCCTTTTCAACCCCTTAGGATGCGAATTTTCAAAAATTCGTTCTTAGTAAGCACTCAAGCTTTATAAAGAGTGCTTAGTACACCAAATGTTTTTAAGTTGGCATAATTTTATTTTGTATGAAATTATTGGGGTAGGGGTAGCTGTAGTGGTTGTTTTTTAAAACCATGAAAAACTTGTATAGTAATATCGTATTTTAAGTGTCCGAACAAAGATTGCAGTAAATCAAGCCAAGCATACAGATTTTTCCATATAAATGTTGACACCCGACCATCCCCTTTCGTAAGGGTAGTTTCGAAAAATTTTGAATGTAGTCATTATTATTTTTGTATTTTGAGAAGCCAAACTGAGTTTGAAGCAAATCGCAATACGCATTACGATTTTTCCATACAATCTTTAACACCCCATCGCACCCCTTATAAGGGTTGTTTAAAAAAAAAAACAATGTTGCATTTTATAAGCCTTGCCATAAGTAACATTTATCCAAAGTTTCATTTCAATACGACCACTAAATACGATTTTGCATACAAACGTTTACACCCCTTTTCAACCCCTTAGGGTGCGAATTTTCAAAAATTCGTTCTTAGTAAGCACTCAAGCTTTATAAAGAGTGCCTAGTACACCAAATGTTTTTAAGTTGGCATAATTTTATTTTGTATGAAATTATTGGGGTAGGGGTAGCTGTAGGGGTTGTTTTTTAAAACACTGAAAAACTTGTATAGTAATATCGTATTTTAAGTGTCCGAACAAAGATTGAAGTAAATCAAGCCAAGCATACAGATTTTTCCATATAAATGTTGACACCCGACCATCCCCTTTCGTAAGGGTAGTTTTGAAAAATTTTGAATGTAGTCATTAATATTTTTGTATTTTAAGAAGCCAAACTGAGTTTGAAGCAAATCGCAACACGCATTACGATTTATCCATATAAATGTTGACACCCGACCATCCCCTTTCGTAAGGGTAGTTTTGAAAAATTTTGAATGTAGTCATTAATATTTTTGTATTTTAAGAAGCCAAACTGAGTTTGAAGCAAATCGCAACACGCATTACGATTTTTCCATACAAACTTTAACACCCCATCGCACCCCTTATAAGGGTGGTTTAAAAAAAACAATGATGCATTTTATTAGCCTTGCCATAAGTAACATTTATCCAAAGTTTCATTTCAATACGACCACTGAATACGATTTTGCATACAAACGTTTTCACCCCTTTTCAACCCCTTAGAGTGCGAATTTTCAAAAATCGGTTCTTAGTGAGCGTCTACACCCTCTAAAAAATCCTTGTGCCAAATTTCAGACTTCTAAGCCTTGTAGTTTCGGAGGAATCGTGATGAGTCAGTGAGTGAATGGACTTCTCTTTTATATAATAGATAAGTACCTTACTTGACAGAGTTCGTAAAAAGTTCTAGCAGAAACTATTCTATTCTTGCGATAATATGTTTAATAATAATAATAATAATGCTGGACAGTCCACACAGCATCATCTAGCCCCAAGCTAAGCAGAGCTTGTGTTATGGGTACTAGATGACTGATATACTTAATACCATAAATTACGTACATAGATATTTTTTATTATACATAGAAAACACCCAGAACACCCGGAATAAATATTTGCAGATCGTACAAACATTTATCCCAAGGCGGGAATCGAACCCGCAACCTCTGCGCCGCAGGCGGACATTCGCCCGCCGCGCCACATCGGTCGTCACACACGCCACGTCGGTGTTTATTTTTAGGACAAAGTATACTTTTTAAGAATGCTAAATATATTGAAATTACCAGCTTGCATACAAATTTCAACCACCGCCTTACCACGTTAGGCATTGCAATTAAGGAATTCTTGCCTTAGCACCAAGCCACACCCTGAACATTTCAAAATACGCCAGCAGATTAGTTAGGCTAGCTATGTCTACATTGTGTTAGTCAGCCAGGACAAAATTCTTATATTATTTAGCAGTTACATATAATCGAAGTCTAGCGTTGAGATGTACCTATCTTGATATGTGCGTAAACTTTAAAATCATGCTTACAGTACAACCTGACATCGCCTACGTAAACGCTACCATAAACATTTTGCAATAAGGGCCGGCGTAGACGAGTGAAGTGCTAGCAAAGCACATTTTCTTTTAAACATGGCTAAAACTGACGTAACGAAACATTTAGAACTTAGGCTCAAGTGCCGACTAATTTGTTCAGTGGAGTTATTAAAGTCATACGCGCAACAGGCAATAGCCCAATTTTAAAAAGTCACGTAGAGCTGCAACCTGTTCAAGGTTTGCGCAGAGTGGTAGCCGTGACCGCGATAGTATGTTTGCCTAATTATCTGTACCGTGACCTCAGTACGAACAGGCCCGAACAGAACCGAACAACGGATACGAGGGTAACTTCGTACATATCTTGAATCCGTTACTTATTGTAAAAAAATTTAAACAATGTTGTTTGTCAAACACGACAGGAATGGTAATTTTGGCGTTGTTTTTGACAGTTTGCGAGCTCACTGCTGCCCGTCAGTGTGCTTCTACCAGTGAATCTCCCGACCTACTACACCCGAGTGCATTAACCCTATGTTTGTTGTTTGTGCATTGAATACCACCAATGTGACATTATTCAAACTGCTTACTCAGTTACACAACACACTTTTTAACCTACTGTATAATTTGGTAGTGGTCCCGACATAGAGTGGGACTTCTACATCTCCTTTCTTGGAAATCGTAAAAGGCGACTAAGGCCAACACTACGGTCACCAATTAACCTACCAATCATGGTGACTGCGGCAAGAGCCCCCAGTGGTATTGAGACTGATACTAGAGACTAGGAACTAATTATAAAGTTGGATTGAACAACGTTGATAGTATGTGGGAAGGGATACCTACTCTTTGTTGGAAAACAGAAAATCCATCACAAAATTCGAACGTCCATTGGAATTTTGTCATCAACAAAACCGAACTCAATTACTACAGCCTACACAGGGACGAATCCAGGTGTATTTTGGTCTATTTTATAACCAACCCTGTAATCCTGAAATATCTAAAAAAACTTAAAACGCAGAAACTGTTCATAGCACTAATAAATCATGTAATAGACAAGTTGTCGAGCGAGTTCACCAACTTATATTAGTGAAGAATTGCCACATGATATCATAAGGAAGTTCGATAAGCAATAGTAGCAGTAGAATAATAATAATCTTTATTAGGAACACAAAACATAGTTCAATAAGTTGATTTTGTAAACGATAATGTAGGTAAACAAGTCTGCAGTTGGCTTGTAGATAAAGATGGATAAAAAACACGATCTTGAGTAACCTGTAATGTTCAATAGTCGATCCACGCGTGGCCTATTGCAAGGTATCTACTCCAAAAACGATAGTCGTATTCGTGTTACCGTTTTGTGTTACACTACACTGTAGAACGGTAACTGCGTTGCCCCGCAGTGTAACTCGAAACAATACCTAGTACGTAATAGTCAGAGAGAAGCAGTCCTGGTTAGGTACCCTGCTATAAGCCAGGCTACGCCAGTACCTACCTACGCATTGCGTTTTTCGACGCACTCAACAAAATGACATTTGCAAACAGAGTGCCTTTGTATGTACTGGTGGAATGATGAACAATGACGACAGAAAATCGATACGGGACAAATTGGAGCGACTCTCGTATCAATCTCCATCAACGACCAATGAGTGTCATTTTTCAGTTTGGCTCTACCATAGCAATTGCAGGCAGTAGTAGAGCTCTTTGTGAAAGGACTCGTCCTGAGAAGCACTACCACCGTACTTATCTCTGCCGCCTAGCAGTGATGCTGTGTTCCGGTTTTAAGGGTGTGGGAGCCAGTGCAATTACAGGCACGCAGGGTAGTGCATCGTAGGGCACGTCCCAAACATGCGTGACCTGCAATGCAATGCTTTGTTATAGCTGATGGTTACCACTTAATATCAGGTGGGCTTGTTCCACCAGCAGTAGCGTAAAATAAAAATTACTGATTCCGCGTACAGTTTTAGCGTTACAGAGTGTTCTCTGTTACTTTATGTTAATAATTAATAATAATAATAATAAGAAGCATCTTTAATTTTTTTTACCATAAAGACAGTTACAAATACCCGTCCAAGAAGTTCTGAACCAAATGACATAGAGCTCAATAAACACGTGACTATCGAGTTCACATTCTCACCACCAACCGGAGGGATTTATGATACCTAATTGAAACGTGTGAATGTGATACGAATGTAAAAAAAAGGCGTTGAAACTAGTAAGTTTATGGTAATTTGACATAATTTATGGTAATTTGACTAAGTACCTACTAACAAATAAACTAACCTACTGGCTACTAAAAAATAACTAAACATAACACAAATACCGAGAATAAACTGCAATACGAACTAATTACTAACACAATGCTTTGGGGTTTCATTTTCATAATCACGCTTCAAATGCTTCATGTGAATGTCAAAATAACATATTTTGTTTTTCTGTTTTTAAAGATTGCCAATTAAGTGGAACAAAAGCCAATTGTTTCATAATTGTTGTTAAAATTGGATATTCTTTTTTTCAGTCTCTTGGCGATAACGAATTTGAAAAAGGATTAGGTGACCTCTTTCCGTTCCTCGAAAACGTTCACACCAAGATATTAGCCAGCAACGTAATTCTGAAATCAGCAAAAGATAATGACAATGTACAGAAATCTATCATCATTGACGTTGAAGGCGTAAAAGTTGGTATTGTGGGTTACCTAGCACCAAGCTTAGAAAACTTGGACACTACTAGCGACATAGAGTACATCGATGAAATCATTGCACTAAAAGAAGAAGTAGGTATACTACAAGCTCTAGATGTTAGTATAATAATAGCTTTGGGACATTCAACTCTAAAGAGGGACATTGAAATTGCAACAGAAGTAGATGGTTTGGACTTGGTGATCGCAGGGCAAAGTAACAAATTCTATTGGAATGGCACGACCACTGATTACGCAGTTAACAAGGACCCTATTGTCGTAACACAAGAATCAGGAAAAACAGTGCCAGTTATTCGCTCTTCATCGTACAACAAATATCTTGGAAAACTCATAACTGCGTTTAACACTGAAGGTGAAATCATAAATTATAACTCTGCACCTATTTTACTGGACTCTACGGTTCCTCAAGATGAAGAAGCACTTCAGATTGTGAAGAGCTACATCAGTGAAATTACTGTCAGATCTGAAACGGTAATTGGAAAGACTGCTGTTGTTTTAGAAGGCGATTCCTGTAAGTCTGAAGAATGCAACCTAGGAAATCTTATAACTGATGCCATAACGTACTATCATGCCACTAAGTTCCAGGGCTCCTCACCTTGGACAGACGCATCCATCGCAGTAATTCCTGGAGGTGATATTGCTGGAACCATAGCTCCATCTAACCGTCCAGCCGACATAACTATGGCCGAACTTCTAAGAGCCGTACCTCTGGAAAATAACATAGTCGCCGTGACAATGAATGGAAATGTTTTAAACGAGCTTTTGGAACATTCTGTTGCAACATATAGTACACTAAATCCTACTGGTCAATTACTGCAGCTGTCAGGTATACGCGCAGCATACGATTTATCAGAAGAGCCTGGATCAAGATTAGTCAGTGCTTTTGCTCGATGCTCAAACTGCTACGTTCCTGAGCATTATGTTATCGAAAGCTCTAGAAACTACACAGTGTTGATGCCCGCTGCAATGGCTGATGGTGCATACGGTTATGACATGCTTGCTGGACTCGTAAAACAAACTCTAACATACGATGAGGTGACTTGTACTGCAGAGTTCATTAAACTGAGAAGCCCAGTATACCCTGAGGTCGCTGGAAGAATCACATTGGCTAACGCTGAAGGCGTAGAGGAAAATGGAGAGCCCTCATCTGCTAGTGGACTGACTTCAACAATGCTCACCATTGGTCTGCTAGTTGTTATGCATTTAGAGAACTTCTAAGGCAAATGTATGCTCGCTATTTCTAATAAGATAAAGATGTAAATAAACGATAGTTTACTCATGCGTTTCTTAATTTGGGTATTTTAATAATAGACTTATTTTTCCATGTTTTTTTCCTTTCGTGGCCTTGATATTGTTGTGTGATGAGCTGCCAACGAGCATTTGTTGTATGAAAAATATCCAGTCTGATAATTTCGTACACTATGCATAGGTACTTTATAGTTGACGCGACAGGCCCCACAGCTCAGCAGTTATGGCAGTACCTCAATCTTCTTGTAGGTTGCGGGTTCGATCCCCATTATGAAGCAACATTTTTGTGTAATGAATATTGATTGTTTCCTGTCTGGATGATATACCTATATATATAATTTTATCAATGTACCTATATAAGTAATCTATCAGAGGCTAAATTCTTGTAACGAAATATCATTAACTTCAATCTCCAAATGGTACCTATTCTTCGAAACTAACATTCAGACAGGCCTAATTTATTTGACAGCCGTCACAGCTCAGTTCGTAGTAATCCTTCCTTCTGCGCTGTAGGTGGTGGGTTCGATTCCCACCGAGAACAAACATTTGTGTGATGAACATAGATGTTTGTTCTGTGTCTTGGTGTTATATTGTATACTAAGTATGCATTTACAAAAAAAAAGTATATAAGTAGTCACCTGGTTCCCATAGTACAAGCTATGCTTAGTTTGGGGCTAGATGATGTTGTGTAAAAATGTCCACAAATATTTATTTATTTAATTTTGACAGTGAAATTCCAGTTTCAATCTCGTCTCAGCTCCAAAAATATAAGAATTTGGCCTCAGGTATCGAGTTCCCAGAGTACATACTATGTTTAGTTTTAGAGATTAGATGGGGTTGAGTGAAATGTATGCTAATATTTATTTGCGTCAACAAATCAAATAAATTAATCTTTACACCAGTAAGACGATCATTATGTATGATACAGCTGTGCCAGTAAGTATAGAAAAAAACACGAGCGATAGGTGAGTAGGTATTTTGCATATCGTTCGATCTTAGGAACTACCAACAGCTGATACTATTACTATTACGGTATATGTTGATACTAAATGCCTAGTTTTTAGCATGTTTGCACCCTGCGTATTGAAATTTCTAACAAATACCTACCTAATACCTACTAGTGTGAAGAAAAAACATCACACCATACATTTTTGTAGGCACAAATAATACATTTTGCATCCTTTCGGGTTAGTTCATAACACCTTACTTCAAATCCGTATACATAACAAAACTGCCTAACTCCTATAAAAACGGGTTTTCTACATCATAGACAACTCTATATTATTATGTGTTATGTTTATGTTCATACATGTATATAACCTACCTACTAAGTATGACTTTATTTTATGAGCACAAAGAAAATTGTTTGGGTTTGCTTCAGAGCACTTGCTAATAAAAGTAGGTAGCATGCGTGCATGCCTTTATCGCATGATATCAATACTTTTGTAAATGATTTGATAATGTTTTTAATCGATTGTTTCAGTCACTCGGCAACCACGAGCTTGATAATGGTGTATCAGGGCTGACACCTTTCATCGAAAACCTAACTTGCCCTGTTCTCGCTGCCAATCTCATTCTCAATAAAGAACCAGACCTAGAAGCAGAACCAAATCTAATGAAGTCAATCGTGTTTAACATTAATGGAACTAGAGTCGGTGTCATAGGATATCTCACACCGGACACCAAATTCCTAGCAATCCGAAACAACGTGGACTACATAGAAGAAACTGAAGCCATCAGACAAGAGGCAGCGAGGCTTAAGCTTGAGGGAATTCAAATATTAATTGCTTTAGGACACTCAGGGTTTACCAAAGACTTACAAATAGCTAAAGAAGTAGAAGATATTGATTTAGTTATTGGCGGTCACACTAATACATTTTTATGGAATGGCACCACTCCTGACGTAGAGGAGCCTGAAGGTCCGTACCCTATGCTTGTTAAACAAAAGTCTGGTAGACTGGTGCCAGCAGTCCAAGCTTATGCTTACACTAAATACCTTGGTAAGCTTCATCTGGTGTTTGACTCTAACGGTGAAATAGTCAGCTATGATGGAAATCCAATCTTATTAGATAATTCAGTGCCCCAGGATCCCGATGTGTTGAAAATAGTCAATCTTTACAGGGGCGAAGTAATGAAAATATCAGAAGCCGTGGTTGGGACAACTTCTGTTATACTGGACGGACAATCGTGTCGACTCAGAGAATGCAATATGGGCAACTTAATAACGGATGCGATGGTGTTCAAGTATGCTACCACATATAGAGGAAGGACAGGAGGCTGGACAGATGCTCCCATAGCCATAATCCAAGGCGGTGGTGTTAGAGCTTCTATTGCTCATTTGGAGCTACCCGCTAACGTTACAAAGGGAGATCTTTTGACCGTAATGCCCTTTGACGGTAACATGGTGAGATTGACAATAAGCGGTCGGGGTATTTGGAGGATGTTCGAGCATGCAGTAGCAGGATACTACCCCACGCGTGCACCTGGGCAGTTCTTGCAGATGTCTGGGTTGACGGTGGAATATGATTTTAGGAAACTACCTGGTTCAAGAGTGGTCAGAGTTTCTGTCCGCTGCGGATTATGCGACGTACCTTTGTTTTCCGCATTGAATAAAAGTGAGGAGTACAATATACTGATGCCTTCGTTCCTGTCAATGGGCGGAGATGGGTTTTCTGTTTTTGATGGACTACCGGCCGTTTCTCTCAGCTATGATGAGCTGGAAGCCACCGTGGAATACCTTAAAGGTCACAATCCAATTTACTCAGGACTAGAAGGTCGGGTGGTAATTAAGAACGCGGATAAATTAAAAGTGAATGCGGCGTCTCACTTAGGCCTGTCATTATTAGCAGTGCTGATAGCATTAACTGCTGCACTTGTGTAAATGAACCTACATTTCCCACTCACTTCACTGTCGTTTTAAGGGACCTATACTTATAATCAGTATTATTTTTTAAAAATTTACAATTTTTTTTCATTTTGACTACGTATACAAATTTTGTCGATATTTTTAATAAAGTTAATGTTTAAAAATACTTTATCTAGCCTTACATTAGATATTAGTAAGTACATTCCGTACATTATCGGCAGCAGATCGATTTATAACAATAACTGAACAAATAAATATTTTTATGTACTTACCTGTATAATTTGCTTTATTAAAATGATAAACTTTTAGTTACTGATCCAATAGTTATTAGGAATGTATCTGTTGTTTTTCCCTCAAAATCGCATTAATTGGTTTTATTTACTACTACACGTGATGTTCCTGTCTGCATGTTTGTACTCCTACTAAACCAGGTAATACCTACGTGCTCTTTATGTAGCCTTCTTACGTCATGGTACATTGCTTTTAAAAAAATAACAATAATTACACTGCTGCGTCAGCATGCACTGCTCGTTTGCTAAACGTGCGGGATAACAGATGAAGCAATGTATTCCTGATTTAGATAGGTACCTACCCAAAGCTGGCTCGCTACACGGCATCTAGTAGCTAGCAGTCAGCAGAGAAATGTCGTTGTCGCGTAAAGTAAATTATCTTGCTAGGTTTTTTTTTATATTTGGAACAAGTAGATGGCCCACCTGATATTAAGTGGTTAACATTACCTATAGCAGAGCATTGTCTCGCAGGTCACGCTCATTATAAACGTGCCCTTACGATATACTACTCTGCGCCCATCCACCTGAGGCATACTGGTATTAAGCCTCGTGTGCCTGTAATTACACCGGCACCCACACCCTTCAAACTGGAACACAGCAAGCTGCTTGGCGGCAGAAATAAGCATGGTGGTACTTCCCCGGACGAGCCCTCCACTAAGAGCTCTACTACTACTAAACTCTCTACTCTTAGGTAGATAATTATGAGGTAGGTAATAAATATATTGAGTATTGAGTATTGAGTATTGAGGTACCTTTTACCTACTTAACATTTTAAAGTTAAAGTACCTTTGCTTTAAAGACATTGCATTAAAAAAGTACCTAGAGTATATACAACTTCTTCCAAACTTTAACATATGGTAGAGCAATTTGTTGAATATATAGTACGTGACAAGGGAATAAAGTGAGTGAAACGATAAATCAATACCATAGTAAATATCATTGATATTTTCAGCCTACCTTTTTCATTTGAACCCTGGTGACCTTTTAAAATGCAATTTACACGAGGTAAAATTGACCTAAATACTTGGTTGTGGGTATGCTGAAAATTGAATTTAAGGAGTTAATGGCAAGGGTTTTATTATGTTTTAATAAAGGGTGTCACTCATGCCGACAACACTATCAATTTTAATTAAGATTTTGGTATGTAGATAGTCCTACTCTAAGATATCACCGTTGTTGATATGTCAAAACATGCTCTAAGCTAAGATAATACTCGTATTAATGTTTCGTCGTGTGTGGCACCCTTCAAGGCAGTCCTTAATATCAAATTTAGGTAATCAAATTTATTGTTTCAGTCTCTCGGCAACCATGAGTTCGATAACGGCGTCAGTGGCCTCACACCTTTCATAGAAAACTTAACCAGCCCTGTTCTATGTGCAAATCTAGTTTTAAGCAAAGTTCCAGAGCTAGCCAGAGAAGAAAACCTCAAAAAGTCCATTATTATAGATATAGGCGGAAACAAAGTCGGTATAGTAGGATATCTCACCCCAGAAACCAAGGTGGTGGCGAAACCTAATGATGTCGAATACATTGAAGAAGTTAAAGCACTAAAGGTTGAAGTGAAAAAACTCCAGGACCAAGGAATAAAAATCATTATAGCACTAGGACATTCTGGATATCTGAAAGATCAAGAAATAGGAAGAGAAGTGGACGGTGTTGATCTAGTCATCGGAGGTCACACAAACACATTTCTATTTAATGGTACGACACCTGATGTAGAATACGCGAAAGGTCCTTACCCAACCTATGTCACACAGGCCTCCGGCAGAAGAGTACCCGTCGTTCAAGCTTACGCATACACCAAGTACTTGGGACAGCTTGTCCTAACATTCAACTCCGACGGCGAAGTCATCAACGCAGCTGGACTTCCCATCTTACTCGATAAATCTATACCACAGGATCCAGACGTGTTGAAACTGTTAAAAAAATACCGCGAAGACAGCACTCTATCCTCAACCGAAGACATCTTAGGCAGTACGTCGATTATTCTGAGCGCAACCAATTGTGAATTGGAAGAGTGTAACCTTGGTAATCTTATCACAGATGCTATGGTTTTTCGATATGCTTTAGACAAAGCTGAACACAACCACTGGACAGATGCTCCAATAGCTATTTTACAAGCTGGTAGTATACGAACGTCTATAGCTCATGAAACTATGCCCACTAAAATAACGAAAGGAGATTTATTGGCCGTGATGCCTTTCGAAGGAAATATGACAGCAGTGTCTATGAACGGGACGGTTCTCTTGCAGGCACTTGAGGTTTCAGCAGCCGATTACGGTTCAGACTTTGGTGCGAGATTTCTACAATTTTCAGGTTTACAAGTAGTTTATAATATGAAACAACCAATAGGGTCGCGTGTCGTTAAGGCTCAAGCCAGATGCTGGGCATGCCCTATACCGTCATTTACAAACGTGTATGAGAAGAGTATTTACAAAGTTTTAATGCCGGGTTTTCTTTACAACGGAGGAGATGGCTACACGATGTTTATAGGTTTAGAATCTGAAGCTTTAGGTTTCAGTGAACTTACTAGTAGTGAATACTACATAAGTCACTATAGTCCCGTATTTGCACAGGTTGAAGGAAGAATAACTATTTTAAACGAAGATGTTATAAAAAGTTTCTCTACGGTACCAGTTATATCGGGACCAGTATTGTTTACTCTGATCTTAATTTCAAAGTTCCTATAAATAATTACTAAGGTATGGTCATATCCTAACCTTTCTCCTAACTAAAGTATTAAAATATTGAATTAAGTTTTTGTGTACTACCTAATAAATTCTGTGTTTGAATGGTAAAAAAATAACATAATTTATTAAATAGATACCTAAGATGAATGCATTTGTGAATAGCATAATTAGTATTAAGATATTTTATGTTCTGAACAGTGAGAATTATATTGTGTTCCAATTATGAGGATTTAAAAAAGCTACTATAAGTATTACACTCTTCCATATGACGGCCACGAACTGGAAGACAAACTGTAACACTCTCTCGATCGACCGATTGTAAAAATCGCGGGAAGTCGATGGATGGAAAGGGCTCAAAATCGTTATTCCTAGAAATGCATGAAGAGGCTTGTGTCCAGCACTGAACTCCTTTAGGCTGAAGCTTGGCTGAAGTATCATACGTGTATCTATACCTACGTGTACCCGTTTCACTTGTGCGTAGTTAAAACAGGTAGGTCTATATATAAAGAAACTGGTTCAGGTATATCGCCTGTCAATAAATAAATAAATATTGACAAACATTTACGCAACGCCATGTAGCCCCAAACTAAGCAAAGCTGAACCAGATGACTGATAGAATACTTAATTTTTTTTAAAAGTAGGTACTTACATAGAATGTTCCTCACATATATGTTTTTCTTGGCGGGGATCGAACCCAGTACTAACAACGCAAAAAGCAGGGCTACAACGAACTGAGCTTCAACGGCTGTCTACTAAGCTGTAACGGCTCTAATTAATTACTAGGAGAGAGATTTGCTAATAATGATAGCAACTACAAAAATTGGTACTTAAATTAAGGTTTTTATATTGTACTTGTTTTGAATGTTACAAGTAAGGTTTATCATGTTTTTTAGCAAATAAATGTGGAAAATACTATGGCTATTTTATTTGAGTTTTTATTTCATCTTAGGCAGATAAATTTCAACTTCAAGGCTAGGTTAATAAATAATAGGAGGACGGAAAAGTAGCAATTCTCTCCAAGTGTTAGAGAATATTTAACTTTTAAAAATTGTCTATACGTGTAAGGGCTTGCAATGCAACCTATCACGTACCTATGGAATACTAACTACTTACTGCAAAATGTGGGTATGTAATGTACCAATCTGGCCGTACCTCTGATCCTCTTTAGACATCCACGAAGAATCTCGAAGGTACTTGGTACTAAGAAATCGGAAGGAATTCCTACCGTGCTTGGGGATTGCAGTAATGATATTTTTCTTCTTTTCTATTAGATAGCTGATTTAGCACAACATGTCAAACTAAAGTGCATAAAAATATAAGAATCGATAGATAAAAATAACACTTTAGTGTAGGTAGGTACTTATAAAGAATACAAGGATACATCATACCTACTCTAGGCATATACTAATAAAGTACAAAAGGCGGCCTTGTCGCTGAAAGCGATTCCGTCCAGGCAACCCTTAACCAACTAAGAAGAGTACTAATTGATAAGTTTAGAACACAATAATATCTAATTATAAGGCGTTGTCCTAATAGAACGCGAATGCGCGATCATCGTAAGTTCGCGCGAATTTTACTCGTACGAACGCGCGATCAAACATATTGAACTCTAATAGGTGTCCTAACTGACAATCGCACGACGCGGTCGCGCGACTCAAATGTTGGTTAAATAGGTAGGTACCTGATGACCCTATTTACTTTTTATCGTAATGTAACACTAATTTATTTCAGTCCCTTGGCAACCATGAATTCGACGAAACCGTGGCAGGAGTCGTCCCTTTCATCAGAAATCTGTCGTCGCCAGTACTTGCAGCCAACCTCATCTTAGACAAAGTCCCAGAACTAGAACAAGAAACCAATTTACGAAAATCGGTAACATTGGTAAGAAACGGCGTAAAAATTGGTATCATTGGGTATCTGACGGCAGAAACAAAGTTCCTAGCTCCAAAAAACAATGTTGAATATGAAGATGAAGTGAAGTCAATAAAAGAAGAAGTAGAAAAGCTTAAGAGAGACGGTGTTAACATTTTTATTGCCCTTGGACATTCAGGCTTTGTGAAAGACCTAGAAATTGCAAGGGATGTTGAAGATATCGATTTGGTGATTGGAGGACATTCCAACACGTTTCTATGGAACAGCCCAACCACAAACGAAGTACCAGAAGTCGTTGAAGGGCCATATCCTGTTGAGGTGCAACAATCTTCTGGTAGAATAGTAAGAGTGGTCCAAGCGTACGCTTATACCAAATATCTCGGGAGCCTCAACCTTATTTTCGACTCACAGGGAGAAATTATTGAATGTGAGGGAACTCCAATTTTATTAGACCAAGAAATGCCAAGAGACCCGGAATTATTAAAAATGGTAGAAAAATATCGAACCGAAATAGACCGCGTCAACAATGTTGTAGTAGGAACATCAGCTGTAGCTTTGCACGGAGAATACTGTCGACTCAGAGAGTGTAACATCGGAGATATTATCACAGATTCAATGTTAAATTACACTAAAGAAAGTTTCGAGGGTCAATATCGTGATGTCAACATTGGAGTGATACAAGGAGGACGGATAAGGACATCGATAGATCGTCCGCAAAAGCCATTTGAAATGACCCGAGGTGATTGGGTAACTGTGCTTCCATTTACCGATACACTAGCTATAGTCACGATGAACGGCAGCGTATTATTGAAGAGTTTAGAACATGCTGTGGAGGGGTGGAGAACAGTTGACAGTCCTGGTCAATTCCTACAGATATCTGGATTGAAAGTAACATATGATTTAGCTAAGCCACCAGGTTTCAGAGTAGCATCTGCTCAAGCAATGTGTTCAAACTGTGGACATGACGAACTAACTGATATCAGAGATAATGAGGAGTACAAAGTATTGATGTGTTTATTTTTGGCAGAAGGTGGAGATGGCTATTCTATTTTCGAAAAACTTCCAAGAGAATTGCTGCCTTTTAGTGAAGTTGATACTGTGATATATTATTTAAGTAGAATCGGGCTTGTGTCGCATGAAGGGAAAGGAAGAATACAATTGCTAAACAGCGATAAAGTGAAAATACCTCAGGCTAACTTTATTGTCACCCATGCTGGCAGTTCTTCTATTAATCGGACTTTTATTAGTTATAACTCTGTATGGTATTGTATATTTGTAGTTATGACATATTTTATTTGATATTGCTAGATTTAGTTTTTGTTAGAAAACTATTTAGAAAATTACGTCTTTGTTGGGAAATTTAACTTGATTAGGTACTTTCTTTAGAAAACAATTGAAAATCAGTATTTATCTTTGTAATGTCCATCGTTTTCTCATAATGATACGTAAGTAGGTAGGTATGGGTAATTTTAAACCTGCCGGGCTAATATGTGCAACGCGAGATTTGTCGCGCTTGACACGAGATACTTTTTCTACTGATGGACATTTTAGAAGTTATAATAGAGGTTTACGGAACCACTACGCACCAGTATTTCCGACATTATAACATGGTTTTTGCTACAAAAAACTTTTTTAAATAAACTTTTTTGTGCTTTGCCTATATATAGAATAAGTACAGTAAGCAAATGTATTTTCATACAAACTTTAACCCCACTTGAACCGCTTTATAAAATCCTTTCTTAGTAGGTACAGTCAGCTGCACTAGAATGTATACAATTTGTAACTTTCACAGCGGTATTACAGCAAAGCAATGAACTCTCACACCTCGAAAACTAAAAAGTCATGAAATTAATTGATGACCTTACTTATTTTTTGAATAATTGTCGTGAAAATATTTTTAGCACCGCTGTGAAACTATTTTGAAAGTTTCAAACTGTATACATTCTAGTGTAGCTGACTGTACACCTCTATGAACCAAAGCGATTATACCCTGAACATTTCAAGTGTCAGTCAGTCAGTCAGGACAAAGATTTTATAATTTTTATACTAGGTACTCCAAGGCATATATGCAAGTATCTATGTAGGTGTTGAAGTGAAGTCAATATTACAAATATTTGTTGCAGTTACCGTATCGAATGTTTAAAAAATGTGATACTAACTTGTTATGTTATTTTTGATGATTTTTTTGTAAATACCTGCACATAAAATTATTATTATTTGTAATTGTAACGAATGTAGGTTTTTAATGTAATGATAAAATATGTATGTATTAAAGCATGTTAATTCTGAATAGCTGATTTATTAAATCATCACATATAATGATTAAATATATAGTCTCTTTTTTTTTTATTTCTGTATCTAGATATCGGTTAAAATAATACCTATCCGAAATGAAAAACAAACTACTTTAAAATATTTAATAAAACCTACGATAATACAGTAGGCACATGTAATTTCTTAACATTTGTAATAAAATATATTATTAAATATAGAAAATACTTATAGGTATTAAAATTTAAAATGTTATTTTGTAACAGTAATACTTATCTAAAGAGATTGCTTAATACTAAAGAGATATTCCAGTTAGGCTTCCTATTAGAGTGGTTTATTTGTCTAAGCTTCCTACACACCGGTCACTTGAAATTACCACTTGGTGACAGCTTGGTGGCAGGACATCAAGGCTTAATTCTCGTAACAAAATATTATTAAATTCAAGTTTAGAACTTTAGATAGTCACAAATGGTATTTTCCGAAACTGTCATTGATTTTGACATCACATAAATTAATCAAATTCTAGTTTCAATTTCGTCTCAGCTACAAAAAGATACGTGAGTTGTGCCTCAGAGCCTCACGAATACATTTGTGCCGTTAACGTATCTAACCAACCGACTTACACTGCGCAGCAACCAAGCAACACTACGCAGTTGAATTACCAATACCGCGCAATGTACCTAATTCAAATACCAACACAATACGCTTACGTCACAAATATCAAAAGTTAAATTTATATACTATCAATGTAGGTATTATTCATCTTATGTAATTGTAATAAAGTATATATTAGAATGGTATTTAAAAATAAAGTCTTAGAACGTCGAGATGAGTGATGTAACATAAAGTTATGTAAAAATGCAATGTAAAATGCGATAATAATTTCACTTTAAATGTCTGGACTGCAATGTAAGACTGGAATAACTCTAACTTATGAACTAATAGTCATGATATATCTATAAAAAAATATCAAAAGATAAACAATGCTTTATTGCCATCTATTGTCAATCGGTAATGGCAAACAATGACAAGATTTTTTAAGCAATAACATTTATAAGAATAGAGTAAGGCACTAAAATAAAGATAATTTATTTGTCTAATATGGCTCAAAAGACTAATAAAACATTGTTAAGTATTTTGCGACAGTCATTTAGAGATACTTAATTTTCGTAGCACCATTATGAGAAAGAAAAGCTGTGACTATTTTATTTAGGCTCATTGCTGTCTAAACAAAACTATGCATACGTTAGTTTTTTATGAACAACCAAAAAAACTAACATTTGTTGCAGGTAATTTATTATATAAAATCCAGGTCCTCTTTTGAAAACGATAAAAAAAGTTCCGTATTGTTGTTTTGTGTAACACTGCGCGACATGTCAGGCATGTCTGTGGAATGGGTTACCGAGATCCCGCAGTGTATGTCAAAACGACAATGCAATTCTTCGTTTATTTTCAAGAGTAAACCTGCAGAGCTATGTTAATATCTTTGGTTCTTATTGACTACTAAGGCACTTAAGCCCGGTCCAAATTTTTACGAGCGTCCGTAAGTACTTAGTACCGTCCGTTGCCTGTCAGATAAACTGTCAATTCAATGAAGAGTGTAAACTGTCTTGAAAGCTTATCCGACAATGTATGGCTCCCCTCGTACTCTACTGGTCCGGGCATAACTTATTTCAACTTTGACAGTTTTTGTAAGGTCCGTTCCCTATCTGTAGTCTTCTGCATTTCGACCATCTAGGCATGGGAAGTGCGGGTAAGAATTGAACATTAGTCCTTTGTTCTGGCTTCGAAAGTAACCGCTCCAGAGTCACGTGGAGTCTAGCCCATAGGAGACTGCATTCAGCAAGGCGAAATGCTGAATACAGTCTTCTATGGGCTGGACTTCGTTCAGTGGCAGTACGTTTTTCTATGAGTAACGGTGGACTCGTACCTATTATGAATTGAATTTTTTGCTTTACGGAGAATCGGGCGAGCCCAGTAGTTCGCATGGGCCGCCATGGAGTTTGGCTATCTGGTGGTGGTGGTGACCTTACAAAAACTGTCGAAAGCTAAACACTGCTTTAAGTATTGCCATCTCTTACCAATAGGTAATAACAAACAGAGAAAGGCGAGTTTATAAGGGTTTGAATAGTTTAGTTTTTTGTTTTAAACTTTCGGTGGTATAGCTTCCCATTCAACCACTTGGCTATAACCGTACGGCACCAAACCTCCAAATATGGCCAAACACTGTTTCAAGGTCTCTTGACAGTCAGCCAGTTCTCTACAAGGTGCATATGGTTCTAATGCTTCAGCTAAGCCACATAGAGGCTTGAAACGGTCACATGCAGTTACATAATCACCTTTTTGGAGCTTTTCAATTGTTGCGGGGCCTAATAGAGCATCGCAATCACTTCTTGTTACATTAGGGATCTTACCGCGACCGAGAGACAGGTATGTCGGCCAGTTGTTACTGCAGGCTTCACAGATGCAAACGAATTTGTATTGAAAATTTAATTGTTTTTGTCGAGACAAACGATCTTCCATGGCGTGGTGAGACCTGAAATAAATAAAGTAAATATCTGTAGGCATTTTTTACGCAACATAATCCAGCCCCAACATAGCTTGTACTATGGGAACCTGAAGGGTGATTGTGTAAGTGTTGTTGCTAACAAACCCTTGCTGCATGTGTGTTAAATATGACAGATTTTCTATAGCAAATCTGTCATATTTGACCCTTGCAATAGAAGTTTGTTGGCAACAGAAGATACACAATCAGAGGGCAAATAACTGATAGAATACTTATATAGGTAAGTACGTTTTTTTAATAATTACATTTTGAATTTTTTTAACAAATATATCACCCAGCAGAGAAGTAACATTGGTATCCATCACACAAATATTGTCCTCGGTAGGGATCGAACCCACATCCTACAGCACAGAAGGCAGAGTTTACTCACTTAGAGCTGTTAACCCAGCCAATAGTAACGTAAATACATCTAAGTGCACCAAATAAATTGATTGCGAGTTTCTTGTATGTGAAGATAGGAAGTTATACCATTTTTTGTAGTAGCTGCTGATACTAATTTAAAATAGCGCCATCTATAATTTCGTCTAGACAAATCTGTAAAAGTTTTCCGTTACACAATCGTGTAACGGAAAACTGATAGATGGCGCTGATCGGTGAAACGAAATATTTTTCCAAAAAAATCTTTATATTTAGGAATCATCTACTGTATACATTTATTTTAATAAATTTTTAGCTTAACTTTATAATCTTACCCGTAGTTATCATATAGTTGCTGTCCTTTTTTGATAGGTCTCAATGCAAACAAGGTAATTTTTCCTGATCCAAGGGTACTGTATCTCACTACATTTGGAGCGCAAGAGTGGTTCAACAAGCTATGAAAACCATAAGACCCACTGGCAATGCTGATATCAGCAATGTAATTGCCATCACAAGTTTGCATGTTTGAACTTATCCCATGCATATTTGTAGGACTGGTCATTATATGAAGTAACAGAATTCCAGCCACACATTTCCTAATATTTTCCCGCTCCTCATCATTCTCACTTTTCATAAAATCTGTTTTATCCGATAACACCTTTAAAAACACAGCAGCTGTGACAGATTTCAGAAAAATGTCAGAAACAGACCTTTTCTCAATATTAGAAGCTAGTGTGTGAATTGATGTGTAATGTGCGGAGTCAAATATCCATTTATCATTCAGTTTAACATGCCCTCTGTATTCTGTTGTTGCATTAGCTTCTGCTTCGTCAATAGTTTTGAATAGAGAAGCCCAATCAGTATGATCTGTACGAGCTCTGATTGCCGTTCTTAGAGCCAAAAGCTCTAGTTTAGTGAACTGCATTTTGACCAACATAGGCATCAGTCGGCACTCAATTTCATGATATTCTTTGTAGGCCTTTTTTTCACAGTCTTCACTGCAATACAAAGCAAAGCAGCATTGACGACATGGAAAAAGATTTAGACTTCTAGACAGGCAATAGCTGCAACTGAATAAATACTGAGACTTTTGGAGGAGCACCAAGTACGGCTCTTCTTGTACTAATACTTCTCCTACTTTTATGTCTTCTTTGGCAATCACATGTCGACCCATTTCTTCATTAAAAACCACCTCTAATTTAGAACTGGCACAAGGGTATCTAGGATTCTTCACATGTTGCATTGTTATAAATTCTTTTTCCCTTCTCTCATCATCTAAGATACTAGGAACTATCATTCCCCACTCTTCTTCACACAACCTTTGCCTCTTCAAAAGCTTTTCTTTCAATCTACCAGGATACTTCATGGAAAATACTGTCTTTATATCTTCCATGCATTCTTCAAACTTTTCCATTGAATAAAATACAGCAGATCTGTTGGCTAAGGCTAAAGGATACTGGTCAGACTTTAGTGGTGCATGAAGCAAGGCAAGATTGTAGTATTGCCATGCCTTAAAGTCTTCAGACTTTTGAAAGCATTGGTTGCCACGGTTACGGTAGTACATAGAAACATTTTGAGACTTATGGACTTCTGGAACCTTTGGAAAGGAATTATATTCATTGATTATGCCATAAACAAACAGTACTCTTTCTTCATTGGTCTTCAGTGATAGTAAATCCTTAGATATAGCCACAATTTTGTTTTCTTTTGTGAGTTTAGCTACAATTCCTTCATATAAAAAATCAATACTCATCTTGAAGGGTTGTGTGTGATAGAATATCAATAGTACCTAATTGATATTCTTGAGTGTTCTGTATTAATTGAGATATGTCGCACTTCGCAACATCGATTATCGTTGTGAATTTAGGCTGTGAGATGCTGTTCGTTATTGACCAACGCTTGAGAGCTCAAAATATTCCACTTCATAAATCTGAAAGAGGTTAGTGCATGTCAATAAAATAATATTTATTTATTTCTTTATTGTTCACACAAATTATACAGACAATTATTTATACAGCTGTCATGTTACAAAGGCGAGCTAACCCTAAAAAGAGTTTTCTTCCAGCAAACCTTAGAAGGTAGAGAGAGCCGATTGTAGTGATAGGTAGGTGTACAACAAAGTAGATATTGAGAAAATATATGTGATCTATTATAATATATATCTACTGTATGAAATATGATCTACTGTAATATTACGAATAAAGTGAATATTTCTGCAGTACTTACAGATCTGGCGACCGTTCTTTTCCACTCCAAGCTAGCCGATGAGCTATTTTTACCCCAGCCGGTGGCACACCACGATGTAATAAAGCAACTTTTACAAGATATAATAAATAGTACGTCTATCATGAAACTAGACGACTACTCAATGAGTAAGCTATGGGATTTAATGACTATGATATTCAAATGGCAATTAGCAGTAGCGACGAATCAAAATATTTTCGACATTACCCGCCGGCATTTGAAAGGTGTTGCCACATTGATGCCGCATTATTTCCAAGAGTTCTACATCGAGCAAGTGATAACAAGATTCGAATCTCTATCGCGCAAGTTTACAGATGAGGACTATAAATGCCTCAGCAATACTATGATACTCTGGTTTTCAGAGTATCACACTAAAATATCAGTTCTTCTTCGTTTAGGGCTGCAAAAAAAAGATGGTACATTTAGCTTACCTGCAACACTCGACCCCATGATTTTACAAAACCTGGGTGAAAATATTTACAAGTATGACAGTAAGAAGAATCCAGTTGAAGATTATGAACAGCGTAATACTGATACAAGTGAAATAAACTGTCTTTTGTCTACAGTAGGAAAACTTAACTTTGATTCAAGTATCGAGTTACAGTTACCGATACTACAGCTCGGGAACGGTGGTGGTGGGGCAAGTTCTAGTAAAAGGATCATAAGAATATCAAAAGATACTAGATTCGAGAACATTGATACGAACATCAAAACTAGAGGCACTGACCTTACTTTCAATCCTAATATCCCAAAGTCTGCAAACGAGGATCTATTGGATATGATGAAAGATATCTGATGCCAAAACTTAAGTCAGTGCAGTATCCTCAGCTTCATTTTCATCTTATGTTATTGTGGCCAGCCTCTCTAATAAACTACCAAAAAACTGGGTAAAATTTATATCCTAGCAACAAACTACCTACCAAAGTTTCTTTCAACATTAATTTGTCTATGGCTGGTTTATTCCCACAAAAAAAAAGTTTTCATATTCGACAAATTGTAGAGTAAACGAGCGCTTTACGAAAACGCCATTCGAGTACAAACAACATCCTAATGCTCTGGTTTTTGATCACAACTAAAAAGGACCATTGTTGAATTATTTTACCATTTCTGGGAAAAACCACAGTAAGAATTCAAATATTCATAAACAAAAACTTATGTAGGTAAGTGTGCATAATGAGTGATGTAGGTATTCAAGCGTTCCTTTCTTGTGCTGCACTAGAATTGATACCTACGTAACTTTCAAAGTGTTACATTACTACCAATTTTCACAGAAAAACTCTCTAAAATCATGGATTTCACTTATTTTCAAGTATTTGCCCTGCGTTTTCTTTTATTTAGGCTTAGGCTTTATCTTTTTCACTAGGTAGGTACTTACCTTATTTGTTGGAACATAAAATTGGCCAATATCATATAAAAGAAAATTAAAAGGTAGTAATTAACCTACCTATTATTAATAACTATCTTTAAATTTTCTAGTGCAGCTGATTGTATCTACCTACATAGAGAAGTTAAGATCAAATCAAATATATATATTGCGTTCATGTTGTACCTACCTACCTATGTAGGTAGGTACAGACTTTGATTATTTACCTGTCAAAATAATCAAACAGGTAAATAATCAAAGGGTACAGACAATTTCGGCAGAGTTAAGTGGGTAGTAAATAAATAGTTTTAAGTCAAGGCACTAAAAAAATTAAATTGACCCGCCATCATTTATCTGTACTGTCACGCGTTACTATAGTATTTGCTAAGGTTTTTGTGTTTTGTCTAACGGGCTTGTTCGCTATAGTTATAGTAGCTGACTCGGCCGGAAACGAGATCATAACATTTAACTAAACATTTTCCTAGAACGTTACATAGTCTTGTGTTGTTACACTTCATTCATTGTAATCTAAATATTATTTTCAAATCAATAAGCAACTCCTTGTGTAGGTACCTACCGCTCTCCTCAAGATTATTGTTTCATATTTTTTTTCTTGAATTCTTTATTGTACACAAAAAAATATTTACAAAGCAGTGATTACAGAAGACATGTACAAAGGCGAGCTTACCCCTAAAAAGAATTTTCTTCCAGGAAACCTTAAAGTTGAGAGGAAAGTAAACATAAAGTGGTAGAGATGTGTACTTACTGAGGATAATATATATTATAAACCTATATCTACTAATAATATAATAAACTTTTTTATAAGACTTGCTGATGGAACAACCCGATAACCACCTGATGTTGTGGGGGTAGCCACACCACCTATAAGAAAGTATTACCACGCAGGCCATGTTCGTCAGGAACGCACACTGCTCCGCGTCTATCAAACCTGAGGCACACAGGTGTTAAGCCTCGTGTGCCTGTAACATTTTACCGGCACCCACATCTTTTAAACCGAGGCAGCAAATTTTGTTATCATCAAAAGCCTATAAAAGCCCACTGCTGGATATAAGCCGCTCTAACACGGTACCAGGAAGATCGATTTTGAACGTTTTCCATCCACCGACTACCCGCGTTCTTTCAATGCCTTCAGTCCATCGGAAAGCTTAGACGAATTAATTCGTCTATGGTAGGAAGTAGTAAACTATAATACATTGTTAGTAACCACTTAGCATAAGGTGGGCCATCCACTAGTTTCATCAGCAAGTCTAATAAAATAAAAAATATATTGTAGTGCAGCTGACTGTACCACTCTGACAGAATCTTTGTCAATTTATTTAAAGATAGTAGGTATAGTACTCCTGCTAGTTACGGCAATTATTATTAGTATATATGTTAACCTATGTAATACCAACTACTGCAAAATGTGGGTTTCTGCTAAATCTAATATCTGGACATACCTCTGACTACCCCCTTAGCTACCCTCGATGAATCACAAGTGGGTACTTTGTACTAAGAGAACTGCAGGCATATCTACCCTGCCTGGGGATTAAAGTCGTGGAACTGTTTCTGTTTTATATAGTAAGAAAAGTAAAATTCATGTCAAATTTACGAAAATATTTTTATTTCACACATCACATTTTTTTAGTTACTTAACCTACCCTACCTACCCCGTACCATGTACAGGTGTAACAAACACACACTTTTATTAAATTCAGTCGACACTTAATTATTTATTATAACTACAATTATTTATAACTTAATAATGACTTGGTTTAATAATAAAAATATGTGTCTGTATTTCAATGCAACTGCAATCAGAATGTCACTGTCGTTTGAGATCTTGCTTTGTACAAAATTGCATTTACATTTATTTTGTTTAAATATACTAATTCATTATTAACAACCTACCCTCAATATGATGAGAAAAATACGAATCATATTTTCTTCAGTTGTTTAATGTCAATTCCTGTTTATAACCTTTGCAGAGTTACCTAAACGAAATTAACTGAAATGTCTTGGGTTAAGAAATAATAAAACTTTACAAATTATAATACAGATATTTTTACCTACTTTTGTCGCTAACTGTACCAACTGTCTGCACAGCCCAGTAGGTCTACTCTTGAAAACGATTTTCGAAGTTTCGTACTGTCGTTATGAGTTAAACTGCAGAGCCCGCAGTTTAACTTATCGTTTTTAAGGTGGAACATGTCGTTTCAAGATTTAGTACTAAATCTTTCGACGCTTGTAACTTTCAAGATAATCTGATTTTACGTAGAATATAGGGTAACGAGCCTAGATAACGGCAAGATCAAACTTAACTTCGGACGCACGTTAATAAATAGTAGAGATATTCAGTTACAGCGTTTGTATGGAAATAGTAACGACTTGTTCCACCTTAAGAGTAGACCTGCAGGTTTCGCTGATATTTCGATATTATCGTATTCGGATTTCGGGTTTAGTTTCGGGCTCACAGTGTCAGAAAGATATGGGTAAAAAAATTATCAAATACGACGCACAATCTCTCTAATGTAATTGGATTAAAGTAGGTATAAGGGCCGGCGCACATTGGCGGCACGGCATGGCAAGGTATTTTTTAGGAGATGAATAAAAATATAGCCTTATGCTATGATAATAAAGTTGAAATTTCAATGTTAACGGTCGTAGGTACAAAATAAATACCGTATGCCTAGGCATGCCGTGACGGCAGCCTTCAACTTTATTTTCATACCATTAGGTTATATTTTTATTCGTAGTCTAAAAAATACCATGCCATGCCGTGCCGCCAATGTGCGCCGGCCCTAAGTCTAATTGGATGTATATTACAATCATAGAATAAGAAACAGTCCATATTCTTAGATTACAATGGCAAATGATTTCTTCTTCTTCTTTTATTATATGGCTTTTCAGCGGCTGAGGGTTGCCACGAATTTGCCAACGTCAAGTGTTTACTAATCTTAGAACAAAAAGGCGGAGATCTGAGTACGGTAAGAAGGGAGACTCTAATACAAATCAAGTTGATATGTCATATAGGTAGTTAAGTAGGTAGTTAATATAAGGCAAATGATTTAAATAATTATTTTTTTTGGCACCTGTCCGTCTTCGACAGACAATTTTGCCAATGTCAAATGTATTATAATAGATAGTGTCAAGTCGAGTCAGTAAAAAAAAAAGTAAAGTCGGCTGTCCTGTCTTTGGTTTTTAAGAAAAAGATGGCGCTTTTCAATTTCATTTTCATTCAAAAAACATTTTCGTCCAAATCAGGATGCCGCATAAAAACTACCAATCAAAAAAAACGAGTAATTTTTTTAGAATAATACAGAAAATCCTCAATCCTAAAGATATTCTATTTCGAAGTACAAAAAAGTTATCATTAGCATTGTAATATATACCTTATATCGATGAAATAAGATAAAATATACATAGGTTTATTAATTAGAGTTCTACTGTGGCATTGTGGCATGCTCCACAGTACGCTAGAACTTGGAACACTTATCTGTCAATAGTATTACAATTGTTTAAAGAAAAGAAATAAAACAGTCAAAAAAATAAACAATACTTAATCTATTGTTATCACTAACCAATGTGTAGCAGCTAACAGTGACAGTACAAATTATAAGCTTGTTTAAATTTAAGTTACGTTTTCACAAGTATGATATTTTGTGACGGATATGCCTGTTTACAAAATGTGCAAATCCGTCACAAAACGTGTTTTTAACATTTCCCTGCCCGAACCCCTTTAACACTTAATAAATAAATAATAACACTATAAAGTTAACCACATTTCGAGATTTGGCCCATCCACTTTTGCTCACTAGATATGACCTACATACTGATCCTACAATCTTTACTCTTGCTACCTAAATTTCGCAAAATATTGTTGTTACATTATAAAGAAAACAGAAAAAGTGACGCATGGGATTCTAACTACTGAAAAATTTTGGTATGTGCTAAATGTAATGTTCGGATGAACCTCTGACTAACCCCTTAGACATTTGCATCTATAGTTAGTACTACTTGGTAGGTCCTAGGAGATCTAACGGGATATCTACCGTGCCTGGGAGTTAAAGTAGTAAGGCTGTTTTTGTTTCCTGCATTCGTCTAAGGGAACGAGGCAACAAATTATTTTTACGTCCAAATTCTTCTGATTTTTCTTTCAAAAAATCAACAAAATATTGTAACAACAATGTTACGAAATTTTGCTAGCGGAACTTTATACAACTTGCTGATGAAACAAGCAGAGGGTCGCCTGATGTTAAGTGGTCACCATCGCCTATAACAAAGTATTGCCTCGTAGGTCGCGCTCGTTAGGAACGTGCCTTATGATGCACTGTCAACCTGAGGCAAACAGGTATTAAGCCTCATATGCCTGTAATTTCACCGGCAACCACACCCTTCCACAACACAGTAAACTGCTTGGCGGCAGAAATAGGCATGGTGGTAGTACTTCCCCGGACGAGCCCTTCACAAAGAGCTCTACTACTACTATCACACTAGGCACAACCCACGGCGACTGTCTCATAAATTTTGTATGGGACAGACAGAGACAGAAGTAACAGACCCACGCTCTCTGTTCTAGTCTTTTGACTCGTCACGACACGCGGTTCTATAGGAACCTCGAATTTGCCCGACTTGACGGCGAGAAGCTATTGTCTGGTAGTACGCTTGCATCTCCGTACACAGGCACGCTAGGACCGCGGGATGCGTACGGGCTACGCGACCATGTCCGCGATCTGTTTAGCGGAGACGCTTCTTGTGGTAGCACAGTCTGGACGGAATCTGCGGGTAGACGGATCACGACTTTCCTTTGCAGACGGGATTGAACTGGGAATAGAAATTTTGGTAAGGTCAGAATTAGTAGTACATTGAGAAAAATGGATTTCGAGCCTGGTTAAAAAAGTGTAACAACGGTGTACCGTTGGACTTGACATTGGCAAAATTGTCCGCAAGACGGACACATGCCCCAATAAAATAAAATACAAGAAACACTTTCTTTAGTACTTACTGTATAGATAAGCGACAACCACCGCGGCGATAGTCACTATAGTAGACAGGTAAGGTCGGATTAATGAGAACAAGGCTCCCAGGAGCGTTCCACAGGCCGCATCACAGTCCCGTTCCACATCCACTCTGATTTCCTGAGCGGTTAGCCTTGAGTGAACCGTCACCCATCCCAAACCACAGGTAGAGGAAGCTTCGTTTGTCACAGTTATTATGATTTCACCTGCAATATAAACAACTTTAGAAAGAAAGAAAGAAATTTAGTCAACAGAAAACAGACTTACAAGCTAGAGGAAACATAAAATAATAAGGAGAAATAATAATATTAAACATGGTTAAGGGGAAATGTTGAAATATGGTGTTCCTTTAGCAACAATTAATAGCATAATGCATATTTTAAAACTTGCAAGTGTATATACCTCTTAAGGATTCTATGATAAATAAATAAAAAAACCAAAAAACTAGTGACTTCGTACGCACGTAGCTTTTTTCATATGAACTTCAACCACTGCTGCACACTTTAGGGGTTGAATTTCAAGAATTCCTTTCTTAGTACACCTCTACGCACAAATGTACCCTAAAAATTCCACGTTATTTCGACCTGTGGTTGAGGCTGTATGTTGTCTATATGTTTGGACAAAGACTCTTATAAATGTTACACATTTAGATAGATGACTAACCGGGTCCGCTATTAGATTCCAGCTTCAATCCCGGCGACGGGACCATCTTGGTCAGTTTCAAGGCTCTCGGGTGTCCGCTAACAGTGAACAAGGCCGGTGGATTGAGCACTGATACTTTTGACTGCGACACGTGTATCGGCGGGAGTAGCAGCACCTTAGTACACGTGCGGAAGACCCCCCATTCAGCGCAGAGCTCCACTTCAGACGCGTCAGTGATTACGCTGGCTGGAATTATTTTGCAGCCAATTTGATCTGGGAAACGTAAAAAATAATTTTAAGAGACTAAATTATTTATCAGCAGAAATAGGCATAATGGGCGTACTTCTCCATGGAGTGATAGATGATGATTTAAAATGATTATCAGTACTTACATACAATAGTTATTTTGTAGAATATGCTTGCCTACTAAGGGTGTACAACACAATGCATATCGGACAGCGGGCTATGCTGGGAGTTTCACTATGAGATAAAATCAGAAATGAGAAAATCCGTAGAACCAAGGTCACCGACATAGCTCAGAGTCAGCAAGTTGAAGTGGCAATGAGCAGGCCATATAGCTCGTAGAACCGACAACGGGAATAAAAGTTCTCGAATGGGAACTACGAACCTGAAGACGAAGCGTAAGACTTCCTCCTACTGACGATATTGTGAGGATCGCGGGAAGACGGTGGATGGCCTATGTCTAGCAGTGGACTTTTACACGCCGATGATGAGTAAGGGTGTAATATATAGTAAACTTACCATTGATAATATCTAGTACCGACTCGGCAGTATGCGGCGCCTTTGTGCGGCAAATAAAGGGCAGTTCGACTTGCACGCCTTCCATTGCGTATCTCTGCTCCTCTGTGCAAAGCAGCGGACCACCGGTTAAACCAGACGCGGTAATGGATAACGGAACGAGCGATGATGGCCATTCACCGGTTAGGAACTCAATCTGTAAAATCATTTTTTTAGAATTTATAGTTTGGAATAGAAATCAAAACAAGAAAAACATTATATAAAATGAGTTTTTGTTTACAAAAAAATTTATAAAGAAAGCACCGGTGTTCCTTCTGATCCTAAGGTCGTGGGTTCGAATCCGATCGTGCACCAATGGATTTTTCTGTTCGAAAAATTTATATGTGCAACATCGTGAGGAAACCAGTTAGTATTTTAGTAGCGGCGATGAGCTTGCAACCTGTCACCTAACTACTGCAAAATGTGGGTATGTACCAAATGTACTATATGGACGTACCTCTTGACTACCCCCCCCTTAGACATCCTCGAAGAATCTCGAGTAGGTAATTGATACTAAGAGATCGTAGGGGATATCTACCGTGCTTCGGGATTACAGTCGTGATGCTATTTCTTTTTTTTATTTGTCTTTTGTCTTACCTTTTCGATAGGTCGCTGGTGGATAGTCCGCGTGTTAGATACTCGTTCTTGTCGTAAAGTGTGCTTCAAAGCAGAGTCACGTGTCAGTAAAGCTAACGACACACCGCTGCCGGTGGCTATAGCTACGTCCACGGGAGCTCGCCAACCGACGCCATCGAGGCAGACGCCCCAACCGCCTGTCGCTGTATTCAAAATTGTTTAATCTACACTAATATTATAAAGAGGAAAGCTTTGTATTTTTGTATTTTTGTATGTTATGAATAAACTCAAAAAGTACTGGACCGATTTTAATAATTCTTTTTTCATTAGAAAGCTACATTATCACTGAGTAACATAGGCTATATTTTATTTTGGAAAAAAATAGCGTTCCGTAAAATATTTGGGTTTTTCAGACACAAGGTGTAAAAAATCAACCAGAAAAGTTACTTATTTTGCGTACGCTGCCTAAACTATAAAAGATAGAACCATAAAATGTTCTACATAATTGTAGATCTTATAAATATCTACAAAAAAGTCAGCGACACACTATACCTATCTATGTCGAGTGAGGCACAACAACCATTTTTTTATTTAAAAATCTTCAATTTTTTTTGGACTACATTTAAACGCATTTATTTTACTCATACTATTAATCCTTATCGAAATAAATTATTTTATAACTAAGTACAGTTCATGTAGATAATATTTGGTCTTTAAATGATTAGAATTAGACGTTTGGTTTTGAAGTTATGGCGAAATTAAAATATTACGTTTTCTGCTGCACGGCCCGTTGCGAAGTGAGCGTCACCAAGTTGGGAGTGCGCGTGCAGGGGAGTAGTTTATATATATAGATCTATGAGTTAGGTACCCGCGCGGCTCCGACGCGAGGTCGGCTCCCTACGCAGGTGTTTTATAAAAAGGACATTAATTCATAATGTAATATAGTTTTATGACAAAATCTATACAAATAAATAAAATTGAAGTGTCTGTTTGTAATATTAAAATAACGCTTTTTACTACATGCATAGGAATGTATATACGATACATATACCAAAATAGCATTTTTTTAAATTTTTGTCTGTCTGTCTGTCTGTTTGTTCCGTGTAATCTCTGGAACGGCTGGACCGATTTCGACGGGACTTTCACTGGCAGATAGCTAATGTAACAAGGAGTAACTTAGGCTACTTTTTATCCCGAAAAAATAACGGGAACTGATATAAACTGCCACGCTGGCGAAACTGCGAACGGCCGCTATTTTATGCCGTATTAACGCCATCTGTTGGTGACATCGAGTACTACTTCAGTTAAGATTTGTAAGTAAACATGTTTACCGCCCAACGAAGTGGGCACCGGTCAGCTAGTACACGTATAAAAATAGTCGTGTCCAAATCAATTATTATTTTTGCTAGTTGTTACAGTACGTTACACATGGCTATTCATCACAGTACTATGTAAGTGAAATAGTAGAGCGATCATGGAACTACGGCCGACAAATTTATCGTATCGATAGAATGATTTTATCTATCGAATTGTATCTACACCCGCTAGCACAGAACGCATTATTTCTACGATTGATAAAATTTCAATATATCAACATTAAGATGCGGTCTTTGGTAAATTCGAAGAATTTAAAATTTTAAGAATTTAAATTTTAAATTTAGAATTTAACATTTAACTAACTTGTAACTTACTTACTTTACTTTAGATTGAGGTCAAAGTCAGTCTTTATTAAAAAAAACAGTAAATTTAAAGGGTGGAAGCTAGTGTATGATAGAAAAAACAATTTACCAACAACACGATCGCTCTTCGAATCAGCCCCTGGGACCCAGACCTCGTCCTTCACAGTAAATCCGCTTGTTGTCGATTGGAACGTCAAAAACGCACCAGCTAAGTCTATCCCCGAGATGACTAACTCGGATCCTTGGATGCTGCAAAAAAAATATTTGTTTCATACGTATTCTACATATTTTAAATCGTATTATTTATACTTGTAGAATTTTTCTCTTAATAAATTTACCAATAGGCCAACACAGCATAAAAAATATCTCGTTATATCAGTTTGAGGCAAACTACTATATTACCTATCATACACCGACTTATATATACTGACGATATTGCTACGATCGCGGAAAATCGGTGGATATATAAGGTTGAAAATCATTCTTCTTGGAACATAAAAGAACCCTATATCCAGCAGTAGACTTTTACAGGTTTTTTTATGTAATTGCTGATGAGACAAGCATTTAGCCCACCCGATGTCAAGTAGTTACTTTCATCATCATTCATTCATTTTCCTGCCCTTATCCCACTTTACGTGGGGTCGGCACAACAGGTTTTTTCCCTCGATTTACCTCTATCATCCGTCATCTCTGTAGTCACTCCTTTCTTACTCATATCATCTCTCACACAATCCATCCATCTTTTCTTTGGCCTACCTCTACTCGCATATCCATCCACATTCATATCTGACACTATTCTCGTTAAATGACATTCTTCTCTTCTCATTACATGTCCATACCATGCTAACCTATTGCTCCTCATCTTTTCAGTCACTGGCGCCACTTTCAAACTTCCTCTGATGTACTCATTCCTTATCTTATCCATTCTCGTCACTCCACACATCCATCTCAACACTCGCATCTCCGCTGCATGCACCCATTTTTCATCCGTCCCTTTAAAGTTTCAAGTAGTTACTTTCGTCTATAGCAAAACATTACATTGATAGTCAAGAACGTGCCCTACAATGCACTGCTCTGTGTTCATTAACCTGAGGCATACAGGTGTTAAACCTCATGTGCCTGTAACTTCGCCGGCACCCACGCCCTTCAAACCGGAACACAGCAAGCTGCTTGGCGACAGAAATGGTGGTAGTACTTCCCCGGACAAGCTCTTCACTAAGAGCTCTACTACTACTAAACTACTAGGTTGATGACAATTACCTATCAGCAGTGAGTGGAGACACGGACACATTGGCGTGTGGTGAGAGCAGTTCCCTGCCGAAGGAGTTCCGCATGACGACGCGAATCGCAGCCGAGTCGCCGTCGTGGGAAGGCTCTGCGGTGCAGTAATGTGGGACGCCTACTTCGACGTGAATCGCCTGAAATAAAAGAGTATTGAGACACCTGGTTCTGGCCTTCATTGAATGTCAAGGTGTGTTCCACCAGTCGTTACTATTTCCATACAAACGCTGTAACTGAATATCTCTACTATTTATTAACGTGCGTCCGAAGTTAAGTTTGATACTGAATTATCTTGCCGTTATCTAGGCTCGTTACCCTGTATTCTACAAAAAAATCAGATTACTTTGAAAGTTACAACCGGTTAAAGATTTAGTACTAAATCTTTAGACGCTTGTAACTTTCAAGGCGACTAACGACTAACGACTTGTTCCACCTTAAGAGGAACTAAGATAACACCTTGGTAACACACCAAAGTCGTTGACAGCCGTCACAGCTCTGTACCTTCTGGACTGTAGGTGGCGTGTTCGATCCCTACCGAGAACAAACATTTGTGTGATGAACGTAGATGTTTATTTTGTGTCTGGGTGTTATATTATATTCTTAGTATGCATTTACCAAAAAAAAGTAAGCATATAAGTATTAATCAGTCATCTGGTTCCCATAGCACAAGCTATGCTTAGTTTAAAGGCTGGATAATTTTGTGTAAAATTATCCAAAAATATTTATTTAAAGGTTAGGCATCTCCTGAGTACTAAACTGCGGTCACATTCTGCCAAGCGCGGTTGCACTGTATGCTGGTTTGATCCCTACCGAGGAACCTACCTTATTCTGATAAATATTTGTATGTCCTCTTGGTGTTCTATTGTACTTTAAATATATATTTACAAAAAAAAATGTTTTGTTTGTAGGTTCTGTTTACAAGGGTTTTGTTTACAACAAAACAAATGTTATTCTCACCGTCTCTCTATAAATATTGTTTCTCTCATCTTTATGATATGCAATAACCACACCATGGCCCGGCCTCTTCCCTTTAAGCTCTCCATTGGGGGTAACCTCGAAGGCTCCATCTTCATACGCCTTCCAACTGCCTCGCGGTAGAGACTTCAACCGGATGGTAGAACCAACCACAAGAGATATTCGATCGCCTGGAGAAAGATGCGTGGTTTGACCCTCAATAGCAGTTTTCATATCGGATATACCGAGGATTTCGATTGTACTGTCCCAGGAGCGTGTTTCTGCTACCTGATGAAATAAATTTGTGTATAACTTTTTAAACTATCATGGTTTTGATCAATATTTTGGATAGAAACGGGATATTTACCATGATTTTTGAGTTTGATTGTTTCCCGTCATGCATGCAAAGTTTCAGCCCGATCGGTTTAAAATTGACAAAGTTTCATTCAAACGTTCATCCCCTATTTTTTATCCCTATTTTATTATTTTATATCCCCTATTGTAGAATTAATCAAAATCCTTTCGTAGCGGATGCCTACGTCATAACATCTACCTGCATGCCAAATTTCAGCCCGATCCGTCCAGTGGTTTGGGCTGTGCGTTGATAGATCACTATGTCAGTCAGTCACCTTTGAGTTATATATATTTAGATAATTCAATAAAATTACAGTGACCCTATTGAATTTTGGTTCAATAAAAATTAAGTAGCGGTTTCAGTGCTCACCTGTCCCATATTCCTTACTCTGACGTCTATTGTGATAACTCCAGGCCTCAGAGGAACTACTCGGACCGATAAACCTTCGGCAATTGACCTTTCTAGCATATCTGCAAAAGAAAACATATTATTAAGTGTACAATCATCGATCTACTAACACATCGAATACGGGAGTCAAAATCACCTTTTGAATAAACATTAATGAACCTTGATTCATAGTAGTAGTAGAGCTCTTTGTGAAGGGCTCGTCCGGGGCAGTACTACCACCATGCCTATTTCTGCCGCCAAGCTGCTTGCTGTGTTCCGGTTTCAAGGGTGTGGGTGACGGTGAAATTACTGGCACATGAAGCTTAACACCTGCATGCCTCAGGTTGATGGACGCTGAGTAGTGCATCGTAAGTGACGTTCCTAACGAGCGTAACCTACGAGGCAATGCTTTGTTATAGGTGATGGTAACCACTTAACATCAGGTGGGCCATCTGCTTGTTTCATCAGCAAGTTGTATAAAAAAAAAGTAATTGAGTTTGTGTTGTTGTATGTACATGCAGGGTTATGTACGTACCGTCAGCATGCGAGGTGTATAGTCTAGCCTGCGCGGGGTCTCTGAGAGTGAAAGTGACACGCGGTGGCGGCTGTAAAGCAGCTAACGACGCAGGACTCAGTCCGCCCGCTTCTATCCACACCGGACTGGGAGCTCCTACTAGTAGAGTTTGTGTAGATGACCGTACACGCAGCCCTGATATAGGGATCACCTGGAGAAGTAATTAATTTTAATATCTAAGAAACTTTGTCCTGACTGACTGAAATATCAACGCACAGCCTAAACTGCTGGTCGTACAGACTTGAAACCTGATCCGTCTTGGTGTACTAAGAAAGGAATTCTCGAAATTCTGTCCCTAAACAAAAACAGCGGGGATTGAAGATAGTGTGAGAATAACTTTACACAAACGAAGTCGCGACTTCGTTTGTTTGTTAGTTTTTTATGATTTTTTAGCGTTGAATAAAGTTGGTAGTCTAAAGTATATGATGTATTATTAGATTTGTATTATTAGAATATTCTATAATGTCAAATATAGCTACACATTCTTACCTCGACTAGAGACTCTGCGCTCGCCATTTCTAAGTTGACGATATCAAGCGCAACAAGTTTCACTCGTGCTGTACCCATTGAAACTCCATGCACGGACCCAGACGCTGTCACCTGGAAAATAATGTTTTTATTATGTTTTTTATTCCTCAAGTACAGGTAAGCCCTATAAAAATAATAAAATATGCTCCTCATTATGTAAAAGTACACGGTAGCTCAAAGTACACTGTTATTATCACTTTCATGTCAACAAATAGAAATGGCAATAAATGTTTCCCTTATGTTGTAAAGAGACATGCCATTTCCTTTTTTATTTCTGTTGCCGCTATAACAACAAATACTAAATAACAGAATAAAATAAATATTTAAGGGGGCTCTCATACAACAAACGTGATTTATTGCCGTTTTTATTTTAGATAATGGTACGGAACCCTTCGTGCGCGAGTTCGACTCGTACTTGGCCGGTTTTATTTATTTTTATGTTGTAAGGCGAAATCAACTGCTTTTCTTACTTAACATACTGTTTGTGTGTATTGAGGCTACAAAAAGGGTTACCTCTACAAAGCTGTCGCCGGTGATAGGTGCATAATGTAGTGAGGCGAGATGGTTTGGCGGTCCTCCCACGTGTCTCAGCTGTAGTCTCGCGCCCGGAGGCACACGGGCCACGCTCGGAATTATCTGCAGCGGCGGGAACACTAACACCTGGTAAAATATAAATTACATTTAAAAGACACGAACTTGACTTGTAAGAAAAAGGAGGAAGAGGTCACTGGACCTCTCGTCCTGCAAACCACACCACTCACAACACACCTGCTCATAGTTCGGAGAACTGATCGCAGATGAATATCGGGAAAAAAAAACATTTGAACGCCGTCACAGCTCTGCCTTAAGAGGCAACAAGAATCTACGCTGTGAGGTACAACTTTTTTTTCATGCCATTCGGCACAAGACCGGACTATCTAAGACCCACTATTTATGTTAGGTTTGTTTGGTCCTTCCTACTATCTACTAACAATAAATGATTTGATTTGATACTATGTAGCTAGCCTATTTTAAAGTTCGTTCTGTGTATTAAACGTATACTTATGACAAATAAATGTATTTTCTTTGTCTAAAATACTCGATTTATTCCGGGTGTTCTGGGTATCTTCTATGTATAATAAAAAATATCTATGTACTTGGTGAGCGGACTGTTTTCCGCAACTAGGCCGCAGATGGGCCCTTTTTGCGTGACGACAAAATATGTATGTATATAATGTATTGTATTAAGTATATCAATCATCTAGTACCCATAACACAATCTCTGCTTAGCTTGGGGCTAGATGATGCTGTGTGGATTGTCCAACATTATTATTATATTTGCATACCTCTAGTTCCGGGCTCCATATTCCCGCGAGTGAGGCTCTGACCCTCCCGCTCCCCTCCCGGAGCCCGCACAGCCTGCCGTCTCGCACAATGACGTCACCGCCGGCGCGCCATTCCGCCGCTCCGCTCGTAGAAAGGTAACGATGTGAAACCCCCTTCACTAGTGCTGTGATTGGAACGCACGCTCCGACGCCAACTGCGCGCGCTGTCGACACTTCCACGCTTAGAACTTCCTCTATGTAAACCTGTAGGTAAGGTAATCATAGGTAATAATCTATACCGATTATAAGAATTTTTGTCCTGACTGACTGACATATAGACAACGCACAGCCTAAATACTGGTTGTAGAGACTTGAAATTTAGGGTATATTCCTCTTGGTGCGTAGAGGTGTACTATGAAATAAATTCCCGTAATTCAACCTCTAAACCGGTAAAGCGGGGGTTGAAGTATGTATAAAAATAACTTCACGTGGACTAAGTCGTACGCGTTTTGCTAGTAAAATTAAATAATGTAGTACAGTGCCTGTGTAGGATGGCAGTTAGATATATATGTAACTACCACAGATATATAACACACCCTTCAAACCGGAACATAAATAAGTATAAGAGAATAAAAAAAGGGATATAAAGTCAGCTTACCTCAACATGCTGTTTCTCTCCATATACACATAGATCTGTCACCAGCAAGTCATAACTTCCTGGCCCCGGAACTGTCAATGTCAAAGCTTGACTGTTCACAATAGCCGAGACTCCTTTAGGGCTTTCTACTGAATAGTGACCGCTGCCTCCAGTTATTGCCACTATGTTGTTCAGAGTCTCACCTTCCCAAGCCATGTTTACCTGTAAGGAAAATAACATACATACATACGTAAAGTTAAGTTAAAAACACGCTTACGACTTTAATCTCAAAACAGGCAGACATCTGGTATACCTATTGCCCTTTAAGGATGTTTAAGGCTATTCAGGGACCAGTCCAATACATTTGGTGCATGCCCATATTTTGCTAGAGGTTAGTATTACTTTTTATCACTTTAATTCACAGCCAATTCTGAGATATTTCAGAGTTTAAGACAAAAAGTCCTTCCAAAGAATAAAAGGGTTTGCCATAGTCACCACACTTGGTAGGACTGGTAACTGATAGGTTCAGTGTTACTCAGGAAATGTTGCTGCCTAACCCGTGGTGCGCTCCCTCAATCCCCTTTTAATACATCCTGGGGGTAATTGAGCGGCCTTAATTCTGGACTACCTGTACCTGATTCTACTACAACTAAAAAAAGAGTTGTAATAAAATATTACCTTGAGTGGGTCACACTTTAAAGGAGCCACAACTCTAGCTTGAATACCAGCTGTTGCATCAGGGATGCTAGCTTTCAATGTCCCAGTCCATCCTACTGCTTTTTCATCAGTTACAACCAACTGAAACAAACAGACAACTTAACCTCTATTCTCATACAGTAAAGTGCAATTTACCATATCAACATAACTTTTACAAAACCATACCTGATAATATTTATACGGTACAGGCACAGGCGCATACTCCGGGTGTGATTCAATGAACAATCTGTCCGTAGCTCTGTACATTATTCCTGGGTGGTAAGGTTCAATATCCCACGACACTTTCGGCCCGCGTTCGTCTAGTAACTCCCTTCCGATTGCATCTAGGAGTGTCGTTTTGATGGAAACCTCTTGGCCGGGACGCAGCCAAATTCTGTGCAATAAAAAAAAATGTTTAACCCTGACACTAATGGCGAGATTACACGATAGAAGCTAGCGTGCGAGTTAGAATAGTAGTATAGCTACTCACACTGTGTGACCCTATCATATAACAGTAAATCAAAATTATATCCGTTAAGCACAAGGCCCTACCATCATACCTATTTCGGCGGCCAAGCAGCATTTCTGTATTTCGATTTGAAAGATGTGCGTGCCGGTGAAATTACAGGCACATGAGGATTAACACCTGCATGCCTCAGGTTGATAGATGCTGTGTAGTGCATCGTAGGGCTAACGAGCGGGACCTGCGAGGCAATATTTTGTTATAGACGACCAGAGGCCACTCGCAGCTTTGCCCGCATGGCAGTTTTTTATTCCGTTATATTATCCCGTTCCCGTTATTTTTTCGGGATAAAAAGTAGCCTATGTCCTATTCCAGATTACGATCTATATTTATTCCAAATTTCATCCAAATCGGTCCACTGGTTAGAACGTGAAAGAGGAACAAACATCCATCCAAACATTCGCATTTATAAAATTAGTAGGATGGTAACCACTTAACAGGTGGGCCATTAATTGTATAAAAAAAACTTTATCATGACTTACTTAGGTCCTGCAGTACAGTTCCCGGGTGTTTCCGGAGGCTCCAAGCGTATGCGAGACACATGTGGAGCACACGCAGCCTCCAAGCTAACTGACTCTGCTTCTTCATCCGAGTGTGATGTCAAATCGAGTTGAGTGTCACCTTTCTGAAAATAAACTTCAGTATAGTATTGGAAGATAATTACTTGCTCGTAATAATAATAACTAGCAGCCGCTCACAGCTTCGCCCGCGTGGCGTATTTTTCCCGTTCCCGTTATTTTTTGGGGATAAAAAGTAGCCTATGTGTTAATCCAAGTTGCAATCTATAATTATTACAAAATTTATTCAAATCGGTCCACTGGTTAGAGCGTGAAAGAGTAACAAACATCCATTCATCCATTAATCCATCCATTCATCCATCCATCCAACTGGCGCTTAGATTTACCTAGATTAAAGACGTTTCAAGATGATCCCCACAATATTACTGAATAAATGCTTTTTGACTTTGACTTTGACTCACCCTTTTGCACTTGAATGTGAATAGTTGTACGTCGGGATACCGATGTGGGGGAAGTCCGTCCCGGGCCGTCAGTTCTGCTGTACGGGGTTCATTTGATTTAGGAACTAAAGCTTCACCTTCAGCTAAAACCTGCGAAAAAAATGATGAATTATTATTGCTTACTTCAATTTCGACTGGTTTAGTTGTTAGCTCCACCTTTTACTGTAAGTTGTGGGTTCGATTTTTTTTTATACAACTTGCTGGTGGAACAAGCTGATGGCCCACCTGATGTTAAGTGGTTACCATCGCCTATAACACTCGCACTCGTTAGAATCGTGCCCTACACTACTCAGCGTCCATCAACCTAAGGTAAGCCTCATGTGCCTGTCATTTTACTAGTATTTTGATACTAGCGGCCGCTGGCAGCTTCGCCCGCGTGCCAGATTTTTCCCGTCTCCGTTATTTTTTCGGGATAAAAAGTAGCCTATATGTTAATCCAGGTCGCAATCTATAATTATTCCAAATTTCATCCAAATCGGTCTACTGGTTAAAGCGTGAAAGAGTAACAAACATCCATCCATCCATACTTACTAACTTTCGCGTTTATAATATTAGTAGGATTGAACCATGTAGACAAACGCACTCCAGAGTTGTTTAGCCCTGAGTTTACGTGTCACGGGACTATACGTACAGGTATGGTAGCACCAATCAAGGCAGCAGCATATTTAGGCCACAGTAAAGTAGGTGCCGCGCGAACTGACACACGCGCGGTGTCGCCCATACGCCCTCGGCTAACCCGCACTGTAGACATGCCGCGACTCGTGTACAATAACTCCAACACGCAGCAAGCGCCATCTGTAAACATTTTAATGTATGTGACTGTATTAAGATATCAGTCATTTAGTACCCATAACACAAGCTCTGATTAGCTTAGGGCTAGATGATGCCGTGTGGATAGTCCAGCATTATTATTATTATACATACTTCAAGCCCTGTTTCCCGATGGAATTCCCGAAACATTCAGAATAAATGTTTGCAGATCGTACAAGCATTTACCCCAAGGCTGGAATCGAACCCGCAACCTCCTGCGTCACAGGCGGACATTCGCCCGCCGCGCCACATCGGTCGTCGAATGGTAAAGTACAGACTTATGTAATGGTACAGAACAGTACAGCATTACATGAACAATTGTAATGAAAAATGTATTTGACTGTCAGCCAAGGTATTCTATAAGACCTTGTTGTAGGTAACTTTACACGTTCCTGGAGTATTCGAAAGTGGTTTTATTACACTCGGTATATAGTATGGATATAGGTTATATATAGAATGTTTGTAATAAGTTACCAGCAGGTTCAATCCATGTTGCAGCAGTGGTATTGTGAGGTTCTGGGCCTTCTAATAGAGTCACAGCAAATGAAGCACAGTTACATCTGAAACCGTAAAACAACATTAAATTGAAGTTTATAGTTGTTGAACCCCCGCTGTACACGTTTAGAGGTTGAATTTTGGGAATTCCTTTTTTACACTTCTACACACCAAGAAGAATATATTCTGAAAACTTCAAGTCTACGACCAGTGGTTTAGGCTGTGTGTTGCCTATATACCAGTCAGTCAGTCAGGACAACGATTATTATAATAATAATAATAATGCTGGACAATCCAGCATCATCTAGCCCCAAGCTAAGCAGAGCTTGTGTTATGGGTACTAGATGACTGATATACTTAATACAATATTATATTACTTACATACATAGATATTTTTTATTATGCATAGAAAATACCCAGAGCACCCGGAATAAATATTTGCAGATCATACAAACATTTATCCCAAGGCGGGAATCGAACCCGCAACCTCTGCGTCGCAGGCGGACATTCGCCCGCCGCGCCACATCGGTCGTCATTATTGTACATACATTATTGTATTTAAATTTAAATATGGCGAGTTCTCACTTGTGGAAATGAAACAGGACAACGATTATTATAATAATAATAATAATGCTGGACAATCCAGCATCATCTAGCCCCAAGCTAAGCAGAGCTTGTGTTATGGGTACTAGATGACTGATATACTTAATACAATATTATATTACTTACATACATAGATATTTTTTATTATGCATAGAAAATACCCAGAGCACCCGGAATAAATATTTGCAGATCATACAAACATTTATCCCAAGGCGGGAATCGAACCCGCAACCTCTGCGTCGCAGGCGGACATTCGCCCGCCGCGCCACATCGGTCGTCATTATTGTACATACATTATTGTATTTAAATTTAAATATGGCGAGTTCTCACTTGTGGAAATGAAACAGTTCGCCAGTAGTTGGATGAGTGGCCGTCAATACAACGTGTAAATGATGCGGGCGGCCGACGCGAGCGATCCCAGATGTCGACACATGTATCATCTCGTGAGGCGTTGACCAAACCCTGTGAAGTAGAACCAGAATGAACGAATGAAAAGTACTTTATTGTACAGTCAGCTGCACTAGAATGTATACATTTTGTAACTTTCAAAATGGTTTCACAGTGGTGCTAAACATAATCAACATGGCAATTATTCAAAAATTAAGTGAGGTCAACAACTGATTTAATGACTTTTTAGGTTTTGATGTGAAAAAGTTAATTGTTATGCTGTAATTACCGTTGTGAATGTTACGGATTGTATACATTCTAGTGCAGCTGACTGTACATACACCAGACACTAGTAATACAAAAACAAAATAAAAGAACAGTTATAAAATGGAAGGTACTATGGGCGGCCTTATCGCTTAGCAGCGATCTCTTCCAGGCAACCTTAAAAAAAAAAGTTTTGTATTGAGACATAATTTTAGTAGTACTAGAGCTTTAAGTGAAGGGGTCATCCGGGGAAGTACCACCATGCCTATTTCAGCCGCCAAGTAGCTTGCTGTGTTCCGTGGTGGGTGCCGGTGAAATAACAGTCTCACGAGGCTTAACACTTGTGTACCTCAGGTTGATGAAGCAAAGCCTTGCATCATAGGGCACGTATACCAACTACTGCAAAATGTTGGTTTGTACCTAATATAATATCCGGACATACCTCTGACTACCCCCCTTAGATATCCTCGAAGAATCACGAGGACCTTTGTTTTAAGTGATCTGAATATCTATCGTGCCTGAGGGTTAAAGTTGTGATGCTATTTCTTACTTTTCTTAACATACCTTCCAATAGCTTTCACATGAGGGTGTTTCTTCAGTTGTACTTGCACACCAATATTGCCATCACCTCTGATAGTAACCACACCATCCTGTGTGAGAGAGAGAGCACCTTGCGCTGTCTCACTCTCTGACCAGATTACCTCTTCATTGCCCCCTCCGATGTGTTTTAGCTGAAATTCCCTGGAAAATTGTTGAGAAAAGTTTTAATAAGTACAAGTTTAAGCTTATTAAAAAAACCGGCCAAGTGCGAGTCCGACTCGCACACGAAGGGGTCGATACCATTATCTATAATAAAAACGGCCAAAAAAAATCACGTTTACAGCCTGGTAACAGACGGACAGACAGACAACGAAGTCTTATAATAGGGTCTCGTTTTACCCTTTCGAGTACGAAACCTTAAAATTTGTGTCGGCACGAAACACATGAATATGTGAAGGAATTGAGTTCTGCGTTGCTTGGTCACGTCGATTGTCAAGGATACACTACAATCTACAAAATAAATTAGGCGATGATATTGTACTCACTGCATATTTTCTGTCCACGCTACAAAAAGCTCTGGCGGCACTATTTCCAATGGATCAACCACTACAGCCGACACTCGTCCTTCCACCTGACAAAAATGAATATGATCACATGATGCAAGTACGTATGTAAACCTACTTAAATTAACATAATTCCATGATAAAATATTTACGTAACGTTTCGAAAATTTGAAACAATAAAATAAATAAATTTTTATGGACATTTTTACACAACATTATCTAGCCCCGAACTAAGCAAAGCTATGGGAACCAGACGACTGATAGAATACTTAAATACTTTTTTTTTGTAAATAAATACCTACTTAAAATACAATATAACACCCAGACATAGAACAAACATTTATGTTCATCACCCAAATGCTTGTTCTCGGTGGTGATCGAACCCACCACCGAGAACAAGCATTTGGGCACATTACAGCGCAGAAGGCAGGGCTACTACGAGATAAATTGAAAAACAGCGCTGTATGTTTCATCCAGCAATCGCTGAATTTACGCTGAATTTGGAGGAGTGACCTGGGGTTTTTAGGGATTTCTTTACCTTACGAGGTTCAACCTACCTTGCTAGACAAAAGTTTCCCAGCAATCGAATGCAGTTTGGCAGTCACGGTGAAAGTGCCTGAATTCGATGCTACTGCATTACTTATCGTACCATTTCTCGTGGATTGTATTATGTCTACATTTGCCTCGCCGTCCACGCTCAAACGAATCAGTATCTCATTACCAGACATCAATGCATGCCCATCCTTGTCTAACACAATACTGTGTATGATAAACGGATCTCCTCTGATTAGTAAGTTTGGTGGTCGCAATGTAACTCTGATGCTGTGCGGACCGGCGATAGTCAGTGTAGCAGTGGCTACTTCCGTGGACCCTGACATGAGTTGAACAATCGCTGTCCCAATATCAGTAGCTCTGACTAGACTAATGGAGTCTTCGAGCACTGCTAAGTCAGTTTTAGGTAGTTTTAGGTAGTAGAGTGTATCGGATATGTCTTGGATTGTGAGACGACCGGCGCGCGCTCTTACGACCCTGGAAAAGACGTTCAGTTTCAGTTTTAAAATACACGTTGGATGCTTGTAGAGCTCTTAGTGATGGGTTCGTCTGGGGAAGTACTACCACCTTGCCTATATCTGCCGCCAAGCAGCTAGCTGGTAGCTGGTTTGAATGGTGTGGGTGTCGGTGAAATTACAGGCATGAGGTAAGCCTCTGGTTGATGAATGCAGAACAGTGCATCGTTGGGCATGTTACTAAAGAAAGTGACATGCGAGGCAATGCTTTAGTATAGGTGATGATACTTCCCTAACCAAGCTTTTCACTAAAAACCCTACTACTACTAAATTACGCTTGTTCTGCTAGTGCATACCATTATTTTTATAGTATACTTTAGTTAGACATACCATAGTGTTTGTTTCACAACATTTTGTAATAAAATCAAGAGTACCTGTATTTCAAAGTATCTCCAGGAGCTATCAAAGCTGTTGCCGGAGTGAGTACAACGCTGGCCACTACTTGCAAGTTGAAGTGCGCACAGATATTTTCAAGACATACTGTCACTCGGGAGTCTCCCAATGCCTGACCATAGAGAAGGGCTGAGTGGGAACGGAATCCTTGAGCCTCCAGTTCTGCAACTCCTCTTGGGGCTTCATAGTCGGTGTCTCGCCAGTGGACTAGCCTGCAATAACAAAAAATACACATATAATTAATGCCAGCCAGTATTATAAACATATTAAAATAAACTTTTACACAATTCAAAAAATATGAAACCTTTGAATTTTTTTTTATTTTATTTAACTCTCACATACTTCAGACTTTTTCTTTTAATTCTCTATGCAAAATAATACAGATGATATGTTATACTTACGTAACAATCAAATCATCCCCTTTAGTACTCCCAACATTCTCAATGCTCCATGTGAAAGCGATGCCTTCAAGTGATGAGAATTTGTTTCCTGAAAGAAAGCAAAATAGTTATTTTAGATGGATTAAGAACAGCAGAAAGACAATCCAGGGATCAAAATACCTGTTCAGGAACAAATAAACTTTATTTAAAAAAAAATATTTATGCATTTCTGGTTAATATAAAATAGATTTACTGAAACGGCTAGTAACCATTTAGTATTCTATTTTAGCAGCGGCGATGGGTTTGCAACCTATCACATATGCAAAATGTGGGGATATACCAAATATAGTATATGGACATACCTCTGACTACATTCACCATTCGATATCCTCAAGAATCTTGATTAGGTACTTGGTACTAAGAGATCTGAGAAGATGTCTACTGTGCTTGGGGATTAAAATTGTGCTGCTACATATATATTTTATCTTATTGACGACCGATGTGGCGCGGCGGGCGAATGTCCGCCTGCGACGCGGAGGTTGCGGGTTCGATTCCCGCCTTGGGATAAATGTTTGTACGATCTGCAAATATTTATTCTGGGTGTTCTGGGTGTTTTCTATGTATAATAAAAAATATCTATGTATGTAATGTATTGTATTAAGTATATCAGTCATCTAGTACCCATAACACAAGCTCTGCTTAGCTTGGGGCTGGATGATGCTGTGTGGATTGTCCAGCATTATTTATTTATTTATTTATAAAAAAAATAGATAACTTAGAGACTAGATTACATGATTATACACTACATTAAGATTCAGGGCACTTTCCTCATAAGCGGTACTTCCTAAAGCACTGGTGCTGCTAAAAGTAGCACTCAGTAGACTACCAGAAGTCTGAAGAAAGGAAAACATCCCTATACTTGGCTGCCTATAATGGGGAAAATGTATGAATGTAAGTTGGTCTCTTTTTAGATTCCAATCTCTTTAAAACCTACACAAGGGTGTCTCCTTGTTACTGTAGTGTTTAAAACTGATGCTTACCTTGCTCATCATAAGCAATCACTTCAAAGGCTTCAGGTGCTTCTTCCAAGTACAGTTTCCATGTTGTACTCATCACCTTCAATGTTTTTATCTTGTCAATGTCAACATCTCCTCGGAGTATCTGAACAATAAACAGAGCTTGAGGTAGTGTCAACTATACAGTGGGTTTAGAATTAATTTATTACTAAAAACAAAGTTCCCTTTGAATTGAAATAATTGGCGCCAAATTCATACTGTGGTACTTACCTCGCCGGAATTTACTTCTTCGGCCAGAATAATGACTGAACCAGGCGGTACACATGTCTGCGAGACCGAGACACGTGCAGCTCGAGAGCAGTGACCCAAAGTATCTTCGTATATAGGTTCCAAGTCAATGATGTCATCGCGAGACAAACTCCTAAAATATTGAATCTATTAGCAAATATAAGCAAATTTAAGGTTGTATTCCTAATAATATTCTTACTAACCATGTGTAACAGCCTCCCTCGATGATCTCAAACGTGAATTTCACGTTAAAACTTTCAAACCAAGGAAGCAGCACTCTTGGAGTGTTAATTTTAGCACTATCACATTTGAATACCACTATACCCAGTAGGAATACAGCGATGATAGTCTTCGACATTATAACCGATAATTATCTTGTTTTTCTCATGAAAGTCACAGTAAATTTTCCAAGAAATGCGAAATATTCACCACAACATAACCTCAAACAACAGTAACAAAATAAAATTGAATTTCAAACAAAATCTATGAAGATGACAGAGGAAAACAATGTTGCAACAAAGACACAAAGATTCTGTCAGTTATTCGGACATCATGGTATTAACATGACGGAAGTTACCGATTTTTTGTAGCTTTATGCCATCACTAGAATGTAGAACGTTCTCTCTCTGGTTTTATCTCTATGAGAAAAAAAAACAAGCTAACTGTCAAAATACCAAAAATGGCTGCTTTGTCATGTTTGTCCCTTATTTTACGCGAATTTTATAAATAAAAACTACGATGAGGAGTGTTAGAAATTAAGACAAACGTCTTTGGCACTCCCCTAATAAAAAATACGTCGTTATTCTGTAAGAATACATTCCATTACAACAATGTCCGTCGACAAAGCTCTAGAAATAAAAAGCTACGAGATCGATAAAATCAAACGTCGTCATAGAACTGACGAATCTGACGACACTATTGTTGCGACAGTGGTAGCATTTGGATGTAGTGAAGATACAGTGCAACACATTACAATGGAGAAGGCGAACGAAAGCACGGGAAAACCAACAGAGCTTAGCCTTCAAGGCAACTCTCATCTGGTATCTAGCACAACAAGCAGTCTGGCGGATACGCCTGGTGATTCTGGTGTTTTATGCTTAGACAGTGAGGCTTCGGAAGCAACGAGTCAGGCACTCATGTCGCACAGTCTCATTGGAGCAGAAGAATTAACTTGTGATAGTGTTTACGACGCGCCTGCTTCATGCTCTCAAGATATGATTCGGAGCTCCACCAGTAGCGTCATGACCCGCAGTGACATCGATAACCAAAACATAGGAGTACCTGACGACATTGTCCCCGAACTGCTCATAGAGACGCACCAGAAGCAAGCATATGAAAACTTGCCAGATGTAGTTTTAAAAGCATTAGAAAGTGAGAAAGTGCTTGCAGATGAAATAAGAAAACCAGCATTGAGGACAAATGAGCCAAAAAAATCCTTATCTGAAGATATTGTGTACAGACGAAGGTGCCGAAAAAAGTCACAAAGTGGACCAAGTTCACAGAAGAAAAGAGTTTCATTTCATGAAGATATATTAAATAATACTAAAACAGATAATATTCACATAGAGAGAGGTTTCATTTCATATGTGCCTGATGGTTCTTACTGTGATAAGTTTAGAAAGAAAAATAATGGGATGACTGATAGATTTTCATGGTGTGCTTCTGGAGATAAAACACCTAAATATGCTGCAGATGTGGCTCAGCAGACCATGTCTGACATCCTTACCTATGGTAGTTCCAAAAATGATAAAAGTGGTATTTTTGAGTATTCCAGTCTTGACCATGGTGATGATAAAGGTAATAATAATGATCAGCAGAGAAGTAAACTCTATGGATGTGACTCCAATAGTTCAGATTCTAATTTCAGTTGTGACTCAGAAACATCATCTAGTGACTCATCTTCATCTCACTCAAATAAAACAGAAACAACCTTACTACGGAGAAAGTGTGAAAAAGCACAGAAATCTTATTCCTGTGATGGGTTTGAAAACAATGGCCATGTGGCATTTATGAGAAAAACTTACTTCTCCGAAGCCGACATTGATCAATCCCATGATCGAGCAAAACAACCACTTGAAGTTACACAAAGTCCCAGTAAAATCAATGAAGTAAAGTCAGTCTTGAAGAAAAAACGGTACATCACTACAAACATTGTACAAGAAAATAAAAAAAATAGAAAAGTATTGAACTTGCTAGATACAAATAATATCATAGATTCGCTGAAGAATTTCTATAAGAACTTTAATTTTAACTTTACTCCTGAAAAGGGTTTACCGGAAAGCAGCTTTGAATTAAATAATGTTGTTGAAGCATTAGCCAGTGATGTAAATCAAAATAGAAGTATATCTAAAAGCTTAGACTCAGGATTCCAGATCGAGGATGAGGATGACTTTGTTGAGATCAACTTGAATGGTCATCAGCTTGATGCTATTAAACTAATCAAGGGCACAAGTCAAACATCGAAAAATACTGTCCCAGGAGAGAGAACACCAAATGGTGGCTCCCCAAGGCATAAACTGACTCTGAACATGAAAAATACTCATGACAAAAAGTCAGCAGGCAAAGGTGACTTTCCACCCCTCAGCAGATATGTAGTAAACTGTGAAAGTACAGTTTACGAGCACAAAGGAGTCTCATACAGCTATGTCCATGATACATTCCAAACTGCTTTTGATGCACCTAAAGAATCATTTGTACCTATCCCAGAGACAACTCCAGTTACCGAAATGACTGCAAGTTCCAGCAAAACTGATAGTAAATCCTTAGCAGCAACTACCAGTAAAAGTGATAACAAATCGTTGACAGCCAGTACTAGCAAAAGTGATCTGAGATCTTTGACTGATGCTGAAACCTCAAGCAAGACATCTACTCCTAAGCGACAATTCAACAGGAATGTTCAAGATGAGACTGAGCAAAAAAATGGAGTACCAAAGCATTTATCATCACCAAAGAAGCAGAACGTCAATCGTTACCGAAAAGCGGCGACAACAGTGCAAAAATTAGCTGAGGAAATCCCTCAAGCAAACAGTGACTGTTCTAACACGGATAACTCAACATTAAAAGGAGCTGAGGATTTCAATGATGAACTATTTGACAGCCCGGCTAATCAGAAGTTGCAATCCAACAAATCTGCACTTCTAAATCGGTATCTCAAAAACGTGTGTCAACGGAAAGACCTTGAACTCAAAATCAAGAACAATAAGTTCTACCAAGTTAAGTTACTGTTAGAGAAACGGTTTCCGAGCATTATTTACCCCTTCAAGGACGTGTCTGAGAGCTTTCACATTTCCGCGGCGAGAATGTCGCGTCTCATAGACAAAGAGGTTATTGAGAACAAAAGGCTTTCAGTAAGGCTTCTCACGGCGGACGAGCCATCGTACTTTGACAGCTTTGAAGATAACGTCGCTATTGAATGCAATGAGAAGTTGAGGCTTCAGATATTCTCGTATCCCAATGAGACCTTAAATCGGGTAAGTTACTAAATCGATTCTTAAGATAGAGACTTTTATGGGAGGCATTACACATTAGTTCCTATTTAATAAAAATAATAATGCTGGGCAATCCACACAGCATCATCTAGCCCCAAGCTAAGCAGAGCTTGTGCTAAGCAGAGCTTGTGCTAAGCAGAGCTTGTGCTATGGGTACAAAATGACTGATATACATAATACAATATATTACATACCAACATAGACATATTTTTTTTTATATTATGCATAGAAAATACCCAGAACACCTGGAATAAATATTTGCAGATCGTACAAGCATTTATCCTAAGGCGTGAATTGAACCCGCAACCTCCTGCGTCGCATGCGGACATTCGCCCGCCGCGCCACATCGCTCGTCATTTAAAATTCTCAAATAGGGCTGTCTCCAGAGGGATCTTGCTCTACAGACATAGAGGCGATAGATCAAGGGTTACCGTGGCGACGCGGATCCCGTGATGTCACAAAGTTGTCAGTAGTCTTCATCATCATCAGTTTTAAAAAGTACACTGCTAGACATAATGCCTTCTCCAAACAATTCCAGTAAGAACTATTCCGAGCCTCTTCCAATCGGATTGTTTGTTTTAGAATCTCGTTAATAATTAAGCTTCCATATTTTATAGTACTTACGAAATTACTCGGCCTCAAAAATTGACACATAGAGATTGAGATATTTACTAACTCCGCTACATAGGTTCAAAATGGGATCATTGAATTATACGTTTAAATTATAAATAACATATTTTGTTATGTTTTTACTGTTTTAACAACATAAGGCTTATTATTTTCATTGTTTGAGCATGTTATCAGGCATTGTTAGGTAAACAAAGCTATGTTCATTGTCCTATGTTTTGGATATAGTCCAAGACATTATTAAATAGTCAGGGTGACTCAATGTTGCGCAAAACTGAAAGCCTTTACAGCAAGTATTCACTGGCTTGAATATATTACCATTTTATTCGCAACCCTATAGGGAAAATAAAATGTATGAATCATCAGTGCCAACAAAGTTTGTTGACCTAAGGGTGAATATTTATATAAATAATCGCCCTTAGCTTCGACCTCCGAAAAAATCAACCAATCACGTCCAATGCTGGACGTAAATAAATACTAATGGTCATTTTTCACAACATCATCTAGCCCCAAACTAAGCATACCTTGTACTATGGGAATCAGACGACTGATAGAATGCTTATATGTTTTTTTTTTGTAAATTCATACTTAGAATACAATATAACACTAAGACAGAAAACAAACAACTTTGTTCATCACACAAATATTACTTATGCCTTCAATATTTAATTGTAATATACGAACTGAAGGTCCGATATCTTTAATCAGAGTGCTCTGAGAAGAGCCGTTTGTAGGATGGTTCGAGGGAGAACCATTAATGATCATTTTATTAACTTTCACGCCTATTTCGTCAGTATTTGAGCTCGTTTAGCACCACCCAGGGGACACGTGCAGGGTTATTGAAGGTAAAAATATTTGTCCTCGGTGAGGATTGAACCCACAACCTACATAGAATATATAGCATAGAAGGCAGAACTACTCCTAAATTAGCTGTGTGATTAGTCAAGTCATATTTTTCTACCTTTAGATGATGAGAGTCCAGTCACCATACTCCATGGAAGACGGAACTTGGACGCCTCTTCTTGTCTTTATCACAGACTACGCTCTCTACGTGGCCAGCGTCACGCAAGGTGGCACTGAGTACGAGATGCAGTGCCGTTTACCTCACGACGAACTTGATGCTATAGCGGTAAGACATAAGACATTACACACTGCAAAAAAATCTATAGCAACATTACATTTTTGATGCGTCCGAATTTAGGTATCTGAACCGCTATTTTACTGTAAACGCTTTACACTTGAATTAATGCATTAACTAGTTTTGTTACTTGAAGGTTTAAGAATTTTTATCCAGACTAACTGAAATATTAGACAAAGCACAGCATACACCGCTTGTCGTAGAGACGTTAAAAGGTTCAGGGTATGTTGTTTTGATGCGTAAGGAGGGTATAATAAGAAAGGAATTGCTGAAATTCAACCCGTAAAAGGGTACAGCGAGGTTAAAGCTTGTATGAAAATTGTTTTAAACGAACAAATTCGCGCGCATTTTCATTAGCTTTGTATAAATCCTGTAAAATTTGGATAGCAGCCAAAAATATCTGTATTTTCTTACAATTCATACATTTATGCCGTAATATAAATGGCGGAGAACACTGGTTGCCTAGTGGTAACGGATCCAACCTTTACCACACTGCTGCTAAGTAGGTTAGGTATATATGTAGGCAAAGTTTTACAGACACTCAGACTCCGCTGTCTGTCTGTCTGTCCGTAAATTAAAATTTTCACAGATGATGAATTTCTGTTGCCGCTATAACAACAAATACTAAATAACAGAATAAAATAAATACTTAAGGGGGCTTTCATGCAACAATCGTGGTTTTTTTGCGCGAGACCGACGCGCACTTGGCTGGTTTTATAGTTTATAGTGTACCTTAGTAAGCACACCCTGCCATTTATGTGTGGAATTTGTGTAGTTTGAGATAAAAGAAACATATTTTCCTTTTTCTTTCGGTCTTATCGATAATGTAAAACATCGCGAGGAAATCGACACGTTATGTGTACCTGATAGTACACTAAAATATGAGATTAAACTTTTTAACCTATGGAATGCTGAGTTTTAAGACCAGTAACGTCTTTTGTATGTTTCTGGTTGTGATCATTGCTTCGCCGCACGCGAAAGGGCAATCTTGATAATTCAAAGTTCAAGTTTATTATCTACGACATATTGTGACATATTGTCTGACTAAGTAATTAATAGTATAATGAACTCTCATTCTTTACTGTTGTGATTAAATCATAATGACTTTTGATAATATTGTTTGTAGAAAGTCATGTAAATTATCAGACACTAACTGCCGCTCGCGTCTTCGGCGCAACGAGGTGTTTGCTAAGGCACTTCCTCTCCTGTCCTTATTTTTCTATTCTGTAGGCTTCTAGTTTTTGGGATAATGAATAACCAAAACAAACAAATAGCATCACGACTTTAATCCCTAAACACGGTAGACATCCCTTCCAATCTCAGTACCAAGTAGGTACCTACTCGAGATTCCTCGAGGATGTCTAAGGGGGGTAGTCAGAGGTACTTCCAGATTTTGAATTTACATTTGGTACATACCTACTCACATTTTGTAGTTAGAATTCCGTACGTGTCAGGTTGCAAGCCCATCGCCGCTGCTAGAATACTAGCTGGTTTTCTCACGATGTTTTCCTTCACCGTTATTAGATTCCTATGATATTTATATAGGTATTACAATAGCAGCGTAGTACATTACAATGTAAAGTTGATATGTTAAGAATAATTATATGGTAATCGAGCTCTTCGTATATTTTATTAAGTCATGCAATTAAAATGTTGTGAAGTGACTTATTGCTATGACATTTTCTAATTAGCCGCTTTTGACCTTCCTTCTTGGCTGAGTCATGATGTTAATCATTCTGTTGCGTACTAGCGAAACAGCTATTTTCATATAAACTTCAACCCTGGCTATGCCCGTTTAGGAGTTAAATTTTAGGAACTCGTTTCTTAGCAAAACTCTACGCACCAAATCAAACATACTCTGAAAACGTTTATGACCTGAAAGGCTGAAAAGGCTGTAGTACGTTGTCTATCTATCAGTCAGTTAAGACAAAGATTCTTATAATTGGTAAGTTATATAGATGATATCCTACTAATATTATAATTATAGAATTTGTATTAGGTAGCACATATGTAATAGCACATAAGCCGCGCACGTACTTCATTACATTTACATGGGCTTGCGAAAAAAAACTTTTAGGTACCTTAAGATTTGACTGAATTTGAAACACTTGACTTTCATGGCACGGGAATTCTAGTTAGTGCTATTGTGACTTGTACCTGTATTTGATTGTGAAACTTTATTTCAGGTTGGTCCTGAAGCCCAATACATTCAAATTCTCGACGTAGCAGGCAACACAGCCTGTTCCCTAGTCACTGGAGAGTCATCGCTCGGTGCCAGACTAGCTTCGTCTTTAGAATGGAGCGCGCGAACCTCGCCCCTTCGCATTCTTCGGCCTCCAGCAATGATACCGCTATCTTGTCGAGAACTTGCTGCAGCTGTCGCTAGAAAACGTTATGAAAGACGGGTAAGCATTGCTTCTATAGACAAAGCCTACATTTATTCAGTAGTATCCCGTGGAAGAAAACATCGTGTGGAAACCAGCTGTGACGATAGACGTGCAACCTGTCACGTATGGAATACCAATCACTGTAAAATGTGGATAAGTACCAAATGTAGTAATATGAACGTACTTATGACTACCTCCCATAGATATTCTTAAATAATCTGGAGAAGGTACTTAGAAGATTACTAAAAGATCTTAGGGGATACGTAACGTGCTTGGCAATTAAAATCATGATGCTATATTTTTGCTTTCTTTATCCAGGGAACATTTATATTTTCTTTAAGCTTTTACACAGACACTGCATCGTAGGGCTCGTTCCTAACGTGCGTAACCTGCTTTGCTATAGGAAATAGTTATCATTTAACAGCAGGTCGGCCATTTACTTGTTCCGTCAACAAGTCGTATATAAAAAAAAGGATAGTTAATTGGTGACCCCGACACATCGCTATTGCTCTTTGAAAGGTCTCGTGACTTACTGATTCACAATAATTAGGTGTTGAGTTTTCTATTTGAAAAGAAATAGTGATACAATGCTTCAATAGAATGGAGCATATAATTATAGCCTCTTTGTATCCATTATGATAGCGTATTTTACGGTGACCCCGTGTGACGTTAGGACGTGGCTATAGAGTCATGTAAATACTGATTGTAGCTTACTTATTTACCTACACAATTTTATGAATGAACTGTGTAAATGTTAAACTGATGAATGTACAATCATAGGTATGCAAAACAATAGAAATTGCAAAAACAAAATGCGTCGTGCGTATTTGGATTTTCATGTATAGTTTTCCTGTTTACAATATAACAATGATTAAGTAATTTTATCAGTTTACATAAGGATATATATATATATATATATATATGAATATCCTTTTGTTCGTGACGTATTTGTAATTTTGTTGTGATTACTTCCTTTCCTTGTTTACTAAACCTAAGTATTTTCTATGAATATTTTCCGGGAAAAATCCTGTATCAAAACCAACGGTCACCAATCCGCCTGCCAAAAGTGGTGGATATGGCAAACCCCCACAAATATCGGAGATGCCTTAGTTCAGCAATGGACATATTCAGGCTAATAAATAATAATCGATACAAAAGACCCGTATAAACCACAATGTTCATCACACTTATGTTTGTCTTGGGTGGGAATTCAATCCAGTGCATTTCACCGAACATGTAATACATACAAAGGGTGTGGGTGCCTGTGAAATTACAGACACATGAGACTCAACACCTGTATGCCTCAGGTGGTTGGATGCGAAGCAGTGCATTGTAGGGCACGTTTCTAATGAACGTGACCTGCAAGGCAATATTTTGATTAGATTACCACTAAAAAAAAAATTTTTTTAAATTTTTAATGTATTTTGCTCTCCAGACACCACAGATCCTGTTCTACGGGCGCGCTTGCTCCGGCGACGCAGGGGACCGTCTTATCGAAGCCCCGGGAGCCTTCGCCGCTCCGCTGGAGGGCTATCTTATGTGCAAAACTGACAAGGGACGCCGCTTCGAACCCTGCTACTTTTTACTGAGGTAAGTTATATTTTCTGAAGTTAGTTTCGAAGGCTTGATTTTTGAAGATTTATTTGTTTGGTCTATGCCTGGGTGTTATATTGTATTCTCAGCCATTTGGTTCTCATAGTACAAGCTATGCTTTGTTTGGGGCTAGATTATTTTGTGTAAATATTTCCACTAATCTTGGAAAGGAGTCGAACAAACATCCGCACTGTCAGTTTCTGTAAAACGATGCCCGATTACAAATAGGTCAAAGTTTTTGAGAAATAAATAAAATGTCTTCATTTAGACCTAGTTTTAAAGATAATTAAGATATCTACAAGGGTATATTTAGCCATATTCTATAGATCAGGTGACAGATGGGGTAGAAAGTCCTGGAGTGGAGACAGAGGACTGCGGGCGCAGAAATGTGGGTGGACCACATATAAGTTGAATCGAGGACTTGGTCAAAGTTGCGAAAATGAGCTGAATGCGGAAGCTTTAAAAACCCGGTGGAAATAGACTCTACCCTACGTACTGACGACATTGTTAGGATCGCGGGAAGTTCTTCCTGGAAACGTATGGAGGAGGCCTATGTCCAGCAATGGACTTCTACAGGCTGTTGTTGATAAAAGGTTTTTCCCCTTAGAAGATGTGAAAGGTCACATAAACCATTCTTCGTTACAGAGCGGGCGTCTTACACTGGGGCCCTCACTCTCCAGACGGGACTCCCTTACCGAACAACATAGCGCTTCGTTCAGTGGTTGGCGTGCGTCGTCACGTGGACGGCAGAGGACGGCCGCATTGCTTCGAGCTGGCGCTCTGTGACGCGAGCCGTCTTCTGCTCGCCGCGCCGGATGAACCAGCAGCTTCTTCCTGGTTGCAGTCGCTGCTTCTACATGCAGCCCAGGTACTGACGAACACAGTTCTGTGGCTCACAAAACATGGCACTTTACGCACGGTTCTACTACCCACACCCACCGGCTTTTTATAGAAAAGTCAACTTTGGTGTCAACACTACTCGGTCAACAAAATCAGATTTTGTGTAACGTCTACTAATGCTAATGCTCACAAATGGTGAAGTAAAACATGTCAGGAAATCAGTTAGTATTCTAGCAGCGACGATGGGTTTGCTACCTTTCACGTAAAGAATACCAATTACTGCAAAAAGTAGGTATGTACCAAAATTTAATAGTTGACTCTCCCCTTAGATATCCTTAATGACCTTTGGATTAATGACCTAAGAGGTCTGAGGGGATATTTACCGTGGCTGGGTTAAAGTTGTGAAGCTATTTCTTGTTTTTTCTACATTTAATTTACAGAAAAAATTGATTTCTCATTTATACATATTCAAAATGCAAATACATAATATATAAAATATATAAATAGGCATTTAGATAAATTGGCTTTTCGTTCAATCTTTATTAAGTATACAACACTTCTAAAAATATTTCAAACCTATTCAGGCACTTGAAGAGAAAGACGGTGCGAAATCAGATCCTCGAGCTGGCGGTCCACCGCCTGGCTGTACGGTCCTCGTGACCCCTACAGAAGTGGTCAGTCTGCGAGACACCCTGGATATGTCTTTCGTGGCCGGTGCTGCGGCCTATCTGAAAGACCGCGGTTCTGACGCCCTACTCAAAGGTAATGCTGTGAGACAGTTTAATGAACCTTTTTTTTTTTTTTTTTTTTTATGGCAATCGTCCTTGTTTGGACATTTCTGCCAGCGTCACGTCGTTTTATGGTTCCAAAAATTGGGAGTAACGGTGATTTTAGTGGCACCGACCAGTATAGCTGAAAAATAAATAAATTATATGAATGGTTAGTAGGGTTAGTTAGACAGACAACTACTTTTGTTAAATTGTTAGATGGGCATGTCATAAATGTAGATAGAGTAGGTAGGTAGTACACATATAGATATAGGGGTTTATAAGGATAAGTTATTGCAGGTAATAAATTGAGCCAGACATTTATATATTAAAGGATCTTTGGAACCTAGGAGTTCAAGTACATGAGTGGGGAAAGGTATGTTTAAGGATATGAGTGATTGGAATAATTGAGAGTGATCTAAAAGAGGGCAGGCAAAAAAGATATGGTTTAGGTCCCCTTCGTCGATACCACATTCGCATATGGAAGAGTCTTTGATATGGATTTTGTTAATGAACCTCCTGTATATAGAATTAGATAGAAGGGCCGTTTGGAACAAAAGTGCGAGTGAGAGGTATTCTCTGTAGATTTGTTTTTTTTAGGTTTGTTTAGTTTGACGACCGATGTGGCGCGGTGGGCAAATGTGCTCCTGCGATGCAGGACGTTGCGGGTTCGATTCCCGCCTTGGGATAAATGTTTGTACGATCTGCAAATGTTTATTCCGGGTGTTCTGGGTATTTTCAATGTATAATAAAAAATATGTAAGTATGTATGTATGTAATGTATTATATTAAGTATATCAGTCATCTAGTACCCATAACACAAGCTCTGCTTAGCTTGGGGCTAGATGATGCTGTGTGGATTGTCCAGCATTATTATTATTAATAACTTGTGACCATTTAACCATAAAAAAATATATTTACAGAATACGTCGAAGAGATGCGAACTGACATAGAAATCTTGGCGTGCGGCTCCATCAAAAACCTGACATCTTTCAAAATACCAGACACTGATGAAAATTGGTGCTGTTTGGTAAGCCACAGAAAACTTTACTTACCCGGACACGTTAGATATCTCCCCAGATCTCTTAGTTTATTTTTTTATACAATGTGCTGATGAAACAAGCATATGGCCCACCTTATGTTAAGTGGTTACCATCACCTATAACAAAGCATTCCCTCGTAGGTCACGCTCGTTAGGAACGTCACCTTCGATGCACTACTCAGCGTCCATCAACCTGAGGCATACAGGTGTTAAGCCTCATGTGCCTGTAATTACACCGGCACCCACACCCTTCCAACCGGATCACAGTAAGCTGCTTGGTGGCAGAAATAGGCATGGTGGTAGTACTTCCCCGGACGAGCCCTTCATAAAGAGCTCTACTACTACTAAGATATCCCCAGATCTCTCTGTAACAAGAAACTACTCAAGATTATTTGCGGATGTCGCTTGTGAGTAGTCAGAGGTACGTCCAAATATTACATTTGGTACTGCAGATTTCGCAGTAGTTGGTATTTATGTGACAGGATGTAAGTCCATCGACACCGCTGCTAATGACTAGTTTTTTTTTGATACTTTCCTTCGCCGTTTAAGAGCACTGTCAATTGAATTGGTCACCTAGGATTATTAGCGTAGTGAATAAGAAAATAAAACTCAGATATATATACACATTTTATTGGTAATCTTTACAAATTTAGGTTTTACCCTGGGTAAAACAGTGCATTAAACATAGGTAGTTATTAAACCTAGGTAATTATATTTTAGTAAATAGATCGAATGATTGTTTCACTAATTAAATAATTTATATAATTAGAATTTATAAACATATTTTTAAAACGTCAACTATATTATTTACTTATAGTTGGGTTAAAAATAGTCATTATTTAACTATTTTAAACCCGTCATAAACTCGTCATAAGTGTAGAACACCTGTGATCTCAATGTTAATTGTTTAGGAGTGGAGCGTCTGCGAGGCTCGTGAGCGTGGAGCTGGCTTGGCGCTGGTGATGGCGAGCAGTAACGAACTGGAGCGGTTCATTGCAGCAGTCGAACAAGCATTCTGTTCACTCACGGTACGTTTATTCACTGCCAGTCTGTATCCTACAATCTTATAGAGTTTGTTGTTGTTAAGAATAAAATAAAATAGTAGTAAGTTAAAGTTCACTTGTTTAATAGTTAGTAGGTTTGTATAGTTATTGAGCTGATTTATGCTATGAAGTGTTGTCGTTTAAGCAGGTTGTAAGCAACTCCAAGTAAATGGACGGAAAAACCACGTTATAGCATAAAATGCTGACCCGCGAGAACATGTACTAATACTGTGCGGTTTGCACAAACCGTACAGCCAGTCTATTCGCATACAGCAGTAGCAGTTTCGCTAGTACATTGATAAATTTGAGGGGCCCTCTACTTTTTACCTATAATATAACATTACCTTCCATCTTATTACCTGAGCCATATACTTATGAACGTTTTTTTTATTTAAATAATGCTTGAATTGTCTTCTGACAATGTCATTACCCATTATATAAGAGAGCAATAGTTTTTTTATTGTTGCATGTGCCTGTATTTCAACGGACAGTTTTACCAATGTCAAGTGAATTAAATAGTTTAATAATAGTCGTTGGCAACATTTTCAACAGGATGTTGCATAATTACACTTTAATTTCAATTGATTTCACTTGTGCGAAGACCTCAAGTAATGAATAAAATAAGAATTGGAAAAGAATTAAAATGAGAGAAAATTAAGTCCGAGCAATAGTTTATCTTTTGATAGATTTTTATAAGTAAGGAGATTAGTCTTCATCTTGTGGCATACAGGTATTATAACTCATGTGACTATAACTTCACCAATGTCTATAAGCCAAGATAACATTTAATTCTGAACCGTATTCCTTCTACAGTGCGAACCATTCCCGCTCAGCGTGGTCGAAGGCGCCAAGTCAGCTTGCAGCTCAGCCAATAGCAAGTACGAGGCTGCCTGGTCCCATATGCTGCCGGCACATCAATGAGGGAAAACCATTGTAAGATAGAATAAAATAGACAATACTAGTTCACAAACTGTTTCATTATGAAACGAGGTTTAGTTAGATAGAGCTGTTGATTTGAAGTTAGGTAATTTTTAAGTGTCTCTAAAATTAAAACAGACTTTAAAATAAAATAAAATGCCAGAGAATAGTTAATTGTTCATAAAAACTAAAGAAAATCAACTTGACGTTGTTATAAACCTTGTGATTGTATCACTAAACAGCTTTTTCTACCACATATTCTCTAAATAAGACTAGTAATACATCTTCCATATATACATATGACTTTTTGTCTTTTTTATATGACTTGCCTCACAGCTCAGTTATTCAGGTTTTGGGTTCGAACCCAACCGAGGACAAATATTTGTGTTATGAACATAGATGTTTGTTCTCTGTCTGGGTGTTATATTGTATTGTATGTATTAATAAAAAAATGTATCTAAGTATTCTATCAGTCATCTGGTTCCTATAGTACAAGCTATGCTTAGTTTGGGACTAGGTCGTGTTCTCTAAAATTTATTACACTCACAAATATTTATTTGTACTTCTTTCATAAAAATATATAATATTATTTTACTAAAATGCCACATGCTGATTGTACAAGCAGATGGCCCCACCTGATCTCAAGTGGTTACCATAACTTATAATAAAGTATTGCCTCGTAAAACTAAATTCCAGGAACTTAATTTAATTGATCGTTCGGAAGTCTTCTAAACCTCGTTTCTTAAGATAGATGTAGGTTACTTTTATCACAGGTTGTAAGCCAACGGTGCTTTACCGTAAGAAATACAGTCAAGAAATAATGTAATCACAAAGGGTATTTATGACTCTGAAGTTTCCTTTCGCGTCTATCTCACTCAAACTTCCCAGAAATTTACATGCGCAACAGAGATGCACATTGATCAATATATATAATTTCAACTATAAGGCAATTAGTGACATTATTTACTAGGTGACATGGTTGTTATTAGGTTGAACTTAAAACTGTTTATCGTTTTTTTGTCACCTCGTTAGTAAACAAGCGTAGCTGTTTCCAAGTATATATTCATGCGGACAGCTTTTAGATATAATTTTCTATGTGACCTGTCATCTAGGGGTATTGAATTGATCGAAGATTTGGCTCATCAACTTGCTATCAAAGCTATCTGAGCCAAAAAGCCGGGCACAATGGTGCGTCTGTCCAGCAGTGGGCTACAATAGATTGAGGATATTCATAATTTATTATTATTTAAAGAAATCACAAAGATTTTTATATTATGGCGAAAGTATATAATTCCTTGTAGATGGAGCCACGGTCGCTAAAGTACCGTATTAAAAACATTTTGTCAAGTTCGATTGAACTATCGTTGGCGCATTCCCGTTTCAAGGGGAGGTTCATGGGTTCAAATACCACTTGACGGAACAACTTTTGAGATAATATAAACATATTATTTGATGATATTGTCAAACATAGATTCGCAAAGCCTAACTTCAGAGTCATAAAAATCCATTGTTACCGTAATAATTTTAAATTTTGCTTCTAGAAGTTATAAAACTGAAGTCATTTTCAATGTAATTAACAACAAAATCTTCATATCTTTGAATATGACCTCGTATATACCTTTTATAGGTATTGCATTATTTCCAAGTGTTCTACAAATCAGATAGCATTTAAAAACTTTATTGAAATAATTTAAATGACCATGAAAAAGTTTATTTGAATTGTTTCAATGTTAAAAGTTAAACTGCATTGTCTATTGTATTTCTCCCATCAAAAAAACTTAAATTTACAAGTCTCATCCGTAATATGATCACTCAAATGTTATCCGTACTTAAAAGGGCTTGTATAGACATCTCTGTGTTACAGGGGCTTATGTCTAAAGCACAATTAGTTAAATTATGTAAAGATGGCTTCCCTTAATCTGTAACTGTAGGTCATACAACTATTTCAGTACTGTGTTTGTAAGGTTACTGAACATAGACCCAGTTTCAGTATTTTACAAGCGTCTAATACTAAGGAAAGTTGCTTGTAGATAAGCTTTTATCCCATTGGTTAATGTGACAGTGACAGTTTTCACTGGCCAATGAGGTGAGAGTTTATCTGACAGGAAAGCCAGTAGTACTACTAAAGGACGCTCGTATGGTATTGTAACTAGGCATAAGTAGATCTTCTATATAGGTATTCTTCCTAGACAAATCTTCAGAGCGATAGCTAAGTGCAGGATTAGATACACAAGCGCTAGCCATTCCCAATCGCTCATGTACATGCTAACTTACCGTACAGTCAAATGAACAAAACAGAAGTGTTAAAAAAAAACAGATTTAAAAAAAAATGTTCAGTAACCTTTTAAAAAACAGTAAAATTATATTAACAGCTAGTAATGAATAATGTAGATACATTTTCTTGTAACATAGGTCACAATACAATTAAACTTACATTGTCTTATCCATACTATTCCATTGAACCATCAAATATAGTCGTTGTGGATAAGACATTCGTTATAATAATGTTACTACACTACTTAGTTTTAGTCAATAATTATAAATGTATTTACCAATATCACTCATTATCTTAAAAGTGATTGTTGAAATGAAATCATTATAATAATCTATTTTTCGTATTGAAATGATATTTGTCTGATATTATTATTTTAATAGATTGATATAGGTAGTTCTTATATTTTACGAAGGTGCGTCTGATGTTATTGATGTAATAATTCAACTGCCTTCGTGAGATTTATTAACTGTACTTACAGCCTGTTTCATTGTTTCTGAGTACCGCAATCAATCACATAAAAATATTTCTATCTCTGTTTTTGACGAGCCTAAAGTAGAGACAGAAATATATTTATCTGACGGATAGCGTAATTTAGAAATAGTGCAAAAGGTTCTTAGTGGAATGAAGAGCTTCAGCCGATTGTTATGTGTTGGCGCGCTATTCTAAAACTTGGCCTGAAGCACCAAAATTATAATCGATTTTAAAGTTGTAAAAAAATCGAGAAATCAAAATCGAATAATCGTTTTACTGGGATTTAGAATGGTCAAGTTTTCTAGAATAAAGCTTGTGTGAAATAGCTTAGTAGATTTTGTACGGAAAATGAAAGATTTGTAACATTGACCTTATGTAGCTTTTTTTTTAAAAGCTAATTTTAATGGTTTTATTTGAAATTATGTTTTGTTATATTTTAAGGTCTGATCGTGATGGAAAGTTGGGATGGATATTTATTTTTAATGAATTTTGGCTGCTTTCAGTTTATACCGAAAATATTTGTTACCAAATATATCAAGGAACATATGATATTGTTTCGTATGTGTATTAGGCCGTTATATAGGCCGTGTGATATTAATGTATATTTAGAGTAGAATCTAGAATGTTCTCTTGCATGTTACAAACAAAATAACTCTCCATTACTTTGTTTATAAGATGCAAATTCAAGTAACGATAAGAAACGCTGTGTATTCAAATTCTCTTTCCATGTAATCAAAGAATCAATTTTTATTTTCATAATAATTATTTTTAAAGGTTATTTTATTTTTAATTTGTTATTACAATTGGGTGCACTTGCACCAAAATTATTTACATTGATTTATGAATTGTATTGTTGATTTTGTAAAGTAATCGCTTGTTATGCTAACCAGAGACAATTTTGTTAAAAGACTGTGGACCTTATTGCAAGGTTATAAAGTTGAAAGTGGCGATTCGTACTCAGATACCGCTTAGCTGTGATTTGTGTTCTAATTATTAAGTTTGTTGTTTCATGCATAATATTAGGTTTGATGTTTAGATTATAACTCATACGTAGTATTCGACCGTTAGTTTTCTTAATAAATGGTTATATTTAAGCAAGCATTAATTGCAACTATTATTCATTACGTCGCTGGTGTCGATTCTGATACTAACTCAATTTGACAGCACTTTCAGTATTGCCGTCTCGTTCTTAAACACAAACGAAAAGGACGGGTATATAAGATCTGCCAAATTAAGTTACTTTAAATATTCAACAGCAGAATGAAGACTATTATCTAAAGATTATCTTGAAACCAATGTTGCCAGTTACACAACTATTCAGATATTATTGGTGCGTGCACAAAATATAAATGCTCTATTAAAAGATCTCAAACAAATACCAGTGAAAATTGCACTTAAATTCAGCATTTATTTGACCATTATAGATTTGAACAAGTAACACGTCTGACTGCATTCACTTTATTTATATTGTTACTTATTTATATTCTAATCATTCACCTTATACTATATCTAATCTTTAAAGCATAATGTATTATCAAGCAATCGGATTGTTGACCTATTGACGTTTAAATGCGGTTACAAAAACTTATATAAATTAAACAATAACGCACCTAGCGTTATTGTATCAAAAGATGTATTCGACACGAACATAGAATATGTGTCAGTCATATTGTACGACCATAAATGACTGCGGTTATATTATAGTCGTACTTGTTGTATCAGTTTATGATAATGCAATAACAACATCGATACCATTGATAAGAATATAACGAGGCACAAAAAGTTGTGTGTTGTCAAATGGTTCAACAATCCGATTCACTGATAGTGACAGTTAACATTTTGTAATTGGTAGGGTCGTTGGTACGTTTCTCGAATATTTCAATAAAATAGAGACAATATTATAATCTTCTGTTTTTCTATTAAAATGGTAGCTAAAGTATTAATAAGAACAATAATAATATTATGTGACGCTAAAAGTTGTAGATGTTGAATTTTTTAATAATTCCTTGAATATATAACATTGTAATGTTACCTTACTGTATGCTTGGAAACGTTCTACAGCTGTTATTGGTTGAGATGACGTTAAATACGGTTCCACCGTTACCCAAGACGTATTGCCACTGAATGAAAGGTCAGCCCTTAGGAGACGGCATTCAGCAAGGCAAAACCATGTGACTCGAGAGCGGTAACTCTTGAAGTTGAAGCCGGTCTACTCTTAGAAACGATAACGAAGTTTTGTACTGTCGTATTGTAATACACTGCGGTACAACTCGGTAGCCATTGCATAGTCAAGTTGACACTGCGTGATATGCCGCTTGGTGTAACTCAAAACGACAATACGAAACTTCGTTTATCGTTTCTAAGAGTACACCTGCAGAGCAAAGAACTAATGTATGATTCTTACCCGCATTGCCCATACCAAGATGGTCGAAATGCAGACGACCACAGACCGCCCAGATGACGTCAACAATGACAACCTGGAGATTTTGTGACGTCATCTCACCCAATGAGAGTAATCAACGTTTCTAGAGCCCCTAGAGTTGTTGGAATGTGTGAGTGTCTTCTTATGTTTTGACTGTATAATCGTACATAGCCAAAATATGTTTTTGAATTGGATTCTTGTGTTACACAAAAGCTTTGTTACAAAAAAGATAACATTTATACAGACATAGTAACATTTTGAGGACACTCATGCCCACATTGTAGCATTAACTTGGTAATCATAATAAAATAGGCCATTTGAATTATTATCGCTTGACATTGTTCGTAACGATTGTAATAAATTCTTTGCGAAAGAAATTTTGTTTTTTTATTCAGTGTAGTATATTACAGTATAGATAATACCTACCAATCCAGCTGAAGGTCTAGAATCACACTATAAGTGTTCTGATCACCTTTATTGCCCGGTTTCAATAACTTAGAGTTCGTAAATATTACCTACCTATACGGATAAGCCTTTATCTCATTGGCTAATGTCATAGTGAGAACTTACACTCACCAATGAGGTGAGAGTTTAGGTACATTCACCAATGAAGTGAGAGAGTTCTTGGTCGTAACATTTTTGAGTGGTTGTGGTCGTCGTGGTCGTCACATCGGGACTCTGGCTCGCGTTACAACCCTACGCCCTACTTTTATATAAACTGAAACCTACGCCACTCATCTCGAACCGCTGTTCTTCTGGCACATTCGTTGAGAGGAACATCAATAGCTGCCTTGATTTGGTCTGTCCATCTCATGAAAGAGTATTTAGATAGACTCACGAATATGGTGAGTTTCAACTAGCCAATGAGGGGAGAGCTTACGCTGACAGGTAACGGACGCTCGCATTGGAACCTAGGTACTGTACTTAGGAAAACAGAATTTCCATTTCTTACACCATTTTATGAAATGAGGTAAGTAAACAACATTTTATACGATTCCATTCGTTTAAAATGTCCTAGGACTAGGTATGATAGGTAGGTACTTAGGTAGATACATAGTTGATTGAAACCAGTATTATTACCATACCTGTAGACATACCTCCCGAGTAGACTGGGTCATAATAAACTAGCATCTTGCCCGCGGGTTTATTGGCAATTTATTTTTTTATTCAACATGCTGATGGAACAAGCAGATGACCCACCTGATGTTCAGTGGTTATCCTATAACAAACCATTGTCTCGCAGGTCGTAAGAAGCGTACCTCTGCGTCTCATCAACCTGAGGCCTCATGTGCCTGTAATTTCACCGGCACCTTTCAAACTGTAACACAGCAAGCTGTTCAGCAGCAGAAATAGGCATGCTGATAGTAGGTACTTTACTTCCCCAGTTGAACGCCTCACGTAGAGCTCTACTATAACATTTCGATAAATGAAAACAATTAAAAATATAACGAGTTATTCAATATACTTAGTTGTTTTTAAAGTCACAAAAACGTTCGTATACAGTCTGACGCAAGATGCTGCGTCCGGTCTTATTCCAACCAAGAATCTCTATAGGTACCTACTCGTTTGTAGATTTATCAACGAGAATGTTCTCAACTTCAAAATAAAATACTTCAATTATCAGATTAGGTATGATAAAAAGAACAACTCAATCTCTACAAATATATTTATTCGCTATCTGTTCGTACATGTTTATCAACTAAGAGTAGAGGCTAACAAACCGGCTATATTAACATACAAGCCTGGTAAACAACATCGGTAGTAGGTACCTGTTTGCCGCAAATCTAGCTAGTTGATAAAACGCTGTGCTGACGGGTTGTCCTATTCAGAATGTCGGAACTAAAGGTAAGTCTTGATCTAAAAGATGTTGTTATGGGAATTAGAAGAATTAGTAAGTAAGTCAGCATGTCTCTGGTATGCACTGATAGGTTTATTTCTGGTTTACTCGTCTAAGGTTTATTTTTATACTTTTATGTTGATGTTGTGTAGTTTTATCGAAAAAACCAGAAAACATGCGTTTCGGTGACTTTATCTAAAACCTCCAACGAATCGATCCCCAAAACGCACACATTAATTTTATGAGTAAAGTTAAAGGTTTTTAGTTTCATATCCTTTTAGTATCTCTCCGGGTTTGGATCGGAGTTCTCTTCTGAGGACCCGAGAAGGCCAGGCGCCCTCCCAGAAGGTCAGAACAGTCCCCAGCGATGCCCCTATGGCCTGTACGCAGAACAGCTCTCAGGAACTGCCTTCACTGCTCCGAGACATGACAACAAACGGTCTTGGGTTTACAGGTAGATGTTTATTAGTAGTAGGTAGGTAAGTTTTTGTTGAAACATGGAATTTTTATTATTATTATTATTAATTAAGCCCATGAAAATCATTGGAATAATGTTACAGGATTCGTCCATCGGTGATCCACAAGCCATTCAAGAAGTTCGATGTAGCTAAGCACTTTACAAACAACTGGGATGAACAGGAGCCAGATCCAAATCAGGTAAGATACACCTGATAGTTGAATACTAAATATAACAGCAAAACAAAACCAACACCAAATAAAAATACATTTAACTTATTTCTCTCTCCCTTAAACTAGTCTCGCTGGCTGCCTTTCGACATTCCATCATCGCCTGTGGACTTTGTCCGGGGCTTGCACACAGTATGCGGAGCTGGCGATCCTCGCTCGCGGCATGGCATTGCGATTCACGTGTTTCTGTGCAATGCATCGATGGAAAATAGCGCTTTCTACAACAGCGATGGAGACTTCCTTATTGGTAAAACTAACCCCATAATTACAGAACCTTCCGCTCGAAAATCGTTCAAATCTTAGGGTGAAATGAAAACTCAGGCAAAAACAGATATGAAATCACCAATCATAATAATTAGAACTTAAACAAACTAGATCAGTATTACGATCCATTCACATCATCAGAAAAGTGTTTGTCACAGATAATTTCGTTACAGTTCCCCAGCAAGGAACTCTGGAGATCACAACTGAGTTTGGCAACATGAAACTGGCGCCCAACGAGATAGCAGTCGTTCAACAAGGCATGCGGTTCTCAGTGGGCGTCGATGGCCCAACTAGGTAAAAATCATCACCAGGCAAATGTTTCCACAGCTGGTAAACATGGCACCTACATTCAAAATAGCGTTCGAATCATAAGTAGGTACAATGGTGTACAAAAATCAAATGAAAATGTTGAATTAAAAAAAACTGATTAACAGTCTTTCAGAACCGAAAAAAGACAATGTTCCACACTGTTGTATCAAAACAATATAAAAACTGTTTACGATGCCAGATAACCTGAACCGCTCTTTGAAAGTACTCATTCATTTGTTTCACAGAGGTTACATTCTGGAAGTATTCGACGGGCACTTCAAGTTGCCTGACCTGGGTCCTATTGGAGCCAATGGATTGGCCAACCCTCGAGATTTCCTGACGCCTGTTGCTCATTACATCGATGAGGAGATCGCAGGTAATATTCAAAACTTGGGAAAAGCTGCACAAATATTTTTCTACGCAAATTAAACTAGGTGAAGATCTAGTGTTATGCGAGTGATTTTTGTATGGAGTATAAGAGTGATGAGTGGAAATCCTACTGGGCGTAATGAGAGCAGTCGTGAAAAAATACTAAATAACTCCCGAAACGGGCTCAAATAACACAAAAACTTCGCCAAATCCGGGCCTTTCATTCTGTCAACTGAAGTGATCGCACTTCGCTGATTACTTTCTAAATTAAATTGAAACTACACAATATAATAGCTACACTAATTGGCACGTGAAACTGTAATTATATCACTGAAGAAATAAATTTAAATTTCAGGATTCAAAATAATAAACAAATACCAAGGTAAACTATTTGTTGCCGAGCAGAACCATTCTCCGTTCGACGTTGTCGCCTGGCACGGGAATTACGTGCCTTACAAATATGACCTTAGCAAGTTCATGGTCATCAATGCTGTCCTGTACGACCACTGTGTAAGTACATACATGACTTTAATTCAGGCTTCGGATCTCTTAGTAGAAAGTACCAACCGGAGATTCTTTGAGGATGTCTAAGGGGTAGTCAGAAATGACAATACGAAACTGTGTTTATCGTTTCTGAAAATTTACCTGCTGGTTAGGTCAAACTTTCCATAAACCTGAGGGCCAAAACGACAAACGACATCCGAATTACACTGCGCGGCAACCAGGGAACACTCGGCAGTTGCGTTATCGATGCTGCGCAATGTATTTCAAATATCAACACGATAGGTACGCTTACACCTCAAATATCGAATTCGTTCGACTCTGTAGTCTGTAAACTTTACTGCCATTAATATAGTCACAGCATACTCATATTCATTAATAAGGATAATATAAACTAAATAACTAGTAAAATTAACTTACTTTTCCAGGACCCATCTATTTTCACGGTGCTGACTTGTCCGTCCACGAAGCCAGGTGTGGCTATTGCAGATTTTGTGATTTTCCCACCTAGGTGGTCCGTCCAAGAGAACACCTTCAGGCCTCCTTATTACCACAGTAAGTTTCTGTAAAAAAAAAGAATTGGCATCTCCTATTTCTTAACTAAATAATTATGTGTGTTGTGCACAAGTAACTGTGTAAATAATTATGCAACTCAATTGATTGTTTTATGATGTACCTAACTATGGTATTAATACATATTACAATTTTTTTGCGCAAAAAGTCGCTGAGGACAGGATTCGAACCTGCGCGGGTAAAACCCATTGGATTTCAAGTCCAACTCCTTAACCACTCGGACACCTCAGCTTATGACACTATCTACGAAAAATTATATTATAAAGTAATTTAATTGCCGTCGTAAACTTGAATAATACAGTCAGCTGTAGGTAAAATAATATTGGTAGATAGTCACACAATAGTATCTTCTAACCCCAAACGTTGTTTAGTTGTACCAGGTACATACTTCAATATTTAAATAAAATATTACTCAGTGTTGATATGTTGTGCGTGGAAGATTTTTTTTAACTAGATTATTGCACCTATTCATTGTGGTACTATAATAATATTACGATCTAGCCAACTAGGCTAATGAGTAATTTAACTTTGACTTAATTTTATAGAAAACTTACTTTTTTAATAAATTAATTTGGGCACAACGAAAAATTCTTAGCCCGTCCGAGTCCTGTGACGTATCACTGTTATAAGCAATTAAAGTAAGGAGGAATATTTGCCTAGTAAACAAATAAGTATAATAATCCCAATCAATTACCTACGTATTTGTATGTTTGATGGTTCTACAACTGTGTCAATAATCTATGGCTTGTGGAATCTTAAATATTCACAACCTTTCATAACAGCTGAGGTGTCCGAGTGGTTAAGGAGTTGGACTTGAAATCCAATGGGTTCTACCCGCGCAGGTTCGAATCCTGTCCTCAGCGAAATATTTATTTTTATTTTATTTGTGTGCCAAAAAAATGTGCTTATTAAATTAGGGGTACCTACCTATCTAATTTTACTGGCACATATTCCGACATTCTAATAACTTTGTTAGTGCTCTCTTTTATAAGCTGGTGGGTTTGGTAGACATAATGATGCGCGTAATTTTAATCAGGATTGCCAATCGATCAATGAATTACTACTACTACCTAATTACTTTAATTTTAACCATATTTTATTGCTTATTATATTAATTACCGTACATTTTTTTATCGATCCATTGAGTTCAAAAGCCGTCCTATTCTGTGACTTATATATTCTATATATATTCTCTTCGCCTTTCGAAAACCTTTATTCCTCAGCGACGTTCTGAGAGTTCATGCTGAAAATGAAATAACTTGGGTTCGAGGTTTATAAACCCAAACGCGCGCGACTTCACTCAAACTTCAACCCCCGCTATGCCAGTTCAGGGATTGAATTTTGGGAATTTATTTCTTAGTACGAATATGCCCTGAAAATTTCAAGTGTCACGACCAGTGTTTTAGGCTGTGTATTGTTTAATATCAGTCAGCCCAGTCAGGACAAAGATTCTTTTTATTGGTATAGATAAACCAACGGTATACATTGGCCAAAATAGTTGTGCAACAAAGCTAGAAATAGAGATACTTAATAATCTTTGCTGCAAACTTACTTTTTCTCCAGGAAACTGCATGAGCGAGTTCATGGGTCTTATCCTCGGTTCATACGAGGCTAAAGAAGGTGGATTCCTACCAGGCGGGGCTTCTCTTCACTCCATGATGACTCCGCACGGACCTGATGTCAAATGCTTTACTGGCGCTTCAAATGGTGAGCTGGTGCCGCAGAAGATTGCTGTGGGCACTCAGGTAAGCTTCCAATCCAATTCGATCGTAAACAACCGCTAATCAAATCAATTTGACGTACTGACATACATTTGACGTAACGCTATCTATCATCAAAATAGGCAAAGCTACTATAATACCCAAACACAGAATAAACATCTGTGTTCACCACACAAATGTTTGCTCTCGGTGGGGAACGAACCCGCAACCAACAGCGCAAAAGGCAGAGCTACAACCCACTGTAGTGCTCTGCATTTACGCTGATTAATATGTAAACTACGTCATTTATTTGCAGGCTTTCATGTTCGAATCTTCGCTCAGCATGGCTATCACCAAGTGGGGCGCTGAGACCTGCCAGAAATTAGACGCGACATACCACCAATGCTGGCAAAACTTGCCCAAACTATTCTCAGACAAAATCAATATTTGAAATACTGTAAAATATTTTTATAATTGTTGAAAATATCATTTATGATAGAATTATAATAAAATGTAATAAGTTTCAGCGCCATCATGTAAAAGTAGCAGATCTGGGCAATTCTCATCATACTTTATGATCTCATCATTTTATATCCGGCACACAAATAAAATTGGTTTTATTTTACACATATGTTTTATTTAATAATTAGCGGAGCTTAAAATAAATTCCATTACACAATTTTAGCATTACGATTACCCTCGGTCAGTCGCGTCACAAGACGAAGATCTTCCCTTCATACTGTTTCATCATACTTTTGACAATTTATAGGAATTTAGGCAATATGTATTATTCGAAGCGCAAAAACGTCCGAATTCGTTCTCTTTCTTAATTGTTGAAAAACAAGGAGACATAAAATTGTAGTAAATAAAAATTATTTACAACTATAGAATTGTGAAAGGAAGTTTCACCAAAACTATTATTATTTCAATAGAAACATGAACTTAAAGGATAAAATAAATTAAAAATGGAATTTTCACGGCTAGCGATGTGACACTACCAGTTCATAGTTAGTTTTAGAACACCGTTACAGTTTAGATTTGTATGCACAATGTTTTAAAATAGTAGGAATCTTTTTTACAGATATACTGATTGAGATTCTTGTGCATACATGAATTACAAATGAAACCTTCCTGCCTTACCAAGACAGAACATGTTTAACTAACTAACATTTAAATTACAGCGTAATAAATAATCTTCCAAATATTGTACTCAATTAATATGTTTTAAGGATATTAGTATGTTTTAGGAAATTCATGAGATCAATCTGATATGAATTTAACTGTTGTTTCCGAATATATCTATAAGTTTTGACTTTTTAATTATGACTGATATCTAGAAGATTTTTAATACTTTAACTTATACAAACATCGAATCAATATTAACTTACGAACTATGAATATTCATGTCTCGATAAGGCAGCGACACGCTCTCAAACTCGTTTATGTATTAGTAGGTATGCTACTAAAAACAGAAGTTTCACTTCTGCTTCAAAAATGTTGAACTGCTTACTTTAACTCGGAAGTGGGAGCGGGATTACAGACTCTATAAAATGCTGATAAAACCACTTTATCTTTGGGTTTTGTGACTTTTTATCTGTTTCATACTAAGTTTCATTAGCTAAGGTAAGAATAGTGAGTTCAAATAAGGTATCAAAATTACGACCACTACAAATCACATTGAAATATAACGTGCCAGCACGAAATGTCTTCTGAATTGGGAAAAGTACAAAGTTGTAAGATACAAATATATGATTCTAAGTATTCAAATAAATTACTGATTGTTTTAATAATACTGTGTTTATTTCCAAAGATAAGAATAAAATCATTTATTATCAGCACTTTAGAGCCCTTTGTTTTATAGTCTCTATAAAATTAAGTTAGTAGCATACATACTACAGTTTGTGTGCCCAGTTTGGAATTTCAGTGGGTGTTTTTGGTACAGTCTAACCATGGTTCACGTTCACTCCGGATTCTAGTTCCGATGCCGGCGTTTCCGGTTCTTCATCATTGTAAATATTCTCCGCCATTTGCCAGACCTGGAAAAAAAATTAATAGAGATTTACAACAGAACACTGAATTAATTGAAGAATGAATTATTTCATCAATAGCGAGATACGGTAGCCTAGTGAGAGCGACCTCGCTTTCTAATAGGACGACCGATGTGGCGCGGCGGGCGAATGTCCGCCTGCGACGCAGGAGGTTGCGGGTTCGATTCCCGCCTAGGGATAAATGTTTGCACGATCTGCAAATATTTATTCCGGGTGTTCTGGGTATTTTCTATGCATAATAAAAAATATCTATATATGTAATGTATTGTATTAAGTATATCAGTCATCTAGTACTCATAACACAAGCTCTGCTTAGCTTGGGGCTAGATGATGCTGTGTGGATTGTCCAGAATTATTTATTTATTTATTTAATACAAAGGTCATGAATTCGAATTCGGTCATGTACCAATAGATTTTTATCTTCGAAAAATGTATGTGCGCAATGCCAGTGATCTCAAAAGGTGAAGGAAATTATCGTGAGGAAACTAGCAGCGGCGATGGGCTTGCAACCTGTCACGTATGGAATACCTACTACTGCAAAATGTGGGTATTTGGTAGATCTAACTACATCCTTAAGTATTCTACGTAAGTAAACCGTATTTACTTACGTACTTGGTACTTGGATATCTACCATGCCTAAATATTAAAATCGTAAAGCCATTTGATTCGACACATTCGTATTATTAATAACTAGCGAAACGCGTGCGAGTTCGTCCGCGTGAAGCTATTTTCATGCAAATTTCAACCTCATCTGTATACTTTTAGGGGTTGAATTTCAAGAATTCGTTTCTTAGTACACCTTTACGCACCAAGATGAATATACTCTGAAAACTTCAAGTCTCTACGACCAGTGGTTTAGGCTGTGCGTTGTCTATATCCCAGTCAGTCAGTTAGTGAATCAGTCATGACAAAGATTCTCGATTTCTTTGTTTTTCAAAGATTCTTGTATCAATCCATTCTTTAGTCATTAAACCCGCCACTACTGTAAAACCCACTAATAATTACAAATATCAGCACATGTATGTATAAATGCAGTACACACCTGCATAATGTTATCCTCCGAGACGGAACAGATGACCCAGGGCTCGTTGGGGTTCCAGGAGAAGTCGGATATCTTGGCGGTGTGCCCTCCATGGATGAACAGCAGCTCCGGCGGGCCGTCTTCTGCATCTTCTGCTGTCTGCTCCTCGCCGATCTTAGACAGATCCCATACGTGCAGTCTGTAAATTAAATATTACATCAATAATTCAAGAATAGATATTTTTAGGGTTTCGTACACGGGTAAAACGGGACCCTATTACTAAATTAACAATGGTGGAGGCAGGATAGGTTTCGTAAGGTAGTTTGGGAGGCAGTATTCGTCACATTGGACGGATTCGTTAAAAATGGTCCAGTAAATACGGGCCGGGCCTTCTGTGTGCACTTACATAGATTTTTTAGCTATTTAGTAGTTAATTATTACCGTCTGTCGGTCCCACTGCTGGCGAGGATGGTTTCGTTATGCGGCGACCATTGAACCTGGAAGATCTCGTCTTTGTGCGACTCGAATGAGTGCAGTTTCAATTTCAGATTACGTAGATCCCATAGGGCTACCTAAAACAATACAAAACCATTTACATAAAATTTCAGGACTACTTTTCATACAAAAATATCTGTAGCTTTAAAATTAACACCATGCCTATTTCTGCCGTCAAGCAGCGTTGCTGTGTTTGAAGAGTGTTTTGAGATAATGCTTTGTTATAGGTCATGGTTACTACTTCATCGGGTGGGCCATCTATTCAATAAATACCCTTTGTAGAGTGTGCCCACAACTTCGCCAGGAGAATGATGTAAAGGTTGTTAGAATTTGAATCCGAGTTAAATTTATAAGCATTTTTTAAGGGCGCAGACGCGGGCGTCAGTCTGCTAGTATTATATAAAACTGACCGTCTTATCAGCACTGCCGGTTGCAAGGATGAACTCTGAATAGGGATTGAAGCTCAGGCAGTTGACTTCAGCTGTGTGCGCATCCACTGTGTGAGAGGGCTTTGATGTGTTGTTAGACCTGGAATATACCGACACACTTATAAACTGTACAAACATTACATAAAATTAGCTGTCTCTGTTTAACATACCAGGTTTGAGCATTGTTATTTTGACAGATTTTTTTATGGAACTACAAAAAATTTCTTTCCACATAATTTTTTGCTTTTGCATTGGAAACAGGGTACAATAGAAAGTCTATTGTTACAGAAATACTTAGAATGTATATCGGATTGTGTTTTCTACAGGGCACAGGCGTCGAAATTTTTTTAAGACAGAAAGTAAGAAAGTCTGTATATGGCTTTGCGAGATTGGCTGTTATGTTATAAATACTGAAGCATTTACTTGGTATTGATTTAATGTGTTCTAGAAGGTAATTAAGGCTTATATTTCCTGATAACATTAAACATTTTACGAATGAAATTGGCTCCAAAGTTACTATTAAAATTTACTTACGTAAAACACGTAACTTTCAAAAAAACAGACACTGGCAAATTATATGAAACAAAGTATAAAAAGAAGTAAAGGAGAGATTTTTCTCGGGATTCCTACGGGTCCGCGTAGTCGTATTATGAACCACGTGGAAACGCATTTCAATTACAACTTTAATTCATTGCGCTGAGTTGCTAATTTTCACAGTAGCTTTTATTGTATGTAACTTAAAATTCAGGTAATTTTTGTTAGGTAAAGTTATACGTACTTACTAACCTACTAAGCAACGTACATTTTACTATGACGATTAATTTACCATTAGCTTAAAGCGTTTTACTGTCCGATATGAGATCCTGTATAAACGTCTCTGAAGCTTATCCTGGGTACAGACTTTCCAAAACCCTCACAATTAATGCCGGTTCACTTTTACAACGGTTTGCTGGGTGGGGTCTGACTATTGGACTAACTACCTTAAATCTATAAAAATAGAAACAGCAGTTCAACATACACAGACCTGGTGTCCCAAATCATCAATTTCTGATCATCAGCCACAGATCCGAAAAGGGACTCGTGTAAAAGATGCCAGGCTACATCCTCAACCACAGCTGTGTGGCCAGTGAACACAGATTTGGCTTCAATGACACGGCCCTCTTTGGGCGTCGCGTTTATGTCCCACAAACAGATTGTGTGGTCATCACTGTGAAAAAAGTTATATTAGAAGCTGGCAATTTAAATTTCCTTACAGACATCACATATTTTAAACAAATGTGTGAAGACATCTGTGAGTGATTTTGAACAAAAGCATGAAGGCATCTGTATGTGATGTTACCTGGCAGAGAGAAGATAACCATTCAGGTTTGGGTTCCAAGATAGACCATAACCTTCTTTTTGATGCCCTCGCAATCTGAAATTAGAAAATATCATTAATTTATTGTTTTGTACGTTGGTGCTGATTATTAACCTGAATGACAAAGCAATAGAGTTTCCCCTGAGTGGCGCAATATCAGTTTTATGTAATTCATTGTACACCTCAGCACCAGTATTTGACAACTTTATATTGGATTATACTATTTGTATGATCCTTGAAAGAATTACTTGGTTTTTTGGAATACTTGTATTAGATTTTATTGAGAGTATTGAACCTTGATTTAAGTTGCCTGAATCATTTAAGTGCTGGGCAAGCTAACTTCATCTAAAATTCTGTCCCAGGCACTAATACACTTTACTAGGCACTAATAGCGTCCTATAAATCAGGTCATAAGGGAAAAGTTGCTCTAACCCTATATAAATAATCTACAACAGATACATAACGCCTGTTTATCAATATAATTGCATTTACATTATAAATAAAAACTTCAAAACAAGACTTTGAGCACAACGAATAATAATAATAATAATGCTGGACAATCCACACAGCATCATCTAGCCCCAAGCTAAGCAGAGCTTGTGTTATGGGTACTAGATGACTGATATACTTAATACAATATATTACGTAGGTACATATAATTTTTTTTATTATATATATAAAATACCCAGAACACCCGGAATAAATATTTGCAGATCCTACAAACATTTATCCCTAGGCGGGAATCAAACCCGCAAACTTCTGCATCGCAGGCGGACATTCGCCCGCCGCGCCACATCCGTCGTCGAGAGGAATAGTTAATATATTAATTAACTACTTACCTAAGGTCAGGATGGCATTCACCAGATGGTTCAGGCTTAGAAGGATGCTTAGTATAATCAAAGACAAGCACATCTGATGATGGGGTCTTTGTTGCAATAACACAGGGGTTCTGCGGCATGTATCTAGCCCGGTTCACTTCACCTTCATGGTTGATTTTTATCTCAATGTCTATCTTTCCGGATACAGATCCAAACCCACCAAATTCTAAAAAGAGTTCATAAGTTTTTTACAACCAAGTCAAAGAAATTATGTATATAAAAGATTGTTTTCATAAATAGTGTAATATTTATCTTAATACTTATATTTTTTTTATTAAAATGGTTTCATATTAGTAAATATCGAAAATAAAACCTCAGTAGTATGTAATCAGTGGTGTTATTGATGGATTTTCCATCTAATTCTAAGCAAATTTATATGTTCTTTGCTGATCAATCTGTATTTTTAATGTGTTCTATGGCTAAGTTCAACCTGCTAAGAAATTACAGACAAATATTTACCTCCTTTGTCATTGTCGTAATGACTGGCATCAAACTGGGCATCTTCATTGGGCAGCTGGACACTCGCAATCAGCAAGTGGTTTTGCTCATCTGATGTGTGTGTGCCTAATATTAACCTGAATGACAAAGCAATAGAGTTTCACTAAAGTGGCAAGGTAATATCAGTTTTAAGTAATTCATTGTATGACACCTCAGCACCAGTATTTGACAACTGTATATTGGATTATACTATTTGCGTGATCCTTGAAAGAATTACTTGGTTTTATGTCTCCTGTGATTTTACTGCCAGTTTCATAACACATAGTAAGATTGATGCAGGTTGTATATAGATAGTATGTATATGGTACACTCAACCAAAACCATTTAGATACCTGTGTTTACCTGTAAAATATAATTGCCTTACAAGGCATCCAGGTTTACATATTTTATCAGAGCTGAGGAACAGTAATTCAAAAATGTTTTTTTCTCTATTGTGACAGGTCAGTAAACTACATCAATAATATTTTAGACAAGAAAAAAAATGGTGTAATCCATTCATGTGATTATTAGTGGCAGAATTAAAGCTGTATGTAATACAACATACAAAAAAAGGCTATACAATTATCCATCATCAACGATTCTGTGATTGTTATTCTAATTCTAGCGAACTTACCTGTGAACAGAGTAATCCTTTCCTTCAGGCCGAGTAACGTCCGGTAACCACTGCGCCGTCAACGATGGCCATTCAAGAGCATGGGTCATCACCAGATCATATAAAAATGGAGTATTTTTCTTCCATATCTTGTACTCCTCATTTATCACGCGCTCTTCAACGGCATCATCAAACGTTTCTACAAAAAGACAAGAACATAACAGGAATCCTCGATAACCACAAAATCAAAGCTGTCAGAGAAAACTGCTTCACGCTACACGGCTACATCAACACATTACTCCTGCACAAAGTTACCTCCGTCTCCTTTATCGCCCATTTTACTGTTGTTATCTAAACACTAACTTAGCTAAAACGAAATTGACGAGTTTATTTGCAAAATTAACCGGCCCCGCAAAGGCGCCAAACAAAAACTCTTGGCGTTGCGTTGCGTTGCTTCGTTTCGCTTCCGTCAGTCGGTCTTGTTCGGTCGGGCGGTCGTTCGGTCTCGCCAGTTTATAAAAAAGTACTCTGTGGTCTTGCCTTTTACTTTATTTTTTTTATTAGTTTTTCTGGGTCATCCCCTCTCTCACTCTCAGCCCTTCATTTTCCGGTCAGTTAGAACCTCTAATTATGTTTATTTGCTGCAAAAATCTCAGTACATATGTATATTTACTAACAAAAATAAATAAAACAAATATTACCATTACCACATTTTATTTAGAAAGAAACATTTAATTATATTTTATTAGTAGTAGAGTCGTTACTCGCAGCGGATATGGAAAATGAATGAAATGATGGTTTTATTTATTAATGTTAGCTTATTTAATTTACGACAGTCTCGTATTTTGTGCAAATAGTATTTTTCTCATGGATCTGAGTATATATCACAGAGTAGGTACTTTTTTATAAACTGGTATATTTATAATATTCCTTGCCATTTTCGGCTACAGCAGCTTGACTTTTGGAGATTTTAATTTACCAACCAACAAAGAAAGAAGGACTACGAGAGAAGTGGCAACTTTTTTGGAAAGAAACTGTCAAAAAGAAAAGAGTCAAACAGACATACAGGAGGAAGGAAAACAAAACAAAGAAAAAATGGCTGATGCCGCAGCAGCACGTCGCGAAGCTCGTCGCAGAAAAATACTGGAAAATTCCGGCAACAGGCTTCAAAAGATAGCAGGAAAAAGTGATGATGAATGTTCTAGAGGTACCTATTTTGTTTATTAGTTGGCCTAAACAATTAGACAACTATTAATAAACACGTTGAGTTTAGTACCGCTTACTGTTTCAGAATCACACAGCAGGAGTATCAGGCCTATTCCTGAACCAGAATATGAACTCCCCGTTTCAACATCCAATAGCGGTTACATCAAAGCCTCGCAACATAATGGCCTGCTTCCTAATGAGCAAGAACCGATCGCCATACAGCCCAGTCATGAGATTGATGCAGCAGGTGACGGCGAGGTAATGAGTGATTTAGCGTCTCTATTGCCTCCTACCTCAACGGAACCGATCCCAGCGCCTATAGTGCCCTTCTGGGAGAAAATTACTTTATACAAATATGATTTGGTTCTGCTATCTCTCTTCATACAAATGTTGTATGGAATGTCAATAATCACATTTGATAGAGGTGGTTACTTTTTCCTCCCTGTTATTGTTTATATTGTTACAAAGTTAATTTGGTTTCCAGTGCAGAATACCTCAAACATCGCCAATGTTCTGCTACTCCTTAATGGCATGTCTCAATCAAGAGTACGAAATATCTTGTACATAACACAATGTTTTAGTGCTATATCCCGTGACACTTTTGTGTACATATTTTCAACAATCTGCATACAATCATTGTGGATTACTGTGCGCGACCTTTTGGTTACATAGTACAATATTTATATCCCGCTTAGGGCATTACACCGACTGAGCAATAATGATAGCAAACTTATAATAATTGATCTGCATTCATAATAGATCACATTTTACAACAGCTTGCTGCTCTGACCATAATAATAAATATAGAGCGGCCTGGAGTAAAATTTGGCATGCAGTTCACAGAGTCCTATAAAATTTGATTGCTTGTGCCTTTAAACGGAATAAAAAGTTCTAAAATGTGTGCGTTTTAGACACATAATTTGCCATCTTTAGTTTAATATTTAGAATGAATTTGTACATACTAGCTACTGAGGAGATGGTATGTATTCATGTTAAATTATTAACTGACTCAACCATCCTTACTTAGGCAACTTTTCACCTGTTAGACTTTGATCAACATTTTAATCAATATGCATCATACATGCCTAAACTGAATAATCTCATAAATTAAATTGTTAATCAACCTATTTTTCATGCATTTAAAATTGCATTTACTTCCAGATAATGCTTATTTTGTAAAATATTTTAAATTAGAATGCCAAATTAGAAATGCTGTATTTATTGATAAGTGTAAATTTGAAGACCTCATTTACTGTGATGACAATACGGTAAAAATAATTATTGGCCTCAATTTGTAAATTTGTGTAGAAATGTTACGAGTATTTTATAATAACGCTAAAGCTGTTACCCATGTTCTGTACTCTAGCTGTGATGTGACCATGACTCCAATTTCATATTTTGAGATAAATACCTGTTACCTGTATTGTGCAAGTGACTTCCATGGGATGCATGGTTATGTCTAGTGGTAGTAGTTATTACTACCACTAATGCATTTATAAAAGTGATACATATTCTTCCATATTTTTATTACAATCAATCCGGAAAGTTATGCCTACCTAAGACCAAATCACTTTGACAATGAATAATAGTTGTCAAGTAGAAAGTCACAAAAGCTATTATTTGTAGGCAAGATTGTACAGTCAGCTGCACTAAAATGTATACAATTGGTAACTTTCAAAATGCTGTCACAGCAATAAAATTAATAGTTACATGGCAATATTTCTTGACTAATTTCATGTATCATAGTGTATCTGACTGTACAAGAGCAACCTATTTTTTTAAGATTTGGTGATTGGTCATATTGTATTGGTTATTAAGGTGCTACAGTCAAAATTAAGCTGGTAAAACAAATAAGTAGGTACTAATAAATTAGCTAGAGAAGTTTATCTGCAGCTATTTTTAAATACACATTTTAACTCAATAGTGCACAGCACATGTTTCCAGTTTACTTTTGTTGATTTAGATTATCAGCTTAGTTCTGATTGTTTATTGAAGGTCAAACAATAAAATAATGTAATGGTATTGTAATTTGTAACAAATTTATTTATATTTTGTAACACAACAGTTGAAATAAAAAAGTGATTAAATGTTCCTTTGTTTTTGTTAGTATTGGCTGGTGCTAAGTCAGCTGAAAATAAAGAAAATAGTATTAGAAGTATGTTCTCTCGAACTAAGAGAATGCACTGTATTACAGATACTGAAACAAATACCTACTAGGACACCAAAATTTAAGCCACAGCAAATTTCGTAGAAAAAACTAGAGCGAAAGCGAAACTTAACGAACTCAAGCTAAGATTTTGACAGTTCGGCAGTCTCATTCCTTGGAGATTTAGCTATGGCACGGCACTAAGGCCTAGCCACTAGAAGAATAATAATTGTGGACTATCAGACCATGTCTGTTCAGATATATATTTTCAGCCAGGCTCCTAGGTGCTTGGCGGCCAACCTTGTCGCCAAGCCTTGGCCAGAAGGTTAATTTATTGGTATTTCATCCAAGCTCTTAGGCCAATTATTCAATCAGCAATCGTTTTTTACTTTACTTCTTTTACTGAATAAGTGATTCAAGAAAAATACGATTTCTGGGAGGTAGCGTGTGTCGGTTTGCGTTAGGAATTCCTTGATACTGAACTAGCAGAGCGGCCCCGGATTAGCTTTGCTAAATGAAAATACATCTCAAATGAAGGCTGGTACCTTAGTTCATGTAGGTTTTTATTTTCGGGGCTAAACTCAACATACGTATGAAGATGTGTAGGACGTAGTGGTGATTACAAAAATAAAAACTAAATGTATGACTTAAAAATAATTGTAATACTAATAAAATCTACAAAACAATGTCACAAAATGGCAGAATATACAATGATACTTAACAGGCATGGAACAAAAATAGAAATACAGCTAAGATTGTAAGGCAACGGGAGTTAAAGACAAGATAATTGATAGAAAATTCCCAATTTTCGAAAGTTAAAATGAAACCTATTTCACAATTTACAGGGCTTACTTAAACTATCGCTTAAAAAAACTTCTAATACTACTAAGTAGGTCCTTACTTTGTTCAGATTTTGAGGTATCTGCGGCTTTGTTATTGCCTTTTTCACCCGTGCTCTGACATTCCACTGACTCTTTATTAATCATTTCATTGTTTTTGATATTATCCAAGTCTTCACTTTGAATTTGTGCCTGCTGCACTACTACAGGCTTAGTTACTAGACTAGAACTATTCTTAACAATACTTTGTACAGGTTCCCTAAGTTCTATTGAGTCAGTCAATTCGTCAGAGCACCCGAGTTCCTATTGCGATTTTACCGCATTTTTCGGTTTCTTTTCTCGTAATGGTTTAACACGGACGAGGTCTGAACGGCCGATTGATATCATTTTAACTTCCCATGCTTGTATATCTTTTCTGGAAAGTAAAAAAACAATGATAAAAATTTAATAAATAAATAAATAAATGATCTAAGGGGTAAGAAGAGAATACATCTTAACCAAAACATCATCATCATCAGCCTGTAAAAGTCCACTGCTGGGCATAAGCCTCTTTTATGTTTCCAACAAACAGAACAACGATCTTGAGCCTTTTCCATCCACCGACTTCTCGTGATCCTAATCTAAAAATGTCATTGGTGCATCGGGTGTGATAACGTCATACGCTTCGCCGGTTCGTAGTCGGCATCTGATAACCTTTATTCCGCAGCAGTAGTCGGTAACCGAGTTGGATTCGTCGGTCAACCTTGTCGAAGTGGGACTTACATAGTTAGATTGCCTGACCAAAGTAAACCTAGTAATCTATAACTTGTGTATTGCTCAAGTACCGTAGCAGATACGACATGAGCATTTGACATGAATATACAAAATCATAATATAAATTTTATACAAGCAAAGTTGTAATTTATTGCTTCGTCTCAAGAGACTTTTTATTTGTAAATTTGTGTGAAGTGTGTTCATGCACTTGTTTATAAATCAAATTACTTACAAGTATTGTGTCATCAACTCTTGAGCCTGTTTTTCAAGTTTTAACTTCTCACTAGCTGGAAGTTTCAACCACTCAGTCTTGATTTGGTCTTGAAATTGTTTCAGGTTCTTTCCTTCAAAGGTACTCTTTCTTGATTTTATGAAGAGGAAATATGAGGACATTGGCCTCTTCGGCTTGCCGAGATCTTTGTAATCCTGAAATTGAGACAATTACACATTAGCACTTCTATTCTTATTAAAAGATACACGCCATTTCGAGTTCGTAACAAAACTAACTTTTATTTAAGTACCCACAAAATACAATAATTATTAAATCAATAATCAGCTGTCAAATACATAACATACCTTCCTTTTCTACTTTGGTACAAACCATAACAAGAGCATTTAAAACAAATCAAAATATATAACTTTAAACATAAAACTATTTTGTATTTAATCAGATGTTCACTTAATCAGAGGTATTAGGTAACCCTATTATGTCTGGCCACATCTCTGGTGGTGGTATTTCTACTGGCGGCTCACCAGATCTTTGTGAGTCAGAATCTACTACCGGTCTGTCTGTATTATCAGTTAGTCTGGTGTCAGCCCGTGCTGTTCTAGCCAGCATCTGATCAGCATGCCGCCGATGTAGCTCTCCATCTTCCGTTTTCACCCTGTACGTGCTAGGACCTTCCACCATCTCAACAGTGGCCTTTCGCCACTTCTCTCCTGGTCCATACATGTGTATCAGGACAGGTTGGTCTACCTGGAAAGTTCTGGCAAGCGGGCGCTGCGCTGCCACTTCAAGCTGTTGGTCACCGCGGCTCTGTGCGGAATCAGGATGGAGGGAGGACATAGCTGTTCTGTACCTTCGACCGTTAAGCATCTCCGCCGGAGTTTTGTTAGTAGCGCTATTAGGTACTGTGCGCATGTGATAAAGTACCTTGCTCATCAATTCGCTCCATGGTAAATTTAAATTTACCATTTTCTTAATTTTATTTTTAAAAGTCTGAATTGCTCTCTCAATCTGACCATTAGTTGCCGGGTGATATGGCGGTGACAGTAAATGTTTAATACCGTTTTTCTTCAAAAAACTGTTAAATTCTTCAGATGTAAATGCTCTACCGTTATCCGAAACCACTACATCTGGTAAACCTTGTGAAGCAAAAATTCTTCTCATCACAGTTATAACGGCTCCACTGCTCATTGTATTTACAATTTCTGCTTCCATCCATTTACTGTGGCTGTCAATTAGCACAAAGAAAGTTTTCCCAAGAAACGGTCCGGCAAAGTCTATGTGCACCCGTTTCCAGGGCTGTTCTGACATAACCCAAGTCTGTGGGTCTCTCGGAGGACAGTTTCTTACCAGTTGACACTGTTCACAGCTAGCCACCATCTGTTCAATTTGGTTATCCATCTGGACCCACCACACATAGCCTCTTGCATATGCCTTAGTTTGGACTATACCCACATGTGGGGCATGTAAAATTTTCAGCACCTGTTCTTGTAGCTTAGCAGGTACTATGACTCTGTTGCTCCATAATAAACAATCTTTAGTATGAGAAAGAGCCTCCCTTCTGGTCCAAAACGGCTGCAAAGCCGGGTCCGAGTTCTTCTTTGGCCAGCCATGAAGAACATGAAATAGAACTTTCTGAAGTAAAGTATCCTTTCTTGTTTCTACCGCTATCCCCTCTGCGCTTAAATTCCAGCCACTCGGTTGTTCTTCTAACAACAAAACTTCCTTAAGCCCTTCTTCCGCTACTGTTCCAGTCGATGGCGCAGTCCATCTACTCAGCGCATCGGCATTACCTATAGATTTTCCTGGTCTGTGCTTAATAGTATACTCATAGCAAGCTAGCTTTAGAGACCAACGCAGCATCCTGGGTGAAATCTGATCAGGTATAAGTTTGGCTGGATTAAATAAGCCCACAAGTGGCTTATGGTCAGTCACAATACAAAACTGTCGACCGGAGAGAAATTCATGAAATTTCAATAGCCCAAACATTATGGCTAAAGCTTCCTTGTCAATCTGACCATATCGCCTCTCATGTTTCTGTAAAGTCCGCGATGCCATCATGATCGGCCTCTCCGATCCATCATCCATAACATGCGCTATGATCGCGCCCAGCCCGTATTCTGAAGAGTCGCAAATGAGCAGCAACTCTCTGTTTATGTCGTATCCCACCAACGTCAAGTCTGATGATAGTAAAAGCTTAGCTTTTTCGAAAGCTGTTTGTTCACACTTGCTCCACTTCCAAGGTGTCTTCGCTTCTAGTAATCTGTACAACGGCTCCAGTAGGGTCGCTCTATCCGGTAAAAACTTTTGATAAAAGTTGTACAATCCAAGGAAAGCTCTCAAAGTTTCCTTATTTGTAGGTGCCGGTTTCTCCTGAATTTCTTTGACTTTTACTGGTGTTGGATGTAGCCCTTCGCCGTCAATCATATGTCCTAAAAATGTGATGCTATTGGCAGCAAAAACACACTTTTGGCTATTAAGTCGCAGGCCCAGCTCATTTAACTTTTGCATTACTCGGCGCAGCCTTTGGTTATGTTGTTCCAGCGTCGCGCCTGTCACGGCTACATCGTCCAGTAGACACGCTACGCCATCCATATCCGCTAGAGCAGAAGACATCACCCTTTGAAAAATACATGGCGCTGCACTGACACCAAATGCGAGGCGATTCATTTTCATTAGGCCAATCGGTGTATTTAAAGTCAACATCTTGGCAGTCTCCTCATCCACCTTCATTTGCGTGTAAGCTTGCTTTAAATCTAGTTTACTAAAAACTTTACCTCCACTCAATTTTACAAAAGCTTCTATCGATGTTGGAAGTGGTTATCTATCTGCTTGTATTGATGCGTTCACTGTGGACCGATAGTCCCCACAAATACGCAGAGACCCATCATCTTTTTTCACGATTCTTAATGGTGTAGCCCACTCTGAGTATCTAACCGGGGTCAGTACACCTTCCCCAACCAATCGGTTCAATTCCTCCTCTACTTGCTGCTTTAACGGAAAAGGTACTCCGCGAGCTTTCAAAAACCGTGGTCTTGCATCAGGGCGCAGGTGCAATGATACTTCGGGACCGTTATATGCGCCTAATTTCTCTTTAAACAAATCAGGAAACTCATTCATGAAAGGCACCAAGTCTTCTTCCGCCCAGTATAAGCCAGTCACTTGAAGTCCCAATGGCTGAAACCAATTCCGTCCCAACAAGCTAGGTCCATCTCCAGACACGACTATGAGTTCACATTGAGTCTCTTTTTCACCTAAAAGCACCCGTACATTCGCCACTCCTAATACTTTTAAAGAGTCCCGTGTCCATGTCATCAGTCTCACTGTGGTGTTCAGAAGTGTTGGAGGTGTAGACCACAACTTCTTGAAAGTTCTTTCTGATATAATACTGCGAGACGCTCCGGAGTCTACTTCCATTGTTACATTCGCGCCGTCGATGACCACCTTCACCATTATTGGAGGTTGGTAGCTATCCGAACAGTTGTATACTCCCATCATGTCTTCGCACCCGGAAGAAGGCTCCTGGTTATTGTCTTCCATCTGGTGTACTTTAGCTTTTTTGTCACATGCTTTGGCAATATGACCATATGTATGACACTTGTAGCACTTCGCCTTAGCAAATGTACAACGGTCGCCTGCTTTATGTATCCGTGTACAATGTTTGCACTCATTAGTCTTAATTCTGCCAATGTCCATGGTCTCGGCAACCGCCGCCGGTGTCGCCACTGCTGCAGCAGTCTGCATTTCTTCTTTCTTTGCGCCAGGGTACATGTCTACAAATGTTGCTTGGTAATCAAGGCACATTTGCACAGCTGTTTCATATGTCAGTTTTTTAGATTTCAACAAGTCCCGGCGTAAACGTTCGTCACGCACTCCTAGTACGAGCCTGTCGCGTAATTGACGTTTAATGTCCGTAAAATTGCACTTTGCACTTAATGCACATATTGCGGCCGCAAAGTCTTGCACGCTTTCTTCCTTGAATTGTACACGTTTATGAAATTTACCCGCTTGCAAAATTTCATTCACTTCTGGTTCAAAGAATTTGTCCAAAACCGCTATAATTTCGTCCAACGTGACTTGTGTAGGGCGTGACGGCACTAGCAGGGATGCAATTAGAGAGTACATGTCCTTTCCACATTGCGACAAAAACAATGAGCGCGCTTTATCATCGTCTTGTGTCGCACCACGAACAAGTCCCGCCGTGTCGAGAGCACAAAGTAATTGTTCTTTGTAATCACACCACACATCAGTTTTAGCGTTAAACTTCTCAGGCAACACAATATTCGTAATATTGAATGCCATTTTACCACAATTCAAGTTTATTTTCCGAAGTCGCCACTAAAAGATACACGCCATTTCGAGTTCGTAACAAAACTAACTTTTATTTAAGTACCCACAAAATACAATAATTATTAAATCAATAATCAGCTGTCAAATACATAACACTTATGGCCTTATGAATAATCCCTGAAACTTTAGTGGTTTTATAAAATATTCTATGTCATTGTCTGTAAGTCAAGAAAAAGAGATGTAACAATGTGGGCCAACCAATATGAATAGACCATAGGTTTGTCAAGATATTAATTACATACAGCTTTCAATTTTCTCTTTTCTTTAGCCACTGCCATTTCTTCCTTCACTCTTTTAATATCTGTTTTCTGTTGCTCTGTCAGGGAACCATCATACATTGCCTTGATTTTTCGATAGTCCTCCAAGTCTTTGGCATATTCCTTCGTCATTTGTGACTTTGTCTGTAATTACAATTGTTTAAGAAAATCAAATTGTGATATTTTACTTTTTTTATCTATATCTACTTATTTTTTAATAGAGTTGTGTAGATGTGTAGACTGTGTGTTAGTTTCAAATACCAAGTTATTTCTATATTAATCAAAATTCTTGATAATTAATCAAGAATTTTGTTTAAAAGCACTGGTCTCAAATAAAAGTACCCCTCTAGTTATCTAGTATCAATACAATCTAGTTGTGTAATGTTTGAATTTTTCTGATAGAAATTTATGTGCGCTCAAATGGTGAAGTAAAATATTGATTTCTGATGTAGCTGTCATAATTGACTGGTCTATTTAGAGGCTGTTTAGTGAGTAGTTTGTCATAGTATGTAGTGATCCCTATGGGACAGAAATAGTTATAAGTCGACTCTACGTCCCTAAATAAGAAAAAAAAGTAAAATTTTGCAAGGAAATAGACAAATTTTAATAACTACTAAATCTATACCAATTAGAAAAAAGAACCTTTGTTCTGACTGACTGGCATATAAACAACCCACAGCCTAAACCATAGGATGTAGACTTGAAATTTTCAGGGTAGATTTGTCTTGGTGCATAGAGGTGTACTAAGAATAAATAAAAAAATAATTGGGAAATGGAATTACAGGATCATTGCAAGTCGAAAACCATGACCTTTGCAATTTTATGCATATATGAATGATACAAATATATAATATTGAATGAAAATCATGTTAAGGTACCTCTTCATCTAACTCATGCCAATGCTTGGATGTCCATGTGATAGCCTCCTTAGCACTGATACCAGGGTTCTTAGCCAGCAATGCTGGCCTTATTTGAGCCATGAACTTGAAGAATGGTGTTAGCGGACGTTTCGGCTTGTCGAGACCAAGCTTGTCTTCTGCAGACTTTTTGGTGTAGCTGCATGATTGTATTGCTCCCAAAAAGCTAGATCTGAAATAAGTGAGTGCTAATTTTAAACAAAAATACTTACTGACAAAGATGTAAGGAAACACACAGACCTTGGCAAAAATTGGAACTTAAATTTTATTATGGATTGTTTGAAAATTATAACCTAGTAAAATGTGTACTACCTTGTATGCACAGCTGTTTTGTAGCTTCCTAGCGCAAGATTACTCAAACGGTATAGTAGAGTATACGAAGACATCACAGAAATAGCTTATGAAATAGTTTGTGTTAGAACAATGAAGAAATGTAATATCTTTAGTCAATTCGCATAATAAAATAAACAATCAATCAAATCAAACTAACTGAAGGAAACCAAGCCAATAATGTACGGCCGTTTAATTCGCAGCCTGACAACATACAGTCTGTTATTGTACACCCTGATATGTTGTGCTAGCCACTGGATTTGAGTTATTGGGTGTACATTATCAGCTCATGCAATAGCAGACAGTGTTTTATTGTCACTCTCGCACTTGTCGCACTCACTTTCTGTGGAGGATCCGACTCGGATGGGTTAGGCTAAAAAATAAAGAAAAATGCGTAAGGTGAGCAAGTGGAGCGAGGCTACTGTGGCAGCAGCTGCCGAAACACCAGTAACTAGCGGATTCGAAGTACATTATCAGTCGGCACAACGAAAACAACTCGTGATAATAATTTACATATCCACATTCATTTAATGCATACCCTGATAATATTGAGGCGCGATATACAGTTCGATAAAACAAATCCACTTATCCAACTTTTGAATTCAAACTATGCGGGTATACACTAACGTGCTATACATTAACTAGACGCACATTAAATTTACCCTAATAAGGAAGTTTCCAGTCAAATAAAAACAAAAAAAAATGGTGTCAATTTAAAGATAATAAAATAAAATTAAGAATAGTAAAAAAAAATACTTAAATATCTTTAAAAATGACGAAGCTATGAATTTTTTAATATCGCCCAAATGAAAACAAAATACGCGCGGTGCATTCACGATCATGACGTCACAAGTCGCGGCGGGCGGCGCGGCGGGACGCACAGAACCAGACAGATGCGTAAAAAATTTATTTAATAAAGTTTGATGATGTAAAATAAACAAATAATGTAGTTTTGAGTAAAGATTTATTGTTTTATTAAAAGGTTCTGCAAGTTGACTAGTCCACATGCTATTAACACAATATTATCAAAGTAAGGCAGCATTTTCACGTTTACACATGCATGTGGTGCAAGCATTTTATAATCTCGCAATCTTCCTATCGATCTTTCAACGTGGATTCGAACAGCAGCAATCCTTTTTGTATGAATAACTTCGGTTTTATCACTGACAGTACCAGATTTTACGCTTGGTGGTCTGACAAGCTTACATCCCTTGCTTTCGACTATTGAGGCGATATGCTTAAATCCCGTCTGCTAAAATGGTTGATCCTGTAGGTATCTTATCGATTATGTTACAATCTTCAAACAAAGTAGCGTCGTCCACTCTTCCACCATAACCACCAGATATAAAGTTTATAAATCCGTTTGGTGTTATTGAGATAAGGAATTTCAACGTGTTACATCCCTTGTAATTAGACCAAGTTAATGACTGGTGAATTCAATAATGCTTTGTGTCGTTGTCTTCGAATATTTTATTGTTTAATCTTCTCTTCTCTTCTGCCTAAATTTTGATTGATATCCTTTATAATTTTTTTTGCCCATTATATTTACTTGAGTGCCCTTATTTGTTGTTTGTATTTTACTACTGGCTTCCTTATCTACATCGAAACTGCCCATTGATACAGAAATAGGATTTTCAGGATCTTTAATTTCTTCATCGGTCTGAACACATTCAATAAATTCTATGGGTTGTTGGGCAACAGAGGCTGGAACTTCCCATGAAAGTACTTTTTCATAATACTCTGCGCGACGACGCTTCGCAACAGCAGACCATTCTTGTGTATCTACCGTTCTTGTGTATCTACCTTGATCTTTTGGCAAGCAAACTTACGAGGTAAAACGTCTTTTTTCAGAAGTAGTCTGCCGCCAGCAAATCGATGTCTCATAAAGTTTTGAGTATCGTTCTCAACCTGAAAAACAAAATAACGAATTAAAACAACGTAACCTACCAAATCGTGAGAACGTGAGCCCATTTGGGTTTTTTTTTTTTTTTAAATAATACACAATTTGTTTGGAATATTTTAATTTTTTAGGCAAATATATACTAGGTAGGTACCTAATAAAATATCGACAACTGCGTCTAACGTTATCCCACCTCTAGCGCAGTGCAACTTCGTACCTGCTGAGGTAGGTAGGTACCTACCTACTGACTGCAGTACCTTTCACGGTTTCACGGCATTAGGTAGGTACCTACCAGTAGGTACAAAATTCTTTGAAGAATGCCCTCATACCTACCTATTGTGACGAAATGTCCACAGGTTGTTCAGTAGTAACACCATGTCAAACAAACATAAATAGATACTTATAATACGTATACTACTTAATATTATACTTGTCTTATAATATTATATAACACCCAGACAGAGAAGAAACATCTAAGTTGTTCATCACACAAATGTCTATTCTCGGTGGGGATCGAACCCACGGTCTACGGCACAGAAGGCAGAGCTTCTACCTACCAACTGAGCTGTGAAGGCTGTCAAAATATTAGGTAGGTAGGTAGGTAGGTATAGTATAGATAATACTTACATCAAAATGGTCTTCGCAGCAATACCGTTTTGATTTTTCTTATAAAACTGCGGGCGGACTGTGCGGCAAACAGTCGCCAGTCACCGAGCGAGACTTGTGACGTCAGCGCATGTCCGGCCGGCCGCGCGTCATGCAATATTAAAATGGGAGGGAAAAGCCTCATAACTTCGTCATTTGTGAAGATAATTGAAAAAAAAAAACTAGGATTTATTGCAGCTTTAGTATTATTAAAAAAAAAATACAATGAAAAATAGGAAACTTCCTTATTGTTATTTTTGTTTCTGCTTCTTTTATTTATTTACAGCTTCTATTGCTTTCCTTAATGTCAACGTCAGTCTACAAATACGGGTCATGTGATTTTACAACCAGGAATTGTACAACAAAAAAACTATTTTTATTCTGTAGTTCTATAGCCATAATCGATAGCCATCGATTCCCAGGTCTTTCATTCCATGGCTGTACATTCCTAACACGTGTCGGGAATGTATGTATAGCCATGGATTTTATGTCTAAGAACTGACTTCATATTCTGCCTGCGCTTTTCACGGGTGTTTTTTGAAAATGATGTAACGAGTTCGAGTAAAAATAGGTAGGTAATACTACGGATGTGATACGGAAATTACATTACCTTTTCCTCCTTCCTTTTTATTTTAGTCCCTCTTTATTCTGTCTTCAGGTCTACTAGTTAGTGCTATTTGAATGGGATTGATATTATTACTAAAGTAGGTAGGTACCTACTTAATGAATTCTTCTAGCCCTCATAAATGCGCGTATTTTCAAATCATTTGATTGTCAATCTCTTTCCAAAACATATTCGTACAAATCATTGGTCCCAAACATAAGAAAAGTAAATTGGAGATTCATATACCTATATTACTTAGCTATAGATAACACTGAAAAAGTATGGTGTTTAAGGGGTAATCTGATGAAAGTCCAAATTAAAATACATTATAATTCAGTAAGTAATTTATTACACTTTACATTAAAATTAATTTTGTAGGTTCGTTTGGCAGGTGGGTTCAGTAGGTAAGTAGGTAGGTACTTAGTTTACCTACTAAATTTATCGCCCACATGCACTAAGGTACGTAAGGTACATACCTACCTACCAACAAAAGTCAAATTGACTAACAGTGAAATTACTAAAGTTTTGGACGTAATTTTGTTAATAAATAAGCGATTAGGGCAATAAAACCTTGACCTAGTAACTAATACAATTAGGTACCTACGTAACTAAACAATTTAGCTTCTAACGATATCGTACAATAACACACTAAGGTAGGTACCTACAAAACCTGTGTAGGTAGGTACTACTAGCTACCTACCTTCTTAGATAGGTACCCAACTACTTTAAGTATTAGGTCTAATTATTACCTACCTAGATATCTACATTACCTACCTAAGTACTACGTACCTATATCTTAAAGCTTAATAAAAACTACTACTTTACACACATATTCACAAACTTATTAGTACCTAAGTAAAATACCTACTTACTTATCTACATGCTTTATATTTTTAGTATGTCAGTCATTTATTTACGTCTAGTCGCGTCTTGGACAACACATTTTGCAATTTTAAAAATAATAAATTTAACAAAGGTTGTCTGGAACAAATCGCTTATTACAAAGAAAAAAAACTATTCGCTCGCTACTCTTTATCTATGAAATTTCGATGCTGTCTTGCTCGCACCTATGAGAAACTCGTCGAATCTCCTCGTTCCTCGAGTCTCTATTTTATGATCAAAATAAAAATCGTTTAATTTTCTAACATTTGGATTAGGTACAGTTTAGGCCTAGTTAAAAACATTAGCAAGCGCTGCAGTAAGAGAAGATTGCAGGTGCAGAGGTAGCCGGCTATGCAGGTACTGATCTCGCTGGCTACTTCCACCACCTACCATCCTACCACTCTTCTACCACTTTGAATCCAGCTTTAATTGTTGTCTTCGGCGCAAAAATCTTATTTTGGCAAGAATAAGTTGGACTTCACGTTGAAATACGGTTTCTATTGCATTATTTAGCATAGTAGGTTATGTAGCATTCTAAAAGGTCCACTAAATGGCTAATTAGGTATGTTATAAGTTTCTATACAATCGTCAAATCAGAAAGTAGCCTACAATAATATCTACATTCATTTACAATTAGGACAATCCTTATTCTCAAGCCTACACAGTAGACATAACACACAACACCACAAACTTAGATCTAATGGCACTGGGTTCAAATTATAAATGCAGAGGTCACCACTTTGAATGATCAAAAAAGTTACTCTTATCATCACTTCGTCTTCGACACTTCAAGTCTTTTCCACGTAGTTGTAGTTATAGGCCCTATCAAAGGATTGTCTCTCCCGCAGAGTAGTGATAATGTCGCGGTTTTCTGTACGAGTGCTGCTGTGGAGGTCTGTACGTTGCATACTTCTGTGGATGTCTGGGTAGACTATGGGCATGCGTGGCGTAACAGTGCAGCGTCAGCGGCGTCGGGGGAGGTCCAGACGGGCACTTGGCTTGTGTTGCTTTCCGAGGACCCGTCATTCGCCGCCACAACGCCTTCAGCCTCGGAGTGGCTATCCAAACGGCAACCATGACCCCAAGGATCTGAGACGCGAATATCCGGAATAGGAACACCCAGAAGGCAGGATGCGGGTGCGTTGACGGCTCTAGTGACGGCATGGGAGCAGTCAGCCATTCATCCCTCCACGCGTACTCGTACACCCACGTCGCCAGAATGGACGCCGACGGGACTGCGTACAACGCTGTGAAAGCGCCAAGCCGCAGGACGCTCTGGTCGGTTCGCGGTTGAGGAGAGTTAAGCAGCACTGATGGAGCAGGGGTCGGGGTCGGTCGCCTCAGTACCGCTCGGAGGCCGGATGAGAGGAACACACATCCCAGTAGAAGGCAGATTGCTTCCGGAATGATAACCAACGCCAGCAAGGATTTGCTCGACTGGTTACCAACGTAACAAGTACCTGCAACAAAACAAACAAAATCCTTAGATTGTTGAACTCTGACTCGGTCATATCTCGGCGGATATGATTTTTTTAACCAAAGAGTGCTGAATAACATTCCGATTTCGACTAAAGCTGCCCTCAAAGCAGACACCTACACAAACAAACGAGTGTAAAGGCTTGCATTAATAAGACGGTTAAAAAGGCCGATTTAAAATTGAAATACGAGCGCGAGAAGAGGAAAGGTGTCGTATTTAACGGCTCGAATAATGGTCGTGCATTTCTTTCGGCCGCCATAATGGAAGGAATGAAATAATAAAAATAAAAGCACAATACTCGGGGCATGATTGAAACTGCAATATGCCTGAGAAACGATCGTGTGGCAGCACTCTCAGCCTCGCACTTTATAAAATAAAACACAAAGCACCTTGTTTTTGTTTTGTACTTAAGGCGAGTAAAACTGCTGACCTCAGTATGACTGCATGAACCTACGCTAAGATAGGTAGGCACCGTGCTATTCGAATGCGACTGCCTTCCTTGGAAACCTGAGTCGCATCTACCGTATTTACAAACCAAATACGGCGAGTAACTGCAAATACCGAGATACACTGAGACATTCCAGTCCCGAGTCGAAGAAATCCTATCTCATTTGCATAAAGCCCTGCGTTCTTCGAAGGAATCGTCGGTGTAACTTCAAGTTAGGTATAATGTATTCGCGAGCTTTTTTTACTGATGGATTTCGACCTGCCCCCGATCTCAGACTGCTTGGTTCGGCTTAGTTATCGAGGCCTTAATTCAATCTGTAATAAGTTAAGTACCTATTGCAAGCAAGTAATAGGTAGGTACATCGGCATTAGAGAAGACGGCTTTTTTAAATTTTTTTTTTTGTCATTGGAAATAACCAGGCAATTTCCTATCATAAAACTAGTGTTTACTTCTCAATTATGGTTCATAACACGTAACAAATAACAAGTTCGTAACACTTGAAAATTAAATGTTGTCTGGTCATCATTTACTTTTGATGTTGACTGTACAGTTGGCTGCCCTAGAATGTATAAGGTTAGGAAGTGGTGTCGCATTTTTTTCTTATAGCATATAGGTACCTAAAATTACGCTTCGGTCAGTCCAGTCAACCGGATCGAACGGTTTCATGATCGGTTTCAGAGGCCAGACGTTCATGATTTATTTCCAAAAGTTTATACCAGACCAGCCAAATATTTTATGTAGGGGCAAGTGCGGAACATGTGGACACTTTCCAGAATTTGGGATAAAATATTTTTTATATCTGAATTAGTTATGTTTTTTTTATTTTTAACATATTCCATGTCTTAAGAGATAATCAGCCTTTCTTAAACTAAAATTATAGTCTCAATATCACTTATACTTACGAAAATATTCAACATTTTTTAAAAACACCATATTTGTCCACAGGAACAACAGACGATTGTACCTATGTACAGTAAAATTGTACCTAGGGACGGTGTTGTACCTAGGGACGGTTCATATTAATTAGACAATAAAAAAGAAAAAAACCATTATAGACTTCTAAAAACAACTTTAAACTAACGTAAACATACCTACTTGGTTATTTGTATTACTCAATATTACTTATTTGTATGCATTACGACAGGTTTCATACAATTTTTGAGTTGATTCATCGCTATTGTCATCATTGTCTAATACGAAGCATGCCACGTAAATGAAACCTTCACCCTCATCATCAGACTCAAAGTTTTCTTTGTGTGACTTCGGAACACAATAAATATGATAGCTATGATTGCAAAAACTACATTTGAGCATTTGGTTTTTGTTTTTGGAATAAGATTTACACTTAATACATCTAACAAACGATAACTTTTCGTGTTTAATTATTTTGATATTTTTTTCGCTAGATTTATCGTTGTTTTCATTCGAAAGTGCGTTGAAAGGACCAGGCTTAGAAAGATTATTAGCCAACAGAAGAGTTGGATGACTCTTGGAGCAACTAGTGCCAACTTCGGAGGAACCAGATTGTGAAAGAGCTTTGACAGCAATTGTTTTTTGAGCAGTTTTTGCGTTTTTTTTCTTGTCCGTTTTCTGGTCGGTTATTTTATTGCTTTTATGGCTATTTTTAATGCACTAAAAAAATTAAACAAAATGGCTTATTAGATTTTGTAAGTAAACTTATGGCACTTTTGTACCTGTGGACAGTCCACAGGTACACTCATATTTTCGTCCATAGGTTCAAATTCAGGCATGAAAAATAAAACTGATCTATCTTTGAGGATAAAACAGACTGACAGACACGAAAAAAACACTAACTAAGCAATAAACAACATGGATCATACTGCAAATACGATCAAACCGATAACGTTAGTATTTTCACGGTAAAACTTGTTTGAATTATGCAAAATTACTTACTTTTTGGCGCAAAAATCTTTCATAGTCGGCATGTAAACAACGATACGGAAAACAAAGATGGCGACACGTCAAAACTGTCAACCATAGACAAAGCTAAACGGTAGCGTTTAAATTAGAATTTTAGAGTTGCTAGTGTCGTCGGAATCGATTGTGTCCACAGGTACAAGCGTCCATAGGAACAGCACTTGCCCCTATGTACAAAAATATTCCGGACACCAATTCAGTTCGCATTTCACTGCGGTATTTGATGCAATATTTTTCTCTTGCTCGCAATATTTGAAGTTTTTGAAAAGAAAACGTAAATAAATGACCTTTGAAATGCATTTTTTTGAACCAGCTTACTATGTTTTAAAAAGAGTCTAGAAGATTAAAAGTCTTAAAATAGTAAATATCTAACTATTATTATCAGTGCGGCGTTCTTGAAATACTAAGCAAAGTCCGTTGAAATTAATCTTCCCCAGCTTATTGTGATAAGTGTGATAGTGAAACCTTATGTTTCAGCCTTTTGTTAGTTAATTATACCTAATGTTAGATAAACTGGGCTACTGTTTGAAATATACTTGTGATCATTCCGACTTGTTCAAATATACCAACAAATTCTGTAGTAAGTACAATAGCGGCAAAATTAAAACTAGAAAGAAATGTACCTTGTCTTATCATACCAAAGCTAAATTTTGTCTTTGGTTTTAGACTAAGCTTTAGAATTGAAAAATTTAGCGTCATAGTACCACTATACCTACTATTCATATATTGTAGTTTGTAGGTTTAAGTTACCTTTGGTATTTTGGTAAGCACATAAGCTTAACTAAGTCAAGTTTTATACGCAGGAGCTTTAAACAATAAGCCGGTACTTCCATACAATACGTTCAAACAGGCCGAATGCCATTATCGTCTGAATGCGTGCCCCTGCACACTCTTGCCCGATTTTATCGCTTTGGAAATGCCGCCGATTAAACAAGAAAAGGACTATTAAAATATGAATCGCCATTTTGCCATTGTGTTTCGATACGAATGTGTATTAGGATTATTTGAGATGTATTGATTGATAAATGGAATGGTATGGTATGCAAAGAACCTTTTATCCTACTTTCCTGTTTCTGAAGCTTTTAGTTAGATATACAAAACTAGCTTACGCTTACCTAAGCTAAAGTAATGAGAACTATTTTGAACCTTTGAATCGTTTGCAACGATCTGCAGATGGTTTAACTGTTGAATATATTTTTTAATTTATTAAACCTATGTATTATAAATACTTGTATCAGGGAAATTATTGCGTATGCGATCTGTTACCGGCTTTTGCGTTTCCTGTTTGAAGTGTCAAATATGACAGATTTATTTATTAAAGCGTATCTTTCATATAAATATTTATAGATAGCTATTTTTACACAACATTATCTAGCCCCAAACTAAGCAATGCTAGTACTATGAGAACCAGATACGATGCTTTTATTTTTTTTTAAATACATAGGTGCTTAATATACAATATAACACCCAGACAGAGAACAAACATTGACACGTCCCCGATCGTGTTTAATCCTTGGTGGAAATCAAACCCACAACCTACAGCACAGAAGGTGCTCTGTCTTACTAGGTACTAAGCTGTGAGGTTAGTCAGTAGTCAGTAAGACGGTTACATAATATGTAACCGGCGGTTACAGAATGTGCCAAATACCATATATTAAATGCCATAGTAAATCTGTCATTATTTGACACTTACAACAGGATTCTGATTGCAACAACAGAAACGCGATTACCTTAGTTCTAATTTTCTTTGTAAATAAATTTATAAATTACCTTGAGTAATGTTAAGTCATAAGTACCCGTTTGCTTATAACAGTAAACATTTAACCATAGCTTTCAACATTTAACTGCCTGTACCTACCTAGTTTTATTTCATAGCAGGCAGTAAGAAATCGATTCAAAAGGACAAGTTATTTTTATCGGCAGCGTCCATACCCATTACACTTGGTGCAGTAATGACAGCGGCGCTTTTAAAAAGAAATAAGGTGTTATAAGAACAACTTTGTATGGATAGATCCACTGTTCGTTACGTTGTATAGGTCGGTGATTAGATGACAGAAGATAGGTTTTACTTAGTAAAAGTACAGTCAGCGACATAAGTATATAAATATTTATAGTTTGTATAGTTTCGGTAAGAGGTTAGAGGTGGTATTTACATATTGGACAGGAGCAGTCGTATAATCTTCCTTGTGATTTTTTTCCATATTGGCTAATAATTAGATACTCAGTTCAAAGCCCTCGTATTGTTTTATTACTTTCGAAATAATCCTACTAAATATTTTTGGTTTCAGCTGTACCAACCTGTAAGCTCATCGGCGTCGACATCCCTCGTGACAAGCACAGCTGCTGCCAGGGCAGCTGGAACACCCCATGCGCAGAGCTGCAGCAGTGAGGAATGTCTGTCGTCACGGCCGCTGTTACTCGCTGTGGGAGGTCGCAGCACGCTGGCTCGCCATGCACCAGCTACCACCACCCACCTGGAAAGACAACATTCGTTATTAGGCTGTTTTTTTGTTTTATAAACTAACTAGCGGCCGCTTGCTGCTTCGCGTGGCAGTTTTTTCCCGTTCCCGTTATTTTTTCGGGATAAAAAGTAGCCTATATGTTAATCCAGGTTACAATCTATATTTACTCCAAATTTCATCCAAATCAGTCCACTGGTTAGAGCGTGAAAGAGTAACAAACATCCATACTTACAAACTTTCGCGTTTATAATATTAGTAGGATTTTGATTTAGAGGTGGTAGGTAATGTATGTTAGTCTGTTAGTAATCAGTCAGAATTACACGCACATAAATTATGCAGAAATGGCGTAGGAAGGTGCCGCGCCTTTACCTTACGCCGTTTCTGTATAATTCACGCCTTACAAGTGTATGCCTCAGGTTGATGGACGTACATCGTAGGGCACGTTTCTAACATAAGATACCTACGAGGTAATGCTTTGTTCCAGATGATGGTTACCACTTAACATCAGTTGTAAAAACAAAAACCAGCCATGTGCCAGTCGGACACGCGCACGAAGGGTTCCGTACCATTATCTATAATAAAAACGGCAAAAACATCACGTTTGTTGTATGAGAGCCTTAAATATTTATTTTATTCTGTTTTTTATTATTTGTTGCTATAGCGCCAACAGAAATACAACATCTATGTCTTTCGTTACGGAACCTTAAAAAACGCATGTCGTTCCTCACCCCTACTGGCGGAGGCGCTACCTGGAAGTACTTCCTTGAAAAGTATAGAGCATAAACAGGGTGTGAAATGACTACTCCCGAAATATTAACAAGAATCTTCAGGCTATGCTTTTACACCGCGATTACCACCGAAAGGATATAATATGGTACCTAATAAAAAAAAACTAAGGAACTTGTGTTTATAATATAGATTCCTGGATAACTTACAGCAATGCCAGAACTCCAGCACTCTTATAAATAAAATATAATAGACAACAGGATCCATTTCATAGAAACTGTGCTATTTAAACGTCACTTGTCATATTGTCTTTGTGATAAAGCCTTTTTAGGTTTATTTAAATACCCCTTTGATGGTCTAGCCACCAATTAAATAGTTTTCGGTTGCTATATTTTTACACCCGTTACGGCAAGGTTGTTGTACGTTTACGAGCATATTGTCAGAAGCTAGTAGGTAATTAAGTTCATTAAAAAGAGTCAGTTAATGAGTCTAAACATAGCCAGGCAGGTGATCATTTAATTTCTGTAATTTAAATGGTAGCACTTAATAATACAGATATTTTAGAGACCTCAAAGTTGAGGTAGACAGGTATTACTATCGATTCAATCGGTTCCTACACTTAATATATCAAACATCACAAATACTCAAATAAAAACCGGACCAAGTGCGAATCGGGTTCCGTGCCATTATCTATAATAAAAACGGCAAAAAAAATCACGTTTGTTGTGTGAGAGCCCCCTTAAATGTTTATTTTATTCTGTTTAAGTAATTGTTGTTATAGCGGCAATAAAAATACATCATCTGTAAAAATTTCAACTCTCTTACTAGAACGGTTCATGAGATACGCCTGGTGACAGACGGACGGACAGTTTTACTCTTTATGTACGGAACCCTAAAAATTAGTAAGCTCATAAACTGTAATAAACACATTTAAAAAATGAAAGACAGAAAAATCACGTCAGGTATTAAAATAATATTTAAGTTCAATCTTGCTCTTTTATAGGTTTTTATAAAGAAATCATTCCTAAAGAGGGTAGGCCTGCCAGCCTGTATGTATATACATATAATTAGGTATGTGTATAGTTATGATGGTATAATTATAATATAATTGGTTTAACTAAAGTAAGTACCTATAATGATAAAACCGAAGACACAAAAAGTGGTTGTAATCAAGAAGCTGTAATACGATACGGCCGCGGTAACTGACTCTCCATCATAAACTTTTTCGTTCATATCCTTAACGACCGCAGCCTGTGATCAATAAATCTCGATTTAACTAGCAACCTGCCCTGACTTCTCACAGTTTTTATAATACCCAACTGTCACATACCTTGCCTTACCTAGTTCTTGCTTCATCCTAAGGGTTCTTTTATGGAGATACGGCGCATTGATAGAATAGAATAGAATATAAGTGTCTTTATTCAAATAATAATAATAATAATATAATAATAATGCTAGACAATCCACACAGCATCATCTAGGCCCAAGCTAAGCAGAGCTTGTGTTATGGGTACTAGATGACTGATATACTTAATACAATATATTACGTAGGTACATATAATTTTTTTTATTATATATATAAAAATACCCAGAACACCCGGAATAAATATTTGCAGATCATACAAACATTTATCCCGAGGCGGGAATCGAACCCGCGACCTTCTGCGTCGCAGGCGGACATTCGCCCGGCGCGCCACATCGATCGTGTTGGAGTGTCAACCAATCTCTGTGTACGGTTTGTGCAAACCGCCACAGTAATTAGTACATGTTCTCGCGGGTCAGCATTTTATGCTATAGCGTGGTTTTT